>OY743186.1:33452400-36257040 GCA_963555705.1 Ligustrum vulgare | reverse complement strand
TACCTTGAACTGGAAAATTCATAGAGTTTGCCTCTGGGAGAAAAGATTATCAGTGCAACTTCAGCATCACAAAGAACTGAAAGCTCAAATGCCTTTTTCAGCAGCCCATTTCTCCTCTTGGAAAAGGTCACTTGCCTGCTGCTGGCGTTTTCTATACGCCTCATCTGAGTTTTTCCTCTCACCATTCTCGCACACCTTGGAAAATCAAGAGAACAGTATCAAAAAAGGATCGATGAACAAAATCAATATCCCTAATTAGAAATACGCAAGCGCACAATTGTAAATGTTTTGATTATGAGAAATAAAAGGAAGAAATTATAGTTCCTAACCTTTGGAGTAAGTTTGTGAAAGATTTGCCAAATAATGGATATGAGAACGAAAGAAGAAAAAGCAAGATTTTGCAGTGTGGTAAAAGGGGAAGCTCTATAAATTTGGAAAAAACTCAGAGAACCTTTTGGTTGAAGATGAGAGGTGCCAATGGCCTAAAAATAGGAAGGCACAAAAATGAAGTGTGTGAGAGAGAGAGGGGAAAAAGGGAAAAAAAAATCAAGAAAATCCCAATAGAACACAAGATGGTGCAACTGTGCAAGTGATTGATTGATTCTCAGTCTCTATTTTTGGGTTTTATCATCATACCCCCAAGACTTTTACAGTTTCCCTTTCTCTCTCACACGCACTTTTTTTTCCTTATTCGTAGGTATGATTTCTTGCTTTCGCTTTCTTGGCTAACCCCACCAAGGAAAAAGAAAGAATATAAATCCTTTGCTAGTTTTGGTAAAACCCCATAAAACCAACAAAGATGAAAAATTAGTATGTAAAATGATGAGGAAAAGATATATATATATATATATATATATAATAAAAAGAATGGATAAGTATCCATGGTCCCAAACCTTTTTTTCTTTTCCAGACTTTACTCAAATATTCATTTTGCTTCACTCACAATTTCAATCTTTAATTTACACATCGTCCTTTTACGCAATGTTTATAATTTATAAACAATATAATTTTTCAAATCACTTTTTAATTATACAAATTTTCTCTCCAATTTTCAACCACACATTGTCCATAGAAAACACTATAAAAAAAAAAAAAAAAAATTGGCGGAGGCCGTCGCAGAACAGACCCGTTATTTACGGAAAAAGAACAAATGGAAGGAAAACATTCAAATTTATGATAGTTAATCATAAAAATTAAATTTGACAAAACATAAAACTGGCAAAATAGTAACTTTGTAGTTTTAACACGCAATAAACAAATAAAAAACTAAATTAGAAATGAAAAAGAAATAGGGACCCAACCACAAATTCTTCAGTATCGGTGTAGTCAAGAGGTTAGGCGATGCCAAGACAACTGTAAGAGAAGAAACCCAGACGTGGGAAGAATCCAGGCGGTAAATTGCAGCAAAAAATTAACTAATCAAGAATTGACCGGAAAGTGTGAAGACTGAAACAAGTTCCGGAGGCGGTAGGGACAAGAACTTGAGATTCACCACAACAAAAGTTACATTTTACGACATGCATTTACGAAGTGCATATAAGACATATCGTAATATTTTAGTTTTTACAGCATGCTTTGTATGTGTACCGTAAATGATGAATTACTTAAAGTTTTTACAGCACACATTTCTTTGCATGCCGTAAATAATGTATTAATTAAAGTATTTACGACACACATTTCACGCATGTCGCAAAAGAGTATAGTGCAAAGAGTGATGGTTACATCAATCTGGGGGCTCCATTTCTGATTTTGATAATCTAGGTTCAAAGTATGATTTTGATGTTCTGTATGTTTATGGTAGTGATAATTTCGAGAAGTATTTTACTTCTAAATATACAATTAGTTGATTGGTTTTAGGGGAAAAAATACCCTTGCTGATCCTAAGAAAAGTCTATAATTTGATTATTTGAAAGTATCATTTTCAATTAATTCCCTTTCATGAAAAGGTTGAAAGCCGCAACCCCAACGGCCCTCAACCGATCCTGCCCTGGGCCCTTGGTTGAGGAGGTAAATCACAGGTTATGCCTCCAAGTGTTGAAAGGGAGGAAGGGCTTAAGGTAAGCATGAGCAACTCTCAATAACTCTCGCTTGCTATAAGGCCAATTCCACCTTGCGGAAGTTGGGCGGGGTGGTGGAGGAAGGAGAAGAAGAAATGGCTTTCAATGTGACTGCTAGTGTGTATCTCTGTTTGTGTGCGTGCGTTGCATTTCCAACTCTTTCCCTGCCAGTCATGTCACTCATGTGAGAGAGACTATAGGTTGGGGACAAGAAATAACGAAGAGTAGGACAAAAGATAATAATATATCAAGGAAGTATTCTTATTTTAGAAAATGTTTTGAAGAGATGTAACAACTATGGAATTTTCCTGAAATTCGACCACTGCCATTGCATATCAAACTAGAACTTATAAGCCTGATCCTTCCAACTCTGAAGGGATGAATTTTAAAATCTGATTAAAATAGGCTTGCTCCTATTGAGCATCGGGTTATCTTTAAAATTAAAAAGCATATATTTTGTTTTTCCTTACCCCTTCCTTCCAATCCCTGCTCACCCCAATATATATTTCTTGATATACTTTTGATTTGCATGTTTACTCTAAGGTTATTAATTATACAATGTCATTTTTATGATGTGCAGGGAGTTGATCATTTTGAGAATAACTGAATTATAGATTAAGGGAGTAAACTTCGATATGGATTGAATATTTTTCAATAATTTAATCAGTATTTTGAAGTAAAAGTATGGACTTTGGCAAGTTGTTATCGAATCCATGTAAAATTTTATTATATATGGATTAATAATTCATTTTTGTTTTGTTCTGTTTGGTTTCGAAATTGTTATAATTTTGTTTTTTTTAGTAATTACTAATATCACACCCGTACGTTGTACGGAAAAGTAATATGAAATAATTTTACTGTAAAATGTAAATATCATTACAAAATAAGAAAAAAATTGAATACATAATTTGTTTTGAATAATGATACAGATGTCAATGATGCTCAAAATAGAAATAAATTACAATTCTCATCAATTTTGAAAAACCTCTTTAAATAATACATTTTTTGAACAGTTTTTAGTTGCTCATACCCGTGTGATACACGAAAATTGTTATAGACAAAATATATTTAAATAATAGCTTAAATTTAAATTAAATAATGCAATTTTCAAATATGTATTGTATAGAATAAATATTCGTTCAAAAACTTGTGCCCTTAACTATTTTTGAACTTCAAAATAAGATTAATAAGAATATTTACTTTATGAATAAATGAAAACTCAATGAAGTGTTTTTGCACATTCTATTCAGGCTCAGTATTTATAATTTTGAAAAATTAATTGTAGGAACATGTTTTGAAAGTGTTTATAAATTGTTAAACATTATAAATAATAGATATGAGTCACGAATAGGCAGGACGTACTTCAGAACTCCTCCAAATATGTGGAAAAAAGATAATATGATCATTTAAAAACATGACATGTACTAAATATGGTACACCTTTGTCATTAAGTCTGGCGTCGATACTAAAATATGAAAAAGATTTTATCTATAGATATTATAGTGAACGTTAAATTACTTGTCCTGGCTCGCCTCACTCAGAATTCCCTGATCGGACCCCAAATCTATTTATTTTGTTTTTGTTTTATATTTACTATATGTTTTTAAATAAACAAGATGGTGAATGATGATTTTATTATCCTCGTTTCCACACCGCTTCTCGATAAATCTCGATGGGATAGGAATGAAAATGGAAAATTCGGTTCTACTTTGTTGTCATTCCTAGATATTTTATTTTGTTGATAAAAGTTGATAAATATGTATCATAAAATAAAATATTTATAAAAGCATATTATAACACTTTAAGAACATGATATAGTTGGTAATAAGAAAATAATTAAAAATAAAAACTCGAAATCAAATAAGGTTACTAGCACTAAAAACAAATGAAGAAATCGGCAGCCATATTGAAGTCACACCTCAAACATTTTTGAACGAGGCAATCACAATCCAACTTCCAGAAAAGCGAACATTTTTTGAATTTAGCTACCTATACTCTTTTTTTTTTAAATCACTCACATGGGTGCATTATTTTAACTTCCCCTATAGTCGGGTCCCATTCCCAATATGAGTAGGCGTACAAAAAGGATACAAAAAAAATGTTCATGTATCATGTTTCAACATTTTTACAAAAAACCTCAAATTTCGTTTAACACAAAGAGCTAGGCGTGAGCATTTATCAGTTCAGTTTCATTCAACTCCAAAAAATAAATGGTTTCAATTTCGATTATTTTTTTGAATTTTGTTCGTTTCCTATCAATTTTTTTTTTTTTTTATTTGATGCAAATGCTTAAATGTGTGGGAAAAAAAAATCAAAGTCAAATGGAAAAAAATATTGCATGTATAAGTAATATAAAACGATAATTTACTAAAATGTCTTCCTCGATCATGGAGAAGTAAATATACATTTTTTTTGAATTTCTAAGAGGTCATTACAATAAAAGATTTAACAAAAATTAACCACAAAATTAGTTCAATCTATTGGCAGGAAAAAAAAATCATGAAGCATGGACAAATCAAGATATTGGACATCCTTTTAGGAATGAAACAACAAATTTATTTTTATTGATTTTACTTTTGGTTTATTATTATTATTATTGGGGAAAAGCCAAGGGTTTCGATTATCGATTTTCTTGGTTCGATTCAATCGGCTCGATTTTGACTTTTTTATTCAGCCCGAAAGAGCATATAATTATAAAGTGTTAAAGCTGCGTTTGATTGCCAAATTTTTTCATTGAAAATATGATTTTCTACCCAATTTTTCAACTTTGACATGTTTGATTGACAAGTTTTTCCATGAAATTCATTTTATTGTCATGGCTCAAATCAACCTCAATTTCTTCTTTTCAAGGAATTCATTTTTCAAGGGGGGAGTAGGTTTTATTTTTCAGAGAAAAATTTTGATCAATTTTGTCACGTTTGATCATTTTTGTTAATGTTAATTGATTTATTTTTTTTCAATAATTAATATTATTATTATTATCAAAGTACAAATGTGTTAGAAAATAATTTTTTTTTTTACTTAAAATAACTAAATTTTACTTTATTTGTCATGGAAAATAATATCAATCAAATAACAAAGGTTGAAAATTTTTCTACTTTTTTTGTCTAGAAAATTGAACCAATAAAAAATATTAAACTTTCAACTCTCAGAAATTCAATTCCATAAAATTTATTTTTTTTCTACCCAAATTTCACTCTCATTATCAAATACAGTTTAATAATTTTTTGGTTTATATGAGGAAAGAGTTTAAAGAGGTTATAACCTATGGCTAGGGCCGGATGCACCACATGACGAGCCGACGTAGCCGCCCGTGCTAAATTCGCGAGGAAAAATTATGGATCAATTTAATTATAAATTGTGTGTGTTTTCCGCAGCCATTTTTGCCTAGACATGAAGGTGACATTCATGGTTTTGAGAAAAATCTTGGTCATCTCAACGGAGGAGCCAACGACGACTAGAAGGAGCCGAATTGGAGATGCATTAAGAAGGGTGGCGTTACTGGCGTAGGGAGGTGGGATGAAGAATTATGAAGAAGAAAAAGCACCCACTTTCTGAATGTATATATAAATATATGCATTTGTCTATGTTGTTGTATAGTATGTGTATGTGTGTGAAGTGTGAGAGAGTGAGAATGAGAGATTCCGTGAAAAATTGAGGAGTGTGGCGTTGTAGAATGATAGAGTAAAGAATGAGTGTGATAGATGAGAGAGAGTTGGTGCTACTGATGATGACATGTTAAGTTCTCTACTACTTTTTTTTAAAAAAAAAAGATAATATAAAAAACTAAAATAGACTCATAATGCACAAAAATACTCTAGTATCCTTGAAGAGCGCCAATTATGATAGCCTTCAAGACACTAGTATTCCACCCGTGCGATGCACAAAAGTTGTTATCCTTAATATTAATTTCAATAAGTATTCGTAAAATTTTAATGCCTATACATAATCAACACATATATAATTAGAGAATAAGTAGTTAAAATATTTGAATTTAATCAATAAAACTTTATTTACAAAAGTAAGTAGTCAAAATAAATTTTGAAAATCTCGTAATTATCATGATACGACAAAATAGGTGATGTTTGGTTGAACGATTACTTGGTGGTTTACATAGAGCGGGGGATATTCAAAGAAATAGAGAATGAGATGATCTTGTAAAGGTTTCAGACTATGCGATCTAGAAAGAATGCAATTATCTAGTCTCACAAATTGAAATTGGAGTTGTACTAAACACTTTTCAACATTATTACGTCTTAAATTGGATTACATGATTTACGTATTGTTTGATAAGTTGCATACTTATTAAAAATATTTTTACATATTTTATTCACAAGCACCGGTCGTTGACTGGTTAACGATAAGACCATTGACCTGTCAACGACTCAACGATCGTCTTAGCTGAATTCGATTCCTAGACCCGTCACTATCTATGGCTATGAGAATCTCCTATGACGCATGGCAGAAGACAGTGGATGCCCCATGTTATCAAGTCTGTCCCCTCTTCTATCACAAATCAAGTAAAAAATCATAACATCCCTGTGAGTTTTCGATCTATCATTGGACAATTTTGGTATCCCTGTGAGTTTTCGATCTATCATTGGACAATTTTGGTAAGTACGAGTAATGTTGATATATATCTAACTTGTACACCTCAAATTTTTGACAAGATTTTAATGCCTATGTATGTATATATTGATTCATATATATATATATATATATATATATATATATATATATATATATATATATAAAAGATGAAGACCTCACCATGGGATCCCATCTGTTCTGTTCCGAGCCTTGGTAGAGGTTGTAAATCGCGAGATATATCTCAATGATCAGGGACTGAAAGTTTGACCACTAATCAAATCCACAAAGAAGCCACTTTCTTACTATAACATTATTGTTGAAGTGGGTTCTATTTTAAGGAGAATTGCAGTCACGCGAATAGAAATATTAACCCTCAAAATATTATAATTAATATAAAATAAAGCAATTGTAACAAATTAAATATATGTGTTCCTATATATAAATAAATGTAACAAATTATGCAATATTGACGATGCACGAAAGTGAAAATCAATCTCAAAATTTGTGGTGCACGAACGTGAAATTCAATTCTGGAGATCCTTCGCATGATTAATAATTTTTAATTTTTAAATGCGATGCATTTAATTGAACATAATTAAATGCATATTTAATTATATATCAATAAAAAAATTATTAATGAAAATATAAATAAAATATATGTAGTGAATCTTTTTATCTATATATGTTAATAAAATTAAGAAATAAAGTTTCACTATTTTTTACGGCACATAATTATTTTTTTTAATATTTTAATAAAATTGTAAATCGTTGAATTATTTTATCATCGTTATGGGAAAACAGTCCATGAATTAAGTGTTTTAAAGATTATACCGTGAACATATCAACCCCATATCTAGAATTAGCGTTCCATAATTGAAATCTTATTTTTTTTTTTAAATTTTGAATTACAAAATTAGGCTCATACAATACGTGTGCAAAACTCAACTTATATATTTTTCTGAAGATCGACGCTTTTCTTTTCATATATTGTTTTTCATCACATTCTTCCTAAAAAGAGGTGTAGAATAACTTTTTTTGTATAATTTATTTTTTAAACATTAATTATTAATGTCAAGTGTTTTTCTAAAAAAATAATCATTAATTTTAATAAATATTGTTACATTAATTTATTTTTCTTTCTTCATAAGATAATTTCTTTATTCATATTGTTACATTATTATTTTAATAAAAAAATCGATCGATCAATTGTTTAATAAAAATTATATGAACTAATTGTTAAAATTTGTAATATATTTTTGCATGTTTTAGTTATTTAAATTTATAAAGAAAAATAGAAAAATGAAAAAAAATCAGTAAATAAATAAAAATAATGTGAAAATGATGAATGAATTGAAGAAATCTTAAGTTTTTAAAATTAACCCAACTTAATTGAATTTGCCTTAAAAACTCGTATAGTTATTATTTATTTTAATTTGATGAGGAAAAATCAGAATATAAATTAATCATCTATGACTAAAGTGAATTTAGTTAACTAATTATAGATAATATTATAGGACTTAAATGATATAGTTTAAAATGAATTAGATATTGAGAAAAAATAAAAAATAAATCTTTAACTTTAATTTTTTATATGATTTTACGGAAAATATATTTAAAATTTGCTCTCACTTGTTAACTTGCATTAAACTTCTCAATGTGATCTTTAATTTGACACCCATATTATATATTTTTCGATTTCAAAATAATACAATAATTATTAAAAGAATAATAATAAAATAGAAAAAATAACATTTTTTTTGATGTTATTAATAGCATAGCATGGATACCAATGCAATTAATGACACATGTAAAATAATAATTACTAAAATATTTAATATACTAGTTTTTAGTAAAAAAATTCTAAATTTAGAAAGTTTTTTTAGCTGGAAACTATGTGTGTATTTTTGTGATGACTATTCTACTTTTATATATATTAAGAATGATTAATATAAGATTAAGATATTACATATTTTTTTTATTTCAAAATAATACGATAATTATTAAAAGAATAATAATAAAATAGAAAAAATAATATTTTGATGTTATTAATAGCATAACAAGGATGTCAATGTAATTAATGACACATGTGAAATAATAATTGTTAAAATATTTAATATACTATTTTTTTAGCAAAAAAAATTTAAATTTAGAAAGTCTTTTTAGTTGGAAACTATGTGTGTATTTTTGTGACGGTTATTCTACTTTTTTATATATTAAGATAAGATTATAGGTTTGATGGTAATTAAAGAACATTTTTTAAAAAAAATAAATTTTGATGTAAAAATCAATTACTGCGTGAATCCCGGACGCAGTAAGATTTTACCACGTGCACCATTGGAAGCCATAATTGGAGGTTTAATGCGCGCCATAAGATTTTACGGCGTGACCTTTTATGGCGTGCGATCGCACGTTGAAAAACGGTTTGATGGCATATATTGCACGCCGTAAAATGCTAACTTTGTTTTAGTGGTTGTTTTCTTGTTGATTGAGTTTTTGCATTTTGAAGAATTTTGTATTTTTTTCACAAAAAACTTGATTTCTAGTTATTAATATAGTTAAAAGTAAGAATCTTGACATTTCAAAAAAAAAAAGTAAGAATCTGGATGTTGTTTTTTCTTCTTCACAAAATGGCTTTTTAGTTTTTAATGTCATTAAAGTTGTTTTTATGCTTTGCAAAGTAGAATGTGAGGTGGGTTTTTGTGATTTGAAGATTTGGTTTTTGCTCAAAAAGTTGAGTTTTGATTATTTTGATTATTTTGCTCTTTTTGCTCCGGCAATTGTGGGTGTTATTTTGATTTTTTTGCTCAAAAAAGATATCACTAGTCATTGTGGTGTTATTTTGCTCACCTAGCTCTGGCCGTCAAAACAGAGCATGAAGGATATAACTGAACTCGCACCGTCAAGTAGAATACTCAACCCTGGCAATTAGAGTGCTCCAACCAGTGCAAGGCGAATTTTGGCATGAGAAGTAGATCCAACAGGAACTGAAATTTCAGATTTAGGCTAATCAAAGCCTTATTTCAACAAACGACCATAATAGTTGTGATCGCGATGTCAAGGCACTGCTCCTGATGGTGACACGATATTTTCGATGGCGATCGGCGGTGGCAGAGGTCTGTCCGGCGGTTCTGTTACCATATTTCTATTTGTTTTCTAATTTAGTTTTTCATTTATTTTATATTAAAATTACAAAGTTACTATTTTGCCCATTTTCATATCTGGTAAAATTTAATTTTTATAGTCAACTAATAGAAATTCAATTTGTCCTTTTTGGACTAAATTGAAGGTTTGTGATTGTAGGCGATACAAAGTGAGTGCTTGAGTAAAATTTGCAAAAATTTTTTTTTAGATCGTACGTGACTGCAATTCTCCCTAAAATAGAAGCCACTTCAACAATAATGTTAGAGTAAGAAAGTGACTTTCTTGTGAATTTGATATCAAACTTTCAGTCATTGGTAAGTTGAGATATATCTCGCAATTTACATCATTTACCAAGGCTCGAGATAGAGCAGTTGGGGCCTCAAGGTGAGGACTTCACCTTTTTTCTTTACATATATATATATATATATATATATATAGGCATTAAAAACTTGTCAAATATATATATATAAGGTTTTAATCTAAAATCTATTGTGGGTTTCTTATGAAACTCACAGCCCACCCCCTATGGTGGGTGGACAGTGGGGCCCGCCCACCATTATCCAACTCTCATTCACCACATGATTGATGAGTTTTATCACTAGATCATTTCCCTATATATATATATATATATATATTTGAATCAATATATACATACGTAGGCATTAAAATTTTGTCAAAAATTTGAGGTGTCCGTACAAGTTGATATACATCAACATCTTGGTACTCGTACTTACCAAAATTGTCCAATGAGAGATCGAAAACTCACAGGGATGTTATGATTTTTTACTTGATTTGTGATAGAAGAGGGGACAGACTTGATAACATGGGGCCATCCACTGTCTTTTGCCATGCATCATAGGAGATACTCATAGCCATAGGTTACAACCTCTTTCAACTCTTTCCTCGTATAAACCAAAAAATTATTAAACCGTATTTGATAGTGAGAATGAAATTTGAATAAAAAGAAAATGAATTTTAAAGAATTGAATTCTTAAGATTTTTTGTTAGTTTAATTTTTTAGATGAAAAAAAAAGTAGAAAATTTTTCAATCATTGTTGTTTAATTGATATTATTTTTCATGACAAATAAAGTAAAATTTAGCTATTTTAAGTAAAAAAATATTTTTTTATTTTCTCACACATTTGTACTTGATAATAATAATATTAATTATTTAAAAAAAATAAATCAATTAACATTAAAAAAAAAAAGATCAAACATGACCAAATTGATCAAAAAATTTCCCAGAAAAATAAAACTTACTCCCCCTTCAAAAATGAATTCCTTAAAAACAAGGAATTGAGATTTATTTGAGTCATGCCAAGAAAATGAATTTCATGAAAAAACTTGTCAATCAAATATGTCAAAATAGAAAAATTGGGTAGAAAATCATATTTTCAATGAAAAAAATTGGCAATCGAACGCATCATTAACACTTTATAATTATATGCTCTTTCGGGCTGAATAAAAAAGTCGAAATCGAGCCTATTGAATCGAACCAAGAAAATCGATAATCGAAACCCTTGGTTTTTCCCCATAATAATAATAAACCAAAAGTAAAATCAATAAAAACAAATTTGTTGTTTCATTCCTAAAAGGATGTCCAATATCTTGATTTGTTCATGCTTCACGATTTTTTTTTTCCCTGCCAATAGATTGAACTAATTTTGTGGTTAATTTTTGTTAAATCTTTTATTGTAATGACCTCTTGGAAATTCAAAAAAAAAAAGGTATATTTACTTCTCAAAGATTGAGGAAGACATTTTAGTAAATTATAGTTTTATATTACTTATACATGCAATATTTTTTCCATTTAACTTCGATTTTTTTTCCACACATTTAAGCATTTGCATAAAATAAAAAATAAAAATTGATAGGAAACGAACAAAATTTGAAAAAATAATCGAAATTGAAACCATGTAATTTTTGGGGTTGAATGAAACTGAATTGATAAATGCTCACGCCTAGCTATTTGTGTTAAATGAAATTTGAGGTTTTTTCTTGAGAGATAATGTAAAAATGTTGAAACATGATACATGAACATTTTTTTGTACATTTTTTGTACACCTACTCATATTGAGAATGGGACCCGACTATACGGGAAGTTAAAATAATGCACCCATGTGGGCGAGTTTACAAAAAAATAGAGTATAGGAAGCTAAATTCAAAAAATATTCGCTTTTCTGGAAGTTAGATTGTAACGACCCGGCTCCCTCGCTGGGGCCTTCTCCAGAAGTGGATTTTTGCCTCCCCAGGGATTCGAACCTTGTACCTAGGGGTTAAGTACAAACTTCATGGAATCTCTGGTACCATTAGACCAAGTGGTCTAATGGTAGCAGGATTCCATGAATCTTTGTACTAAACCCCTAGGTACATGGTTCGAATCCTGCGGAAGGCAAAATCCACTTCTGGAGAAGGCCCCAGCGAGGGAGCCAGGGGGAGTGGAAATACCATGAGTAGACGGCCGGCAGCCCTTGAGGACCGGGTACGCTACAAAAAAAGGCGCCTTTTTTTGTAACGACCCGGCTCCCTCGCTGGGGCCTTCTCCGAGCCGTACTCATGGTCTTTCCACTCCCCCCTGGCTCCCTCGCTGGGACCTTCTTCAGAAGTGGATTTTTGCCTTTCTAATGGTAGCAGGATTCCATGAATCTTGAAGGCAAAAATCCACTTCTGGAGAAGGCCCCAGCGAGGGAGCCAGAGGGGAGTGGAAAGACCATGAGTACGGCTCGGAGAAGGCCCCAGCGAGGGAGCCGGGTCGTTACATAGATTGTGATTGCCTCGTTCAAAAATGTTTGAGGTGTGATACGGTTGCCGATTTCTTCATCTGTTTTTAGTGCTAGTAACCTTATTTGATTTCGAATTTTTATTTTTAATTATTTTCTTGTTACCAACTATATTTATGTTCTTAAAGTATTATAATATGATTTTATAAATATTTTATTTTATGAACTTTTATCAAACAAAATAAAGTATCTAGGAATGGCAACAAAGTAGAACCGAATTTTCCATTTTCATTCTTATCCCATCGAGATTTATCGAGAAGCGGTGTGGAAACGAGGATAATAAAATCATCTTCACCATCTTGTTTATTTAAAAATATAGTAAATATAAAACAAATACAAAATTAATAGATTTGGGGTCCGATCATGGGATTCGGAGTGAGGTGAGCCGGGACAAGTAATTTAACGTTCACTATAATATCTATAGATAAAATCTTTTTTCATATTTTAGTTTCGAAGCCATACTTAATGACAAAGGTGTACCATATTTTGCACATATCATGTTTATAAATAATCATATTATTTTTTTTCCACATATTTGGAGGAGTTCTGAAGTACTACTTGCTTATTCGTCACTCATATCTATTATTTATAATGTTTAACAATTTATAAACACTTCCAAAACATGTTCCTACAATTAATTTTTCAAAATTATAAATACTGAGCTTGAATAGAATGTGCAAAAACACTTCATTGAGTTTTCATTTATTCATAAAGTAAATATTCTTATTAATCTTATTTTGAAGTTCAAAAATAGTTAAGGGCACAACTTTTTATTATATTAATTATAATTATTTCCAAAGATGTAACCACTCAACTATTTTCTTGGTTGAACACATTCTTGAATCAATTTTCCAAAACTTCACCATTTAAATAAAGTGGTTAGTTTTCAACTCTGATTTCTATAAAGAGAAATGACGTACTAGTTCAGATAGACACTACTACATATAGTTAAAAATTTGAAATCTAATCGTACGTGGAATCCACTGACCAAATTATAATAATTCGCATTTTGATTAAAATATAAATTTGACATAAATGACAGATAAGATACGCATAAAAACATTCAAAAAAATTATAAAGTTGATATCAATGACGGATCACATACGCATAAAAAATATCGATAATGCACCATACACCCAAGTTATAAACACTCTCCAAATACCACTAAACATACACTCTCATGCATCTAGTTTATACACAAAGTAGGACTCCAAGAATCCATCTAATTTACGTACAAAATTAGGGTTTCTCGAAAAAGTACTTGATACCAAGAAACAAAGCAAGTGTTCACTACATCCAACTGGTCCAAAGTGGGCACGTGGCAGAAAATTTTGGGTTTTGTATTGATTCTCGAGAAAAAAGAAAATTATATCTAATATAAAATATGTAAATAAATATATTTTAAAACTCAAAAAAAAGTACACGATTTTGATGCCCTAACTGAAAAGTTGTAAATATCGACACCTGTCGGCAAGTGGGGTGGGGATTCTTTTAGGACAAGTGGCTTAGGTTATTTGGAAATCTCTTGGCTTTTGGATTTTTGGGTTCACATTTTGAGAGAGTTTAAGCAATCGTACATGTGTGGGGACCACTTTTTCACTTTTAATTAACAAAAATTAAGTGGGGTTTGGATTATAATTAGATGTGGTGGGTGGAGGACGAAACAAAAGAAAGAGATTTTTATATGCGGTTAAGAGCTTTTCCTATTTGTTTTTTCAATCTTGGCTTGGATTATTGAACTTTTATCTCCAATCCTAATATAGTTTGGTTCCCTTGTATAGCAACAACTAAAATAAGCAATCATGGCATCATCTGGTTAGCGCAATTTGCAAGAACATCATTAAAAATTTTGAGTTTAAAACATATTTTTTTTATATAAATTTTCGAGGTAAAAATGTATGATTGAAAAGTAAAAACAGAAAATATGTGTGGTTTGAGAAATTGTATGGTGAAAAACATGTTTTTAAATATATTTGCCAAACAGATGCTAAATACTCTTACGTCCCGTGAAAATAAGCTTGTATTCTTTATTTATCCGACCCAAATTATATGCCACTTTCCTTATTGAAAGTTTAGATATTTTTAAGTTTTCTAATATATCATTTAATATTCAATGTTATCAACAAATATAAAATAATTATATTTATTACGTTATTTAATGTAGAGATATATTATTAAAAAGAAATAAAGATTTAGCACCTGTTCTCTTTGTTGTTTTGATGTCGTTTTCTGTTTTTATTTTCGAAAACGCTAAAAACGCGTTCTCTTTACCATTTTCGAAAACGCATTTTGGAAAACAAAAAAAAAAAAAAATTGTACACAAAACGCAAAAAGTCCAAAATCTCGTTTTGGGCGTTTTGTGTGTATTTCGACAAAAAATGTCCAAAACGCGGATTTTTTTTTTTTTAAAGAATTATCTTAACTTAGAACTAAACTTAATATAAAGTTTTTATTTTTTTATTACTTTTTTTAGAATTATCTTAACTTGGAACTAAGCTTAAATAATTTATTTATTTATTTATTTTTTTTTGAGAATTATCCTAACTTGGAACTAAGTTTAAATAAAGTTTTATTGAATTCAATATTAACATTAAAAAAAAAAAAAAAATTGAGTGAGAATTCTTGTTATTATATTTCAAAAAATTTACTGATAAATGGACTCTAGTGATTTTGAAAGAACTTGCATTTTCTGAATTTTAATAGAAGTAGAGATTTTTCAAATCTCGAACCTGACCAAGTTGTGTTAATATAGACTCTTAATGCTCACATTAGTGTGTTGCATGTAACCATGTTTTCAGTGTATTGTGAAAAGAAATTTGAGTTTGAATTAGTAGTATTCTGCAAGCAAATTAATTAAAAATAGTTTAAGTAGTATTCTGCAAAATTTCAAACAGAACGTGTTTTCCAGCTTTTCATTTTCAAAAACAGTTTTCAGAAATGACAAACCAAACGCGTTTTCAGCAAATTTGAAAACAAAAATAAAAACAGGAAACACAAAACATTTTCGAAAATGAAAATACAAAATAAAATACAAACATAACGCCACCTTATATTTTTAACTACATCAATTATATTTTCTTAATTTATGTGAAAAAGAAGCAAGTATATCTTCACGGAGCGAAATGAGTATCAATATTGTATTTGTTGAAAAATATGGTGTATTTAGTTCTAGTTTGACCAATGTTCTAAAAGGTGTAATGCGTTGCGAGGCGTCGAAGTCGATAATTAAGAATTACAAGTTTAGGCGTGTCACTGCGAAGAATAAGCACCATAATGCGTTTCTTTTTTTAATATTATTTTAATTATTTTAAGACATTAAATAGATTTTTGCATAAAAAAATAGATTTTTTATTTTTAAAAAAAACTGGATTAGGCGGGATTAAACGCGTCTACTTTGACTGCTTTTTTACGCGCATATTACTTACTCGACGCGTTTTTGCCATGCACGGCGCCTAGGTGGCGCATTTTAGAACACTGAGTTTGACAGAGTTTTCGAAAAAGCAAAAGTAACTTTCGAGTATATTTGAATAACTCCCCGAAAGTGTTTTGTTTGTCTCGGAGATATCTTGAAGAAATTTGTCTTTTCTACAAGAAGTAGAAGCGTACCAAACGGACTCTTATACATTTTTGAATCGCAACGAGTAACTCAATTTTACATTAGCACTCCTGCGAAGTTATGTTTGTGTTTTTTTTTTATAAACTTGATTGATAATTAATTTAACTTAGTCCAGATTATGTCACTGAATCACTAATCGAATCGATATTTTACTCCACACGTTGTTAGAGTTTTGCTTTAAGAAACGTATAAAAACGTTCAAAATATAAAAGATAATTTTTTTTGATACAATAAAAGCTTTTAATTTATACTTCTACATAGTATTAACCTTATTAAGTAATTTTATTACCATAATACTTGTTCGTGTATTGTTGTATAATTTAGTTGAGAAGTCGTGTCTTTTTTCAAGAATTATTTTTTCGAAGTAAATGCATATGCTAGATTTTAGGGCTAGCATACAAACTATTATTATTAAATTAAACGTGTAGGCCTTGACGCAAATAAATCTAATTAACAGCTATGAAAAAACATCCCAGACATTCATTCACACCAAAATTAGGACCCACTAATGAAATTAGTGTTCTATTCGGGTAAATTTCACTAGGGGTCTATAACCATTTGTAAGTGGGGGCACTCATGGTGGTTTCACAATCCACAATCCAACCCAACTTGCCTACAACCTTGTTGATTGGACAAAATTCGACCCAAATTGTTTATCTTACAAAAAATCGACCCGAGTCAAGTAGGGACGATAAAAACATTCAATCAGATTCGGACTCAACGAATAGCCTATCCCAATGAAACGAAAAAATTTCGATCTGCGGATCTGGGTGAATAAGGATCGGGATCAATCCGATCCTATTCTATCATGTTTCCCTTTTAATGAAAAAGAAAAAAATATTTAAAAAACTATATTATTGACTAAAAATTCGGTATTTTGTCTTTTCCTAGTAGTGACAATTTGATGAGGAGTTTTTTTTTTTCCTTTGTTTTTTTACCTCTCTCTTCCATCTTTTCTAAAGAGTAATAATATCCATACGATAGTTTAGTTTTTTTTTTTAATCTGCACACTTTTAATTATAAATGAAGACCCCAATGTTTGCTCATTTTGTCGTCTTCAATTATTCTCTTCGTATTTGTAATTTTAACGTTCAATTGGTCAACACATTTTGTCTCTTATAATTATTTATATGCTCAAATATTGAATAAAGCTTATTTTGTTGTTTATTTTCCTTAATCTAAAAATACGATGAGCAAATTATACTATTTATATTTTTTAATGGATTTTTTGGATACAATAATAATTAGACAAAAACGAGTAATTGATAGAATGTATCTTAATAAAAAAAAATAGTGAAAATGGTGAAATAAGCGTCGAAAAAGATCTTAGCTTATAAACCTGCATTGCAATTAAAACGTGACATTGTTGACGTACATGACTCATTTTTAAATGGTCTTATAGAAATACATGTGATTTACAACAGAACCCCCTTCCATCATTAGTCATTTATATATTTTGAACGGTATCCGGATAATCTGGACTTACTTGGACCAAAATTGATTTTGAGGGTCTAAATGTCAAGAAAAAGTGAATGGGATCCAAGTACTACAAGTTTCAATGTTCGAGGACCGTGGCAACAGATTTACTTTATGAAATAGGTGCTACTTTTTAGAAAGAAATACTGTCCTTTTCAAATTTAACCTATATTTGGCTCTTCAGTTGTTAAAATTCATGTTTTTATTTGAATTTATTTCCAATCACATGACTAATGATTTTTAATTTTCCAACAACCATTAATTAATTATAGGGATAATTACAGTTGAGGCTCTAACCTTTCAAACTTTTGCAAATTTTACCCTAACCTTTCATTTATTGCATCAGAGGCCCCAAACCTTTGAAGTCAATGCGATTGAAGTCCAAATGGATGGAAATGTTCAATCCTTGACAATAAAATTAACTTTGAACAAAATTGACCAACTTTAGAAGAATAAAATAGTAACTTTTTATTTTTATACATAAAATCAAACAGACTAATTAAATATGAAGCAAAAAAGAAAAACCAACTTCATCTTCTGCCCGTTTCCCACACCACGCATCCCATCAAACCACACTATTAACGATCCAAAGCACAATCACCATCACCACTGTTCACCATATTTTGCAATGCAAAATAATACTTGTCAGTGTACGGATCGTGAAAAGTAATAAAGTGGATCTAAGAGTCCAGATTATCGTTCCCACGAGGACTACTATTAAGTACCGAAATGTTTTAGTTTTAACTCTATTTGAACAAAGTTTTTTTTTTTTTTTTTGTAATTTAAAATAAACTAAGAGAATAAACTAAGTAAATGAATGCCAAGATTGTTTTGATTTTAAAAACGATTGTAAAATAGTTGAAATTCATGATTTCACCTAACAAATTAAATTAAATCAAAGTTCAGTTTTATATCCTAAATATGCATTCAGTCTAATTCACTTTTGTATATTGAAATTTCTGTCTAGAGTTTAAATCAATTCTACCTGAATAAGTCAACCGTGTATATCTACAAAGGATTTGAATTATTCACTATCTAGATGCATAGAACGCAAGAATTTACATACGATCGGGATAATAACAAAAGTATATCTCTTATCCAATTACCGAATTTTATTCCTAGGTCTAGTTTGTTAACTTACCTCTCGAATTATGAAAAAAAACCATAAAGTCATTAATTAGTGGCCAATTAACTCATGCATTAAACTCAATACATGTAATGAATCATTAAAACAACTAAATTTGGAATTAAAATAATAAAGTTAGGCTACATCATTCATCCTAACCCGAAATTTAGTTACATGTCATGATTAAATAACAAAAATAATAAAAATAAGAGTTCGTCGAAAATAACAATAAAGAAAGGAAAACTTGTATTAAGATTCAATTCTTCATGATCTTCAAGACTCGCCCCTTTACTTTGCGTTGATCTCCCAAGAATTCAATGTAAAAATCTGATGTTTTAGGTTGTTTTTAGATGAGGCAAATGTCTAAAATTCGTGCATCATATGTTGTATATATTTGTTTTGGAAAAACCTCGTGAAAGAATGGGGAAAACCTGATAAAAATCGCGCAAAAAGCCCAACCCAAAGCTCTCCCTGAAGCCTGTGTGGGCTCGCAGCCAAAATTCGCGAGGGGTCGCATGTATAATATTTTAATTCTGACCATTAAATTGTTTAAATTCGATTGTTTAGTTTCAGCCTAGAACTAAAAGTCTAGAATAAGCTTTTTCCAAGCCAAATTCAAGTGAAGACCAACATTTAACTGATTCAAGTTAATTCGGAGCACCTATAACCTATTTATAACCATAAAAAATAAATAAATAATAGGTAATGAGTTTCAAATGGATATTGAAGCATACCTGCCTCCGACCCGCCATTCTTAAACGTGTATAAGGGTAGGAGGGTATGAAGGTTGTAAATATCTAGTATGTAAGGTATGGGTTCGACAAATTCGACCCATACCAAACACATTGTGATCTCTACTTCCAGTGCAATTTTCAAGTTTAAACTGCATAAGTTGATCCTCCTCTTTTATTTGTACCTCAAGCCCTCCACTTTCAATTGGAGCATTTTGGTCCATAAACTTCTGAATCTTCTCAATTAGCTCGTTTTAACTCTCAACCTTTTCAATTTAGTCCTCCAAATAATAATTTCTTCACTTTAACACCACGCATGTTTCTTAGTTGACTTCAACAAGTCCAAATTGTCCAATTAAGCTCAAAATATAGTGATGGCGATAGTTCGGTTCCCCCAAAACCATAATGGAACCACCAATTTTTTGCCCATACCATAACCACCTAAGTCGGGTCAGGTCGGTACGATTTCGGTTCATGTCTCGGTTCGGTGCTGTTAATAACCACTTAAACATAAATTAATTTTTGCAAGTCTAACTGAAAATGTCATTTATTAAAAAAAAAAAAAAACATGATATTACTAAGCATATTTCGCAAACAATATCAAATTTAAATGCAGAATGCAAACAATATCCAAATTCTCAAATTCAAAATTCGAATTTAGCAAATAATATTACGAGCATAACCATATTATTATAACAAAAGAGTATAAGTTTCAATGGACTTCAAACTATTAATTGAAAAACAGTAAAATAAGATAACTTCTGCTGTGGCCTAAATATTTCAAAGAACATAATAGCAGATAAAAGTTGACAATAAAGTACGTTGAACAACCAAAGGAGAACCAAGTTACTCAAATAAGTTCTTATGTTAAAGCCAATTTGAGAACATAACGACTAGTATAAGCCTCCAAATACGAAGTTCCTTTTCAATACCATTCACTTACGCATTTCCTATAAGCAGGTTATTGTCTAACGACATTATACACCCACCAACAATATTCTTAATGTACAGCCTGTGGAGAAATGTCGTATGCTGAAATGAAGATTGATTGAGGGAGTGGATATGAATGAATCAAATATTCAAATGACTATAGACCTACGGTTAATTGATTTGGATTAGGATTTTGTCATGTGGGTTGGTCTAATTGACTTTTAAAAATAGACTCTAATTTTGAGCTTTTTAAGTTTTAAATATAGCTCAAAATCATTTTTTTAATTGGTTATTTGGTTCGGTTCGGTTCGAGACACCGACACAATTACCATACCTACTTCACCAAAAAATCGGGGCATTAAATTAGCATACCTTACCTGCTCCCAATCGGTTCGATTTTTTCACACAATTCGGTTCGGTTCATCGCGATTTTATATTCAGGCTGTTCAAATTGTCATCCCTATCAAAGTGTCATCTAATTGTGCAATATTTCTATCAATTGCTTCATTCACATGATTTTAGGATATTTTCTAAAAAGTAAACAAATAAATAACTATTAAGTATAATTTATTTTAAAACAAAAAATTAATATATATAAATTTTGATATATAAATGAGTATAAAATACACTTATCAACCATCATCTTTTCCCTGGTGTTTCTTCCTTCATCCCATCTTTTTTCATCAAATCAAACCCAAATCAGAACTCGCAATGCAATGAACATTTTCATTTTCTTACCAAATGACTACAAATTTTACAGGCCCAACAATGACTTTTTATAGATAAACTTCAAAATTTTAGGTGGCGTTCTATTTGTATTTTATTTTGTATTTTCATTTTTGAAAATGTTTTGTATTTCCTGTTTTCATTTTTGTTTTCAAATTTGCTGAAAACGCGTTTGGTTTGTCGTTTCTGAAAACTGTTTTTGAAAATGAAAAGTTGGAAAATACGTTCCGTTTGAAATTTTGCAGAATGCTACTTAAACTATTTTTAATTAATTTGCTTGCAGAATACTACTAATTCAAACTCAAATTTCCTTTCACAATACACTGAAAACATGGTTACATGCAACACACTAATGTGAGCATTAAGAGTCTATATTAACACAGCTTGGTCAGGTTCAGAATTTGAAAAAACTCTACTTCTAATAAAATTCAGAAAATGCAAGTTCTTTCAAAACCACCAGAGTCCATTTATCAGTGCATTTTTTGAAATATAATAACAAGAATTCTCACTTAATTTTTTTTTTTGTAATGTTGATATTGAATTCAATAAAACTTTATTTAAACTTAGTTCCAAATTAGGATAATTCTTACCAAAAAAAAAAAAAAAATTATTTGGGCTTAGTTCAAGTTAGGATAATTCTAAAAAAAGTAATAAAAAAATAATATTAAGTTAGGATAATTATTTGGGCTTAGTTCCAAGTTGGGCGTTTTGCGTACAATTTTTTTTTTTTTTGTTTTCCAAAATGCGTTTTCGAAAATGGTAAAG
The DNA here is from genome assembly GCA_963555705.1 of Ligustrum vulgare. NCBI lineage: Eukaryota > Viridiplantae > Streptophyta > Magnoliopsida > Lamiales > Oleaceae > Ligustrum > Ligustrum vulgare. Next base: position 36,235,102 of record OY743186.1, on the reverse strand, counting down.
AAAACGCGTTTTTAGCGTTTTCGAAAATAAAAACAGAAAACGACCTCAAAACAGTAAAGAGAACAAGAGCTTAGGTTTCCTTTTGTTTTATGATTGTTTCAATTCCCGTAAGTTCGTCTTCGTCATTTGTGGAGTTCATAATTCATTTTATAGCAATGCAAATTCAAACCTTAATATATATATATATATATATATATATATATATATATTTATATATTTTCATAGTGGGTTTTAACTTGTGTTTAAACCATGCATTTTTCCAGTCTGTTGGCACTATGTCATTGAAATTTCAGAAATATATTATATACATGCATTTTTGGTGCCGCCGCTTATGGCGGTTTGGTATATGGACTATGGTGGTTGCGAATATATTGTGGCGTTGTTTGGGTAGGTGGCGGTGGTCGAACATTGACTATTCTTTTCTGGTCAACTGATGAAGTTTGGACAATGAATAATTATGCTCCCAAGTTTTAATATAAATCTTTTATCATCAACTATCTATTAATTTTTATATCTTGTCCATAAAGATGATTTTTATCCAAAATATTGTTTATGAGGGTGAAAAAAACTTTTCGTATTTTTAAATAATCGAAGTAAATAACTAATAAAAAAAATATAATAATAATAATATATTTTTCCCTCTTTTCATTGTACATTATTAGAATATTTGGATATAAATTGTGATTAAAAACAAAATATGTTAATTAATTGAAAGTTAAGAATAATAATGTTTTAAAAAAGAATTGAGGACATAAAAGTAAAATCGAGCAAATATTAAAAACATTTCATGTAATTAAAATGTGGTGTAGATATAAAAAATTGTGATGTGAATATAATGAATAATGCTACTTGTACTTGTAAATTGACAAGGATTATGATAAAAAATGAGGTGACAAGATTATGTGTGTTGATATAGAAATTAATGTGATGGATAAAATAATAAAATTGTGTCATATATGTATTATGTCAACCTCCATGTCACCGCCAGTATGACTCAAATATAATTACCCTAGAACAATTTCCATCCATTTGGGACCTCAGTTGAAAGGTAAAATCTGCAAAAATTTGAAAAGTTTGAGTCCTCAACTTCAATTATCCCGTTCCTCAATTATATCAACTTTTATCTAAATAAAATCTTTAACTTTTAGCAAAACCATACAAGGCCTTAAATAAAGTTTTACGTTACTTTTGTTATTATATATATATATATATAGATTTTTTTTTTCTTAAAATTAAAATAAGATAATAAACTTCCTGAAAAATTAGTTCATACAGCAAAAAAATGCTGTCAATTGAAATGCCTAGTCCACTGTCCATGTCTAGCAAAACTTATAATTATTATAATCTGGTAATTTTTTTATTATCCCCCTTCATAAAATCCACAACTTTTCCTACTTCTACTCGCTTAGCCCCCGTTCCAGTGGCGGATGCAAATTTTTTGTCATGTTGGGGCACAAATGGACCAGTGTTTTTTGCGACGGTCTTTACAGCCCGAATTTTTTTTTAAAGAAAAAGTCCGAAAAATGGAAAAGTATTAGAATATTTATTACAATTGTTCTCTACGCGTTTTCATACTTTGATTACGTTTCATAATCATATCATTGTCAATATTATCAAGTAAATTACTGTAAACAGTAAACACATTGGCCCTAAAATTTCAAATTCTCAAAACCCAAATTCCATACAAATAAAAATTCGAATAAAACAAAAATTTCTCAAATCTCAAATTCTCAGTACCCAAATTCCAAAATCAAATTTACGGTGGTACCTCTTTTCCATTAAAATCAAAAATCCAAATCAAAATATAAGATAGGATAGATCGATTTATATTTATATCTTAAACCTTTCCCAGTTCCAAGTACAGCATTGCATTTTCATGTGAACAAAACACGATTTTAGTTCCAACAAACTTTGATCACAAAAGTGTTGGAATTCAATTAGCCTCTAACAGCATAACCCTATGAACACGGTCTAAACAATCAATTAAACTACCAAAACCAGAAAATCGAAGTCGCAACTTTTGGTTTTAGGCATCATAATTTGGCCAAAAGTTCAATTACCGACCAAGAAAACATTTTCTGCCAAATTAACATTGGGGCATTACTTAGTGTGTGTTCGGTAAACTTTTGTTATAATCAATACAATTTTCAACACCACTTTTAAACCACACATCTTATCTAAAAAATATAAATAATACCAATCATTACCTGTTATAACAGTTGCCGAACACAAGCTTAATTACAATGAGTAAGGAAAATAAGATGCAACCTTCTGATTCATACGAGCGAGCTGTTAGATATTGGTTAATAAATCGAGAATTGAAAATCGATTAAAGTGACTTCGTGTCGACTTCGGCTAAATACTCAAAAGTTCGGCTCAATCCGTTTAGACAAAATTGTTTGCCACTTCGCCGCTTCGGGGCGCACAAACGGGGATCGACCTACACGATCAGGTCGCGGGAGTCGAGGGGACAACGCCCCCGAAAGAGAATTTTAATTTCTCTGCATGTATTGAAGGGTATATTTGGCATTACGAAAACCAATATCGGATGAATGAGAAATTACAAAATATGACGAAAATCAGGTCAAAATATTTGACCGTGCGACCGCATGGTTGGGAAACCGTGCGATCACACGTCAAATTTAATTTTGGTTTTTTGAGTAAAACCGTGCGACCGCACGGTTGTCCGGCCACAAGACACCTTTTTATAAAGGTGCATTGTTTGGAAAGGGTGCATGGTTTGGACCTCAACCATTTCGTCCACACACTTTCATGATCTATATATAGGACCCTTTGGGTATCCTATTCCTCACATTTTTGATATGCAAAACATTTTTCATCCTCACTTCTCTCCAAAATCAAAATCATTTCATTTGTTTTGATTTTCATTCATTGCATCCTTTGGAGTACATAAGCCTAAATTTGGTTCGTTGTACTTGTGTTTTGGAGTGCTACAAATACAAGTAAAGCCGTTGTATCTTGGGAGTCGATTGCCGAAATCCGTAGGCACCGTTGCGGGACAAATTCGACTTAAGGACAAAGAGTCCAACTCTTGCCTCGACTTTGTCCTTCTTTTCTTCTTCTTCTTTTTTGTACTTTCCTTACCGTTACTCTGTCCAAATTTCGGCTTGGATTTACAAATTTTTATTCTACTTATTTTTGATGTCACTATTCACAAATCCACCCAACACGAGATTACTTAAGGACAGAGAAAAGGCGGAAAAGTGATATGAGGGTTTTGATTCACCTTGAAGTTGGGGATACTCGATATGAAGTTGGCTATAGTCTTTTGCTCTGACGACTGGCTCTGGCTGGCCGGAGGAAGTGAGGTGTAGGTGACGTTGAAGTGAAGGTGCTGTGGTTGAATGAATGAGTTGTATTGTTTGAGAGAGAGAAAGAGATGCCAGATCCAGGTTTTTTTTTTTTTTTAAAAAAGTCAGATTTTGACTGGGACACTTGTCCCAACGGACCCTTCAGCCCCAATTTTTGAGGAAAATTGTAATTTAAAATAATATTTTTGGGAGAATATGATGAAAAATTATTTAAAAAATCAAATATTGTGAATTTGATTAAAATGGATGATTAATATTGAGAGTTTTAAAAACTTGATTTTTCAAAAACTAATGACCAAACAAGGACTTATCATCCACACATTTCGTAAAGACAGAATCCACATCTTATAATCAAATAAAAACTATTCCAAACATGAAAACATTTGCTTCATCTTTGCACATTGCACATAAGCAAGGGAAAGTAGATATAAGTGTGTGGTAAAAAGTTTATAAACTAATTTATAAATTACACAATTTTCCATATTACTTTGTAATCACACACATTTCCTTTCTCATTTTCAACCACACATTTTACCTCAAAGTCATAAATAAACAAGTTTATAAACAACTACACTCCGTACCAAATGCAAAGAACAATATGGATATTTCCTCAGATGTGACCATATCCTCCGACAACAAAATTGAGCATAGTATATCACACAGACACACACTGCTTGAAAAATACAATAAAATAAGGAGCATTTGATTACAAGTAAATAAGTCATTTAAAAAACTTATCATAGTGTACTATCAAGGAAAGATTACCATTTTTTTCCCACCTACCTACCTAAGCATGTTTGGAACAAAATCATATTTAAAAGCTTTGCCAAACATATTGTCATATTGATATACGAAAATGAATATTGTTATCGGCTGCATTTATTTTCTTCCCCAGCATAAACTCATGCTGGGTGAATACAACTTGAAGATAACTCGTCATCCGAATCACCAGAATCAAAATTGTTTTCAGCCTGAGTGTCGTCTCCGGTGTCATTTCCATATGCACGACTGGCTAAATCGTCCTCTGGGTCGCTAAATGATTCTCTCTCCGTCAGAAAGTATCCCTCATGTGTAGGTTTATAGTCTTTGCCCTTCCATATCACAATCTGCTCCTTTTCAAAAGTCACAAGAATACAAGGTACCAAATCCTGCATCAAGAAAATAAACAATCTCCAATAAGAACACTTGGTAGTCTTGTTTTGCATTCCACGAGACAACCATGGCAAGGCACAATAATAAAGAGATCATGAATGTTACTTTAAGTAACATTTTTGCCAACATGTTTGAACATTTTTATAAGTTATTTCTTCTTGGGATCTTTAGTTCAAAACTCACTTTTGAAAAGCAAGCCATTACTGTAATTAGGCAAACATGCTCTTAGTCAATTTAAATGTAGCAGCAATTCCATAGTGTGACTAGAACCTTAAAAGAATCTTAAAGAACATGGACAATGATATGATAAACGTGTTGTTAAAAAAAAAAAAAAAAGGTAATAAAAACTAATATTGGTAGAATTATGGAGACAAATGAAGATCATGAACTAATACCAACATATATGCTAAACTTAAAAGGAAATATAAGGGTAAATGTGTATGTGTAGCAAGATTCAAAAACTGTAAGAGGGTAGAAAACACTTCCTTTTATACAAGATTTCACAAAATCCGACTTTTCAGATAATCCAATATGATAGAATTTTACTTTTAGAATAAAACAATGTCACCTCCAGCATCCAGGTATCCATTGAACTAGAATACAGATTCAATGTTGCAAGACAATTGAAAAAAATAATCAAAGTTCAGACAGCTCACCAATAATACATACCGAGCCCATACAAAATCCAAATTAAGAAGACGACAAGACATGTCTTGTTTACTCCATGTCAACTCCAAAAGATTAATTATATATGCAAGCAAACGTCTTATCATGCTAATAGGCATGTGAAATCATATAAAATATCAAATAAAATATATACATTATTAAGTATTACCCTCAGTTTGCAGCCTATTTTCTTGTAGTCACTCTTTTGAAGGCCTTTGCAATCTATCCGTACCAGCTCTTCAGTGAGAAAAGCATCCCGGACCATAGGCACGAGACTACCATAATAACCATTTCTGGCTGCAATTATCATTCACGTATTAGTAGAAGTACTTCAGATATTACTAGTACTAAAGCAAGATTAGAAGAAATTTTACCAAGTTTTGTCAAGGCAGGGACAGATAATCCCCTTTTCCTCATTTTTTTAGTTTCCTCGATGTTTAGGCCATCAATAGTTGTTTTTATAAGCCTTGGATATACTGGCTCCTGAGGCTTCCAAAGCATTAATGGAATCACGGGTCTTTTCTTGGGATGATAATTCCGACCTCTGTACAGTACAAGTTGACCGCCATGTCTATGAATGATCTTACCAAATGTTTTATCCTGGAAGATACTTAAAAATACCTTAATACCCAAAACAAAATGGCATAACCATGAACATTATAGACTAGTACGTCTGAACATAATTTATACATCAACAATCATGAGAGATAAAATATAAAAATAGGAGTATAATTATATTGCTCCTAAGAAAACAAATTTTGCAGACCCAGATTGAAATATATTGCAATAAATTATAAAAATAAATACAGTAAGGAACCTCCAATAGACACGAAGAAAAGGAAATACCTCCAATTGGGTGCACACGTTTTTCATATCAAGAGTAGGCACACCCATACACTTTACCCTGACAGCCTCATCGTGTTTCCAGTGATTATGAATATCATTCAACATGTTGTGTGTTAAACCATCCCTTCCTACAAAAATAAAACCATGTACATCTACTAAGTTAAAAACCCAGCCCTGTACCCAAATGTGATCTCGCTTATATAGATGAAGTTTATCCATGTGACAAAAGAATGTTTCTTCAGAAATAAATGAGAGCCCTCCCTACAAAAAAATAAAAAAAAAAAATGTACATGTACACAAGACAAAGCCCGGTACCCCAAATCTGATCTTGCCATCCATGTGACAAAAGAATGCTTCTTCATAAATATAAGAGAGCAATGTGTGTTGAACCCCACAGAAAAAAACCATGTACACATACAAGGTTAAAGACAAAGCCCAGTACCTCTAATGGGATCTTGCTTACATATGAAGTTTATCCATGTGACAAAATAATGTTTCTTTATAAATATACGAGAGCAATAGAATTACCCATTTTCCATTACAATATGCTAAGTAGAGCCAAAATGGCACCTGAGTACGAGTTCGACCTTAATTACTTAGAAAGACCTAGCAAACTAAACCAAGTGTTCTTTACTTCAATAATCAATATCTTGACCGTATAAATCCAATATCCCATTCTGTTAAAACCTATAAGCAAAAAATTTGTAACCAGCTGACAAGCTTCTACAACTAACCACGCAATCAACAGGCTTTCCTTTTGTTTCTAGACACTTCCAGCGTGTTTCATCATTTCACGATCTCTAATATTTATCATGCAACTAAAAGTCTGTTTGGTAATGTAAAAAGTTTTGGTTTTGACAGTTTTTTTTTAATGAACGTGTGGTTTAAAAATGTTTGAAAAGTCAAAAATAGTGGGCTTGACTAAGTATGAATGATTGAGATTGAGTTTGAAAAATTGTGGAGAAATTTTTAGCTTTAGCAAACAAGTTCTAAGTGATTAAAATAAAGAACTGCGTAAGGATCAACCCTTACTTTCCGATCAAAAACTTAATCTTGCCATAAAAAATATAACTTGAGGATGTTAATCCACGCTTTCCAGCATTCAACATCAAATACTTCCACAATCGATGGCGGATCCAACACCCAAAGATGTCCAGCGGGCGCTCGTGCTAGATCCGCTGGTGATTCCTTTAAACGGTTCCTTCCTCTTTGCATGCTCCCGCTCAAGCATGATGAGTTCATGTTTTCTTCGCTTAGAAAAAATCTTTTTATAAAATAGGTGAAATGTTCAGTTTTATTGCATCAAAATGAGTTATGGAGATGAATTTTTCTTGCTCATCCGCTCACTACTGGGTTGTTTTTTCCTTCACCTTTGATGGGGGCTTTCTGATTTTTTTTTTTTTTTTTCCCATGACTTTTATGATATACTGTGAATGGGTTTTTGGTGAAATTAATTAATGGATTTTTTTTTCCCCATAATTAAAATAGATGCCTAATTTTGGACTTCTGTGAGTAGATATTGTGACATTTGAGGAAGAGTTAAAGCTGTGCAAGAAATCAAATGCTCAGCCAGTTTTGGAAGAAGTTACACCATTGAAGAAACCTAACGATGATGAAAATGAAAAGTTGAAGGCCATTTTCTGCTATAGATATAAAATGAAGACGAAATTGCATGAGATCAGTGCAGCTATGGAGTCTGATTTTTTTTTTTTTAATCTAGTTGAAATTGGATACAAGAGATATTAATTGATTAAAGGGCTTCACTTTTATGCTATTAAATGCCCCCCCCCCCCCCCCCACAGATGAATTATTATTACTGTTTTGATTAATTGTTTGTAGGGTTTGAGGAAGTGATAAAGGAGCAAAATTTATAGCCTCTACTCTCTGAGAATATTTCGTTGATTCAGAATATCAGGTTCGTGAAATTCTGCCTCTCTTGTATTAATTTTGAAGTTTATTTTTGCCAAGTCCTCTCTTTCCCTTTATATTTTTGAGCTTTTAGCGCATTTTGAAATATTGATTCAGAATCCATGTACTTTTTCTTATTATTTTGGTTTGTATTGGATTATATTTCCATTTTACATGATTTATACGTGTCAGTGTACTTATATATTGATTAAAGAATTTTCAGGATAATAATAATAATAATAATAATAATAAAAGATATAGCAATTGCAACCGTTGACAGTAGACTTTCTACGTTCAACAGCCTCCCTAGCTCACTAACATTCTTGGATCTGCCAGTGCACAATCCCACACCCCTTATCCCCATAACAGCTTGATGACAACTACGATCCTGTGCGCCTTTTTTGTCTCAATTATTTTCATGACAATCTAGTCATTACAATTTCATGCAAGTATGCAGCTTTGTGTGTTCTTTTGACCTATCATTACAAATTATAATTCAATTTATAATGTACACAATTTCTCAAAATACTTTTTAACCACACTGATTTTCCCACTTCACTATTCAACCACATATTTTACCTAAAAAACACTAATAAATCACATTAAAATTGGAGCGAAGCCGCCGAACACACCCTTATAGTGTTAATATTTTGCCTGCCAATATAATTTCCACATATCTTGCAAAGTTTACAGTTTTTCTCTTCAAATTCTCCTATATATCCATCCATCCATTCATTTCTTTCTTTTATTCTTATTAATTCAGTAGTTGATGAACAATCATTTAAGAATTTGTTCTATCCTGTAGAACATAGTACAAAAAATCAATTCACCCTGAAATCAATACTCAGTTCACTGAATGCAGCAGCAAAGAAAAAAGTTGAAAATAATAAAATACCCAAATTAATTTGCTTCTTCGTCCGGTGCCTTTGATACCTCTCCACGACAGCTTTCCTCTCAGCATTCGTCAACGGCTCTCCCTGAACTCTTTCTCTTAATATTTTCCTCTTCTCCTCCAAATCTTCCTCCTTTTCCGAGGACCACTCCTTCAGGTCGGTCACCGGGGCACAAACACCTGTCCAGGTCCTGTCCACACGGCCCGGCCCGAATGGGGAGTACTTGGGCTCGCGAAGGCCAATGGGTCTGACATTCGGACTGCTCTCGGTGTAACTGAACCGGAAATCAAAAGGGAGGTTGGAATGGACCGGCTCTTGACCAGACCGGTCAAGGGATGATGGTGGGCGGTACGGGGGTTTGGAGGGTTTTTTGTGGTTGGTTTGATGTGGGGGTGAGGTTCGGGCCTGCGGTTGGGGCTTGATGGAGTTGTGGGGGTTGAGAAAGGCGGGAGGCTTGAAAGAGTATTTAGTGTAGATGGAGGAGGACGACGACGACGAGGGTGTGGTTGTGGTGGAGAGGAGGTGGCGATTGGAGGAAAGGGTGACTGAGGGCGGGGGTTTCTGGCGGGAGAGGAGGCTGAGAAAGGCAGCGAACATTGTTCATAGTGGAGGTCGCGGGTTTGCCTCATTTTTATTATTCACAATCATAATTATATAGCCCCGGTATTTGTGGTAATAAAAAATCAGATGAAATATGTGGTTGAAATATTACGAGTCTCATAAAATATATGATTAATTATTGAGTATGACTCTAAAATCTAAATTTTAATTTGTACTAAAAAATGAAATATAGATTAAAGTTTCCTTATTTTTCTACAGTATTTAATCTCAACCATCTATTAAAAATCAAACGCACAATATTTGACTTTTCAATCAAATTTCAATCACCTACTCTCCTAAAAATCACTATTCAAAAAAATTCATTTTAATAAGAATCAAACACACACGCCCTTGTTTGGCCCCCATTTTTTCAAAACAAAATTTATTCAATACTCACATATTTTTCGGTAAAAAATCTTTTTTCCTACAGCCCACAACCCAACGCAATTTCCTGAAAGGTAGCCCAACTTCTACCTAGTTGCCTAATCGTCTACAGTGCTTCTACCAGTGTTTATTTCAAATTCTGCATCTCTAACCACCAGTGTACGGGCAGCGATTTCTCTCCCACATGAAACCAACTACACGGCTCGACACCCACCGGAAACAACATTGCCTTTGAACACGTCTGCAAGTTCGAAAGATGGATCCAGCTATTTTTAACAAGGTAAGACTGCTTCCCCCCAATTTTTTATCCCAGCCACAACTAGGGCTACTCACCACTGTTTGAAAATGCACCTACAGTATGCCCACGTCCCACCCTATAACACCAGATCTTCGCCGAAGAAGAAGGCCATCGAAAAGGAACTCGCCAATCGAGTCAGCTGGAAATGGGATGACCAACGATGTGTCCTATTTTTCACACTTTCTGTCGAGGAAATTCAAAACGGGAAGAGCTCCGGTGCCGGTTTGAAACCGGGGTCTTGGAAGGCAGTAGCAGAGGCGCTAAGCGCCGCGTTCGGTGAGACGTGTTCGGATACCCAGGTCAAAAACTTTTGGACCCAACAAAAGGGATTTTGGATGACAGCAAATAAATTGCGTTCTGCGACAGGGCTTGGCTTCGATCCGCTGATCGAATCCTTCGTGGGGGACGAGGAATGATGGTCGGAGGCCATGAAGATGAGGTCATTTGTTTATGTCAAAAAAAATTTCGATTTTCAAAACAAAATAATGTCCTGCATTTTATTCATCATTGATGGTTCATTCATTTCCCCTGCATTGTTCATCTCAACTATGTCAATTCATCTAATAATATTTCCACTACCACAATGTGCTTGCTTTGGAGTATCATCATATTCGTCTGCTATCTTTCCTTTTTTATTAAAATGAATTTATCTTTCCTTTTTTTTAATGAATTTATCTTCCCTTATTGTTATTTACTTACTGTCTGAGAACATGTATATGAAGATCGTTGGTGATTAATCTTGGTTCGTTCCAGAACATTGACATGTATTACACAAGAAATGTAACTGTCCATGGATGTCATCTATATAATTTTAACGTCTGGCAGTGGTTCATTTATAAGGTCCTTGTGTACTCCATCATTCATTCAAGTCTTTAAGTAGCATGCATCAACATGGTGTTAGAGCTGAGAGGTTTATTCACTGCCTGGGACTTGTTTGCTGCTTCTGTTATTTCTGTCTTCTACTTCATTTTAAGCCATCCCATTAGTCCATCTATTCCCATTGAGCTATACTATTTCATTGGCCATGTTTCTGTTTACGATGTGGTAGTCCAGCTGCACCCCTCACTCACACTCTAACTCACTTGAACTATCCACTACCTTCACTTCACACATCTGCCTGTCAATAAAGCCTGGGTTACCATGTGAGCTAGCAGGTAAGCGTTGAAGAAACAGTTATTTTTTAATAGAAAATTTAAAATCTTTACAATTCATACGATCCAGGGGTGTGTTTTACATTCATCAGGTTGGTGAAACAGTGGGCTGTTCTGTCAAAGGTCATTCGATGCCTGCAATCAGATTGTTTCGAATCTGTTTGTACGTTTAGCTCATTCGAACTATATTCATTCTATTGCTTGTCTGCGATATGGAAGATTTATGTTCCTATTTAAATTCCAATTCGAATATGTCATCCTGTAATTTGTGTCGTCTGTTCATGTTGAGTTTACTAGGAAAAACAATATTTACGTACTGTAATTTGGTTGGTATAGCATGATCCATGCATGGTTGAATAACAATTTGTTTTGGTGCACCATTTTTCTTCTTCCGTTTGTGTGCGCAGTAGTCCCATCAAATAATATTTTGCCAGCAATATGGTTCACATGCAGATAATACCTGAGGCCAAAGCTCTATGTAATAAGAACATCGTGGAATTGCTTTCCTATGGGGATATTTTGTTTAAATCGGTAATAACAACTGGGGAGCATGTGACCTACCCATCCACTACGTGCGGCCAACAAGATCTAACCGACCTCACTTCGCTGACTAGATTTGAATGTCGATCCGAAAGGGGGAGAAGGTTCGTCATGTTTTGTACCAGAAGCAGCTACTCCAGGTAGTGGAAGCGCTATTGGAAGCAAACGGAAGTCAGGGGCAAGTGGGTATGTAAAAGCTCGGAAAAAACAGGCAGTTTCAGGAAGGGAATTACTTGGGGCTTTCGGTAATGCTATCGAGTCTAAGATGTTAGACAAAAGCAGTGCGCAGGACATTGACACATGCATGCCATTTTTAGAGGACATACTAGAGTACGACGAGGAACTGTACATGTACGGCACTACATTGTTGGAGAGCAATGAGAAGTACGTGAAACCATTCATGCGCATGAAGACTGATGCGAACCCCTTTGGTGACTAAACCAAAAATTCCCACAACAATTTATGTATCAACCCAAGAAAGCTAAAAATGGTAATAAATGAAGAATCTTGACCCAAGTTTAACCCAACCAAAATTCTAAGGAAAGTTACAAGGTGAAGAAAGGATTTACCTCTCTAAAATCTCTCAATGGAGTGTCTTCAATGCCAAAAACTAACCTAGGGTTTGGAAGCTTTACAAAGTATATACGAAAATGAAAAACAAAAAGTTTTACATGCGGGAAACTTTCGATCGACCGAACCGGTCGACCGAAACTATTTCGGTCGAACACCTGGTCAATCGAAATTGCATTTTCGGTCGTACAAAGATCAGCCGAACCTGCATGAGGCTATCTCTGAAATTCCTGCAGAGTTTCGGTCGATCGGAGTGACTTTCGGTCGACCGAAATGTCCTGAGCTTCCAAACTTAGGCAATTGACCTCAATCTTGCTCTCTTCCATGTGGACTTGATTTCGGAGCTTGAAAATGAGTCTCTCCATCGACTCTTGTACCTTTTTAGCCTTGGATCTTGTTATGGGACCCACCGGTATTCTTATAGAGGATTGACTTGTTTGACTTTGACTCGATTGACTCCCTGGATTCTCATCATCCCCTCCCTCTTGAAAAGGATTCGACCTCGAATCTTGACCTGCATCAAAAGGGGATAAGTCAGAGACATTAAAAGAAGCTGATACATTGTGCTCACCAGCGAGGTCAAGCTTGTAGGCATTGTCATTGATTTTCTATAGGATTTGGAAGGGGCCATTACTACGTGATTGTAATTTTGATTTTCTTTGATTTAGGAACCGCTCTTTCCTCAAATGCAACCATACCCAATCACCGACCTCGAATGTCAATCGTTTTCTACCCTTGTTGGCACTGGAGGCATATTGTTCATTCTTCTTCTGTGACGACCCGAATTCTCGACCATTCGAGTGCCACTAAAAGTGACTCTTATCATATTATCGAGACTTAAATAGTAATGTAAAATTATTCAAAAGAATAATTAGAATCCCATAATTTTATTTGTGAATAAAAATAGAACATAATTTTCTTACATAAAGTTCAACATAATTATCTCATCAATCTTAACCACTTTTGCCACTTCCATGTTGACCGCCTCGAACCTTCAATTATCTGAAAATGGTAAATATCGTGGAGTGAGATTTATAAAATCCCAGTAAGTATACCAAGCATAAATTTTCTTTTGAATGCATATGGATCATTTTCATCATAACATAGGATAGGATTGAAATATTCATAAACATAGGGAGACACAAGAATTTTACCGAACTTAAATGGCAAGAATTCTTATGTGTAGCGCTACTAAACTCCGGTCCCCTTAGCATAATCATAAACATATCATATGGAACCCATAACAATCTTGTGAGATTGACTTCATAGCAATGATCCAAACATTTTCATAAAAACATAAGATATACTTACTTGTCATAAAAACATACTTACTTTTCATAAAAACATAAGGTATACTTACTTGTCATAAAACATACTTACTTTTCATAAAAACATAAGGTGTATTTACCTTTCATAAAAACATACTTACTTTTCATAAAAACATAAGATATACTTACTTGTCATAAAAACATACTTACTTTTCATAAAAACATAAGGTGTATTTACCTTTCATAAAAACATACTTACTTTTCATAAAAACATAAGATATACTTACTTGTCATAAAAACATACTTACTTTTCATAAAAACATAAGGTGTATTTACCTTTCATAAAAACATACTTACTTTTCATAAAAACATAAGATATACTTACTTGTCATAAAAACATACTTACTTTTCATAAAAACATAAGGTGAATTTACCTTTCATAAAAACATACTTACTTTTCATAAAAACATAAGATATACTTACCTTTTAAAAGATTAAAATGAAGTGTAGTAGTAAATGGACCAAAACTTTCTTGACCACCTTGAATTTCTCTTACTTGTGGATTTTGTCAAGAGATTGAAAATAAGTGTATATGTGTAGAGTTGTGTGTAAAAGAGATGGGTTTAAATAGATGTATAAAGTTGGCATATTGTAAACATAATCATTCAATTCTATTAATTTTAACACATCATTTTCTTAAAGTAAAGCACCATTCATATACTTTTCCATATTTATACAAATATTATGCTCTTCATGATTACATATAATGGAGTCTTATCAACCATTCATATACTTTTCCATATTTATACAAATATTATGCTCTTCATGATTATATATAATGGAGTATATAAATCATTCATATACTTTTCCATTTTTTATACAAATATTATGCTCTTCATGATTACATATAATGGAGTCTTATCAATCATTCATATACTTTTCCATATTTATACAAATATTATGCTCTTCATGATTATATATAATGGAGTATATAAATCATTCATATACTTTTCCATATTTATACAAATATTATGCTCTTCATGATTACATATAATGGAACCTCTCATGCTTGCATATATTTTCTTAATTTAAATAATAAAAGTAATTTTTGTACAAATAAATATTGGGATAACATTGAATTAAGTACTTAGACTTAATATACTTTAAATCAAGAGAATGGAGATATTTTTAGAAATTCGGAATTTAATTTAAAATCGAACGATCTCGATTATTTCTTGACTTGGCTATACGAATACGTCGTGGCGTTAACTTAATAAAAATGGGTGAAATAGTAGCGACACGATTTTCTATTAAAATAATTATTAATCGCGTAAAAAATCTTGGTCGCTACAAACTTACCCCCTTAAAATAATTTCGTCCTCGAAATTAATCTTACTTGATCTTATGATTTCTGAACACTTAATCAGAATCTCTTCTTCTTCTTCTTATGTAGCATCATCGCTACCATATTTAACCCAACCATATTTAACCCACTGGACTTTGACTAAATGCATCAAATTGTTTTCTTAAGACATGGACTTTTCTATCAATAATAGACATATGTCTACTCATAAATTCTTCTGAATCAAAATGAAAATTCCCAATCGTATGTGATATTTCATCATATCTTGTAGTATTCATGTAACTTGTCATTTATCATCGTATCATGTGACCTCAAATATTCGTATTAATATCTCTAAAATTTCAATAAATCTTTACTAACATATCATACCATAATAATTTGTCATTTCTTCTTATCACCAAATATCCCAAAATAATTAAAACGATTACCTGAATATTCTCTATGTAATATACCCAAACATGTTATTCACATATCAACATAATCATCAGTTTATCTTTCCAATATTTGTAACCCAAAATTTCTGCAAAATTCAATAAACAAATATCTCCCAAATAATTAAAATTCTTAACTCAAATATCATAACATTTCCCGTAAGGTATTCCTTTCACTTGCACAAACTTATTAATCCTGATTCAATACAGTCCTTATTTCACTTTCACGTATCCCCGTATTATTTCTATACCTTGATTATTATATCAAAATATCAGTACCCAAAAATCCAAGAAAATATTCCATATCTCAAATCCCGTCATCATCAAATCTTCCTTTTATCAAGAAAGTAAACGGCGCATAAACTCTTGTTCCCTCTTTTCCATTATTCTATTCCGCGCTTTCTTGCTGGAATCAATATCACGCGGATTCCCTCTGATCCTTAATGCTTTTAAATAGTTCATGCGGGGAAGATGTTAGATCCATCAAAAACATGGATATCATTCTTACAAACATTCGCAAGTATTATTACAGTCTTCCAATGAATGATCTGAGGAAAATCTATCGAATAAGACTCGAAAGATTGAGGTTGCTGATGGCTCATGGTGTTTCAGAAGATGTTCGCTGGTTGATCGAAGCAAAGGTTCGACTATCTGGTGAATTACCTATGACATTTCCAAAGCACATGCCTGGTTTAGGCAAAAGCACCTTCGCAAAGAAACGAAGAGCAAAAAGGCTGAATGGTTGCTACAAATATGCTCGTTGGAACTGTGATACTCGTTGCAAAACAGTAGGATATTCTTCTACTAATCGGGATGATAAAATCAAATTCATAAAGGGTGGACTGAGTAAGGAGTCTTTGGATGATATTCGACTGACTCTTGAGACGCACCCAAGTGGTTATGTGCAACGTGAACTTCTCTCCTTATACGCTCAGTTTAACGAGGACAAAAATCGTTATAGTCTCCAAAATATAATAGCAAAAGATCCTGTTTGCCAGTCTGTTTTACAAAATGAGGCTTCTGGCAGTTCAACAATGATATAAGGTAAATCTCTTGATACACATTTAAAATATTTTGCTGTTTTCTTTCACGCGTTTTGGAAATAAAATATATTTTCCTTTCTCGAGTTTTGATAAAGCTGGAAATAAATCACCGAAAGGTGATATCTTTGGTAAAACAGTCAAAAGTTGGCCGATTTTGTCAAAAGTAAATCTTTACTTTTTCATAATCAATCAAAAACAGTAAATTTTTCCGGCTTTAAATAGCCAAACATATTTCATAGTTCAGGCATCCCAAAATCACATCTTCTTCGTAAGTTTTCTCTTCTATACTATCAAAGATGGAAGCACCAAAACTTCGACAGATCAAAACTATTTGTGTATTTTGTGGATCAAAAGTGGGGAAAGGCTTCAGTTATCTAGAAGCGGCCGTAGATCTTGGAAAGAAACTGGGGGAAAAAGGTATCACTCTTGTGTATGGGGGTGGTAGCAGTGGTCTAATGGGTTGTGTTTCCCAATCTGCTCTTGCAGAGAAATCAAAAGTAATCGGTGTCATACCTGTCCCTTTGGTAGATGTTGCAGGCAAAACACGAGAGCATGAAGTTCAAACCTTATCCATCCATGAACGCATAACTTGTATGCTATATGGTTCTGATGCCTTTATAGCCCTGCCCGGAGGTTTTGGTACCTTAGAAGAAATCTTTAACATTATCTCGTGGGCTCAACTAGGTCTCCATACTAAGCCTATTGGGCTTCTGAATGTTAACAATTTCTTTGATGGTTTGTTAACCTTTCTTGATTATGCTGTGGAACAGGGATTCATCTCTCCATTTTCCAGAAGGCTCCTTATTTCTGCTCCTACTATTGATGAACTACTGGATAAGCTGCAGTCATATATCTCAATACAAGATCCAGCAGGAGTTAAGATAGATTGGTCGCAAGGAAGGGGAATCAAGCGAAAATGGAGTCCGGTTAATGTAAACTTAACTTTATGAATCTTAGAATAGGTGGGGGTAGAGTACGGAGTATTCTTACTCTCGAGACACCCCTCTAATTTCCTAGGATTTCCTTAATGTTTAAATCTTGTGTGTACCTCAAAGGTTCCAGGTGGTAGATTACGGAGTATTCTTACTCTCGAAACACACCTCTTTGAAGGTTTCTTTATTTCCTCAAAAGGTCAGAGGTGGTAGGATACGGTTACTCCGGAAACACATCTCTCAATTTGAGGAATTTCCCATGTTGCTTTCTTTTGATTTTGCGTGTTTCATGTATTTCTTTCCAATGTGACTCTTGTGTGTTCTCCTTACGAGAAAATAATAAATATCTCTGTTATCATCTACTAAATCTCGTTTGTGATGTAAATGAATTTGCATGTCTAACCTCAATTCTCTTAGTGATTGCATACCATACTATGCTCTTAATTCCAAACGATAAAATTCTAAGCAGAGTTTCCTTTGAAATTTGGACTTATTCAAACCGTAAGCATACTTCATAACTCACAATAATAAATAACTCCACATTTGATCACAACGATCTAAAAATATTGAAAACGATTCCAACACTTCAATATCATCAAAAAATATCCCATAATTCAATTCATAATTCCTCAACATAACAATTTCAAATCATATTTTTCAATATCACAATATCACTTCCTTCCATACCTTAATTGGCTCAAAAGATTACTCATACTTATATTTATAAGTTATAAATCATATTCCCAAAATTTAATCACAAGGCCAAAGTTCATAATAAATTTCTCTTCAATATAGAGGCATAATTCACTTACTCAACATAATAGCCATTACTTAATTCCCAATAACCAAATCTTTAAATCTCTAACTTCATAATGCTTCTCATAAAAGTCTCATTAAAATCATATCACTTATAATCTTAACATCTCATAAAACTTCATAAAATTGGCTCGCTATTTCTCATTAAATCTAAATGATAGATAATCTGAACATATTTCTAATCATTTCTGTTGACTTCTTATACTTAGTGCCATGTCTAAAATCAATTATGCAAAGTCCATTTAAGGTTCATCATTTCTAAACTCGAGGACAACAATTATTATGAAAATTATTCTTAAGTCATATTATTCCCATTATGCTCAACACCCGTTCTCTTTCTTTCTTTTCTTTCCGAATTTTTTTTTTTTCAGAATTGAAACTTGAAGAGTGGTACCAATAATCATCCACAGTTTTTTCCTTGCTTTTAAGCAAAGGTAGTGATAAAGGGATAAATTATTGAACCGAGAATTGAAACTTGAAGAGGAAGTACTAATAACCATCCACAGTTTTTCCCTTGTTTTTACACAAAGGTAGTGATAAAGGGATAAATTATTGTACGAATTCATTATTAATTTTGTTTGTTTAATATATTATTCCATATATTTTTGGCAAAAGTTACAAACCAACTTATTTTTCTAATTTAGTCAGTCTTACTAAGCTTAATATGCACCAAAATTCATAAAAATATCCTCTATGTCTCATGATTCTACATTGAAAAGAATAAAAAAAATTGAGTCTTCTATCAATTTATATCATACTTGACATGTATATTATGTGTAACACATAAAGATTCATAACATATGAAGATTTCATACTTAACATGTCTTAATAAAATCGTAAATGACTTGCAAAGCATATAACATACCTGGTTCGAGGAGTCAATACGTGGAGAGTGACATAGTAGAGTGATGAGTTAAAATATTTCATATAATCTTATTTTCCTTTAATCAACAATAATTTAATGTGGTTGTATCCAAATCAACATTTTCTTGAATCATAATTCCTAATTAATCACAGTCTTCAAAACAAATTCAATATCGATATAGTAATTATCTCCCCATCAATAATTAATAACTTAACCCAAATAAAATTTATCGTCAAATCTTATTTTTCCTTTAGTCCCCGAACTTCAAGAAATTTATCAAAGACATCAATATAAACATCATATCACTAACTAATTATATTCCATAAAATTTTCAGGACATTACAAACTCACTTGCTTAAAATGAATTTTGTCCTTGAAATTCGCACATCAAATTTCATCATGCTTTTCAAAATCATAACCATACTTGACATGTGAAAATTCAACTTTTTTTTTTTATAATGAATAGTGATTTCGTTCACTGTTCATCATGAATAGCACGTCGTTTTACTGTTCACGTGAATAGTGATTTTTTTTTTTTTTTTTTTTTTTTTTTTTTTTTTTTTGTAAAGAAATAAAATTTCAAAAATCTACAGAATCGTTTTTAAAACTCTTTGCTCTGATACCAACTGTGACGACCCGAATTCTCTTCTAATCGAGTGCCACTAAAAGTGACTCTTATCATATTATCGAGACTTAAATAGTAATGTAAAATTATTCAAAAGAATAATTAGAATCCCATAATTTTATTTGTGAATAAAAATAGAACATAATTTTCTTACATAAAGTTCAACATAATTATCTCATCAATCTTAACCACTTTTGCCACTTCCATGTTGACCGCCTCGAACCTTCAATTATCTGAAAATGGTAAATATCGTGGAGTGAGATTTATAAAATCCCAGTAAGTATACCAAGCATAAATTTTCTTTTGAATGCATATGGATCATTTTCATCATAACATAGGATAGGATTGAAATATTCATAAACATAGGGAGACACAAGAATTTTACCGAACTTAAATGGCAAGAATTCTTATGTGTAGCGCTACTAAACTCCGGTCCCCTTAGCATAATCATAAACATATCATATGGAACCCATAACAATCTTGTGAGATTGACTTCATAGCAATGATCCAAACATTTTCATAAAAACATAAGATATACTTACTTGTCATAAAAACATACTTACTTTTCATAAAAACATAAGGTATACTTACTTGTCATAAAACATACTTACTTTTCATAAAAACATAAGGTGTATTTACCTTTCATAAAAACATACTTACTTTTCATAAAAACATAAGATATACTTACTTGTCATAAAAACATACTTACTTTTCATAAAAACATAAGGTGTATTTACCTTTCATAAAAACATACTTACTTTTCATAAAAACATAAGATATACTTACTTGTCATAAAAACATACTTACTTTTCATAAAAACATAAGGTGTATAATATCGTGGAGTGAGATTTATAAAATCCCAGTAAGTATACCAAGCATAAATTTTCTTTTGAATGCATATGGATCATTTTCATCATAACATAGGATAGGATTGAAATATTCATAAACATAGGGAGACACAAGAATTTTACCGAACTTAAATGGCAAGAATTCTTATGTGTAGCGCTACTAAACTCCGGTCCCCTTAGCATAATCATAAACATATCATATGGAACCCATAACAATCTTGTGAGATTGACTTCATAGCAATGATCCAAACATTTTCATAAAAAAATAAGATATACTTACTTGTCATAAAAACATACTTACTTTTCATAAAAACATAAGGTATACTTACTTGTCATAAAACATACTTACTTTTCATAAAAACATAAGGTGTATTTACCTTTCATAAAAACATACTTACTTTTCATAAAAACATAAGATATACTTACTTGTCATAAAAACATACTTACTTTTCATAAAAACATAAGGTGTATTTACCTTTCATAAAAACATACTTACTTTTCATAAAAACATAAGATATACTTACTTGTCATAAAAACATACTTACTTTTCATAAAAACATAAGGTGTATTTACCTTTCATAAAAACATACTTACTTTTCATAAAAACATAAGATATACTTACTTGTCATAAAAACATACTTACTTTTCATAAAAACATAAGGTGAATTTACCTTTCATAAAAACATACTTACTTTTCATAAAAACATAAGATATACTTACCTTTTAAAAGATTAAAATGAAGTGTAGTAGTAAATGGACCAAAACTTTCTTGACCACCTTGAATTTCTCTTACTTGTGGATTTTGTCAAGAGATTGAAAATAAGTGTATATGTGTAGAGTTGTGTGTAAAAGAGATGGGTTTAAATAGATGTATAAAGTTGGCATATTGTAAACATAATCATTCAATTCTATTAATTTTAACACATCATTTTCTTAAAGTAAAGCACCATTCATATACTTTTCCATATTTATACAAATATTATGCTCTTCATGATTACATATAATGGAGTCTTATCAACCATTCATATACTTTTCCATATTTATACAAATATTATGCTCTTCATGATTATATATAATGGAGTATATAAATCATTCATATACTTTTCCATTTTTTATACAAATATTATGCTCTTCATGATTACATATAATGGAGTCTTATCAATCATTCATATACTTTTCCATATTTATACAAATATTATGCTCTTCATGATTATATATAATGGAGTATATAAATCATTCATATACTTTTCCATATTTATACAAATATTATGCTCTTCATGATTACATATAATGGAACCTCTCATGCTTGCATATATTTTCTTAATTTAAATAATAAAAGTAATTTTTGTACAAATAAATATTGGGATAACATTGAATTAAGTACTTAGACTTAATATACTTTAAATCAAGAGAATGGAGATATTTTTAGAAATTCGGAATTTAATTTAAAATCGAACGATCTCGATTATTTCTTGACTTGGCTATACGAATACGTCGTGGCGTTAACTTAATAAAAATGGGTGAAATAGTAGCGACACGATTTTCTATTAAAATAATTATTAATCGCGTAAAAAATCTTGGTCGCTACATCTTCTCAATTTGGAGTTTGACCTTCTCGTGGAGAGATTTTACCAGCTTCGCCTTTCTCTTCCCATCTAAACTACCTCTTTCATCAATAGGTAACAGAATCACATCCAAAGGAGTAAAAGGGTTAAAACCATAAACAATCTCGAATGGAGAAAAAGAAGTAGTAGAATGAACACTTCGATTATATGCAAATTCAACAAAAGGTAAACACTCTTCCCAATTCTTTAGGTTGCCCTTAAGGATAGTGCGAAGAAGTTGTGTTAAAGTTCTATTAACCACTTCAGTTTGGCCGTCAGTTTGGGGATGAAAAGTTGTCGAAAACAAAAGTTTAGTTCCCAATTTCGCCCACAAGACCTTCCAAAAGTGACTAAAGAATTTAACATCCCTATCCGACACAATGCTCCTAGGAACCCCATGGAGTCGCACTATTTCCTAAAGAATAGGTCGGCTATATGAATGGCATCATCAGTTTTATGGCAAGCAAGAAAATGTGCCATTTTACTAAACCTATCTACAACCACGAAGATGGAATCACTACCTTTTTTTGACCTAGGCAATCCCAAAATAAAGTCCATAGAAATTTCCGTCCAATGTTCACTAGGGACAGGTAGGGGTGCATATAATCCATGGGGTTCTACCTTGGACTTAGCCTTTCTACAAGTTATGCACCTAGAACGAATTCTCCTAACATCCCTCCTCATTTTAGGCCAAAAGAAATGTTCTTGCAATATTTCCAAGGTCCTCCTCACTCCAAAGTGACCCATTAATCCCCCTCCATGGGCCTCCCTTACCATCAACTCCCTCAGTGAGCAATTCAGCACACAAAGTTTATCATCATGAAACAAAAATCCCTCATGCCTATAATATTTGTCAAATGCAACCCTTTCACATGATACAAAGATACTAGCAAAATCCGCATCATGCGCATACAAGTCCTTGATGCTCTCAAAACCCAACAATTTAGCACTCAAGGTAGTAATAAGAGCATACCTGCGAGAAAGGGCGTCGGCTACCACATTCTCCTTACCTTGTTTGTATTTGATAACATAGGGAAAAGTTTCCACGTACTCCACCCATTTGGCATGCCTCTTGCTCAACTTCCCTTACCCCTTCAAGTGCTTCAATGACTCATGGTCGGTGTGGATGATGAACTCTCTAGGCCACAAGTAGTGGTGTCATGTCTCTAACGATCTCACCAACACATAGAGCTCCTTGTCATAGGTGGGGTAGTTCAGGGCGGCTCCACTGAGCTTCTCGCTAAAGTAGGCAATTGGCCTTTTCTCCTGCATCAAAACTGCTCCAATACCTGTGCCTGAAGCATCACATTCAATCTAAAAATTTTTATCAAAATTAGGCAAGGATAAAATCGGGGCGGTGCACAATTTGTTCTTTATTTCATTAAAGGCCTTTTCTTACGCCTCCCCCCATTTAAACCCAACATGATTTTTGACAACCTCGGTAAGTGGTGAAGCTAGTGTGCTAAAATCCTTGACAAAACAACGGTAAAAACTAGATAACTCGTGGAAGCTTCTTACCTCGGTGACACTTGTGGGAGTGGGCCATTCCTTAATGGCTTTGATTTTCTCCTCGTCGACCTCTATTCCCTTAGTACTAACTACAAATTCAAGAAAGATCACACTCTCCATGTTAAAAATTACACTTATTGAGGTTAGCATACAATTTTTCTTCCTTTAAAACCAAAAGTATACTCCTCAAGTGCTCAATATGCTCATTCAAATTCTTGCTATAAATCAAAATAT
Source organism: Ligustrum vulgare (assembly GCA_963555705.1). NCBI lineage: Eukaryota > Viridiplantae > Streptophyta > Magnoliopsida > Lamiales > Oleaceae > Ligustrum > Ligustrum vulgare. Next base: position 36,211,224 of record OY743186.1, on the reverse strand, counting down.
CATCGAAGTAAACTACCACAAATTTCCCAATGAATGCACACAAAACATGGTTCATTAATCTCATAAAAGTGCTTGGTGCATTAGTGAGACCGAAGGACATAACCAACCACTCATATAAACCATATTTAGTTTTAAAAGCGATTTTCCATTCATCTCCTTCTCTCATCCTAATTTGGTGATATCCACTTCTCAAGTCAATTTTGCTAAAAATGCAAGAACCATGCAATTCATCTAGCATATTATCTAACCTAGGAATGGGGTTTCGATACTTTACCGTTATGTTGTTAATGGCTCGGCAATCGACGCACATTCTAAAGGTTACATCCTTCTTGGGCACTAGTAGTACGGGAACGACACAATGACTCATGCTCTCACGAACATATCATTTGTTCATCAACTCCTCAACTTGTTTTTGGAGTTTCTTGGTCTCCTCCGGATTGCTTCGGTACGCCGGTCTATTTGGAATGAAGGCTCCGGGGATGAAATCAATTTGATGCTCGATGCCCCTAATGGGTGGAAGTCCACTAGGCATCTCATCCGGGAAGACATCTTCGAACTCCTGCAACAAAGAAGTGGCTAAAGTGGGGAGGGAAGTGTGAGGGTCATCAAGTGTAAGGAGGACTCCTTATACACCATCAAAAGAATGAAATGATTTTCCTTTAAAGCTCTCTCCACATCACCTCTACTCACATAAAAAATCATTCTTTTTTCAACATCTTTTACTCTTTTTCTTTTTTCTTGCACCCCCTCACTTTTTTTCTCACTACTTTTTTCCCCTCTCTTTTTTTCACTTTCTTTTTGTTCTCCACTCAACTCCATCTTTTTTTTTTCTTCTTTCTTTTTCCTCCTTGTCCTCCCTCTTGAGTTTCAATTGGTCCTTATAAACTTCTTCCGGACTCAAAGGTAGGAGTGTTACGGGTTTCCCATTCATTTGGAAGCTATACCTATTTTTTCTACCATCATGCAATACCCTCCTATCATATTGCCATGGTCTTCCCAATAATATATGTGTAGCTTGCATGGGAACCACATCACAAAGTACTTGATCTTCATATGTCCTAATGTTGAAAGTAAGTAGTACTTGTTTGCTTACCTTCAATTCACCATAATCACTCAACCATTGTAGCTTATAAGGACTAGGATGTGGCATTAAAGGTAATCCCAGCCTCTCCACCATACTAGTGCTAGCTACATTGGTGCAACTTCCCCCATCAATGATGGGACTACAAGCTTTGTCCCTCACAGGACACCTAGTGTGGAAAATATTCTCCCTTTGCTTAGCCGTCTCATCCACCTTGGTTTGGGTGTTGAGAGATCTAATGGTGACTAAAGACTTGGGTGGGCTAACAACTCCCTCCACCCCTTCTTCCTCGTCATCACTATCTCCCCCACATGGCACTCCCTCTTCGTCCTCTTCATCTTCCGAGTACCACTCCCCATTTTTAATAATCATCACCCTATTGTTAGGGCACTCTCGAGAATAATGCCCCCGTCCTCTACATTTGAAGCATTCAATATCCCGACCCCTAGAAGCGGTAGGAACAACCTTTGGTTTATCCTTGACGAAACCCACTTCCTTACCATCAACATTGTCCTTAAGTGGTGTTTTATCAACCCTTTCACTTCCCCACTTAGACTTCCAATTGGAACTAGGATCCCCCAAAAATTTGTCTTGCCCTTTTCTTTTAAATTGCTCATTCTTCTTCAATTGAGCCTCCACTTTAATGACCATGTGTACCAACTCCTCCATCTCCACATAATGGTGTAATTCCACCACATTGGCTATCTCCCTACTCAATCCACTCATAAATCGAGTCATAGTGGCTTCTCTATCCTCCTCTATGTTGGCCCTCATCAAGGCCTTCTCCAACTCCTTGTAATAATCTTCAACCCCTTTAGTTCCTTGAGTAAGAGTTTGTAACATTTGATAGAGTCCCCTATAGTAGTGACTTGGTACAAATCTTTTCCTCATAAGACTCTTCAATTCATCCCAAGTATCCACACTACCCTCTAGATTCCTTCTCCTAGTGAGCAACAAATTATCCCACCAAGTTAAGGCATAGTCGGTAAACTCCACTACCGCTAACTTAACATTTTTATCTTCGGAGTACCTATGACATTCAAAAATCAATTCTATTTTCCTTTCCCATTCTAAGTAGGCATCCGGATCACTCTTCCCATGGAAAGAAGGAATTTTCATCTTTATACTTCCAAGATTACCATCCACTCTATTCCTACCCCTAGGGTTCCTCCCATGACCTCGACCAAATCCCTCACATTCATACCTCCTCTATTCCTACCCATGTTTCAATTTTGGTCACTACTCCATTCACTCTCCAATTCATCATCATCAACATCAACATCATCATCCTCATACTCGTCTCTAGGTCTTCTCCTATCACCCCTCCTAACATTATCATCCCTTGGAGGTGGAACTTCCCTCCTAGTCTCCAACCTTACTAATCTACCCTCCAATCTTCCCCCCATATCCGCCATAGTAACCGTGAGAGCTTGTATCATATCCCTCAACTCTTGAGTTTGTGCATTAGAATCTTGTCCACTTGAAGTATGTGTATTAGCCATGGAGTGTAAGTGTGCAAGTGTCCTCACAAAATATTTTTGCTCGTGTTTCACTCAATTATGTTTTTTCCCTCTAATGAGCTCACCACTCTTTCCTTTTACCACTCCTCACTTTCTTACCCAAACTTTCCAAGGAACGTAATTCAACTAAATAGAGAGTTCAATACTTGTGTAGCACAAATTCCACAAACAATAAAGGAAGCAAAGGAAGGATTGACACAATAGCAAGTAGAATTTAGTTGCTTGCTACTATATAAGGAAGTAAGGATTTGAACTTGATCAACAAGATTTTCAAGGGTATAGTGACAATACTTGATATAAGATACAAGGAATTCAATTAGGAATGTGTTTGGTAATTGAAAGGTATGATTCATTATGGAAACACTCTTTGAAACATTTTGTCAAACACTTAGGATGCAACTTGAATAGTTTAAGATTTTCAAGTGTTTGTTCAAATGTAACCCCAACAAACTTTCAAATTGATAACAACAACAATGTCCAATATGTAGGAATCATGAAATATTTATGGGCATATAAATTTTCCCTAATTTTTTTTCAATTTTTCGGATTTTTTTTTTTTGAATATCAAGAACAACAACAAGAAATGTAAAGATAGGACTACCAATTTTAGAGCCAAGCTCTAATACCAAATGATGCGAACCCCTCTGGTGACTAAATCAAAAATTCCCACAACAATTTATGTATTAACCCAAGAAAGCTAAAAATGGTAATAAATGAAGAATCTTGACCCAAGTTTAACCCAACCAAAATTCTAAGGAAAGTTACAAGGTGAAGAAAGAATTTACCTCTCTAAAAGCTCTCAATGGAGTGTCTTCAATGCCAAAAACTAACATAGGGTTTTGAAGCTTTACAAAGTATATACAAAAATGAAAAACAAAAAGTTTGAGAAATTGCACAAAAAACCCTGCTTTTACATTCGGGAAACTTTCGGTCGACCGAACCGGTCGACCGAAACTATTTCGTTCAAACACCTGGTCGACCAAAATTGCATTTTCGGTCGTACAAAGATTAGCCAAACCTGCCTGAGGCTATCTCTGAAACTCATACATAGTTTCGGTCGACCAGAGTGCCTTTTGGTCGACCAAAATGTCATGAGCTTCCAAACTTAGGCAATTGACCTCAATCTTGCTCTCTTCCATGTGGACTTGATTTCGGAGCTTGAAAATGAGTCCCGCCATCGACTCTTGGACCTCTTTAGTCTTGGATCTTGTTATGGGCTCCACCGGTATTCTTATAGAGGGTTGAGTTGTTGTTTGACTTTGACTCGATTGACTCCCTGGATTCTCATTAAAGACACTTGACATGAAAGTGAAGTGGCTCGTTTACATGAAGTGCAAGGTTGTTTTTTAAGTATTTCCAGAATTCGATGGTTTAGGCTTGTTGATAATGTATTTTCTTGATTTGAGACGAATACCCTAGGACTGATGTTTGTATAATCGGATGTTAATTAATTTATATGACTTTGTGGTATGCAATGGTAGACCTCGGGATATGACTCTCATCGGCTTCTCATTAACGATTTTATGTCTAGTTTTGAAGGATATTTATTCAAAAATGTTAAAGTTGTCTGTTGCTTTAACTGGTACAAGTCATAATATATGGCCCATTTTCATTAATAAAGTGAGCAGCTCCTTAGAATTGGTGGACATAAATGGGTCGAAGGATCAGAATAGTTTTGGCAGCAATGGTTAAGGCTTTGCAGCTAAGAAAAAGGGAATCCATATGACTTCTTTTAATGCATCTGTTGACGAAAAATGCGTATATTTTTGGTGTAGCGACCAAGAATTTTTACGCATTTAATAATTATTTTAATATTTAGAAAATCGTGTAGCTGCTATTTCACCCATTATTTTGAAGTAACGCCGCGACGGATTCGTCTAGCCAAGTCGAGAAATGTTAAATCCATTCGATTTAAATTAAATGTCCGAATTTCTAAAATTATATTATTTTTATTATTTATTCCAAAGTAGTATATTCAAAATCATTTTAAATTCCAAATTTATTAAATATCTCAATTTTCCTTATTTAAATTATTTTAAGTCCAAAATACGTAATTCAATTTTATCTCAAAATTTATTTATTCTCAAATTTATTTTCAGTCCAAAATATATCTGTTTTAAAAACGTTTCCTAATCGAAGTTAGTCAAAATTTTAGTTAATTATCTTAAATTAATCCTATAATTCCTAAACCGTCCATTTTCCCCAAACCTTCCATGTGCAATTCCACCATTACAGCTCCATTTCCATCACAAACCTGTCTGCACCTCACTTTTATCGCCGTAAGCTACAAACCTCCATTATCGATTCACTAGCGACAACCTCCATCACTATATCACCATTCACCAGCTCCTACATCTTCATCACCATCAGAAATCAAACCAACCACTTGAACCCACACGTTTTCCTTTCTTCTCCACCCATTCATCATCATTATGTCTTTGAGACATAATGATTCACGCACCCAAACTCTAGCTCAAGTCCACCACTACCTACTGCCTTCCACCATAGCCATCATCACAAATACTGCAACTCCATTTTCAATTCCAGCAAAATCAATTGCCAACCAGCCACATTCAACCAGCCACTGCCCAAGTTTTCAAGCAACAACCGTCTCTCCATCAAGCCAAACCAATCTGTATCATCACCTTCACCAACAGACTGCCAAGCTGAATTTCTCTGCACATCACCACTGCCCAGCCAACCTAATCACCAACTCCAATCCAGCCACCGCAACCACAAATGAATCAATTTCAATTTCCATTTCCAGCAATTTCCATTTCAAGATTTAAACCAACAGTTAACCAATTCATCAAGCAGCCATCATCTGAATCAAACTTCCATTATCTGCAATTCAACGAATCACCACCAAATTTGCAGATCGCCAATTCAATCATAGATCACCGAGTCCTCAGCCCAACTCCCCTGCAACTACAACCGCTCAACACCACCATCTTCGTGAAATCAAGCCACACGCAGCCAACCCCAAGACTGACCCTCTCCAATCCTCCCAAATCAAAAACCCAAAACCCAAAACATAACTTACCAAACTACTCACCTTCGACCGCCGTTTCTTCGACCGGAGGTTCACCAGAAATTTCACTCCCAAATCGCGATCTAAGCCACGGTTTCGTCTCAGTTTCTCACACCCAACTCGCACTGAAACCCTAATCTTCAACTTCCACCCTTGCCGCACCTTGCACCGGTGTTTCGCCGGCGAATCGCTGGCAGATTGGCGACACAGTGCACACACAGGATTTTCGCAGCCTTGTTCCGCCTTGACTCTCTCTCTGTCTAAATTTTTAGATCGAAATGGTTAGAGAGAGAGAGAGAGAAGATCTGATAATATAATTTTATTTTCGAAAATTACACCTAAGTCCCCAAGCTTTTAAAGTCTTTCAAATCAGTCCCTATGTTTTTAAAATGATCATTTCAGCCCTAAATTTCAAAAGTTATTATTTTAACCCCTAAGTATCAAATCCATTTTATTTCAGTCCCTGCTGATTTACTTTATTTGATTTTAAGCCCAAGTTTTAAAGGATTTACATTTTAGTCCTCAAATGTTTAAAAGCAATCATTTAAGCCCCCATATTTTTAAAGTCTTTTGATTTTGTTCATATTGATTTAAAATGATATATATATATGTATATTTATAAATCTCAACTTTTGAAAATATTCATTTTAGTCCCTCAACTTTCAAAATATTCATTTTAGTCCCTCAACTTTCAAGGTATTCATTTTAGTCCCTCGACTTTCAAAACATATATTTCAGTCCTCAAATTGTAAATTATTATTTTTAAACTACAAATTTCTAAAGACTAAGGTAACTTATTGACTAGAAGAGGCGTACGGAGATTTAAAGGATTTAAGTCGTTTCCCGCTCAACTTTGCACTCGTCGAATTTAAGGTAGACTCGCCCCCACTAATTGATTTATATTATAATTGTATGTGTTATGTGGATTTGTGTGATTTTATGCTTAATTGCATGAGAAAAGAATATCTCTTTTGAGATAAAGAATTATGTTATGCTGGGCATAACTTATCTGCTAGCCAAGAAAAGAAAAGAATGTGTTCATTTGCGTTCACTATGTGATGCCTATGAATAAGAAAAGAATGTCACTACATTATTTGCATGATTACGTGTTCAATTATCTTGTAGATTAATTACTGGCGATGAGTCTACTGAGTATTTCATTTTTGAAATGCTCAACCCGTTATTTTAACAACTTTTGCAGATTTCAGAGACGGTGGCGAGTGATAGGCAATGACGGCAAATTACAAATTGATATTTTTTAAAAGTCGTGAACTTTGAAATGATTATTTCATTTTATCAAGAATTGTCATTTTTATAAATTTGTACGAAAATACTTATTCCATTCGAATTATCGCTAAACTTTTATTCGATAAATGCGATATTTGATATTTAATCATTTTCCGCAACAAAGTTTATTCAAGAATTTAGAAAAGTGACGTTCCCGCGCTCCTCGGAACTCGGGGCGTTACATTTGGCCTCATGTAGGAAGACTCATTATAAATGAAGTAACTTCACTTCGTGGGAGATCATGTTGAAGGAGCCTTACTTCCCAGTGCACATATCCAAGCATTTTTTTCTCATAAAATCTTCCCAACCTGGACATGAATCCATCTGATTCACTAGATCTCTTAGTTGAAATCCAAAGATTGCGAGACGAACACGCATCATGGCTAGAATTCTGCAGATTTGTAACACATTTATTTCCATTTGTGTGTGATGAACAAGCTCTCTTGCATGGACAGACAAATTCGAATGAAAACGTAGGGGAAAATTTGGTGGAACGAGTTCTAAATCAAGATAGCGGGGACGATTGTTTGCAGCTGTGCAGAATGCGCCCTCCAGCATTCAGAAAGCTTGTTGCACACCTACGAGAAAACTATGGTTTTGGAGACTCGAGGTACATCTCTGCTGAGGTGAGACTTGCATTCACCATTTCATCTTAGGTCACTCGGTCGGAATGCGGTTGACTCACATTTTTTTGGGTACTCCATGGCGACAATACACTATCACTTTCACCAAGTTCTGGAGACGCTGTGACAGTTTTCTGATGCAATGATACGTCTACATCCCAACTAGACCCTAGACACGAGGCGTTTCGGGTAAGTACTCAAAGTTATGAAGTTTGTGTAATGACATATAATAATTTTCCTAGGATAATGATCAACACGTATGAAACGTAGGATTGCATTGTCGCAATTGACGGTACCCACATACCTGCAGTACTACCGTCTGTTGGTTCTGAACGAAATCGAAATAGAAATGGCGAACTGACCCAGAACGTGCTGGTAGTTGTGGGTTTTGATATGTGCTTCACGTTTGTTGGAGCTGGCTGGGAAGGGTCAACACATGACAGCAGGATGTTGCAAGGAGCAATGGGAGATCCCACATCCACTTTTCCTTTCTCGAGTGGGGACAAATATTATGATGTAGATTCCGAATTTGCTAATAGATGCAGATTCCTGGGGCCGTACAAGGGCAACAACAGATACCACATACAGGAATTTAATAGAGCAATGTTCGCACAAGCCCGTCAACCAAGAAATAGAGAAGAGTTGTTTAACTACGTGCATTCATCGTGTAGGAATGTGGTCGAAAGAAGCTTTGGCGTGTTGAAGAAGAGGTTCATTATTCTTCAACGGATGCCGGACTATGAGTTTCGTTCACAAATATCGATTGTATTGGCTACCGTTGCAATCCATAACTACCTCTGCAAAGTTGATCATCGAGATCCTGGTTTTCTCGCGGCCATGCGACCGAACTACATACCTAGAGAGCCTGATGACTACGTTTGTGAAAGGAAGCGTAATATGTAGCCACAAAGTGCGCAAAGTAGACAGGAGTGGGAATTGTTTCGCGAAAATATTACCGATGAGTTATGTCAATTATAGGCTTCCCTTTTTCTGTGCTTCTTGTAATGTTTAAATCAGCAGGAAATGTCATGGCCGAAGTGGTTCAGTGTGGTTGTCAGTTTGAGTAGTATGAATATTATTATCACCAAATTGCATGTGGAAGGGACCACAAATGAAGAAAATGGTCAAAAATGTATGTTTGAATATTCAAGCCATCAATTTCCTTCAGGCCTCTGACATCTTTATTATTAAGTAATAAAAACAAAAATGACAGCCCCGAGTCTTTCAATTCAACAGACGCTGCAGGTGGTCCACCCAATGTGCATTGTTATTTGTGACAGCTGTTTATAATCTAAAAATTTTAGATTTCGAACAAAGCCTCAATCTCAACCATTCATCTTAGTTAAGTGATAAGTGCTTTATAAGCATGTATTTAATTCACTTATTATCTTTTTTTGTTATTGGTTTGATCCTATTGAAGCATCGTTTAATGCATTTTCACTTATTGTGCTATGTAAGGTCAAAAAGAAGAAAAAGAAAGGAAACAGAACTAAAGAAATACAAAAAAATCAAGAAGTTAGGTTCAAGGGCATATTCAAAGAGCTCCAAATCAATAATGACATGTGGGAAGAAGATTAGATGCAAAAATTATGGTCAAAGAAGGTTTGGGTGAAGTTAGAAATCAAAAACTCGCAAGGATTGTGATCATGAATTTTAATTATAGATTGAAGCTCAATTTTGTCATAGAATACTTTCGAATTTGGGAATAGCTATTTCACAAATAATTGTAGATATTTGAGTTTTCTTTCTAACGCAACTTGAATCACCACAATCGGACTTCGAGAGAGAAAGTTATGACCAAAACACCGAACATAGGCGCTTCTCGGCAGAAATGCACTTACGACTGTAAATGGTAAAGTTACGAACGTAACTTCCAAATTTCGAAAATGTTCAGTAGATTACTTACGGCCATAATAAGGAAAGTTACGGCCGTAACTTTCTCGTGAAGAAATTTCCTTATCTGATTCAAGGTCTATATTTGGTATATTTTTGGGGTAAAGTTAGGACACGATTTTGGGAGTATTAAAGGAGCAAAATAATCACAAAAAAAAAAAAAAACTCCATCTCTTCCTTTGGTTCCATTCACATTCCCCTCTTTTGTTTTGTATTGTCACGCTTCACATTGAGGATAATGTGGAATTCAAGTGTGGGGGATGATTATCTATTATCTTTTGTTATCCCTATTTTATTCATCTTCATTCAAATTTTTTTGTTAGTTAGCTTTAATTGTGCTTAGACCCACATTTCGGTTTAATAGGAAGCAGCCCCACTTATGATTATTTTTGAACCACCAACTTCCTAAATTGCATAATCGGATAAACAATGAGTACATAGAGATGAGTTTTCCAATAATTTCTGAATTAGTTTGAAAATGGGGACAAATTGAAAAATTTCTGCAACCTAATTGAGTCAAACCAAAATTGATATGATAAAATACCGCCCCGAGTAACTTCATTCTATCCTTATCTCCTAGATTTTGAGTTCGGAATGAAGACTGAGCAATGACCTATAACTCATAATTGAATGGGAGAAGCACGTATAAACCATAATTTGTGAGCTTTTGAGCCTATGAGGTACTTTTACTCTTTATATTAAGCTCTATTTTTTTATGTGTCTCCTGTATGGTTGGTTTGTGCTTAGATGTGCTTTCTTGTGCATATCGTTGTAGCTTCTTGACTCAAGTGCAAAATATAGTAGAGGCATTAGGTTAAACCAAATTTGACCTGCTAAAAGGGCCTACCATGATACATGTACCAATAGAAGCCCTTTTGAGCCTTAGCCTTTCCTTGAAATTTTGATACCACGCTACAAGTCAAGAAATACCCTTTCTTTCGCATTGTCTCTGTTTTGAACCCATAGAGAAGGGATTCGCAAGCTTTTGTTGATTAAGAATCATGCTGTGGTCTAAGTCTAAGAAGTTGAAATAATTATCTTGTGTTGGACGATGGTTGTGTAATGGACTGAATTCAGGGGAATGCAATTCTATCTTGTGCCAATTGGTGACTGCGTAATGATTTGAATAAAAGAGAAAAAGTTGCAGTCTATACTCGAAAAAAAAAAAGAGAAAGAGAAAAAGCAATAAAAAGGAAGTTTAGTCAAGAAAATTAGTAGTTGAGGAAGTCAAACATTCAACTTGTGAAAAAAAAAATTAAAGTGCGAACAAAGTTGGGTAGAGTGAAATAATGAAGTTCGTATTGAGAGTGAAGGATGTAATGTCATTGTGAATTGACTTGGTTTCCTTCTCGACTCAACCTAAATAAGTCATTTTATCCTACCTGAACTGAAGCCCCGCTACAACCAAATAAAGACCTTTACTTTGCACCTGTGTTATTGTTGGCTCCGGTTATGACATTTGAGCAGTCTGTGGTAATAGATTCTCCATGCAGTGAGTTGAGTGAAAATTCTCACCCTTATACATTTTGTGCGAAGAGAGAAATATCTAGTGAGGGTGTTAACTCCCATTACATATGCTTATGAGTGGTTTGAATTGCTTGGTCTATATTTTGTACTTTCAAGTTGGCCAAAAAACTAACACCCATGTAGTAAATCATTGATAGAGGTTAAGAGAGAACTCACGAAGGTGGGAGGATACAAGCCACATTGGGAAATGAATTGGGCCGGGGGTATTGATTTTCATTTCTGTTTAGAGGATATTGGATGGTGTATCTCTTGCACACACTAACACACTCCGGTTATGCAATTGAATTTTCATGCTAAAAGAGAAGTGGGCTGTAACCTTGACTTTCCGATTGTAGGTCTATCTTTTTGTTTGAGTTATGTTTCTTTTCTTTCACATCATTATTCGAGGATGAACAATGGTTTAAGTGTGGGGGGATTTGATAAGTGCTTTATTAGCATGTATTTAATTCACTTATTATTTTATTTTGTTATTGGTTTGATCCTATTGAAGCATCGTTTAATGCATTTTCACTTATTGTGCTATGTAAGATCAAAAAGAAGAAAAAGAAAGGAAACAGGACCAAAGAAATACAAAAAAATCAAGAAGAGAGGTTCAAGGGCATATTCAAAGAGCTCCAAATCAATAATGGCATGTGGGAAGAAGATTAGATGCAAAAATTATGGTCAAAGAAGGTTTGTGGTGAAGTTAGAAATCAAAAACCAGCAAGGATTGTGATCATGAATTTTAATCATAGATTGAAGCTCAATTTTTTCATAGAATACTTTCGAATTTTGGAAGAGATATTTCACAAATAATTGTAGATATTTGAGTTTTCTTTCCAACTAAACTTGAATCACTACAATCGGACTTCGGGAGAGAAAGTTATGACCAAAACACCGAACACAGACGCTTCTTGGCAGAAATGCACTTACGGCCGTAACTTCCAAATTTCGAAAATTTTCAGTAGCTTACTTACGGCCGTAATAAGGAAAGTTACGGCCGTAACTTTCTCGTGAAGAAATTTCCTTATCTGATTCAAGGTCTATCTTTGGTATATCTTTGGGGTAAAGTTATGGCACGATTTTGGGAGTATTAAAGGAGCAAAATCATCACAAAAAGGAGGTGGACATTGAGGAAAATTGAGAGAAAATATAGAGCATTTTTTTTGGAGATTTTCAAGCGCAAAAATATCAACAACAATGAAATTCATGAAGCAACTTGAAGAATCTACCACAATCATGCTAGGCTAAATTCCATGTCTTGTTCAAAGGGGAAGTTGTGTTAACTTGATTATGTTATTTTCTTTTCCTACAAATTAGTAGCGTGAATTATTCTTTTATTTCAATTGTTGAATTTGTAGCGACCAAGAATTTTTACGCAATAAATAATTATTTTAATATTTAGAAAATTGTGTCGCTACTATTTCACTCATTGTTTTGAAATTAACACCGCGACGGATTCGTCTAGCCAAGTTAAGAAATATCGAATTTGTTCGATTTTAAATTAAATATTCGAATTTCTAAAATTATATTATTTTAATTATTTATTCAAAGTATTATTTTCAAAATCTTTCTAAAATCCAAATTTTGCCCACATGTCTTCTTCTTTACACCAAGACAACAATTCTTTACACAAAAACATCATCATTTTTGTACAAATAATTTTACACCCTTTTCCATTTCATATTACACCTAATTCTACACTATCATATTCTATAGTACCAAATCAATACATATTCTTCCCCATCACAACTCACGTCCCCTACATTTTTCTTCCTTCTTTATCATTCTTTCCACCTCAATGTACCATCATCAAAGCATCTTCATCATTATCATTCATACCCCCACAAATTCCTTTACAGCACCATTATCATCATCATCAATCCACGATTTCATTATCACAAAGCCTCCATTTGCCATAGAACCATTATAGAATCAAAACCATCAATCTGTATAAAACCATGGAGCTGCCACAATCATCCCAATGCAGCTCAATCTATAATCAGCTCAGCTCCATCACTTTCCATCAAACCAACCCATTATCATCATCAAGCACACTGTCCGCTATCAGCCATCACTATCTGCAACAACCCAATTTTTATTCTCAATTCAGCTGCACCCAAGATTCGTTACAACCCCAAGTCAACACCCAATGCCATCGCTATCTTGAAATCACCTAAAACAGAAACCAGAATCACCACCTCCAGCTCCAGTCACCATTAACTCCAAGATCGCCTCTGCAGTCACTCGCGACCACTACCGCCTCAACACTGCCCAACCTCGAATCTCCAAGTTCAGCCCAAACTCAAAATCAAAACCCAATGATAGATGAACCCCGACACTTACCCCAATCACCGCCGTAAGATCACATCTCTAAGTTCGAAATTTGAGTTTCGGTTGCACTTTGATTCTGCGCCAATCTCGCACCTAAGCCCTCCAATCTGAATCTTACTCTGACCGACACCAGTCGCCGCACCCTACGCCGGTGTGCGCCGGCGAATCGCCGGCTGAAGACCGTATTTCGCCGTCGATCGCACTTCCGCCTCTCGTTTCCCTCTCGCCTGTCTCACTCTGTCTGAAAATAGAGAGAGAGTAAATCTGATTTATTTAATAACTTTCAGAATTTGCACTTAAAGCCCCCAAGTTTTGAAATGTTTCAAATCAGCCCCTATGATTTTAAAACAATCCAATTCAGTCCCTTTTAGTTTCAAAGGTTTTATTTCAGTCCTTTCAGCTTTTAAACTTATCAATTTCAGCCCTTAAGTTTTAAATGAGTTTTAATCAGCCCCTATTGTTTTAAAATATATTATTTCAACCCTATTGTTTTGAGTTTCCGACTCAACTTTCAAAATATTCATTTTAAATCCCAACTTTTGAAAATATTCATTTTAGTCCCTCAACTATCAAAAGTATTCATTTTAATCCCTCAACTTTCAAAATATCTATTTTAGTCCCTAAACTTTCAAAAGTATTCATTTTAGTCCCTCAACTTTCAAAACATCAATTTTAGTCCTCAAATTATAATTTATCATTTTGAACTATATATTCGATAGACTAAAGTGACTTATTGGCTAAGACGAAGCGTACGGAGAATTTAAAGAAATTGAAGTCATTCCCGCTCAACTTTGCACTCGTCGGATTTGAGGTAGACTCGCACTTATTAATTGATTTAAATTATGATTTCATATAAATGTCACGTGACTTGTGAAAGTCAATTTTCAAGAAAATTAAGTATGTTTTATGAAAGGTAAATATACCTTATGTTTTTATGAAAAGTAAGTATACCCTATGTTTTTAAGATAATGTTTTATATGTTTTGGATCATTGCTATGCACATAAGAATTCTTGCCACGAAGTTCGGTAAAATTCTTGTGTCTCCATAAGTTTATGAGGATTTGCCACGAAGTTCGGTAAAATTCCTATGTTTCCATATGTTTATGAGGATTTACCACCTAAGTTCGGTAAAATTCCTGTCTCATATGTTTATGAGGATTTCGATCCTATCTTATGTTATGATGGAAATGATCCCTATGAATTTCAAGAATTATGTTTTGGTATACTTACTGTTATTATGATTTTACTGCATAAGAATTCTTGCCACCTAAGTTCGGTAAAGTTCTTGTGTCTCCTTATGTTTATGAGGATTTCAATCCTATCTTATGTTATGCTTTCAAAAGAAATTATGCTTGGCATAATTAAAATGTTTTATAATTATATGGTTTTCAAAGGGCTGTTTTCAAAGAGTTGTTTTCAAAGAGCCTATGATTTTCAAAATATGTTCCGTGCTGTAATGCACAATATGAGTTTTATCAAGAGCCGTTTTATAAAGAAGCTCTATCAATGCCCGTTTTATAAAGAGCCGAGATTTATGTGTTTAATCATCTTATAAATTAAATTAATTTGCGATGAGTCTACTGAGTATTTCCCCCATGAAATACTCACCCTACTTTTTAACAGTTTTGCAGATTTCGGAGACGGTGGCGAGCGATGAATGATGGTGGCAATAATCGTTAAACGGTTGAAAGTTTGACGTTAATGATTTCCGTATTTTTCCAAACAATCGAATAATTTAGAGAAGTTCATTTATTTGAGAAATTATGACATTGTCAATTTCTTTACAAAATTAATGGTTCGATTTACTATTTCAAATGGTTTCATAAATGTTTCAATTTTATCGGCCATTACAGTTTATTTAATGTTGCCAAAAATGAATTTCAATTATTTCTTCCGCAAAAATATTATTCGAAAAATTTAGACAGAAAATGACGTAGTGAATCGGGTATACGGAACTCGGGGCGCTACAAGATTATTATGTTTTGAATGTTCAATTGAGTTTATTTGATTAATAGTTTAATTTGGCTAATTGGATTATTGATCTTTGAATTCATGAATATGCTATGTTTAGATTCTTGATCTGTAATTGTCATTGAATCTTTACTTTAGTAGCAAATAAATCTCGTGCATGTTTAGTAATAATTCAACTTGAATTGATTAATTCGAGCTTGTGAAATTAACGGTCTAATTCAATCTATTCTTCTAGATTTTCATACTAGTCGTGCATTAAATCCTAAGAGATTGTTTAGGATTGTCCGTGTCTAGAATTGATTCGAAGAGCTTGTTTTGAATAAATACACATAGGGAAGAATTTAGATAATCAGAGCTTGTTGATTATTTATGATTGATAATTGAATAGGAATATAAACACGTTACAAGGAAAGATATAACATTAATTGGGGGCACAACCGAACCCGAGAACAAGATTTCTTCTTATATTATTTCTCTAGTCATATTGAATTGTTTATTTTTATGCATATTTTTTATTCAAGCAATTTCAAATAACAAACCCCCCCATTCCATTTTAATTGATCGAACAACTAAAATTAGTTTCCGTTCCTCGTGGGATCGACCCTTATTCTCACTACTACATTATTAATTAATATTTAGCGAGTAAGGAATTATTTATTATTTTGGTGCATTGCGACACGCATCATTAAGCCTACAATTTTTGACTTTTCAAATATTTTTTAGCTACACATTCTCCCAAAAATACTATTCAAAAATACCGTTCTTTTACGCAATCGTTACAATTTATAAACAACACAATTTTCCAAACCACTTTTTAACCACATACATTTTTTCTCTCCAATTTTTAACCACAAATCTTACCTCGAAAAATGAAATTCACTATTCATCATTTCAACCAAAATAGCATCATTTAGGACATGTTGAAAATGACGTCATTTAACAGTAAAACGGTACTGTATGTATGTTTTATTAAAAAAGGAGTAACTCACTCCTTGTGAGCCCTAATCGATCTTGCCCTGAGTTATTGGTTAGAGAGGTAAATCGCAGGTTATGTCTCTCAATGTCAGGATGGAGGGGGTGAGTATGTATGTTTTATAAAATGGTGCAACGTGGTTTTGGGTAGTGATATCAATGGACGGATCAAGATGGATCGTGCTGATCTAAATCTGCTATGCGGGATTTCAGATTGAATCAAAGAGTAAAATTTCGGATCGAATCAAAACAAACATTAAGATTTTTTTGTTATCTATTTCAGTTAAAAATTTTACAAATTTTTTAAATTTTGTAAAAAATAAACCATATCGCGGATCGGATAACCCACGATCCAAATCCGATCCGTAGATCCACGGATCGAGAATTTTTTAGATCGGATCAAATTTTTTTACTATCTCTAGTTTTGGATGTGTGTTAAAAGTCTCCGTTTGTGAAGCATTCGTCAATAGATGACGTTGTTTTACGTGTGCATAGCAACATAAGTAAAAGCAAAACGAGTCTCCATTTCTTTCTAACACTAATGGTCTGTTTTATTGGAAAGTAGAAAATGAGGTGTCCATGAAATCCCAATTCTCATACATTTCTAAGGAATTTCAATTCCTTGAATTCAAGGAAAAAGTGGCCAAATAGTGAATAGGTGGAATTCAAATTCTATGAGAAATAATTATTTATTTATTTATTGGAATATGGAAATTTTGGATGAAAATTGCGAATTCAAATTGCTATCAAACACGCCCTAACATTACTGTCACTTCTCGTCTGTGTTGCTTGTCGTCAATTTCATTGCCTCTGACAACCTGCTCTAATTACTCTAAGGCTGCGTTTGATAGCGGGGTGGAATTTGGGTGGGAAGAAAATGAATTCAAGGGTGTTGAATTTTACATAATTGAATTCATGGGAATTGAAAGTTTAATGTGTTTGATTGATTGATTTAATTTCTAAATGAGAAATTTGTTTGATTAACATTATTTTTCATGGCAAATAAAGCAAAATGTAACTATTGTAATAAAAAAAGACTTTCTTTTATTTTTTTCACATATTTGTACTTGATAGTAATAATAATAATGTTATTTTTTGAAAAATAAATCAATTAAAAAAACAAAACAGATCAAACGCGACGAAATCCATTTTTCATGTAACATGAAAAATAAAAATCACCTATTTGGCTAGAATTGATTTTTCTCATTTACAAGGAAAATGGGCGCCTGAAGTGAAAATCAAGAAAATGAATTCCATGCCAAATTATTATACCTATCAAACATACCAAGAAGGAAAAAAAAAAAAAGGTGAAAAATGAGTATTTTCCCCGAAAAATTTTGGTTTCTAACGCTACTAGAACTATCTCCTGCATTAACTTAACTCTAGCCTCGTTCCATAAACCACGACATCTATATAATCTATATATTCTATATAAATGAAGCTGAGTTTTGGTAGGAAAACTCACCTTTTATTGTGTTTACGCTACTTTTGACAAATGATGGAATGATGCTTAATTATAGAGATTTTATGGAGAATTTTTTTTACTTATTTATATTTGGTTATTTGTGTTTGAAGCTCTCTTTTCATAAAGTTATTCTGATCTTTTAATGTTTTGAATCTTCCAGATAAGTATTTATGTTCAATCATACAAATTCAATGTAAAATTATCAGTTCAAAATTATATCGAAGTTGTATTATATATCTAATACTAAATAAACCTTATCGTATAAAACTTTTTATAAATTATCTTATTTTATTAGTTATTTAGTACATGTAAAATTCAAGCTCCTTTGCATTGCGTTTTATTAAATTAATGAGTATTTTTTATAGAAAATTACATTTAATACGTAAATAATTTTTATATAATGATTATGATATTTTATTGGTCTTAATCTTATAGATAAATAATTTTGTTCAGTCATACAAATTCAATGTCGAATTTTCATTTACATTTATATCGAATATTTAATCAAGTTGTATTAAATTTTGTTATAAATAATCATACTTTTAAGTTCTTTGTTACATAACATAATAACGTTCTTTTCTATATTAGATTATTTATCAAAATAATTTTATTTACAATTACATTTAATTATTTATTTTTTTATTCCAAAAAGTCTCATATCACATTTTTTTAACATTAATGGTTAACAAATTTATTTATATTATTTTGAAATGATATAGTTATTAATGCTTTTTTGTCCTAACTGTTAAGTCTAAATTTTAAAAATAATTAAATATATCATGATATTAATTGTTATATTTTAATTCAATATTTATTAATCTTAAATTTCTACAACAATAAGTAAATTGTCTCCTAATTTACTTAACTGAAAATTGAGATGGTCAATGTTATATCATAATTTCCATAAAAAAACAATTATGTTGTATATATATTGAAAACCTATAATACCATGAATTTGATGCATCTTTATCAATCTCACAATTTTAGTTTTTCTTTTCTTTTTATGATTATCGAATTCGTTTCTTATACGTGCTGTTTTCCATTGTCAACGGTCAAAACAGTGAATCTTATCTTTTATACTCATGGTCTACATTATTAACTTTTACATCTATTGTTTGATTGTTCGGAGTACATGGATATTGAAGATTCTACATTTAAGTGTTCATTTTGTAAGATAAAATTTTGGTTCGAGGGGAGAGTGGATAAGCGTTATAAAATATGTCGTAATCCGAAATTTTCACTTTGTTGTAGGGGCGAACACGATTTGTTTTGGACAGTTTGTAGTAATATTTCAAATCAAACCATTTAAAACAGTTTAGAATTTTTTCAAACAAAACCAAGTCATTTCATTTTCTAAACAAAATGAGAGCAAACCATTTTTTGCGATTTGACACTGCGAATTTCCAACGAATGAATTAGTAAATTCAAAAGCGATCTCAAAATCATATATTCGTCTAAAATCTTGAGGTGAAACTAGCTCGACAATAGTATTCAGTTTCTAATCGAGTGATTTATTATGAATCAATTCATGTTGATAAACAAACTAATTTTATAGAAGCAATCATTTAAATTTTTCTTAAATAAACTGTAATTTGTTTTTACTTTAAAAATTTTATTTTAAGAAAATGTCTTAAATGATGATTATGAAATATAGGAGTAAGAATTATTCCAAATGATTGTGGATTTGAACAAATTAATCTTTGACTCCTTAATTTTGATTTGTTGACAATAAAAAGTGTGTTGCATTTTTTAAAATTGAGCGTTTCCCTTTATTTTATTTTTAATTTTTTAAAAATTTGGCGGGTTGACCGTTTGAAATCGCGATTTTGAAAATTGAAATCTAAACCAAACCGTTTAAGACGATTTGGAATTTTTTCAACCGAACCAAATCATTTCACATTTGAAATCGAACCAAACAATACAATTTGTTGAGGTTTAGTTCGGTTTCGCGACTTATTTGTTCACCCTACTTTGTTGTATGCAAGAGAAAGTGAAAATTCATCTTATGGAAGATTATCATCTTATTTTGAAAGATTTGTTATATAAGAGAGACGACTATTCTAATTATAATGAATCAAACAAATATTCTTATGTATTCGATTTTAGTGCTAAATTTGTCAATATTATTCCTCAAGTTAACCATTCAAAAGTTGGAATCCACTTCGTACGGAATTGGACTCCTAAAAGTTAGGGCAAATTATAAAATTATTTTGAGAAATCATATGAAAAATATTTTGGAAGTAAAAAAAAAAAAAAATACTGTTAAAATCAAGTGCCTTTCTTCATTAAAAAAGGTGACACACAACATCACTTTTAAAGATATTGAATCACTTTTTTTTTTTTTTTTTTTTTTTTAAAACGACACAATAAAATGTGACAAATAATATTTAACAAGAATCAAAATTTTCGAATAAATCTATATATGATTAATTTTCATCTAAGTATTTTTATATTTTTTATTATATTCACTTATGTTGATTAATATGGAACGTAAATTCATATTGGAATACAACACCTATAGGTTGAAAGTTATTCAAATTCGAAAAAGTGATTTAAAAAAAAAAACATTAACAGTGACAGAAATTTAAAAAAAAATGAAAAAACTCTCAAAAAATTTAGAAGTATCAATTAAAACCTTAGAATAAATTCAATGGTGTTTGATTTTCTTTATGATTATGTTTCACTTATTAATTAAACATGAAATACAACCTCATTTTAGGAAGACCACACCCTATAATTAGTTGGAAGTTAAAAAAAAAAAAAAAAAAGGAATGAAAAAAATTTAAAAAAGTGAACAACAATTTTTTGAAGTTCAAAGTTTTGTCATTTCACTTTTTTGGGGATAGAATCTCTCTTTTAATTCATGTTTTAAAAGCATTTCTAACTTATTTATGGACTATATTTTCACTCTTAGGTTGATGTTTATGCTCTTTTCGAAGTATATTCACAACAAATCCATCTCAATTTTAGAAGAAATTTCTAAACAGCAAAATGCATTAAGATCAATCAAACAATATGGATCAAAGTTTTGAGCATTTTCAAGAAAAAAAAAGTGACAAAAAAATTCACCTCTTTTTGGGCAATTTTCAGTATATTTTCTTCATCGATCAATTTTCCATTGCTTTCTTGCGATTCACTACAGCCTTTTGGAAGAATTTCAAGTCCTTGCTCCTTTGAAAAAACTCAAACTGTAGAAGCTGATCCACCTTCGGCCGCTTCCCCGGCTTCTTCGAAAGGCATTTCACCACCACCTCTTCAAACTCCGGCGAAAATCTCCGCTCCCTTTCCTCTCTTTTCGCCGCCAGTGATTTCAACTTCTTCTCCAAGAATTTCATGACCCATTTTCCCTTTCCTTTAACTTTCTTCTCATCTGTAATCTTTTTCAACTTCTCAACCGTCGGCAGTCCTTTTTTCTTGGTTATTTCTTCAATCACCGCCACAAACTCCGCCCGATCCCTCACCGGTAAATACCCATAAGCCAATTCCAGTGCCGTAACTCCAACCAACCATATATCAGAATGAGGCTTATAACTGTATCTACTACTCTCTTCCGCTAAGAAATTCTCAGGCGCAGTACCCCATTTTGTTATCTCTCTCAGTGGTAGAGTCGAAGTTGACGCCATTCCTATAGGATTCCATCTTTCTTGATCGTGTTCATACATAGAAGCTTCAAAACCCAGTTTAATGGTGACCCCATTTGAATTTCCGTTCACAAAAATCTGGCCGGCGTCGATTTTTCCATGCACGCGGCGGCGTCCATGCAGATAAGAGAGACCCTTAAGGGTTTCTCGAAGAACAATTGCAATGCAATCTTCCGGCAACCCACATGTAAACCATTTACTCATTATGTACCGGAGTGATCCTTCAGACATATAGGGCATCGAACAACATAAAAACGTGGATTTCGAGTAGAATTTTTTCTTGATTTCAACTATATTTTCCGTGCCAGGGGTCGAAGCAAAAACACTCCTACTGATTTCTCGATCAAATGCTCCAGTTCCTCTCCCGGTGGGGATTGCCTTCACAGAGACATACTGGGGCACTTTCGAAAGTCTCTGCTCCGGCAGAATTCCAAGGTATCCCGGCAAGTACATGGCTTTGTAGACATTTGCATCAGAGGCAATACCAATTTTCTTCATGATCGTGTATCTGTCTCGGTTGTGATCTGCAGGAATTGTTTTTCCCGTAAGTTGTAAATAAGCCATGAAATGGGAATCAAGAAATGGTATTGTTTTATAGATTCTGAGTAGGGTTTTCTATTTCTTGAAGAAAGAAGGAAATCTTGAAGGAAAAATGAGAAGGGTGGGATCAGAATTTGAAATAATTTTCAAGGGGAGGATTTAGAAAGGGGTATTAGACCCTTTTATTTCATCAATTCAATCATTTCAGTAATTTAATTGTGATATTCTTGAGTTTAAGTGAAACTAAACACATTTATTTACACGTTATAGACATCTACCTATACATACAAGGGAGGAATGTACACGTGGCGTCATGTCACATTCAATCGATTAATTACAACACACTAAATTACAACGTAAAAAAGCTTTAAAAAGGTCATCGATTAGTCACAAATTTTTTAAAATGTTTTCGATTATTCACTAAACCTTAAGTTGATCGAGTTTTGATCACTAAACTTGTAAAGATAATACGAATGACCTTAAAATTTATAAACGATCTTTCAAATTATCAGTTGTATATAACAAATCAACAATGAAAAATGTTTTTAAAAATTTAGTGACCAATTTGAAGACGTCTTAAAAATTTCTTACTTAGCAATTTGGTGTGATGTGATTGGTCGCTTGAAGGTGACGACCCTTCAATCTGCTACATCATCAATTCTGTTACGAAATTTGAGTCAATAACTAATGTCCATTATTTTGATAAGTTTAGTGATTAAAACTCGACATTGATATAAGTTCAGTTATTATTGGGACAACAATCAATAGTTTAGTGATTAAAAATAAACATTTTAAAGTTTAGCAACTAGTCGAAGAAGTTTACATAAGTTCAATGATCAAAACTCGACACTTTAAAGTTCAGTAATCGATCGAAGACATAGACATAAGTTTAGTGATCATTGGGACAATTAACTCGTAGATTATATATCAAATATTAAAATAATTGGTTTGCTTAGCTTATTTTTAGTTATTTAGGTCATTTAACATCATTTTTACAAGTATAACCTCTGTTTTTTTAACACAATCGCTACAATTTGCAAACCAATTTATAAACAATACAATTTCCTAAATTATTTTTTAATCACACATTTTTTCTTTCCACTTTTTAATTACACATATTACCTCAAAAATAACAAAAACCAATTTATAAATGTGACGTGTTACCAAAGATGTTTAAAAACTTTAATGAGCAATCGAAGACGTCTTTAAAACTTTAGTGAGTAATCGAATACGTTTTCAAAAGTTTAATGACTAATCAAATATATTATCGATCGAATACATTTATAAAATTTTCTTACATGGTAATTTGGTGTGTTGTAATTGGTTGGTTAAAGGTATATGTCGTCATGTGTGTTTTTCGTCTGTCACTCATCAATTTCGTTAAGAAAGTTATGTTAACGTTCAACATTTTGATAAATTTAATAATCAAAACTTGACATTCGTCCGTCACATCATCAATTTCCTTAAGAAAGTTATGAGAATGTTCAACATTTCGATAAATTTAGTATCCAAAACATGACACTTTAAATTTCAGTGATAAATCGAAGATATATACATAAGTTGAGTGGCTATTGAGACAATTGACTCCTTGAATGTTATTAAATAAGGGTAGTTATATTGTAACCATGGTTTTTATTTGTTACACCACATTATAATTGCAGTTAAGATTCTCAATATTTAATCGTTGTAGCAATTGTTTCCCTATTTTTTTCATTGATTTCTTATCTTCAATATTTTTAATTAGAACATCCCATCCTTGATAAAGGTTTATGTAAAAATAATCCGTTTTCATACTTTGAAATGTACAATAAGAATTTTTATTTAAAATATAATGGAAAATTAAGTTGTTTTACATCATTTCAATGGACTTTTTGGATATATTAAATATGAAATGTATAAACTAATGAAAATTAGATAATAATGTCATGAAAGAGCGTTAAAAATATAATTGATATAATAAATAAAGATTAGGATCTTAAAAACAATTAAAACGCGATGGAAAAAATAAAAAAATGTAGCGTGAATTATTACCCTTAAAATATTATAGGGCAAAATTTTCAAAAGCTATTAAAATAACCACCAAACTAGACAATTTACTTTCAGATGATTTTACTCTTTAATTTTTTTACCACAGATCACTCACTATGTAACCCTTTTAATCCTTGATAATTTCCTTATATTTGTCGATATTTTGATCGTTTTTAAAATACCTATCATTGGAGATTATTTGTATCAATTTAAGAATCGATTTGTTAATCTTTTAAAATTAAGGACTAACTTTCTACTTAAATAATAACTGGAGACCAACAAGGGTTGTTTGAAGCCAAAATCTCTCAAATTAATATTTATTTTCCCATTTTTAGGACAATTTGCACGAGTACTTATTTTTTATGCTACAGCTAAATTTAAGTTTCATACCTTGATACTTTTAAGAATTTTATGACACTTCTAATTTATTAAAATTTATGTCCTTTTAAAATATCATTCAAATTTTTATAATACATAGGACATAAATTTAGGTGAGGAAATGAAAAAAATACAAATTTCAATTAAATTTTATAAGGAGCCTATTTCAATTTAGGGAGATAAAAATGATGCTGGATGTAATTACCTCCTTTCCTTTTTCAAAAAAATCGAAAAGAAAAAAGTGAAAAAGCCTTTATCACTTGTGCTCTTATCTTTCATCGAACAAAATTGATAGGTTAAAATTAATCAATGACCACCCAACTTGTTGAAGGTTACTACTTAGTCATCCAACTTCAAAAGTATCTCAATGACCACCCAATTTCAGCAAGATTTCTAATTAGCCGCCCAATGTCAAAAAGTATTTCAATGGGCCAATATTGGTCATTCAACTCACAATATATTATTTACTTAGTCCCTGTTTGGTCCTCATTCTTATAAAATCAAATTTATTCAAACCATCCATCGTAGTTGAGCCTACCATTTTTGACTTTTCAAACTCTTTTAATCACACATTCTCTAAAAATACTATTCAAAACCAAATTATTTACCAAATAATGAGGGTTAAACGGGGGCTTAATCACCTAACTTCAAGTAGTATTGTATAATCTTCTAAAGTAATACTCGATAAATTAATAACCTCTAATAAATAATCAATTAATGAACACATGTCAAATAAAAGACAATGAACAACCTAATGCTAAATTAATGAATATTTATGAACTAAAAAACATTAATCAATACATAGTTTAAGGTATGTATGTAATTATTTTATAAATAACATTCATAAATGCGGTATTAATTCAACGAAATTGTTTGAAAAAGTATTATCTTATCAATTTATGAAAATTATTAATTTATCCCTTTTGCTCGAGTCAGAACCGGTGAGTTTGTTTATTTAGTAGACGTTGTAGGCTCTGTTTGATAATACTATAGCAATTATAAATTATTTTATTTATATTTTTGAGGTAAAATGTGTGGTTAAAAAGTGGATAGAGAAAATCTGTGTGGTTAAGAAATTGTATGAGAAATTGTATTGTTTATAAATTAGTTTATAAATTGTAATGATTGCGTTAAAGAACAAATGCTAAATTATCGAATATTACTTGAATCACTTGGAGTTTGTAATGTCTGTTTGGTAACACTGTTTGATTTAAAAACTGGTTTATCTATAATTTTGAAGTAAAAAATTAGTGGTTGAAAATTGGAAAGAGAGAATGTGTGTGGTTAAAAAGTGATTTAACTTTTGAAATTGAGCAACTAACTAGAAATCTTGTTGAAACTGGATGGTGAATGAGGTATCTTTTAAAGTTGAGTGGTTAAATAGTAACTGACGCTGTAAAAAATTCTAACCTTGACGTGGCAGGATTTGGTGATGCTTGATTGCTGGAAAAGATGAATGAACTCGCCTTAGATGACCTGCAAAAAGGCGAAGAGGATTCTCCCCATCACCCCTCCGGTGTGAGAATTAGTATTTTGGAAAGAAATAGAGAGAGAATATGTAACTGAAAAACGTAAAGAATATTGAATGAATAATTCGTTATCAAAGGAACTGTATTTATAGGGCTGAAAAGTCCATAACATTTTTTAGTTAAAGAATGAGTCCTTTTGATATAAACTTACCTTTTAGGGAGAGTTCTATCATCACTAGAATTAATGGGCCGACCTGTTATATTCCAAACCCACGGCCTGTCTAAGATGACGTAAATATGTATCGATCATTGGCCCCCCGTGCATGAGGGATCAGTAGTAGATCTCTGAATGCATGTATCCTCTGACAGTTGTCATATTTTTTAATGACGCGTTTTTCCAATTGTTTTCTTTTGATTAAGGTGAGGTAGTTAATAGTGTCCAACTACGTTGCGGCCACGTGTCCAAAGTGAGAGGCGGAGATTCAAAATTTTCCCGCCATTTTCGCATATATATATATATATATATATATATATATATATATATATATATATATATATATATATATATATATATGGTCCCTATCCTCTCATTCTTTTTTACTTTGCGATTTTTGTGAGAAATCAGAGAACTCCTCGAGCGTCAAGCACGATCTAACTTTTAAAAACATTTCCTTTAGGTAAGCTCGGCTACGTCCGACCTTTTTTAATTCCGTAATTTATTCTAAGGAAAAATGGAAAGGCAAGTGAACATAGTTGACTTTAGGGAAGTAGAGAATCTAGACGAACCCTTAGATGTCGAGCCAATAGGTTTTTACCAGCCCCCACCTTCCCAGGATGAGGAATCGGGTGGTGAGGAAGGGATTGAGGATAATGTTGACTTAGGTACAGGGTCGAGCGAGGACGACTTTGAGCTCCCGACCTTTAACAGTAGGATGAAGGAGCATATGGTCGAGGCTGACATGAGGAAGTTCGGGTTATCCGAGGGACACATAGCCTGGGTTCCAGAGGAAGACGACGTTTTTTACCAGTGCCAGGAGGGGGAGATGGTGGTATTTCACGAATCCCTCATGGTCGGGCTTAGGTTTCCTCTACACCACTTTTTTATTGACTTCCTCCTTACTGCTAGTATAGTCCCGGGCCAGCTCGCACCTAATGGGTGGAGAATCCTAGTCTGTTTTTTTGTTTTATGTAGGAGTCTAGGAATTAAGCCCACAGTAGATTTGTGTAAATGTCTTTTGGACTTGAAGTATTTACCTCGGTGCAACTACTTCGTCTACTTAAGCGAGAAGGGACGTTTTGAAGTTCCCTGGGTTCCCTCCTCTATAAAATACTGGAAGGAGAGATTCTTCTATGTGAAGCCCTGGGTCGGGGAAAACATTTTTCTATTGAACTTTAGAAAACTAGATGTAGATAACTTCAATAGGATGGAGAATAAAAGTGAGGAGGATATGGCCGACCTTCTTGCCAATGCCCTTAGGGTATGTGACTTTGGCCTGTTGGCTGAAGAGGCCTCCGATTTGACAACAAATGAGATTTTGAGCCAGGCCGACCTTGATCTTCAGCCCGGTAGGCCTTGGCCTTGTAAATTAAGTAATACATATCATTCTTTTACAATTTGTATTGCTTTTAGCCTCTTTTCCAATGCTCATCCCCTTCCTCCTTTCTATTTTGCAGGGATGGCTTTTGACAGGGATAAGTTGAGAAAAGCTGCCGAAGAACGGGCAAAGAATGCCGCCCAGAAAAGGAAAGATGACGGCATAGTGCGACGCCATTATCAGAAGAGGCCTCGTAAAGATACATCCGAGGTTGGGGAGACCTCTAGGAGGGGTGCATACGTCCCTCCTCAGAGGGAGAGTGGTCGAGACACTCGCCGTCCTCCTCCCCGTGACCAACCCGTGCATGCCTCTCCAGGACCGGAAGTGGTGCCTGAAGTCCCTACTTTGCCCAATTTAGGGAGAAGTTAGAGGAACGCCTTCATCCCGGCCTTCTAGAGAAATACACCGAGGAAGTGGCTATCGATAACGGAGTAGACCACTTCCTGAATGCGACCATGAAGGTACATCCCATCCTTTTTCCCCTGACAATTTATCTTTTTGTTATCATTGTTATCGAAAAAGATGGCTAAGTTTTTGTCTCGACCTGCAGTTGATCAGCATTGGCCGGGGTGCTCATCAACCAGGGTGTTAAACGAGGAGAGACGTCGAGTCAACTCATACATTTTGTACAGTACGAGGCCACCCGGGCCAATAACGCTGAAGAAAAACTGGCTAGGGTCGAATTTGATTTGGCCTTAATGACCCAAGACCGGGATCTCGCTCGGTCAAAAAATGCTAAACTTTTTGAAGACCTTCGCGGGGCCTGGGAAGAAATTGAGGCAGCTAAGGTTGAAGTGGTCGAGGCCTATAAAAAATCAGAAGAGTACGATCTGGCCCTGGGCAATTATGCCCTGGAGTCATACTCCCAGGGTATGAAACAAGCTCAGGCTTGGATTAAACTTAATGCGCCCGACCTCGATACAAGTCTGCTCTCCCAATTTCCCTTGGGGGCAGAAGATCTCGACCTCACTCCTTTCTTGGAGGAAGATGAAGTGGAGGCCGTTTCTGATGAGGAGGCCGGTGAAGCCAGTGATCACGACCCCTAGTAGTAGAGTTTTTTTGGAATTTAAATAGTTGTTGATGTATAGCCCGAGGTATGCCTCGAGGACTTCTTGTAACAAGCTTGAATGAAATCTTTTGTCGAAGCTCGTGTTTTTTTACTTGTTTTATTGACAAATCATTGCCTATTTTGAACACACAAGCTGATCTTGTTTAGTTTGATCAATCCTATGTTTCGAAAAGTTTGGGGCCGAGAAAGGACGATCTTTAGTCCTAAGAATGGACTTTAATTCTTTGTAGTGTTAACACTTTAGATTGATGACAAATGACTATTGAGTCCGGGCATGGCTGACCTTTTTAGTAAATTTACACAAAGATTAAATCGAACTCTTTACTTGGCGGAATAGAGATAAATGTTTATTAAGGTCGGGTAATGCCGACCTCTTAATTTTGTAAATGTGAGAAATAATTCGTAAGACCGAGCGAAGCCGACCTTGTATTTAATTTTTGCAAATAAGAGGTCAAACTTTTGACTCTGCGAAAGTAGGAGAAATAATTTGTAATGCCTTGTCATGAGACATTGTAAATTATTCGTGGAAGAATAATTTGTAACGTCTTTTCATGAGACATTGTAAATTATTTGTAGGAAAATAATTTGTAACTCCTTGCTATGAGACATTGTAAATTATTTGTGGAAGAATAATTTATAACGTCTTGCCATGAGACATTGTAAATTATTTGTTGGGAAATAATTTGTAACGCTTTGCCATGAGACTTTGTAAATTATTCGTGGAAGAATAATTTGTAACATCTTGCCATGAGATATTGTAAATTATTTGTTGGGAAATAACTTGTTAAGTCATTTGGATGACCTTATAAGCTATTCCAAGATTTGGTCCTCTGGTGCTCATTCTTTGGAAGAAATACTTTTATTAACAAGGACTGAACTGTGGGCCTCATGAAAACCTTATCCAGAAAAACCCTTTTGGGAAAAAATCTGGATAAGGGAAAAGAGTACCCGTCCCTGAACCTGAAAATAAAAAGTACGATGGGCGCGCAGGCCTGACTTTACTAAAAAATTACTGATGGATGTGCAAGTCCAAACATAATTGAGAAAAAATGGGTTCGCAGACCCGACTCTTACTTAACTAGACAACCTTGTTGCTACTAAAAAGGTGACTACTTGTAGTAAGACTTCAGATTTTCCACATTCCAGGGCCGAGGAAGGGGCTTTGAATCCATTGTTCTGAGGTTGTACGAGCACTTTCCTACTTTTCCAATGACTTCGTATGGTCCTTCCCATATAGGTCCAAGTTTTCCAAGCTGATGACCGGCGGCCTCGCTTCGACGTAGGACAAGGTCTCCCATTCTGAATTCTCTTTTCTTGAATCGAGTGTTAAACTTCTTTGCCATGGCCTGTTGATAAGCAGCTATTCTAAGGGCAGCACTTTCCCTGACTTCTTCCAGAAGATCCAGGTTTTCTCTCTGACCCTCAATCTGATCGGGTGATTCTGTAATCATTGCGCGGAAGCCGGGAATTGTTACTTCTACTGGAATAGCTGCCTCCATTCCAAAGGCTAGCATAAATGGAGTCTCCCCTATTGTAATCTTGAATGTTGTTCGGTTCGTCCAAAGTCGGGCCAATCACCCTTGGCACTATCAAGGCGAGTCCTAAAGTCTTGCAAGATGAGCATGTTTGTAACTTCAGCTAATCCATTACTTTGCGGGTACGAAACGGAAGTTAACATGTGTTCTATTCCCAGATTGTTGCAGAATTGTTTGAAGGCTTGGCACTCGAACTGATGCCCATTATCAGTGATTAATGTCTTCGGAAGACCAAAACGGCAGATAATTGACTTCCAAACAAATGTCTCCAACTTTTGTTCTGTGATTATGGAAAGAGGTTCTGCTTCCACCCATTTTGTGAAGTATTCCACAGCTACTGCTAGGAATTTGACCTGACCCCGAGCTATGGGGAACGGCCCAGGTATGTCAATTCCCCATTGAGGGAAGGGGTACGGGCACATAATTAAAGATAGTTCTTCTGCGGGTTGATGTAATTGGGCTGCAAAACTTTAGCAATTATTGTCGATTTTTACGTAGCTGAGTGTGTCCTTCTTCATGGTTGGCCAATAGTATCTGTATCGCATTAAATTCATAACAAGTGCTCTTGCTCCTTGGTGTCCTCCACAAATTCCTTCATGAACCTCGGCCATAGCAAGGGCTGCTTCTTTCAGAGTTAGGCATCGCAGGTAAGGAAGTGTAAAACTTCGACGGAATAAGGTATTCTGTAATATGGTATACCTCGGGGCCCTTGCTTTGACTCTTCTTGCTTCTGCTTTGTCATCTGGAAACTTTCCTGATGTTAAATATTCAACGATTGGATCCATCCAACTGGGCTCATGATCTGAAATATCCATGACATCGGATTACTGTGCGATACTAGGCTCATGAAGAGCTCGCACGAATACAGTTCTCTCTAAGTGGTCTAGATTGGAAAAAAGTTAGTCTTGACAGAGCATCCGCTTTGTGATTGGTGGACCTCAGAATTTTATCTATGCGGCAAGACTTGAACTTTCTTTACAAGTCCAAAACCATCATTCTGTAAGATGACATTTTTTCATCTTTTTCTTCAAAAGTTCCATTCACTTGCTCTACCACCAATTGTGAATCACTCAAAATTTTGACATGCTCGACCCCTAGATGTTGAGCTACTTGAAGTCCGGCGATAACGACCTCATACTCTGCATCATTATTTGTTGCTGGGAAGTCAAACCTTATTGCGCACTGAATTTCCATTGTATCATCATCCTTTTTTAGTATGATTCCAGCCCCCGAGCCTGCGGAATTTGATGCTCCATCAACTTGCAAAGTCCATGTGGCCCTTTCTCTGTCATGACCTGTTGGCCCCCGAGGTCTTGGGGCGAGTTCGACGATGAAGTTGGCCAAGACCTGTGCCTTTATGGAAGCTCGGGGTTTGAACTCAATGTTATATTCTCCAAGCTCGATTGTCCATTTGAGTAGACGACCGGAGACATCCGGTTTCTGCAAGATCTGTTTTAAGGGCTGATTTGTGAGGACTGTTATAGCATGGGCTTGAAAGTAAAGTCTTAGCTTTCTGGCTGCTATGACCAAGGCAAGTGCAAGTTGCTCTGCTAGTATATATCGGGTTTCTGCGTCCCACATCATCTTTCTAACATAGTATACGGGTTTTTGGGGCTTCCCTTCCTCCTTGACCAAAACGACGCTCACAGCATGATCTCAAACTGCTAGATACAAGAACAGATTGTCTCCCGGATGTGGCTTTACCAATATTGGAGGAGTTCCCAAATATTCCTTCAACTTCCTGAAGGAGACCTCACACTCTTCATCCCACCTGAAATCTTTGTTTCCTCTGAGAGTCTTGAAGAAGGGAAAACATTTATCTGCTGCCCTTGACATGAAACGGCCCAATGATGCTACTCTTCCCGTAAGCTTCTGTACTTCCCTGATGTTCCTGGGAGGTTCCATTGATGTAAGGGCTATAATTTTATCTGGATTAACTTCAATGCATTTCTGGGTGATCATGAATCCCAAAAATTTTCCCGAGCTTACTTCGAAGGCGCACTTGGCGGGATTCAGTTTCATCCGATGTTGCCTGAGTGTACAGAATATGTCTTCCAAGTCAGCAATGTGGTCTTTCTTTCTCGAGCTCTTTACAACCATGTCATCGACATAAACTTCAATGTTCAGCCCGATGTGCTTGGAGAAGACCATGTTTACCAATCTTTGATAAGTAGCTCGGGCATTCTTTAATCCAAAGGGCATGACTTTATACCAATATATTCATTCATCTGCCATAAAGGATGTTTTCTCCTGATCTTCCTGTGCCATTCGAAATTGATGATATCCTGAGAATGAATCGAGGAAGCTGTAAAGTTCGGAACCTGATGTGGAATCTACTAATCTGTCGATTCGGGGAAGAGGATAACTATCTTTTGGACATGCTTTGTTTAAATCAGTAAAATCTATGCAGACTTGCCACTTCCCATTTGGCTTCTTGACCAATACCACATTGGCTAGCCATTCTGGATATTTTACTTCCTTGATGAATCATGCTTTCAGAAGCTTATCTAGTTCCTCCTTTATTATTTGCCTTCTGTCTTTGGCAAACTGCCTTCTTCGCTGTTTTACAAGCTTCTTGTCGGGCATGATATTAACTCTATGTTCAACAAGTGCAAGGTTGATCCCGGGCATATCTTCTGCACTCCATGCAAATATGTCGATATTTCTCTTTAAACATTGCGAAAGTTCTTTCTTCATTAATTCGGGGAGTTCTTTTCCAATCGTGAAACTCTTCCCTTCTGAAATATGAACCTCTTCCAATTCTTCTAATGGTGACATGCGCTCTTCTACAGGGAAGTTCAATTGATATCAGATTTGTTTTACCCTTCCCAATACAGCTGATATAACAACTCCTGACCATTGATTGATTTCTCTATACTGTTTCTATGCCTGCGGAAGTCGGGAACTTGATTTCCAGGTGGTATGTTGATACTATTGCTTTCAAGCTATTTAGAAATCATCTTCCCAAGATAGCATTGTAGGCCATAGGGGTCTTCATGACCTGAAACAGAGTCATCTTTGTTATCAGCTTTTCTTCTGATCCAAGTGAAGTAGGAAGGTTAATTAGGCCTTCGAGTTTCACTGTTCCCCCATCGAAGCCAGTTAGCGGAGTAATGACCTGTCGAAGCCGATCCTTGGGGAGTTGCATCTTGTTGAAGGCTTCCAAAAAAAGGACATTGGTTGCACTCCCATTGTAATACCACTTTTTCGTGTTACGCGCATTCTTGAATTTCACGTAATTTTATATTGGTACCATTATAAATTATGTAACTGATTATTATTATTTTTCATATTTGACTTAATTGGCAGTAGAAGGACTTGGACGCCGTCTCGCTCAATGTGTCAATTAGAAAATTATAAAATTTTACTTGCAATTTATGTGATTAATTGTTTTACTGTTTAAGCTTGCTACTTTCTATTTTATTTTGTTAAATTGAAAGTTGGGGGATAATTGGCGGCAATTGGAGAGTAAATTAGAACTTATGGACTTAACTATACACATGGAGAGAAGCAAGGGACTAAATTGCAAATTCCTAAGATTCAAAACCTAATCTAATCCCTTATCTCTCATCACTCACGCTCACGCTCACTCTCACTCTCACTCCGCCTCTCAGCCCATCTCCATCCCCCTCTGTCTCGACTCTCATCTCCCTCTCTCACGACCTCGAGCTCGCTCTCGGTCACGCATCTCTCTCGCCACTCGAGCCCGTCGCCACTCACTGCCGCGACCACCACCTCCCCTCCTACGGTAAAACCCTTTTTCCCCTCTCACGCACACACACGAAACCGCACCCACACGGTTCAACCACTTTCACGCGCGCACACATACATATTTCGATATACACATGTATATATATAGATTTTTATGTAAATAACGTTTATGTATGTACATCCTATATAAAATGTAGATTTTTAAAGGTTAATTTCAGATTTCCTGTGTTGTTAAAATTGATGGGTAAGATGCTTAGGTATGGATATATGTTATTATGTATGTATAGGGATATGTAAATGTGTAAATTTCGGAATTTATGTGGAAATATGTATAAATTCAGATTTTCTGGAAGTTATTTTCTCAGATTTTTCTTATGCTAATTTCAAGGGGTAATGTGTATATATGTATGTATATATTGACTTTTGTGTGTGTAAAGAATCATGAAATTCATAATTAGGCTAATTGAAATTTTGGTTAATCTTCGAGTAATTCTGCAAATATCAAATTTTGGGGAAAGTAATATAAACGAGTTTTTACTTTCAGTTTGGATAAGATTGATAAATGACGTGAATAATTGATAAAAATGGGTCAATGAAATTATTGTATATATACAAGTAATTTTCAAAGTCCCAGAAATTGGGTACTAGTTTGATTAATTAATATTTAAGATTTAAATTGGATTATAATGGTCAATTTTCGTAAGTGAGATTTTTAAGAGTTTAAGTTACTTTGATTGAATTTTAGTGTAGAGCTCGAATTCAAAATTTGTTAGTTTCAGATTTAATTCTTGGAAAATTTCTGAATTTAGCGCTTAAATATATACATACATATATGTGAAATTGGTAGACATGGATTTACATAAGTAATTGGGTTTAATTAGATTTTTGAATATCTAATTGTTCTTTTGAAATTGGAGATATGTAATAGTATGAGTGTATATTATAAAATTTCGAATTTGGTGGTTTTGCGATTTAGACTGTTTGTATTATGTAAATTTGAGTTGAGCCGGAGTTTGAAATAAATGATAAGAATGAAAAAAAGAGAGGGGATAAACGATTTTCTAATGTATACATTGAAATTGATCGTTTGTCTCGAATGTGGTGTTAAATGTAATGGCTATACTGTGAGGTCACATTTTGAATTAGCGATTGCACTTTATTGATTAATGTGAATACTTAGGATAATTGGTACATTGACGTCACGTGCAACCAAGACACCTCCACTTGCTATTTAAGAAAGGCGGTAAATACTAAGGAAGTCAAGTAAGTAAACTTCCCCTACTTTCATCAAAGTTGAATGTTAATGTGGAATTAATGTGCTTGATCGACATTCGTGTTAACTGATTTTAATGCTTTTAGTTACTACGTGCAAGTATGTGTATTTAAGGAAATGTTAAAGCATGCACATTATTATGTCATTGCATCATCAAGCATGCATTGGCATCGCAATTGGGAAGTCAAATATTTTTAAATGAAAGGAATGTGTCAAGGTGCAAGTTGTTCAAAAGTTATGTATCCCAAGTTTTTAAGAAAGAATGGGTGTACTTCTAATTCATGAAAGGTGTGAGTGGGAAATGGGGCGCGGGAGACCGGCGTACCCGAATTAAACCGCTTGGCGGTGGCAAATATTAAACCGCTTTGCGGTGACGATTGCTAAACCGGTTGACGGTGGCAAATATTAAACCGCTTTGCGGTGACGATTGCTAAACCGCTTGGCGGTGACAAATATTAAACCGCTTTGCGGTGACGATTGCTAAACCGGTTGACGGTGGCAAATATTAAACCGCTTTGCGGTGACGATTGCTAAACCGCTTGGCGGTGGCAAATATTAAACCGCTTTGCGGTGACGATTGCTAAACCGGTTGACGGTGGCAAATATTAAACCGCTTTGCGGTGACGATTGCTAAACCGCTTGGCGGTGGCAAATATTAAACCGCTTTGCGGTGACGATTGCTAAACCGCTTGGCGGTGACAAATATTAAACCGCTTTGCGGTGACGATTGCTAAACCGGTTGACGGTGGCAAATTTTAAACCGCTATGCGGTGGAAAAGTGATAACCTGGTTTTAAATAAGGGGAATTGCCCACTGCATTGTGATTGGCTAGAAGATACACTAATTACGCTCACGATGGAAATGAAGTAAAAGTCTTGAAATGATGTGAAAGTCTTGAAATGAAAGTCTTGAAATGAAGTTAAAGTTTTGGAAATGTTTAAGTGAAAGTTGGAAAGTCTGAAGTCTTGAAAAGTAAAGTAAATGGGGATAATTGCTTTTAATGGTCTAAGGCATTTCATGTAATGAGCATGCATCACGTGCATAAAGTTTACTTACTGAGCTTTAGCTCACCCCAATCCCTTTCCAATATATTTCAGGTGATGAAAGCTAGATGAGACGAGGAGAGCAATTGGTGGCAGACTCAGAATATACTCGCTTCAACCTTTTAAATAAAGTCAAATTAGAATTTATTTCAATGTCTCATTAATTATTCTTTAATTTATCTATAATTGATAATGGCTTGGTTGGAGTTAGTTTCGAATAAGTATGAGTATCGTATTTGAGGTTAAATTGCCTTTTGTTGTATTTGTTAAAGTTATTATTTGGGATTATATTGTTGAGGAGTTTGAGATTCTTTTTGTAAAGGGGTTTGATGATGTTTGGGATTTGAATGAGTTGAGATGTGTGTTTGAAAATGGTTATGATGTCTCTCTACAGGTTGGCTAAGTCCAATTTATAGAGGAGACTCTGTCGAAATTTCTGTAGAATTTTATAATAGAAAATGAAAATGTCTTATTTTAAATGAATTATTTTCCGCATATAATGTGAATGGAAGTTAACACGTCTAAGTTTAAGATTTCGAACTTGGGGTGTTACACCCATTATCAATAAGCACTCTTCTTACATCAAAATTTGCAATTGTAACACTGATGACAATGACATCGTTATGGGGATATGAAATTCCTTCCATATAATCGTTACTGAAGCTGATGTTGTTTGAAATTTCATGGTCATGACTTCCCGACCTTTCTTCCTGATCACCTAATGCCCGGGTATGATTTTTCTTGGCGTTATTTGAATCTCCTCCAGAAGCTATTCCTCCAACGATAAAGTTTATGGTGCCAGCGGATCTATTCTTCTCTTCCCCTTTTCCCTGATCTTCATCATCTTTCTTTATGTAATGTCCTAGGAAGCCTCTTTTTATGAGGGCTTCTATCTCCTATTTCAGTGTTCTGCACTCATCAATGGTATGACCAGGGCTTTTGTCGAAGTCGCAATACTTATGTCGATTCTTCTCGTCGATCTTCCCTTTGATAGGCTTTGGTCAGCGCAAATCTTCGCGACTTTTGATTTCCATGAGAATGTGAGATCGATGCGCATTTAATGGAGTTAAGTTCTGATGTCCATAACTGTTTCCCTTTGTGTTGGACCAGGAAGAGTTCCTTCCATCTTCTTGCCTTGATCTCTTATTCCCCTGTTTGACTGGTTCCGAAGGCTGTACTGCTGTTCCGTGAACTTGATCTTGTGCCCTAACCGACAGTAGTGTCTTATTCCATATTTATGTACTTTTCAGCCCTTCTGAGAAGTTCTATCACGTTTGCAGGTGGATTCTTAGATAAGGAAATTCTAAATCCCGGACCTCGGATGGCTAAGGTCAGAGCTGAAGTGGCCGATGAGTTGTGAAAATCTGGAATCTGGAGTCTTTCGGCTTTAAGCGGGTCATGAACTTCCGTAATGTTTCATTATGTCCTTGCCTTAACTGCATAAGCGAAGTGGCTGTTTTCTTGATCCTCTTGCTACTTGCAAAGAAAGCCGTGAACTTCTCTGTAAGATCAGTGAATGAAGAGATTGATCCTGGTGGTATTGTAGAAAACCAATCTCGGGCTGAGTTTGTTAAGGTTTGCGGGGAGGCCTTACATAAAATCTGATCAGGAGCATTCTACATGTCCATGACATCAGTGTAGGTATTCAAGTGGTTGTTAGGATCTGTTGTTCCATCATATTCCTTTATCCGAGGGTATTTGAATCTTTCTGGTAAGGGGAACGACGTTATTTCATGAGTAAAAGGGGTTCTTCTTGTGAAAGAGGTCCGACCTTGTGTGTTTTTCCTTATCCCATCTGCAATTCATTCTGAATAATTCTTGAAATTTTTCGTTGCATTAAGTTGGCAGATGCCTCAGTCATGGGATGGGCATCCCCGATTCTGGGGGAATTGTCATCTACAGGGTTAACCGGTCTGTGATCTTCCCTAGGAATCGTACTTGGAGTGTTTAGGTCGGGTGGTTCTTGACGATTATTCTGTTGTTGAAGAGTCCGACGGAGTTCACGGAGTTGTTGTTAGAGTTCATTGAAATCTTCTCGACTAACCGGTTCATTGTCTGGCATTACTTCTGGGTCTTGTTCTTCCTCAACATCTTCAAGAGATAGAATTTTCCCCTCAGCCGAAGTATTGGCCGGAAGGGGTTGACCAGTAGATGCGGAGGGACGAGCTTGACGTCTATTAACCATGGCTGATCGTATCTCTTCCCACAGACGGCGCCAATTGATGTTGTAAAAAATCCTAACCTTGACTTGGCAGGATCTGGTGATGCTTGATTGCTGGAAAAGATGAATGAACTCGCCTTAGATGACCTGCAAAAAGGCGAGGACGATTCTCCCCGTCACCCCTCCGGTGTGAGAATTAGTATTCTGGAGAGAAATAGAGAGAGAATATGTAACTGGAAAACGTAAAGAATATTGAATGAATAATTCGTTATCAAAGGAACTATATTTATAGGGCTGAAAAGCCCATAACCTTTTTTAGTTAAAGAATGAGTCCTTTTGATATAAACTTACCTTTTAAGGAGAGTTCTATCATCACTAGAATTTATTTCCCCTTTTCAAGAGGTTTCCTTGTTGGTTATGTTTCTTCTTTGGGGGGGGGGGGGGGGGGGGGCAAGAAGGTGGCCCATTGATAAGGCCATAAACGAAGAATATTTAGGCCCTGTTTGATTACACAAAATTTTTCATGGAAAATGGAATATGTTTTCCAATTCCCACTTTTGGTTTGTTTGTTTGACAAAATTTTTCATGTAAAACTTTTTCCGCGGACCCCACTTTTTCTTCCATTTTCCTTGATTTGGTGGAAAAGATTTTCTCTGGGTTTTGGTGGAAAAATGTTTTCCATGATAGATGGAAAATGATTTTGGACACGTTTAATCAATTTTTTTGTTGTTAATTGACTTATTTTCTTTCCAAAAAATAACATTATCATCATCAAGTACAAATATATTTAAAAAGTAAATTTTTTTTTTTTTTTTTATTAAAATAGCAAAAATTACTTTATTTTCCATGGAAAATAATGTCAATCAAACAACAAAAGTTGGAAAATTCCCTACTTTTTTCACCTAGAAAATTAAACCAATCAAACACATTAAACTTCTAATTCTCAGTAATTCAATTACCTAGAATTCAATTACCTGGAATTCATTTTCTTTCCACCCAAATTCCACCCTCGCTACCAAACGGACCCTTAGAGTCCCATTTGTGTTGGGCTTCTAGGCGTAATGTGGTCGAGATATGCCGACCACATAACATATCGTGAATGATGTTCTGATGAGGTCAGGCAAGGAGAGCCCGGGCATATATATTGATGTGTGTCGCGATACACCAAAATAATAAATAATTCCTTACTCGCTAAATATTAATTAATAGTGTAGTAGTGAGAGTAAGGGTCGATCCCACGAGGAACGGAAATTAATTTTAGTTGTTCGATCAATTAGAATGGAATGGGAGGTTTTGTTGTTTGGAAATTATTTGAATGAAAACTTTGTATAAAATAAATAATTAAATATGACTAGAGAAATAATATGAGAAGAAATCTTGTTCTCGGGTTCGGTTGTGCCCTCAATTAATGTTATACCTTTCATTGTAACGTGTTTCTATCCCAAAATCAATTATCAATCATAAATAATCAACAAGCCCTGATTATCTAAATTCTTCCTTATGTGTATTGATTCAAAACAAGCTCTTCGAACCAATTCTAGCCACGGACAATCCTAAACAAGCTCTTAGGATTTAATGCACGATTAGTATGAAAATTTAGAAGAATAGATTGAATTGGATCGTTAATTACACAAGCTCGAATTAATCAATCCAAGTTGAATTATTACTAAACCTGCACGAGATTTATTTG
The DNA here is from genome assembly GCA_963555705.1 of Ligustrum vulgare. NCBI lineage: Eukaryota > Viridiplantae > Streptophyta > Magnoliopsida > Lamiales > Oleaceae > Ligustrum > Ligustrum vulgare. The sequence goes on along the minus strand of OY743186.1, from coordinate 36,171,408 downwards.
CTACTAAAGTAAAGATTCAATGACAATTACGGATCAATAATCTAAACATAGCATATTCATGAATCCAAAGATCAATAATCTAATTGGCCAAATTAAACTATTAATCAAATAAATTCAATTGAACATTCAAAACATAATAATCCAACAATTGAAATAAAGGAATAAATTCACGCTACTAATTTGTAGGAAAAGAAAATAACATAATCAAGTTAACATAACTTCCCCTTTGAACAAGATATGGAATTTAGCCTAGCATGATTGTAGTAGATTCTTCAAGTTGTTTCATGAATTCCATTGTTGTTGATATTCTTGCGCTTGAAAATCTCCCAAGAATGCTCTATAATTTGCTCTCAATTTTCCTCCTTGTCCAGTCTCCTTTTTGTGGTGATTTTCCTCCTTTAATACTCCCAAAATTGTGTCCTAACTTTACCCCCAAAGATATACCAAAGATAGACCTTGAATTAGATAAGGAAATTTCTTCGCGATACGGCTGTAAGTAATCTACTGAAAATTTTCGAAATTTGGAAGTTACGGCCGTAACTTTACCATTTACGGCTGTCAGTGCATTTCTGCCGAGAAGCGCCTGTATTCTATGTTTTGGTCATAAATTTCTATCCCGAAGTTCGATTGTGGTGATTCAAGTTGCATTGGAAAGAAAACTCAAATATCTAAAATTATTTGTGAAATAGCTCTTCCCAAATTCGAAATTATTCTATGACAAAATTGAGCTTCAATCTATGACTAAAATTCATGATCACAATCCTTGCGGGTTTTTGATTTCTAACTTCACCCCAAACCTTCTTTGACCATAATTTTTGCATCTAATCTTCTTCCCACAATCCATTATTGATTTGGAGTTCTTTGAATATGCCATTGAACCTCACTTCTTGATTTTTTTTGTATTTCTTTGGTCCTGTTTCCTTTCTTTTTCTTCTTTTTGACCTTACATAGCACAATAAGTGAAAATGCATTAAACGATGCTTTAATAGGATCAAACCAATAACAAAATAAGATAATAAATGAATTAAATACATGCTAATAAAGCACTTATCATATATTGACATAAGAACAAACAAATCTGATAACTTAACGAGACCGAGCAACGATAGATCGGGCAAGTAGGCTGATCATATTATCAGGATGGGCCGACCTGTTATATTCCAAACCTACGGCCTGTCTTAAGATGACGTAAAAATGTACCGATCAGTAACATTTAACAAGTTGGAGAGAGAGAGAGAGAGAGAGAGTTCCATACAATAGTTGCGATAATAACATAGCCGTCACAAAAATCCGCACATAATTTCCCGCCTGTTTTTACATTCCATTTAGGAAATTTCTTAATTTTATCAAATTATTTTACTAATTGAATTGAGAGAGTTCAATTAATGCAACCCGTAATAAATCTTATTATTTCATTTTATGATTTGAAAATTGTAAATATTTCAACTTTTATAAATCAATTAATCGTAAACTTGACTTCAATTATCAAATCAAAATTGTAAAGTATATAATATGTCACGTGTCCAAATCTTACTTTACCTAAATAGACTATGAAAATTAGATAATGAACAATTAGCTGTTAAAAGAAATATGGAAGTCGCAATTTTATATTTTACTTTATTCATACAAGGATATTAGGTTGTGTTTGAATAGCCTACTTTTTTCTAGAAAATGTCAAATCATGAAAAATATTTTCCACAATTTGTATTTGTTTGTTGTTTAATTGGAAAATTTGTCTTGAAAAATATTTTCATAGGTACAACCAATTAAAATACACTTAATACATTTGCCTTGAAAATATTTTTCTTACCTATTGGTGAGAGAACATTTTCCACCTTAGGTGGAAAAGTTTTTTTCGTCACGTTTGATCATTTTTGTTATTTCTTATTGATTTTTTTAAAAAAAAATTAACATTACTATTATCAAGTACAAATGAGTGAAAAATAATTTTTTTTTATTAAAATAGCTAAATTTGGCTTTCTTTGGCATGAAAATAATGTCAATCAATCAATTAAGTAGGAAAACTTCCCACTTTTTCACCTGAAAATTTAATCCAATCAAACATTTTCGATTGACATTTTTAGGAAAATAATTTCCAGGCAAATCAATTCCTATAAAATATTTTCTTACTATCCATTTTCCATCATTTCAATCAAACATGGTCTTCGATTAAGTAAAAAATCTTATATGAAGAAATGAAATTACAAATTATGAACAATTTGCGTATGCAAGTAATATTTATATTGTATTATTTTTGTGGAGCATCGTATTTATCTTTAGTGCGTTGCGATTACTAGTTCAAGGTAAAACCCCAGTCACTATCTTTGTATGTTATGTACGCTGGTGAATTCTGTATACTTTTTATATAACCTTAGATTTTTCTTTGTATTGTTACAGATTTTCCACTCAAGTACGAAATGATTGTTTTTGTTGATTTCTATTGAACAGTGAACAGAAAAGGAACTAAGAGAAATAATTACGCATTGCCTTTTTATTATGATCAAAATCTTACCATAAATAAATACAATGGGATCTCTATTTATTGATTGATATAAACTAACTAACGGTTGCTAACTAACAACCAAACTAACAGTACCTAACTAAACAATCTGATAGTTAGCTAACTAACTAAACTAACAGTTAACTAACTAACTTTAATACGCCCCTCAAGATGTACGGTGAATGTTCTTCACGGACATCTTGGATAAGAGAGGGAAAAGAAACGTAGATGGCAACGGTTTGGTGAATATATCTGCGAGCTGATTTTGAGACCAAATGGGCAAGAGTTTGAAGAATCCATCATTGAGTTATCCCGAACAAAATGGAAATCTATTTCGATATGCTTAGTCCTTTCATGGAAGGTAGGATTAGAAGCAATATGGATAGCAGCTTGGTTGTTACAAAAGAGGAGAGCAGGAGATGATATATTGATCTGAAAGTCTTTGATTAACTGATGGAGCCAAACAAGTTCACTAGTGGTAGATGCTAAAGCTCGGTATTCAGCCTCTGCAGATGATAGAGAAATGGTAGTTTGTTTATTTGATTCCAAGAGACAAGAGAGTCCCCAATGAAGATGTAAAAACCAGTAACAGATTTTCTTGTATCAGGACAAGATCCTTGCTAGAGTCTGCAAATGCTTTCAGTTGTAAGGAAGAAGATGCAGAGAAGAAAAGACCTTAACTTGGACTGTTCTTAAGGTGACGTAGCAAATGATGTACAACCTTGAGATGAGGAGTGCGTGGTTGAGCTAAGAACTTGCTGAGTTTGTGCACAACAAAGGTGATATCTGGTCTTGACAAAGTGAGGTATAACAATTTCCCAATAAGCCTTCTATATTGAGAAATGTTAGGAATAACATCACCATCAGTAGCATTGAGTTGTGTATTAAGATCCATAGGGACTTATGTGGGTTTGCACGCAAGATAGCCCGTGTCTTCTAGGAGTTGTAAAGTGTAAAACCTCTGAGATAAAACAAGACCTGATGTGGATTGTGCAATCTCAAGCCCGAGAAAGTATTTCAAGCAACCAAGTTCTTTGATCTTGAATTCACCATGTAAAAATTATTTTAAAGACTGAATAATTTGCACGTTAGGACCTGTAATTATAATATCATCCACGTACACTAATAAGGCCACAAATGAAGAATTTGACCCTTTAGTGAACAAGGAGTAATCTGATTTGGACTGATGAAAACCAAATTTGATAAGAGCCTGGGAGAATTTTGAGAACCATTGTCTTAAAGCATGTTTAAGGCCATATATGGACTTTTGTAGTTTGCAAACCATCTTCTCCCTCTGTTGAGTATATTTACCCGTGCTATCATATCCAAGAGGAAGATCCATATAAACTTCTTCTGATAAATCACCATGAAGAAATGCGTTATTCATATCCAATTGGATTAAGATCCATTTTTGAATGGTAGCTAATGCTAGTAACACTTTAACAGTGACTTGCGACTGGAGAGAATGTGTAAAAGAAATCCAAACCTTCTTGTTGGTTATAGCCTTTAGCTACTAACCATGCCTTATGCCTTTCAATGGATCCATCTGCTTTGTATTTGATTTTAAAAACCCACTTGCATCCAATTGAATGTTTACCAAGATGAAGAGGTATAATGGACCAAGTATGATTAAGTTCCATAGCATCCAATTCAGCCCGCATAGCTGTTCTCCATTCAGGTATCTTAGTAGCCTCATGATAGTATTAAGGTTCAAAATTAGAAGACACATTTAGGATGAAGTTTTGGTAAGACGGAGATAAAGATTTATATGATAAAACTTGAGATAGTAGATATGGTATTTTATCAGATTGTGGTAAGTTGTGTGTTAAGAGATTGCAATGATAAGCTCCGAGATAAGATGGATTCTGATGTGTCCTAGAAGATCTTCTTAAAGGAGGATGTCTTATAAGAATCTGCATCAGATGATACTTGTGCAGAAATGCTAGGAGTTTGTATATTTTCCAAGACAGGTGAATTAGCGGCTAATGTGGATTTATTTTATGACTCAGAATGATGGATTGCTTGCATATTATTGGAAGTATAGTTGTTTTTAGTATATGTGTATGGAATAGGATGGTTATTGGAATTGGATAAAGGTAAAACAAAATCAGGAAAAGGGTTAGTCACGTTCTCTGATGTTGCTGTGTTTTGAAATGGGAATATTTGTTCATGGAATATGATATCTCTAAAAGTGAAAACTTGTTTGGATTGGATGTTATACAATTTGTATCCCTTGATGCCTGGGGATATCCAAGGAATACACAGATTCTGGAACATGGTTCAAATTTTGTTCTGTGGGCAGTGAGGGTTGATGCAAAGGCTAAGCAACCGAATACCTTGAAATGGGAGTAGATAGCTGGAGTTTTATGTAAGATTTATATGACTTTTGTGTTGAAGAGTATGAGAAGGTATTCTGTTGATAAGGAATGTGACAGTATAGATACAATCAGACCAAAATTGGATGGGGACTCTTGACTGGAAATATAAAGCTTTTGCAACATTGAGTAAATGTTGATGTTTCCTATCCACACTAAGTTTTGTTCAAGTCTTTCTATACAAGAAAACTGATGTAACACTCCTTTGGAATTGAAGAAATCAGTGAACTTTAGTTCAGGAGCATTATCTGATCTAAATGCCTTGATTTTAGCATTAAACTGAGTATTGACCATATTGAAGAACTTTTGAATGGCAGTCCATGTAAAGCGAGAGCAATCATCAACTAAGGTGAGAAAGTATCTAAAACCAGAATATGACTTTACAGGATAAGGGCCTCGAATGTCACAATGGATTAGATCAAATGGTGATTTTGACATGTGATTTTGAGATTCAAAAGATAATCTTCTTTGTTTAGCTAATGGACAAATGTAACAAGGAATTGCATTATGAAATTTTGATACATCAGAGTCTATCTAATCTTTCAAGGTATTCAAACATTTAAAGGATAAATGTCCTAGTCTATTGTGCTAAACATGGGTAGATACTCTATTGACATGAGTAGTAGAAAATGAATGTAATGAATGGGTATTGAGTACATAAACTCTTTTATCCTTGCCAATCATCTTCTTGGTGGTGATATCCTGGATAATGAAATGATCAGGAAGAAATGTTATCTTGAGTTTGGAATGAAGAGTAAGAGCACTAATAGAAATTAAGTTGAATTTGATTTCAGGCACAAACAGTACATCTTTGAGAATAATGCTAGGACTTAGCTTAATTTCTCCACTATATTTCGCCGAGAGTTGAGTGTTATCAAGGAATGTAATGGTAAAATTTTCAATGGGTTTTAATAAAGTGAAAGTGGTTGCCAGAGAGCAGATATGTCCAGTTGCTCCTGAATCAATTATCCAATATTGCTTGGAGGAGAAGATAGGATTTAACGAGATTAAAAACAAGTATATGTAGTGTATGAAGTAGAGGGAATTTTTGAGTGGTCACTAGCTGATGAAGTCAGGTGAGTGGAAAGCATGGATATGAGTTGTTGGCATTGATTTGTGTCAAGATTTTGAAGGAAATTCCCAATTGTGCTTTGATTTTTCACCTCAGAACATGGAAGAGACTAGTTAGATACCTGATTAACATCATCATATTCGGGAGATGGTGTATTATCCCTTGGTTTGGTCTTGAAACCAGGTGGTTAACCATGTATTCTGAAACATTTATCAGTGGTGTGTCCATGGATTTTACAGTAGGTGCAAAAGAGTCTTTCTCTCTTTGGTCCTCTATAATTTCCATAACTCCCTTGATTGTTATAAGCCCCTTGCTTCTTGAAGTTGTCACCATTCCTTACTGCAAATGCCATGTTACCAGATGATGTTGGACTTGTATAAGCAGAAATACCAACTTTCCTCTGGTGTTCTTCTTGGGAAATTAGACTAAAAACTTTATTTATAGGTGGTAGCAGTTCCATAAGTAACAATTGACCCCTTGAGAGAATGAGTCATTTAACCCCATGAGAAATGACATGATATATTCCATCTGATAGTGATTATTCAGGTCCTTCACACCTTTACAAGAACATAATCCACATGTACAAACAGGCCTGTAGTTGCTTAATTCTTCCCAAATCGTTTTCAGCTTTGTGAAGTAGATACTCACAGAATCTTGTCCTTGAGTCAGATTCATCAATACACGACGTAGCTGGAATATGCGAGGTCCATTTTTCTGTTGGAACATATCTTTGAGATCTTCCCAGATTTCATGTGCAGATTGTGCAAAAATCACACTAGCATATCCTTAAAATTTGAATTTAATATCCAGGAAATAACAATGTTATTACTTCTACTCCAAGAATTTAACTTCTCCACATCATTTCCTTCAGGTTTTGTTATTGATCTATCAAAGAAACCTAGCTTATTCTTCATAGATAGTGCAATTGTCATGGCTCAGCTCCAAGAGGCATAGTTTTCTCCAGTGAGCAGTTGCGAGACAAGAATGACTCCAGAATTGTCTGAATAATGAAGGAAGTAAGGTGTCGATGGATCACCAACCTCAGATCTTCTCCCATTCTGTGTGGAATTGACACCTTCTTTATTTGATGCACAATTTTCCATTGTATTGAAAGGGCTAAGTGATTGGATTTGCAGTAAGAAATCAACAATGTATAATCACAACGGTTTGAACTATTGGCTCTGATACCATATTGAACAGAAATGGAACTGAGAGAAATAATTATGCATTGCCTTTTTATTATGATCAAAATTAATTTTTAATTAAAAAATGAAAAGCGGTTTGGTTCAGTTTCTTGTGATTTTTGAAAATCAAAACCTAAACCAAACCATTTTGAAATGGTTTGGTTCGATTTGAGAGAAAATAAACCACAGATTTATGGGGTCTCAAACCAATGAGTTAGGTTCGGTTTGCGGTTTCGCGATTTTTTTGTGCAACCCTCATTTATAGGATATAATCAAATGAAATTGAAAAGATGGAGCCATGGATGATTTCTGTGAAAAGAATTAAGAAATAAGGAAGATCCAATTATGACTTCCATCTTTTGTGAAAAGAAATAAGGAAATCAATTATAACATAAATGAGAAGTTTCTTCCTTTACGTGATGTGTCAATAATTTACTAAAAATGGTGAAAAAAAGTCATTTTAACTGAAGAACTGAATTACCAATAGTTCTAAAATATAAGGATCGAGAACCGGACCGGAACAGTTCGGTTCTGACCAAGAAGTCCCAAAATTGATTTGCTCTTTGGTCGAATCCGATCCAAACCGGCTGTTCTAATCGGTTCTGGTCCCGTTCCATTGGTTATGGGAAATAATGTTCACTCCTAGTTTTCCGCTTGGTTCATTCACGCGCTTCAATTTCTTGTTTTCCTTGAATTTGTTTTCCAAGGTACCAACTAGAATTTATTTTCTTGGAAAAATATTTAACCATTTGTGATACGTTTGATCATTTTTGTTATTGTTAATTGATTTATTGTTTTCCCAAAAATTAACATTATTATTATCAAGTACGAATGTTTGAAAAAATTTTAAAAAAAATATTTTTTCGATTAAAATAACTAAATTTTGCTTTATTTGCCAAGAAAAATAATGTCAATCAAATAACAAAAGTTGAAAAATTTTCCATTATTTTCACCTAGAAAATTAAACAAATCAAACACATAACATCTGATTCTCTAAAATTCGATTATCTAAGATTCATTTTCTTTCCACTTAAATTTCAACATCGCTATCAAACGCAGCCTTAAAGTTCAGATGGGACCGTTGGCCTCACCTGCCATCATAAAATTTCTAATAATTCTACTACCAATATCATATAACATTATTTGGTGGCTACACTGTAGGCACTACATCCATATTCTAATGGTCTATGGCATCATAATCGCAATCTGATGTAGTAACTAATTACTAATGCCACTTTCATGTTCCTGCTTTGCTGACATCTTTCAAATCAGTATTGAGTGGGGTTCTTTCGCAGTTTGGAAGCTGAAAGTTAACTCTTGAAGAGCTCCGAAGATGGGTTGCAGCTCTAATTCCTGCATAAATTTGTAGTTCCTCACACTTGGTTTTATGCTCAGATATGAATCGCCGTAGCGTTTTAGTTCATAATGTAATCTGTTATACTAGATATTTATTACATTATTCGAGGTACAAACAATTGCTTTTGGATGTGTAACGTGGGAAGAATAGAGCTTAGTTTTAAAAGTTGTGCTGTTACGATCGTCTTTATATTCTTGAGAAGGCAAGTTTTTTCTTTCTTCATTTTGCAGTTTGTAAATGATCTGCATGCTCTAATTAGTGCAGCTCCGGGAACTCCACTTGACACTTCCACCTGATTTTGTTGGGAAAGGTACTAACATCTTACCCATTCCTTCTTCCTCCTCCTCCCCCTTCTTTCTTTCTTTCTTTTTTATGCCTTGACAAGTTTAGTTGGTGTTTGTTTCAGTTTTAAAATGTGCATTATTTTCCACTTTCCTGTTTCTCGATCAAATTTTGTTGATGCTATCTCAAATTTGTTAAATAGTTGAGTAAATACAAATTTTTGTTCGCGGTAGGGGGTCTAGGGGCATTAGGACTTTACATGAAAGGTCCGGGAGGACTTGGAGAAGTTGAATTAGTAGCTGTTTCTGGTGTTTCAGATCAATCTAATCAATAGCTCATTTTTTCGGTTTATATTTATTCTTGATAGTTGGTTTATTGTGTACTTGGATTCATGGTTCAAATTTTTTTTTAGTAAAAAATATATATATAGTTTTTGATAAAAAGAAAATTAATTTTTTAAAGGTGGTAAATTGAAAATTTTGTGTTAGTACAGTAAAAACCTTTATATGAAGTCCAATTGACATGGCAAAACAAACTCCGACAAAACAAGAAATAAAAATTTAAGTTTCCAAAAATAGGCTTATTTATTTTTTAATATAAGAGCATTTTAATATTTTTGATAAAAGTAAAATTGATGTTTTTAAGGTAGAATGGAGGAAAATCATTTAAAAGAATACATGGCGTTAAGGGTGAACGTGGTTCGATTTGGACGATATTTGATATATTTTCAAACCAAATCATTTTTAGAAGTTTGACATTTTTTCAAATCAAATCATTTCATTTTACAAACCAAACCAAACCATTTTTTGCTATTTGATTATATTTTAATCTACGATTTACCTATCGACATAATATAATATACTTTAGATGTCAAATTAATTCGTATTTTTCAATATATAACGCTAAATTAGAAGTTAATATAAGCTAAAATATGTTAACATTCTTTGATTCGTTCTTTACCTCGTTATCCTAGTACTATATTGATAATAAAAACATAATGATGAGAGAATAATTTCTTCGAAATGTGGGAATATGATTTCCAGACCGTCAATAGTCAATATGTACTACACATCATTGGAATATTTGATAGCTCTAGTCAAGAATTTGAGTTCCTCTTCATTTTCAGCAGTTCATTGTAATTACGGCTTATTGTTGCATTATCTTGGTCAATTTTCTTGCTCAGTACAATTTTTTTACCTTTAGTGCATCATAGCCCAAACTGCAAGGTAGGAAAATTCTATACATTTTTTTTTTCCTAGGATCATTACAATGCAATAAAAACTAGAAAAGATACATGAAAATTTTATTTTCACAGTTAAATTTGACTTTTTTTAGCGTGAAAACGATAAATTCAAATTAATAAAATTATTTTTAATTAAAAATTAAAAGCGGCTTGGTTTGATTTTTTGCGATTTTTGAAAATCAAAACATAAACCAAACAATTTTGAAACTGTTGGTTCGGTTTGAGAGAAAATAAACCACGGGTTCATGCGGTCTCAAACTAACAAGTTATGTTCGGTTTGCAATTTTTTTGTGCAGCCCTACATGGCGCTAAATAATGCAATGTTTAGGGACTTAAGCACCATATTGAAATGTTAAGGACTTATTGCGCTAAATAATTCCTAAGGTTAGGAACTTAAGCACCAAATCTGAAGTTCATTGACTAATTATGCCAATTATTTACTTCCTCATTCCCGTGAAGATAGATTTGTATTCTTTATTTATCCATCCCAAATTATATGTCACTTTTCTTATTGAAAGTCGACATATTTTTAAGTTTTATAATATGTTTTTATTTAATATCCATTGTTGTCACCAAATATAAAATAATTATATTTACTACGTTATTTAATGTATGAATATATTAGTAAAATGTAAAAAAAAATTATATTTTCAAGTACATTATTTGACATTTTCTTAATTTATGTGAAAATATGAGCAAATCTATCTTCACGGACGGAGGGAGTACAAGGCATTTAAGTCTCTTGAATTTTTCAAAATTTAAATGGAAGGAAGTCATAAAAAGGACATTTTGCACCAAAGAATGCCATGTTTAAGGACTTCAACGCAAAAATTGAAAAGTTAAAAATCAATTGCACAAAGAGGCAATTGTTTATGGACTAAATGCTCAACCATAGTTATTGTTGGGGAAATGGAGATAAAAAAAAAAAAATGATAGATTGAAAAATCACGAGTTTATGTAATTTGACAATCTCGTTTACTTCCACGTTTGCGAAAAAAATATAATTCACCAATCAAATGGTCAAATTACAAAATTTTATCACAAAATCAAGAATGTTTCTTTTATTTTCCCTCGCTCTTTCTTCCATGTTAAGTTGGCTTTTCTTTTCGTTCCTTTTCTTGCTTGCTTCTTCCATATTTTTCCTTTTTAGGCGGCCACTTGCACACGCGCTTGGAAAGTTTTCAAGTCATAATTTGCCATTTTTAATTTTGTTTCTTTTCCTTTACTTTTCCCCTCGGCCGCCCTCCTTTTTCGATTTTTCCCTTTCCAAATGCATTTTCGCCTCTGTTTCGTAAACGATTTATAAATCGATTTATAAAATATATAATTTCTCAAATTAATTTTTAATTATTTAAATTTTTTTCTTTACTTTTGAACTACACATTTTACCCCAAGATCATAAATAAACAAATTTATAAAACAATATAGTGTTACCAAACGGAGACTCTTTGTGAAGTTCAATTATTTAAAAATGAGTAAAATAAATGAACTTTAGCCCCTGTTTGGTATGAATTAAATTTCATATTTTAATATAAGTCGAAGTCAACAATCAATCTCAATCACATATTTTATGAGGTCTACAACTTTTCAACCATATATTTTATCAACTTTTATCAAACTCTCAATTGTTGACAACCTGCTTTTTATTTTCCTATTATTTATTTATTATTCAATAAAGTAAACAAAATTAAACGATTTAATTTAATAAAAGTCAAAATCCAACAAACACGTTTGCATAAGCGTGCTGACAACATAAACGTGACGTGCAACTCTTATCTAAATAATTGGAACATTAGTTTTGGATTTTTGGCATTGACATGGTAAGACTTCTGTCTTCAAAATTCTCAACATCGTTTTCTTGGAAATCAGTTACCAATTTAATGGCTTGTTATACCACGCTCCGTTCTTTTACGCAATGATTACAATTTTTATTTTGTTCGGAAGCTGAATCTAGTTTTTAAATTAGGTTTTTTGCTTTTTTCGAGGTAGATGTGTCATGTGTGGTTAAAAAGTAATGAGAGAAAATGTGTATGATTAGATATTGATTTGGAGAATTGTGTAGTTTAAAATTTGGTCATAAACCAAAAAACTGAAAAGATCCGAAATAATTCAATTTATAAAGAACATAATTGTTCAAACAACTTTCGAACCACACATTTTTTCTTTCTAATTTTTAATCACACACTTATATAGAAAATATCAAAATAAACAAATAAAAATGACGGCATAGGCTACTGAACGCACTGTTATATTATGATATAAGTTTTTGAGGCTTTACAGTGCATTGCAATTCCATTTTTTTAATTGATGAAAAATATGAAAAAAGTCAAAATATTTGGCAAGAAAGTTGGCAAATTTCGGTATTGTTGTCATTGTTTATTCACGAGGAGTCGATGGGAAAGTGTGATCACTATCATTATTTTTAATACGGGTAAATAGCACAATACGTTCCTACCTTTTATATGTATTGTGCAAAATATTTTAACGTTGTGATTTTTTATGTTGAACGTGTCAACCTTTATATTTTCTTGTTGAAAACGTTCTTTCCGTCATATTTAACCATATTTCACCGTTAAATTAAAATTGAACAGCAAAGATGAGGGACATTTTTGTTCAATTCTATTTTTAATTCATATCTTTTTTTCAATAAAGATAATTGGTACAAAACGTCTCTACGTTTGACACTTATTGTGGAAAAACATCCGAAGGTTCTTTTTTTGACGAATAACGTCCATACCTTTAGATTTTCTTACAGATTAGTCCCCAAATTTTACTTGTCTTTCAATTTAGTCATTCCGTATTTGATTTACATGGCATTGTCTTCAAACGTGTATAACTTTTGATCTACAACTTCGAATTGCACTCTTTTTTTTTTGTTGAACTCCAAATTCAATCATCTTTCTTATGATGTATCATGTGCTCATTTATTAAACATTTCGTTTTGATTTTTGTATTGTAGATACTTATTTTGTTATGGCATCATTGATTAACGTAAATTGATTTCTGTAAATTTTATTGAAACATTAAAATTTTAATTTTAGTGTGTATTCGACGATCAACGAAATTTATAAATTGGATTTATTTGATGCAAATTTCATTTTGACCTTCAAATTTTGGGTACTTACGCAAATGTCATAGAAAAGAAACAGTTATCTTCCTCAGCAGAACTCCGTCCACCCCGTCCTACCCTACCATCGTCGGCGCCACCAATGATAAACACCAACCTATCGTTCTAACCAACCCCACCACCACATCTAACGAGGGAGAAAATACTAATTTTGGCAGCCAACATGACCTACCATCTCAACCTCCAAGTGAAATAAGGAATTGAGTCTCATAATCAATTAGAAATGGCTCGGATCAGTTGAGGCAAGTCGATTTTGTGTTCCCACATTAATTTTTGTATTTGACTTGATCGACGGAGTACATATGACCTTTACATCCTCCTCCTCTAGTACATTGGTTTTGCATTCTTACATATTTTAGGTAAAAAAAAAAAAAAAAGAAAAAGAAACCAGAGAGGTGTTGCCTTTGGGGCCGTCCAAAGTTGAAGTCAACAATCCAAGTCCCACGATTGTATTTGTTATGAAACTCATAAATATAAATTATAATAGTTGGGTAAATTGTGACGTACTTGAAGAGAAATGGCCAAATGGAGTAAAGCATTTATTAGAAGGGCGAGAGACGACGTAAAGTCTTGAAGCGTCCAATTTTGCTACATTGTACATCTTAAGGGTGTGATTACTGACCCTTTGTCTGGTAAACAATTTATAGACGGTTTTTATAAATATTATTTATAAATAACAACTTGTTAATATTTTATTGATTCTTTTCTTTTTTTTTTTTTTTTTTATTATTATTATTATTAAAAGTAAAATATGATGAGTAAAAATCTTTGACTAAACGAAATTGTTCACTTTTTAAAAAATTGATCAATAAAATATTGTTAGGTAACCGTTCATAAACAACTTTTACCAAATAGAGGCTTAATAAAAGTGAGACTCACCGTCTTAAGCCATCTTACATCTTAAGACGGTGAGTCCAATTATTATTATTAGATGAAACTAGTAATCGCACCCGTGCGATGCACGGAATAAATAATATTTATTGAATAAGTTGGAAAAATACAATGCCCGATAAAAATAACACAATAAAAAAAAAATAATAATAATAACTTGCATACACAAATTGTGAATAATTTGTAATTTCATTTCTCCCTATAAGATTTCTTACTTTAATGCATAAATTGTATATTCAATATACAATCAAAATATCAAAAAAAAAAAAAAAAGTTATGAATTGCATTTTTTTAACAGTTAATTGTTCATTATCTAGTTTCCTTAGTTTATTTATTCATATAGAATTGATTATTCAAAAATAATTTTTTTTAATGTTCATTCACAACCACATATTATTTAAAAACAAATTTTTCACAATTGCACATACTAATTTTTAACTACACATTCTAAAAAAAAGAAAATCAATTTTTAACCACTCAATTGATTGATTTGACAATTATTTTATTTTTTATACTACATTCTTTCATTTTCAATCACACATTTAAAACAATTTCTATAGTTTATATCAAACTTACTCATATTCAATGGTTTCAAATACAATGTGACATTTTATTTTTCACCAACTATTGAAAATGGCCATGTTACCCACAGACACAAAAAATTATTTTTTGTGCATGTTAAATAAATGTATGGACTATATTTTATTTTTAAATATAATAAGTTTGATAAAACCTTATATTTTTATTTTCTATAGAATTAATTGTTAAAGTCTGTAGTATATATTTTACAAATTGATGTTATTTTAAATTTTTAAAAATTAAAAAATAGATAAATGAACAAAATGAGTAAATTTATAAAATTAATTTCAAAATTACCAAAGAGTTTATCGAAACCTGAAGTTGTAGAAATTAAAATGATTCAATTGAATTTACTTAGAAAGATCGGATATCATTATTTCTTTTAATTTGATAAGAAAAAAGATTTGAAATTAATCATTTATGTCAAATTGAAGTTAGGTAAGAAATGATAAATATCATTTTATGTCTTAGATGAGATAAATTAAAAAGATTGGATATTGAAAAAAGTAAAAAGTATAAGTAAAACTTTTACCTTTATTATTTGAGGCAATTTTAAGAATGATATTTTTAGAGTTTGCTCTCATTTGTTAACTTGTATTGAACTTCTCGTTAAGATCATGAATTTGACACATATATTGCATATTTTTTGACGAAAAAATATTACAACAATTATCAAAAGAATAAAAATAATATACAATTTGATCTTTTTATAGATTTTTTATTTTTTACAATCAATAAGTCATTTATTACATGTCACTTATAATTAATTTTGCATTAATTGAAGTTTCCTAATTCAATTATTAAAATAATTAATAAAATTACAAAGTTTCCTAAAATAGCAAGGAAAAATGGCGGAAAACTATGTGTGGGTTTTTTTGACGGCTATACTATTATTATATATACTAGTAATCGTACCCGTGCGATCCACGGAATATATAATTGAAAATTATTTATTGAATAAGTTATAAAAATACAATGTCCGATAAAAACAACACAACAAAAAAAAAATAATAATAATAACTTGCATGCACAAATTGTGAATAATTTGTAATTTCATTTCTCCATATAAGATTTCTTAATGTATAATTGCATATTCAATATACAATCCCAAAAAAAAAAAAAAAAAAAAAAAGGTTATGAATTGCATTTTTTTAAAAGTTAATTGTTCATTCTCTAATTTTCTTAGTTTAATTATTTATATAGAATTGATTATTCAAAAATAATTTTTTTTAATGTTCATTCACAACCACATATTATTTAAAAACTAATTTTTCACAATTGCACATACTACTTTTTAAACACACATTCTAAAAAAAGAAAATCAATTTTCAACCACTCAATTGATTGATTTGACAATTATTTTATTTTTTATACTACCTTCTTTCACTTTCAATCACACATTTAAAATTATTTCTATAGTCTATATCAATATCAAACTTACTCCTATTCAATGATTCAAATACAACGTGACATTTTTTTTCACCAAGTATTAAAAATGGTCATGTTACACGCGCGCGCGCACACACACAAAACCATTTTTTCTGCCTGTTAAATAAATGTATTAACCATATTTTTATTTTTAAATAGAATAAATTTGATAAAACCTTATATTTTTATTTTCTATAGAACTCAATGAATTAATTGTTAAAATCTGTAGTATATATTTTACAAATTGATGTTCTTTTAAATTTATAAAATTAAAAATAGATAAATGAACAAAATGAGTAAATTTATAAAATTAATTTCAAAATTACCAAAAAATTTATCGAAATCTAAAGTTGTAGAAATTAAAATATTTTAATTAAATTTACTTAGAAAGATTGGATATCTATTATTTCTTTTAATTTGATAAGAAAAAATATATAAAATTAATCATTTATGTAAAATTGAAGTTATGTAAGAAAAGATAGATATCATTTTATGATTTAAATGAGATAAATTAAAAAGATTGGATATTGAAAAAAGTAAAAAGTATAAATTAAGCTTTTACCTTTATTATTTGAGACAATTTTACGAATAATATATTTAGAATTTGTTTTCATTTGTTAGCTTGTATTAAATTTCTCGTTAAGATCTTGAATTTGACACCCATATTGTATATTTTTTTACTTCAAAATATTACAATAATTATCAAAAGAATAAAAATAATATACAATTTGATCTATTTATAGATTTTTTATTTTTTACAAATCAATAAGTCATTTATTATGTCACCTATAATTAATTTTGCATTAATTGAAGTTTCCTAATTCAATTATTAAAATAATTAATAAAATTATAAAGTTTCCTAAAATAGCAGGTAAAAATGGCGGGAAACTATGTGCGGATTTATGTGACGACTATGTTGTTATTATATATATTAAGATTAAGATTATGATACATTTTAATGCGTTGAATAATAAATTAGGAATCATTCCCACCCAAGTTGACGAGGATCATTTATAGTAAATAACAACGTCTTCCGACTCGGCCCGATTATCGACTAATTGAGTGATTGGGTCAGTTCGACCCGTGTATTATATAATATTAAGAAATACTAAAAAAGTAATATATATATATATATATATATATATATATATATATATATATATATATATATATATATATATAACTCGGGTCAAACCCAGTTGATCGGGTTGATTAGGATCGTTGATCGAGTTTGACCCAACTGAGTTTTAGTTGTGATTCGACTCGATTTTTTGCTCGAGTTGTTGGTTTCCGAGTTGACCTGATCGAATCGAGTCAGGTTTGAAAACATCGGTATATAGCATTACTCAATTTGAAATCACATTTACAATAAAAGTTAATTTTTTTTTTTTTTTTAAACTTGTAGACCAAATCACTAGCCTTTGTTAGGTAAAAGTTGTTTATAAATTTTATTTATAAACAATCATGTGATAATATTTCATTAGACAATATTTTTGAAAAGTTCACAATTTCAATTGATTAAAGATTTCCGTTCAAAATCTTCTATTTTTCAAAAAATGAATCAAGAAATGTTACAATTTCACTATTTATAAACAATGATTTATAATCGGTTTACTAAGCAAAAGCAATAGTGTCCTATTCTATTCTACCTGCGTATAATAGTCCAAGTAAAACTTCAACTGCACACGAAAAATCGTCATTCTTTCCCTCTCCTTTCTCCGCACCTACCCCCCCCCCCCCCCCCCCCGAACACATATATATACACATATATAAATATATTATATCCCACCATGTCATCAACTGCACCATCAGAATCTTCCAAAAATCAATACGGACACATATATACATATACAGTGTCATCGAGATATGGAGAAAAACTCATCAAAAACAATAGAAATTACTGTAATTTCAGGCGAAGACCTGTATGTAAACCGGAGGCAACGGGTGAAGAAAAACGCTTTTGTTGTCGTTCAAACAGACTCATCAAGATCAACAAAAATGGATACAAATGGTGGAAGTTACCCAGTATGGAATGAAAAGTTTGTTATGGAATTACCCATGCATGCACGTTTTATTAATGTGGAAGTTCAATGCAAGGCCTTTTCCGGTGGAAATTACCTCATCGGAATGGCTAGAATTCCGGTTTCGGATTTCTCCGGTGGGTATCTTCCGGAGAATTATTTAAGTTTTTTGAGTTATAGGCTGAGGGATGGAAATGGGATGAAGAATGGGATTATTAACCTTTCTGTGAAGGTGATAGGGCCGGAAAATACAAGCTGCACCGCAAGTTGTTCGAGGCCATGGACGGCGGTACCGGTGGACAACAAGGTTTCCGGTGGAATTGTGACGGGTATTCCAGTGCCGTATCGATATTGAGACATGGATTTTTCTTTGCTTTCTTTGGAAAAAATTATCTAAATAGTTTTACTTTGATTCATGGTTATTATGCTTGTTATATCATATATATGTCATAGAAAATCCGTAAATGTCTTTGTCGAGTACAATTGAAGCTTTACTTTGATTCATGGTTGAATTCTATTGTTTTATGTATTAATTGATGTTCCACTTATGCATGTAACAGGGGCGGATGCACTATAAGGCGAGGTAGCACAGCCACGCTACCTCGCCGCCGGCGATTCACCCGGCGCCACCAGCGCGCTGGGCCGGTTGCTGCAAAAAAAAAAAAGAGGAAATTATACCCATCCCTACATTTAAGTTTCCTAATTCAAAAATCAGATTTAATACATTTTTATTCAAAATTCAGGTGATAATTAAATAATAATTAATATTATAACTATATTATTAATAAAAATAAATATTTTATCTCTCACACCTCAAACCCTACTACTTCTTTTTACCTCGTTTCTCGTTCTCTCTCTACAACCCACAAATTCGTAACCTCTGGTGATGGCACTCCACCACATCGATGCCGAGCAACCTCTGGTTTCAGTGCCACATCGATGACAACCGTCGATCGCAGTAACACCACAATGAACAATCGTTGATAGCGATGAAACCGTGGTGCGCTGGCCCGATCTGTGACGAGATCACATCGAATGCTTGATGTGCAAATTGCCACGATTCATGGCCTACGAGGGCTATTGCTACACATCTTTAGCGATGATGCTGCACCACTGCCTCTTTTCTCAAATCTTTCTCTTTTTTTTTTTTTTTGAATATTTCTCCGATCTGTTATTTAGTTCGTTTATTGGAAAAGTTTTGTTGGTGGAGGTGATGGTGAGGTTATGGCGTGTTGGAGTGGAGTTCCTGCTGGTTGTGTTGTGGTGGAGGAAATCAGGGTTGTGTTGCAGGTAGTGGCCGTGTGGTGGCGATGCGATTTTTTTTTCTTTTGGTTGTGGCGTTGATCGTGTTGGCTATGTTGAGATGGCGAAGGTGGCGAAGACGGGTTAAGACGGTGATGGTTGTGGGGGTGCCGGATGAGAAGCGGCGGCAGCGGCTTGGGTAGGTTACGTGGTGCTACCACCGTGAAGTGGTGACGACGATGATGATGATGAGGAAGGGAGTTGAATTTTGGTTTTGGTATTTTGACATGGTGTGCAGTTGACAGGAGGCCATGGTGGCGGAGGCGACGGTGATAGTCGTGGTGGTGGTGGTGGTGTTGAGACGCTAGCGGCAGTAGGGGCAGCTGTAGGTGATGTGTTGATTGTACGAGATAATGTAACCTGAGGAGTGGGGCTATGTTGGAGGTTTGTGAGTGTAATTTACGGTGGTGGTTCGTTTCTGTGACCTCATAATTTCATACGTTGTGATCTAATAATTTAATACGTTATGACCTAATAATTTAGTACGTTGTGACCTAAAAAAAATCGGGATTGACTAAGTTGACATTTGTGTGACCTAATGATTTAGTAATTTGTGATCTTGAAATCAGTTGTGAAATTTGTGACCTAATAATTTAATACATTGTGACTTGTGATCTAAAAAACGTCGAGATTGACTAATTTGACATATATGTGACCTAATGATTTAGTAATTTGTGACATTGAAATTAGTTGTGAAACTTGTGACCTAACAATTTAATACGTTGTGACCTAGAAAAAAGTCCTGATTGACTAATTCGACATTTGTGTGACCTAATGATTTAGTAATTTGTGACATTGAAATTAGTTGGGAAACTTGTGACCTAAAAGATTTTTGTTTGTGACATGAAATTATGCAATGTTGTAACCTTAATATGTATAATTAATAAAATATTTTTAATTATTTAACATAATTAATTAATATTAATTAAAACCTGATTTTTGAATATATATATGTTTGGTCTTATTTTTGAAATCTATATTTGTAAATCCCTTAATTATGTATTTTTCCCTTCTCAAGATATAAAACGGGTTGATCAGTTGATGAACCAGAATTGCTTTTGGGCTTGAAGCAAGAGTTGATGTTGCAACCAGGCTTGAGGTACCTGGTTTGCCATAGTGGAAATTACATCCACCCTTACTTTTAAAAATTCAAATTCATAAATAAGATCAAACTTAAATAACTTCATAAATCAGGTCATTATAATAAATTTTAAGTTTAATAAAATATTATAATTTTTTTAGTTATTATTAAATTAAATTAAACTATCATAAACCCTAATTCTAACTTCAAACTATTATACATATGTCGTTCTCCATCCCAACAACACCTCCAAGCCAAGCTCTACCCACAACACCCCAAAAGGGGTTAGATCTACAAGATCTGCAGTAGGTTAGTGGTGATGTGTGTGCGGTGTTGCGACGGTGGTGGTATGTGTGTGGTTGGTGGTTGTGATACGTTTTTTTGGTGGCGGCAGCAGAGACTTTTGCGAGGAAGACGGTGGCTGTGCAAGTGGGGGTTGGTGGTGATATTGGTAGTACTGATAGTGGTGATGCGGGTGGGGTGGTGGCAGCACAGTAAGGAGGTGGTCATGGTGGTGTAGGTGTGTGACCTAGAAATTTGTGACATGTGACTAGAAATTTGTGACTTGTGATTCGTGACCCTGGACTCGGGATCTTAAAAATTTGTGATCAGAAATTATGATGTTGTCCGTGACCTAATAATTTTTTTTTTTTTTTTTGAATTGGGTCCGTAACCTAATAATTTGATAGCATGTGAGCTAAAAATAAGTTGAGATTAAATTATTTGACATTTTGTAACCTAATTTCACAACCCGTGACTTTGGAATTATTGTGTTTTTTACTTGTGATCATAAATAATTGTGACCTAATCGTGATTTGTGACCTGAAAGATTTCATTTTGTGACTTGAAATTATATTATACTGTGACCTAATTGTGATTTGTGACTACAAATAATTTGTGACTTGAAACTATACGATATTGTGACATTAATATATGTAATAAATAAAATATTTTTAATTAGTTAATATAATTAATTATTCTAATTATAACCTTATTTTTGAAATTATACAAGTTTGATCTTATTTTTGAAATTTCTATTTGTAAACACCTTATTTATGTATTTTTCCAAAAAAAAAAAAAAAAAAAAAATTCCCCTGGCCCAAACCCAAAATAATACCCAACTACCCAAGTCCAAGCAAGTCCAAAGGGACGCTGCTGGCCTACTGCTGCTTCTCAGTTCTCTCCAATAGCCTCAACAAGCAGAAGGCAGAAATCATAATGAAGAAAAATTGAATCCGAACACCCTAACCCTAACCTTACCTGCTAAGCTCCTGAGCATGAGATTCTTCCGCCTCCGCCCGCCGCGTGACGCCATCGCCGGTCGGCGCCGCCCCCACCGATCGCTGACCTCAGCTCTCTCTCTCTCTCTCTCTCTCTCTCTCTCTCTCTCTCTCTCTCTCTCTCTCTCTCTCTCTCTCTCTCTCTCTCTCTCTCTCTCTCTCTCTCGCAGCTCGCTCGGCAGACGGCAGTCACTGCTTCTCGCGCTGTGAAGTGAAGGTAAGCTTTACATTTATTTTTTTTTCTGTTTATAATTTTTCAGATTTTTTAACAGTATAATTTTCAGATTTTTATGATGTGAATTGTGAAGCTTGTGTTATTTGTGTAGAGTATTTAGAGCCAGTGTTAATAAGTGTAGTTGTGTAAGTTTTATAATTAGAAAAAATTGAGAAGCCAAACTTTGATTTGTTATAATTAATTTGGGAATTATGCATAAATGTTATACTTAAGTTTTTGCAATGTGATTAGATTTGTAAGTTGAGATTATTGAGATGAAAATATGATTTGATTTGTGAAATGTGGTTATTGATTTATAACTAATGAATTGAGATTTGGTGAATATTTGATTTGATTTGTTATCACTGATTTATAGATTATGGAACGTTTTTTTCCACCTAAACGTAAATCTCAACCTAATGGTTCTAGTTCTAATAGTCCTGTAACTGCTTCTAGTAGACCACTTGAGTTAGTAGAATTTGACAACACAAAGAAATTTCGCACTGAATTCAATATGGATGAACTTGTGTCGGATCCAGGGAAACGGCTCCCAATCGAGTCATATGACCATAACATTAGAGATGATGTTAGGATGACATACTTAGAGAAAGACCCTTGTCAACCACACAGACATGACTTTCCAAGAAGACTGATGGGAAAGGATAATAGATGTTTTAGGAAAGAATGGTTCAATAAATTTTATTGGTTGGAGTATAGTGTAGAAAATGATGTTGCATATTGTTTGTATTGCTATTTGTTCAAACCTGATAGGGGAAGTCAAGGGGGTGGGTATACTTTCACTCAGACTGGATTTAGAGATTGGAGCCATAAAAAGATTATAAGAGATCATGTCGGTCTTGTGGATAGTGCTCTTAATATAGCTTTTGAGAAATGCAACAACTTGAAGAATCAAAGACAAAATATTGCTTATGTTATGCGTAGCCAAAGTAGTACACAACAGAAAAGTTATAGGACGAGGTTGACTGCGATACTAGATTGTATTAGATACCTTTTGATGCAAGGGTTGCCTTTTCATGGTCATGACGAATCAGAAGATTCACTTAATAAAGGTAATCTACTTGAGTTACTAGAATGGCATGCAGCTCGTTGTGAGGAAGTCAAGGCTTCGGTATTTGGTAATGTACTGGGAAATGACCAAATGACTTCACCCTCAATCCAAAAGGATTTTGTGAACTGCTGTGCAGTTGAGATGACTAAGGCTATCATGAATGAGATGAGACTAATGAGTGATTCTCTATTTTCAATCCTGGTTGATGAGTCTCGTGATAATTCCTTGACAGAACAAATGGCAGTTATTTTATGATTTGTAGACAAATATGGACAAATCAGAGAGCGTTTTTTGGGCATAACACATGTTAGCGACACTTGTGCACAGTCACTTAAGGATGCGATCGATGCAATGTTTGCTGCACATGATTTGAGCATATCTAATCTGAGAGGTCAGGGTTATGATGGGGCAAGCAACATGTCTGGTGAGTTCAATGGATTAAAAGCTTTGATTTTAAGGGAAAATCCCTACGCTTTTTATGTTCATTGTTTTGCTCACCAACTTCAGTTATCAATTGTTTCAGTGGCACGTAGAACTATATTGGTTGGTGATTTCTTTAATACGCTTTCTAGCGTTGTGAGTCTAGTGGGGGTGTCATGTAAGCGTGTAGATGCACTTCGAGCAAGTTATCATTCCGAGATTGTGAAGAGGCTCAATATTGGAGAAATTTGTCGTGGCAGTGGAAAGTTTCAAGAAATGAATTTGGCACAACTTGACGACACTATATGGGGCTCGCATCTACTCACAGTCACTCGTTTTATTAGTATGTTCAATAATATCTTAGATGTTCTTGATATTGTATCACAAGATGGGTCAACTGTAGATCAAAGAGCATTGGCCGATCGACATATGACCACTATGCAAACCTTTGAATATGTCTTTTGTCTCAATTCTATGTTTGACATTCTTGCCATTACAGATAATCTTTCACAAGCATTACAAAAAAGGAGCAAGATATTCAGAATGCTATGGGATTGTTAAATGTGATCAAGTGTACACTGCAGAACATGAGGGACAATGGTTGGAATAAATTGTTGGATAGGGTGATTGAGTTTTGCGTTGGTAAAAATATCAGATTGCCTATCATGGAGGATATTATGGTTTTGGAAGGTCGATCAACAAGACGTGGAGTTGATCAGCAGGTGACATATTATCATCGTTTTTATGTTGATTTGTACTGTCATGTTATAGACTCTATTTTGCAAGAGTTGAACGATCGTTTTTCAGAGACAACTACTGAGCTCCTTATATGCATTTCATGTTTGAGTCCGAAAGATTCATTTGCAGCCTTTGATACAGCTAAATTGCTACGTCTTGCTGAGTTCTATCCTTCAGACTTCAATTATGAAGAGTTGTTATTACTTAGACCTGAACTTGATAAGTTTTTTATAGTTGTCACGTCAGAGAAAGCTTTCTTTAACCTCAACAGCATATCATGTGTAGCTAAGAAATTAGTTGAAACAGGTAATTCTTGTTATTTTTCATTGGTTTATAGGCTCATCACATTGGCTTTGATATTACCTGTGGCAACTGCAAGTGTTGAAAGAGTATTTTCTGCTATGAATTTAATCAAGAGTGACTTGCGCAACAAAATGGGAGATAAATGGTTGAATGGCAATTTGGTTGTGTACACGGAGCGAGACATTTTTAAGAAGATTGAGAATGAGGCAATATTGCAGGGTTTCCAAAATATCAGACCTCGAAGAATGCAATTGTCTGAGCAAACGAATACCGACTGATGTCAATGTCATGTATTTTTCATCTATTCTGGTTTGTATTGGATTATATGTTTATATATTTCATTACAACTCTTTATTTCATTTCTATACCTATTTATTCATTTTTAAATATTATTATATTAAAAAATATGTACAATCTCGATACTGCGATCGTTGACGTTGGTCAACAGTCACAAAGTCAATGGTCAACACTCTAGCTGGACTCGTCGGCTGGATCCGCCACTACATGTAAAGAGTAGGGCTAATTCCATTGATATCCGTTATAGTCCACCCAATATTACTTTTGTGCAATTTCAAAACTTCAAGTAACTTTTTTCTCCTCAAACTCATTCATGGAATTTGAAATAATAACCTGAAGGGTAAAAGAATCGCCCAAATATGCATATTTCAAATGTGATATAAGAGACTTGAGTTCAAGTATTAGAGTTTGTTGGATGAAAGGTAGTGGAGGAGAAGAGCTTGCCCCCAATTTTTCAAAATATGGCCTTCTCTTGTATAAATAAGGTTTGATAAACTCCAAATTTTATGCTATTTGTTTCAAGTAGGGATTGCCTCCTTCCTCGATGGTTAATGATAAAGTAATGCAA
Source organism: Ligustrum vulgare (assembly GCA_963555705.1). NCBI lineage: Eukaryota > Viridiplantae > Streptophyta > Magnoliopsida > Lamiales > Oleaceae > Ligustrum > Ligustrum vulgare. The sequence continues at coordinate 36,146,077 of OY743186.1, read as the reverse complement.
ACCTCAAGAGGATTCTTAGAAGAACCATGAATGAATGATGTAGATGGCTTTTGATCAACAATATCCACTCGGAAGCTTGAACTAGACTCAAAAGGATATTTGATGGATTTCAAGATATTGAATGTGACTTGTTCATCTTGAACTTTCAAAATTTATTTCCCTTCTTACTCGTGCATCAAGGCTCGATCGGTTGTTAGAAAAGGTCTTCCCAAGATAATAGGAATATCAAGGTCTTCCCCATGCCAAGAATGACAAAATTGACCGGGAAGATGAACTTGTCCACTTTGACCAGAACATCCTCAATCAATGACACCTCATGGATGCTTTATATATCTATCAGCTAATTGCAAAGATATCGTGGTTGGATTCACTTCTCCTATGTCTAATCTCCTAATAATAGACAAGTGCATCAAACTAATACTAGCACCAAGATCACACAATGTTTTCCAAATTTTAAATCACCAATTGTATAAGGAATAGTAAAACTCCCTGAATCTTTGATTTTTTGGAGGCAAATTTTTTTGTAGAATGGCAATACATTCTTCCGTCAACATCACCACTTTATGGTCCTCCAGCTCCCTCTTATTTGAAAGAATGTCTTTCATTAATTTTGCAAAGATATACATTTGAGTTAATACATCGGCAAATGGTATGTTGATGTGAAGCTTTTTGAAAACCTCTAGAAATTTATCAAATTGAGCGTCCACCTTGTACTTTTTGAGTCTTTGAGGAAATGGAATAGGAGGCACATAAGCTTTGACTAAGGTAGGAGCCTTTGTTGAAGTTTGCCCATTTTCACCTTCTTTAATTAGTAGCTGCTCATCATTTTCATTTGATTCTCTCTTTACCTTTTGAACATTCTACATCGGGTTGAACCATGGACCTCTTTACCGTGATTTCTGATAATTGAACTCCACTCCTTGGGGGTGATTGCTTGAACATTTTCTCTTGGGTTTGTTTCGGTGTTGCTTGGAAAAGCTTCTTGTTGTCTCTCCATCATCATCTTTGCCAATTGACCCACTTGAGTTTCAAGATTTTTAATGGAATCCGCTTGATTTTGAAGGATAGTATCATTTTTGTTCATATATTGCATGAACATTTCCTCTGGAGAAAGTTTCTTCTCTTGAGGTTGAGGAGGTTGAACAAAACCAAGAGGCTTCTGTGACGACCCGAATTCTCGACCATTCGAGTGCCACTAAAAGTGACTCATATCATATTATCGAGACTTAAATAGTAATGTAAAATTATTCAAAAGAATAATTAGAATCCCATAATTTAATTTGTGAATAAAAATAGAACATAATTTTCTTACATAAAGTTCAACATAATTATCTCATCAATCTTAACCACTTTTGCCACTTCCATGTTGACCGCCTCGAACCTTCAATTATCTGAAAATGGTAAATATCGTGGAGTGAGATTTATAAAATCCCAGTAAGTATACCAAGCATAATTTTCTTTTGAAAGCATATGGTCATTTTCATCATAACATAGGATAGGATCGAAATCCTCATAAACATAGAGAGACACAAGAATTTTACCGAACTTAGATGACAAGAATTCTTATGTGTAGCGCTACTAAACTCCGGTCCCCTTAGCATAATCATAAACATATCATATGGGACCCATAGCAATCTTGTGAGATTGATTTCATAGCAATGATCCAAACATTTTCGTAAAAACATAAGGTATATTTACTTTTCATAAAAACATACTTACTTTTCTTAAAAACATAATGTATTTTACTTTTCATAAAAACATACTTACTTTTCTTAAAAACATAAGGTGTATTTACCTTTCATAAAAACATACTTACTTTTCATAAAAACATAAAGTAATACCTTTCATAAAAACATACTTACTTTTCATAAAAACATAAGGTATATTTACCTTTCATAAAAACATTCTTACTTTTCATAAAAACATAAGATATACTTACTTTTCTTAAAAACATAAGGTGTATTTACCTTTCATAAAAACATACTTACTTTTCATAAAAACATAAAGTAATACCTTTCATAAAAACATACTTACTTTTCATAAAAACATAAGGTATATTTACCTTTCATAAAAACATACTTACTTTTCATAAAAACATAAGATATACTTACCTTTTAAAAGATTAAAATGAAGTGTAGTAGTAAATGGACCAAAACTTTCTTGACCACCTTGAATTTCTCTTACTTGTGGATTTTGTCAAGAGATTGGAAATAAGTGTATATGTGTAGAGTTGTGTGTAAAAGAGATGGATTTATATAGATGTGTAAAGTTAGCATAATGTAAACATCATCATTCAATTCTATTAATTTTAACACATCCTTTTCTTAAAGTAAAGCACCATTCATATACTTTTCCATATTTATACAAATATTATGCTCTTCATGATTACATATAATGGAGTCTTATCAACCATTCATATACTTTTCCATATTTATACAAATATTATGCTCTTCATGATTACATATAATGGAGTCTTATCAACCATTCATATACTTTTCCATATTTATACAAATATTATGCTCTTCATGATTACATATAATGGAATCTTATCAACCATTCATATACTTTTCCATATTTATACAAATATTATGCTCTTCATGATTACATATAATGGAGTATATAAATCATTCATATACTTTTCCATTTTTTATACAAATATTATGCTCTTCATGATTACATATAATGGAGTCTTATCAATCATTCATATACTTTTCCATATTTATACAAATATTATGCTCTTCATGATTATATATAATGGAGTATATAATTCATTCATATACTTTTCCATATTATTAAATTAAGATTCTCACAATTATTATATATAATGGAACCTCTCATGCTTGCATATATTTTCTTAATAAAAATAATTTTTGTATAAATAAATATTGGGATAACATTGAATTAAGTACTTGGACTTAATATACTTTAAATCAAGAGAATGAAGATATTTTTAGAAATTCGGAATTTAATTTAAAATCGAACGATCTCGATTATTTCTTGACTTGGCTATACGAATACGTCACGGCGTTACTTAATAAAAATGGGTGAAATAGTAGCGACACGATTTTAAAATAATTATTAATCGCGTAAAAATTCTTGGTCGCTACAGCTTCCCTTGAGCTTGATTGTTGGACCAAGAAAAATGTGGATGGTTCCTCCAACTCGGATTATATATGTTGGAGTAAGGATTGTCTTGTTGTCGATTGAAATCTTGAGTATAATTGACTTGCTCAATTGATGTTGTAGCCATCTTGAACACTTGACAATCTTCAATCTTGTGTGCTGCTCCGCATACATCACAAGGTGGTGTGGTAGGATAGATTGCCTTGACCATTTTTTTGTAGCCAAATCATCGTACTTCTTGAATAGAAGGTCCATTTTTGCCGACAAAGCCGCATATGCATCAACCTCATGAATTCCCGCGACCTTCTTTGGTACCATTTGATTGGTTGGCCAAGTAGAATTATGACTTGTCATTATCTCAAAAAGCTCAATCACCTCATCAGGAGATTTTGTAGTAATAGCTCCATAGGCCAAATCAACCATTACCCGACAAGATGGATTCATCCCACGATGAAAATATTCAACTTGCATTATTTGCTTGATGAAACCATAATTTGGACATTTTCTCAACATGTCCTTAATCTTTCTCATGCTTTATAGAAGCATTTGATGTTAAGTCGTCGGAACACTACAACAAAAATAGTCTTTTGCAACGTTAAAAAAATGTTGTCAAAAGGCTTTTGCAGTGTTTGGCAAGTGTTGCAAATCACAGTATTGCCGTAGAGCAAAGACTTTTTACAGCGTTTTTTGAACGTTGCAAAAGACTGAAATAAACATTGCAATAGACATTTTGCAACGTTTTTTAAGTGTTTCCGTAGACCCTTTTGCAACGGTTTTTAAGAGTTGCAATAACTTTTAACCCAATCTTTTGCAGCGTTTATTGAGTGTTGCCATAGACTTTTTTACAAAGTTTTTTAAGCGTTGCAATAACTTCTAACTCAATCTTGTGCAACGTTTATTGAGTGTTGCCGTAAACCCTTTTGCAACATTTTTTTATCTATTGCAAAAACTTTTAACCCAACCTTTTGCAACATTTATTGAGTGTTGCGGTAGAATCTTTTGCAATATTTTTTGAACGCTGCTATGTGTTATTTCTTTTTCCTTTTTTTTTAATATTATTATTGAAGAAATTATTTATAAAACCCAAATTTTTCTAATTAATTCATTAAAATGGTAATTTACACAAAATGCAAAAGTAAATACATTATGAATTTCGAATCCATACAAAATAAAATCTTGATAATGTTTAACAAATTCACAAACCATACAGAATAACAAATTCGAGAAAGAAAGTGTTGATAATGTTTAACAAATCCACAAAAGAACATCATCATCATATCACTAAAGAAATATTTTACTACGAAAACATCAACTTCATCCCACAATACAACCGCACCTTTAGATCGCAAAATTCGGTCCATCTCCAAAAGAATGTTTTCAAAGTTGCACCTATAATGAATTTAAGCAATGTTATAAGTGAATATCACGCTTTACTTAATAACTGGTAGGAAAAAAACAGAGTTAAAAGCAAAATAAATTTACATCTTTCCAATGTGATTTCATAGAAATTGATATGACTCGTCCTAAATCAATTTACTAGACCCGAGACGTGAAGTGCGCCGAAGACAAATGAATCAGCTAGATGCTAGATCTACCATCAAGGAAAATGATCTTTTACCCCAAGTGTAAAAACCAAGACTTAGACGTGTTAACTTCTCTTTCCTTCCTTTCTAGTGTAAAAAATTCTATAGAAATTTCGACAAAACCTTCCCTATAAATTGGACTTAGCCAACCTATAGAGTGACATTATAACCAACATAATAATTTAAAAATCAAACCAACACCTCAAACAACATCCAACATCAATTCCCAACATCACAAATTCAACAATAAACTCCATCTAACTAAATAGGACATTAATAAACTATTAAATAGTGGAAGTTGTTGCTTTCTTTTTTGGCACTATTTGAGTATATAAACTCAAATCAAATTTAAAACTAATTCATATTATCAAACAAAAGTATAAAAAATTTTGAATTCAAATTAAGCTTGTTTTCAAATGGACTTATCTGAAGTTAGTCATAAATAAGAATTACATAAGATCATTGAATAAATAAACGTTTCTTACAACAGGAAGCTCTTTCACCGGCATTTCCAGTGTTCTTGCTCAGTTCATGAATCTCTTTTACCGGGAATTCTAAAAGTTTTTTTGTACGAAAAAAAAAGTAATAAAAAGTTGGAATAATCGGAATTGCCTTGACTGAAAAAATTGACTCATTTCAAAAATCAAATTAATGAATTCCATTACCTATTGATTAACTCAATAGGTAACCTGAAACGAGAGGGGGAGAAATTATGAGTTTTTCAATAATCAACTATATCTATTCTAATGTATATGTACACTATATAAAGTACTTCCCAAGGCTTTCTTAAGAAATCTTTGGCATGTGAGAAACATACATTTGTCAAACTACTCTAATACAACTCTTTGGCCAAGCAACGGTACTTTCTAAGGCTTCCTTTAGAACTCGAAATTCATCAGTAGGTCTAAATAAGGTCAAGTGATTCATATACACTCCTCAACCCAAACCTTCCAACAATCTCGTCCAAGTGGCATGTGATGCACCTTCGCGCCTGGGTCTACTAATACAATCCTTCTTCATCTTCAATGTACCAATGCAATAGTTGGCAAAATTCATAAAAATTGGAAAATTGGAAAAGCCATAAAAAATGAAAAAAATTTGTTGATTTATTTATTGTTTATGACATGATTTGAATTGAAATTTGTGCTTTAGTTAGAAAATTGGAGAACATGTGAACTAAAATTTTTCTTAACATTCATCCGTGTAAGACTTTAATCAAACTTGAGCACATAGCCACTTTTGAATAATAACTTGTGTGGGGAGATGCTTGATACTTGTGGGGTAAACTTGTACACTTTGAACATAGAATTGACTGAAAAATTTCAAAACTTTAAGAAATTAGATCCCGACCTGAAATGTAGAACCAGAGCAATTTGGGGGTGGGAATGCTAGTATGAGTAGGCATTGATGGATTAAGAATCTGAAATTTTTAATTCTGCATCTTTAGTGTAAGGGGTTTTGATCAACAAGTATAAACCATAACTAGTATAAAAACAGAAAAATGCTGAAGGTCTTATTCCACTCTTCAAATGTCTTTTTGACTCGGGTAATTAAGTCTGAGAGATTCTCTGAACCTGGTACCCTAAGCTCAACTGAGTTGGGAGCTGCCGACCTAAAGCTCATTACAAAGGTCAACTAGAAAGCAAGTACGGAGAGTGAATTTACACATAAGACGCTAAACCATCTTTAACTTTTCTATTTAAGTCTTTATGACTCGGGTAATTAAGTCTGAGGGGTTCTCTGAACCTGGTACCCTAAGCTCAACTGAGTTGGGAGCTGCCGACCTAAAGCTCGCTACAAAGGTCATATAGAAAGCAAGTATGAAAAATATTGCACAAAGATGGTAAAATACAAGGACATTAAAACAAAAAGTAGTCCAAATAAAAGAAAAATGGAATGAAAATGGTATAAGCTTTGTTGATTGAAATCCCTAACGCTTTGTTAATTATTCTTGGTCAGTCGTGCATACTTGTCTAATCCTAACTGCCTTGTGTGGAAAAATGTGATTTATACATGTTTAGAAACCACATCAATAGGAAAGACCTCGGGATATGAGAGAAAAGTAGTAAGATTGTAATCATCCATGAGAGTGTAAGGAAAATCAAAAGAAAATCATTGTTGACCACATGGGATTCGGGCTTATTTCTACATGACTAGTCACACAGTATCAAGTATATTTTTACATGAGCTTCCATTCGATTTTTGACTATTCACACACAGACAATGAAGTCAAGCATCGGATGAATGAAAATAATTTTTGTTGTTCATATTTCTTTCTAAAGTGAATCGTTAATTTGGATTGTTGAAGCGTATGATAAATAAGTTAACAAAAACAAAAACATTTTAATTGCATTTTTATTTTTATATTTTAGTTTTATTTTGTTCGAGGACGAATAATAGTTCTAGTTTGAGGGTGTTGATAAGTGTATTTTATACACTTATTTCTATCCTAAAAATAGGATTTTATCTGTTTGTTTAAGAATATTTGCTATTTATTTTGTTATTATCTGTTTATATTTCAGAAATAATCTCAAAGTTGAGAAAGTAAAGGAATTGGAGCAAAAAAAGCATATTGGAAGATAAAAATGTCAAAGTATAAAAATCAAGAGTTGATTAAGTCAATCGAAGGGAAAATTAGAAGCAAAGTGAAAGAAAAAATCAAATTGGGAGAAATCAAAAGTTTGGGGACTCAATTGTATCGATTGGAAGTTGATGGACTGAGGTGCAATAAAGGTTTGAGGACCAAATGAAAAAAAGAAAATTGCATGGAAAATTTATAACCATGCGGTCGCATGGTGTAAAATCCATGCTGTCGCATGACCGTATAAAAAAGGAACATGGTCAAAATTGTTATAACCATGTTGTCGCGCTAATTTGTACCGTGTGGTCGCATGGTGGTTTGGCTTGGCTAACTGATGGGCTTTTTGCGCTATTTTTAGCGGATTCATCTTATTTTTTACCTAGGCTTCAGGAGATTCTATATATACCAGACTTGTGGCACGAAATTAGAGGTTCCCAATTGTCTTATTTGATGCCAAAACGCTAGTGATGGCAACGGGGCGGGTTCGGGTCGGGTCTCCTCGACCCGCCACCTGTCCCGCCAAATTTTTTGAAACCCGAACCCGCCCCTCGAATTTCGAGGCGGGTCGGGTTCGGGTTCGGTGCGAGTCAACCCCGCCGCCCAGTTTATTTTTTATTTTTTTTTGTTTTTTGTTTTATTTTTTTGGTTTTTTTTATTAATTTATTTATTCTGGGCGGGTTCAGGTCGGGACGACCAAACCCGCACCTGCCCCGCGACCCGCCCGGGTCAGGGGAAACCGTTCCATACCCGCCCCGCGGGTTGGCGGGACGGGTTTTTTTCGCTTCATTAGGGGCGAGTTCGGGTCGGATTTTTTTGTCATCTCTACAAAACGCTGTCCAACTGTTAGAGGATCCATTGAAGGCCAAATTCAAGACTGAAGAACAAGGATCAAGAAGATGAACGGGGTGACTTCTATTTATTTTTCTTGTGAATTATCTTTAATCATGCAATTTATGAGATTGATGCAATTAATTATGTTTTTATTATCATCTATGATTGTGGACGCATAATTATTGATGTTTGTGATAAATTTCTATGTTCGAAAGAGTAGAAATTTATTAGAACTTGATTAATTGCCATGAAGTTCGATAGGGGATAGAAATATACCCCTATACTTTGTGTTATCCTAAAAAGTGTTTATAATTGGTTAATACTTTTCTACATGTTTGGATTGATCATAGAAATATATGCTCATCTCTTGTAAGAAAAAGTGTTTATGCATCGCTCGAAAGGGGGCATAAACAACTATAGTGACATGGATTTTCAATACTCATACTTTGTTATTAAATGTTTAAGTCAAATACATGGTTGATATGATTAATGTGGATTCATAATTCTAATATATTCATCTCATCGTTTTAATAAATCAAATTTTCTTGTTTTCTTTTATTCACAATTCAATCAAAGCTTTTCCCGTTCCGGTTAAGGTACTAGTCTAAATACAATTTACAATAATCTCTATGGGATCGATACTTGGACTCAAGTCCACTTTATTACTTGCAGGACCCGTGCACTTACGAAGCGAACATTGAGCGTTGGGCGGGCAAAGCAGGGATGAATCTTGCGTGGAATGGCAGACGAGTCTCGCGGCAGAGAAGGGACGAATCTGCAGAGGACTTAGCTTATGGGTAGGATCGGGGGTTGGTTATTGATGCAGCTTGGAGTTGGGATTGAAGTTCAGATGGCGGAATGAAGATGAAGGTGCGTCGCGATGAAAATGAGGTGCGATGGTGATGATCGGGTTTGTGCAGGAAAGTGTACAAGGGTTGGGTATAAGTCTAGGCTAGGGTTTAAATGGGTCGGGTTATTAAATGGGTCACTGGGGTTTGAAATTGGGCCAGATTGTTTTTGAGCTTTTGTAACGTTTCGAAAGACAAGATTTTGCAACATTTTTTTAAACGCTGCAAAACCTTAATCTTTTGCAACATTTATAAAACATTGCAAAATCTGAAGTTTTTGCAACATTTGAAAAATGCTACAAAAACTTAATCTGAGTGTTGCAAAAATTGAACTTATAGCAACATTCAATAAACGTTGCAAAAGGAAATAAATCTCAAATATATGAATCAAATACAACATTCAATTAGTAAATGTTGCGGTAAATCCCCTTCTAGCAACATTTAAGTAACAAAGGTTGCCTTTTAAATGTTGAAAAATGTATTTTTTGTTGTAGTGGAATGTGGATATATCACTCTTCAATTTTGCCTCTTTCTCCAGAGGAAAGTACTTTGTAGTGAATTTTTGAGCTAGGTCATTACATGTTGTAATACTTCCAACGGGGTTAGAATCCAACCATTCACGGGCTCCATCTCTAAGAGTGTGTGGAAATAATCTCATGTTGATAGTCTCTTTGTTAATACCAGGATAATCAAAATTACTACACATCTCCAAAAACCGCGAGATGTGAGTAAAATGATTCTCCTCGATCATTCCATAGAATTGTAGATGCCCCTTAAACAGATTTATCACATCCGACTTTAGATGAAAATTCGGACGCCCAAATGGAGGATATGTAATACTCCCCCGATTTTGAGTGATGAGAGGGGTCATGAACTGTCCCATTGGCATATCATCTTCATCTACTACAATATTTACCCCTGCTTCAATATCATCCACCATATTGCCTTGTATTCCTTGTTGTTGAACTTGTTCCCTTCTTTCACTGATTTTGGGTTTGAGATCAAATGGAAGAATGTCCCAAATTGGACGTTGTTGCATATACAAGGCCAAGAAAACTAAAAATAAGTCAAAAGAAGAACGAGAGGAGAATGTGAAGACAATTCAATCAGCTCATACTTAATGTTTTTTAGTACAAATATTCTCAATCCCCGGCAACAATGTCAAAAACTTGTGCGCTAAAATTGTATACCACAAGTGCACGGTTCGCGTTCAAGTAGTAAAGAGATGAAAGATTGTCATACACACGAGGATTGATTAGTGATGGCAACGGAATGGGTTCTGGTTGGGTACCCTCGACCCATGCCCTGACTCAAAAATTTTGGGGCCGGTCAACCCCGTCTCCCCATTTAATTTTTTAGCATTTTTTTATTTTTTATTTTTAATTAATTATTCGAGGCTGCCAACCATCTCAAACACGCCCCACCGACCAGCGGGGCAGATTTTTTTGCCATCTCTAGGATTGATCAATTTGTAAACATAACAAGTTTGGTTTGATGTTGGACTCCTAGATTAATTATTTTAAATAAAGAAATGACAATATAAAAAGTAGGAAATAAAGATGATTTTGAAATATGTTGATGTTAGGATATTTGATTTACTCTTAACTCTCACTGAACACAAGTTAAAATCTTCTCTCGTAATTAACCCTAGTCAATTGATTAATCAAGTAATTGCGAGGATTATCTCTCAAACATAATTAATTTCTTCTCTCGAATGTCAATTAGTCTTAATTAAATAAATAACACAAGTCAATCTCTTCTTTCAAAAGTTAATTAACCCAATTAATTAAATAATCAAGTTATGTAGGGTTTTTGAATTTCTAATCCAAATTGTTTAGTATTTCACAATCACCACACAATCCAACAACTAACATTTGATGGCTAGACAAATGTAAGAATAATCATAAATTCAAATAAACAATAATCAATAATCCAAATTCAATAAACAAACAAACAATAACATCAATTAAGTGAGATTAAGCTATAATCAAACATCCCAACAAACTATAATTTAACCCATAAAGAAATAACAACAAAACCTAGAGTTTAATGAAATCATTTTAATAATGAATTTAATACAAAAGTTACAATTACAACTAATATATGAACAAAAACATTCTCTCCAAATAGATTTTAGACTTGAATGCTCCAAAATTCTTCACCTTGAGTTGATTTTTTCACTTCAATAAATGTCTTCAACCACCCAATACAATCCCAATAAATATGAAATAAATGTTCTAGATTGTGGACTGAAAGTCAAGGAGAAAAATTAAGAATAAACCTAAAACTAGAGAGTAAAAACAAGAGGCAAGACTTAACCAAGAACCCCAACTAAAATAATGTTTATGCATTTATATTTTCCAAAAAATGCCCCAAAAACCCAAAAATCGGACAAACCTGTGAGAAACAGCATTCCGGTTTATCCCCCTTTTTTTATAACTGCGCGACCGAGCGGTACTTTTTTCGACAGCACTTCGAGTTTTTGCTCAATTCGTTGTTTGGGTTGTAGCTTCGCTTGATTCTAAGTCTCTAACCACGCAACCTCGTGGTTAGATGGTCAGTAGACTTTGCAGCTTTTGTCCTTTTTTAATAGCAATTAAGTTCTCCATCTTTCAATGTTGATCAATTTGGTTCCTACATTTTTGAATTTCTTTCAAACAAGTTATTCCAGAATTGCAATTGAGGTCCTTCAAATTTTAGAAATGTGTGATATGGTCTCTCCTTTAATTGCTTGGTTGATCCTGAACTATCGAAAAGTGACATTTTAGTCCCCACATTCTCATTTTCAGCACGATTTGGTCTTCTTTTGTGATTTTTCACTCCAAACTTGAATGTTAACATATTCAAATACAAATATGCATAAATGAGTAGATATTTGCTCAAGAAGCATGAAATTCGCCACTTTAAAGGTATGAAATGTGCATGTAAAATACATTAAACATGAGACAAAACCTCAGTTAAGGGAAAAAGAGTACACCCCCCTCATGGGAATATTACAATTATATTTATATTGCATATAATTATTTCAACCGTTGATCAGTGCAATATCGAATTTGTTCACCGAGCATATATAAATGACACATGTCTCATATGATTTGTTCTTCGAATATAAATTCAATTCTTCATTTGAACTTGATGAACTATATTATATTTCCAATCATTTGAACATGCTGCATCGAGTCATGTTCTATAATTAATATTCATCAATGCATTTAATATAGTTCTAAAATCTGACTTACTTACCTCCAGTAAACCACAATCCTAGCACCACCGCAAATTCTAAACCACCCTCACCAATCTCCACCACATCAACCCCATTGTACTAACAAACAACATCATTACCACCTCTAGCAACGGCATATCACCACCGCGACACCACCACAACAGATCACCGCTCGTCGTAGTGGAACGCTCACATAAGTAGCAAAGCACTGTTGTTGCAGCGCGGCCTTCAACCCAACCAACACCACACCACAACACACTCAAACAGTCATCGCTGCTACGACCATCCACCGCACCACAACACAAAAAAATCACACAACACCAAACTCACATAGATCGATTGTCATTGCAGCAACAATGAGCATAGTGTGACATTGCTACCTAACGACGATGGGCACACAACAGTGATTGAGCACAAATCAACGTCGTTGTTGTGTGGTGTCTGCATCAGTGCAGCTGGCCAGAGTAGAAGGAAGGCGGTCATCAAAGGAGAGGGGAGAGGATTGGTCAAAGGAGGAGAGGGGAAAATTTGTATTAAGGTGGGAAGGGGTACGTATATTATAATTTTAATTTAGTAATATCATTATTAATTATTAAAACTAAATTTAGATTGAGATTTTTATATATAAATTTAAAATTTGAGTTTTGAATTTGGAACTATAAAAGTTGCTGAGCAGGTAATTTCCCCGCCCCTATTACAAGGGATACTTCCAATTGACCTTAAGTATTGAGTCATAGTAGGTTGCTCTGTTGCTCGAGACGAGCAACATAATTATTGTCTACCTTCATTGATAAAGTGACAAGTGTTTCATTTAAAAATTAATTGGACGCTTGTTGCATTTTCATTGAAGATGGACAATATTATGTTGCCCAACTCGGGTAACAGAAATCTCGTGAGCCTTAGCACTCACTAGAGCCATGAGACTACTCTTGATAAAGAATATCGCAAATCGGTCATATTGATCTTTGACGACTATTTATAAAAAGTATAGTCTCCTAAGACCTTGTATGAGGACTAACTTCTGCCCGTGCAAAAAGGTCGACTCAGTGACATGATGACGAAGAAATCAATGACCGAGGCTTCTCTGAAGAAGAGTGACCGTAACTACAACGAACCTAAAGTAATGAAAATCCCCGTCACGTAAATTAACAATTCTCGGTGAGATAGACATTTATGTAGATAGCACTAAATAGATCCTACGAAGCTTCACTATTCTACTGGATTGGGTTTAGGTGAAGAAGGCTTCCCCAAGAAGCGTTACACAAATTACAACTCAAATGAAACAAATAGCATGTAAACCCCTCAAAGACTGCACCAACTGTATTTTCTTATTGAACTGAAAATTACAGATTATACGTAAAGAGTACACTCTCGAGACATGTAAATGTTGGGTAAAGAAGTTTACCCCATCTCTAAAAGTGGCACAGAAACAAGAAGTTGCCATGACTAGCAAAAGCCCCCACATACATCAAATACACTAAAAGAAGAAAAAGAACTATGTGATAACATACCATTTGAGTAACCAAACAAATAGCAGCTGACCAAACAAATAGCAGCTGTATTGCAGAGAACTATCAATGACGAACACGACCGCCCAGATATACGAAGAAAACCTGGAACTGAGCTCGATTATACTTCTTCATTACCACTTTGATTTCCATTTTTAAGAATATTGAACTTGCATAGAGGACATGTGGCGTTCGTGTACAGCCATTTGTCTATACAGGCAGAGTGAAAATGGTGACGACAAGGGAGTTCACGCAGTTCAGTTCCATCGTCATAAGCACAAAGGCAAATGCAGCATTCCTGAAATCCAATGCAGAGATGAATGCCAAGAAACTACATTTTTATTTGTTTGGATAGTAATGAGAAAATCTGACTAACTGTTCTTAAACACAGGTGTTTAAAAAAAAAAAATGAAAAAAAGCCATGGAATTGGCCAAAAACTTGCTTGAAGTAATTGTACTATGGAAATCGAGTTCCATTTACAACTTCCAATCAAATGTCAAAGAAGGAATTTTGGGTGGAAAATGTTTTCAATTCCACCTTACCAAACACAATCAAACCTAACTCATAAATAAATAAATAAATAAATAAGGTTATTTTTTAAATAAATATCTTTTAGCGGCTAAAGTTGGAAATAAATAAGTTACTAATTTTAATAGTAAGATAGTGTTATTTAAAAATAATAATAATAATAATATCATAGGTTATTTAAAAGTGGGGGAAAAAATTTACTCCATAATTCTCCCTAACATCACATTGCCAACTCTCCCCCTCCACTGATGTATTGATAATTAATGCAGCTAACAGATATAACTAGTAAAAAAGGTATCCTCAATCTCACACCAATCATGCTCCTCACCAAAAGGGTGAGAAAACGTTTGGATGGAAATTGGTCTAAACAATGCATTAACTACTTCTACCTAGAAAACATTTGCTATGGAAAAGAACGCAATCAAACAAAAAAGATGGAATTTTTTACTTGAAAAGACATTTTCCATGGAAAATAAATGCAATCAAGCATAGCCTAAATGAATTTGAAAAATTTCTATCCACATGAAGAATCGAAACTCTAATTGAACATACCGCATCCTCTAGAGGAAGAACGTGTTCGGAAGGTGAATCAGTGTCGCATTCGGTCATTATTCCTCCAAATGATTCCTGAATCTCACCACTTTGTTTGTCAAAATTACCAATTCTCCGGAATTTGTATTTAGGCATTCTTTCAATGTCTTCCTTAGTCGCTCCTTCCTGTTGCCATAAAGAAACAAGTGCCAAATTAAAAAATAAAATACTGAGGCACCAAGAGAAGATGATGGCCCAAATAAACAAGTTTAGTACACAGAGAGCAATTGATACTTGATGTGACCTCCAATACAGAATCACCGAGTACAGACAACTTCCTCACTTTTTGTTCATTTTCTTAAAATACGACTATATGTCTTATTCACAAAAGCATGATCAGAACATTTTTATGGGGATAAACATGAAGACATAAATCAATGTCATAAAATAACTACTGTCGTCAATGGAAGTGACAGTCCAACTTAAAGTTGGAATTATCAAGACAACTCATAAAGTGAACACACAAACCTTTAAAGTCAGTGATACTTCTTGATAGGTGAATGCAGATTCTAATAGAGTATATGATCATGGTACCATAAGGAATTCCCAGGACTTCTTTCATAAATCATATATGACAAATTCACTTAATATTTAGGGAGATTTGGAAGCAAGTGATGTCAGAAGCTTTCCTTCATTTGAACATAGAGTGGAAGTAGGAGGGAAGGGAAAGATAGGAAGAAAAAGTAACCCTTTGGTCCACGGATTGAAAGAAAAAAATAGGGATGGCAGAATAAAGCGATATTTAATTCATTACCAAATCAATACCAGCATACCTTAAAACCATCATGTATCTACACTAACTCTAATGCATGAGAAGTTTTTTATAAGTTAAATATAATTAAGATTATTTGACAGATATGTCGATTACAAATACATGTACCTACACTTCATAAAATCTCTTAAAATAACCATATTTCAAATTGACACTAAGGCACAGTAGTAAGTTACATAAATTTTCCACAGAAATGGATAAAAGATCAAGGTAAAAAGTTTTTCCCTTTATCAAGTGTTCTGACCAACCAACTGTGCACAATTCAAATGTAACACTAGAATAGGGTATAATGACCAAGAACGAAGTTACTGAAGTGATCAGCTAATAGGATAAGGCAGTTGGTACAGGGATTTGTTTTTTTCACATATGCTTGAAAGATTGGGGTGGGGGCATAGGAATCCCATATTGTTCAAATTACATTAGTAAACCCAAAAGGTACTTAATGACATAATAATTCAACTTCTCAGGAAGGATGATGAAGAGAGGAAGTTATCTGTATTATCCATATTAAATCTCAATTTCTTGCATATATGCATTCATAAAGATCAATAAAGGAAGTTGCTCAGGGCCATCGGTATCATCAAGTGGCATAGCATGCTTTTTTTTTTTTTTTTTATCTTCATGAAAGATCACGCTAGAAATACAAATTGTTTCCAACCCTCTCCCCTGGTGCATGGAAACACCCCAGGAGGTTCTGTTCAAATATAGGCACAAGGGAACTTTAAGATGCTAGAGGTAATAAATCTAGACGTGTCTTTGTCATAGGTAAACTGAGCAAATTTAGATCATTATTATTCGGTAAAAAACAGGACATGCTGAGCTGAATTTCTATGAAATCAACCAGAGCTAAGTCTAAGAGATGCAAATACACCTGAACTGCACTTTGGTGCTGCTTGCAAAGAAGTTAAACAACTACACACACAAAGAGAGAGAAAATGCAGTTCATTTCTATTATAGCAAATTACAGGATTACAGGTATAAGTAAGAGATTCTAAAATTACAGCTACCTGATCTGCTACTGCATATAAGATTGCAATAATACAAGGTAGACAGCAGCACACAGCAATTCCAATGACACACGCCACAGCAATGCAGATAACAACAAATAACACATCGAAAGCCAGAAATGTAATACAAAGCCTGCAAAACAAAACCCCATGCATGGATAATAAACAAAGGAGAGGAAAAAACTAATTTTAATATTGAGAACTGAACAAAGAAGATATGTTTGGACAAACCAGTAAAGTTGTGGTGAATTCTGAATCAAAGTTTGGCCACCAGCAGTTACCCAGTAGAACCCGATTATCCACCAAATAAATGAGAACATTGTATTTGCAGATTCCAGATGTTTAGCAACGCTGCAAAAAAATTGTAGAAATAGGTCATTAATTATCTATTTCTTCAGCTCAGACCACTGATAAAAGACCTTCATAGTTTAATTCTTGCCTGATGCCTCAGTGCAAATCTAATGTATTAAGAAGTAAAATTCTATGCTTATGTAAAATGAAAAGATACAGGACATCCTTGGAATTGGTGGGTGACCAAATATGTGAGCTAGACACCATAAAATCCTTTGTCTACACAGATTTATCATTCAGTCCAGAGGGTAGAGACGAGGTGATGAAATAATACATTGTTCAACACCGAAAAATATAGATAAAATTATATGTTAGCTCAGAAAGGATTATTACTATCATTTAAATGCTTAAAAAAAATACTAGTCTTTTGGAAGCAGAGACGCATTACATTTGGCATGTCATGTTGGTGTCCCTCATGCCTTCCTCAAGGGTCTAACTCTAAAAAAATTCAACTAGTAATCCCTGTGGTAAGTTGTTTTTCAGAAATAAAAAGTAATCCATGTGTCTGGAGGAGAAATATGAGAAATGACTACTTTTACTTTCTCCTATTGAGTAACAATAATTAGTTTTTTCTAAAAAGGAGACAAGTCATTACACCCCAAAAATTTCTCTTCCATTCGACAGCATCAACAGGTAAAATAATCGTTACTTTAGCAATCCACCTCTACAAAATCCAGCAGGCATAGGAGGTTACACAACAAATAAAATGTACTTGTCTTTTACCAAGATCAATTCCGACAACATAATGTCAGAGGTCAATTTTCACACAAGAACTCATAAATTAAATAAATAAATAAATTGGCATATCATCTGGATTGGCAAAAAAAAAAAAAAAAAAACACCATGAATTTTATCGCAAAAATCAAGATCACATACTGTGTGGTGTCTACCAATTTTAACAACAATTCGAAGGAATAAAAATTCAGAATACATATGACTCTGTATGTATACCTCGTTTCATCATTATTTTGGAGGCCCTCGGAAGCGTAATCATCAGACACCACCTCGTCACTTCCGGAACTCGAATTCGAGTAATTCCTACTGTACCTAACCCTATCCCTTGAGCTCCCCTCCAAATTTCGCTGTGAATACCTCTTCTTATACTCCATCCAGACACAAACCATGTGAAGAACGCACTGAAGAGCATATCCCAAAATCCACACCCTCAAAGGCATCGTTGGAGACTCGTTCCGGCTCATGATCATCACAGCAATTGAAACAATCACAAACGCCAGGTTCCAAATGATGTCCAATATCACTATCGGCTTCGAGTAGGCCCAGTCACTCTGTCGCTCCTCGATTTGCTCGGCTGCAGCCTCGCGCACACGAACGGAAGGCTCCCGCATCATGCGGCTGCGGCTGCTGGCTTGGCGAAGAAAGCGAGCTGCGCCGCGGAGGCTTGGCGGGCGACGCATGAAGCGGGGACGCGTTCGGAAGATCTGGTCTTCCAATAACGGCGTCGTATCAACGCCATCATTGGAATTGGAATTGGAATTGGAATTGGAATTGTCAGAGGACATAGTTTCGGCCGAGAATTGATTTGAACAGTGAATTGCCTTTTCCAATCTGAAGGACGTATGTATTGTGTGATATTATATCGGTCAGAGTTTGATCGGAGGGTGGAAGTTTGAAGATTTGGTGAAGACGAGTTACATATGATTATTGCCTCTGTGCTTGTGCGAAGAAGATACGGGAAAGAAAGACAGAGTAAACTAATCAGTTCGGATTATGTTTGGCTGAAAATGGATAAATTATTTTCCTTGATAAATTAAGTAACTTTTATTTGCTTAATAACATTAAGGCCATGATTGACCTCCATTTTTTTCAAATCAAATTTATTCAACATTCAATCTCAATCATCTATTTTAGTCAGGTTTATCATTTTTTACTTTTCAAACATTTTTTAACCACACATTCTCCAAAAAATACTATTCGAAACTATAATTTTTCAAAAAAATGAGGGTCAAACACACACTAAGTGTCTGTTTGACATAACTTTTAAATACTTAAAAGGAATTTTTCAAAAGTTACCTTTGAATCCGTCAGACTAATTTTATAAAAGTATATATATATATATTTTTTTTTATTTTTTTTTTTCTATTTAGTAGATCTCTTAAAAAAAATTGGTTTAGCGTGGCTTTCTCTAAATGTAATTTCAGAATAAAAAATTCTTATGAAAAACAAAAATTAAACTAGGTCCTTCTAGAAAAAAAAGGTGTAACTCACACCTTGAGGGTCTCAACCGACCCTGCCCTAAGTCATTGGTTGAGAAGGTTAATTGTAGATTATGTCTCCCAGAGTCAGGTTGGAGGGCTTGATGGTAAGCTCAAAGTTTGGGTAACTACCACTAACAATAAAGACAAATCCAATATTTTAGGATTCGAACCCTGCACATCGCTGCGCTGAGTCTTACCAACCCTCCTCTTTGTCATTGAGAGATGTACCTTAGAGCAACTAGGTCCTTCTAGAAGATCTTCTATATAGGAAGCAAAGGCGAAAGTAAAAAATCATGTGAATCAAGCTCTAAGAAACTAAACTTGCTTATGAGTAATAAATATGTTTGTATACAATTCAAATAATTTAAACAATAATTTTAACTTGGACTAAGGGCCAACAAAATTGACACACACGAACTTATAAGGTAATGATTTATAAAATTATTGATGGATAATGCAGTTCGATTTGATTGAAAATTTGATTAAAATTAAAGTCGAAATCAATAATTAATTTTATCAAATATTTTATGAGATTCACAATTTTTCAATTCGCAATTTTTTTAATCTTATATCTTTTGATTTTTTTTTTCACACTTAAATAAATAAAATAGAAGCGTAGTACTATTTGCATTCTATCCAGAAAGGTCACGGCCAAAGGCAAACCAGTGTAATAATTTAAATCAACCAACCAACTAGACATTATTTTTAACGGACACCTGTACAGTGTAGAAGTGTTCACGTTGTGTTTCTTTAAAGCCCAAGAAAAATTATGATAAATCTAGTCACAAATAAAAAAAGGGCGTTTGCTCAAATACCAAACTTTTTGTATCATAATTAAAATTTACGTCATTTAAAAAAAATTAAGAAATATCTCAATTTTTCTTTTTTAATGAAAAATACGTTTTTCACCATAAATATCATATTATGATACTTTAAATGTATAAGATACTTTTAAAAGTATCACAACATGATACGTATGATATTTTTAAACTTTTAGTACGATAATTTGAAACTTTATCAAGTGTTTATGATATTTTGGACTGAAACAGTATTTTTCAATTTTTTATCACAAACAGTATTTTTCAATTTTTTTATAGTTGCACTGTATTTTTCAATCTAGCCTCTGTTCGGTAAACCCCATTTTTTGGGGGTGTTTTTGATTTTTAAACCAATTTTTAAACTACACAATTTTTCATAACAATCTCTAACCCTACACATTTTCTCCCTCCAATTTTTAACAATTTATCTACCTAAAAAACAACAAAAAAACTATTTTTTTTTTTTTCTTGTAAGTCGCCGAATAGTTGCTTAGTGCTTTTCTTTTACAATATGCAACACAATTATCCCAATAAAAAGTGTGATTATAGAAGACGGACATGCTCAAATGCCTGTCACGGGTAATGCCTGTTAAGAGACGTGGAAGTGGGCCCCCCACATATAAGGAGCTCGCCTTGTGTCTTGTAGGCGAATACCCATCAAATTTTATAGTAGCACAGACTCAAATGCTCGTCACTCACTGGTAAATTTTGAGGAAGCAAAATGGTAAATTCTTAGCCCCTGTTCTCTTTACTGTTTTGAGGTCGTTTTCTGTTTTTATTTTCGAAAACGCTAAAAACGCGTTCTCTTTACCATTTTCAAAAACGCATTTTGGAAAACAAAAAAAAAAGTTTGTACACAAAACGAAAAACGCCCGAAACATCGTTTTGGGCGTTTTGTGTGTATTTCGACAAAAAATGTCCAAAACGCGGAAAACGCGTTTTGGGATTTTTTTTTTTAGAATTATCTTAACTTAGAACTAAGCTTAATATAAAGTTTTTATTTTTTTTATTTTTTTATTATTTTTTTTAGAATTATCCTAGCTTGGAACTAAGCCTAAATAAATAATTTTTTTTTTTTTTTTTTTTTGAGAATTATCCTAACTTGAAACTTAGTTTAAATAAAGTTTTATTGAATTCAATATCAACATTACAAAAAAAAAAAAAAAAAATTAAATGAGAATTCTTGTTGTTATATTTCAAAAAATGTAATGATAAATGGACTCTGGTGGTTTTGAAAGAACTTGCATTTTCTGGATTTTAATAGAAGTAGAGCTTTCTCAAGTCCCGAACTTGACCAAGCTGTGTTAATATAGACTCTTAATGCTCACATTAGTGTGTTGCATGTAACCATATTTTTAGTGTATTGTGAAAAGAAATTTGAGTTGGAGTTAGTAGTATTTTGCAAGCAAATTAATTAAAAATAGTTTAAATAGTGTTCTGCAAAATTTCAAACAGAACGTGTTTTCCAGCTTTTCATTTTCAAAAACAGTTTTCAGAAATGACAAACCAAACGCGTTTTTAGCAAATTTGAAAACAAAAATGAAAACACAAAACACAAAACATTTTCGAAAATGAAAATACAAAATAAAATACAAACAGATATTCTACTTTTAGATTATGTAGTTACAAAAACTATGGTAGATGATGATTTTTAAATTTAAAACATTACAGTAAATATATTTTCTTAATTGTTTTGATAATATTATATATTATTTTCTTAATTGTTTTGATAATATTATTATATATTATTATAAAAATAAATATTATAATACCACTAATGATGATTATAATATAAAGAATCATTAAAACCAATGTCCAAAAAATTGAAAGAGCCATTTTTTTTAATTTTTCCATCAAACAAGATGAATCTTGTTAACATTGTGGATTATTCAAGATAGTTATTGATTAAAGAGCATAGTTAGTGATATCTTTGATGTGGAGCCTATCAGGTAGATAACAAGGACAATTATACTCGTTTTTGTACGTTTACACATTGTTAAACAAAATTAGATTGTATAATGGACAAAATTTTAAGGTTTTTCCATTTTATTTTATTTTTGAAAAGTCAAAAAGAATGGACGAAAATTTTGAATTTTTTTTAATTTTTTTACAAAAAATGTTCAATAAAATGGTGTTACATGACCGTTTATAAACAAAAATTATAAACAAACTTTTACCAAACAGACCTTTTTTTTTTTTTTTTTTTTTCCATTTTAGAAGTATACATTGCCATATAGTCCTCTTGAACAATATAGCATAATAATCAAGACTCCAGCTTAAATTTCTTACACTTCGTTCTATAATACAATCATTTATAAACTAATTTATAAACATCATAATTTCCCAAAACACTTTTAACCACATACATATTTTCTCATCACTTTTTAACCACACATATTATTTAAAAAAACTAATTTATAAACGTGAACATTATTACCGAACAGATCAAATCCTCCCTACCAAATTTGCAACTAAGGATTTGACATCAAGTATTATAATTTTGCTGTACTTAGGAGTAGAAAAGATACGTACACACAATTTATAAGATAACAGAGGACAATACAGCAAATACATCAGCTTAAAAGAAGCTGCAAGTGAGAGAGAAAAATGTCATAATATGCACACTGCATCAAACTCATCTCAAAACACAACACAGCTACAACAGGCTACTAAGGCTTTTTGTTGTAAACGTTCTTGGATGATCTCAAGCTGCAAAATTATGTCTTCAAACGAAGGTCTACTTTCGGAGTTCTTATGCCAGCATTCTCGTAGAAGCCTGCCAAATGTAACGACTTTCGTCAGGCCACCTTGATTTGTTACATGAATTTTTGTTAGGTTTTGGATGGAAAGGAAAAAGTAGAAATGCATACACAGAAACACGAGATTTATAGTGGTTTACCCTCAACGCTGCTGCAAATATTTCACTAAATGAAGGAGATTACAGGGTTTCCCTCAAAGCCCTTTGTCTTCTCACATGTATAAAAGATGATCCTCAGATTCTTATTTATTATAGCAAAGGAAACTAGTGATGTAGAGATATTATCATAGTTATCAAATGAACAGAGGCCAAATTATTCTTCCAATCCGGTTTCAGAAAAGAGTAGCATGTAAGAATTACTGGAACTTTATTTCTGGTACACTACTACTATTTCATGGTCATTGGAAAGAGAAAATATAAAAACAGGAAGGTAGGATTTGAGGATTATTCAATCAACTCACAATTTAATTGGTTCGGGATATACATGTGAAGAAACAGATGGCCGTGAATCTTCATATGCTCGCTTGTCTGCCAGTTTTTCTGGATCTTCTCCCTTATTTGACGGTCCTCCTTGGAACATCTGTAACATTTTCATTTATGGCAAGACAGCATTCTGAAGAAATTAGCAATTATACGTGCTTAAAAAGAAGTCTAATGGTATGTTTGGTGTCTGACAACACTAATGAAGAGAAATAAGTTGAAGTCCGATATAATGAACTACCACTTTTATCTAAAAAATAATACTACGTACCCAACATACTTTAGATGATTATTTTATAAAGATGAGAAATCTATTCACCTCGTGGACAATCAAAGCAAAAGAAAAGACATCCACACTCTTCCCATAAGATTCCCGACGAAAGACTTCCGGAGCCATATATCGGTCTGATAATCATCATAAAAGCATTTTATAAGAATATAAATTTTTAAAAAAATTATCCTTTTCATAGCAATAATTCTAGGAAGACATTATTATAAAACATTTTTTGAAGACATTGTAAGGTGGTACAATTTTATTGGGTAATGGATAAAACTACCCACCACTTACTATTTCATTTGCCAATAAAATTGTACCACCTCACAATGTTTCCAAAAAATGTCGTATAATGATGTCTCCCTAGAATTATCCTTTTCATAGAGGTATCAAACTAGTCCTACAGGATCCGGTTCCACCAGTCATTTTATAACCCTGAGCATCTTTTCCCTGTGCAATTTTGCTTAAACCAAAATCTGTGACTTTAAGGTGCCCAGACTCATCTTGCAAAACATTTCTGCAAGAAAAGTGAAACTTCCATAATAACTCTCAGACGACCATACAAGCTGAATTTGGGGAAAAAATGGCACCGGTAAATTTAGCACATTAATTCATATATTTGCTTTCCCATATTTATGAATTAAAACAATAGCGTAATCCGAGTATAAGGATGCCAATACCTTGGCGTCAAATCTCTGTGGACAATGGCACGAGGCTTATGCTGATGAAGATAATTCATACCTCTGTAAACACAAAAATTCTGTTCGAAATAAATAACTGAAGAGTATGATTAGGTGCCATACAATCCAATAAGATATATAAACATGTACCTTGCAATATCTAAAGCATAAGCAACAGCAGTAAGTGTATCAAGTCTTCCCTTTCTTTTCAATATATCATATAAACTTCCCTAGCATTCCAATTTATCTAAGTATTAGTAAATACATTCCGCAAACTCAAAAAAAATAAGGTTAAACTTACATTCCGTAGGTACTCAGTAAGGAAAATCAGGCGATCAGGGTGATTTAAGACACCAAGGAACTGCACTATATTAGGGTGACGCAATTTTTGCCACAATGCTAGTTCCTTCAGAAAACTCTCCCTGTAAGCCAATAAGATTAAGCATACGCCACTAAAAGCTTTTTCGAAATATATTCGTCACACTCACACACATTTTTAATCATCAAGATTTAAACGGATTTTCATCCAGAACAACATCATGCAACTTTTATATATATTTTAATTTGAAGAAGAGTAAAAATGTCTAATGTCAAACAAAGATAACAGAACCATTTTCAAGTTTTTAGTGAAGATTACACATCAACTTTTTAGATCTTCACAAATAGATAAAGTCAGATAACTATTTGGATGCTTTTCTTCCTTCTCAATATTGTAAGATTTGTATATACAGATCGTAGGCATCAAATGAACAATAGTAGAATATGAATAGAGATCCAAGAAAGAATGTTGCCATATATAAAATATAAGTTTGAATATGACATAAACATTACACAGTACAACTCACTTCACCGTCTGGTTTGACGCAATGGATGAACGAATTGTTTTTGCAGCAACTTCTGTGCCACGCCACCTAACTAAATAAACTTCACCATATGCACCCTGTCATTTATTTTAATAAGTTAAGCACTTAATGATGTTATTTTACTATTAAATACAACAATTAAACTTGAATGTTCAGAGGGGTGCTTTTGGCAAGAGGAGTAAAATCACAAAGATGGTGTGGGCCGTGTTGCTATAAAGAAGATAGTTTCCATGGCTTTCAGTAAGAGAAATTACTTCTCCAATAAGAACTCTGTCAGCCATGTTCACCTCAGTGTGATCTATTTCATAATACAGAGTCTGAGAGTCAAGTCCCACCTGTCCCAAGCAATTGAAATCGAATATTTAAGTACTTTTCAGAAAATTTAGAAGGCTTTTCTGAGACGTAACATTTTGACCATTCTCAGTTTCAACTTTGCATTTAAAATGAATAATCACAATGGTGACTAGAAGAATGAAAATGGCAATGCTTTCCAAGATCTTGTCTTTCTCAAGTCTGGCATCATTAGATACACAATTATAGCCATTAAAATTAAACTTCATTAGACGAAAAAAATTCTTCCCCAAACTAATGACCAAGGTAAATATTTTCGTAAAGTGCATGTTTGGCTAAGTTTAAAAAAATTACTTACAAATAAGTGTACTAGTAAGTAAATAATTAATAGTAAATCATACCTTATTGTCAAAATAAGTTTTTTTGTGTTTTATTTTTTTATAACTAAGTAAAACGTAATATATCCAAAGATGTTCGGAAATAAATGAGTAACCTAAAAGTGAAAATTTTATATTACTTCTCTGCGTAAGCAAAATATGTTGATAATCCCATGATCAGAGTATCTAAACAAACTTTAGAAGCTTATCAATCTTCAGGCATACTCTAAGTGTCAAGGCATAACAGTTATGTTGGTGAGCCAATTGATATTTAGAGACGGCCAAATATATACCATTAAATATAGTTTTCAACATGCCTCTCACGTGTAGGCGAGGTTCATTTTTATCCATCAAAGTCAGGCAAGTGCACAGTTTCATTAAGTGGGTGGCAGCAAATCTCTTGATCTAAAAGCTTAAATTGTAAATCTTGTCTTCAACAAGGAACAAACGTCAGAGACTAGAGATGAACTATGATATGTGATGGCATATAAAACAGAATTTGCCAAAACTTTGTAGAGAACTCTAATGTTAAATAGATCAGAATAGGGGAAAACATCTTTTTTGTAAAACACTGACTGCCTGTTCTTGCACAAATGCATGCTGAAAGAATAATAATACCGGATCAACTCCACCACGCGCCTCCAGAATTCGGCAAATGTCCACATGGCCAAAGCTACGGGCATCAGAGAGTGGCTGCAACTTTTTTTAGTGTATCAACATATGTCCAGTAAAGAATATGCCAAGGAGAAATGTCTGAGTTTGTTATGATCCAGGAAACTTGGATAGCAAATGATAAATATCATTATATCAACAAGGTTATTCTGATGAAATAGCAATAATTTAGTATACATATGGACAGAATAAGGGTAAACTTGAAGTGTCAAATTCCACAAAAGGAAGTCTAAGGACGTATAAATGCGTTTTGACCACTAAAATTTCAAGTAAAACTGTTAGAAATAATGAGTCAAATAAAAATCTCGCAATAAGTACAGTGCTAATTCCGTGATATTGTGACGTGACCTTATAGCGCTAAGTAGCATGTTTGGTATTCAGCGATGGATAGGACTCAGCAGTACAATAACAGAGTTCAGCTTGTGTTTGGTTTATTAATATTGCTCGAGACTACCAAATCCTCTCTACCAAAAATCCACAAGTGTGCACTTACCGTGCGACCATAGCGATCTGTGGAGTTAACATCAGCTCGATTCTCAAGAAGTAGCTCAACAATTTCAGTGCACCCTTCACACGATGCTAAATGCAGCGCTGTTCTCTTATCATAGTCAACTATATTAGTGTCTACTCCTTTCTTCAGTTCCTGTATAACACCAGCTTTATCACCCTTACTTGAACAAGATAGAAGGCGATATGGACCTTCAGAGTCAATTCTCTGAGATGGCATCCACTGCAGTAAACCACAAGGTAACCAACAATTGTTTAAGATAGTCTTCTAGTTACACAAATACTGACATCGATATGACAAAGGTTCTTATTTATTTTGATTTGTCCATAACACTATAAACTAAGTTAGGATTACGCTAATACTCGTCAATTTGAGCTGAATTTTCATATGGTATTGATGGTTAAAGAATAATTTGAGCAATCCATGATCTCGGATAGCAATTGACGAGCAAATTCAATTTACTATTGAATTCACTGTAATTATTTAACAATGGAAGCTATAGTGCAAATAGTGGGATGGTAAAACAAGATGTAGAATTATATAGCAAATACTGTCAAATGTACACCTTTCTATTTCTCTAATACACTCACAGATGTTCATATACCAACATAATAGGAAAAAATAGTAAAACGTCGTCCGTTGGTGTGAGAAGAAGCATAATTTAATTTCACAAAACAACCATTTCACCTTACTGTCATCTCCAGCAGTAGTGTTTCCTACATAGTATATTCCATTATGTTCCTAGGCAGTCAATTCTACACCCCATAATATAGTTAATTAATGCTACTTTATTTCAAAATGATTCAAATTGAACTTGATTAAAAGATCAAGCAAACGCAAGCTGCAAGCTGCAAGATTAACTACAACTTTGTCGATGAGTTTGGTTAGATTAAAAGTAACTTATTTTTAAGCTTAGCCATACATACTCTTAGCGCTATTTAATTAAAGCATAAGATACAGAGCAACAAAATCTAAGCTGCAGTATATAATACGTGAAACATTACCTTCGAGGATGATGAATGAAGCCCGTGATCTTCCATGGAAGGAAAAGGGAAAATCCACTCAAGTATAAAACATAGAGAACTCCACTGACAAATGCTATTTTAAAAGAAAAAAGAGATAAAAGGAAAAAATGACCTATATATAAAGAATTTCCTATCTTTGATGATAACCAAATCATCTAGAATGATCGTAATCGCATCGGACTGTTCGATGAAAAAAAAACGTCTTCTTGCGTGGAAATTACAACTTGAAAATAGAGAACGTTGGGGTCGTCGTCCAGAAGGACTGATTAGGAAAAATTTATGTGGATTCTTCGATTTTAACAAGGATTTTGCCATTTCTTTGATGGTTTCGAAGGATTTTTGCATTTTCGTTTCTGGGCAGTTGCTCTGATGATTGGATAGGTTGTTGCAAAGGTCATCTTCAACCCACGTAAACCCAATTTTACTCCAAATTTTCACTTTTTAAATTAAATTTGAATTACAGTTACACTATTTTACCTTTTCTGTTCTGACCCAACAAAACTAAATTTTAAACCAAATATACATTATTCATTATTTTTCTTATTTTATATTTTTTAAAAAATACAATTTCATTATATGAAATTATTTCGATAATTAAATATAAAAAGCGTATTTATATTTATAATAATTAATATTTTATAAATTTTATTTTTTTATTAATTAATTATTTTGAACACTTAAAATTAATTTTGTCATAAACTAATTAAAATTAAACTTTTTATTAGCTACAAATTCGAAAAACAAGCATGAAAATTTAAAATATGGAATATGAAATACGTAACAATGAGACAAGTAGAAATAATATAAAAAATTTAGTCTTGGGAGTTGCTATATTCTTCCCACAAATGCTCAATCAACGCATTTTTAGTGCAATGTGTGCTTCCATATTCTTAATCTTTCGATGTCGAGTAAGGAAGTCTTGAAAACGTTGATTCTCGTCTACAGCGACCTCAACTGTTGAACTCGGCCCTTCCACAAATGCGCCAATAGGTGCACTAAGGTCTCGTTCGTCCTCCACTATCATGTTATGCATGATAATGCATGCTGTCATTATGTCATGCAATACATTTTTCTTCCAAGACCGAGCCGGTCCGCTGACAGTGTTAAACATTGATTGAAGCACCCCAAATGCGCGTTCAACGTCCTTTCTAGAACTTTCTTGCCTCATTGCAAAATATTTTTTCTTCGGATTTTGAGGATCATGGATCGTCTGATGAGAATCGAGAAAGTCAAACCATGATGCACGTGCTCGTGGAACCCATGACGAGATCCGAAGTCGAAGAGGTTCAAGATTCGAGGCTAAACAATGTGAATAAGTCAAGAAAAGCAAGCCGAGAATCAAATTGGAGCCAAAAAGAAGAAGAAATTGGAATCAGCCAATTTCGGTCGACCGAAAATCATTCCGGTCGACCGAAAGTCTGCAGAGATTTTTGAAGGCAGCCTCAGTCGCGTTCGGCTGAGGCTTGGTCGACCGACAGTCCCATTTCGGTCGACCATGTGATCGACCGAAAATGGTTCAGTCGATCGTGTCGGTCGACCGAAACACCCCGTTTCATAAAAACGGGGTTTTTGTTGCAATTTCCACAAAAACGGGGTTTTGTTGCAATTTCCGAAATTTACACATTTTGCCCATTTTGTACCTTTTATACACATTTTCTTGTCATTTGTAAGATAACTTGGTGATGTTCAATGTGAATCTCTTGAGAGAGTTCCTCTTGTGGGTGAGGTAAATCCCATTTCTTGATCTTGTATCTCTTAGGAAATTAATCAACTTTATCTTGAGTATTATTATTCTTGTGTTGTTGTTTATTTCCGCCACCTTGAAATTTGTTTATTTCTTTCCATTGGGCTAGGGTTTGTTAATCCTTGAATTTTGGGTTAGATTTAAACTTGGGTTAAGGTGTTTATCCTTTATTTTACCACTTTAGCTTTCTTGGGTTTTGTATTAAATTGTTGTGGGAATTTTCGGTCAACACACCGAAGGGGTTCGCATTATTTGGTATCAGAGCTTGGCTCTAATTTGGTAAACATATCCTTTACATTATTGTTGTTGTTATTTAAAAAAAAAAATCCGAAAATTGGAAAAAAATTGGAGAAAATTTATATGCCCATGTGTATTGTTGATTTCATGTATTGGGTATATTGATTGTGAAATTGTTGGGGGTTTCTATTAGCAAAACACTTACTTTCCTACATTATCCAAAGTGTTTGATAAATTGTCCCAAAGAAAAATACCCCATTCATGCCTTATTATTCAATGCCCATAACTTGTTAATTACTTGGAGCTATCCAATTCTCATCATTGAGATTGTGTTATCAACATTTTATTCCATATATCACTTGCTTAATCCATTGGATAATTGTTGATCATTCACTTCTTGCCACAATTGTATTGTTGGGGGTTTTCATATATCCACATTATCCACATTCAAGGTCATTCAAAGATTGAGTACAAGTTGTTTGATAAATTGCCTCATTGAAAATTTACACTCTTGTGCTTATTGTTTTACATATATGCCTTGTCTATTAATTGTGGTTTGTCAATTCAATTGCTAAATTGTGTTCCTAGCATCCTATCCCACATAAATATTGTTCCTTTTGAGTTTAGCAATCACATAAATTCTACTTGCTATTTGTATCTACTTGTTATAAATTCTTTCTTCCTTTGTTTGTGATTTCCTTGACTTCACAAGAATTATACTTTGTGGTTTAGTTGATTACCTTCCTTGGAGAACTTGAAAAAGGAGATTTGAGTGGAAAAAGACAAGAGTGGTGAGCTCAATAGAGGGTAAAAATCAAATTTGAGTGAAACACGAGAGAAATATTTTCTTGTGAGAACACTTTCACACTTGCACACCATGTCCGTTTTCAATTCTCAAACTCAAGATTTGAAGTACTTGTTGGAAAATCTTTCAACCACCATGGCTAGACAAATGGAGAATATTGGGGGTGAGTTGGAAAATTTAGGAACAAGAGGGGAGAGTACATCAACTAGTATGGGTGAAGAAAATAGGGATGGTAGGAGAAGGTTGAGGGATAAATTTGGGAACATTGTGTATAGGGATGGAAGTAGAAAACCAAATGGGAAGTTGAATAGGAAAATTAGAATGGATGTTTGGGATGATGAAGGGGATGGTGAACAAAATGGGAGCTTGTATAGGAAAAGAGGAGAATGGGTAGATATGAGTGGAGATGTTGATGATAATATTGATAGAACAAAAATAAAGAGTCCATCATTTCATAGGAGGGATGATAATGAAGGGGAAGTTGAAAGAGGTTGGAGAATGGGTAGGAGAAGAAGAGAATGGGTAGATAGGAGTGGAGATGGGATGGATGAGAAGGTTGATATTGAGCAAATGAAGACTTTATCATTCCATAGGAGGGACGGTAGTGGAAGTAAAGAAGTAGTGAAGGAGATGAATGCTAGGCCGCCACAATCTTTGGCCCATGCTAATGAGATGGAGGAACATGGGGAGGATAATTTCTACACTAGGTGCCTAGTAAGTGATAAACCATGTAGTCTCATGATAGATGGGGAGGTTGGCACTAATTTGGTGAGTGCTAGTAGAGTTGAGAAATTGGGGTTACCGATTATAAAGCATCCTAATCCCTATGTATTGCAAAGGTTGAATGACTACGGGGAGGTGAGGGTAAGTGAACAAGTTCTTCTTACTTTTCACATTGGTACTTATAGTGATCAAATATTATGTGATGTGGTTCCCTTACACACTACTCACATAATCTTGGGGAGACCTTGGCAATGTGAGCGAAATGTGAATCTTGATAGGAAAAGGAACCGGTGTAGCTTCAAAATGAACGAAAAAAAGGTTGTGATCCTATCTTTGAGCGCGGAAGAAGTATGCAAAGACCAAATGAAGCTCAAGAAGGAATTCGAGGAAGAAAAATAGAAGGAGAAAGAAAAAGAAGAAAAAGAAAAGGGGAATAGGAAAATAAAAGAGAATTCAATTGAGCAAATTGAAGAAAGCAAAAATAAGAGCATGAAAGTTGGGGCCTCGACCCTAGAAAAATGTGAGGAATTGAGAGTTGGAGCCACGACTCCAGAAAAAGGAGAGACAAGAGAAGAACTGAGAGTTGGGGTTCCTACCTCAGAAAAAGGTGAGGTAGTGATGAGTGCCACCAAGAAGATTGAGAGAAAAGATCACCCCAAAATGTTCTTTACTCTTGAATATTCTAACACTTCCCTCCCTAGTTTGGTTATTTCTTTGTTGCAGGAAATTGTGAGGCCAACTTATCAAGGCAACAAAGAACTCCAAAAGCATGCCTTATGGAAGAAATTCATGAAAACATTTTCCTACAACAACGAGTACAACCGAGGTAAAGAAAATGACATAACCGATGCAACATCTAGGAGGTATGCTCCTAACATTTCTTTGAATGCAAGGTTATTGTGTTTTGAATACATTAGAGGGTTGTATGATCTTGATGTAGATTTGACAAGTGTGTTGTTGACTTGTGAAAATGTAACATGTGGTAAAAATCATTGTCGTGATGAGTGCTTAATTTGTAAATGCAACTTTTTGCATGTGCCCAATTGCATAAGTACCAAATCTTTTTGTGAAAATGTTGCATTTAGTACATATCATTGGCATGATAAATTCTTATTTTGTGAAAATATGCTTGTCATGGATATTGACTCTCTAAAGGAATTGCTAGTTAGGGGAGTCCATGGGAGAGATTTATTGAGATGTCTTGATGATAAAAGGACTTCGCTTCTAACATTTCTAGATGCTCCATCATTCCGTGTTGACCATAGTAAGAGCATGCATGTTAAATATCCGAATTTTTTAAACATTTATGAATCGTGTCGTGAGCAATATTTTGATGGATTCTATGGGCGTGATGATTATTTGTTTTGGAAAATTGGATTGTTTCCTTGTAAAAGTGACATGCGTAAATTGCTAGTGGGAGGAGCACATGATAGTTGGTTGTTGGGGCGATTTAAAATTAACGGGGTCTTAGGTGTATTATGTGATCAATCTTATTGGCCTACTTTGAAGCTTGGTGTTGAACATGTTTGCACTTGTAGTAAATTCCGAACTTGCAAACTAGCTAAACTCAAGTTTTTGCCCCAAGAATTCCATGCATATTTGCCAATCCTGAGTAAACCTTGGACTGCTATTTCTATGAATTTTATAGTGGGTTTACTTGGAATAAAGAAAGAAAATGATGTTATTTTTGTGATTGTTGGTAGGAGTATTAAAACGTCGCATTTGATTGCATATAACGAAACCAACAAGGTCATCAACATAGCTAATATTTTCTTTCAGGAAGTTGTGCAATTGCACGAAATTGGTGCTAATTTTGTGGTTGTTAAATTTGCTTGTAATTTAATTGTTCATCATATTAGCAAGTTTTCTCCACTTAAAGATGCTTGTGACTTTATCCTATTAACTCTGTTGAACTTTATGCACATGTTTATCGAAGAAACAGTTGGTTTAGGTGGGCACGAGAATGCACCTTTGGTTAAGCTCCTTTGCAGGAGGCTCGAGCTTCCATTTAGGGGAATTGGAATGCAATGTGCTTCCAATGCCAACCATGGTGGGAAACATATTCCGTTTGATCCAGGCGGCCGGATGTGTTCCCATTCGTGGAAGGAGCGACACCCCGATCAAATAAAATCCAAACTACTACTCTGTGGTGTTGGCACATCTCAAACTCTTGGCAGAGCCTACAAATTGATTTTGCACGGTGAGTATGAAATTTCAGTTACATTTATTGTGTCTGGATTTTCTATTTTTATTGTAGGTGCCGATTCGTGGTCGAATCTCTTTCGAGATGGAGGAGATGATAAGAATCGCGAAAGTCTAACTTCATTGCATGAACCTGTGGTACACAATGTTGCAAGATCAAAGTTCAAGTGCATTCAAGCAAGATTCGAGGTCGAATCCTTTTCAAGAGGGAGGGGATGATGAGAATCGAGAAAGTCAAACCCCGATGCACGTGCCCGTGGAACCCATGACGAGATCCGAAGTCGAAGAGGTTCAAGATTCGAGGCTAAACAATGTGAATAAGTTAAGAAAAGCAAGCCGAGAATCAAATTGGAGCCAAAAAGAAGAAGAAATTGGAATCAGCCAATTTCGGTCGACCGAAAATCATTCCGGTCGACCGAAAGTCTGCAGAGATTTTTGAAGGCAGCCCCAGTCGCGTTCGGCTGAGGCTTGGTCGACCGACAGTCCCATTTCGATCGACCATGTGATCGACCGAAAATGGTTCGGTCGACCGTGTCGGTCGATCGAAACACCCCGTTTCATAAAAACGGGGTTTTTGTTGCAATTTCCACAAAAACGAGGTTTTGTTGCAATTTCCGAAATTTACACATTTTGCCCATTTTGTACCTTTTATACACATTTTCTTGTCATTTGTAAGATAACTTGGTGATGTTCAATGTGAATCTCTTGAGAGAGTTCCTCTTGTGGGTGAGGTAAATCCAATTTCTTGATCTTGTATCTCTTAGGAAATTAATCAACTTTATCTTGAGTATTATTATTCTTGTGTTGTTATTTATTTCCGCCACCTTGGAATTTGTTTATTTCTTTCCATTGGGCTAGGGTTTGTTAATCCTTGAATTTTTGGTTAGATTTAAACTTGAGTTAAGGTGTTTATCCTTTATTTTACCACTTTAGCTTTCTTGGGTTTTGTATTAAATTGTTGTGGGAATTTTCGGTCAACACATCGAAGGGGTTCGCATCATCGTCTGTATAAGTGTTGACCACTTTGGGTATATTCTATCAGCTAACTAATATCCCATTGTGTACTGTTTTCCTTGTATGACATAGTTTGCCGGTGGAGCTACACCGTCTGCCAAGTCAGAAAATAGATGAGACGATTCCAACACATTAATATCGTTATTTGAACCTGGTAATCCAAAATGAGCATGTCATATCCAAATATCATAATCGGCCACAGACTCGAGAATTATTGTAGGGGACCCACTACGGCCTGTATATTGTCCAGCCCATGCAGTGGGACAATTCTTCCATTCCCAATGCATGCAATCAAGGCTTCCTAACATACCTGGAAATCCACGTTGTTGCCCAATATACAATAATCTCGCAATGTCATCGGCATTTGGTGCCCGCAGGTAGCGTGGTGAAAATACCTCCACAACTGCTTGACAGAATCGTTGCAGACTCACCAAGCAAGTTGACTTACCTATTTTGACGTACTCGTCAGTGGCGTCAGCTGCAATTCCATATGCCAACATCCTCATTGCAGCCGTGATTTTCTGAAATGGAGACAGGCCAAGCCTTCCAAAGTCGTCGCGTTTTTGCACGAAATACTCATCACGACTTTGCACCGCCTGAAGTATATGTATGAATAGATTTCGGGACATGCGATAACGTCGACGGAACTTTTTTTCATCGAACTGTGGATTTGCAGAAAAGTAGTCGTTCCACAAGCGTTGATCTACTGCTTCGCGATCACGTTCGACCACAAGTCGACCAACGATTAAACCCCTACGAGGTGCACCATCCATTTGGTTCTCAAGCAGACGAGCCCGACGACGGATGTTGTTTTGTCGAATGCGAAGCACAATCTCCTCTTGCTTGTCAATGTGTTTAAGATGTTCAACAAACTCTTCATCACTGTCGTGATCTGTAGCGACCAAGAATTTTTACGCGATTAATAATTATTTTAATAGAAAATCGTGTCGCTACTATTTCACCCATTTTTATTAAGTTAACGCCACGACGTATTCGTATAACCAAGTCAAGAAATAATCGAGATCGTTCGATTTTAAATTAAATTCCGAATTTCTAAAAATATCTCCATTCTCTTGATTTAAAGTATATTAAGTCTAAGTACTTAATTCAATGTTATCCCAATATTTATTTATACAAAAATTACTTTTATTATTTAAATTAAGAAAATATATGCAAGCATGAGAGGTTCCATTATATGTAATCATGAAGAGCATAATATTTGTATAAATATGGAAAAGTATATGAATGATTTATATACTCCATTATATATAATCATGAAGAGCATAATATTTGTATAAATATGGAAAAGTATATGAATGATTGATAAGACTCCATTATATGTAATCATGAAGAGCATAATATTTGTATAAATATGGAAAAGTATATGAATGATTTATATACTCCATTATATATAATCATGAAGAGCATAATATTTGTATAAATATGGAAAAGTATATGAATGATTTATATACTCCATTATATATAATCATGAAGAGCATAATATTTGTATAAATATGGAAAAGTATATGAATGATTGATAAGACTCCATTATATATAATCATGAAGAGCATAATATTTGTATAAATATGGAAAAGTATATGAATGATTGATAAGACTCCATTATATATAATCATGAAGAGCATATTATTTGTATAAATATGGAAAAGTATATGAATGGTGCTTTACTTTAAGAAAAGGATGTATTAAAATTAATAGAATTGAATGATTATGTTTACAATATGCCAAATTTATACATCTATTTAAACCCATCTCTTTTACACACAACTCTACACATATACACTTATTTCCAATCTCTTGACAAAATCCACAAGTAAGAGAAATTCAAGGTGGTCAAGAAAGTTTTGGTCCATTTACTACTACACTTCATTTTAATCTTTTAAAAGGTAAGTATATCTTATGTTTTTATGAAAAGTAAGTATGTTTTTATGAAAGGTAAATACACCTTATGTTTTTATGAAAAGTAAGTATGTTTTTATGACAAGTAAGTATATCTTATGTTTTTATGAAAAGTAAGTATGTTTTTATGAAAGGTAAATACACCTTATGTTTTTATGAAAAGTAAGTATGTTTTTATGACAAGTAAGTATATCTTATGTTTTTATGAAAAGTAAGTATGTTTTTATGAAAGGTAAATACACCTTATGTTTTTATGAAAAGTAAGTATGTTTTTATGACAAGTAAGTATATCTTATGTTTTTATGAAAAGTAAGTATGTTTTTATGAAAGGTAAATACACCTTATGTTTTTATGAAAAGTAAGTATGTTTTTATGACAAGTAAGTATATCTTATGTTTTTATGAAAAGTAAGTATGTTTTTATGAAAGATAAATATACCTTATGTTTTTATGAAAAGTAAGTATGTTTTTATGAAAGGTATTACCTTATGTTTTTATGAAAAGTAAGTATGTTTTATGAAAGGTAAATACACCTTATGTTTTTAAAAAAAGTAAGTATGTTTTTATGAAAAGTAAATATACCTTATGTTTTTACGAAAATGTTTGGATCATTGCTATGAAATCAATCTCACAATATTGCTATAGGTCCCATATGATATGTTTATGATTATGCTAAGGGGACCGGAGTTTAGTAGCGCTACACATAAGAATTCTTGCCATTTAAGTTCGGTAAAATTCTTGTGTCTCCCTATGTTTATGAGTATTTCGATCCTATCCTATGTTATGATGAAAATGATCCATATGCTTTCAAAAGAAAATTTATGCTTGGTATACTTACTGGGATTTTATAAATCTCACTCCACGATATTTACCATTTTCAGATAATTGAAGGTTCGAGGCGGTCAACATGGAAGTGGCAAAAGTGGTTAAGATTGATGAGATAATTATGTTGAACTTTATGTAAGAAAATTATGTTCTATTTTTATTCACAAATAAAATTATGGGATTCTAATTATTCTTTTGAATAATTTTACATTACTATTTAAGTCTCGATAATATGATATGAGTCACTTTTAGTGGCACTCGAATGGAAGAGAATTCGGGTCGTCACAGTTGGTATCAGAGAAAAGAGTTTTAAAAACGATTCTGTAGATTTTTGAAATTTTATTTCTTTAAAAAAAAAAAAAATCACTATTCACGTGAACAGTAAAACGACGTGCTATTCATGATGAACAGTGAA
This sequence comes from Ligustrum vulgare, assembly GCA_963555705.1. Taxonomy (NCBI): domain Eukaryota; kingdom Viridiplantae; phylum Streptophyta; class Magnoliopsida; order Lamiales; family Oleaceae; genus Ligustrum; species Ligustrum vulgare. The sequence continues at coordinate 36,108,287 of OY743186.1, read as the reverse complement.
CGAAATCACTATTCATTATTAAAAAAAAAAGTTGAATTTTGACATGTCAAGTATGGTTATGATTTTGAAAAGCATGATGAAATTTGATGTGCGAATTTCAAGGACAAAATTCATTTTAAGCAAGGGAGTTTGTAATGTCCTGAAAATTTTATGGAATATAATTAGTTAGTGATATGATGTTTATATTGATGTCTTTGATAAATTTCTAGAAGTTCGGGGACTAAAGGAAAAATAAGATTTGACGATAAATTTTATTTGGGTTAAGTTATTAATTATTGATGGGGAGATAATTACTATATCGATATTGGATTTGTTTTGAAGACTGTGATTAATTAGGAATTATGATTCAAGAAAATGTTGATTTGGATACAACCACATTAAATTATTGTTGATTAAAGGAAAATAAGATTATATGAAATATTTTAACTCATCACTCTACTATGTCACTCTCCACGTATTGACTCCTCGAACCAGGTATGTTATATGCTTTGCAAGTCATTTACGATTTTATTAAGACATGTTAAGTATGAAATCTTCATATGTTATGAATCTTTATGTGTTACACATAATATACATGTCAAGTATGATATAAATTGATAGAAGACTCAATTTTTTTATTCTTTTCAATGTAGAATCATGAGACAGAGAGGATATTTATATGAATTTTGGTGCATATTAAGCTTAGTAAGATTGACTCAATTAGAAATTAAGTTGGGTTGTAACTTTTGCCCAAAATATATGGAATAATATATTAAACAAACAAAATTGATAATGAATTCGTACAATAATTTATCCCTTTATCACTACCTTTGTGTAAAAACAAGGGAAAAACTGTGGATGGTTATTAGTACTTCCTCTTCAAGTTTCAATTTTCGGTTCAATAATTTATCCCTTTATCACTACCTTTGCTTAAAAGCAAGGAAAAACTGTGGATGATTATTGGTACCACTCTTCAAGTTTCAATTCTGAAAAAAAAAAAAAAAAAAAAAATTCAGAAAGAAAAGAAAGAAAGAGAACGGGTGTTGAGCATAATGGGAATAATATGACTTAAGAATGATTTTCAAAATAATTGTTGTCCTCGAGTTTAGAAATGATAAACCTTAAATGGACTTTGCATAATTGATTTTAGACATGGCATTAAGTATGAGAAGTCAACAGAAATGATTAGAAATATGTTCAGATTATCTATCATTTAGATTTAATGAGAAATAGCGAGCCAATTTTATGAATTTTTATGAGATGTTAAGATTATAAGTGATATGATTTTAATGAGACTTTTATGAGAAGCATTATGAAGTTAGAGATTTAAAGATTTGGTTATTGGGAATTAAGTAATGGATATTATGTTGAGTAAGTGAATTATGCCTCTATATTGAAGAGAAATTTATTATGAACTTTGGCCTTGTGATTAAATTTTGGGAATATGATTTATGACTTATAAATATAAGTATGAGTAATCTTTTGAGCCAATTAAGGTATTGAAGGAAGTGATATTGTGATATTGACGACTATGATTTGAAATTTCTATGTTGAGGAATTATGAATTGATTTTCTGGAATATTTTTTTATGATATTGAAGTTTGATGAAATTGTGGTCAATTTTTAGATCGTTGTGATCAAATGTGAAATTATTTATTATTGTGAGTTATGAAGTATGCTTACGGTTTGAATAAGTCCAAATTTCAAAGGAAACTCTGCTTAGAATTTTATCGTTTGGAATTAAGAGCATAGTATGGTATGCAATCACTAAGAGAATTGAGGTTAGACATGCAAATTCATTTACATCACAAACGAGATTTAGTAGATGATAACAGAGATATTTATTATTTTCTCGTAAGGAGAACACACAAGAGTCACATTGGAAAGAAATACATGAAACACGCAAAATCAAAAGAAAGCAACATGGGAAATTCCTCAAATTGAGAGATGTGTTTCCGGAGTAGCCGTATCCTACCACCTCTGACCTTTTGAGGAAATAAAGAAACCTTCAAAGAGGTGTGTTTCGAGAGTAAGAATACTCCGTAATCTACCACCTGGAACCTTTGAGGTACACACAAGATTTAAACATTAAGGAAAATCCTAGGAAATTAGAGGGGTGTCTCGAGAGTAAGAATACTCCGTACTCTACCCCCACCTATTCTAAGATTCATAAAGTTAAGTTTACATTAACCGGACTCCATTTTCGCTTGATTCCCCTTCCTTGCGACCAATCTATCTTAACCCCTGCTGGATCTTGTATTGAGATATATGACTGCAGCTTATCCAGTAGTTCATCAATAGTAGGAGCAGAAATAAGAAGCCTTCTGAAAAATGGAGAGATGAATCCCTGTTCCACAGCATAATCAAGAAAGGTTAACAAACCATCAAAGAAACTGTTAACATTCAGAAGCCCAATAGGCTTAGTATGGAGATCTAGTTGAGCCCACGAGGTAATGTTAAAGATTTCTTCTAAGGTACCAAAACCTCCGGGCAGGGCTATAAAGGCATCAGAACCATATAGCATACAAGTTATGCGTTCATGGATGGATAAGGTTTGAACTTCCTTCCCTCGTGTTTTGCCTGCAACATCTACCAAAGGGACAGGTATGACACCGATTACTTTTGATTTCTCTGCAAGAGCAGATTGGGAAACACAACCCATTAGACCACTGCTACCACCCCCATACACAAGAGTGATACCTTTTTCCCCCAGTTTCTTTCCAAGATCTACGGCCGCTTCTAGATAACTGAAGCCTTTCCCCACTTTTGATCCACAAAATACACAAATAGTTTTGATCTGTCGAAGTTTTGGTGCTTCCATCTTTGATAGTATAGAAGAGAAAACTTACGAAGAAGATGTGATTTTGGGATGCCTGAACTATGAAATATGTTTGGCTATTTAAAGCCGAAAAAATTTACTGTTTTTGATTGATTATGAAAAAGTAAAGATTTACTTTTGACAAAATCGGCCAACTTTTGACTGTTTTACCAAAGATATCACCTTTCGGTGATTTATTTCCAGCTTTATCAAAACTCGAGAAAGGAAAATATATTTTATTTCCAAAACGCGTGAAAGAAAACAGCAAAATATTTTAAATGTGTATCAAGAGATTTACCTTATATCATTGTTGAACTGCCAGAAGCCTCATTTTGTAAAACAGACTGGCAAACAGGATCTTTTGCTATTATATTTTGGAGACTATAACGATTTTTGTCCTCGTTAAACTGAGCGTATAAGGAGAGAAGTTCACGTTGCACATAACCACTTGGGTGCGTCTCAAGAGTCAGTCGAATATCATCCAAAGACTCCTTACTCAGTCCACCCTTTATGAATTTGATTTTATCATCCCGATTAGTAGAAGAATATCCTACTATTTTGCAACGAGTATCACAGTTCCAACGAGCACATTTGTAGCAACCATTCAGCCTTTTTGCTCTTCGTTTCTTTGCGAAGGTGCTTTTGCCTAAACCAGGCATGTGCTTTGGAAATGTCATAGGTAATTCACCAGATAGTCGAACCTTTGCTTCGATCAACCAGCGAACATCTTCTGAAACACCATGAGCCATCAGCAACCTCAATCTTTCGAGTCTTATTCGATAAATTTTCCTCAGATCATTCATTGGAAGACTGGAATAATACTTGCGAATGTTTGTAAGAATGATATCTATGTTTTTGATGGATCTAACATCTTCCCAGCATGAACTATTTAAAAGCATTAAGGATCGGAGGGAATCCGCGTGATATTGATTCCAGCAAGAAAGCGCGGAATAGAATAATGGAAAAGAGGGAACAAGAGTTTATGCGCCGTTTACTTTCTTGATAAAAGGAAGATTTGATGATGACGGGATTTGAGATATGGAATATTTTCTTGGATTTTGGGTACCGATATTTTGATATAATAATCAAGGTATAGAAATAATACGGGGATACGTGAAAGTGAAATAAGGACTGTATTGAATCAGGATTAATAAGTTTGTGCAAGTGAAAGGAATACCTTACGGGAAATGTTATGATATTTGAGTTAAGAATTTTAATTATTTGGGAGATATTTGTTTATTGAATTTTGCAGAAATTTTGGGTTACAAATATTGGAAAGATAAACTGATGATTATGTTGATATGTGAATAACATGTTTGGGTATATTACATAGAGAATATTCAGGTAATCGTTTTAATTATTTTGGGATATTTGGTGATAAGAAGAAATGACAAATTATTATGGTATGATATGTTAGTAAAGATTTATTGAAATTTTAGAGATATTAATACGAATATTTGAGGTCACATGATACGATGATAAATGACAAGTTACATGAATACTACAAGATATGATGAAATATCACATACGATTGGGAATTTTCATTTTGATTCAGAAGAATTTATGAGTAGACATATGTCTATTATTGATAGAAAAGTCCATGTCTTAAGAAAACAAATTGATGCATTTAGTCAAAGTCCAGTGGGTTAAATATGGTTGGGTTAAATATGGTAGCGATGATGCTACATAAGAAGAAGAAGAAGAGATTCTGATTAAGTGTTCAGAAATCATAAGATCAAGTAAGATTAATTTCGAGGACGAAATTATTTTAAGGGGGTAAGTTTGTAGCGACCAAGAATTTTTACGCGATTAATAATTATTTTAATAGAAAATCGTGTCGCTACTATTTCACCCATTTTTATTAAGTTAACGCCACGACGTATTCGTATAACCAAGTCAAGAAATAATCGAGATCGTTCGATTTTAAATTAAATTCCGAATTTCTAAAAATATCTCCATTCTCTTGATTTAAAGTATATTAAGTCTAAGTACTTAATTCAATGTTATCCCAATATTTATTTATACAAAAATTACTTTTATTATTTAAATTAAGAAAATATATGCAAGCATGAGAGGTTCCATTATATGTAATCATGAAGAGCATAATATTTGTATAAATATGGAAAAGTATATGAATGATTTATATACTCCATTATATATAATCATGAAGAGCATAATATTTGTATAAATATGGAAAAGTATATGAATGATTGATAAGACTCCATTATATGTAATCATGAAGAGCATAATATTTGTATAAATATGGAAAAGTATATGAATGATTTATATACTCCATTATATATAATCATGAAGAGCATAATATTTGTATAAATATGGAAAAGTATATGAATGATTTATATACTCCATTATATATAATCATGAAGAGCATAATATTTGTATAAATATGGAAAAGTATATGAATGATTGATAAGACTCCATTATATATAATCATGAAGAGCATAATATTTGTATAAATATGGAAAAGTATATGAATGATTGATAAGACTCCATTATATATAATCACGAAGAGCATATTATTTGTATAAATATGGAAAAGTATATGAATGGTGCTTTACTTTAAGAAAAGGATGTATTAAAATTAATAGAATTGAATGATTATGTTTACAATATGCCAACTTTATACATCTATTTAAACCCATCTCTTTTACACACAACTCTACACATATACACTTATTTCCAATCTCTTGACAAAATCCACAAGTAAGAGAAATTCAAGGTGGTCAAGAAAGTTTTGGTCCATTTACTACTACACTTCATTTTAATCTTTTAAAAGGTAAGTATATCTTATGTTTTTATGAAAAGTAAGTATGTTTTTATGAAAGGTAAATACACCTTATGTTTTTATGAAAAGTAAGTATGTTTTTATGACAAGTAAGTATATCTTATGTTTTTATGAAAAGTAAGTATGTTTTTATGAAAGGTAAATACACCTTATGTTTTTATGAAAAGTAAGTATGTTTTTATGACAAGTAAGTATATCTTATGTTTTTATGAAAAGTAAGTATGTTTTTATGAAAGGTAAATACACCTTATGTTTTTATGAAAAGTAAGTATGTTTTTATGACAAGTAAGTATATCTTATGTTTTTATGAAAAGTAAGTATGTTTTTATGAAAGATAAATATACCTTATGTTTTTATGAAAAGTAAGTATGTTTTTATGAAAGGTATTACCTTATGTTTTTATGAAAAGTAAGTATGTTTTATGAAAGGTAAATACACCTTATGTTTTTAAAAAAAGTAAGTATGTTTTTATGAAAAGTAAATATACCTTATGTTTTTACGAAAATGTTTGGATCATTGCTATGAAATCAATCTCACAATATTGCTATAGGTCCCATATGATATGTTTATGATTATGCTAAGGGGACCGGAGTTTAGTAGCGCTACACATAAGAATTCTTGCCATTTAAGTTCGGTAAAATTCTTGTGTCTCCCTATGTTTATGAGTATTTCGATCCTATCCTATGTTATGATGAAAATGATCCATATGCTTTCAAAAGAAAATTTATGCTTGGTATACTTACTGGGATTTTATAAATCTCACTCCACGATATTTACCATTTTCAGATAATTAAAGGTTCGAGGCGGTCAACATGGAAGTGGCAAAAGTGGTTAAGATTGATGAGATAATTATGTTGAATTTTATGTAAGAAAATTATGTTCTATTTTTATTCACAAATAAAATTATGGGATTCTAATTATTCTTTTGAATAATTTTACATTACTATTTAAGTCTCGATAATATGATATGAGTCACTTTTAGTGGCACTCGAATGGAAGAGAATTCGGGTCGTCACATGATCGGGCATGGATGATGAGGATTCACCTAAATTAAAATTCATGTTTGTTAAATGTTTGATTTACACTTGGTATGTAGATGGTTAACAATGGCCTATTTATACTGCGAATCAATTCCTCTTTTTGTGTACAAAGCAAGCGCATGTAGAACAATTGTATAAGTAATGTGTACAAAACACTATTTACAAAGCACTATTTCATTTTTCAGAATTGTATCAATAATGTATCTGTACAAATCAATATTTGTAGGACAACATACGATGCTCTTCCTTTTTTGAAACTTGTATCTGTGTAAAGCAAGAATTGCAGCGATAATGTATCAATAATATACATATATGAAGCATTATTTGCCTAAAAAGTGATAGATTCTTTTTTCAAATTGACATTGGCCCCTACTAAAATCTCTGCATGGAGTACTATTTGCAGGTAAAGTAAGAATTGCTTCAAATTTGAAAATGGCCCCTACTAAAATCTCTGCATGGAGTACTATTTGCAGGTAAAGTAAGAATTGTTTCAAATTGAAAATGGCCCATACTAAAATCTCTGCATTGAGTACTATTTACAGGTAAAGTAAGAATTGCTCCAAATTTGACAATGGCCCCTACTAAAATCTCTGCATGGAGTACTATTTGCAGGTAAGTACCAATAATTTATCTGTATGAAAATGTGTTTGCAGAAGAAGCACTACCCTTTTGCCTATAAAAACTGGGCTAACTAGTTTAAACAAGCAACTCAAATTGTGCAATATCATAGATTGTTTCTGCAACAAAAAAATGTCTTCAAGCAAATGAACGGCTAGTTACACAATGGATGAGGACATCCATTTGACTCATGTTTACTTAGACATCTCCCAGGATCCCATTATCGGTATTCGCCAAAAAGGTTCGTAGTTGTGGCAACGTGTGGCAGAGGCATACAATAACACTAAATCAACCCACATGAATCCTCGACCAGAAAGATCCATCTCAACGCGTATAGGTGAAATTACAAGGCCGTCTCAAAATTGCGAGGTTGTGTTCGTCAAGTAGAAAATTTACATCCAAGTGGCGCATCGAAGCAGGACATTGTAGGCATTCATATTTAATATATATCTTTACTATAAATTCATATTTTACTGATTAACCTTTTCGTAACATGTCTTACAGATGGATAGAGCCAAAATGTTATACGCACAAGACCCAGCTAATAAGGGCATGTTCAAATTTGATCATTTATGGCCCCTACTAAAGGATATTGAGAAATTCTCTCTGACGCCGAGTGTTTCCCGCAATGACTTTCAAACATCCCCAAATGCTTTTACATCTTATGAACCAGACTACCCACTAGTCGGCTCTCCCTCGTCCCCTGGACTTTCATCATTTTCTTTGAACATGGAGAACGTGAATGTTGGGTGTACCTCGTCTGAAAGGCCGATGGGTGTGAAGAAGGCCAAAAAAAAAGATTGAAGATGAGACCAGAAAGGAATTGGATGAAATGAAGGCTGAAAACAAAGAACTCACGAATTTGGTAAGAAAAGGAGCAGCTGATAGACAAAACTTTTATCAATTACAAATGTATAAAGAGGATAACAAAATATTGTTGACAAACTTGGATTCAATATCAGACCAGATGACCCGTGAGTTCATAAGGAGTGAACAACAACGTATTATACGAAAGAGGACTCAACAACAACTGAATGAAAGTCAATCTGACTCAAGCTCATTCAGTCCGCTATTCGATGGTTTAAGTGGTTCCGGAGGAAATTTGCCAGATTACTGAAATACCCAATTTCTATTTACTATGTATTTGTTGTGTTTTATTTAAATTTTGGCGTGGTCCAATTATTTCCAACTGTTGCGTTTTTCAATCTAATTTTAATGGGTTACATTTTTTAATCAATTTCTATTTACTACTTGTTTATCACAAAAAATATCATTAACCACATTTGAATATAAATAAACATGCAAATTTATTTGACTACAAAAATTATGAACAAATTCAACTTTACATAACTTATTTTAAACAAGGTAAACAAAATTGTAGGGACCAAATGGACTATGAATAAATGAAATATGCACCAAAAACTACAAAACCAATATTTTAGAAACCAAAAAAAAAGAAAGAAAAATCAGAAAACTGGAAAAGCAATTTTCCGTCAACCTCGGCATTGCTACAGTGCAGCGCCATCTATGCAGTGATGGCGCTGCACTGTAGCAGGGTGCCCGGCTGGAGGTGAGCCCTGTGCCAAAATGGCGTGAAAACGCCATTTTGGTGCACAGCTGGAGTTGCTCTAACTAAAAATTAACCACGTCATAAATATATGAATAAATTACAGTCATAGTCCCCAACCATTATTTTGTAACATTTCTATCCTCGGTATATGAATTATTTGCGGATTAGTCCTAGAGAACAATTTACCTTCTCTTTGATTAACAAACTTAAAAACTTAATCAAAATTGTTATAAATAACATAAATATGTTAATGACCAATTACCATTATACCCCTGTAAACTTTACATATTACGATTGTGCCATTGTCCACTCCTATAAATAGGAATCTTATTTTCTTGTATTAGACACACTTATTGAATGAAGAAAATTCTCTCCTCTTCTCATCTCTCTCTCTCTCTCTCAATCTATCTCTAGTATTGTTATTATGGTAGTTATACAATACGTTATCAGCACAAATCTCTAGTCAATTGAGTAATATGATGGGAGTATGCTCTACAGTTGCATCTAAATCATGAACCTCTGTATCAGAAACCTGATTATTATAAATCAACATTTTTCATTCTCAAATCAAACACTTTTGGTTTTAAAAAATAAATCACATATTGTAGATCTGAAAACTTCAAGAAACATGGAAACTTTGCATAATCCAAAACGTTCCACAAGAGGAAAGAAACATGTTCTCGATGTTGTGCAACAAGAAAAATTGTACAATCTGAAACTTTCAAAGTAGATCTACGCCAAACCATACATCCAATTAACGATCGGAGGCCAGATTTGGAATCACTACGATGAGACGAATCTCCGGCACCGGTACGTGTCGATGATGACGCAACGGAGCGGTGGCGCGTGAGTCACGTGAATCCCACGCGCAGACGTCAATTCGGCGCATAAGGGGGAATCAGATGGATTCCGAAAACGATCATAAAATAAAGTTTGTTCGTCTCGACATTCCGAATTTTTCTGTGCTCTTACATTTCTGTTTAGTTCAGTTTTGGACATTTTCCTGTGGTCGAACGTGACGGCTTCGTAAAAACTATTTTTGAAGCAATTCCGGCGAGATTTTGAACTTTGGACCAAAAGTAAGTTTGTTCTAAATCAAATTTCAAACCTATTGACGATTTCGATTTACTCATATGATCAATATATTAAAATATGGACGCTTTTTCCCTTGATGATACGTTAAAATATATTAATCGTGATTTAACGAATTTGATCAATCATGATTACTGATCTTATGATAAGTGTTAATAGAATATATATTCTCAATCATTTAACACTACTATGTGATCAATAAGTTAAATTTAAAGATTTAAACAAGGTACAAGTAATATAATAGTTACCATGTCGTGAGGTATTGAGTTATTGATTAAATATAACTCATTATCGTAACGGATTGGACTATTATGAATGCCTTAACTGGATTTATGACTTTCTCATTTATGAAAGGTAATTATTTCATTATGTTGTTACCACCTATATGGTTGGTTCTACCAGTTATAAGCATATTACGTTACCACCTATATGGTTGGTTGTACTGGTTTTAAATATTTTTGTTCATATAAATTCGATATATTATTGTTATTTGATATTTCAACAAAATGGTACCAGAAGTTACCATTACAAAAAGGTTGTTGAATTTTAATGAAAATATTTTATCAAACGGTACCAGAAGTTACCAATATCTGTATTGAAAGACAGATGAACATAAATTATCCAACAAGAAAAATGTTGATGTATGATAAGATAATATCACATGATAGCACGGAAATGGCTAATGTGAAAATAATTTCATCAGTATTATGAGATAAATATTATATGATTGAGATAAACAAATTTGATCAAAGTTTTTGCACAAGCACTTATGTACTCCAGAATAAGTACATATTTACTCCAGAAGAAGTAAAGATTATCATCTAAACATATTGAAATGATATTATTATTATTGCTCCTGAAGAAGTATAAATGAGTCATACTTAAACATATTAAGAAAAGAGATACATGTAAAACATAAAAGGGGGGAAACATTTATGATCCTCAAAAGTAGAGGTGTGAATCAAGAGTAAGAATACTCCGTACTCTACCACTCCTAATCATTTTGAGGTTCACTTGATTAAGTTCAAATATTCATCAATATTAGAGGTGTGTCTCAAGAGTAAGAATACTCTGTACTCTACCACCCACAATATTTTGGAGATTCACAAGGATAAATCTAAATTAACCAGACTCCATTTTCGCTTGGTACCCCTTCCTTGCGACCAATCTATCTTAACTCTTGCTGGATCTTGTATTGGAACATATGATTGTAACTTTTCCAGCAGTTCATTGATAGTGGGAGCAGAAATAAGGATCCTCCTAGAAAATGGAAAGATAAATCCCTATTCCACAGCATAATCAAAAAATGTTAGTAAAACATCAAAGAAGTTGTTAACATTTAAAAGCCCAATAGGCTTATTATGGAGATTCGGCTGAGCCCATGAGGTAATATTAAAGATTTCCTCTAAAGTACCAAAAACTCCAGGCATGGCAATGAAGGTATCAGAACCATATAACATGTAAGTTATGCGTTCATGAATAGATAACGTCTGTACTTCATGCCCTCGTGTTTTACCTGCGATATTTGTTAAAGGAATAGGTATAACACCTATCACTCTCGCTTTATCTGTTTGAGCGGATTGAGAAACACAATCCATCAATTCACTGCTGCCCCCTCCATTTACTAAATTGATACCTCCCTCTCCCAACTGCTTCCCTAGGAGCACTGATACTTCTAGATACTCAAAGCCTTTTCAGATTTTTGATCCACAAAATACATAGATTGTTTTGATCTGTCGAAATTTTAATCATTCCATCTTTTAAGAGTATAAGGAAGGAAAACTTACAAGGAAATGTTATTTTGGGATGCATTAAACTGCGAAATTACTTGACTTTTTAAACTTGAAAATATTCACTATTTACTGCTCGTCTTTTGAAAAAGTTTCTATTTATTTTTGACTAAATAATGCCACTTTTGATCATATCTCTGATAGCGTATTTAATACTCCATAATGGACACTCTTTCGGTGATCTCTCAGTAACAATCTGTTAATAGCGAAAAAATGTAAATACCAAATACTTTGTTAAAATATATATGCATACATATATACACTATACTGATTTACCTTGTATCAATGCTGAGTAGCCAAAACATTATTGTTTATAACAGCCTGGCAAACAGGATCTTTTGCTAATATATTTTTGAGACTATAACAGTCTTTATCATTGTTGAATTGAGTCCATAAAGATAGTAGTTCACGCTGCACATATCCACAAGGGTGCGTCTTAAGAGTCAGTCGAACATCATCCAATGACTCCTTACTCAGCCCACCCTTAATGAAATCTATTTTATCCTCTCGATTTATGGATGAATATCCTATTGATTTACAATGGGTATCACATGTCCATCGAGCACATTTGTAACAACCTTTCAATCTTTTTACTCTTCACTTCTTTGCAAAAGTACTCTTACCTAAGCCAGGCATGTGCTTAGAAAATGAATCTGGTAATTCACCTGCTAATCGAACTTTTGCTTCGATCAATCAACGAACATCTTCTGGGATACCTTGATCCATCAGCAGCCTCAATCTTTCGAGTCGAACTCGATAAATCTTTTTCAAAACATTTATCGGAAGAATGTAGTAGTATTTGCGAATATTTGATAATATAACATCCATTTTGATGGATCCGATCTTCTTCCCAAGTGATCTATTTAAATGCATTATTTAACGCGTAAAAGAGCGGTAGCTCCGCGTGTCATTGATTCCACCAAGAAAAGGGAAAGATTTGTAATCAAAATGATGGGGAAAATGATCATTTTTTGAGATTTCAGGCTAATCACCCTTTTAGATATAATAAATCAAGGTATACTGATTTATAAATTCGAACAAGTAAATATTGTATTGAACCAGAAGTTCATACGTAATATGTATATAGTATTGAACCAGAAGTTCATAAGTGATATATATATTGTATTGAACCATAAGTTCATCGATATTGTATTGAACCAAATATTCATACATAGAAGTAAAATAAAACCGTATTGAATCAGAAGTTCTATAATGAACGGTTAGATCATCAAAAGCCTCAAATATTTTGCTATGAGAATAACTTGTTTAACTTGAGAAGCTTTTATGATTTCTAAGAAGTGCGATATGTATACACTCCACTAAAACGCACATAGATATATGATTGAGATTATATCCCTAAATATGAATGACATATGTTGCGACATTTTTAACCGATTGATATAATATAAGATTTGTGAACATTATGGGGAAAACACGCCTGAAGCGTAATTATACCTGAAGCATAATGACAATCGATTCCAAAAACAAATATCTATTGAATAATATAGATGATCCCTTTGAGGCTAAATACTCATGGTGATTAAAATGGACATAGTTAAATGATAAGAGATTTATGTACTTGATGATATAAAAAAGATCTCTATATGTTATATTGAGATGAAATGAAATCGATAAATAAATCAAATACATATACAACCCTCTTGTGAAAATGAGGTTGATGAAATTATAATACTTTGGTCAAATATAAAAATCCCAATGTAGGGATTATTGTTACCTGAAGTCCAAACACTTAAATGTGTAAAGCCAGTAATTGTTTGTACAAATGAAAAATATTACACAGTCGTAAAAGACGACTCGTTGCGCGCGAAATTTTTCATAGAACTGGCATGACATATGGTGGATAGACTATAATCTAAATCACTAGCTTGAGCTCTTTGATATACCAATGACTGAGATCAAAATGTATGATTCTCATCTCGGTACTTTGAGAGTATTCTTTGATGTACCAGTTGATCGCGGTACGTTGGGATTTCAAGTAAAATGACTGTAAATTATATGTCGAAATTGATATTTATTTCAATGATTGATTATACTTATACAAATCAGAAATTGTGGTTTATGAGATGCAAGAACATACATGTATAATCATTGAAAGATTCAATATACCCAGATTAGTATCAATATAGAATGATACAAATGACTCCATGATATTATATGTTGAAATTGAAATTGGAGTGCACTATTTATGACATCTGGAAAATTGATTATTCACTAGAAGTAAATTTGAAAATGAACAATTTATTATTCACCAGAAGTAAATATGGAAATGAATATGTTTAATTATTCACCAGAAGTGAATTCTAGATTTAATTATTCACCATAAGTGAATATGGAAATGAATATGTTTAATTATTCACCAAAAGTGAATCCTAGATTTAATTATTCACCAGAAGTGAAAGATGCAATCGGTAAATTAGTAAAACATTAATTGATATAGCATGTTATGCTGTCATAAATGAGCTATGAACAATTAAAATAAAGCTCATTATAAATGATATGTTTGATGAAAAGATTCGAGACTGCATCAATATACTTGTGATATTCCATGAAAAGAATAAATATGTGTTGCGCTCTTTTTCCCTTAACTGAGGTTTTGTCCCACAAAGTTTTCCTAACAAGGTTTTTAATGAGATAGTAGTTGTGACGTATTAATGAGAATTAATGAGAATAATGTACTCTTTTTCCATTCGCTAAGGTTTTGTCTCACTGGATTTTCCTAGCAAGGTTTTTGAAGTATTATCATAGCTATCTACGAGCTATAATTCATCAACACATTGTTATACTGGAATGATATCAACAAATGAAGAAAATAATAAACGTCTTATGAAGAATATTATGATATCGGCTACACACAATGAGATTTATATATATATATATATATATATATATATATATATATATATATATTCCAGACAAGAGATGATATCAATGTTCAAGAAGTTCATGAATCCTCGATTGCACACTTTAGGGAGAGAATCATGCTGTACTCTTTTTCCTTTGTCCAGATTTTGTCTTACTAGGTTTTCTTGACAAGGTTTTAATGAGGCAGCGGCTGTACTCTTTTTCCTTAGTTCAAATTTTATCCTACTGGGTTTTACTGACAAGGTTTTAACAAGACAACACTTCAGAAATTCAAGATTCAGTACACGATTTGTTCTACTTATCATTGACTTGTTTTCAAACATTAGACTCAATGATTCACGATGGCAAATATCAAGGGGAGCAGCTGTACTCTTTTTTCTTCGCTCAAGTTTTATCCCACTGGATTTTCTTAGCAAGGTTTTAACGATACAGTAATTGCGAAATAGGTCATTCAAGGGGGAGTGTTATAAATAATATAAATATATGAATGACCAATTACCATTATACACCTGTAAACTTTACATATTACGATTGTGACATTGTCCACTCCTATAAATAGGAACCTTATTTTCTTGTATTAGACATACCAATTGAATGAAGAGAACTCTCTCTCTCTCTCTCTCTCTCTCTCTCTCTCTCTCTCTCTCTCTCTCTCTCTCTCTCTCTCTCTCTCTCTCTCTCTCTCGTATTGTTATTATGGTAGTTTTACAACAAAAATAACAATTTTACCATCATAATAAACAAAAAAACAAAAATGAAATTTCATTTTTCTTTAACTTTTTTTATTCTTGTGTTTATTTATTTAATTAGAAGATAACATCAAAATTGTCCTTATAGTAATCTTTTAGCTCGTTAATTAAATTGAAGGATAAAATTATCCTTTAGGATGAACCTCGTTGATTATTATAAAACAAAAATGGAAGACGAAGATGGCTTATGGCTACTAGCCTACTACGAGGCTCAAAAGTTCGAGACCATTGCACCGAATCATTCCTCATACTACAAGGTATTTAGAGGGTTAAAAACACAACTAGTCACGACATCCGAACATACATTGTTATTTTACTTCGTAGATGAACCTTCTCATTTTTAGATTCTAATCACCTAATATACTTACATTTGATAAAAGCGCGTTGATCAACTGAAAGTGAAGAAAGACTAATAAAGGCAGTAAGATGCACCCATATTTTTAGGAAGCAAGCTCCTTGAAAGCAATGTTAATAGATTCATAGTCCCGAGTGATCTCCCGAGATTATGCACTTGTTTGAAATCAATTAAAATCTAGATTTTAATCAAAATCGAAGTCAACGATCAATTTCAATCACATATTTCACGTTTCATGTGACCCGCAACTTTTCAATCGCTCATCAGATCTCATTAAACTTTTACTAAAATCTATTCAAAATTTGATTTTAATCCATGATCAAAGTCATGATGGAAACAGAGAGAGATATCAAAGCATTTCCTTGTTAACTTTCATCATCACATTAGAATTTAGAAGCAGTGTTTGGCATAGAGAATTACAACTTATTTTCACGTAGAGAAGTTACGAAATTTCTGTCGTCATTCAAATTGCAAGAGACTTGCAACTTAACACATCATCCCAAATTATCTCGCCATCATCAGATTTCAATCTCGGAACAGAAGTACTCACCAACACACCATCCATTATTGAATCTTCGACATCGAACACCACTGTGCTAAGTCCCTTTCCAATAACAAAAACTTTCGTTCCAATTGCCACCATTCGACAAGGTGGCCTCGTGCGTATAGGCAAAAATCTCGTAACTGGCATCCACTCTCGAATATCCTCCAGCCACATCATCAACCTAATAACACCCGATGACTGGTCCAGGACATACAACACTCCCTTTATAACAACTGCCAGACCCCGCCAACCACGTGCCATGTCAGCATCGACATGCTGCCACGTGCCATTTGATGGATCATATACAACTGCATACACACTAGAAGAAAAAGAAGGGTGAACGCCGCGTATATAGATCTTTCCATTAAAGACTACTGAATCTTCAATGTCTGGAAGAGTATCCGGGCCTATGGAAGAACTCCAAGAATCAGTAAGGGGGTCGTAAGTGTCCCAGGTACGTGGATTGCTCGAGTTAGATCCAATGCCACCAATTGCATAGATTTTCCCGTCCAAAGCCTCGTAAGCAAAAAATGACCTGAGCGTGACAAGAAACTCCAGATCAGCACGAAGCTTTGCCGTTGAACATAAAGGCACCATAAAATCGATATGTCTTTCAAGAATTCAGGAAGACCAAAAGGACAAGGGTGTGACTGGCTGTGCTTAAAAGCAAGTCAAAAATACAAAAAACATACTTTTAAGTTGAGTATTTTGCCAAACATGATTACTAAAGTTACTTTACTAACAAGACTTGCTTCAAATCCAAACACATACAAACTCCACTTATCATAACCATTTATGAGAGGCAGGAGTTTTGATCACCAAAAATAAGAAAAGTTCACTATCTTTTGAAAGCAATATGGTTATCTAACAGGAAGATATAAGCAAAAGAAAAAAAGACCGCGATTCTCTAGCAAAATACCAAGCGACCAATGTTGTGACGAAAAACAAAGAGGTAAATAGAGTTTTTATGTCATTAGTGAATCACAAAAATTGCTTTAAATACATGAAGCCAACAAGGTGCTATAATCCACAGCTCTAAGGTAAAAGTAATGACGCGCTTAAATTTATATACAACTGTAGCAGTGAAAGTTGGAATAACCAAGCCATGCCTTTGTTCATCACAGGTGAACCCAATAGTGAATTTTAAAATGCCAAAGATTATTATAGAATGAAAACACAATATTCTCAACAGTGACAACATACAAACCATGTTTAAACAAAGTTAGCTAAAAGAATGTGGGAACAGAGATGCGAAAATACATTACATGCATAAAGATAATTAGTTATTAGTTCACCAAAGTTTAAACAGTGGCATGTGCTACACACAGAGTGAGATCATTGATTGTAATAAAAATTCAGATTTTAATCTAAGTCAAAGTCAAAAATTAATTTCAACCACACATATTATGAGTCCCACAACTTTTCAACCATACATTTCATTAACTTTTATCAAAATCTAGTACGAATCTTTTAATCTCCACCAAACAGGGACTAAAAATAAGATAAATCACCTCGCAATGGACAAGGGAGCTGCTATATTCCACATGTTCATGGAAGCATCGTAACAATAGACTTCTTTAGTAGCCTCTTCAATCCAACCACAGCCACCAAACAGGTAGAGTTTCTTTCCCAACACTTCAAACCCTACGCCTTTCCTCCTAAGGCATCGGCTTGGAAGATCTTGAATTCTCTTCCAACCTCTTAGCAATTGGTTACTGTCTAACACATAGGAGCATAGTTGATCCGACCTGTCTCTGCACAAAGCGTAAATCCAAGTCTCTTCCAAACAATTATTTTGGCGGTACAAATGCAACTCATTGCTCCACACCAATTCTCTCCATCTCTTTGAAACACAGTTGAGAATGGCATGGTACTTCCGAGGAACTCTTGCCAAGCAGAAAATGGCTACATCATCAGGAAGCCCAGGTATTAGAGCAGCTTGCACAGAATTTAATTCACTCCCAGATCCATGCTCCATGAAATCAATAATTGGGATGCTAAATTGGAGATAAACAGAAATAATTAGGATCTCATCTTCAAAAAATAAATAGATAAATTCAGAGACAAAAAATCATTTCAAGTAGAATGTGAAGACAGTCTCAGTTTCTATTCATCTAAATGTTTAAAATCTTTTGACCGGTTATTTTAATTTTAATAAAATAATAACATATACTGAAAATGTTGAGCATTAAAATGCAACAAAATCAGACCATTTCAAGAACTAAAAAAGAGAACATAAAACCAAGGCCATTACAAGCTTAATTAAACGCAGCAATCAAAAGTTACGTAGAGTCAGGTAAACTCTTCCAACCCTAACTATTTACATCCAATTAGGAATAGCTTAAAGAAAATATTGAGTGTTCAATATCAAACGAAATTTTTTCCATTGGGAGATTAGCAATTTTCCAGTAATGTATACACGAATGATATAGTGGACTAGGAAATCTCACCGATAAATTCATAATGTCGATAAAAATTTGCGGTAAACAGATAATAGCAGCAAGCAAGCAATCTGAATAGTTTTTTCTTTATAATGTTTCTAACATGAAAAGAGTCGATCTTTCAATTTATTTATTTATTTTTGTATGGATCGATTGATCCATAGACAAGGTAAAATTTTATCCATTAAAAAAATGCAATTTAGATGGAAGGAGAAATCCCATTTATAGAAACTTGTTCGTATATTAATATGAAAATAATTCAAAGAAAATTCAAAAAACAGATAAACGAAAGAATCACCGGGACTGACCTTTTGAGAAATTGGGTTTCAAAATTCAGATCTGTTTCTCAGTAAACGTATATGAAAAGTAAAAGAAATGGAGAAACCAAGCAATAATTTGGTGTTATGAACAAATTTCTGCTTTATTGGGGTCATTTAGATATCCTACTACATTACATTAAAAGAGTTCATATGACAATTACTGTTCATTTTTCCGTTTTTGGTTTCACACTGAACATCTATTTTTGCATTGACAGCTGTTGCATAGATATTTTTTCTTTGTCCAATAGTTTCTTCATTCACATATACCACTGTATCCTTATCAATCTCTCTCTCTGCAAAACATATCGCTCTCAATCTCTCTCCCTAAAATCGTCTCTCAAGCTTCCCGCAACGGCAGCTGAAGCCCCAGCTCTCCCAACCTCTCTCGCCGAGTTCCTACCCATCTGAAGCTGCCTTCTCCCAGCCTACACACAAAAACTTAGCGGTGTAATTTCATCTGAAGACCAACTTCTGCCCAGCCCTCTCCCCTGCTCCATTGTCGACGACATCACGGTCCGAAGCTCCCTCGCAACGCCAACTGAAGCCCTATCCCTCTCAACATCCCTAGCCGAGTTCCTACCCATCTAAAGCTGCATCTCTCCGAAGCTCACTTACGAAGCCCCATATCTCCCAAGCTCCCGCTAACGCCATACCTGGAGACTCCAAGGAGCTTCGTAAATAGATTCACGAGGAACGGGAGCGTTCTGATTTTTCAACTTCAAGAACAAGCTACCCTGTCCTGTAAGTTTAAACTAATTTCCCTAATTTTTATGTGCTCTAGGATTTTAGTTAAGGCTTATGGTTTCTCTGCTTTCATTCCTTAATAGAAGATCAAATCTTGAATAGAACCGGTGGGTTGGGAAATGAACCGTGGATATATTAGGAAAGCAATTGGAAATACCTATCCAGCTACCTTCGGCGATTACAACTCCGAATCCGACCCTAGCGAAATTTTTTATCTTTTCCATTTATTAAGCTGGTTTGATTGAAGAAAGGTGGCTGCTCGACCAACTACATACAATTTTCCACTAGAACACTGGATCATAGGCTCGTTCCCACCTGTGATGCCAGCTCCTTATAAGTAAAATTCAATTCCTTTTTAATTTCATTATTCTTCAGCCACTAGGCTTGTTAAAAAGGAACTAAAGCTTCATACTAGATGTGCTATGAATTGTATATTAACGTTTGTTTGAATTTAATTGCCATCTGTTGATGTAAGCTTTGCCGGTGCTTTTAGTTTCTAATTCTTATTGTTTTCCCTTTATGACAGACATTTACTTGAATTAAATAATATGCCCTTGTGTGGGGTCCATTAAAATTTGAATTTCACATTATTCTGAGTTATTATTGATACTGTGGGATGATTCAATCTACAAGGGGTTCTTGAGCACTGATTCCAGGATGTGGGTCTAAGGTAAATTTATCTTTTTATTCATTTTCTATTTATTTTTTTCCCAAGATTTTATATAGCCCAGGAGATGAAAAGTCTCGTTCTTCCCTTTTAATTTTGTTCATGAGTAATTGTCTGATTATATGAATTGTAATTGTTTTAAAAATGTCCAGTGTTTGAGTTTCTTAGATGATCGGTTTTGATTGCTTGGATAATTAAATTTATGCATTTTTTTTGTTATTAAAAAGCCTCATATATTCTGGGTTTTTTCTTTGTTCTTCAGTTGATAAAATTGTAAATTGGGAATGGGTGCTTAATTTGATGAGCAATAAGGTTTTCCTTAGTTTATGTGGTGATCACATATTTACTATCAAATTTGAGTTTGAGGTTGTTAAGTCTATTTAGAAGACTGTGATTCCATGTTAACCATTTTAATTTATTCAATTGATTAGACCATGCTGCACTTTGCATTTCCAAATATCTGCTTTTCTTGGTGTTGAAGGGTTTAATTTTCTGTAGATTGCAATGAGTTTCTATTTGTACCTAAATCATCATCATAACATTATTCTCTTGGAATTTAATTCAGCATTTGATTTGCAAAATGAGCAGTTTGAATTTGCTACAAATAGTTCAAGGTAACTTTCAAATAATTCAATGTTTTTACTTTCTTTGCTTTCCACTTCAAAAATTAACAATTAAAACATTCATTTAATTTTGAACAATTGTGCACAATATAGCATCTTCATAACTCAAATAATCAATTACTATTTTAGCTTTAAGACCCATTCAAATTTTTTTTTCAAATAACCTTACATCTCTTCCAAATCCTGTATCTGTAATAACTTCGAGTGCTCTGAAAGATGGCTGATGATGAAAAATTGGCAGAATTTAAGCGATTTACATATATCTTCCCTGGATGTTTGTAGTATTAGGTATTGGGAATCAAATGGTTTGTATAATTTGCTGCTATGATGAGCGATCGTCCGACTCCCAGACATTGGCTAAAGTACTTATGATTAAAGTTTAGACTTGACTACCTATGCTTTTGATCAGACCAAGAAATGGCATTCTATTTCGAACATTAATATTTGAATTGTGAGCCAAACGTAGTCCTAAATGGAGATCTCCCTCCCTCCCTAAAAAATACACGCATTTTGCGTCGAGAGAAACGGGATTCATTATTGTGTCCATTTCATTTTGTTTCATCGAATTACTGAGTAAAGTCAGGTCAGAACTTTAAGGGTGGTTGGAATTTTACCTTTTTTTTTCTTTTGGTTGATTGTTGCTTCTATTTCAGGTTGATTCATCTTTGTTTCTGAAATTAATGAAGCAGAGACATTAAAAGCCAAATTGTTAGAAGAATCGAAGTAGATGGATAATCCATGGTAAGAGCACGCCAGCAATCCTCTAGAATTTGTAGAAATTGATCGAAATGTATTTTTTATTTTTTAATCCATGCTTTTTGCCATTGAAACTAGAGCCTATATGATATACCCTGCCTCGTAATTACCATTCAAGCACCACCTCGGATTGCATGTTAAGTTTTCACATGTGTGCATTTTCTGCTGCTGGGGCAGCATTTTTCTCTGCCATTTTGGTTCATCCTCTTCAAATTTCCAAGGTTTGTTCATGCTATATGTTGAATTTATCTTTGAGTTCTGAAAGAAAGTCATATGTACCTAAATATCTTTTGTAGATTTTAGAAATCCAACTGTCTTATGATAATTTAACTTTTTATAATTTTTTTCAGACATGGTCATAGGCATAGGCGGTTGGAGTCCCTTACGCGAACATCCCTTCAGGCTTGAGTATATTACACGTCACATGGCTGTTTCTAGAAAAACATCATATGTATTTGTTTACTTATCTTACGTTTTTTTCAATTAGTTTACTCTATACTTGTTTCCGCGAGAATTTTGATTTCAAAAATTTTTGCTATAATTTATAATTTCCACCTATTAACTATTTTTTCCTTCTACACAATTCAAAGCTCTTCTCGTCAAGTTTTTGGGAAGGACATCTAATGCTTTCTTTCAACTACATGGTATGATTGTATTTTTCCTTCTACACCGATTATATTTCTCTTCACTTGTCTTTTAGTTGATAATATATTAAAGCAATCAGAAGATGAAAATGTTCTAAGTTCTACATCTATTATCCCGTAACAACATTGCAGTGAATCCCGAGTGATACATCTAAATAATCCATAACACCAAACAGCACATGCTCATCGAAAAAGTGTACATACATATTTAACCAATCAACAGCAGCAATTGTGTAATTAATTTTACTCAGTTTAGTTTATGGGAAAACAAAAATGTGCAGCTAATGCGTATTAGTAAGAATGAACCTCTTTTCGACTCTCTATGTAGTGTATTAATGACATTTTATCGTGAAATATTTTGTTGCTATCATTATAAATACCAACCTTGCTATGATAACTTTAATACTCTTCGTACAATTGTCTCTGCTTCATTTGCTCAATTCAAAACAATCTAATAAATGTACCAGTAACCTAGAAAAGAAGTTAAAGAGAATCAAAACATACTAATAACATGTTCCAGTGACCAGAAAAGAAGTAGAAGAGAAGTGCATTGTAAGTGTCCAGTATCCATTTCAAAGTTTTTGAACGTCAAAGTTAGAACTAAAATTGAACTTGAAGTTTTCAGAATGCAATTTGTGATAACTCAAAATCCTATTGTACAAAGTTCTTCCAGTTGTTGTACAAAAATAATAACATCCTTCATTTCATGAATGCACCCACACGTGCACACACACAGAGGAACTTGCAATTCTAAACAACATAAACTTTGTGTCTGCGGATTTATATTATGAATTCTTAAGGTCTCAGAAATTTTATTTGTCAATGTACAATAGTTCTAATTATAATGATCAGCCGAAGGTATTCAATTTTTCATTCTTGATTAATCTGATAATACAGCAACTTGTGGATGATCATGTAGTTCAATTTTTTGTAGTTAGGGGCTACCAGTTCAGAGGAAGCTGCTAGATGGATCCATTGTTTACAGGATGCTGCACTTAACCCAGTAAAAAATTCAGAAGATTCATTAAGAAGGATATGGTAGCCTTTCAGGTGACATTTGTTTCTCTTCTTGAATCCCCTGACATTGTTTCAAGATGAAAATCTTCAAGAATTGTATCTTTGGGACTTTTACTGATTTTCTTGTCATCTGAATCAATTTCATTTTCTCATGAAGATAAAAATTCAAAATATGCTGTAGCTTATTTTAAAACTAAAAAACTTAATTTTCTTTTTTCAAGGAGTCCTAGAGTCAATGGAAATGATAACAAGGATGAATTTGATGATTTGGAGAATGAATTTGATTACAATGCAAATGAGAGAAATCCTCATAAGATTGCTAATGCAGCGTTTTCGTCTCGCCATAATATTAGTTGAAGTGCTTCTGGAATTACAACTCCATCCGAGTTGGATTCAGCAGCCATTGGCTCAGAAATCCCTCTTCTTACTTGTGGTGAAGAGGTAGATTGAGGATTAATTGTTTTTTCATCTTGTTTTCAATGCTTTACTGTTAATCTATGAGTTGAATGAATGTCCATTGGTGAGATATGGTTCGTTGTTTCGTGGATATTTGATCATTTTCCAAAGTGATTCCCCATCGAACGAGAAACTTATTTAGATAGACTCTCGCTGAGGTATTAGCTCCCCTCCCCTGGTACCTTTGTAATCTACCTCCATTCTTCTCATAATCTGTTTCTAATCTTGTTCCCATTGAACTTTATACCATGTATGATTTTATATTTATTTGAAAACCTTCTATTTACAACAAGGTTTTTATGTGTGAATTTTAATATTTGTCCTTTAAACACATTATTCATGTAGAACTATTTTATCATCAGATTCACAGAAGAAAATTGACTACAAATCGTTTCTCGTACGACGGACGAGTCGAAACTAGTTGTTAAAAAAAAAAAAGGAGAGAGTTTAACTCCAACCTTAGAGCTCGGGGTGACAAAAGGGCCGAGCCACTCGTTGGCTCGGCTCATAAAAATACAAGCCAGGAGTAGCTCGACTCGTCATTTTGACTAGTCAAATAATGAGCCAATCTCCAGTTCACGGAAACGAGCCAAGCCCATACGAGCCAATCTCCAGCTCACGGAAACGAGCCGAGCATGGACTTGACTTGTCTAACCTTAAGCGGCTCGCCGCTCGTAATTTTTTTAACTCATAATACCAATTTTTTGAAGGAAAAACAAAATTAATGGCTTGTGGGTCGAGCTTGGCTCGACTCTGCTTGTTGAAGACGAGCCGTAAGCAGATCAATGGTGTTAAAGGGCCGGCTCGACTCGACCCATTGCTAACTCTAGGAACCCCTACAATTCATGTCTTGAGGATTTGTAAAATTTACTCAATGTCATACAAGGATTTAGCAGCGTGTATCTATTGGTGTCAAGTGGAACAAATCATCCTTCTGCTAGTCTCACTAATAAGTCGGGCAATGAATCATTTGTACTAATCGCTAATTGATTCACACGAGTTGATTCGTGAGGTAGGCGAGCCAACTTGTCTTGAACTCAGACCTCAGCAACCACAAAATACAAATTTTAGCAACAAAAAAAAAGGGTGAGTCTCGATGGCTCATCAATGAGTTAATTCACCAGGTAGGCGAGCCAACTCATCTCAGACTCACACTTTAGCTAACAAATACAATTTTTGGCAAAAAAAGAAGGTGAGTCTCAATGGCTCGTGGGATGAGGCAAGTCCAACTTTTTAAGGAAGTTGGTTTGAACCTGGCTCTTTGAGCTGTTCGACTCGCCATTAACATCGCTATACGTAGTCTACTTATAAATAGGACGAGCTTGAGCTCGAACAATTCAATTTTCAACACCGCTCAAATTCAAGTCCACCACATCTAAATATTGTTGGACCCAACCTCGCATGGCCCGTGATGAGTTAGGTCACTTGTTGGTAAAGAAAAAATTCTGAGTAGATATTGACACATACTAACGCTACATTATAATCAGGGTCCGTTTGATTGGCAAAGGTAGAAATGAATTGAAATTTCATGTAAATTGAAAAATAAAAACTCACTCACTAGCCATCCCATAAAAATTCATTTTTCATGGAATTATCCAAAAACAAGCTTAAAGTTGTTGTACATTGAAATTCGAACTCCATTTCCACATTCTAATCAAACAACCAAAATTGAAATTAATCGATTATATTCCTCGAATTTGACAAAAATAAAGCTATCAAACACACCCTTAGATGTGAAATTCATAATTTTTGTTTTTACACTCATCTTTTTTATTGAGTTATTCCGTCTAGTAATTTTGTTAAGAGAGAATAAAATAAATGATTTGTCAATAGTATTTTTACATAACCAAAGAATATTTTTAAAAAAATTATGACTAGATATTTATCCCTCATTTTAAAATATCCTGACAGAATTTTAGGGCGAAAAATAATAAACATGATTATTCTCAATAAAAACTTCTCTAAAGTAATAAATTTTAGAATTCAAATATTAACTTATTTTATAGAGATTTTGTATTTTTGTACTAGGGGTAATTATGTTGACACCACCAAAATTATTAACTACACCACACTATTCATATTTACTAAATTGACCATAATTAAATTGACTTAAATAATCATCCCATCCCATTATATTAATTTATCTTATTTTTCATTCTTATGTACACCACAAATAATAAAAATCTTAAATTTTATATAATGATGTGCTAATAAAAATATAATCTACCTCTTCTGCGTGGGATGCTCCAATTTCCTATCTTGTTTACTGTGATTAGTGGATGAATATATGGTCCCTACTCCCTACTCCCTAAAATTCATTTAAACACAACCCAATCCAATTCAACCCAATCATTGAAAAAATGAATTTTTATTCAACCAATGCAAAGGAATGTATATCCGACCATTGACTCCAGCAATGCTATAGGCAGACATATAGCAATACTTTGTGAGTAAGAATGGGCAGGGAATTGAAGTTGGAACTAGGAAGAAAAAGGACCATGTAGTGACATCAGTTTCGAAATTATGGAAGTGACCTCTTATGTTTTGAAATTATGCTACAATTCTAAAATAAAAAAGACCCAGCTTCTATCAAAATTAAATTTAGAGCTTGCTTGGGAGAGATTCTTTTAAAATCATTTTTCCTAAAATCATATTCAACCACACGTTCTATTGGAAGACGTCGGCTGGAGAAAAAAAGCAGAGGAAGTGGGTATTCAATTCATTTTTATAGAGAGAAAATATGTTAGGCTGCGTTTGATAGCAAGTATGGAATTTAGGTGGAAAGAAAATAAATTCCGTGGAATTGAATTCTAGGAAATTCAATTCTTGGGAATTTGAAGTTTAATGTGTTTGATTGGTTTAATTTTATAGGTGGAAAAAGTAGGAAATTTTCCAACTTTTGTTATTTGATTGACATTATTTTCCATGGAAAGTAAAGTAAAATTTATCTATTTTAATAATAATAAAAAATATTTCTTACATTTGTACTTAATAATAATAATAATGTTAATTTTTAGAAAAAAAATAAATCAATTAACAACAACAAAAATGATCAAACGTAACGAAAATGGTATAAGATTTTCTATGGAAAATAAAATCTCCTCCCCCCGGGAAATCGAATTCATCCAAAATAAGGAAAATACCAGATTTCGAGGTAAGTGGAAAAATGAATTTCATGAAAAACTTAGACAACCAAACAGCGCAAAGTTGGAAAATCACGTGGAAAACCATATTTTTCATGGAAAAATTCGCCTATCAAACACACCCTTAGTCTCCTGAATGATTTCTGGTGTACTGTTTTATTTTCATTTGATTTAGTTAATGTTATTTTTGTAAAATTGAATGTGACGTATTTATAAAATTTATATTTTAATAAATGTATATTTATAATGTGGTGTGATTAATAAATTTGATGGTGTTAATAATTACCTTTGTATTAAAGGGTTATTGCACTGTGAAGCAGCTCAAACTCCATTTCCTTATGGCCTCTATTTTCTAATACCCATGTTTAATTTCGTACTTGTATTTATATTTTTTCATACTTTAATATACACACTATACATTAAAAAAAAAAATCATAAAAATTATTCTCAGAAAATTGAACATTCTGCCAATATGGGCTTAATCCTGAAGCCCATTAAGCGTCCAATATCATTTCGCTTTTCGCAGTTTGTTTACAATTTTATGACTGGCAAAAAAAACTTCGGCTGCAACAGTCTTGGAGCCGGCCGTGACACCATATTCAAAAGAAATCTGGCGGTGACCTCTTTGCGTATGTCATATGTACCACGTTTTCAAAATGCACACAAACTGTTTGATAAAATCACCAAAAGACACTCATTTTTTCGGACCTCAATAATCTGCCTATATCACATTGCCAGGCAGCAAAGAAACTCACGTTCCGCTGTCCCAGTTGATTCTTTTGACCAAAGCGAATATACAGTATCATGGACGTCGAAAATATCGAGTTTGTTGAGGAAAAATCGACCTCAGGAGGCCATTGGTCTGTTCAAACAAATGCTTGTGAACCATCAAAGACCGAATTTTGTGACAGTATTAAGCGTGATCAAAGTGATTGGCGAAATGGGTTGGAGAGATATGGCTTGTGGGATTCATGGATTTGCAATAAAGATGGGGTTCGTGGAATTGGAAGTATCGGTTGTCACGGCCCTTCTTGGTGTTTACTCGGCTTGGGATATGAGATTTGCGTGGAAACTGTTTGAAGAAACGCCTAATAAAGATGTCATCTTGTGGAGCGCAATGGTTTCGGCTTGTGTGAAGAATGGGGACTATGTTGAAGCGTTTGCGTTATTCAAGAAAATGCAGCTTTGGGGTCTGCAGCCGAACCACGTGACCATTGTTAGCATACTACCGGCCTGTGCTGATCTTGGTGTTATGAAATTTGGAAAAGAAATACATGGTTTTTCCATTAAGAGAGTGATTTATTCTCATACGAACATGCAGAATTCACTTGTAGACACGTATGCCAAATGTGGGAATTTAAAGGCATCATTTCTGATTTTTAATAGGATGCTTAAGAAAGATATTATCTCGTGGAGGAGCATGATTCACGCGTGCCACGAAAATGAGTGTCCGCAAAAAGCATTGGTTGTGTTCTCCAAGATGCGATCTTACACCTCTGAAATGGATGAATGTATTATGCGAGAAGTAATTGGAGCATCTTCACAATTGGATGAGCATCTTATTGGGCAGGGACTTCATGGCCTTGTATTGAAAATGGGTTATACTGTATCCGTTTCGGTGGTGACTGCACTTCTTCAAGTTTATGCTATCTTCGGGAGTGTTGAATCAGCTAGGGTGTTGTTTGATCAGCTCAATCAGAAAGATGATGTTGCCTGGAGTGTGATGATTGCGGCATATGCTCAAAGTATACACCCTGGTGATGCTTTTGATACATTGAGACAGATGCAATTGGATGACCAAAAGCCTAATGAGGCTATTTATGTTAGTTTGTTACGAGCTTGTTCTTCGATGGCTGCTCAAGAGATTGGAGAAAGTATACATGCACGTGTAACTAAAGCTGGGTACTCGCCTAATACATTTTTGACTTCAGCATTGATTGATATGTACTGCAAATTTGGAAGAGTAAGGCAAGGGAAGGCCGTTTTTGATGAAAATCACTTAAAAGATTTTATATGTTGGAGTTCAATGATCAACGGCTACGGGATTAATGGCTGTGGAGACGAGCTACTTGAATGTTTTGCAAACATGTTGTCTCACGGGATAAAGCCCAATGACGTTGTTTTTATATCTGTTCTGTCTGCTTGCAGTCATTGCGGCCTTGAATACGAGGGATGGAACTGGTTTAATGCTATGGAAGAGATATATGGTATTACCCCAAAACTTGCACACTATGCTTGCATGGTGGACATGCTTAGCCGTCAAGGCAATATAGAAGAGGCTCTTGAATTTGTGAAAAATATGCCAGTTGAGCCTGATAAACGGATATGGGGAGCTCTTCTTGCAGGCAGCAGAAAAGCTTATGGATCTATTGACATTTCAGAATCTATTGCCAAACAGATCATTGATTCGGATCCAAAAAATACCAGCTATTATGTGAGTCTATCAAACTTATATGCAGAACAGGGTAGATGGGATGAGGTTGAAAAGTTGAGAAGATTGATAAACCAGGAGGAATTGAAAAAAGAGATGGGTTATAGCATGATATGAGCTAAATGCTAATTATATATATTATCTAATATTGTTGATGGAGGCCTCAATTTCATCACCCGACTGCTAGTGCATAAAAGCAACGAGATTTGTAATGAGATTCTGATATGATTCTGGTATCTTAAGCGAACTGATACAAAACCAAGGCGGCCTTCCCCATCCAAAATCTACTTCATATAGAGGAAAACTGCCCAAACTTTTGAAATTCCACGCGCCAGCTGACTTGTTGGCTTGTGCAGCTATTTTGTAACAAAGTTCAAGCATTTGCCATCCTCCCGAAGTTTTGCAAGATAATCCCAGCTTATTTTGTTCAAAACTCCATATCCCTACTTCTTATGATCATTGTCCATGGAGGGTCTAGCAATTGCCAGCCGGCTCATGTTCCTGTGTCCAGATAACGGTGGATCAAGCATCATGTTCAGGATCACTACTTGAAGCAGTGTGCATCTTGTTGGCGTCAGATAATTTTGATTTGAGTGTAAGATATGCATGAGCCTAATCACATTGACACGCGCTCTTCATGTGGCCGGTAAATCCTAAAATTTGAGGCAATTTTGGTGGTTTTCCATGTCTCGAATTCCAAACTTCTGTCCATTATTAGGATATTATAAGCCTAGTACTTCCATCTTTTAGCTTTACTTGTTGGACGCCGAAATTCTTGCATGTGTGTTTTCTCAAACTCATTCAAACTTTTTACAATTTTTGCTTTTGTTGTAGAATCTTGAGGTACTTCCCTTAGATATTGACTTCTTCCAGGCATATGCATATGTTCTTTGGGCCATTTTTTTTTCCGTGTTTTTTTTTTTTTCCCAATTAAAGTGGGATTAAGTTTAATGGATATCGAAATTCCTCATGATGTAGCCAAATCCATGACATCTTAATTTGTTCAGTTGTTGCGTGAAAAAGATATTTAATATGACAATAAAAATGTGGTGTCTGGTTGTACCCAAATCTCTTGAACCTTGTAACTTGAAAGGATCTCATGTTTATGTAAAATATAATTTGCAGAAATGAAGTTTCTGATGCATCTATATAAAGAGATGACAGCAAAATTGACCAGCCTGGAGAAGTGCAAAAAATATGCCTGGTTATACTGTATTTGGTGTCACTCAGGATGGACAGAAGCCTGAGGATCACAAACAAGAGACGATGGCAGACTTTCCAACCTGAGAACAAACAGCTGATGCCTTCTAGTTCTGGAACAGGGTTCTATTGTCTGTTAGTGACCTTTGGATGTGAAGGTGCCAATGGGTTGATATTGTGGTTCCTATGAGGTGGAGATGATGGGGTCGATAAAAGGAATTTTTTTCCTTTTCTCTTGCCACAATTCGCCAAAATGATTGAAGGGAGATGGTTCGGATCATCAGGTTGGTTGGAATTTTTTATCACTTTCCATGGCAGCAAAGCTGCCTACACAAAAGAGACATTTCGAGCTGCAAATCCCAAGTTTCAATGACTATCAGTATGGATATGGAACCACATAGCTCTCTCTCCTCTTCTCTGCCTAACTTTTGTCTACATCTTACAACAGCACACAACTTGCCATGAATGGGATCAGCCTGTTTTGGTGCACATTTTAAAATTCTTTTGGAGGATTTCTTTACTGTTTTTCTTGTACAAGCATTGCTTTTAACGAATGTATAGAGCAAGCACTTATATGATTGTATAGATAGGGATGGAGTTGGCACTGGGCAATCCCCTGCAGTCACACCCGTGGTAGCTCCACAAGAACCCCCCCCCCCCCCCCCCCCCGCCCCCCCTTTCATATTAGGTTGCCGCTCCTAAGTATAGACTCGACTAAAGAAGAGAAATATGTGATAAGATTGTTTTTTTTAACTGTATGCTCCAGTATTTTGGTGAATGAGGGTGATGAGCTAACTCGAGATTATGAAACAAACATAGCGTTATCGAGTTGTTTGATAAAGCTTTGATTGTAAACGAAATATAAACAAAGAATGTGATGTTATCGAAGTAAAATATGTAGTTGAAAAGTTATTTGAGAAAATGTGTGTGAATAAAAGTGGTTTGGGGGAAATGTGTTATTTATAAACGAGTTTATGAACAGTTTATCAAATAGAAAGTTTTGATAGATTTTGATAAATATTGATGTTAATATATGGTTCAAAGATTATAAAAATTGTGACTTCCATAAAATATGTAGTAAAAAATTGAAGTTTGCAACTGTATATGTATAATCTATAGAAACAAGACAAAGTATGGGTAAAACTTGATATTTGCTTTTAAAGGTTATTATCAGTATCACATCCGCGCATTGTACGGAAGAATAACATGAAATGATTTTACCGTAAAAATCATTACAAAATATGAAAAAAACACAATTTGTTTTGATTAATGATACAAATTGTCAACGAATGTTCAAAATAAAAATGAATTAGAATTCTCACAAAATTTGAAAACTTCTTTAAATATTACATTGTTCAGAAAATGATTAATGCGTGTTTTTTGTCATGACCAATGACTTTCTCCCATCTCGCCCTCTATGACTCAGGAGTTATTCCGTGTTCCGTTAGTTTACGTACTGTCCACTTTGGCGTGAAGGCCCATCTTGCACCTCATGGCTTTCTAGACGTGTTCCAGAATTCGAACTCAAGACCTCTGACTTATGAGAGATTTAAGTTCAATCATGATACTAATTGGATACCATTGGTGGTGGGTAGTTCTTATTTTGTCTATGGTAGGCAACAGATCATTCCTCTTTACATGTTGGAAATATTCATTTGAGTCAACATTTTGTCTGCAATAAACATTATATGTACGGAGTTTTAAATTTAACCTCCTCTCAGTTCCAAAACTGACCCAAACAGCACGCACCATATTTATTTTTTATCCAACTCATTGCTTATTATAGGACCTGAAAAGTAAAAAGACTTCGACAGTTGGTAAATTGATAGGAAAGTTATACTTGTTAGATAAATCTTGTTTCTTAGAGGAAAAGACTGATATATATAATCAGCTATCATCCATTCATGTTGACTCTGGTTTTTCCCTTCCTGTTGTTTCAAATTTTCATCCAAACTGTAATGAGACATTTTCCATCAATAAAGATTTTGCTTGTTCTATTATAGAATGACACAAAAGATTTGGACATGCATTTATGAAACTCTAAAGCATTTAAACTTCTTACACAATGCGTGCAACAAATCTCAAATTGATGACCTTAGACAATGTGATGCCTGTCATAAGGCCAAACAATCTAGATTACCTTTTCTCGTCAGTGACATCCACTATAATGAAATCTTTGATATATTACATATAGATGTTTGGAGGCCCTATAGACAATCTTCCCTAACTGGAACACCCTTCATGCTAATGGTGGTTGATGATTTTAGTAGGTTCACTTGGACTTTTCTCCTAGTTCATAAAACTCAAGTGGTAAAAACCTTAGAAAGCTTGTTCAATATGATCAAAACACTATTCCACAAAGATGTGAAGAGTATAAGGATTGATAATGGCATGAAATTCACTAGCACAGAATGCTAGAAAATTGCTACATTCTCGTGGAATTTTACACCAAAAAACTTGTGTCTATACTCCACACAAAAATGGAGTGGTGGAGCATAAACACAATCTCATGTTCAAAGACTGAGGTTGAATATTGAAGTCTTGCTATCACCGTCAGCGAATTGCAATGGATATCCTACATTTTGAAAGATCTTCTCATCCTACTTATTCCCTTTTGGTGTGACAACAAACTTACACTCCACATAAGTGCTAATCCGATCTTCCACGAACACACCAAATATCTTGATATTGACTGGCATATAGTTCGAAATCAGTTTAAGGAAGGTTTCCTTCACCTAAAGTACTTATCTTCACATCTTCAGTTGGAAGACATATTGACGTAGGCCCTTACAACTCCTCAATTTCACTTTCTACTAACCAAGTTGGACATTGATGATCTTCACCATGTGTGTGTAGGCTCCACCACCCATATGAGTGAGTTGTCCAACTAGTTGTTCATTTAGCATTTTCCATACACACACACACATCATGTTCTCTTCTGTAATTTTCTGAACAAGGTTGAAAGGATGAATCAATTCTCTTCCAATAATTCCGAATTTGTTCAATTATATAAGGATTTCGTAGAGCATAATGATATCTTTATTTATTATATGACCTTGTGTTGTTTATTGCCATGCCATGTGTTAATTTATACTGAATACCTCGAAAGCAATATAAATCACAAATACAATACGAAAGGTGAATACGTAATATGAGCAATTAATTAATTAATCAAGAGTCAGTACGTAATATTAGCAATCAATTAATCAATCTAGAAAACCAAAATTGCAATATGAAAAGTGAATATGTAATCTGGATGGTTCGGAATAAAAGCTGGTGCAATCCTTAATCTTTAACCTTATCAATGATATCGGGCGACACATGTCTTCTTCAAAATCATTCTCAAAACCTACAAAAATTCTTGTGATAATGCTCTCAAGAAAATTGGCGTTTAATATTTTTGATATGGAATTCCTCTTCTATGATATTATCATATGTGGAATGGAACTTCTCTTCTTGACCTAGGTTTGCTCTTTACACTGTCTTTAAAAAAAAAATAATTCCACTTGTACGGACAAATTGTTACAAAATGGCTTACACGATACTCACATGGATGAGATCCACAAATATTTTAATATTTTTTGTGGGCCTCACCCATGTGAGTGGTGTGTAAACCAATATGTAATTCAAAGAGTATATGTAGTATTATCCCATAAAAATCAGTCAAGTTTGACGGTCGCCCAATGCATTGGGGTGAGCGAGGGGCAATAAAGCATCTTGTCTTACATATTATCTGTTGAATTATCAATGTACTCTTGTCTGCCTCTTTTATTTTTTGATTTACGAGAGAACTCACCGTCGCTACCTGCTGTGCTGTGTGTACACTAGTAAAGTAACTATCGGACTAACACAATAGCCTGCAAATATGTACAGGATCGGAGCTAGAAGTCCCGAATGGGAGGGACTACAATGGAATGGAGGGACTATTTAACTAAAGAACAAAGCCAAAAAACAATTTTTTCAAAGGGGAAAAAAATATATTTTACTTAATAATTTTTTGGAAAAAAGTCCCCAATATTGTTTGTCCCTGATCACGCAAGTTGGGTAAATCGCACTAAGCAAGTTCAGTACGACAGACTCGACCGAGAAATTTCAAACACCTACCTAATTTATCACCTGAGAGTAAATTGGAGAATTTGTTTTGCCAAATAGAGGCTAAATAAGCGTGTGGGATATATTTATCAATTCTTATAAAATTAGAGCAAGCCAGCAAGGAGGACTAGTGTTGCATGAAACTTGACATTTCGTACATGAGAATTGAGGATAAAAACTTTTCATTATTGAAAGTGGAAACCAGGACCTGTATCTAATCCAGAATTTAAAATGTTACTAGAAAACTTCAATATTGGCATATTATTTTGCAATTTTACCTTCACTTTTTATATTTTACGGTAATTAATTGTCAATATTTAATCACGAAAATGGCCTAATTTTCAGGTAGATTTTACTTTAAATTGTACTTATTTAAGATAAAGGCCCGCATATTAGATACATTGGATGGATGTGAGAGAAAATTGTAATTAAGTACTGGAAGCATTATGGGCTAAATTGAATGAATAAAAGCTAGAAAATCTGCACAATTGTTAGCCTCTCGCCTCCTAAATTGTAGCCTAAAGTCCTACCGCCTATCCATCAATCTTGGAACATTAAGATAGAATTTAAAATGGGGATCTTGAATCGAACGGCGTATATAGTAAATAGAAGTGGAAGAGACTTTCCTTTCGTTTTAAACAACTCTAAATAAAATGAGCCACCACGGCCTGGATTTCTACGTAAATACCCTACTTGGACATGAATCATGCAGAAAGAAATAGATTTAGAGCTTAACTGGAGCAATAATGGTGGATTTCAATAACTATCGGGGAAAGTTGATGACTTGATTGGAAGCTTTAGATAGCTAAATTTGTAAATTCACAAGTTCTGGGAATCATATTTTGCATTTGGGAAATGTACGTGTTAGTAATTGGTCCAGCCAATTACCAGCCCAAACAAAATAATTCATTTGGCCCAATCTACATCAGCTGAACCTAAAGCATATCCAAAACTCGAGCCCAAGTCGCGTTTCAGAAACACGAGTTATTTGTTACAACTGATTCTGTTATGAGCCGTTGGATCAACCACCTGGGATGCTCCCGGCCGTGGATCTCCTCGCCCTTTTATACCGGATGAAGGGTCTAGAAGTGAATGAATCTCAGACCCATTATTCAGATTTTTTCTCTCTCTTTTCGTCTCCAAAAAGGCGATTCATCTACATCTCCTCTTCATTCTCTGATTTGAAGAAATCTTTGTGATCTTTTCTTTCTTTGTGTAAATCTTTGAGATATGGTAGGAGAGAATATTTGTAAGTTTGATTTGTTCAAAACTTTGAGAGATTTGTATACAGTTTGTCTGTAATTTGAGATTTCAGAAATTTGGTGTTTTTGATCTTTGTGAAATATTGATTCACAGTTGAAGTTCTATAAAACTCTTTGTGTTTTCAATAAAACTTTGTGGGTTTTTGTTCGTTTTTTGGTTTGAATCCTTTACAGTGGTATCAGAGCCTTAGGATTTCTGATACTCGAAGGAAATTTTGGATTTTTTTTGGGAATCTTGAAATTTTTCTCTAAAAAGCTAGAAATCTTTGTGTAAGACCCCAGATCTAAAAACTCAAGGTTGATTCTTGTGATGCCTTTGAGTTTTTCGTAAGATTTCCTTAGATCTGCAAATTTGAGTTTCGGATTTGTTGGTTCTATGGCATATTGGAGTTTGGATCTAAAAGATCTGCAATCGGATCTACTTTTGTTGGGAAAAGAATTTCAAAAAGGAATTGAAGCGCTGAAAAATCTCGCATCAATCAGGTGATATCTTGCAATCTCTAGGGTTTCTTGAACCCTTTGTTCGTGTGAATCCTGCAAGCGCACGGGATCGTTAACAAGTAATAATTATGATGAGTTCAGAGTATCGTTCTCACGAGGAATAAATTTTAGTCTTAACTATCAGTTTATCGTCGATCCAATTAAATGAAACAATAAATAAAAAGATGGTTTGTTTGTCTATTCTACTAATAATTGCAATGAATAAATAAAATAAATAAAAATTTTGGGGAGTAAATATGAATATGGAGTATGTATTGGAATCCGAATCCACTTGTTACCATCTATCTCAATTCAACAATTTTGTAGTTTAAATCATTCATGCGTTGCTTGACAATCGATAATTCACATGCAATTAACTTTCTTTTTCAAGACAAATTAAATCTATCATAAACATGAAACGAATATATTTCTAATCCGAATACGAATGTTTAGAACGCATTAAATCACACAATTATCCTTTAGATTGCACATGTCGTAGTGTTATTCATAACATCTAGTGTTCATGTATTGATCATGCAATGTTCCAACTTATTGTGACTTTTTCAAGACTACAACAAGTAACAATATATTTAATTGTTGACCAATCAATCAAATCATAACAATAAAGTATGCAAGATCAATCAAGACAATACAAGAAATATCTAAATTACTCGTTCTTGAATTGAAACAAATAAATAACAAGTTTCATCTTAATCATAAAAGAGATTAGTCTAGCATATTAATTGATGAATAATTAATAAAAGAATTGATAGACATCGCTCGATTGAATGCGAAAGAAAACAACCAAGAGCCGTGCAATTTCTCCAAAATCCAACCATGAACTCCTTCAATTTCCGCAGTAGTCGGTTGTTCCAATTTTCTTAATTTCCTCCAATCAGCGTAGTTTTTATTTATGAATGATAATGCTCTCTTTTTTCTCTCCACCCGTTATGTCTCTCCAATGTTTAATATTCCACCACCGGCCAACCTTACTCCCAAGAATTTCTGCCGAGCCTCCCCTCTTTTTCCCCCCAATGTATTCTTCCCTTTTTCTCCATGTATATATATATATCTCTCCTCCACTTTTAATGCACCAGCCAACGTAGCCGTGCCCTCTTGAACTTGGGCCAAAAGAATTCAATGTGAATTAGTTTTAAGGCCCAATTACACATATGTTGTGGATTGTTTGTAATTTAGGCATTTTGCACGACTTTAGTCTACTTTCTTCGTTTTATCTCCAAACGCATCCAAAATATTCAAAATTGAGTTTTTCCTAAAACAAATAAAATAAACACATAATTAGCAATATAATATCCTAAAACACTTACAATTGTCTAAATTTAAAACCAAAATAAGTATGAAAAACATACTTATCACCCTTCTTTGTAATCTTTCTATTTTCTTCCATTGAAGCCTTTTCTTGGACCCTTCTACTTACTTTTGTCCAGGATTCCTTCAAAAAATCTGGGAACTGAGGGAATTTAGGGCCAACCTGAGGAAGGTTGAAGAAAAGAAAGATATTTTTTTTCATAACTCTCTGTAGTTGACCTATTTCTATATACTTTGTGATTTAAAGATTGTGGCTTGTGTCTTGTGTTGTGAATTCTCTGTATAACTTGATCTTTTGTAATCTTTAATCCTGTTCATTGTTTTTTGACCATATTATTTGATATTTCTTGATCTCTGTATCTTATAATTTTCTCCCAAAATCTTTTTTAAAAATGGCCACTGCAAAGGTTGAGGTTGAAATTTGGAATGGAAAAGGGGACTTCAGTTTATGGCGTTAGAAAATAAAAGCTCTTTTACTCCAACTAAAATGTGCTAAGGCTATTGATGAGACCTGACCTGAAACCTTAACTGAAGAAAGAAGAACTGAATTAGCTTGGAGTACTTTGTTTCTTCATCTTTCTGATACTGTGATGAGAAAAGTAGGAGAAATTAAAACTGCTGCTGACCTCTGGGATAAATTAGAAGAACTTTTTCTCACTGTCTCTCTTCCAAATAAATATTTTTTGTGGAAACAATTTTTTAGCTATAAATTTGATCCTTCTCTAGGAGCTGAAGAAAATATAGACAAATTCAATAAGATAACACAAGACCTTTTAAATGCTGGTGAAAAAACTACTGAAGATCAAAAGGTTGTCTGTTTATTAAATGGTATGGGAGATAAGTATTAGAAATGCTTTGGAGTATGGTGGTCAAAAATTATCTATTGAAATAATTCATAATTCCTTAAGAATAAAGAATAAAGAACTTGAGTTCAAATCTGAACTTAAGGAGATCTATAATGCAGAGTCATCATTCATTAGAGGTAAGACTTCATTCAAGGGTAACAACAATAAAACCTGGAAGGCTGGAACCACAATAAAAACAATCCTAGGAAAACCAAAAAATATCAGACTAAGAAATATATATCTAACAAACCTAGAGATAAAATATTTGATTATAATATGTTTGATAA
Source organism: Ligustrum vulgare (assembly GCA_963555705.1). Lineage (NCBI taxonomy): Eukaryota > Viridiplantae > Streptophyta > Magnoliopsida > Lamiales > Oleaceae > Ligustrum > Ligustrum vulgare. The sequence goes on along the minus strand of OY743186.1, from coordinate 36,069,309 downwards.
TAAAAGGTCTTATCATAGCACTTTTGAGACTAAAAGATATGATAATAACAAATTTGATAAAAAGATGGGAGATACTAGGAAATGTTATTATTGTGGTAAAATGGGTCATCTAGTTAATAACTGCTATAAGAAAATAAGGGATAATAAGAACAATCAACAAGAAACTGTGGATATACAGAATAATAGTTGGCTGTTTATGTTACCACTTCTTCAAAAATGAAAGATGAATGGATTCTTGACTCTGGTTGTGCATTTCATATGTGCCCTTATAGGGATTTGTTTGATAATTTCTCTGAGTATGCCTCTGGTTCTGTGAAATTAGGCAATATGTATCCTGTGATATTAAAGGGATTGGGAAAATGGTATTAAAGCTTTGTGATAATAATACCTTGACTTTAAATCATACTAGGTATGTCCTTGACTTCATAAGAAATCTCATCTCCTTAGGAATTCTAGATGATGGAGGTTATGACATTAAAGTCAATAATGGATACGCAAAAATTTTGAGAAATATTGCCAATTACTAGTACAGCCAAGTATAATGGTATTTACATTCTCTCTGTACAACCCAATTCTTCTATTTCTCTTACTGTTGAAAATGTAATAATAACTTGACTGATCTTTGGCATAAAAGACTAGGTCATGTAGGATAAAAAGGTCTCAAACTGTTAGAAAAAAAATTGGGTTTTTGGTAAAGACATTTTACAAAAACTTCCTTTTTGTGAAGAATGTACTTTGGGTAAACAAAAAAATTCATCTTTTGGTAAAGGAATATATAAATCAAAGGATATTCTTGAATACTTGCATGCAGATTTATGGGGTCCTACCCTTGTTTGTACTATTTCTGGATATAAATATTTTTCGCTTATTGTTGATGACTATTCCAGAAAATCATTGGTTCATTTGTTTAAATCCAAAAATCAAACTGTTTCTATTTTCAAATATTGGATTACCTTGGTTGAAAATTTGAAAAATAAGAAAGTTAAAACTATCAAAACTGATAATGTTTAGAGTTCTGCAATTTTAAAGTTGAATATTTTTGTAAACACCAAGGTATTAGACACAGGACTGTTTCATACAGTCCAAAGCAAAATGGAGTTGCTGAAAGGATGAACAGGACCTTGCTTGAAAGAACAAGGTGTATGTTAATCCAATCCAATTTACCAAAAAAAATTTGGGCGGAAGGAGTTAAAAATGCATCTTTTTTGATAAATAAATATCCTTCAAGTTCTTTGAATTATAACTGATCTGGAATGATACAGTTTCAAACTATTCATTTCTTAAAGTTTTTTTGCTATGCAGCTTATGCACACCAGTCTCAGTCCAAACTTGATCCCAAATCCCTGAAATGTGTTTTTATTGGTTATGGGGAAGGGGTAAATGGTTCAGGCTGTGGGTTAAAGAACATAAAGGTTTTAAAGTCATTTTAAGCAGATAAGTTGTTTTTAATGAAAAAAATTTCCCTGCAAGTTTGAAAAATATGAAAATCCACTTTGTGAAAAGGATTTCTTAACTACTGAAGTGAGCTTTGATGATACTCACATTCAGCTTGAGCAACAACAACATATTCCAGTTGATATCACTGCACCCACTTCACCTGCTGTGCCTGTTGATATAGATAATAATGATTCTGACCTTTGTGATTACCAATTAACTAGGGATAGAACTAGGACGGATATTAGATCTCCAGTTAGATTAGATGATTTTGAATATTACTCTGCATCTACTTTGTATTCTACTTTAGATCCTGAACCTTGCTCATTTGAAGAAGCAATGGAATCTAAAGATAGAAATTTATGGCTGGAAGCCATGAAAGAGGAAATGAGTTCCTTAATGAAGAACCAGACCTGGACCCTAGTTGAAAAACCTCCTAATAAGAAATTGATTGATTGTAAGTGGATCTATAAAATAAAAGATGGAGATTCAGAAGGGGGTAAGCCTAGATATAAAGTTATGTTAGTTGCTAAATGGTTTTCTCAAAAGGAGGGGATAGACTACACAAATCTTTTCCCTTGTTGTGAAATATACTTCCATTAGGATATTATTTGCATTAGTTTCACAAAATGATTTAGAACTTGAACAGATGGATGTTAAAACTGCTTTCTTATATGGTATGCTTAATGAAACTATTTATATGACTCAACCAAAAGGTTTTGAAAAGAAAAATAAAACTGATCTAGTGTGCCTACTTCAGAAATCACTCTATGGATTGAAACAAGCACCTAGATAGTGGTACAAAATATTTGATACATATATCCAAAGTCTAAATTTCAGAAAAGCCAATATGATCCCTGTTTCTATTTTAAGATTGATAAATTTGACTATGTGTACTTATTGTTGTATATAGATGACATGTTAATTGCTGGTAGAAACCTGCATGAAATTGCCTATCTTAAAGAAAATTTGAATACTGAATTTGAAATGAAAGACCTTGAACCAGCTAAGAAAATTCTTGGAATTGATTTTTAAAGAAACAGAAATGAAGGAAAGTTATTTTTGAACCAAAAGAATTACATTGAAAAAGTTTTGAGAAAAATTTATCTCTTTGATTCTAAACATGTTTCACTTTCTTTACCTGCTCATTTCAAATTATCACAAGTGAGCAGTGTCCCAAATCTGCAGAAGAGGAGCACATAATACATAATGTGCCTTACTCCAATGCAGTTGGGTCTGTAATGTATCTCATGGTTGCAATCAGATCAGACATTGCTTTTTTTTTGTTAGTATTTTAAGTAGGTTTATGAGTAACCCCGGTGAACCTCACTGGGAAGCACTGAAATCCTTACTTAAATATTTGAAAGGAACTTTAAATTTGAGTCTTTTGTATTCTAAGTCAGCAAATGATTTTAAACTCAAAGAGTTTGTAGATTCAGATTTTGCTGGAAATATTGATAATAAAAAATCTACTTCAGCCTACCTTTTTATTTTAAATAATTCCTGCATCAGTTGGAAAGCACAACTACAAAAGTTAGTTGCTCTTTCCTCAACTGAGGCAGAATACATTGCAGCCACTGATGTAGTAAAAGAATGCATATGGTTGAGGGGATTACTCAGTGAAATTGGTTGTTTGAATGAATCTGAGGTTGAAATCTGCACTGATAGTCAAAGTGCCTTATATCTCAGTAAAAATCCCGTTTTTCATAATAGGTCTAAACATATTGATGTAACATCCAATTTTGTTAGAGACATTACTGAAAAAGGATTTGTGAAACTTGTAAAAACTCCTACTCAACTTAATCCAGCAGATGCTGTAATTAAAGTAATTCCTATAGCTAAATTTAAAGATGCTCTTAGACTGCTTAATATTGTTGAATTTGATACTGCCTCTTAGTAATTTTGCATGAAAATTAAAATGGATAATGCTGCACCAATTAAGGGGAAGATCTGTTAGTAATTGGTCTAGCCAATTTCCAGCCCAAACAAAAGAATTCATTTGGCCCAATCTATATCAGCTGCTGAACCTAAAGCATATCCAAAACCCGGGCCCAAGTCGCGTTTCAGAAGCACGAGTTATTTGTTACAACTGATTCTGTTATGAGCCATGGATCAACCACTGGGACGCTCCCGACCGTTAGATCTCCTCGCCCTTTTATACCAGATGAAGGGTCTAGAAGCGGATGAATCTCAGACCCATTATTCAGATTTTTTTCTCTCTTTTCGTCTCCAAAAAGGCTATTCATTTTCATCTCCTCTTCATTCTCTGATTTGAAGAAATCTTTGTGATCTTTTCTTCCTTTGTGTAAATCTTTGAGATATAGTAGGAGAGAATATTTGTAAGTTTGATTTGTTCAAAACTTTGAGAGATTTGTATACAGTTTATCTGTAATATGAGTTTTCAGAAATTTGGTGTTTTCGATCTTTGTGAAATATTGATTCACAGTTGAAGTTCTGTAAAGCTCTTTGTATTTTCAGTAAAACTTTGTGGGTTTTTGTTCATTTTTTAGTTTGAATCCTTTACAGTACGGATCAAAATTGTACGAAATAAGAACATTGGGATCATCTTGAATATTTCCAGAACCTTAAGGACTAAAATTAAAGAAATCCAAAGTTGGAGGACCTCAATATTTTGGTTGCTAGGGGAGTCAGTTGTGGAGAGAAAAGGAGGCCATGGGATAGCTGAAGAGGGTGAGGAGTGATGGGAAATGCATAGAAAGATAAAGGTGAAGAGGGATTTAATTTGTGTTTGCCAATTAAATTGATAAAAAGTTGTTCAATAATTTAGATTTTATTTTGTCCTTAACAAACTTAAGAGTATGTATTACTAATAGTAACTCAGATAGAAAAATATCTATACATTAAAATCGTAATTAACTCAAGATGCCTAATATGGGGAATCAAAGAAAGGTATTGAAAATAATAAGAAGGAAGTAAAGAATGACTTAAAGGTGCTCGCACAATTTATCCATGATTACTTTAAGTAAAGTAAAGAAGAGTATTTATACCTTTCCCAATAGTGTAACTTACTTTATGCTTGTTGCCTACATTTTGTCCTTGTATTTACTTTAAGTAGAGTAAAGAAAAATATTTACACCTTTCCCAAATAGTGTATACTTACTTTATGCTTATTATCTAATAGTATCACCCAAGTATTTCAAATTCAGAGTCTATAAATAGAGTGCATGGACTAGATAATCCACACACCTCTACCAACTAACTAATATATCATCGTGCTCATTCCAATGGCTTCATCCCAAATTGAGATCAAACGCTCTACTTTTCCCAAGGATTTTATCTTTGGTGCTGCAACATCGGCGTATCAGGTTCGTAACTAATTAGTAAATGTGTTTTATGTCTTATAAGCAGTAAATGATCGGGAGAATGGACGAGAGTTTAGCCTATTTTTAGTTTGTTATCACTGTCCTCTATTTTACATACGCCTTATCAAATGGTAATTGGTAACATTTGAAAATAATGAAGATTTGCTGTAATCATTATCAGAATGCATGGTTACATACATATGTAAGGGATTAGCGATGGATCGACAAACCTTATCCTTACATCATAATGTGATGGTTAAAATATTCCTTTGTAATATTAGTTTACTTAAGTTTGTCATTCTATTCACTCTAATGGATCCCACCCAAATAGAGGCTAAACTTTCTAATTTTCCAAGGTATTCATTTTAATGATATAACATCGTCGTAGCAACTATGTAATTAGTATATTTCAGTATGTTGTATCGAGCAAAATTGGACTGAAAAAATGGACAAAGCGTATTATTGCTTCACTAATACTACAAATATACTATTAAAAACACATTAATTATCAAACATTCTATTGTTATTTAGAATAATGAAGACTTTTTAAAACCATCATGTGATAGTACATATGCTAGAAGGTCCATTCACACGTAATTTAATTTGCTAGAGTTCTTAATTTATGAATATATAATTTATTTTATGGGTTGTGTGTTTAATACTGCAGATAGAAGGTGCTTGGAATGTTGATGGTAAAGGCCAGAGTAATTGGGATCGTTTGACAATACATGAACCTGGTCTCTCTCTCTCTCTCTCTCTCTCTCTCTCTCTCTCTCTCTCTCTATATATATATATATATATATATATATATATATATATATATGTTTTCCTAGCTTTAAATATAAAATATTAATAAACATATAAGAACTCGGTTACTCCTATACTTGTAAGGCTGACTTTTTGACATGAAAATATGTGTCCAACAAGCAAAAAAAGTAACTTGATCCATCTCAAAGTACTCTCAAACAAGTGTTCGGATTAATGATTGATGTTTTTGAATGAGTCACTATCCTATGGTGGTATGTTAAGTCTATAATGTCATATAAGTTAAATAGATCAATCAACAAAATATAGCTCGTGACACTCATTTTACTAAATTTTTTTATTTTAAGATGAAACTCAAATCTCAATATAAAAAATCATGTATTAATTTATGCACACGTGTACTTGTGTTTTACATAGTGATCATCATTGGTGCATATATTTATATTTGTTAATTGGATTGGCAGGTGCCATTGCCGATGGTTCAAATGGGTGCGTTGCTATTGATCACTATAATAAGTTCAAGGTATAATAAAAATATTTACTTGTACGTTACATGAAAAGGAAAATAATTAAAAATTGTATCAAAATTGCGTATCAGTTCAAGCATTATATAAGTCACAATGTTCGTCATCTGTATTCAAAATGATAAATTCACAACCATGATTTGAAACAATAATTACATTCAAAGTGAGTTGATACAGTTAGCGCTTGAAGTCAAAAAGTTCAACTTTGAAAAGAAATGAAGAAACAAAAATTATTTCCACTATCATTCATTGTACTCTAATTACTTAATTAAGCTACAAAGAATAGTGTATTTTAATGTAAATTGTATCAATGTCGCAGGAAGATGTGGCTTCGTTGAAGAAAGTTGGTTTAGATTCTTATAGATTTTCAATTTCGTGGCCTAGAATCCTACCAGGTATTCGATTATGCTTCAACAAATTAGAAAACGAGATTTTATTTATTTATTTATTTATTTTCAAATTTTTCCCAATAATGAAACGTCAAAGATGCAGAATTTGTGCATTATTTTAAGTTTTTATGGTAAATGGTAATTATATTTACATAACAATTATTTCACATCTATTTCAAATCTTAATAATAAGAAAGGTCTCCAATACATGATCATTTTTGCTTTATGTCCCCATCTTTTTTCTCATAGCACTCTTACTAACCTTCAATTAGTTGACATATATTATCTTTAATCATAATTTTTATCCAAATATTCAACTAATGTGCATTAAGAAATGGGCAAATAGTTTTTAAAAGTTTGTATTAGTTATTTATTTCAATATTTTAATAATACGGGAGATATATATATATATATTGTCGAGAATATTTCAAAAACATATTATGGGTCAAAATCTGAACTCGTATGCAACTTCTATGTCCATTTATTTGAAATCTTTGAAACCAAAAGATCTCACGCATCCAAGTAAGCTTGTGCTCGATTCTCAACTCCGTCAGGAGCCCTTTCATCAATATAAAGTTTATTGTCTACATTGACAAGTAGGACTAGGGAGTTTAATTGACTAGAAAGACTCGTCAGCCTTGCCTAGTTTTCAAGTTGAACCCATGGAAAATGAAGAGAGAATTCTAGTAAACCCTTTGACGAGAAAATGATATCGTAAGAATAAATGACAATATATTTTGAAATTTAGAATTTATTTAGAGAAACAAGTAGTTCCTCAATTTTTAATATCCAGTAAATATTCATTATTGTTATTTCCATTTTTGTATAACTTAAATTGATATTTTAGGAGGCAAACTATGCGGTGGCATTTGTGGAAAAGGAATCAAATACTATAACGATCTCATAGATGCACTTTTGGCAGAAGGTTAGATTCCTTTATATTTAGAATTCACGTGTTTATTATTTTCTTTTAAGAAACTTATTATTATATTGTTTATTTTTATTTATCAATACATGATTGGAAGTTCAAAATTGTTATGCTTTTCAAATATAAAATATAAAGATATATAATATTTTCCTTGATTTTTCTTTTGAATAGGCATTGAGCCATGTGCAACTCTCTTCCACTGGGATGTTCCCCAATGTTTGGAAGATGAATATGGAGGCTTCTTAGATCATCAAATTGTGTAAGTAACTCAATCTTGCCTGGTAGGGAACCTATCGCGCTCGATGCTTAACCAAGGAATTATGCAAACTTATTTTCTTGAACAATATATATTGTCTTTCATTATAGAAAATGGATATTAGCAAGCAAATAATTTTTTTTTTTTTTTTTTTTTTTTTTAATACCGTCTATGGGTATATTACTGATGTAGATATTAACTTGTTTTACATTGCCATAACAGGGAACATTTTGGTGAGTTTGCCAAGCTATGCTTCTGGGAATTCGGCGACCGAGTGAAAACTTGGGTCACACTCAATGAGCCATGGTCCTTTACTAATTACGGATATGTGATCGCCAGGTTCCCTCCTCGTCGAGGTTATAATCTTGCAACATCGATGGAACGAGCGCTTCGTTCCGCGATCCTCGATCATAGAAGTGCAATAAACGTTAAGTCGCTCACTTCCCCAGAAGAAGATCCGGTCAGAGAAATAGTTGAGAAGGCACGCAGTTTGTCTAACGCTGCTTCCTCTCAAAGAACTGCACCGAGAGAAACTATAGGCGATTATGCGTACAATTTGCCTCAAGTTACTTCCTCAGAGGGAAATGCAGTGAGAGAAGTAATTGCCAAGGCATACAATTTGCCTCACCTTGCATCCTCTGAAGATGCAACAGATCATCAGGATAATTCTTTCCATTTGCCTCGCTTTATATCCTCTGAAGATGAAACAGATCATCGTGATTATTCTTTCCGTACTTCCCGTGAAGTACATCCAGTAAGAAGATCAGTTCCTCGGGAATATTATCATTTGCCCTTCTATGAAGCAGATGGAGTCGAAGAATCTCCAATGGTACGAACCCGCGATATTTCCTCGGAAGAAGGTAGCGACGTCAGAGAATCATTGCCTCAGCCTGATTCCGCGAAAGGAGATCCGGGAAGAGAACCATATACAGTGGCACACAATTTGATCCTTGCTCATGCACTTGCGGTTGACATATACCGAAAACATTATCAGGTTTTTTTATTTAAAAATTTCAAAAAAAAAAAAATGATAAATAGTTTATTGATTATAAATATTATTAATACATGTGTACACACAGGATCATCAACAAGGCAAGATAGGGATGACAAACGTTTCAGTGTGGTATGATCCACTTGATGAAAACAAGCAAGAGGATATAGAGGCTGCTTCGAGAGCAATTGATTTTATGTTAGGCTGGTAATTGTTGCTTGTGCTAGATTCCATTATAGAAAATCTCTTCACCCCTATTGTTTTCGGAAAACTCTAAATGAACAACTTAATGGACAACCCTCTCACATGGGTGGTGAGATCCGCACACATCACCCATGTGAGAGGGTTGTCTACTAAATTGTTCATGTAGCGTGATTGATTATTTTTATCCTTTAATCTGTTTCTGTTTAGGTTTGTAGCCCCTGTAGTAACAGGTGATTATCCACCATCCATGAGAAACAATGTAAGAAAACGTCTTCCCAAATTTACACCAGATGAGGTGAAGCTAGTGAAAGGTTCCTGCGACTTCTTAGGCATAAATTATTACACGGCCCGTTATGCCCAAAATATACGTCGGCGGAATTCAATGGCACATTATCAGAATGATCATCACTTTATGCAACACAGTAAGTCAAGCCTCTTTTTGGTAAACATTTGTTTATAAATTTTGTTTATAAACATCTTCCATTGGATCATTTCTCTTAAAAGTCAAAGATTTTGATCGGTCAAAAAATTTCTCCCACCATTTTCTACTTTTCAACAAAATAAACCAATAAGATGTAGAAACGTCACCATTTATAAACAATTTCTATAAACAATTTCTTACCAAACAGTATAATCTTTTACCTTAGAAAATAAATAAAATGGACTCTGCTAGCTTCTAACAAGATGTTTACTTTTAATTCTTTTATAGCTAAGGATCGCGATGGGAAGCCAATTGGTGTACAGGTGAGTACCCTTCCATCAGAAAAAGAATGAACTAAAATAGATATTATTAATGTTTACATAATTTCTCATGCTTACGTAAAATTTAATGTAATAACAAATCTTTTTTTCTTTCGTGTTAGGGTGGTTTGAGTTGGTTTTACGTAGTCCCACGGGGAATTTACAATATCATGCTTTACATTAAGGAAAGATACAATAATCCTGAGATTTTAATTACGGAGAACGGTATGTATATAGACACGTTTTTTAGTTTGTTTATACACACAATAGAATATTATAGATTGCAAATCTAAGTCCTTGTTTGGTATCAATTAAAATCCAATTTTTAATTTAAGTCAAAGTTAATCATGGACTCCACAACTTTTCAACCATACGTCTCGTCAACTTTTATCAAATTCTATTAAAAATATCTGATTTTAATCTCCACCAAACAGGGCTAAATTTTCAGAGCATTTAGTTATTTATTGAATTGTTCTCTAAACTTTTGTAGGGTACGTTGACGCTAACAACAAAGCCATAACAATTTCAAAGGCTTGTATTGATGAAATAAGGATTAAATATTACAAGGAACATCTCGCAGCTCTTCGTGACGCAATTGGGTAAGTCAATCATTTTTTTCATACATGGTAGTTAAATTCGAAGGAAATCAATTGTAAGTTCACATATCAGACCGTTTGGTAACACTGTAACGGTTTATAAACTTATTTATTTACTGTTTTGAGGTAAGATGTGTGGTTGAAAAGTGGAGAGAGAAAATATGTGTGGTTAAAACGTGATTTTGAAAATTGTGTGATTTATAAATTAGTTTGTAAACTGTAATGATTTCGTTATAGGACACTTTATTAATTGACTATTCTTTGGTTTTCAGTCAGGGTGTACGTTTGAAGGGTTACTACATATGGTCATTTCTTGATAATTTTGAATGGGACAGCGGGTACGATGGTAGGTTTGGAATTTTTTATGTAGACTACATGAAAGGACGTTTGACGAGATGCCCTAAAAACTCAGCTATGTGGTGGATGAATTTCCTGAACAAGACTAGGACTCCATGGAATAAAGTTCCTCGTAAGCAACAAGATATTGTCAATGCTGAAGAAGAACAAGATGGTTCTGCGAAAAGGACAAAATGCAATTAAAAATTAATGTTTGCTTTAATTTATTTTAAATGTTGTGTGTTGAATAATGCAATTAAGCATGGATGCATGCTTGCTGTCGTATCTTTAGTTTCGTACTAAAATCCCTTGTGGAAAAAGAAATAAAGTAATGTTGTAATATTATATATTGAAATAAATGTGTAATTTCGAGTTCCAAATTAGTGACAAATAGACATACACCAACCACGATAAGGGTAAACTTTTTATTAGATTTATATATATTCTAACACAACCTAGTATAGGGGTTTGAATATATTATTATTTATGTGTGTGTATTCTACGAAAAACTCAACATTGGAAATGAATTATGCAAAAAGGATAGATTTAGAGCTTTAATGGAGCAAGAATGGTGGATTTGAATAACTATCGGGAAGTTGAGGACTCGATTGGAAGCTTTGGATAGTTAATTTTTTTTTTTAATATCACAAGTTAGGGAATCATATTTGGCATTTGGAAGGTGTGGGGATCAAAATTGTATATAATAAGAATATTGGGGTCAACTTCAATATTTCCAGAACTTGAAGGACCAAAATTGAAGAAATCCAAAGTTCGATGACCCATTTGGATTATATTAGAAGTTCAGGGGCTGAGTGAACAAAGTTAGAATTTAAAGAAGTAAATAGGATGAAATTTAAAACTTCTTTTTTCCCCATTTATTTGTTACATTTGTACAAACAGGGACAAGGGGAGTTGAATTAGGGTAATAAATGGTTGAACCAAATCAACTTTTGACACGACCGTCTGCAATTACCCTAACAAACTCGAGACGTGACGTGCGCCGATAATAAATGTCAGCTAAATACCAGACTCACCATCAAGACTTACTGCAATCTACTAAAAATCGATAGTTTCTTTTTTAGTTCCGAAAAAGAAACTAAAATTCATTGGGAAGCAAGTCTCCAATGAAGAAAGAGCGAGAGTTTTAAAAAAATTTATTCGTATTCACTATTATATCATATAATCGTAGTCGAAATGTGAGACATTCTTATATCAATTTTATGAAGAGGATACAAGCTAGAAAAGATAAGAAGAGCAACACACCTTCATGTCCTAAAGTGTCAAAAAAGAAAAAAATATGTAATTAATGAAGAACATTGAAATGGCAAAAGGGACCGTGGATTGGTTTTAGAGGCCATAATCCTACGTGAAATGTTATATTGGAGAACGTGTTGAGCTATCAAATTGGAAATAAGCTTGTAAGAGTTGGGTTGTAAATAGGGATGGACAAAAAAATCGAAACCAAAAGTACCGAATCGGAACCGAACAAAAAAAATCGAAACCGGTCGGTTCTTTAGGAGAAAAATGAGAATCGAAACCGAAAAATGGAGAATCGAAAACCGATCGATTCCTATTTGAAAATCGAAAACCGAACCAAGAATCGAGCATTCTTAATTTAAAAATTAAGTTCACGTGACACTTTTGACATTTTTTGTGTTGCTTTACATGATAGAATGTACAAATCAAACTTACTTTGATGTATTATGATAATTGTTGAATTGTTCATATCGTGTTGCATCTTACATGAAATTTTTTGCACCAATTTTAGAAGATTGAATGTCTAGTCTTTCACTCGCATTGGTTCAATGCATTTTTTGGGTGCAGTATTTACAAATTAAGATAATGAATGTTGTGTTGATATGCATTGAATTAATTTTAGGAAGAATGTGTGGTTTGACATGTATGTGACTTTTGTGGAGGTGCATTAGTGAATTGTGGTTTTACATTGAAGTCTGAGATAAGAGTTCATTAAAAATTGTTTGTTATCTTCAAAGTATACTTAGGTTCAAATGACATAAATGATTTTATGTTATGGAAAATATGTCTATATGTGATCATTATCATTTTTCTTAGTCCGGGTGATCTAGACATTCCAGCATAAGTAATAGATTGAACAATAGAAGATGAAGATCCTACATTTCTAATTGCTAATAGGAATAAACAGAATATTATAACTATATTTAGTGTTTTTAGAACAAGAATATATTCAATTTGAATATTTTGTCACATTGATGGATTTATTTGAAATTTTTTGACTCAATACTTATTTGTTTTCGCACACATTTTCACGTTTACTCAAAGTTGAATTTTTTAATAAAAAACTGAACAAAGAACCGAAAAAAAGGAAACCGAATCGGAACCGGAATCGTTCGATTCTTGAGTTTTGAGAACCGAAAACCGAAACGCCCACCCCTAGTTGTAACGGTGTTTCCATGTGCTCATGTCATTGCTGCTATTATCGATAGAGCATGGTCGACATTGGGGAGCCATTAGAATTGAAGGCCTTTATGCGAAATTTTAAATGAGATCTTGATGATATAAAAAAAAAAAAAAAAAAAAAAAAATCGTTCGAAGTTACAACAATAATAATGTATATGGCCAAGATTTCTAATTAAATTTACTCTTCTAACATATTTAGACGGAAAATTAACAATTTTATTAATTGAGTCATTTTATTCAAAAATTGGAGTTATCTACTAGATTAAACTGTAGGACCTTACATGCTTCTGGAGGCCTTGACATTTTGGTGGCCCTATGCAAATGCATAAGGCCAGGATAGAAGGGGTGAGCCTCGAACATACGTGCTATGGAAGAGATATATATGGTAGTGCACCAAAACTTACACATTAATTATGCTTGCATGGTGCCATGGTGGATACGCTTAGCCGTCAAGGCAATAAAGAAGAGGATCTTGAATTTGTGAAAAATATGCCCATTAAACGGATATGGGGAGCTCTTCTTGCTGGCAGCAGAAAAGCTTATGGATCCATTGATATTTCAGGATCTATTGCCAAACAGATACAAAACCAAGGAGACCTTCGCCATCCAAAATCTACTTCAACTGCCAAACTTCAATATTTGCATATTATTTTGTAATTTTACCTTTTCATTTTTAAAATTTTACTGTAATTAATTGTTAATTAGCTCCAACGTTTGATCACGAAAATGGCATAATTTTCAGGGAGATATTCTATACTTTCCTTGTTCTATGGGAGTCATTATTGCTAATTTTGAAAATCCCACATTTAATAAATCGTGATTACTAAAACCTAACTTTAATAAATATATATTCTGAGCTTTATTTCGAATTTTCGACCGAGGTTCCATAGCTCAGTGGTAGAGCATTTGACTGCAGATCAATATGTCACCGATTCTAACCCGGTTGGGCCCTTTTTTAAACAATTTTGTTTTTTGTTTTGTTTTTTTTTTTTTTTTCATATTACAGTGTGTGTGTGTGTGTGTGTATTTTCCCTTGTCTTCATGTCTTTTAGTTCCATTAATTAATCCTCAGTTTAGTGAGAATAAAACCTCTTTTTGTAATCTCTATATAATTCAATATAAATTTTATGCAACTTATAGTATTAAGGATTTTGCATTTTGTGTGCCATAAATTCAAAACGAGAGAATCTATGTCTCATCTTTCAAACATTAAGCTTTTACATGAGGTGATTCAATATCACTGAGTTATCCTGGTTGTTGCATCATCTGCTCATAAAGGATCCAAAGGTGGTATTATTGATGCTCCATCGGGTTAAGGCCTCAGAAATTCGGAATATTGACACAATGGCTCGGTGTCAACTATGTCTTCAGGATGTCTTTGTATACGTGTATCTCAGTGGCAACACGAGCACCGAATGAGAAGCGGAGAGGATGGCCGCCGGGATTAGTCAAAAGCAACGATTAGCTTCTCTTGGTAAATCACAACTCAGATATCGAGTCACTGAAATCACAACAACTCGGCGTTCTAGATGGTAAGAGAAAAAAACAATGGGGATATGGGACGCTGAGTGCTGCATTTTTAATGGCTCGAGGTTTGAAGTGTCGTCATTTGAATGAACAATCTTACTATGTGAGCATATATAACCGTCCTAAAGAAACTCCTCTATTTGACATGATATGGAAATTTTAATATTTTTTTTTCTCAAGATATCCGGAGAGGTTGACAATTATGATAAAACTGTCAAATTTAAGAGTTTCATTGTTGACGATAACCTTGTAGCGTCCCGTAGTAGCAACATTTTGTATTGGATTCTATATTAGTGAAAATGGACAAAGATTTTGCATTGTTTATTGGAAAGAGCTAAAGGGACAACCAAATTGAACAACCACTTGGATATCTCTCTCGCCCCACCACCCATGTGAGAGGATTGTTCAATTTGAGTTGTTCATGTAGCATATTCCTTGTTTATTTCTCTCCAGAAACTTAAAAATTCTGAGAATTTGGACCTGGATTCATGATCGGTGGATCACCATCAACATCGAACAATACAAGGAATAGATGAATATCACTATAAAGAGCAAACTGAGCATTTTTTTTCCCATAAAATTTGAAATCAGCAACACAAATCCAAATCTTCAATATAAACTTGGAAAAAAAAAATGTAAACCTTACAAAACCACATTTAAACAGCCTTTAGGGAACTCTGTAAAAAAGATAGTAAGTAAATTAATAGCATGAAGCATAACCAATCATACAAAAAATATCTGGAATAGCAACTGGACTATACATGAGACTTGCTATAACAAGAAAACATCGAAACCGTGTCGACTAGGAATATACAAAAAAATAGACAAATCAAATTCATAATCTCCCACAGAAGTTGCAAATGAACCTGAAAAACTTATAGCATACTATCAGTTCTCGCAGGCAGACGACGGAAGAAATTGAGCGGGGCAGGCGGCAACTTGTGCCTGAATCTGGGATGCCTCATCACATAACATCCAGTGAGAATAATCAGCAACTGGAAAGATGTAGCATATAATACAATGGCAGCAAGTATGCAGAATGCCATGAATATGATTGTGGCACGTGGATCTCGCCAACTCAGCAGCGCTTGCATTCGCTCCCCTTGGGACGCAATATCGCCTATCACCTTCTGAATTCGACCAGCTACACTGCGTAAACGATCATACCTCATTCGGACAAGATCTGTACTTTGCCGGGTGGGAAATGTATCAAATTCCTCATCAAGCTCGTCAGGGTGTACTGAGTCAGCATAGGATAGTCGCGTGTTCATGTGTGGAGGATACCTCGGACGGAATCGGTAATTCCAGAGTCCGATTAAAAACATGTATACGAAAACTGTTGGCAGAATCAGTTCAGGGAAACAGACTAGCATGATAAAGAGAACGTGCACCAGCACCGATGTAACGGGGTTTCTCCACATACAAAGTTCTTTAAACCACTTTCCGACGGATATTAATCCGCTAAAAACCGACATTAGCCTGAAGAAGTTAGCCTTGCTGCGCCTCATGCTCCAGATATGTGAATCAGCATCAGTCATGTATTCTACTATTTCTTTTCTGAGAGGAGGTTCTGCACGACTGAGTCGTGCTGCCACTAAACTGACAGCCTGATGACGTAATATGTCGAGCTGCATCACAGTCAATGGCCGAACATAATGCATCTTAGGCAAAAGAGGTCTCGAGTATAAACACATCATGTTCACCATCGATGTGCATGAAAACCGTATTGCCAAATGCAACTCCCCCATCTTCTTTACACCGGAAGGGTGAAGAACTAGTAAGGGGTAAGAATGAGTATAAACACGTCCCGTTTCAAGAGTCGAGATCCGGATCCGAACTTTCCCAATTTTCACGTCTCTGTTACCATTCGGACTATTTTCGCTAATTTGTCCATTATCAAAAACACCTATGGTAAGAACAGTGGCTGGATCAAACACCTCCCAAGAGTACTGCTCATTGTACCTTGGATTTAAGTTGTCAATAATTGTCCGAGTCCTAATCCATTTTTGGCTGTATTTTGCGACGCAAAAAGTATCAGATGTTCCTCGACCATTTCTCGTTTTCATAGGGTGAATGGAATCGGCACTTAAAATGCCTAGCTCCAACATACCTATTGGCGGCTTCCAAAGCTGTTTTGCTGTTGGCCGGAGATCACTACTGTAGTGAGTAGACTCATCAAGCACGTGATACCCCCCATCGAGGCATACACGAAGATGGACCTTACTAGCAAACTTACCTTTATTTGACTCCTCAACGTCAGTTGAATTTGATTTTTGGAGACTATACCATCTCGAGTGGACCATTCGATCGTCAGCACGTCTCTCAACTGTGGCCAGTGGTATAACAACTCTACCAAGAATCTCATCTTTGTTTGGACCGACACGATCTTCAACTGAAAGTATTAGAAAATCATCGAATGGTTCAGCAGCAACAAACATCAGATCCTCATTCCATAGTGCAGTCATACTTTGTGCCGGAACAGATTTTGTCCTCAAAACCTGGTTACCAATCAGTGCCTTAACATGTATATTCGGTAAGCGGTTCTTCTCAGCCACAACTAAATCTTGCGCTTCAATAACATTAACTCGTACATACCACAATCTTGGGGAATGGTAAACTTTAGAGCGAATGTATGTCGAAGTCACCGAGCTATCAACAGGGCTAGCTGCATCCGAATGCCAAGCATCCGGAAATGCCTCATCGGCTTGTGTGCCAATCCAAACAGCAACCATGAGTTCGCCTTTTATTTTCTCTCCATTCCTATCTTGTAGACGATACCATTCTGGAGCCAATGGACTATCTGGTGGAACTCGAGTGGGAATCTCGTGAAGATCAAACCTAACTGTACCTACAAAATCATCTTTAACCATGTCCTTGTCTTTAACCACAACCTCCAAAACAGATGACTGCATTCTATCCTTCGAAAAGGCGAACACTGTGTTCCACTCAGGATTTTGCATTTTCTCAAAGTGCTTTGTGACTCCTTTATAGTTACCAAGTTTAACTTCAACATAAGGGTCAAGACTACCTGTAAGATCCATGGAAGGAAGGTCACGTGCTTTGACAACTCGTACGAATAGGAATTGCATTGGCTCGACCAGGTCATAGGTGCTGGACGGCTTGTCTGAACGTCTTACTCGTCCGCCAACAACTTGTCCCCCTCCAAGGTAAGGGCTAGTTTCTTTAAGATAATCAGCAGGCTGTGAGGATGAACCTGGGTACATGTGAACAGCTTGTGGAACTTGTGCTCCATAAGCCATTTCGTCTGCCCCGTATTTTATTGGTTGATTGTATGTTGAAGAAGACGGTTGTTGTTGTTGTTGCTGCTGCTGCTGCTGGTAATTCGAGTTGGGAAGATGCTGAAATGTTCGTGTTTTCCCCTTTTTGCGACCATCTAAGTTTGAGACGGCATTTACAGCTTTCTGAGAAGGAGCTTCACCGTTGACTGAGTGCAAACTCGAATATGAAGTAGAATCCATTCCGCGAAGTGGGATTGAAGACTGAATAGATGGACTGTCTGTTACATAGACTTTCAGGCCAAGCTCCCCTCTCGCACGCAAAAAAAAACTTCCCCTTTCTAAAGGATAATTGAAGACTACAGCATCAGAATAGGGGACAAATGATGTACCAGTAATCCGAACCTTCCCGAGGGATGACTTGGAATCAGTATTCTTTTCACTGTTAAAGACACGAGCTTCGAGCGAGAGACTATGTAGATTATTTGGATTAGATATGTTAAAATAGAAAGTTTCGTTCCAATACGGGTTAAGATCCTTCTCTTTGACAGTGGTGCGAAATTTCTGGTCATCAAAATGGAGTTCCACAAAGGCGCTGGACGAACCTTGGCCGTCTTTCGCCATAAGATTGTGAGCCCTCACAACCTCCACTCCTAGCTTGAGATTGCTCATGATTATTACTATCAGAATATTTTGTACTTGATGAAGCAAAACCAGGCACCTGTTCATGAGAAGAAATGTTAACAAAATATATGTGAAAGACACCATCAGATGCTCATTTTATGACAATGACTAAGTTAAACAATAATCTTAAGTCCATCTTGCAAAGAATAAGGATACAAGTAATATTTTGCTGGAAATCCATGTAATAATCAAAGGGACGACGAAGAATTACACATTGATCAGATCATCCGTCTTCAAACTTAATGACATATTCGATATGCTGGACTCCAATTCACTCAGTTTGGTAAAATATTTTTGTTTATAAACAAAGAATTTGATGTTTCGAGGTAAAATATGTAGGTAAAAAGTGATATGGGTATTAAATGTTTGTGTTTAAAAAATAATTTGGTAAAATGTGTTGTTTATAATAAATTTACCAAATCCATTCCATCACAAGAATCAATCCTTATTTGAGACACTCGAATGTTGATCAGGAGCATCATCTAGTTGGTTCTCTTTAATAACATATAAAAAGGTTAATCTTCAGAAAGAATAAGTCTCTGTTTGACAAACCTGTTTAAAAACAAGTTTTTTATAACTCAATTTTTCAAACTATTTTTTAACCACACATATTTTTTCCCTCCACTTTTCAAACACAAAAATTTTAACAAAAAGAGCCAAAGTACCCCCAGAAGATTCAGTTTATCAGGGAACAAGTAAAATCTGCATTTTCCCAGTATTTATGGAAATTTCCAAATTTTCAGACAACCATTTGACTGATTAAGATTAATCATAAAAATAATCACATCATCAATAAGCCCAGATGATAAATCTTCTAAAATACAATGAAAAAAAAAAAATCCTCAAAAATCATAAGTACAGAAACCACAATAAAAACACACACGTGTAACTCAGACTTCTTAAAGGATAAATAAATAAAAAGTCACCTGAGTTCAAAGTTTTCACTGCTTCTTTTGAATTACTGGCTTCCGAACTGAAAAAGCTCTTTTTGTACAATCCAAAGCTTCTCAAAGTTACTCTTTTCTTTGTCAAATCTGTGAAGAAGAAGAAGAAGAAGAAGAAAACAAAATGATCAAATAGACGTGGGAATTAATTAAAGAAATATAACGTTTACTAAAGAAGTTAAATAGAGCTTTAAATACACATAAATGACGAAGAACATAAGAAGAATATTCAAGGAAGAAGCAGTTTTTTCATATTAAATTAAATAAATGGTTGAAAAGTCTACAAGCGTGTTCCTTGACATTAGTTTATGTTCTTACTTCTTACGTGCATAACATTTGGTTTTGTCGTTTTTTCTACGTAATGTAGTCGGGTTTTAGCATACAGGGAATATATGATAAATTAGCTACTTTTGATTGGCTGAGATTATAGGCAAACTTGGTGTTTAAGGAATTGTTTGATTGCAAAATGTGGAAAAGAATTTGAATTTCACGGAAGTTTAAAAAACTTTTTCTAACCCTCTAAGAAATTTGTTTTTCCATGAGTTTGGTAAAAATGAGCCTAAAATAGTTGTACTTTGAAAATCGAATTTCATTTCCAACGTCGAAATGGGAAAATATTTTTTTCGAACATGACATTTTTCACGAAATTCGCATGCAGGATAACAAATTGACCCGAAAATCCCATGGTGCCTTGCCCTGATTCCTGAAGGGGCAGCAGGGCTATCCCACGATTTGGACGATATTGTTAATTAAAAAAATAAAATTCAGAATTTGTTTACAATTATCTTAGTCAAACTTTTTTACACCCAAATTCGAACGGATT
The DNA here is from genome assembly GCA_963555705.1 of Ligustrum vulgare. NCBI lineage: Eukaryota > Viridiplantae > Streptophyta > Magnoliopsida > Lamiales > Oleaceae > Ligustrum > Ligustrum vulgare. Next base: position 36,049,169 of record OY743186.1, on the reverse strand, counting down.
ACAAAACCCAATTGCCAAATTTCAAAATATTCTAAAAACACAAAAACGAGATAATAATCCCCCACCTATCCTTGAGTGTGGATCGGAGTAGGGATGGGCAACTCATCTCCTTGAAATTTCGACAAAGCGAAAAAGAATAACTAGACATGTTTGGCCGATCCAAATTCAACACAGACAACAAGTTTTGTACTTTGTTCGAATTTCGACAAAGCAAAAAAGAATAACTAGACACAACCGTTTCACATGACAATTAGCATATATTGACAACGAGTCCGAACATACCGTTAAAATTGGCAATGCCAAAAATAGTCACAACTGCAGGAAAATATTACTCTACCTCACACACGATTCATGTAGGACACTGCACGGACACGATAAGGTTCATTGTCCACGTTTGCTCACACCTTCAAGCACCATAATGGAACGTCTTATAATTTAAAAGATCTGTTATCTTGAAAAAATAATTAAGAAGGAATAATTTTTAATTTTGATTAAGTCGTCATTGCACTTACTTAAAAGTGAATAATTAAGGTTAGCCAAACATGACACTCCTTCCATCATTTATAACGTTTTTGCATTCATATATTTAGCCCTTGTTTGAGCCTCATTATTTCTCATTATTTTTACAAATTTTTTCTACAGTAATAAATTTCAATCATTCAAAAAAATCAAGTTCACAATTTTTTACTTTTCAAATCACTTTTTAACCATTAAACTTTTAAAATTCAAATTATAAATTAAAATAATGGGGTCATACAATGGCTAAGATAGGGAGCCAACTCATTTGACCATGTCAAAGCCTTTCGAAAGAAGTTATCCTTTTGTTACCTTTTTGGCTTCAGCTTATTTAATATCTATGGGAGAAAAGCTTATTTAATATCTATGGGAGAAATTCCACTTTTAGAGCTTGTATGATAAAGTTAAAAATTTTATCACAATTTTTTAAATTCAATCTCAATCATCTATTTTTAATTAAGTCTATAATTTTTAACTTTTCAAATATTTTTAATCCACACATCCATTAAAAAAACTAAAAAAATCTACAAAAATCAAAACTTTTCACATTACCTAACAGGCTCTAGTTCCTCTAAAAGAGCAGGTTTCCGTCCAAAAACAAGCTCTTAGTTCCCTTCAGGGCCTACCCTGAGATTTAAGGGATCTTAAGTGGACCTTTAGCTCCAAAATTTATTGAGCGATTTATAAGTAAGCATCTCTTGTAAAATATGAACAACACCAAATCCTTCTAAAGCCTAAACCTCCATTTCTCCTACACGTTGCCCTCCTTGTTTTTGTTTTTTGGGAAGGGGGGGTACATTGTTTAATTTTTCAATTTTGGGACCTTTTTTTATCAAGGACCCTATACGATCGATTTGCTCTCCTATGTCCATGACCGGACCTAATTCCCATTTGGGATATCGTTCAAATGTTCATTAGATTATCATCTAACACTAGTAGAAATTTGTAGCCCTTCAAATTTTTTGAGAAATAGATTTTGTAATTGCAATTTTGTGAAGAGCTTACAAGAAAAAAAATTATGTTTATATTAGAGTTATGTTACAGTAACATACGGATTGATATAGTGCACATGTGACACAATTCTGTTTGTTCACACGTTACATCGTCTTTAAAATGATAAAATCAACCACTCCTACATCACCTTTTTTTTTTTTTTTATCAAAGTATATATGTCAAATTGTTTGTTGAACTAGCATTTTCCTTTATATTAATAATTAATAATACCTTTGATGAGGAAATTTCTCTTGAAAAAAAAGTGAGCAGAAATAAAAATAAAAATATTTCATAGTGAGGAAAACTTCATTTGTAAGTCAAAATTTTTTGATTAATAATTCGAAACACCCGTTAAAATTGTCGATCTTTTGTAGAGGTTGACTTTTGCATTCCTACTGAATTATAAATCGAATATTTTCATGCTTCACAATTTAAATACTCGTAATATCTAAACAAATTGTGGACAAAATGCAAGCTCAATAATTAATCCACTAAAATAAAATTAATAAACAACAATAATAATTTATTTCATACGTCGCGAGTGCAAATAAATTTACTCGGCAACAAGTGCATTCTCCAAACTAGTCGAAGCAAATAAGATGAAACCACAGTTGACGGAAGGAAACGACATCAAGGCGTGAACAGAGCATTTTATCCAGGAAATATATACAATTCTAGATATTTTTTTCTTAGTTTTAGGGCCATCAAAAGCTTAAAATCTTAAAATTCCAGCCTATTGAGTTGAATACAAGCCTTCCAAGACCAAGGCCGGAGTTTCCTGTGACATATAGCCTCAGAAAATTCATGGATCACTGAGAACAGACACAGACAATTCTGTCAAACAAAAGATCGCCCAGACAATAAATATGGACCAAAAAATTGCACTTTTATTGATAAGCTTAAAAAAAATAATTCAGTTTCTACTTTAAAAGCATGTATTCCCGCTTGTGAGTTCAATAAAACTTAACTCCGATGGACGAGTGGCAACTCAATTCTCTTAGCATCTATAGCAACTCAGAACCATGGATGACTTTTGTTTGTCCTTGAAATAAAACTACTCAAGATAAACTATAGCCTCGTTTTTTAACACAATCATTACAATTTTTATCACCACCACAATTTTCCAACCACTTTAACCACACAAATTTTCTCAATCCAATTTTTAACCACATTTTACCTCAAAAATATAAATAAACAAATTTATAATTGTTACAGTGTTATCAAGCAGAGCATAAACCTGCCCAGCAAATGAAATCCTAGCGAATATTACGGAATCAAGAGTTGTAACCATTTTATCAAAATCATAAAGTTAGCATTGACCTCTCAAGTAATGTTATCTAGAAAAGCAAATTCAATATTGCACACGATTCACCAGATTTTGAAATAGTTCATTAATAAAAGAGGTCTATTTTACAAGATCCATCTATTTAACATTGCAATATCCCACCGAGGACTCCTATACAATTCACTTACAGGAGGAAAAAGCAAGTGCCAAACCACCAATGGTACGAGTCTTTCTTGAAGGAGAATAAATTGTATAAAGGTGGAGAAAACAAGATACAGGGAGCGAAATTGAGTTTGTAATTGGAGAGAAGTGAGCGTCAAGAAAGCTCACCATTGGAGTTGTAACCATTTACTTTCAGTTTATACCTTACAATTCGAGTATCATTTCCATTCACTTGTGTTGTTACAATACAACACCATTCCTTTCACACATTAAAACACTACTTGCACAATTACAAAACAATACATTGCTATGCTATCACATTGTTTCTATCTGAAAGAAGTATTGACTCTGCTTTTCATGTCCTAGATTATGCACGACTTATATAAAGGATACCTTCCTTCTCTCACTCCCTTGAACCACAATCCAAAAATCTGGACAGCTTCACATTTTTAACTGCTGATTCATTTTTTCTACATCCTAGTAACTTTTACCACTTCTAGTTTTCCTCTACATCCTATATGCCCTTTCAATTTTATTTTATTTTCCGACAAATAGAAATAAAATGCTAAAATTCAAGTACATAATCTGAAAATTTGAAAAACAACCAGACATTAATGTCCAAACAATTTATTCAAAAATGGAACTACTAAACGACTTCATATAGCTGTTAAGTGAACAAACCAAAGTTGGACTGTAAATATTATACTAAACAGTTTATCTATATTTCCTGAATGAAACAACCTGGATAAGTTCAACTAAAACTAGATAATAGGGCTGAACTGCTGAACTTTAAATTATGAATACTTAGGGTACATGAATGCACATATATTTTATGACTCACCGGTGATACAACTTCATGCAGCAAAGTCACTACCACAGATCACCGGCAGTATATAGCCTGATCTATATGTGGAGGGATCTGCTTGATCTCTGTCCCAAGTTCTTGTTCGATCCTATACCTGAAAGATGGAAGTATGAAAATTATAAAAATATCCCGATATGCCACTACCTCAATAAACCATGGTTTATTTACTATTTACAATTATATCCAAAATGAAAGATGTGCATACAAATTAAAGCGATCCTCGTAGGTTATCAGGTTCACGGCTAACCCAAGGTGTCCAAACCTCCCAGATCGACCAACCTGCATATAACATGAACATCCAGTGGAAGATTGCACAGCAGATATCAACAACACGAGCCAAATATCCAATCAACTTACCCTGTGTAAATATGTTTCTGAGTTCTTTGGAAAATCAAAATTGATCACAACTTACCCTGTGTAAATATGTTTCTGAGTTCTTTGGAAAATCAAAATTGATCACAACATTCACTGCTTGAATATCTATCCCTCTTGTAAATAGATCTGCAGTTTGGCAGTAGAAGGGAAGGAAAACAACATTTAAAGTACTGTAGTAAAGCAGATAGCAATACAAGACAATAATGAACGTGACAGCATCAGACGAGACTAGAATCAGAATGCAATGGCAAAAGCCTTGCCTTTCGTCCTTTCTCCTTTATGTCTGGGACATGTTTGAGACCCAATATTTCAAATAATGTAGTTTGTAAAATAATTTTTTGGAGAATGTGTGGTTCAAAAATAGGGAATCTTTTTTGTTCGTCTGTGGACTATTTTATTATGCACTGTTTGGATCACTTTTTAGTGATTATAATCAATTTTTTTGGCAATCTCGAGGTAGATGGAGGGTTAAAAATTGGAGAGAGAAAAGATGTATGGTTAAAAAGTTTTATTGGACATTGGAGCGATTATAAACAAAAAAAAAAAAAGTCACTTTACCCGAACAGTGACTTAGTAGAATGTGTGGTTGAAAAAAGAATTTTGAATAAAAATGATGTTTTGAATAATAAGTACCAAACAAGGGCTATATATTTGTTACGATAAAAAATCACATCCCCCGTTTCAAGAACTAGAAGTGAGATGACCCTGAGAAAAAGAAATCTGTCAAATCGCTTGCATGACATTAATCATTCACAATCTACACCACCCTAATGGCAATTACATGTGCTAGGAACTCAATCTCAGTCAACATAAATAGAATACGTAGTACGTGTGAGAGACAAGTTAAGACATTGAGTTCCCAACATTCATCCGATAAATGCACAATTAATCAAGTTACACAATATTTGAAGATACGAAACCACAATAGTCTTGAGAAGAAGCATAGAGACAATACCAGTACAAACGAGATTCCTGCAGGCACCATTGCGGAAGTCATGAAACACTCTGTTGCGATGATCTTGAAGCATCTTAGCATGAATGTAGAAGCAAGAATACCCAAGCTCTGTGATTTTCTTGGCAAGAAGCTCCACGCGATTCACAGAATTGCAGAAAATAATAGATTGATTTATTTGAAGCTGCAGGCAGATAATTAACATGTAGATAATCCCAAACGAAAATTTTAACCACACACAAAAAAAAAGTGTTAAATACAATTAAATAAATAATAAATAAATTGAAGATAACTGTTCTTATCAAAAGTTTATACCTTTGAAAAGAGAGTGTTGAGGCAGTGCAGTTTCTGTCTTTCTTCAACAAAAGCATAATATTGCGTTATACCCTTGAGAGTAAGCTCATCCATAAGGTTGATGACATATGGCTTCCGCAGATATCTATCTTTGAAATCTTTTACAGTGACAGGAAAGGTAGCAGAAAACATTAAAATCTGACGATTTGCGGGCAAAAAGCGAATTAACTGCTCGATAGAAGGTTGAAACTCTGGCGACAAGAGCTTATCAGCCTGAAGGACAGTTTACACAAACAGGACACAATTTACTCGTTTTCTATTTGAGCAGTAAAATGGCAAATTAAATGTCACCTGATATGCAAAAAATTAAATCAATAGCAAGACATCTTTAGTAGAACAGTTCAGGTAAAAGCACACCCACTTTGAGCTTTGAAGGGAGAATTCATAAAAATTTACATCCTTTATTCGTCACATATATTCTGGACAACTTCTGTCCACATTAGAAGTGCCACCATCTATTGTTGCTAGCATTTGTTCGCGACATTAAAAAGTTAAACTGCACAAGACATCACATGCATTTCAACAAAATTCTAGCATCTGCTTTTAGAAAGAATAATTCCATTCCTCCATTTTGCCAGAGAAAAGAACCATCGGGAAGAAGATGTATACAAACGAAGAATGAAAAACAAAACTGAATATAATAACATAATTGTAAGAAAAAAGCATGTTTACCCATCTAATTTCATTCCAATTGATAAGGAAGGCACCAAAAAGGTTAGCTCTATCAACAGTAAATGAAAAGGATATAATGATACATTTTCATACCTCATCCATAACAAGCATGGAGCATTCTTTCAAAATGCAAATTCCCCTTCTTGCAAGATCAAGGATTCTACCAGGAGTTCCAACAAGCAAATGGACTGGTTGATACAAACGCATTATGTCATCTTTTAAGCTAGTTCCACCAGTAGTAACCATGACTTGAATTTTTAAGTGCTTCCCAAGTTCTTTACAAACTTGTGATGTCTGGAGAGCCAGTTCTCGTGTTGGGACAAGAATAACAGCTGCAAAGATGTGCATTCGTAAGGCTCCAGTATAAGACCTCATACAGCAAATCTTACAAGTACAGAAGCAATATGGTTGAAGCAATTTTTTGAGACGAGGCCTGGATTATCAAAATAGTCGACCAAGGGTTCCCAAGTTCCCAGTCAAATAAGTGAATAACATAGATGACATCATGATTCAGAAAAACTATTAGCAATCGCGTAAAATTTCCAACATCCCCGACCCCGAGGAATCCTAACATAATTTGAAATGAATTTACCATATGCATAATTAGCTCTTATTCCATCAAAGAAAAATGAGAAAACAATAAAGATAATGATACTCATCTCTTCACCATAATTTTAGGACCCATAAATCAGATAATTTGTATTCAGCAACCATTGCAAAATATACTCTCATTATCCCGAAAGTTTAATGGCTCAGTCTACATGTTAGTAACGACACTACAAGCACTATCAAATAGATAAGATTGTGGGGGGGGGGGGGGGGGGGGGGACCACCTTGAATAGCATTTTTATCTTGATCAATTTTCTCCAAGGCAGGAATGGAGAAGGCCGCAGTTTTCCCTGTTCCATTTTTTGCTCTAGCCAATATATCACTTCCAGTTAAAGCGATTGGAATACTCTCCTCCTGGATTGGAGATGGTCTTTCAAAACCCTTTTCATATATTCCCATAAGCAGCTCACGCTTCAGAAAATAGTCTTCAAATTCATTACCTTTAGTGGCTGTCACATCCTATGAGAGAAAAGGAACCCACATTTACATTTAATATATAAATATAGGTACACTGTACACATTCAAACAAATGACATTCAGAAAATATAAATGGCGAGCACAGTTTTGTGTCCCTAAAGGCCCTCAAAGCATAAGCTTGAGGCTCCTAATGAACGCCTCATGTGAGGTAATGCGTAGGGTGCTTTCAAAATTAGTGCATGGTTCAAATATAGATTAGACCTATTGCCCAATTCAATATGCATTAAAAAATAAAGAAAAGATGAAACACGTGATAGCACTTGAAATTCAAGATAGATTGTGTTAATGAAAGAAATCTGAAATATATTATAATGTAATAACACTACTCTTGTCAGCAGTACGAAGCTACACTGCTGAAACATTTAAGCAACATTCAATATAAGTGGCAGAAATAGTGACATTCAGCCCCTGTTTGGCCCCATGTAATTGTTTTAACACATTTTTCTCTCTTCTTTTCTACCAAACATTTTTCAATAAAATAATATTACACATAAACCCAAAAAAGATTTCACGCTTTTTAACCACACATTCTCCTAAAAATTACTATTAATTTCAAATAAATTCATTTTAAACAACATCAAACAGGGACTCAATATCCTAATGACCTTAATTCTAACATATTTCTACTAATGGGAATATAATATACAATTAAAGGTACGATTCAAGCATGCAACAATTACCACAAATATGAATATAAAGCATGTAACGATGCACTGTGAAACTTGTGTGAAAAGTATATGACTAAGGGATTGATTTATCTGATTCCTCTTAGTTATTGTTAGAATTAGATGGTAATACAAGAAGTATTTTTTGGTTAGTGCATTCCAAATATAACTTATTTGTTCTTTGATTCTGAGATGTTGTTTTGATATCACATCTAAAATAAAGCTATTATTTGAAAAAATTATCCATAATTGATATCTAATGAAAACACTTTCCATCATAAAAAGAATTAAAAGTTCTCTGTGCAGAAAGAATCTAATTAGAGAATCGCTGGCGTTTTGATGTCATATGAAATTAATGATACTGATTATAGAAGGAAACATTTACCATCATAATCAAGCTTAAAAAGTTCTGTGTAAAAGAATCTAATCTAGGAAGCTCTCGACACGTCACTGACATGTAAATTATACGCGTTGGATACACATCGCTGACACACTGTAGATATTTAAAAGTAATAAATAAATAAAAAGAAGACACTACCCTAGCTGACTGTCATTCTAGATCTCTGATAGAAAAATCACAAGGCAGAGGGTCGATGAGATGGAATATGGCTATAGAGAGCAGCATTTTGCAGAATGGTGTTGGGTCGATGGGCTAATGAGTGAAACCCGAGGAGAGGAAATGAAAACTCTTCCTTTCATTAACTTGGAAAAGGCCATTTGAAATAATAAAAATGAAGAGCCACATGTTTGGTACAAAAGCAGTAGTCATTATCAGGGGTAAATGGTCATAAGTGCTAAGCAAAATCAACAGGGCACTTAATCACTGAAATTACCAATTTAACCTTAACTTAAATTACAAATTGATCAAAAGACATCTCTTCATACTTTATAGAATAATTTCTCTTTGTTATCCTGCATTAAAACCTCCATTTTTATTTATTTCATCTTCTTCAATAATATCAGTCTCCATATCAAGCATCAATAGCAAGGGCCAAGGGTACATTACATCTAAAAAATATAGGGAAAAAATATAATATTACTTTTATCAATGCATCTCCGGTGTTGAGTCCAATTTTTATGAGACAATCAGCATGTCCATGTTGCAGTGTGCCCGTATTGGTGCTTCTTACAGTTTAATAATCATTCTCATTGAATAAATCGACCTTATAAATATAAAATGAAGATGATTAAACACAGATAATAATTAAGTTGCGCAAGTAAACAAGCATGTCTTTTGAATTCTAACCTCTGTTTTAAAACGGGAGTCTGATGGTGGTATCTTCAAGTGTGCCTTCCAATCTTGAGAACTGAATGGGAAATTGTGTCAATAAAACATGTAAATGCAAAGAATATTTGAAAAGAAATATGGGAAAATGAAGCTGAGAAATAAAATTTTCACCACATTTAAACACAAAAAACAACATTGGATCATTTTTGTAATAATAGCAACACAACATACATGAGTGTAATATTCAAGTTCCTAAATTTTGTAAATTGAGAAGATTAATTTAGTAAAGTTCCATATTCTCAATGTATTGCCACGCTTTTGATCCTATGACAACACATTAACAAGGTCTAAATAGATACATTTAACTTCACGCAAACTCTGGAGAAAAACAATAAATTAGTGTGATCAGAATCCTCATCATTCTGAAGAGAACGTGGAACCTAAATATATCATAAACAAAAGAAGGGATCTTTGAAGTATGCCTAAAAATAACATCAAGACATTGCCCCCTATTTGATATTGATTTTAAAGAGTTTACTTGAAGAAATAATTTTTTGAGTAGAAATTTTAGAAGAATGTCTGGTTAAACAGTAAGGAATCTTTTATGGGTTTAAAATAAGGAATCTTCAAAGGGTTTACGTGTAATATTATTTTATTGATAAATGTGTGGTGCAAAGAAGAGAGAAAATTGTTCGTTTATAATGGGGGCCAAACAGAAGCATTGTAAGAATAACTTTCTGAATTATGGTGTAGCATCCCAAACTCATTTCTCCAATACAATGTGATAGGTACCAGTTAGTTAGAAGAGGGGTATTATGGGAAGGAAGTGTACAAGTGTTTAACTATAAATAGGGGGATTGGGAATCAGTTAAGGGGGAAAATTGAGTTGAGTCTGTGGGAGAGTATTGGCCCCGCCTCTCGAATGCCAAATATCTTCGTATTCCTTGATTTGAATATTGAAATACAATAATTGAGATCTCATTTACATTTTCAAGTCAGCTTCTAAAATCTAATTTGGTCTCCAAAGTGCTTGTGTATAGAGGTGGGCATTAATCGAACCCGCCCAAACCGACCCGATCGGATCGGTTTGGGTCGATTTTTCATGAAAATTGGGTTGGGTTCGGGTCTTTTTTTAAATAAATTAGTCGGGTTGCGGGTTGAATGAAAAACCCGACCCAAATAAAAAAATCTTTTTTTTTTTTTAAATGAAACTTAACTTATTTAAATATTGATTGAACATATTTTAATTTTATTAGCAAGTGTTCAATTTATTGTATTTAAGGTTATTGTAGTGTACATAATTGATTTGAGTTAAAGATTGATTCATGAGTTTTTTTTTCTTTTTCAAGATTTTTACTAATTGGGCCAAAGCCCAAACCGTCCAACCGGACCTAACTTGACCGAGATTTGGTGGGTTGGGTTTGAACTCGTAATTGGGTTGCGTTGGGTTGATCTTTTACCAACCCACTATAGTGGGTTGGGCAAAAAACCAACCCAACCCAACCCAATCCACGCCCACCTCTACTTGTGTAATCATTTTTGTTACAGGATCCTATCACAATGTTCATACTATGATCTTATTCTGAGGATGGTCAGGCAAGTCAGCCACCATGGTCTGGACTGTCTGGTGGTTTTGGACATCTCTTCTCGAGAAGGCACCGGGGATTTGAATTCCCCTGAGGGTTGGTGAAGTCCCTTATGCATTTTCGAAGAGCCTAAAATGGATTCTTCCTGGTTACATCAAAGTAGCGTGCTATGAAACGTCTTTCAGGTTATATTGCAATTTTTTTAGAAAAACTCTTAAAGGATTAAAAGGCCTAGTTGGTTGCAATGCGTGATTGATATTAAGCATCCAGGGAATTGAGAGATAAAAATTACAAGGTATTAGAATGAGAGACTGCCCTTCTAGTCTATGCAATTGGGATGCCCTGGAATAGTAATATGTCAGTTGGCAGGAGTAGCATGAAGTTCAGAATTAGTCATCCAGTCCATAATAATATAAAAGGCCAATTGATCTAAGATCTTCCAAAACAAATAAATAAAAATTCTATTTTTTACCAGCTACCTTGTCAAGTACCTTTTTGTTTTGTGCATTAACCCTTTTTTTTTTTTTTGGAAAGAAAAATATGTTCAGTAAACAACCATTATAACTCTCTTTCAATAACAAGATTGGAACCATCCGCAAGAATAAAAAGAACCAAAAACAGAACCACAACGTATTCCATGCCAACAGCAGCCCCAAAAAAAAGAAAAAGAAAAAAAATTTAAAAAGGAATTTCTTATGGATATTTTCCTATTTACTTAGCTTTAGGTTAGGTGTTATCCCATTATGCCATCTTATTCACTTGAAAACAAGTGTCAAGGTACTAGCAAACAAATGGGTTCTGATGAAAGAAAAATTTCCAACGAAAACCAGCTCAATTATCAATAGTTGCTAGACCTACTCAGAAGGCTCACTTGTATGATAATCAATATACAGAAACAAAAACTCAAAGAAAGCTTAAAAATAATAAGTAAAGGGAAAAAGTCCTAACCTCAAATCGACAGCTTCGGACTGCACGATCTTTTCTACCTCATCAACAGTTGAATCGGCATCAGGCAACTGATCCCTTCGGAGCCACTGCAGCGGCTGACTGTTCTGAAATGTCTGGTAATTCTGATTATTCGGAACTGAACTCCTTTGCACGTACTGTTGTGTAGGGTTTCTTGGCTGAAAATTCGGACCGGAGTTCGGCTGCATTTCCCCAACGCTACGGCCGCTGCCTCCACCCATACCCGGCGGCGGGTATCTCGCTCTCGGATACATCACAGAATTCTCAATCCAGAAGTTCGACACGAACAAAAAACCCAATCGATGAAAACTGAAGATTGTCTCAAAAAGATAAAAACTGAAGTGTTAAGATTTTCGAATTAAAAAAAGTATCCCAGAGGAAGTAGAAAGGAAGATTAGTGGAAGGGGATCATAAGGGATCGTTGAGAGGGAGAAAATAATGCCAGGATGGAGTAAACGGGGATCGTCATCAATGAAATTGCTCATCGGGAACTGCGATTACCCTTTCATAAAAAAAAGGCCTCGAACTTTTGTTAGTTTTAGCAATCGTAGCTTTAATTTTTTTTATTTTTTTTTTAACAATTTCGTCATTAAGAGTGTGTTTGGTATTTTGTTTAAAAAGAGTTTTTTTTTAAATAAATAATAATCTTGAGAAGAATGGATGGTTAAAATTTGGTTGAAAAGTTAGATATTGTGATATTCACTTTTAATGGATAGTTGAGATTGAGTATTGTTGAGACCGTGCCCAAAAATATAGTACATTGAACCATCGGCGAAGGCTCAATAGGGGTCCAATGGACCTTATCCCACGATTAAAGTCTAGGGCATCACCTTGGGTCAACTGTCGAGGTAGAATAGAACGTGAACTTCTTTGGCCGAACTGATTTACGTTTAGTCGATGTGCTTTACGTTTAGTCGAGATGCTTTACAGTGACGTCACAGATGAGTGATGGGACAACAGATGAAGTTAGAGATGTGACTCCGCCTTTACCAAAAGTAACATGCGCTCATCCCCTACCAAACGTAGCAATGATTACTGTCAAAAAGCAAGATTCTTCTCTCCAACCGCTAAGATAAATACACGTGTAAAGTCTACCATGTGTCGCCATCCAAGATTATAATTTCCCCTATAAATAGAGCACTCCTCCCGCCTGATAAAGGGTTAGCAATCTGATACTCTTAACTAAATATTTTACTCTCACTCCTCTTTCTCTCTTTTACAGACTTATATTTCTCGCACTCAATTTATATTTGCTTGAAATGAGCACTGACTTTGACATCGGAATGCAAACAGGAGCCACATCGGCCCCCTTTGCAAACTGATTGTTTGTCACAGTGCGCAGGAGATCCACGTGTTCAAGAGGGAGGAGGTGAGACGTGTTGATCCAATGTCAAGTCGAATTTTGTGGTCAACAAGTACTGTAAAAAGAAAAAACTTAATGAAAATCAATCAAGAGCTAAATAAAATATTTTATTCATGATTGTGGTTTCTTTCAAAATATTACCAAATGTTTGGTAAACTTGTTTATTTACAATTTTTTCTAAACATTTCTCAAAATTATTTTTTAATCGCGACTCGAACCTTCGTTTTGTAAAATGTTTATAAGCTAATTTATAAATAACACATTTTTTTAAATTACTGTTTATTTACACACATTTTTCAAAATCACTTTTCAACCATATATTTTTACCTCGAAAACAAAACATTATTTATTTATAAATAAATTTTTTTATATCTCCCGAGAAGCCTAAGATAATAATTGTGGTTTAAAATCTTTTAGTCTAACAAATAATAATAATAATAATCTTAATCTTAATCTATATCTATATCTATATCTATATCTATATCTATATTCTATATATTATATATAAAAACAAAAGTGTCGTCAAAAAAATTTTCCCGCCCATTTTCAGTTTCTATTTTTGGAAAATTTTTTTTTCAATTGAATTTTCGGAATTGGGAAATGAGTTGTTGACAATTAATGAGACATTTAATGTGGGAAAGTGTGTAATGCATTGTAAATAGGCATTTGACTACATGTATTGAATGCTAATAATTTGTCTACTCTCTCTCTCTCTCTCTCTCTCTCTCTCTCTCTCTCTCTCTCTCTCTCTCTCTCTCTCTCTCTCTCTCTCTCTATATATATATATATATATATATATATATATATATATATATATATATCCTGCAATTTTTATGGATCCTACAAGAAATAATTGTTGACATAACATTTATTTATATTCCAATTCATTCACTTCACTCATTAATCCATCCAAATTTGTAATTGTTTTAACACCGATGAATCATTTTATTGTACGTGTTTTTCATATTTTGAAAATCAAGCTAATTATATTTAGGTAACAATATTCATACAACACATTTTTTTAAATTTACACCATAGTTTAATTGAAAGATAGATCTTCGGTGTTTGTTTAGTTTTGCTTTTATATCCTTAATTTTTTTTAATCGCATTGTTATTTATAACATTCAATTAATTAATAAATTTTATTTCTAATCACAAATTCTATTCAAATATTCTGCTAATTTGCATTGAAAGGATGTGCAAATATTTTTTTTTTTAACTTTTGTATTAATTATTTATTTTGATTATTTAAAAATATGATAGATAAATAAGTGTTTTTCGCCAACAAAACAAATATGTTGAATGAAAATCGTCTCAAAAGACAAGATGTGAAAATTAATAAAGAGTTGATGATAAAAAAATTACAAAAAATTTTAATATAACTATTATAATTTGAAGTAGTTTTATTGTTTGTTCTTTTTTTGTTTAGTTAAAAATATTAGTGACAAATAAGTTTGTTTGCATTAAAATTCATCATTAATTGCTTTATAAAAAATAAATTTTATAAAGTTAATACATTTGGAAAATTACACATTAACTTTTAAAAACAAAAATAGCTTTACTTTTTCGTGCATTATTTGTGCATTAATTAGATTAATATTTTATTAAACTTTAATATTTGTTCTTTTTTGTTTAGTTAAAAATATTAGTGACAAATAAGTTTGTTTACACTTCTTAATAGATTTTTTTTCCAGAAAACGGTATATTTTTTTTTTTTAAGAAAACGATGACTATTCATTTTTTTTAATTATTTGAATTAAACTTGCTAAATCAACGTAAGATGTACTGATGATAATTAATAATTTATTGAAACTAAAACTAATTATTATGTCATCACATTAATAAAATTTGAATGGTATTATGGAAATCATTTTACGTAGTGAAATTAATTACTATGTTATGGATGACGTGTTGACTGTATTTGGCCCCTGTTGGAGATCCATTATTTAGAATAATGTGGTTTGAAATAGTAAATTTTTTGGAGGTGTGTAGTTAAAAATTGGAGAATATTTTTGGACTTATGTGTAGATTATTTTATTGGTATAATGTGTGGTTGAAAATGAGTTTTTAAAAAATGAGATTTAAAAATAATAGGTACCAAACAGGGGCTTGATGATGCGTTTAGTGCAATGGGAAATGAAATTGAAATTATTAAGGATGTTCATTTTAATACTTAACAACGCAACTCCAAACAATGTGCAAATATATGTTATTTTCGATAAAAAAATAATATCAATTTTTTCTTGAACAACAACTTCAAGTTTTTTTTTTTTTTTTTTTGTGAAAAAATGTGGAAAACTTAATAATCATTTACTACTTAAAATCAATGATTTTTTTTTTTTAATTCGTAAAGATAAAAAAAAAACTTAGTCAATATCGTATAAATATTTTTATTTAAAAATAGAAAATGAAAAAGGATAAAATAAGAACGTTCATCAATCTATGTTTCTTTTTCTTTACCTTTTCGTTTTAATAAAATTCTGAGCATATATCACAGATAAATCTATTTTTTCCACTTATTACAAATTTTATTTAAATGTAATTTTTCTTTTCCATTTTAAGTTTTAAATCAATTCAAATTACAATATTTAAAGAAATTTCTGGAACGATAAACATACGAATCGTAAAAAAAATTGAAAAAAAAATAAGTTATGTGTAATGTACATTTGTAATTAATTGTCTTCATTCCTTTCTCATTTTTAATTAAGTATTAATTTCATATGTTAAAATATAAATTTAGTATATGTAAGTAACAAATGACCGTGCATCGCACGGGTGTAACACTAGTATATATAATAATAGTATATCAGCCAAAAAAACTCACACATAGTTTCCTGTCATTTTCCCTGTTATTTTAGGAAACTTTGTAATTTTATTAATTATTTTAATAATTGAATTAGGAAACTTCAATTAATGCAAAATTAATTATATGTGACATGTAATAAATGACTTATTAATTGTAAAAACTAAAAAATCTATAAAAAGATCAAATTGTATATTATTTTTATTCTTTTGATAATTATTGTAATATTTTGAAGTAACAAATATGCAATATAGGTGTCAAATTCATGATCTTAACGAAAAGTTCAATACAAGTTAAAAAATGAGAGCAAACTCTAAATATATCATTCTTAAAATTGCCTCAAATAATAGAGGTAAAAATTTTACTTATACTTTTTACTTTTTTCAATATCCAATCTTTTTAATTTATCTCATCTAAGTCATAAAATGATATTGATCATTTCTTACCTAACTTCAATTTGACATAAATGATTAATTTCAAATCTTTTTTCTTATCAAATTAAAAGAAATAATGATATACGATCTTTCTAAGTAAATTCAATTGAATCATTTTAATTTCTACAACTTCAGGTTTCGATAAACTCTTTGGTAATTTTGAAATTAATTTTATAAATTTACTCATTTTGTTCATTTATCTATTTTTTTAATTTTTATAAATTTAAAATAACATCAATTTGTAAAATATATACTACAGACTTTAACAATTAATTCGGCTGAGGTTGGTCGACCGAAAGTCTGCAAAGAATTTTGAAGGCAGCCTCAATCGCGTTCGGCTGAGGATTGGTCGACCGAAAGTGCTATTTCAGTCGACCAGTTCGGTCGACCAAAACACTCTATTTTAGAAAAATGGGATTTTTCTTGCAAATTTCAAATTTACATCTTTTACCCATTTTTGTACATTAAATACACTTTTCATTTCAAATTCAAAAAAACTTATGATGTTCATGTGAATGCTCCTCTTTAGAGGTCCTTTTGAGGTAATGTTAAACCTCCTTTGATCTTGTTATCTTCTTGAAATTTAATCAACTTTGTTTGAGTATTTTATTCTTATGTTGTTGTTTATTTTCTGTCACCTTGAAATTTGTTTAGTTGATACTCATTGGGCTAGGGTTAGTTTAATCATTAAATTTTGGGTTAGATTTAAACTTGGGTTAATGTGTTTTATTACTTATTTTACCACTTTAGCTTTATTGGGAAGATTTCGAATTGTTGTGGGAATTCTTGGTCAATATACCAAGGAGGTTCGCATCATTTCGTATCAGAGCTTGGCTCTAATTTGGTAAATCTATCATTTACATTATTGTTGTTGTTATTCAAAAAAAAAAAATGAAAATTAGAGAAAATTTGGAAAATTTGTATGCTCATGTGTATTTCTTGATTCCTACATATTGGGTATATTGAATGTTGAGTTTGTTGGAGATTTTCATTAGTCATACACTTGTATTTCTACGTGTTCAAAAATGTGTCAACCAAGTGTTTGATAAATTGTCTCAAAAGAAAAATACTCTATTAGTGCTTTATTGTTCAATGCACATATATTGCTAATTACTTGGGGCTATTCAATTCCCATTATTGATATTGTGTTATCAACATTTTATCCCCTATATCACTTGCTTCATACGTTAAGTAATTGTTGATCATCATTTCTTGCTACATTTGTGTTGTTGGGGGTTTTCATATATCTACAATATCTACATTCAAGGCCACTTCAAGATTGAATACAAAGTGTTTGCTAAATTGCCTCATTGAAAATTTACGACCTTATGCTTATTGCTCTACATCTATGCATTGTCTATTACTTGTGGTTATTCAATCTCATTGTTGAAATTGTGTTCCTAACATCTTATCCCACATATCAATTGCTTCTTTTGAGTATAGCAAGCACATAAATTTCACTTGCTATTGTATCTACTTGTTATAAATTCCTTCTTTCTTGTTTGTGATTTCTTTGACTCCACAAGAATTATACTTTGTGGTTTAGTTGATTATTTTCCTTGGAGAACTTGAGAAAGGAGATTTTGAGTGGAAAAGGGCAAGAGTGGTGAGCTCAACAGAGGGTAAAAACCAAATTTGAGTGAAACACGAGAAAAGTATTTTCTTGTGAGAACACTTTCACACTTGCACACCATATCCATTTCCAATTCTCAAACTCAAGATTTGAAGTTCTTGTTGGAAAATCTTTCAGCCACCATGGCTAGACAAATGGAGAAAAGTGGGGAAGGGTAGGAAAGATTAGAAACAAGAGAGGGAAGTACATCAACTAGTAGAGAGGAAGAAAGAAGGGATAATCAAAGAAGAGTGATGAATAATTTTGGGAACATTATGTATAGAGATGGGAGTAGGGATCGAAATGGGACTATGAATAGAAAAATTAGAAGAGATGTTTGAGATAATGAAAGGGATGGTGAACCAAATGGAAACATGAATAGGAAAAGAGGAGAGTGGGTAGATAGGAATGGAGATGGGATGGATGAGAATGTTGATGTTGAGAAAATGAGGACTCCATCTTTCCATAGGAGGGGAGGTAGTGAAAGTAGAGAAGTAGTGAAGGAGATGAATGCTAGGCCACCAAAATCTTTGGCCCATACTAATGAGATGGATGAACATGGGGAGGAAAATTTCTACACTAGGTGCCTAGTTAGTGATAAACCATGTAGTCTCATGATAGATGGGGAGATTGACACTAATTTGGTGAGTGCTAGTAGAGTTGAGAAATTGGGGTTACCGGTTATGAAGGATCATAATCTCTATGTATTGCAAAGGTTGGATGACTATGGGGAGGTGAGAGTAAGTGAAAAAGTTTTTCTTACTTTTCACATTGATACTTATAGTAATCAAATATTATGTGACTTGTTTTCCATGCACACTACTCATGTAATTTTGGGGAGACTGGTCACTGATATCTCTCGATGCGAGATATCCCCGCAAGTGCACGGATCGTGAGAAGTAATAAAATGGACCTAGGAGTCCGGATTATCGTCCCATAAGGACTGCTATTAATTACCGAAATATTTTAGTTCTACCATTTATTTGAACGACCAAATGAATTTGAGGTTTTTAAACTAAAACTAAAGAATTAAACTAAAGAATTTAAAATTGGAGAATTATTTTGTTTTCAAATACTATTGTAAAGTAGTTGGGATTTACGATTTCACATAACCAATTAAATTAACTCTAATTCCAGTTTTATTTCCTAAATATGCATTCGGTCTAATTCACTAATTTAAATTGAAATTCCTCTCTCGAGTTTAAATCAACTCTACCTAAATAAGTCAACCATGTATCTCTACAGCGGGTCTGAATATTCCTTATCTAGATGCATTACGTTCAAGAATTCACACACGACCGCAATAATTACAAGAGTATATCTCTATCTCTCGTTCAATTAACTGATTTATTACCTAGATCTATGTTATTAACTTACCTCTTGGATTATGGAAATAACATATAAAATCATGAATAAGTGGCCAGTTCATTCACGCATTAAACGCAATAATAAATCAACACATGCATTAAAACGTTAAAACTGGAATATGGAATTAATATAATTAATTAGGCTACATCGTTCATCCTAACATCGAATTTAGCTACACATCATATTTAAATAGTAAAAACAAAATATAATGACGTTCATTGAAAATAACAACGAAGAATGGAAAGACTAAACCAATTATTAATTCTTCAAGTATCTTCAATTCACGCCCCTCTGCGATGCTTGAATATCTAAGAATTTGAATTAAAATCTCTGTTGTGGCTCGTTGTATGGAGAGGCAAAGGTCCTATTTTCGTGCCTAATGAGTTGTATTTATAGGTTGGGGAGAAAACCTAGGTCAAAAAACTCAAAGCCTGTTAAAAATCGCGAAAGAAATCTAATCCGTGGCCCAATCGGACAAGCGCGCGATCGCGCAGGCGTATGGCTAGCGATCGCGTGGAAGACCCTTTTACTCTCGGGTTAAGATTTTGCACCATCTCACGATCGCTTGGTACATATCTAGCGATTGCGACTTCATCTTTCTTTCGACTGTGTAAGTTGGTCCCTGACTTTTAATTGCACCTTCAATCCTCAACTTTCAATTATTGCAATTTAGTCCCCAAACTTTATCTTCTTCTTGATTTGCACATTCAAGCTCTTAATTCATTCAATTAGGTCCTCCAACCTCTGATTCGTTCATTTTGGCACATTGCATCTTTTCGGTTGACGTCACAAACTTATCAATTGCTCGTTTTAGCTCCAATCAACATTCAATTATGCATTTTTCTCATCAATTACTTCATTCTTCATATTTTGGGATATTTTCTGCAAAGTAAACAGATAAACACAAATTAAATAGCATATATTCTAAAACGATAATAATTTATTCTAATTTAGACGTACAAATAAGTGTATAAAACACACTTATCAGAGACCTTGGCAAAGAGATAGGGGTGTGGTACATAATACAAAGAGAAACCAGTATAGCTTCACATTAAATGGGAAGAAAGTTGTGCTCCTACCCTTGAGTCCGAAAGAGGTTAACAAAGATCAAATAAAACTCAAGAAGGAGTTGGAAGAAGAAAAAGAGAAGGTGAAAGAAAAAGAACATTCAAATGAAAAAATTTGTTGAAGAGGCAAAAGTGAGGGAAAATGAAAAATACATGAGAGTTGGGGCTATAATCCCAGAAAAAGGTGAGGAAATGAGAGTTGGAGCCACGACTCCAGAAAAAGGAGAGGCCAGAGAAAAGCCGAGGGTTGAGGTTCCTACCTCAGAAAAAGGAGAGGGTATGAAGAGAGCCACCAAAGAAATTGAGAGAAGAGATCACTCCAAAATGTTATTTGCGCTTGAATACTCTAACAACTCCCTCCTTAGTTTGGTTATTTCTTTGTTGCGGGAAATTGTGAGGCCAACTTATCAAGGCAACAAAGAATTCCAAAAGCATGCCTTATGGAAGAAATCCATGGAAACATTTTCCTATAACAACGAGTACAACCGAGGTAAAGAAAATGATATAACCGATGCAACATCTAGGAGGTATGCTCCTAACATTTTCTTGAATGTAAGGTTATTGTGTCTTGAATATATTAGAGAGTTGTATGATCTTGATGTATATTTGACAAGTATGTTGTTGACTTGTGAAAATGTAACATTTGGTAAAGATCATTGACATGATGAGTACTTAACTTGTAAATGCAACTTTTTGAATGTGCCAAATTGCCTAAGTACCAAATCCTTTTGTGAAAATGTTGTTTATATTAAATTTCATGGGCAAGGAGAACTCCTATTTTGTGAAAATATGACTAATGTACCTATTTACCCTATAAAAGAATTACTAGTTGGGGGAGTCCATGGGAGAAATTTATTGAATTATCTTGACGATAAAAGGACTTCGCTTTTAACATTTCTAAATGTCTACTCTTTTTTTTTAACATGTTAAGAGCATGCACGCTAGTCAACCAAAATTGTTTAACATTTTTGAATCATGTAATGAGAGAAAAGTTGATGAACTCTATAAACATGATAGTTACTGTTTTGGAGGATTAGATTGTTTGTTCCTAAATGACCCATGTGCAAGTTGCAAGTGAGAGAGGCACATATGGGGAGCTTGATGGGACATTTTGGGATTAAGGGCGCCATAACTTTACTAGTTGAAGATTCTCATTGGCCCAAGATGAAAATTAATGTGGCATTGGTTCATAATCTTCGTCAACACATCACTTACAACTGAGTTGAATATAAGGTTTGGCCTCGAGGCTCATGCACACATTTGCACATTTCTAGTAAACCTTAGGTTAATCATTCTATGAATTTTGTATTGGGTTTAATTAGACTAAAGAAAAGAAATGATGCTAATTTTGTGGATGTTGGTAGGGGTATTAAATTTTCACATTTTATTACATGGCATGAAACCAACGCTACTATCAACTTGATGAATCTTTTCTTTTGGATAATGGTGCATTTGCATGAAAATGATGCTCAATTTGTGGTTATTAAATTTGCTTGCAATGAAATTGCTCATCCTATTAGCAAGTTTTCTCCGCCTCAAGTTGCTTGTGACTTTAACCTATTAACTCTTTTGAACTTTATGCATTTGTTCATTGATGGGAGAGTTAGTTTAGGTGGACAAGAGAATGAACCTTTGATTAAGCCCCTTTGCGGGAAGAATGATCCTCCATTTGATGGGGGTGGTGAACAATATACTTCCAATGATGACCATGGAAGGAAGCATATCCCATTTGACCCCGGTAGTTGGGTGTGTTTCTATTTGTGGACGGAACAACCCCCAGATCGAATACAGTCCAAATTGCAGCTCTGTGGTGTTGGCTCAATTCAAGCTTTTGGAAACACCTACAAATTGATTTTGTAGGGTGAGTATGAAATTTCAGTTACATTTATTGTGCCTGAATTTTCTCTTTTTATTGTACGTGTCGATTCGTGGTCGAATCTCTTTCGAGATGGAGGGGTTGATGAGGATCACGAAGGTCCAACTTCATTACACGAACCTGTGATCCACAATATTGCAAAATCAAAGTTCAAGGAGTCTCATGACAGTGCATTCAAGCAAGATTTGAGGTCGAATCCTTTTCAAGAGGGAGGGGATGATGAGAACCGAGAAAGTCAAACCTCGATGAGCGAGCCTGTGGAACCCATGGCGAGATCCGATGCCAAGAAGGTTTAAGATTCAAGGCTAAACAATGTGAATAAGTCAAGAAAAGAAGCCAAAAATCAAGTTGGAGCCAAAAATGAGAAGAAATTGGACTCGGCCAATTTCGATCGACCGAAAGTCTACAGAGAATTTTGAAGGCAGCCTCAGTCGCGTTCGGCTGAGAGTTGGTAGACCGAAAGTGCCATTTCAGTTGACCGAAACACCCTGTTTAAGAAAAACGAGGTTTTTCTTGCAAATTTCGAATTTACATCTTTTACCCATTTTTGTACATTAAATACACTATTCATTTCAAACTCAAAAAAACTTATGATGTTCATGTGAATGCTCCTCTTGAGAGGTCATTTTGAGGTAAGGTTAAACCTCCTTTGATCTTCTTATCTTCTTGGAATTTAATCAACTTTGCTTGAGTATTTTATTCTTGTGTTGTTGTTTATTTTTCACCACCTTGGAATTTGTTTAGTTGATAAACATTTGGCTAAGGTTAGTTTAATCCTTGAATTTTGGGTTAGAGTTAAACTTGAGTTAATGTGTTTTACTACTTATTTTACCACTCTAGCTTTCTTGGGAAGATTTCGAATTGTTGTGGGAATTCTTGGTCAATATACCAAGGGGGTTCGCATCACGAAGGGAATGCAATTCTAGATTACAATAAAATGCATCAAAATGATGTTGTGGTTTTAGTTAATATGAATAAGAGGTTAGGAAAGGAGTGGATTCTAGACTCTGACCATTCCTTCCATATGTATCCTAATAAAGATTGGTTTTCTGAACCTTAAAAGAACTAGTGGGGGACAAGTTATAATGGAAAATAATATGACATGCAAAATTAATAGAATATGAACCATTAAATTGCTTATTGAAACTGGTAATATCCTAATTATGAAAGAGATTATTTATGTACCTGAGTTTCAAAGAAACTTAGTGTCTCTAGGCATGCTAGATGATATGGAGTTTAACATCAACATGAGTCATGGATACATTAAAATCTTTAGGGTTGTGACTTAATCATAAATATCCCCTAAGAGACATGATTTATATTTTCTTGAAGCAAAACCTCTTTTGGGTGAAACTGATATTATTTTAAATGAGAAGTTTACCCTTACAATTTTATGGCATAAAAGACTTGCACATAGTGGCAAGAAAAGTTTTAAATCTTTACAAAAATCTTGGCTTGTTTGGTAAGACAAAGCTTGGTGATTTATCTTCTTGTGAACAATGTGTTATTGGTAAACAAGTCAAGCTGCCTTTTTGCTTGGAATTCATAAGTCTAAACAAATTCTTGAATGCCTACATGCTGATTTGTGGGGTCCTGCTTCTGTGATTACTCTGTCTGGTTTTATTACTTACTAGTTATTGATGACTTCTCTAGAAAATTTGGGTGTTCTTTTAAAAACTAAAGATGAGACTTTTATATTTTTCAAAGACTCGAAAACTCAAACTGAAAACCTTTCTGATCACAAAATTAAAACACTAAGAACTGATAATTGACTGGAATTTTGAAATTATAAATTCAAATATTTCTGTAAATTGCATGGCATCTTAAGACATAGAACTGTAACCTATACTCCTTGCTAAATGGCGTTGCTGAAATAATGAATAGGACTTTATTAAACAAAGTTAGATGCTTGCTTCTAAGTTCTAGCTTAACTAAATTGTTTTGAGGTGAAGTTGTTAAAACTGTTGCATATCTTGTTGATAGAAGTCCTATTAGTGCTTTGAATTATAATGTTCCTGAATCTGTTTGGTCTCAAAAACCTTTTGATTATTCTCATTTGAAAATATTTGATTGTGCTACTTATGCTCATCAAAATATAGGTCAACTTAAACCTAGGTCCCTGAAATGTGTTTTCTTGATGTATGGTGAGAATGTTACGGGTTACAGACTTTGGATAAAAGAAGAAAGAGATTATAGGGTTATCTTTAGAAGTGATGTTATCTTTAATGAATTTGTGATGCCTTGCTTGGAAGGAATTGGAAGAAATTTAATTGAAAAGTATCTTCAAATTGAGGTCGAGACTCCTCAAATAGAACATGATAATATTCATAATGAGTATGAGGAAACTGGTCAAAGAAGTGGTGAGCCTTTAGTAGGCACTGAAACTAATCAGGACATAAAATCTGATGACCATTCTAAATATGGAACATTGCCCCTTCATGAGTATCGACTCACAAGAGATAGGCAAATGAGGCAGATCATAACTGCTTTTATATGTTGATGATATACTTCTTGCTAGTAGAAACAAGTCTGAAATAATTTTCATTAAAGAAAAACTCAAATCTGAATTTAAAATGAAATATTTTGCTCAACCAAGAAAATTCTTGGTATGTAGATTGTGAGAGATAAGAAAATGAAATTTTATTTCGCAATCAACAGAATTATGTGAATAAGATTCTGAAAAAGTTATTTTAATTCGTCTTTTGTTTCTTGTCCTAAAACTAAAGAAGAATTTGATAGAATGTCTAACATACCTTATGCAAATGTGATTGGTTCTATTATGTATTTGATGTTATACAATATACTTGATCTTGTATATAGTATTAGCATTCTTAGTAGGGGTGGGTGGACTCACCCACTCCTAGGAGGATGGATCCACAAATGGGTACCTTAACATTTGGGAAGAGTTCTAATGCACCCTCAAATATTAACTTAATTTAATATCGTGGTTAAATTGGACCATTCCGAGGTTCAAAATAAGCGAATTTTGAACTAAGTGTTCAAGCTCGATTATATTGAGGTAAATTGAATTTAACTCGATTCATGAACGCATCTCATTTTTTGATTATAAAATAATAGAAAGATAAATAATATATTATTTATGAATTTTCCTATTTACGAGAATCTGTGATGATGTAGGCGATTGGATTGAGCGTGGTAGTAGAGGTTGCAGTGTGGATATTTGTAATTTTTATATTTGTTTTCATTTCTCTTTGATCTTTTCTCAGTTATCGGTGATTTGACTATAATAACCCTGAAATTATTGATTAACATTGAACATTTTCCATCTAGTAGAAACGAAGAATCACCCCCATTTGGTAGCACTTATAATTTAGATTTTAATAAAATTCAAATTCGAAGTGAATATTTAATTTTAACCACATATTTTATGAGATTCACAACTTTTAATCACACATCTTATCAACTTTTATCAATATCTATTATAAATCTAATTTTTATCAATATCAAATAGGGGCTAGAAATATTGTTACAATTTCACTAGCTACCTCTCATCTTATGTCCCATAGGCGTGAGCATTTATCGACTCGATATAATTATTGAAGGAACCAAAAGGAATTAGTGATTTGGTTTCAGTTCGGTTCTATTCAACCCAAGAACCACACGATTTCGGTTTGATTTTAGTTATTTTTCGATTTTCTTCATTTCATATAAAAAAATCGAATTTGATGCAAATGTCTAAATCTATATATATATATATAAACAAAGTCTTTACAAAAAATAAACACACACACACACTTTCCCGCCAAAATGAACTTACTAAATTTGAAAAGATTTTGTAAAAAACACAAGAATTAAAAAAAAAAATAATGATTGCATTTTAGAAAGTGTAATGATTGCAAATAGAATTACACTTTTGAGCACTACATGTATTTTTTCAAAAAAAATAAAATAAAATCGTGTTGAGCACTTTTAAATTATATAAAAAATAATGGTAATTAAATTTTTTTTTTAAAAACAAAGAATGTGATGTTTTCAATGTAAAAATTAGTAATTGAAAAGTGGAGAGAAAAAATATGTGTAATTATAAAGTAGTTTAAAAGCGTGTTGTTTATATATATATATATATATATATATATATATATATATATATATATATATAAACAAAGTCTTTACCAAAAATAAACACACACACACACACACTTTCTCACCAAAATGAACTTATTAAATTTGGAAAGATTTTGTAAAAAACACAAGAATTAAAAAATAAATAAATAATGATTGCGTTTTAGAAAGTGTAATAATTGCAAATTGAATTACACTTTTGAGCACTACATGTATTTTTTCAAAAAAAAAAAAAAAAAAAAAATTTGTTTTGAGCAATTTTAAATTATATAAAAAATAATGGTAGTTAAAATTTTTTTGTTTAAAAACAAAGAATGTAATGTTTTCAATGTAAAAATTAGCAATTGAAAAGTAGAGAGAAAAAAGTATGTGTAATTAAAAAGTAGTTTAAAAGCGTGTTTAAAAATATTTTGTCAAATAAAGATGCTTCGTTCCAATTCCAAAAAAGGACAATTTAATTTTTTTTTTTTTAACAATTTTGTTTTTACTTAATAGGATGATTGATTTTAATATAACTATTAATCTTATTGTGTATCATAACTTCTTCTTCTTCTTTTTTGTGAAAAATGTGAAAAAAATTACATATAAAGCATTCATAAGTCTAATTTAAAAAAAAAAAAAAAATTCTCTATTGTTATAAAAAAGTATTCAAGATTCGTAAATTCGAAATTATGTTAAATTAATTTTAAAAAAAAATTTCAAAAATATTCTGCTTAATCATAGTGTAACTAATTTGGTAAAGTAACATTAAATTATTTATAAAGATATAAAATTATATCATAAAATGTGTTGAAAAACATTTAAATAACCCGAAAATGATTTTGTTTAAAGAACGAAATATGTTTTAGTTTAAAGAACTTAAGAACATTCTATATATATATTTTTTATAAGTTTTCCAATTAGATTATATAAAAAAATAAATTAAATGACTAATCCAAAAATTTTCTCTCAAATCGAATAATTTAATATTTGATTGAATATAATTTTTCTTAATATGTAATGACAATTGACAAGAGTTAGAAGTAATCAATCTCGCATGTTGGAATGTATTTGAAAAATTTTATTGGTAATTATCAGTATTAAAATTATATTTAAGCATGTGTTCGATAAACTTGCAAAAATGGTTTATAAACTATTTTATAAATCACACAATTTCTCAAACCACTTTTTTAACCATACTTATTATTGTATTATTTTGAAGTCGAAAAATATGTAATATAGGCGTCAAATCGAAGATCTCAACAAGAAGTTTAATACAATACAACAAGTGAGAGCAAACTATAAAAAAAGTGTCCGTAAAATCGCCCAAATATTCAAATGTCAAAATTTTACTTTATATTTTTTACTTTATTTTAAATTATTTCATTTGAGTTATATAATACTTCGTGTTCAGAAAACTTTAAATGGTTCGACCTGAAAGAGGCAACAGATCAAGGGTCAAAAGATTGAATCGGATTGAACCGGGGTCAAATCGATTTTAATTAAAAAAATACATAATTATTTCAAAGATAAGAAAATTAGTTTACAAATAAAACGACATTTACTTATTTGGAGTAACATTAAATAAAAAAAATATATAACCACGATATTATTTACCAATTGAAAGCAAATATAGATTTATGGTTGTTAATTTTATATATTAAATTTTATTTCAGAATAATTTAATATATAATAAAATGATAAAAATATCTTATTTAAAAAAAGAAAATTTAACAAACAAGTAAATAAAAATATTTTTTTAAACAAAAGACAAACAATTTTAAAAAGAAAAGATTTTTTTTTTTTTATAATGATCATAACTTCTTATTTTTTTATTAGTTTTGTAAATGTTGCATTTCCTATTTTGATTACTTTTTTTTTTTAATTTTGAACTTGATAATATTTTGTATTAAAATATTATTATACTATATTTTTATTTTGACATGATTGTATAATTAATATATATATTTTCATAAATCTTGATTAAAATCACTATCACTACTATATTCCCGTGCATCGCACGGGTGAAAATACTAGTGTGTGTAAAAACAAAAGCTACATGGAAAAAAAATATATTTTACGTAAAACTAAGACAAAATCCATAATTTACTGAAATGTCTTCCTCGATCACGGAGAAGTAAATACACGATTTACTGAATTTATATAAGGTTATCACTATCACAATAAAAGATTTAATAAGAATTCACTATATGAATAGTTCAACATATTGGTAAAAACAAAAAAAAAAAAAAATTACGGAATATAATTCAAGGAAAAATACAGCAAATATGTTTTACCAGTTTTGCTTTCGATTTTTTATTTTGATTTTGAGAACAAATCGATTTCGATTTCAATTTTTATTCGATTTGGTCGGCTCGGTTCTTATATTTTGTCAACCCCATGTCCAAATCTTGGCACCTCACATCAATCCATGAATAAATCGAGGTTGACCATTCATACAACGTGCAAGAAGGATGTTGAGGTATGACTACTCATTTCATCATGTACCATCTTTAAAAGTCACAAGAATATCATCTTTGATTGATATTTTTTCGGTGAGGCGTTGATTCAAAACCTTGACAAGATAAGATGTTACAAAAGAGCTCTCAATCAGAGAGAGAGAGAGTGTTTTCCTACTTCATCCACCTACCTTACTTCAACTTCTATTGCATTTATTTCATAATAATATTTGGAGCTAAACTGTGAATTTGTAGTTTCTGACACTATACATCTACGAACTGCAAAACAAGTCTTGGTCACATAAATCTATGCTTCAGAGGTTTCTGGGTACTCGGCTCTGCTCCCTTTACCTAGATTCATACTTTAATCAAGTTTTTATTCATTTTGGAGTGGATTTCTTGAAGAACCAGCACCGATATCACTGTTTAATTGGGTTTCGGTCGATATTCTACTTCTGGTCAAGCTGAAGAAGAAGATTTCCCCTGGATGGACCTCTTATTTCTGGATCTACTTAACATGGCCACTTTTTAATGGCGTTTCTTTGTTTCATAGCTTTTCCTGAAGCTGTTGCTACTGCCCAATTTTTTCTCTTCGATCTGCATCGGTTTCGATTTTCTGATTTTATGCTCAGTCGTATAGGCGAACTTTCCTCACTAAGTTTCGTCATCTTAGATTTCTACTATACTCTGCTACTGCCCTTCTATTCCAGGTTAGTTTGGCTAACTTTCCTTGGCCTGGTCGGCCTTATTGTTTATATTTGTGTTGCGATTTGTGTTTTGTAAAAAAAAAAAAAGATGTTTCCCACATCCTGAGGGCCCGAACCGACCACGCCCAAGGCCTTGGTTCGGGAAGGTAAATCCAGGTTATGCCTCTTCCATGGTTAGGGTGATACTTATGGCAAGGCCCCTTTCAGGGTAACTGAGTCACAAGCCACAAGGTTCTACCGCCACGCCTTTACATCACCAATTACATCACCAATAAATTGGCTGCTCCTGGCTGCTCTTGGCGGGTTTCGAACCGAGCACACGGCGAGTGCCAGCCCAATACCGTACCTCCTTTACCACTTGGAGATGTGCCCTGGGGGCTGCGATTTGTGTTTTGTTGTTGGTGGGTCTGTTGTATACTAGTTTGGAGTTTGGTTGGTGCGGTTGGCGGGTTCCGGGTTGAGGGGAATTGAGGTGTTGTTGTCTTTTACCACCTACTAAAATGGGGAGAAAGAGGAACAAATAGACTTTCAGCCCTCTTCAACTCGACTATATTACAGTTCAAGCACCTGCAACTGATGATTCTAGGAAAAATGATAAGGGGGAGAGCTCTTCTGTTGCTAACAATACCAAGTTTCACGGGGCACCTTTCTTATTAGAATAGAAAGGGACATCGTGCGGCAGTAGTATGCTCCGCTAAACTACTTTTCGTATTTTCTCGCTTTTCTCGGGACGAAAGAAGATTTGATTACAAATTAAAATAAACTTTACAAGAGAAAACTTGAATGCATTGAAACTTGATTGTTCATTGATTACAGAAAGCAGTAAATTACATAGATTGATGAAAGCAGTAAATTATAAATGTTGATGCAGAGGGTGGACACCAAAAGCTTGAAAGTTTTAAATTCTAATACTCCCTATAATAAACTTCTGAGAAAAAATCCTAGTGACAGGAGTAGACATACAAAACTGAAGAATCATAATAAACTTTTACAATTAAAAGGGAATTACAATAATTATAACAATATTTACAAAGTGTGGTCAAAGTTGGGAAATTGCGGCTACGAGTGGGTCAATGGGCTAAGTAATAGATGTAGTCCTTGACACCAAGGCAGGAAACTATTGGGAGGAGATGGCTGATGAAGTTCCAAAATCACGTAACTCCATAACTTTGGGGATGTAGATATTGACACTGAGGATTCCATGGGTGTTACCCAAACTAATGTTGATGGAAACACTAAGGATGACGATGAGGAGGAAAATACAACTTTGACTCCTTGGAGGAATCTTTTCAAAGATAACATGGCACATGGTAAAGGCATTCCACTACGTTAGGTCGACTACGAATCGGTTGATTTTTGCATACAAAAAGGATGAGGTGGATGACCTTGATGAATGTGGATTTTGTTTAATCGGATATTTTGCTGCTAAATTCTCGGGAAAGACGTCACTCAACCAAATCTGTAAAACTTGGGGAGTTAATTATGAACTAACTTTACATGATAATGGTTGGTTGATATTCAAATTTGATACCTGGGCGGATAGGGGTAAGGTGATGTTGGAAGGACCCTGTTTTGTTTTTGGGAGATAACTTATGCTAAAAATTATGCCTGACTTGTTCTGTTAGTTTACTAAGCTGCCAATCTGGATAAATTTGCATAGCTTACCTCTTGAATGTTGGAACTTAAATGTTCTAAGTAAACTAACATCTCTGGTGGGGAAATTAATTTACACGAACAAATTTATTTTTACTAAGGAACAAATCACCGATGAGAGAGTTTTGGTTAAGGAGGATGTTTCGATTGAACTGGTAAGGAAGGTGAATATTACCTTATTGAATTGAATGGTGCTGTCTTTGAACAAAAAATTATTTATGAATATGAATCGAAGTTTTGCTCAGGCTGCCAAATGTTTGGGCATTCCAACCAAGGATGTAGGTTCAAAAAACCTCAAGCAGAAACTCAACAAAGCAAGAAGAGTAATGAGGACGTCCCCAAAATAGATAAAGGAAAATAAGGGAAAGAACCAAGTGATGTTGGGAAAGACAATAGTGGATGGAATGCTAGATAACTAGGAACGACAAGCGCAAACTTGACCCATACTTTCGGTGACAATTCGGTTGGTCCATTGCATGCCGCAGAAGTAGTTCCTATTGATTGCATTAACGCCCTGGCAGGAGATGTAGTGGAAGGGAACGTGAATGTTGGGAAAAAACGATTGGAAACTGTTGAAATGATCGAACCTCGCAAGACACAAAGTGATCGAAATTAGTCAATAATACAGCGGAAGATAATAATATAATTGGCACGTAATTGACACAATACATAAACAATATAATTCAGATATTGATAACTCCCTTTTTCAGCAAATTAGCGGACTGCACAGGGTGAAATCGAGGGCTCAAATTTCAGCACAATCCCCACAATGGTAACACCACTACACCGCTAAAGAACACTCCAAGACAACCCCCCTGAACCGGTCAAGAAACCCACTGCCAAACACACCCAACCCACTACAAACTGGCTGCAGGCTACACAGAGGAACCGCAAAGGGACCGAACACAAGCAGCAGCAAGGGACCGAACCGCAAGAACCAATCACAGGGGCACGAGCCACACAACCACGAAGGAGAGAGCAGCGAGCCACACAGGTTGCGGTTTACACCGCAAGAAGGCTGCACAGAGGAGCCACAAAAGGAACCGAACCACGGGAACCACGCACAGGCAACCCTCGGTCACAACAGCAAGGGCCAGACACGGTGACCCACAGGCAAGAAGGCACAACACGGTCCACAGGAAGAGCCACACTTCCAGTCACAGAGAGAGGAAGAAGGAAGAGAGGTTGGGTTCTTCACAAAGAAGAGGAGGAGCCGCACCGAGAGAGAGAGAGAGAGAGAGAGAGAGAGAGAGAGAGAGGAATGTTGAGTGTGTTCTGATTAGCCAAAGGGGAGGGTCGGGTAGAAATAGGTTTAGGGCTTAAAATCCGACACTGTTTATTATCATTGCCCCCGAGGTTTGATTGGGACCAAAAAAATCCCAACAGAAACAAAACCGGTTTTGGATGAAACAAATGAGCATCCTTTCATTGAAGTCAAAAAGGGGAAAAGCTATACTCACTGATGGAGAAACACAAATTGAAGGCACAAAAGTCAGAACGAATAATCCACCTACTGGGGGACCTACTCCATACTTTGATGCTAGCAAGGCACTCAAAGAAAGAGAACTGATTCAGCATAGGAAACCTATAACCAAACAGTTGGGTGTTAATAAAAATGGGCAAGCACCTCTTCGCAAGCTTTCCTCTTGAAAGTTGCAAGTTGGGGGGCTTCAACTCGCCCCTCAAACAAAATGGGGTCTCGAATCTCATTAAGTGCAACTCATTGGATATGATTGGCATTTTGGAAACCAAACTCAACATCGACAAGCTTAATCGAATTATGAACAATGAATTTTAGGGTTGGGGCCTGGGAATATGTGCATAATTTGCATATTAGTTTTGTGTATGGCTACCACTTAATTGTTTGCACAAGGCCTCTTTGGGAATACATTACAAATTTTTGGAATACTAACTCCATACTTTGGCTGCTTTTGGGTGATTTCAACAGCATTCTTAAGGATAGGGAAATGCGGAATTGTATGAATGACTGTATCAACTATGAAATCACAGATTTTCAAAATTCTTATTTTTCTGTTGGGATCATAGATATGAACTCTATTAGATTCAGGACTTTCTAGCTTGGCAAATTTCCTACCAGCAGGCTGTCTTTCGGACCATTCTCCTTGTCTGGTCAACCTTTTTCAACCAGAAAATAGAACTACCAAGCCTTAAAATTCTTCAACATGTGGGCTATGCATGAAGACTTTTGCAACATTGTACATCAATTTCGGGAGGGTCGTATTGCTGGCATGTTCCAATATCAGCTTTGCAAGCGACTTAAATGCCTTGAGAGGCCTTTGAAAAATCTCAATAGTTTACATTTCTCTCACATTTTAACTAGAGCGGAGAATGCAAGAGAGGAGCTTCAATTGGCCCAACTATAGCTCCATGATCAGCCTAGAAATTCTGAGATTCAAGACTAAGTTGCCAGTTTAAGTGAATCTGAGCAAAGTTATTTTCTACCAAAAGGCTAAGAACTGTGATAAAGGCGCTAAATTCTTTCACTCCTTGGTTAAAAGGAATGTTAGACGAAATTTTAATGCTATTGTGACCAAGGATGATGGCCTGGTTACCGAATCAGAAGACGAAATGGCAACAGAATTTCTAAAATTCTATGACAAGCTCATGGGCACTAGAGTCGATTGCAAATCGATTGAACCTGATGTCCTTATGCACGGACCATCGATTTTTCCCAACAAGCTGACCAGCTTACTTATAGTATTACGGAGGAGGAAATAAAAAATGCTCTTTTGACATTGGAGATGATAAATCTCCGGGGCCTAATGGGTATATATCTTGCTTCTTCAAAAAAGTTTGGCACATTGTGGGGAATGAATTTTGTAAAGCTATTTTGGAGTTCTTTTCTTCGGGACCACTCCTTAAGCAATTGAACCACACGGTAATTGTTCGCTCAAAATAGTGTACCGCAAGCGCACAGGTCGCGTACAAATAATAAAGTGGACTTTTTGAGTCCGGATTGTCGATCCCACGAGGAATGTATACTCAATTACACTTTAGTTAATTTAATCTTAACAAATAAAACACACAATTAAAGATGGATTTTGGAAAATAACTAAAAATCTACTAAAGATGGAAATATAAAAAACACTTGAAAATCTTTGAGGAAAACGTGATTGGGATTCATGGTTTCATTTAACTATCACCTAATTAATTTCTCAACATGCAAATTAACAAATTACTCATTTACAATGTTAGACCCGATTTTTCAAGTTTAGTTAATTACCTCTCTCGAGTGAAATTAACCCTAATAAATTGATTTAACCTATTATATCTCTATGTCGATTAAAGCCCAATCAATTGCATTAACTCTTTGTGAAAATAACTCAAATGATCATCTAGGATTTAAGGTATATCTCTATCCTTAACAAGAACCTAGAACATTTGTTATTTGGTCTAAAATGCACGATATCTCTCGATTATCATACAGTTCACAAAACATATATTTGGTGATCAATCAAACATATAGAATAATCTCAATAACAAACACACATGAAATAAGCATTTAATCATCAAATAGCAAATATTAAAACTAATCCAAGCTAGGTTAAATTACTACCATAAATTCCAATACAATAAATTAGCTCATGTTATATAAATGATACAAATACGAATATTTATAATAATACATTGCAAGTTTGACAAAATAATGGAGAAAATACAAAGTTATAGATAAAACCCTTTTTGAAGCTTGGCTAAGATTTCCCCAAATATTTCACAACTTTAGATGTATTCTCCTTGCTCTTGATTTGTTCCCCCAAGATTTATTAAATAGTTAAAAAGAGAATAAAACGAAAATTAAAAGAAACGAAAAAGAAAAAAAGAAAAAAGAAAAGAAGAAGAAGAATCGGACCAGCAGAAGCAAGAAGACAGGAAGAAGACCCGGCTGCTGTCCAATATCTGATTTTTATGCCAAAGTTAAGAGAAATTGCAACATTGGTCCTTGGAGGTTTGGAACTTGAGCAAAATAGTCACAAACACTAGTTTTTCTCTTAATTGATGTGTCCAAACACAAAAATCTGTGGAAAAGTGATAAAAACAGATTTTAAAATGTTTCCAAGTCCCTCAACTTTTATTTTGTAGCCCAAGTCCTCAACTTTTGGCACTTGTGCGCTTTAGTCCCCAACTTCATGTTTTTGTATGCGATTGATCCATTTTCACTCAAATTCATAAATTAAGCAATCATTTTGCTTTCTCTTGTGGTTTTATCCTTGAATTTGAGTAGTAGACCTTGGTCCTCAACTTTTTGGGATGTTGCAATTGAGTCATCAAACTTTTGATTTCTTTCAATTTGGTCCTTGAACGTCAAATTTGCTCCTCTTTACGCTCAATTGCTCTCCAATCTTATCCATTTTCTTTTCAATTGAGGTTGTACCTAATTGTACAAGATAAACACAATTTATAAGTAGAAATTCGCTTAATTTATCAATTAAATTGTCGATTTAAAAGCAAAATAAGTATGTAAAACACACTTATCAGTAATTTTCTTAATTCTCAAATCCAGCCACTCGTCTAGAGTGGGGGATTTCAAACTAATTTATTTATAAGTTATTTATAAAGATATACTTGCTTCCAGACTTGCACTAGTTCTTGGTGACTTAATTGAAAAGGCACAACCTGCTTTTGTTGAGGGACGTAGCATGATAGATAACATACACTTGGCCCAAGAACTTTTGAAGCAGTATAATAGAGAGAGGATTTCTCTGAGATGCCTTCTAAATATTGATTTGATGAAGGCCTATGACACGGTTAGCTGGAAATTCTTCAATTAGATTTTGCAAGGATTATGTTTCCCCCCAATTTTCATTGGATGGATTATGGAATGCGTCTCATCTCCCACATACTCCATTCGACTTAATGGGGTTTTACACGGTTTCTTCAAATGTAAACGAGGTCTAAGGCAAGGAGACTATCTTTCCTCCTACCTCTTTGTTCCTTGCCTCAAATGCTTCTAAAGGTCCTTAAACATTAACTCAACTGATTTGGAATTCAATTTCCACCCGAAATGTGCCCACTTTAAGATCACCTATATTGCCTATGCTGATGATCCAATGCTTATGTCGAGAGGAGACGAAATATCTATTAGTATCTTGCTTGATAGTTGATACTCTTTCAAGTTTGGCACAAAATAGGGATTGTTTGCTAATGAAAATGAAGTCTGCCATTTATACAACAGGGATCTTCGGTCAACGCCTTTTTGATATTCTTTTGGTGAATAGTATTCCGAAAAGTACTATGCCCTTTCGATACTTGGGTAACCCTCTTGCAGTAGAGAAATTGAAAATTATGCACTACTCTCCATTTTTTAAGAGAATAACAGATTGTATTGGAGCTTGGACAACTAGCTCCATATCTTATGTAGGACGGGTAGAGTTCGTAAGAGCGGTATTACAAGGAATGGAAGGCTTTTGGCTTTTTATCCTACCTATTCCAGCCGGTGTGTTTGAAAGAATCACCAAGCTGGTACATAGCTTCCTTTGGAACAGGGACAAGCAGTTAGTTGCTTGGAAGAAAATTTGCTCACCAAAATCTGAAGGTGGGCACGGACTTAGAGTTATAAAGGTATGGAAATCGACTATATTGCAAAGATCATATGGAACATTCAAGTCGAAAAGAAAACACTTTGGACTCATTGGGTCAATCTTGTTTACCGTCATGGTGCATCATTTTTGGATATCTTTATCTTTATTTTTATATATTTAAAAGTAAAGTAGTGATTTAGTGTGAACACATGGTATGAACACAATGTGGTTTAACTATTTGGTTAATATTTTGTGGTTCAGTGTGAACACAATTTGGTTAACTATTTGGTTAATTAATGTTTTACTACAATATGATTAATTATTTGATAAATATTTATTTGATTAATGAATGCTTGACTATTTAAGTTTGCATTTAGATAATTTTAAAAACTACTATATTTACCTAAGTTTATTAAATTTTTAAATTAAATAATTAAAGTAATTTTTGTAGCAACACTTGTCTAGATGTATATTTTTAAATGTATTCTCCCTTTTATGTTTGTTAAGTAAAAACAAAAATTATTTCCAAATTTGATGTACATTATTTAAAAATGTTTTGAATAGTGATTTATGTGATTTTATATGGTTGAAAATGAAAAAAAAATGAATTTATGTGTAGAATTAATATAGAAATGTGTGATTAAAATTGAATATTGTAATAAAAATATTTTTCTCATTAATGAATATCAAA
The DNA here is from genome assembly GCA_963555705.1 of Ligustrum vulgare. Lineage (NCBI taxonomy): Eukaryota > Viridiplantae > Streptophyta > Magnoliopsida > Lamiales > Oleaceae > Ligustrum > Ligustrum vulgare. The sequence continues at coordinate 36,011,829 of OY743186.1, read as the reverse complement.
CAGGGGCTTATTATATAATTATTAAATCTTTATGTTTACTATATTTGATTAATAAATGTTTGATTACAATATAATTAACTATTTGGTTAGTATTTATTGGTTCAGTATCAACACAGTGGTTAATACAATATTGTTAACTATTTGATTCATATTTATTTGGTTAATAAATGTTTGATTACAATATGGTTAACTATTTGGTTAATTCATGCGTTGACTATTTAAGTTTACATTTGAATTATATTCGAACCACTACTATATCTACCTAGACTTATTAATTTTTTTTTACTTTTTAAACTATTTTTTATTATTTATTTTTAAATTAAATAGTTAAAGTAATTTTTGTAGCAATAATTGAATGTATATTTTTAAAATTATTTTCCTTTTTTTGAGTAAGTAAAAACAAAAATTATTTTTTAATGATTAAATCTTTATGTTATTTTAATTTACAATTTTTTCACTTAACTTTTTTATATTATTTTTTACCATTGTTTGTACTTTGTATCCTTTTGTACTTAGAAATTTTAATTTTGAAAGAATTATGAATTCATGTACGACTATTGCATATGTATATTACATGTTGTTTATACTGTACATTCGACCCCCTATTATATTTGCCTAGGTTTATTGAATTTTTTATATTTATCAATTTTTTATTATTTATTTTTTAAATTAAAAACTTAATGTAATTTTTTTTGCAAATGTTTTCTCCTTTTTTGTGAGTACAAACAAAAAATATTTTCAAATTTATTATATAATGATTATATCTTTACATTGTTACGGAATGTTGATCACTTTGTAGGGATGTGTAATGGTACTGATTAATTGTTGCAAAACTTGGAAATCATGTTGTTGAAGCAAAATTTCTCGATAGCAATCTTGTAAGTTACAAATTTTTTATTTTGATGATGTACTGACACAATTTAGGATGTGTTTGATTCACTGTCATTTGCCTGAAAAATGTCAAAGCATGAAATGTGTTTTCCCTATTTTGTATTTGTTTGGTATTTGATTGGAAAATTTATCTTGAAAAATATTTTTCAAGGTACAACCAATTAAAGCACACTTAACTCATTTGCCTTGAAAATACTTTCTCACCTATTTGGTGAGAAAACATTTTCCTCAGGTGGAAAACATATTTTTCGTCACGTTTGATTACTATTATCAAGTACAAAAGAGTGAAAAATAAAAAATAATTATTATTATTTTAATTAAAATAGTTAAATTTTGTTTTATTTGCAATGAAAAATAATATCAATCAAACAAAAAAATTAGGAAAACTTCTTACTTTTTTACCTAACACTTCCAATTGACATTTTTCAAGAAAATAATTTATAGGCAAATCAAGTTCTCGAAAATATTTTCTTACTATCAATTTTTCATCTTTTCAATCAAACGCATGCAAGTTTGTTTTTCAAGTTCAAGAGACGACAATTTCAGTTGGTAGCTTCATATGTTATGAATATCAATAAGAGTCATCACTTTTCAAGGTTGGACTTTATTTAAAGAAGTCAGTTTTCAGCCATGGACAGTTGTACTTTGCAGTCTTTAGAGTGACGAATCACAGTGGTTTGAAGATGATCATTTGCGACAAAGATGGAAATAAAACAAACTCAACTACGAATGTAGTTTATATAAAAGTTTTTCAAAATTTATAGTGGAAACATTGCAACTCTATTAATTATAGTATCATTTTATTATTTTTCTATCTATTTCAATATACACATGTTTGACATATAATTAAAAAAATTAAAAAAATATTGAAGTCGTAATTATATATTTCAACATGATGTTATGCATCGCACGGGTGAAACACTAGTATCTATTAAAAAGGATGACTCACCCTTACTCAAAAGGCTTCTCACCTTGAAGGACATAATCATTTGTCGTGAAGATTCAACCGAAGTTGCCATTTGCAAATTGAATTCATGGAATCATGGAGGCTCGAGGATATATGACTACTTTGGCAAGTGCGTTGAAGTGAACAAAGAAAGAGGCTCGAGGAACAACTTGGCAAAGTAAATCAAAACAAATAGCTTTGGAAGCAACTATTTACAATATCTGGACTGCAAGGAACTTGATTCTTTTCGAAGGTTTGCGTACCAACATTGACACCATTGTAAGAAGGATCAAAACACGTGTATACAAATCCCTCTTAGCCTTGTATCCTCATGTTTTGAACATTTATGAGTCGTTAGCTGTTGAGGTCTAGTTTACCTTGTTTATGATCGTTAGTTGTTCTTAATTTACAGGGGTATGCCTGGCGTTTTTGTATTTATTCTTGGTCTTGTTTTCTTGTTTCTTGGGTATGCCCAGCATATACTAGTATTTCAGCTCACTATGGATTGATCTTTGATCATGTTTCAATTGGGCATTCCTGGTTTTTTATTGTATATGCTATGTTTTGAATTTCACATTGTTTTCTCACTTGGATGCACCTAAGTCTGACTAGGTCATTGGGACACTTTTGGATACGATCCTTTGTACTTCCGGGTATACCTGACTTATTTGTATCATTCTCATGTTTATCCAATAACTCGATTTATTTGACTTTGATCTATATATTTAAATATTTGATTTAAAAGAAAAAAAGGATGTTACTTCTCTCTCCTCGTGATCCTATCAAAGGAGACATTCACCTCTAACTAGTGTTGTAAAAGCTCACGGCTCTATTTTGACTACCTATAATGTGGACGCAAGTGACGAGGCGCGAGCCTTTAATTTTTATAATTTTTTTTTTTTTTCAATTTTTAAGCAAGCTTGATAAATCATTTATAAAAAGTTGTTTATAAATAACAACACGTCAACATTTAGTTGGTCTATTTTTTGAAAAGTCGAAAATAGCTGGTAAGAATATTTGACTATTCGAAATTGTTGACTTTTCAAAAAATTGACCAATGAGATATGGCTATATGATCGCTTATAAACAAAATTTATAAACATTATTTACCAAACAGAGGCTTAACAAAAAAAAAATCATTATGAAGTATCGTAGTAGTATAATTATACTAAGATAATTCATTACGCTTATGCTTAATCTAAGCATACTTGGTTTCACGGATCGCAGATTTAACTCTCGAGGTATCTCACTTCAAGGTAGCTTACTCTCGTTTAGGTGTGGGTGTGGGTTGGGTCGATTTTTTGCCCAACTCGAACCCAACCCACTATGGTCGGGTTGATAAAAAATCAACTCAACCCAAGTATGAGTTCAAACTCAACCCAATCCAACCCAACCCAACCCAATCAAGTTTCGGTTGGGTTGGGTGATTTGGGCTTTGGTCCATTTAGCAAAAAATCTTGAAATTTAAAAAATTAAGCCCATAAATCAACTATTAAATCAAATCAATTATGTACAATACAATAAGCTCAAATATAATAAATTAAATACTTACTAATAAAACTAACATATGTTTAAACCATATTTGAATTTCATCCAAATTATAAAATGTGCGTGAGATTCTAGATATTTAAATGACCCTATTTTTTAAAAATTCCCAACCCAAAGCACAACCCAACCCGACCAATTTTTTTTTTTTTGTAGAACCCAACCCAACCCAACCCAATTTTCATAAAAAATCGACCCAGCCCGATCGGGTTGAGTTAGGTTGGACGATTTTAGTGGGTTGGGTGAGTTAATGCCCACCCATGCTCTCGTTCATTGACCGGTAAGACAAAATAACTGGTATAAACGCAAGCTGATGGATAGGATGTTAGGGAAAATATCTGTAATATTATCATGTCATTAGAGTATTTCTTGGTACAATAGGCTAACTGACTAGCTGTTGTTGACTTGTCGTGTTGAATGGAGAGATTAACACTCTCACTACGTAACACCTGGACTTGTAAGACTTGAGGCACGGTCAGCCGCTTTCCACGCCTTATAACTTTGCCTCCAACCTCACCATCTTTATCTACATCAACAACAAAACTCATTATTCCTACACTACACTCCAATCACTTATGATATGTTCCCTTTTTATTGTTTTTAGGTCATTTTTAATTTTCAGTTTTCGAAAATAATGAAAACACGTTTATTTATATATTTTCAAAAACGAGTTACAAAAATGAAAAAAAATACAAAGAAAACGAAAAAAAAAATGCCAAAATCATCTTTTTGGGTGTTTTCAATGAAAATCAAGTCAAAACAATAAAAATGCTGAACACTATTTATCATGCTAATAATATGGGTAGCTCAACCGGGAGAGCATCACATTGAAGATGTGAAGGTCCTTAGTTCAATCCGCCTTCACTGGTTCACTCGCATGAAATTTATGTTCCTCAAATTTACCAAGGAAGCGTGTTTTTCAATTTTCTATTTTTGGAAACAATTATCCAAAATGACAAAAAAAGACATTTTCAGTAATCTCAAAATCCAAAATCCAAAATGAATTAAGTCCAAGTTTGGTACCCATTATCTCATACCTCAATTTTTTAAAACTCGTTTTCAATCATAAATTCTGTCAATAAAATAATTTATACATAAACTCAAAAAGATTCCTTACTTTTTAATCATACAATCTAATAGAATTACTATTACAAACCACATTTTTTTGAAATAATGGATCTCAAACAAGGGTCCAAAGCTTAAAATTAAAAAATGAAGAGAACGATCCCTTTGCCATTTAGCCTCAGGTAGGTTCAGTTAAAAAATAGATTTTTGTAAAATTTTGATAAAAAAATAAATAAACTATGAAATGAATTGTTGAAATTTTGATAAAAACCATGAATCCCATGAAAATTAATTATTAAGTTAGAATACAATCTTTACTACATTTTTCATATGAACTAAACATGGGCTTAATTTTCAGTGTCTCAAGTCTCTCTTGAATCATTATTACCAAAGATTTCAATAGAGTTAACTAAGCATCTGTTTCATAAAACTTATTTATAAATTTTCTTTATAAACGGTCACGAAATATCTAATTGGATAATTTTTTAAAAAAATCAAAAATTTTGATAGGTCAACGTTTCTTGTCCATCATTTTTTATTTTTCAAAAAATGGACAAACGAAATGTTATTTAAAGCCCCTTTTGGTAAACTATTTATAAACGGTTGTTTATAAATAGTGATGTGTCAACATTTCGTTGATTTTTTTTTTTTTTATTTTTGAAAAGTCATAAATGGTAGGTATGAATCTTTGATCAGTAGAAATTGTTCTTTTAAAAAAATGGATCAATAAAATATTGTCTGTGATAGTATATAAACAAATTTTATAAACATTTTTTTACAAAACAGATGTTATTTCATTGTCATACTGTAATCAACTAATCATAACCTGAATCGACATCGATCCTAAATTAGAAATACATAGACTATTTTCTTATTATTATTGTTTTCCCATTTCTCGTAGGAATGATGACACGAAACAATAGCCTATTTTCACTCTCCTTGAAGCATATTACATCCACATTTCACAAATTATATCTTCTCATAATAATGGGATCTCCAATCACGTGTCCTCAATTGCTGGCACACAGAAACTCCATTATTTGCTGATATAACATCAATTTCATCTTTACAGACACAAAATCCTTTTCAAGTTTCGAGAAAATCAAGAATGTCTACATTCACAGGAACTTTGGATAAATGCAAGGCTTGTGACAAGACTGTTTATTTTGTTGATCTGTTGTCTGCTGATGGAACAACTTATCATAAGTCATGCTTCAAATGTAGCCATTGCAAAGGAACTCTTGTGGTATACTCATGCTTTCTCAATCCCCCTTTAAATGTTATCGGTTCGCTTTCGAAGAAAATAAAATCTTAGCGATGGCTGTTAGCTCGTCGTCCATGTAAATCGTTCGTAGTTTACATGATTTTTGCTCTGTGTAAAATTTTCATGATCTCTAAAATAAAGCTATAGGGTATATTCCTTGTTTCGTTTTGCTAAAAAAATAGATTTTTTAAGTAAATTTTTACAGAAGTTGTTAAAAAATTAGGTTCATATCTATGAAATGTGCGGTTGAAAATAAATTTTAAAACATGGGGACTAAATATGGACAAAATTCATCAGCTTTTGAAGATCTTGCAATATAATTTCGAATTTTGATGTAAACTAATGTTTTCTTATAAATAATGTTTCACATATTACTTGTTTTAGGTATATATTTTGTGTTTTTCTAACAAGAATAGCTTCTTTTGGGGAAAAAAACATATTTTTAAGATTTCAATGAAAATTAATTTCTCTTATAATTAATGCTAGTAATATATATTTCATGTTTGAGAGACTGTTGAGCTATGAAAATTGAAATTAAAATGTTTGTTAGTAAAAAATTTATATTCTTTTATTTCAATAATCCAATTAATTTTGGGTGTGTAATATTCATTTTGCAGATGAGCAACTACTCCTCCATGGATGGAGTCCTCTATTGCAAGCCACATTTTGAACAGCTTTTCAAGGAATCTGGAAATTTTAGCAAAAATTTTCAAACTTGTGAGCAAACTATAATAATCACTCATTTATTATATAGGATAGGACATTTTATTGTTTTTTCTAACCTTTTTTTTTTTTTTGAATTATTTTTAAGCAGCAAAGCATGAGAGGGAAAATTCACTGGTATGTTCGAATTTTAATTTTCAAGTCCCTGTTTGGTAATTTCCTTTTTTATAAAATTTGTTTATAAACTGTCACGTAACATCTCATTGAACAATTTTTTGAAAAGTCAACAATTTTGGTTGGTTAAAGATTTTCGCCCACCATTTTTGTCTTTTCAAAAAAATGAACCGACAAAATGTTATTACGATGTTATTTATAGGGGGGAAAATTTTAAAAAAAAAAACTGCAAATTTTTAGTTTTCCAAAGCTGCATCGACCTAACTTTTTTTTTTTTTTTGCGCGTGCTTATTGTTCGATATTTATGTAGACAAGGGCACCAAGCAAGCTCTCGTCCATGTTCTCTGGAACCCAAGACAAATGTTCTGCTTGTAACAAAACTGTGTATCCGCTCGAGAAGGTTTGTTATATTACTCATGAATAATTTAATCTCCTAGAAGGCGTGATTATTGTACTATAAAAATTAGTTTGTAACATAAAATCTCAAGCAACAGAACAATCACGTTCTTAATATTTATAGAACTTTTAGTATCTAATATTACCAAGCTCCTATTTTGTTTAGCTAAAAATTTGATTAAAAATGAATTAAAGTTAACAATTAATTTTATGAGAGCCCACAAATTTTATCAACTTTTCAAGTCATGTGCATTTCATCACTTTTATGATAATCTAATTTTTAGCAAAACCAAACGGGGGATTTAATAGTATTTGCTAACAATTTTTTTCTTGAATTTGAACATCCCAAACAGATGGCTATGGAGGGAGAATCATATCACAAGTCATGCTTCAAGTGTGCTCATGGTGGCTGTCCCCTTACACATTCATCATATGCTGCTCTTGATGGAGTTCTATACTGCAAGCACCATTTTCAGCAGCTCTTCATGGAGAAAGGAAACTACCAGCACATCAAATCTGCTCATAAGAGAAGTGGCAGCAATGTGGAAGCTGTCGAGCTCGAGGCGGCGGCAGGGACGGAGGTCAAGGAGGAGGAGCCGCCAAAGGAGGCGGCAGAAGAAACCGAAACAACAAAAGCCGATCACGTAGAAGAATAACCCTAAGTGCATGTTTGGTACATAATACTGGATATGACACGATAGTATGATAAATAAGTTGTTTAGCTTAGTTTTTTTCCCTTCATACTGTCAGTATTATCAAATCGTCTTTGCCAAATATGCCATAATTACACAGTTATATAAATATATAGAAATTCAGGGGTTCTTGCTTTATTTATGCATGAGTTTTGATGAATTCTTGAAAAACCAAACCTCCTATCATGTGGTTTATGTAAGCTTATTAACAATTGTGTAATTTTGTTTTAACATATTCTGAAATATATTTGTTCAAGAGTTGTTATTTTTTTTATATAATTACAAATTGGGGAACATAGGGGAGAGAATGGTGGGGACTGAAACCCGGGTCTTCTGCTCGATGAGGGATACCCCTAATGTAGCGATCAAGAATTTTTCACGCATTAAACAATTATTTTAAATTATGGAAAATCGTGCCGCTGCGATCTCACCCATTTTTAATTTAACGTCACGACGTGTTCGTCTAGCCAAGTCGAGAAATATCAAGTCCATTCGATTTTAAATAAATTATGAATTTCTAAATTTTATTATTTTATTTATTTATTTAAATTATTATTTGTAAAATCATTTTAAATTCCAAATTTCATCAATCTCATTTTATCAGTTTCATTCTTCTGACCCAGTTGATTTCGCGTGCGAATTTTCCTCGAACTACGTGCAATGCTTGTCTAGATTTTCACACCACCAACCCCCATCCATCACATCAATCCAATACCATGCCATACCTAACTCTATATCACCTTCCCTTCCCAAACCCAACTCTCAGCATCCTCACACCACCCAAACCGCCCATGTGCAACTCCAGTTCAGCTTCCTCCCAGCTCTATTTCAGCCTCCTCACGCAGCCATTGCAGCTGCCTCATTCCAGCAAGCTCACGGTAAGAACCACCACTCATCACTGCCACCACCACTCACACACCGTAGCCACCGCTCCACTGCCCCTTCAACACAGCCAGTCAACCCACCTTCATCATCATCATCACCTCCATCTCCCGCTACCTCAATCACCACTTCCCAACAACAACCCACCGGCACCACCATCATCACCACCGCACAATAGCCCTGTGACGACCAGGCTCCCTCGTTGGGGCCTTCTCCGAGCCGTACTCGTGGTCTTTCCACTCCCCCCTGGCTCCCTCGCTGGGGCCTTCTCCAGAAGTGGATTTTTGCCTTCCGCTGGGAGCCGGGTCGTTACAAGCCCAGTCGCAAGCCAACCCCAAATCAAACTCAAACCCAAAATCAGACCCAACACTTACCTCAGTCACTGGAATTGAACCCAACCATCTTCAACTCCAAACCGCCACAACACCGCCACTCCCACGAACTTCCAACACCATCACCCCACCGCCTCTGTCCACTACCACCTCACAAATCGCAACCCAAAACCAAGAAGAAAACTTAACCCAAAGAGGGTAAGCCCATAACCTACCACAACCGCCGGTTTCCCCGCCGGAAAATCGCGATTCGAGCCTCGTGTTATCTCGGATTCGCACCCCAAACTCGCACCAAATCTCTCAAAACTGATCCCCCTTCCTGCCCCCCACTCGCCTCCACCTTCCACCGTTGTTTCGTCGGCACCTCGCCGGCTGAAGACCGGGTTGCGCCATGGGCTGCTCCGGTCGCGGCCCCCTTTCTCTCTCTCGCGTCTCTGAACCGTTTGAAAGGAGAGAGAGAGAGAGAGAGAGAGAGAGAGAGAGAGAGAGAGAGAGAGAGAGAGAGAGAGAGAGAGAGAGAGAGAGAGAGAGAGAGAGAGAGAGAGAGAGAGAGAGAGAGTGTTTGATTTTTTTTATATTTTTTATTTTATGAAAATTGCAACTTAGTCCCTAAGTCCCAAAAATGTTTTATTTCAGCCCTTTCAGCTTTAAACCTTTTAATTTTAGTCCTTAAGTTTTAAATGATTTTAATCAGCCACTCCATTTTTAAAATCTATTATTTCAGCCCAATAGTTTAATATTCGTTTTGAGTTTCAACTCAACTTTTGAAAATTTACATTTTAGTCTCTCAACTTTCAAAGTATTCATTTTAGTCCCTTAACTTTCAAAGTATTCATTTTAGTCTCTCAACTTTCAAATTATTCATTTTAGTCCCTCAACTTTCAAAGTACTCATTTTAGTCCCTCAACTTTCAAATCATCAATTTAAGTCCCCAAATTGTAATTTATCATTTTTAAACTATAAATTTCAAAAGACTAATTTAACTTATTTTCTAATTGGTTAGACGAGGCGTACGGAGATTTGAAAGATTGAAGTCATTCCCGCTCAACCACACTCGTTAAGTTTAAGGTAGACTCGTCCCTATTAATTGATTTAAATTATGATTGCATGTGAATGTGTATGTTATGTGACTTATGTGAAAGTCATTTTTTTTATGAAAAGAGACGAGAATGTATTTCTTCGAAAATATTTATGTTGAGATGAGAATATATTTCTTATGAAATACTTATGTTGTTATGATTGTCATAACTTATGTGCTTTTATGCATGAGAAAGAAAGAAGAGAATATCTTGCAAGATAAATGATGATGTTATGCATAACTTACATGCCTTAAGTGCACGAGACGAGACTACTCACACCCGATGATTTTAAAGGGCCTATGATTTTTCAAAGAGAAGCCACGTGCTTTAATGCACAAGAAGAGACTACCCACACCCGATGATTTTAAAGAGCCTATGATTTTTCAAAGAGAAGCCACGTGCCTTAATGCACAAGAAGAGACTACCAACACCCTATGTTTCTAAAGAGCCTGCATTTATGTGTTCAATTATATTGTAGATTAATTAATTGGCAATGAGTTTACTGAGTATTTCTATGAAATGCTCATGTCTATTTTAACAATATTTGCAGATTTCGGAGAGGGTGGCAAGTGATGGATGATTGTGGCAATAGTCGTTAAATGATTGAAAATCTTATTTTAATGATTTCCGTATTTCCAAACATTGGATAATTTTGAGAATTTCAGTTATTTGAGAAATTATGACATTGTCAATTGCTTTACAATATTAATGGCTCGATTTATTATTTCGAATTGTTTCATAAATTTTTTCAATTTTATCGACCATTACAGTTTATTTAATGTTGCCAAAAATGAATTTCAGATATTTCTTTCGCTAAAATATTATTTTAAAGTTTAGACCAGAAGATGACGTGATGAATCAGGTATTTAGAACTCGGGGCGCTACACCTAACCACTGAGTGTTGCCCTTGGTCCTTCAAAAGTTGTTAATTTGAAGCGTCGGGCGCCTTTCTTCTTATCATTTTTTCTCCATTTTAACATTCTTAGATAGATAATTTAAAGAAAATAGAGCGTAAGAAAAGTACATGTACAACATTGCCAATGAACATTAAAAAAATGTCCTCGAAAAATTGAATTAAGAGCTAAATTCTAGAAATCGACAAAAGATAAAATAAAAAGTATTTCCCTCTCCCAAATTGTCCATCCCGTGAGGAAAGGTGAACTAAACGAGAGGAAGAGGAAAAATAAGGGGATGCTAAGCCCATGTTCTCTTAGCTGTTTTGATGTCGTTTTCTGTTTTTATTTTCGAAAACGCTAAAAACGCGTTCTCTTTACCATTTTCGAAAACGAATTTTGGAAAAAAAAAAAAAAAAATTGTACACAAAACGCAAAACTCCCAAAACCTCGTTTTTGGCGTTTTGTGTGTATTTCGACAAAAAATGTCTAAAACGCGAAAAACTCGTTTTGAGATTTTTTTTTAAAAGAATTATCTTAACTTAGAACTAAGCTTAATATAAAATTTTTTATTTTTTTATTTTTTTATTACTTTTTTTAGAATTGTCCTAACTTGGAACTAAGCCTAAATAATTTTTTTTTGAATTATCCTAACTTGGAACTAAGTTTAAATAAAGTTTTATTGAATTCAATACCAACATTAAAAATAAAAATAAAAATAAGTGAGAATTCTTGTTATTATATTTCAAAAAATGCACTGATAAATGGACTCTGGTGGTTTTGAAAGAACTTGCATTTTCTGAATTTTAATAGAAGTAGAGCTTTTTGAAATCACGAACCTGACCAAACTGTGTTAATATAGACTCTTAATGCTCACATTAGTGTGTTGCATGTAACCATGTTTTCAATGTATTGTGAAAAGAAATTTGAGTTTGAATTAGTAGTATTTTGCAAACAAATTAATTAAAAATAGTTTAAGTAGTATTCTGCAAAATTTCAAACAGAACGTGTTTTCCAGCTTTTCATTTTCAAAAACAGTTTTCAGAAATGACAAACTAAACGCGTTTTCAGCAAATTTGAAAACAAAAATGAAAACAGGAAACACAAAATATTTTTGAAAATGAAAATACAAAATAAAATACAAACAGAACGTCACCTAAAACTTTTACTATCAACAAAACTTTTGTTAAACAACCTCGTACAATCATCCCACCCTTCGAAAAATCCAACACGAGAGAATTGATCATGTATTTTTAAAAAAGCTAAGAGCCTTTTTGATAATTTTTTTTTTCACATCAATTTTTCAAACTCAAACATTTATTCTTAATCAAGTCCACAGTTTTTGGATTTCCAAACATTTATAAACCACACGTTCATAAAAAAAAAAAAATCACGAAAACTTCTAAAAATCAGTAAAATCTCATTACCAAACAAACTCTGAATAAATGTCAAAATATTTAAAATTTTTATAAATTCGTAAAATAAAGTCTCTCCACCCTGATACCAACAAGTGATTTTTTTTTTTTTTTTTTTTTAAGTTTCTTGTTATTTTATCTTTTTCTTCTCATTTCTAATTATTTTTGTTATTTGAGTCAAAATTCAACTTAAAAAATGACATTTCAACATATAAATAAGTGAAACCATCAAATGATCAAATGATGATCGAGCTTCTATAGAAGTAAAATATTGGGAAATCGAGCACCAACAATAGATTGTGAACCTACTTGCTATATTTTATATAGTTTGGAGACACCTATAACTTTTTCCCCCTCCAAAAATAACACTGATCAAATTATTATCTCTACAAAAGCTCGTTTTGTATGAAAAAACAAACTTCGCATACAAATCTCATTTGTATGCGGAGAATTTGTAGCTTAAGTATAAATATTTTTGGTACCAAATTCTTATCCATACAAAAACTCTTTTTGTATGAAAAAGTAGACTTCGCATACAAATTTTATTTTGTGTGTGGAAATTTTGTAGGAAAAACCTAATTTTCTTGTAGTGTAAATATGAACATCGTGATAATTTTAAAAAAATTTCACAACCTTAAGTCATTGAGAGGTAATTTTCATGAACCTAACACAAAAGAGACAAAATTAAAGTTTATAATTATGTTATACTACATGCTACCTTCATGTGTAATGTTAGCATAGATTAAGGATTCGAGGGTTGTCATGTTGGTTATATGCTCGAGTGCGCCCATATATACCCAGTCACGGCTTTCGAATCCTACTCACTATATTCCCCTTTGGGGGAAAAAAAAAAGGAGTAGGTAACGATAGATTATTGAATAAATGAAAAAAGTTTATTTATATGTAATTTAAATTTTCAATGAATTTTCAATATTTTCTTAATTTAAAGAGATTAATGCAGTATGCATTTTGTGCTAATTTAAGATAATAAATTAAGAGTAAATAAGTAATTAAAACATAAAAAATCTTGACATGTATATAAAGTAACATATGATTGAATTAGTATTCCAACTGTTTAAATAAACAAAAATATTAAAAAAAAAAAATCGATCAATTTACTTGCCAACAACATATATTATAACAAAAATAAAAGTTAAATTTGAGTAATTAAAGGATTGTATCATGTCGAAATACAACTATTTATTTTTCTAGACCCGAGAAATCACATGGAAAACTGTAACCGTAGTTACAAGTTTCCTTTAGATTGGGTTGGCAAAGATGAAGCTTCTAAGCATGACACAGATGGAGGCCCCCGTCTGAACAGTAGTTCACGAGCCAGTTCTTGAAGATCGCCTCCACCTCCATCCTCGCCACCAGCGGAAGATGATATCTCAGGCGGAGCTCTGGTTGCACCAGGAAGATGATGATCAATTTGCCTTGTCGACGGCATTGTCACCATTGGATTTGGATCAAATAGTGATGATAAATCATAGGTTGGTGGCACTGTTGGCAAGTCGAGTATAGATAGGGTTGTGGATGGTATTAATAGTGGCGGTGGCAGTGGTGGAGTTGGCGGTGTTGGAAGCTCCAGCGCCGCCAGGTGAGCTTGTAAGTATGAGAGCTCTGCCTGCAAATTCACCACCTGCAACGTCGCCAATGCCCAAAAAGAATTAAACACTTATTACATAGTTGTTCAATTAATTAAAGCCATGTTTGGTGGAGATTAAGAAATCGCTTGCTAATGGCAAAAATTTTATCTCAACTTTTCAAACTCAATTTGAAGTCGGAACCATCCATTCTTAGCCCCTGTTTGGCCTCCATTTTTTGCAAACTAAATTTATTCAACATTCAATCTCAACCATCACTACAACAAAAGTGAGCTTTTACGGCATGCATTTATGACGTCAAGTCATCATTTTTTACTTGTCAAACAATTTTTAACCCAACATTCTTTCAAAAATATTATTCAAAACCACATTATAACCCATAAAATGGGGGCCAAACAAGGGCTTAGTCAAGCCAATTATTTTTGACTTTTCAAAACTTTTTAAACGACACATTCATAAAAATAAAAAAAAAAACCATAAAAATCAAAATTTTTCACATTACCAAACAGACTCTAAAATCAAATTTTTGAAAAATGTTGATGAAACGTATTATTAAAAATTTGTGAATCCTATAAAATATATGATTGAGATTGATTCTTGACTATGATTTAAAAAAATTAATTGGTATGGATTAAATAGTAAATATTAAATAGTAAATATAGATGTTCAATTATTAATTAATGAACATAAGTAAAATGAAAAAAATATATATATACCTACTTAGCATCCCAGTTAATTTAAATTTTAATGAAACCCCAAAATTGCAAATGAATTATACCATGTTCGGCTGGTATTAATAAGGAGAGAGAAGGAATTGAAATTATTTTATTGATTTATTTGTGTTTTCTAAATAAAATGTAGGATTAAAAATTGAAGAGAGAAAAAGTGAATAGTTAAAAAATGGTATAAAAAATTGTGTAAATTAATTTTTGTGTTGTTTTTGTCTTTTTGTGAATTAATCAACCGTCGCCGAACTGGGTTTTAAAAATAATGTACTTTTAACAGCAAGGAATCCCAGTTTGATCTAATGTCAAAGTGAAATCAGTAGTCACATCATCGCTTACGATTGGCTTCAATTTTGCAAAACCATTTCGCCACATCTACCAATTTTCTAACAATTTTTACAGTAAAAACACTAATATAAATTCACCCGTAACATACTTAAGGTTGCGTTTGATAGTAAGGGTGAAATTTGGGTGAAAAGAAAATGAATTTCAGGGAATTGAAAGTTTAATGTGTTTGATTGGTTTAATTTTCTATGTGAAAAAAGTAGGAAATTTTTCAACTTTTGTTGTTTGATTGACATTATTTTTCATGGAAAATAAAGTAAAATTGATCTATTTTAATAAAAAAAATATTTTTTTTTCACACATTTGTACTTGATAATAATAATGTTCATTTTTAAAAAAAAAAATAAATAAATTAACAACAACAAAAATGATTAAAAGTAACAAAAATGGTATAAGATTTTCCATGGAAAATAAAACCTCCTCCCCCATGGGAAAATGAATTCATTCAAAAGAAGGAAAATACCGAATTTCGAGGCAAGTGGAAAAATGAATTCCATGAAAAATTTAGGTAATCAAGCAACGCAAAATTGAAAAATCACATGGAAAATCATATTTTCCATGAAAAAAAAGGGCTGTCAAACGCACCCTAAGTGTTATAACACAAAAAAAAAGTTAAACTTATATTTTCTCAAACTCAATTGTAACTCTACAGTTTATAAAATTCACAGCTTTGATCAATTTTTCAATCGCACTTTTCATTAAATTTTATCAATCTATTAAAGATAAGATCTTTAGCCAAATCAAATAGGGATTAAGCATTTTTTTTTTTTTTAATGTTTTTGACTTTGTAGTTTATATAATATACACATTATTTGAGGTCTTCTCATATATACGTTCACCATCGAACAGTGAATAAAGATTCTACACTTGATGTTAGATCTATAATAAGGATTATGATTTGGCAAACTAATTTTAAACGTGTTTTTAGAGAACATATTTTCTTAAATCACTTTTTAATAATACATATTTTTTTTAATACTTTTCAACTCCATATTTTACCTCGAAAACTTCAAATTCTTTGTGTTTTAGCCTCCGTTTGGCAACCGTGGTGTTGTAATCAACACAAATATCCAAACAATTTTTTAAACACAAATTTTACCTAAAAAACACAAATAACAATAATTATTACTTGTTATAACAGTTGTCAAATGAAGGCTTAAAAAAAAAAAAATTTAACAAACAGAGCGCTACATGATGAGTGATAACTGGTACTTACTATACACTCTTTTCCTGATCGTACTTAATACCATAGTGGTTGTTGAAAATAATGATGATTTCTTGTATATATGAGGCAATAGTTTTTTAATAGGTTTTCGTAAATGTGTGAATTAAATACCACAGGCAGCATATGACCATAATTCTTACCCACTTTATGCGTGAAATTGACATGTGATATAAAAAAATTATTTCTGTTACATATCAATTTCATATACAAAATAGGTGAAAATTATGGTGCTCATAGTAGATATCATATATTTACTGATAAACACCATATGTATTGAACAGAGAGACATCATAATGACAGACCATCTCCTTAATAACAGCAAAAAAATTTGCACAGAGAAAAAGTGTATTCAGCAAAGACCACATCATACGTTAATATAAATGAATTGGGTACGTTCATTGATTTCAGCAAACCATTAAGCACGTGTTCGGCAAGTATTGATTATAATCAACATAATTTTCAATATTATTTTTTAAATGCATATTTTGCCCTTGTTTGATTTTATAACATTTTTATAAAATCTACTACTTTTTTCTACAGTAATCAATTTCAACCATCCAAAAAAGTCAAGCTCACAACTTTTTACTTTTCAAACCACTTTTTAACCACACTATTTCCCAAAACTTTTTATTTTCCCAAATAGTTATAAAATCAAACACACACTTTTTCTCTCTCTAATTTTTAATCATACATCTTATCTAGAAAACACAAATAAGTGTACCAATTATGAGGTATTACAACAATTGTCAAACACACACTAAACTATTCCCCTAATGCACCACGACATGGTCCACACATGACATATCCTATATTTGGTATAGATTAAACTAAAATTAAAATTAAAATCAAGTCAAACTGCATATGTTTGGTAAAAAATATTTATCTTTATAAATAAAGAATTTGATATTTACGATGTAAAATATATTGTTAAAAAGTGAGTTTAAAAAAAAAATTGCAATTAAAAAAGTGATTTGTAGAAACATGTAAATATTATCCCTAGAGCCACATCCAAGGTACATAAGCCAACTCAACCTTCAAACCCACTCAATGACAGCTTAATCAGACTAATATAATATATACAGCTTCCAAACGTACATTATCTTATGTTTGTTAGCTAGAGAAGGATTATTGCAGAATTAAAAATCCGCGTGTACAAATTGTTGTTTTGTTCGACAAATTCGAGAATATATATAGATTTTATCGAGTTGGAAGGAAAAACAAAATCTGAAAAGTATTATTTGATAGTTGTGCGCACAAAATTATAAGAAAATGATTTCACCAAACATGATACTTGATATATAGGATAGATTTTTAATGATATATAAACTATGAATAAGCCGCTAATTGATCATGGAGGGACATCTTCGTCTTTTCGCTATTGACAAATATCTTAACAAAAGCTCTAATATGTAATATGTGAGGTGAAGAACAATGACTATCGGCCTCTGCTCTTATGTGAGAGCTTTTGTCAAGCTCTTTATTAAGGACTTTGTTAACGTAACAAGGTTGGAATTATATTTACCTGTTGTTGAAGTGCGAAGATGTGGGCAACGCAGCCGTAGACGGGATCTCGAAGCCTCGCCTGAGCCTCATAACATATCGTAACCACCGCGTCAAGCCGCTTGTTTGCCGGAATATGCTGAAGAAGCTTCGACACATTGCTGGCTCCAAACACCTTATGCACAGCTGCAAAGTGTGCTGCGCCTTGTTCCGAATCAAAATACGGTGCAAATACGCAACCAGCTACGCACTTCCTCCTCAAGAACTTGCATGCCCCACATGGACTACCGCCGCCGCCGCCACTGCTTCCACCACCGCCGTTGTTATTTCCACTAGGGTTTCCACTCATTTTCTTGTAGGTTTACTTCGATGCCACAGATCATCACACTAATACAGACCTTTGAAGAGAAAGATTAGTGGGTTTTCTAGGGTTTGGTGATATTTGTCCATGGGGTGGAGGGATAAGCACTAAATGAAGTCTTTAAAGCCACGCGATGGAGCAAACCCCGTATAATTCCTTGCGTGAAGCAAACATGAGATAAACCCTTAATTTATCTTCCTTCTTCTCGTGAGTTTTGCTAGCAAACCTCATGTGTTTCTTTATATGTAATACACACACATATATATACAAATGTATATAGAGAGATAGAGAGAGGCAAACACTCTGAGAAGTTGAAACGTGTGCGTGTCAATGAGAGTGTGCAGATTAGGCTCACTGCGGGTTTTAAGCTGCGTAGAGGACAAAAGACGCCAAGTTTCCATCTCTTTCTCTCATTATCTTTTGACGTAGAAAATGACTCTCTCTAACACATCATTACACTTGATGCAAACTATTTTTAGAGGGAGATAGATAAAATTAGTAATTCATTATTTGGAAAATGAAGTCTTGTTTTTCACATATGATCTTACGAATACCGAATTATACATAGGTGATTTTTTTTTTCATATAGCACATCTAGCGAATGATATTGATCCAGGGTGCTAACCACCCGGGCGGACCTAAGGTGGAGGCACGTGCCCCACTAAAAAAATCTGATTTTTTTTTTTTTTTATATAAAAAAGAAACTAGAATTTGAGATTTTAGTTTGTTAAAAATTTGTGTTTAAAAATTTTTTTTTTATGTTTTTAATGTAAAATATGTGGTTGAAAAGTAGAGAGAGAAAATTAGTGAAGTTAAAAAGTGGTTTGAAAAATTGTATTGTTTAAAAATATATATATATTTTTTTAATAGTTTGTCAGAGGTTAAATTATGTACTTTTGTTTGGATATATACTTTTAAATTAATATTTTGTGCTATTGATCTCTTTTGAAATTTACATTTGGGGATTGAATATATTTTTACAATTGTTTATTTGTTTGTATCAGTTATAGATAAATAAAATTGTAATAAAATTTCAAGTATCTCTTCATTTTTCGTAACATTTATTCAACTTTGATTGTGGTGATGGTATTTGTTGAATATCTGTTTACAATTGTTTACTTGATTGTTTGCATTAGTTATGGATATAAATTTGAAACGTAAATCTGCATTTTCTAAATACCCTTCCTAAAAAAAAATTCGGGGGCAACCCCCGTAAGCTCCACCGCGAATAACAAAAATCTATCTTTGTGCCCCACTAAGATAAAACGTCTGCGTCCGCCAATGCTAACCACCATTTCCTCTCGTTATGCATATATAGCGATTTCTTATTTAGGCACTGTAATCGAAAGAAATTTAAATTTAAATTTTTATCAAAGTTAACAATTAATTTTAAACTCACATTATACATAATCCAAAACTTTTCTATCACTCATTTAATCAACTTTTATCAAAATTTGCTAAAAATCTAATTTTAATCCTTACAAAATAGGTCAGAAAATGGTGACCCAAATTTCGTTTAGCCCAACCCGAAAAGTTCTCGGTACGACTTTATTATGAAACTAAATCAAGCGAAAAAAATGGGGGTATATGGTGGCAGCGCCCATAGGGGGATGCGGGGCGGTAGCCTTGCGGTTGGGACCTGTCATATTTTCAGCCATATGTAATTTAGAGTTTGTTTGGTAATGTTAAAAGTTTTAATTTTTTTTTTATGTATGTATGATTTAAAAATGTTTGAAAAGTTAAAAATTGTAAATTTGACTAAGAATGAATGGTTGAGATTGAGTTTGAAAAGTTGTTGTGAAAATTTTTCTTTACCAAACAAGATCTTAAGGTTTCCATATATATATAGGAGTCATCAGAATACATTCTCTTGTATCATCATGTTTTCGTATAGTAAATTATTCATTCTCTGCCCGTGAGTTTTTCTCTATGTTCTAAGGTTTCCTACGTAAGATCTATGTGTTCTTTATTTTTCGTTGCTATTTTTGCAATTATATCATAACAAACTAGTATTAGAGCATGGTTGAGTTTGCTCACGATAATAACACTAAAATACGATATTCCGCTGTTTGATCGAAACACTATATTTTCTTTTTGGCAGGTCAAGATGCAGGCAGTGCTTGCACAGATAGATTTGGATGATGCACTGTTAGAGTTTGACAAGATGTCGTAGACTTGGAAAACAGAAGAAAAAAAACGTAAGGATCGAAAGGCCTTACTTTAGATTTATCTTTATCTTTCAACCCAGATTCTACATCTTTCAAACCAAATTCCACACGACGTTTTGACGGAGAAGCTCGCGTCTGGATTATGGTTAAAGTTGGAGTAATTGTGCATAACGAAAAGTCTAACCAGTAAATTGCGTCTAGAACAAAGATTGTATTCTCACCATATGATAGAAGAGTGGACGAACACTTAACTACCTTTAAAGAAATCATCTTTGACCTAAAGAGACTATGGAGGTTAAATATAATGAAGACAATTTGGGGTTGATTTTATTGTGTTCATTGCATTCTTCATATATTCCTTTCAGATATACTATTTCATACGATCGTGACACTCATACAATTGATGAAATATACGATGCTCTGTTCTCTAAAGAAAATATGAAGCAGCTTGTAAATGATTTTGAAGCCCAGGCAGAGGGCCTTCTTGCTCGTGGGAGGACACAATGGAGAAATATCGACAATGATATGAGGTAGGGGTGTAAACAGTTTGGTTTGGGCGATTTTTGATAATTTTTCAAACCAAACCATTTAAAGCGGTTTGAGGTTTTTCCAACCCAAACCAAACCATTTCATTTCCTAAACCAAATCAAACCAAACCATTTTTTGCGGTTTGGTGCGGTTTGCAAACGAAACGAAACTAATATATGTAAATTGAGTTAAAATAACTATTGAAATAGAATTTTGAATTAAGACATCAAAATTAATTACAAATAACCCAACGACATTACGGATAGATATTATAAGACTAACAAAATTAAAATATATGGGTAAACAACCTCTAAAATAGATACAAAGGCACGATCAAAAACAAATTATCACAATAATATCAAAAAAACCTAATAGATAACACAATCCATTCTCAAGTTAGATTTTCCTATTATTTCACAAAAAAACAACTTAAACTCAAATATACTGTATTCCAAGCAAAACTACTGAACTACATGATGAAAGAATGATGCTTTAGGAATTTAGAGTTTGATGAATTACGGCTGATGATAAAAGATCTCAAGTACAACTAATTTTGCTTAGATAACCATAAATACTCAAGTCATGACTTGCTAAATTAACAGAAGACAAATATTATAACCAAGAAAAATAATGAGCAAGTTTATGCATACTCCCAAAAAAAAAAAAAATTATAGGATAAAAAACAAATAAAGTAAGAAAGTCACCGGTAGTACTTAGTTGTTAGCACTAGCAAAATGTATTTCTTAACAATAAAGGAAAAGCAAGGTGCCCCTTCATATAAATTGAAAATAAAAGTATAAAATTGAAAATAAAAGCAATAAATTTTTTTGTATTTTTGCAATTAAAAAATTAAATTTTAATTGTAATTTTTTAGCGGGTTGGCGGTTTGAAACGAGTTTTGAAAAATGAAACATAAACCAAACCATTTGAAAGCGGTTCGGTTTGGGTCAAAACCGAAACGTTGACGGGTCCGCGTGGATCCGAACCAACGGTTTCGAAATTGCGGTTTGATATCGGTTTGGCGGTTTGACGGTTTCGTTGTACAGCCCTAATATGAGGGGCAAATCGAAATCTAAAAATAGAGATAAAGTATGCAATTACTATAAGAAAAACGGATACATAAAATCTGATTGCTATAAGTTATAGAATAGAAATTGAAGAGATGCTGCTAATCGATAGGGAAAACAACTAGAAAATTAGTGTGAAGCTAGTGTTGCAGAAGATGATCACGGTGATGGAGAACTTCTTGTTGTTTTTGAAGGCAACTCCAAACCTTGCAAGGATTGGATTCTTAACTCAGCTTGAACGTTTCAAATGTGTCCCAATCGCTATTGGTTTTGAACATGTGAAGTAGTTTCTAAAGGTGCTGTGATTATAAGAAATAATGCATCTTGTAAGATTGTTGGTATTGGAACAATCATAATTAAGATGTTTGACAGGTTTTCAGGAGAGTTAGGCTGCGTTCTCTTTGGCGTTTTCCAACCGTTTTCCGTTTTCCATTTTCGAAAACTCGGAAAACGCGTTCTTTTGCACCGTTTTCGGAAAAAAAATTCGAAAACGTTTTCAAAATTTGTAAAGGAAATGGAAAACTGAAAATTACGTTTTCCGCATTTTCCGAAATTTTTGCCTTGTAAGTGGAAAACACGCATTTTCCACTTAAAAAAAAAATTTAAAATAATCAAAAAAATTTTAAATTTGTCAAAATTTATCATTTTTAATTACATTATTGGTCCCTGATTTTCAAAACTTGTCATTTTAATCCTCAAATTTTGAAATTTCTTTCGAAAATATCCTAATTTATTTGCAACTTAAGTCCCTCAACTTCAGATTTTGTTGCACATTAGTTCACAAATTTTAATTTTCTTTCAATTTAGTCATTTTCGCATTTGCTTTATAGGTCATTGTCTTCAAACATGTATAACTTTTGATGTACAATTCCGAATTGCACTCTATTTTTTGCATAGAACTCCAAATTCAATCATCTTTCTGATGATGTATCATGTGCTTAATTATTAAACATTTCTTTTTTACTTTTGTATTGTAGACACTTATTTTGTAAGGGCATAATTAATTAACGTAAATTGATTTTTACAAATTTTATTGAAACTTAAATTTTAAACGTTATGAGTGCTTACTAGAAGGATGTATCTATATAAAGTATTAAATGGAACGATTACTTTAAAAGGAAAAATTACTACTCAAATGTTGAACGATTACTTTAGAATGGCAACATTAATTTTTGAACTTTTTTGGTATAACCAAATTGTGTGATAGAGGTTATTTCATTTATTTTTGTTGTGTAACTCAAAATATGATATCTTTATTTCATTTATATTCACAAACAATATGAAATAATTTTCTTCAAAATTTTAAACAGAACGCGTTTTCCAGCTTTTCATTTTCGAAAACAGTTTTCAGAAATAACAAACCAAACGCGTTTTCAGCAATTTCGAAAAAAGTCACAGAAAATGGAAAACAGAAAACATTTTCGAAAATGAAAACAGGAAACTGAAACACAAAGAGAACGCAGCCTTAGTGATGTGAGATATGTTCCAGATTTGAAGAGAAATCTTATCTCTTTAAGTACTTTTGATTCGAAAGGGTACAAATACACTGGTGAAGGTGAAGTTTCGAAGGTTAGCAAAGGTGCTCTGTTTGTGATGAAAGGTCAGAGAGTGTCTGCCCAGTTATATGTCGTGCAGGGTTCTACAGTCACAGGTGATGCAACTATAACTATTTATTCTCTATCAAATGAATATGTTACCAGATAATGGCATGTGCATCGTGGGCATATAAGTGAGAATAAGATAGCTGAATTGAATAGGAAAGGACTTCTTGATGGACAGAATACTAGTAAATTGAATTTCTATGAGCAGAGCATTTTTGGGAAGCGGAAGAGAGTTAGATTCACCAAAGACATTCACAACACGAAGAAAAAACTTGATTACATACATTCTGACCTCTGGGGGCCATCTAGGGTGCCTTGCAAATGTGGTGCTTATTATATGTTGACTATAATTGATTATTTTTCTAGAAAAGTTTGGGTGTTCTTTTTAAAGCAAAAGAGTGATGTATTTACTACATTCAGAGATTGGAAGACCATGAATCTAGGATTGATAAGTAGACATGGAAGTAGGTAAAACATCATCGCATTGATAACGACTTGAAATTTTGTTCTAACATGTTTAATGATTTTTTTCATGTCAGAAGGAATTTTGAGGCACTTGACATTTCATAATACTCCGTAGTAGAATGGTGTGGCAAAGTGGATGAATAGGACTTTTTGCCCCATACCAAAGCACAATATGTATTAAACAGCAAATTACCACAGTCCAAGAAAACAAAACAAAATTTGAATACGCGACTCACAGGAAAGCAAAGTCAACGGCAGCGAAAGGTTCGAGAAACACCAAGAAGATTTAAAAAACACCATTTCCAATTTATTGAAGGGGAAAATAAATGCATACACGAAATTGTATAATTGTACAGAAAAGTACACAGGAATTTAAAAATCTTAACAAAAATAAATACCATCTCAATAAAAACAGCATATATTACATAAGTAGGCATTTTTGGAAAAATATTTAAGAAAACCAATTCTAATTTATTGACGGCAGAACGAAATTGCATACACAAAATTGTATAATTTCACATAAAATCTCACAGGAATTTAAAGATCTGAACAGAGAGAAATACCATCTCAATACTTCCGAGCCAAATAATATGCCACAGACAGGAAGGTGGATTTTTTTGGTTACAAACAATTTTTCCGAGGACGGCAAAATGGGATGAAGATTTCAAGAGGGGACGCGATGCGGACCAGAAAAAGAAATGCAAAAAAACATGAGGAAAAAAATATCCGTGGGAAGAAGATAAGATATATAAACAAAATAAAAACTAAAAATGGAGAAACGACGTCATTTTGAGGGTAGAGTTATGACAACGACATCGTTTTAAATGGCAGGGAAAAAAATATATATAAAAACTCAGGACTCGAACCCTTGACGTAAAGCGCATCATACACAACCACTCAAGGAAGCTATCTTTGGATCATTCGGGAACATGTTGTGAACAGTGCCGCGTGAAACAGGAAAATGAAGTTTTTGTCTTTTAAATATAGTGGGAATCTATTTTAGCAATAAATAATTGTACTATTTTGAAAATTTTATTTTTGGTCGAATTAGTTTCATAAAAAAATTTCAAAGTTTGTGATATTGATTCATTTATTTATCCGTCTAGAATAACTAAATAATATTACAAATAAAAGAATCTTTTATTAAATAAGTTCATAAAACTTGATGCTTGATATTCACCTTTTGTTATGTATTACGAATTTAATTTCCCGTTTGATGGAGATTAAAATCAGATATTAATGAATTTTGATAATTGTTGATCAAATATATGGTTAAAAGTTGTGAAACTCATTCCGCTCAAAAATAAAATACGAAACTTCATATATGCCTAGCATTGAATTGTTTGATATTGACCTTGTCAATATTTCAAATTAATGTATGAGGTTCATTTGGTACTTAAATGGGCACCAAAATCGGATCGAAACATTTGTCAGGTTGATAATTTCAATTCGAATAGGCCCAACCAATAAATTTTCCACATTTATAGGAGTGCGTATATATTTTTACTTTACGAATTTGATATGCGATTATCATTAATTATTAATTTTACTTTGATTAAAATCTTGCAAACTCTGGCTAAAGTAAACTCATGTTAAAAAATTATACATATATAAAAATAAAGTTCATACAAAAAATAACAAGCATATAGTTTTCCGCCCAAAATGACTTTCTAAATTTGAAAATCGATGAAAAAAATAACATGCAAAAAAAAAAAAAAAATGTAATAAATATTTTAGAAATTATTATGATACATAATATTAGAATTCTTGCTATGCTATTGATGACATCAAGATTTTAATTTATTTTAATGTATAAACTATTTTTTTGTTTTGTAACAATTTTTCACTTCATAATTATTTTATTATTATATTTAAGTTTAAGAATATGTAATATATACATAAATAAAAACAAAGTTCATGCCAAAAATAATACGTACATACTTTTCATCCCCAAAATTACTTTCTTAATCTGAAAATCTAATAATAATAATAATAAATATTTTAGCAATTGTTATGGTACATAATATTAGAATTCATGTTATGTTGTTGATGGCATCAAGATTTTAATTTATTTTAATGTATAAACTATTTTTTTGTTTTGTAAAAGTTATTATTCACATGATAATTATTTTATTATATTTAAATTGAAAAATATGTAATATTGATGTCAAGTCGAATATCTCAACGAGAAGTTTAATACAAAATAATAAGTAAGAACAAATTATAAATATATTGTTCGTAAAATCGTTTCAAAGATTAAATGTAAAAAGTTTTAATATTTTTTTATTTTACTCAATATCTCATTCATTTTAAATTATATCATTTAAGTTCTTTAATACTATATATAAACTATTTTTTGTATTAATTATTATTCCTTTTTAATAATTATTTTATTATTTTGAAGTCGAAAAAATATGTAATATGAGTGTCAAATCAAATATCTCAACTAGAAGCTTAATACAAGATAACAAGTGAGAGCGTACTTAAAATATATTGTCCGTAAAATCCTCTCAAATATTAAATCGTCCCGGAATTTCTTGGTCTCTCTTTCCCCTCTCTAAAATCAATTACAATTTTTTTTTTAATTCGTAAAAAAAACCTTGTCAATATGATATAAATATTTTTTCTTTAAAAATAGAATATGAAAGAGAATAAAATAGACACTTTCATCGATCTTTTTTTCTTTCCTTTTTATTTTAATAAAATTTTGAGCGTATATCACAGAGATATCTGTTTTTTTCACTTATTACAAATTCTATTTAAATGTAATTTTTTTCTCATTTTAAGTTTTAATTCAATTTAAATTATAATGTTTAAAGAGATTTCTTGGAACAGTAAACATAAAAACCGTTAAAAAAAAAAATTTAAGGTATGTATAATTGTACATTTTTTGTAATTAATTGTTTTCTTTCTTTTCTCATTTTTAATTAAATATTCATTTCATATATTAACATATGAAAATTAATTATAATTAATATGATATAAATTTTTTTTCTTTAAAAATAGAAAATAAAAGACAATAAAATTGGAGTGTTTATCGATTTTTTTTCCTTTTAAGTTTAATAAAGTTCTGAGTGTAAATTTTCTAGAAGGTAAACAGGCGAAACGTAAAAAAAAAAAAAATTAAGATCTGTATAATTGTACATTTTTTGTAATTAATTATTTTTTAAAATTTTTAATTTAATATTTATTTAATATGTTAATATATAAAATCGATATAAGTGAGTAAAGATGATCATGAAGATCGTGAGCAACACTAGTAAAAAAAAAGGAATTAATCTGAGTGCACAATTCATTTGACAATGTAGAGACAATTTGATGATGTGGAGGTGTTATTGTTGTTGATTTAATAAATGATGTGATGTATGGAAAGAGAGGATTGCGCCACGTAGGCAAATTGTTATCCTCATTATGATCCTAATTGTGATTGTTGCAAAACTGAAAAAAAAAAAAAAAAAAAAAAAAAGGTCTGGAGTCCTGTCAGAAGTAAAGAAAAAAGTTGACCAGAAATAACCTTTGGTCCCCTACGTTACTTTTCAGCTTTAAATAAATAAATAAGTTTTAATATTCAAAAGAAACTTTTACTTTTCCCCATAATTTAATTCAAAATTTTATTGAATGATTATAAGGACTCAAGATTTTAAAATTTTTACCCGGACATGAAATTTTTCTTAATCAAAATTCATTTTTTCCAGGTTTAGCATGCAATTTATCGTTCATGGATTCATCATTCACATGTATGTATTAATTTACTAACATTTCATTTGCTTCTGAATAAAAATGTTTTTCTCAAGGGTTAAAGAGTTATTTTAACATTTTTTCCTGGGTTGATCTTTTGGACCAGTAAATTAATTTGCTAATCGAAGAGGTTTCATTCAGAGAACAGTCTAAACTATGTAAGTATAGTTTCTTACTTTTCCTTTTTTAAAGTTTATTAATGTAAATGAAGAGTTCACTGCAGTTATTTATTTATTTTTATTTTTTTACCGTTTTTCCTTTTTGTTAGTGCAATTTCATAATCTAGTTCAATTTTGTTTTCAGTTTCTGGGTTTTGCATGGTATACTGTTTCTTACATAAAGAAATTTTAATTTCATTATTTTTTTATGATCACAAAAATATTGAATTTCTCCAATTTTAAGCTTTAATGGTGTATTTGGCAGGTAATAGACTGAGAGACTAGAGAAACAATACTTTAGCTTCTTTTACTTATATACTACACTGTGTCGTACACGGCTTTAAAATGTTGAATTCATAGAAGATTTCGAATTAGATTTTTTGGTTGAACATTAATTATTTTCATTTTTCAGCTTTTTGTTTCTTTTCTATGGTTGGTATGGTTGAATTCCTGGGTTTTGGCAGGCTCAACTTCGAATATGTCAATTTTGATTTATTAAACTCAAAGTAGGATACTTAGATTCAACTTAAATTTGTATCATCAATTACTTTTGTGGGGTTGTCGTTATGTCAAATATTTTGCGTTTGCAGCTATAGAATCACAGTATGGAGTCAAGAGAAGGAATTTCAGGGATGACAATACTATCTCCTGAAGCTCCATCAAGCTACCATGTTGAGCCATGGAAGGAAAACCCAACCCCGGTGACTGGGGTACAGCCCAGGATGCCATCAGTGGCAAGTACAGGCTTGTCTACGTCAGATAAGAAGAAGAAAGGTCGTCCGAGAAAGAATGGACCTGATGGTGCTGCTCGAATGGTGCTTTCGCCAACACCGATATCATCATCAGCTCAACCAGCTTCTGGCAACTTCTATGTTGAGCACTCAAGTGTTGTGCGGCAAAGTGTTTCGGAGAAAAAGCGTGAGAATGAAGTTGGGACCGGGAAATTAGGTAATATTTATTCTTCAAACGGTTTCTATTCTGAAATTAAGATTGCATAGTGAATGTGAATGTGGATCGAGACTTAACGGCTCTCTTCTGCCCGATTTGAGCTGAACTGTTAGTGCTGCCTCGCCGTTTTCAAGTAATAATATGACGTGAAAGAGAATACCTCCTATAGCTATGTGGTGGATACTCGCTTATAAATTCAGACATTTGCTGTATGAATTGATTAGGGTAATGATATTGCTCCACTGTCAAGGGGATCAAGGATTGTTAAATTTGTGCAATTGTAGCTTCTTGGAGTTCAGCTCACCAATGATACTATTTGTGATTCAGAGACGGAAATATTTTAATACTTTTTTCTTTACTTATATTTGGCAGGTGAATGGGTTTCATGCTCTACCGGTGGAAGTTTTTTGCCCCACCTTATCACTGTTGATACTGGTGAGGTAAGTTTAATTAGATTGGGATACATTAGCAGTTAATGAGGTCTAATTTGGTAAATTTAAGCCATGATCATATGCATGATCTTTATACTCGGTACTACCTTTTGCACAGAAGTCATAAATATCTTTACTTGTGTATTGGAATGGAGAATCTAAACATCTTAAATCCTTTATGCAAGCCGTGTAGCCAAAGTAGTTGGCTTATCTATGATTTTAAAAAAATAAAAAATAAAAAATTACTTCTAGCTGATGTTTATGGGATACAGAACACATTCTTATGTACTTCTAAAACAATTCTTAGACATGAGGGATGAATGATATGATCTCACCATCTCTTATTCTGAAACCTTGACACCCTTGTTAAGGTTTACATGGTTAAAGATGTTAGGGGTATATTCTAGTCGCAATTACAATAGTAATAATAAGCAAAACGAAGTCAGAAGAACACATTTGTAGTGGCTTACCCTGGCCGTCAGGGTGAGAATGATGTTGCTTGCTGCTGCTGGTTTTAACTATGAAGAAGTGGATTATAATGGTACCGTTCCTCTTTTTCTGTGCTCACCTAAAAACAGCTCTATAGAAGTCCTTTAAATGTTGTAAATTGTATAGCGAGCTAATGCAAATTTGGATGTTTACAGTAGATTATGTAGGCCCACAGAGCCTAACACAAGGCCATGTTGGTTGAATACGGGATTTGAAAGTGTGCCTCACCAATGCACACACACAATGTAGCATTTAGATCACAATGGGCTTTGCTTAAAATCACCTTTTAAGCTTAGCTAAACACGCTATCCTACAGTTGTAGCTGCACCTCAATCTTGAAGCCACATGTTAGCATGGATGGCTGATTTGTTGCCTGAAGACCCTTACAATTTACACTTGTTAACTGTGAACATGCACTATAGTTGCCTGTGTGATACATAGCTATAGCTCATACTCTGTGTATAACTTCTAAGGATTCCTAAATATTGCCATGGGATTATGGTGTCTCAGACCTGTAGTAATTTGTTTTTAAGTACTTTGTTGAGGAAAAAGAACAAGTGATGCAAATACGTATAATTTGTTAACGACAAAAGAAAGAACAGGAAGAAGGGAGTCCAAGAAGAGAAAAATTGAGGCAAAGAAGAAATCAGTTTTTATTCTTATATTCAAGTTGTGAATTACAATGAATAAATCCCTCTATTTATATGACAAAACTAAAAAGTAGCTAAAAAAGAAATAACTTCTAAATAAACTATCTATCAAAATATCAAAACTAATCTAATCAAATGTAATTTGAATCAAACTTTATTTTTAAAACCCTATTATAATTCTAACTCTATATTTTATTTGTATCTTGATCTCCATCATACCTCCCCTGCTAAGAGAACTCGACTCCGACGAGTTAAGATGGAACTTCATACTTCAAGGAGATCGATATTTTGTCTTGACCAAGTGTCTATACTAAACCCCGAACATCATTTGGTTGAACTCATGCCAAGGATGGATGGTCTTTCTTATGAACTAGATACATATATTGATCGCTTGATGACAATTAAAGCTGAAAATCATCCCTAATAATATGATTTAACCAAGGGGAACAATCTCTCATTCGAATCAAGTATTGAATAGGAACTCCAAAAAGTAGAAACTCATGCAAGTCAATTTCAAAATCTTCAAGTGGTTGTCCATAATGAGGAGTACAAGGAACGTGTACTGAAGAGTCGCCTTCAGAAAAAAGATTGCAGAAAAGTCATGAGGCACCTTAACTTCTACCCATCAGCTATATGGCGCGTGGGGATTGGTGTCAAGTGTGGCCCCGATAGGCCCTACCTGGCAACCAACCAATAGGAGGGGGACAAGTAGGGTTGTGGCTGTGGGTATTTTTGGGCACCTTAAATTTTTTGTTCTTGTGTAATGGCTTATTAAATTGAGCAACTCTATGAATGATCAAAAACTCTTTTCTTAACAAGATTAGGAAACAAGTTAACGAGACGCAATAAAGAATTATAATCACCGTTAGAGTCGCCAACCTTATATTGCTCATCAAAAGTAAGTTAAAAAATCTTGTGATGAAAATAATGTGTTTTTTTTTTTAACCTGGCATGAAATTTAGCCCTTGTTTGGTATATATTAAAGTAAGATTTTGATGAAAGTTAGACGAAATTTATGGTTAAAAAGTTGTGGGTTCTATAAAATGTGTGGTTAAAATTAATTATTGACTTTGACTTTGGATCAAAATTATATTATAATCTGAACCAATCAAGAGCTTAGTATTTAGGAACATTGAAAACAAAAAATTGAGTTAATGCCATATACCTGTAATTAGTGGGCAAAAACCTAATGCCAATAGGGAAAGTTTGCAACCGAACAATGACATTAGACAACAATGTGGAAGCCCATAAAGTATCATGCAGTTGAGGTAATACCAAAACAAACTCGACATGAAAGTTATGCAAAAGTGTAGGTGATGTCAAATTTTGCTCTAGGTCGATGATACATGGAATGTTAGACTTTGGTAGCAATGCTAAGGTAATTCCTTAACTATGTCAATGTTAAGTGTATCTACTCTAGGTGTGATTACGATAGGAGACACAATAGACCGTTTAGAACTCGTCATCTCGGCAAAAGGAAGAAACAAGTGCTTCAATTTTTTCAGACTCAAACCCAACGAAGTTAAGTCTTTGACTGACAATTGTTTTCAGTTTTTTTCGAGGCACCGTCACTCACACCTCCAATATCTCTGTATAGAAATGGGGGTCTTTAACTTTGCGGGAAATCTATATTTTCAATTTTGTTTTTTCGTTTGTTTCTGTCATGTATGTTCTATAATTTGCACGCAATTGGTGATTGTTAATGTTATCATATATTTTTTAACTTTTTTTTTTTTGTCATAAAATTATTACTCTGGAAGACCCTAGGGTACAATAGTGTTCATTTTCAATTTTGCCCCCTAAATAATTATTTTTTCCATAATTGTGTCCGCCCCTACTGAACCATAGTTGACAATAATCTCTCACTTTTTTCCACGCTGAATCCCACTGCTAAATTAAGTCTGCAATGGTTACATGTTCTATTCATTTGGTTTTATTTTTAGTTTCTAAATGTGTTTTGTTTTCTAGGTCTGATTTCTATTATATTTTTTTGTTTTATTGTTTCTGATTTAGTATTATCTAATCTCTATTATGCCACGGCATGTTACATGGGACTATTTCGTTCTTTCAAATAAGTATCCCAATCCACTCAAGGCAAAGTGGAACTAAAATATATTGTTTTAGGTAGTGGTACTACAGATAGAAGGGAGCTTCTGGATTTCTTTTTGGGTTGCTGAGTTTGGTTCTAGGGGGAGGATTGTGAAGAGAGAGGGAGAGATTTCTAAATGTTCCAACTCTTCTGTGTATTTTTAAGGACAGAGATGTATATCTACATCTACAATGTATTAAAAGTAAGAATGAGTAGAAAACTTTTGATTTCTCCTTTTTCCTTTAAATTGTTATGTTTTTGCTTTTTCGATCAATATTATCCTTAACGTTTAATTTATTTTCATTAAATACAATTATTATTAGTTATTAATAATAATCTACCGTCTATTTAAATATGTTTCTCTATTGTCAATAACACCATTAAGATCTTATTAAAACTATTTATTAATTCATATAAAAAGAAAGTTAATTATTTTTAATTATATTCTAATTAAGAATATAAAATAAATAATTTCAAAGCTCTTTTGGGAAAAACAAAAATCAAAAATGAAATAAACTGGAATTTTTGTTTAAACTTGCACAATATTTAACTTTTTTAATTAAAAAAATATGCTCATAAATTAATTTTTTTTTGCTTATGCACAGCTTTTTCTTATTTTTTCAACGATTTATCATAAATACTTTATAAATCAATTTTTGATTTGTCTAATATTTTATGATGTCAAATTACTACTTGATGTATGATGCTTGATTTCTTTATTAAACTGACATTTTAAATAATTGTATAATATATATTTTCCAGAATTTGATGAAAGTTTTCAATAAAATATTAATTTATTAAAAATTGTAGTCGATTTAAAATTTTAATTTTTCCTTTGATAATATGAATTATCTCAATTACTTTAAAAAACAGTATTAGTATTTCAAAATCTTACACGTAATATTCATCATATACGTATGACGTACAAAACACGTGCTTATTACTAGTTAAAACTAAAAGGTGCATTATTGATATTCATCATATACATATGATGTACAAAGTACGTGCTTACTATTAGTTAAAACTAAAAGGTGCATTATTGTTAAAAGCTTAATAATATGACTTTGCTTGACGTAGTTAACACATCACTAACTATTGGTTCCGTTTCGATTGTCTAGACAGGAACAGCTCCCTGCAGTTTTCTGGTTAAGAATTTGTTACCAGGGCTTGTTCGTATTTCCTTTTATGACATCTATCTATTGGTGCATAATACATAGAATGTTTCTAATGAGTTTCATTGTCTCCTTAGGATGTTTCAAATAAGATTATGTCATTCTCTTTAGAAGGACCTCGAGCTATTTGCATAATCTCTGCAGCTGGTTTGATCTCGAAAGTTACACTTCGGCAGCCTAATTCATCTGGGAATACCTTGACTTATGAGGTATGCCACTGATCTAACTATCACATAGAATTCTTGTAGCTTTCTCCATGTCATCCAATTCTCTTGGCGCCCACCATAGCACTTTACTATGCACTATCATAGGATTTTCTGGATCAATCAAAGCCACTTACAGATCTTTTTTCCCCCCCTTTTCCTGTAATTCTTTGTCAATCTCCTAAACATGTAAATGGCTTTTATAGTAGATTTTCCTGGTTTGATTCCCATTTCTCATCTTTAATAACTTGGTTTATATTTCCATTTTCCCTTTCCCTTTGTAGAGATATCTTGTAAATACCTTTTTCTCCAACAGTAGTTCCATGACAACTAAACACTTTCATATTCTTCCTCATGGGATTCCTGACTTTTTGTCTTAACTGCTACTTGGAAGCTCTTGTTCTACCTTAGATTCTCCTAAAACTTCCTCTGTGTTTCTAATGCAAGACACTTATCTGCTGTGGCTTCATTCCTACCTAACAGTAACCCCATCAGTTCAAAACCAATGATATCCAATGGTTGTTTTGGATTTTGCTATCACTTTCCAAGTTCGTATGTACTGTATAATTTGGTAATCTGAGGACTCTTCCTATGATTCACTTGTAGGGTCAGTTTGAAATTCTTTCTCTGTCGGGATCTTTTACTCCGTTCGACATGGAAGACTCGAGATCTGGCACCATGAGCACCTCTTTGGCAAGTCCTGATGGTCGTGTTGTGGGAGGTTTGATTGCTGGACCTATGATTGTTGCCAGTCCTGTACAGGTATTTCTTCTTCCATTTGGTTCTTCAATTTTGCCTCTTGCTATCCTTCAACTGCTTATAAGATTTTAGAAAGTACCCGTGGTTATATTTTCCTTGTCAAACAGTGGCAACCCAGGATTTCCACATAATTACCCTCGACCTTTGTTTGCTAATTTAAGGTTGTGGGAATCTTGTCTTTTTACATCTACAACATCTTTACCGAATCGGTCATGAGATTTTGGGTGACCTGTGCGACAATTTGAAATAATGGCTTATAAAAAAATAAAATTGTACCCTATATTCATTTATTTCTTTTAAGTGTCTTATAATTAAAAAAAAAAAAATTTGATGCCCCTATGACATTGAGGTCCTGTGCGGTCGCACCTCTCGCACACCCCTCAGGGCCGCCAATGCATCTTTAACAGAAGTCCTCAATACGGACTGTCTGCTCCTGTTGATGAAACTGTGGAGGAGTTTAATACCAAGAAAACCAAGGTTGTGAATAAAAGTGCAAATGAGGACGAACGTTTGGGACTGCGAGTGCAAATTATCCTGATTTAAGACACGTGACTTTTTTTCTTGTAGCCTTCTTTTTCATTCTATGTTTTTTATATCCAAATTTATATCAGGTTATTGTGGGCAGTTTTCTACCAAGCGGCCACCATGAGCTAAACCCCAAGAAATCGAAAGCAGAACCTACATTGAATATCAATGCATCAATCCCTGTCGGTATCCCTCATTCTTTCGATGCAGAGAAAAAGAGCTTCAACACGGGAAATCTTGCGCTTCAATCTACAGCCGTGACGAATAATTTGGGTACTTTTCCAACTGCAGAAAACTCGAGCAAGTCCACAACGGACATCAATATATCGTTGCCGGATAAATAATCTCATTAAAAGCAGTCAGTTCCATTCTATGGACTCCTCAAAGTCTTCATCTTGTTCCTTTTATAGGGCCAGCTAAAACAGATCATCATGCTTTAGTGTACTTGAACAGATTCTCTTATCTGTTTTTTTTCTTTCTAAATGTCAATGTTTACTAGGAAGGAGTTTTTTTAACCTATAAATCACTTCCAAAAAACTATTAAAATATATTAAGAATGTGTTTGATTCTAATTAAAATTATTCATTTTGAAATGAATAGTGATTTTTAAGGGAATGAATGGTTGAAATTTGATTAAAAAGTCAAATATTATAGGTTTGACTTTTAATAGATTATTGAGATTGAGTACTGTAGAAAAATGAGAAAAATTTTAATGAAAATGGAACAAGGGCTAAAAAAACGACTTCTTGATTTTAGAAAGAGCTTTTGACTTTTCAAAATTTTAACGGTCCTTTAATAAACAATAATTTTAAAGAGATATTTTTTTTAATATATTTTTAAGTGACAGTGTGACATGGAGTACATATATGTTATATTGGACGGTGTAAAAGTAGGTGGTGGGGTATGTATTTTCATCACCTATTAAATGTGTGACATATCACAATGCCACTTAAAAATATTTCCAAAAAAAGTTTCCTTAGAATTACTCATTAATAAAAGGATATGACTTCGTAAATCGAAACGCTAAGAGATTAAGCCACTGCAACCTTTTTTAATTGTATTAATATGTAGGGGTGGACAAAAAAGGAGAACCGAGTAAACCGAATCGAAAAAATCGAAATATTTTGGTTCTTGAAAAAAAAAATTCAAAAACCCGATCGGTTCTTAAAATCAAAACCGAAGACTGAAATCAAAATCAATAAAAATATAATTTTTTTAATTTTTAATTGAATTATACAGCAAAATATACTTATGTTCAATCTTTAATGTGTAGACAGTGGGTCAGAGAAGTATAAATTTATATACATTTTTTTCATTTGAGAAATGTTGTCTAAATTTGTAGTATTTTAATTAGAAATCCATGACTCACAATCTTATCCAAGTAGAATCACACTTTAATGTATAAACATTTAGACAGTGTATGAAATATTCTCTGTTTGATACACTATTATTATGGAATTTAGTAATTTACTTTTAAATCATTTCATATACTATTATAGTATTATTATTTTGTGAAATTTACTTTTAGTGAGATTCAAATTTTCTTGCTTCCTCGACGTGATTTCCTTTCAAATAAAAATGGTTTTAGAATAGAAAAATGATTTTAACTATCGAGATTCTAAGATTCACATTCGTGGTATATTATATATAAATTTGGACTTTAATTTTAATTTAAAGTTTTATTTGGTTGTATTTACCTTTAATTTTTGCAAACAATTAAATATTTCTTTGTATTTGTATCAAATTTAATTTTTTTAATTGGAACCGAACAAAAATCAGAAAATAATCGAAAATCGAACCGAAACTGTTCGGTTCTTATCTTTGAAGGAACCGAACTAAAACAGAACCGAAAGTTTCGATTCCTTTAGTAATCGAACCGAACTGGTAAACGTCCAGCCCTTAATAATATGTTTGCTATACTTTACTAGAGATAATAAGTCATAATAATTAATTGATTTTTAACTTCCATCACGTAATAAGCATTATTTGAATCTAATAAAGATCTTCGTTAATTTAAACTCAACAACCTATTTCAATAATAAGCAATATGAAGCTTAGTGATTAAATATTAAGTTCCCGTTTGACGGAAATTTTAATCTGAGAATTTTCTTCCGAGAATTGAATATGGAAGAGAGCGAGAGCCTATTCGTCCTAATCTTTACGATGTTGTTCTAAATTTTTATCAAAAGTCACAATTGAAAATTAATTTTAACAGCATATTTTATGACTCTTACAATTTTTTAACCTCAAATTTCATCAATTTTTATAAAAATTTACTAAAAACCTTATTTCAACCTCCTTCGTCTAAAATTTAAGTACGGTTCTATTTCCTCTTATTATTATATTATTATTATTATTATTATTTGGAAATTATATGTCGCAGTGTTGGACGGAGCCCGACCAATGTCCATCCGCCAAGTGGATGTTTGGTGGTGCTCCCAATGCACACCATAAAACCCCTCTTATTGTATACAGAATTAGTACTAACCCTATTGTTTTTGTGTTCACGGCTTTGACCATTAAAAATGATGTGTAAGGAATCAGGACGTTGACCTCCCAACAATTTTCTTTTGTATAAACGTTTAAATTATTAACAAGTTGATAAATTTAATTTTTGCACCTATATAATATTAATAATAAAATCAGAATAAGACTTATTTTCAATAAATTAAATATGATTTTGATACATAATATAGTAAGTAGAAGTTCTAAAATACATATAGTATACCGACGAACGAATTACTCCATTTCCTATATGTGGAAAAAAGAAAATTAAGGAATCCGCAGATATTGGCAAAATAACAATTATTTTTA
Organism: Ligustrum vulgare; assembly: GCA_963555705.1. NCBI lineage: Eukaryota > Viridiplantae > Streptophyta > Magnoliopsida > Lamiales > Oleaceae > Ligustrum > Ligustrum vulgare. The sequence goes on along the minus strand of OY743186.1, from coordinate 35,974,024 downwards.
ATCAAGGAAGATGATTTGTGGTAAGACAAGATACACATAGGCAAGAAAAATCAGTGCTCATAATATTTTGAGTTGATTTGAGCACGGGGCTTTTTCAGTAAAAAAAAAAAAAATCAAATGGATCCTAGTAGAGTTTTCTAGAACGTATTAATAAGCTAGACTCATACTGCAAGTTGTTTCATGTCATTTCATACCATAAATAAACTCGAATACTCAAGAAGTTCGTTGGACAAGCGTATTCACAGCTCTTACAACCAACATGGTCCTCAATTCTTATGACATAAGCAATTTGTTTGGCTTTACATCTGTTCAATTGCGACTTTACATCCGTCCCAATGTATCATTTGATTTTCAATCCAAATTAAGTCACGCACTCGCCAGCCATTGCGGCCAGTGACGAATCCAGGAAACTAATCTAGCACGAGCGAATTTCATTCAGCACGAGCGGCCACTACAAGGTTAAGGGGGAAAAAAAAATTGACGTTAAAATTATAAATTAAAAAAAAAAAAAAAATTGCTAATCCAACACGAGCGACCGGCCAAGCTCGCCTACATCTCAAAATTATAAGGTATAAATAAATAAATAAATAAAATAAAAAATTTGCTAATCCAACACGAGCGACCGGCCAAGCTCGCCTACATCTCAAAATTATAAGGTATAAATAAATAAATAAATACAAATAAAAAAAATAAAAAATTTGCTAATCCAACACGAGCGACCTGCCGAGCTCGCCTACACAGATCCGTCCACGACTATGGCTACCTTGTTACTACTTCACTCCAGTCATTAGCATTTGGCTCTGCCTTCGACATCCCCCTCCATCATAAATTCATTTTTATTTTGTTGTAATTGATGGAAAAATTCATAAATATCGACATATATGGAAAAGATGTAAAGGGTTGATGGTGATATTCTTGACCTTTTCAAAATGTATTTGGCCGAATTTCTTACCTAGCAAAACAAAAAGAAGTATATATGATGACGACGCAAGTATGCTGACGTCATTTATGACAATTACAGATTCCTATTCTCTATTTTCAAAAATATCAAAAACCTCTCTTTTTCGATAATAGATTGAAAAAGTAAATTTAGACCTCATTTATCAAACTTCTTTTTCCTCATATCCGTTTTTCAATCACGCATTAACACAATAAAATATGAGTGATTTTAGGAGAACAATTTTTAAAAAATATTTTTAAATAACATTATAACATGTCACATATTTATTGGGTAGTGAAAAAGTAAATGATGAATAATTTATTTTAATTTTTAACGTTCCAATCATCTCGAAATACGTGAAAAACACCAAAAAAATCGTGTATTTTCTTTAAAAAGGCCGCCGAACGGTTGCTTAATTTTTTTCTTAACCTACTCTTTGAAATCCAAGAAGGTTCTCTTGTCCCACATTCTTGTTGACTTGTCTTTGTCTGGCCGTGGAAATGCAAATAAAGTAGGATTTTTTTTAAAAAAAAGTTTATGATGCTTTTACTTCAACAATGTATATAAAGTCGGCATACAAATATTCTGTTCTCCAAATCGATAAGTAGTAAATCTCGATTGTCTCACAATATAGGTGGGTCCCACCCAGGGCCGGACTTGCCTTGAGTCCGGTGAGACAATGGACTCAGGGATCATTTTAAAAAAATCAGACCATGGCAGTGAGAGAATTTTATCTTTATTTGATATGAATTTTATGGAGCTTCTTAAATTTATGCAAACTATGACAGAATGAGAGAATCTTATCTTTATTTTATGGTGAATTTTTATATTATTTAGTACATTTGTCTTATGTGAATTTTATTGTTGTTTTCGATTTTTTTCAAAAAAAAATAAATTCCAGAGCCCATTTTTCCTAGAATGCAATATTCGTCTCAGATCTCGAAAAAGACAGGTCCGGCTCTGGTCCCACCAACCTCACAATCAGGATACTCGAATCGAGGTCCTAAAAATTTCTAAAAGTTGACATTGTACATATAAATTGCTAGTAAATATATTTATCTTATATTGAAAGCACTGTGCACTGCACCGCATGATTTTAGTGCACTGGACGTGCACTATATCATTTCCGCTTATATTGATTGCTACAACTCTTAGCCTCGAACTGGTGGAGATTAAAATTAAACTTTTAGTAAATTTTGATAAAAGTTGATGAAATGTGTGATTGAAAAGTTGTGGCTCCAAAGAAATATGTGGTTGATCGTTGACTTTGACTTTGACTTAGATTAAAATTTAGATTTTAATTGGTACTAAACATGGGCTTAGCTCCTATTAAATATCCATTAAAATCAAAATTTTAATATAAGTTAAAGTCAACAATCAATTTCAACTACGCATTTCATTCAGGGTTATCAAAATATACTAAAAATCTCATTTTAAATTTAAATCCTACCAAACTAGGGCTAAAACATTAAGTTTATGTTTGGTAACACTGTAGTGGTTTATAATAAACTTGTTTATTTATGATTTTGAGGTAAAATGTGTGGTTGAAAAGTGGAGAGAGAAAATATGCTTGGTTAAAAACTAATTTGAAAAATTGTGTTATTTATAAACTATTTACCAAACGGAGATGTCATTATCGCTTGATGTTTTTGTTTTAGAATTTAGATTAGCCCTTGCTTGAGCTCCTTTTTTTTTTTCATAACAAAAAAACAAAACAAAACAAAGGAGAGAGAGTTTTGTAATACTAGTTTTTTGGAGAATATATAGTTAAAAAGTAGGAATTTTTTATATTTACGTGTAAAATTATTTTACCCCATATAAATATTTTTTGCAATAAATTTTATATAAAATCTGCATAATCTTTTAAAACATAAAATGTTCTAATATTGAAATAACCGAGCTAAAAAAAATAAAAATAAAAATTAAACTTAACACGATTACAATATTAGACAATATTTACACCTAGTCGTAAACAGCACAAATTAAAGTCTCATGCACGTCGGCATTGAGACTTCAAAATTTCCTTTTCATGAGAAATAATTTACACCTTAGAAAAACATTTATAATTCCACCAATAGAGAAAAAATATATATATAAATTTATAAAGGGTGGAAATTTTTATCTCCGGAAAAGAAATGAAAACCCTATTTCCAGCACTATACAAATTGCATGGTGTTCAACTAGCCATAGAGGGATACATTTATTAGCTACTTGCTTGTGAAATACAATTCTGAAAGAGTTAGAATTATAACATTGTGTCAGGACCTTGGTCCAGGGACAATCTCAAAGAGACGATTTGAGCGTGAGCGTGATGATATATTTATGGATTATGAGACTCACTAGTAGAATTGAAAGAAAAATCGGTCATAGCGATCGGAGAATCCCGTCTAGCATGGACGGATCCAGCCCTTGGCAAGGGCGTTCAGCCGCTCGGGCTGGATCCGTCAAAAAATCTTTTTTTACCTTATAATTTTTGTGTCGAATTTATTTTTTCCTCTTATCTTGTAGGTGCCCGCTCGTGTTGGAATAAATCTGCTTGTGTTGGATTGACTTTCTGGATTCGTCGGGACTACCTTTCAACATGTAAAGAAGCCTTCTTTCTTCGAGCATCTCCTCCCTCCATCCCCTTTTCATCATTCTTATAAATTCTTCTATTCTCCAATTGAAATCACCATCGGAGTAATCGTCGTCATCATCAGCATCGTACTCAGGATACTGATGATCATAACACAAATAACCCACAAATTCGCCATGATTTTTATGATCTTGATCATCACCATACTTATTACAAAGATGTTGATCCTCTAGTGCATATTCAAGAGGAGTGAGATAATGCATGTATGATTCCAGCAATGAAGTCGAAATAAACTCAGATTTTGCGAAACTTGAAAGCTGATCACTGCTTAAATAAGATTCAGAATCCCCAAACAAAACAGCTAAACCAGTAATTATAAACGTGAAAAGAATTATGACCAAAATAAGTAAATAGGTAGGATTTGTTGCAGTGGAAAACAGAGAAATATTGAGTTTTTGACAGTGGGAAACTGGGAATGACTTGGCAAAAAATAAGAAGAATTTTCTTACAATCAGATAGAGTACATAAGAATAGAGGACAATAAACAGTACTGGTTTAACTATCTTCATTCTTCATCCGTTACTTATCTAATTAATATGAATGAAATTTCTGTGAACATTTTTGCCATAGGTTACATTATATGTAGAATTCAAGTATTGAAATGATCTGTGTAGCAACTTAAATTGTACAAGTCACTCAGAAAGTCTACTTAGTTTAATTATTAGTAGAATAAACAATATTGTAGTTGGAAATCCAAATATAGGTTAGAGAAAAACAAGATGTTAGACTTTTGTCTTGTAAACCTCTTACCATCGAAAGGGAACATAGTTTCAAATTATAATCTTTTTTTATTTTTTATTTTTTATTTTTTCCCTCTCAGTGATCTAACTAGATTAGGTTGAATTGGTGAAGTAACTTGAGTAGGGAATCAGTTGAATATTCAAGTGGTACTAAATTTATACTTTTTGACGACATAATTTTCTCACGAGATTCTTGTCTTCAAATAATTATAACCGCTTTGAAATGTTTAATGTTAGTGACAATAAATTTATTTATTTTTTAATTTTTATTATATATAGCAAGTAGTAAATCTTTACATATAATATGCTCCAATAAAATCAATAATAATAAAAATAGGTGTTCTCTTTAGCCTTTTTCGCAAATCACGAGGTAGATGTAGGTTACTAATTGGAAAAGGAAAAGATGTGTGATTAAAAAGTTGTATTGAAAATTAGATTGATCATAAATTGTTTAAAAACCATTTTCCCGAACAAAGTCTGAATCTATATGATCAATACTTACATGATTTTCCTGATAAATTTTATTTAGCAGATTGGGACACCTTATAGTGCCCACTAGAGGCACTTGTCACCCCTTATCAGGATGGACCTCGCCTGACACCCCATGCCCACCCGCCATTTGACGGGTGGATATGGTTTATGGTGCGCTGTAATTCTAAATCATAAAGAAAGAAAGAACGACGAACTAGCATAACAGGTAAACATGTTAAATGGAACCATCTCTTAGCTGGTTTATGTAGATGCTTTATATAACAAAATGCAGTGATGATTCAATCCCCATGATTTATTATAATTGAGAAATCCATTTCACATCTTAAATCCAAAATGGCTTTACTTTGTCACTAGAAAGAACATAATAATGTATATATTACTTGAAGTTGGTCAGTAATCAGGACGGTTCAAACAGCACTGAATGCTATACAGACTCTAAACTATAAGTTCATCTTCCAGAAAACTATATTCAAATGTGAACTCAGTCTTGATTCTCTGGCACCTGAGAAAAGCAAAGACAGAAGTAACTGAAAAACATGAAAGGATATTTTTCTCAAAAGAGATTAGAATGACGTCTGCCATATAATATAAACTCGCTTGCATATGCACACAAACGCAGCAAAAGAAACCATTTTTATACAGTTTAGGGGTAAATGCTTTCAGTTATGTAAAGCTAGTAATAATTGTAATGACACGATGACAAAGGTTTAGGTTGGAAATAAATTCACTCTGCAAAAAAAATACATGGAGTAATGTACAAATGGAAGTGAGTTTGAATAAACTTACCATCCATGTTGTTCGTCATTGGCAATATGGAAATCGAAGTACACATATGTTCCCTGTTCATAATCATCTGTGGCCCGTTTTGGCTCCTCATGTCGTTGGAACCATGTGTTGTACTTTCTATGGTATCTCCAAGACTGCTTCTTCAATTCCTTTGCAGCCAGATATTGCTGGTAAGTATTCTGCATACATTGGTTAAATAAGAATAAAATCATTGAAACTACTAAAAATTTCAGGCAGTGAGAAATGAAAGAGTTTCAAAAAAATACAAATGAAAGACAAAAAAAGAAAATAAAAGAACCTGTTGGTAGTAAAATGCAAAGAACAAGGCATCAGTGCCATAAGTATCGGATCCAAGGCGTTCCCAGAAGGAAGGATTATTCACAATAGGTGCCTGTACTTGAGGAAAGCTTGAAGGGGTGACCGTTGGGTGTCTCTGTATATATAGCAGAACAGGACGCACTATTATTTAGCGAAGAAGAAAACCAATTAATAACACAATTTGGCAAGAGCAAATTTCATACTGGGGTATAGCTCTTTGCACGCTCAGAATCTTTGGGTTGAGGAAGTTTATAGTAAGCAGCCTCTAGCATCTGCAAATTGTATAACTGATCATGAAATCCTCCAGGATTTGGAGCTGATGCAGTGATGCTATCACCAATGGCACCAAGGTCAGAGAGACCTCTTCGACCAATAACACCAAGACTTCCAGAAGGTGGATTGGATTGCAAAGGTTGACCTGGAGAAAGATCAATATCCCTCGTAGCCTGAGACGTTTCAACAAGTGAGCCAGTAACTCCAGCTTGCTGCATAGATATAGTTTGCATCAATGTCTCACAGAAAATAACTTATGGAAGCCAATGAATTTTGAATCCAAGTTCTTTCATACATTGGGAGCAAATGAATTTCGAGGGAGTTGCCACACGAGAGTCGACTTATTTTTTATTTTTTCCCTTTTGGGGGGGGGGGGTTGTCTACACATTTTGCCCATGTTTGCTACCCATTATTCAAAACCTCATTTTTTTTCAAAACTCATTTTCAACCACACATTCTACCGATAAAATAATTTACACACAATCCTAAAAAAGATACCCTACTTTTTAACAATATATTTTCCAAAAAATTACTATTACAAACCACATTATTTGAAATTATGGGTCTCAAAAAGGAGCTTTATAGACATTAAGTATTCGAGTACATCGCAAATAGAAAAAAACTGTTGTACAACCCTGTTGCCTCGTAAAAATAAGTAGGTAGAGAAGTGCGAAAAATAACTCAACAATTGAAGATGTAAACTAAAGATGTTTAAACGTACAGGTGCATCCATTGCGTAGGAAGGTTTCAAATCATCCTCTTGCATGAGATTCTTCCCAGGTCCAGAGTTGGAACCAGATTCCGCTGCTGAATCTTCAGAAATAGCTTGTTGCTCCTGCAACTCCTCAACCTTTGAAAGGCCTGCGTCTGCACAGTTACAAAAAAATCCCATCACGAAGACGTTGTAATGAACAAATAATCTTCCAAAAGAATTAATTGTACACAGTGGTCTCATAAATATTTCCATATGCTTATGAGTTTAGGTGCTACAATCACGTTCTACTCTACCCATATCAGACAATGGAAGACGTTTTACAACATAGCCTGGGAATTTTGCCCTGAGTTTCTTTTTAGTGATGAATCTCCAAAGAATGGGCAACACTTCCACTTCTAATGCTTGGCATCACAAGATATCGTGATGCCAAATGAACTAAGAGCAATGGGATTTTATTATATGTATGTATCACATCACATCACATGTGTATACCCCCTTCATGGATATTTTTACATCATACCAAGCTTTAAAAGTTCATGATCAGGCCTTTCTTCCAGAAATATAAGCAGAAATTGTGCAATAGCATTTAAAAGAATTGAAAGACATGGCTTATTGAGAAGAGCCATAAATTTTCATGGAATCCAAACTTCAATATCGTGAATCAAACATTTAGTATTTAAAAAAAAAGGCTGAAGATAAAAATTAACTGTCCTGTCTCTCAAAATAAGTGAACTTATGGACTTCAAAAAGTGACCAAAAATAGATATTTACATGTTAAGTATTGTGCTTTTATCACGTTTGCTTTTCCCTAAGAACGAAGAATATGCTCCATTTTTCTATTCAAATCTTAAGCTTGGGAGATTGCACTTAAAAGGTACAACGATTTTGCCTTTGATTTCTCTTTCTTTTTATCGGAGGCAGCAGTGGCTGGGTGGGTTATAGAAATGAGGGAAGGAACAAAACTGATTGGGGTTAACATACTTCAAATCTAAAAATTGATTTAACTCGATGTTCTAAGCTTTGGATGTTAAGGGCCATAACCACTACATGATATGGACATGGAAATAAAATCTCAACAAATTATAAAAAATTACCAGCCTCCCTAGATACTGTGGTCATAGGCGCCTGTTGATTAGATGGTTGATGGATTGCACTTGTCTGCTGCTGCAATGAAGCGGGTGATACAACATTGTTAAGACCTGCAGCTTGGACACCTACTCCCAACCCAAGCTGAGGAGCAACAGACGAGCTTTGAGAAGTGAACTGAAATTATTGAATCATGTCAAACACAAATTTCATAGATAGAGAGCCAATAGAAAAGAAATTGAGCATGTTTGGAAAAGATTAATTATAACTTAAGCTAGTCATATATATTTTTCCCCACACATTTCGTAGGACCCACAACTTAATACCCACATATTATCCACACATTCCAATAAGACCCACAGGTTATAAGCATTTAAAAGCATTACCGAACAAGCACTTTGTTCTAAGCAACTGTGACAGATACCAAATCTTCTCCACTCTTCATAATATCGACTTTCATATTTTTTGAAAAATTATTGGGAGTCATTAGAAACAATTGCAATAAAAATTCCCATGAAATATAATAGCCCATTTAAAAGATATAGACAATGAGTATGAAATTTAACCAACTGTATGAGCATGTAAAAGTGAAAAGTGGTCAGAGAAAATTCCTAACTTTGAAACTATAAAAGGTATATGCGTCCCAAGTTTTCATGTGTGGGCTTGGAGATATCTAACGAATAACATTCAAGACTCATGAATTCATCCCAAAAGATCAAATATCATACAACTTGAATAAATTAGTTTGTCTGAACATTCACATTAAGAAATGCAAATGCAAGGTAAAAGGCAGGAAACTTCAGGAAGGAACCCAGAAGAGCACCTGCTGCAAGAGTGGGTTCTGTTGCTGAGAGGCATACTGCTTTCCTCCAGCAAGAGAAGGCATCCCAAGAAGATTTGTCTGACTTTGCTGCTGTACCTGCTGATATCTTTGTAAAAACTTCTCCCTCTGATCAGGAGCAATCTCAGTTCTGCCACGGAGCTGCCCCTGAAGATCCAGAAAGATATATTTAATATGATTCGGTATGAATGGATTGCAGAAAACAAATAATAGTAAAAAATTATGCTTCAGAACACCCCTTCCCCTTGAGCACAAAATGTGCAGCAAAACAGAGCAACCCCTAAGACAGTATATGACCCTAATTCTTGGATCTGTACTGTTAATTGTACAAATCTTACCAATGCACTATGTTTTGCCACTTCTTCGATTTTAAAAAAAAAAAAAAAAAATGTGCATGTGTGAGAGACTCAGAGTTGCACATACCGCTTCATTCTGGTTCTGAAAGGAACTTCCAGGCCTCCATTGAATACCAGGAACTCCGGACGGAGAAAAAACCCTGCCACCCATAACTCCACCCTCATTAACATTACCAGTTTCTGGTGAGCCCAGTCCATCATTAGCCTTGGCAGCTTGTGGCAAGATTATTCTATTACCGACAGGGGAAACGAGAGATTGCATCATGCTGCCATTCCCCAATCTTTCATCAGGACCTAAAATATTTCTTTTCCCTATTTCAGAAGCTGAAGGAATAGCACCAAGGGCTCCACTGCTGGAAATTGCACTGCCAGAACTAATTGAGATAGTAGAGGAAAGTTGGCTGGATAGAGCAGCTCTACTAACGCCCCTTAATCCAGTTTCAGCAAGAGCTATGGATGATTTACGACCAGGGAAATTTTCCTCTTCCTCTACCACACTTGATATGGTCACTGCAGATGAATCTACAGACGCACCTGTGACTTTTAGAGCAGCAAAAGGGACTCAGTCCTGAAAGAACAACAAAGGAGCTGATTCACCAGCAAAGATATAGTTGAACCAGTTCAGTACCAGTAGTAGCATGGCTTCCTAATGGTGTTTGTTGGGCAGAAGAACCGAGTGCACTATTTTTAGGAGGCGGGGTTCTTGCTACTGCATCAGAATTACTGTCCTGGGAAGCTGTTTCATCTACTTGTTCCTGAATAGAAGCAACCAATTGGATTGTAGTCACTGTGGTCTAGAGATAGCATCAAGTGATGCTATATTATGTCAGATACATCAACTAAATGAGCAAGTACTCAGAAAAGCAAAAAGGAGTTAATAATGAAGCAGAAGCAACTTGGTAGGTCATTGTTGGATGATGCAGAAGCAACTTGGTAGGTCATTGTTGGATGATGTAGAAGCAACTTGGTTTATGTTAAGGTATGGCCCTACAACAATGTATTTCATAATTCATATTGCTCTGAAAAACTAATTTGATATGCTGTTAACTTGCTGTTCTGTTTTGTCTCTCAATGGATTAATTTATCTTTTCTATTTGATCCACCAAAAAAGTGTTGGAAAGAAGAGCGAGAAAGCTATATTAACGTATATCAGCCATGGGGGAAAAAAGACCAAGGTAGCAAGAATAAAAACCAAACAGTTTTATTCCATAATGATGAGAATGAAAGGAGAAGAATTATGAACGAACATATTTAACAGAATGTTTAGTGTGAATCTTGCGGAACGACGACGATTCTGAGACGAAGAAAATAAAAATGCGGAAAGTAATTCATCCAAATGGAATCTCTGCACTAGTATGGGAAGTGTGGACAAGACGAGTATCTTAGGAGACCACATTATTCAAATGAGAACATGAAGAGAAATTGATGACTAATGAATGAACATGAGAACTAAGTGCCTACTTCCAATAATAACAGATATATTTAAGATTGTATAGACTAAGAAGATGCTTAGCTCATTAGTCAAAATAAAATTATAAAAGATGGTAATTAAGCATAGATTGATGTGTAATTTAATGTCTCTGGGAACAAGTTTTCTTTTATGCCTGAGATCTACAATGGAAGTCATTTACCTAATCCATAGATTGATGGGAAAACATAGACATAACAGAAAAGAACTAAGGTTTACATATAATTCTTATCCATTTAGAAAAGCTCGGAAAAACAAGAGCTTCGGAAAGTCTTCGAGGAATAAAATCTCTATTGCATAACTTTCTATTACCATTTGTTTGAATGTGTTCGTGAACAAGATAATTCGAGTGGGTTTTAAGATTTATGTTAGTCGTATCCAAAATATATAAATTGACTAAATTTTTCTCTTGATTCATTAGTGTGTTCCTCTCGAAGCCTGTTTGGTGTAGGTAGTTTTTGGGAAAATTTTGAGTTTTTGAGAATGTGTGGTTGAAAAGTGATTAAAAAGTGTGAAAATGGTGGGTCCAGAAATGTGTGCTTGAAAATGAATTTGAGGGAAAAGTTGAAAGGAAAAAAAAAATAGATAGGAGCAAACAAGCTGCCAATCATTATATTTTCTTTTAAACTCTTTTATTTTCAATCATTATATTTATGTTTGCCTTAGCAGTCTGCTAACTCCATTCTGAATAATAACTGAACTCTATGAGTTTCCTGATCAGCCAGCACATTCATTCACAAACAGTTGACAAAACTGAACATGATAATCTCCAGCTCAGCTTCCGTAAGTTTGCATGTGTCTATAAACTGTTCCAGTAGGCACCTCAACGTTGCCTGCTATAAGGGTTCGGGACAAGTTGATATGTATCACAAAAAAATTTCTTGATGTCTTGTAACCAATAGTTTCTTAAGGTTTTGGATGGAACACACCAAGGGAATCTACTTCTCCCCTCATTCCCAGAAAAAAATCCAGAGAGAGATCCAGAATTTTGGAGAAAAATATTAATAAATCTGATCCAATCTATTGTGAACCTAACACTGGGGTAAGGAATAAACATACTGGAGCTTGAGCAGATGTTGCAGCCAAAGAATTTTTCGTGTTTAAAACTGCACTGGAGGCACTAACACCCTGCCAACAGAAGAAAAAAAAAAAAAAAAAGTGTGGAATTAAAGTTTCTACTCCAACTTAGTCTTATCATCTCATGGGAAAGAAGAAAATTTCCCTCACACGCAAAACCCTGATAGGAGAAAATATAGAAAAAAGGACACTATTAGGAATCATAGTCGAATAACTTAAAGGTTATAACCTAGCCTTCTACCCTTGCACTTGGTCACTGGTGCGTACAAAGTTCATATGACTTGGTATCAAAAGAAAAAACCATGTCTATTCAAAATATTAGCAAGGCTCACACAATTTCAAAAGGGTTATGCTACAGTAACCTCACCCTTGCCCCCAAGCTTGCCCTCCCACTCACATGGGGGGCGGGGCCCGCTCATCATTGGTGAGGTTCAAATAGCATTTTCCATTTCAAAAACCAAGTAATCAAAAGAAAAAACCATGTCTCTTCAAAATATTAGCAAGGCTCACACAATTTCAAAAACCAAGTATTCTTTTAAATTGCTAACAACATTCACATAACTATGGTATACTATGCTATATTAGTAAACCACAGTTAGTAGTAATTCCAAATATTTGATTTTGAAATGTTTCTGCACGTGAATGACAATCAAAAATACCATATATCCCAAAAACTTATTGCCAAAAACAGAAAAATGAAGAACTAAATAAAAATCGACTTCACACCATAAAAGAACAAAAAGGGGAAAGATATATGGGAGAAATAGTTCACCTTTGGGAGAGCGGGGATACCAATTGGACCTAGTTCTTCAAGAGACTCCACCTTGTCTAAAGGTAGAGAGCTGTAAAGATCATCGACATCACTGAATTCATCAAAATCCTCCTACAAAGTTATATGCAAAAGAAAGACAGAGATCAATATGTGCAATTAAAAACAAGAATAGAACAGCCATACAAGAAACATATACATTAAGGAAAATCCAAAGAAAGAGGCAATAAAAATCTATTCTCCTTAATTTTTACATTTTATTCAAAATCGCGATTGTATCTCTCTGCATCATTCAAAAATCAAAACCACGTTAACATGTAAAGGAATCAAAGCATGTTGATAAAATTTGTCATCTATTGATGGATGGTTAAGAAAGCAATTTCTTAATATGATAAAGACCTGATTCCGTTCAACGTAGTCATCCAAAAAATCCTTAACATCATTGACTTGTTCCGGACTCAATTCATCGTTGTCTAGTAGCCTCAAAATCAGTTCTAGCTTCAGTATATGAGCCTTATGCCGGGTAATGGATGACTCCAAATGCGTCTGTGAACAAAGATCTGTCATCAGCTACAGTAAGTACACAACAGATCATTGGCACAAAGATGTCATTACTTCATGTTATACCAGTCTAGGAGGCCTTGTTTTCCCTTTCTTAACAGAAAGACCCTCTATTTCGGCTTCAAAGCTATCAATTTGATTTTCCAGCTCCCCAACCTACTCAATAGGAAAATAACAACTTGAAAATTATGTCAATATTATTTTATTAACATTGCTAAAAATATAATATGAAATACTAGCAAATATATAATAGTTGAACAGAAAAATGTGGCTATTAAGAATTAAGTGATACCCATAGGCTGAATAGCTACCAATCAAGCAATAAATGCTATGCTAGCATACGGAACAAATTGGGACCTATTAGGCTTCCCTGCTCATCTTAACTTCTAGAAATAAAACCAAAAAAGGTTGCATTGGTTCTCAAACAACAAATAATTAGATTGAAAGATGACTTTAAATCACCAAAACGCAAAAAGATACAAAAAGGAAGCAAAAATAAATAAATAAATTGCAAGTGAAATATTTTCATACACTACACAACACCAAATCAAGTAACTCGATAAAAAGAAACCGTAAGCAGTCTCAGGTGCATACCACATTGTTCAACCATTCTCTTGTCTCTGATTTAGCCTTTTCCTTCGGATCCTAGAGCAAAAGGAAAAATTAATATAAACATTACCTGATATTATAACTAGATGAGATGATGAAACATATCACGCAGTCACAAGCTTTAAATTTTCCTTAACAAAATTGCAAAAAAGCAAATGCAAACAAAACAAAACGGAAGTTGAAACAATATAGAACAAGAAAACCTCTCATTTATATGTTCACCATTGTGAATTTGTGATGTGAGCAATGTATATGTTTGTTAATTATCACCAGCACTAATACTAACATGACTTCAAAAAACACATTTAGCAGCATGCCACAAACAAACATAACAGTTGCATACTCAAAATTTGCTATTTTAATGAGTTTTTTATACACGTGACACTCCAAAATCTACAGAAAAAAGGAATCCATAATGGTGTGGGATCTATCGAAAACAACATATGGACAGCGTAATGCCTATGGGTAATAGTTTTTTAAAACTTGCACAATCAAATATTGCTCCTTAACGGGTCTTATTTCACAGAAGTCCAAAATCTTCTAAACCAGAGGAAATCCATAAAGTCAAATATAGAAAAAGGGAACTGTCAAAGACAGCAAAAGAGAAGTGTAATGCCCACCGTTTTAGGTTGCTGACCAAGGCCTTCTTTTGAGAATGCTTTCGTCTTAGTTTCCTTTTCACATATCTTAAATCTTTCCATTTCACGCTCAATAAGCTTGCGAGCATCCATCAGAGCCTGCTCATAAGAGGCACTAACCTATGTCAACATGTATCAGAAGAAAATCCATTGTCAACCTCGGAATGATGGCATTAAGCAAGTCCAAAAACTTTGTAGGCAATTTCAGAAATTATGCAAAAATTCAGTTCAGATGAGGATATTATTGAAAGAAAGGGAAAAGAACACCTGGTAAAAAAGACGTGCAAAAAGGAGTAACAGTAAGATAATAAAAATGCATGTCTACAACTGAGCAAAATATGAGCTCAGGGCTTAATTTTATAAACAAAATGCATAAAGCCTGAAATACACGTGCTAAATCGATGCTGTGGATCAAAACATGTTAGAACTGTTGGCAATTTAAATGAAGTGGAATATAGTTCTACCTAACTCTGAGTTGACAACTATAAGTAGAGAAAGACACAAGTTTTACAGCTAAACAGAAAGTAAAATGCTTAGAACCTAATAAACTCAAAACAAGTGTTGAATAAATGATGTGCATCAGAAAAATACTGCTGTATGATATAGACGAAGTAAGGATAACTACTTAGATATGTCACTTGCTCATCTTCACGCTCAACAAAACCCTGCTATCACTTGCATAAGCTACTCCTCTAATGCTAAAAGACAAAACTCAGTTCAATAACATGACCACTGATTTCATTAACATTCGCAACAGATATGCAAGCAGGATTCTCGGGTTGCAATTATAATCTCTAAGAACCAACAGAACCATAGAGAATTTTAATAGCTTCTTGATTTTTTCTAATAAACTTCCATTGCAGTGGTTTCTGATCTAGAGCATGAATGGGGGTGGTTTGGAAAAAATGATAAGCTCCTTATGCATGTTGGATAAGTTACCTTAAAAGTATATCGAGCACATTTATGTTTAGCAATCTACTAAACTTCTTTTATTTAACGCAATCATTATAATTTATAAACAACACAATTTCTCAAATCACTTTTTAACCACAAACATTTTCTCTCTCCACTTTTTAACCACACATTTTACCTCAAAAACAAAAATAATTCAACTTATAAATGCAATAGTGTTAAAGAACAAAGACTAAGAGGGGTTTATTCAATGTAGATTTTGAATGATTTTTAAAGATTTTAAAGGATTTGAAAAATTTAGGTGTATTCAATTTAGACTTTAGAATCTCCATAAAAATTTTGATGTATTTAATATAGATTTTAAAGGACTTTCTAAAAGTCCATAAAAGTCATGGTGTATTGTATAAAGACTTTTAAAAGTATTTAAAAATCTCGTGTTATTCAAATTATCAATGGCTTTTAAAGACTCTTACGAAATCCTCTATGTACTAACTTCTAAACATAAAGTACAACCACAAAATATCTTTATTTGGCTCTCATTAACCTCCAAGATTTTGAAAGACTTTTATAAAAACAAAAAAATTCTTTTAAATTGTAATTTTATTTATTCTATATTTTTCTTCTTTCATGTTATTTTTAGAAACCTTAAACATTTGACTAAACAAATCATTATTTCTCTTCTCTTCAACTTTTTGTATTTTTTTATTTTAAATATTTTTTCTTTATATTTGAACTCTCTTTTTTTTCATCGTTTTTTTCGATTTTTTTATGAAAATAAATCTAACTAAAATTCCATAAGATCTTATAGAAAAATAATAAATAAATTGTATCAAAACAAATAATAATAAGTAAAGTGATTCTAGAATTTTCTCTAGAAAAATTTTTATGTCGATATCAAACGCGATTTTATTTTCCTCCCATTTTTTTAATTACAAATGTTTATCTGTCTTAAAACTATTTATATTTCTCACGCTGTATTTTTTTTTTTGTAATTCACTTTACATATAATTATTATTAACGATTCATATTCACATCATACGAAAATTAATCTATTAGCGTTTAAGTTTTTCAATTAAAAAATAAAAGTCTTTAAAAGTCTTTAAAAGTATTTGAAAGTCTTTTAAATCAATCTATAAAAGTCTTTGAAAGTACATGAAAGTCTTTTAAATAAATGTTCACGAAAGTCTTTAAAAGTCTATATAAATCCATAAAAGTTAATAAAATTCAATGAAATCCATTAAAAAAGTCCATTGAAAAAAGTCTTTAAATGTCTTTCGAAATCCCAATTGAATAAACCCCCCTAAATTATAAGCAAAATAAATATAATAACCCATAGCATGAACAATCTTAAATGATTTACAAACTTTGTACATGGTAACTCTTCCTTTGTGAACGAGTGCTACTGAATCAGAGCTGCCCCTGGCATAAGGCCAACAAGGTCATCGCCTAGGGCCTCCTGATTTGGGGGCCTCTAAAAAATATTTTTTAGCCTAAATATTCAACTCATTAAAAGCCCACAGTGAACCAATGACCCGACCCAATAATTTCCTTAATCCAAGGACCTATACATAGATTCTTTAGATTTCAAAAGTTGGAAGGCCAAGCGGGAACTGGAATCTGGAAGAACTCGCCATCACCGATTGACCGACATGTCACACCAAGCATAGGGCAGCACCGCAGCAGTCGCAACTCGCAGGTAATTAAAATTCTAATTCACTGCATATATTTCTTCAATTTCTTTGATTTCTCAACCGATCAGAAAAGGGTTTTGTGTTCTGTGGCTTCCTCTGATATTAATTCAAGACATTCTCTGTTGGGGGTTTCGGATTAGATTGAACAATGGTAAGTAATTCAACTAAGCCACAATCACTTCATAATCTCAAGGTGAAGGTATCCAATTGTTACCTCTTCGTCTATTTTCTGATGATGTAATGATTTTTTTATGGGTTTTGTAATTTATTTCTTTTTTATAATTTTTGTATGATCTTGGCTTAGCGGTGGCCGCATGGTTTAAAAAAAAGTTTCGCGCGCCTTGAGGCCCGCCTCAGGCTGAGGCACTAGAAAAATGCCTCAGTGCCCGTATTACTTAAGGGCTGAATGAGGCTTACGCCTCAACTGATTGAGGCATACGTCTCATTAATTAAGAGGCGTGTGCCTCACAAATGTTTGGTCCTTTACTTTTTAAAACAAAAAATTCACATAATATGCATATCAAATTTAATCATATCATTATATTAAAACCTAAATTTGTTATTTATTTTGCTATAAATAAAAGTAAACAATTTAAACTAATCATAAAAAAGAAAAAAAGAAAAATATTAAAGATATTTTATTTGATTTAAGTTGTTACTTATCTTTATTGATACTTAGCTCTTGTTTGGTCCCGGAATTTTTTTACAACTCCCCTCAAAACTCATTTTCAACGACACATTTTTATAGGATCCACCATTTTCACACTTTTCAACCTCTTTTTAACCACACATTCTCTCAAAGATCAATTTTTTTTTCCAAAATATCCTACATAAAATGGACTCTTAATAATTTGTTATTTTAAAGACTTTTACATTTTGTTTATGTTATTGAATATTCATTTTTATATATTTCAATATTTTTACTACATTTGTTGGTTCACGATGAGGCTTGCGCCTCAAGACTTACGTCTCGCCTCATGAAAGTAAAACGCCTCAGTACCCGTTTCCCTTTTTTTAAACTATGGCGGTGGGTAAAATGTTCGGCATGTTTTTTAAGTCTTTAATATTGGCCGATCTTGTCCAATCTTCTCTATCAAACATGCCAATTACAAGTTTTCAAATAGGTCATGTTAGGGTGAAAATTGTGCGAAAATGTGAAATTTTACCACAAGGGTGTGAGATAAATGAAAAGGGCAAAACTATTTATTGTTAGTACATGGGGAGTTTTTTAAAGAGAGCATGATATAAGAGTAACAAAGGCTGCTAGAGCTTATTTTTACATACGAGAAGAAGGGATCTATCATATATGTGATACAAGTTTTTACTTTTCATGTCGATCCTATTATTACGTAATCAAATACACTAGTAGTTTTCAAATGTGAGTGAATTGTTACATTGTCATTTGTGTTCTAAAATTCATGATGATTGGTGAAGATTGAAGAATCTTTCAAAATCGATTATTTCATATACATAGTCGATCATGCTCTATCATCATCACTTCAAAATAGATTTGAGCAATTTCAGAAATATGATGACATTTTCGGACTTTTGTTTGTTTTGGAAAAGCTTAAATCTATTGATGATGATAGTTTGAAGTGTTTTTGCATGAACCTTGACAATTACTTGAAATATAACATGGTTTCTAATGTTGATGGGGTAGAATTATTTTGTGAGTTGAAATTTCTAAGAAAAGCAATACCTACAGTAGTTAAGGGAGCAATTGATGTGTTTAAACTAAATTGAGAGAATGAATTGTTATTTTACAAATGTTTGGCTTGCTTATAGAGTATTATTGACATATCACTATTGCCTCTGCCGAAAGAAGACTTTTAAAGTTGAAGTTGATTAAGTCTTATCTTCGATCAACCATCTCACAAGAAAGATTTAATGGATTAGCTATGATTTCTATCCGAAAAGAATATGGTGACGACACTAGATTTGAGTAGTTTAATTACTAATTTTGCATCTCAAAATGTGAGAAGGTTAGATATTATGCTAGCATAATCTCTTGGTTTTGAGGGATATTTTAATTTTAATTACATCTTTTGGATTCTATAAATTCCTCTTTTAAATACATATGTGTCATTCATTTTAATATTAAAGTATTACTATGTTTTAAAAAAAAAAAAAAAAAAAGATTTAAGGGCCTCAAAATAATTAGTTGCCTGAGCCTCTATATTCTGAGGGCCGGCCCTGCCTTTAATTTTTAAACTAGTTTCAATTAATAAACATTAAAAATGACCCACTCGTTAGCAACAAAAATATAAATAATTCAAAATTTAACAATGCAGCTGCAATTATGTGACTCAAAAACTTTTATGCTCATGGGCTAATTCGGCGACATCAAATACACCTTGTGAGATTGATGACTACCAAAATGAACTAAGCAAGAGGCACTAATGCCATTAAAAAAAGGCCCTGAAAATTCAGAAACGCAATAAGTAAATAAAACAACAAATCAGACAAAATGATTTTATGGTACTAGAAGAAAAATGCAGGAACAGAGTCAACAGTCGAGGAGTAGACCTTCTTATCCTTGATCTCACTGGACTGTATCCATGTCTTAATCTGGTCTCTGTACCTCTGAAGCTTTTTTATTTCCTTCTTTAAGTCCGCTTCAAATTTCTCCTTCTGGTTTGCATTGTCCGTGTCGTAGACCTGAAAATGGCGGGGGGAGAGGTGGGACAAAACAATTTTAAAAAATAATAATAATAATAGACTATAGAGAGAGTAAGAAAGAGAAGGGACCTTGTTCCAAATACTATCGAAGACGTCTACACCTTCTTGGACCTTCTTAAGAACGCGATCGATCTCTCCCTGCAGCTTCCGACTTGCACCCATTACGAAATTCTATGAATAAAGGAGGAGAAAAATGAGAAACGATCATTCAAAAACTAGGTTTTTCAATTTGTTGCCAGTGATCGGAATACTTTCAGAAGTGTAGGGTTTTTGTTAAAGTGATGATGACTGATGCTGGATACGACATATAGATAGATAGCGTAAGAGTTGTCAATACGGGTTTGCGACCAGGCGGGTCGATATATACGGGGAGGCTATCAAAATAAGCCCTTTAAGCGCGAGCCCAAGCCTAGAGATAATGAGTAGGCTGTAGGATGAGGAAATTTATCTCATCCTTACATTTAAGTTACCTAATTCAAAAGTCAGATTTAACGCATTTTTATTCATAATTCCAAGTGATAATTCAATAATTATTAATATTATAATAGTAATAACAACTAATATCACGAAATGAAAATAAACATTTTAACATATCACACCTCAAACTCTAATTCTCCTTATTTTACACTATTTCTTTTAACCTCAGCTTTCGTTCTCTCTCTCTCTCTTCAACCCACAAAATGCTAACCACCTCTGGCGATAGCAGCTCCACCGCGACGAGTAACCTCCGACTTTAGTGATATGTCGATGACAACCGTCGACTGCAGTGCCACCGCACCAAAAAATAGTAGATAGCGCTGCAACAGTGCCGGGACTGCACAGCAGATTGCAGCAATGGTCGACGAGCAACTCTGCAACAATGGCCCGATCTGTGAAGAGATCTACTTGATGTGTAAATTGCAACGATTTCGTGATCGATGAGGGCTGCTGCTACACATCTTTAGCGACGGCGTTGCACAGCTACCTCTTTTCTCAGATCTATTTTTATGTTCGTTTATTAGAAAAGTTTTGTTGGTGGAGGTGATGGTGAGGTTATGGTGGCTGCCGTGTTGGAGTGGTGTAGCCGCTGGTTGTGTTGTGGTGAAGGAAATTGGGGTGGTGTTGCTGGTAGTGGTCGATGGTGGTATTGCATTTTTTTTATTTTTTTTGAGGCGTTGATCATGGTGGCTGCATTATGACAATGGTGGGGGCGTTGATATTGTGGCAATGGTGGAGACGATGTTGTGACAATGAGGGTTGTGGGGCGTTGATTAGTTCACAATTGTTGGGTAGAAGTTGGTTACGTGAGATGTGAACTAAAAAATATGTGACCTAATAATTTAACAATTATGACTTAAAATATTTGTGATCTAATAATAAGTCATGATTGACGAAATTGACATTTTGTGACCTACTGATTTTATAATGTTGTGACCTTGAAATCAGTTGTGAATTAAAAAATATATATATTATTGTGACCTAAAATTAAGTCTAATTTGTGATCTACTCTTTTGATAACTTGTGACCCTAACATTATTTGTGATTTAAAACATTTGTGTTTTGTAACTTGAAATTATATAATTTGTGACCTAATATATATAATTAATAAAATATTCTTAATTGTTTAATTTAGTTAATTAATTTTAATCACAACCTGATTCTTGAAATTAAACAAGTATCATCTTAATTTTGAAATTTACATTTACAGTTACCTTATTTATGTGTTTTTCTTCTGTAGGATGCCTGTTCAGGACCCATGAACGCCCCCTCACGAGGACCACAAACGCCCCATGGTCACGTGGTGGGGAGGAGTGGGACAACACTCCGGCCTCATTATTGCCCTTTTATTTTTAACTTTTTTTCTTTTAATTTTAATCCTTTTTTTGTATTTTTTTTTTCTTTTTATAATATAGATTAACGGTCCGTGATGAGGGACCCGTCCAAATTTGTCTCGCGTACCCCATTATTCGGAGCGAATTGTCCATAACGAGAACGGGTCTCCTCATATCTTGTGTCTATGCCAATTTTTTTGCTATCCTTAGTGATAAGTAGTCATTTTTTGCTTGGAAATTCAACCTTAAAATGGGCAGATAAGTGGTGAAAATAGAGGTAATAGTGGTAGTGGAAGTAGGGATGGGTTGTTGAAGAAGATATTGCTCTTTTTTTTTTTTTCTTTAGAGTGGCTTAAGTGGGGGTACAATGGTGTTTTTAGCATAAAAATTGACTTTGAATGATGAAACAAATAGTGTTCGTCTATTTGAACTCAAATTTTACATCGATAGAAGTTGAGAATCCAAGCACTCCATTTTATAGGCTAGGAGACCTAAATGCTACACTTTGCATAAATGAGGAACCTCAAGTGTAAGGTTCCAATTAATAACATTGGTCTTGAACGTTGAATGAATAAGAAGTCATGCACATGAACAAAGATATGACTCAGTACAAGAAATGTGTTACGCCTTTGGAGAGTTCATCATAAAAGTATTTCTCTCTCAAATAGACATATATGTTATGTATTTCCCATCTCTTCTAATGGAGCGTTCGGATCTTTAGTTTTTTTTTTTTTTTTTAATAATCGCTCCAATTTTCGATACAACTTTTTAACCGCACATATTTTCTCTATTCAATTTTTAACCTTAAATCTACCTCGAACTCTGCAAAAAAAAAAAAAAAAAAACTGATTTTAATCCTTCCGAACAGAGGCTAAGTTATCCTTGAAATTGTAAATCAATTGTCTTGTTGATGGTCTCACAATTGAGATCTTATTTCATGAACGTTTCAATTTCAAATATTATAGACATTTATCTCCCATATCAATTATATTCACTCCGCAATTTTTATTATTTACAACATTTATTGCAACGGAGGTTTACAATGCTTTCTCATCTTTATTTTGCACTTATTATGCTATTTTTGTAGTTGCGTTTTATCTTTTACGTTCAATTAATCAGAATATCTTGTATTTGATGGTGAGTTCTATCTAATTATATTGTTATCGTGCATTCGAATGAGGGACTAATGTGTTGTCAATTTTCTATTTATTTCACTTATTTAAAAAAGTGAGAGAAAATAATTTTTTATAATCTCCTAACATTTTTTTTTTTATGGAAACTATCAATAGATACAAGATGTTCAAATTAATAAAATGTTGAGGAAAGGAACGTGATGCAAAAAAAAAAAAAGGTTTGTGGCAAAAATCACAAAAAATTATTTTTATCTTTTAAAAATTTTTGTATATATATATATTTTTTATAAATTGGAGGGTCCGTCAATCCACCCCATGTGCCCCATTATTTAGAGTCGAAATGTCCCTAATGGAATCAAATCTCCTCGGATCTCGGGTTCGTGCGAATTTTTTTCCTATCCCTAGTGACAAGTAGTCATTTGGCTTGAAAATTAGACCAGGAGGAAAAGAAGCCCTGAAACACATCCCTAAAAATGGACAGAACTGGTGAAAATAGAGGTAATAGTGGTACTAAGGGGTGGTGGTGGGTTGTTGAAGATGATATTGTTCTCTCTTTTTCTTTCTAGAGTGGCTCAAGTGAGCGTACTGTGACGGACCTGCCGTCCGGCACCCGAGATGCTCGCAAGCATACGGGTCAGCCTTCCCCAACGCACGGGCCAGCAAGCTATGATGCATGTATAGCAGAACTTTAGGAAGGGGCTTATTGATATTACCTGCAATTGCATAGGCCATGTTAGTGCACATCCCAAATAATCCGACAATGTATGATCCTTGCCGTGCCACATGAGTAGGGGAAAATCAGACCGTGACAAGCTCCCCCACCCAATCCGCTAGCGTCCTCGCAGCGGTGCGCTTGCCTCGCGTCCACACATGGCCTTTCTCTTCAATCAATCTTCCACCTCAAAGGACTTGCCAAATTCTCCACATTTACGGTACCACCCCCTAGTGAACGAGAGTCCACAGTGCCCCCTGCACCTCGTCTCGTAGTGCCTCTGCACTTACCGCCTTCGACACCAACCTTCACCCTGTGCCCTCTGCACTAGTCCCTCGGTTGGACGGCACTCCTCACGGCCGCAACTCCTCCGGCATGTCGAAGCATACTCAATGCACTGTCCTCTTTTGGTGGATTCCCCTCAACACACTGCCATGCTCAACGAAACAAACGTGCAACACGACTGCACTAACCATGCCTTTTCCTGCGCCATCCCAAAGTTTTCCTTTCTCAATTATATAGCTTACTGACGCCGTTTCTCCATTTTGCTCTTTGGCAAAGTCACGCATTTCATGGCCCAAAACCGTTGCCGAAGAATGCACGCCATTGGTTTGCCACTCCAACAACGCACATTCCAACGGTCCCGCTCTGATACCACTTGTGACGGACCTGCCGTCCGGCACCCGAGATGCTCGCAAGCATACGGGTCAGCCTTCCCCAACGCACGGGCCAGCAAGCTATGATGCATGTATAGCAGAACTTTAGGAAGGGGCTTATTGATATTACCTGCAATTGCATAGGCCATGTTAGTGCACATCCCAAATAATCCGACAATGTATGATCCTTGCCGTGCCACATGAGTAGGGGAAAATCAGACCGTGACAGTACGCTGGTGATTTTAGCATAAAAATTGACTTCGAAGGATGAAACAAATAGTTTCATCTACCCACACTCAATTTTTACAATGTTAGAAGTTGAGAATCCAAACACTTCATTTGAGAGGGTAGGAGACCTAAATGCTACACTTCGCATGAATAAGGAACCTCAAGTGTAAGGTTCTAATAAATAATAACATCGGTCTTGAATGCTGAATGAATAAGAAGTCACACTCTTAAATAAAGATATGGCTCAATACAAAGAAATTTGTTACGTCTTTGGAGATTTCATCCTAATGGCATTTCTTACTCTAAAGTAGACATAACATTTTATGTATCTCCATTCTCTTCTAAGTTGTTCTTGAAATGGTAAGGCAAATGTATTTGTAGATGGTCTTGCAATTGAGATCTTATCTCGTAAACAATTCAATTTCAAACATTATAGACGTTTATCCTATTAGTTTTCACTAATTCTACAATAGCAATTATATTCACACTACAATTTTTATTATTTACAATACTTTTTAATTGCAATGGAGGTTAATGTTTTCTCATTTTTTTGGCACTTATGCCTGCTATTTTTGTTTATACTCTCCTAACATTTTTTTATGGAAACTATCAATAGAGACAAGATGTTCACATTAATAAAATGTTGAAAAAAGGAACGTGAAATAAAAAAGGGGCAAAAATTACAAAAAATTATTGTAAATAAAATATGATGTATAGTTAAAAATTAGCCATTCCGCGAACACGAGTAAACACTATGGTATGTCCCTTTGATATAAAGGAGGATGCATCAACCTTCTCTCTTCAAAAATACTTCTCTCTTCAAAAATACAAATTCGTCTAATAAATTTAGAATTAAAATGTGCAATTTATGTTTTGTAATGATTTTTTTTTGTGATTGAGTCTTTTTTGTATTATTACAAAATTAAATATGTTAACCACAGTGCAAGAAATTGAATCGGATGCTCGCTTCTCAGAAGTATGAAATTTAGAGATGATTTGAAACATTTGGATAATTGGAAATTTAAATTGGGTAATTGAGTAATTGATTTTAGTAGACAATAATATTTGGTTGGTTTGAAATTGAAAACGGATGAGAATAAAAAAGAGTATTGCATTTAAAAAAAAAAAAAATTGGACAGGCCGTTATTTTTATATTTTTCCTCAAGCTTGACGTATTAGTGATTTGAAACCGCGATTTTAAAAATTGAAACCTACATCAAACCTTTTAAAGTAATTTGAATTTTTTTCAAAACAAATCAAACCATCACATTTGAACTCAAACTAAACCAAACTATTTATTGCGTTTTGGTCCGATTTGAAGATTTATTTGTTCAAAGCACAGTCTACAAACGTGATAAATGTATAAATAAATATTTGGGTATCGAAATTCAAAAGTACACACAAAAAAAAACTTATAATCGTCATCAAACAAGCCATAAGTCGCACGAGAAAGAATTATGACAATAGCAAAAATGTAATCTTTCTTTCCCACCATAGCTGAAGGCTGAAGCCATTCCCAATTAGTTAATCCACTGTACAACACAACCGATAAAAGTCTTACCTCCCGTGTTGCAGTTCAACAATCCAAACATTTCATTAGGAGGATCACTGAGTGTGTCTGGAAATGGTTTTGAATGCTGACCCAGGTTAGAGTTTTCTGGTTTATACTGGCTGCTGTTTTATCGAAAACTATTCTCCCTAAAGCAACAATTCCAGGACAAAACCAGCAGCTAGGATAGCTAATAAATCTGCAAAAATTCAGCACCAATTCCAATTAGTCTATTAATATGCATTATGTCATCATACACAAATCAAAATCTAAAATTTAACAGATGTTATGATATAAAACGCAAGAAAAGCGATGAAATATAAAGAATACACAGATTTTACATGGAAAACCCTAGAAAACCTAGAATAGGGAGAAAAACTCACAGGCGGAGGAGGAATAATTCACGAAAATATGATAGCACAAGAAATCGTGTTTTGAGGACTCCTACTTGTAACAAAATCGAAACACTAAATTAAATAAGGCCGAAAATAAGACAGGTCCATACAGCCGGATCCCGTAGCTCATCACAGACCCCCATTTCTTTACATAATTTAGCTTCACAATAAAAGTCGGGCCTGGCCAAACGGATTTCAGGTCACCGTTCTCTAACGATGGAGATGCTAAATCACATACTTTCCAGTTACTATAATTACAACAGCATGTGCACATTACTGTCTTTTTTCGATCTGCCTTTATCAAACATTACACTGGAATGTCAAGTTTCTCAATGAAGACTTCAAAATGATATCTTGTGGCCCAAAATATGTATTTGATTTGTAATGTAACTCAAGTCTTATCGGACTTTACCAGAGAAAAGATTAAGACATGCATTAGTAAACAAGTTAGTATTATTCCCTTTTTTTTTTTTTTTCAACTCCAAGCATGATTCGGCAAAACTAGTAAATCAAACAAGGTCAACTGGCTCGGATGTTAATATTGTATGCTTCCCTTACGTCAAACTATCTACGACAGTTGATGAAGCTTCGTTCTACAAAAGAAATTCTTCCCAGCAAGGGAATTTAAAAACAATGGTGAAATCGTGGTACTTTCCATTACTAGCAACAGCATATCAATTTCCCACTCAAAGTTCTCTTCTGTCATTATTACTGTCTATTTTCAAGATTTCAGCCAAATGAATGAATGAATTGGACAATTGGTATCATTTTTTAATCTAAAAAAGATAAAACCAATTCGCTGTTGGCAGATTTTCTCAGAATATCTTCTCTACTCAAAGGCCAAAGCTTAACTGCTGATCCTTGCTAAAATATCATAATAACCTTAAACTTTTCATTTGTCCCTATCAAGATAGACTTCTCTCTAGGAAAACTATGCTTTCATACATTTTCCCCCATAATCTCTCTGTTTCCACTACAAATTTCGACCCCCATTTTGCACTCCATATAATGCTCCTCTCTTTAATTTAAGATGGAAAACAATAGTCACTGATTTTGGTTACAGGAGATGGCGGAAATGAATTGTGCATGCAGGTGTATAACATTTTGCACTGTACATTATTCAAGTATGAATGATGATGATTTTAGCCTTTCATGCATCAAGAAATTAAGAAATTCCTCTTTATATGATCCGAAATGCCAGTAGAAATAAGGACTGAAATGAAACTTACAAATCCATCAGAATTAGGGCACCAAATCCAGATTACTCATTCATCCACGATGCTCCAAATCATCCTAAAATGACATACAATTGGCACCATCAATTTAAGGATTAGATCATGCATGAAATTTCTTAATTTCATGCATCAAGAAATTAAGAAATTCCTCTTTATATGATCCGAAATGCCAGTAGAAATAAGGACTGAAATGAAACTTACAAATCCATCAGAATTAGGGCACCAAATCCAGATTACTCATTCATCCACGATGCTCCAAATCATCCTAAAATGACATACAATTGGCACCATCAATTTAAGGATTAGATCAAATATTTCAGCAGGATAAAACATCAATCAGTTAAGACGTCTGAAAGAATACACACCAGAATATTGACAAGGCTAGAATTATCACGAGATATCCAAGCTTGTACAACCTTCGCTTCTTCTCCCACGAAAGCTGGTTGAAGATCTCGGTTACATCAACTAAATGGCATCGTTCAGAATATCTGATCATATGTCAGATCAGTTGTTCGCTCACACATCCGGAGATCAAAATTCCAAAACATGGTGCATGAAAATTGCAAAACTAGCAGTTACATCATCTGTGAATTATGCACATCACATTCTCTATCCAGGCAGAGTGCAATATATATGGACAGACACAGACTTTATGGAGCTCAATCTGTGCTTGGCTAAGCTTCGTAAAAAGGGAAAGTTATTTTTTAAGTATCTTTTTATATCGAAACATGTTTCGATATGTCTCTTGTCTTATAATTAAAAAGTCATAATTTTTGACGTATTATTACCTTACTGTCAAAATAAGTAACTTATTTCCAACTTTGAAGAAGTTCTTTGTTTTACTTGTTTACTTACAAGTGAATTTGGTTGTTAGTAAATTTTGATGCTTAACAAAACATGCTCCTCATTTTAGCATATGGTTCGGGACAAATATCATTACCAAGATAATTTCTTATCCAAGGAACATATAAGGCTAAGAAAAGGCTAGAAGAGTTTAGACTTGATATCAGTAGCTGGCATCAGTTTGCACAGTTGGAGACCTACAACTCATGATAACTAGCTTGTACATAATAAAAACAAGCTATTCATCCGTCTAATCAAGGAACAGGTCCAAAAAGGATCTTGACATACATATCGGCAGTCCATCACGTTCTAATTATACAGTAAAAAATAAAAATAAAAATTACTCCCCTAAAATGTTATAGTGGAAGACAATAGCTTCAGAAGACGGTAAAATAAATATAGCACACGATTGTCAAGAGATACAGTGTTAGATGCCCACAAACAGAGCAAGATGCAATAGACAACCATTGTGCAGTACATTACACTACAGCCTGCACTCATCATTAAGGTCAATTAACTCAAGCAAGAAATGAAGGTTGAACAGATATTTTCTGTCCTTAGCTCATATAGTTCTTGCTAGATTTTTATCCCTCCAAATATAAGTATTATAAAAATGGGAATCATGAATTCCATCCACATCAAACTACAGTATGCGCTACCGACTACAAATACGTCATAAGAAATGGCTTTCACCCATCTTCTCTGCGATGGGCAACTGGACAAGTAACAAAACTAAAAATATTCTTATCCTTTTTACATCCGGACGTGGCAGCTTGATCCTTTCGATTTTTATATATTATTACCATTGATAAATTTAGGATATCACAGTCGCTGTGTAGGCAACAATCAGAAGAAAGAGCTTACAATTTCACATTATAACATGAGGATGGAAGACACAGCAAAAACATAACCCAGTGCCCTGTAATAAGATGGAGGAAGCACAGTACTCCTTCAGTAATGTATTCTGGCAAAACAACCTTATTTATTTGAGACGCTGAATCATAAGGATTGATATAATCATATTCAAGATCAGCCAAGCACATGAGCTGCAAGAAGAGCAATTTTCAGAGTTAGATTCTCCTAAAAATAAGAAAAGTCTCATAATTTAATTAATGGCAAAAATCCTTAATTAATCCACTGAAAGAAAAAAAAAAAATCCATTGATTAGACCATTAAGCCAAAAATAAATGGAGAACTGATAAATATGTGAAAAGAAAACAGCAGAACACAAGTACAAATTGCAAGTCACAGCAATATATATTATATATATATATATTGAACAAACAAAAAATTACTTCGAAGCTAACTCTTTAACTTTCCTATTTCTAACTTTAACCCATCAGAAGTTTAAAATTTAGTTAGTTACTTATAAAGCATAGGAAAACAAGACTCAATCGTTAAGTCCTTTTTCCTTACCAAATCAATCCAAACAAAACTTTAGGGGAAAAAAATAAGCCTAAGTTGGTAACTGTATTTTTTTTATTTCTAAATCTAAATCAGTTTATAAACTACACAATTTTCCAAATCACTTTTTAACCGAACACATTTTCTATCTCATTTTTTCAACCACATATCTTACCCAAAAAACACAAATAAACTAATTTATAAACCATATTCTTTTACCAAATATCTAATCTTCATCCAACCCTATTATCAATTCCATTTTTCCTCTTTTCTTAACGAAAGGTTAAACGGGTAGCCCGTAATTACTGTGTGCAGTCTAAAAATTTTAACAAATCCAATTCAATTTAACTCCATGAAACGGAAAGAAAAATAAAAAATTGAGCATAATAATAATATTACTCAATTAACAGTTAATCTTTACCTGGTAAAGGAGAATACCAAGGATAGCTATAAGGAGAAAGAATGATATTAGCCACGCAAAAAGATCTCCCATAGCTCTTTTGGCAGATCTTCAAGAACTAATTAACTGTTTACTTATTAATTTCATTTGTAGTTTGCCTGAGCTTTTATTCTCAAATAAGTAACTTCCTATTTTTGAAATTGCCTTCACTTTAAAAATTACGGGGTGGAAATGGCCATATGAAAATTGCCCTTCGAAAAAATAGTCAAAAATTTTATCAATTCATCAAAATAGTCTTAAATTCTATAAACTACCTCAAATACCCTTAAAAATCATATTTCAACCAAGCCTCTTAGAATTTAGAAAAGTTACAACTTAGTCCTCAAAACTTTATATTTATATACTTTTAATTAATTTGTTTATATGATTTTATTTGATTTTTGTTCGCTCATAGTAGCACCGTGGCATACCATGGAAATGGCCACATGAAAATGGCCCTTTGGAAAAATAGCCAAAAATTTTATCAATTCATCAAAATAGCCTTAAATACTATAAACTACCTCAAATACCCTTAAATATCATATTTCAACCAAACCTCTTAGAATTTAGAAAAGTTACAACTTAGTCCTTAAAACTTTACATTTATATACTTTTAATTAATTTGTTTATATGATTTTATTTGATTTTTGTTCTCTCATAGTAGCACCCCCCTCACTTGGTATCAGAGTCATATGGCAGATCTAAAAGATAAATATTATATAACACAAATTAAAAATAAATATATAATATATACATCAAGATTTATAATGCATACATTAATAATACCCGATAATTATAAAATAGAAATCATGAGAACTTTAAAAGACTTAGACATAGATATAAGAAAATAGATTTATAATCTAATAAATTTCGATCTAATAAAAGAAGATTTTATCATAAACAAAATATTAGATTTAATCCACAAAAATATACTAGATGAATTATACAAAGATTATAGAAATGGATTATCATAGAGGAGAACACTTATTAATCAAATATCTAGATATGAAAACAAATGAAAAATTAGATTCAATAATAGAATAAAGAGGAAATCTATTAGATCAAATGATAGAAGAAAGAAATATAAAAAGAAAAGGATTTCTAAGATTAAAATCATTAGAAAGTAAAAGAAAATATTTTAATACAATTCTAAAACAATTACCTAATATACTTAAGATCATAAATAACAAAGAAAAAATCAATATAGAAAAATACGATATAACTGGAAAAATAAAATATTACATAAAAAGTTATAGAGCACAACAAAGAAAAACGATGATATGATCAATTGAAGAATTTTGTGAATATAATATAATGATATGTAAAGAAGTAAAATATGATACGGAATTAAGATTAGAAGTTGAGCATATAAAAGGAAGAATTTAATGACAAAATTTTCAGAAATAAAATTTGAAAAACAAATAATAGAAAATATTAATCTACCAGTAGGATCTTACCAAATAAAAGGAGTTAATACAACTATGTTTCAACCATTAAGCTCATGGGGAGAATCCGATGAATTTCTTAATATGCAATTAAATTGGATAAGTGCATTTTATGGCAAACATATAAAAACATAAATTTACAAGATAAACTAGCCATTGAAGAATTACAACAATTAAATATACAGGATATGGATATCAAATAAAAATTACAAAATATTCAAAATAAACTAACAATACAATTCAAATAATTAAAAGAAATGATAGGAGAAGTTAAAAATATAGATGAAGAAATCTTAAAAGAATTCCAAAAAAAGTCAGGAGAATTAATTAATCAAGATAAAATTAGAATAATTATAGAAAAAATAGATAAATTAAATGAAAAAATAAGAAAGAATGAAAACGAAAAAATCATATTAATAGAAGAAAAAATAAAAAGATAGAAATAAAAATAGATGATATGTATGACAGATTATTTAAGGTACAAAAAACTCAAAAACCAAGAGTATAAAATGTTAATAAGTGAATATATTGAAAACCTAAAAATATTAATAAAATCATTAATAAGTGATGTTCAAGAAGTAAAAAATGAATTAAAAAAAGTAAGAAATGATATAAATATTCTAAAACTAGAAATTAGATAATTCAAAGAAAATAATAAAACCAAAGATAAAAAAATAGATAAAAAAAACCCATCGAAAAAGAAATACTTAGAATAGGAAAGAAGCATTTCGAACAAGAAAAAAATTATAATAGAAGCAGGAAGTATGGATGATGAATTTAGGAGAAATATATTACCAAAAATACTAGAGGAAAAATTAGAATTACAAAAATTTATAGAAAAAACTTTAGGAAAATTAAAAGCTGGAGAAAAAATTGAATAAGAACAAGACAAAAATGAACGAAGAATTAGATTTGCTTATAGAAAATATAAAGATAGGTTTGAACAAAATAATAATTATGATAAACATATTAATCATGGAGGAACAAAATTAGATTTGGATTGTAAAATAGACACTAAAAAAGCCTTATTAACTTGGGCGGATTCAATTATACTATTCTTTTTATATAATAGAGATAATACATGGGAAAATACTGATAGAATGATAAATTCTTTAGTAGCATCTTTGAAGGACGTGTTAGAAATTGGTGGGAAGGAATAAGTAGTGATACAAAAGCATTAATAAGAAGAAATGTACAGACAGAACTAATAAAATCAGATAGAAAGGGAATAGAAAAATTAGTTTATTATATTGCGGATGAATTTTTAGGAGAAAATTGGATAAGTAATTTTGAAGCAGAATCAATAAGAGAAAAAGATAATGCAAGAGTAAGATTAATAAATTTAACAATATGTGATATATGTAAAATCAAAGAATATACTTGTGAGTTTAAAGAATACTATTATGTCCAATTCTATAGTAATGGAAATCAAGAAGTATATAGAGATATGTACTACAATAAATTACCAGTATCATGGGGAATATACTTTAAAATAGAATTTGAAAAGTTTATTAGAGATAACCCTGGAACACCGAGAACATTAGGATCAAGGATAAAATTCATATTTGAAAGATTAACATATATATGTCAACAAAGACAGTTATTAAAGAAATCAGGAAAATTAACCAGAATATGTTGTGAAGATATGGAAAAATCTACCCAATGGGGATGTAACACTGAAAGAAGAAAAAATAATAATAAAAGAAAATATAAAAATAGAAACTTTAAAAAATTCAGAAACTTCAGGAAAAAATATATAAAACATAAAAGAAGATATTACAAAAGAAGATATAATTCAAATAAAAAACAGAAAAATAAAACTTATAAAAAAGACAAAAGCCAATGTAAATGTTGGAATTGTGGAGAAATGGGATATATAATCCCTGATTGTAACAAAAAGAAAGTTAAGATATTACAAAAAGAATATCTAGAAATAGAAAGTGAACTGAGTGAAATATCAGATATTGAAGAATACTATGATCAAGAAGTCTATATAAGTGAAACAGATTCGAAAAGTAATGAATCAGAATCAGAATAAAGAAATAGAAGAAATAGAAACAAATAAGAACATAGATAAACAAGAATATGAATGAATAGAAGGTTATGGATTAAAGGTAACTTTTGATAATAATAAGTTTAGAAAGATACAAAAATTATCTTTAGATTTGAAAATAGGAAAATGGGAAATATTAGACAGAATATGGAAAAGAGAAAAAGTAGCAATAAATGAATATCATAAAATTGAAAGGGCAATAGATGTTAGAACCACTCAAGGAACACACAAATTAAATCTTTTAACAAAAAACACAGTTACGGAATTATTAACAAAGATAATAGAAAACAAAGTGAAAAGATTCAATATATTTACTTAGCAGGTATCCAAATAATGTTTAAATTCCTGTTTAGAGAATGATTAGATTCGCCTTTGATTGTAAGTTTACATGATGGAAGAATTATAAATTTAAAAGACAGTCATTTAGGAACAGTAGAAGAAAATCTAGCATATAAGAAACTAATATTTACATGTTATCCAAAATATTGTATATCGTTAAAAGATAGAAACTTTAATAAAATTTTAGGACTACATTTCAAATTACATAAAGATGACATAATGAAACTAGGAGATAAAATTATGACTATAGAATACAGGGCATTATACACATTTACTAATTCTAATTATGGAAACATTTATTCTAAAAAACCATATATTGAGATTCATAAAGAATGTAAAGATTTTGGTAAAGCTGTAGAGCCAGATAAACAAATAAGTTTAGTTCCAAGAAATTATGAACTTACTATAACAAAAAATAAACCAGAAATCATAGAGTTACGAGAAGAAGAATACCCTAATAATAACATAACATTTGAAGATGGCAGATTAATTAGGAGATCGGCAAGTTTACCTAATAGAAAACAATTAGGAGAAACTAGCAAAACAAAAAAAATAAAACTTAATAGAAATGTTGGAAATATGAAAATAGAAGGTAAATATTTTAATGGAATAGAGCATATAAAAGGATCAAATATATTAATTGACACAGGAGCTAGTGAATGTCATATAACTTCAAATAGAAATAAAGGACTAATATCTCATAGAACTGATCCATATAGATATATAAATTTTGATGGACAAGTACATATGACTGAACTTGAAATTAAAGTACCAATAAAAATAGGAGGAATAAATCTCCTAGTACCATGTCATGTAGATAGCAGTATGGTAAATCCTCATGTATTATTAGGAATGAGCTTTCTAGATGGATTAGAAGATTATAGTATAAAACGTGAATGATTATATATAACTCATAATGGTCAAACTATACTATGCAGAAAAGCTGAATAAATGAATAACCAAATAAGTTTTCCATTAGCCGTTTATATACAAGTTACAATTGTTGAAACAAATATAACAACATGTGCATTAATTGATACGGGAAGTGATATAACAATATTCAAAAGTTTCTTAATAAAATCATGGAATACTAATGGAAAGATAAAAATTACAAGAGTAACAGGAGAAAGTACTCATATAATTAATAGTGCTGATAAAGTTGATATAATACTTGGGAGTAAACAAATAGTTGTAAATAAAATATATAATTATAACAAATTAGAATGTGATATATTACTAGGAAATGACTTTATACAACAATTTCAATATTATAAACAAAATAATTACATGATAATGTTACAAACATCTTGTGCACATTTACTAACAATACCCAGAGAATTTAGACCTTACAGAGTTCAGCGAACACAGCGTGGTGATAAATGGGAGAAAAAACCAATTACACAAAATGAGATAAAAAATAAAAGAATAATGTATAAAAAAATCTTAAAAACAAACATACAAACAAACATGAAAAAAATCATTGATCAACTAGAAAAAATTTGTGGAGAGAATCCATTATTATTTTGGAAACCACATCATCCAAAAGCTAAAATAGAATTAACAGAAAATGTTATTATAAGAGTTAGACCAATGATGTATACCATACAAGATACACAAGAATTTAAAACTCAGATAAAAGAATTACTTAACCAAAAATTAATCAGACCTAGTAATGGACCCCATAGTAGTCCAGCTTTTATGGTCATGAAACATTCTGAATAAAAAAGAGGAAAAACTACAATGGTGATAAATTATAAAGAATTAAACAAATATACTAAATTTGATGGATACTTTTTACCAAACAAAGAGGTACTAAAAAAACTTGCAAAAGGGAAGCAATATTATTCTAAATTTGATTGCAACTCAGGATTTTGACAAGTAAAAATGGAAGAAGATAGTTGTAGCGACCAAGAATTTTTACGCGATTAATAATTATTTTAATAGAAAATCGTGTCGCTACTATTTCACCCATTTTTATTAAGTTAACGCCACGACGTATTCGTATAGCCAAGTCAAGAAATAATCGAGATCGTTCGATTTTAAATTAAATTCCGAATTTCTAAAAATATCTCCATTCTCTTGATTTAAAGTATATTAAGTCCAAGTACTTAATTCAATGTTATCCCAATATTTATTTATACAAAAATTATTTTTATTATTGAAATTAAGAAAATATATGCAAGCATGAGAGGTTCCATTATATATAATAATTATGAGAATCTTAATTTAATAAATATGGAAAAGTATATGAATAAATTATATACTCCATTATATGTAATCATGAAGAGCATAATATTTGTATAAATATAGAAAAGTATATGAATGAATTATATACTCCATTATATGTAATCATGAAGAGCATAATATTTGTATAAATATGGAAAAGTATATGAATGAATTATAGACTCCATTATATGTAATCATGAAGAGCATAATATTTGTATAAATATGGAAAAGTATATGAATGGTTGATAAGATTCCATTATATGTAATCATGAAGAGCATAATATTTGTATAAATATGGAAAAGTATATAAATGGTTGATAAGACTCCATTATATGTAATCATGAAGAGCATAATATTTGTATAAATATGGAAAAGTATATGAATGGTGCTTTACTTTAAGAAAAGGATGTGTTAAAATTAATAGAATTGAATGATTATGTTTACAATATGCCAACTTTATACATCTATTTAAACCCATCTCTTTTACACACAACTCTACACATATACACTTATTTCCAATCTCTTGACAAAATCCACAAGTAAGAGAAATTCAAGGTGGTCAAGAAAGTTTTGGTCCATTTACTACTACACTTCATTTTAATCTTTTAAAAGGTAAGTATATCTTATGTTTTTATGAAAAGTAAGTATGTTTTTATGAAAGGTAAATACACCTTATGTTTTTATGAAAAGTAAGTATGTTTTTATGACAAGTAAGTATATCTTATGTTTTTATGAAAAGTAAGTATGTTTTTATGAAAGGTAAATACACCTTATGTTTTTATGAAAAGTAAGTATGTTTTTATGACAAGTAAGTATATCTTATGTTTTTATGAAAAGTAAGTATGTTTTTATGAAAGGTAAATACACCTTATGTTTTTATGAAAAGTAAGTATGTTTTTATGAAAGGTAAATACACCTTATGTTTTTATGAAAAGTAAGTATGTTTTTATGACAAGTAAGTATATCTTATGTTTTTATGAAAAGTAAGTATGTTTTTATGAAAGGTAAATACACCTTATGTTTTTATGAAAAGTAAGTATGTTTTTATGACAAGTAAGTATATCTTATGTTTTTATGAAAAGTAAGTATGTTTTTATGAAAGGTAAATACACCTTATGTTTTTATGAAAAGTAAGTATGTTTTTATGACAAGTAAGTATATCTTATGTTTTTATGAAAAGTAAGTATGTTTTTATGAAAGGTAAATACACCTTATGTTTTTATGAAAAGTAAGTATATCTTATGTTTTTATGAAAATGTTTGGATCATTGCTATGAAATCAATCTCACAAGATTGTTATGGGTTCCATATGATATGTTTATGATTATGCTAAGGGGACCGGAGTTTAGTAGCGCTACACATAAGAATTCTTGCCATTTAAGTTCGGTAAAATTCTTGTGTCTCCCTATGTTTATGAGTATTTCGATCCTATCCTATGTTATGATGAAAATGATCCATATGCTTTCAAAAGAAAATTTATGCTTGGTATACTTACTGGGATTTTATAAATCTCACTCCACGATATTTACCATTTTCAGATAATTGAAGGTTCGAGGCGGTCAACATGGAAGTGGCAAAAGTGGTTAAGATTGATGAGATAATTATGTTGAACTTTATGTAAGAAAATTATGTTCTATTTTTATTCACAAATAAAATTATGGGATTCTAATTATTCTTTTGAATAATTTTACATTTCTATTTAAGTCTCGATAATATGATATGAGTCACTTTTAGTGGCACTCGAATGGTCGAGAATTCGGGTCGTCACAGTTGGTATCAGAGACAAGAGTTTTAAAAACGATTCTGTAGATTTTTGAAATTTTATTTCTTAAAAAAAAAAAAAAAAAAAAATTGAATTTTCACATGTCAAGTATGGTTATGATTTTGAAAAGTATGATGAAATTTGATGTGCGAATTTCAAGGACAAAATTCATTTTAAGCAAGAGAGTTTGTAATGTTCTGAAGATTTTATGGAATATAATTAGTTAGTGATATGATGTTTATATTGATGTCTTTGATAAATTTCTAGAAGTTCGGTGACTAAAGGAAAATAAGATTTGACGATAAAATTTTATTTGGGTTAATTAGGCCCAATCTTATGTAAAGATGCGAAATGATTAATAATAATTTTTTTTTTTAAAATATTTTAACTCATCACTCTACTATGTCACTCTCCACGTATTGACTCCTCGAACCAGGTATGTTATATGCTTTGCAAGTCATTTACGATTTTATTAAGACATGTTAAGTATGAAATATTCATATGTTATGAATCTTTAAGTGAAATATACATGTTGAGTATGATATGAATTGATAGAAGCCTAAATTTTAATTTATTCATTTTAATGTAGAATCATGAGACATAGAGGATATTGATATGAATTTTGGTTCATATTAAGCTTAGTAAGATTGACTCAATTAGAAATTAAGTTGGGTTGTAACTTTGGCCCAAAATATATGGAATAATATATTAAACAAACAAAATTGATAATGAATTGTACAATAATTTATCCCTTTATCACTACCTTTGTGTAAAAATAAGGGAAAAACTGTGGATGGTTATTAGTACTTCCTCTTCAAGTTTCAATTTTCGGTTCAATAATTTATCCCTTTATCACTACCTTTGCTTAAAAGCAAGGAAAAACTGTGGATGATTATTGGTACCACTCTTCAAGTTTCAATTTTCGGTTCAATAATTTATCCCTTTATCACTGCCTTTGCTTAAAAGCAAGGAAAAACTGTGGATGATTATTGGTACCACTCTTCAAGTTTCAATTTTGAAAAAAAAAAAAAAAAAAAAAAAATATGATTTACGAATGATTTTCAAAATAATCTTTGTCGTCAAGTTTAGAAATGATGAGCCCTAAATGGACTTTGCATAATTGATTTTAGACATGGCACTAAGTATGAGAAGTCAACAGAAAGGACTAGATAATATTTTCGAATTATTCATCGTTTAGATTAAACGAGAAATAGAAAGTCAGTTTTATGAAGTTATGATGAGATGTTGAGATTATAAGTGATATGATTTTATTGAGATTTTTATGAGAAGAATTATGAAGTTGGAGATTTAAAGTTTAGGCTCTTAATTATTGAGAAATAAGGACTTGATATGGTGATATTAGAAATTATGATTTGAAATTTCTATGTTGAGGAATTATGAATTGATTTTCTGGAATATTTATGATGATATTGAAGTTTGATAAAATTGTGATCAAATGTACAATTAGTTATTATTGTGAGTTATGAAGTATGCTTACGATTTGGATAAGTCCAAATTTCAAAGGAAAAATCTGCCTAGAATTTTATCGTTTGGAGTTAAGAGCATAGTATGGTATGCAATCACTAAGAGAATTGAAGTTAGACATACAAGTTCATTTACATCACAAACGAGATTTAGTAGATGATAACAGAGATATTATTATTTTCTCATAAGGAGAACACACAAGAGTCACCCTAGAAAGGAAATACATGAAAACACGCAAAAGCAAAAGAAAGCAACATGGGAAATTCCTCAAATTGAGAGATGTGTTTCCGGAGTAGCCGTATCCTACCACCTCTGACCTTTTGAGGAAATAAAGAAACCTTCAAAAAGGTGTGTTTCGAGAGTAAGAATACTCCGTAATCTACCACCTGGAACCTTTGAGGTACACACAAGATTTAAACATTAAGGAAAATCCTAGGAAATTAGAGGGGTGTCTCGAGAGTAAGAATACTCCGTACTCTACCCCCACCTATTCTAAGATTCATAAAGTTAAGTTTACATTAACCGGACTCCATTTTCGCTTGATTCCCCTTCCTTGCGACCAATCTATCTTAACCCCTGCTGGATCTTGTATTGAGATATATGACTGCAGCTTATCCAGTAGTTCATCAATAGTAGGAGCAGAAATAAGGAGTCTTCTGGAAAATGGAGAGATGAATCCCTGTTCCACAGCATAATCAAGAAAGGTTAACAAGCCATCAAAGAAATTGTTAACATTCAGAAGCCCAATAGGCTTAGTATGGAGATCTAGTTGAGCCCACGAGGTAATGTTAAAGATTTCTTCTAAGGTACCAAAACCTCCGGGCAGGGCTATAAAGGCATCAGAACCATATAGCATACAAGTTATGCGTTCATGGATGGATAAGGTTTGAACTTCATGCCCTCGTGTTTTTCCTGCAACATCTACCAAAGGGACAGGTATGACACCGATTACTTTTGATTTCTCTGCAAGAGCAGATTGGGAAACACAACCCATTAGACCACTGCTACCACCCCCATACACAAGAGTGATACCTTTTTCCCCCAGTTTCTTTCCAAGATCTACGGCCGCTTCTAGATAACTGAAGCCTTTCCCCACTTTTGATCCACAAAATACACAAATAGTTTTGATCTGTCGAAGTTTTGGTGCTTCCATCTTTGATAGTATAGAAGAGAAAACTTACGAAGAAGATGTGATTTTGGGATGCCTGAACTATGAAATATGTTTGGCTATTTAAAGCCGGAAAAACTTACTGTTTTTCATTGATTCTGAAAAAGTAAAGATTTACTTTTGACAAAATCGGCCAACTTTTGACTGTTTTACCAAAGATATCACCTTTCGGTGATTTATTTCCAGCTTTATCAAACCTCGAGAAAGGAAAATATATTTATTTCCAGCTTTATCAAAACTCGAGAAAGGAAAATATATTTTTTTTCCAAAACGCGTGAAAGAAAACAGCAAAATATTTTAAATGTGTATCAAGAGATTTACCTTATATCATTGATGAACTGCCAGAAGCCTCATTTTGTAAAACAGACTGGCAAACAGGATCTTTTGCTATTATATTTTGGAGACTATAACGATTTTTGTCCCCGTTAAACTGAGCGTATAAGGAGAAAAGTTCACGTTGCACATAACCACTTGGGTGCGTCTCAAGAGTCAGTCGAATATCATCCAAAGACTCCTTACTCAGTCCACCCTTTATGAATTTGATTTTATCATCCCGATTAGTAGAAGAATATCCTACTGTTTTGCAACGAGTATCACAGTTCCAACGAGCACATTTGTAGCAACCATTCAGCCTTTTTGCTCTTCGTTTCTTTGCGAAGGTGCTTTTGCCTAAACCAGGCATGTGCTTTGGAAATGTCATAGGTAATTCACCAGATAGTCGAACCTTTGCTTCGATCAACCAGCGAACATCTTCTGAAACACCATGAGCCATCAGCAACCTCAATCTTTCGAGTCTTATTCGATAAATTTTCCTCAGATCATTCATTGGAAGACTGGAATAATACTTGCGAATGTTTGTAAGAATGATATCCATGTTTTGATGGATCTAACCTCTTCCCAGCATGAACTATTTAAAAGCATTAAGGATCGGAGGAAATCCGCGTGATATTGATTCCAGCAAGAAAGCGCGGAATAGAATAATGGAAAAGAGGGAACAAGAGTTATGCGCCGTTTACTTTCTTGATAAAAGGAAGATTTGATGATGACGGGATTTGAGATATGGAATATTTTCTTGGATTTTGGGTACTGATATTTTGATATAATAATCAAGGTATAGAAATAATACGGGGATACGTGAAAGTGAAATAAGGACTGTATTGAATCAGGATTAATAAGTTTGTGCAAGTGAAAGGAATACCTTACGGGAAATGTTATGATATTTGAGTTAAGAATTTTAATTATTTGGGAGATATTTGTTTATTGAATTTTGCAGAAATTTTGGGTTACAAATATTGGAAAGATAAACTGATGATTATGTTGATATGTGAATAACATGTTTGGGTATATTACATAGAAAATATTCAGGTAATCGTTTTAATTATTTTGGGATATTTGGTGATAAGAAGAAATGACAAATTATTATGGTATGATATGTTAGTAAAGATTTTAGAGATATTAATACGAATATTTGAGGTTACATGATACGATGATAAGTGACAGGTTACATGAGTACTACAAGATATGATGAAATATCACATACGATTGGGAATTTTCATTTTGATTCAGAAGAATTTATGAGTAGACATATGTCTATTATTGATAGAAAAGTTCATGTCTTAAGAAAACAAATTGATGCATTTAGTCAAAGTCCAGTGGGTTAAATATGGTAGCGATGATGCTACATAAGAAGAAGAAGAAGAGATTCTGATTAAGTGTTCAGAAATCATAAGATCAAGTAAGTTTAATTTCGAGGACGAAATTATTTTAAGGGGGTAAGTTTGTAGCGACCAAGAATTTTTACGCGATTAATAATTATTTTAATAGAAAATCGTGTCGCTACTATTTCACCCATTTTTATTAAGTTAACGCCACGACGTATTCGTATAGCCAAGTCAAGAAATAATCGAGATCGTTCGATTTTAAATTAAATTCCGAATTTCTAAAAATATCTCCATTCTCTTGATTTAAAGTATATTAAGTCCAAGTACTTAATTCAATGTTATCCCAATATTTATTTATACAAAAATTATTTTTATTATTGAAATTAAGAAAATATATGCAAGCATGAGAGGTTCCATTATATATAATAATTATGAGAATCTTAATTTAATAAATATGGAAAAGTATATGAATGAATTATATACTCCATTATATGTAATCATGAAGAGCATAATATTTGTATAAATATGGAAAAGTATATGAATGAATTATATACTCCATTATATGTAATCATGAAGAGCATAATATTTGTATAAATATGGAAAAGTATATGAATGAATTATAGACTCCATTATATGTAATCATGAAGAGCATAATATTTGTATAAATATGGAAAAGTATATGAATGGTTGATAAGATTCCATTATATGTAATCATGAAGAGCATAATATTTGTATAAATATGGAAAAGTATATGAATGGTTGATAAGACTCCATTATATGTAATCATGAAGAGCATAATATTTGTATAAATATGGAAAAGTATATGAATGGTGCTTTACTTTAAGAAAAGGATGTGTTAAAATTAATAGAATTGAATGATTATGTTTACAATATGCCAACTTTATACATCTATTTAAACCCATCTCTTTTACACACAACTCTACACATATACACTTATTTCCAATCTCTTGACAAAATCCACAAGTAAGAGAAATTCAAGGTGGTCAAGAAAGTTTTGGTCCATTTACTACTACACTTCATTTTAATCTTTTAAAAGGTAAGTATATCTTATGTTTTTATGAAAAGTAAGTATGTTTTTATGAAAGGTAAATACACCTTATGTTTTTATGAAAAGTAAGTATGTTTTTATGACAAGTAAGTATATCTTATGTTTTTATGAAAAGTAAGTATGTTTTTATGAAAGGTAAATACACCTTATGTTTTTATGAAAAGTAAGTATGTTTTTATGAAAAGTAAATACACCTTATGTTTTTATGAAAAGTAAGTATGTTTTTATGACAAGTAAGTATATCTTATGTTTTTATGAAAAGTAAGTATGTTTTTATGAAAGGTAAATATACCTTATGTTTTTATGAAAAGTAAGTATGTTTTTATGACAAGTAAGTATATCTTATGTTTTTATGAAAAGTAAGTATGTTTTTATGAAAGGTAAATACACCTTATGTTTTTATGAAAAGTAAGTATGTTTTTATGACAAGTAAGTATATCTTATGTTTTTATGAAAAGTAAGTATGTTTTTATGAAAGGTAAATACACCTTATGTTTTTATGAAAAGTAAGTATGTTTTTATGACAAGTAAGTATATCTTATGTTTTTATGAAAAGTAAGTATGTTTTTATGAAAGGTAAATACACCTTATGTTTTTATGAAAAGTAAGTATATCTTATGTTTTTATGAAAATGTTTGGATCATTGCTATGAAATCAATCTCACAAGATTGTTATGGGTTCCATATGATATGTTTATGATTATGCTAAGGGGACCGGAGTTTAGTAGCGCTACACATAAGAATTCTTGCCATTTAAGTTCGGTAAAATTCTTGTGTCTCCCTATGTTTATGAGTATTTCGATCCTATCCTATGTTATGATGAAAATGATCCATATGCTTTCAAAAGAAAATTTATGCTTGGTATACTTACTGGGATTTTATAAATCTCACTCCACGATATTTACCATTTTCAGATAATTGAAGGTTCGAGGCGGTCAACATGGAAGTGGCAAAAGTGGTTAAGATTGATGAGATAATTATGTTGAACTTTATGTAAGAAAATTATGTTCTATTTTTATTCACAAATAAAATTATGGGATTCTAATTATTCTTTTGAATAATTTTACATTTCTATTTAAGTCTCGATAATATGATATGAGTCACTTTTAGTGGCACTCGAATGG
Organism: Ligustrum vulgare; assembly: GCA_963555705.1. Taxonomy (NCBI): domain Eukaryota; kingdom Viridiplantae; phylum Streptophyta; class Magnoliopsida; order Lamiales; family Oleaceae; genus Ligustrum; species Ligustrum vulgare. The sequence goes on along the minus strand of OY743186.1, from coordinate 35,929,703 downwards.
TCGAGAATTCGGGTCGTCACAATAGTATTCAATACACAGCATTTAGTACACCCCAAGGTAAGTATGAATGGATGGTTATGCCATTTGGTTTAAAAAATGCACCACAAATATATCAAAGAAGAATGGATAACATATTTATAAAATTTAATGAATTCTTAATTGTCTATGTCGATGATATATTAATATATTCTAATAATAGAGAAGAACATAGAAACCATTTAATTAAATTTATAAAGGAATGCAAAAAAGAAGGAATTGTTCTTTCAAAAAATAAAGCTATAATAGAAAAACAAGAAATTGATTTTCTTGGATTATCAATAGATAAAAGGGGAATAAAATTACAAACCCATATATCTAAAAAGATAGAAAGTTTTCCAGACAAATTAGACTTAAAAGAACAAATACAAAAATTTTTAGGATCTTTAAAATATGCAGAAGGATTTATTGAAAATCTATCAAAAAAGAGACATAAAATTCAAATCTTACTCAGGAAAACAAATACCAAAGGATGGAGTGATGAACACACAGAAATTGTCAAATTACTAAAAGAAGAATGTAAAAATTTACCAAAATTAAGATTACCAGATGAAAGAGATAATCTGATAGTTAATACTGATGCCTCGGATAAGTATTGGGCAGCAATATTAAAAACAGATCTTAATGAAATTTGTAGATATTCAAGTGGAACGTTTAATCAAGCAGAAATAAATTATACTACTCATGAGAAATAACTGTTAGCAATCATCAGAGGAATAAAGAAGTTTTCATTGTTTTTATTATCCAAGAAATTTATTGTTGAAACTGATAATTCTCAAGTTTCAGGTTTAGTAAAAAATAAATTACCACCAAAACCTCAATATAGAAAACTTCATAGATGGCAAGCCTATTTGGCATTTTATAATTTTGATATAGTTCATATTAAAGGTGTTAATAATTATCTTGCGGACTTTTTAAGCAGGAATATTGAATTTGCAAATGGATAATATCAAAAAAAAATCCCTGATAAAAGCTAAAAAGCGAATGAACTTCCTCATGGAGGAAGCTGAAGATATAAAGCTTGGAATTGAACAACTTGCAGAAACTCTCCAAGGAAGTTTCAAGCAATTGATGGAAATCTCAACATTTCATCACAATTATATTAAAGAATTGAGCGATAACATAATTGAGATTGAATCTCAGTTTGAATCGTTGATTACCAAACAAGCTGATACCAAACATGTTATATCAAAAATACAAACAGGTACATCTTCTGGAAGCAGTGGTGGACCAACAATTAAAAGAGATGAACCAAGTCCCAAAAAAGTTGTTATAAATGAAGCCAGTCCTCGAAAAATCACAATCAATGCCAAAGATGAACATACAGGGGTAGTTAGAATTCGCACTGAAGAGGAAGATGATTCCCCTTTTTTACCAAAAGAAAACGAATATAAAACTACTGTTGAAGTTATATATGAACTTCAAGAATGTGATTGTTATTATATCTCGTCTGGAGACCATGTATACACACGATTGATCGTTACTCAGGGAGGAGATCCCGTCATGACAAAAATGACAGCTGATTATGGATTCTTGGATCTTGTCTATCCTGGAAAAGATCTGAAAGAAATCGAAAAATTTGATGATTTACTAAAAGGAGAAATTTCAAGATTTGCTCAAGGAAGACCCATATATTTAAAATTTTATTCGATCAGTCCTGAAATTGATGGAAGGATATATTATCCTGCTGAGCATATTATCACGATTGGATATGTTGCTCGAAATCTTCAAATTGAAGTTGGAAAAAATACTAAGCCAGTACCAAACATTACAAGATCATGGTTTAGATCACGAAGGGTGTTGGGAATTAAAATTCTCTACAATATTGCCAAAAACCTGTATGAGAAAAAATTCAAACGCATATGCCAGTACAATGGATGGACCCTACTCACTAATGGAGGAAAAGAAAAATCAACAATCTTGCAAGAATACATCAATAAATTTGATATTTATCAAATCCATGGAAGCTTTGCTACTTTGCAAGAGGCGTGCATAGCCAGGAACTGCCTCACATGCCAAATGAATTGATGGACAGGTGGAAGCCACTTGATGGACCTGCTTTATATGCCAACAGAATTGATGGACAAGTGGAAGCTGTTTAATAAACCTACTTTAACTCAACAATGCAGAACAATGTAGGGATCATGTCAAGACCAAAAAATAGAAGGATAAGTGTCCCTATAATGTAAGAGTCATGTGATGTAATAAATAATAGAGGGACAGGTGTGTCCTTGGGTGAAAAAAACTGTGAAATTGTTAGGACAATGATGTAAGCAGTGATGTAATTGTGTCCAATGTAGTATTATAAATAGAGGCCTCCGGGCTAGTTGAAAGACAGAATTCTCTTGAGCACTCAGTTTGGGAGAAAGCCAAAAAATCTTCTGTCTTTGAAAAATTCTCATACCAATCATTTGTCAATCTTCATATTATCAATAAAATCACAATTTACTTATCATATTATGAGGAGTTTCTAAATTCTGGTCTTCTAAATCCTATTTCCAAAAGAAGATATATTATTAAGAAAACTCCCTACACTTTGTCCTAAAATATTTTCCATCTAAAGAGTTATACAGTGAAGGCATCCGGATTTAGCTAATAACCCGTGAAGGCAGGAAGCCATTGGAGGGTGTGGAACAGAAACCTATAAGCCTGAAGGTCACTAACAATAGAAGGAAAATACAAATGTACTGAGAACAAGAAAAGAGGTTAGTATTCTTAATATATCTATCTCTACGGAATTAGGAGGAAGAATAACTTTTAACATGACAGAATCCAGAATTTTTAAATTTAATTATCAAAACATTCCTTGTAATGATGAATATTATAGCATAATTGAACCTTTATTCATGCATAAACAGTTTACTAGACCAAATAATGAAATAAAAAAGTTATATCATGTCTATATGCCATGTTTGTTAGCTATCTTTCCGACATTAAAAAGAATATTAAGATTAGAAATTACAAAATCGATTATTTATTTTTGGCTTGATAGTAATAATACTGAAATAAATAATGAATTATATTTAGGATATGTGTTTAGTAGTGATAACGATTATGATCCTGTAATAGATTATGATAATGATGGAAGAGATGAATCTTTCTTTACCAGTTTTTGAAAATCTTAATATCATGAATAATAGTAATTATATCATGAAAAAACTCAGAACTAAAAGAGGTCCATATAAAGTTCAAAAGAATATCAAAAGTAAAAAAAGCATTGAATATGAAAATGAAATTGATAAAATAGAATACCAAGAGCAACTCTACGCATCACAAGAGATATTAAAAAGTTTTAAAGAAAACCTGATAGAAAATTTTGCTAGAGGTACTGTAAGATCTATAATGATACGAGATATTCAAAATATAATTGATAAATTAGAAAAGAGAAAGAAAAGTATTTCAAAATATAATATACCATTTGAACCAATCATAGATTTTATGGCTGATATAGATATTATCAATTCCCAAACACTGATAGAGTTTGAAAAATTACTTGAAAATTTATAAATTATTTATCTTTGTGTTTATAATGCCTGGATATACAATTGAAGGATTAGACAATTTGTTATATAGGATAATGGAAAAAATAGATAACATTATATCGCAATTAATAGATATAGATGAATCATCTGAACAATATTATATACTTTTAGAAAATCATGATCAATATATTATAAATTATTCTGATATATTACAGCTCAAAATGGAATTAGAAAATAAAATTACGACAAATACATTCCAAACTTAAATGCCAGGATATACAATCAAAGGATTTGATAACCTTTTAGAAAAATTAAAAGATAAAACGGAAGATATTAAACAATAAATGGAAAATGAAAACATATCTTCTGAAGAATATAATAAACTTTTAGAAAAATACGAACAATATATTGCAGATTATTGTATTCTACTAGATCAAAGAATGGATTCGTACCAGAAAATTTTGTATAATAATTTACCAACCCAATAATCTATGAATACTTCACAAACATCAACATCTAATAACTGTGATCATAAACTATATTTAAATAATAAAGAAATCTCATTTTTATTAACTATCGTTGAAAAATCTAAAAATATACACTCTGTTGGACAATCTAAACTAAAAGAAATATACGAAGATATTGATTATGCCATCCTAAATAAAATAGAATTTAATTCTGTTAAAACAACAAAAAATATAAATACAGTTCATAAAATTATAGAAGAATACAATGATATAGAAGAAGAAGTTTCAGAAGGAATAACATTAGGATATATAACTAAAAAAGATCATCCTAAATCTTTTGAGAAATTGTCACAATATAGAATATTTTTAGAAGAACTTAAGAGATTAAAAAATATGGATATAACAAGAAGTATTGAATTAAATAAACCAAATTAAATTCAGGGGCATAGCTTGCAAAGTAATTAACTAACTTCATTAAGGGCAATATGGACAAATTACAAAAAAGTGGTCATTCTTAAAAATTGTATGTTTCACATGGCTAAACCAATAAATCCCCCTAAAAATTACATAACCATTGACGAGGAAAAATGTGTATGATTAAAAAATAATATGGAAAATTATGTAGTATTTTGATTACCAAAGAGAGGCTAAAAAACAAGACTACACATTGCTTTAATTTTAACTTTAAAATTCTTTTTAAGCCTCTGTTTGATAACACTGTATAATTTATAAATTGATTTATTTATAATTTTGAAGTAAAAAGTAGTTGTTAAAAATTTGAGAGAGAAAATATGTGTGATTAAAAAAATTTGAAAAATTGCATTTTTATAAACCATATTTTGTAATTTACCGAACACTTGCTAAGTAATTTATTTTGAGAATGACTCTTGAAATAGGTATATACTTATTTTCATGTTTAATTTAGAATTTATTTATTTAACTAAACATTTTTGCTACTGCCAAATATTCTCTTTGTCTAGTGAAGATAAGTTTGTTTCTTTTTTTCACATAAAATGATTAAGGCTTGAAAAAGACACAATTTAATTTACACAATTTATCATATCACTTTTTAACCACACATTTTTTCTTTTCAATTTTTAACTCCACATCTTACCTAAAAATCACAAATAAATCAACAAAATAATTTAAATTCTTTGACTTCCGCCGCCAAACAAGGCTTAAGAAATGTAATTAATGTAGTTGGAAGTATAAATCTTATATTTTATTAATATATACATTAAATAACATAATAAATATGATTATTTCATATTTGTTAATAACAATGAATATTAAATAAAGACATATTAGAAAAACTTAAAAAGATTTTGACTTTCAATAAAAAAAATGGTATATAATTTGGGACGAACACATAAGAGATACAAATCTATCGTCACGAGACGGATGAAATATGTTCAATGATTCAATCATGTATTTTGTAGACATCGTTCAACCTTTTTGTCCTAATTGACAACATTCTAGGGAATCGAGGATGACCTCCCCATCTCCGTTTAGGCAAGGATTTTTGTGAGGAACAACGGGAATAGGACTCGACATTAGGTCATCCCTATGCGCCAGATATTGAAATGTTCCATTGGGTATATCTGGAACTCAAATACTATTTGCATGAAAGGTTAAGGACCCCATTACTATATTTCCTAAACAAAGTTATCAAATTGATTGCAATATTTTTCTGTCCGAGAATATCCCACTAAAACGTCTTCTACTTCTAATAGGTCATGAACTAGATCAGATGGGGTATTACTCATCTACATCTACTATAGAGTCGGGTTGTTGAATAACTGCAGTACATGTTTGATTTCAAAAAGAATGAAAATTCTTTAAAAACTTGAAAATAAAGGAGGCATGTCAAATTTATGACACTCATTTTATTCTACTTCTAGATTTACTGTACAACACCTAAATATGGACGAAGCAACTAGACATGACCTCAAAATTAGGGGGATAAAAAGTTTTATGTACTAGTATAAATTATTTATCATGCATATATCTCAAAGAACCATTTACTCGTTGCAATTGATGCTCAATCCAAAATGAAAAAACGTTTGAAAGGGGACGTCAAATTTGTGCCAACGATGATCCAATGGCCGATTTTTGATTCTACTTCAAGATTAAAAGTACAATACTAAAACATGCAATGGAAAGAACTAGAGATGACCCCTAAGTAAGAGGAATCAAAATTGTATATACTCTCTATCAAATTGTTGCAATTACATTCGAGCTCAATAAGAATGAAAAAAAAAAATCTTCAAAAAGGGGGGGATCAAATTTTTGGCAACAATCCATGTTTGATTCAACTTAGAGATTGACATTAAAACATTTAAACACACATTCACAAGACAACTACGCAATGCAAGTACATACACTCCTTCAAAGAGAGACAAAATTAATCACAAAGCACATCAGCATAAAGAAACCTACCCTTCCTAGTCAAAGATCGTTGGGATTGTCCTTTTTTTTTTTTTGGTTTCCAGCATGAGGCCAGCTTATTACTCCACCCATGTCTATCTAAGCGTGCTGAAAATGTCTCGTCATATTTTCTTATCTTTCCCTCCAGAGTACGTTTTCTTGAACCAAGGTATCCACACTGATGTTGTCTTCTGATACTGTCTATATGCATCAGCTCTGTAATCTTTTTCCAGCATTCTCTTCTCCACAAGAACAGTCACATATGCTAAGCACATACTGTTTATAAGGGCACCAATAAAACTCCGGCCACAATCCAAGTTCCACGCGAAGATAAACAGTCCCCACCACCATAACTGCTCCCCAAAATAGTTTGGATGTCTCGAGTACTGCCATAGGCCTTTGTCAAGATTGGGCACCATAGGCTGGCTGAGCTGTTTCAGTTCATTATTTCTACTAACGAAAGTGTGAAGCTGTGTGTCGGCATAATAAGCTATGACAATGCCGGCCAAGCATATTAGTGCAGCAACTATGTCCCAGATATTGAAGCCCTTGTTCTTTGAATGGACAACATAGAGGGGCATGCATATTCCCATCAGAAAAACCTGCAAAGTAGCCACATACATGTTGCAACTGAATGTTAGAAAATAATTAAATCTTCAGAGTCTTGGTTTCATCAGTCATAAGATTTCAGTTTTAAGTTTAATTTTAGAATTGATTTGTATGATAATTGCTATTTTTGTTGTTATTATGCTATATTTCAATCAGGTTATTGCATTATATACAAATGAGCGTGTAACAATCTTTTGACATGTTAACACTATATAAAAGGGCTCCCATTATGTCCCTGTTTGGTACCGATTTAGTCAAAGTCAATTTCAACAACATATTTCATCAGCTTCAATCAAAATCTATTAAAAATTTAATTTTATTATCCACCAAACAGGGGGCTATATGTTTACCAAAAAGTAAAATATACAGACACAGCGAATTCTAGCCTATCATATAATTAATATCTTGCATTTAGGGTAACATGAAAATGGCTTGTTCAGTACCCCTCTCTAGCAGTGCACATAATCTGTAAGAGTTAAAAGAAATCTTTCTTGGAACTGTCTTGAGACACGACTACCTAAAGAAGGGAGGCCACTACGACAGGACAACGTTCAACATGAGTCTCGTTTCATCTTAAATTTTATTATTCATCATTTAATTATTTGATAAAACATTTTGTTCTTCGCCAGTTCACCATTTAGAGCTATTTACAGTTTACACGTTTCTAAACAAATCAATATTTTCTTGACAATATAGATACATATGCTAGAAACGACAATAGCAGGATTTTAGAGTAAAAGAGAGAATCGTCAAACATTAATATGTTCAATCATGAGCATACTTTGCTAATCAATCAATGTAAGTAAAAGAGAGAATCGGACATTTATACAAACCGGGTGCACGTGTCTATTTGATGGATGAAATGGACAGAATGAGAAGGACCATTTTTGAAATGATAGGTTGAAATGAGGGTGCATGTGCATTTGAAAGGATAGGAATGATTATTGCAAAGAGGGCAAACAATAAGGACAATTTGTACCAATTAGCTTTTGATAAAAGAAAGTTATTTATTTCTTATTTACTTGTAAGTTTTGAAGCTAAGCTAAATATTGCACTATAGTTCAGACATTTCATCGAACAGTTTACATCCATAATATATGTAAAACATTCAGATAAACGGAACAGCAGCATTATACCTGCTGAGAGAGGTAAATCGCAAAGAAGGAAATCCACCACCAGTTTTTGCCATAATGCCGCCGCATATCGGTAAATCTCCAGTCTTCCCGCGCACCCCACTGCCACTCTTCCCGGCGGAAGTAGTTATGAGTAAGCCTAATGCTCCAAATCCAAGTCAAAAATATCACCAGACACGACCTTAAAAGATTGTATTCCGCCAATGGATGAGTGGCGAAGTAATGCACCAGCAACAATGGGATCACCGTCCAATACAAATCTATCATCTGCACCAAATTTAAAGGTCAGTGGAAATTTATAATCAATTTTACAGAATTCATCTTTTAAGATGGAACTTAGTATCAGAGCTCAAAAGGAATTTCTCAAACCATGTAATGCTCAAATCAACAGACAAATACAAAAATTCTCAAATCCAGCTATTAAAATCAACGCACAAGAATTAAAAAGCTTAATTACCCACCCAATGGCTCGACTGGAGAATCCCAATTAACCAGAAAGAAAGATTAACATTGAGGAAAAAGAGAGCGTTGGCTAATAGGAGAGGGTGTTGATAGCACCAAATCCACAAAGGAAGAGAGTTGCCTTCGCCTGCTGGAGTAATAAGAGGATGATCACGGAATTGGCCGAGGAAAGAGAGGTAGAAGAGAATGGAAGGAAGAGGAACCAGAAATGCTATTACAGCATTACGAATATTCACTGCCATGGATCAAGCTACTGCAGCAGCTTCTCCTCGTTTAGTTTTATCTGTACTCAACTGAGTCAACTCTTCTTACGTGCATCTGTGTATAATTTATAGAAGACCGCAGGGGGGGGGGGGGGGGGGTCCGGTCATGGGTGTAGCGGTGTCAGACGGGTGGACCGACCACGTTCTATAAAATCGGCCTGCCGGCCTACACGTGAACCGTCCGTTTTTACCTCTTTCCATGTATTTTTTATTTTTTTGAAAGTACTTTTTCCGTGTATTTTATATTTGATTTGTGTGTATTTTATTGAGACACTGGTGTTCTCCTGCGCTCCAAGCGCAGGGTATCCTGCGCTCAAAGCGCAATTTTTTACCTTTATGCTTTTTCTTTGTTTTGTTTTTTTTTTTTCCTTCAAATGTTAAGTGTGTGTTTGGTAAACATATTTTTAAACATATTTTTTTTTACATAATTCCTTAAATTACTTTTTAACCACATATATTTTTTCTCTCCATTTTTCAACCACACATTTTACCTAAAAAACATAAAAAAATATATTTTTAAACAAAAAACTTTTAACAAACAGAAACTTAATTTTTTTTTTAATTTTTATTTTTCGACTATTTTGTTTTTAGCATCAATTTGGTAAAATAATATTTTTTTGTTTATAAACAACACAATTTTTTCAAATCACTTTTTAACCACACACATTTTTTCTCTTCAATTTTCAACAATTACTTTTTACATACAAAAAAATATTGCAAATAATTTAAAAAAATACATCAAAAGTCGAAATCGAAGAGATTATTTTTAATTTTATCAAACATATAATAAGTAATTAACCGTTTTTTAACATTGTTTGGTGTATAAACTTATTTATTTATGATTTTGAGGTAAAAAATAATGGTTGAAAATTGGAGAGAAAAATGTGTGTAGTTAAAAGTGATTTGAAAAATTGTGTTGTTTATAAACAAAAAAATATTATTTTACCAAATGGATGCTAAAAACAAAATAGTTGGAAAAAAAAAATTAAGTTTCTGTTTGTTAAAAGTTTTTTGTTTAAAAATATATTTTTTTTATGTTTTTTAGATAAAATGTGTGGTTGAAAAATGGAGGGAAAAAATATATGTGGTTAAAAAGTAATTTGAGGAATTATGTAAAAAAAAATATGTTTAAAAATATGTTTACCAAACACACACTTAACATTTGAAGAGAAAAAAAAAAACAAAAAAGTAAAAAATTGCGCTTGGAGCGCAGGGCCAGGAGAACACCAGTGATTTGAAAAATTGTGTTGTTTATAAACAAAAAAATATTATTTTACCAAATGGATGCTAAAAACAAAATAGTTGGAAAATAAAAATTAAAAAAAAATTAAGTTTCTGTTTGTTAAAAGTTTTTTGTTTAAAAATATATTTTTTTTATGTTTTTTAGATAAAATGTGTGGTTGAAAAATGGAGGGGAAAAATATATGTGGTTAAAAAGTAATTTGAGGAATTATGTAAAAAAAATATGTTTAAAAATATGTTTACCAAACACACACTTAACATTTGAAGAGAAAAAAAAAAACAAAAAAGTAAAAAATTGCGCTTGGAGCGCAGGGCCAGGAGAACACCAGTGATTTGAAAAATTGTGTTGTTTATAAACAAAAAAATATTATTTTACCAAATTGATGCTAAAAACAAAATAGTCGGAAAATAAAAATTAAAAAAAAATTTAAGTTTCTATTTGTTAAAAGTTTTTTGTTTAAAAATATATTTTTTATGTTTTTTAGGTAAAATGTGTGGTTGAAAAATGAAGAGAAAAAATATATGTGGTTAAAAAGTAATTTGAGGAATTGTGTAAAAAAAAATATGTTTAAAAATATGTTTACCAAACACACACTTAACATTTGAAAAAAAAAAAAAAACAAAAAAAAAAACAAAAAAGTAAAAAATTGCGCCTGCGCTCCAAGCGCAGGAGAACACCAGTGTTTATCGAGATGGAGGAGGTGTAGATGTAGCAGTGTCAAAATTGGTGGACCGATCAAATTTGTTAATGAGGAAATTATATGGAGGCCGGATTTTCAAATTCACGGTTCAAAATTAAGATTTACAAATTATTCATACAATAATCAAGTCACTTTTAATTATTATTAATCATATTACGTATTAAATTATCCAATCCACCACACAAACCATCCCCAATTCCAAACACCAGTTGAGTAATCCGCTCTCTCTCTCTCTCTCTCTCTCTCAGCGCACAGAAAAGGAAGTTCATCCCCGTGGCGAGGCTCCATCGCTGACAAGCTCGGGTACCTTACCATCTTCTCTGACGGTACACCCTACATCCTCTCCTTCGACAACCCCCTCTCCCACTCTTCGCCGCGAAGCCTTCAGCCACAACTGCTCGATGATGTTGTGCAGTCGATTGCAACCGCACAAGTCACAACAACAGGTTGTTGCGGCATCGCAGTCACGCAATGCTGCATCATCTAAATCTGTTTTGTGTGCAGTGTGCAATGGTGGTGTTTTGTGTTTGGTAGTAGTGGTATGTGCGCTGGAGTTTGTGCAGTGACGTTGTGCAGAGGTGTTTGTGTGTGCAATGGTGTTTGTGTGTGCAGTAGTGGTGTCTGTGGTGATGCTTGTGTTGTGGTGGCAGTGAGTTGTTTTGTGGCGGTGGTGGTGAGCTCATTGTGGAAGTGGCAGTAAGTTTTTCTGTGATGGTGAGCTCACGGAGCAGGTGGTGGTGGTGGCACTCAGGTTGTATAGAGTGGGGGGGTGGTGGTGGGGGTAGTGAATTGATAAATTCGTATTTTGTATCGGAAAATAATTACAATTAAATTTGGAATTGCGATTCACAATTTTTTCAATTTGTGACCAATTAATTTGAAATTTGTGACCTTTAATTGAGTTGTGGTTATGACCTATAATTTTATTTTTTTTAATTGTGACAAAAAATTAGTTGTGACCCATAAAATTAGAGAGTTGTGTGACTCACAAATTTTCAATTGTGAACAATTAAATCGATAGTTTGTAACCAAAAAATAAGTCGTGATCAAGAATGTAGTTATGATCAATTATATTTATAATTTGTGATCGATAAATAATTCGTGACTTATAACATTTGTGAATTTTGACCAAGTAATAAATTGGGACCGAAAAATATATTGTGGCCTATAAATTTGTAATTTGTGACCGAAAATAAGTTGTGAACTATAATTTTTTAATTTTTGACAAAAAAATAAATTGTGACCAAATTATTTTATAATCTGTCACCAAAAAATTAATCGTGACCAATAATTTTTTTTTTTATGACCGATAAATTAGTCATGATTTTTAATAATTGTGTTTGTAGCAAATAATAAATTGTAACTGATTAATTTGATAATTTGTGACCGAAAATAAGTCGTGACCTATAATTTATTATTTGTGACTGGAAATTAAGTAGTGACCAAACAATTTTATGATCTATGATCGAGAAATTTTGTAATATGTGACCTATAAAACTTGTGATTTGTGTCTGTGATCATAAATTGTATAATTGTGACCTAAACTTATTTAATTACCTATTTTTTAATTTAAAACATAATTTTAGTATTAAACCTACAACTTTCTTAAATTTAAATCTCATTTTTTAAATTCTTTACATATGTATTTGTCCCATTGTTAAAATTGGTCGGTAGTGATCCGAAACCATGGACTTGTGCAGAGAGCCAATGTATTGGACTATTGGCATGTTAATGTTAATGTCATTTCGTTCGCTTTATTTTTCAAGGAAAATGAATTGTCTTCTCTCTTTTTCCAATTTCAAGTGTTTGATTGCACCCAAATTTCACATAATTCGTTTTCCACATTTTTCCCTCACGTGCGGCTTTTCCCAGTTTTATGTGAATTCATTTTCCAGCCAGTTGAGAAGGATTTATTTTCTAGACAATTTGTTTTATAATTTGAATCACGTTTGATCTTTTTTGTTATAATTAATTGATTTATTTATTTTTTCAGAAATTAACATTATTATTTTCAAGTACAATTGTGTGAAAAAATATAAAAAAATATTTTTTTGATTAAAATATTTAAATTTTGTTTTATTTGTCATGAAAAATAATGTCAATCAAATAACAAAAGTTGAAAAATTCCTCACTTTTTTCACCTACAAAATTAAAATAATCAAACACATAAAATGTTCAATTCACAGAAATTTATTTTTTTCCACCCAAATTTTACCACCGCTATCAATCAAACATAGCTTTATATTTGTAATCAATTTGTATGTAACGATTATTATTTTTTTGCTCTATAAAGTACTAGGTATATTAAAATTATTTTGACTTGCTCATTTTAACATGTTTTTAAATTTTAAAACAATTTTTTTTAATTCCTTGGCCAAATTGGTTTGAAAAGAGTTTGCTGGTATGCCTGAATTTTAGTTCAAATTTTGTGGACCAGCAGGTAAACTCGTAGCGGGTGAACTTTTTTACATGTCTGGAATTACAGTGCTATTACGTATGCATGCTGACTCCGACCGCCCGATTCGACTCCTCTAATTAGGTGCATGCATGCGAGCGGGATTGGGTTGGAACCCTTTTCAAAAATAGCACAAATAATTGATTATAAAATTGTTATCCATGCTCGTCTAAAGTTTCATGGTAAGATGTGTTATAAAATGTGAGTCTTTCACGTCTCGTCGTTCACCACACATTTTTTCCACATTGGTCGTGCATCGTGCACATTAGTACGTTTAGGTGTGATACGTCTCGCCGCATATTACGCATTTTAAAACTTTAATAGTAAGTACAGTTATTTGTGTATTGGATAAGTTAATTTCTATGCAAAAATAAATTACAAATTTTAAAGTAATTCTTATATCTTACTATTGTGATGAGCAGCTTATGTTTCATATTTATTTGCCTTCCTTGTTTGAGAAGAGTGCACCATCAATAGTGGCAAGAAATAAAGTTTTGAACCCCCCAAGTCTATGGAATTTAAATTTGATTATCGTGATGCAATGAATAGTTGAAAAATTGTAAATCTCATAAAATATATGATTGAAATTAATTATTAATTTTGACTTAAATTAAAATTTAGATTTTAATTTATATCAAACAGAGCGAGTGACTAAGAAATAAGTAGGCATGCTCATCAAAAGAGGAGATTGAGAACCAGAACACGTGGACAATTTGTGACAAAAACTAAATTAAAAGTCGTGATAAACAAGTCCATAATTTCTAAAAAAATAAAAACAAAAACAAAAATCATGTAAAAGAGACTCTATAGTAATCAAGAGAAACTCATTATCATGTGGATGGCTAAAGATCATGAGGATATTATAAGAAAGCTTGTTTTTAAAGATTATGTATCATGTTGCAGGTTTGAAGTTTAACTTTTCAAATATTAGGTGATAATTTCTTGTCTAATATTTCTAAGTAAAAAATTACTTACCACCTCACACCACAAATTTACCCACCCCTAACCCCTAAATCAAAAGTCACAATCACAATCACAATCGACTCACAACTTTATCTCGTCGTCCAATGTCGGAGCTAATGTCACCTCACATCGTCGCTGAATAGCGACGTTGATGAAATTGTGCGTTATACGTTGTCAATATATCGGTAACACATCGTAGTGAGTTGTGACTTTGATGGTCGATTGTACAGTGTCATGGTGACAATCAAATTTATGGAGCTTGCAGTAGAGGCGAGAGGTTGAGTTTGTGGTTATGGATTTTAAAGTGTCGATGATGGGGATGAGTTTGACTTAGAGGTGATCGGAGGGGATTTGAATGTTTATTTTTGGGCTGTATGGTGTGGGTTAGGGACGTTGACGATAAGGCAGGGGCTTGTAGGTGAGGTGTGGATTTTCCGACAAGAGTTGAGGTGACGCTCTTGGTTTGATTTTTTGGGCAGTTTGAAGTTCGACAACTGCGTTGTGGGGTGCGTTGTGTTGGTTGAATTAGGAATGGGGGTGAGATGGGATGGGGTGTTGGGTTGATGCTTCCTTCTACCTCTGGATGTGCTTGTTTTGATATTTTATGAATGGTGGCGGTGGTTTGTTGGATGCGGTTGTTAGGGCAAATGGTTTTAAGGTGATTTTTTTTTTTTTTTTTTAATTTTTTGTTGTAGTTTGCAAATGAAGGTGGTGGTAGAGTGAAAGTGATTTCGATTTTGGTCGTGGCGGTGGTGACCTATAATATTTTTTTATTTGTGATTGAGAAATAAAATAGTGAGTGGTGGTGGTGGTGGTGGTGGTGGTGGTGGTGATATGCAACTGGTGACCTTAAAATTTCACAACATGTGATCCTAAAATTTGTGAGTTGTGATAATTTGTGAAATTGTGATAAAAAATTATGTTGTTGTGACCCAAGTATTTTTAATGAATAAATCATATTTATCACCTGATTTTCAAATTTTAAAATTTATTTGTCAAAACTGAAATTATATATTATAATCAACTTATTGTGTAATGTTCCCTACTCATCATTATTTTTTAGCATTTCATTATTTAAAAAAAAAATGGCAATGATTATGGGAATTCTAAGTAGCCGCAGATGAGTGAAATCAATCAATTAAAGTTAAAAGCTACTTATTTTTCTTAGTTTAAAGAATAAATAATTAGTAATCATGTTCACCACATCTTCAGATACGAGCAATCATTAATTGAATACCCATTCACAGCCTATAAACCACTTTAAATGAGCTTTTTTCTCATTTGCGCACTCGAATTACTGCCGTCTTGTGGGGGACCTCTTAGATTGCATCTTAGCATTCGATTAGCTTGATCCAATAATTGAGTTGATCAAATATTTACAATTAAAAGTGATGGACGTAATTATAAAACACAACAACAATATATCGCTTTAACAAGTTAACTTCTACGAATAAACCAACGCACACCTCTTAAGATCGGAATGATTATCCAAACCCGTAGACGCCGAAATTTGTTCCTAAATATCATTGGATAGAATAATTCTAGGAAAATATTTTACATTGACGTTTTTAAATGACATGGTGCACATACAATGAGTGATGAAAAAATTAAGTGATATTGGTTTAGCAAACTCGACTGACATTCATAATGTCATTCTTGTAACTATGACCCTACATCTATGTACTTAACCTTAATGATGGTAATATAGCTATGATTGTCAAATCAACCTAGAAATCCTCACATGTTTTCTCAAACGGCAAAAAACTCAATTTCCAAGCAATTACACACTGCTTGAAAATCTTATACTTAAAAGGTTGAAGGTTCGAAATTCTCTAGGGAGACATTCACCTAGCGTGGAACAAAATCACTTCATACCGAATGTTGACGACCCATAAGCACCCAAATGGTAGGGCAACGTCAACATATAAACGCGAGGTTTTATGTTGACGTTACCCTAGTACCACCAAACTAGCTTAGCTGGGTGGTACCAGGGAGCTACTTGAAAATCTTATATTCAATAAGTTCAATGTTCGAAACTCTCTGGGGACGCGTCCACTTAGCGTAGAACAAAACAAAACAACTTCTCAAGGTGGACAATACCGTGTATTGACAACCTGTAAGCATTCCAAGGGTAAGGCAACATTAACATAAAAACGCGCAGCTTGGTGATACCATGGAGCTACTTGGAAATTCTCTATTCAACAGATCCAAAGTTCGAAACTCCTCGGGGACACGTCCACCTAGCGTGGAACAAAACCACTTCTCAAGGTGGACAATACCGTTTGTTGAAGACCCGTAAGTATCCAAAGGGCAAGGAAAGGTCAACAATGTCAATGATCATCAAAGATATTGGTGATAGCCTTTTCTCTATCCTAATCAATGAATCGCAAGACATTTCAATGAAAGAACAAATGTTAGTTGTTCTTCGTTATGTTAAGGATGGATATGTATTGGAACATTTTATAGGTTTAACACATGTTTCGAGTACTACAGTTGCCTCGATTAAGGATGGAATTGATCAACTATTCTCCAATTATAGCTTAAGTATTTCCAACTTGAGAGAGAAAGGATATGATAGAGCTAGTATTGTGAGAGGTGAGTATAATGGTATCAAAGCACTTATTTTGAAGGAAAATCCATATGCTTATTACATTCAATGTTTTGCTCACCAACTTCAACTATCTCTTGTAGCCGTGGCGTTTTACACCCCCAAACTTGAGCTTTTGCTCGTCTCGAGCAAAATTATCTACTAGTGCAATCAAGTAACGTGAAATATAGATCAACAATGTTAGATAACTTGCAAATTACTCATGAATGCAAAATTGTATAATCAATTCAAAAGTGTAATTCCAAATAATGCTACCAAAAAGAAGTTTAGCTTATCCGATGTTCGATCGGTGTGTGTGTGCAAAGTCACTTTCAATTGTCAATTTAGTTTCGAGAATATTGGTGAGTAAAGAGGTTTCAAGTCAAAACTACCCACCATTAGTGGTCAATTCTTTCCTTTCCCACTCGTGACATTCATCCCCCAATAAATATTTTTCTTTCTTCTCCCGGGATGCAATTCTAGAGGGTACTCTCAAATCACTCTTTTCTTTTTCCACTCTAGTTTGGTTGCGTTTTACCGGAAATTTCGACAATCTAGAAATGCACTGACTCTCCACTAAATGAGTGCTTCGACATTCAAGCTTATACTAAGAAATTCAAACCCACTATTAATCTAAAAACCCTTATGCAAGTACAAATGCATGATTTCTAACAACTAACATGATGTTTGCTCGTGACTTCCCCACTCCCTTAAGCTTTCTAATTGACCCATGTAGCGAGCTTTAGGTCGGCAACTCCCCGATTGTTTTAAGATCAAAGGGTACCAGGTTTCAAAATACCCCTACGGACTTATTAACTCGAGTCAAAAAGGCTACGAAGTGGGGTAGACTTATTAGGCGAATGCAATGATGAAGTGCTTTTTTCTTTTTTCTTTTTTCTTTTTCTTTTTTTCATGTGTGTGTGTGAGTACCCTACTCATTAAGCTTTCTAATTGACCCATGTAGCGAGCTTTAGGCCGGTGACTCCCAAGTTTCAAACTTAAGGCACCAAGTTTCAAGATACTCCTACGGGCTTAATTACTCGAGTCAAAAAGGCTTCGAGATAGGGCAATGCAATGCAAAAATTAAAATGAGCTTAGAAATTTAGCATACGGTCATTACTTAGCTTATACTTGGCGAAATACACTCCACACAAAATTTATTTCCAACATGCATGGAATCACCACACGTCTAGACCGTCTCCTTCACCGGGTCGACCACCCCCAAACTTGTCTTAAAATAGGATCAAAAGATTTAGAGTTTTGGGAAACATTTGATAGGTTGATAAAAATTAACAATACAAGCTCACAACCTAATTCTTCTACTCCATTAACCTCATCACCCTTCAACAATTCCTAAACTTCACCAACAATCAATCATGACTATTGTGCTCAAGATAAATATGATCTTGCATGGATAAGCATTTTGTAAAAGTAGACACAAGTAGCATATTGGTCATAAATCATGAATCAATAACAATTTTAAACATCTAAGTAATCCTGGCCACGGCAAGGCTATCTAACATGTCAATACACAATAGGAAATCACCCCCAAACTTGAAATGCACATTGTCCTCAATGTGTAAAATAAAATCAAAGTAAGAGGAAAGAAGTTACTAGACATCCCAAGAAGTGGTGGGGGCACTCATAAGTAGTCTTGGGTATGTGAACTCTCATTGCAATCACCAACAATCCACCCCCAAACTTGTGTTGAAACCTCCAATCAATTGAACACAAATTTCTCCAATGAGGCATTTCATTGAACACTTTGTGAGCATCCTATGAAAACACAAGAAAAGAGTGGATATTAAGTGGTGAATGACCCAAAAACTTAAATCACATTCAACATCTCAATTCTAACTCATAAATCCAATGTAATTTGTCCATCCACATCAATATTAAATCACACTTGAAGATAAAAGACAATATGAACCAAGTGATTTAAAAATGAGTTTTAAGCAAATTTTGACTTTGAAAGTTTGATATGAGTATATGCTAGAATTAAATGAGAATGTATTAGAGCTATTTCACAATACCCAACTTGAGGAAAATAATTATGGAAGATAGAGATTTGACCTAGCTAACTTATTTGCAAAAATGTAAATAAAATGCAAGAAGGTAAATAATATGCAAAAAAAATAAAGCAAGTAAAGGATAGAGAATGGGTTGCCTCCCATTAAGCGCTTATTTTAAAGTCATTAGCTCGACTCTCCGCATAAGCACTTCATGGCACTCTAAACATAGCTTTTGATGCCTTGCTCATTTTGCTTATTTTGACTTTTTCCCACTCTTCATTTGTTCGAAACACTTGCACTTTGCCCTTTTCAGTGTCATGGGACTTGCCTATTCTATCCAATTCAAACTCAACAATGTAGACTTGCTCCTCCTCAAGTTGCTTAATCACAAAATCAATTATTGAACAATCAATGAAGTTGAGAGAATTTGATTTGATCCCTTCCTCATTAATTGCCACTTCCTCTTGTGATTCTTGTGTGATTAAATTGTCATTATCTTCAAGCTCATCTTCTTTAGTTGACGTCTCCTCGGATTGAATGACCGATCCAAAATTTGAATCCATGGGCAACGGCAAGCTTTTCCTATTAATTCCCAAGAGTGGATTATACCCCCACATTTGAAATCCTTCCCAATACATGTAATCTCCCACAAGCATATCATCCTCATCCAAATTGGAAAGCTTATTGTAATACTTTGCAAGTACCTTCTCATTCAATAATGGAGGACCATCTCCTACAAGAGTGATGTCCTCATCCCACTTATCCGGTACACAATCTCCCACGAGCATGTAACTCGTATCCAATGTATCAATTGCTTGTTTTCGACATTTCAAATATCGTCTAAACCCAATAAGCTTCGACGTAATCAAACTATTGCCCGAAAACAAACATTGTCCGTTACAATGCATCATGTAACAAATTTCACAACTTGAATATTCTTCAAGCATGCATTCATCACCCATGTTGAGATTGTTCATTGCAATTGCCTTCCTACTTTACCAATATTAGAGTCAAATATGCATAGAAAGAAAAACAAACACAAGAGAGATTAGAATTGTGGTGGTTAACCAAAGATGACAAAATAAAACATAAAACAAAAATAATTACAAATTGTTAAAACTAAAATTAACTAAAGTAATAATCAAAGTAAAAACATTCCCCGGCAACGGCGCCAAAAACTTGTTCGCTCAAAATAGTGTACCGCAAGCGCACGGGTCGCGTACAAGTAATAAAGTGGACTTTTTGAGTCCGGATTGTCGATCCCACGAGGAATGTTTACTTTAAATTATGCAACTTTAATTAATTTAATTCTAACAATAAAAGAAACACACAATTAAAAGTTGGTTTTGGAAAATTCTAAATTAAAGAAACTAATTTGAAACTAAATTAAAATAAGGAAAATGAAAGATAAAACGTGGTTGGGATTCATGGTTTCATTTAACCGTCGCCTAATTAATTTCTCAACATGCAAATTAATAAATTACTCATTTACAATGTTAGACCCGATTTTCCAAACTTAGCTAATTACCTTTCTCGAGTGAAATTAACCCTAATCAATTGGTTTAACCTACTATATCTCTATGTCGATTAAAACCCAATCAATTGCATTAACGTTTTGTGAAAATAACTCAATGGATCATCTAGGGTTTAAGGTATATCTCTATCCTTAACAAGAACCTAGAGCATTTATTATTTGGTCTAAAATGCATAATATCTCTCGATTATCATACACTTCACATAACATATATTTGGTGATCAATCAAACACATGTAATAATCTCAATAACAAATACACATGAAATTAAGCATTTAATTATCAAAAGGCAAATACTGAAATTAATCAAAGCTAGGTTAAATTCATGCCATAAATCCCAACACAATAAATTAGCTAAACATGATGGAAGAAAATAAAAATAACAAGAAGCATTAAAAATAAAACCCGGAATTTGAAGATTGTGGAATTTTGCATAATAGTCCTCCAACTTTCACTTAAAGTGCAAATCAGTCCTTGCACTTTAAATTATGTGCAATTTAGTCCCTTGAACCTTTATAGCAAGAATTAGCCTGCAATCAGTTCATGCAATCCACTCAAGCTTTTTGGTTCAGTTCCATCAGCAGCTTATGTGTGTCAAAGGCAAGTAAATTCCATTGACAGCATTCCATTATCATCAGCAGCAGCTTCAGCAGTCCAGACCAGTAGCAGATTCCAGTTTCTTATTCCTTCCTCAGCATAGCCTCCAGTTATTAGTTGCACAGGCAGCAGATCAGATCTCAGCAGCCGCCTTCAGAACTTGCAGTCCAGCAGTAGTAATGGATTTCCCTCTGGCAATGGCACTGCAGCAGTAGTCATCTTCTTCCCCGGCTGCAGCAGTAGCAGTCACCAGCTTCTCCTTTAGTGGCAACCTAATAGCCTGCAGTAGCCAGCAACTTCCTCCTGCAGCAGTCCCTTGCTTTCCAGCTGCTGTTTTCACTTTGCTTCCTATCAATCAGCACATCAGCAAATTTCCAGTTGCTGATCACCAGCAGCAGCAGGTTAGTTGCAGCAGACTACCAGCAGTATCGGCAGATCAGCAGTAGCAGCATACACCACCTGCTTTCCAATCAGCAGCAGCTTCGTCTTCCAGTAATGACAACCGGCAGTAGCAGCAGTGTCACTCTGCTGCACCTTTGGCGTCAATGGCAGCACCAATTGCCTTCTCTTTCTGACTAGCAGCAACCGGCTGCTAGTGCCTAGCCGACTCGTTCACAGCAACCAGCCGGTTTTCAGTAGCAGCAACAACCCCTGTCACAGGCAGCAGCTGTCACCTTCACTAGCAGGCTGTCACCCTGCTTTTTCACCCGGTCTGGTTCCCCCCGGCGTTTTTTCTCTGTTTGTGTGTATATGTAGAGCAGCCAGCATTTTTCTTTTATTTCAGCCCATGCTTCTTTGTCTCTCAGCAACGTTTCTCCATCACTCTCCCATCATTTCCAGCTCATTTGATTCCCAGCCATGTTCTCTTGTCTTATTCTTTCCAAAATTGCACATTTGGTCCTTGAGTTTTGGAAGTTGAGCAAAATGGTCCCCAAACTCTATTTTTCTCTTGATCTATGTGCCCAGCTCAATACTTCTTTGGAAAAATATGAAACCAGATTTTAAACTGCTACCAAGTCCCTAAACTTTGATTTTGCAGCCCAAGTCCTCAACCTTTGACACTTGTGCACTTTGGTCCCCAACTTTACTTTTTGTGTGCGATTGATCCATTTTCACTCAAATTCATCAATTAAGCAATCATTTCGCTTTCTATTGTGATTTTCCCCTTGAATTTGAGTAGTAAACATTGGTCCTCAACTTTTTGGGATGTTGCAATTTAGTCCTCAAACTTTTGATTTCTTTCAATTTGGTCCTTGAACGTCAAATTTGCTCATCTTTAAGCTCAATTGCACTCCAATCTTGTCCATTTGCTTTCCAATTGAGTTTGTACCTAATTTTACAAGATAAACACAATTTATAAGTAGATATTTGCTCAATTTGTCAATTAAATTGCTAATTTAGGAACTAAATAAGTGTGTAAAACGCACACTTATCAGCCGTGGCACAGAAATATGCGAAAATTGAAATATTCGTTCATTCAGTACATAGATTGGTGAATGTTGTTTGAGGATCGACTAAACAGAGTCATCTTTTTAGAGGGAAACAAAGACTTTCAATTCTTGAAGTACTAAATGTTGGTGAAATATTAAGTGGATGGGGTCTCAATCAAGAAACTACTCTTAAGCGTTCTGGTGATACACGTTGGGGCTCTCACTACAGCTGTTTAATTAACTTGATTGTCACGTGTTTCATCCACAATTGAAATTATTGAGATGATCACTACTGATTCTAGAAGTACAGGAACAAGAGGTGAGACGTGTATTTTATTGGAGTTGATGCTCAAATTTGATTTTGCATTTAATATACATTTGATGAAAAAGATCTTGGGCATTGCAAATGAATTATCAAAAGCATTACAAAGATAAGATCAAGTTATGCCATGAGATTGGTAAAAATTTGTAAAATGCAACTCCAAACGATGAGAGATGAATGATGGAATTCTTTTTTTTTTTTTTTTTTGGGATTGTTTGTTCATTCTGTGAAGCTCATGGTATCAATATTCTCAATATGGATGATGTGTTCATAGTTATGGGGTTTTCAATGCGTGACACGGTGAAAAATTTGCATCATTTTCGTGTGGAAATGTTTTACGTCATCATTGATATGCAACTTCAAGAGCTGAATGATCGTTTTTTCGAAGTAAATAGTGACTTACTTCTTTCTGTTGCATGTTTGTCTCTAATTCATTTGTTGCTTTTGAGAATAACGAATTGCTTCAACTATGTGAGTTTTATCCAATAGATTTTGACGCTACGAATATTTTGGAACTTGATGATCAGCTTGATACATATATTCTTGACATGCGCACTGATGAAGATTTTGAAGGATTGCAAAGAAGTTGGTTGCAAAAAATAAACGTGAAGTACATCCATTAGTGTACAAACTTGTGATATTGAGTTTAATTCTTCCCGTGGCTATTGCTACAGTCGAGAGATCATTTTCTACAATGACTTATGTCGAGAATAGTCAGCGTAAAGGCCTCAGAGATCAGTTGTTGCATGATGGTTTAATTGCATATATAGATACATATTTACTTGAAAATATCGAAAACAACGTGATTATGTAACGTTATCAAAGTATGAAAACGCGTTTTTTTTCCTTTTTTGGTCTTTTTCGAGGGAAATTTTTTTTGGGGCACTACCCCTGAACCCTCATAAAGGCCGTTAAAAGAACACAGGTCCATTTGTGCTCCAATATTACAGAAAGCCTGGGTCTGCCATGAGAGTCATCGTTCTTCTTCGCAGCCGTCTTTTCCTTGCTACTTCGCCATGAGTTTTGTTTGTCTTACTTCTCCTTCTGGTGCGCTTGGTTGCTTCGCCATGGTTCAGCTACCACCTCGTCACCACACATTTCGATCGGTCCTGTGTAGAAGCCCAAAACTTACTCGCTACTCCGCCATTATTATTGTTTTATCTCTTCCTACCTCCTTCAACGTTACAGTAATCCCTACACGTGTGAATGATATTGTTTCGTTGTGTTGAAAAGAAATTTTGTTCACATACTCGCTTCTTCATCTTACCTTGAACTTCATCTTTTACCTAGACTAGACATATATATCTTTTAGAAGTTTTTTATGTCATTAGTACGTTGAGTGGTGCAAGCAACCTCAAAGTCTTTTTGTTCTTTTAGCACTGACACAATTAATAACAAAACATTATTGACAAAGCTCGAGTTCTTCAATTTTGTTTAGTTGGAGGTTGTGTCGTACTTTTTGTTCTATAATTGTTGCTTTTGGTATAGATGGACTGGTGGTGGTGTTTTGTGCTCATTTGATGTTCAGTATTGCCATATTTTAATTTCAAACTTGAATTCATTAAACATAGTGTTCGAGTTTGTTTGTTTTGGTGTTTTATGGTTTGGGCTTATTGAATACTATTGAAAATGATCCCCAAATTGGAAGCTTTTATACTTAAGAGGGCCATCTTTGGCAACCCGTTAAAGTTGGAGGACTTAAAGGTGCAATACTTGAAGTGCAATAGCTGGATCTATTTTAATTGCTCTATTTGTGAACCATTGATTAAGATCATATGGTTGGGATTAATTTGGCAATTGATATACCCTTTGACTTTAGCTCATTTTGGATGCAACTCAGGAAGAAGCACTCTCTCTCATTACGCATTCTGCCCTATCTCTCGTTCGACTTTCTCCACGGTTTTTGAGAAATATTTCTTGTGTGTAATCTTTGTAGTATGATAGTATGGGTCAGTTTGTAGACTAGATTGTGAGTAATATTGTGTAGATTAAGGCACGATGTATGTCGTTGTGTGGAGGGTTTGTTCTTGTTCCTTCAGAAGGAACTGTGTGTTTGCGAACGTGGTTTGATTCTTGTCATCTTGAACTCTCTTGGAAGGTAGTTTGCTAGTGGATTGAGCTTGATCTTGAGCCCCCGATGTAGGTGCGATTGACACCAAACTGGATCAACAACCATGTTGTGTTCGTTCTTGTATTTTCAATTCTTGTTTGATTTATTATGTTATCTGTGATTATCACTAAGTATGGCACACGAAAATCCCAACAAAACTGATACCACTTCTAGGGACCATTGATATCAATTTTTCTCAGTCCTGAGCTCAGTCCCATTCTCAAGTGAGGTTTCAACACAAAATCAATTGGTAGTGAGTGGAGTAACTCACTGAAGTTATATGATGATTTATTTTTTTCCTCACAATTGATGTGGGACTTTTTGTATACTCAACAAATACTTTACTTTTTCCTTTCATAGGTTCCTAGACCTTTTGATTGATAGGGTTTGCTTAACTGAAATCTTGCATATTTATTAACTAAAACTTCCCTTTTTGATATGCGAATAGGGTTCGCTCTTGTTGCGTACTTGGTGTGAAATTTTCAAATTTGAATGAAACTTTATCTAATGGATGTTTTTAGAGGTAAATTACCTATGTACATTTTCTTTTTGTATTTTTTTATTTTCATTATGTTACCTTGGAATTTAAAATAAAATTTATGATTTGAATCTAAAGAAAATGCCTTTTGAATATCTACACTTGCATATGTTATATTTTAGAAAACTTCCATTGATCCCTCTTTACATTTCAAGTGAAATTTTATTGTTGTCTATTTTTGGGCATAATTTGGATGACTTATTATCTATTTATTGAGAAGAAGCTTCATTGGAACTGTCCATTTTGGCTTTGGTATTCAGGAGCACATTGGACTTGGAATCAAGTAAATATATTACATGTACTTTCTCCTCGTGTTAGCATATTTTCTTGTCTACCCCTTGTGATCTTTACACTTTATCTACCTATACTAATGTTCATTTGGTTTATGCATGTGTCCTCGTAAATTTATTGTCGTTGTCTTTGGTGTTTCTTTGATTCTATTAAATTCAAAATTAAAGCTATTCAATTAGTTTCATGTTGTTGTCATAGTTCATTTTGATTCTTACATGGAAAGTAGTGATTTTGAGGCAGTAAGCGGACTTATCTTTATGCATTTTCTCTTGTTGGAGCTTTACCATTTCCGAAGGATGTACCTCGGCTGAAGCAACTTAGGCTATGTTTGATAGCCTATGTTTTCTATGGAAAATGCTAATTTCTCATCTATTTTTACATCCTAGCTATTTGGTACACTATATTTTTTCTAAAATTGAATTTCATGGTATAACACTTTAAAGCATATTTTAACTTATTTTTCATGGAAAATTGGTTCTAGTGAGTTGGTGGTATTTATTTTTCATGAAAGTTGGAAAATTTTGAAAATTATTTTCTTTTCCATGCAAGTTTAATCAAACACAACCTTAGAGTTGAAAGCGTGATTATTCTTAATGAGAGTGAGCCCTATGAAACAATTGTGTTGAGCTTCCACTCATTCCTTTTTGACCAAATAAGTATTAGAAATAGAAATGTTTGTATGGTTATTGCCTCAATTTTGTGAAACTTATGAATAATAATATTCGGAGTAATGATGATGTAGTAGTGATGTTAAGAAGAACATCTTATCATTGATTCATTGGAATGAGTCGTCTTCATTGGAAACTCATCCTTTTAACTCATAAATCTATCTTGTCATATCTCAAAAAATACTGTAAAACTCAAATTATGCGAAAATTATTTTATTTTTTATTTTTTGATTTGAGTGTGAAAACATTTATGTTCAATAATATTTCGCGATGTGAAATCTCCCCACAAGTGTACGGGTCGTGAAAAGTAATAAAGTGGACAAACGAGTCCGGAATATCGTTCTCACAAAGAATGCTATTAAGTATCGAAATATTTTAGTTCTTATCTATATTTAAACAGACAAATTTGTGTTGATGTTTGAAATCAAAACTAAGAAAATAAATTAAATAATTAAATTGCGAAATTTTTGTTTTGTTTTTAAAAATGATTGTAAAGTAGTTGAGAATTCCGATTTCACCTAACCAATTAAATTATCTCCAATTCCATGTTTTATTTCCTAAATATGTACTCCGTTGAATTCACTAATGTATATTGAAATTTCTCTATCGAGTTTAAATCAATTCTACCTAAACAAGTCAATCATGTATCTCTACAGAGGGTCCGAATATTCCTTATTTAGATGCATAACACACAGGAATTCACACACGACCGCAATAATAATAAGAGTATACCTCTATCTCTTGTCCAATTACCATATTTATTACATTGATCTAAGTTATTGATTCACCTCTCGGATTATGGAAATAACTCATTAAATCATGAATTATTAGTCAATTAATTCACGCATTAAAAACAATAATAAATCAATACATGCAACGAAATCGTTAAAACAATGTAATTTGGAATTAAAATAATAAAGTTAGACTACAACATTCATCCCAACATTGAATTTAGTTACACATCATATTTAAATAACGAAAACAATAAAAGAAAACGTTCATGGAAAATAACAAAAAAGAATGGAAAGCTTGCACCAAGAATCAATTCTTTGTGTTTTTCCAATCTTGGCTCCACTTTGCTCCAATCTCCCAAGAATTTGACGTTGAAATCCCAAAATTATGATGTTCTTAAGTAAGATAAAGGTCATGATTTTCGTGCCAAGATGTTGTATTTATAGTTGGTGAAGTGACCTAGTTGAAGAAGGAAAGAAATTCGTCAAACCCGCGCACGAGTTTTTTCTTTTATCTGCACAGTGTTCAGTATCTCGACCATATCTTTCTATTCCCTTATTCTATTGAGGTAATTCAAAGTGTGTTAGAACTGTAACTTAATGGGCTACAATTCGTCCGGAAATAGGATTTTTCCAATTCGAACGTTTAATGCCCCAAAATCAGGTCTCAAAGTACAATTAATAATCTTTCCAGAATCTTGTGCGGTTGAAATTAATTTATGATAATATTCTTATCACATTTCATTCCTTTTTGACTTGTAATTGCATCCAATTGACTCCTAAAAATCCTCAAAGTATTTTCTTGTTATCCAAGTCAATAATTGGATATTTACAAGTTAGTCCTTCGTGTTTAATTCACTCTTCAGTCATTCAACTTTCAATTATAACAATATAGTCCCCATACTTTGGAATATTCTCAATTTGCTAGTTTCAACTCTCCAACTTCTTATTTATTTATTTTGGCACATTGCTTCTTTCCCTGTTAACGTCATTAACCCCTTGATTGTCCAATTTAGCTCAAATTAGCATCCAATTGTGTATTTTTTCATCAATTGCTCAATTATCATGATTTGAGATATTTTCTGAAAAGTAAATAAATAACCACAAATTAAATAATAATTATTTTAAAATGATAACATAATATTCTAATTTAGATATACGAATAAGTGTATAAAATACACTTATCAATTAACTTGTAACTAATTTACATGTTGATGTTAAAAGGATCACATAAGATAAGATCCTAGGCACAGGAGCTGGTTTCATTCCTCTGAAAGTTGTTTATTGGGTTTATGATCTTTTACTGCTGTTTTATTATGCATGTTATTGAACATCTTATCAATAAGAGTGACATATGAAAGTTCATATGTCGTGAAATTTCATGATTGTCTACAATTCTGTAACTTATTTATTTAGATGTTCATTGTTCATTTGTTAGTGCTCTTATTTTGTTTACTACATTTCTTTTATTTTGAAAGTACATTGGAGACTTTAGAATTTTACTTATTATTTGCAGAATTTGAAACCTTTATCGTGGTTTGACGACGGTTTCATAAAAGTTTGTTGGATTACTAGCAAACATATAGGATTTTGAAATTTACGATACAAATCCTTAGACATTATATAAGTTATAAAAGTGCAATATTATTTACTTCCCTAAATGAACTGCATTCACTGCATTGAATGTGCACACGCTATTATATACTCAACAATAATATGATATGTGCATCTTAATAGCTATGTATAAATATTGTACTTAATTATGATTTGAATTAAACATTTCTATTGTTGATGTTTATAATTGGAAACCAATCCCAAGCTCAAGTGTCCCTGTGCTATCATATATATATTCATTAACTATTAATTCTTGATCTCACACGTTGTCTAATTGTTATATCATGATAATTGAAGATTTTTCGTAATTATTATTTTAACTTCTTCATTTTGTAAACAAAAGCATAATTTTATTGATCAAATGTTGTGTTTGATTGGAGGATGGAAATGGAAACCATTTTCACACCTTCACCTAAGAAAATAAATTTCTTGATTTCAAGGAAAATTTGCACTTTTTGACTTTGGGTGGAAAATTATTTTCATGAAAATTTTGTCTATTAAACATTCAAATGTGGAAATTGGCTAGAAAATATTTTATTTTCCATCATTTCTCATTCAATCACACAAATCCTCACTGATTTTATTCCCTACGAAACAAGGGCATTTTTTTAAAATTTTAATAATTATTGTAAGGATAATTATATTGACACTACTAATTTTGTTAACCACACCACATTATATATACATATTTATTAAAATATGAATTTTATAATTACACTACATTTATTTTAAAAATATAACTTTCATTGAATAAAATGAAAATAAAATATGGTACACAATAATTTAAAAGGCTACAAAAAGGAGGAGAAATGAGGATTTGTAGAACCAGAATCAAGAAAGGATGAGCTATAAGAATTATGACAAATAGAACAACAGCGGCCATTCATAATCAGTACAAAAACTCAATCCAATCCTTGAGAAAACAATCTGTGATGCAAATTCTTTTAAGTAAAGATTCAGTAAAAAAGAATTCTTTTAAATTTAGAGTTCTTCATTTTACACTGGCACAAAATTGATTGGATTTAGCCAGACTTTTAGGGCTTAATAAATCTCAATTAGTGCACGTGTCATTTGTTAAATTGCTGTTTGATTTGTTTTTGCTTCATTTGATCTGAATTTTTAGATTTTTTTTTCAAAGCAGTAATACATATATAATTTGGAGTTTTTAAGATTTGTGGTGTACACGAGGATAAAAAAGAATAAAACTATTATAATTAGATGGTTATTTATGTCAATTTATTTGTGATCAATTTAGTAAATAAAAAAAACGTGATGTAATTAATAAAATCAGTAGTGTCAATATAATTACAAGTATTGTAATAGAATATTATTATTTTATTATGCATTTTATATTTGTTTTGATCATGTAAAAATATTAATATTTTACGAATACTTATCGACATAAATATTACGAAAAATAACTTTCATACATCGCACGGGGTAAATACTAATAAACTAGAATGTTCGTTTCTAGAAATTAGGGACACTGTAAATATAGTATTCATTTGGTAACACTATTTGGTTTATAAACTTCTTTATTTATGATTTTGAGGTAAAAAGTAATTGTTAAAAATTGAAGCGAAAAAATGTGTATGATTAAAAAATGATTTGAGAAATTTTGTTCTTTATAAAAAAAAAAAATATATTATTTCACCAAACGGATGAAATGAATCATGGCCCTGCGCGGGAACAATTTTCCATAAAACCCACCCGCTGACCCGTCTAAAACACTTCCTGAAGGCTTCCACTGCAATCCTTCTAAATTTCTATCGAATGGCTCGAAATAAGGTAAACAATTAGGTTTTGATTTAATTTCCATATTCAACTATCAAATAATTTCATTTTACCGGGCATATTTGTGTAAGCTCTTTCATTATCATTCAATTTTTTATCATTTGATTTGTTTCTTGAAAATTTACGCTACTTAACTGTTTATTCTTTGATTCATTGCTAGCCTTGAGCTGTTCTTATGTGTGTCTTTATTATGCTGTGATGTTGAAATGGATGCAAAATAAGAAATAAAGGTGAAATCATGGATTTGAGCTTGGTTTTAGGTGATTAAGTTTTTAAGTCGGTAATCAAAGTAAATTTATTAAATTATTTAGTTTTTAGAAAAAAAGGTTGGAGTTTTTATATGCTGTAGTTTTCTTTTTCCCTTATAGTACATTTTTACTCAACAGGAAGGTTTAGTTCTGGTGCTTGATGTTGGTCCAACAATGCGCGCTGTGCTGCCAGAGGTCGAAAAAGTTTGCTCTATGTTAGTGCAAAAGAAGGTCTGTTAAATATTTTTTTATCTCTTCCTACCTCCTTACTTTTTGACCGTAATCATTGCTACATTTCGTAGGGGATGGACGTCTGTCACATCCTGGTAAAGGCGGTGTCACATCTCTGACTTCATCCCTTGTCCCATCTTTACATCCGAGGCGCACTGTAAGCACCTCGGCTAAGTATAAAGCGCGTCTGCTAGACACAAACTAATTCGGCCTGAGGAGCTTGTGTGCTTTTCCACCTCAGCCATTGGTCCAGGGCGATATCCTAAACTTTAATCACGGGTTAAAGTCCATGGGGCCCTCATTGGGCCTTCACTGGTGGCCCAATGTGCCACATTTTGGGTGCAATCTCAACACTAGTCCTTCAAATCCGATGTGGTCATTTATAGGCAGATCGAATTTGCCATAGGTTCGAAATGCCATTCTTTAGTAAGGCTCGAACTCAAGGTACAGTCGACCTTTTACGCTTGCTTTCCCCTCCAGACATAAGTTGGGATTATGCTAGCATACTTTTTAGGCGGTACATTTAATACAAAGAGGCTGCTGGTATCTATTTCCGAGAAATATGAAGAGGATGGAAGAGGACGCGTTACCGCGCGTGGTACACACTTTGGTAGCTGAAGGGTTTCTTCCTTTCTTTCTACAGCTGGTGCTTTGATTAGCCATTTCCCCAAGAGACGCGAGTTATAAAATTAATCATGAGACTCAAAGCCCAAGGGTTTGGGACTATTGAGTTCCTTATAAAGCTTCCTTCATCCCAGCATTTCTCCTTTACCAGTTTCTCAGAATTTTCGTAGTAGCTTTTTCGCAAGAAATAATAGCATCCTTCCTTTTTCTTGCAAGTCTTTAAGCATTTCTTTAGGATTCTTCACCCGAAAAATCGTCTCCACTGTCCAACACCTTCCATTGGCGTGTTTTTCCTTTCGAGTGCACAACCTCGATCGTTCATTTTTTGAAGATAAATTTCTTTTCCTTTGCATGCGCAAAACTTTTTCATTTCTAATTTTTTTTTAGTGCAGGTTTGAAAACTTTGTTTCGCATTTTGTTTTCATCTTGGTGAGTCTGGCTTATTTTTAAGAAAAAATGGAAAGAGTTGGGAGAATGTGTTTACAGGAAATGTTAGCAATGTCGATTCCTGTCAGAGGTTTCTGTCCCATATCTTTATCTGTTTTTAGTTCCCCCTTCTTTAGGGAGCAGATTAAGAGGAGAAATAGAAAAATCAGTGGTATAATTTATTTGAGTAATTCTGACAGCGAAGGAGAAAAAGATCAGAACTATATGACTCATCTGTCATCCGAGGAGGAGGCATCTTTGAGAGAGCATCGAAACAAGCGAGACAGGGATTTGGGAAGAGAAGGGGCAGTAGGCTCTTCTTCCAGTCACCAGGACCTCGGTTTAATTGTTAGGGCCCCATCTAGGGCACATAGGGAAGAGTTGGGCCTGACCGCAGATGAGATCGCCCAAGTGGAGGATTGGGTTGATCAGGTTAACAAAGTTTCTGACTATCATGTTGATCCTGATCCAAACCCAGAATCATGGGAGAGTATTGAGATTGCCACTGAAATTCGAGGGGTTGACTTGGCTGGGGCCTCGGCAAAATTCAGGATGCCAGAAGGGGTTCGATTAGTACACCCTACACCTTCTTGCCGACCCTGCAGCCCTCCCCCAGGTCAAGCGGCCATATGCTACGATGCTCTATCTTGCGGGATGAGGCTACCCCTGCACCCCTTCTTCAGGGCGTTGCTTATGAGCTACAACCTGTGCCCCTACCAGCTGGCCCCCAACTTCTGGACACAGACTGTGGGTACTTGGTTAGTGTGGCAAGAGGTCAACCCTGACTATCCCATCTCACTGCACATCATTCATACCCTCTACACTTTGAAGAAATTACTTAGAAGGGAAAGAGACGTGAGGTCGGACGTCAAAGATTGGTATTACTTGTCTCCCAGGGGCTCATATCCTCCTGTTATTATCGGTCATCCAACCTCAATAAAGAACTGGAGGAACCAATGGTTCAGGGTTGCTGGGGAGTGGCAGAACTCTCCTGTAGACCCTAGTACAGAAATTACAGTTCCCCGAACTCTTTCCCTACCTAGTGAGTCTTGTACTTGCTTTAGTGTCTTTAAGTGTCTTGTATCATTTGCTTTTTAATTTCTATTCACTTTTCTTGATTGGTTCCTAACATGTTATTGGTTTATGGCAGGGGACACTTTTGCCCGCCTCCTCCCTGACGCAGGCGCTTGTTTGCTTATAAGGGTACTTTTCAAGGGGTCATTTAACAAAACAAATTATTTGTTAAGCACGGTCTTATGCGAGCCATGAGTAAGTCTGTTTCCTTACTGCCTTTATATCTTATGCCTCTAATGTTCATAACCCCCTCTTTCTTCTTTTCTTGTTAGGTTCCAAGGACTTCCCGAATATTTCTTTAAAAGGACTCATGGCTAAAAAGATCCCTCCTGCCCTTCGCCACGGCAGTGAGATTGAAAAGAAGCAGAAAGCAGTACCGGCTAACCTGCAAGTTGGGGTGGCAAAGGAGGTGTCCGAGGCGTCCACAACCCAACTTCATTGCTGCCAATGGGTCCCCAACAGCCTAGCATAGAAAAGGAGGCCGACCCCAAAAAAGCTACCGCAAAGGGGAAAGGGAAAATGTCATATAGGGGTGGCTCTAAGAGAGAAGGGGAGGCTAAGGATGTCTCTGCACCATCCTCATTCTCCGAGGATATTTCGGAGCGAGTATCCGAGGAAGATCCCGCCCCCTTGAAGAGGCTTTGAAGG
Organism: Ligustrum vulgare; assembly: GCA_963555705.1. Taxonomy (NCBI): domain Eukaryota; kingdom Viridiplantae; phylum Streptophyta; class Magnoliopsida; order Lamiales; family Oleaceae; genus Ligustrum; species Ligustrum vulgare. The sequence continues at coordinate 35,895,985 of OY743186.1, read as the reverse complement.
GGCAAGGACAAGGAATCCGCCTCCGCACCTCTACCGCCAGAAATTCAGGACTTAGAGGACGAGCCATCTGTGTCTATCCCAGATTTGGCTTATGAAGTGACACTTGAGGGAGCAGAAGAGCTCAAGCGCATTAAGACCAGTGTTCTCCCCAGAGATGTTACCTTCAGTCCTTCCCTGTTTGACTCCCCCAGCTCTCCTCCCGCTAGGGCCGCATTAATTACTGAACAATTTTGGACTAAGGGCTGGTCTGCCTTTTCTTCCAGTGCCAGTCCGTCTCAGAAGCTACTCGCTGCTAAAGCCATGAACGCCAGGGTGCTAGCCCTTATTGACGAGGTGAAATCTTCCGTGGAGGAGGCGCAGCGGGACAAGAAAGATGCTGAGACTGCTCTCCGCCATGCAGACAACATGCTAAAGGAAATTAATGACCTCAAGACTCAACCGTCCATAGCCCGTAAATCTTCCTCCGAGGAGAGGGCTAACGCTAAGCGCCTCCAGGAAGACAATGATAAATTGAAACATGACCTCTAGGCTTCTGAGTCAGACGTAGCGACTTTGTGCAAGAAACTGGATGACTTCAACCGTGCACAGTCCATCACATCTGAAGCTCTGACCGTCGCTAACACAGCAAAGTCTAATCTGGAGGCCCAGGTGGCAGCAGCCAATGAAAAATTAGGGAGGGAGATGGAGGCTAAGGCAAAGGCGGAGGAGGACCTTGCCTCTTTAGAATGGCGCATGCAAACTAGGATCACCGAGGTTCTGGAGTAGACCGTCATGACACGGGTGGAGAACGCTCTAAGTGCCAAAGTGTCAGAGGCTGTCCAGAATTTTAAGGACATTTTTGAAGAGACCCCAGAATACGAGGCCATGCAGAGGGTCTTTGGGAACATAGGGGCCATGATGGCTTTGGGGGACATGAAAGAAGCTTTCCCAACCCTGGATTTATCCTCTATTAAAGCCCTATACCCCGAACCTCAAGACAAGGGCTCTCCAGAGGATGTCCTTCCGCAGTGATCCTTTTTTATATTTGCCTTGCTGTTTGTTGTTTTTTTGTAAGTGCAACGACACCCGATATTGTAAATGTAACAATCATTCAAATTGTATATACTTTGATTTTATGAATGCAATGATAATTTTTTTTTCTGTCAATATCTTAGTTTGTATGACCTTATCTGTTTAAGTGTAAACACTTTCAGACACAAACGTCTTGTAGACATCGTACCAAGATATGTGTATAGTCCCTCAGATCTAAGTAGCTCAAGCCATTCATGTTTGCTGGTTAGATCTGATTTTGACCAATTTTTTGAACATTTTTGTCTCATGCTCTGTAACACCTATGTATACAAATTTGTATGAACTCCCATTGATGGTGTTAACACTTTCAACCCATACGCAGTGATCGTGGTGTAGGCTTATAAGAGTCCCTTATTTTTAACAAATTTCATGCACGACGTAGACATATGGTTTTATAACCAAAATAAATTTGAAATTTGTGTTTATCCATTATGTTTGTCTAATTAGTACTTAGTATAATCCTCAACGTAACTTACTTATGATTTTATAAAATCACATAGTAATGCTGTAACCACTAAAGAGGAATTTGAGTTATTGAAAATAGCGACGAAGGTGATCCGTGTTCCAAGGATTAAACAAAGGTACCCCGGATAAGTCCTTGATCATGTATGTTCCGGGTACCACCTCGACAGTGACTTTGTAAGGGCCCTCCCAGTGAGGACCTAAAGTCCCTACTCCTGGTTCTTGAGTAGAAGGAAGGACCTTCTTGAGGACTAAATCCCCAATGTTAAAGCGTCGATTTTTTACCCTTTTGTTGTAGTATCGAGTCATCTTTTTCTGGTACCTGGCCATCACCACTTGGGAATCACTCCTTTTTTCCATGAGGAAATCCAAACTAGCCATTTGTGCTTCTTCGTTTCTCACTTCGTCGTAATGAATTTGACGAAGAGAAGGGACTCCAATTTCAACTGGATATATCGCCTCGGCTCCATATGCCAATGAGAAAGCTGTTTCACTAGTAGTGGCATGCGAGGTGGTTCGAAGTGCCCATAGTACTTGTAGGAGTTCATCTATCCATGCGCACTTTTTGGACTCCAACTTCCTTTTTATGGTGTTTTTTATGGTCTTGTTCACAGCTTCGACCTGTCCGTTAGCCTGTGGGTGATGTGGAGATGAAAATAGTTTCTTAATTCCCAAACCAGTGAGTGCGGTATTCCGAACCGGCATATGACATTCTTCCAGATGAACTTTGTGTTGTTTGCCTTGGTAATCCTCATCAGGGGTTCCGCCTCGACCCACTTGGTGAAGTAGTCGATTGCCACTATTGCAAAGCAATTATTACCAGCACCTCTAGGCATAGGACCAATAATATCAATCCCCCACTTCGCAAAAGGCCAAGGGCTAGTCACCACAGTTAGCTTGTGATGCGGCTGATGTGGTATGGTTACATGCCTTTGGCACTTATCGCACTTACGCACGAAGTCATAGGAGTCCTTTCGCATAGTTGGTCAAAAATATCCCTGTTTAAGAGCTTTTCGGGCTAGTGATAACGCCCCGACGTGGTTGCCACATATGCCCTCATGGATTTCTTTCATTACATAACGTTCTTCCTTCGACCCCACACATCTCAGCAAAGGGGAGGTGTAACTCCGTTTGTAAAGCAGGTCATCCAAGAGTACAAAATTTGCGGCGTATCTTTGCAACTTCCGAGCTGCTTCCGGCTCTTTGGCACTGTCTGATGTTTCAAGTATGCTATTATAGGATTCATCCAGGATTCTTCTTCTTCTATTGCTAAAATCTCCGGCCCTGGCTCAATAGAAGAAGTCAACAAGTGCTCAATTGGGATCAGATTGCAGAGCTCGGAATCATTACTGCTTGCTAATTTAGATAAAGCATCGGCATTGGAATTCTCAGTTCTGGGAATGTGCTGTAACTCCACTTTTCTGAAATGCACAGCCAAATCTTTTACTTTTTTCAAGTAAGCGACCATAGCTGGTTCTTTGGCGGAGAATTGTCCATTAAATTGACTCACAACGAGCTGCGAATCGCTATTCGCCACTATGGACTTATTCTTTAAAGCTTTCGCGAGTCTCACCACAGCTAATAGCGCTTCGTATTCTGCAACATTGTTTGAAGCTTTAAAGTCAAAACGGATTGCACTGTGCAGTTTGAATCCTTCTGGGCTTATTAGCAATATTCCTGCACCGGATCGTCCCTCAGCCGATGACCCATCAACGAACAATTTCCACTCTCGGTTGTCGTCCGTGTTGTCAACCATCTCAACCTTCGGCGGGTGTGTGAATTCGACTATGAAATTGGTCAACGCTTGACCCTTTATGGAGGTCCGAGGCTCATAATATAGGTCGAACTGGCTGATTTCAATCGCTCACTTCATTAACCTCCCAGATACATCTGGTTTTTGCAACACCTGTCTCATAGGAAAGTTGGTGAAAACATGTATGGAATGTGACTGAAAGTGGGGACAAAGTTTTCGAGAGGCTGTGATCAATGAGAGAGCAAGTTTTTCCATATTTGGGTAACGTGTCTTAGCATCCAGCATGGATTTGCTCACATAATATACCGGGAACTGATTCTCATCCTCCTCTCTGACCAATACCGAGCTAACAACCTCTTTTGATACGGCTAAATACAAGTAGAGGGGCTCGCTAGCCTTTGGTTTTGATAGTAATGGGGCACGTCCCAAGAATGCTGTCAGATCGGCAAAGGCATGTTCACATTCCGGCGTCCATTGAAATCGCTTCCCTCCCTTCAAGACCTTAAAGAATGGCAAGCATTTGTCAGTGGACTTGGAAACGAACCGATTTAAGGCCGCAATTCTCCCCGTCAATATTTGCACTTCTTTTGGATTCCGAGGTGATCGCATGTTTAACAAGGCATTGATTTTGTTAGGATTGGCTTCGATCCCTCTCTTATTCACCATAAATTCAAGAAATTTTCCGGACGCTACCCCGAAAACGCACTTCGCTGGGTTGAGCTTCATTCGATATTCCCTCAAAACATTGAAGGCCTTTGACAAATGACGGATATGATATGTGGCGACCATGCTTTTGACCAGCATGTCATCAACATATACCTCCATGGTGTTTCCTAATTGTTCTGAAAACATGCGATTTACTAATCTTTGATAGGTAGCTCCAGCATTTTTTAAGCCAAATGTCATAGCTTTATAACAATAGAGTCCCCTATCTGTAATAAACGAAGTATGTTCCTCATCTGATTCATTTATGGGGATTTGATTGTACCCGGAGTAGGCATCCATAAAGCTCAGCATCTCATGCCCAGCGGTGGAGTCAACTAATTGATTAATCCGAGGCAGTGGAAAACTGTCTTTGGGACATGTCTGGTTCAAGTTTGAAAAATCAATACATACCCTCAGCTTCCCACTGTGTTTTGGTACCAAAACAGGGTTTGATACCCACTTCGAATACCGGGACTCTCTGATAAAGTCATTTTTCAACAGCTTCATAACCTCGTCTTTCAAGGTCTCATACTTGTCAGAACTCATAGGTCTTCTCTTTTTCCTATGCCCAGGACTTCGGGGATCAAGCTGGAGTCTGTGACAGGCCACTTTAGGATCGAGGTTTTCAAGTAAGAAGCTTTTCAGTTGATTTTTGTATTCAATCGGTGAATCCAATCCGATCTACAATTCCTTGATTGGATCAAGTGGATATACACTGAAGCATTCCAACCTTTCAACTTGGGTAGAGCAATTGTCTCCTGCCATTCTTGGGTCCAGATCTTCTTCCAGTGTCATTGTAACATCCTTATTTCCTAAAGGTCCTTCACCCAATCTTTCAGGGTCTAGAGCATCCTCGGCCATGGCTACATCACTAATCATGTTCAAGCTTCGGTCTTGAAATTTTCTGATTGCGTTTGTGTAACAGGCTCGCGATTCAGTTTGGCTCCCCCTTACAGTAGCAACACCATGCTCCGTGGGGAATTTCATGCAAATATACTTTGTATGGGTTACAACTCCTAAGTCAATGAGGTCTGGCCTCCTAATTGAGCCATGATAGGAGGAGATTTTGTCCATAACCAAAAATTTCATGGGGATTCTAGAAAGAGTTGGTGCTTGCCCTACCTCGGTCATGAGGGTTATGGATCCTCTGGGAGTTATGCTGTCCCCAGTGAAGCCATATATTGGATCTGGGACTGGAATGAGTGGAGTGATGATCCCCATCTTATCAAAAGTTACCCCGTAAATCACATTCACCGAGGCACCGTCATCCACCATCATTCGTGACAACCCATTCCGAGCATACTACTACCCTGATAACCAATGCATCATTGTGCGTAAAGTGTACTCCAATAACATCGTCTTAGGTAAAGGTGATAGGCTCCGTCCGAGGCATTCCAACAGGATGTGAATGGATATGGTAATTCACGTTGGCGGACTGCTTGGCCTCTCTGATGTATCTCTTTTGGGAGTTATTTGTGCTCCCACCTGGGTGGGGGCTTCCCAATATTGTGTCGATTTCACGAATAGGAGGGTCGGCCACCGGCGTAGGTGGTTCTCTTGTACTTTTAGCGTGTGCCGAGGAGGTATCCTGGCCCTTGCTCCTGTCTCTTTGACGATTGTCAATCCTTTCTTTAGTCGAGTTCTTCCACGGAGCTCTCCTATCAGCTCGGCTGAACTTCTGGCCACCAGGTTTTGGAGTTCTCCCCTTGTTAGGGGAGAAATCATTTCCTCTCCTTCCGTGCATCTTTTGGTCAGCTAACATGTGGATTTCCCTACAATCTTCTGTGGCGTGACCGTAATACCCGTGGTAGGCGCAGTAAGCCCCAATCATAGGTTGTTTTCCACTTCAGCTACTTTCCATTCTTTCTTGAGCCATGAGAGGATTCTGAGAAGGGGTGTTGGAGTGCAAGTTGGGGATAGCTTCCGTGATCTCTGTTGCATAGCTGGACCCTGTCCCCGAAAATGGACGCGGTGCACCACTTCGGTTGCTGCCGAACCTATCCTTGTTACCTCCTTTCTTGAGGTTTGCTTCATTAGAATACCCAAGATTGTATCTTCCTTGGGGGTAGTTGTCTCTGGCCCTGGCCATTTCTTCTGATACGATTTCCTCCTCCATCAGGTTTACTAGGGCGTTGTAATCCCTCGGTTTCCTACTTCGGACATCCCTCCAAAACATGCTCGTCACATCTAGCCCTCCTTTCAGTGCAGAAAACATTTTCGCCTCGGTGATGTTTTCACAAATGTCCATTTCTTCAGTAAATCGAGCTAGGTAACTTTTCAGAGATTCATCCCTTCCTTGCCTTAGATCCTGAAGGCGTTGGAGTGAGAGCTGGACAGGCATAGAGGAAACAAAACCATTTTTAAAGGCTGCTTTAAGATCTCTCCAACTGTGGATGCTACCAGGAGGGAGCTTTTTGTACCATCGTATCGCATTTCCCTCTAGGGTCAAAGCAAAAGCCTTGCACTTCAGTGCCGGAGTGGCTTCGGCTATTTCCATGCTAGCACGGTAGTTTAGCAGGTGATTGTCAGGGTCACCTCAGCCAGAATACTTTGTTATCTCTGGCATTTCAAAGTCATGAGGCACTGGGCACCTACAGATGCCCTCCGTGAAGAGACTTATCTCCTCTTCGTCATCCAGCTCGTATGAGGATAGTTCACTGTTCTCGTCATGACCGAAATACATTGGGTCATGGTATTGGTCGTAGGATGGTGGAGCGTACACCTGCCTTTGTGGTGGCAAAACTCGGCCGTAGTTTGGCCTTTCATGGGTCGGTAACTCATTACGAGATTTGGTCCGAGCTGCTTCGGTTCTCCTTTCTTGCCTATTCCCAGGCTCATGCGTGGGGGCCAACTTTTCTTCTCCCGCACCATGCTAGTCCCTATGCATTTGACTCTGCGACGAGGCTTCTTCAGCTCGTCGCTCTCGCCTATTTCTAGGCTCAGCTGCATTGTGCCGACCTTGATCAGTTCGACCCCCTCGCTTGCCTCTGAATAACCCTCATATCCGGCTGAAGACACTGCCAGATTTTGCCGGCGAAGCCTCCCTGTGTCTAGCTGGGAGTTGGTCTTGTTCTTCAGGTGCTTCATACTCCGGATCCTCTCCGTAGAGGGGCTCAGATTCCACCTCGGCAAATGCCTGTGGATCTTGATAAAAATAAGAGGCAGTGGCAGCATCGGATGGTGAGTAATGGGGCTGTGAGTATTGCGGGGGTATGATAGGCTCGTTTATAACATACCCTCTAGCTATGTAAGCATTCATCGCAGTAGTTTGTTCTATCTTCTATTTCTGCATTTCCAGCATTTGGGCTGCCATGCGAGTCATGTCTCGCAACATGCGGCGATTTCGATGCCGACGTGGACGGTTAGGTTGGGCCCTCCCCTCGTTTGTGTTCTCACGAGGCCTTTGAGGAGCCTCCTCCTCGCTGAGCCGGTCATTTCTACTCATACGAGGGTTAACATCACCGTCACTTTCGTTCATGTTCAGAGAAACTTCTTGGTTTTAGTTTATCTTTCAAAAATAAACGGACTTTTATCTCAACACTCTAAGCCTTTTTCAAGGTTGTTAAACTTATATTTCAAAGTTATACGCCTTTTTTTCAAGGTAAACAAACTTATGCTTCAAAGTTTTACGCCTTTTTCAGGGTTAATAAACTTACGTTTCAAAGTTTTGCGCATTTTTCAGGGTTAATAAACCTATGTTTCAAAGTTCTTACCTTTTTCAAGGTTAACAAACTTATGTTTCAAAGCTCCTGCCTTTTTCAAGGTTAACAAGCTTATGTTTCAAAGCTCTTACCTTTTTCAAGGTTAACAAGCTTATGTTTCAAAGCTCCTGCCTTTTTCAAGGTTAACAAGCTTATGTTTCAAGGTCCTTGCAGTTCTCCGCTCTTTTGCAAGAGGTTATACGTCCTTTTTCAGAACTTCTTTTCTATGTGTGGCTTTTCATCATGCGTTTTCGTGGTTAGCAGTAAAGGTTCCCACAGACGGCGCCAAAATGTTGATCACAAAGTCCGGCTGGACCTTGGACCAACACATCTTAGCTCCTTCCTCTTGAACATGTGGATCTCCTGCGCACTGTGACAAACGATCAGTTTGCAAAGGGGGCCGAAGTGGCTCCCATTTGCACTCCGATGCCAAAGTCAGTGCTCATTTCAAGCAGATATAAATTGGGTGCGAGAAATATAAATGTGTAAAAGAGAGAAAATGGAGTGAGAATAAGATATTTTATTAAGAGTATGAAATTGCTAACCCTTTACTAGGCGGGAGGGGTGTCATATTTATAGAGGAACTCGTTGTTTTGGATCATGACACGTGGCGTACTTTACACTTGTCTTCACCCTAGCTCTTGGAGGAGACAACCTTGCTTTTTGACCGTAATCATTGCTGCGTTTCGTAGGGGATGGGCGTCTGTCACATCTTGGTAAAGACGGTGTTACATCTCTGACTTCATCCATTGTCCCATCTTTACGTCCGAGGCGCACCGTAAGCACCTCGGCTAAGTATAAAGCGCGTCTGCTAGACACAAACCAGTTCGGCCAGAGGAGCTTGTGTGCTTTTCCACCTCGACCATTGGCCCAGGGCGATATCCTAAACTTTAATCATGGGTTAAAGTCCATTGGACCCTAATTGGGTCTTCACTGGTGGCCCAATGTGCCACATTTTGGGTGCGATCTCAACAAACTGCATTCATGTGCATTGAATGTGCACACGTTATTATATACTCAACAATAATATGATACGTGCATCTTAATAGCTATGTATAAATATTGTACTTAAATGTGATTTGAATTAAACATTTCTATTGTTGATGTTTATAATTGGAAACCAATCCCAAGCTCAAGTGTCCCTGTGCTATCATATACATATTCATTAACTATTAATTCTTGATCTCACACGTTGTCTAATTATTATATCATGAAAATTGAAAATTTTTCGTAATTATTATTTTAACTTCTTCATTTTGTAAATAAAAGTATAATTTTATTGATCAAAGGTTGTGTTTGATTGGAGGATGGAAAAGGAAAATGGAAATGGAAACCATTTTCACACCTTCACCTAAGAAAATAAATTTCTTAATTTCAAGGAAAATTTGCACTTTTTGACTTTGGGTGGAAATTATTTTCATGGAAATCTTGTCGATTAAACATTCAAATGTGGAAATTGGCTAGAAAATATTTTATTTTCCATCATTTCTCATTCAATCACACAAATCCTCACTGATTTTATTCCCTACGAAACAAGGGCATTTTTTTAAAATTTTAATAATTATTGTAAGGGTAATTATATTGACACCACTAATTTTGTTAAACACACTACATTATATATACATATTTATTAAAATATGAATTTTATAATTACACTACATGTCTACATTTATTTTAAAAATATAACTTTCGTTGAATAAAATGAAAATAAAATATGGTACACAATAATTTAAAAGGCTACAAAAAGAAGGAGAAATGAGGATTTGTAGAACCAGAATCAAGAAAGGATGAGCTATAAGAATTATGACAAATAGAACAACAGCGGCCATTCATAATCAGTACAAAAACTCAATCCAATCCTTGAGAAAACAATCTGTGATGTAAATTCTTTTAAGTAAAGATTCAGTAAAAAAGAATTCTTTTAAATTTAGAGTTCTTCATTTTACACTGGCACAAAATTGATTGGATTTAGCCAGACTTGTAGGGCTTAATAAATCTCAATTAGTGCACGTGTCATTTGTTAAATTGCTGTTTGATTTGTTTTTGCTTCATTTGATCTGAATTTTTAGATTTTTTTTCAAAGCAGAAATACATTTATAATTTGGAGTTTTTAAGATTTGTGGTGTACACAAGGATAAAAAAGAATAAAAATTATTACAATGAGATGGTTATTTATGTCAATTTATTTGTGATCAATTTAGTAAATAAGAAAAACGTGGTGTAATTCACAAAATATATAATTACCCTTATTGAAATAGAATATTATTATTTTATTATGCATTTTATATTTGTTTTGATCATGTAAAAATATTAATATTTTACGAATATTTATTGAAATAAATATTACGAAAAATAACTTTCATGCATGAACTAGAAAGTTCGTTTCTAGAAATTAGGGACACTGTAAATATAACACTATTTGATTTATAAATTTCTTTATTTATGATTTTGAGTGATTTTGAGGTAAAAAATAATTCTTAAAAATTGGAGCGAAAAAATGTGTATGATTAAAAAGTAATTTGAGAAATTTTATTATTTATAAAAAAAAAAAATATTATTTCACCAAACGGATGAAATGAATCATGGCCCTGCGCGGGAACAATTTTCCATAAAACCCACCCGCTGACCCGTCTAAAACACTTCCTGAAGGCTTCCACTGCAATCCTTCTAAATTTCTATCGAATGGCTCGAAATAAGGTAAACAATTAGGTTTTGATTTAATTTCCATATTCAACTATCAAATAATTTCATTTTACCGGGCATATTTGTGTAAGCTCTTTCATTATCATTCAATTTTTTATCATTTGATTTGTTTCTTGAAAATTTACGCTACTTAACTGTTTATTCTTTGATTCATTGCTAGCCTTGAGCTGTTCTTATGTGTGTCTTTATTATGCTGTGATGTTGAAATGGATGCAAAATAAGAAATAAAGGTGAAATCATGGATTTGAGCTTGGTTTTAGGTGATTAAGTTTTTAAGTCGGTAATCAAAGTAAATTTATTAAATTATTTAGTTTTTAGAAAAAAAGGTTGGAGTTTTTATATGCTGTAGTTTTCTTTTTCCCTTATAGTACATTTTTACTCAACAGGAAGGTTTAGTTCTGGTGCTTGATGTTGGTCCAACAATGCGCGCTGTGCTGCCAGAGGTCGAAAAAGTTTGCTCTATGTTAGTGCAAAAGAAGGTCTGTTAAATATTTTTTTTTATTTGGATTTCTTTTTGCCACCGACTTCTCTGTTTAATAATGTGGGTATTGGCATTGTAATATTTATTCTAAACTTCTAATATCCATTTTCGCTTTATGCAGATGATATTCAGTAAGAATGATGAAGTAGGACTTGTTGTATTTGGAACCAAAGGTATTTTTGAGTGTTTTATTCAAAGTGTGACGCTAGACGAGGAATTATATTATTTTTGGGGTATTAGTTTTAACATTTTCTTGATAAGATGTCAGATTTTTGCTACCAAGGAAAGGTACTCTTATAATAGGAGATCACTTGCATTATGGTCACAGTATCAAACACGTCAACTTAGATTCCTGAAAACTCTTAAATTCTTATAACAGATTGTCACTAAGAAGTAAGAATTAGAGTGGAAAATGTACCTCTGTATCAAGAGTTATATATATGTTGCAACTTTCTCATTTGACAGGTTTCTGCACCATAATTTGATTGTGACAGTGTTAGGTGGATCTTATAACAGTTTTCACTAAGAAGTAAGAATTAGAGAGGAAAATGTATGTGTGTATCAAGAGTTATATATCTGTTGCAACTTTCTCATTTGACAGGTTTCTGCACCATAACTTGATCGTGACAATGTTAGGTGCTCTAGAAACTCGTGTACTTTTGATGATTTAGAATTAAGACATTGAATTATTATCTTATATGCTTCCATGACAAGAAAGCTAATGAATATTCCATGGTTGGATTTTTCAGATACTAATAATGAGTTGACAAATGAAGTGGGTGGATATGAACATGTGATGGTATTGCGGGATATAAAAGTTGTTGACGGAAACCTAGTTGAAGCTTTGCAGGAGCTTCCTCGTGGGTCTATACATGGTGACTGTATCCAAGATGTACACATAATTAGGCACTGGGATTTGGTCTAGTTCTCAGTTTTGAGTTCACCCCCCCCCAAGATTTTGTTATTTTGATTTCCTTCTGACATCAATTTCTTTGCTTCTCCTATGTTCTAAACACACATCTTAATATCATAATGTAATCGATCCTTTACTATTCCCCTCCCCCTTCTTCTCCTGTCCTTTATAGAACTCAACTTTTAATATATAGCCATTTGTTACTATAGTATGGGAGAGCATTCCACTTTTATATGTTTTCCATATCATGATCCTTTGTGCCTTAACTTTCTTGATAGTTATTGATGCCATTGTTGTTGGGATGGATATGCTAATTAAAAAGTACGGGCAAACTAACAAGGGAAAGAAACGACTGTGTCTTTTAACAAATGCAGCTTCTCCTACCAAAGATCCATATGATGGAACCAAGGAGGATCAAGTCAACACCATTGCTGAGCAGATGAGGGCACATGGCATGAAAATGGACTGTATAGTTGTTAGAGTAACGCAAGATTTGGATGTGGATAAAAATGTTCTGGAAGAGAATGATTCCTTGTTGAATGCATTTTCACATAAATCTTCCACGAAAACAGTTCACGTTGACAGTCCAACTTCATTATTAGGTGCGCTAAGAACTCGGAACATATCTCCAGTGACTATATACAGGGGTGATTTTGAGATGAGCTCCAAAATGAAGATCAAGGTGAGACTCCAGGAAATGGTGGCATATTTAGCTATATCATGCACTTAGCACTACGAAGCTCATGTTTTATTTTTTCTTTGTTTGCATCACTCTCTCTTTCTTTATGCAATTTTTTTATGATTCATTTTATATTGACTTCTGCTTAATTAACGAGTTGCAATAGAAATTCTTATAAAATGTACAGCTTGAAGATTATGTGATTAATGATAGGTTTTAAGTACTTTCTGACTATATCTTGTGCATGAAAATTTCCTATGGGTTACGAAACCTATGTGTGATCACCGATAAAAAAATTAAAAAAAAAAACCCTATTATAGACCATCATTTGTTCCTGAAAATTTTACAACTTGCATATTTTCCTTCAAGGTCTGCTGGATGGGACAGTCTGTGTGCTAATTGTTTAGAATCTTCTTATGTACCATTCAAATGTGATTCAATAGTGCATTTTTTACGTCTAACTTGTTTCATGTGTAGGACTCGTTAACATGTTATTGGCGTCATTTTTCTTGTTTTTTTAAATTTGTTTTGCTGTTAGGTATGGGTCTACAAGAAAACATCTGAAGAAAAATTTCCCACCTTGAAAAAGTATTCTGATAAAGCACCTCCAACGGATAAATTTGCCACTCATGAAATCAAGGTTGATTACGAATACAAAAGTGTTGAAGATCCTGATAAATCTGTTCCACCAGAACAAAGGATCAAAGGTTACCGCTATGGACCTCAAGTAGTTCCTATATCATCTGCAGAGTTGGAAGCATTCAAGTTCAAACCAGAGAAAAGTGTGAAGCTACTGGGTTTTACAGATGCTTCAAATATAATGAGGTAAAACCTAGCTGCTTCTAGTTGCATCTATATGACTTCTGTGTTAGTTAATTTTGATTGGTTAGGGAACACAATTTCACGGTTTGCTTTTTTCCTCTCCATCCTTCATCTTCTTAAAGGCACTATTATATGAGAGATGTCAACATTTTTATTGCTGAACCTGGCAACACAAAGGCCATTGTTGCAATTTCAGCCTTAGCAAGGGCATTGAAGGAAATGAACAAAGTAGCAATTGTCCGTTGTGTATGGAGACAAGGACAGGGGAATGTTGTTGTAGGTGTTCTAACTCCTAATGTATCTGACAAACATAAAATTGTAAGTTATTACAAGTTAATTTGCAGAATTTCATTTCTGCCTTTAGCACGTGGATTTACATTCACTTTGTCAATTTTGACGTTCTTTTTATGTTGGGACAGCCAGATTCATTTTACTTCAATGTTCTTCCGTTTGCGGAGGATATCAGGGAGTTTCAGTTTCCATCTTTCAGCAACTTGACCTCATCAATGCAGCCAAATGAACAACAGCAAGAGGCAGCGGATAAGCTGGTCCAGATGCTTAATCTTGCTCCTACTGGCAAAGAGGTTTTGCGACCCGATCTCACACCTAATCCTGTTCTTGAGGTACTTATCAATGGCATTTTCATACACAGGATGTTGCAAGTCACTAAATTTTCATCTAAAATTGGTTTATCTATTGACTAATACCTTGTTCGGCAGCTGTCAAGTGCATTATAAACATTTTTTTGTTCAAATCTCGAGGTAAATAAATGGTTAAAAATTGGAGAGAGAAAAGATGTGTGGTTAAAAAGTTGTATTGAAAATTGGAATGATTATAAATAAAAAATAATCAATTTATCCGAACACATTGTAAATCTTAGATGGCGTTTTGTTTGTATTTTATTTTGTATTTTCATTTTCGAAAATGTTTTGTATTTCCTGTTTTTATTTTTGTTTTCAAATCTGCTGAAAACGTGTTTGGTTTGTCATTTCTGAAAACTGATTTTGAAAATGAAAAGCTGGAAAACACGTTCTATTTGAAATTTTGCAGAATACTACTTAAATTATTTTTAATTAATTTGCTTGCAGAATATTACTGACTCAAACTTAAATTTCCTTTCACAATACACTGAAAACATGGGTACATACAACACACTAATGTGAGCATTAAGAATCTATATTAACACAACTTGATCAGGTTCGGAATTTGAGGAAGCTCTAGTTCTATTAAAATCCAGAAAATGCAAGTTCTTTCAAAACTATCAGAGTCTATTTATCAAGACATTTTTTGAAATATAACAACAAGAATTTTCACTAATTTTTTTTTTTTGGTAATGTTGATATTGAATTCAACAAAATTTTATTTAAGCTTAATTCTAAGTTAGGATAATTCTTAAAAAAAAAAAAAAAATCTTTATTTAGGCTTAGTTTTAAGTTGGATAATTCTAAAAAAAAAAAAAAAAAAAATTATATTAAGCCTAGTTCTAAGTTAGGATAATTTTTACAAAAAAAAAAAAAAAAATTCCAAAACTCGTTTTCAGCGTTTTGAACATTTTTTGCTGAAATACACACAAAACGTCAAAAACGAGGTTTAGGGCGTTTTGTGTATAATTTTTTTTTTCCAAAATGCGTTTTCGAAAATGGTAAAGAGAACGCGTTTTTAGTATTTTCGAAAATAAAAACAGAAAACGACTTCAAAACAGTAAAGAGAACAGGGCCTTAGTTTCCATTGCTTTCTCATACCACAAATTCTTGAAAATTCCTTCATTTAAGCCACAATGCTTGGGTATATTATTATTTATTTTTTCATAGAAGTTCTGGAAACATTGCATCGTTTGTACTGCAATGCCACTTCTTGCAGTAAAAACACTTAAACTTGGCAGTGCATCTTGAAAGGCTACTGTTCTGGGAAAAAAGCCTTGTTAGCTATTTGAACGGAAATTCCTACCAATGATGTTTGTGATTTGTGCTTCACAGATTATGTTCTTTTGTTTTTTGTTTTGTTTTTTTCTATAAAATACTTAGTATTTGGTCTACATGTCAGAGATTTTATCGCTGCCTTGAAGTGAAATCTAAGCAACAAGATGCAGTTGTTCCTCCACTTGATGAAACCCTCAGGAAGATAACAGAGCCTGATCCTGAAATTATTTCTCAAAATAAAGCTGTTATAGATGAATTTCATAGATGCTTCGAACTCAAAGAGAATCCAAAGGTTATCTTGGCCACTCATCATATAATATATGCAACCAACTTCTACAGAATTAGCGGTTTTTCTTACTCAGTTTATTCTGCAGCTCAAGAAGTCTTCTCGAAGATTAATAAAAGAGAAACCAACTGGATCAAGTGAGGAAGGAGTTGGCAAAGGTGCTGATGCGCAAGCCATTGATGCCATTGAGTATACATCTGGAGTCAAAGTTGAGAAGATAGACGATTTGAATCCTGTACAAGATTTTGAAGCCATGATGTCTCGCAGAGATAGTACAGAATGGGTTAATAAAGCAATTCAAGATATGAAAAATAAGATTTTTGATATTGTGGAGAACTCCTTTGAAGGAGATACGTACCATAAAGCACTAGAATGTTTAGTAGCTCTCCGCAAGGGTTGCATTCTAGAGCAAGTAAGTTTTCTTTCATGCTCTGTATGCCCCCAGGAAATTCCTAAGATGTTAAAAGCCTACACATAAATGATGCTTCAAATATTTACATATTTTGTTTGGTTTAAACTTTAATATATTACTAGGCCCTTGTTTGAGACCCATTATTTCATATAATGCGGTTTGTAATAGTAAATTTTTGGAGAATGTGTAGTTAAAAAGTAGGACATTTTTTGGGGGTTTATGTGTAGATTATTTTATTGGTAGAATTTGTGGTTGAAAATGAATTTTGAAAAACAAAAAATGAGATTTTAAATAATGGGTACCAAACAAGTCCTAGATGATCAGTATTTCATATTTATTGGCATGAGATCTCTCTTGGATATTTCTTCTGCTTGTTGGCATCTCCTCCTTCCTAAATGTTATTTTAATCTCTTGCTGAGTGAACAACATTATAGTAGGAAGAACCGTGGTAATGTTGTTTTAAGAGTTATTAATGATGCAGTTCTTATGTGTGATTCTTAAAAATTTCTGCCATTGTCAAATTACAGTTGCACTGAGGGAAACATGTCTCGTGATGAATAAGCACATGATTTCAACTATACCTTGGTTCCTATCTGAGAATGCTAATTGGTTAGCTATAAAAAACAAATTGCTGAAATTCAAGCGACTTCCCCGAATTGGCATTGGAAATGTAAACTGGTTAGCTACGAGAAACAAGTCGCTGAAATTCAACTACTTTTTCCAAATTTGCATGAGAAATATGTGTTCTGAAATTGTAGTGCCCGTTTGTTCAACGACTTTTTCCAAATTTGCATGAGAAATATGTGTTCTGAAATTGTAGTACCCGTTTGTTGAATCTTTTTCCAGTCAATGTTGAAACAGCTGTTTCTTCCTTAAACAGGAACCCAAACAGTTCAATGATTTCCTGTGCCATCTTGTCAAATTCTGCCAAGAGAAAGACCTCGAAAGCTTCGGCGAATATCTTGCATCACATGAAATTACACTGATAAGCAAGAAAGAAGCACCTGACAGGTCTGTTTTCTTGTTAAAAAATAAAATAAAATCATGCAATTCTTCATTCCATTCAACTTTTACTTAATTTCACCTCATACTTTAAGCAAAATGCTCATTGTTGGCACATATATTCTTGCTATCCAAACAGTGAAATTTCTGAAGATGATGCCAAAAGCTTTATTGTTAAAAGGGAGCCAAAACCCGAGCAAGGATTGTAAGAATTGAGCCTGTTGCCTGGTGGCCTCTAGTTTTGCCATGGGGACGAGAAATGCACACAGATGTGATGATGATGTATTCCGTACTCCAATCTTTGATTTGTAACTATGTAAGTAAAATGTTCAACTGGAATCACATCAGACAATGGATTTGAACCTTTCCAATTCTGAAAAGTTGCATAGTTTTTCATGCCTATTTCTCTTTAAAAAAGTCTTCTCTGTTTTAATTCTTGGGAGGATGTACACTTATGGTACTATGTAAATTGCGTAACGCAGTTGTCTAGATTCATGAATTTTCTTCGAGCTGCAAATCTTTAAATATCACTTTTCAATCCCTTGTTTGGTCCAGAAATTTTTGAACAATTTACCTTGAAAATTTATTTTCAACTGAGCATTTTTATGATATTTATTACTTTCACACTTTTTAACATTTTTTCAACTACACATTCTTAAAAAAATTCAAATTTACTTCAAAATATCCTATACCAAACGGGCTAAAAGCCTAAAATAAGTAAAGTTAACATCATCTAAGTTTTGTTTCAAACAATGTTAAGATATATTATTTTTGTTATTTCCATGTGTTTCTTTGAAAGTATATCTTCGATTAATGTCAATTAAGTAATTTGCTTGTTTTCAATTTGATCATTTAAAAAAAATATTTTTTTTACAATATTCAATTTTAACAATATATTTTAATATTAAAATATTCTACACATAAATTTAAAAACTTTCTTTCATTTTCAACTACACAAGTGTGTTATTGTTTTAAAATAGTTTTTAAAATGAATAGTGATTTTTAGGAGAATTGATAGTTGAAAATTGGTTAAAAAGTCAAATATTGTGAACTTGACTTTTAATGAATGATTAAAATTGAGTACTAAAAAAAAAAAAGTGAAAATTTTAATGAGAGACAAGTTGGAGAACTTAAATTATTTTTTATAAGTTGACTTTTTAGTCTGACACGATTAGTAAAATCTTGAGATGCTTAGAATTAAAAGATATGAGAAAAATAAAAAATACCCATAGATGGCTTATCAGAAATATATTCCATATTATTAATATAACATAATCAAAAATAAAATAAAATTGCACTTCCATCTACCAAGGCCCAAGGGTAAACAATACAAATGGTCTCCAATCTTTGAATTTCTTGTGAAAATAGTTCCTATCTTTTAGATTTTGACATTTATACATTCAAAAATGCCAAACGTTGCGCAAATAGTCCATACCGAAAGATTTCGTTAGTTCCCACCGTTAAAAACGTGTAAATAGTACAAATGATCCCCAACATTTGAGTTTTTTGCGATAATAATTCCTAACATATTAAACTCATGTTTGGTGTATTTAGTTTGTAACTTACAAACGCTTGATATATTTAATCTCTAACATATTAAACCCCTTGTTTGAGACAAGTTATTTCAAATAATGTGGTTTGTAATTATAATTTTTTGAAGAATTTATGAATAAAAACTATTTTTTTTATTTATGTGTAAATTATTTTATTGATAGAATGTGTAGTTGAAAAAGAGTTTTAAAAAATAAAGCACAATAAAATATTTAACAAAAATTCACCGCATTAACAATTCAACTTATTGGTAAAAATAAGAAATTCATGGAATATAAACAAACAAATACATTGTGTAACAACCCGGGTCCCACTTAACGGGCTGTCCCGGCCATTAGATGACGGCGTACTGTCCCCACCGTACCAACACGGGTCTTTTCAGCATGCTTTGTCCTCACTCGCACGCTCCCGGAGAAAACTTCCCAGGAGGTCACCCATCCCAGAATTTCTCCAAGCCAAGCACGCTTAACTTTGGAGTTTCTAACGATGGACTTCCGAAAAAGAAGGTGCACCTTGTTGGTATGAGTAGTACCTATCATTTCTTTTAATCTTTCTTAGTCGGGGTATTACAATCACCCCCTGTTAAACTCGCGACGTCCTCGTCGCGCTTAACACATCTGAGGATCTGTTGCCAGGCGTTGGGATTCTAGAGGTGGCTCCCGCCCTATGGTGTAGCACTTAGTTCCCGATTTTCGGCTGACGGCCGGCTCTGATACCATTTGTAACGACCCGGGTCCCACTTAACGGGCTGTCCCGGCCATTAGATGACGGCGTACTGTCCCCACCGTACCAACACGGGTCTTTTCAGCATGCTTTGTCCTCACTCGCACGCTCCCGGAGAAAACTTCCCAGGAGGTCACCCATCCCAGAATTTCTCCAAGCCAAACACGCTTAACTTTGGAGTTTCTAACGATGGACTTCCGAAAAAGAAGGTGCACCTTGTTGGTATGAGTAGTACCTATCATTTCTTTTAATCTTTCTTAGTCGGGGTATTACACATTGGACATCATTTTTAGGAATTGAATAATAAATATGTTTTTATCAGTTCTACTTTCGATTTCAATTTTTCGATTTTGAGAATCGATAGATTTGAAAAGTAAGTTTGAAGAATTTGTTGTTAAAAAGTAAGATTTTTTTTAATTATGTGTAAATTATTTTATTAATAGAATGTGTGAAAGGAAATGAGTTTTGAAAAAAAAAAAAAAAATTTTGATAATCGATATCGACCGGTTCTCAAAATAAAAAATCGAAATCAAAAGTAGAACTAATAAAAACATATTTGTTATTCAATTCCTAAAATGACGTGCAATGTATTTGTTTGTTTATGTTCCATGATTTTTTATCAATAGGTTGTATTGTTAATGTGATGAATTTTTGTTAAATATTTTATTGTGCACTTTAGAAATTCAGAATAAATTTTATTTTTTAAAACTCGTTTTCAAACACACATTTTACCAATAAAATAATTTACTCATAAATCCAAAATAATTCTTAATTTTTAATCACAAATTCTTCAAAAAATTATAATTACAAATCACATTATTTGAAATAACTAATCTCAAACATGGGCTTAATATGTTATGGATTAAATTCGTCAAACATTTGTATGTTACAAACTAAATACACCAACATGAGCTTAATATATTAGAGACTATTATCGTAAGAAATTCAAATGTTAGCGACAATTTGTGCTATTTACATGTTTTAAACATCGAAACTAACGAAATCTGAAGGTAGTGATCATTTGCGTAACGTTTAGTAATTCTAAGAGTATAAGTGTCAAAATCTAAACATTATGAACTATTTTCACAAGAAGTTTAAAGGTTGGAAACCATTTGTGCGGTTTACCCACTATCTACCAATCGTGCCAATTTTTTAATTGAATATTTGCATCGACAAAATTTCCATGGAAATAATTTTTCACCCAAAGCTAAAAAGTGCAAATTTCCTTTGAAATCAAGAAATTTATTTTCTTAGGGTGAAGGTGTGAAAATGGTTTCCATTTCCGTCCTCAGATCAAAGACAACCTAAGATGTTTGAAAGGTGTATATAGAGGGTTTAAATTATAAATGGATAGATATATTTGTGGATCTCTAAAAATTCTGAAGAAAAGAGAGGTTTGAATTTGAATACTTTTTATAATGTTTAAAGAAAATTAAAACGTAATGGGTATCAGCAAAAAGCCCGTCTAGCTCAGTTGGTAGAGCGCAAGGCTCTTAACCTTGTGGTCGTGGGTTCGAGCCCCACGGTGGGCGTTTCTGCCCTTTTTCCCCTCATCCTTCTATTTTTTGCACCCTTAACGGTTCATATACCTGTACCAGTACCAACACACCCACTTCAATTTCATTCCAGAGCTTTTGGTTTCCTATTTCAACTTTCACGAGTCACGATGAAATTTACGACTACTTTCATACACAGAACAATATTTAGCAATTTAACGACTTTCCAAATTACTAAGATATATTTAGCCATGTTATTCAAGAGTTGCGTTCCTACTTCCTCGCTCGACAAGTCCTAGATTTCTCACATTCCAGGAAAATTGTGTTCACCAAAACTTACTTTATACCCTAACAATATCGTTTTAAGAAAACCCAAGAAAAAATATTCGAGCGTACGTTATTCAGCTTTCCGACTGCTAGTTTCATGCCACATTGATGCCACACGGGCAACTGTATAATCTGACGATGAAACGAAAACATCAAAACGAAACCTGCATTAGAATTCATGTTCCAAGAATTGACAAAGTTTCATGTCGGCAAATTATTAAGTATCGATCAGGTTCAAGCGATAACACGACGCTGTCATGCAATCAAATCATCAGCACTCGAAAAGCCATGCCAAACTTGATATAAAAATTTCTAAAAGAAAATTAAATAGTAGTACTTGTAATGGCTAAGTATTCAAGAAAAAGCCCCTATTCCAACCACAATCTCGTACAATACAATTCTTGTTAGAAAAGACTGAAGGGTTAAGCTTGCGAGATTTGTTGGGTTCAAAAAAACTATTGAGCTATCATATGACATACTTCCTTCGGAGAGCCGTGGTTCACTGCAGTGCAATTGCAAATTTTTTCACGAGGAATGAATTGGAGGGGCTGCCCACAGCTTCACTTTCTTGTCAACGCTGGCCGTGGCTAAAACTGACAATTGCCTATTTTCTGTTCAAACGCATAAATTATAAGCAATTTTAGATACAACAAGTAGATAATTCAGAGAGGGGCGCCGCCTGTGGCCCAAGAAATTAAATGAAGATACTGGAGCAGATAAACCAGGAAAAAGTATTGCTAAAAAAGAAGAGCAAAATTCAGCATATGATACTCTTGAAATTCAAGAGAAAATACCTATTGGAATGGTTGTAGGTGCCCATGCCAAGTCTGTAATCTCACCTGCATAATATATTGCTTGCATTATATATTTGCAGAAGAATTTCACAGAAAGATAATCTGAAGGTCAAAGCTGAAGAGCCAAAATCAATAGTCAGAAACTAAATTATGATTGTATAATCACAACGTTGGACTCTATGATCACAATGTTGGACAAGATTAACCCATAACAGTAATAGGTCATTCGTCGTATCTGCTAAAACAGATAGAACAGATTTATTTTATACAATTCCAAGATAATAACAAAGGCAAAAAGTTGTGCAGTGGTAATATTTTTCAGGCAGCCTTCGGTAACAAAATCTGAGGAGAACCATTTTGCGCATCTCACTGAACCTTCTATAACTAGCATGAAGATTATTTCGTAAGTGAAATAAATCACTGAGAACACAGAAACCAGGCGGAACTTTTTCTCTTCTTTTTTTTTTTTTTTTTTTTCCTTTTTTTTTCTTGAAAATGAACTAAGATAGAACTTGGTTCCATCAAAACGAGTTCATTTGCAGTTCAACACATACCAGGAGACAACTAAACAAATGCAATTTCAAAAGGGACAGGATATGATAACTAATGACGCATCTACAGATTTTACAACACTACTAGTAAAATGTACTCCAGTACTACCCAAATTTCTGGATGAAACTCATTCACAGACCAAACACAAGATTAAATACGATCCTGACAACAGCAAATATCAAGTAGAATCCTGAATTCTACTGTAGTGTGCGGTGTGCCCTATATTGATGTACCATGAAGATAGTGAAGCTTTTATAAAGTGAAGAATTAATAGTCTCCAGAATTTCATTTCTTTAAAGATTTAAAAGGTTATGGTCGAAGCAGCTGTTATCAGGGATGACTAAGTTAACCGTGACATTCCGGATTGATAACTTTAATAAAATGAAGAATCTAGATATGGACCTAAGGTCCTAAAGGCATAAAAGGGAAGCTCTGAACTATTGAAAATAGGCTTACCATCGTGAGCATTGTCAGCTGTGTCCAAAACCTGCCCCGTCTCAGCACATAACCACTGCAGTGTTGAGCCATGAGTTGCTGCCAATATCTTTCCATCAGGGGAAAGACAGAGACGATCATAGTGTAAAGTCGTCCCATTTGAATCAGAAAGTGGAATGGGAAACACCTTCAAAGTCTTTGGGTCCTCATCTAGATTATATCGAACTTCAAGAAAACAATTAAAGAAGATTACCACGATGTATAATGTAACAATTCTAGTCTCACAGAAAGCAGAAATTCTAGTCTGGCAAAAAGCAGAAAAAGGGAATATTTAGGATGACACCATTGACTTCTGAAAGGACATCTCTTTCTCAGTGACCACAAAGATCACTAGTCATAAGTTTCAATGTTTTCATGATAAGTTCAACTGCCCAGTATGTTTTTATGTTGTTTCTATCATCTCTTTGATATACTATTAAATCTTGACATTTTAAAAGAAATAAATCTCCAGGCTTGTAATGAAGGGCATTTTGGATATACTCTTCACAAACTAATCTATAATAAATTCCAAATGAGAAAATTAAGGCTCAAGTCCCCAACCTATGGAAATGTAGCAAGCACATATCCAGCCGTCAATTCATACAAAGTGGTCGGTCCTCAATATTTTATTTTTGTGGCGTGTGGATTCCCACAGTTCTAATCTATTTGGATGTTAAAATGTCAGATCATTGATCCTTACTTCCTTTCCTTTCCTTTTCTTCCCCTTTCTCCTTTTCATTCTCTTTTCCTTTTTTGATTAATTTGAATTTCTCATTAAAAATAAAGTGTGTGCTTATTTCACCCTTCAGAAGTGAGTTGTGTGAGGCTCATGTGGCACTATAATGTCCAAATTGATGCAAACCGTCTAGTGAGGACCACCCACTTGCTACATTTTATATAGGTTCGGAACCCTAGTAATTTCCCCATTCTGACTTAGAACAATCCTCCTTTCTCAGCTTTAGATTCAATGGAAAATAACTGGATAATGGTACGGAAGATAGCTACACATACCATTGATATTCCACATTCTCATCGATCCATCCTTGGATGCAGTGATGATTTGTTCCGAATTTGGAGAAAAGCACAGCCAAGTCACCGCACTCTGAAAATCAGAAATACCAAATAAACAAAGAAGGAAAATGGAGCAGCAGGTACATATTCAAGGCTTTGAGCTATGAAAGTTACATACAGGATTAATTGAAAAACGACATGATGTACCAAGTGTTATTCAACTAACTTAAGCTTCGTTTGTTTATCAATATTGTTTATAAATAGTGACGTGACAATATTTTGTTGGTCATTTTTTTTTAGAAGTAAAAAATGGTGAGCGAGAATTTTTTATCATCCAAAGTTATCTACTTTTCAATAAAATGGTCCAATGAGATGTTGTCATACGACTGTTTATAAACAAAAGTTGCAATACACATGCTTAATACAATGTAATTCACAATGAGCTATGTGGACAAAACAACTTCAGTTCTGATAAGATCCTTCCAACAATTTCCTTTAATAACAAGTATTTTTTCCATTTCCATTTTTTTTTAGTTAAATATCAATTAACACTCACGCTTCGATAAATTATCTCCACTGAAGTCTGAAGTTGAGATAATAAACCTAACCCCCAAAGTGACGTTCATGCAATTTCCAGAAAGTCGATAAAAGGGTCATGAATCCCCAATATGTTTACAGATCAAGGTTGGAAGAAACAACCTTAGCAAAAATTTATTATTTCGAATTATTTCAAAACGTGGTTAACTCAGATTCACATTTAAACTAGGACTTTTAACACAAGTTAGAATGGGAAAGATGAGCACAGTAAACAATGAAGCATCATGAATGTACTTAACCTTGTGCCCTTTGAGCTGCATGACTCTGACAATCTCCTTCACTGAGCCATCTTTTGAATACACAATTTCCCAAACCTGTCATAATTAATCTCGTATAAGTAAATGGAAGTATACTGATTCATATACAGATATTTAGCTAACCTACAACAACAATGTTCATTGTTAAAAATGTGAAATCAGGTATTGAGATGTTTTTCTTCCTTAGGCAACTCATAAGCCTCTAGGGGCTTGAGGCGTATCCCTCACCAACCAGGAAAAAATATTTAAAGAATATCAAAATTAAAATAACATGTAATATTATTAAAAAAAAAAACTGGAAAATTCCAAAAACAATATGTTAACTATATTATCACTACGAACAAGCACAAAATAAATCAATAAAAAAATAAGTTACGACTCAAAAAAAAAAAAAAGTTGAGTCACCCATATGATCACTCGTCACAACAACTGAGATCATATATAGAGACTGATACACCAGAACAAAAACATTAAATATTAAAAACAAAAGGCCAAAGTAAGTTACAAGAATGATTGTCCTCAACAGAAGCTGATGCAATCATGCAACTGATGTACATTTTTTTTCTTACAAGAACAAAATCAACTGAGAAAGTGAAACGTGAAACATAGCACACACAGAAGTATGCAAGCACACCCACTCACGTCTAAATTACATGAACAAGCGAGAGGGGGGGGGGGGGGGAATTGACCTTCACATCTGCAGTAAAAGCAGCGGCAGCAATAAAACGCCCATTTGGAGATATGGTGGCCATTGTGTTTTTGAGCTGATTTGTATCTACATTACCCAATCTCTTTCCAGTTCTTCCATGCCAAAGTATAATGTCGGTGCCTGAAGAGTAATAGAAAAGTCAAGAGAAACGAAAAGTCGTTGTGTTTAAAATTCTCTTTTCTTTTCCTTAGAACCAGTATTCTAAAATGCGCGAAAATGCGCATCCAAAACGCTTCGAATTAATGGTATGCGCGTAAAAATGCAATCAAAGTTTTTGTTGACCGCCTAGGGGTGTTTAATCCCGCTTAGGTGAGTTTAATCCTGCCTAATTTTTTTTTTTTTAAAGGTTAAAAATCTTTTTGTTTATATAAAAATATATTTAATGTTTTAAAATAATATTAAAAATACGAAACGCATTATGACGCTTATTCTTCGCATTGACATGCTTAAACTTGTAATTCTTGATTCTCGACCTCGACGCCTCGCAACGCATTATGCCTTTTAGAACATTGCTTAGAACAAAGAAGGATGTGAAGTACTGAGCTAGTTCTGCCATCATACAATCGACACATTTCAATACGTTAAACCACAATAGTAAGTGAGACTATGAATTAATCACGTATTGATATTTATCCATTACCTTTTAATTGGTTACTGTGAGAGCATTCCAAGAACTTTCGAAGTATAGGAATCCACCATATACCAAAAACTTAACTAGTTTGTCAGAATTAAGCCCCCTATTTCGTCACCATTTTTTAAAAACAAATTTATTCAACACTCAATCTCAACCCTTCATTTTAGTTAAGCCTACTATTTTTGACTTTTTAAACATTTTTTAACCACACATTCTCCCAAAAAACTATTCAAAACCACATTATTTCCAAAATAATGGGGGGCCTAACAGGGTCTAAGTGTCATGGAGTTAATTTACTAAAACATATGCTATTACACCATGGACATCAATAGAACTGAAAGATGTTCTTTCCAGCCATTTACTTACAATCAACAAATTCCAAAGGTTTTAGATAAAGAAAACAAATAAAGTAAATAACAGTAAAAAATGGTAAAATTAATGAATGAATGGATTGGTGAATCTGCGAAAAAAAAGGCATCTATAATCATTACTTCCCGTTCCATATGATTGGTGCTGATTATTAACTTAATTTTTTTCATTTCGAAAAGTAAAATTTTCGCAGGATAAAAATGCTGAAGAAAGAAAATTAAAAAACTGCTGAACATAAAGACCTTTTTTTTCTGAACCATGAGAGATTATTATAGACATACTGACCAAGACACAAGCACTATACTCAATCAATGGCCTTCTTATTAACGCAAATTCATAATTGAGCAACCAAAACTTCGTCATTTCTCTTTGGATGAATGAAAGTAACCAACAAGATTGGAAAGATATATTCAAACAGAAGATTCTTTAAGAAATCTTAAAATTAATTGATATAACAGGACAAAAGAAAAATCTCAGAAAATACCTTCAGAACATGAAACAATAATTGTGCTTCCATCAGCAGTGCCATAAGTTGCCTTAGTTCCTGCCAAAGTGAGGATGGCCCTCTTATCGTGAACTTTATGATGTTCCCATTTAATTTCAGGGAGAGGAAGCTTGGCATGCTGCTTTTGTTCACCAGTTGTCTTGGATTTTTCTTCCCCATACAAGTATAAACATGCACCAGTAAGTGTCTGGGAAGCCACTACCACAGATGATGCATTATCAGCAAATACCACTGCTTCAGGATGACCACCAGCAGGCACGTTAATTCTCAGAAACCTAGGTGAAATTGGGAATAAAATAATCAATGGAGATAATAAAGATAAAAATACGGGCTAGGTGGAGATAAGTAGTAGAGATCCATACTTGAAACTTTTACTTGAGACATCATCCAACCTGAAAATCCTGACACCACCATCTCCACAAGCTGCACCCACAAACAATATGTTACGTTTGCATGTTATACATTACGTTTCACATCTTCCAAATTTATTTGATTGAATTAGCACGTTTAATGGATTATTATAGACATACATGAAAAAAAAAAAAAAAATCTGAGGCATAAGCTCATCCATAGATACTTTGTTTAAAAAGGAAATCTAGACTAAAATGTAAATTCTCCACAGAGAGCATTTTTTGTCAAACCACTCGGGAGGAAAGATCCACACAAGTGTCTGAAAGCAAGTAGTAGAATATAAAGCAAGCAATTAGTAGAATATAACCTTAACACTGTCCATCAAATCATAAATGATCCCTGCAGTCATAAGGCAGGCCAAGTCCAACACAACAATATGCTATAATGCATGAGAAAAAAAACTAATCACTCTTGTTCCGAGCTAAATTTACCATACAGAAAACCTCATCAAGGGGCATCTTGAACCTGAGTTCAATATAAAGGAGCACCACCAGCTAGAGAGAGCTGGCAAATTTCACATTTAATATTTATTGATGGCACAAAATGAAAACTTCAATGAAATCTAGCTCTATTATTCCCTAAAATGCACCGTAATTGAATAAAAACCTCCTTTTAATCACAGTAAGCTACAGTTTTTAGCAATCAGACGATTCATGAATAACACAAGTTGTTCTCACTATTAAACCAAAAGTTATACTGGTATGCGCCAAAACCCAGGTATCCTAATCATGCACCAAAACTGCAAAATACAATTCTTTGATATCAACCGAAACAAAAAGAGATTAAAACTTGGCTTACAAGTTGCTAAACTATGCCCATCTGGAGAAAAACATAGGCCCGTAACAGCATCCCCATGCCCTTTCAACGTATTCAAATCCAACGGATGATGTTTCTTGGCCACATCCTACATTCCACATTAGACCCAAAAAGTCAAAACAAATATTATACAAAATCCCACCACAAGCGCGCAAATGCATAAAGTAACTATATATACACATTTGTCAACAAAATGAGAATAATTTTATTACTTTATCGGCAGTGTGCGAGTGATGAGAATGAGATTTGTGCTGCGTTTTTTTTGTGGTTGAAGGCCTTGAAGAAGGTTTAGGGTTGGGGTTAAGCGACTCGGGCCGGGCAATCGAATCGATTTCGGATTTACGCTTCCGGAAATAGCTTCTGAATACTACAAATGCGATCAGAGCTCCGATAATCACAGAAAGTAGTATAATTGGAAGAGCCGCATCCATTTTCGCCTGATTGATTCGAGGTTTCTCAGCGGTTTATGATTTTCGGGTTAAAACTTTGACGATCGGATTGCAACGGTAAGGGTCGGTTTTCACGACTGTCACACTGTGTTATGTTCTCTCCAATTTTATCCAATTTCAACTAAAGTCGTGATGATCATCCATGTTTTAAATGAAGCTCCAGAGGAAATCTTAATCTTAATATATATAATAATAGTATAGCCGTCAAAAAAATCCACACATAGTTTCCCGCCATTTTTCCCTGCTATTTTAGGAAACTTTGTAATTTTAATAATTATTTTAATAATTGAATTAGGAAACTTCAATTAATGCAAAATTAATTAAAGGTGACATGTAATAAATGACCTATTGATTGTAAAAAATAAAAAATCTATAAAAAGATCAAATTGTATATTATTTTTAATTCTTTTGACAATTATTGTAATATTTTGAAGTCAAAAAAATATGCAATATAGGTGTCAAATTCATGATCTTAACGAGAAGTTCAATACAAGTTAACAAATGAGAGCAAACTCTAAATATATCGTTCTTAAAATTTCCTCAAATAATAAAAGGTAAAAGTTTTACTTATACTTTTTACTTTTTTTAATATTCAAATTCAATCTTTTTAATTTATCTCATTTAAGTCATAAAATGATATTTATCATTTTTTTTACCTAACTTCAATTTGACATAAATGATTAATTTCAAATCTTTTTTCTTATCAAATTAAAAGAAATAATGATATCCGATCTTCATAAGTAAATTCAATTAAATCATTTTAATTTCTACAATTTCAGATTTCGATAAACTCTTTGGTAATTTTGAAATTAATTTTATAAATTTACTCATTTTGTTCATTTATCTATTTTTTAATTTTTATAAATTTAAAATAAAATCAATTTGTAAAATATATACTACAGACTTTAATAATTAATTCATTGAATTCTATAGAAAATAAAAATATAAGGTTTTATCAAACTTATTCTATTTAAAAATAAAATATAGTCCATACATTTATTTAACATGCACAAAAAATAGTGTTGCGTGTGTGTGGGTAACATGGCCATTTTCAATACTTGGTGAAAAATAAAATGTCACATTGTATTTGAAACCATTGAATATGAGTAAGTTTGATATAAACTATATATATGATTTTAAATGTGCGATTGAAAGTGAAAGAATGTAGTATAAAAAATAAAATAATTGTCAAATCAATCAATTGAGTGGTTAAAAATTGATTTTCTTTTTTTAGAATGTGTGGTTAAAAAGTAATATGTGCAATTATGAAAAATTAGTTTTAAAATAATATGTGGTTGTTAATGAACATTAAAAAAAAATTATTTTTGAATAATCAATTCTATATGAATAAATAAAGTAAGGAAACTAGATAATGAACAATTAACTGTTAAAAAAATGCAATTCATAACTTTTTTTTTTTTTTGATATTTTGATTGTATATTGAATATACAATTTATGCATTAAAGTAAGAAATCTTATAGGGAGAAATGAAATTACAAATTATTCGCAATTTGTGTATACAAGTTATTATTATTATTATTATTATTATTATTATTATTATTATTATTATTTTATTGTATTATTTTTATCGGGCATTGTATTTTTACAACTTATTCAATAAATATTATTTATTCCGTGCATCGCACGGGTGCGATTACTAGTATATATAATAATAGTATAGCAGCCAAAAAAATCCACACATAGTTTCCCGCCATTTTTCCCTGCTATTTTAGGAAACTTTATAATTTTATTAATTATTTTAATAATTGAATTAGGAAACTTCAATTAATGCAAAATTAATTATATGTGACATGTAATAAATGACTTATTGATTGTAAAAAAAAAAATCTATAAAAATATCAAATTGTATATTATTTTTATTCTTTTGATAATTATTGTAATATTTTGAAGTCAAAAAATATGCAATATAGGTGTCAAATTCATGATCTTAATGAGAAATTTAATACAAGTTAACAAATAAGAACAAACTCTAAATATATCATTCTTAAAATTGCCTCAAATAATAAAGGTAAAAGTTTTACTTATACTTTTTACTTTTTTTAATATCCAATCTTTTTAATTTATCTCATCTAAGTCATAAAATGATATTTATCATTTCCTACCTAACTTCAATTTGACATAAACGATTAATTTCAAATCTTTTTTCTTATCGAATTAAAAGAAATAATGATATCCGATCTTTCTAATTAAATTCAATTGAATCATGTTAATTTCTACAACTTCAGGTTTCGATAAATTCTTTGGTAATTTTGAAATTAATTTTATAAATTTACTCATTTTGTTCATTTATCTATTTTTTAATTTTTATAAATTTAAAATAATATCAATTTGTAAAATATATAATACATACTTTAACAATTAATTCAGTGAATTCTATAGAAAATAAAAATATAAGGTTTTATCAAATTTATTCTATTTAAAAATAAAATATAGTCCATGCATTTATTTAACATGCACAAAAAATAGTTTTTTGTGTGTGTGGGTAACATGGCCATTTTCAATACTTGGTGAAAAATAAAATGTCATATTTTATTTGAAACCATTGAATATGAGTAAGTTTGATATAAACTATAGAAATTGTTTTAAATGTGTGATTGAAAGTGAAAGAAGGTAGTATAAAAAATAAAATAATTGTCAAATCAATCAATTGAGTGGTTAAAAATTGATTTTTTTTTTTTAGAATGTGTAGTTAAAAAGTAGTATGTGCAATTGTGAAAAATTAGTTTTTAAATAATATATGTGGTTGTAAATGAACATTAAAAAAAATATTATTTTTGAATAATCAATTTTATATGAATAAATAAATTAAGAAAACTAGATAATGAACAATTAACTGTTAAAAAAAACGCAATTCATAACTTTTCTTTCCTTTTTTTTTTGATATTTTGATTGTATATTGAATATACAATTTATGCATTAAAGTAAGAAATCTTAAAGAGAGAAATAAAATTACAAATTATTCACAATTTGTGTATGCAAGTTATTATTATTATTTTTTATTGTGTTATTTTTATCGGGCATTATATTTTTACAACTTATTCAATAAATATTATTTATTCCGTGCATCGCACGTGTGCGATTACTAGTTATTATTATTATTAGTAAAGTGATATGACTGTTTCTAATATAATTACTTGAACAGAATAATAATATTTGTTACATTTGTTTATATATACACTAATTTCAATAATGAAATTAATTAAATTAAATAATTAAATAATTTTATTAATTATATATATTAAGATCACAACATTGTATAATTTCAAGTCACCGAACAAAAATCTTTTAAGTTACAAATTATTTAGAGTCACGTGTCACTTTTTAGGTCACAATTTATTCAGGATCACAAATTACAACCACCATTTTTAAGGTCACAAATAATTCAATTTTAAGTTCACAAGTGAAAAAATTATAGGTCACAATTTTATTTTAAGGTCACAGCCACCATCACCACCTTCTCCAACCACCAAGACCATGATCACCGTCGCCGCCACAACCTTCTCCGACCACAAAGACCATGATCATCTTCGTCGCCGCCACCACCACCAACACATTGATCGATCAACTCCACCCTCACCACCAAAATAATAGACACTACCACAACATTCACCACATCGTCGACTTCACAACCTGCACCCCACCATTACCAGCCTACACCACTGCCCACATTGTCGTCCAATTGGCCTTTGATGGTCCAAGATTAACTAACCAAGAGGAGAGTGAATTGATTTTATAAAAAAAATTCGCTAAATAATATTGAACTTAAAAACAATGATTTAGTTATAAACAATAAATGTTATAGAAAGTGTAAATTAACTAAGTGATCTAGATAGATTGCTATAAAAGTGTAAATTCAATAAATAAAGTGTAACACCTCGAAAACAATATTGCACAATGTGGATTAACAAGTAATAATAAGTGTGATGTAAGTAAATAAAAGGGAGAAGAAGATGCAAACGATATTTAAGGAAGTTCAATCAAACAACTTGATCTACGTCCTCCGTTACTAAGCTCTTCGTTATGAGTAAAGTCAAATCCATTATATTGATAACTTACAATAAATAGTATCAAATCCTTAAGTGATTTACAATAATGAGTACTTATCATTAGGTGACTTACAACAAGGAGCGCATTTCCTTAACAACAATCGAGTTTTCAAAAGACTCTCGAAACCGTAAGATAAAAAATGATAAGTTTACAATTTAGGGAAAACTCTTTTAAACAAATGATATAATCGAATCAAGTATATAGAGAGTTTTGGATAACACTTCAGTAGGGTGAGGTTGGTTAGGGTGGTGCTATGAATAATTATTTTAATTTATAATATTATTATTAGTAGTAGCATTAAAATCCTAATTAAAACGTGATTTTTATATAGATAACACTTAAACTTGATTTTTTAAATTTGAAGTTTAAAAACCTGGGAGTGTGTAATTTCCTCAAAAGTTTGTCGAATATCTTTGGACTAAACATGGCCCTAATTTTAACTTTATTTCAGTTTGAAGCACTTTTGTTTAGGTCACAAAGTTTTACCTCATTTCACAAAATCTATTCTAAAAAATGGGGTAAAATGGGACTAACGTTATTTTGGTGTTTAAGCCTATGTTTGGCAAGCCTATTAAAAACATGTTTTTAAATAACATAATTCCTTAAATCAATTTTTAATCACGCACATTTTCTCTCCCCGTTTTTAACCACATATTTCACCTTGAAAACATAAAAAACGTGTTTTTAAAAAAAAAAAACTTTTAACAAAATAGAACCTAAAGTGAGAACTCTGATTTTCAACACAAACCCTTGCCATCGAAACACAATTTTTAGCATTATTGTCATTTGTCACTTGTGAGTTATATAAGCACATCCTTTATAAGTTAAAGTGTTAAGTTGGTAACTAACTAGTATTATTTTATTTTTTAAATCAAACAATCGCGCATGCAAAATATTCAAGTTAAGTTTGTAGACGTGAAATTTTTCGACAATCATGTTGTTGATTTTCGGTTTAACCTGCAAAATACTCGACTTAGACGGTGCTGATTTTGCATATAACGAAGTGAATAATTGTAATGGTTGGAGCTCTATTTTATGTAGATTTCAATCAAAACCAGCAACACAAACGACTTTAAACTGTAATTTCTCAATTACAGAAAATAAACTGTAATTGTGAACTATTTTTCAATTCATATATTAATAAACTTCTATTACAATTGCAGGAATTACAACCAAATGAATAGACTAAAGAGAAGAAATGTAACAAAAGATGGAGAAGCAGAGAAAGAGGAGGACATGACAGAAATAGAAGCCAGAATTTAGAGACAGAGCATACTAATAGATAGAGGGAGAGAACTGACTTTCCTATTTTCATATGCTAGCTTTATAGAGTGGCTGAGAATATTCTGGAATGGGTGAGTAATAAGATGGTGAGTGAGTGAGTGAGGATGAGCGAGGGTGAGTGTTGTGTAAATATCGCAAGTACACGATATCGCAAACAAGTAATAAAGTGGACTTTTTGAGCCTGAAATGTTGACCTCACGAGAACTAATTTACTTGTTACTAGCTTTGATTAGTCAGTTCCTAACTACAAATAAATGTCAAGATTATGGTTTTTGAATTTTTAAAATAGTGGAAGCTATTAAATATGAAAATAAATAAAGCAATTGAAATGATTTGATTTTTTTTTTATTTTCTCATGAATGAAAATTTTGGGACTCACGATAGTAATTTTGTTATCCTATTCAATTTCTCCTCTCATGTTATGTTTCGAAAGTATTGTTTATTCGAATTCACAATTTTATCCAAAATCTCACTTTCGAGTTTAAATTAGTTCTATCTAGATAGGTCAAGTGGTCAACCAAGTATCTCTATGATGATCAGAATAAGCCCTAAATAGATGCATTCAATGACAAGAAATCAAAATGATTATGACAACCACAACTATGTATATCTACCATTTTGTTAATTGCCGAATTTTATTACTAGGTCTATGTGTTAACTAACCTCTTGGATTATGAAAACAACCCACAAATCATCAAACTGGTGATCAAGCAATTCATGCATTAAAATACAATAATAAAATCAACACATAAAATGGTATGCCCCAAAACTAGAGAATTGAAATTGAATATTCAAACAAAATCAAATCATTCGTCCTAATGAATTATTTAGCTACTCATGCTAGAATCTAAAATAATAAAATTACAAAATATAAAATTCAACATGTCTTCAATTAACAAGAAAGAGTTTAGAATCTTGCACCACGAAAATTGATACTAAGCTTGAACAATATGAAACCCTCGATTTTGCCTCTTGCCTTCTGCCTCTTCTCTTCTCAATTTTAGAACCCTAGTAATATCTTGTTTTGGTCTTTAAATAGGGTGGAATAAGTTCAAGATGAATTTTCCAAGTTTGGCCCATAAAAAGTAGGAAATAAAATAAAAAAAATATGAAAATTGGCAAAAAATCGAATTTCCAGCCGAATTGCGGTCTGACCGCGGCAAACGGGGATTTAGAGAGACCGCTGTGTGATCGCAGTTTCCAAACTGTGACGCACCCACGGTTACCTTGTTTTGACCTTTGCAATTCAGCCACTGTTTTATTTGCAAGTCAAGTGATGCGAACCCCTTCGGTATATTGATCGAAAATTCCCACAACAATTTAATACAAAATTCAAGAAAGCTAAAGTGGTAAAATAAGCGATAAACACCTTAACCAAAGTTTAAATCTAACCCAAATTCAAGGATTAACTAACCCTAACCCAGTGGGTATCAACTAAACAAATTTCAAGATGACGAAAAATAAACAACAACACAAGAGTAATAATATTCAAAATATAGTTGATTAATTTCAAAGAAGAAAACAAAAACAAAGGAGGTTTAACATTACCTCAAAGGGGGTCTTTCAAGACCAAGCTCTCAAGATCGTTCAAATGAACAACCAAGTTAATTGTTTGAAATGAAAAAAATTGTGTATATAATGTACAAAATGGGCAAAAGATGCAAATTCGGAATTTGCAAGAAAAATCCCGTTTTTGTGAAATGGAGTATTTTGGTCGATCACAGGGTCAACCGAAATGGGACTTTCGGTCGACCAACCCTCAGCCGAACGCGACTGAGGCTGCCTTCAAAATCCTCTGCAGAGTTTCGGTCGACCGGAATGACTTTCGGTCGACCGAAATTGGCTGAGTCTAATTTCCCTTTAATTTTGGCTCCAACTTGATTTTTGGCTTGTTTTTCTTGACTTTAATTACTTGTTTAGCCTCGAATCTTGAAGCTCGTCGGGGTCGGATCTTGTCATGGGTCTCACGGGCTCGCGCATCAAGGTTTGACTTTCTTGGTTCTCATCATCCCCTCCCTCTTGAAAAGGATTCAACCTCGAATTTTGCTTGAATGCACTGTCGTGAAACTCCTTGAACTTTGATCTTGCAACATTGTGGGACACAGGTTCGTGCAATGAAGTTGGACCTTCGCGATTCTCATCATCTCCTCCATCTCGAAAGAGATTCGACCACGAATCGACACCTACAATAAAAATAGAAAATTCAGACACAATAAATGTAACTGAAATTTCATACTTATCATGCAAAATCAATTCGTAGGTGTTGCCAAGAGCTTGAAAGGAGCCAATGACGTAGAGTAGCAATTTGGATTTTGTTGGATCGGGAACCCCTTCTCTCAGAAAGAACCATATCCCGCCGCCCGGATCAAACACTACTCGCCGTCTACCATGGTTCTTGTTTGAATTGTGATGCTCATCCTTCGTCTCAAATTGAGATTTGTTCCACTCATGAAGTGACCTAACCTTTTCCTCATTTTTCTCCCCAACTAAGTTACCTCTTTCATCAATAAATAAACGGATCAAATTCAAAAGAGTTAACGAGTTAAGATCATAAGGAATTTCAAATGGGGAGACTTCGTGGATACAATGAGCATTTCTATTATAAGCATTTGCACCATAGTTATTAGAAATGTCATTCCAATGGTCACTAAGGACATGCAAGTGTATGGATGGTCCTTGAGGTAAAAACTTAGATTTAGCCCTTTTGCAAGTGAAGCATTTACTACAATGGTAAATATGTTCGACACCCATATTCAAATTAGACCAATAAAATTGATCACATAATACCCCTAAGACCCCTTTGATTTCAAATTGCCCCATCAAACAACCAACATGTGCCTCTTCCATTAGCAATTCGCATATGGTTCTTTTAAAAACAAACAAACTAATTTCCTAAGATAAATAATCATCATGTTCATAGAATCTAGCAAAATCTTGCCTACTACATGATTTATAGAAGTTAAACAATTTTGGGTTTTTAGCATGCATGCTCTTGACATGCTGATGTGTTCCGCATCGTTGAGCCATCGCGTCGTGAATATCGGGTCATGATTCATCCGTCCAACCACAACCTGAGTTCGGAACTTTCCGGCGTTTCTTCCGCGCTTCGAATCTCATCACATGCTCAAGACAAGATGAGTTGGTTAAGGAGGTTAGAAGGAAAATCATTTCCACGCCAAAATGTTTGGTTAGATCTCCCTTATAGACTTCCCAAACTAGCAATTCCCCTATAAGACAAGTAGACACATTGAGCTTGTTTTCACAAAATAGGAAGTCATGCTTGTTTTCGCAAAACAGGAAGCCACCATGCACATGAAGGTTATCAAGTATAATATTTTCACACTCCAACAAAATATTTGCTAAGCTTCCATCGATGTCATACAATCCTCTAATGTATTCAAAACATAATAACCTTGCATTTAAAGAATTGTTAGGAGCATATCTCCTTGATGTGACGTCGGTTATTTCATTTTGTTTACCTCGGTTGTACTTGTCGTTGTAGGAAAATGTTTTCAAGAATTTCTTCCATAAGGCATGCTTTTGGAGTTCTTTGTTGCTTTGATAAGTTGGCCTCACAATTTCCTGCAACAAAGATATAACCAAACTAAGGAGGGAAGTATTAAAGTATTCAAGAGTAAAGAACATTTCAGGGTGATCTTTGCTCTCAATTTTCTTGATGGCACTCTTCACACCCTCTCCTTTTTTTTGAGGTAGGAACCTCAACCCTCGACTTTTCTCTTACCTCTCCTTTTTCTGGAGTCGTGGCTCCAACCCTCATCGCCTCTCCTTTTTCTAGGGACGTGACCCCAACTCTCTTACTTTCATTTTTTTTCTTTCTTCTTCTTCATTTTCTTTTTCTTTCTTTTTCTCAGTTTCTTCCTCAAATTCCTTCTGGGCTTCATTTGGTCTTTGCAGATTTCTTTCGGGCTCAAAGATAGGATCACAACCATTTTTACATCCATTTGGAAGCCGCACCGGTTCTTCCTTTTGTCATGTGTCACACTCCTATCACTTTACCAAGGTCTCCCCAAAATTATGTGAGTAGTGTGCATGGGAACTACATCATATATCACTTAGTCACAATAGGTTCCAATGTTGAAGGAAAGAAGAACTTTGTCACTCACTCTCACTCCCCCATCGTCACCCAACCTTTGCAATACATAGGGATTAGGATGCTTCATAACCTGTAATCCCAATTTCTTCACCCTACTAGCACTCACCAAATTAGTACCAATCTACCCATCTATCATGAGACTACATGGTTTATCACTCACTAGGCACCTAGTGTAGAAATTATCCTCCCCATGTTCCTCCATCTCAATAGCATGGGCCAAAGATTGTGGTGGCCTAGCATTTATCTCCTTCACTACTTCTTTACTTTCACTACCATCCCTCTTATGGAATGATGAAGTCCTCATTTGCTCAATATCAACCTTCTCATCCATCCTATCTCCACTCATATCTACCCATTCTCTTCTTCTTCTACCCATTCTCCCATCTCCTTCGACTTCCCCTTCATTATCCCAAATATCTCTTCTAATTTTCCTATTCAAACTCCTATCTCTATACATAATGTTCCCAAAATTATTCATCACTCTTCTTTGATTATCCCTTCTTTCTTCCTCTCTACTAGTTGATGTACTTCCCTCTCTTGTTCCCAAACTTTCCAACCTACCCCCAATCTTCTCCATTTGTCTAGCCATGATGGTTGAAAGCTTTTGTAACAAGTACTTCAAATCTTGAGTTTGAGTACTGGAATTTGACATAGTGTGCAAGTGTGAAAGTGTTCTCACAAGAATAATTTTCACTCGTGTTTCACTCAATTTAGGATTTTACCCTCTAATGAGCTCACCACTCTTGCATTTTTCCACTCAAAATCTCATTTCTCAAGTTCTCCAAGGAAGGTAATCAACTAAACAACGAAGTATAATTCTTGTGGAGTTAAAGAAATCACAAACAAGGAAGAAGAAATTTAGAATAAGTAGACACAATTAGCAAGTAGAATTTATGTGCTTGCTATACTTAAAAGGAACAATATTTATGTGGGATAAGATGCTAGGAACACAATTTCAACAATGAGATTAAATAACCACAAGTATTAGACAAGACATAGATGTAGAGCAATAAGCACAAGAGTGTAACTTTTCAATGTAGCAATTTATCAAACACCTTGTACTCAATCTTTGAATGACCTTGAATGTGTTTATTGTGGATAGATGAACAACCCCCAACAACTCAAATTTGACAAGGAAGGAATGAACAATAATTACCCAAATGTATGGAGCAAGTGATATATGTGGTAACATGTCAAGAATACAATTTTCAATGATGGGAATTGGATAGCTCCAAACAATTAGCAATATATAGGCATTGAATAATAAAACACTAATGGAGTATTTTTCTTTGGGATAATTTATCAAACACTTTGAGTACACAATTTGGAAAGTGTAGGTTTTGTAGTGAATGAGTAATTAAATCCCCAACAAATGCAACAATCAATATACCCAATATGTAGGAATCAATAATTACTCATGGGCATATGAAATTTTCCAATTTTCGATTTTTTTTTTTTTGAATAACAACAACAACAACAAATGTAAAAGATAGATTTACCAAATTAGAGCCAAGTTCTGATACCAAATGATGCGAATCCCTTCGGTATATTGACCGAAAATTTTCACAATAATTTAATACAAAACCCAGAAAGCTAAAGTGGTAAAATAAGCGATAAACACCTTTACTCAAGTTTAAATCTGACCCAAAATTCAAGGATTAACTAAACCTAACCCAGTGGGTATCAACTAAACAAATTTCAAGGTGGCGAAAAATAAACAACAACACAAGAATAATAATACTCAAGATATAGTTGATTAATTTCCAAGAAGAAAACAAGAACAAAGGAGGTTTAACATTACCTCAAAGGGGGTCTTTCAAGACCAAGCTCTTAAGAGCATTCAAATGAACAACCAAGTTAATTGTTTGAAATAAAAAAATGTGTATATAATGTACAAAATGGACAAAAGATGCAAATTCGGAATTTACAAGAAAAACCCCGTTTTTGTGAAACGGAGTGTTTCGATCGACCGAACTGGTCGACTGAAATTATTTCGATCGATCGTAGGGTCGACCGAAATGGGACTTTCGGTCGACCAACACTCAGTCGAACGCGACTGAGGCTGCCTTCAAAATCCTCTGCAGAGTTTCGATCGACCGAAATGACTTTCGGTCGACCGAAATTAGCTGAGTCCAATTTCTCCTTAATTTTGACTCCAACTTGATTCTTGGCTTGTTTTTCTTGACTTTAATTACTTGTTTAGCCTCGAATCTTGAACCTCGTCGGGGTCAGATCTTGTCATGGGTCTCACGGGTTCGCGCATCGATGTTTGACTTTCTCGATTCTCATCACCAAGTCCTCCAAGTTTCTAACATATTCAATTTAGTCTTCATACTTTGACTTTTATTACAATTGAGTCCTCCCAGAATTGTAACTCAGGCCCTCCATCTTTTTGCCATTTACAGATTGGTCCCCATACTTTTCCTTTGTTGTATGATTTAACATTTTTCCTCATTTTGCATCCAAACGCATCTCAATTCGAGTTATTCCTGAAAAAATTAAAATAAACACACAATTTAGCAATACCATTTTCTAAAATACTCACAATAGTACAAATTTAAACATAAAAATAAGTGCAAAATCACTTATCAATGAGACCATGATAACCACCCCCCCTTGGATTTAGTAGGTTGTGTAAGATGCTTGTAATTAGTCTAGTTTGCAAATCAAGCTCTCTGTCATGAATGACCTTTGAATCCTTGTTTTTCCTGATCCCTTTGCTTATTTTCTTATCTTTTATCCTCTTATGCATATCTCTTGAATTGTTGCTTTTTCCGCCAAAAACCTGTTTAGGATGAAAAGCAAGTTAAAGCGTTGTTGTGGCAGCATTAGGTTTCTTTGTGGCCTCTTTCTCTACCAGATCTTCTAAATGTAGCTTCTAAGATTGTCTCTGTATTGCATATATAATGGAGGACTCATAAATAAATTTTGCATCCTTCAAAGCATTTTCGATAGCAACACACTTACACCCATTTTTGATAACAATAGTTCCATTGCCACTTCTAATGAGCTCTCCTAGTCGCTTCCTCACGACAAAGCCATAACTTTGGGGAACAGAATCTCGTTATACTTTCTCTTCCCTTACAAAGATCTCAATGTTCTCTTCACCCAATTCATCAAGCGAGGTAAAGGCCCATGGCAAGAGGTCAAGTCTTCTACCCTGGGAAGGATCATATAATTCTTTCTGCTTCCAACAATGGTCTTCATGGCTAGATTTGGGCATATGCCAGCCATCAAACTTCATCTTCCAGTCTCCAGGCTTAAACTTCATTTGCAACACT
This sequence comes from Ligustrum vulgare, assembly GCA_963555705.1. Lineage (NCBI taxonomy): Eukaryota > Viridiplantae > Streptophyta > Magnoliopsida > Lamiales > Oleaceae > Ligustrum > Ligustrum vulgare. The sequence goes on along the minus strand of OY743186.1, from coordinate 35,854,654 downwards.
TGTTCAACATTCTCAACCTCATTTTGTTCTTCTTTGGAGGTTGATTTCCCCCCAATCATTTCCTCCAACATCGAGATCATCAAATCCCGATTTCTACTCATTTTTCATCATGATTTCCATCATATCGTAGCTCTCACACATTTTCTTCAAGGAATCAGCCATTCCCGAGGATTAAACCTGCTTTGATACCATTTGTAATGGTTGGAGCTCTATTTTATGTAGATTTCAACCAAAACCAGCAACACAAACGACTTTGAACTATAATTACTCAATTGAAGAATATAAATTGTAATTGTGAACTATTTTTCATTTCATATATTAATAACTTCTATTACGATTGCAAAAATTACAACCAAAATACAGATTGAAAGAGAATAAATATAACAGAAGATGGAGAAGTAAAGAAAGAAGAGGACATGACAGACATTGAGAGAAGAACAGAGATGGAGAGATGGAGGAACTCACGAGAGAGAAAAATTGGAGGGAAATTCTGTTTTACAAGAACTCAATTATTTTCAGCTGACTTTCCTCTTTTCACGCGCTAGCTTTATAGAATGACTAGGAATATTCAACCGACTTTCTGCTTTTCACCACTCGTAAATTTTATAATAGAAGTTTTCAAGCACGGATCACAAACTTTTACAAACTAATGAATATGTTCTTGTCATACTTTTCATCATGTTACGTGTGTAGAAATTTGTTAGCTTGTGGCTTTTTCAGATTCTCTTCCATGAAGTACTCAAACTTCTTCCGCTTCTGATGGTCAATATCTTCTCGATCTTTTTATTTAGCCCTTGTTTGAGCCACATTATTTCAATTTATAATTTGAGTTTTGGAAATCTAATGGTTAAAAAGTGGTTTGAAAAGTAAAAAATTGTGAGCTTGACTTTTTTGAATGTTTGAGATTGATTACTGTAGAAAAAAATTGTAATTTAGATTTTGGAAATCTAATGGTTAAAAAGTGGTTTGAAAAGTAAAAAATTGTGGGCTCGACTTTTTTGGATGGTTGAGATTGATTATTGTAGAAAAAATTTGTAAAAATAATGAGAAATAATGAGGCTTAAACAAGGACTTATAAAACCAAATATATTCTACGCGATTTCCCTATTAATGATTTTCACTAAAGATGCATCGTCCCTATTTGGTTTCATTAAAAAAAATTAATTAAAATCAAGTCAAAGTCAAAATTTATTGTAAACCCTCGTTTGATATCAATTAAAATCTAGATTTTAATATATGTCGAAGTCAACAATTAATGTTAACAATAAATTTATTCACAATTTTTCAATCACACATTTCATTAATTTTTATTAAAACAAAAATATTTGATATTAATCCCTACCAAATTCAACCCAATATCATTAATGCGAGGAATTCCACATTTATAACCAAACTCAAAACCACCAGCTCGGAATCAAGAAGTTGTGTGACCAACATGAAACTTGGCTCAAAGTTAGGTGACCAGTAATTTTCCTTCATTTTTCTCCCCCACAGTTTTGCTGATGGAATTCGCCATGCTCATGCTCCTCTAACTGGAATCCGTAAACCCAAGCCACTTTTCCCAAATCATAAAAAGTACAAAAATTTATATTCCTCAAAATTACAACTGAAAATATCCACCTTTTTTTTTTCTTGTAAGAGTTTAATTATTATCTGGTGACGTTATTATTATGTATAGATCTGGGGCGGTGATGGCATGGAATGTATTCAAATTTTGCACGGCCTTGAGAGGCTTGGGTTCGATCATGATATTATTAGTCCTCGGAGTCGTTGGAGTGACGTATTACGCCGTCGTAATTACCAATTACGGCCCGGGCCTTGCTGATGGCGGGCTTGATTCGCTGATCGCTTTTCTCGTCTTGACCTTGTTCCATTTCCTGGTAATTTAGGCTTAATTCCGTCGACCGTTGAAGAATTTCGTATTTGTGACGTGCTGGTTTGTTTGATGGATTTTGATGGTTTTACTGCTGAAAATTGGAATCCAGTTGTTATTTTAGTCATCTGGAGTTGATGTTCAGTTGAGTGTTTGATTATTTACAAGTTAACGTGGCGTGGAGAGTAGTTTAAAGCTTATGGTAATCTTTGTTTGTTTTTCAGGAGAATATATATATATTTTTTCAGATATGCTAAATTTTGGAAATTAACTTATAATTAAGCATATACTTCAGCTAAAAAGTTGGATAATTTTAAACTTTCTCCATAGGTTATTAATTGATTTCTATCTCTTGATTTAGAATTTTACTTCAACTTTTATTAAGGATCATATTTTGATCGTTTTAGTTCTTATCCTCTGTTCAGCGGTTGTTATTTTGTTTATAAACAATTTTTTTGCCGTTTTCGACGTAAAATATGTTGTTGAAAAGTGATTTTTAAAAAAATGTGTGGCTAAAAGTGATTTGGGGAAATTTATTGTTTATAAATCTGTTTATAACAAGTTACCAAATACGTGCTTAGTTAGAACACAATTTTCAATTGAAAATATATTTTTTAAATTAAGTAATGCCTTGCCTCAGCCTTCTGCACTCTTTTCCCTATGTTTTGGAGATCTACTCGATCTGGGCCTTTTCGATGATATGCTTATTCTGCTTGAGGAAGGCTAAAGCCAAGTCCTCTCACTTGTGAATATGGGGTCGATCTAACTATAACTATGATTTTTAGTACTTGAGGGTGAGGAAATGACTTTATTAGCTTATCCAATTCGCATTAACTGCAGCTTTCTGATTTCAATTAATTAATTATTAGCTCAATAGCTGTAAATTGGGATATTGTTATGTGATATATAATATGGAATTGAAATCAATAATGAGTAGTTTTGTTATTCAGTTGGTAATGCTACTATGGAGTTATTTTTCTGTGGTTTTTACGGACCCGGGTAGCGTGCCACCAAATTGGAGGACAATGTTAGACGAAGAAAGAGGGGACACTGACCCGTTGACTTCAGCAGAATTTCCGGTGGACTCTGAGAACGGAAGAATTCGAATTTGTAGAAAGTGCGACAATGTAAAACCACCTCGGTGCCATCATTGTTCTGTTTGTGAGTTACTCTTTACATTAGTCTCATGAGTATTCATGGCATTCCCTAATTACTTTTTAGAGGAATGAGTTGTTGTTGGACTACCCTCTTAGGTGGAAGGTGCGTGCTGAAAATGGACCATCATTGCGTGTGGGTTGTCAATTGTGTTGGAGCCTTGAACTACAAGTATTTCCTTCTCTTCCTGGTACGATGTCTTAAGTCTACAGGAAATGCTATTAGTCAGTTTGATATTTTGATGATTATGTTGGGTTCTGAACTATTATATTACTATATAAATGCTTATGTTGCACGTGTTTTCTCTGGTATATGAGTATGTTTTGCTTTGCCAGAATTTTCTATCTTGTAGGAATGAGTTGTCTGTTTCTTCGTTCTCTTTGTAGCTAGCATGTTGTTAAACTCTCAGCAACTGAACCTATCAGCTTCTATGATTATTGAATAGTTTTGCAGTTATGACCAAAATTAGTTCATATGGAAACAACTTATAAATGTGCACAGCACGACCAATCAGTTGTATCCGGACTCTTGGGGATTGTGACTGAAATAACAATATAAATGTGCTTAAGTATAAAGTAGCATTGCTTCAATGTGAAGAATCCTTGTATACCTTGAAATGAATAACAATTGGAATACAATTTTTTTTTACGTAGTATCTGATGTCTGATTTTTTCAAATGATATGACAGGCAGACGTTTGGATGAAACTGTGGGATTCTTGTCTCCCTTTTCTTCCCTTAATAGTCACTGTTTGCTTGTAAAGTCTTGTGGTTAACCCCTTTTGATGATGTCTGGGATATTTGTCCAACCTTGTGTAACTTTCTGTGCATTCAATTTCAGAAAGGGAAAGAAAATATTTATTTTCTCTACGTATTATATATCTGAGGAATTTGGTAGTATTTCTTGTTGAAGCCTTGAAGCAAAATTGTAAAGGTGGCCTCTATAAACTCGCAAAGTTGGTGGCGGTGAGAGGATCAAATTTCAGGCTCATTTTATGTTACCTGTGTCCTTAAATTTAGTGACCATCGCTTGGTTAAGTTGTGGGAGGCCCAATTATGAAATCCTCTTTGCTTTAATGAATCCTTCCTTTTATCTGTAATCACCCATTGTAAAAACACAAGTATTAGACAAGCATAAGGAGGTTATAGAATGCATGAGAGCATGAGGAGCTTTTTAAAAAAATTAAAGGAAATACCATGCTTCTCATCATCATCTACGATAATCTGAAAGTAACACGCATCAGTGAGAAAACACTTCTTTTAGTACGAGTAAGATGTTAATTTTGATAGTTGTCATACTACAGCGAAACATTTCATCTCAATAACCATGAGGTATCACCTTCATCATTACAAAATTAAATTCCCCCCTCATTCATCACTGTCACATCTTGGTGGGTCTTCACAACTCGTGTGGCATTTTCATGTTCTTCATTTACTTTTACTTCCTGGTGGATGCTGATTAGTTTTGAACTGCGTTCGAACTCACTCTGGAAGTTCCAATTATTTCGTGGGCTTGATATATAACAAAATGTCATATAAATTTTTGATATATCTTTTTTCTGCAGTTCTACACATTCCTTGAGACTACTCTCGTGACATTATCATTACTGCCACATTTTATTGCTTTCTTTAGTGATAAAGAGATACCTGGAACTCCAGGGACTCTGGCAACTACCTTTCTTGCCTTTGGTAAGTTCAAATGCTCCTGAGTCTCCAAGCTACAACCTCCTCCCATCCCCAATACCATTTTCTCCGTTCCTGTCACATGGCCTTTTATCTAGCTCATGATTTCTATCTGTTTCACAGTATTGAACATGGCATTTGCTTTGAGCGTTATGGGATTTCTGATAATGCACATATCATTGGTGGCTGCCAATACAACAACCATTGAGGTATGATACTTGTATTGAGCTCGATAATTAAATTTGGATGTAGAGTATGTCCTTCGAATATACTTCACAAATTCTCGGTATCCTCATCATCCCCAGAGTATAGCCCCAGGGACCTTTTTTTTTTTTTTTTTTAAATCTTTTTGGTGCAGTCCAATAGAGTACACTTTAGATTTATGTGAGCTTTGGGCGTAGGTAGTGCTTTAGTGTATGGAGGGTGAGGGAAGAGGTCAAAGCCATTTCTTCCTTCCACCCAGTTACATTTTCATTCAAAATGATTGGTATGTTTTTATTGACTTGTATCCAGGCATATGAGAAGAAGACTTCTCCAAAGTGGCGTTATGATCTTGGGCGGAAAAGGAACTTTGAACAGGTTGGTTTCGCTTCAAATGGATAAAAATATGGTTCCTTTTTCTCACGAAAGTTTGCTTTAACAATGAGGGTTATGTACTCTCAACAATTGATTCCATTGGTTCACAACTGAATAAATATCAAGAAGTACTTGAAATTTTCTTAACAGGTGCCTCAAAAAATAGTGAAGCATTGTTTGCATGAATGTGTATGGTTTTACTTAGTCGAGGAAACTAATTCTTATGTGAATTGGCAAAGGACACTGTGCACACTTTAATTCCCATAAAATGTACCTCCTATTGGATTGGAAAGTGGAATTGTTATATGATGACGTCATTGAGATTGTTTCTGTTGTCAAGCCAAAATTTGTGCATATAATCTAATCTGGTGATATTATCTCCAAGGGAAAACATAGCAAGATGAAGAAACATTAGTGAAAATGAACAAGGCACGTGGTAATTGTTAAAAGTGATTGTTTTTTTCAGTAGAAGCATTAAGGCTGAAGGGTAAGGAAGAAGAATAATAAAATCTTGAGTTCTATAACCCCCAACAAAATTTATTTCCAAAATCTGGAAAGTGAAGGTTATTGATGCGTGTTTGTATGCACACGTGTGTATCGTACAATAGACATGCTGATCTGTGCACTTGTCACCTAGAAAAGGAATCCCAAGAGCACTGAAGCAGATCATATCTTTATATGATGCTAATATCTTCATATGATGTGTCTCTTAGTCTTTGGAAAACTGACAATGCCGTTCTCATTCTTGAGCCAACGTGTCAACAGTTAAGAGTCGTCTTTGTGACTTTTCTAACTGCATGTTGTTGGCTGGTGTTCAGCATCAACATAGGAATATATTTTATCTAAACGTTCCATCTTCAATTAATTATGGTTTTCATCTAACAAAAACTTCTATACGTTCATTTAGCCTTGTTTTCCCAAAATTTATGAATAATCAAACTTCATTTTCAATCATATATTTAGATGGAGCCACAATTGTTATCTACTTATCCACCATTCAGTTCTATCTATTTATAAATTAACCGCTTATAAATTCTTCCCAAATGGAGGCTTAGTGTTCTCATCATTTTCTCTACGTGTTGCCACATCTTGTAATTTCTTAGCGTCTTAATTGATAATATATAATTGAAATGGCTGAATAATTTTTTCTTTCACTCTTTTATAAGTTCTCTCTTCAATTAATGTATCTCCTTTTTGTGTATTTAGGTGTTTGGAATGGACAAGATGTACTGGTTTATTCCAGCTTACTCAGAAGAAGATTTACGGCGGATACCTGCCCTTCAGGGTCTTGAATATCCTTCAAAGCCTGACTTGGATTCGCAAGAACTCTGACGTTAAATATGTCTCCCCCTGGCATCTTTTAACGTTACAGACTCGGAAACTCCAGAAGACTGATAATTTTTTCACCTTTTAGTCGAAAGATTAAGATAAGATTGTAACTAATTTGGGACTGGAGCACTGCATCTTTGGCGTCCCTGCTGTATAATGTTAATGTCATATTTGGTAAGATGAGTTGTGGATAACAGTGGATGGTGTTCAAAAAGGAAAAGAAGATAAAACATCGTGCAGAAGTTTCCACGGATTGTAGCTGAAGCAAGGACGTGCTTCATGCAGAAATTTATATGGAGTGATGGTATGGCAATTTCTGGCAAGATTTGTACGGTTCGTTATTATAGATGGACAATTCTTCTCCAATGCCCGTAATGGCAGTACCCGTCACAGAGTGGTGGGCCCATGCGATCCAGACGGGTATACCAGCCACGGGCATTTGATAATTTTCGTATAGATGAATGTATGTTAGTTACACTCAGAAGTGTACTGCAGTAAATTTTTTCTTCTCTATCTCATTTTATGGTTTGTGATAACTTGGTTTAACAGGCTGACCCCTTTCTGAGACTGAATCCTTACATTTTAGTTCCACCTTTTGAAGCATAGATTCTTGTCATAATCAAATGATGAAAATTTTCATTTGTAATGTGATACTTGTCATTGTACTCCCTGCTAGTTATTCCGTTTTAGTGTATATATTTAGACCCATTTACAGTTACAAATATTTACACGTGGTTTAATATTCTTGGTATGTATGTAAATATTTCATTAGACTCAATTTTGAAATTCTACACGCTGAAAAAACAGTTCCGAAAATCACCTCAACATAGGAGAAATATTGGGACCTATTTAATATCTTATTTCCCATGTACTGGTGAAAAATGAAAATACTGCATGCCCATAAAAGGAAATTTCCATTCTCACGAAATTCTACATGACGGCCAAAGATACTGCACTCAGTGCAATACCATGACATGCAGATTCTTCGGTGACTAACTCCAAGGTGGGCAATTGCTCTCCAGGAGCTTCATAGAAAAATGTTTAGACGGGGTTTCATCAAAAAATTGAATCACACGTGCAAGTCAAAAATTAATACATGTGTTACAGTAAAGAAATTCAGCCACAACTTCTTACATACTAAAGCAAGCATATGATGCAAAATTTAAAAGAAACACTCCTTTACAAATATAAAAATAAAAAATAAAAAGAATGGGCTTTTCATTCCCTCCCACAATTTTCTTAATACATGTATAACTCAATAAAGTTCTCAAACACTGCCCCTATCCGTTCGTTCTCAACATTTGGAAATCTATATAACAATATATATTGCATCAAGTGACATAGTTGTAATGCTTTACCATCACCTACGACCGACTGCATCTTGACTTTTTAATCAAAAATCTGATCTGGTAGCAGTGAAGGATGAAAGAAGCCCGGCAGCTTGAGCAGGTAACATATCACCAAAACTGCCAACTTGGCCATCTTTCAGTATTGAACCCAGTCTAAGTGTGCTCTCCCCAAATTTGCTGCCAACCTGAGAATGACCAAGGATTCAAAATAATTTAGGAAATTGTCTTTTATGACAAATGCCAAGTCAAGATATTTATCAAATCTATTAGAGTGTGTTTGATAGGCGAAGTTTTCCGTGGAAAATATTGTTTTCCACGTGATTTTCCAACTTTGCGCTGTTTGGTTGCCTAAGTTTTCCATGGAATTCATTTTTCCACTTGCCTCGAAATCCGGTATTTTCCTTGTTTTGGATGAATTCGTTTTCCTAGGGAGGGAGGAGGTTTTATTTTCCATGGAAAATCTTATACCATTTTTATTACGTTTGATCATTTTTATTGTTGCTAATTGATTTATTTTTTTTCTAAAAATTAACATTATTATTATTAAGTACAAACTTGTTAAAAAATGAAAAAAAAAATAAGAAATATTATAATAGCTAAATTTTACTTTATTTTCCATAGAAAATAGTGTCAATCAAACAACAAAAGTTGAAAAATTCTTCACTTTTTCTACCTAGAAAATTAAACCAATCAAACACATAAACTTTCAATTCCCAGGAATTTAATTCCCTAGAATTCAATTTCCTAGAATTCATTTTCTTTCCACCCAATTTCCACCTTCGCTATCAAGCGCAGCCTTAGAAAAAAATGGAAACAGCTCTAAGAATGAACCAGTTTCCTTATTGAATAAGTCTGGGCCAATATTTCCGAAAAATGGCAGACTGGGAAAGGAAATAAATTTTGTATTTATCAAGTACTGAAGATATAACTTTTTCTTTTTCTTTCTTTTTTTTTTTTTTCCCAGACAGAACTATTGGACATCGTTAATGTAGATGATGAGTGATGGGCAATACAAGAATGCTGTAGCTGCAAGTACATAGCACGTAAAATATGGTAAAGTTGTGATTGTAAGAAAAAAGGAATAGCAATATGGTCAATGTCAAAGCCAGCATAAATAGAATTTTGCATCACTGCTTGGCAACAAGTTCTTAACTAACGAAGCACAGGAATAAGTGTTAACTGAAGAAGCAGCCTCTTGGCAAAAAAGTGCTTAAATTCACTGTAGTGCACAGAGCAAAAAATGCCTCATCGTTTTGGAGAATCACGTGCTTGGACCATTATACGAAAAAATGACTCTCTATTCTCCTTTTTATCCAAGGCTCTTGTTGGAATATAGGGTAAAGAGGAGCATGAATGGCACACAGCTTATGCTTTTATAAAATAAACTTCTCTCTTCTGTTCACTCAGAGAACCAAATTTCATATGGCAATTGACTTGACATCCTTTCTATAGATATATTTTGAGCTTTGTTTCGCTATAGAGCTCAGTTTCACGCCTAGGCATTAGGCAGTTTCATATCGGTTTCAACATGACTCACTTCTGCAAGCAAATGTGTCGTGATAAAGAACTTAAAGAGGCCAGTATACAAGATATATATCTTTTATCTTTCTATAACTGAGTCCTACTGCGTTATCCTTCAATTATTGTTTGTTCACCAAGCTATGTTTGCCGCACCGGAGTAGACTGTACAAGAATATGCATAAAACTAGAGAAGATAGTACTAGGTAGATAGTATTAGGATTGATTAAGGTGGAAACTAATTATAAGTTTTTAATACAAAAGTGCTATTTGCAAATTGTTCTTATCCATCCTAAACTCATCTCACCCCACCTCACTCCATATTATATTATCCAGTTAGCTTAAGAATGCAAGTATAAAATAACAATCATTTGAATTAAAAAACTAAAAAATGTTATCCACCTTAATACATCCTAATACTATCTACAAAGTGCATATCTACTCTAATTTTTTACTTCGTTTGTTAAAGTCTAATTCAGTGTACCAAACACAACCTAAACTAATATCATTCTGTTAGATGGCAAAATTTTACTATAATGTCCAGAACAAGCGAAACACTTCCGATACATCTAACGCCATAATTGCATGACATTATGTAGACTTTGACAGCCCAAGGGAATTTATGTGGGATGCCATCAGGCAACATAAAATGTGCCAAGATCATGGAATTCGCAAATAGTTACAAGGTAAATAAATTTTACCTCCATGAAAGACTTAAAAAGTGGTGCTGCCATCCCTAAACTCGAGTTCTCATCAATGTCAATCTTTCGTGTTATCTCATCATTTGTGTAACTTCCCCATGATTTTCTCAAGGGCATATCATCTATAGATGTGGATACCCTGGCTGCACCCCTTGAGGACAATGCTGGTGCACTAGATAAAAATTAAAAGTTATAAAAACATATTCTCTGTTAAGGTGTATAAATCATCTACAAGGAAAAGGATCATATGAACAAGATACTTTTTGTGAAGGATAGTGAACTACCTGATGGGAAGATACTTGAAACGGGGTACTCTAGAGCATTGCATTATATTTGATTCAGAATTAGTGGGCAGCTTCTGTACAGTATCCATATACATCCGATTAAGTTGCACAAAAAACCCAAAGACAACAGCATGCCTAAGGTATGATTGCTTCTCATTCTCCCAAAGGTATGGCTCGTAGCTGAAATGCAAAAATAAATCAGGATTAATAATTGAATCTAAAGAAACATGAGTATATCGATTCTGTCTTTTTAAACCATAAAATATTTTGGTTGAAATGATACCACAAACACTTGTTTTCCCCTCTAAAATGATGTAAACCAAATAATCTTGACATCATAAATCTCAATACAATTTTTCCATTAAATTACTTAGACACAATATTTTCAACTATTAGCAATACACAAGAAGGCCGAGCAATCCATTCAATCAACTGCTCAAAAATATACTCAAGCGTTCAAAATAAGAAATTCATTAGTAGATTCACAAACTTACGTTAGCCAGTCTATAGGATCCAGTCTTTGTGAAAGATGATTTACCAACCCATCGATACGTTCTTTGATGACTGATTTAGTTTGCCGTAAATCCTGTTTTCTTCTAAAAGAACTGTTTGCCTTTGGAATTTTCGTGGACTCCTCATTTGCACTATAATCACCACCACAGAGAATATCAGCAGCAAATCTTAAATCCAACAAAACTTGCATAACACCTCTCTCTGAAACTTGACGCCCATGAGCTTCCTCAATTGAAAGGAAATCCTCATAAATTCCAATTAACTATGCAAGTATACAATCAGAAAGAATGGAGTTATATTTGTGCCCAATAAAAAGAAAAATGGTGATGAATGATCCTACGAACATGATAATAAAAGCATTAATTGTTGAGATGTTATAAAAATTCACGTATTCTTTAACCACTCTCATCTTGATACGTGCTCAATTTCGAATATAGAAGTCTAATATAGTTGCATTCAGCTAATAACTTTGCAGGCTTTCTCTTTCAGTTTGGAACTCAATTTGTCAGACACACCATGAAGAACATTTTTTGAAATTCAGTAAAATAGCTTCCACTTCACAGGCATGTATAAACTAATTGACACATTGCAAGCAAAAAAAAAAACACTGTTCATCCTGAACGTAATCAGGATAACAAAATCTCAATTTCAGACTGTCAATCATTTTCCTATCATGAATAAGACTTATGTATCTCCCGTGTGTTGCACCGAAGATAATTTCACCCATAGAAGATGGAACTCCCAAAATTTTATGCTTTTTCAAATTCTTTCGCTGCTTTATCTTAACAATGTTAATTTGAATCATGGGAACTTGATATATTATAAGCTCGTTAACTCTTTTAGAACAAGGCATATAATAAATTAGCCTTAAGGCCATCCAATGTTTATTTTTTAACGAAGATTTTTTCAGTTCAGTCTGTCTCGTGTAAAAGAATGTAGCATATGACTCAGAAGTGCAACTCAATGCTTCTTTAAGCTTCTAAGCATTATTTTGCATAACAGAAAAAATCTCGACATTCTAGCTTTCAGGTAAAAGAATTTTTGGCAAGGGAGAGACGTACAAGGTAAAAGAGGAATACATAAGGATGATCCAAGGGAGATAACCATCAACTCGTGATACACGGTCAGCAGAAAAATGGATACTGAAATGTGTTTCATTAGCTATAGGAAAGTGTAATACATGAAATGTATTCCAGAAAATTATAAATTGAAAGATCGGGAATTATATATTCAGAAAAAGTAAATTGCAGAAATTGGTTTTTTAGTGTGTCAGTATTGGAAGTACAAATAAAAATGTATTGGGTACATCCTCGAGAAAAATAAAATCTCATGCCATCTTGATATTATAGGTGTCCCAGTAGAAAGGTGCACTTTATTTTGACTACCTTAGAGGGCAGATTCAAAAATCAGATGAAGTGCACAAAGAGCAAAGCACCACAATTGAATGTAAAGAACTTGCAAGAGAAACGTACCAAAGAAACAAGCAAGACACTAGCAATTTTACAGGAAAGGACATGCGCATCTCAACAAATATTTTTAAATAATTCCAGTAGACAAATAGCTTCAGAGACTGACGCAAATAAATGAAGACTGGGGATTTCTTAATTGATATGAGAACTTAAAATTATATCTCGAATGATTATATCAATTATCTTCTTTACGGGAAAACTTAAACCATTGTTCCCTGCTGTGTAACTGAAAGACTAAGTAATAGCCTTTTGCAACGTCGTTCGGATAATCTAACATGCTAGACATCAAATACTATCATAGATAATAGTGTGCAGCCAACAGTTGCAGTAGATAAGATTTAACTTAATAATACATAGCCTTATTACCTTATCCAATAGTCTTGAAGCAAAATTCTGCAGAATTGGTTTATCAAGTACATGACCACCAGTGCGATGAATTTCCTCGCACGCTAGGAAAAGAAATGAGGTTATGTAAGATGACGGCATGGAAGGAAGGGATATTTTCATCTCTGGCTGGCCTTCACCAGACTGCTCTTGCTTGACTACAGTCTCCTCCCAACCCTGTCCAATAAACGAAAACTACTTAACTATACAGACAACAGGCAACTATTGTTATCATTTGTCATTCACAGAAAAAAATCAGAGAGCAATCACTTATATGCTTGCATGTTATATATAACGAAGGCCAAAGATATAGAAGATATGTAACATTTGGAAATCACAGAACTTACTTGCCTGTAGAAAAATCAACATAAACTTGGACATTGTAGTAGAAACAAAGAGTTGGTGATTTAATATTTCAGCTTCTTCATAGGTGATAGAACAACTTCTCAAATGAAACAGAAATCATAAACACGGACTGGGCAATATAAGAGAAGAACATTATTATGCAATCAAATTACTATCACCTATAGAATTCATGTGCACGAATATGATGATGAGTGAAAAACCTTCACCATATTGAAGAAGAAAATATATTCACCCAAAAAATTGGACATGGTGTCCAGCAAAAGGCCACTTACTCTCAGTGGAGCAGTTGCTGACAAGGCATTGTCCTGCCTGAGATTGCTAGAGAGAATGACTGAAAGTTCATCCGAAACCCATGTTATCCACAAGTTATGAGCTTTGATGCAGAGATCCTGGGTTGCCTTGCGTAATTCTTCAAGTTGGGGGCTTGAACTCTCATCTACTCCAAACAAAGCGGCAGTAACCAGAGAACTCTGTCTTTTCTTGGAATCAAACAATTTCTTTCCAGGACTATCAGACGATAATGAGGAGTCAGTGGATAAACACCTCAGTATGCTTGGAGACCGAAGAGATACAGCAGACACAGTTTCATTCACCCATGATCTGGGTGAACCAAGTATCACGGGAATGTGCCTCGAGTGCTTTTGAAATGCAAAGAGAAGACGCCCAATAAACAAAGATCTCTCGACGAGTATAGCGGGTGGAAGTGCAGACTCGTTGTTTTTCTTTCTATTTTCCAGGTCGGTATACAGGTGGTCCAGCTCATTTTTGAGTTGCATTAATATGATTGACATGCTTCCATAACACTTATTTTGTAGATATGGTGCCAAATCCTTCATCCTCACTGGTGCCTTTGGTGACTCGAGGAAGCTGAGAAGATCCTCAAGAACACTCCCACAGAAACTGTCTACTGTATCTCTGATTCGGCTGACTTCAGGGCCAAAGTAAGCATTAAGACAGGCTCGAAAATCATTTTCCTGAGGCAATTGTGATTTTGAACCAGGGACAGAAGCAGGCCTTTTACCATTTGGTTCCATGAACCAAACTCCACCACCAATAGGAGATCTGCTCAAATAAGCTTGGAAACGAACTTGATCACCTGTGGCTTGCGTAATTGACCTAACTGATTCCACCACATCAACAACCCTACTCATCTCGTCAAATCCCAAGTCTATAATCATTTTCATCCTTCGAACAAAAGCATTTTCGAATATATCATCCCAAAGATCCGAGTCATCACCCAAGACAAGTTCGCGTGTCCTCTTCCATGGTAACTCAATTTCAGAACCAAAAACACTTTTGAGCCACTCCAAGCTCCCTTCTAAAACCTTCTTACTGTCAATGGTTTCCCTTATAAACTTCTCGGCCGAAGAAAGATCTCTCCCAGTGCCAATTACATCAATCAAGTACCTCCCACTAATCTTACTCGTGATCTCCTTTCCGCAATTCCTCAACCAGTCTGAACAAGTCTTGGCGATAGAATCTCGGTCTAGAATTACCATCACAGACTCCAACTTTTCCTTAAATGAGTTCCACAGCCTCACTTCCTCATCAGGGGCCGGAATGCCCCCAAACAACTGAGAAGCGGGAGGGGAACCCAGTATTGTCTTGTAGAATAAGGGCATATCATTCAATACTTGCAAAAACAATTCTCCTACTTGACCTATACTAACCTGAATTATCTTTAGAACTTCACAGAACACCGAAATTACATCAGAACTATCAGCATTAACCTTGTTACAACAAGCAATAAGTTTCAGAGACATACATGATTTTCGTGAATCTAGAAAAAGGGTCAAAATCTGTTTGGGATCTAGCTCGTCTATAATGGAAACTGCCGCTAATGCATCTGCATAGGCACTAATCCCAAGATTAAGGGTTTGATCCAATAGTATCTCGCGACTCCTCTGCGAGATCTGAGCCTTAAAACTCTCTACAATTTGCCACTGGTGCTGCAGCAAAGGGAAATTCGACAACACATTCTTACTGTCTTTATTATTAACCAAACTGAAATGCACATGTTTTGCTCGAACGTAGCGAGCTGAAGCTTCGAGAAACATGGACTCATCAAGGCAGCCCCATATATTCTCCGGGGTATCCACCAGGTACTTAACCCGGCAGGCAATTGCATAAATACGTGCTCTGGCGGGGTTAAAAGCCACATTAGGAGACCTAGGGGAATCAACAGGTGAAAGTGAATGTAAAATTGCACTGCGAATTGCATCAATATTCGCAGAAATGGATTCGCTAGTAGACTTCATTAGAACAATGGAGTCTGCGGAATCGATGAGATCCCGATAGCGATTTCCAACCAGCTGCCGGAGCTCCTCACTTTTGTCGGAAATCTGTTTCCTCGTAGTCGCCTCCACATTTCGGATTTCCGATATGGATTTCGTACGGAACAATGATTCGGCATCCTGAAATCCGTCACCTCCCATTTTTTTTCTTCCAAAATTAGGGTTTTCTGATTTCAAGTAGTTTATTGGTGTAAACTTGCATCAATGGCGTCCGGATCTCGTCATGACCCGGTTGTATGGAGACGGGTTACAAAATACTGTAATCGGATCCGAAAATGTGAACAAATCCTGATGGTGAGTATGAATTCGACAGTTTATGAAGTGTAGGAGTCAATGAATACGGGAACAAGCAAGAAACCTCGAATTAGTCAATTTTCAATTTATCGTTTGCCAAACAAATTTTTAAATATTCTTTTTCTACACGATTCCCCAATTCATTTTTTAATCACACATATTTTCTTTCTTCATTTTTTAACTCTATATTTTACCTAAAAAATATAAAAAATACATATTTTTAAACAAAAAACTTTTAACAAAAAAGAGAAGATCAATTACATCGGACTTCTAAACTTTTGTTAATGAAAAATATCACAGTTATATGCATCATTACGTACAAATAACATTATTCTTTAAATTAACACCACTCAGGTTATTTACTGTTGCCTGCCTTTAATATGTTAAACTACTTTTAGAAAATAAAAGCCTAATATGTTTTCAATCACTAAATTTGATAAACATGATTTTTCGAAGATTATTGTGTAAAAATATTTCGATCAACCCTGCTGATTCGCAATTTGGTAAATATTTTTTATTTATAAACAAAGAATGTAAGATTCCGTTCTCTTTGCTGTTTTCTGTCCATTTTGAGTTTTCGATTTTTGGAAATATCGAAAACGCGTTCACTTTGTCCATTTTCAGAAACGCGTTTTCCAAAACACCAAAATAATATAAAGGAAACTCAAAACGAGTTTATTGTGTTTTGGATATTTTGTATTAAAAAGTCCAAAACGACCAAAACGCGCGTTTTGAATTTTTTTATTTTTTTGTGTAAATGTGAGGCACTTCCTCTTATATTATTTTGCCATTATATATAAATTCATGTTAATATTTTTTTTTTAATGTGAGACACTTCCTTCACTTGAAATTCTTATATTATTTTGTCTTTATATATAGATTCATATTAAGATTTTTTTTTTTGTTGTAAAAGTGAGACACTTCATTCACTTGAAGTTCTTATATTATTTTGCCATTATGTATAGATCCATTTTAAGATTATTATTATTTTTTGTAAAAAAAAAAAAATTTTTTTTTATTTTATATATATATATATATATATATATTTTTTTTTTGAAAAAGTGAGACACTTCCTTCACTTGAAGTTCTTCTATTATTTTATCATTATATATAGATCTATGTTAAGATTTTGTTGGTATGAGATTAAATTTTTGTTTAGCCGAAACAATATTAATGATGAATTTATTGACATAGAGAACTAATTGATTTATTAACATTAAAATTAATGTAATTCAACAAATCAACCATTTTTTTACATATAAAATATCACAAAATAAATATATAAAAAAATTACAAAGTAAACACATTTTTTAGCTTTCTATTTTTTAAAACAGTTTTGCAGAATTACAAAGAGAACATATTTTCAGCAATCCCAAAACAAACAATCAAAATCCAAAATTCAAAACAAAATCCAAAACTCAAAATCCATAATCGAAACACAAAAAGAACGGCCCCTAATATTTTCGAAATAAATATGTGGTTAAAAGTGATTTACGAAAATGTACGTGATTTAAAAGTAATTTAAGAAATATGTTATTTTTAAATTCATCTAAGTCTAAGCGCGTTGAAACGCCTAATTTTTTTTTTTTTTTTTACCCGTTAAAGTATATGTAAGTTTATAGTCTGTATGAATTGAAAAACTTTTTTCAACGTCTACTCCCGCTTAAGCTTGCAAAGATCAACTCTTGGGCTTCACACTTTTTATAACACTGATTTATAGTAATATGATAAGTGTATTTTATACACTAATTTCTATCTTAAAAGTAGGATTTTGTATATTCGTTTTAGAATATTTGTTATTTATTTTGTTAGTATTTGTTTATATTTTAAGAATAACCCCAAAGCTAAGAGAACAATGAAATTTGAGCAAAAATAAGTCATTTAGATGATAAAAGAGCTAAAATGTGAAAATCAAGAGTTGATGAAGTAGTTCAAGGCTCAATTGGAAGAATACTTGAAGAAGAATTCTAGTTTAGAAGAAATCTGAAGTTAGAGACTAAATTGCAACAATCTAAAGTTGAAGAGCTTGATGTGCAATTAAAAAATAGGGACCAACTTGTGGCACTTCAAAAGAAGAAATTGCACTTCATCCGGAAGCCTAAGCGATTGCATGGTTTTGACAAAAATGGTCAGAATGTTTTTCCCGAAGCCTGCGCATTGCGTAGATTTGTACCATGCGATTGCATGGTTATTTTCTGGGCCGATTGTTGGGCTTTTGGGCGATTTTCAGAATTCTTCTCCTCCAAGTAACCTAAGTTTTGACCTAACCTATAAATAAGGACTTGAGGTACGAAATTAGGGGTTCCCAATGGCAAAAACGCTGTCGAATTGCCGATGGATCCATGCATAGTCAAAGGCACAATTGAAGAACGAAGATCGAGGACATGAATAGGACGACATCTATCCATTCTTCTTGTAATTTATATTCAATTATATTTTAGACTAGGTTTTTAATGTTAGAATTACGATGAAACATTAATTTCCGAATTTTATGTATTAATTCATTAATTGATTTATTTAATTCTTGGGTTTAAGTAATTGATTCATACTTATATTATCTTACGATTTTCTAGCCAATTATTATATGATTGATGTGATAATTTTTTATGTTTGAAAGATTAAGATTTCATTAGACAAGTTTCAATTGCCACAAAGTCTGATAGGGGATAGAAATATGTCACTATGCTTTATGTTATCTGCAATAGTATTCACAAATTCGTTAATGCTTTTCTATACATTCGGATTCGTCATAGAAATATAGTCATTTCATGTATATGAAAGGTGTTAATTCTTGTCAAAAAGGAATTTTTAACAAAATTTGGAATATGAATTTTCAAAATCTCAAGAATCATTATTTGACAATTGGATTAATGCATAATTGATGGAATTTCTAGCATGCTTGTCTCATGTGATCGATTTGGACTTACGTCCACTTTATTACTTGTGCAACCTGTGCACTTGCGGTTCGGCGAACAAGTTTTATTTAGAACACTGATGATGCGAACCCCCTTGGTATATTGACCAATAATTCCCACAACTATCTAATACAAAACCCAAGAAAACTAAAATGGTAAAAAAAAAATGATAAACACCTTAACACAAGTTTAAATCTAACCCAAATTCAAGGATTAAACTAACCATAGCCCAATAGGTATCAATTAAACAAATTTCAAGGTGGCGAAAATCAACAACAAATACAAGAATAATAATACTCTAGATTTAGTTGAAGAAATTCCAAGGATAATACAAGAATAAATGAGGTTAACCTTACCTCAAGGAGTCTCTTTAAGATCAAGCTCAATGAACATTCAAGTTATTCTTCTAGGGTTTGAAATGAAAGTGTAGTTAATGTACAAAAATTGGGTAAAATATGTAAATTCAAAAATTGCAAGAAAAATCCCGTTTTTCTGAAACAGGGTGTTTCGGTCGACCGAACTGATCGATCGAAACTATTTCGATCGATCACATAGTCAACCGAAATGGCACTTTCAGTCGACCAAGCCTCAGCCGAACGCGACTGAGGCTGCACCCCAAAATCTCTGCAGAGTTTCGGTCGACTGGAATGATTTTTGGTCCACCGAAATTGATTGAGTCCAATTTCTTCTTATTTTGGCTCCAACTTGGTTCTTAGCTTCTTTTCTTGACTTGATCTCTGTTTAAGGCTTGAATATTCTCCCAAAATAGCCTTTAATTGCCTCGGTGCTTCATAAAATGCTCCTCAAAAATTGTTTGGCTCGAATGATTGATTTTCTTTGTCGAGCCTCCTATGATTCTCATCATACCCTCCTTCTTCAGGATAATTCATCCCAAATCACAGGTTTGTTAATGATACTTCATTGCACCTCCTGGATCAAAAGGAAAGTTATGGCCTCCATATATCTTGATCAACCAATAGTACTTGGCAACTTTGGAGATGTGGAATGATCGAATCATGAACTCCTTTGGACCTATGTGGTGTGGTCCAAAGTCCATAGTGCAATTAACCTGGAAGATATACTTAACCAAAACGGGGTGTGGAATGTTAATTTCTCCATGTACAAGGTATGGATCCTTGTATTCATGAGTCACCACCACCACTCCATCAAATCCAACAACGATGCTCTTCACTTCACCTCCAATCATCTTCTCACCCTCTTGCTCATCCAACACCTCAAAATTTTTATTTCCATGTTCATTCACTTCCACCACACTTTCAATCAACTCTCCCACATTTTTACTCTCAACAATCCCCTCCACATTGGTAAGCTCATGTACCCCCTCAACAAGATTGGTAGTTTGATCAACTACTTCTAATTTGATCAATTACTTCAAACTTAATCTCCCCCTCCTTCTTCTCAACTTCCTTACCTTGGGACTTTTCTTCCTCAAACTCCTTCTTGAGTTTCATTTGATCTTTGAGCACTTCGTCCAAACTCAAAGATAGGAGCACAACCTTTTTCCCATTCACTTGGAAGCTATACCGGTTCCTCTTTGTATTATGTCTCACACTCCTATCTCTTTACCAAGGTCTCCCCAAAATTATGTGAATAGTGTGCATGAAAACCACATCACATAGTATTTGATCACTATAAGTACCAATGTGAAAAGTAAGAAGAACTTGTGCACTTACCCTCACTTCCCCATAGTCACTCAACTTTTGCAATTGATAAGGATTGTGATGCTTCATTACCGGTGTTAAGTACATTTTTATACACTTTTTATACCTTTAAATTAGCATATTTTGGAACATCTTGAGAAAATATCTACTAATTTATGCATATTTTGTGTTTAAATGGGTTAATATCCAAGTTTGAGGCCAAAAACCACAAAAGAAGTGCAAATTACGCTGAAATTGGAAGTTTGGGGACCATTTTGTCACCTCCGGGAAGTTTTGGACAAGCCACGCAATTAACCAAGGGACCAAATTGAAATATTTCAAAAGTTGAAGGGCCAAAAGTGCAATTTTAGAAGGACATATTTGAAAGAAATCTGAAAATTTTGGGGACTAAATTGTTCGAGATTAAAAGATGGAGGACTTGATGGCAATTACGGAATGGACTTAGCTGCAAAACCATCATTTAGCTGAGCCACGCGATCGCGTGGCTCGAACCAAGTCGCGAACGCGACTTGGACCTCGAAACAGACCCGAGGCCAAGCTGGCCCCGAAATTTAAACCGCGCGATCGTGCTGTTGCAAAACAAAAAAATATATATATATATATTTTCCTGGCCGGACCGGGTCAACCCATCCGACCCGGTTCCGCCCAGAAGCTGAATTTCGCGGATCTTTGCCTTTTTTTTAGGGTTTTGGATGATTTTGGGGTATTATAAATAGAAAAAATCAGATTTTTAGGTTGACCCATGTAAATCTTGCCTCTTTTTCATTTCTCTTGTATTTTTTTCTTAACATTTTACTCATTTAATGTAATCTACAAGTAATGTTTTTATGATTTAGTAATGTTTTCTTATATTTAAGTATTTTGTTGTTGTTTAAACTTTTAAATATTTTTATTTTCTCACATTTTCATCAAGAATGTCATTTATTTCTTGTGCATTTAAGGTTTTATGCTTGGGTTGTTGAAGATATTAATGGATGGTGAAGAAACTTTGTTCAAAGTAAAGGATTCTTGGGTTTTCACTTCAAGAACTTTACAAAAAGGGGAGTTTTCTTTATTATCTTGTTTTTTTAATCTTTGTTTTAAGTATTATTCATATGTTTATATTATTTGTTAAATGTTGTTGTTAGTTTATTATGGGTTAATGTTATTGTGTTGGAATTTTTAATTAAGTTATGGTTATTTAAGCATTTTAAGTAGTTTCTAGATTTTTGGGATTTATGTTTACATATTTATGATTATTAATGTTGTTTTAGGTTTTTGTAACTTTTAAATGTTTGTTACTATTTTAAGTTGTCGTTGGAATTTACTACACAAGTTAGGTGAATTTAAAATTTTCCATGTAATTTTGTTGATTAATTAATTATCACTAATTGATTTGAAAAGAAGAAATTAATATAGTTATGAAAACTAAATTCACTTTGTTTTATGTTATGTAACTTGTTTCAATTATCAAGTTTATATTTTCAAAGTATTTAGATTAATTAGTTTTATTCTAAGTTTCATGTTGTTATCTATTTCCTTTAGTTGATTAGTTTACATATTGTCATGTTTCTTATTTGTGTCACTTAGATAGTGATTCACCACCAAACCATATTTTTATGTTACTTGACTTTTCTTTTAGAATGAAATCAATAACTTTAGTTACAAATCAATCAATCTTCGTGGATACGATAACCCGGACTTCTCTAGTCCACTTTACTAATTGAACGCGAACCGTGCACTTGCGGTATACTATTTTAGCGAACAAGTTTTTGGCGCCGTTGCCGGGGATTGATTTTATTTGTACTAAATGAATTGTTTTTTGTTAATTGAATTGTATTCTCATTCTCATCTCTTTCTTTTTTTTATTTTCATTTTCTAGGTACTCTTGTCTTGTTTATGCAACAACGTCCGACTTGGGACATTCTTCCAATTGATCCTGAACCTGAACGACCTTTTAGGAGGAGGATTAGGGAAAGAAGAGAACAAGTTGAACATCAAAGAATACAAGGCAATATGGGGGACAACAATCAAGGTGGTGCCAATCCCGTTATTGATGAAGATGATAGACCAATGGGGCAATTCATGGTCCCTCTCATCACTCAAAATCGAGGAAGCATCACATATCCCCCATTTGGACGTCCGGACTTTCATCTAAAGCCGGATGTGATAAATTTCTTCAAGGGGCATCTACAATTTTATGGAATGACCGAGGAGAATCCATTTACTCACATCTCGCGGTTTTTGGAGATGTGTAGTAACTTTGATTATCCGGGAATTAGCAAGGAGGCTATCAACATGCGGTTATTTCCACATACCCTTAGAGATGGAGCTCGTGAATGGTTAGATGCCAACCCGGTTGGGAGTATTACAACATAGAATGATCTTGCTTAAAAGTTCACTACAAAATACTTTCCTCCATCAAAAGTGGCTAAATTGAAGAGTGATATCTCCACATTTCGACAACTTGACACCGAATGTTTCTATGAGACATGGGAAAGATTCAAGGAGATGTTGAGGAAATGTCCAAATCATGGGTTCACCAAGCAAATACAAGTTCAATATTTCTATCTTGGGATGAATCCATCTAGTCGAGTGACGGTTGATTCGGCCTCCAATGGAGCTATCACTACAAAATCACCTAATGAGGCAATTGAGCTCTTTGAGAGGATGGCTAGTCACAATTCTACTTGGCCAACCGACTGCATGGTACCAAAGAGAGCCACGGGAATTCATGAAGTGGATGCATATGCGGCTTTATCAGCAAAGATGGACCTTCTATTCAAGAAGTGTGATGATTTGTCTTCTCAACATACGGTAAAAGCAATCTACCCTCCTATTTCTATTTGTGATGTATGTGGAGTAACACACAAGGTTGAGGAATGTCCCATGCTCAAAATGGCTTCTACTTCAAATGAGCAAGTGAATTATGCTCAAAATTTCAACCGACCACAAGGCAATCCTTACTCCAACACATACAATCCGGGTTGGAGGAATCATCCCAATTTTTCTTGATCCAACAATCAAAATCAAGTAAAGCCTCCCGGTTTTGTTCAACCTCCACCACCCCAAGAGAAGAAGTCTTCCATTGAGGAGATACTCATGCAATTCATGAACAAGACCAATACTATTCTCCAAAATCAAGCGGCTTCTATCAAAAATCTTGAGACTCAAGTTGGGCAATTGGAAAAAATGATGACGGAGAGACAACAAGGAGCCTTGCTAAGCAATACCAAGATCAATTCAAGGGAAAATGTGCAAGCCATCACCACAAGGAGTGGAATTCAATTATCGAAAATCATGGTAAAGCAAGTGGCACAACCCGAGGTGAAATAAAAAGGTAATGAGCATGTTGAGGAGGCGAATGAAAATGATGCAACATTGAAGGAAAGTGGGGAGACCTCAACAAAGGTTCCTACTCCAGTGAAAGCTTATGTGCCTCCCATTCCTTTTCCTCAAAGACTCCAAAAGTACAAAGTGGATGCACAATTTGGTAAATTTCTTGAAGTCTTCAAGAAACTTCACATCAACATACCATTTTCCGATGCATTAGCACAAATGCCTAGTTATGCAAAGTTTATGAAAGACATCCTTTCAAACAAAAGGAGGCTAGAAGATCATGAAACTGTGATGCTCACGGAAGGATGTAGTGTCATACTACAAAACAAATTGCCTCCAAAAATCAAAGATCCAGGGAGTTTTACTATTCCTTGTACTATTGGTGATTTAACTTTTGGAAAAGCATTATGTGATCTTGGTGTTAGTATTAATTTAATGCCTTTGTCTATTTTCAGGAGATTGGGCATGGGAGAGGTGAAGCCAACCACAGTTTCATTGCAATTGGCTGATCGTTCTATTAAGCATCCGCGTGGTATTGTTGAGGATGTGCTAATCAAGGTGGACAAATTCATCTTCCCCGTCGATTTTCATCATTCTTGATATGGAAGAAGACCTTGATATCCCAATCATCTTGGGAAGACCCTTCCTAGCAACCGGCCGAGCTTTAATAGATGTGTAAGGAGGCAAATTGATATTGAGGGTTCAAGATGAGCAAATCACACTCGACATCATGAAATCCATTAAGTATCCCGCCGAAGTAAATTTATGCTCCCGAGTAGACATCATTGATCAAGAGGTGGCTACATCATTCATCTATGGGTCATCTAAGGATCCCCTTGAGACGTGCATTGCTCACTCCATAACCACCGAGGGAGAGAATGATTTGGACATCAGAAGGATGTCACAACACTTGGATACTTCCAAATTTTATCCCTTCAAGAAGAGGCCATATTTTGAAGAATTGGGAGAGAGCTCTTCTCCTTCACTACCCTCCATTCAACAAACCCCAACTCTTGAGCTTAAACCTCTTCCATCACATTTGAGGTATGCATACTTGGGTGATTCTTCTATTCTTCCCGTTATTATCTCGAATTTGTTGGATGAAGTGGAGGAAGAAAAACTACTTGAGGTGTTGAAAATGCATAAAATGGCTATTGGGTGGACTATGGCGGATATCAAGGGTATTAGCCCTACCTTGTGCATGCATAAAATCCTCATGGAGGATGACTTCAAACCAACAGTGGAGCACCAACACTGTTTAAATCCAAACATGAAAGAAGTAGTAAAAGTCGAGGTATTGAAGTGGTTGGATGCGGGAATTATCTATCCAATCTCGGATAGTGCATGGGTGAGTCCCGTCCAATGTGTACCAAAGAAAGGAGGTGTCACGGTGGTTGAAAATGAGAACAACGAGCTTATTCCTACAAGGCTCGTGACGGTATGGAGAGTGTGCATTGACTACCGGAAATTGAACAATGCCACTCGAAAAGATCACTTTCCTCTCCCCTTTATTGACCAAATGCTTGAAAGGTTTTCGGGGCATTCTCATTATTGTTTCTTGGATGGATACTCAGGCTATAATCAAATTTTAATAGCCCCCGAAGATCAAGAGAAGACCACCTTCACATGTCCATATGGGACTTTTGCTTATAGGAGGATGCCGTTTGGTCTTTGCAATGCACCGGCTACTTTTCAACGTTGTATGATGGCCATATTCTCCGACATGGTGGAAAAATTCATCGAGGTATTTATGGATGATTTTTCAATTTTTGGTTCTTCTTTCAATGAATGCTTGGATAATCTTGATTTAGTATTGAAAAGATGTGAAGAAACCAATTTAGTACTTAATTGGGAGAAATGTCATTTTATGGTGAGAGAAGGCATTGTACTTGGCCACCGGATTTCAAAAGGAGGGATTGAGGTTGATAAAGCCAAAATACAAGTTATTGAGAAATTGCCTCCTCCTACTTCGGTGAAAGGCATAAGGAGTTTCTTGGGGCATGCGGGCTTCTATAGGAGATTCATCAAGAATTTCTCTAAAATCACTAAGCCTCTTTGTTCTCTACTTGAGAAGAACAACACTTTCCATTTCTCTCAAGAGTGTCTATTGGCTTTCAACACTCTTAAGGAGAGGCTTATCTCGGCTCCTATTATTGTGGCCCCGGATTGGAGCTTACCATTTGAGCTCATGTGCGATGCTATTGATTATGCCGTGGGAGCGGTTTTGGGGCAAAGGAGAGGTAAATTTTTGCATGTGATCTACTATGCAAGTCGAACATTGAGTGATGCTCAATTGAATTATGCCACAACTGAAAAAGAGATGCTTGCCGTGGTCTTTGCCTTTGACAAATTTCGATCTTATCTCATCGGCTCAAAGGTAATTGTCTATACCGATCACTCCGCTCTAAAATACTTGCTTTCTAAGAAGGATGCGAAGCCAAGATTGATTAGATGGGTCCTTCTCTTGCAAGAATTTGATTTGGAAATCCGTGATAAAAAGGGTGCGGATAATCTTGTAGCCGATCATCTATCTAGGATGGATCAACCTGAAGAAGTGGGAGTAGAGGAAATCAATGAAGCCTTTCCGGATGAACAACTATTGCATGCCAAACATCTTCTCCAAGTGTTCGAAGCACCATGGTATGCGGACTTCGTGAATTTCCTTGTAAGTGGTATTCTTCCCTCGGATTTCTCTTATCAACAAAAGAAGAAATTCTTTGCCGATGTGAAACATTATTTTTGGAATGAGCCATATTTATTCAAGAGGGGGTCGGACCAAATTATTAGAAGATGTGTTCCCGAGGAAAAAATGGAAGCTATTCTTGATAGGTGTCATTCATCACCTTACGGGGGTCATTTTGGAGCTTCCAAAACCGCCTCAAAGGTTCTTCAATCGGAGTTCTATTGGCCAACTTTGTTCAAGGATGCTTATATCTTAGTATCCAAATGTGATAGATGCCAAAGGAGTGGGAATATCTCTCGGCGTAATGAAATGCCATTGACTTCAATCTTGGAAGTGGAAATTTTTGATGTTTGGGGAATTGATTTCATGGGGCCATTTCCATCCTCGTTCTCAAATCAATATATTTTGGTGGCGGTGGATTATGTTTCTAAATGGGTAGAGGCGGTGACATTTCCCACTAATGATGCTCGGGTGGTGGTCAATTTTCTCAAGAAGAATATTTTTATACGCTTTGGAACCCCCCGACTCATCATTAGTGATGGAGGCAAACACTTTTGCAATCGCCTCCTTGACTCACTTTTGTCAAAGTATGGAGTGAAACACCGAGTAGCCACACCTTACCATCCCCAAACAAGTGGCCAAGTGGAGATCTCAAATCGAGAGTTGAAAAGAATTCTTGAGATGACGGTGAATACATCAAGGAAAGATTGGTCGAGGAAGCTAGATGATGCATTATGGGCTTACCGCACCGCATTCAAAACTCCTTGGTATGTCTCCATTTTGTCTTGTTTTTGGAAAATCATGTCATCTCCCCGTTGAACTTGAGCATTGAGCATTTTGGGCTACACGGGCATTAAACTTTGATGCAAAATTAATTGATGAGAGGATGTTGCTTCAACTTAATGAACTTGATGAATTTCACCTCAACTCATATGAAAATGATCGCATCTATAAGGAGAGGACCAAGAAATGGCATGATAACCACATTGTGAAGAGAGACTTCAAAGTTGGACAACAAGTTCTTCTATTCAACTCCCGACTTCGACTATTCCCCGGAAAGCTTCGATCCCGTTGGTGGGGGCCATTCACAATTTCTTAAATTTTTCCCCATGGAGCTATTGAGCTTTATCATCCCGACAAGGGACATTGCAAGGTCAACGGGCAAAGGTTGAAACCATTCTTGGAAGGAGAACCCCCGGAGGAAAAGTCATCATTTCTTCTCAATGCTCCCGAATGAACAATCTAAAAGTCGAGCTTATGACTTTAACCAAGCGCTTTTTGGGAGGCAACCCAAATTTCTCCTCTTTTGAGTTACTTGTATTTATTTACTATACTTCTTTACTTCCATTTTAATTAATTGTCAAACTTTTGTAGGTAACAATTTTTTGAAAATCCTAAGTGCCATTGTCCTCAACAAGTTTGGGAGTGAACTACATTCGACGAAAGCTTAGGTCAAAATTCAACATCACAAACAAGCATTGAATCAGGGAAGTTTCACTACCTCTTTTCTTCTTTACATATTGTGTCTATTTTCACATTGAGGACAATGTGTAATTCAAGTTTGGGGGTGTTGACTTCATTTTGCATTTTATCATGTTAGATAGCCTTACCGGCTTAAGATATTGCGATGTTTGATTTTGTTCATTTTGTTGTGGATATTGACATGCTAGATAGCCTTGTCGGCTCAAATGATTTGATGTTTGAAATTGCTGATTAATTCATGAATCATGATCGAATATGCTACTTGTGCCTATTTTTATAAATTGCTTATCTATGAGTGATCCTGAGTTCTCTTGAGCACAATAGTCATAACTAATTGTTGTTGAGATTTGGAATCCATTGAAGGTTGAAAAAAATTTTGAAGTAGAAAAATTAGGTTGTGAGCTTGTATGATATGATCTGGACCAGGCATCGAAGGGCGAAGTTGAGCCATCGACAATATGACAATGATCTACGTGCAAAACGGAGCAAGTTCGGTGTTGGGATCGAGCCGAGAAGAGAGACGGATCAAGCCAAGCCGAGCAGAGAAAACGAAGTTATTTGGGCAGAAAATCCATTACGGCCGTAATGGAGGACCTTCACGGCCGTAACCCATATATTCACGGCCGTAATCAATTATCGAGGAAAAAAAGGAGAATTTCAGCAGAACGAGGCTTACGGCCGTAAGCCTGGAAGTTACGGCCGTAACATTCAAGCATGGGTATTTCACGACCGTAAGAGATTCGTCACGGCCGTAACTAATAAATCAGTTTTGGATCAGAGAGGCCTTTACGGCCGTAAAAGAATTCTTCACGACCGTAACTGAGTAGTAGTCAGATTTTCCGAATTTTCAGTTATTTTATTTCCTTTTTGATTTTTAGGTTATTTTCCTAATTTAGTATTCTAGTTTAATTAGAATTCTATTTTGAGTAAATTAGCGGCTAGATTATTTTGCTTATTTATATTCCTTTCCATGATTGTAAAAAAACAATTTAGTTTAGTTTAGTTTTGAGATTAATATTATTTGAGAGAGTTTTCTCCAATTGAAAGGTTGAGGAGTCCCTTTTGTGTTCTTCGAGAACAAATCCAACTTATCAAATATTGTAAAATATTTGTGACGTTGAACTTATTAAATATTCGCGAGAATATTTGTGGCGTTTCAATTAGAATCTTATCAAGGAAATTGACAAGTCCTTGTGGTATTTCGAAAACCTTGGATCTCGATTCCGCATCGTCAATTTCTTGCGTCGTGAATCTTGGGTCAAGGTCCTATCGTCAATTTTATCTTTTCAGTATTTTAATTCTTGTGTTCTTATTTATTTTCGTGTTTAAATCTGATCTAGATCTTTCCTAGGGTTTAAATTTTGTTATTCCGCGTTTTTGACGAGATTCCCCGACTGGGATCTCATCATCTGGTATTAGAGCTTGGATCTATTTCAGATTATTGCGTTTCTTGATTTTCTTGATTTTTTTCGTGTTCTTCGCGTTCTTCGTGTCAGTCATAATTTTCTTCAGTTTGATCCATAAGGTCAGTCCCAAAAATTCAAAAGTGTTTTTCTTGTTCGTTTTTCGTCCAAATCCAGTTCTCTTTTTTTCTGCCATACTCGTAGTCCAATTCTTTGACAGATTATAATAATAAAAAAATTTCGAAAATCCCAAATATTCCCCAAATATTCCGAATTTTCTTCATTTTCAAATTTCCTTGTTCGTGTCTTAAAATTATCTGATAGAGAGGTTTCCACATCTTCATCTTCTATTGGAGACAGAAAACAGCTTGGGGGTGTGAATAGAAGGAATGAACATGGTAATGATGATATTGCAGCAATGAGGGCACAATTTGAGAGGTTTATGGCACAGATGGAGAATCGAGGTGCAGAACGTAAACAAAGACCTCGGGATCAATCTCATGATGGTTCTCGGGTTATGAGAGGTAGTGGGCTTGAATGTCATGCTAAGTACGGGGATGAGATGGATGAAAGGTCATTGAAGCGAAAAGAGACATCAAAACGGGAGAGTAGTGATCATGTTCACAAAAGGAGGGAGGAACCGACAACCAAAGGTAAAAATAATTCTGATTCCAAGCCTCTTAAGGATAAAAATATTAAGTGCTTTAAATACTTGGAACGGGGTCACATTGCACTTGATTGTCCACGTAAAAAGGTTAGGTGTGATAGTGAAGGGACGAAAAGTGTTGTGGTGGATAAGTCAATTATTGATAGGCATGCTCTTAGCGTTAAGCGTAAGGCGAATGTTTTGGAAAATGTGGATGGGCAGAAGGATAATATTTTTCGCACTAGATGCTTAGTGGATGAAAATTTTTGTAGCTTGGTGATTGACGAGGGAAGTTGTACTAATGTAGTTAGTACAATGTTGGTGGAAAAATTAGGCTTACCTTTAATGAAACATCCAACACCTTATAAATTACAATGGTTGACTGAGTCGGGGGAAGTTAAGGTGAAGAGACAGGCCTTTGTGACATTTTCTTTTGGTGGGTATTCGGATGAGGTAATTTGTGACGTTGTACCAATGCAAATTAGTCACATATTGTTGGGGAGACCTTGGCAACATGAAAGGGCTGTGCTACATGATGGGTATACGAATAGATAAAGCTTGGTAAAAGGGGGAAAAAGTTTACTCTAATGCCACTATCTCCAACTGAAGCCCTGAAAGATCAATTGAAAGTGAAAAGTGAGTTTGAGGGGAAAAATAAGAGAGTTGAGACCACGACCTCAGAAAAAGAAGAGGGGGTGGAAATTCACGAAAAGAGAGTTGAGGCCACGACCTCAGAAAAAGGAAATGGAGTGAAAAATAAAGAAAAAAGGGTTGAGATTCAAACATCAGAAAAAGGAGAGACTGAGTGCAAAAATCAAAATAAAAGAGAGTCTACCACAAAAATGAGTCTATTTGCACTTACTCGCGCTAACACACCCCTCCCCAATTCTTTAAAATCTGTTTTACAGGTACCGGAGTCAAACCATGTGCTTAAAACACGAAAAAAACTTGTTGGCACAAATGAGCAGCCCAAAAAACCGAGAAAGTTGAAGGAGAAAAATGGGCAGCCCAACATGTTGAAAGCAAGTACGAGGCATAAGCATGATCATCGAGCCCAGAAAAGTAGGAGGAGTTTGAAAAGCCGACCAAAATTGGATTCGAGGTCGAATCCCTTTCAAGAGAGGGAGTATGATATGATCCGGACCAGGCATCGAAGTGCGAAGTTGAGCCATCGACAATATGACAATGATCTACGTGCAAAACGGAGCAAGTTCGGTGTTGGGATCGAGCCGAGAAGAGAGACGGATCAAGCCGAGCCGAGAAAACGAAGTTATTTGGGCAGAAAATCCATTACGACCGTAATGGAGGACCTTCACGGCCGTAACCCATATATTCACGGCCGTAATCAATTATCGAGGAAAAAAAAGGAGAATTTCAGCAGAACGAGGCTTACGGCCGTAAGCCTGGAAGTTACGGCCGTAACATTCAAGCAGGGGCATTTCACATCCGTAAGAGATTCGTCACGGCCGTAACTAATAAATCAGTTTTGGATCAGAGAGGCCTTTACGGCCGTAAAAGAATTCTCCACGACCGTAACTGAGTAGCAGTCAGATTTTCTGAAATTTCAATTATTTTATTTCCTTTTTGATTTTTAGGTTATTTTCCTAATTTAGTATTCTAGTTTAATTAGAATTCTATTTTGAGTAAATTAGCGACTAGGTTATTTTGCTTATTTATATTCCTTTCCATGATTGTAAAAAAACAGTTTAGTTTAGTTTAGTTTTGAGATTAATATTATTTGAGAGAGTTTTCTCCAATTGAAAGGTTGAGGAGTCCCTTTTGTGTTCTTCGAGAACAAATCCAACTTATCAAATATTCGCGAGAATATTTGTGGCGTTTCAATTAGAATCTTATCAAGGAAATTGACAAGTCCTTGTGGTGTTTCGAAAACCTTGGATCTCGATTCTGCATCGTCAGTTTCTTGCGTCGTGAATCTTGGGTCAAGGTCCTATCGTCAATTTTACCTTTCCAGTATTTTAATTCTTGTGTTCTTGTTTATTTTTGTGTTTAAATCTGATCTAGATCTTTCCTAAGGTTTAAATTTCGTTATTCCGTGTTTTCGACGAGATTCCCCGACTGGGATCTCATCATTGTATCTTCAATTTTTATCAACCTATCCAATTCCTTCTCTATGCTATTAATCTCTTAATCCTTTGTGAGACAAGTTTGGGGGGTGGTCAAGCCGGTAAAGGAGACGGTCTAGATGTGTAGTGATTCCATGCATGCTTGATCTAAATTTGTGTGGAGTGTTGTTGATGTTAGTATAAGCTAAGTGATGACCAAATGCTAGAGATCTAAGTCCATTTTAATTATTGAATTGCCCTTTCTCATAGCCTTTTTGACTCGAGTAATTAAGCATGTAGGAGTATCTTGAAACTTGGTGCCTTAAGTTTGAAACTTGGGAGTCATCGGCCTAAAGCTCGCTACATGGGTCAATTAGAAAACTTAATGAGTAGGGTACACACACACTTGTAAAAAAAAAAAAAAAATATCACATCATCATCATTGCATTTGCTTAATAAGTCTACCTCACTTCGTAGCCTTTTTTACTCGAGTTAGTAAATCTGTAGGGGTATTTTTAAACCTGGTACCCTTTGATCTTAAAACAATCGAGGAGTTTCCGACGTAAAGCTCGCTACATGGGTCAATTAGAAAGCTTAAGGGAGTGAGGAAGTCACGAGCAATCATCACATTAGTTCGTAGAAATCATGCATTTGTATTTGCATAAGGGCTTAGATTAATAGTGGGTTTGAATTTCTTGGTATAAACTTCAATGTTGAAACACTTATCTAGTGGAGAGTCACTGCATATCTAGATTGTTGAGATTGCTGGAAAGTCATAACCAAGCTTTAGTGGAAAAAGAAATGTGTGAATTGAGAGTCACCCCTAGGATTGCGTTTCGGGAGAGAAAAAAAATAATATGGGGGGGATGAATGTCACGAGAGGGGAAGGAATGAAATTGACCACTAAGGGTGGATAGTATTATTTTAAAATTTATCCTTCCTACAATGTTTCTTTAAACCTTAGTGATAATTGGAAGTGACTATACACACACACACCGATCAAACATGAGATAAGCTCAACTTCTTTTTGTAGCATTATTTTGAAAACACAATTGTGAATTAATCATGCAATTTTACACTCAAGAAATAATTTACAAGTCATCTAGCATTGTTGATCATTCATTCATTTGCTTTTTGTGTTAGTAGATATTCTTGCTCGAGACGAGCAAGAGTTTAAGTTTGGGGGTATTTGTTAAATGCATTTTTATACACTTTTTATACCTTTAAATTAGCATATTTTGGAACATATTGAGCAAATATCTAATAATTTATGCATATTTTGTGTTTAAATGGGTTAATATCCAAGTTTGAGGCCAAAAACCACAAAAGAAGTGCAAATTACGCTGAAATTGGAAGTTTGGGGACCATTTTGTCACCTCCGGGAAGTTTTGGACAAGCCACGCAATTAACCAAGGGACCAAATTGAAATATTTCAAAAGTTGAAGGGCCAAAAGTGCAATTTTAGAATGACATATTTGAAAGAAATCTGAAAATTTGGAAACTAAATTGCTCGAGATTAAAAGATGGAGGACTTGATGGAAATTACGGAATGGACTTAGCTGCAAAACCATCCTTTAGCTGAGCCACGTGATCGCGTGGCTCGAATCAAGTCGCGAACGCGACTTGGACCTCGAAACAGTCCCGAGGCCAAGCTGGCCCCGAAATTTAAACCGCGCGATCGCGTGGTTGCAAAACAAAAAAAAAAAAAAAAAAAAATTCCGGGCTGGACCGGGTCATCCTGGCCGACCCGGTTCGGCCCAGAAGTTGAATTTCGCGGATCTTTGCCCTTTTTTTAGGGTTTTGGATGATTTTGGGGTATTATAAATAGAAAAAATCAGATTTTTAGGTTGACCCATGTAAGTCTTGCCTCTTTTTCATTTCTCTTGTATTTTTTTCTTAACATTTTACTCATTTAATGCAATCTACAAGTAATGTTTTTATGATTTAGTAATGTTTTCTTATATTTAAGTATTTTGTTGTTGTTTAAACTTTTGAATATTGTTATTTTCTCACATTTTCATCAAGAATGTCCTTTATTTTTTGTACATTTAATGTTTTATGCTTGGGTTGTTGAAGATATTAATGGGTGGTGAAGAAACTTTGTTCAAAGTGAAGGATTCTTGGGTTTTCACTTCAAGAACTTTACAAAAATGGGAGTTTTCTTTATTATCTTGTTTTTTTAATCTTTGTTTTAAGTATTATTCATATGTTTATGTTATTTGTTAAATGTTGTTGTTAGTTTATTTTGGGTTAATGTTGTTGTGTTGGAATTTTTAATTAAGTTATGGTTATTTAAGCATTTTAAGTAGTTTCTAGATTTTGGGGATTTATGTTTACATGTTTATGATTATTAATGTTGTTTTAGGTTTTTGTAACTTTTAAATGTTTGTTACTATTTTAAGTTGTCATTGAAATGTACTACACAAATTAGGTGAATTTAAAATTTTCCATGTAATTTTGTTGATTAATTAACTATCACTAATTGATTTGAAAAGAAGAAATTAGTATATTTATGAAAACTAAATTCACTTTATTTTATGTTATGTAAATTGTTTCAATTATCAATTTTATATTTTCATCAAAGTATTTAGATTAATTAGTTTTATTCTAAGTTTCATGTTGTTAACTATTTCCTTTAATTGATTAGTTTACATATTGT
The DNA here is from genome assembly GCA_963555705.1 of Ligustrum vulgare. Taxonomy (NCBI): domain Eukaryota; kingdom Viridiplantae; phylum Streptophyta; class Magnoliopsida; order Lamiales; family Oleaceae; genus Ligustrum; species Ligustrum vulgare. Next base: position 35,820,017 of record OY743186.1, on the reverse strand, counting down.
CATGTTTCTTATTTGTGTCACTTAGATAGTAATTCACCACCAAACCATATTTTTATGTTACTTGACTTTTCTTTTAGAATGAAATCAATAACTTTAGTTACAAATCAATCAATCTTCGTGGATACGATAACCCGGACTTCTCTAGTCCACTTTACTACTTGAACGCGAACCGTGCACTTGCGGTATACGATTTTAGCGAACAACCGGTAACCCCAATTTTTCAACTATACTAGCACTCACCAAATTTGTATCACTCTCCCCATCTATAATGAGATTACATGGTTTATCACTCACTAGGCACCTAGTGTAGAAATTATATCCTCCATGTCTTTCCCTCTCATTAGCAAGGGTCGAGGATGTTGGTGGCCTAGTAATCATCTCCATCACTACTCCTTCACTTTCACTACCCCCATGGGAAGATGGAATTTTCATTTTCTCAATATCAAAATTTTCATTAACTCCATCTCTACTCCTATCAACCCATTCTCCTCATGTTCTAGCATCCACTCTATCCAACATTATTCTCAATCTTTCTTCACTCTCCTCTACTCGTCTAGTAAAAGTGGTGGAAAGATTTTGCAACATCTCATACAATTCTTGATTCATGTTGTGCAAGTGTGGAAGTGTCCTCACAAAGAATTTATTTCACTCGTGTCTCACTCCAATTTTGCGAGGTACATAATGTAGTATCCCGAGTTCTAAATACCCGGTTCATCACGTCATTTTCTGGTCTAAACTTTAAAATAATATTATAGCGGAAGAAATAACTAAAATTCATTTTTGGCAACATTAAATAAACTGTAATGGTCGATAAAATTCGAAAACATTTATGAAACAATTCAAAATAACGAATCGAGCCATTAATATTAAAAAACATTCGGTAATGCCATAATTTCTCAAATGATTGAAAATCTCAAAAATAGCCAAAGTTTATAAATATGGATCATCAAAATAAGATTCTCAATTATTTAACGACTATTGCCACATTCATCCATCACTTGCTACCCTCTCCGAAATCTGCAAATATTGTTAAAATAGATATGAGCATTTCATAGAAATACTCAGTAGACTCATCTCCAATTAATTAATCTACATTATAATTGAACACATAAATGCAGGCTCTTTAGAAATCATAGGATATGGGTTGCTCTTCTCGTACATTAAAGCACATGGCTTCTCTTTGAAAAATCATAGGCTCTTTAAAATCATAGGGTGTGAGTTGCTCTTTCTTCTCGTGCACACAAGGTACATAAATTATGCATAATATTATCATTTATCTTGTAAGATATTCTCTTCTTTCTTTCTTATGCTTAAAAGCATATAAGTTATGACAAACACAACAACATAAATATTTCCGAAGAAATATATTCTCATCTCTTTTCATAAAAATGACTTTCACATAAGTCACATAACATACACATTCATATGCAATCATAATTTAAATCAATTAATATGGGCGAGTCTACCTTAAATTCATCGAGTACAAAATCGAGCGGGAAAGATTTCAATCTTTTAAATCTCCGTATGCCCCGTCTAGCCAATTAGAAAAATAATTTAAATTAGTCTTTTGAAATTTATAGCTTAAAAATGATAACTTAGAATTTAAGGACTGAAATTGATGATTAGAAAGTTGGGGGACTAAAATGAATACTTTTAAAGTTGGGGACTAAAATGGAGTTTTTCGAAACTTTCAGGACTCGAATAAAATGCTATTAAATATTCAGGCTGAAAATGACATGTTTTTAAAAGTAAAGGATAGAGTTTTAAAATATTTGAGCTCATGGGCCGAAATGAAACATTTGGAACATTGGGGACTAAAATGTAAATTTTCAAAACTTAGGTTGAAGCTCAAAACAGATTTTAAACAGTAGGGGTTGAAATAATTGATTTTAAAAATGAAGGGGCCATTTAAAAACTATTTAAAAACTAAATGAGCTTAAATGATTAGATTTAAAACTAAAAGGACTGAAATACTTAACTTTAAAACATTGGGGACTAAGATACAATTTTCGAAATCCACATAATAGAAACAAAACTTTAAAACAATATACCATATCCCTCACTCTCTCTTCTCTCTCTATACCTCGACAGAGAGGTATGAAGGTGATGGAGGGGCGGAACCCTCCTCCAGGTCCGATCGCGGGCGGCGTCATCGCCGTCATGTGGCGACGACGGAAAGGGGCGAGTGAGAGGGTTGGACAGAAAAGGGTTCTTGGGAGAATTTGGGCATGAAGCTTGAGGAAAAACAGAGGTTCGGTCATGACTTTTCAGGCGAGTATTTCGGCGGTCGAGGTAAGAAATTGAGCCTCTTGATTTATGGGTTTTCTTTTGATTCTTGGGTTTATGGTTTTATTTGGGATGGGGCAGTGAGATTTTGAAGGTGTTGAGGTGCTTTTGTTAGGCTTGATCTTTGCTACGGTGTGGTGGGTTTGTGTGGTTGCGGTCGGTCGGTGATACAAGGTGGTTTCAATGGTGGCTGGCCGTTTTGGTGGTTGGTTCGGTGGTGTATAGTGGTTGTGTTATAAAAATTGAACTTACCTTGAGAGGTTGGAGACGAAATCATCGAATGCTACTTGAAGAAGCATAAGCCAAAACACATGGAAACACCACTTGAAATCATGATATGAATGGAATAACGCTGAATTATGGAATCAAACGAGAGGCTTGAACACGTGATTACACATTGTCCTAAAAGTACATTTGCTCCCTCTTGTTCGAGATGCTTAAAGGATTAGATAGCAAATGTTTTAGCGGATTAATCAAGCCTTCAAACCATGTATTTATTAAGCACTAATAATCCATGGAAAAGGAACAAAGAACAATTGGAAAATGAGTATTTGTTTTTGGTGGAAAATGGCTTCTATATATATTATGGATGTTCTCACTCATGTTTCATATATATTGAATTTATCAATATAACATCCTTTATATAGAGATTAATCCACCTTTTACGAAAGTACACACCTCTTAGACAAAATGGCACCTTTTGGTGCAAAAAACCAACTTAGACACCAAAAGGTGCCTTTCGGAACCACCACGCGATCGCCGGTACAAGGCTCACGCGATCGCGTGATGCCTCTTTATTTTGAACAGATTCAAATATGTTCAACCACGTGATCGCTGGACCATGAACCACGCGATCGCGTGGTTCATATTTTGGCCTCTTATGTTCCTGTTTTTCTCATTCTTTTGTCTTCCTTATCAATACCTCTTTGTATTGATTTAATTGTGTACTTCATCTTATCATCTTTAAATATTTGAACAACCATTTGGAAACACGATTTTCCAACAATCCCCCACTTGTTCAAATATTTTCACCAACTCATTTTATAACGGTGTTATGCATAAAGTAAGGTATCTTTCGATTTTAACCTTACCTTAGTGTAAACGTCGCAAAGTATTATCGAAATCCCGGGTAGCCTTAGCTTTGAACCCGTTATTCCTTGTGACAATAGCGGCAACATCACACACACAACACTCAAAGTCTTTTGTTCCACACAAGTTCTTGCTTTAGCGCATTAATGGCCTTGCGCCTATCCGATTCGGGAACTTTTCAGAAAGTAACTCCAAACATTCCTTGAAGCGGCACCACTTCTAAGTTCATATAGGTGAAGTTCTTCCAGCATCTTTGTTACATTTAGAGATACTTGTAATTATGAACTTCATTAAGAGTTTTAAAACTCAGCCCTCCAACTGTAACAACCAACACTTTTAATCTAGAATGAGGTATGTTTTGATAAAGTGTTGAAACTATCCACATATCGAATGACTTGTTGTTACCCTTTGAACCCGTGAATTACTCATTTCGTAATGACAGGTAGGGTTGCCGTCATTGGCGGATCTTTTATAAAGGAGTTTCACCTCATCCTACTCGATTATGTTCTTATGATTTTACATAAGATATAAAGTCAAGTTTTAACTTAACTTTTTCACAAGTTATTGAATCACTCTTTGATTCAATTTATGTCTAGACTTCTTTAGAGTATTTAAACGTGATCACTTCTCAATTATTTGACAACACTTGTCAAATATTTCACAATATTTTGTAGTCTATTTTGTGCACTTTATAGACTTCAAAATAATATCACTTTAAACTTTATTTAAAGTTTAGTTGTACTACCCCCACACTTATAGGGTAGACTCAAAAATTATTCTTTCAATCAATGAAAGAATCTAACTTTAGATTACAATTTATTTACTTCATAAAATAAATTGTTTTTCGCAATTCTTTCACTCAATTGAAAGAAATAGAATCGTAATTCCATGAACACAATTGTTCTATCAATAATTTAATTGTCTCCTCAATGAGTACAATAAATATTTTACAATATTTGTTTGAGCGTTACCCCCACACTTTGGGATAATCTTCAATTTTTTTTTATTTTTTATTTAAGTGAATGATTCTCTTTGTGAATCACAATGTTCAACAATAACCCATATTCACTTGTATGTTTCATATTATTACTCTCCATTAGTAATAATGCTTTTCACATATACATGATATCAACCATTGATATCAATATCAATTAGATAGACTCATTCTATCTTATCATCTTGCATACTTTCTCAAATTATATAATAATCAAACTGGATTATACACAATAGTATGAAATAAGATGATAACAAATTTGAACAAAGATTTTATAAAATGTATTTATGTATAGTAAATAAACTTCTATTTGTTCAAATTTCTCAAATAAGACAAATTGATAATAAATACTTCACATAAGTATTTGCAAATGATTCACATATTTTAAACAAAAATACTTTATTGTCGCGTGATAAATATTTATCATTTGCCTCATATCAATGCATTATAATTATCTCATATACCAAACCAATTTAGTATGTTGCAATTTATACTATGAATAAATGTAGCATATATTTATTCCTCAAAGAGTCCAAGCAAATGAAATTTACATGATTCAACATTTATATCATGTTGTTATAAAGAGTAACATATTTATCATAATGAGAATTTTAAGAAAACCACTAAGGTTATTAAAATCTCATGCATTCATGAAACTTTACTTTCATAATTTAAAGCTTGAAAATCATATATTTCATAACTTTCAATAAGTGATATGCAATAATCAAGATAGATTCTCACATAATCAATACACCAACAAGATTATTAAATATGATAGTTAATAACTAAATCCAATTTCAATGATATGTTATAGTATAACAATTTAGTATTCTATATTGCAAATTTGACATGCATTCCATGCATAGAATATATTATATAAATTTATAATGCATAACAACTTACTTACCTTTGTAACTGCACTCCATGATTTTTCTTCCTCCACTACTTGTATCCATCCCTTCGCAACTTTTAAAAATCTCTTTTAGGACTTAATCATATTACCCTCACATTTGCGGTATAACAAAATTAATTTCAATATTCTTTTTCGCAAAAAGAATGAATTTACAATACATTTTGTCAAATGTATTTTAGTGATTACACTTAATCACTTCTTCAATTGACAACAATATTGTCAAATACATAAAGTGACTCTATCACTTTATTAATTCATACTTCTCTCTTTTAGAAGTATAGATAATTTTGTTTATGTGATCCAACTTAATCACTTGTTTGCATTTTAATATCCTTTAAACTTGTCAAAGTTTCTGATAGGATATTTGATCACAATCACAATATAATTTCACTAATTTCAGAAATTATAATTTGAATCTTTTGCCAAAATGTCACTCCACATTTTAGGCTAAATTTAACTTTTATGTATAATCTTTCAACTCAATTTGAAAGAAACAATTTGTAATAAAACCTCAATTGTTTTATTGATATTTGCAAAAGATTATTGTCTCCACTATGAGCACAATATAATTTTCTTTTGTAATCCGCCTTATCCCCACATATTTGGAATAAGCACAAGTTTCTTAATTCTTTCACTCATTGAAAGACTAATATGAGCAAATTTGTTTTACAAAACAAATATCAATGTTAATCAATGGTCGTGATAAAATCATATTTGTGATCTCATCATCCAATTGTGTAAATATTTGTCACTTTTCACATGACCATTGTAATAATCACAATAAGTATAGAAAATCCAATCTCATGTATTCTCAATGAAAATTCACAAATTTTCAATAATTGTTATGCATCTCTATGCATTAATAAAAAATACTTCATTTAAGTATTTTATTTCAAAAGAGATAAACAATATGATAAATCTCAATATTCATCAATGATCTTAGTTTGATCTCACCCCCATAATAACATTGCTTTCACAAGCAAAATATGACATCTCCATAATTCGATGTAGAGTCATTTCACATTTCTTAATACAACAATAAGTATCAAGATTTTCACTACCACATTTAAGCCAACAATGGGCATTTTTAATACAAGTGGTAGTCTCCAATTTACCATTGAAAATGGTCACTTTATTAATACTAATAACATTATTAGCAAACATGTCATGAGATAATTGAAGTAAACTATCATATTTACTTTCTCCACATATTTGATTAAATATTGTTAAAGCAACTTGTGCAAATACTCATACTTGCATGCCTCAATATTTTAGGAACTCTATTTTCCATAAAATAAAATGGTATCACAAATAAGTATAATTTTATTCACCAATTTATAAAATTCTCATGTCATTTTCAAAAGTCCAATTGATTCATATATCAATATACTTGCATAATGTAAAAGAGAAATACACTTCTCATAAATGAATCAAATGGAAACAATATTATTGAAAGAGCATATACTTTCAAATTTCCACTATCATGAAAATTCCACAATGAATGATCACATAGTTAAAACAATTTATCCAACAGGTCTCGTGTATTGAATAAATATCTAACATGTATAATTAATCATCTAAAATGTCATGTCAATCCATTACTTGTCACGAGAATTAGGATTAAAACAAACATAACAATTCCCTTGAGTTTTTTTTACACACTTTCATGAAAAATTACATGCGGTTATGATGAAACATAAACATTTTCAAGTTCACACCTTTTCATTTTATCATGCCTTTTGAAATCAATTTAAATTGAAAGGGCACAAATTAACTGTAATAGTGCCTTCTCTTCATGAATAGACACATCATTTGTAAAATAAATGTAATGAAAGATTAAACTCTTACTTCTTTCACTAATCACCATCATCATGCCACAAACATGATTACATATATTATGGCACAGTAACGTTAATCAAGCACCATCTTTAATTTCTCATGCATTGAAGAAAAAATTTCTTAATACTTCTATGGATACATGCAAAATATGCATGTTATAACCAAACATAAAGAAGCCTTCAAGAAACAATCACGCTACAAAATTTGTTTTATGATTTATTGAACACACACAATATCATGATTCAAGATCCTCAAAATCTCGACTCCATTAGCGAAAATGTACTTTTAGATTGTTATAAAAATTGAACTTACCTTGAGAGGTTGGAGACGAAATCATCGAATGCTACTTGAAGAAGCATAAGCCAAAACACATGGAAACACCACTTGAAATCATGATATGAATGGAATAATTCCAAATTATGGAATCAAACGAGAGGCTTGAACACGTGATTACACATTGTCCTAAAAGTACATTTGCTCCCTCTCGTTCGAGATGCTTAAAGGATTAGATAGCAAATGTTTTAGCGGATTAATCAAGCCTTCAAACCATGTATTTATTAAGCACTAATAATCCATGGAAAAGGAACAAAGAACAATTGGAAAATGAGTATTTTTTTTGGGTGGAAAATGGCTTCTATATATATTATGGATGTTCTCACTCATGTTTCATATATATTGAATTTATCAATATAACATCCTTTATATAGAGATTAATCCACCTTTTACGAAAGTACACACCTCTTAGACAAAATGGCACCTTTTGGTGCAAAAAACCAACTTAGGCACCAAAAGGTGCCTTTCGGAACCACCACGCGATCGCCGGTACAAGGCTCACGCGATCGCGTGATGCCTCTTTATTTTGAACAGATTCAAATACGTTCAACCACGCGATCGCTGGACCATGAACCACGCGATCGCGTGGTTCATATTTTGACCTCTTATGTTCCTGTTTTTCTCATTCTTTTGTCTTCCTTATCAATACCTCTTTGTATTGATTTAATTGTGTACTTCATCTTATCATCTTTAAATATTTGAACAACCATTTGGAAACACAATTTTCCAACAGGTTGTGTAGTGGTTCGGTTGAGCGTTTTGATGCATAGGTTCGTGGGTGTGGTTGCGAGCTGCAAAGGATGGAGCTCGCACGCGGTGGCTGCAGGGGTGGTGACGATGGTTGTTAGTTCGGGGTAGAGGCAGTGTTGTTGGTGATGATGATGGTTTGGAGGTGAGTTGGAGGTGGTGGTGGTGACGGTTTGGAGGTTGTGGCAGGGGTAGTGTTCGTGGGTTCAAGTGAGGTCGGTTATGGCTTGATGGAGATGGCAGCTGTTGATGCATTGCAGGTAGGGGTGGACATTAATCCATCCAATCCGTCAAAACCGCCCAACCCGATCGGTTTGGGTTGGGTTGTGTTTAAAAAAAAAAAATTGTTCGGGTTGAGTTGGGTTGGGTTGTGGGTTGGGTGAAAAACCCAACTCAATCCGACCCAACCCAACCTAATCAAAATTTTAAAAATATAAGACCCTTTAAATTTCAAAAATCTTAAGCCCGTTTTTAATTTGGATGAAACTCAAATATGATTTGAACATATTTTAGTTTTATTAGCAAATATTCAATTTATTATATTTGAGCTTATTGTATTGTACATAATTTATTTGAGTTAATAGTTGATTTATGGGCATAATTTTTTAATATTTTTAGTTAATTGGAATAAAGCCCAAACTACCCAACCCAACCCAATCCGACTGAAACTTGATTGGGTTGGGTTGGGTTGAGTTGGATTTGAACTCATGTTTGGGTTGGGTTGTGTTGATTTTTTATCAACCCGACCACAGTGGGTTGAGTTCGGGTTGGGCAAAAAATCGGCCCAACCCAACCCAACCCACGCGCCACCCCTAATTGCTGGTTCAGTTCAAATGGTGAGGTTGGGGCTCGAGGTTATGGCTTGATGGAGGTCGCGTCTATGGTGTTGGTGGTGATGGTGATGGTGGCTGCAAGGTTGTTGCTTGACTAGTTTGGCAGTGGTTTTGTTGTGGTGATGGAATGATTCAAATGGTGGTGCTAGGTTGTGTAAGTATTGATGAATAATGGAGTGGATTGGTGATGTAGGATATGCGAATTGATAGGGTATGGGATTAATGTAGTTGGTGGAAGGATGAGTAGATAGGATATTATATAAATCTTGACAAGTAAGGCACGAAATTCGAGAAATAATACGAGAATTCAACTGGGTCTGAAAAATAAATCTGATAAAATGAGTTTGACGTAATTTGAAATTTAAAACGATTTTGAAAAGAATATTTTAAATAAATAATTAAAATAATATAATTTTAGAAATTTGGATTTTAATTAAAATCGAATGGACTTTACATTTCTCGACTTGGTTAGACGAATACGTCGCGACGTTAACTTAAAAATGGGTGAGATCGCAGCGGCACGTTTTCATAATTTAAAAATAAATATTAAATGCGTAAAAATTCTTGATCGCTACACATAATCAACTAGATTGAGAAATATAATTCTTGTGAAGCATGAAACCACATATAAGTAAGAGACGTATGAATGGATGGATACAATCATACAAGAGTAAGTGGAATTTTCTTTACTTACTAGGATACAAGAGATGACTGTGAATTTGTAGGACAAATTTTTGATAACATAAAGTCACAAGGGCTTGACAAGAACAAGTAATTGACTAGGAAGTATTTGGTGTAGAGAAAAAGTGGATTTTAACATGTAAGTTCTATTTGGGACAATTTATCAAACACTTTGTAGGCAAAGTTTGAATAAAGTGAAATTATGAGTGTTTGATAAATATTAAGCCTCAACAATCTCAAGAATGAGAAAAAAGACAATACCCAATATGTAATGATCAAGAAATACTCATGGGCATATGAAAATTTTCAATTTTTTGTGAATTTTCATTTTTTTTATATGATGAACAACAAGAAATGTAAAGATATGTTTACCAAATTAGAACCAAGCTCGGATACCAAATGATGCGAACCCCCTTGGTATATTGACCAAGAATTCCCACAATTATCTAATACCAAACCCAAGAAAGTTAAAATGGTAAAATAATTGATAAACACCTTAATCCAAGTTTAAATCTAACCCAAAATTCAAGGATTAAATTAACCCTAGCCTAATGGGTATCAATTAAACAAATTCCAAGGTGGCGAAAATCAACAACAAAAACAAGAATAATAATACTTTAGATTTAGTTGAAGAAATTCCAAGGAAATACAAGAACAAAGAAGGTTAACCTTACCTCAAAGAGTCTCTCTAAAACCAAGCTCAATGAACATTCGAGTTATTCTTCTAGGGTTTGAAATGAAAGTGTATTTAATGTACAAAAATTGGGTAAAAGATGTAAATTCGAAAATTGCAAGAAAAATCCCGTTTTTCTAAAACAGGGTGTTTCGGTCGATCGAACTGGTCGACCGAAATGTCATTTTCGGTCAACCAATCCTCAGCCGAACGCGACTGAGGTTGCACCCCAAAATCTCTACATAGTTTCAGTCGACTGGAATGACTTTCGGTCGATCGAAATTGACTGAGTCCAATTTCTTCTTATTTTGGCTTAAACTTGATTTTTGGATTCTTTTCTTTACTTGATCTTTTGTTTAAGCCTTGAATCTTCTCCTAAAATAACTTTTATTTGCCTCGGTGCTCCATAAAATGCTCCTCAAAAATTGTTTGGCTCGAATGATTGATTTTTCTTGTCGAACCTTCTATGATTCTCATCAACTGATTTATAGTAATACATAATTCAAATTATCGATTTATCAATGTTTTAAGACCTCGCTTACCATCGACCTGACCGAAGAATAGGGTCAAAGTTAAAGGTTATTTTGAAGTTGACCCGATAATTAAAATAACATTATTCATGAAATTAACACAGCTCATGTTATTTACTGTTGCCTGTAATATGTTAGATTATTTTTTAGAAAATAGAAGCCTAATATGTTTTCAATCACTAAACTTGATAAACATGATTTTTCGAAGATTATTGTGTAAAAATATTTTTCGTTCGACCTTGCTGATTCACCGTTTGGTAAATATTTTTTATTTATAAACAAAGAATGTAATATTTTTTAAGTAAATATGTGATTAAAGTGATTTGGAAAAATGTACATAATTTAAAAGTAGTCTAAGAAATATGTTATTTTTAATTTTATCTAAGTTTAAACGCGCTGATACGCCTGATTTTTTTTTCTTTTACCCATTAAAGTATCTATTTATCTATGTTTTTAGACCCTGCTTACCATTGACCTGATCGAGGAATAAGATCGAGGGTTAAAGGTTAACTCGAAGTCGACCCGATAATTAAAATATATAAAAAAACTTGGGTCAAATACAAGCTGAGGTTGTCCGTGTTTCTCGGGTTAACATGAGTTTCTGTTCGGGTTTGACCAAAATAGATTTTAGGGGTCATGTTGTCCAATTTTTGAATCGAAAGACGGGTTTCCCATTTGATTCGACTGAGTCAGGTTTGACAATATTGTTATTCATGATAATGAGTGTTTTTATATTTTATGCTGATTTTTCTTTGATTGTACTAATTTCTTTAAATAATAATAATAAAAAAAAAAAAAAACAAAGTTAACTAACTATAAATGTAGTCATCATCTCTCAATCTCTCTCACACAATCAAAATATTTATCTTATGTCTTTTCATATTTATTCATGCTATCGATTAAGAGGACATTTAAAATAAGATCAAAGAAAAACAAGTTGTCAAGTATAAATGCATAAGAAATATTGAAGAACGGTTTTTAATAAATATTCAAGAAGAGCATTGAAGTTGGAGAATCAGAATTTGAATGACTACTATTAGGAGTTAGAATCAAAATGTTTAAGAATTATATATTGTTATTATTTTTTTTTTTATGTAACTTTAGTAGGGTTAATTTGAAAAGTGGTTACTCAAGTTTGAGCGAGTTTTCAAAATGGTCACTAAAGTCCCATTTTTACGACGCTCATCACTGTAGTTAGAAATAGATTTTGGAATTTTCACCCGAGACTAATTTTTACCCAAAATTAAAGATAAGGACTTGATGTTTATTTTTATCATATTTTCCAAAATTGCAAACAAACCTCTACCCTCACCCACCATCGCCATCATACCGTCTCCGCCATCGCCGTCGTTCATTTTTCGATGCAAAATCGCATACTTTTTAAGTAAGATTTGGCATAGAAAAACTATTGTGGTTTCGAACTATTTTTTTGGGATGTTTCTCCCCTTTTTTGGTGTGATTTCACATCGACAAATTGGTGCAAAACCGCAACATATATGGTGTGTTTTCACACCAATTGGGGAGGTTTCTCCTCTCCTTTTCGGTGAGATTTCAGACCGAAAAATTAATTCGAAATCACACCAGTTTGGTAGAAAACTGGTGCGAAATCGTACTATAAAAGGGGGATAAGCCATCCCCAAAAATTGGTTCTGGTGTGAAATCCCACCAGAATAGGATGCAATTTTGTGTAAAAATGGGCAAAAGTGGTGGTGGAGACTGTGTGATTGTGGTGGGGGGTGAGGGTGGGATTTGTTTGCACTTTGGAAAAATAGGATCAAAATTTAAACTCAAGTTCTCATCTTTAATTTTGGGTGAAAATTAGTCCAGATTGATCATTCCTTAAACTATTTGTAACTCAAGCGACCAGGGTCGTAAAAACGGAAATGTAGTGACTGTTTTGAAATTTCGCCCAAACTTCGGTGATTGTTTGGGAAGTTAACCCAATTTTAGTAACTGGTTACAAACTTTTAATATTTTTATTTATGAATACGAGTGAATTGAAAATATTTATTCTAGTTATTAATTTGATCGATTATATATTACTTGATAGTTTTCACTAAAAAAATAGATTAATATCCCCATCTATGATATAATTGTTCAATAAATTATGTGTGATATCAGTAATTATTAAGTCTTTGTTTAACTATTGACTTTTTATTAAAAAAAGAATTTGAATCTTTTGAAGTAGAAATATTAGGTATGGGCGTGGTTCCATATGATTTTGGTTCTTAGGGAACCGAAACAAGAACCGTTGGTTCTTTTTCAAAAAAAGATCCGAATCGGAATCGAACAGTTTGGTTCTGGTTTTTTTTAGTTCCCTAAACTAAAATTATCAAACTTTAGTGATGAATCGATGGAAGATTCTAGCTGGTAAGAGTCGTAAGACCGTGCAGTTACCAGTCTTGATCAGGATGCAAATCCATTAATTATATTTGTCATTGACATCAAAATATCCACTACATTCTAGACATTAATGTATCTCCTCATCTGCGTGTATGTATTCCATGTAAAAATTATTCAATTTCTGCTCGTAATTCTTCACTACTAAGGGAATAACCTTACAAGTGAAACAAATCCTTAAAATCAAGATAACAACTAATTGTGAGATGTAGAGTGAAGATTCTTGTTTGTTAATTATTTAAGAATTGAAGTTTGAAGACTTGACGGTTGAATGGTTGAAGTTGAGTGACGTAATGAGCGAAAGAAAAATTGACCTAAGATTTTTTGTTTATTATACTTATTTTGCTTGTAGTTATTGTAATGTTGAATGAATCAATAGTTATTAGGTAATGAGTAATGGCTGGCCAAATAACATGTATTAGGATTAAAAATTTATTATTATTATTAATATTTTGTAAATTTGTATTTCTTAACAAAATTAAAAATCATGTTTAATTCAATTTGTTCTAGTTTTTGGTTCTGGTTCTGAACCTAAAATCGGAACTTAATGGTTCTTTTTTCTAGAACTAGAACTTCTTGTTTTTTAGAACTAGAACCGTTTAAAATTTTGAAAAAACAAATCGGAATGCTGGTTTCTATTCTTTTGCCTAGCCCTAGAATATATGATTAAAAATGTGATTTTCGAAAAATGTGTGTGATTAAGTAGTGATTTCGTAAATAAATTTACCAAACACATTATAAATGCTAATTATTTATTAATGAGATGCCTAATTTATATTCATACCATAATTATTGTTAATGATACCACATTTTAATTGTAATAAATGTCCCTATTATTTTGCTTATTTCGACAATTATTCGCTTATAATTTTTTGTCATATTCTTATCTTTAATCATTATATATTATCTCTATTGAAAATTTTATTTCAAATATTTTTTGAATTTTTGCAATTATTATTTATCTTTCTTATTTAAATATAAGAGAGGTAAATAATAAAAAAAAAGTATTCATAAAAAATTCTTTAGTCATTACTAGCGCGATAAGCTGTGCTGATTAATAAAAATCGAGGATAAAATAAGACAAAAGTTAAGGGGTATAAGTGCAAAAACCAATAAAAAATAAGGATTATTATTGCAATTAAATTATGATGAACTTCATAAAAAAATGTGATGTTAATATAATTACCCTTGAAATATTAAAATGTCGGTTGTAGCGCCCCGAGTTCTAAATACCCGGTTCGCCACGTCATCGTCTGATCTAACTTTTCAAATAATATTTTAGCAAAAGAAATAACTTAAATTCATTTTTGGCAACATTAAATAAACTGTAACGGTCGATAAAATTGAAAACATTTATGAAACCATTCGAAATAATAAATCGAGCCATTAATATTGTAAAGCAATTGACAATGTCATAATTTCTCAAATAACTGGAATTCTCAAAATTATACAATGTTTGGAAATACGGAAATCATTAAAATAAGGTTTTCAACCATTTAACGTCTATTGCCACAATCATCCATCACTTGCCACCCTCTCCGATATGTGCAAATGTTGTTAAAATAGACATGAGTATTTCATAGAAATACTCAGTAGACTCATCACCCATTAATTAATCTACAATATAATTGAACACATAAATGCAGGCTCTTTAGAAACATAGGGTGTTGGTAGTCCCTTCTTGTGCATTAAAGCACGGGGCTTCTTTTTGAAAATCATAGGCTCTTTAAAATCATAGGGTGTGGGTAGTCTCGTCTCGTGCACTTAAGGTACGTATGTTATGCATAACATCATCATTTCTTGTAGCGGATTGGGCTCCCTCAAGGGGCCTTTTCCCAATCTTTCCCGCATACTCATATCATACTCATATCATCATTATTCCTGACGAGGGAATACATGCTCGTTTTCATAAAAATGACTTTTCACAAGTCACATAACATACACATTCACATGCAATCATAACTTAAATCAATTAATAGGGGCGAGTCTACCTTAAACTTGACGAGTGCAAAGTTGAGCGGGAACGACTTCAATTCTTTAATTCTCCGTACGCTTCGTCTAGCCAATTAGATGATTAAGTCGAATTAGTCTTTTGAAATCTGTAGTTTAAAATTGATAATTTACAATTTGGGGACCAAAATGAATACTTTGAAATTTGAGAGACTAAAATGAATATTTTGAAAGTTGAGGGACTAAAATGAATATTTTTGAAACTTGGGATTTATAAATACACACACACACACACACACACACACACACATATATATCATTTTAAATCAATATGGACAAAATCAAAAGACTTTAAAATATGAGGCTTAAATAATTGTTTTAAAACATTTGGGGACTAAAAAGTAAATCTTTTAAAACTTAGGCTTAAAATCAAATAAATTAAATCAGCAGGGACTGAAATAAAATGGGTTTGATACTTAGGGGTTAAAATAATAACTTTTGAAATTTAGGGCTGAAATGATCATTTTAAAACTTGGGGGCTGATTTGAAATAACTCTAAAAGTTGAGGGACTAGGCTAGAAATTTCCATAAAATCAAAAATATTAAAAACAATATTTCTCTCCCTCTCCATTCACGTTCAGAGACAGAGAGAGTGACGGCGAGAGACGGAGGCGCGAGCTTCGAGCAAGCCGGCCCTTTGAGCCGGTGATTCGCCGGCGAAACGCCGGTGCAGAGGGGCGGCGAGCTGCGGGTAGGAATGGGGATCAATTTTGAGAGATTTGGTGCGAGAACCGACGCAGAGTCGCGGCTTGATTCGCGATTTCCGGCGAGCTTACTAGCGATTGAGGTAAGAGAAAGGATTTATGGGGTTATGGGTTCTCTTCCTTGGGTTTTTGGTTTGATTTTGGTTGGGATTGGGCAGTGATGATGATGGGTGTGCGTGGTGGTGTCGCGACGGGATTGTGGCGGTTTTCGAACGGTGGTTGAGGTGGAAATGGGTGGTGATGTGCGTGATGGATGTTCGACAATGGTGGCTGGAAGGTTGTGGACTGGGTGTGTTGATGGTGGTTGGTGGTGTCGCTGCTGCAGGGGGTGGTGGTTCTTGGTTTGGTTGTGGTGCTAGTGCTGCAATGGTTGCGTGGGGTTGGGAGGTTTGATAAGGGTGGCTGGCTGACCACGGTGGTGCGGCGAGGCAATGTGGGTGGTGATTATGGTGATGGTTTGGAGGTGAAGGTGGTGATGGTGAGCTTGGGGGTTGCTGGAATGAGAATGTTGAGGTTGGGAGAAGAGTGAGTTTGGAGAGATTGATAGTGTAGAGGTAGGTTGATATAGGGCTAGGGTGTGGTATTGATGTAGTTGGTGGAAAGATGAGTTGATGGGATATGATGGAAGTCTTGACAAGAAAGACACGAAATTCGAGAAAATAATACGTGTGCATCAACTGTGTAGGAAAAATGGATCTGATATAATGAGCTTGACACAATGAAATTTTAAAACGATTTTGAAAAGAATAATTAAAATAATATAATTTTTGAAATTCGAAATTGATTTAAAACCGAATGGACTGATATTTCTCGATTTGGCTAGACGAATGTGTCGCGACGTTAACGTAAAAATGGGTGAGATCGCAGCGGCACGTTTTTCGAAACTTTGAAATAATTATTACATTGCGTAATAATTATTACATTGCGTAAAAGTTCTACTCAATAAGGAAACATGAAAAACATTGTGGACAGCTTGCGAGTTCTGGTGGCAAAACCAAAAAATAGGCCACATTATCCACTTCTCTAGTATTTCAAATTGTCCGATGAAACGAGGCCTTAATTTCTCTTTCTTGCCGAAACGAAAAGTACCCTTCATAGGAGCTACCTATAAGAACACTTTCTCTCTAATCTCAGACATTAAGTCTCTTCTTTGATCGGCATAACTTTTCTGTCTGCCTTTAGCAGCTCTAATTCGTACTCTGATCTCCTCGATCGCATCAACTGTTCTTTCAATAAGTTCTGGTCCCAATAATTTCCTCTCGCTACTTCATCCCAATAGATTGGCGATCGAAATCTTCACCCATACAGTGCTTCGTATGGTGACATATCAATGTTAGCCCGGAAACCGTTATCGTGGGCAAAATTCTACTGATAGAAAATGTGTCTCTCAATTACCATTTGGGTCTAGAACACATGCTGTAAGCATATCTTTCATTGTCTGAATTTGAAGATGGTAGGCAGTACTAAAATTTAATTTAGTACCCATTGCCACACGTAAACTCTTCCAAATCTCAAGGGAAAATTCTTGACTCTCTATCTGAAAAATGGACACTAGCTGATGCGAACCCCTTCGGTGCGTTGACCGAAAATTCCCACAACAATTTTAATACCAACCCAAGAAAGCTAAAGTGGTAAATAAATGGATAAACACCTTAACCCAAGTTTAATTCTAACCCAAAATTCAAGGATTAACAAACCCTAGCCCAATGGGGGTCACTTAAACAAATTCCAAGGTGGCGGAAAATAAACAACAACACAAGAATAATAATACTCAAGATAAAGTTGATTAAATTCCAAGAAGATACAAGATCAAAGAGGTTTAACCTTACCTCAAGAAGGGGGACTTCAAGCCCTAGCTCTCAAGAGCTCTCTAATGAACAAACCAAGTTTATCTTCCAAAATGAAGAGAAATGAGAATATAATGTACAAAATGGGAAAAATGTGCAATTTCGGTATTTACAAGAAAAACCCCGTTTTTTTTGAAAATTGCAAGAAAACCCCGTTTTTTTAAAACTGAGGTGTTTCGGTCGACCGAATTGGTCGACCGAAAATATTTCGGTCGATCTCTGGGTCGACCGAAACTGGACTTTCGGTCGACCGCTCCTCGTTCGAAAGTGACTGAAGCTGGGTCTAAAATCCTTGCAGAGTTTCGGTCGACCGGAATTAGTTTCGGTCGACCGAACTTGGCTGTTTCCAATTTTGTCTTCTTTTTGGCTCCAACTTGATTCTCGACTTGCTTTTCTTGATTTATTCACATTGTTTAGCCTCGAATCTTGAACCTCTTCAACTTCGGATCTCGTCATGGGTCCCACGGGCACGTGCATCGAGATTTGACTTTCCCGATTCTCATCAACCCCTCCCTCTTGAAAAGGATTCGACCTCGAATCTTGCTTGAATGCACTATCATGAAACTCCTTGAACTTTGATCTTGCAACATTGTGGATCACAGGTTCATGCGTTGAAGTTGGACCTTCGCGATTCTCATCATCTCCTCCATCTCGAAAGAGATTCGACCTCGAATCGGCACCTACAATAAAAATAGAAAATTCAGACACAATAAATGTAACTGAAATTTCATACTCACCGTGCAAAATCAACTTGTAGGCGTTGCCAAAAGCTTGAGATGTGCCAACACTGCAAAGTAGCAATTTGGATTTTATTTGATCGGGGGGTCGCTCCTTCCACGAATGGGAATACATCCGGCCGCCTGGGTCAAATGGAATATGCTTCCTACCATGGTTGGCATTGGAAATACATTGTATTCCAATTCCCCTAAATGGAAGCTCGAGCCTCCTGCAAAGGGGCTTATCCAAAGGTACATTCTCGTGCCCACCTAAACCAACTCTTTCTTCGATAAACATGTGCTTAAAGTTCAACAGAGTTAATAGGATAAAGTCACAAGCATCTTTAAGTGAAGAAAACTTGCTAATATGATGAACAATTAGATTACAAGCAAATTTAATAACCACAAAATTAGCACCAATTTCGTGCAATTGCACAATTTCTTGAAAGAAAATATTAGCTATGTTGATGACCTTGTTGGTTTCATGGTATGCAATCAAATGTAACATTTTAACACTCCCACCAACAAACGCAAAAATAGCATCATTTTCTTTATTTGTTCGAAGTAAACCTGTTATAAAATTTATAAGATGAATAATCCAAGGTCTACTCATGATGGGCAAATATGTATGGAATTTTTGGGGGACAAACTTGAGTTTAACCATTTTACAAGTTTGGCATTTACTACAAGTGCAAACATGTTCAACACCAATCTTCAAATTAGGCCAATAAAATTGATCACATAATACCCCTAAAACCTCATTGGTTTTAATCGCCCCATCAAACAATCATCATGTGCTCCTCCCACTAGCAATTCATGCATGACACATTTACAAGGAAACAATCCAACTTTCCAAAACAAATAATCATCATGCTCATAGAATCCATAAAAATATTGCTCACAACATGATTCATGAATGTTTAACAAATTCGGATAGTTAACATGCATGCTCTTACTATGTTCAACACGGATTGAGGAAGCATCTAGAAATGTTAGAAGCGAAGTCCTTTTACCATCAAGACATCCCAAATAATCTTTCCCATGGACTCCCCTAACTAGCAATTCCTTTAGAGAGCGAATATGCAAGCCAAGCATATTTTCACAAAATAAGGATTCAACATGCCCATGAAATGTACTATATGCAACATTTTCACAAAAGGATTTGGTACTTATGCCATTGGGCACACGCAAAAAGTTGCATTTACACATTAAGCACTCATCATGACAATGATCCTTACCACATGTTACATTTTCACAAGTCAACAACACACTTGTCAAATCTACATCAAGATCATACAACCCTCTAATGTATTCAAAACACAATAACCTTGCATTCAAAGAATTGTTAGGAGCATACCTCCTAGATGTTGCATTGGTTATCCCATTTTCTTTACCTCGGTTGTACTCGTTGTTGTAGGAAAATGTTTCCATGAATTTCTTCCATAAGGCGTGCTTTTGGAGTTCTTTGTTGCCTTGATAAGTTGGACTCACAATTTCCTGCAACAAAGAAAGAACCAAACTAGGGAGGGAAGTGTTAGAATATTCAAGAGTAAAGAACATTTCGAGTTGATCTTTTCTCTCAATTTTCTGGGTAGCACTCGTCACTTCCTCACCTTTTTCTGAGGTAGAATCCTCAACCCTCGTTTCTTTTCTCACCTCTCCTTTTTCTGGAGTCGTGACTCCAACTCTCATGGCCTCTCCTTTTTCTAGGGACGTGGCCCCAACTCTCTTACTCACATTTTTATTTTCTTCAATTTTATCAATTGAAGGTTCTCTTGTTTTCCTATCCTCCCCTTCGTCCTCTTCTTTTTCCTTCCCCTTCTCATTTTCTTCCTCGAATTCCTTCTTGAGCTTCATTTGGTCTTTGCATACTTCTTCCGAGCTCAAAGATAGGATCACAACCTTTTTTCCATTCATTTTGAAGCTACACCGGTTCCTTCTCCTATCAAGATTCACATTTCGTTCACATTGCCAAGGTCTCCCCAAAATTATGTGAGTAGTGTGTAAGGGAACCACATCACATAATATTTGATCACTATAAGTACCAATGTGAAAAGTAAGAAGAACTTGTTTACTTACCCTCACCTCCCCATAGTCGTTCAACCGTTGCAATAGATAAGGACTAGGATGCCTCATAACCGGTAACCCAAATTTCTCAACTCTACTAGCACTCACCAAATTAGTGTCAATCTCCCCATCTATCATGAGACTACATGGTCTATCATTCACTAGGCACCTAGTGTAGAAATTATCCTCCCCATGTTCCTCCATCTCATTAGCATGGGCCAAAGATTGTGGTGGCCTAGCATTCATCTCCTTCACTACTTCTCTACTTCCACTACCTTCCCTCCTATGGAACGATGAAGTCTTCATTTGCTCAATATCAATCTTCTCATCCATCCCATTTCCACTCCTATCTATCCATTCTCTTCGTCTCCTACCCATTCTCCAATCTTCTTCCACTTCTCCACTTATACCCATTCCATGAAGTGATGAATTTTGCATTCTCGCACTATCAATATTTTCATCAACTCCATTCCTACCTACACACTCTCTTCTTCTTCTACCCATTCTCCCATCTCCTTCAACTTCTCCTTCATTATCATCCCTCATAATTTTCCTATTCAAACTCCCATTTTGTTTTCTAACTCCATCCCTATACACTACGTCCCCAAGATTATCCCTCACCCTTCTTCTACTACACATCATTTCTTCACCTCCCCTATTTGATGTACTCTCCCCTTTTGTTCCTAAATTTTCCAACTCACCCCTACTTTTCTCCATTTGTCTAGCCATGGTGGTTGAAAGATTTTTCAACAAGTACTTCGAATCTTGAGTTTGAGAATTGAAAATGGACATGGTGTGCAAGTGTGAAAGTGTTCTCACAAGAAAATATTTCTCTCGTGTTTCACTCAAATTTGGCTTTTACCCTCTATTGAGCTCACCACTCTTGCCTTTTTTTCACTCAAAATCTCCTTTCTCAAGTTCTCCAAGGAAGGTAATCAACTAAACCACAAAGTATAATTCTTGTGGAGTTAAAGAAATCACTAACAAGGAAGAAGGAATTTAGAACAAATAGACACAAATAGTAAGTAGAATTTATGTGCTTGCTATACTCAAAAGGAACAATATTTATGTGGGATAAGATGCTAGGATCACAATTTCAACAATGGGATTGAAAAACCACAAGTATTAGACAAGGCATATATGTAGAGCAAATAAGCACAAAAGTGTAAACTTGAATCCTTTAGTCCAGACTTCTAAATCATGCATCAAGTACCTGGTATCACATACTCATTCTAGTCAAGGACTAATGTACTAATTTAAAGTATCATCATAAGGATCGGATATGATATTCTCAAATCTAGAAAACCTCACTAACTTCCCAATCTGAAGTTCAAGATACAATTTTCCCTGATCTCCCAAAGCTTCAATTCATGTCACACTATGAACAATACTCTGATTAAGTCCATCACCATTAAATAAGACTTCTGTGAATCACATAAGATTCTTCATCAAGTTTACTTAACCCAAAGATACAATCTCATTATAAGTAAAAGTCACACAACTGATCATCTCAGATTTCCCATTATTGTAGCAAAATAATTTACTCACATCAAAAGCACAACCGATAATAAGTAATCGAAACTGCATCACCAAAACTTCAAATAAACCCATATATTATGTCTCAAAATGAAAATTCCCAATCGTAGGTAACATTTCACCATAATTCATTAACCATCAAATTAAGATCAATTGACTCAACATATTCACATAATTCATTCACGGGATAGCCATAACATCCATTAACCGTCTAGTTACCATTTCTTGGAGTAATCATGTAACATGTCACTTATCAGTGTATCATATGACCTCAATTAAAACATACCAATCTCTCTAAGATTACAATATAATAACCATCATATCTATCACATGAGCTTTATACGTCAATCTGCTCGTTAAGATTATATATCAATCTCTCAAACTAAATACATCTTGGATTCTGCCATATGTCACTATTTCTGCACACTACTCCAAAATAAGTCATCACTGTGAAGTCTTATCCCTCTCTTCCACAAATTCTATCCACAAGGACAAATACATAAAATTTCACTTCTTATTTTCGAACCAAGATACCATCAGTGACAATTTCCAAAATTTCAAGATATGGTCTATCATACACTTCTATCCGATCAAATGCATTACCTCTGCAATACTTAAACAAATTTAGGTCCTGGTAAAATTTCTGTCATCAATTTCATCCAACAATTTCTCTCATGATCCTCTAATATCATAAATGGAAACTTAATGTACATCGGTGAATCATTCCCATTACGAGGAAGCCTTGATTCATTTTCCATGACTGAGACTCATCTTTCTTCAGTTCTCACTTAGAACCAAATACAACATAACTGATTCATGAAAAGTCAACTTATTGCATAATCTCAATACATCGTCACATTCAGTTCTCATCATCGCATTATTCCTTAAAATCATCTATTGTACCTTTTATATTCAAATGACCTTATGACCATCATCATAATCTCACATAGTCCTAATCATTCGATTATATGTCTCCAAATTCTCACTTCGAACAAATGGTTACTCCTTTAAGGCATCTCACTATAAAATACTTCCAATATCTCTCATTCATGATAACTGACTTTTCCAAATAATCATATTACATGTAAATAATCAAATCTTTAACATCATCTACCAATCGACTTCCAAAACAAATCAACAGTACTATCATATACCATCATAGTTTATGATATTCTCCAGTGCAAGTGCTCATTTCATACTAATAATCAATTCGTTCCCAAGAATAATTAAGATTCTTCCCAATAACACCATAATATTTATCTTCACTCATTCTTCAAAATATACCTTGACATTTCACAATGTATGCTTCAAGTCTTCACATCACTTCACATATACCTTGATATCCCAGTAGTTGTATATTTCATCTTGTTCTTGAAATTGTGAAACAAGGAGAGCGTTTCAATAAAACTATATCCTTTACAAAAATGATTATACTTCGAAAGCCAAAAATGTCTCAAGAGTCATTATCCCTTTTATCATTTATCATTTACTAAGTCTTGCTTGTGGTGTAAATGAACTTGCAAGTCAATCCTCAATTCCCTTAGTGGGTTGTCTTACCATACCACGCTCTTAACTCAAAATGATAAAATTCTGGGCAGAGTCTCCCTTGTAATTTGGACTTATCCAACCCGTAGGTATACTTCATAACCAACAATAACAACCCGTAGTTACACTCCTCATCTAACCACAACGATTTAAATATTGACAACAATTCCAAACTTCAATACCACAAAATATCCCAGAAAACTTAATTCATCATTCCTCAACATAATAATTTCAAATCATAATTTCCAATATCACAATATCACTTCCTTCAATACATTAATTGGCTCAAATGCCAACTCGTTGTCATACTTATAACATATATGCCACAAATCATAATTCCAAAATTTCTTAATTACAAGACCCAAACAACATTATAAATTTCTCTCAAAATAGATGAATAATCCACTTACTCAAACATAATATCAAGTCCTTAATACCCAATAATTAAAAACCAAATCTTTAAACCTCAAATTTCATAATTCTTCTCATAAAAGTCTCAATAAAATCATATCAATCATAATCTCAACATCTCATCACAACGTCATAAAACTGGCTTGCTATTTCTCGGTGATTTACTGAAAATGTTGACAACAAGTAATTAATGAATCTTCGCAACAGTTACTCTAAAACCACTAGTCATGGCCTCATAATGCGCGGCACAATAGTCGATAGTGTGGTCATATATCTTTACATGAGGTGTCAGTCTAAACAATAGATATTCCGAAAATATTGTCTAATCATTTCTGTTGACTCTTCGTAAATGGTGTCATGTCTAAAATCAATTATGCAAAGTCCAGGTAGGCTTCGTCATTTCTAAGTTCGAGGACAAAAATTATTATAAAACCATTCTTAAGTCATATTATTCCCATTATGCTCAACACTCGTTCTCTTTCTTTTCTTTTCTTTCTGATTCGGATAAAAATTTCTCGTTATGTTCCGAAACTCATTTCTTTCTGTCTTTCTTTCTCATGCATTTAAGCAAGTAATTCTCATGAACAAAAAAGTTCAAGTCTCATGCATTTAAGCAAGTAAGTTTTGACAAGCATAACAACATCATTAATCTTCTTTCTCTTTCTCTTTCTCATAAATCATTAAAATAAGTATCCGAAATACTCTTCATTCTTTCTCATAAATCAGTAAAATAAGTATCCGAAATACTCAAATAACTTTAAACATCATAAACTTCTTTACCTCGGAGTTGGTGGAACGAATGATGGCAGTGGTAATCTTCATTAATAATAATTTAATAATGGAACATGTTTCTTGAAAATTCTTTTTGAAAATTTTTCAGTCTACAGAAACGCAGACTGGCTCTGATACCAAGCTGTAGCGCCCCGAGTTCTAAATACCCGGTTCTCCACGTCATCGTCTGATCTAACTTTTCAAATAATATTTTAGCAAAAGAAATAACTTAAATTCATTTTTGGCAACATTAAATAAACTGTAACGGTCGATAAAATTGAAAACATTTATGAAACCATTCGAAATAATAAATCGAGCCATTAATATTGTAAAGCAATTGACAATGTC
Source organism: Ligustrum vulgare (assembly GCA_963555705.1). Classification (NCBI taxonomy): domain Eukaryota; kingdom Viridiplantae; phylum Streptophyta; class Magnoliopsida; order Lamiales; family Oleaceae; genus Ligustrum; species Ligustrum vulgare. The sequence goes on along the minus strand of OY743186.1, from coordinate 35,794,744 downwards.
ATAATTTCTCAAATAACTGGAATTCTCAAAATTATACAATGTTTGGAAATACGGAAATCATTAAAATAAGGTTTTCAACCATTTAACGTCTATTGCCACAATCATCCATCACTTGCCACCCTCTCCGATATGTGCAAATGTTGTTAAAATAGACATGAGTATTTCATAGAAATACTCAGTAGACTCATCACCCATTAATTAATCTACAATATAATTGAACACATAAATGCAGGCTCTTTAGAAACATAGGGTGTTGGTAGTCCCTTCTTGTGCATTAAAGCACGGGGCTTCTTTTTGAAAATCATAGGCTCTTTAAAATCATAGGGTGTGGGTAGTCTCGTCTCGTGCACTTAAGGTACGTATGTTATGCATAACATCATCATTTCTTGTAGCGGATTGGGCTCCCTCAAGGGGCCTTTTCCCAATCTTTCCCGCATACTCATATCATACTCATATCATCATTATTCCTGACGAGGGAATACATGCTCGTTTTCATAAAAATGACTTTTCAAAAGTCACATAACATACACATTCACATGCAATCATAACTTAAATCAATTAATAGGGGCGAGTCTACCTTAAACTTGACGAGTGCAAAGTTGAGCGGGAACGACTTCAATTCTTTAATTCTCCGTACGCTTCGTCTAGCCAATTAGATGATTAAGTCGACTTAGTCTTTTGAAATCTGTAGTTTAAAATTGATAATTTACAATTTGGGGACCAAAATGAATACTTTGAAAGTTGAGAGACTAAAATGAATATTTTGAAAGTTGAGGGACTAAAATGAATATTTTGAAAGTTGAGGGACTAAAATGAATATTTTTGAAACTTGGGATTTATAAATACACACACACACACACACACACACATATATATAAATAATTGTTTTAAAACATTTGGGGACTAAAAAGTAAATCTTTTAAAACTTAGGCTTAAAATCAAATAAATTAAATCAGCAGGGACTGAAATAAAATGGGTTTGATACTTAGGGGTTAAAATAATAACTTTTGAAATTTAGGGCTGAAATGATCATTTTAAAACTTGGGGGCTGATTTGAAATAACTCTAAAAGTTGAGGGACTAGGCTAGAAATTTCCATAAAATCAAAAATATTAAAAACAATATTTCTCTCCCTCTCCATTCACGTTCAGAGACAGAGAGAGTGACGGCGAGAGACGGAGGCGCGAGCTTCGAGCAAGCCGGCCCTTTGAGCCGGTGATTCGCCGGCGAAACGCCGGCGCAGAGGGGCGGCGAGCTGCGGGTAGGAATGGGGATCAATTTTGAGAGATTTGGTGCGAGAACCGACGCAGAGTCGCGGCTTGATTCGCGATTTCCGGCGAGCTTACTAGCGATTGAGGTAAGAGAAAGGATTTATGGGGTTATGGGTTCTCTTCCTTGGGTTTTTGGTTTGATTTTGGTTGGGATTGGGCAGTGATGATGATGGGTGTGCGTGGTGGTGTCGCGACGGGATTGTGGCGGTTTTCGAACGGTGGTTGAGGTGGAAATGGGTGGTGATGTGCGTGATGGATGTTCGACAATGGTGGCTGGAAGGTTGTGGACTGGGTGTGTTGATGGTGGTTGGTGGTGTCGCTGCTGCAGGGGGTGGTGGTTCTTGGTTTGGTTGTGGTGCTAGTGCTGCAATGGTTGCGTGGGGTTGGGAGGTTTGATAAGGGTGGCTGGCTGACCACGGTGGTGCGGCGAGGCAATGTGGGTGGTGATTATGGTGATGGTTTGGAGGTGAAGGTGGTGATGGTGAGCTTGGGGGTTGCTGGAATGAGAATGTTGAGGTTGGGAGAAGAGTGAGTTTGGAGAGATTGATAGTGTAGAGGTAGGGTGATATAGGGCTAGGGTGTGGTATTGATGTAGTTGGTGGAAAGATGAGTTGATGGGATATGATGGAAGTCTTGACAAGAAAGACACGGAATTCGAGAAGATAATACGTGTGCATCAACTGTGTAGGAAAAATGGATCTGATATAATGAGCTTGACACAATGAAATTTTAAAACGATTTTGAAAAGAATAATTAAAATAATATAATTTTTGAAATTCGAAATTGATTTAAAACCGAATGGACTGATATTTCTCGATTTGGTTAGACGAATGTGTCGCAACGTTAACGTAAAAATGGGTGAGATCGCAGCGGCACGTTTTTTGAAACTTTGAAATAATTATTACATTGCGTAAAAATTCTCGATCGCTACACCGGTGATTTCATCCCTCTTTTTCGTAATAGAGAAGATATGTAATATTTTCATTTCATTGTGATACATAAAAAAATGAATATAATGTGCATTGCATATTCACTTTGATCAGTATTAGCAGTATTTAAGTCTCTATTTGTTAATTTTATATAAATAAAAAATGTGATATTTTTTATATTGACGTTTTTAAGTGAAATATTTGATTGAAAAATCGTCGGGGACAAGGAGTGTGATTAAAAGTGATATATGAATTTAGCAAAGAGAGGATGAAATTTCACTTTAGAATAATTGAAACTTGAACCTTCTACAACTTTCCCTTGAAATAAATTTATAAATAAAAATTAGACGGAGAAGAACAATCTAGTATACGTTATAGAATTTCAACTCTAATATAGAACTGTATCAGCAACTGACACGTTGCGTTATTTATATATATATATATATATATACGCATAATATACATACACCACAGGCATTTCAAAAAACCACCTTCATCACTTCTCATTCTCTCTCGAATCTTGTCTCGTTCATAATCTCTCTCTAAAGCATAACACCAAAAGGTAATTAAACCTGCTTGTTCGTAATTTTTATTTTTTGATTTGATTCAGTATACATTACGTTGGCAAGTTTTTACGTTATTATTATCATATCGATAACAATGGAAGCATTACTCGTTGCGTAGAGAGAAATTATTCCTTCGTTTTTCTTGATTATTCGTGGAATTCAAATTAGGTAAGCGGATTTCTGCATAAATTAATTGAATCTATAAATAAAATCAATTTTTTTTTTTAATTTCTATCTCTTTGGTGATAGCAATTCTCCGTTTCTATCATCATTTTAAAAGAGGTTCGCGTGAAAGAAGATTTTTTCCGGCTTGATCTGGATGGGTTGGGTTGAAAACAAAATAAATGTGTTCTTTTTATAAAAGATTAAGCTTTTAGATTTGGCGGGTTAGTGCCTTGTTAAATTCTTGGATCTAAAAGAGATATATAAACAAAGTGAAAATTTAGAAACTCGAAGAAGTTGTATTCTTCCCTTCCCTTCCCTTATAAGAATGATACTGCAAATATACAATATTCTTTTATGGTTTGGTTAGTGGGACACTGGGATTCATAACTTTTGGATTTATTGATTCTGAAAACAAAATAAATGCGTTCTTTGTATAAAAGCTTAAACTTTTAGATTAGGTGGTTTAGTGCCTTGTTAGTTTCTTGGAGCTAAAAGAGATCGAATAATATATAAATGAAGTGAAAATTTAGACTATTCAATCTCTTATAACTCGAAGAAGTTGTATTCTTCCCTTCCCTTCCCTTCCCTTGTAGGAATGATGCTTACTGCAAATATACAATTTTCTTTTATGGTTTAGTTAGTGGGACACTGGGTTCATTACTTTTGGATTTATTGATTCTGAAATTTTAGAGGTTCGTGTGGGAGAAGATGCAGAGAGGAAGAGAAGTTAGAGAAAATTCTTCCAACAATTCAGGCAGTGCATTTGATAATTTAGGAAGTTTTGGCTTCCGTGGGAGTATATTTCCTGGCATATTTGGCGGAAGGGATCCTTTTGATGACCCCTTCTTCACTCGCCCGTTTGGTAGCACATTTGGTTCAAGCCATTTTGGTTCAAACAGTTCCCAGGGAGAATCTCGACACGCCAATGCCAGTAGATCAAAGAGACCAGTCATTGAAGAGCTGGATAGTGATGACGAAAGAGAAGTAGAAGACGAGGAGGGGCATGAAGATAAGGAAGATAAATTTAAAGCGAATGCTTGGTCGAACAGAAATCCTCTAGTCGAGCACCCCGAGGACCAAACTAGTGGTAAATTGGGGTTCTTATTGCATTTGCCGTTGGATTGGTTATTAAGAATATTATGGTAGTTGAAGTTGATACGATTGCTTAATATTGCTTAATCTGGCAGACCACGGCAAGAGCATGAGCATGAGCAACAACAAAGAAGTTTCTCAAAGAACCAACCATAGCAAAGCTGAGGGATCTCAGCCGCAGAGTCGGAGTATAAACTTCCAGAGGGTAACTTATGGTGGAATTAATGGAGCTTATTACACCGCAACAACAACAAAAAGGACCGGAAGTGATGGAGTTAGTGCCATCTATTTCCTAGTTTACTGAAATTTAATTTTTCCAGGTTCCGGGATCTGATGGATATTCTGTCGTACGTACAGGTGATAATGGAAGAGAGCAAACAAGCTGACAAAACAACGGGTGAAGCAACACACAGAATTTCTAGAGGAATTCATGACAAGGTATGTTAGCTTTACAACTATTCTATTTCATAAGTGCTAAAGGAAAAACCTAATCCGGGAGAAAAGTATTTTTTTAAAATGTCAATGATTCATCTTTTGTTTAGTTTGCATTTTAAGTTGATCCCATCTATTTTTACTTTGTGGGGTGGGGTGGGGTGGGGTGGGGTGGTGTAGTTTACTAAGATTTATTAGCATTTATCAAAAGATTATGCTTGTGTTGGAAGTACATTTTGTTTGGCAAAATTTAGCTAGTTTTTACTTTGTTTCAAAATTATGATATTTCTGCTGACATGTATTTCTGATTGATAATCCCTTTGTTTTAGTTATTGTGAAGTGCATGAAGAAATTGGAGATTAAACTTGCTATTGTAAACCGTTCTTGTTTAATTAGTTCTTTGTAGGATGAGATAAAAGTACAATAAATAATTAAAGCGCACTTTTTATATGGCGAATTGAATAAAGCTTGTTTGAGAGGGAAAATTTATTTGTTGTGACAGGGTCATTCACTTACGAGGAAGCTCGATTCGGATGGTAAGGTGGATAGTATGCAGACTTTGCACAATTTAGCTGAAGGTTTGTCTCAAGTCGAATAAGATTGGTCCCGCTATGATTTCTATTTTCTTTCACTTGTGAGATCCTGATATATTGTTTCTCAGATGAGCTTGCTGGCTTTGAGCAAGCTTGGAAAGGTAATGCTGATGGGCATTTGCCTGGCTGGAATACTGGATTCGGCTTGCACTCAGATGCAGGTTAGTTAAGAATGATGTGCCAAATTTCTTTCATGGGCATTCACTTTGATTGTATTTGGAAATGATGAACTTTACAATACACACAGAAAAACAAGTCAAAATGGTAGGAATTGTCATGTAGCGGACTTTCAACAACTACATACAAAGTATAAACATATGCCAAGTGCATTAGGAAGTTGTATTTGATTTACAACTGCCTAAAAAACCATGATTTTATGTATTTGAGCCATGAGCTTATGCTCCGATACTTCCAGAACTCGTGCATAGAAGAAAATTTGGAAAAAGGGTTAACACACTGTTGAGTTTGAGTGGACTTATGTTAATGTTATGTATTTGAACCTGGAGAAATGTGCTCTTCCTCGTCGGTCCACAAAAGTAAGAGTTTGCTAATGAACAGAATTTACATGAAGTAGGATTGTTCCTAAAGAGGGTCGGGTTCATATAAGAGAGTATCTACACTACACCTCGAAAGAGGGAGGGGTCAGGTAAAATTAATTAATATGGCCTATTTTGTCGAGTTTTTCGTTGCTTTAGACTTTCCAATTACATCTAGCACGATAGGAATAAAATGATGATTTACGCGGTCGACCCTTAATTTGTTCTTATAGTTTACTGAACGAATATTTGTTTCCTATTCAATTTTAGGCTTTTTTGGAGTTATTAAAAAAAAAAAAAAAAAACGGGGGATGGTTACAATGGTATCCTTTAATTTATTCCGTGGGTGCATTTTACATTGGTTAAAAATTTGTTTTATCTATTTTTCCCCCATGCCTCTATATTTCCTTCAATTTCATACCAAATTTTGGAACTCATTATCTCACGCATCATCACGTCCAATGGTTGTTAGGGACTGATCTGAGTACCTGGGGAGGTTTTGCTCGTCCATCTACACAGCTGTTTGGACCTGGTCGGCATTCTCGGGCTCAGTCTTCCAGTGGAAGACCCAAAAAGGTCGTCACAATTCACATCGAGTGACACTGTTACGCATTCCTCATTTTCATTCTCAATCTTCCTAGGATGATGATTATCGTGGAAAACTATTCATATTTTCTTTCAATAATGTATCATTATCCTATTGGATTGTAAGCGTAGTAATTACTTTTTACACTGGAATTATAGTTGTATGTGACCTTAATAGGATGTTCGGTTGTAGCCAGTTTGTGGAAATTGCTCAAATATGTAATTCAGATTTGAAATTTATTGATGTTGAAATTTGGGAGTAGGTATGATATTGATGTATTGTTTGTAAACAATTTTTATTTTTATTTTTTTCCTTCACACATCCTCCGACTTTTCACTATTTTTTTTTTATCAAATTACTTTTTTAATTTTATATATCTGACCTGTTTACCGTGAAAACTTGTTTATAAATACAATAAAGGGTTGTTCACAAAAATATCACATTTTCTGGGATCAAATTGAAATTTATTTTAATTTTATAAAATTTGAAAATTACTTATAATATAATTGGAAAATTTGAAAAATACTTATGATACTTCTCGAATAGGTTAGTATTATAATATAATACTTATAATTATAATTATGTTAGTGTCATAATATGATATTTATGATATTTTTCAATTTTTTCTTATTATTACAGTATGATGGTTATGATACTTTTTCAATTTTTTGTAGTACACGATATGATATTTATGATACTTTTCAATTTTTCTAATATAAAGCTTGATACTTCACAAATTTTTATGATAAAGGTCTTTGATATAAAATCAAACAATTTTAATACACTTTTTTTTCTTTCTAATATCACAGTTTAATACTTTTACAAATTTTTATGATACTTTATCTTAGATATAAAATCAAACACTTTTCATACGCTATTTCACTACAATTTTTCACAGCCAATGCCTCATCTAAAAACCCCATGCCATTACTCACAACACAACTCCCACAAAATGACAGAAAGACGACATGAAATGACTCCTTCAACTTCCAATTTGAAGCAACTTCTTGGATATCAATTCAAGAGATAAAGGCTCGATATGTTTGCTTTCCAGGGACAACTCATTCTAATTGTCTTGTCAGACAACTTATAATAAAACTATGTTCTGAAGACGATGAAATAATTATTTTATTAAGGAGTCTTGAAGATTCGGCGAAGCATCGTCGGGGTTACAGACTTAGTAGTCGAAGGCAAAAAATTTCTCATCTTGTTCTAGTCTTTTATATCAAAGCTTGAAGTATTCTTCAAAGTCCCAAATTTTAAAACCACTGCAAATCCTAATGAGCTCGCTGCCTTCTTTACTAACCCTCTCCTTGAAATTTTAGAAGAAATACTGTGGTGGTGTGGTAAGTTGTGGTGCTGGCAGTGCTGGATTGAGGCTGGTGGCAACGACGACATTGATTGAGGTTTGGGATCTGAAATTTATTGGGTGATAATAGTCGAAGGTGGCGTCGACAGTGATGGGGTAGAGGGGTAGTGTAACGTTGGCGCCGACGATGGTGGTGGTGGTGGTGGGTGAGATCGCCGATAGTGGTGGTGATGGGTGAGGTTGCCAGACAGTGTGTAGAGATACATAATAGCGATATAAAGTATTTTTCGTGGGAGTATGTATTTTTCATTATTTTTTTTGGTGCAGTAAAGATCAATGAGACAAGGACCATGCTATTTGAATACACAAAATACCACATATGTGCCACCTCCATCACATGGGGTGTGGAGCCGCTAATTAATACATGATGCCCCATACACCCATGTGAGGGAGGACACATGGGATGGTAAATTTGAATGTTCAAATAATATTATTCAAAGATCAATTTAATTACATGAAAGCAGTATTTAGTGCAATTAACCCTACAATAAATTTATAGCCATAGAGCCTTAAATTTTTGAACGTTGTTAGTCTTTGTACCGTAGAAATTAAAATCATACTATAGATTATTATAACGTGGAAACAATTTCATCGTGCAAAGACAGAAAGTTTTTATGTCAAGATTCTCAAGATTGTCTTAAGTTTTTTCAAAAATTTGTGATGGAAAAAGAAATGCATCTTCAAACAACTTTAAGAATTGGAATCCATTCTTGAAATCTGGAAGACTTTTATAAGGACGGAGGAGATCTGTTGATTCGATTCGAAAAAATCTCGATCTACAGATCGGTGGAGCAGGTCAGGGCGGATCATCCCCTGGTATGTCTCGATTCATCCCGTTTCACTTTAATTAAAAGAAAAATTAATAAAAAAGTTATTATTATTTTATTTTTTAAAGACTTACTTTAAATTACTTTTTAAAATAAAATAATAAAAAAATTTCGTGGGCGGATTGACCCCCCGGATCGGGGGCCGATCGGTCCTAACTCGAACCCGATCTGCCCCAAATTTTGGCGGATTAGATTATACCTATTTTGTGTGGGCATATCTACTCCGTTGCCAACGCTACTTCACCTAATCATTATTCTAACCTTGAGGATTTGTTTGATTGGTAATGTGGGAATTTAATTAGTTTTCTATATAAGTAGGAAAATAAAAATCACTACTCCCCATAAGAAATTATTTTCCATGATATTGAGTCTTGACTAAAAATGTGCTTTAAGTGATTGTAGCACGAAAATTAAATTTCATTTCCATCTTTCAATCAAACGTCAAATATGAAAATTCAGATATTCAATTCCACCATATCAAACACAGTCTAATTTATTTCCGCAAACCAAAATCTGCAATCTTCGACAATTACTTTTTCTTCTTCTTCTTCAGGCGCCAGTGTAGGCAAGAATTGGTCCCCGTTAAGGCGATGTTACTGCACGTTGCGCCTCCTTTCTTCTCATCTTTTGTCCTTGTTGCTAAAATCACCTCCAATCAAGAAGGTATAGCGAAAAATTGAAGGAATTTACCTTCCTCCCCTTCTCCAACTGGTAATATTTTTGGTATATTGCTTTGCATTGTTGAAGACGTCAATTTGTCCATGTTTAATCACTACTACTTTAAAAGTGTGGATATGGGAGAATCTTTTTCTTGACAAGTTTGCCCTCATACATTTTACTCTAAATCAAGAATACCCTTTCTTAATACTATTGCATATATTTAGAGCCCGTTTGGTAGTGAATATTTTTTTTACCTCAACTTTTCAAATTCAATTTTAACCATCCATTTTTAGTCAATCCTACATCTTCTAACTTTTTAAACTTTTTTAAACCACACATCCATAAAAAAAAGAATTACAAAAATCAAAAATTTTCACATTACCAAACAGGATATTATTATATCATCATATCATCAAGAAACAAAATGTCACTCCCGGCTCACACAATCTCTCCCCATTTGAAAACCCATCGAGAACCCCAAGAGCCAAGTAAAAGTAATCAAAGGAAAAATCTCATTTGGGCAGTAATCCAAATGGAATTAATCCTCATCACAGGTATGTACTTTTTCATTCTTTCTCCTTTTTAAAACCTATCATTCTTAATCATTGTTCCACCCCGATTTCGTCTGTTTACAGTAGAACAAATCAGAGCTGGAGCAACCTGAATCACCCTTTCTATGGCTTCGGTTAACAGGTGCTACTCATCAACCAATTTAAGAGTAAATTTCTCCACAATTGTTGTCGTGTACAAATTTACAATGGAAGTAGGGTCCATACTTAGTTGCGGAGATGTGCATATATATTGAAGGATTTACATTGGCAAAGGATTGTAATCGGAGGCGGCAGTGAGGAGTCCCAATCGATGGCATCGCACAATCACTTCTAGGTACCCTCTCTGAATGTTGAAGGTTAGTGCTTCGAATCCGTACATATTTCTACAGATTTGAAGCAAATTGTATTATTTGAGAAAAATCCGGCCATTGGAAGTAAATTCGGGCGAGTAGATCTGAGTTGAAAAGCAATGTTTGTGTGTTTTATGTAAATGCATGTACTCTAAATTTTTCTAGAGAAACTGGATGTTTTGTATTGAATTTTAGCATGTATTTGTCATTTTTCCTTTATTTGTGTAGGGTTATTATGGTGCACTAGAATATTTTTTTTTTTTTTTTTTATTGAATCTCATGCACAGTGTGTTAAACTTATCTTTTAGTTGAATGAAATGAATGGGAAGATGATTGGAAGAAAACCTCTATACTAGGTATGTGGTGTAATTTCCTCAACTTAATATTTGTCCAGTTCCAACCCATGTCATATTAATTGGCTCATGCATTAATTGAAAATTGGCGGACTTTGATGAAATTTCAATTAATTTAATTGAGAATAGATTGTTCTTTGCTGGGTGTTGAAAAACAAATAGAAGTTGAGGAAGTGGAACGCACAGTGGGTTGGGAGAAAGAAAATGTCAGTGATTTTTCTTCTTCATTTCGACTGTAAACATGTTGTTATGATTTATCTTTCAAAAGTACGTTAAAGGGCAATGACACAATGTTAGTTTGTTTTTGTCTTCAGAAAGGGGGCATTTTATGATTCGATTGTGCTACAAGTACCGCGTACCACACCCCCCATCACTTTAATGAAAAAGTTATTTATTATTATTATTTTGGCTTTACAATTGAATAAAAATAATTTTTTGGAGAAGAAGAATGAATTATCTGTATATAGACTTTTTCAATTTCAGTTAAACAAAAACAAAATCTTTGATTTATTTTTCTTTAAAATAAAATAAAATTGTGTAGCATGTATTAGCTCGTGTTCTTTAATTACCTCAATTGCCTTAAAATAGAGTATACCTTCAACTTTAATACTCATATCATATATTGTTTATGTGAGACGTGCAATGTACCTGCTTTCTACTAGTCAAGATAAATATATTACCACCACATTTTAACTACACCCAATTAAAAAATAATTTTTATATATATACCAACACTATTTTACTAATACATCCTTAATATAATCAAAACAAAATATTTGTGCACTACACCTTCTTTTCATCATTAGCAGAAACTGTCAGAGGCTTGGTGAGCCTGCCTCACTAGCCGGAAAAGGTGGAGATGATATGTCATCAGTAGTTGGGGATTCTCAGGCGACTCATGAGTAGGGTCACCAATCTTTCACAAATGCATTTTATAGGCTTGATAAATGTTGAATTAAAGAACAAATGAGAAGTGAAAACTCGTCTACAATCCGAAAGCGAAAAATACGACGAGTCAGTTATGTTGGTGGGATTGAAAGAATTTTTTTTATTATTTTTTTTCTTTCTATAATTATCAATTGTTGTTTATTTTCAAGGGACTTTTTGGTTTGGTAATTTGGGATTAGGGTTTGATCTATTGATTTTCCGAAATTTTGAGGGGATAAGAATGGCACAAGCAATGGAAGAATGGTATAAGTAGTGCAAATTTTAATTTCAGAAATTTTGAGGGGATGAGAATGGCGCAAGATATTCTGTGGTGCAAGTTTTAATTTAAAGATCCAATAATTAGTCCGAATTAATCTTCAAATAGATTGTATTGATTCCGTTAAAAAAAGACTAGATTTTGATTTATGTTGTGATCGGTAAATTGGGTTCAAACAGATCATTGGCTGGTGGTTTTCTGGTGGTGTTTGGGAACACATTTGTAGTGGAATATTTAAAAGTGTCGATGTGGGTGTTCGAAAGTGAGGTTATTTATGTCATTTTACAAATAATTATAATAGTAATAAAAAAATTATTAAAAAATGTGGTGTGTCAAATAATATTTGTTGTAGTAATATAGTTACCCTTAAATCAACTGAAACAAAAAGAATTTTTCTTGTGTCCTTTTTATATTTTATTTTTTGGATTAATGTTGTTTGAGAAGGATTTGTTTGATTTACATTTGTATTGGATCAAATATATTAAAAAATTGTGTTGGATAAACATGTTGATTTTAATTGAATTGAATCAACTTCTCGATGTGAAATTAATTATTTAATTGAGTTGAATTAATATCTTGTTTGGGCTAAAATTAATTATTCATTTGGGTTGAACATTGTTTTGAAAATTAAATTACGAAAGTAATTATGTGTGTAAATATGTACATTATTTTGGAAAAAGATATTCTGAATAGTGATTATTGTGATATGTTGTGGTTGATAATGAAATAAAAGTTTTGAATTTATGTGTAGACTATATTTTAATATTAAAATGTGTGGTTAAATTTGAGTACTGTTGAAAAAATAATATTTTTAAATGAATACCAAAAAGAGGCTATATTTGATGTATTTCCCGTTTTATCGTTAATAGTAAATGAGTTTATAGTAAAATAAATAGTTCTAATAAAATAATAATCAAAACTAAATTAAAAAGAAAAATAAGAAACACCGATTATTTTGTGTAAAATTTGAAGTTTTAGATTGAAGATGAGTTATAAATATAAAGTAAGAGAAACTGTATTTTAAAGTTATGGGTTGAAGATGTCTTCACAACAATGCATTTCTTGAAGTACTGGGCGGTTTCAACGGTGAAGAGGTCATTAATCTGCATCAACATGTTGCTTCTTGTATGTTTGTGGTGTGTAGTGACAAGGATGTTGTTCGTGTTGATACTGGTGCCAATGATGTGTGGTGGTGAGTCTGTAGTTGTGGCGGTGATTGTGAATTAACGATCGATCTGTGTTTATGTATATTGATGCGATTGCAATTATGATGGTGGTAGTTCGTTGGAGATAGTGGTGGTGGTGATTTGTGTATTTGTGGTGGAGCGGTTGTAGTGGTGGTCGTAATTGTTGGCAGTGGTGACGACGGCGGTGATCGATAAATAAATTGTCACTTATAAAATTGGTGATTTGTGACCATGAAATAGTCGTGGCCTATAAAATTTGTAATTGTGATCTAGAATTATGATATATTAATTTGATAATTTGTAACTATAAATAAGTTGTGACATATTAATTGTACGAATTGTCAAATGGGTTTTACCTTATTCTTTTAATGATAATGTAATATAGAAATAAATCGTGCTCAACTTAATTTTATTATCCATGATTACAATTTTACACAAGAAAAAAATGGAATTAAATGATACTTACTTTGTACAAAAGAAAAAAAAGAAACAAAACACATTTAATCAATATGATATTAAGGAGATGGACTATGTCATTAAGAGGAATATTGAGAAAATGATAAAAAAAAAATAAAAATAAGAGAAAAATGAAAATCAAATATTTATAACCTATTCACAATTTTCAACAGTAAAAATTTCAATGTCCTCACTAAAGTAGTACTTGCCACATTTAAGAGCTTCCTTCCCATTCATTAGCCGAATGTGGACACAAGTACATGAAAAAAATTCAAGAAGCACATAATAAAAAAATAAAATTCTTTTGTTGAAACAACAATCTTAATACAAATACTCCCAAGCACCACTTCATCCTCTTCATGGTTTTGTTACAGTCTCCAATAACATTATTTCTATCTTATTCACCTTTCAATTTAAAAATTCTAAACTCAATGAAAATTGATTGTCATTCACCAAAGTTGTACAAAAAAAGAGGTTTTCAATGTATCGTCAAGACAAATACAGTTCATTAAATAAGTAATCAGCTAACAAAAGTTTTCAACCAATCGGTTCTACATTTTTCTAGGTTCTGAATAAACCGAATTATTAAAATATATACCATACCATTACTGAGATCTCCACATCCTCTAAAGTCTCAACCACCACCGCCTTGCCTAATGTTAGTAACAACCGATCTGATCCGCCTCGCTATACACCACTTGTCAAGGCACATCGGGGCAGATCAATTGCTGATCTGTTCAATTTTAATTTTAATTTTTAATTTTTTAAACTTAAGCTAGTTGTCTTGCAACCACCGTTCAAGAAATTATGCATTAACAAAAGACTCAAAACTGTATGCTCAATTTGTCTCAATTACAAAAACTGAATTCACATTACAAGAAAATTCATTTAAGAAGTCGAAATATGTGCATTAAGCCATTAACAGTAAGTAATGCCAAATGAAACAAAACACAAGAGCCAAGATTAATTGATAAACCCCCTTCGATCGACAATATTTCAAAAATTGAAAAATCCACAGCAATAACAAAAGCTTTGAAAACAAGAAAAATTTTAACATGAGAAACTATTTAAGAAAAACTGAAGATCTATAGTGGCGGAGCCTCAACTAGAACCTAGATGTAGGCAATGGGTAGGGTATGGGTCACCCTACCCATATGCCCACTTAAGAGTATCAATTTGGGGGTGCGGGTAGGGTGTGAGTATACTTTTATAAACCCTTTACGTATTATATATCTATATATATAACTCATTGGGTAGGGTGTGAGTATACTTTTATAAACCCTTTAAGTATTATATATCTATAAAATATTTTTAATTAATTATTCTTAATTTTAACCTAATTTTTGAAAATAAATAGGTTTGATCTCATTAATTTTGTATTTCTAAAACCCTTATTTATGTATTTTTTCCATGCTTAATGATTCATTTTAATGGGATAAGCATTGCATCCATAAATTTAAGTCAACAAAATTATTAGAAAAATGCAAGAGTTCTAAAGTATCCAATTAAGAATAAATCAAATTTCATAATAAAAAATTGGTGTTGCCAATACCACCTCGTAATATTCAATCATCCTTCCAACCATCATAACTTTTGATTTCGTTTGATTTTCACATCTAATATCATCATTTATCTATGAACTCTTCAATAGTGAAACCATATATAATACAATTTTGAATGAAATGAGAGCAAAATAACGATTAATGGAATATGAAAGGGTTTTATTTTGCATTATAAGGGTGAAAATGACTAGGAAGTCATAAAAATATGCATAAAAAAATGTTAAGGGTAGAAATGTCAAGAAATATTTTTCTAATTATAACCCCTTCTAAGTATAGATATATAGACTCATTTCAAAATTTCACTGAAATTTACGACCTTTTCATTTGTTTACATAAATTTAGGTCATAAGTATTAATGTATGATAATAAAATTTAGGCTTTCAGTATCACAAAAATTTGAAAAAATATCATAATATAATAGTTTAAAATGAAGTAAATTAGAAGTATCACAAAATTCTTGAAAGTATCAAAGTGTTATACTTCGTGAATCATGTAAATTTCAATCGGACCACAAAAAAATCCGGTATTTATGTATTGAGGAAATTGTCATGGTATAACCAATCATTTTGCTACATTTACAATTGAGTTCACCAATTGTTTGGCAACCCCTCATGTAAGGGGATTGTCAAATAATTGATCAATTGAATTGTACAACAAGAAAAATTAAAGGGAAAATCACACGGGCAACTACAATTTAACTACTCAATTCAAAAATAAGATTTAAAAGTTTTTTATCCATAAATTAAGTGCTCATTAAATATTTCAATAATCATAATAATAATAAAATTAAAATAAAATCATACTATTCGTCTACTTGCAAATCAAACCCTAGATGTCCTCATTTTAAACAACTCCTCTCTTTCTTCCTCCTCTCTTCCCTCTCACCCGTACCTCTCTCCGGCGAACCCACCCCACCTCCATCGACAAGGTGGTCGTGCGCAGGAGATGGCGCATGTAAACGATGCTTGTGTGAGTTGATCTTCACGATAGATTGTGCCACCACCACCACCACCACCTTTTTAAGATTGATCAATTTCTGCAAACGGTGCTTGTGCGACCGCGTGCGTGGTGGCGCCTGTGCTGCGCACGCCTTGTCACTGTAGCAAATTGCGGCTCATTGTTGCTAGCAGTTGCACATTCCCCAGGCACCTGTGTGTTGCCTTGTACCGTCACATCATGGCTATGGCAGGTGGTGTGGTGGTTGTTTCTTTTGTTATTGTTGTGGTTGTGATTATGATTTTGGTGGTGAAGGGGTGGTGGTTGTAGTTATGATGGTGATGGTGATGATATTGGTAATATTGGTGTTATCGGCTGGATTTGGTGACTCTGGCGTGCATGTGGTGGTTCGGTGGGGGCGGAGGCATTAGTGGTGCAAGTGGTTGGTAGCAGTGTTGGTGCTGGTGGTAGGGTGGGCGACAAAAATGGTGCAGACGGTGGCGGCGGGATTAGGGTAGAGACTGTTATGTTTGGTTTGGGTAGGGGTAAGGGTAGGGTAGGGTGGTTGTGGGGGTGGGGTTGGATACTTGGATTTTGGTGGGTGTGCTGTGGGGGTGGAGTGGGGGCTGGTAATTTGTTTGTGACCAAAATTAGGTGATTGTAACTTATTAATAGAAAATTTGTGACTAATTAATTTGAAATTTGTGATTGAGTTAAAGTTGTGACCTACAAAATTTGAGATTTGTGACCTTTAAATAAGTTGTGATTTAAGAAAATTGTAAATTGTGACTGATAAAATTGATATTGGTGATCGAGAAAAAGTTTTGACCTACAAAATTTGAGATTTAATCGATAAATAAATTGTTACTTAAGAAATTTGTAAATTGTGACTTAAATTTTTAGAATTTGTGACTTAGAAAAATATTGTGACCTATACATTTTATGACTCCTGATCGGTAAGAGAGTCATGATCGATTAATTTAATAATTTGTGATTGAAAATTAATCGTGATCGAGAATAAATCGTGATTTATTAATTTGATAATCTGTTACTTTTAAAATTTGTGACTTGTGACATGTGACCATAAATTGTATAAGTAATTATGTAATTACAAATTTAATTATATATTTTTTTAATAAAACCCTGATATTTGAAAGTGAACAAGTTTCTTAAATAGTAAATTTTAATCTTTAAAATGGGTTAATAGCACAAAACGTTCCAACGTTTGACATGTATTGTGCAAAACGTCCCAACGTTTTGATTTTTGACGCTAAACATCCCAACCTTTACAATTTTTGGTAGAAGACATCCTTTCTGTCAATTTTAACCCAATTTCACAAATTGAACAGTAAATGTCAAGGGCATTTTCGTCCAAAAAAAAAGCAGTCCATTCATACTTGGGTAATTGGCACAAAACGTCCCTACGTTTGACACTTATTGTGGAAAAACGTCCATACGTTTATTTTTTTGGTGAATAACGTC
Organism: Ligustrum vulgare; assembly: GCA_963555705.1. Classification (NCBI taxonomy): domain Eukaryota; kingdom Viridiplantae; phylum Streptophyta; class Magnoliopsida; order Lamiales; family Oleaceae; genus Ligustrum; species Ligustrum vulgare. The sequence goes on along the minus strand of OY743186.1, from coordinate 35,777,638 downwards.
CCTACCTTTAAATTTTCTTGTTTATTAGTCCCCAAATTTTACTTTTCTTTCAATTTAGTCATTCCGTATTTTATTTAAAGGTAATTGTCTTCAAACATGTATAACTTTTGATCTACAACTCCGAATTGCACTCCGTTTTTTGCGTTGAACTCCAAATTCAACCATCTTTCTTATGATGTATCATGTGCTCATTTATTAAACATTTCGTTTTGACTTTTGTATAGTAGATACTTATTTTGTTAGGACATAATTGATTGACGTAAATTGATTTCTGTAAATTTTATTGAAACAGTGAAATTTTAATTTTAGTGTGTGTTCGGCGGCCAGCGGAATTTATAAATTGGATTTATTTGACTTTGTAATCTTTTTAAGGTAAAATATTTGGTTAAAAATTGGTATGTTTAGCCCCTCTTTGAGCCATGTTATAATCTCTAATAAATTTCTGAACAACACACATTCTCTCTCTTCAAATCACTTTTTAAAAATTGGAGAAAGAGAGAGAATGTGTGTTGTTCAGAAAGTTATTAGAGATTAGAACATGGCTCAAACAGGGGCTAAACATACCAATTTTTAACCAAATATTTTACTTTAAAAATATTACAAAGTCAAATAAATCCAATTTATAAATCCCGTTGGCCGCCGAACACACACTAAAATTAAAATTTCACTGTTTCAATAAAATTTACAGAAATCAATTTACGTCAATCAATTATGCCCTAACAAAATAAGTATCTACTATACAAAAGTCAAAACGAAATGTTTAATAAATGAGCACATGATACATCATAAGAAAGATGGTTGAATTTGGAGTTCAACGCAAAAAACGGAGTGCAATTCGGAGTTGTAGATCAAAAGTTATACACGTTTGAAGACAATTACCTTTAAATAAAATACGGAATGACTAAATTGAAAGAAAAGTAAATTTTGGGGACTAATGAACAAGAAAATTTAAAGGTAGGGACGTTATTCGCCAAAAAAATAAACGTAGGGACGTTTTTTCACAATAAGTGTCAAACGTAGGGACGTTTTGTGCCAATTACCCAAGTATGAATGGGCTGCTTTTTTTGGACGAAAATGCTCTTGACATTTACTGTTCAATTTGTGAAATTGGGTTAAAATTGACAGAAATGATGTCTTCTACCAAAAATTGTAAAGATTGGGATGTTTAGCGTCAAAAATTAAAACGTTGAGACGTTTTACACAATACATGTCAAACGTTGGAACGTTTTTTGCTATTAACCCCTTTAAAATCCTTACTTGTGTATTTTGCCCATAATTCAACCAGACCGGGTTATGTTGCGCTTGGAGAGGCAGCCACTGTTGGTCCAGGCCAATTTACACTTGCGAAGTCGACTTTTCACTTTTTCGAGAAGCTTCTCTAGAGCTATAAAGCAGTTGTCATCACTGATGAGAAAAGATGAGATGCCCAACCGAGAAATTCATGCTCTGACTACAAGGTATTGATCACTTTCTACTCTATTGATTTTATATTATCTATAGATAATTTTTTACTTCTTTATCGCCCATTACTTGTTGTAAATTTTCGCTGTTTTATGGACAATTTTATGGGGAAATATAGTTCTGTTGCTTTTGTTTTTCATAATAAACTACCGGTGGGAAATTCAGTAACAATGCACGAGAATTATAGGAAACGCACACTTGTGGACTTACATAACGATAAATATTCGATAGGTGAAAAATCCTATTTTTGGAAAAAATGTTGGATACCAAAGTGCCGGTGAAATGTTATATATAAGATACTAAGAATGATAAAACTATTTTACAAATTCCATATTTGATTTTAGAAAATCAATTTAAATTATAATCTCTCGTTAATTTTATTGTGGTATAAGAGTTAGAGTCCGTCTTAAGTTTTTTTTTTTTTGTCGAAGTTGGCAATCAAGTTTATTCAGTTAAAATTTGCATCAAAGCCCATAACGAAGTCTAATTTTTGACCAAAGTATTTTGGCCAAAGTTTCCTATAAGGTTCTTCAAGCTTCTAAATATTTTGAGTGCTTATACTACAAAAAAAGTTGGAAGATTTTTGAGTTCCTGCAAAAATTTTCAGAGATCTTCTGAACAATCAACTGGAATAACTGTAACCCTATGTTATTTTACCCTTTATATATAGAGCCCTTGTAGTTATTTTATTCTTGTTGTATAATTATTATAGTTTTGGTTATTGTTTTTAATTAATTAAAATTTTTGCGTATTTTATGTTATTAGGTGACTGAGTTCTTGTATAATTGCATTCATGGCTAAGCTATTTGGAGGGAAAGATCCATTTGATGACCCGTTCTTCACTCAGCCATTTGGCAGTCTGTTTGGTGGGGAAAATCCATTCAATGATCCATTTTTCACACGTCCTTTTGATCAACAGCCCAGGTCACGGAAAATAACTATTGAGGAATTGAACCATGATGGTGATAGTGGAAATGATTTCCAGAACAAGGACATGTCAAATAAAGAACTTGTTGTTAATAACCCTACCGATTATGCAAGGGGTATCCATTTTCTTATCAATTTTGCTATGTTATATTTCCTTTTCCTCTGTCCCAAAAGAAATGTGAAGGTTACTTTTATTAGTATAAGACGATGAGGATTTTCTATATTATTAATAAGATCCTCAACCATTACATGTTTGGAAACATACTAATATACTATATTATTTGGACTTTTTTTTTTATTTTTATCAAAATATGCATGAAAGCATGTGTGCCATCATCCATTACTGAAAATTGTGCACGTGATTTGACACAAATGTTAGGGTGTGTGTGTGTGTGTGTGTAATATAATTTAAATAAATAAAGATTTAACTTTTAGTTGATTTGGTTCAAGAATAAGAAATATTGTTTTATGAAGAAATTGAGAGGGATGGAAAGGTTAATTCGAGTCACAGAATTCATTTAGGGACAGAGGATCTTTAGGATATGCTAACAAAATTTCTGCATTTTGCCTTATTATCTTTGTTCTTTATGTGGGATTGTTGGTGTTTACTCAATAGGTTCCCAGAACTTCAGTTTTCGGAGAGTAGCACATGGAGGTCCCGATGGAGTGTATTACAGTTCCTCCGTTGGCAAAATGACTGGTGGTGATGGGGTGTGTGGCATATTCATGTGGGACAGTGTTGTTTTGGTGATTAATATCGCTCTAATCCTTATCCTTTTATTGTCATTGCAACAGGTGGTTTTGATGGAGATGAAAGAAGAAGATAATATAGTTGGTGAATCACTTCACACATTGTCAAAAGGAATCCATGATAAGGTAATATACTTGATGGGGGCATCATTCTTGTATCTTAAAACCGATCACGATATATTTTCTAATTGCAATGGATATCCTTGGCCTTGAGAAAATTCATCGTGGTGAATGTTGGAACTCTTAAAGCAGGATCCCCCACCCCCACCCCCGGGTTTTAAAATTCCCTAACAGTGATGGTATTATTGTTCCATTTTAGAATTATCAGGTTCTCCTGCTAGATAGTAAATATCTTTGTAAGGATTAGGAGTTCATTCTTTGTCAACTATTCTAAGGTCAACAATTGCTTATTCATAGCTTGGATCCGAGAACTTCATAATGGAACCTATCTAGCAGTTAGAATTGAAACAGACTGAAAGCTTTCGCCTTTGTGTCAAGTTCATTACTCCTTCCGTCCCATAAAGATAGTTCTATACACATTTTCACACAGATTAAGAAATGTAAATTAATGTTGTTGGAAAAATTAAGCTTTATAATCTCTTTTTCAAATATACCCCTAATAAATTTTGTAGTTTTCCACAAAATTGAAAGAGCATAAATTCATTTAGAGTAATAAAAAACACATTAAATAATGGCAAAATGAGACAAAAAATATTAACTTCACTCTCAAAAAAAGAAAGTAGATTGTATTTTTGGGGCGGACGAAAAATGAATAGTAGACTATCTTTGTGGGACGGAGGGATGGGACGGAGGGAGTATTATTTTTGTTTTCTAATATTGCTTCTGTAGGGTCATTCTGTTACAACAAAAAACACTACAGATGGTAGAGTGGATTCACTACAGACTTTACACAATCTGAATGAAGGTATGTTTCTTTTTCAAAAGTGTTAAAAGGCATGCTCCTTAGTAAATTTGTATTTACGTTACGTCTTGCTGCTTCTTTATTTCATAGATGAGCTTGCTAGTTTTGAAGAAAATTGGAAAATCACTGCTGAGAAGAATTTGCCTGGATGGAACAGTGGGTTCAATTTACTAGAGAATGCAAGTAGGTTGCTTTAATATCTACTTTGTTGCATTCTTTTTATTCTTTATTCTTTCTGTTAGTTTCTTCTGTCTTTTCCTCTGATTTGATGTATTTTGAATATCTGAACAATCGAAAATTGAAAATGAAACACAGAGACACTCGAAAGTTACAAATGTTTTCTGAAGAGTCGACCCTAAGCTGGCTAGACCACCTTAGCACCATTGGCACTTAGCATGGTTGTACAAAAACCACAGGCTTAAAGCTTTGGATAATCATGGGGCACAATTCTCCTTTCTCCTGGACTCTTTTGTTGTTTTCATATTCATCATTCACATGGGTTGACATGGAACCAAAAAGTCAAGATGAACCATATCCTACACAAAACTTGGGCTACCCTGTCTATGAGAAAATTGCAATGATAATCACCCTTAAATTCATTCATAGGTGTTCAATAGTGTAACAATGTGCCTTGTTTCTTTAGGATTTACAGAAATCTTTTAGGATGCAACTTGTTTGAGTAAAATTTTTGAAGTTATCTCTATAATATTGTTGTAATGTTAAAAGATATTCTAGTCTAGAATGTTAAATACCACTTTAGATTTACATATGATATACTGTCCGAAGATGAATTCCATGATAGTTACAATCTGATTAGGTATTCCATGATTTGAGTATTGAACAAGACACAGATTTGTGTTTTCTACAACATTAGTATGTCTGCTTGCCTTAGTCCTTTCATAATATGCTATCGAAGTCTGATTCCTGATATAAGTAATGCATTTACATACTATTCCACACTGTCATTTCTGTTGTAGTCAGCAATTGGAAGTTCATGACTAACTTCGAACCCCAAAAAAAAAATGTCGAGTAGATAAACAGGTTCTAGGAATTATAGTATTTTTAACCCTGTAAATATATGATGTTAGGCAAATTTATGTTTACATGGATGAAAACGTTTAAAATTTTGTCTTTTGGGTCACGGTTGAAGTCAACCATGGCTACTTGTTGCATAAACTGGAAGCTTTTCCGGTATTTTTGTGCAGGGAGTGACATCAGTGCATGGAATGATTTCCCTAACTGGAGTGGTTGGGGTGGATGGGCTCTTCCGTCACTAGAATACTTTGGAAACGGTAGCGAAGCAGAACAAAATGGTGAATCCCAGGGGCGTTCTTCACGTGGAAGATCCAGGAAAGTTGTCCCAATCGAGTAAACATTCCCATTTTGTGGTGATTCTTGTGAATAAATTAGCACTACCCGTTTGCCAATATATATAGTTTCAGTAAGTTATTTGCTTTGGGTTGTATCAAGATGAAGTCGTTCTTGTGGAGTTTTCAGCCTTATAAGCTTCTAGTTTTACTAATGTCTCGATGATGGAAAGTATGAGTATTGTTTGTGTACTACTTGTCTGGTCGAGGTCTTGTGTGTTTACCAGTAGAAATATTAGAAAAATTTCTAAGTATTGTTCAATCAATCTTCGTCATGTTTTCTTCGATTTGGTACTTCGTTTGCCGTCCGTTCATGTTGTTCCCTGTTGCTGCTAATAGATCAACTGGTTTTGAATTTTGATCTTCCAATACATCTGATTATGATTAATGAGAGGGGCGGGATGGCAATGAAGAACATACATCTAGTTCAAGGTCAAATTAACATCGTGTGCGATTTTATCATCTAAGAGCCTGTTTGATAATTAATGAGACAGCATATATCTCATTTATACCTACATTAAGCCCTTGTTTGGTATCCTTTAGAGCATTCGCATTGCAAGCGTTAAAGTCAGCTAGCTGCTTATGCAAAAAATAGATGTTAAATGATGCGTGTATATGTTAAAACATTTACTATTATCACAATGGATGTGTTAGTTTTTAGTTAAGTTCAAGAATATAATTTATTTTTAATTAATAAAATTTATATATTAATATGGTACTCATTTTGAAGATTTCATTAAGTCCTTGTTTGGTTTTTATTCATTTTTTCTCATTTTTCTATATTACTCAATTTCAACCATTCATTAAAAATTAAGTCCACAATATTTGACTTTTCAATCAAATTTCAACAATCCATTCTTCTAAAAATCACTATTTAACTAAAATAAAACACACCCTAAATCATATAATATGAAATTAATAAAAAATATCTTTTTTTTTTTAATTGATGTCTTATTACTATTACTATTACTATACTATATTAAAGGAGCTTAGTTCTTAGGACTTTTCCCTCCAAAAATTTGTCCAAATCTCCCGCCTAGCACCTCAGCCATTTTTTTTTTTTGGTTGAAGCACACAAGTCACAAACCTCAGCCATTTTCTCTTTTCTACTGTACTACACAAGCAAGTGAAAAACATCCACGATGAACCCAAATGAATGAGTGAAGTTGTCACATCCAAGTTAGGTGAACTTTACTGTAATAGAAAAAAAATTCAAATTCAAAATGATTGTAATAATACAATATATATAAAAATCTTTCAGAAATCTAAAAAGATCAGGTACTTCATTTTTTTGAAAATGTCCAGAGACGGCACCGAGAGTATTCTTCGATACAAGGTATTCTGTCCAACTTGTGCTTACAATTTTTCTGTCCGAAAAGCATACAGAAATGGCCTTTGATGCTGGAAGAGCGCACAACATCGACGAGGGTCTCCATAGCCCGGCATCTTACTGTGTATATACAAGAGACGATGCGGCAGTTTTTGAGTAAAATGTTCCGGTATTTGGAGACTCGAATGCAGGGACTCGGTGCTGAGATCGGGATGGAGTTTTCCATTTTTCAGTAACCACTAGCATTCCTGTGTTATTTAATTTAATATTGATCCAAAAGAAAAGTATTGATGATAAGATTTTTTCTCTCCTAGTGTGTTCTTTTGATGGTAAGATTTTTCTGGGTGTTTATTGGTCTGATTACATTTTTTTTTTTAAGATTTTTGTTTATGACAGTTGTTGAATGAGTGGAATCAGGAGTTAAATCAAATGAGCGAGGCTGAGAAGAGAACTGGTAAAGGAAAATCAATGGTTGCCACTTTTAAGTCGCAGGTACGTATTTCCCTTCCCTCTCCCTTCTTACCATCACTCTGATGACTGTGAACCATACAATTGCTAAAATTTTGTTAAACTACGTAGTTTATAGACAGATTTTTGCAGTGTGTTTGTACTTTTCCCTTATTAGTTTCTTGCCATTATCATATTAGTTTTAAAATACTGAAAAAGATATTAATTGCCAAATGAAGAAGATATTAAATGCCTTTACAATTCATAATTATCATGAAGTTATCATTAAATAAGTATACTTCTCACTGATTCAATATTTTATCAAGCTTTACATTTATATAAGCTCACTATTGACACATGTAACATCAATAATTTTCAAATATTGAAGCTTTCTTACTGTTGCTTAGACATTGCACTAACCCTTTCAGTGAAGACTTTTCACCGAGCCTCCCAATTATTTGGTTTTGTAGTTCAAGGATGATTTAAACTGGTTACTCCTTAAAAATCTAATTCCGTGTTAAATTATTCTTAATTTTTTGTGGATCTATATGTTTAAATGTATTTACATATTCAAGAAAGATCATTTATATCCTTTTTTGAATACATATAGCAATCCACATACAATAATAAAAATTAATAAAAAATATTACGTGGAAATATTCCTGTCTATTGATTTCTGTTGTATTGGGATCTGAGAAAAATTGGCTGAAAGCATTGTCAAAGAAAGGCTTGCTGATGCATGTGTTAATCGACTGCCAGGTATGTGCTTTAATCCTTGGGGTACTAAGTGCTCTACATAATTTTTCACTTTCACTTGCTTTCATTTATTCAAGTTGATGTATATTGTCATTTGATGTTCAAAGGTGTTTTTAATATTTTTTCACTTTCACTTGCTTTGATTTGGTTTGATTATTTCAACAGTTTGTTGGATAACAATGGTTACAATTCTTGGTGGGTTATCTTTCATTTTGGCTCCTGTTAAATTGCTCAAATTTTATAGCATTCCTTACATAGTTAGTTGTTTTCTACCTCTCGAGTTGTCTCGCTCTACTTACAAAACATCTATCTACTGTTTGAATTTCGATTTACATTCTTTGTGGTATGAGGGTCAATTGACCTAATGCATCAAGTTTATTTGCAAGCACCTAATGCATCAGATTTATCCCTTCTTAACATTGTACAACGTTTCTTATTAGTTTAAACATTTTATTTTAGTGCCTTTCATTCAAATCCTTTTCACTTTGGAATATTTGTTCAAACCTTCATGCTTTAACCCTCTTAACTTCATTTCACATTTTCTCATAAAAAATCTTCTACAACTTTCAATTTTTATCTCAAAGTAAGTTCTTGATTCTTGAATCCATTTTTTTTAAAAACATTTTAGAAGAGTAATTATGTCTCAATGTCGTTTAAAGATCATTTCCAAAGCTAAGGTGTGTGGTATGTGAATTATGATTGCAATTTTTATTAGTTAATATTGTTACAACAACGTTTGATCCTATGTAACAATGTTTTCTTGCAAGTACCATAGTAAAACTTGATTTAAGGAACTCATGTTTTCTCATATCTTTAGCTTGCATTAGTTGTTTATTGTCTATTGTTTTTTCATCAATATAGATATAGATGTCTTTTTTTTTTTCAATTAGACTGCATTAGTTGTTTATGGAAATACAGTTGGTTTCATCATTATAGATATAGATTTACATTTATTAATTTATGTTGGTTCGCATAATTTGTTTTCCGTCCAATTAGAAAATCTATACTTTTTTTTCTTTTGAACTTTTGATCATTATAGGCATTGTTCTGCATATTAAAAATCTACATGTCTTTTTTTAACATGTATAGTAGTAGTATTAGATTTCTTCTTTGATGATTGCTTTGGTTATTAAATTTCTGTTTGTATATTCTTTTTTTCATGTATAGACTGATAGATTTTTTCAATTAAACCGTCTTTGATTTCCTTCTGTATTTTCATTTTTCTATAGAAGTTCTTAAATATTTCATATTCTGGTGGAAAATCTTTTTCTATAGAAGTTATTATCCTGAAAATCTTATGTCTTGGTACTTATTTTGGGACTCCCAAAGGTATAGTAGGAAATTTGGCAGATGCAAGACACTTAATTGGATTTATACTGGGACTAAAGATATGAAACAGATACTTCTAGGGAGTTATTTGTAGTTCATTTTTATAAAAAAAGAGTAACATAATAAGGAAGCATTTCTATTGCAAAACAGATCAATCGATTACTATTTGTTATCATCTTACAAATTTTTTATCTAGCGATTATGAAACTTTCAGCTTTTGATGTGTTATGTCAATTTCAGAAAAAATCCGATGAATACCAGTCTTCAGCTCTAAATAAGAAAAGTGACTTGCAAGGTATTCTGCGGAAGGATTTCTCCAGAGGTGGTTTACTCTTGGGGATGATGCCTAGAAAAATTGTCTTTAAGAAGCGAAGAGAGAAGTTAGATCAAGTTTGTAAGAGCAGAAGAGTGAATGATGTGTTATGGATGGGGAATTTGATGAAGATGGTGAGACGATGAGATCTGGTACCTGGAGAAACTCAAGACTTCGGAGATAGCAAAGTATAAGGACTTGGAGGTTGAATCAGCTAAAAGACAATGGAAGAGTGGTAAGTATGAAATTGTCGAAGAAGTTGGAACTATTTTCAGACAATGACAAATGGTTTGCTTTGGTTTGTTTCTAAATATTCCAAAATATAATTATCTTGCAGTGTGTTGAATATGTTAATTGTTTTAGAATTTAGCTTTTTCTTTGCAAGTTTAATTTTTTACATTATATCTAATACCGTGCATTGCACGGGTGATAAAATTAGTTAAGAAATTTAAAAAAAAAAAGAAGAAAAAGGAAAATGAACAAATATGGGTGGAGGATTGGGGGGGGGGGGGGTTGGGATGGAAGGCTATTGGACATTTTAAACTTAAAATTGCAATGTCATCATTTAAAATGTTAGCTAAATTTAACAAGAAAGTTAACACTTAGTTAAAAAGATTATCTTAACTTGTGTTTTAACATATGTCCAAAGGCATTAATTCAACTTCTTAATAACTCATATATCACTAATATCTGTTTTAACACATCCAATGTGGATGCTCTTAAAAATTTCTCTTTGTAGTATTGAATCTCAATCGTCAATTAAAAATCAAGCTCACAATATTTGACTTTTCAACCAAATCTCAACCATCCATTCTCCAAAAAATCACTATTTATATCAAAAAAACTATTTTTAAACAATATCAAATACACACTAAGTGAAAGGTTTTGAGGAGCATGTGAATACTATTGGTATCGTATCATTTAGACTCAATAACATTATCAAATAATTTCTCTCCTTATTTGAAATGACTCGATATTGAAGTAACTTTCGCAAAATATCTATTGGAGAGTCTTTGTGAACCCCAATTATATGTCGAAAGTATGTCACATGTAAAAAAGTAGTACGTCCAACTAATTAAAATCGATCGAGAGCTCGACTCCGCATAGAGGTGAGCGGGTCAGTTCACTACGGATTTCAGAGAGAACATAATTGAACCAATTATTGAATATCATATATAAATGGAACTTTCTTGTCCAACTTAAGTTATGGAACCAAAATGTTCGTTCGATTTGGTTTCGATTTTGGTTAAGTTCTATACCATAATTATGTTCTGCATTGTTCTCTTAACTCAAATAACTATTCTCCTAATGTTTAAAAATAACAATCTAACAGATAATATGCTCCATATTAATACTCATTTTTTCATATATGTAATGGTGCCAATTATGGGCATTATATTTGAAAGGGTTACCCCAATAATTCGATCTTACGTGTGGAATTAACACAATTGAAATGAACGGTCACTTTTTAATTATTTTTAGATGTTTAATCATACAATTCAATTTGTTCTAATTTTGATTATCACAGATGCAATAATGTAAATAACAAATCAACACAAATATGATGACAGAGAAACCAAACGTGAATAAAATTTTCGGGACCAAATCAGTTACCTTCATTGTCGACAATATAGTTTACAATTAGACGCTTTCTAGCAATTCCACTTGATTTCCTGCACTACTCCTGCAGTTCACTATTTCAGCTTCCCGATCTTATCCAATTGTCTCTTCCAAGTGGATACCCAAAAATTTGCAATTCTTGTTTGTTGGATTTTGATACCTAATAAATCTAGGGCTATGATGTTAACGTGAGATTGTGAATTCATAGGCTTTGACCAATGATGAATTAATTATCAACAACCAAATCCAAGGTGCTACACCCAACCCATTTGTTTACCTCTTTGATGACTTTGAATCTTGGCCCATTTGCTTTGTTATTGGTCAAACTAAAAGCCTAATCCAATCCTATATAGAGTATTCTACCCTAGCCTTTGTGGCGAGTGTGATTTGTGTGAAGAGAGGAAAGACATTGCTGCCTAAGAGTGTGAAAAAATGTCCCCTTTGTGTTGTCAAAAAACAAGTGTCGTTCTTTTTTTTGATGCTTATTTCAATTGTTTTCTTTTAGCCTCCGTGGTCTATAAATCACTACCGTTATCTTGTCCTTCGTGGGTGAGATTGAGAAGCAATGGGGTAATTTATTGAGTTGTGGTTCGGAGTTGTTTTGGATTGGTTGTTTGGTAGAAAGGTAACATGAAACTGAGCCCTGAAAATCCACTTTTGACGACTTTTGAACCAAGCTTCCACAACATTGTTTCTAATACATGCATTTGTAGTCCAACATTCCTCCATCTTCAGCAGTCTCTGAAGTGTTTAAAATAGTTTAAGATTGTAGGAAGTTTAAAAATCACGAAACGACATTCTTCTAAATTTTATGTCCTTCAGTATTTTCTTTATATCTTTCTCTCCCAATATCCGATGGAGTCAATTCAAAGTGCGTTGGAAATATACTCAAAGAGATAAAATTCCTGTGGAAATAGTATTTTTCCAATTTGAATATTTGATATGCGAAAATCGAGTTTCTACCTCCGACTGAAAATCATCATCCTTGCGGATTTTGGATTCAACTTTAACTTCTAATTGCATCACAAGTCTTCTTCAACACTTCTTTGTTCTTCTTGAGCTCAAATACTCAACTACCATATTTTAACTTTAATTGAGACTTTATAAATGAGTCATTTTGTTCACGAAATTGCCAATTACATAAAAAAACATAACACTCTCTCCATTTGACATTACATGACAAAATACTATAATAAAGTCAAAATAGTAAAATAAACAGTGTACATTACTCTAGCTCTTATGTCTCTTGCATTCCTTGTTATACATGCTTCCTGACATCAAAAGCTCAAATACCAAGTGTAAAAGTACATAATATGGAATTATAATAATTGAAGCACGTAAACATAACTATCAATATTCTAAAAAGCGTGCCTTGGCGGCGCTTAAGTAGCGCCTAAGTGCGATGCAAAAAGCATGCAACGGGGTGCATAAGCATGAGAAAACGCGAAAAGCTTGCACTTTTTATAACACATAATTCATTTTTTTTATCAATTTAACAACAATTTTTAAAGATATATTTTGATAAATAAACTTTTTTATCATTTTAATAAGTTTTATTTGATTAATTATTTTTTGTCTATAATGATTTATTTTGACTATAAATTACTTTAAAGATTTTCTAATTTCTGCCTTTTAAAAGCTTGAAAATTATATAATGTTTGAAATTTTAAGTAAATATAGAATTTATAATTTAAGATGTTTGTTATATATTAATTTAATTATTTAATTATTGTAAATTGATAAAAATTAAAATAATACTAAAATTGAAGAAACACTTTTTAAGGCTTAAACCTCGCCTAAGCGCGTTTAAGCTTACAAAGCTGGAAGCTTGATGTCAACGTCTCGTCGCGTTTTACGTTTTTTAGAATACTAATAAATATATGCGCGTTAGTTTGAGACGTGAGAGTAATATTAATCAAAACATCAATCAAAACATTAATATCACAAAACATCAAAACTCAAACAGCTATGCATTATGAAATGCAAAGTAATGAGAATTTAAATTCTCCCCCTTACTGCAAACTCACATTTTTTTATGCAATGTCAAAATGTATCTACGTCTCTCCCAAACGATCCCAAAGACATAAAATGCAAATTTCCATATTACTTCTCCCTTTTTTTTTTGTCACAAATGACAAATAGTGCAAATTCAAATTCAATTTTAGCAATAATATGTGACTCAAGTGTGTAACGTGTCACTAATCCTTTGTAAGAAGGACTTCAAACCTTAATTTTATGATAAAGAACATGCTAAATATCACTATCAATAAGCTTATTCTCTTGCTAATAATGATTGAGTCAAACAATTGAGTACATTTAGGATCTTCTAAATAAAGTTTATTTTTGCAAGTATACAATCATTTTTTCTCCCCACTTACCTAAAGCATATATATTTCACATATTTTTTACAATTTATAAAGCTTGTGACCGATTAAGATGATCCCTGTAGTGAGCTTTAGACCAATTAACCTAAGTCAGTTGACCATATGCACTAGGTGTTGAAACACCTCATATGTTTAATTGTTCAAGTCAAATAGGCTCTGAAGAAGAATATAAGATATTGAGCTATATTAGGAGGGGGTATACTTAAGCTTAGGTCTAACAAATTGGTCAATTCATGTTTAAAGTTATTTTACTAACAAGTGACTACAATTCGAAATCTCACATATGCGGTCAAGTCTCACTTACATGATCATAGTATGTGCAGTGCAGATGGTACATGAATATACCTATACTAAGTACTCCATAGTAACTTAAACAAGTAATGAAAAATATGCTAGAAGTTCATTAATTAAACTTAATCATGACCACAACACACAAGTTTAAGAATGTTATACATCATGCTATAGAAACAATCCATCTCATGCAAACAATTTTTTTATATAAAATATGCATGTGCCAAAGCAAGCAGAATAAAGATGCACATACAAGTAAAAAACTAAACAAATAAATGAGATGCATGCACCAACCAATTATTCAAGTGATAAAGTAAAGGCATCCACCAAAATTACCTAATCAGTTAGGTAAACAAACGTTCTTACCTTTAATAGCAATGTAACCTATTTCAAAATTTTGTAAATCGCTCTTTTTAACCCAAATTTGCAATTCCCAGACATTAGTATCACCAATTTGGTCAACCAAGTTACTTGATCAGTAAGGAATTCAATTTGACCAATAAACTTCCGATTATTTTAGTATTCCTATTATAGCTCATATTTCTATTTCCGTTTAGGAATTGATGATATCTAGGGCGTATGTATCATAACTCGCCACAATTAAAGCATGTTATGATTGATATAGAATCAATATTATTTTGATGTTGATGTCTATTTCTACGTTAATGGGTCCTACGTTGTCTGGTAGACCTCTATCCTACAAATCTCTTAATCTTAGGTTCTATGTTAGGCACATATTTAGGTTTCTCAGTAGCAGGGACAAAAATGGTTTTAGTATTCTCTTTAAAACCTATACCACCCTTATTTTTGGCCGACTTGCTTATTCCTAAAATATTATCTAGCTTGTTAGAACTACTAGAAAAAAAGAAAAGAAAAAGAAATTGAGACATGGAATACTCTAGATCGCTCAAAAGGTTATTAACTCGGGTTTCTAACGTCTCGTTCTAAGTAGTCAACTCACTAGCTTTCCTAGACGTATTCTCAAGCTCACTCTCTAAAGTCTAATTCTTTTCTACAATTTAAACATTCTCAACCTTTAAATCCTCTATCTTTTCAATTGATTCCCAAAGTTTAAGAACAAGATCCCATTTTTCCAGCTGAAACATGCTATACTTTAAGCACACTACCAAGAATATTTATCTTGTTCGAGAATTGTAATCCGAAATGGACTCACATTGTGTGTGTGTGCGCGCGAGCGCGCGCGTGTGTATTAATCAATTAAAAAAATGTTTGAATATATTATATTTCCAATCTCGCCATTGCTCATGGGTATCTGACGTAAAGATAAGGTGGGGAAGAAGATAAGAAATTATATTTGGGATACACTTATAATTTGAGAATCTCATTTTATGTGTCTCACAAATAGAAAGACTTTTGATGAATATTCATATTTAGAAAATAGACATTCACACTTGAAATCGTTCTCCAATAACTTCAGTCTACAACCAATTAATCGTATTTATGAATCTTTATGTGTATTTTGTCAACCCACTACCATAAAATATCTCTCTCAATAAATAAAAATTAATAATCAATGATGACTTAGCATGTTCAACGGACCTTTTATCTATTTAAAATATGAACAATGATATTCAACTCCACTGGGAATGAGTCCTAGTGAGATGTGGCATCAACTCATTGGTTGGTGCAAAGGTTCCACTGGGGCTCATTCCATTGGAAACGAATAACATTATTTTTTAAATATAGAAAAGATGTTTTCAAACTATCTATTTTTCATTTTATTATAATGTCAGAATACTGATCTCCTTCTAGACGTCCATCTTTTTATGAAGCTGGATGTTTACGTGTAATTTTTTAAAACATTAGAAAGTTTTAAAAAAACGAGTCATTCAACTCTATGACCTGCCCCCCTTAATTTCTTGTTCCAACTGCCCAAATTAATCTCTCTCTCTCTCTCTCCCTCCCTCACAAATCCTTTTTAACCTTCTTTCTCTCTCATCACAGATCCTTTTTAACCTTCTTTCTCTGTCAAACGTGAACCGGTCAATTAGTAAATAAATTGAAGTAAACAACTAACTAAAATAAAATCTGGATCAAAGTTTGGAAACTGACTGCTACTAATGCTTGTGAACCCGCCATTTTGTGGATCATTTGAGAGAGAAAAGAACCATAATTTCTTTTTTTGATTATGAGACAGACGAGGAGAAGAAATTTCTTCGTTGTTTTTGGGCCGATTATGAATCTAGGCATGCATATGCATACTTTGGTGATGTAGTCGTGTTCGATACGACGTACAATATGAACAAGTATGCCATGATATTTGCTCCTTTGGTTAGTGTGAATCTACATGGCCAGACAGTTCTGTTTGGTTGTGGTTTACTTAGCAAAAAAAAAAAAAAAAAAAACGATTGAATCATTTGTTTGGCTGTTTTCATAGTTTTTGGAAGCAATGCCCAACCAAACTACTCTGCTATTAATAATCACTGACAGGACGCTGCTATTGCAAGGGTATTTCTATTGTCCTTCCTTTGACATTTCACCTATTTTGTTTGTCGCTTATTTTGAATAAATTTCTCAATAATATGAATGTTATCCTGTATTAAGGAACATTACCACACTTTACTCTCCATGTTAAACAATTTGAGACTCTTGAGGAGTTCGATGATCGGTGGCAGGAGGTCGTTCAATCGTCTGATTTAATGGGTAATAATAGAGGTGACAAACGGACCGAGTCGCCCATCGGCTCCTAAAAACACGAGCCGAGGGCAGCTCAGCTCGCCATTTTGGTGAGCTAGTGGCCGAGCCAATCGGCTTGTGGTTCAACGATGTCACGAGCCACGAGCCGGCTTACCAAAAAAAAAAACCCAAAAAAGTTGACCGTTACTTTTAATTTTTTTCCCTTTAAATACTACCTTCAACCTTCATACCACTCCACACCAATCTCTCAACTCTTCTAATTCTTACTTTTTAGCTCTCTCGACTCTACTATAATTATACAATTACGTACATTTACGTACTTCATTCTCTCAATTTGTCATTACATTTACATCTCTCATTCAATTATTATTATTTTATTCATACAATTACACACACACAATTTTCAATATTATTATTATCGTTCTTGTTCGCTAAAAATCGTGTACCGCAAGCACACGGGTCACGTTCAAGTAATAAAGTGAACTTTTTGAGTCCGGGTTGTCGATCCCACGAGGAATGTACACTCAATTACACTCTAGTTAATTTAATTTTAAAAACGACGTCAAATAATATGTTTTTGGATTTTTTTTTTTTGTGAAAATAAAACATATACAAGCTAACTATAAATTCTAACAACAATAAAGAAAATAGAATATTAAAAAGTTATGATTCATGATTTCACTTAAACAACACTTATTTGCAATTTTGTAAATAAAATTAACTACTAAAGATAGACAAATGCAAGACAATAAATATAAATCAAAATACACAATATTAAAAGACAATAATCATAAATTCAAATGCTTGAAAGTAAATAACTAAAAATACATAAACAAACTTAAAATAACTAAATGAAGTTAAGTAACACCAATCATCCCAACAAAATACTATTTAGCCCATAATGAAAATCAACTCATAATAAAATAACAACAACATTTATCAACTAACAAAATCATTTTAAAAACAAACAAATTTAAAAGATTAATAATGAAACTTCAACAATAATAATAAGCTTGACATTAAACAAAGCAAGTAAAAACACAAAAGCTTAAAAGATAAAATACATTAGAGACATAAAGCTAGAGAGTAAAATACAAAGAAAATATAAGAAAATAAAAAGGGGCAAGAATAAAACTTCTACTAATTTTTACTCATGTTTTGGTATTGATACCACTCAAAAATACCCAAAAATCACTAAAAATGCCCTAAAAACGTTCAGATTCGCGTACACAGCGAAATGGGCCTAACCGGATAGACCCAGGGGGAAATTTTATTATTATTATTTTTAAAATAACCGTGTGATCGTGCGGTTGTAACACAAGTGATCGCGCGATGCTTTTTTGCGCGAGACATTTTCTCGGTTCAGTTTCATGACTTGAGTTGCGTTCGCGACTTGGTTTGAGCCACGCGTTCGCATGGCTAGGTTGGGACGCTTCCTTGCAGCTTGGTCCTTCTAAGAATTGCCATCAAGTCCTCCATCTTTCAATTTTGATCAATTTGGTTCCCGAATTTTTGGATTTCTTTCAAATAAGTCATTCTAAAATTGCACTTTAGGCCCTTCAAATTTTGGAATCTTGCAATTTGGTCCCTCGGTTAATTGCGGGCTCGTCCAGATATTCCCGAAAGTGATAAAATGGTCCCCAAACTTCCAATTTCAGCATAATTTGCACTTCTTTTGTGATTTTTGGTCTCAAACTTGGATATTAACATATTTAAACACAAAATATACATAAATTAGTAGATATTTGCTCAAGATATTCCAAAATATGTTAATTTAAAGGTATAAAATGTGTATAAAATGCACTTAATAGTTCTACCACTATAATTACACACATTTCATTTTCTATTTCATATTTTCAACATATGGATCCCAACAGCCGAAGATTTGTTAATGAATTGTTCGATGGTCCACCTGAATTTGGGGGACATGATAACTCAACACCACAATCTCACTCTCATTTCGATGATCAACTTGTCTGTCTCAACGACATACCAATTCTTGACAATATTGAAGAAGATCCATTAAATCAACAAATCGATTTAGACAATGTTGAAGAAGATGCGGATGTTGAAATCTTACCAAATGATCCTGATATTCCCAACGCAAGAGGGAAACGAAAAGCTGGAAAAGGTAAGAAGCCTACTGCAAAGTGTTGGGATCAATTTAAATTGGTCGCAATGGGGAAAACAATTAAGGGAACTCAAGAGTTTAAAGCTGTGTGCAAATATTGTGCACAACATTTGACATGGCAAAAGGGCATTGATACTACACACCTCAACCGTCGCTTTGCAAGTGTCAGGTCAAGCACGGGTTTGTTGAATCAAATCGAAGTCAACTATAATTTGGTTCATCAGCTAGTGATTATGCAGTTGGATCTACACTTTCAAATTGGATGTATTCCGAAAATGAAAATCGAACCTGCAGGTTCAATTCATTGCGAGGACGGAGTTGTCACTAAGCATAGTGGACAACGAACACTTTGTTACCTACATCAAACGTTATCTTCAACCCAGGTACTTTGGTATTAGTCGAAACACTTTGCGTTCTGATACAATAGAATATTTTCTTAAAAAGTAAGAAGTAATTAATAGTCAATTTAAATAAATATGGTGGTGTTATTTCTTTTACTTCCGTTCTTTGGGAAGGTATTAACAATAAAAGTTATATTGCTACAACTGCACACTACATCGATCAACTTTGGGTTATGCATAAAAAAATTATTGCTTATAAAATTATAGAATTTCCTCATAACGTACTCAACATATTTAATACTATACTTCAAATTGTTAGAGAATATGGGTTCGAAAGTAAAATCCGATCATTTACTTTCGATAATGTCAGTGTAAATAAGTTTGTAGTAGATAAGTTATGTCGAATTTTGAATCCAAAATTTGGTGATTTCTTATTTCATGTTAGATGTGTTTATCATATTTTATATTTAATTGTTCAGAATGGAATGAAACATATTAAATATCAAATGGATAAAATTAGAGATGCATTAGTGCACATAACCATATTACCGAGTAGAAAATAATATTTTGAAGAGATGTGTTCACAATACATTTTAGATCCTAAGAAATTTGTCACCGACGTAGGCCATAAGTGGAACTCTACATATTTGTTACTTAGTAACGTGAAGGTTATGAATACATAATAACGGAGTATTATAACAGTAGAACACTTAGGAATGAAAATGATTCTCTATTAATAAAATCGGATTGGGAAGCTACTTTTAAAGTCAAAAGATATTTTACGATCCAACCAACATATTATCTGGGGTATATTTCCCAACTAGTTCAAGAGTTCTTGAACATCTTAATGTTATTGCAAGAACCTTTTATAGATATAGAAATGACTCATTTTTTGTTGATATGATAATTGCTTTGAAAATAAAATTTAGAAATTTTCCTATGTTATTTTCCTTAGCATGCATAATGAACTCGCGTTACATTTTAAAGGGTACCAAACTTCTTATTTCCAAAATCAATAGCTCGTTGATTTTGGAAACCTCTATCACTTATAATAATTTAGAAAACACGTTAGTAAACGTGTATATCGTATATGCAGCAGATTAGGAACTAATGTTAGTCATACACAATCTGCACCATCACGAACCACTACACTTGGAGACGATGAAGTAGAATTATACAATCTAATGGAATAAATTAGTCAAACACAAGGAACTTTTTCTTACAGTATGTCTCCTAGTTGTAACGAATCAGGTCCACTTGTAATACCCGAAAAACTGAAAATGTATTTCAACAAGATTTACTTAGAAATGTGGAGCATGCTAGTTCTTTAAAATTTGATTTACTAGAATATTGGCAAACGAACGAACGAAGATATCTGATTGTTTCTGCCATAACAAAAGATCTACTAACACCTCCGGTTAGCACGGTGGCTTCGGAGTCTACTTTTTGTGCAGGTAAAATGAGTTTGTCAGAAGTTAGGAGCTAACTCAAAGAATACATTTTGGAAGTGTTAATGTGTGTCAAAGATTGGCAAGAAACTCTTTTTCACATACAAAATAAGTATGCCAAAATTGCATGCAGTCTGGTAAATGATATTTAACTTTAAACTTTTAATTTCTTTATATAAAATACAATTTTGATTTCAAAACAAAAATTGTACACGTAACAAGTTCGTGTACAATTTTAATTCCGTCAATTAGAAAATTCAATTATTCAATTTAGTAACTGGTCCTAAGTTCATAAAATTTTCTAATTCTTTAAAAAATGACAACTGGACGTCCAGCAGGAGATCAATGTTCTATAATGTCAACCTAACATAATTTGAGAAGGAATCTATTGGAGGAACAAAATTTTGCCCACTATCTATTTTTCTATGTGACAGTCCTTCTTCCCACACCCACACCAACCATTGAATATGCTCTTACAAAAATTGAAGGTCGAAAGTGTTTGGATGATTGCCTCAAACAATTTCAAGTTTGAAGACTTCTATTGTAAAAGTGAAGTAATTTAAGGGTTGAGTTCGTTTTTGATAAACCTGATGGTTTCCTTTTAATATTAAAAAAATAGTTTCTTTTGTCTTCATTGAATTGAAATTAGACACTTCTGTTAGTTTTATAAATATATGATGTTATTCATAAAAAGGTTGAACGCCAACTCTAGGCGCCTTCCACCGTCCCTATTCTGGGAATTGGTGGATGATGTAAATCGCAAATTATATCCCAAGCTGGTTAGGATTCGAGTATCACTTAATGGACTACAAAGTGCTTAGCAAATTTGAACCTGTGATCTCTGTATTGTTAGCGTTTATGGATCCCCAATCTTTGCATTTGGGATGTGCCTTGTGACAATATATGATGTTATTCATTATTCTATAAAACGTGATCAAAGATTTTTGTGAAGAAAAATTGTAGTCTAACATCTTGATGTTTTTTTATTTTTTTATGGGTTGTACAAAAAAGTAGAGATTGATAAATGTGGTATAACTTGTGTATTTTTCTATTGGTGAGTGACATTTTGTATGATTGTAAGAATTCTGCATTTAATTGGTCCATAAATTTCTTGTCATATGTGTGTGTATTTTTTGTTTTTGCTTGCTATTTTTCTCAACATAAAAATCACGTAGGTGAATGAAGCGAATTTGATTTAATTCCCACCTCAATTAACATAAAGTTTGTTAAAAGAAAAAAATGAAAGAGAAATTTAAGAATGTGTTTGGTATTGTTTATATATATATTAATGAATAGTGATTTTTAGGAGAGTGAATGATTGAAATTTGATTGAAAAGTCAAATATTGTGGACTTGATTTTTAATGAATCATTGAGATTGAATACTATAAAAAAATCGAAAAAATTTAATGAAAATTAAACATAGGCTAAATAAATATTTTCAAGTCAAAAATAAGACTTTGGTGCAATTATTTTCAACTATTTACCAATCAAACACGCGATTATTTCTCTTTACAAAATTTTGCTATTTCTCAACTTATAATTTCAACAAATTTATCGTCGGAACAAATGCTCCTCCCCTGACCGCCGATCGACGTGGCTGATCCACCGGTGGCGACCACTTTGTTGATCATCGAGTTTTCCACCGTTGCAAGATACATGTGCTATATCCAAACCATTCCCAACCGGTAGAATCACTGACCTAACAACCCTTACTGTATTATCAAGAACTTTATCCCATTTAATCCTATGATTAATACCTAATTGGGTAGCATTTTTGCACACTAAAACTGCACCACGGTGGCTCAATTTAGCAACCCTAAAAACCCTAGTATAGTACTTGCACCGTGCATCCACCACTAGAAAATCAACCCCAGGGAGAGTTTCGATTACCTCCGCCGCCTCTCCCACCACTACTTCCGGCAAGGATACTCCGGAATATTCTTCCATGGCGGCGACGTAATCTAGTTTGGATTTTTCATCTTGTACAATGCAAACATGTCTGCCACCGGAGTGGCAGGCGGCAACTGAAAGACCGACACTTATCGTGGTTGCGCCACCGGAAAACCATGTTTCGACATTTAGTTTAGTGTTCCAGCCGCCAGCCATGGCGGAGATCATTTCTGCTGCACTGGATTCTGTGTTATGGCCACCACACTGCAAACACAGCATATTTTTAGAATCATTCTAAGGTCATAGACTCGTATTATATACTCAAGCCCATTTTGATTTTTTTTTTTTTTTTTTAAAACTGATAAAAGTCGTGATCCCGTGGATGAGACGAGACTTAAAATTTTATAGTATCATGTGTTCTTACAGATTTTATGGTGTCGATGTAAGCCGCGGAAGCTTTTTCAGGATACCAAACCAGCTTCATTTCTCTTCCTTAGATTTTTTTCTTCTTCTCCTTCTCTCTCTCTCTCTCTCTCGATAAGTTCCTGAAGACTAAGAATATGTTTTCCAAATTATTTCTTCGTTTATAAATAGTGGTTTGAGATAAGAGAGTTGCAATTCAATATAAGCGTTGACATTTGCATATGCAAGTACAATGTGTGCAATACTTGTCCTATTCACCAAATAAATTTGTTCATAAATGGACGGTCATACAGGACAATTTTATTTTTTTATTTTTTTGAAAAATCAACAAGTTTAATTGGTCAAAAAATTTTATTTGACTTTTTTTTTTAAAAAAATGGACCAGTTATAAACATTAAATAACCATTTATAAATAGTTTACCAAATAGAGGTTATTTATTTTACATTCTCAGGTGGAAATAATCCATTGCATTCTCTCACCAACCTTGGTAAAAATAAGAAAAAAGAGAAGTTGCCCCGGGCATGGTGTAGCGGTAATTAGGAAGAGTTGAAACAAGAGACCGAATAAATGAGTCTTGGCTTTTTGAATGTAGCATTTAAATGTTGAAAGATAAGTATTTATTTGGAGGCATGATCATGATGTGTCTTGTTGCTCATCCGAGGTTCCATCCACACGACATAAATGAGAGTTCATGGGAGGAGAACCGTTGTTCGAATGTCTGTTCCAAATGTGCATAAGTTGTATTCGCTTCTGGATTTAAATGAAGGATGAACCGGGGGAAGACCACTCTCTCCCAGAATTAGTCGGACAAATCTTGTATATTTGTGTCCAAAAAAAGAGATGAGAGAGAGAGAGAACTTTTTTTTTTTTTTTAATGATTTATCTTTTATTTACTTATTAATTCATTCATCAGATTTAATTCCTTGCAGTACTCTAGACCAACCCTACTCCTAAAATAAATAACGCAAATCTTTTACTGTATTTTTTTATTTTTATTTTTATTTTTTTCACTTAATGCATTTCATAATTCTTGCACCAACCCTACTTTTAAAAATTAAGAAAAAGAAAAAGTTCTAACGCTGATTTGTCATATTGTTTATTTATTAGTTCTACATTCACTACAGGAATTTAATCCATTGAATTCTCTAACTAATCCAACTAGTAAAAAATAAGACGAGATAATTCTTAATGGAAATAACTTTCATGGTAATTAAAAATTGTTATTATGTTGTCTATGAACTTTTGGAGATTTTCGATATTCATATGGAAGCTACAATCATGGATATCGTGTATATTTTTGTTATAGAATGTATTCGTTGATTTATATTACGAATAAAAACATTGTAAAAGAGGCATACAATTATTACCCCTCCATCCCGTGGAGATACTTGTATTTCTTATTTGTACATTCCCAAATTATTTGTCACTTTTCTTATTTAAAGTCTAGATATTTTTAACATTTCTAATATACCTCTGTTTAGTGTACATTATTATTAACAAATATAAATTAATCTTATTTATACCATTGTTTGATGTAGAGATATATTAGGTAAAATATAAGAAAAATTATATTTTCAACTACATTAATTACATTTGCTTAATCCGCGTGAAAAAGAAATAAATCTATCTTTATGAGACGGATGGAGTATATATAATTTTATTGTTGCATTCTCATTGAATCCGGAGTCGAGGTGCTCAAGTTGGCAAGGTCTAGTTTACTAGAGTAAATATTAAAATTTATGGATTTCGGGACCATGACATTCAACTTGGCTTTCACAATTGGCAAATATATGGTGTCGAGTCAATAAGGTAAGGGTTAATGAAATACAAACTTTGATTAATTAAGAATCAAAGATTAGGTAATTATATGCATGCTAATTATATTATAATTACAAATAGTTCAAGTTGAAGAAAGGGAAAGTATATATATAGTCTTTTTATATGCTTGAAATAGACAACCGATATTTTGAGAATGCAACTTCTTGCCAAACATAAATATCTCAATTTAGTTAAATTTCAAAAGAAATAAGTTACTCTTACGTGAAAAATTACTTTTTTGTAGAGTCAACAACATAGTTTTCATAAACAAATTAATGTTACTTGTACTTGTAGGTTGGTAAGGAGGATGACAAAAAATGAGGTAGTAAGATTGTGTGTATTAATTTAGAAGTTGATGTGATGAGTAAAGTAATATGATTTTTTTATGTCAATCTCTTTGTTAACCTTCAAGTACAAGCAACATGGCTCTTCCCTTGATTTGCTATACTCACTAAGACTTAAATGTTCTATCTTAAAATGTCAATCTTATAAAAAAAATATCTCAGGCTTCGCATGTTATTTACTAATCTTGAAATTTGAATACCCGTTTGAACTTTAGATGAATTATTTCTTGTTTGTACAAACCATACATGTTAGTTTTATTTCGATATAAATCGCCATTGAATATACCCTTAACAAGAATTGGATAATGATTAGCTTATGAATTAGAAAAATATCAAAATACAGATGCCCTAAGTGAATCTGATTCAAAGGCGGACAAAAAGAAAAAAGTCGATCTCAATAGTTTAAGAAAATATATGACTAATTTTAACTTATATTGGGAATTAAAGAATAATTTGTTATTTTTGTGAAGAAAAATTAACGAAAACTAATAAAATATATGAATGATGCATGAGTAAGACTTTCTTGTCCTAATAACAATAAAAGATAAATATTCAAAAAAAAAGTATATACAAACAAGTGTATAATTAAATATTATGATAAGATTAAGGACGTTGCAAGCAGTACCTTAGCTTATCAATTTTATTTTATTTTTTTAGTAAGAATTTACAATGCCTAATTAATAATGTTAAAATTATATTCATGAAAAATGTGTGATGGGGTCGTTGTATGTGATTCATTATCTTATAGGTATTAACTAACTTCAATGTCAATCCACGATCTAGATTGGAAGTCAACGGTTTAAGACATAAAGCCTAAGTTGATTAAATGCACACACTTGTTGAAGTAATTCAATACATTAATTTTGTACGTTGAATCTAGGAATTAACAGGCGAGTATGGGACGGGGATGTCTTTCCCTGTTTCCATTCCCCGTTAAAGATTTATCATCCCTATTCCCGCCACGTCCCCATTTTATCGGGGATGGAGCGAGGATGATCGGGGATGTGCAAATCCCCATTTACATTCTCATTTGTTATCAATTTTTATTTTTTTTAAGTTCTAAAATGATTTTGTACAGAAAATATAAGAAAACATACAAAAACAATCCTAACATTTTCTAAATATATTAATTTTTACACATTCTTTGAATATTAATCGAATATATATATATATATATATATATATATATATATATATATATATATATATATATATATATATATATATATCTTTGTTTGTGCCTTTAAGGTTTAATGAAAATTGTTAATTGGGGACAGGGGTCGAGGATCGGAATAAGATGGTCATTCCCGTTCCTGCCTCATCCCCGGTTCAGGGATACTTTTTCATCCTCATCCCCGCCCCATCCTCGTCTTTATCGAAGATTTCCCGCTCCGTTCGGAGAGGGTCCTCGTTGGGTTCGGGTATTCCCCGCCCCGTTGTCATCCCCAATCGAATCATCCGGGATATTACTGTGAGTCCTCGGTAGGGATGACAATAGGTCGGGTTCGGGCTGCCCCGCCCCGAACCGAACCCGAAAACTCCTTACCTCGCCCCTTGACTGTTCCGGGTCCGGTCAGGGCGGGGCGACCTACCCGCCCCGCCAATGACCCGAAATTTTTAAATTTTTTTTTTCAAAATTGGTAATGAAATTTTAGGTGAAAAATTTAGGCGTTGAATTAGTTAGAGTTTTTAAGTTTGAACTTTAAAGATAATATGTATATATTTGAAGGAAAAAAAATCAATAAACAACATAATGATATAGTGGTTGCATATTCTCATACCCCTGAATCCCACCAAGGTTCAATTTTTCTGGACGTCATTAATTTTATTTTTAGTTTCTCATTCCAATATTTAAAAAAAAAAAAAAAAAAATTATCGGTTCAGGGATACTTTTTCATCATCATCCCCGCCCCATCCTCGTCTTTATCGAAGATTTCCCGCTCCGTTCGGAGAGGGTCCTCGTTGGGTTCGGGTATTCCCCGCCCCGTTGTCATCCCCAATCGAATCATCCGGGATATTACTGTGAGTCCTCGGTAGGGATGACAATAGGTCGGGTTCGGGCTGCCCCGCCCCGAACCCGAAAACTCCTTACCTCGCCCCTCGACTTTTCGCGGGTCCGGTCAGGGCGGGGCGACCTACCCGCCCCGCCAATGACCCGAAATTTTTTTTTTTTTTTTTTTTCAAAATTGGTAATGAAATTTTAGGTGAAAAATTTAGGCGTTGAATTAGTTAGAGTTTTTAAGTTTGAACTTTAAAGATAATATGTATATATTTGAAGGAAAAAAAAATCGAATAACAACATAATAATGATATAGTGGTTGCATATTCTCATACCCCTAAATCCCACCAAAGTTCAATTTTTCTGGACGTCATTAATTTTATTTTTAGTTTCTCATTCCAATATTAAAAAAAAAAAAAAAAAAAAATTATCGGGTCACGGAGCAGGGTGGGGCGGCCCGGAACCCACCCCGAAAACCCCCGCGGGGAGGAAAACCCGCCCCAAACCTGTCCCCTGCGGACCCAATAGGGCGGGTGATTTTCGGGACGGGTCGTTTCGGGTCCTTCGAATTTTTTTGTCATCCCTAGTCCTCGAAATGGAAAGATGTCGGAAATCATTTTTACCCAAATACTAATGGATCATTTATTACGATGCATTTTGGTCGAAATCGAGACACTAATTTTTGGGCTAATAAATCTATTCATAACCTTTCGAGCATGACCAATATCTATTCAAGTCAAACCATTTTGATAGTAATATGGCGCTATCTATATTTATGAAATTGGTTAGGTACTAGTTCGGAAAATCAAACAGGGGACGTCGCGTGTCATGTCGAACTAGTCATCCGACCTAATATTTTTTAATTTTTACTTTTTGGACAAAACACAATAAATTATAAAGACCTATATTTTGGGTGATCGATTGTGGAACACGAGTTTGGAGAGCACGACTTAACCCGTTTATGTAAATATTGTCCATGGCGCGATGCATGCCAAGCTAAGGTATCAAGTTGTTGAATCGCGATGACCTAACTTTAGCCTATCTATTTTTATTTATCTTCAATTGTTTGATATTCAAAAGAAAAACTTTAATATCATTTATTTATAATTAATAAAATTAAATGTCTGATCACATATAATGAATTAAGTGTCATTTCATTTTATATTTTATTTTGAATAATATTAAAACTTTACTACACAATTCTCTTTTTAGCAATTCCATTTGATTTATTCTTATAGTTTCGATAAAATTTAATGCATCAAAATCTTCTACACCTATAAATTCATACACATATTTTTTTCCTTCTAAGTACGACATCTAAGTTCTATATATCCAAAATAATAAAAGATGCTAAGTTTTGGTTCCTAAAGGATACTCCAATTCTAATGTAATTATGGAACAAAATGGATTGTAATATTTTTAATATGTGGTCATATTACTAATTTATTTCAAAATAATAATAATAATAATAATTAAAAGAAGGGTTATTTTATATAAAGGTTAAATAAATAGTAAATACACACTTTTGATTAATTAAGAAGGAAGGATATTAGGTAACATTTATTATAACAAATTGTTCAAGTTGAAGAAGAAATCAATTTTATTTTTATTTTTATTTTTATTTTTTGTCCTATATATGCATGCATGAAAGAGACAACATTTCAATCTTGTACTTGTGTACCACTTGTGTATTCTTCTCGTAAAGTATAGATACTTACTTTGGACTTGTTAGACTTGAAAAATGATGATTTTAGGTAGGGGTGAATAAATAAACAGTCAATCACGAAATCGAATTAAACTGTAACAAATGGTTTGGATCGGTTCAGTTTCAAATGTGAAATTATTTGGTTTTGTTTGGTTTGAAAAAATTTCAAACTGCTTTAAACCGTTTGGTTTTAAGTTTCAATTGTCAAAATCGCAGTTTCAAACCACCAACTCGAAAAATTTAAAAAAAATTTAAAAAAATAAAGACAAATGTTCAATTTTTGAAAAAAATGCAGCACACTTTTTATTTTCAGTGAATCAAAATTCAGGAATTATGGAGTCAAAGATTAATTTGTTCAAATCTAAAGTCATTTGGAAAGAATTCTCACTCCTACATTTCATAATCATCATCCAAGATATTTTCTTAAAATAAAACTTTTTATGTAAGAACTAACTACAATTTCTTTAAGAAAATTTTAAATGTTTGCTTCTATATATTAGTTTGTTTATCAATATAAATTGATCCACAAAAATGCACTGATTTAGAATTTGAATACTATTATTGAGTTAATTTAAACACGAAATTTTAGAAGAAAATATATATCTTTGATCTCGCTCCGGAATCTATTAATTCATTCGTTGGCAAACTGCGGTTTCAAACCGCACCAACTGCAAAAATGGTTTAGTTTGATTTGATTTAGATAATGAAATGGTTTGATTTGGAAAAACTCAAAACCTTTTAAATGATTTGGTTTGAAATATTGCTACAAACCGCCCAAACCAAATCGTATTCACTCCTAATTTTAGGTTCGGATAAAATTTGAGAATTTATGGAGATTGTACAGTAAATCGCTTTTATTGTACATGACCTTTCAATAAACATGTTTATAAATGTATTTATAAACAACAAAATTTTCAATATCACCTTCTAATCATATATATTTTTCGACATCACTTTTAAGCCGCATAATTTATCTTAAAAATATTGAAAAGTTGTTTATAAACAACTTGAAGGCGGCCGAACGAAGGGAAAACGATTCATAAGTAGTGCTATAAAATGCACCGATATAAATAATTAGTAGGTACTGGAGTTAATCATTTTAAGATTTTCTTGTGTGAAATCTTATTTTTATATCACTAAGAATAATAAACTCGTAAAAAATAAATAGACACACGAGAACATACAAGATTTATAAATGTTCATCTAAATGTGAGATTACGTTTCTAACATTACAATTATTGTCTTAAAAAAATAAAATAAAATTATAAGAGAAAATCGCACTTTCTATCTTCTCTAACCCCCCCCCCCCTCTTTGATAGTGATTATTTGAAATCCTAATGATGGTTCCCTTTTTATTAGATAAATTAGAACAAAATCGAAATTGTAAGTGTGAAATTTCTAATAATTGTTTTAAAGTTTTTAAAATTAAATTTAATGCCATTGCAAAGAGGGGAAAAAATAAAGATAAAACATGCTAATGGTGGATGAGTAGAGTTATCTTCTTACCAAATCTAAACCTAATATAGTTACAAGTTGTATGATTAAATATAGTTACAAGTTGTATAATAAGGTCGTTGCAATGTGTATCTTAATAACAACCTTCGTTCTATTCATATATTTATATACACCCTAAATCATGCTTATGTCTATGAAAGATGTGTTTGCGGGTCATAAAATTTGTTTCATTTGTTTATTAAGTATTAATTAATTTCGATAGATTTCACATGTCAATTCAAAATCTACTTCATCGAACAAAAAATATCTAGATAAACATGATGAGTCAACACTATATATTAAAAAATAAATAAAAATTAAAATTAAAAGCTTCTCCATTGTAACATCTAATTTGCCCTTAAATTTACAATGAATACCATATTGCACGATTATTATTTAGATAATTGAAGTAGTGTCAATACGAATTTGGACTACTTTTCTTAACAATGTTGATATCTTAAGATAAATCCCAAATTTTAACAAAGAACTGCTAGAGCGAATAAAAGAAGGTTAACATACCCAATCTTTAAAAAGGACAAATTGTGTGCTCACTATAAACTAAAGCACTTAGATCTATAATCATTCTCAGTGGACTATACCATCAGGTGACCAATCTTAAAAGTGTCAATTTATCTGAGTTCCTAAACATATTACTTTAAATTACAACAAGTTTATTTAAAAAGTCTCGATAATTTAGGAAATATTTCTAGTTAACGATTTAAACAAGTTCTGGACTTTAATTTTTTTTTATATAAACAATGTATTTAATTCGATACACGACTTTAAATATTAAATTATCTACATGTGTCATTTAAAACTATAAAACCACATAGCGTAAATTAATATCGAAAACCATGTATTTGGTATAAAAATTAACTAATAAAATAATGAGTTTAATATAACACGTGACAGTTCAAATACAATAAATATATTATTTGGTGGAGTGTTCTGTGTTCACAACTCATATGTCGTCATCTAGCACATCACTATATGTTATGTCATTTGAGAATCCACGTTAACCTTTTATTTTTATAATTACTAGAAATAATTTGTAGGATGAACACACGCGTGCTCAGTGAACAAAATATATAGTTTACATATATGTTATTGCACATTATAGTTTACAAGTTAAGCTCACATATTCAATATCTATTCGGTCATAATAATGTAGCTCAATATACTTGGTGAACATGTTTAAAAAGATTGTGTATAATCCTGTATTTATATTTTTATTGCATGTGTTATATGTTCTTGATTGATTACTGTGGTTATATGTCTTTTACTTGGATATTCTTGATCTTAGCTCTTATAAGTAAATGGAGCATGTATGATAAGTGCCTTAGCTAGGTTCAAGATATGAGGTAAGGTCTGTTACTTCAATTTTAATTGATTACCTTGATTAGACATGTATTAATTTTTATTTTTTTGGTTTGCAAGTTGTTGGGTATCAAAGCACATTTGTTAGGTTTTTTGTTGGCACCCAACAAGTTCGGGGATCAATGTTAATCGGTTATATTATATTTCATAGGCTTCGATCGAAGATTGAAAGAGAAGAAAATAGACACCACTCGTGAGACCAATTGGATGCTCAATTCAAACCTTAATGGGCCATTAGAAGCAACTTAAGCTTGTTTAAAAGTTGCTCATGACCGACTATAAGAATGAGTTAAGGTTATTTGGTGGGTTGTCCTCTTTAGGAATTTCTTGACCCATATCGATTTGAATCTAGCCCTATTCCTTTTCTACATGCACTCATTCCAACAGTCACAAACTTCAGAGTATTGAGAGTTCTTCCTATGAAGTAGGCTGGTCTTCTTCGTTTGTGGTAGTGTTTCCGTTGATTGTTGATTTCATCTCTTTTGTGAGATTAACAGTAGTTTTCTTTGTGAGCTACTTGCTGGTGTTTTGAGCCTTTGAGGTTGGACATTATGGCGTTTCCTTGTGGTGTTTTGAGGGATTAAACTGAGCCCGAGATTTCAAGCTACATTTTCAACAACAACAATACAAGAAAAGAAATGAGACATTATTAGCTAATAATTTCATTGATTATTTCTACTTATTCAAGGATGTGACAACATAGAAAAAACAGGAAGATACAGATTTCACATTATCAACAGTTAGTTAGCCAGTGGTACATTTCCAAAGTGTGTTATTTCGGATATTATTTTTAATGGGATCGCACCGAATTGGTGATTAAAGCTTAAATCCAACCTTGTTAACATCACTAAGATTCGTAGGAGATTTTGGAGGAAATTTGTATTTTTTTTTTTTTTTTTGAATGTGTGATTGAAAAGAAATTGAAAATAGTGAAAGTGACATGACATAAAAATGTGTGGTTGAAAATGAGTTTTGAAAGAAAATTATACAAAATTTCAGGACCAAATGGGGCCAAAATTCCTTTAGAGAACTTCACGAAACTTGTTGTAACAGAGCTATAGGTTGAACCGATTAGCATGAATAAATACAATATTTCCAATCTAGATTCATGTTAGA
Source organism: Ligustrum vulgare (assembly GCA_963555705.1). Classification (NCBI taxonomy): domain Eukaryota; kingdom Viridiplantae; phylum Streptophyta; class Magnoliopsida; order Lamiales; family Oleaceae; genus Ligustrum; species Ligustrum vulgare. The sequence continues at coordinate 35,744,995 of OY743186.1, read as the reverse complement.
AGACAATCGGGAGGGGAAAAAAAAGGTTGAACCGCCTTGTCTAAAACCTAAAGTTCTTCCAAAGCTTAATTATCTAAACCTTATCTTCCCCCAAATATGCAAGTGGATTTAGCTCTATTTGGTATTGATTGAAATTAGATTTTTAGTAATTTTTTAAAAAAATTGATGAGATATTTGGAGAAAAAGTTGTGCTTTGTGAATTTCATAAAATATGTGGTTAAAGTTAATTGTTGACTTTGATTTGAAATTAAAATTAGATTTTAATCAAAATCAAACATGTGCTTAAATTTTTACCAAAGGCCGAACATGTAAACAATTTTCACCAATGAATATCAGCGAGATTTGAACTGGGGGCCTCATCATCTCACATCACATCACATCACATCGAACCATCTTATGAAAAGCTTTAAGTGTAAATTTGTATATAGAGATATTTGTTTTCAATAAGAACTAGTTTCATACCAGTGCAATTTACAGATATATTTCATTGATAAAGATTAAATTATAGAAAAAGTACAATTGATGGTCATAGCATACGACACAATCATGTTATAAATCATTATATATGAGTACTTAAACTTTGCCCGTAAGATTCAGATTCATAAAAATCGAAATACAAACAAAGAAGCTTTAATGTGGTATTGAAGCCACAAAGAGATGAGGAGCAATACGAACCAGAGATTCAAATTCCCTACTAAAACAATCTACATATCTTAAAATATGAATAAAATTAAATCTCAAACCAAAAATAAAAAATGATAATCGGGTTTATGGTTCATGATACATATTGCTAAATGTTTTGTTGAAATGCACATGCACTATGGACATATGGTTTCTTTGTGACCACAAACTCTTCTATCAATCATACAAGTTTTTAGAAGTTGTAAACATTATAAGGAATTGCTCTATTGCCTGTCACAGGTAATATAAAAAATTTTCGTATATTAGAGAAAACCCACATGTGGGTTTTCATGAAAATTCTCAACACATACTGCAGTAATATGTTGCATGTGACGGGCAACAAATCTGAACTTATATATCGATCAATCATATATTCCGTAATAATGTTTTTTCAATGTTTTAAGACTAATGTAACCGAGTTCTTTAGATAAGTATAATAAGCATCATAAGCCATTTGCTTTAAGACAATGGATAATTATAACAAACATCATAATTAGTAAGGCATGCTACTAGGATTCTTGTTGTTCCCGAACCACTAGCGTCAGTTGATAAGAGCATCTCCAATGCACTATGTCAAGTTGACGGACTTCTAGAGAACGTGGATAAATTGACGAAAAAGTCTTAAGTTTCATTTTCAATGTTTCCGTCTACATTTAAATATTGTTAATTATGTGACATTTTTTAAATTTAAAAATAATAACTTATTAACAAAATGATTAATATAATATTAAACTTTTTGTTATTATAAACTATAAATATTATTTTCTTGGACTATATTTCATTTTTATATTTTATTTTGGTAGTTAAATTTATAATGAGATTTTTTTTATTTTTAGTTACTACAGACAAAAAATTATTTATTAATTTTAAATTATTATTTTGTTAGATATTTCAATGATTAATATTTTTATTTTTATATAAATTTATTTAATGATAATTTTTTATTGATAAATTAAATTTATTAAAATGCATTTTTTAAAATTATTAATCTTAAATTTAATATAATCATGAAATTTTTGAATGAAAATAATCAAAAAGTGCTTGATCAAAGATAATTTTCAATGAAAATCTTAATGTCATGACTCTCACGCCACTTTTTAATAAAGTTAAAATAATTATAAAATAAATTAATGTTGACTTCTTCAGTCAGACGGAATGTCAATATGTAGATGGAGCATTCGACATTATTAATTTTTTTCAGACACGTCAGCTTAATATTGTAATTGACATTGTGCATTAGAAAGACATTTATAACTCAATTTGTCAATTTGCTGACGTGTCGAGTTTTTTTTTCCCCAATTGACGGAGTGCATTGAAGATGCTCTATATAGAAAGTAGCTTGCAGTAACAACTAGCGAAGTACTGCCAAGAAAATATTAGTGAAGAGATCTTACCATAGAACCAAATCAGTACGTACTCAAGATATCAATGTCATATAGTGATATAGATCACAATCAACCAAGCAATAGGTAGTAAGATGCAGTATTTCAACAAGGAGACGCAAAAAATCCAGATTGAAAATAAGGCATGGATACAAATAATAAAAGGTTAAAGAAAAATACTGATTTATTTAGCTGTTCATAATAACTCTCAAAATCACAACTTCCAAAACTAAGATTATGATTGAGATTGAGCCGATGTAAAAGTAATAGAACTATCAACAAAGACAAAGACAAAGACAAATACAAAGAGGAGAAATGGAAAAACTTTTTACAGATTAAGTGCAGCTATGTAACACTCGGGCCAGGAAAGATTAAAAGATTTGATAGATACTACTCATACCAACAAGGTGCATTTCTTTTCCGGAAGTTCATCGTTAGAAACTCCACAGTTAAGCGTGCTTGACTTGGAGCAATTCTACGATATGTGTCCCTTGAAAAGTTTTCTCGAGGAGCGTGCGAGTGAGGATAAAACATGCTAAAAAGATCTATGTTGGTACAGTGGGGACAGTACGTCGTCGATCTAACGGTCGGGACAGCCCGTTAAGTGGGACTTGAGTCTTTACAAATGGTATCAGAGCCAGTCGTCGTCGAAAATCGGGAACCAAGTGCTATGCTGGACAAAGTACTATACCATAGGGCGGGAGCCACCTCTTGAACCAGTACTCGTAGGAGCCACCTCTAGAATCCCAACGTCTGGCAACGGATTCTCAAATGATTTAAGCACGACTAGAACGTCGTGAGTCTAACGGGGGTGATTGTAACACCTATGACAGGAAAGTTTAAAAGATTTGATAGGTACTACGCATACCAACAACGTGCACATTCTTTTTTGGGAAATCCATCGTTAGAAACTCTACAGTTAAGCGTATTTGGCTTGGAGTAATTCTATAATGGGTGATCCACTGGGAAGTTTTCTCCGGGAGCTTGCGAGTGAGAACAAAACATACTGAAAAGATCCATGTTGGTACAGTGGGACAGTACTTCGTTGATCTAACTGTCAGGACAACCCGTTAAGTGACACCTGAGTCGTTATAGTACAGGCTATGTTCTGGAGAATTAGGAAATATGTTTGTGAATTGCGACTTGTGTTTATGTCTTTTAAAGCCTGATTTTTTTTATTAATATAACAAACGAGTATGTGGGACGGGTATGAGTTTTGTAGAAAAACTCACACCTGATCCATACTCATATTGAATTTTTAAATTTAACGGCCAGGACAACTCGTTAAGTGGGACCCGGATCGTTACAGTATAGGCTATGTTCTGGAGAATAAGGAAATATGTTTGTGAATTGCGACTTGTGTTTATGTCTTTTAAATGCTGGTTTTTTTATTAATGTAACAAACGGGTATGTGGGACGGGTATGAGTTTTGTAGAAAAACTCACACCTGATCCATACTCATGTTGAATTTTTAAATTTACCTCCCTACCCGACCCGTAAACCCATTTAGTCTGGTAATTTCCACTTATTTGTATCTGATCTTCAATGAGTATCGGATCAATGTGTATTATTATCATCCCTACTTATGACATTTGAACAAGTCATGTCAATAACCAAAATAAGAACATAGGATTGAACTTGTAGAAAGACGGAAATCAAATATTAACCACACAAATAGACCACAAGATAATCTCTTTGTAAAAGTCGAGTGAGCCATTACATTAAAATGAGTATCACAAAAGCATTAATTAAACCTTTACTACACATATTGGACAAGCTCTCATGACCAATTCAACACGTTCTTGATCATCATCAATCCTAAAAATTGTGAGGAACTTCTTTGTAACACATTGAAGTTTTTGCAAGTTACATTTTCACGTACTCATTTTTTGTTAATATCCCTATATAGTTTATTTAAAAACACTATTCATAAGCCAATTAAATTTTTCAAAAAAAATAAATAAAAAAGAAAAAAAAGTCAATTAAGCCATTTGAGCAGTATTGAGCTTTCTAAGCCGTATAAGCCATTTGAACTCTTCTTTTTCTTTTTTCTTTCTTTTTCCCAATTAGTTATTTTTTTTTCATATTTATTTATTTATTTATTTTCTTTTACACTCTAATTTTAACATATATGTGTATCCGATATATTTGCCTTTGATTTAAAATATAAGTTTCTTATTATATATCATTCGATTTAATTTTTCATCTTTCAAAATATTGAATCGACTTTTATACTACGCTGTTAAGTACACAATTAAATGAGTTTGGTAATAATAATTGGGATATAGTATGATTTGAAATACTCATCGATACACCATATTTGATTATAATTTTTATTTTCGTGTACAATCTTATTCAATGCACCTAGTGCAAACTAAGTGGTTAGTTCTTGTTTGAGTCCAACTATTACAAAAAGCAAGTTTTACAATAGTAATTTTTCGAAGAATGTGGTTAAAAAGGGAATATATTTCATTTACGTACAAATTATTTTGTTTAAAATAAGTATTAAAAAAAATCAAAATTTTAAATAATGTGGCTCACCTTTATGTGATACTGAAAATACGTATACTTGATTAAGGATGGTAATGAGACGAGTTTTGAGAGAGGGAGTGTCTAGGGGTGCGTCGCAGGCTGGACGTGATAGGATGATCCCGTCCTGAGAACCCTATTATTCGAGGCGTGAACCAAAGAATATTGGTGCTCTTTATTCATACTTAAAACGAGTAGAGTTGAGAATATTGTTAAACTTTTATATATAACAATTTATTTGAGTTAGATTTTAATTTTTATTGAAGTTAAAACATCAGTCATAGCAACATATATGTCATAGATTTCATAATTTTTTTTACTATACATTTCATCAATTTCCATCATCCGAGCGTCGGAAGTGTGGGAAGGTTTTATTCCCCGCGAAAGAAAAAAGCACTTCATGTCTGTCTTCCAAATAATGCCTCCCTCCTCAAATAATTCTTCCAAAAATCGCCTAAATTCTGCAAAATAAACCAAATATCTCCCCCCTTTATGTACACGAATCTCCGCTCAAACTTTCTGTAATCTCTTTTCATCAAAGTCTATTCAACTTATTATCTCCAATTTTTCTGTTCTTTCGAAACGCCATCAAAGCTCGAGATTACGCTGGTAAACATGGCTCAAATCAGTTTCTACACACACATTAAGCGAGAGTTATGATTAGTGTGGAATCCTTCAACTAATGAACCCTTGGAGATCGACCTCGAGGCGGGGCCCGAGGAACATATTCACTGCCGAAACTGCCTTGAAAATGACGGTTTGTTTTAATATTTACTGTCAATTTCAGTCTTAAAGCACTAGATATTTGGATGGAGATTTGGCTTTCATAATTTGGTACGTGGGGAGCAAAAACAATCTATAATTTTGATTGGCATTAATAACTTGAACTGTTTTTTTTCCCCTCCTTTTTCGCACCACTCGAATGGCATCTAATTTAATTTCAATTTGTTCATTGGTTTTCTACTATCAATTTGAGTCCTGTTTCGATCTTTGATGAATTTGCGCTTTTGGGTCTGCTCACTGTAACTTTTGGGATAAAAAGATTCTTTTACTTCGAATTATGTGGATACATTGTTTTACTATGAGTTAGATGTGAAATTATTATGGGTTTTTTTCATTAATTGCTGAAATTAGAGATTTCATCGAATCTCTTGAAGCCCAGTTACCTTCCCTAGAGGTTTCTTCTAAATTTTGGGTTTAATTCCTTTGTTTTTCACAAGATTTCAGCTTTTCTGCTCTAATTAGAGGTGAAGGTTTTGAAATTACTGGATTTGGGGTTTTCTGCCATTGATCATATTTTAGCATTTCTTCAATTTGTTTTGGAATTGAATGAGATTAGATTAAGAACCAAAGTGGGATTATTTTATACAAGTCTTTAAGCCTTAATCAAGGTTGGAAAACAATAAAAACGTTATTCTAATTAAATTCTTAATTATTTGTGGAAATTTACAATCCAAATTTCATTATAGCATGTTTGGTAGGGAGAATTGGATGGTATGGATAGTATTAAGGAAGCAAAAGCCATATCTCTGTACTAAACATGCTCTAGGAGTTTGTTATGGTTGGTTGCTTATGGAGAATCAATTCTGTTGCTGACTTGAATTTCACTCTCAGTGCCTTCATGGTAAAGAAAAAGAGAAAAAAATTTGCGGGCAATTAATGTCTAGGGAAAAGGACTATTTAGTTATTATATTTTAGAGGCTATTACTTTCGCATATTCGGCATTTGCAATTTATGCAATGTGTGGTTCACGTCCCCATTGTTCAATCCAAATTAGTCAGTGCATTTAACACTATGTTTAGTATATTATTCTATGCACCAAACTTCATTTTGCGAAGACTTCTTTGAAGTGGAATTTTGGTAAATTGTCACGAATCAAATTGTTTACTACATAGGCTTTTTTGCCTTCAATTTCTTATGTTTCTATTCAAAGTGGTTAAAAAATATGAAAATGCTTGTTCTAATATGATGTTTATATGATTTTGATTTTGTCATTTTCTATGAATAGGTAAAGTTGCTGGGCCAAACTTAAAATGTTTCATTAGGAAATTTCCAGTTGATTCACAAGGTAACAAATGCTCTTAATCTGTAACTGGTTCTTAGTTTCCTTTTAAGAGTTTTCTATCTCAAATGAAGGAGTACAAAAGTAGATGCAATGTTGGAGACTTACTTAAAATTTATCATGTATGAGTGATGTTGATTTAAATGTGTATGAGGCATCATTAAGTTAATGACATAGGATGATCGCTTACTCTTGTATCTGAAGTTGTTACTTAAAATGTTCTCTCGTCTCTGAGATTTTCTCCAATTCAAAATTTGGAGTACCTTTCTACTTTTGGAATCAAAATGGTCCAATTCATAAATACAAATGGAGCTCCAGTTTTACACTCCAACTCTAGAGGTTGCTTCCTCTATTAACATTAAGTAAATTTTATAAACTAAATCACATCTTTTTTTTTCCTTTTCAGGAATGTCCTTTAGCTTTTGAATCTATTTTTTTTAGTGCACCATTATCCATAAATAAATTATCAGCGGTGGTAGTTTTAATAGTTGATAGTACATCAATATATAACTTTTTACTTGTGTAGAAGGTGGAGTACTAAATTCACGTTTTATTGCAATAAGAACTCAACAAAAAGGTGGTTGATTAGAAGGAATTTATTATTAGGAAAATTTTGGTCATTTATGGATATTCAAGATTGTAGTTTTGTTTCTTGATGGGTTTTTTTCATGGAATGTGAATTTAAGTGATATTTAAAGTTGGGAATTCAATGATTTAGATGAAATTACATCAAGTGGTTGTGATTTCATGAGAAGGGCTCTACATAGAGTTAATTGTTGAAATTTATTCTTTCATAGTTAGTACTACGCCATGAATATAACTCTGAATTTAGGAAAAGGGATGCATTGAGAAAGCAAAATTTGCTAGGATTAAGTTCCATCAAAGGAAAATGCTTTCAATAGTTAAAGGAAGCAAACAACTCTTATTTCCTCTTTCCCAACTTCCCACCTTCCAAAACAGATTAGCAAAAAATTGTTATATTGATTTACTTGAATAAATAAAGGAAGCAAACCACACTTAGTTCCTCTTAGTTGAATGGTTTATTAATTTACTCAAGCATACATCTATTTTGGTATTATTTTCTTTCAATTGTTATCTTGCTTATGAATTCTCATTTTAAATAGATCATTTTAGTTGTTGAATATCTTCTCTTGTGAATGTACACCTGGTAGATGATAGGATGATGATGCTTCACTTGTGTAATCATGGTGTAATTGTAACTCAATTATCGTCTTATTAATCGTTATTTATATATTATTTTGCAGTCCAACAATATTTTGTCATATTTACTTGCCATTGAATCTGAAGTTATATCCAGTGGTCGGATTCCACCGCGGGAAAGAGCTATAATAGTAATATGAAATAATTCTACCTTCTTTCTTGATCCACCCAAACCCTTGCTTACCCTGGCCTACCCTGTCACCACCACCGGAACTCTACCACCATTGATGAATATAAACCTAATTTTTTAGGTTTTAGAATTCCATACTGACAATATCAGCACATTCAATATAAAAAAAAAAAACCCACATCGCTATCACGTTTTGTAAAAGAATTCCAGGCGCAAAATTGATGGTTGATAACCCTAATTGATGGGCTAATAATTCACTAACGCTGAACCTACCATCACTGTGTTTTGTGCAAATTTGAAGGAAGCCTTTGGTTCTGCTTCGTCCCATTGCTATGCTTTTTTTATTGTATCGATTGAATTGTATTTTTGGTGCCTTTGCATGTTGGAATCCAGGTTTTTGACAGAGGGATAAGTATGTTAAGCAAGAGAGCATGTAGTGGATGGAAGCGATTGGTTTTATGCTTGCCTGTCATCTTCTTTTTTGCTCATATGCTCCCAGGTAACATGGTTTCCAGGGAAAATTGTTTACTGTAAGTCCTATGGAGAATTGCATTGTGTAATTATCAATTACTATTCTATATTAATTATTTAATTCACACAAAATCTGACTCACAGAACTCTATAAAGATGGGTGGTCATTAGCATTTTCCTTTAATATATCTTTGTTAATCTCTTAACGATGATAAAACTCATGAAATGACTTGTTTGCTTCATGTCAGTTTTGGAGTTGCAGCAACACTCAACTGTACAACATCAACACAAAGAGAAGCCAAAGAAATTTGATCATCTAGTTCTTGGACCCGCTTCTGGTGAAGGCCTGACTGATCGCCTACAGTGCCAAGGTTTTTTACATCTCCTTTCCTCTATGATAAGGATTTAGATTTTCTATATTTTGCACGGGCATGTAGGGTATACTGTGGTTGATTGCATGTTTATCTCCATGTGCGGTGCAGGCACCAAGGCTCTTAATAAGACATCTACTAGAAAATTCCCTAATGATTCTCATTCTGAAGATCTTGTCGTGTTTGTCACTGTGTTTACGACCTACAACTCTACGGTTGACAGGCAAGTCAATGGAAGACCAGTTGATTTGGTCAATATTGGGGATACTTCATACAACAAAGTTGAGAGGTCAATGGCCATTTTGGATGTATTTATAAATTTCATCCAGGTATATCCAAGTAATATGTTCACAGAACTAGAGTTGAATACTAAATTATTTAGAATATGTTCATTGATTCAACTTTAGATTATGTTCAATGATTCAACTTAAATGTCGATTGCTATAATATATATGTATGTAAAGGCATGCTATGTGTTAAAAAAAATAACAATTCAAAGAATCTCCTATAGTTTGTCATATATACTGGTTCTATCAGGCCATGGTGTTTAGGATCTAAGACATTAAGTCTTTGTAAGCATGAAGAACCTACCCCATGCATAATTGCAGAGTTTAATTCCTACTCTGAATTCTGAATTGTATATTAAAGCTTTATACATTGGCATCAAATGTCAAAAAAGCCAAAATAAAATTTAAGTTTACCAGTAATGCATATCCAGTTTTGAAAAATACTGAAATACAGTCTGGATTACGGGATGCAAGAACTGATATCTCTCTTTCCCTTTACCTCACCCCGTCTGGGCGGAAGATTTGGAAGCAACTTATGAAGAAAATTATTAAGACAATTCATCAATAACAATTTAAATTTTTTATTCATAAAAAAAAAATTTGGTTTTTAAATAATTATATTGATTTTGGGTCAAGGTCTTGAGAAAAGTCTTTCTTGTTCTGTTTTGACATACTTTGCTCATGATGTAATGGTAACACATATACCAAAAAATAATGTTAAAAGTTTGGTTTACCATTATTTAGACTATATACATCGCTGATTGATAATTTTGACTCTGTAACATTGCTAGCTCTACTGCAAAAAAAATCATAGCTAGGGACCTAAATTCAGTTGAAATATATTTTCACAGGCAATGTTATTCTTGCCTCTAACATTTAGTTAATTGCTATGTTCAATTACTTTATGAAAATTTCTATTCAAATTAGGATCTCTAGTTATATGCTAACTCAATACATGCAGGTTACCATGCCACAGAGTGACGTTATCATACTTACAGATCCAGCCTCTGAGCTTCCGGTGCACAGAGATAAGGTTACCATACATCCAATACAAGGTGAATATTCGAGGGACAAGTTGATGCTCCAAAGAATCAGGTCTTACATTGTAAGTGCGCAATGCACTGTTGGGAAGTGACAATCCTGTTGTTCATTTGCTGGTCTCCCTGATCTTCCCTGCAGATTAAGCCCCTGTTTGGTATCACTAAAAATTATTAAAGTCAAAATCAACATTTAATTTTAATCACACATTTTATGGGACCAATAACTTTTCAACCACCATATTTCATCAACTTTTATCAAAATTTACTAAAAATCTGATTTTTACTTACACCAAACAAGGGCTAAGTTTTAATGTTTTACGGGACATTAAAATCCGATGCATTTTCTATAATAGTTGGCGATATACCTGTATATGATGGAATATCTTGATCAGAAGTAAAACTGCTAATTTACTTGAGCTTCAGAGCAGATTTTCCGGAGACGGAGAATCCAATCCTTGTTAAACAAACGTTTATATATATGAATAGTATGTACAGCATAATTTGAACACTTTGTTGGGATTTTTATGGGGAGAAGGGGTATATTCTCTGAGAAGTGTCCAATATATCCACCATTTTGGCTGGCAATGGTGGCCACCTTTTTCTTTTCCTTTTGTAAATTCTAATGTTTCCTAGGAGTTTGTAGCCTAGCACTTCTCCATCCAATATAGTTATAGATGAGAACAAATTTTCTACATATCTACTTAATTTTGGCCACTATGATAGGAGTTTATTGGGGCATAATCTAAAATGTAAGTTGACTTTACTCACAGATTTGTGGTACTAATTGGGAACTCTACTTTAAGAGTCCAACCTTGAGCTCCTAATCCTAACCTTACACTCTAGTTCTCAATTTTTTACTTTGAAGTGTTTGTTAACATTCTAGTTTTGTGTTAGGAATAAGACCATTTTAAAGAAAAATTGATGGCAGAAATTACTTTATCTAAAGCTCAATCCGTAGACAGAATATTATCCTTTGGTTTTACAATTGATTCATTGTTTCTGCAGGCCTTTCTAGAGATGAGGCTTGAGAAACAGAGTCAGATGCAGGGGCAAGCCTGTCATTACATTTTCACTGACTCGGATATTGCAGTGGTAAATGACCTGGGACAAATATTTGCTGACTATTCTAATTTTGATCTGGCTCTCACCTTCCGAAACAACAAAGAGCAACCTCTGAATTCAGGCTTCATAGCAGTGAGGGGCACAACCAAAGGAATTCTAAGGTGCATTCTTTTTCTGGTTGTATTTCAATTTTTTGTGATTTAGTCTTCCGTCATGAAAGATGGAAAGAAGGTTTCATATTCATGTCTTAAGATACACTGGACAAGCATCTGCGAAATGCCTGGTGGATAAAAACTAAAAATGGCAGAATATATATATATATATATATAGCTTGCATTTATAGGTTTTGAAAGTGTGCACATGAAATTGTAATAGATGATTCCAAGAGAAGATAAATCTATTTACATTATTATGAAAGTTGCATCACGATAAATCAGCCAAAACCTATAAATGCAAGCACTTTTTTTTTTTGCTTCTTTTTTTAATTTCTCTTTCTGAAGCATGTACTTGTTGTGCGCAGGGCAAAGGCTTTCTTACAGGAAGTACTGAAAGTTTACAGTTCCAAATTCATGAAAGCTTCTCGAATGCTTGGAGATCAATTAGCTCTTTTCTGGGTTGTAAAATCTCAACCTTCCTTTGATGTAAGAAGGTTCACTAGAAGAGAGGCTTTCATAGATGAAATCGGCGGTGCCTCGGTGCTTTTCTTACCATGTTCTAGTTACAATTGGACACCACCAGAGGGTGCAGGTCAATTTCACGGGATGCCCCTGGATGTGAAGGTAAGAAATGAGTTTGGTTATACATGTAATCTTGATCCATTTGTTAAAATCTATAAATTGTTTGGTCAAAACTTCATTTTCAACCGAACATTCTAAAGATCCCACAAGTAGGGCCCACTTATCCACTCATTTCTATTTATTCTTAAATCAAAGTGTTTATAAAGTCTTCCCCCAACTTATAATTTTTGTAGCATCATTAGTCCACAATGATGGATTCCATCTATTTGACTCTTTAAAAAACCCATTATTTGACAAGACCATTATATCCTTGCTTTTAGCTAAAATAAATAAAAGGAGGAGATTAAAAAAATCAAAAATTTAAAATTTAAAAAATGAATTTCACTTCATCTTCCTCACTGTATCCGAACTTGATTCTTGAGAAATAGATAAAGTTGTAGTATGAGTTTTGTAGAACTTTTTTACATCTTTGCATCTCAAATCCGGCTCAATTTCTGGAGACAGGTGGTTCATTTCAAGGGATCACGAAAACGACTTATGCTCGAGTCTTGGAATTTCTTGCATTCCTCGTCTTCTTCTGACATCTCAGATATGTTATGCCTTATCTTAAAGAGTGGAAGAACGAAATATGATTTTTAAATCCAATGTCCACAAGGTTATATGGCCATGAACCTTGATCCTTCATCGTAAGTTTGCAGGATCTCTACCGATGCACATGGAGTTCGGTGCAGTTTGAACTTTGATGCACATGGAGTTCATAATTCCAGGGGCACTTGTGTATTCTACCAACCTCAGAGTGTTTCGACTCGACTTTTATCATACTATTTTCTCTGTCCTTCACTTTACCATTTTTTCATGGCCGGTAGGTCTCCCAAAAAGGAGGAAACGTATATTGCGTTGACATCTTGTTGATCAAAATTAGCACCTTTGCACGTTGTAATTAATAGTTTGCTTCATTCTTTTTAAGTAGATTTTGATGTCCGTTTGGTTAAAATTATACAGCAATTAACTTTGATGTTGTGATAATTTGTTGGTTTCCTTGTTTCAAGGATAGAGGCAAAGTGTTGCCTTCTCTGAAATTTCTTGGCAACCTGTTTTACCCTTCGGAATGTGCTAAATTCATCTTAAGAGAGCAGGTACAAAGGTATCATTCAGATATTTCCAATAGCAGGATTGTCATTTGGTTAGAGGGAAAAAGTAGTTTTCTTGGCTGAAATTGAAAGAATTGCCAAAGCAAACTACACGAGGCTAGACTAAGTGCATGGTTGGTATGCAATACTCGATCCTACAATGAACATGGAACAAGATCTTACCTTTTAGTCTGAATGAGGGAAAGATTGTTACATAAGATTGCCTCCACGGGCATGGTGCAACAGTAAAATAGGAGGATTTGAAATTAGAGGATTGAAGATTTCAGTCTTAGCTCTTGGAAAACAATATGTAAATACTGAAAGACGAGTGCTTACATGGAGGCAGGTTCATGGCGCGTCATGTCATATCTTCGGAGGTCCCGTCTGCATCATGTGACTATGTCTGAATGTCTTTTCCAATGATGCATAAACTGTAATTGTGTTCAAATTTACCTAGAGGATGAATCATGGGGAAATCGCTCTTCCCTAGGATTAGTCGAATTAAGTTTGGACACCTAAGTCGTGTGTGTGTGTTGTTACATAAGATCTCTTCACAAGGAGAAAAACCTACTATCTAATAAGTTGGAAAGCTACCTAAAACTTTGTTTGGTTAAAAAAAAAAAAAAAAAGTTCATAAATAAAGAATGAGATGTTTTTGAGTAAAATATGTGATTGAAAATTAGTTTGAAGATATGTGTTTGGTTAAAAAGTGATTTTGAAAATGTTTTCATAAATTTATTTATAAATAGTTTACTTGATGAATATTTTTTTGTTTCCGAGTTTCTCTTCAACTAATAAGTTGGAAAGGTAGATGAAATTTCATCAAGACAACAAGTTTTAGATAAGGTTTTAACTACAGTTTTAACATCATATAAGCTAAAAATCTCCTCAAGAAGTTTTCTTAAATTTTATAATGGCTCTCATCTCATGTTCACGTATTTCTGGCAAATCAACATCCATACTGACCTAAGGACAGAGAACCTGGGGAAGGATATCAAACATTTTATTAACTAAACCACTATGATAAACTCAATTTAAGGCTTACAAATACTAGCAGCAACTATAAGAATCGAATCGTATATCACAACTACAACTTCTTAAAGGGTATTTTGGTACTTCTGCTTAGGCTGATATGATTCTAGTTGGAAGTGGATGGCTGATTTGGTAACCCCTAATTGGTCAATTAGCCTTGGCATGAGTTGTGCTTCTTCAAAATTATCTGGACCGTCGGATGAAATCAACAGCTGTGATTTCATCTTGATTTTCTAAATGGTACAGATCCATGACCTAAACTATTTTTCTTTCTAATCTTAATAAGATATACAATTATCCTCTCTGTGAAGTGATTGATGCACATACAATAAGGGGTTGATCCTTGATCGAATTTGATGATATCGACCCATTTTACATTCTGTTGTATTCAAATTGTGTTGTGCACAAGTTTTGTAGTTTTATTTGAGATAAAATACCAACACGAGAAAGTAAGGGAAATGAAGTTTATAAACAAGTTCCCGAACGAAGGCTAGATTCAAGTTTTGCAGTTTTATTTGAGATAAAATCTCAACAAGAAAAAGTATGAAAAATCTTAACCAACGTACAGCTTCTTATAATAAACGACTTATACATATGGTAACATAATGAAACGTGATCAATAAGCACATCGTGAATGTACTTAAAGCCAATAAATTTGGGCAACCAACGCTAACACAAACTTAGCAACAGTCATTCTGAGTCAAAAATCATTTAACAAATCTAAACACAGTAAGCAACAACCAACTATTGTGTGCTATTTTATTTGATAAACTTCCATCAATCAGCAAATTGCTCGATTATTACTATGATAGAACTACAACAATTACATTTCCAAAAGTGAAACGGTTTTGTCATTTGATTTTGGTATTCATCAAAATTCCCATGAAAGCAACCATGACCAAGGAAAAGAACCCGGCATACCCCATAATATACAGATTGTTTTTTGCAAAGGATTTTTGTCCTAATTGACTGAACATGTCCCATGGAGATAACCAAGAACCACCCAACAAAATCTTATGTTAAAATTCGAATCCTTGACAACGCGCCCAGTCAACAGTCAATTGGGACAAAAACCATTCACAAGACACATTCTGTGTGTTAAGAGATACGTCACGCGCTGTCAACTATCAACAACTCTTTGATCATTTAATAACACTAGTATATTAGTGACTTAAAGTCTACATTCCATCCTCAAATGTTCAAGTTTCAAAAATGGTAGCAGTTGCATCCCATATTGAAGAGTCACCAAAAATAAATAGAAATTCTTATTTCAAATAGTGTTTTAATAATACATAAGAAAAATTTGTTCAACATCTTGACACACATTTGAACATTGTTACATGACAAAACTTGGCAGATCAAGAAACAGTTAATGCTTTGAGAACTTTTCGAGGACTTCAAAATAAGTCGGGAAGGTTTTACGAGTGCAACCGGGGTCTTTAATCGTGACCGGAACATCTGCACAAGCAGCAAGAGAAAAAGCCATTGCCATTCTGTGATCATCGTACGTGTCTATTGCTGTCACATTTAGTTTCTCCGGTGGAGTTATTACACAGTAATCTGGCCCTTCTTCAACCGTAGCTCCCAACTGAAATTTTGAATCGAATGGCAAAAGATTTCAAGAGGACTTGTATGAAATAAAAATTAAGCACTTCTAGTTATGATAGTGAAGTAACATTAATTTGTTCTAAATGTCATTTAAATTTGATTTTTATGTCAGTTTGGTCATTGAGGTTTATTGAAATGTCCGACATGGAAGACAACAGTCCGACGTGGCATGAATAATAAGGTCTTCCATGTCCGGCATTCTTTTAGAAAACTAATGGATTTGAAAGAGATTAAAATCAGATTTTTAGCAGATTTTGAAAAAAGTTGATAAAATGTGTTATTGAAAAGTTGTGGGACCCATAAAATATATTATTTAAAATAATTGTTTACTTTGACTTGATAAAAATCTAGATTAAAATTTCTGTCAAATGGAGGCTAAATGACCCAAGTTAAACGAAAAACAAACTTCAGTGACAACTTCGGAACAAATAAAATTCAGTGACTAACATGAAAATTTGCAAAATTAAGCCTCCGTTTGGTAAACTTGTTTAAAAATTATAAACAAGTATATAAACAACACATTTTTCAAAAATTATTCTTTGTTTATAAACAATTTTTTTTTTTTTTTACCAAACAGTCAGTGCATTTTACCCAATTATTATTAGACAAGGCTTGATAGACAAAAATACACAACGAAGCAATGAACTAACCTTTCTCAGTTCTGTGCATATGGCAATCATCCGTTCGGTTTCTTTGACCCTCCAGCTAGCCACTGAACAAATGAAAGGAGATCAATTTGTTTCGAACGTGAGTCGAATGTCAAGAAAATTAAATAAAAGCAACATGAGATGCAAAAAGACATTGATCGGAAACAGGGCCGGCCCTGGAGAGTCCAAAAAATTGGGGGCCTTTATGCAAAATTTTAAATGGGGGCCTTGAACGAAAAAATTATTAAATAAAATCGTTTAAATAATGACGTAAACCGTCAAGATATGAAATTAAATTTACTCTTCTAGCATTTTTGGATGAATTAAGCATTTTTTTTAAAAAACTTTGAGCTATCTATTAGACTAAACCGCCAGACTTTATACACTTTTGGG
Organism: Ligustrum vulgare; assembly: GCA_963555705.1. Classification (NCBI taxonomy): domain Eukaryota; kingdom Viridiplantae; phylum Streptophyta; class Magnoliopsida; order Lamiales; family Oleaceae; genus Ligustrum; species Ligustrum vulgare. The sequence goes on along the minus strand of OY743186.1, from coordinate 35,728,212 downwards.
GGCCTTTACACCTTGGGTGTCCTATGCGATTGCATTGACTGCATAGGACCAGGGCCGCCCCTGGTCGGAAAAGAATATTAAAAGGGCAACTGCGACTTGAATGAAAATGTGTGCAATATCATCCAGGCTTCTCAAAGTTTTGACCTCGCAAGTGCCGATAATATAGCATGGTCTTCAAAATAGTACTTGATCTTCAAAAAAATATTTAGCTCATAAAATCACTAGCATAACGTCCGCTGCTCATTTTAAGATCTACCCCATAAATGTGAAAAATTAAAGTCAATTCACATGCATAATTTCTTTTTATTGCCTTAGTCCAAGTTATTTTAGGTTTTTCTTTTCTATCTTTACTGTTCATCGCCTACAATTTGACTTGTCTGATTAATTTCATTATAACATCCCGCGTTTACATCATACTCATCTAAATTTTCTAAACTCCTCCCTCCCCCTCTTCGTCTACTTAGTCTTTATTGTAATTTGTAAACATAATTTTCTACATTTGACTCTTGAAGAACAATGTACGAATATATTATCGAGAGAAATACATTATAAAGGTAAATAGTTGGAGGAGGTGTATCGATCCCCTTACTAAGAGAGTAAGAAGCAAGCAAGTAAAGAAGTGGTGCCTACCATCTCTTATGGCGGTCGGTCCATTAGCGAAAAGTGCAACTACGGCAAGAGTCATGGCAACATCTGGCATTTTGTTCATGTTGATATCAATGGCACGCAAGTGTTTCCTCCCAGACGAATCACGAGGTGGCCCTTTGACAGTGACACTGTTCTCCGTCCAGGTAACTTTAGCACCCATCTTTTCAAGAACCTCAGCAAATTTAACATCACCCTTCACAAAGAGAATGCAAGGAAAAGAAGGTTAACACAACCGGTTTTGCAATAACACAAGAAAGCCAACAACTCCTTTCATATTGGGACTAAGAGCATCCGCAGTGGATATGTTAATTCACATGTTAGTGTCATATGTCAGGTACAAGTTAAATTTACAGCTCCTATAAACGAGTTAGTGTGATAGCTAAGAGAATCTTTTTGTGTCATAACTTAACTTATTTGCTAACTTCAGCTAGCATATTGGTTGGCTGATGTGGCATTTAACTAATTTTTCTTTTTCTTCTTCTTTTTGGTTCCAATCTCACATATATCAAACAAGAAATATACATGTATATGTATATATACATACATTCAGATGTTAAATAGATGGTTGACTAGCTAAATTTAACTAGTCCAATGTGATAGTCAAGTACTAGCTAAACTTACCATGTACAAGTGTCAATTATCATTCACTTTATTGTCTATCTAGCAAGGTTTATCTAGCAAATATTAACATATCCATTGCGGATGCTCTAACATGATCATTTCGACCAGGCAGTAATGCTTCCAGAACATCTAACATTTGCATCACACGATAAGAGCAGATGACATAAGAATAAGTAAAATGGTGTAGTTAATACCTGTAAGCTGCTTGTCCCGCAACCTTCAACAGTAATGGTTCCACCAGTAACAGCTGCACCAGCTAAGAAGTAACTAGCGCTCGAGGCATCACCTTCGACAAAAGCATTTCCAGGAGACCTAATGAAGTAGTTTATTCATAAAACTTCCATTGAATCAAGTTATCAAATCTGTTCGAAGCTAGGGTAGTGGGACTTACTTGTACTTTTGACCTCCTTTTACCAAGAATCTGTCCCAGCTGTCACTATGCTCTACGCTGACACCAAATCTTTCCATCAACTTAAGAGTCATCTCTACATATGGAACAGAAATTAGCTTATCGATGATTTCAATCTCCACGTCTCCTAGAGCAAGGGGAGCTGCTATCAGCAAAGCAGTCAGGTATTGGCTGCTAATGGATCCAGAGAGCTTCACCTGCCAGAGGAAAGACATAAAAAAGTGATCATAAAGGTATGTTCTAGTTAAATAGTATAAAGATAGGCTCAATACAGAGCCAGGGCCATACTATAAATAGGATAACACAGATCAAAAACTTAAAACTCTAGGTACTTATCCACATGCATTAATTTAAAAGGAAAACACGTGTAGATCACGCTGCCTGGTTACTTGACAAAGTTATCTTAAATGAATGGAAGACCCACCTTTCCTCCAGGAAGGCCACCCTTTCCAACTACACGAACCGGGGGGCAATTTGTTCCCAGAAAACAATCAACCTCTGCACCGAGCTGCTTAAGACCAGTGACCAAATCGCCAATTGGTCGCTCTCTCATGCGCGGAACCCCATCAAGTACATAGCTGAAAGTAAGATGTTCATCAAAAGGTGAGAGGTAAAAAAAGTAGTAGAGAATTAAAGATATCAAACGTTAATAAGAGAAATTATTTTTACAGAATGTCCTCAAAGATCGTGGTTAATTAGATGGGCACATGCTTAATATTACTTGGGATGTCTATGACAATCCAAATTAGGAATTTAAAATACATATAATCCATCAATTTTTTCGGTTGAACCAAACCCCGTTTAACCACCTCATCCAATAGCTTAGACTATTAGAGATGTAACACATTTATATTTAAATTTTATCTTCAGAGGGCATGCAGGAGTGATTCATTTTTTGTTTATCACGGGATCACACGTGGACTTTTTCATAATAGGGTGACAATGACACTTGAACTCAGATTTTGGCCAGAGTAATATAATGTTGAACTAACTTGCCTAAAAGCTTAAGCTGTTAGAGAGCGGACCCATTTATTTACTAACATTTTGTCTTCACCAGTCCCAATTGGCGAATATTTAACAAGCAAATGTCAACTGGAGGATATAACCATATGAACATCATTGAGTTACAGTAAATTTCACATGACAAGGATCCAGACATGAATTGGAAAAAACGCTACTTATTAAAAAGTGCCAGTGCCATACATGCAAGAGATACAAAGACACTCTTAGACAAACCTCGTATTTCCACCAGCAGCAGTTACAGCAGCAGTCAATGGGCGCATTGCTGTTCCTGCATTTCCCAGGAAAAGCTGAACTTCATCTCTAGGTACTTTACCAACTGGAAATATACCACCACAACCTTCCACAGTCGCTCGCTGGATGGTTTTGTCTACTTCCACGTTTAGCCCAAGTGTTTTCAAGGCTTCGAGCATGTAATGAATATCTTCACTGTCCAACAAGTTGTCGACAACAGTTGTTCCCTGAAAAGCAAGTAGATGGCATGTGAGGAGAAGTCAAGACGCTTTCTCGATGGAAATATCCCCGTTAAATTCATAATATCCAAAGATGACGATGGTACTCAAATTACAACATGCGAAAAGTAGACACAGTAGATGCAGTTCCAAAAAGAGTACATTGAAGAAGCCTATATTTTTTCTGTAACACAAACAAGAAGAAGATAATGACAATGACACAAGTACATAAAAACTTATACCCACTTTCCAAACTTATGAGTTTTATCCTTCTCCACACAATGAAATTGGTTTTAGTCGTAGTCCTGAACCACAAAAACGAAAAAAGAAAAATGAAATTACTTCCATAAGGGATCTAGTGCATCATTCCTACCAAATTTCAAAATTTCTTATAGGACATTAAGGAATATATATTTCATTAACTCCTCTAACCAGTCAACTAATTATGTTAATTAACCTAATCCAATTTTGCCCTATTAGTGTCTAGTAAATGACAAAGCTTTACCTAACTTTTAGTGTTTCTCGCATTCATTTGATTTGATATTAAAAAAGATCCTACCATATTTTGCAGAACTCAATGCTCAATTACATATCCCTCTAATTTAAAATAAAGTTACAGGAAAAACCAGCATTTTTAATCACTATATAGACTCATATTTAGCATTCAAATTAAAAGATCATATCTTTACAATGTTTACATATATACCTCAGAGAGGGCAGCGAGAAGGAGAATGCGGTTAGAGAGAGATTTAGATCCCGGCAACTTGACGGTGCCGGAAATGTCTTTGATGGGCTGCAGCACTATCTCCGGCGCCGTAGAAGGCTTCTCAGCGGTGGCCACTGAAGCCATAACCTTTACTGGCCTATTTTTCACTGCAAAACTTGAATCTTTACTCGAAACCCACAAACAATTTGATGAACTTTTAACATTTTTTGAGCCAAAAAACACAGAATATGCCGGCAAACCAGGAGATTTAGGATTTAGACCATTAGGGCTGGGCAATTTCGGTGTCTGAATTTTGTGCGCCAAGTTGCTAACTTGCGCCATTTCTTGAGGACAAGTTTACGAAGGAAAAAAAGATGGTGGCTCCTGGGATTGGGATTCTGGTTTTCAAATTGCAATTTTTCTTGGTAGGTTAGGTGGGAGGGTGTTGGGGTTGGCACAGGGAGTTTTCGCACGTTAGTAAATTGTTGGCTAATGTACAGTCGTAGTGTGACTGTCTTTATCCTCACCAACCTCTTTTTGTCTGAATACTTAAATCTTTTGTATTTTGTTCAAAGTTTTGACTCCATGACAATCACTAAACGGGCAAAGATAACCTAACTTGTAATAACAGGTTGAAGCCCCTAAAGTGAGAGCTACACACTTTTTGTCTGTCAATATTTATTGGTTCAAATTCATATCATTTACTAGTAAAACTTCGATTCTTTCACTTTTCTTAGGCCTTCTCTCGTTCTTAAAAAAGGTTGAACAGCAATCCTAACGATTCCCACTATCTCGTCTCTAGAGCTTTGTGGAAAAGATGAATCGCGGGATGTGCCTTAATTAGTTAGGATTTAAAGCTTGCCAACTGGAATTTAGTATTTCGAAAGATTTTAAATTTAATGCATTCACCATACATAATGAGAATTTGATTTTTGTTCAAATATTTGTTCCGTTTTTGAAAGTTCATTGCAAAGTGTGTGTAACACCGAATTTGATAATTGAAAAACAATTATGTTAGTTATTCAATTGCAGTTGACAATGTATTTAACAATTTCAATATCTCGTGATATTATGGAATGTAAATATCATGATATAGTTTAAAACCAAAAAGTAAAAACATAACATTTGACTGTGAAACAAGTCCACTGTCCACTTTCCTTTTCCATTTCATTTCCCCTTCAACTGTAAAAATGAAAAACCACCTCTATGATAACTCCGTCGCCGACGACCTACACCGCCGGAGCTAGCCCGATCTCGAGCGCCGACAAAGAGGTGACCAACATTTTTTTGGGTTTGCGGTGTCCGTCATCGACCTCCTATTCCCGCAAAACATCGACAGCATACCTCCGAGTGTTGAAAGTACTGATAAACTCCCTGATATGTCCCAATGGCCTCGGTTAGCCATTACAACAAAACTCGTGAAACCCGGCTTTGAAAAAGCCTGAAATTCTCTCCCCACGCATTAGTTTCATGATTACAAATGGATTTCTCGGCTGGACACTGGAGTCAGCCTAGAAATTAGGCATCCCAAGACTTGTTTATTACTAATTAAGCAATTTCTCCATGTCTCTTTCATTTGCTGTATCTCAATCTCGGCAGCTTCTTGTAGGTTTGGGGTCGGATAATAACAAATTATTCACGATTCCAAGTTTTCCTTAGATTAATTTTTCAAGAAATGATTTTGATCCTGTGTTTGTAGATCCAGAGCACCAGGATAAAAAAAAAACATACTGAATTTGTCTTGGAGCAAGTTCAAGCAACAGGGAAAAGCTTTGGTATAATTGTTAACAACTTTTACTAGCTGGAATCAGTGTACGCTGATTACTGGAATACAAAAATTGAGCCAAAAGCATGGTTTGTGTTCACTGATATCTCGCGATGCAAGATATCCTCGCAAGTGTACGGGTCGTGAGAAATAATAAAATGGACCTAGGAGTCCGGATTATTGTCCCACGGAGACTGCTATTAATTACCGAAATATTTTAGTCCTAAACTTTATTTGAACAGAAAAAGAGAATTTGTGATTGTAAACTAAAACTGATAAATTAAATTAAAGAATTAAATTACGAGATTGCTTTTGTTTTAAAAACGATTGTAAGGTAGTTGGGATTCACGAATTTACATAACCAATTAAATCAATTCTAATTCCAGATTTTATTTTCTAAATATGTGTTCGATCGAATTCACTAATTCAAATTGAGATTCCTCTCTCAAGTTTAAATTAATCCTACCTAAATAAGTCAGCCTTGTATCTCTACAGCGGGTCCGAATATTCTTTATCTAGATGCATTACATGCAAGAATTCACACACGATCGCGATAATCACAAGAGTATATCTCTATCTCTCGTTCAATTACCAGATTTATTACCTAGATCTATGTTATTAACTCACCTCTCGGATTATGAAAATAACACATTAAATCATGAAAGAGTGGCCAGTTCATTCACGCATTGCACGCAATAATAAATCAACACATGCATTAAAGCGTTAAAATACGGAATATGGAATTAAAGTAATTAACTAGTCTACATCGCTCATCCCAATATAGAATTTAGTTACACATCATTATGAAATAACAAAAACAGTAAAAATAAACGTTCATTGAAAAACAATATAAAGAATGGAAATCTTGCACCAAGTTTTTATTCTTCAATTATCTTCAATTAGCGTCTCTCTGTAATGCTTGATTCTCCAAGGAATTGATGATTAAATCTCTTTTGTGGCTCGTTCTATGGAGAGGCAAATGTCCAGATTTCGTGCCTCATGTGTTGTATATATAGGTTTTGGAGAAACCTAGGTCAAGAAAAAGAGAATTCTGTTGAAAATCGCGAGAAAAAGCCCACAGTCGGCCCAGTCGGATAAGCGCGCGATCGCGTGGCTAATACCCTAGTGATCGCGTGGTTACGTCTTTAACTCTCGGGTCATAAATTCACACCATCTCGCGATCGCGTGGTATGTATCCAATGATCGGGACTTCTATCTTTTCTTCGCTGTGTAAGTTGGTCCCTGACTTTTAATTGCATCTTCAATCCTCAACTTTCAATTGTTGCGATTTAGTCCTCAAACTTTATATTCTTCTCGATTTGCCCGTTTAAGCTCTCAATTCCTTCACTTGGGTCCTCCAACCTCTGATTCGTTCACTTTGGCACAATGAACCTTCCCGGTTGTTATCACATATCTCTCACTTGCTCAATTAATTTCCAATTAACATTCAGTTGCTTCATTTTTCCATTAATTGCTTCATTCTACATCTTTTAGGATATTTTCTGCAAAGTAACAATTAAACACAAATTAAAGAGCATATATTCTAAAACAACAATAATTTCTTCTAATTTAGACATACATATAAGTGTATAAAATACAATTATCAGTTTGTTTGACTGTTTTTTTTTTTTTTTTTTTTTGGTGTGGCGCCACCAAAACAAAAGGCGGAATATGACAAAAAACGGTCGTGGATACAGTGGCTTGACAGAAAGCAAGAAGAAGGAAAACCAGTTCTGTATGTGGCATTCGGGTCACAAGCATATATATCAAGAGAACAAATCAAGCAGATAAAAATTGGGCAGTATTTGAAGCTATGTTAAAGCTGGAGATTATGTAAGAAACAGGGTTGTTTGTTTGGTATATTGTGAATTTGTAGTTATGTGAAGGGCATTTTTGACATTTAGACCAAATTGTCATTTGCATTGTGAACGCTATTGTACAACTAGCATAATTGTTATAAAAAATTGTTGTGCGCATCATGCATATTGAATATTGTTGTTGGGAAAGTACTAGTATTACAATTTTTTCACGTGGGGTTATTGTTATATAATTATTTTAGAAAAAAGTTTCATTTAATTTTATTATTATTAATGAATGTAATGTTTCTTATGCGAATGAAATTTTTAAAATTTTTAATATATGTAGTTTTTCTAATGCAATCACATTTTATAATTCTACGCCTTGTGTAATTGTATTGCCAATTAAAAAAAAATTAAAATATCTATTTATATTTTCTGCTAAATTCCAAAATAAAATATTAATTATTGGTTTGAATTAATTAGGAAGGTAGTACTAGTACCCCCACAGAGTTTGGTACGTATGTTTGTTTATTCAGATCAAAATCTCAACTACCACCGTGTGTGTCACCAAACACCACCACTGATTTTGGGCGGCCTAACTTGGTTTCAAATTCAGCCAAATTGATTATATAATTCTTTTTTCGATTTATTGTTAGATCTAAAAGAAAAAGTCTGAATTAGCCTCAATCGAGGTTTCCTCGACTTCTCATGTTTGGTGATCATAGCTTTTACAAGTACGCAAAATCACTATGTAATATCCTGCCACAATCATCAATCTTTAATATCTTCTACAATCGTGTATCATGTGATTAACACGATTGAAATTACATTTAAACATTTTATAAATCTCTTATATTTAGTTACATATAATTCTTCATTAAATAACCCTTGAAGCTACATCATTATTTATGTATTTTATTTATTTAGGCATGTCACTAACAAGTCAACATTGTAGTTTGCATGTTATGATGATTTTAAAATGAAAAAACATAAATCAGGCTGTGTTCGGCGGCAGTGGGAAGATAATCGGATTTATAATTTTAATTTATTTAAATTCTCTAGATAAGATATGTAGTTAAAAAATGATTTAAAATTGTATAAATTAATTTGGACAATCATTGCCATTTTAAAATGCCAGCCAAACGAACCCTGATTTTCCTCCATTGAGCATTTTTCTTAATATGGTCCTGTTTATGAATAATGAGAAAGAAGCTGTCTTTAATGCATCTCATTTTTTTTATAGAAGTAATAATATTATCTGTATTATGCAACTCGTGGTTATTCATCATCAATTTATGTGAAGTAAAGTAATTGAGAATATGTGGCAAAAAGTAGAGAAAAATTTTAGATTTATATGAAAAATTATTTTATTGAAAGACGTATGATTGAAAATGAGTGAAAAATAACGAATTTTCAAGTAATGAGAGTCAAACAAGGGGTAAAATACTTATTTTTCTTCCCTCTTCATTCCTTAGTTTGGTATCAAAAGTATTGATCTTAAATATATTCGATCCATGTTGATCAATGGCATATTGGAAGATGCTTAGATTAGGTGGAATTTTTTTAGGGGTGTGTGAGTGAGAGTGGGAGTGAGGGTGAAGGGTGAGAGAGAATATGCTAAGGTTATATGCTAATTCTATGATTTCATCCAAAAAACACTATTTCACATGTGGTGAACAAATAAATTGTCAAACCATCAAACCGTAACAAAGAATTTGATTTTGTTTAATTTCAAATATGAAATGATTTGATTTAATTTGAAATAACTTCAAACCACTTTAAACGAATTGATTTAAGCTTCAATTGTAAAAATCACATTTTTAAACGGCCAACTAATCAATTTTTTTAAAAATATAAAAATAAAAAATGAAGGTAGGAACCCAGTTTTTATTTTTATTTTTTTATTTATTTTAAATGCGACATGCTTATTTATTCTCGTTTGTATTTAATGTCTAACCCATTTCAAACCTATCAAATGCTATTATTCAATTCAAATTCCCAATTATCCAAAGTTCCAAATCATGTCTAAATTTCAAATTCTATTTATGAGCAGTAAGCACTTTATTCAATCTATCGTGTACTAGAATTCACATCTTTGATTTTGTAACAATACAAAAGACACTAAATCAAAAATATTATCAATAAAAAACATGGAAGTGCACATTTTACACGAAATTTTAGACGAATATGTATCTTTAAACTCATTTGAAATCTACCAATTTATTTGTTGACAAATCGCAAAAAATAATTTGATTTGATTTGACTTCATTTAGGAAATGATTTGATTTGAAAAAATTCAAACCATTTTTAACGATTTAATTTTAAATTTTACTACGGGGGGGTGTGTGAATCAAGATTTAGAGGTCAAAAGAATGGGAGTAGGAGAATATGTGGATAGAACCCAAAACTCTCAACCACCACATACAAACTACCCCTTCAACAACCACATAATAATGGATCATCCTTGCAACTGACCCCACCATCTTATTTTGCTTGGAGAAGCTTCAAAGATATTTAGATTTCCCTTACCTTCTCTTGAATGGCTCGAGTTCACAATCCAATCCATTTGGACAATGACCTCAGAAAAAAAAGGATATGACTACAAGAAACAACTTCTTTCTCCAAATGAACTAGATAGCAAGCATAGAGGAGAACATTTTCTGTTCATAAATCGAGATCATTGAAATCCATTTATTCGAGGAGTCTGTCAAGAACCAAATCTGTCAATCCATACTAGTTTTACTGAATCGGGAGAATTTCTAGTTAAAAGTGAAAAATTAGCTTTAGCTTTTGATGAAATTTGCTTATGATATTGGCTGTAAAAGGAGAAAATAGACTTTTCCTTATCAATCAACCACATAAATTACAAGGAAAATGAGACATCATCAATCAAAATACAGAGTTACAAAACTGAAGACAATGTTCAAGTGTGTCCAAATGCAGGAGCATTTTTAAAGCCTAATTTCTCTCCTGATCTTACTTTAGTTTGCAATCCCTGCTGCCAATTGAAGAAAATACAACGAAAGAAAATTTATATCTTCTTTTATTATGAACTCTCAAATGATACCTGATATCAGTACCTTGTGCATGGATTCCTGATAATTTTACGACCCCAGAATCCATAAATGACTCTGGAAGGCCACCAGCAACTGAGAAACAAGCCCGGAGAGTCTAGGAGACTTCTTTAGCCGCTGTTATAACGGCTTCCGCCGTTATGCCAAATTCCTTGTATATTATTCCTGCAGGTGCACTAGCCCCAAATCGGTCAATTCCAATGGCCTTGCCTTTCTGTCCAACAATCTTGTGCCATCCAAATGTTGATCCAGCTTCAATGCTTACTCTAGCTGTCACAGATGCGGGCAAAACACTTTCCTTGTACTCGTCTGATTGCTCGTCAAAAAGCTCCCAAGAAACGAAAGAGACGACTCTAACTGTCTTCCCTTCCTTTCTGAGTTCATCAGCAGCCTTCGCTGCAATTTCCAACTCGGAACCTGTTCCCATCAAAATCACATCAGGCTTGTTACCAGATGAATTATCTGATATGATGTAACCTCCCTTTTCTACTCCTTCGATGGAGGTTCCAGGAAGTTGAGGAAGCTTTTGCCGAGAGAGGGCAAGGACAGATGGTCTCTTTCTGTTGAGGACAGCCACCTTGTATGCACCGGCTGTCTCATTTCCATCTGCTGGACGGAGCATCAAAATGTTGGGCATTGCTCGGAAACTTGCCAAGTGCTCAACAGGCTGATGAGTCGGTCCATCTTCACCAAGACCGATCGAATCATGGGTCATAACATAGATAACTCCAGCTTCACACAAGGCAGAAATCCTCATGGCTGCTCTCATGTAATCAGTGAACACAAAGAAAGTAGCACAGTAAGGAATTAAGCCAGGGCTGTGGAGAGCGATTCCGTTACAGATGGCTCCCATACTGTGTTCACGTACACCAAACCTCACATTACGCTCTTCGGGCGTGTTCTTTTGGAAATCACCATACATTTTTAGAAGGGTCATGTTAGAAGAGGCAAGATCAGCACTGCCTCCAAGTAGACCAGGAAGAACCTTAGCAAGAGAATTCAGGTTTTGTTGAGACAGATTCCTGGTGGCATCAGCTGGGCTCTCTGGAGTGTATGTCTGAAGAAAAAGATTAAGAGTCAATAGGTCTTGACAGAAACTTATATTAGCAATGAAAAACTATATAATTATTGTCCTCGGGAGGAACATTTTTGTTGTTAGGAGAAATAGCAAGATAAAAGAATAAGAATTTGCACATTCCATACTCATCGATTCTTCATATTATCAAGCGAGTCCCAAATTTCAAACATTGCACAAATGAACGATCAAAAGACAAGATAATGAAAAACAAAGTGTCAAAGAACTACTCACTGGAAGAGCTTTCTCCCAACCAGAAGGTAGTTCGCCGGTAATGATAGACTTCAGTTCTGCTGCTTCCTCAGGATACTTCTTCTCGTATTCAGCAAACTTGGCATTCCATTCAGCTTCAAGGGCAGCACCTTCAGAGATATGGCGGCTCCAATGCCTGCGGAAATAGTATTCAAATCACTATGCATTCACAAATGAGAAAGGCATAACATTGATTCCAGAAAACAAGACTATATTCTTACTTCTTCACATCCTCGGGCACGTGGAAGGGCTCATAAGGCCATCCAAGGTTCTTCCTGGTGGCATCAACTTCCTTGGCACCCAGTGCACTTCCATGGACGCTGTATGAGTTTGCCTTGTTGGGAGAACCATAACCAATGGTTGTAGTCACCTGTAGGGAAAAAAATTTAATTGAAGTAATATTTCTTTTATAGGGTAAGGCATCTTAAAATAAAGTAGCTAATATCAACATATCAAACAGTAATAAATGATTATTCTTGACATTTGAATAACTATACATTTATTATTCAAGATGACACTTCCGATCAACCTATTATATGGATGCACTATCAGACCTTGATCAAAGTGGGCTTGTCTGTTACGGCCTTTGCTTCCTTGATAGCAGCACGAATTTCATCGTAACCAGTATTTCCATTCTTCACCCAGATTACATGCCATCCAAGAGCCTCAAAACGGGTGTCAACACTCTCAGTGAAGGCAATTTCGGTGTCACCATCAATAGAAATATGGTTATCATCATAGAAAGCAATCAACTTTCCAAGTCCCCAGTGCCCAGCAAGGGAACAAGCCTCATTTGAAATGCCCTCCATTTGACATCCATCACCAAGGATACAATAACTGAGGAAAAGCTATAATTAGTCTAACAAGACAAAACACAGTAGCCCGTTTACTTAATCCATGACCTAGTAATAGAAGTAAAATGAAAATCCCGGACTTTCTTACGTGTAGTGATCAACAACTTCACTATCCGGCTTGTTATAACGAGCAGCCAAGTGCTTCTCTGCAAGGGCTAAACCAACAGCATTGCAAACACCCTGACCAAGTGGACCTTCATTTGAGTAAAATGAAAATTACAGTCAGTTCCAAAACTCTGAATTCAAAACATGGAATGAAAGTAACTTTCTGGATTAGCACCAACCAGTGGTGACTTCAACACCTAGTGTCTCAAAGTTCTCGGGATGACCAGGTGTTTTGCTTCCCCACTGACGGAAACTCTTCAAGTCCTCTTCCTGTGTATTTTATACAAATAAAATTTCTAGGCACGATAACTGAAATACAACCACCACATAAAATAAGCCCTTGTTTGGTAGAAATTAAAATCAGATTTTTAGTATATTTTGATAGAAGTTAATGAAATGGGTTGTTGAAAAGTTTTGGGTTTAATTGTTAACTTTGATTTAGATTAAAATCTGAATTTTAATAGGTACCAAACAGGGAAATCAAAAGAACATACTGAACCAACATTGTACAATGAATTCCCAATAGCTCTAGAACCCAATTAAATTTACTTATCCCATAAGAGGGGAAAAAGGAAGAAGAAAATCCCAACAATCCAGATCCAGAAATCAAATTCAGTTATAAGAAGAAATCCTTAAACAATATCCACTTAATACACAGAAAGACAAATAGAAAGTCTGTGCATAACTTGTATGACTATGCAATAACAAGTAGAATTGAAAGGAAGGAAGAGATATAAGAAAAAATGGTTTGACCTGGACGGAGTCATATCCTGCAAGGTGTAGAAGAGCATACTGAAGCATGCACCCGTGGCCAGCGGAGAGCACGAAGCGGTCACGGTTGAACCACGAGTGATTCTTGGGATTATACCTCATGACCTCATCGTACAATATATGACCCATAGGAGCGCAACCCATGGGCAGACCCGGATGACCCGAGTTAGCCTTCTCAACGGCATCGATGGCCAAGAACCGGATGGTGTTGATCGATTTTTCAACAAGGGCCGTGTCTGTAGTTTTCTCTAGTGTCTCTACAGTGGCGGAGGCGCGTGGGACAGCGTGACGAGTGGTGGTGGTTGGGACAGTGGCAATCCGACGGCGGGAAGCGGAGGCAGTAGATTTGAGGCCCGAGAAGGTAGGAAGGGAAAGAGAGGTAGCAGTAGTGGACTGGGAAGAGCCATGGCGGGCGATGGAGGAGCTGGAGAGTATGGCTTGGGAGAGGGTTATTGAGGAGGAAGCCATGGCTCAACTAGAGAGAGAGTCGAGAAGATAGATGGATAAATGAAGTGTGAAGATGGAGGGAAGGGTGGGCATTTTATGGGGTCCGTAACGCATGTCTAGCTGAAAAAAAATAAAATAAAATAAAATAAAATTATTTTTATACTCGATGAAATTTGACATTCTCTAATTGTGGCCTTCTTAACTGTCGATTATGGTAATTGGTAGGAAAGTGGAGATTAGTGTAAATTGGAAATAATTGTTTGAAATTCGCAAACTTTCGATATGAAAAGAAAGTTGAGATTTCAGATTTGTATAAATCGAAGAAATTTAATGTATTTTAAAGAGAAATAGTTGACTATGAGTAATTGGAGGAAGACAGAAAACAAGATTTACGGACATATAGTCATATACGAAATAATTTTGACTTGAGTGTAAAAAAATCCCTACTATTGTGAATATAGAAAATCTTGTTTAATATATTAATTTGTTGAGACATAATTCTTTTGGAGGTAAGAGGTCGTTGGTTAGGTTAACTTTTGGAGAGAGAAAGAGCCATTGTGGCTCGTCGAAGTTCGAACTAACCAGCTGCTAAATATATTTGACTCAATTAAATAATCATCATATTCTAAAATCTAAAAGCGAAAAAAAATTGTGGTCGACCATAAGATCAAGATGTTTTATAAATTGATTAGGATGTGTTTGATAGCGATGACGAAATTTAAATGAAAAGAAAATAAGTTTAAAGGAATTTAATTCTCGAGAATTAAAAGTTTAATGTGATTGATTGATTTAATTTTTCAGGTGGAAAAAGTGAAATTTTTTTCAATTTTTAGATTGCGTTTGATAGCGATGGTGAAATTTGAGCGAAAAGAAAATGAATTTCAGAGAATTGAATTATAGGGAATTGAATTATTGGGAATTGCAAATTTAATGTATTTGATTGGTTTAATTTTCTAGGTGGAAAAAGTAGGAAATTTTTCAACTTTTATTGTTTGATTGACATTATTTTTCATGGAAAATAAAGTAAAATTTATCTATTTTAATAAAAAAATAATTTTTTAAATTTTTTAATATATTTGTACTTGATAATAATAATGTTAATTTTTAGAAAAAAAATAAATCAATTAACAACAACTAAAAGGATCAAACGTAAAGAAAATGTATAAGATTTTCCATGGAAAATAAAACTTCCTCCCCCTTAGAAAATGAATTCATCCAAAACAAAGAAAATGCCGAATTCGAGGCAAGTGGAAAAATGAATTCCATGAAAAACTTAAGTAATCAAACAGCGCAACGTTGAAAAATTACGTGGAAAATCATATTTTCCGTGGAAAATTTCGCGTATCAAACGCAGGCTTATTGTTTGATTGACATTATTTTTCATGTAAAAAATAAAGCAAAATTTAGTTATTGTAATAAAAAAAAAATTAAATTTTTTTTCACACATTCGTACTTGATAATAACAATATTAATTTTTGAAAAAAATCAATCAATCAATTAACAATAACAACAAAAATCAAACGCGGTGCAAAATCAATACCTCATTTGCCAAGAAAATAAATTCTCCTACATAGGTAGGAAAACAAATTCTTCATTTGGTAAGAAAACAGGTGCGTGAAGGAATTGTAAGGAAAATCAATTACCTGGAAATGGGAAGCAATCAAACACTCTAAAGTTAGAAAATAATCATTTTTCGAGGAAAATAAAACGTATCAAACGTAGCCTTATTTATGTTTTTGAAGTAAAAAATTGGAGAGGGAAAATATGTGATTAAAAAGTGATTGAGAAATTTTGTAATTTATATTTGATTTACTTTCCAATGCTTTGCACATAGACTTGATTTTAGATGCTAATTTAGCCTATGTTTGATAAAATATCTTTTTGATCTATAAATGTTCATCGATATCTCGTGACGTGAGATACCCCTGCAAGTGTACCGGTCGTGAAGAGTAATATAGTGGACCTAGGAGTTCGGATTATCGTTCCCACAAAGACTGCTATTAATTATCGAAATATATTAGTTCTGTACCTTATTTGAACAAATGAATATGATTGGTTGTTTAAACTAAAATAGAAGAACATAAACTAAAGAATTAAAATGAAACAAGATTGATTTGTTTTTTAAAAAAACGATTGTAAAATAGTTGAGATTCACGATTTCACCTAACCAATTAAATGAACTCCAATTCCATGTTTTATTTCCTAATTATGTACTCGGTCGAATTCATTAATTTATATTGAAATTTCTCTCTCGAGTTTAAATCAATTCTACCTAAATAAGTCAACCATGTATCTCTACAGCTGGTTTGAATATTCTTTATCTAGATGCAATAAACACAAGAATTTACACACGACCGCAATAAATAACAAGAGTATATCTCTATCTCTCGTTCAATTACCGGATTTATTACCACGTTCTAAATTATTAACTCACCTCTCGAATTATGGAAATAATTCAATATATCATGAATTGGTGATCAAGCAATTCAAGCATTAAGAACAATAATAGATCAATACATGCGACGAATTACTAAAACAAAGGAACTTGGAATTAAAATAATATGACTAGGCTACATCGTTCATTCCAACATTGAAATTAGCTACACATCATTAATAAAGAACAATAACAATAAAAATTAACGTTCATTAAAAATAGTATAAAGAATGGAAATCTTAAGTTTTGATTATTCAATTATCTTCAATTCACGCCTCTTTGCGATGCTTGATTCTCCAAGAATTTGATGTTGAATTCTCTGTTGTGGCTCGTTCTATGGAGAGGCAAATGTCGTGATCCCGTGCCTTATGTATTGTATATATAGGTTTTGGAGAAATCTAGGTCAAGAAATAGAGAATTTTGTTGAAAATCGCGAGAAAAAAACTCACAATCTGCCCAGTCGGATAAGCGCGCGATCGCATGGTTTACACAATAGCGATCGCGTGGAAGACCATAATACTCTCGAGTTATAAATTTACACCATCGTGTGATCGCGTGGTGTGTATCCAGCGATCGCGACTTCCATCTTTTCTCTGCTGTGTAAGTTGATCCATGACTTTTAATTGCACCTTCTATCATCAACTTCCAATTGTTGCAATTTAGTCCCCAAACTTTATCTTCTTCTCGATTTGCCCGTTTAAGCTCTCAAATCCTTCAATTAGTTTCTCCAACATTTGATTTCTTCTCTTTCGCACCATGTAGGTTTTCCAATTGATGTTATCACTCCCCATCTGCTCAATTTAGCTCTAATTTACATCCAATTGTGCATTTTTCAAATCAATTGCTTCATTCTTCATCTTTTGGGATATTTTCTAAAAAGTAAACAAATACAAACTAATTTAATAGCAATTATTCCAAAATTTCAACAATATATTCTATTGTAGACATACAAATAAGTGTATAAAATACATGTCGAGAATTCTTAAAAATTAGAAATGTCCAAAAAATGGTTCCTTTTTTAAAAGTTTTTTTGTTTAAAAATAAAGAATGTGATATTTTCGAGATAAAAATATATAATTGAAAAGTGGAAAGAAAATATATGTGATTAAAAAATAATTTTGAAAAATATGTTATTTAAAAAACAATTTGCTTTCCAGAAGAAGAAAAAAAAAATGACTTAAAACAATTGTGGATGATGGCGCATGAGACAAAATAGCATTTTGTCAAAAAATCTGGGGTCACCATTTGTTGTATCAATATCCACTTTATCTCATGTTTAAATACCAGAAAAATAATAAAAAATTCATGAAAAGTATAGTACACGAAACTCCTTCAAATAATTTCTAATTATTGTGAATCGAGATGAATTTGCATTGGAATTTTCTTCTAACACCATATGCTGTTTACCAATTTAGTACAGAACCATGAAAAGACAGAAAAAGTGACTGAGAAAGCAATGATTGATTCGGGCTCAAAAGGTGACATTATACAAGTTTAAGGACGGCGAGACCAGTGCTGGGCCAGACTTCCTTGGTCTGTGACCGACTCAAAGTGGATTGGGCCAGCCACGCCCAGCAGATTGAAGAGTAACCCTTCGTTTGGCAAACTGTTTACAAACAAGTTTATAAAATATAATTTTCTCAATTCACTTTTCAATTACATATTTTACTAGAAAACATTATAAACAAAAAAAATTCACCAAACAGAGACTAAACTACAACCATAATCACATTGAATTATGCTACTTGTATACGTATACGTATACGCGAGGTGTTGAAATCCTATGTCCTCACATGGATGTCATTCAAGGTATAAGCTTTGATGGACATGGAACATTATTGAAGAAAATTGATCATGAGCAATGCTACAATCACAATCCCACCCACAATGTGGGTGACAAATATGAGTAAATTATCACCCACATTGTGTGTGAAATTGTGAAAATAGAATTATCCATTTATCATCATCATTCCAGTAAAGAAATGATTCAAATTGTACAAATATGTCACCGTCCCCTCCTTATTCAGCATTGATTTACAAACTCAGGAAGTAACACAAAGCTGCCAAGTTTAATAATGAATAATTCTATTCATAATGAGTGATATTGATACCTGTGTCTGTGATTTTAATAACTAAAAAAAAAAGACGATTATGAGTAAAATGTCATGTAGGGCAATTATTGTAGTCGCCGACTATGAATGACATGATTCATAATCTATGTAAAAAAATGTTGAATCATACATCACACCCCACCACGACAGTATACCGAGATTGAGCTACCAATTCTGAGGCAAAACCATCTGCGGACTTCCAAGAAACGACACCGCCAATGTAGATTAAGTTAAAATAAAGGGGAGCTTGATCCTTCTCTGCGTCCTCGTGTATCGTATGTTCAAAGCTCGATATATCAAGAACGGGCTACGACTGTTGCTTGATTGATGCTTGAATGAGGGAGGTAAGAGACGGATGGATTCGTGCTGTTCTTATTGAGCGGGCTTCACTTCTTCCTTCAGCGTATTCCTCGCCCAGTGGCCACCTAGGCCGCAAATCAAGCTGATTCATCAAAAACTGTATCAATACCATATACTTAAGACATATATATAAAATCACAAAGTATCGAACATAGTAAAGAAAGACTACGTCCATTGTATATTATGCATCTTTTAAGCGAGAGATTAGAGTACACCTTTATTCTTGTTTAAGACAAAAATATCCTTATAGAGAGAGAGAGAGAGGAGATGGAATAAGAGTGAGAAATAAAGTAGGAGAACGCAAGAAGAGAGGAAAAGTCAATAAAATGGAAGTCTTTATTTTTCCCCTTTATAGTCATTCATCATTGCTTGAATTAATTCCCAGTTTAATCAGAACCAAGCCAAACAAGCCTAGTCTGAATCGAACTCTAGTTTTCACATCATTTCTCCTAAAGGGAAAAATTTCTAGTATTCTTGGAGTACCGTAGCTCGGTACTCCAAGCCAATCAACACAGGACACCTACATATAGGGGGCCACATTATTTGGTTAGTTGTGACCCTCTATGTGTAGGTGTCCTGTACCCATTGGCTTTGTTGTGACCCCCTATGTGTAGGTGTCCTGTACCCATTGGCTTGGAGTACCAAACCACAACTAATCACATAATGTGACCACCTATATGTAGGTGTCCTGTGTTGATTGGCTTGGAGTACCGAGCTACGGTACTCCAAGAGTACTAGAAATTTTTCTCTCCTAAAGTATATCTGGCCTTGCTTAGAAGCCGGGAAAACTGGCTTTTTTGGGCTTTGGATTTTAAGCACGGGCAAACACACTCTGAATTCTCTGTCATTTCTTTAGCAAACCTACAACAGTAACACAAGACCAAACTTGGGGAGAGAGAGACCACAGCATCTTCGGGTTCATCGGCGGGTGGTGGGGGATCAAATCTCCCCATGCGGAAATGCTCAATGCCAGTCCAAGCAACCATTACACCTACCATAAAATGGCAAAGACAACTATTTCAAATGAGATTATTATCATCTTATTTTTAAGAAAATATATTTCAGCTCTCCCAAATGTATGTATACATTTTCCAACCAATCCCAAAGAAAAGAAAAGATTAGAGTGACTTCCCAAATGCTTTGTGCCACATAAAGGTGCCCAAATTAAGCCTATGTCATTATCAACAAGTATGGCTCTGTTCGGTGACACTATAACAATTATAAATTAGTTTATTTATATTTTTGAGATAATTTGTGTAGTTGAAAAGTAGAGAGAGAAAATGTGTATGGTTAAAAATTGATTTGTGAAATTGTATTGTTTATAAATTAGTTTATAAATTATAATGATTGCGTTAAAGAACTGATGCTAAGACTATAATCAGCAAAATGTTGAAGAACAACCAAAGTTTAAGGCCCTATTTGGACCACGAGAAATTCAACAATTTTTTACTCAAATTCATTTTCAACCACACATTTTTATGAGACGTACCATTTTATACACTTTTAAATAATTTTTCAGCCACACATTCAAAAACTTCTTTGATGTCTCCTACGCCAAATAGGCTCTAAGTGCAGCAACGGCTAAAAAATGGTTTGGAACATTAGTTCCAACCCGAATTTCATGAGCTGAAGCCAACTAGCCAAGCAACCAAGTACAGTAATATGCTGGATTTCATTTATATTTTAAGTGTTCTTTGCAGTGGATTGTCCCACTGTAAGGTTTTGAATTTTGTAAATCGCTTTGACCCAAAAAAAAAAAAAAAAAAATCATATATCCCACCTATACCATTGACTTTTAGCCATGACTCATAGGACTATGTTTCTGCTACCTACAACATGACAAACATGAAAAAGAATCATCTAACCATTGTCAGTGCAAAGCTTGGGGGGAGGGCAAACGAGTTGCAGGCAATTTCTGTCCGCAATTTGACTAAGCCGAGCCCTGACATACTGATTAGATGCAACACCTCCAGAGACAACCTGACAAAAACAAATGTTAGTTTCGTGGACCACCTATCCATGGAGGACTTTAAACAATAACAAATTATGAGAGAATATGCATTTCACACACCAAATATTTTATTGAAGACTCAATTTTTGACGCCCACTCAATTGCCCGTTTACACTTTTCCTCTAAATGCAATACTGCAACTCGCTGCAAGAAACATCTTTGCATATGAATAAAGTGAAAATTATAGAAAATGGAATGCATTAAGTGGTTTGCTGTTAATATACCCACAAGGAAGATACTTATCAACAGAACCAAATCACCAGAACTTAATACCTGGAAAGAGGCAGCAATATTAGCCCTTGCCTTTCTGTCTTCATTAGTAGCTGAAGAAACTGGGATCCCAGGATTGCTGCACACATCTATATATATGTCAACTGGTAGGGAGGTAAACGACAGTTACACTTAGCATGCTATATTCTAAAATGAGAAATCGCTTCATTATAACTGCAAGGAAAATGCTGTCAGAAAGCCGTGAAAGGTAAGAACCATGTGATGGTGGGTCCAACATGGTTCCTTTCGGCACGGGCTGACTTCGGTATGAACAGTACAGTCCAACCTATAATACAACATTAGGCACCATCCATCAACTGTGCAATTTAGCCGACTAAACATTTATATTGAGAAAACATAATCAACGATGAAGTGATAACAGAAAACTTGGAACAAATTTCATTATCATCTGATACATGTTTTAAAAATACGCGAGCTCCCTACATTTAACATACTTATGGAAAATGTAATACTATCAGCTTCCATCCTACCAAAGCAAGTTAGAAGCAGCAGACTCGAAGCAGATAATACGATGTTGGAGCATGGTAGTATTTGATGCTTGAGAACTTCTAATGTTAAAGATTTCTCTAGCTGGAGGAAAACTATCAACCGATAACTTGCCATTTACACGGAAATCAATACAGAGCACAATCATCCACAAACCAGATAGAGTTTCAATCCCATTTTACTGATGACACTATTGACAAGAAAAACATAAACGAATACATCATCTTCTCTGTCACTGAATACCAATCACCTACCACTAAGCATAAATGAAGTTCACAGTTCATCGGTCGACCTAACTTCCACATTTCCTTACAGAAGTAGGACATTCGTAGCAACACCAAAGTAGTACATATAAAAACTAACAGCAACAAATATAGTAAAATATAGTAATGTGCATTTTTTTAAGAGTAAAAAATCAGAGTAGGCAGAAAAGTTGAGCAGGAGGCAATTGACCGATGTAACTATTGATTTTGTGAACGAGTCACTTACATATTTCCAGATTCAACTGCCAACCTCACTTGAGTCTTCAGGCCTGCGTATGAAAAGTTGCAGTCTTTATGTTGCTTCATGGGGACCTAAGAAACCATGTGTCAACCTTGAAGTCCATGTAAATATTGAATTCATAAACCAACCGGTCAAACTAGAAAAAGAGAAACGTCACATGGATGTTAGGAGGTAGCTTGCCTTAAATTTGATGGAGTCTGCGTCACCTTCTCGAGCTAGCTCCTCTACAGCTGGGCCCCCACTCTTCCTCAAATCAAGACCAAGCCACTTTGCTGTCTTGTCATATGCCTCTCCAATTGCATCATCTATTGTGGTCCCAAGTTGTACATAATTCCCAAGATCACGTGCAAGAATCAGAAGATTGTGACCTCCTAGAAACACAAGTTGTAACAAATCAGGTAAGCTTCATGAACAGATATGAGTTATTGAAATGCCAATTCTTTCTAAGAGAGAGAGCTATTCATAAAACTACAAAGAATTATTTATACTCTCGTACTTAACAAAGTTTTATTGCAGTCTTCGAAGTTCAAACTATCCTCATCAGGAAGACAAGACAGTGGATTTTTTCTACACATAAAACTGCAAGTATTTTCGCCTCTCAAAAGTCTCCAATTTCGATGTCCCAGTTGTTAAGCAGACTCGTGGTGACAATCAAAACCACTCTGAAACTCTATATATCTCCAACATTAAAAGCCTATTTGGTCCCAACCCTTTTTCAAGTTTTTGAGGAATTTTGGGATTTTGGAAGAATGCGTGGTTGAAAAGGATGAAAAGTGGTGAGTCCCATAGAAATATGTGGTTGAAGATGAATTTGAGGGAAAATTTGAAAAAAAATGGGGCCCTAAATGTGCAAATGATCTAATTTGACAACAAATGAAAGGAAATAAATTTTGGCAGTAATAGTCATACCTGAAATAAGCAAAACCAAAAATGGAAACTGCAACTCTCGCTGCACTAACCTAAAGGAAAGCAACGTGTCAAGTCAAACTGGAATGAAATGTGTCAAAAGCTCACGTATGTATGAATCTGCAAATTTTTCCTTTTCACAGTTTTCTTCTCCTTCAAAAATGAGCAGAGATGTTTTAAGACTTCACACCACATCACCAATGGTCTTCTTCGGAAGGTTCAGTACTTAACGGAACAATAATCGAGCTCCAGATCTGTTTTAAAAAACTTAATAGCATCTATCCTCACTCTCATGGTTGAGTAATTCAAAAGTAACGAATTAAAAATCGTTATTAAGGCTGTAGTTGACCAACCTCCATGCCCTCTCAATCTAAGCTTAGCAAACATGAGTTACATGTAGATGGTTTGTGTAAATAGTTAAGACCTATTAATTAGGTTTACACCCTGGTCAAACACCCCCTAAGTTAAGACAAGCAAAAATTACACCAGTGAGTAATAAACAAATTAGCTGACCAATCATACTATTCATATTGTTTCAGCTCACAATAACAAAAATTTCATGAAATTAGCATAATTACCTGGCCACTAAAGCATGAGCTTCCATGTGATGGACCCCAATAATGGGTAAAGCATAAGTACCAGCAAGCTTTCGAGCTTTTTGCACACCAACTGCATTGGACTCAAGAATACAGTGAAGCCATAAGGAACTATATTTCAGAACTTTGATTCCAAGCAAAAAGGTAAAACTAACCCGAAAATAGAATTTTATGATTTCATTTGTAACTGTGTACTCAACTAAATGTAGAGCAATCATTTACCATAACTACACTGAGCCTCAGAAGAAAGGAACAAGAACAGAGCCAAAACGTGTGATAAAGGAAAATCGAAAAGAAAGACAGTAAAGGAAGAAAAATGAGAATAGCATAATCCGACGAAAAATTACCACGTAAACAAAGGCTTAAGCCAGGACCAATAGTGACAGCAACTGCAGAAAGATCGTTTTCAGATAGCTTAGCTTTATCAAGAGCTTCTTGCACTACCTTGAATCAGAAAGCATAGTCAGATCACAGGCAGAATCAGAATAACAGTACTAAAACTGTGTACATGAAATGTGCATCATGCAAAAGCATAGAAGTCAATGATCACCTTGCATTCATAAGTGAATGATTTCATTATATACAAACCTAAAGAAAGAAGCAGATGATAACAGAATTGAAGTGTGACTAGTTAATATAAAATTAATACTAGCACACTGCTGGATTCAGGGATAATCATAAGTTGAGAACTTACAGAGATGAAATTAGAATATCAGAATCAATGTAGAAGTACTTATAAATGCCAACAATAAAACGCATTCGCGATTCACAATAATGTGTGGGATGCAAGAATTTTTGTTACATGAATTGACGAGCATGGAAACAGAACACCATAGTTGGCCGAGCACGTGGTACGAACTTAGCAGAATGTCAACAAAGAATTTACATATTACCAAGAAGAAGGGAAAAAAAAAGGTTATTTGAGTGGAATGGTGCCGAATTAGATTTTATAACTTGATTATTCGTGGATGTATGAACGAATATGTTTTAACTTTTACTAAAAAAAATAGTAATATTTTATTAGTTGGAATTGCTGGACGAAGACCTGATATGGTCAAAAGTTCCGTTAATAGTACAAGTAGTTTAACGAGCAACAGAATATGTGGAAATAAGTATTTAATCCAAGGAAATACCTGATCAATCACTTTTGAATGAGCTTCTTCCGCCATTTTTGGAGCAACTCCTCCATATTGGGCCAGAAGATCTGCCTGGTGAAGTGAAAAAGAAGTAGATTATAACTAGCTACCAAGTGTAAATGGCGATTAACATATAAATTGCAAAAGCACAATTGGTTTCTAGCATGTTTCATCAAGAGAAAATGGTCTAAACAATTTGCATTACCATATCAAAATATATGAAACCCAAGATGATTAAGAAAATAAAAACTAATTTTACTTTGGTAAATGCTAAAACCAGAAAATATTTAATTGTCCAAGACAACTCAACAAGGGGATCGAGGGTCAAAGTCTGCATGTAATCAAGATGCTGAAAAGAAGCCAGATTATTTAGAGTGGAGATTATTATTAATCATTTAAGATTAGAGCGGTCCCCTCTCCATTCCTTTGACTAAAATGTACTTCCTTCCAGTGGCGGACGCAGACATTTTGTAGCAGGGGAGCACAATTTGTGCTAGATCCCACGGGGGTTCAGGGGGCAGCACCCCCGAATTTTTTTTTCCGGAAAAGATCGAAAATAATGATAAAATTCAAATTCACAAAAGACAATGTACTAAATAATATGCAATCTCACAAATATACTAAATTATTTTTAGTAAGATCTATGTTATAATTCAAAAGAAATTGATAGATTATATCGCAGTAAACAATCAATTAAAATATTCAAATTTCAATCAATTATGTTCCTGTTTAGTGTAGATTAAAATTAGATTTTTCGTAAATTTTGATAAAAGTTGATGAGATGCGTGGTTGAAAAGTTATGGGTCCCATGAAATCTATGATTGAGATTGATTGTTGACTTTGACCAAGATTAACATTTAGATTTTAATTGGTACAAAAAAGAGGCTATATTTACTGAGTACATGCTACAATCTTTTACGTATATTTCATCTAAAACAATCTATTCAATATGCATAAATTTCAATTATTCAAAGTCCAAACTTTACCTTCATTCAATTAAAAAAAAATAAAATTATTCAACCATTCAAAGCATCTTTTTTGGTTTTTTTTTTGGATTTTTCAAAATAAATAAAAATATAAAATCAAAATTGGGGGGGGGGGGGGTGTCACGTGACCCCCTATGTGTCCGCCCCTGCTTCCTTCCAAAACTTAGCTGAACCAAGTCACCAACTCATTTAATGTGAAATCATGATAGTAAAGAGCACTCTTCATCTTCTTACAAAATCCCCGAAGTTCATTTATTTGCCCAATTTACAATCTAATTCATTCATCACAAGCGTATTTTCACTTTAGCCTCAACTTCTAATACTCACATCCCGTTTGGGACACATCAATTTGGGGTTCTGTAAAATATGCTTGGAGCTAGTAAAGAAACTCAGAGGATATTATCCAAGAAGTATTTGTTCTCTACAACATATGCCTCATAGATTTCCATCGTATTGAAATGGAAATGGAAATGGAAATAGAAAAGGAACAAGGAATTTAATTTCCCTTTTTCCCAATATTTACAACAATTTTAACCACTTCTTATTTCTTTGCTCCAGACTCCAGGAAGGCGACCTGATGCTATTAATGATTTCTAAGAAGGTGATGGTGATAAAAACTTGTAATCAAGAATGCGATAATATCCCAATCAAGTAAAGACAAGAAATATTTAGGCCCACGTAATCTGATCTGGTTATGTGATATGCCCAACCATCACTATTTTGTAAAGCATCAAACAACTCTGAAAGAGAGAGCTTCAGTTTTCAGGGTAATGTTTCATATGTTCGGGAAATATAAATAATATGACATTTTAAATATCTATTTAATATCATTATGAGCACTTAATCATGAAGAACATCAGTTAAATATATCAAAAAAGAATACACGAACAGAAATAACAATGGTTAAGTAATTAAAGTCAAAAATCAAAAGAAAAGGTTAAAAGGAAAAAGGAACTTGATAACTCAGATTTATTTGTAAAAAGTAAAAAGAAATACCATGCCAACAATGTAGCAGAATCCCCATTCCCAACACACACATACAGCGAGCACACATGCAATCATTACATAGTATATAATACCTGGGAAGAAACAACTTGACTGAGAATTTCACCATTGCTTCGGACCTGTAAATCAAACATGAATGCAGTCAAAAGAACCATAATCTTATGATCAATGAAACAAAAAATAACCAAAACCCACAAAAGAACAATATAGTAGTACAAGAAAAATCCCACCAACCGGAAAATAAGCACGCATAAACATAAAACTTCCTACGGCAGACAGATGTGTCATTGCCCAGAACAGAACTAAGATACACAAGTGAGCCTAACGGGCTTTTTATTTGCACATTGGCGGGAGAAGAAAATGGGCAGAAAGAGAATGGGTGAAGTATTGAGAAAATAACTTATGAGTTTGCTTAATTAATGGTGAACTTACAATAATCTGACCGTTCTGGTAAATCAAACATAGTTGCATACTTGCATTCAAAAGAATCAAACTTAAATCATTAATAACACAAAGTAAAATTAAAAAAAAAAAAAAAAAGAACACACGGTACAAGAAAACCCAGAAACCCCAACAAAAAAAAAAAAACGACTTACTACGGCTGCAGCGGTGTCATCACAACTAGTTTCAATACCCAGAACAATAAGATCATCGTCTGAGCCTGCAGTGCTTTTCATTTGAGCAGAGGAAAATTGGGCAGAAAGAGAACTGCTTGAAGAGTTGAGGAAAGGCCGTGTGGGCTTGCTTAATTTATGCTTAAATTGGAGTTTTTTGAGAGTTGTGATTGCAGAGTGGAGGGAGGGTTTGTGAAGATGGGTTAGGCGGGAAATCGTGGAAGATAGAGTGGGAGCTAAAGACGCCATTGAGATAGAGTTCCAGTATGTCTCCCCCACGGCTTTATGGGGTTCTATTTCAGAAGGGTGTAAATGCAATGTTTTTTTAAATTCTGGGGCAATTAACATTGTGAAAAAACTCCAGTCACAGCCATTGAGTCAACCTAATACTTTTACCCCCCGTTTGATGTTCTTTTTCCAAATCTCTTTTTTTACTCTTTACTCATTTTAACCTATATTTACCAAGATTCTAAAATGCGTAATGCTTTGCGATGAGTCGAGATCGAGAATCAAGAATCACAAATTTAGGTGTGTCAATGCGAAGAATAGTCGTCATAATGCGTTTCGTACTTTTAATAATATTTTAATTAATTTTAAGACATTTAATAAATTTTTATATGAAAAATAGATTTTATTACATAAAAACTAAATACACAAATAATATAAAATATATAAATAATTTTCTTTAATTTTAGAATTACTAACTCAAAAAAATTGTGATTTATGGTTGATAATTTTATTTATATTATACTATTTATTTCAAAATGTCAAAATATTTTAATCCTTATAAAATAAGAAAAATAATATTTAAATAATAGTTTGGAGAGAAAAGTCAAACAAATAATGGTAAATAAAAACAATTAAAAAAAAGGAAGCAAAACAATTTAAAAAAAAAACAAGAAAGAAGAAACCTATCAGTTCTCATTCTACATCGAATGTTGACGTGGGATGGGAACACCTATTACCCTTATAAAAGGCTGTTCGATGATAAGCTGAATTAAATTTGCAAAGGAATTGCATATGTTTACATGCAGTTCCTGAGTATAGTTTTTTTTTTTTTTAATTTAAATATAACTGGTTCAATTGATTTTTAACTGATTGGATTGGAAAAGTAATAGTTTATTATTGGTACTTGACCATTAATCACCGACTTTTTCGATTTATGTTCAGTAAAAAGCATTATTCCGTGCATATGAGTAATGCGAAGCGTTTTCCTCAAGCATTGAGCTAATGCGGGCCTAAGCGACGTTTATTCGCACATTTTAGAACACTGATATTTACACAAGCTTTTGTTTGATAGCACTATTTGATTTATAAATTGATTTATTTATATTTTTAAAGTAAAAATAATTGTTGAAAATTGAAGAAAGAAAATATGAATAATTAAAAAGTGATTTGAAAAATTGTGTGGTTTATATAAACCATTTTTTCTTGTTCGCCGAAAGTTGCAAAATATTTTACACATAAACTAAAAAAATTTCATTACTTTTCATGAACACGTTCTTTAAAAAATCACCATTCAAAAAACAACTTTCTCATTAAGCCTATGTTTGGCTAATGGTATATAAACAAATTTATATATTATATAATTTTTCAAATAATTTTTAACCACACACATTTTCTTTCTCCACTTTTAAATCACATATTTACTTAGAAAACACAGATAAATCAAATTTATAATGTACTCTAACCGCCGAACAAAGCATAAAATGAGTATCAAATAAGGGGCTTAAAATAGTACCAATGATCAATTTTTTTTTTTTTTTTTAAACTTTAAAATTGTTTCTATAGTTTAGAGGTTGTTTGATCCCAAGTTTTTTTCTAACTTCTCCATCAAATTTATTTTTAATCACACATTTCTATAAAACTCATATTTTTCAACTACTTTTCAACTACACATCTCATCAATTTTTATCAAAATTTACTAAAAATCAAATTTTAATATATAACAAACAGGGCTAAGTACTTTCTTCCAAGGACAGATCGAGCCCATGTCGAGGGTGTTCAGTCGTTTGTGCAAGATCCGCCAAAGATTTTTTTTTACCTTATATTATTTGGTGTCAAAAATTTTCCCCTTATCATTGTAGTAAAGTAATAGCTCGTGCTGAATCAAATTCGTTCGTACTGAATTAGTTTCTTGGATTCATCCGTGCTTTCTTCCAAGCCATTTTCTATGAGAATTATTCCATTCCAAAGTACAAAATGAGAAAATAGTCAAAATACATTTTCTCGTGTTTTTCGGTCAATAGAACGACTTTAAAACAAATCTACAAATTTGACATAATAATTGACAAATTTTATTCCATATCATACTTTTCGAGGATCCAAGGAAAACCCGGAATTCACTACTTTCCCAGCTTCGACTTTGCAACAAAAGAGAAAGGAACACATGTTTTTTTGTTCCATAAAATACAAGCAGATCAACGTTACTTTTCTTGTGTGGTAAAAGTAACTTGAAGTTCGTACTCGTGCTGATTCTGTCTGGTCATTTGGATATCTTTGCAGTCAATTCTCTTACGAGCTTGGCAGCTACCATGCCAGTCATTCCATCAACAGTATCGCGCTGTGGGTTGAATTCAACAACATCTGCAGCTACAACATCGCCTTTAAGGTTGTGAAGTATGTTGCAAACGTCACGAAAAGAGAGACCTCCTGGCTCAATGTGAGAAACGCCGGGGGCAAATGCCGGATCCAGACAATCCACATCGACTGAAATGTACACACCCTTTACGCCGTCACCAAGTTTCTGCCAACAAAATGGTAGGCATTGAAAGATTAGTATGACATCTACATTTCAAGGAAAAGAGCGAGGAGAAGGGTATTATCTTCCATTATTATTATTCTTATCATCTCCAGTAACCAACTGTTTAACATTCTTCAAGTTATAAAGCATAAAAACGAGTGACAGGCTTAGTAATTATCAAAATTATTCTAGTAATTTATGAAATTCAAATACCCAACTATCCAAAATATCTCATGGAGTGTAAAACAGAGAAAAATAACAGAATGGTTGAACCAATTACAGAACAAAATGTGCCAGAACTCTTGCAGGATATCCAAGGCATCCATAGGCAAGGATGATTAAATTAGCAAGCAAAATTATAACAGAACCTTTACTCGGTAATCAGGTCAAGTATATACAAGCTGTGAGAAAAACCGCTCCCCTTTTTGGTCTGAAACAACTTATGCAAAACAGGGCTTGACGGGAAACCAAGGATTTATTTTTTTAGTTTTCGCCGTCGGTTACTGGTTGAGCCACCGGGACAGAAACGCAAAACACACACACACAATACCTCACTACAGCTAACAAACGATGATATAAGATGCAACACGAGTCTAATCTTCGACGGAAATAGGATATATATAGACCAACTACATGTCACAGAAGCTAAATAAAATCCTCTAAAACTGTCAATTAACTCCTTTTCTTGTTGAACGATCTTGACAAATCAATTAC
The DNA here is from genome assembly GCA_963555705.1 of Ligustrum vulgare. Lineage (NCBI taxonomy): Eukaryota > Viridiplantae > Streptophyta > Magnoliopsida > Lamiales > Oleaceae > Ligustrum > Ligustrum vulgare. The sequence continues at coordinate 35,697,317 of OY743186.1, read as the reverse complement.
CTATTAATAAACCAAACCAGTATTTTTCAAGGATAGATTAAGTATAAAAACGCCTGTGGTAAAAGAATGACGGTGAGTACTAAGTAGTCCATTCTGTCACCCCAAATATACATGTTTTGACTTCTATACAGTACGACCCTTTGGGTCAACAAATTTCATTGCTCATCATACTTCGCCGCTCTAAATATTATGCCAGCATATAAGTCACGTGTGATGACTCATTAAGTCATACCAGAATGAATATCTGCCGTGAAAAATCAAGAAAAGCATACAAAAAAAAATATCACATAAATAAAATGTTAATCGTTTCAGGTTGTGGTGCTAGCTTTCAAATAAATAAATAAATAAATAAATCGTTGTGGAAGAAATAAAAACAACATTAACGCGATGATTAAGAAATGAAAATTCAAAGGATGGAGCAAGATAGTCACCAGATTCTCCAACAATTGGCGATCCCTTGAAAATGTGCGCATTTCAAATTGCTCCACACCAAACCTTTTCCCTTGTTCACGGCCTTCCTTTGTAATTGATCTGATTCCTACCTGCAGCAGTACAGCAATCTGTATTTACTAATTTCCCTTCTCCTAAAAAGCAGAAATTATCCAATTTTCAACTTTTAAAATAGGATTTAAAATGAAGAGGAGTTCCACACTACATCATATGACCCTTCGAGGCATGCATTAATTGACAATAAACCTGGAAGCCCACTGTATGAATTGACAAACTCAATTGATCTGTCAACTGCTATATTCTGTACAACTTTTATTAGTAAGACCAGTATTACCCAAAAAACCTGGTAAAAGAACCCACAAACTTGGACTATATAAATTCAAATTTTGGTTTTGATGTAGATATTAAACATAACACCATACAAACAAGACTGATTCACAAATTAAGATTACCTGCAAAAGTCGACGAGCATAACCACCCTCCATTATTCGTGCAAAAGAAGATGCATGAGAATATTTGTTTCCCTCAAAGGCATGATAAATATCAGGATGAGCATCCAGGTGAAGGATATCGACAGGTCCCCCAAGCTTCTCAGATACTGCTCTCACCACGGGAAATGAAATGGAGTGGTCACCCCCTAACACTAAAGGGCGTAATGGAACCTGAAGAGTCATTATATAAATAATTAATACTGGTTAAAGCAATGAATGGAATCTAGAAATAGAATGTAAAAAAACTAAAGCCGAGGCTCATGGCCTTCAATGGGAGAGAACATTATTTATCATGTAGAAACCTTCGGAAAGAAAAGCTTACTTCTTCCATTACTAGCTTCACAGATTCAGTTATAATGCTCATCAATCTATCATCATCTACACCACAATCTCGTAACTCCTGGACTGGCACATCACCAACATCAGTCAAGACCCGTGGGTCATTTAGCTCCTTGCCTGCATACACCCAGCATCTTGTTACAAAAGAGAATTTTTATTGAAAAATACATTTAACAATGGAAAATGAAGAAAGCAAGCTAGAGATACTTAATAGATGATGTACATTTCACACAAAGAAAAATAGCAAAACACTGGAAATTTGGAAGTTCCACAGCTGAATAATAATGCTGCTAAACCCATTTGCAGGAGAAACATTGGCAATCAGGCATGACAAAAAGAAGACCACAGAAATGTTGGCAAGTGTAGGGATTTTTGGTCCCAAACAAACCTGGGGCTCTAATGTTAATCGGGCTGGATTATACTTAATAGGCTTTTTATAGCCGAAGATTAAATATTATTTATGTAGCTCGTCTCCACGTGGTAGCCCAATTGCAAAAATAGGCTAGAAACTTTAATAGGCCAATTAGAGAAAACAATGGGCTTTGCCTAGTTACTCATTGGGCTAGTTTAAGACGACTCACTTACCCTTTAGGTCAATTTCCATAACCTAAGTTATTACCTATTTAAGTAGAGCGAAAACTTGTTAGGGTTGTGGAATTAATTGGTTTAAATTTGAGCCCCCTTCATAACAAATCTTGACATCCCCTCGGTGAATTCAAGTGAAATTGTCAGCCTCCCATATCGTGCAAATCGGAAATCCTTGGTGGAATTGAGAAACAAAGTCGTAGACCAAAATTTTCTGCTTTCTATTTCAGGTACTATCGTGAAAGTTGGACGATTTTGCCCTTGAGTGTTCAATTGTCAAGCTGTGAGTTGGGTTTTCTGAATTTACTAAATTAATCTAGGACTGATACAGTCCTACAGTAAATTCCCATATCTCCTATTTTACGGACCCGCATATTTAGTCCGCTCTAAATTGGCTGAAATTTTTAAAATCCTATATTAGCAAATCATCATGTGGGGTAGCTATTAGGCTTGCGGCTTGCCTGTTGCAAGAATATATGATTATTTGCATCTGATTGTTTTAACCCATTTGCATGTGTGATCACTTGATTCGGTTGCAATCTTCTTTCTGTTGCATTTCATTTATTTGATTTGAACATTGCATGAATCTTAGAGAGATTGTGTTACTTTTGTATAACGTGATTACATGCATGGTGGTTGGAGTTGGTGTTAGTTTTTGAAACGGTGTGTTCTAACTATAGGTGTTAGATGTGTTCCCTTGGGTAGATGGATATTTAGTAGTTGTATTATAAGTGAAGGGCTAACTGGTAATGTTGAGATTAGATGTCTAAAAGTGTACTGGTGGCATACTGGGGCATGTGTGAGTTTGACATTTAGATCACGACTGGTGAGGTTATAAAATGCCTTTGATATACTCTATTTATGAGAATCTCGATTAGGTAAAGGATGCTCCTCTCACTTTTGGTGAGTGGGAGACTCGAGGTTTACCTTCTTTAAAAGAGAAGTAAGGTAGTGATAGAGGCATATCCATTGTCTTGGGATCTTTATTAGTTTACCAGTTGGGCATGACAAGTGAGTAATCTACTGAGCATTGATGACGATGAGAGTAGAACTACATCGATTTTGGAAAGGGTAATTGTGATCAAGTCTTTTCATGGGCTCATTTGAATCTGTTGCATGTGTAAATCATTTGATTAACTCATTAATTTTAAATTCTTTATATTAACTAGTTGAAAATATTTATGTGATTTGCTCTATGGTGTGCTCTTATCATGTGTAGGCTCTTATCACATGTATAGAGTCACCTATAAATTTATGTTATTATATGTTCTTGATTGACTCGTGCATGAATGTAATGTGTTTACATTGTATTTAGAAAGCATGTGTTGTTTTGCTAAAGTGGTATTACTTGCTAATGTGATATAAATGCATAGTTTGGTTCACTATGGATTTTGGTTGTACTTGGGTTTCACCTTTGCCTTTTGTGAGAACTATTAACAGGCTTGACATATGTTTCGAACTTGAAATATTGGTAAAGGACCAAAGGTACGTAGAGTTCTAATTATTTTGGAATTGTTTTGTGCAACTAATAAACTATATGTTTTGGTGTTGCAGGTTAGCATTTTGTAACCGAAGATTGAATATTATTTATATAGCCCGTCTCCACGGAATGGTAGCTCAATTGCAAACATAAACAAGGAACTTTAATAGCCCGATTGGAAAAAATAATAGGTTTTGTCCAATTACTCATTGGGCTAGTTTAAGACACTCACTTACCTTGGTTTATTATCATAACCTAAGTTGTTACCTATTTAGATAGAGTCAAAACTTATTAGGGTTGTGGGAATTAATTTGTAGAAAATTGAGCCTCCCTTCATAAAAAATATCGCTAGCCCATTGGTGAATTCAAGCGAAATTGTCGCCTCCCATATCGTGCAAATCGATGGTCTCTAGTGGAATTGAGAACCAAAATTTGCTTAGAATACTTGTAGCCTCCTTAGTGGACATACACGACAGTCGTAAGTGGAATTAAGCAGCCAACGTTTTGCCTATTGTGCTTCCATTTTCGATTTCAAGTTTTTGACCTATCTGTTAAGTCCTTTAACCTATCTCCTTTTTGGAATAGTCGTGGGTCGGTTTCTAACCCAATTTGCTAAGCCCCTAATCACACCGGACGAAGTCAAATTGGATTAACAATTTCTACTTTATTTATTGCATTTCTATTCTTTGATTTTGATTCTTACCTGTTTAACTCGTGGTTTCTTTGTGTTTTTGCGAGTTTAAATTTCAACATTTGGTATCAGAGCGTGGTTGATGAAATTAGTGAAGGAATAAGCAGAAATCGGACGAAAGTCGAAGAAGGTGTTGTTTCTCGTTAATTTCATCGAATCAGATATGAAATTTAATTTTTCAAGGCAAATCAGGAGACCTTCAGATAGATAGAAGACCATATTCGAACTCAAGATGTCGAGGTGAACCAAATGGAGCAGCACGTGATACCACGTGTAGTGAGCTTCATCGACATGAGAGAGTGGCATAGAATCTGACAAAGTTGTCTTCAGACAATATCTTCATTTTGTGATTTCTGAAAATTTGGTGTTTTAACTTTTTTACTTTAGGTACTACAGCGAAATTTTGACGATTTCGTCCTTGGTTGTTCGGTTGCCGAGTTGTATCTTTGGTTTTCTGGATTTACTGAATTACTTTAGGATTGATAGCCTAAAACAGTAAATTCGCATCCCCCCTATTTTACGAACTCGCATATTTTGGTCCGCAATGGTAAATGGCGAATTCCTGTATTATCAAGTCATCGTGTGGGTGGCTATTAGGCTTCCGGCTTGCCTGTTCCTAGAATATAGAATTATTTGCATCTAATTGTTTTACTTCATTTGAATGTGTGATCACTTGAGCAAGTTGCATTATTTTTCTATTTCATTTCATTTGTTCAATTTGAACATTGTGTGAATCTTGGAGTGATTATGTTATTTTATTATAACATGGTTATATGCATGGTGGTTGGGGTTGGTGTAAGGTTTTGAAACTATGTGTTCTCACTATAGGTGCCATATTTATTTCCTTGAGGGGATGGATATTCGTTAGTTGCATTAGAAGTGGAGGGCTAGCTCGTAACATTGAGATTAGATGTCGAGGGAGTATTGGTGACATACTGGGGGATGTGTGAGTTTGACATTTAGATCACAACAGGTGAGGTTGTTAAATTCCTTTGATATACTCTATTTGTGAGAATCTCAATTAGGTTGAGGACGCTCCAATCGCCTCTAGTGAAGTGGAGACTCTTCGATAGAGAGAAATAAGGTAGTGATAGAGGTACATCCATTGTCTCAAAATCTTTATTAGTTTACTAGTTAGGCATGACAAGTAAGTAATCTAGTGAGCATTGATGTAGATGAGAGGAGAGCTACATCGATTCTAGTGAAGTGGAGACTCTTCGATAGAGAGAAATAAGGTAGTGATAGAGGTACATCCATTGTCTCAAAATCTTTATTAGTTTACTAGTTAGGCATGACGAGTAAGTAATCTAGTGAGCATTGATGGAGATGAGAGGAGAGCTACATCGATTTTAGAAAGGATGATTGTGGTAATATCTTCTCTTGTGAGTCATTTGCATCTGTTGTATGCGTTGACCATTTGATTAACTTGGTGTTAATTTTAAGTTTTTTACGTGAACTGTTTTGAAAAGATTTATGTAGTTTGCCCTATGATGTACTCTCATCACATGTGTAGAATTACCAATAAATTTGTGATATTATATGCTCTTGATTGACTCGTGTGTGAATATAATGTGCTTACATTGTCTTTAGAAAGCATGTATTGTTTTATCTAAAGTGGTTTTACTTGCTAATGTGATATAAATGCATAGTTTGGCTCATTATAGATTTTGACTATACTTAGGTTCGACATTTGCCCTTTGTGAGTACTATTAGCAAGTATGATAAATATTTAGGACTTGAAACATTGGTAAGGGTACGTAGAGTTCTAATTTGTTTGGAACTATTTTATGCAACTAATAAACTATGTATTTTGGTGTTGCAAATTTACTTGGTACCAATGTGGAGGTTTGTTCGGATTTTTTAATCTCAAACCAACCGGGAGTTATGATGTTAATAAGATGGGATTATACTTCATAGGCTTTTTGTGGCCGAAAATTGAATATTATTTATGTAGCTCGTCTCCGTATTGGTAGTCTAATTGTAAAGATAGACCAAAAACTTTAATAGCCAATTGGAGAAAATAATAGGTTTTGCCTAGTTACTCATTGGGCTAGTTTAAAATGACTCACTTACCCTTTAGTTCAATTACACTAACCTAAGTTGTTACCGATTTAAGTAGAGTCGAAGCTTTTTAGGGTTACGGAATTAGTTGGTTGAAACTTGAGCCTCCCTTCATAACAAATCTCGACAGCCCCTTGATGAATTCAAGTGAATTGTCAGCCTCACATATTGTGCAAATCGGCAGTCCTTAGTCAAATTGAGAACCAAAGTTGTTGACCAAAATTTGCTTAGGAAAATCTCGGCCTCCTTAGAGGATATAAGCGGAAGTCCTTGGGGGAATTAGGCAGTCAACGTTTTGCCTTTTGGGCTCCAGTTTTCGATTTAAAATTTCCGACCTTTTGTGTTCGTCTATGTGAAGTCCTTTAAGAGGTAGCTAGAGAACTACTCAAGACAGATAGGAAAGGTAGACCCTAGGTTCCACCCAGCATTAGTAGGCCCATGCTTCCGACACAGGCAGTTCCTCCGAAGCAAAACTATCTCCTTCGTGGAACAGTCGTGGATTAATTTCTAGCCTGAATTGTGGTGTTGCCTTCGTGGAGAAGGCTGTTAACTGAGTCCCAAATCACACCAAATGGAACCGGATTGGATTAATGATTTTGTCATAGTTTCACAAATGTTGGCCACCAGAAGAAATATGATAAGAAAATTACATGTGATTCTTTGATAAAAGAAGCAGAACACAAAGGGAGCATGGCATTTGACATCTAGCACTCTAGCAGAATATTAATTCTTGGAAAGACATAAAAATCTGATAGTCTAAGAAACAAGGAAACTTCAATACTTCATTCATAGAACCAACAGTTCTGTTCAAAAACAAATTGACCAATAAAGAATGCAACATCAAGGCCATGATGAAATTGGAAAGTTTTATATATAAGTTCTGTAAGAACTTGAAAATAAATATAGCTGAATTCAGAACCATGCATTGGAAACTAAATCCAACATTCTTGGCCAGAGGCAATAAAAAGTGAAAGTTTGTCGTAAAAAATTGTATTTTCTGGCCTAAGAGGTGCTGCATAACCCCACCCCCAAGTGGAAAAATGCTTCCCCCTCCCTCTATGCATCTGTCTGTGAGAAAATTGTGAAAAGGAAAGGAAAACACAATAAATATTTTTCCTCCAGCCTTAGAAGATTCATTCTTCCTTCAAAATTTAGACATCAATGTCACAGTAAAATGATAGATGGGAATGATTTAATCATTTTCAGGTACCGAAACAGCACTTCCCACCATAAAACAACTAGTCATCTGGTGTAAAATATTATTTTGGGCTAACAAAAAATTTCATACTGGTAGAGCTCGTTTAAAATATTATTTACCTTCTTCTGTGGTTGAATTTGTGCTGCCACACCAAATAGCCTCTCTTATACGTGGGGGTGCAAATGCTGGCCCCTGGAGAAATGAAGAGTTATGTCCTAGAGGAACTCCAAGTAAAGATGTTGAAGCTACAACACCTCCCAGAGCTCGCAGAAGTTCCCCCTTTGAAAGAGAAAAAGTAGTAATAATTGGTATTAAAAATAACTCAAATAATATTATGATAATAGTAATAAGCAATAATAATCAAATTTAGAAAGAAAAATCCTATTGTGAGGTGAATATTTATTGAAAACATTATATAATCTCATTTGAGGAAGGGAAGCATAACAAAATTTCCTGCATGTAACTACACCAATCAGCATCAGAGGAAGCTTTAGGCAAAATACAAGTCAGTTAAGATATAATAACAACATTAGCACCCTCAGCTTAGTCCAATCCATTACGCCATCGTGTCTTATAGTTATCTAATCATCTCATCTTAACTGATCGGAAGGAAAAGATGCAATTTTCCACGTAAAGCTGGGGCATATATAACTCTTTCTACAGATTAAAAAAAAAAAAATCAATGTAGTATTGGTCCACATTTTACGTATTTAAATGTTGTGGAACTATACTTTTTTTCCTAAATCCAGGTTTATATATTTTGGGATGGGTGGGGGAGATTTGATTGAAAGAAGTGCTTCACATACCAAGACATAATGCACAGAGTAGGAGCAAAGAAAAAAATGTGCAAATGTAGGATGGGTAGTTGAGACAGAACAAATGAAGTGGAAAAATAGTGTAGAGAAGACAACACTGCCCACAAGAATGACAAATATCCATCGATTGGCATTTACACAAAACATCTGTCTCTGCTATTCTATATGAGGGCAGACATCGTGACCTACTCAACAAACGAAGTTATTCTCTTCAAAACGATAAAATTTACAAACTAGAACAATAAGAAGACCAGCCATGTCTACTTCTAATTGCCTCGTGTAGAATATTGTAATTCTCAAATGTGCATATGCATTGTCTCGCATAAATTATTTAATTCTCAAATGTGCATATGCATTCCTAAGGACATAAACAATACAACTTTTAAGATGTCTAGAAACATAGTAGTCCAGTTGTTGCCATTGGCTCCACTCATTTGTCAAGCTTGTGATTAGTCAATCTTCATTCTCAGCCACACATTTTCTAATGGACTCACAAGTATTATTCACATATCCACCACTTGTCCAAAAATCTTTTTCTATTTATAATCCCAAACGGACTAATTTATCATTTCAGAACTTCAGTGATGAAAATTCTGTCACTATAATAAATGAATCTGTAATCAAAATTCAGCGTCGTCTCTGAACCAAAATTTCATTTATTCTAATTGGTTAGAGAACCAGAAAAAATGTCAAACATGGGGCAAGACAATAGATAATTTATACCCTGAGCTTTGCCCTCTCACGAATAAGTGTAAGGGATGCCTCTATAACCCGATTCTGCCCTTTCTCTATCAAGTCTTTCGGAACATTTGCCGCATTCAGCCTCTGCAGGTAATGAATTCCCATCTTCCCTATGTTCTTCATTCTGATCAGATTTCGGAACTTCAAAATTTCTGTACAAGAGAAATAAATGATATTATAATAAAGATACAAATATTCAACGTATCATTCTCAGAATGCAGGGAAAAATATCTTAGGAGAGAAACCAAAATTTGGAGGTAAGAAGAGAGCTACCTTAGCAGCTTTGAATGTACTCAATTTACAGGTATATACTATTACAAAGGAAAATTTTGTGTAACCACCAATACACTTCCCAGTTCTCACCTATCCATAAGACTTTCCAGACTCCAATTCATATTTCAGACCAACCTAATTTCCACACTCCATTGGACCACTAATAGCTACCCGCAAATTATTCATGTAAAACAGCTAGGGCATTTACCAATATTCTTAAGATAAAGATCAGTTTTCTAAAATTAAAAAATGATAATAGACAAATAAATCAAAAATTAATTTTCGTGAAAATTAAATTGAGGAAAAATGGTGTTATTTTATCCATTTCTCTATTATTTCCAGTGATATTAATGAAGACTGATGTCATAAAGTTAAAATTCCTTTTCAGATTATTTTCTTCCCAGATTGTTGTTAAAATTCAGAGGGGGCAAACAGTGAATTATACACGAACAATTTGATGCTAACGGTTGATACCAGTACCCCACCAAAAGAAACAACCTGACTGCGAATCTAAGCATCCAGGACCAGGATCGCCCTGATTGTTACCAAACATACTATCAGAGTGGGCAAATCACAAAAGGCAGGTATAGAATTCCCAACTCGACATCACAAAATTGTTAGATACACAATAAATTGCAAGAAACAAAACACACCTAACGGGAGAAGTGAAAAAACCGGTACAAAGCGGCAGAATAGGCAACAATTCACCGTGAATTTCTTTCTCTGTGTGTAAAGGGAAGAGGAGCGAGGGCTTGTTTTGGGGTTAATGGGGGAAGAGGACGAGGAACAAAATTCATGCAGCTTTTTTGATTGCTGGTTGCAGAATTGGCAGTGTAAAGGACGCGGCTATTGGAGCACGCGTCAGCACCACTTTGATTACAAATTACACATACCGATATCGACACATTATTTTTACGGTCATGCCCCCATGTACAAATAAAGTTGAACAAATAGTTGATAAAGAGGGCCCACACACATAATAAAAAATTTGCAATCCCTAATGTGAGGTTAATGATCCTGTTTGTACAATTATATTCGGACAAATAGATTAATCATTATTTTGAATAATTCTATGTTTAGAGTGTGTTTGGCATTTGATAAAAAATCTTGTTTGTAACAATGTCATATAATTAAAATATGTGATTAAAAAATTATTTGAGAAAATGTGTGACTAAGGCTCCGTTCTTTTATAAATTAATTTGCAATTTATTTCACTATAAGACAAAAGATATACAAAAATTAATTACACAATTTTCCATATAACTTTCTAACCATCCACATTTTCTCTTTTCAATTTTATTTTCAAAAAAAAAAAAAAAAGGTGAAGTGCTCACCTTGGGAGTCCCACCTGCCCTGCCCTAGGCTTTGGTGGAGGATGTAAATCGCGGGATATGCTCAAGTCCAAAGCGTTACTGTCAGGATTCGAACTCCCCACCCTATGGATTGTCAGCGAAATTGACATTATGTCCCCTCAGCCTTTGCCAGTTGAGCGATGTCCCGGGGACAAATTCTCTCTCCAATTTTTAACCTCAAATCTTATCTAGAAAACACAAATAAATCAACCAAATAATTTCAAATCCAATTTAAATTTGGCCAAATAGAGGCTAAAATATGATTTGTAGAAATGTATTGTTTATAAATTTATTTATAAGCAAGATACCAAATAGATGAGTGGCCACGTGCAACGTCTCATGAAATAATTTTTTAAAATCCAACAATTTCATCTTATCAAATATTTTCCTCTATCATTTTTTTACTTCACACAAAAAATGGACCAACAAAATATCGTCAGTTTGATAAATTTGTTTATAGTCAACACATTTCTCAAACCATTTTATATCACACATTTTTTCAAATCACTTTTCAACCATATATTTAACTCAAAAATATCACATTTTTTATTCATAAGCAATTTTATTTTTTAAACCAAATATTTGTATTATGCTCATACCGATTTGCCAGAATTTCTTCATCGTCTTATATTTTTGTAAAGCAACAATCATATTACAATTAACAAACGTTGAAATCTTAGCTTCAATTAATAGTCAAGATTAATTATCAATTATTTATCAAAAGTAGCTTCAAAAATTAAAATTTATTAGAAAGTAATTATCAAAATATATATTACAAAATCGGGTCAATTGTAATTTATTATGGGAGTGTATAAATCGTAATTCATTACATGGGTGTATAAATTTGTAATTGACCATTATGCAGTGTCTGACCACATTGTGGTAAATCGATACAAATATTTGAACAACTTACTATAACATACAAAGGCATCTTCGACCGAACTATTAATTATAAATTGTCAGTTTGTAATTAATTATAAAATTGTAATTGTTGAAGTTACAAAATTGCTATGAATTTGTAATTGATTATTAGATAGTAGTTGTACTTGTACAATTGTAACTTTATTTTAAATTTGTAATTAATTTACTATTGTAACTAATGAATTGGTAAAACATAACAAGATTTATTACTAAAATTAATTAAATTAGTTACATTCACATTAATTACAATTGGAATTGTAACAAAGTTTTCTGTGATGAATTACTATTAATGCGATTTATTATAAAATTCATTTCAATTTTGAAATTAATTATAGTAATTAATGAATTTATAAGATATTGTGTAATTCATAATTAATTACATTGGTGTAATCTGTAATTAATTATATTAGTGTAATTTGTAATTAGCCTCTTGAGTTGATGGAAAATCTACCCTCCAAATATAGAGGAGTCAAGTTATAACCTAACAATAATTCAGGGTCTTTCTTCCTAAGGATTCGATTGATATAATAATATTTGGTAAATTCAAATCTTAAACTATGATTTCAATTGTGCTTAAATGAATAAAAAGATGATATAATTAAAATGCAATGAAAGATAAATTTGAGTGGAGTTATTTTTCGCTATTAATTGGGCTTACAACTAAGGTTGTATTCGATAACGAGTGTGAAATTTGAGTGGAAAGAAAATGAATTTCAGAAAATTGAATTCCTGAGAATTGGAAGTTTAATATGTTTAATTGATTTAATTTTCTAAATGGAAAACGTGGGAATTTTTCAAGTTTTGTTGTTTGATTGGTACTATTTTTCATTAAAAATAAAGCAAAATTTAGCTATTTTAATAATAATAAAAAAATTATATTTTCACATATTTGTACTTGATAATAATAATGTTAATTTATGAAGAAAAAAAAAATCAATTAACAACAACAAAATTTATCTAACGTGACGAAATTGATTAAAGAAGTTGCCAAGAAAATAAATTCTCCTCCCACCCAAGAAATCAAATTCCTTATTTTTGATGAAACGTGGAATTCAATTGCCAAGAAAAAAACACTATCATATAAGCAAAAGTTGGAACTTGGGTGAAAAAGTTTCATTTTCCATGGAAAAGAAACACTATCAAACTAACCTTATGAATTTCTTGAAAATGATAAGACACAAAAAGATTAGTGAGAAAATTAATCAATCTATTTCATGGCATTTTGTCGAGCATGTTGTGTGCATAATCAATACATACCACATCAGCGACGTTAATCCAAGTAAAATAATCTGAAAATTTAAAATACTTATTAACCCTTATCAATAATAAGAATTCATCTATAGAATTGTAGAAACAAGAAATTACATAATTACCTCTATTTCAATTAGAATTAGGATTCCGACTTTTTTGGCAATTTGAGGCAATTATCCAACAGGCGGTGGAGTTGTGGCTGAGAATTGTTGGTTACAGTTGTGGTGGAGGTTGTTGGTTCTTGAGGAGGAAATGTGATTTGCGGCTGGACGTGGAGCTGGGAGTGTGGAAGGAGAGATGTGTGAGAGAGTTGGTGCGACTGTTGAAGGTGAGGGAAAGAGGTTGCTGCATGAGGTGTGGTGAGTGAGAAGGCTTCTGGGCGTTTTGCGTGGCTGGGGATGTTGAAGAGAGGAGGCTGTCGAATGTGTGTTTTAAGGTGGAGAGTTGTTGGTTGTCGGTTGGATTTTTCAGTGTGAGGGAAGGAGAGGTTGGGGAGTTTTTCGTTGGCGGCAGTGGTTTGGTTCGAGAGAGGTTGCCAAGTGTCGAGAGAAGGAGGAAAATGTGTTAGAGTTTTGGCTGGGGAATTGGGCAAAAAAATGTGTGTCGTTCTTGATTTCTTTAATTGAATTAGGTTAAGGATTTATAGGTTGAAATTCAAATTCAACTTAAGAAATTGTCCAATATGTCCCTGCAATTAAGCGTGTGTTTGGTTCTCATTTTTTTCGAATTATTTATGATTTTTCCATTTTGCAACAGTGAGTTTATTGTAAAAAAATGTTTGCAGCTGTACTGAATTTATCAGACCCATTATTATGTCTCAGAAGTTGTTGGACGTGTGATTTACAAAGCTTCCCCTCTCATTCACTTTTGAAATTATTTTCCATACTAAACAGAAGGGTATGATTGGTATTTTTGCGTCTCAGGAGCTATTATCGGTGTTATGGCACAAGGAAAAGCAAGAAGTGTCAGACCAAATACCATTTTTATATTCCACAATCTCACAATCATGGCCCACCAATGTGAGGTTGAGGTTGACAGATAATTTGGTAAAATAATAATCAAACATACACTAAATAAATGAAGTTATTAGCAATTAAAATCAATTTAGAGTTAAAGAATTAATTGAATCTTTTATAATTTTACTCTAAATAACATAATTTATATCTCAAAATTGTAATTTTCATTTATTTATTTACCTAAAATAAGTAAAATTGGATAATAATCACCTCTGTTGCGGGACCACCTTTGGAAAATAGGTTTGGATTCCGTTTGTCAAGGTGAGATATGATTCGTCAAGGATATGAGAAAATAGCTACCGATCCATTTTCTTTGCCTCTACCATTGCCACCACTTACGACTGAAACCACCAATAGCAAAATTACCACAATAGATATGAGAAAATCAGTCAACACCACAAACCAAATCTGAAATTTAGATCTCAGCGGCGGAAAACATTCATCACCACCACTATATAAGCAAAATTCAGTTTTATATAGGAGAGACTATAGCGACCGAGAATTTTTACGCGATTAAATAATTATTTTAAAACTTCGAAAACTATGTCGCTACGATCTTGACCATTTTTAAGTTGACGTCACGACGCGTACGTCTAGCCAAGTCGAGAAATATCGAGTTCGTTCGATTTTAAATTAAATTCCGAATTTCTAAAATTTTATTATTTTAATTAATTATTTAAATTATTATTTTCAAAATCATTTTAAATTCCAAATTTCATCAATCTCATTTTATCAGTTTCATTCTTCCGACCCAGTTAATTTCGCGTGCGAATTTTCCTCGAACTACGTGCAATGCTTATCTAGGTTTCACACCACCAACCCCCATCCATCAATCACATCCATCCCATACTTCCACCCACTCCATTATACATCACCAACCTCTCCAAATCTTCACACTTCACCAACTTCAACCCTTCCATTTTCCAACCTCTTTCACATGACACCTCCATCTCCATCAGCCACCACCGCAAGTTCCAACCCACCATTTCCAAACCAATGCATCATCACCTCAACCACTGCAACCAGCTCAGCTCCATTGCAGCCTCTGTCCCAGCATCACCAACACGACATTCAGCCTCCATTGCAGCCATGTCACATCCTCTGTTTGAGCTCCATTCACAACCGGCCAGTGCCACCACCATCAACACCACCACAACACTGTCTCGGCCAACCACCAGCAAGACCAAGAACCACCACCCAAACCTCCTGCAGCTCCACCACCCAAACCACCTGCAGCAGCACCACCACCAACCACCAACGAACCACACACACAGCCACCACCTCCATCTTCGCAACCACTGCACAACCCATTTCCACCATCACCACCGGCATCATCATCACCACCCAAAGCCACAACCCAGTCACCAAAACCGCACCAAAACGACCTCAAATCAAACCAAAAACCCAATAATAGACATAACCCATACTTACCTACCTCGACCGCCGGTAAGCTCGACGGAAAAATCGCGAAATCAAGCCTCGGTTGCACTTCGATTTCGCACCTACTCCCTCACCTAGACTCCCTTTCCATGGCCGCCGCTCGCTGCGCCCAGCGCCGGCGAAATCACCGGTTGCTCAGAGGGAGATCCCCGCCCGGCGTCGCTCGCTCCTCCCCTCTCTCTGCGTCTGAAATGGGTAGAGAGAGTAAGGATTTATTTTTAATATTTTTGATTTTTAGAATTTGCACTTTGGTCCCCAAGTTCCAAAGTTATTTAATTTAGCCCCTACTGTTTTAAAACCTATTATTTCAGCCCCCTTAAGTTCTAAATGATTTTAATAAGCCCTTCATTTTTAAAATCAATTATTTCAAGCCCTCTAGTTAATATTCGCTTTGAGTTTCAACTCAACTTTCAAAATATTCATTTTAGTCCCTAAACTTTCAAAATATTCATTTTAGTCCCTCAACTTTCAAATTATTCATTTTGGTCCCTCAACTTTCAAATTACTCATTTTAGTCCCTCAACTTTCAAATTATCAATTTTAGTCTCTCAACTTTCAAATTATTCATTTTAGTCCCCGAACTTTCAAAATCAGCAATTTCAATCCCTAAATTTTAAGTAATCTTTTTGAAACTATAAATTTCAAAAGACTAATTCGACTTAATCTTCTAATTGGCTAGACGAAGCGTACGGAGAATTAAAGAATTGAAGTCGTTTCCCGCTCAACTTTGCACTTGTCAAGTTTAAGGTAGACTTGCCCCTATTAATTGATTTAAATTATGATTTCATGTGAATGTGTATGTTATGTGACTTATGTGAAAGTCATTTTCATGAAAAAAGACGAGAATGTATTTCTTCGAAAATAATTATGTTGTTATGCTTGTCATAACTTACTTGCTTAAATGCATGAGAAAGAAAGAAGAGAATATCTTGCAAGATAAATGATGATATTATGCATAACTTATGTGTCTTATGTGCACGAGAAGAAAGAGCAACACATACCCTATGATTTTAAAGAGCCTATGATTTTCAAAGAGAAGCCATGTGCTTTAATGCACGAGAAGAGCAACCCACACCCTATGATTTCTAAAGAGCCTATGATTTTTCAAGAAGAAGCCATGTGCTTTAATGTACGAGAAGAGCAACCCACACCCTATGATTTCTAAAGAGCCTGCATTAATGTGTTCAATTATATTGTAGATTAATTAATTGGCGATGAGTCTACTGAGTATTTCTATGAAATGCTCATGTCTATTTTAACAACATTTGCAGATCTCGGAGAGGGTAGCAAGTAATGGATGATTGTGGTAATAGACGTTAAATGGTTGAAAACCTTATTTTAATGATTTCCGTATTTCCAACCATTGGATAATTTTGAGAATTTCAGTTATTTGAGAAAGTATGACATGTCAATTTTTTTACAATATTAATGGCTCGATTTACTATTTCGAATTATTTCATAAATGTTTTCAATTTTATCGACCATTACAGTTTATTTAATGTTGTCAAAAATGAATTTCAGATATTTCTTCCGCTAGAATATTATTTTAAAAGTAATATCAGATAATGACGTGGTGAACCGGGTATTTAGAACTCGGGGCTCTATAGAGACACTCTTTCTTTTTCCTTATTGCAAACATTGGTGTGTGTAGAGAGAGTGTTTGCATGTTTAATGAGTTGGAGTGTGCGTATGTGGATTTTTGATTTATTTCATCTACCAAATTTTGGACAATATTTCATAAACACCTTATGTGGGTAATTTAAAATTTAAAAGCATGATTAGGCCTGATTCCCCTCAAAAGTATTAATAGGGGAACGTTTCCATTATTAACAAGGTTAGGACCCATTTACTAGTGATAAATTATTGAGTAAATTACAGCACAACATGTTTATATATTCTCTAATTCACAATTAAAGAATTAAAGTATTATATTCAACAATCAGGTCTTAATAGAATATTAACAAAATATTTATCCTCAAAATATCTGTAAATCAAATTCAAAATCAACGACACTCTGTCTGACATAAACCACTAAGCACAACTGTCACCATCGACGCCCACAACCACCCCCCACCACCGTTGCTCTGCTCCACCTAGTCAAACCTTTAGTGGAGTTAGCAAGGACATGATCGACAACCTTATGGACTGCGTAACCTAGTTTAGTGGCTAAATCAGAGTGATGAAGGTGGAAGAGGGCATTTGTAAGCTTCGATAAATATATCTTTGCTTCGCCTCCATCTTTCACCATCTCCTAAGAATGAATTTAAGATTGAGTCTCCACCTTGACATTTCTTCTCTTTTTCGGCTATGGGTTTGAGTTTGCACCAGGATTCACAATAGATAATGAGCCATTATGAATCAGAACAAAAGAATTTCAAAATTTTTGCTGGTTGTGGTGGTTGTTTACTTGTTCTGTTCAACTTTGAGGTGGTGGCAACGATGGGTTTGATTTTTGTTGGGTGGTGGTTGTGGTTGTGATGTGGTGGAAATGGAAGTTGTAATTGTTGGTGGTTGCGGTAAGGTGTTGGTCTTTCTCCTCCTCTGTAGATTTGAGGTGGTGAAGGTGATGGAATTGGGATTTATTTTGTTGGGGATGGTGGTGGTGGTAGTGCTAGTGCTAGTGCTAGTGCTAGTACTAGTACTAGTACTTGCGATAGTTTACTTGTTCATAGGTCACAGCAAGTTCACAGGTCATATATTCAAGTCACGGTACATCCAAACGTCAGAGATCACATGATCAAATCACAAAATGTCATAGGTAACACTTCATGTGTTAGGTCACACGTCACACTTTATATGTAACTAGTCATTTGTATAGTCACATATCACACTTCATATATTCACAAGTACAAGTTAATATGTTAGAGGTCACAAATTATATATTGTAGGTCACATTAATTAGGTCACATGTCATAATTCATCTATTTATATATTAGAGAATCCAGTGATAACCTGTTTGAAGGATTAAAGGTCACATTTTAAATACTCGGGTCACATTTGATGCATTAGGTCACATGTCACACTTCAAATGTTCATGCATTAACTCACATCTCACACTTATGTTGAGGTCACAATTGACTTGTTCTGGTCACATGTCAAACTTTATTCGTCAAAAAGACTTCATATGCTCACATGTTACTTTCTTTTTGCACTAATAACGGGTTACATAATCAAGTCCATAGATCACAGTTCACATGTCGCAGGTCACAAGTAATAGTTCACAGTTCATGATCGCATCTTCTTGCATAGATGACGAGTAACATATTTAAGTTCAAATATCACAATTCATTTGTTGTAAGTCACATGTCACAAGTCATAGTCTAAGGTCATAGATCAATCTCAAAGTCACATTCAAGAGAACTGGTACGTAAGTTGCAATTTTTTATTGATGTGATGGTGGTGGTGGCGGAGGTACGTCAAGAATTGTGGTGGTGGTGGCACATCGGAGATTCTGAAGGTGGCAGCTGCGACGGTATGTCAAAGATGATGATGGTGGTGGCATTATGTCAAACTGTCAAAGGTCAGGGTGATTGATGTGATGGTGACAATGGTGGTGGTGGTCGTTGGTGGTTGGTGGTGATGTTGAATTTGGAGATTGGTGGTGGTGACTACTGGGATAAAGAAGTTACGAAAGATTGGGGCAAGGTGGGGGTGGGGTGGGGTGGGTTTAATTTATATAATAAACATAAGTGTTTAATACCACCTGATTCATGAAACTTTGAACTTTTTCTTTAATGAAATGTGGTATAATAACCACCTTGTTAGTGTACTCTTCCATAAATTATTTGGTCATTATCTATTGGGGTCAGACTACATATCACCACGTCCCCGTTTGATGAAAATTAAAATAAAATTTTTAGTAGATTTTGATTTAAAAAATAAAGAAATATGTGATTGAATGGTTATGAGTTTTATAAAACATATGATTGAGATTAATTATTAACTTTGGTTTAAATTGAAATCTAGATTTTAATTCATACCAACCGTAGAAGATTCACCACTATTGTTTTCCATGATTTGCTCACCAGGACACCTTACACCTACAATAAGCCGTGGGCGTGGATCCAAATAGTTCTGGTTCACATGGAATCAAACCGAACCAAGAACCGAATCGAAATCGAATCATTCAGTTTTGGTTTGGTTAGGTTCCATAAACTAAGATTTTTAAACTAAATTGCTAATGCTAATATAAGTTGTATCATAACTTGACATACATACAAATTGACACAATAAACATCATTCATCATTCAATAAAAAATATAAGTTCAAATGTCATGATTTCAAACATCATCAATCATTTGCTTGGTATGAATAATTTTATTCTTTATGGATTCGTTTGTTTCATGGTAAAGATGGAGCACATCTCTAGTCAGCGTTCTACGAAAATGAACAATGTAATGATTCTTATTTTTATTTTTTGTATTTTTATAAAAATAAGATTTTTTTGTTGGTTCTATGGGTTCTAGTTCTGGTTTAAACCTAGAACTGAAACCAGAATCGAATGATTCTTGATTTTTAGAATTAGAATCCTTTAAGATTTTGCACCCTAATCGGAATCGAATAGAACTGTTGGTTTCGATTCTTTTGCTCAGCCCTATCTACGATGATGAATTATTTTCCAACAAATAATCTAATATTCTTAACACTTTTTATTTTGTCATAAACTATAAAACCAAATATATATAAAGGTGAATGGCATGCTTTTCTCGATGTCCTAAGCATTGCGTGAACTATGAGGGGGAACTCAATGAAAGAAAAAATTACAAATTGAGAATTAGTAGGGGTGAGCGTGGGTTGGGTTGGGTTGGGTCGATTTTTTGTCTAACCCGAACCCAACCCACTATAGCGGGTTGATAAAAAATTAACCCAACCCAACTCAAACATGAGTTCAAACCCAACCCAATCAAGTTTCGGTCGGGTTGAGTTGGGTTCGGTGGGTGGTTTGGGCTTTGGACCAAATAGAAAAAATCTTGAAAATTAAAAAATTAAGCAAATCAACTATTAACTCAAATCAATTATGTACAATACAATAAATTCAAATATAATAAATTGAATACTTGCTAATAAAACTAAAATATGTTCAAAACATATTTGAGTTTCATCCAAATTAAAAATGGGCTTGAGATTCTTGAAATTTAAATGGTCCTATATTTTTAAAAATTTTATTGAGTTTGGTAGGGTTTTTCACCCAACCCAACCGAAACAATTTTTTTTGTAGAATCCAACTCAACCCGATTTTCATAAAAAATCGACCCAAATCGATCAGATTGGATTGGTTTGGTTTGATTTCGTTCGGTTAATGCCCACCCCTAAAAATTAGTACTAACTTTGCTTGATTAATTAGAAAAAACTAATGCTAGTTTGCGCGTCATTCTGATAATAGCATATGGGGCTCTCTTTCCTTTCAGCACGGGAATGATATTGTGCGGCGCGGTAGCCTATACCATGAGATTATTACATTCCATTTTGAAAAAGAAAGATAATTTTAAAAAAGCTTTAAGAAAATTTGAATATCACTGAAAGATAGCTTGCTCATTGATTAATACTAGTGGTTGCACGTACCTTGTGCGGCGCGGTAGCCTATACCATGAGATTATTACATTCCATTTTGAGAAAGAAAGATAATTTTAAAAAAAGCTTTAAGAAAATTTGAATATCACTGAAAGATAGCTTGCTCATTGATTAATACTAGTGGTTGCACGTACAAGGTACGTGCCATGGTTTGAATTACTTATATATTAGGATTTTCACGGTCTTTGCTATTATCATCCTTGACAGAAGAAGATTGTCTCTATATCTGCAACAACAAAGTTCCAAATGCAGAAGACTTTTATCCTATCTTTAAACGATCATGAAACTTGTCTAGTGAAAAGTAAAATGAATAAAAATGGCACCTTCTTTAGATTTTGGGTTGTTGAGGTCACCAAATAGAGCGACATTTTGGTTGAAAAAACTTGGAAACTGTATCGGGGATGAAATAATACCATTTGTAGAGTGTGTTCGGTGGTGACTATTCATTTTGATATAAAAAAGTTTTAGACAGACCCACAAGTCTCCCATTTTGGAGCTCATTTGATTGTTGCAAATCTGCTTGCCACTCAAGTTTTCTTCTCCATAACATGTTCGGTTTGTTGGTGCACGATGCAAGGGATGAATATTTGCTTATCGACCTGAAGATCATAAGAATCTTCCGAGTCCAGCCCGATTGGGATACTACATCCTGTGTACTCTCCCATCTCCATTGAGGATTTTTTTTTTTTTTAAAAAAAACTATCATCAACTATAGCATAACCCACATATCTTACCTCAAAAATATAAAAAAATATTTTTCAAACACAACATTTTTAACAAATATAATCTTAATAATCTGTGGAAAATAAAGCCATTTGTTGAATTTGGTGAGCCAACTTTGTTGAATTTGGTAAGCCACCAATAGCCCACAAATTTAGCCTACAATCTAGTCTATGTTCACACCTATTTTTCTTCCATCCATTGTTGATTTTTTGTCCAAACTTTCCCTATAAATAGAGGGCAAAACCTCAATGGAAAATGCACCAAGTAGAGAGGAAAATAGAGAGTGAAAATAGTAGAGAGAAACATTTGTGAGTAGAGAGAAAATTAGAGAGAAATAAATTGTTTTCTCCTAAGTATTTTCCTACCTTGTTTTCTCCTATTACAAGAGAGGTTAAATATTGTTATCTCCTTGTATTTAGGAAGAAGGTTGTTGTAATTCTCCTACTATAGTGAAATCCTCCTATACTTGCCTGTGGACGTAGCCATTATTGGTGAACCACGTAAATACTTGTGTTCCATTTTAACCGCATTTTCTCAATTCCACTATACTTGTTGACCAACGCGATCCACGCCTTTCCTAACAAGTGGTATCAGAGCCTGGTTACATCTTTTGAAATTCTTAGTATGCTCTGTGGTTGCAGCTTTGTCTGATCTTCCACATCAGAAAAGATTTCTTGAGATTGGTTTGCGTAGGGTCGGTGTTCACTATCACTCGGTATTATTACCAAGTCGTGAACAAAAATGGCAGCAAAGTATGAGGTTGAAAAGTTCAATGGGAACAATTTCTCGTTATGGAAAATGAGAATAAAAGCAGTTTTGAGAAAAGATAACTGCTTGGCGGCAATTGGAGAGAGGCCCGCGGATATCACTGACGATGACAAGTGGAACGAGATGGATAGCAATGCAATTGCTAATCTGCACTTAGCACTAGCTGATGGAGTATTGTCAAGTGTGGCGGAAAAGAAAACAGCAAATGAGATATGGGACACCCTAACGAAGCTGTATGAGGCCAAGTCATTACACAACAAAATTTTCCTAAAGAGACGGCTTTACACCCTTCGGATGATGGAGTCAACTACAGTGACAGACCACATCAACACCCTCAACACTCTATTTTCACAGCTCACATCAATGGGCCATAAAATAGAGGTAGGCGAACGTGCTGAAATTCTACTTCAAAGTCTACCAGATTCATATGATCAACTCATCATCAACTTAACTAACAACATAGAAGATCTATTCTTCGATGATATTGCAGCTGCGGTTCTTGAAGAGGAAAGTCGGCGCAAGAACAAGGAGGACAGACTATCTAGTTCACAGCGGCGGAAGCCTTGACGATGATGAGAGGGAGATCAACGGAACGTGGCCCCAGTGGGAGTCATACCCAAGGTAGATCTAAATCCAGAAGTAAGAAGAATGCCAAGTGTCATTACTGTGGCAAGAAAGGGCACTTAAAAAGGGATTGTTGGAGTCTTAAGAGGAATGAAGAAGCCAAAGGGAAGGCACATGAGATACCAAAATCTCAGGGTTGTGTAGCAAGCACCTCATATGATGGCGAAATTTTATACAGCGAGGCAACGAATGTTGTTGAAGGCAGAAAGCATTTCACCGATGTCTGGCTCATCGATTCAGGAGCGACATGGCACATGACACCAAGGAGAGAATGGTTCCATCAATATGAACACA
This sequence comes from Ligustrum vulgare, assembly GCA_963555705.1. Lineage (NCBI taxonomy): Eukaryota > Viridiplantae > Streptophyta > Magnoliopsida > Lamiales > Oleaceae > Ligustrum > Ligustrum vulgare. The sequence continues at coordinate 35,674,233 of OY743186.1, read as the reverse complement.
TCTCGGGAGGTTCAGTGTTTATGGGAAATGATCATGCTTTGGAGATCGTTGGTATTGGTACTATCAAATTAAAAATGTATGATGGTACAATTTGCACTATCAAGGAGGTTCGGCACGTAAAGGGCTTGAAGAAAAATCTATTGTCTTTGGGACAACTAGATAGCATTGGGTGCAAAACTCATGTTCAAGCTGGGACTATGAAAATAGTCAAAGGCGCGCTTGTAGTGATGAAAGCAGAAAAGATAGCTGCAAATCTGTACATGCTTAAAGGAGATACTCTACAAGAAGGAGAAGCATCTGTTGCATCGGCAGGTTCAGCAGAAGAATTAACAATGATGTGGCACCGCAAACTTGGCCACATGTCTGAACGTGGTTTGAAAATTCTCTCTGAACAAGATCTTCTTCCAGGGCTCAAAAAGGTATCATTACCCTTTTGTGAGCATTGTGTCACTAGTAAGCAGCACAGATTGAAGTTTGGTACTTCTACTACTAGAAGTAAAGCTATCTTGGAGTTGGTTCATTCTGATGTTTGGCAAGCACCGATTATGTCCCTAGGAGGTGCAAAATATTTTGTATCATTTATTGATGATTACTCCAGGAGATGTTGGGTGTATCCAATCAAGAAGAAGGCTGATGTGTTCGAAGTCTTCAAAATCTACAAAGCGCGGGTAGAACTTGAATCTGAGAAGAAGATCAAGTGTTTGAGGACGGACAATGGAGGAGAATATACTGGTAATGAATTTAATACTTTTTGTGAACAAGAAGGTATTAAAAGACATTTCACGACGGCATATACTCCACAACAAAATGGAGTGGCAGAGCGGATGAAAAGAACATTGTTAGAAAGAACGAGAGCAATGTTGAGAACTGCGGGGTTAGCTAAATCATTTTGGGCTGAAGCAGTCAAAACCGCCTGTTATGTGATCAACCGGTCACCATCAACCTCGATTGATCTGAAGACGCCGATGGAGATGTGGACAGGGAAGCCAGCTGATTATTCTCACTTACATGTCTTTGGAAGTCCTGTGTACGTTATGTACAATGCCCGGGAAACATCAAAGCTGGATTCAAAATCCAGAAAATGCATTTTCTTGGGGTATGCTGATGGAATCAAGGGGTACCGCCTGTGGGATCCCACTGCCCACAAGGTGATAATCAGCAGAGACGTGATATTCACGGAAGGCAAGGTACAAGAAAATGATAGCACTTTCAAAGAGCCAGAAACTACTACGGTTGAAGTTGAAGTTGAAAATAGAGAAGAACAAGAAGTCTGGGATTCTTCTGAAGCAGCACCGGAGCATGAAGAAGGAGAACAAGCTGGGTTTACAGTTCCTGAAATCAGACGATCAACTCGGGAGAGGAAAGAACCAGCTTGGCACTCTGAGTACATTATGGAGAGCAATGTTGCATACTGTCTACTGACGGAGGATGGAGAGCCATCAACTTTCCATGAGGCTTTAAATAGCCAAGAAGTTTCGCAGTGGATGGAAGCTATGCAGGAAGAAATTGAGGCTCTTCATAAAAACAAGACATGGGATCTTGTTTCGCTACCACAAGGAAGGAAAGCCATTGGAAATAAATGGGTCTACAAGATCAAACGTAATGGAAATGACCACGTGGAGCGGTATCGTGCTAGACTGGTGGTAAAGGGATATGCTCAGAAAGAAGGCATTGACTTCAACGAAATATTCTCTCCTGTTGTTCGACTCACGACAGTTCGAGTATTATTGGCGATGTGTGCTACATTAGACTTGCACCTGGAGCAGTTAGATGTGAAAACTGCATTTCTTCATGGTGAGCTTGAAGAAGAAATTTATATGCTCCAACCAGAAGGTTTAAAAGAAAAAGGAAAAGAGAACTTGGTTTGCAGGTTGAACAAATCTCTATACGGTCTCAAACAGGCGCCGAGGTGTTGGTATAAGAGATTTGATTCCTTCATTATGAGCCTTGGACACAACAGACTTAGTGCAGATCCTTGTGCTTATTGCAAGAGATTTGGTGATGGTAATTTCATTATCTTGCTGTTGTATGTTGACGACATGTTGGTAGCAGGCCCCAACAAAGATTGTCTTAAAGATTTGAAGGCACAGTTGGCTAGGGAGTTTGAAATGAAGGACTTGGGAACCGCAAACAAGATTCTAGGGATGCAAATTCACCGAGACAGAAATAATAGGAAGATTTGACTTAGTCAGAAGAACTACTTGAAGAAAATCTTGCGACGCTTCAATATGCAAGATTGTAAGCCAATTTCTACCCCTCTTCTTATTAATTTCAAGTTATCCTCAAGTATGAGTCCTAGCAGAGAAGCAGAGAGGATGGAGATATCTCGAGTACCGTATGCATCAGCAGTGGGTAGCCTAATGTTTGCTATGATCTGTACAAGACCAGACATTGTACAAGCAGTGGGAGCGGTCAGTCGATATATGGCAAATCCTGGTAGAGAGCATTGGAATATGGTGAAGAGGATCCTAAGATATGTCAAGGGTACCTCAAATGTTGCATTATGCTATGGAGGATCAAAATTTAATGTTAGAGGCTATGTAGATTCAGATTATGCAGGTGATCCTGATAAAAGTAAGTCCACCACTGGATATGTGTTTACTCTTGCTGGAGGAGCTGTAAGCTGGGGTTCAAAACTGCAGTCTATCGTGGCTACTTCTACGACGGAAGCAGAATATGTGGCGGCTACACAAGCTAGCAAAGAGGCAATATGGTTGCAAATGTTAATGGAAGAACTCGGACACAAACAAGAGAAGATTTCTCTATTTTGTGATAGTCAGAGTGCTTTGCACTTAGCAAAGAATCCAGCATTTCATCCAAGGATGAAACATATTAGAGTACAATATCACTTTGTACGAGAGAAGGTGGAAGAAGGAAGTGTGGATATCCAGAAGATCCATACGGAGGACAACCTAGCGGATATGTTCACAAAGCCGATCAACACTGATAAATTCACATGGAGCCGATCCTCTATCGGCCTAGCAGAAGCATAAGCAGCATGAGAATGGCAAGTGTGGGAAGGATGGCAGGTTGAAACAAAAGTGACTTTAAGTGGGAGAAATGTGGAAAATAAAGCCATTTGTTGAATTTGGTGAGCCAACTTTGTTGAATTTGGTAAGCCACCAATAGCCCACAAATTTAGCCTACAATCTAGTCTATGTTCACACCTATTTTTCTTCCATCCATTGTTGATTTTTTGTCCAAACTTTCCCTATAAATAGAGGGCAAAACCTCAATGGAAAATGCACCAAGTAGAGAGGAAAATAGAGAGTGAAAATAGTAGAGAGAAACATTTGTGAGTAGAGAGAAAATTAGAGAGAAATAAATTGTTTTCTCCTAAGTATTTTCCTACCTTGTTTTCTCCTATTACAAGAGAGGTTAAATATTGTTATCTCCTTGTATTTAGGAAGAAGGTTGTTGTAATTCTCCTACTATAGTGAAATCCTCCTATACTTGCCCGTGGACGTAGCCATTATTGGTGAACCACGTAAATACTTGTGTTCCATTTTAACCGCATTTTCTCAATTCCACTATACTTGTTGACCAACGCGATCCACGCCTTTCCTAACATAATCCATAGATAATTGGGCTACCACCGGAAAGGCTAGACATGACAACGGGGCGGGAAATTTCCAAATCCGACGGAGACCTACTTGAACGGGGTGAAAGATCCCCGGCAAACATCTGCTTCTGTTGATATTATATCCCCACATCTTGAATTGGTCGATAAACACTTCAAAATGAAGTAAATTGTTTAATAAACACAATTTCTCCGCTCAGATGACTAAAAAATGGTATAATTGACCACATTCAAGTTCAACAAGAGAAACTCGTGCACCTGAATAATTGGACACGTCATATTCCTTGAAAGCGATGTCAGATGGAAATGTCAAGTAAATGTGCCTCGAACCAGGACCAATCATATCAAAATCACCTCTTTCGAGTCGAGACCGACTAAATTTGTGCATATCATCACCCATAAAAGGCTGTACAAGTTCAAAGCCAAAATTATTTACTTCAACAAAATTATGAACCCAATAAAAAGATCGAGCAAAAATGTTCATGACTTGGACTCTTAGCTTGTAGTTGCTATTGGAGAAGCAAATTCGTGCATCTATTTGCGAGCCCTTGGAGAATAAGGGAATTACACCATCTCCAAGGGAGGATCAAATTTGGGTGGTATATTTTATGTTCAACCACAATACAAGAAAAAAGAGAAATAGGGGCGACTTAAAAACTAGGTTCTCGCCCCTATAGACATGTAGGGACGACAATGTCTCCCCTATATGTCATTCCTACAGGTTCGTGGCTGCAGACCTATATGGGCGACATATATCGCCCCTATAGCATGTAGGTTCTATAGGGGCGACAATATCGCCCCTACAGCTTTGAATCGATAGATCCCATCCAAAAGGTATAGAGACGACAAAAGTCATTGCTATAGGTATTTTGATCTATGGATAGGACATTAATAGGGCCGACTATGCATCCGTTTGGCAAACATGTTTTTAAACATATTTTTTCCTACACAATTCCCCAAATCACCTTTTAACCATACAATTTTTTTCTCTCCATTTTTTAACAACACATTTTGCATAGAAAACATAAAAAAACATGTTTTAAACAAAAATATTTTAACAAATAGAGCTTATGTCGCCCCTATTGGTTTTTTTTTTTTTAAATTACAGCAATGTAAAATACAATATTATGATAAGTTATAAGTTTACAAGCATTTTTACGAATAACATATCACTACCCCTCTGATAACCAGGCCTCATCGTTGTTACGACATTCTTCATTAATTACATCATCTGTTGACATACCTTGATTCGCCGCAAGGCACCTAATAATCCTAATCATTGTTTCCATTTGGGCATGCATTTCAACCTTGTATAATTCCAGCCTGTCTTCTGAGTTTGTTACTTCAGGAGAATGGGTGTTTCCCATTGGGACATGCGATGATGCAGCGCTACTCTTGAAAAGCTGAAGATCTACATTTCGGGATCCAGCCAATTCCATGCATGAATCCACGCCGTTCTCCAAGGGCCTCCTACACCATGGCACGCTCGTCCACCCGCTTGCCACTTAAGGCAGCCTGGGTCCGCTGAGTCTCTCTCTCCATAACGAGTAGGTCCTGTGATTGAAAATAAAAAGAATAAAAATGTATATTATGTGACAATATCGAGTAACGTGAATGTTCTAAGTCCACCTTATCACTTCACGTCTAAATAAAAAGTAGAGGCCATAACCATTTATCATTGATCTGTGAAATAATGAATATTATTAATTTTTATATTGATGTCTATATATTTTCATGGGTAAATTTCGGTAGCATCTCCCTAAGTTTTCCCAAGTCTGTGATCTATTATTTTATATAGTCCACACCCGAAGAACTTAGGGAGATGTCTAAATTTACTTGGAAAATATATATACATCAACAACAAAAAATGAACTAAATTTATTATTTTGCATATCAATGAAAAACTCTCAAAAAATGGGAGAATTCGAAGATTAATTTGTAAACTTCAAATTGCTAACAATGCATGCAACCTTCGATTTACAAATTGATCTTCAAACAATTTTCTAAGTTTTTATGTAAATATAGTGCATTGTATACAATAAAATTTCAACAATAACCAATACACAAAAAAATCTAAAAAATCATGTTTAAATGATTTACCAAAGGTCTAAACAATGTGTTGTTTCAATTTTCTACCTTCAAGTTCAATTATACGATTATATCAGTACAAATTAATGATATAGGTGAAAGGCACGAAGAACAAAAACATTTCAGGGAAGGAAGTTTGAATATGAACGGTGAGGTAGAATAAAGAAACCTAGAGCTGTAGGGGCGACATATGTCGCCCCTACAGATATAGAAGTCGCCCCAATAGAATTGGAAAAGGCGCCAAATTTCCAGCAAAAAATTAAATGTCTACGGTGACGACAAATGTCGTCAATATAGACTTAAAGATGCAGGAATATTTCTCGATAAAAATACGAGCCTATAGGGACGATACATGTCGCCCCTATAGGTTCATTTTTGTTGCCCCTGTAGACAAAAAACACATGAGGGAAAAATTCCTGCTAAACATGGGTCTATAGGGACGACATATGTCGTCCCTAAAAATTTGGCAACCTATGGGGGCGACCTATTTTTGTCACCCCTATTAGTACAACATCTATAGGGGCGACTTGCATGTCGCCCCTATTCCTCCGTTTTTCTTGTAGTGGCGTCAATCCCAAACCCTCGTAACACTATTCATTTATCCAAAATTTAGGATAAACTTTTATTATCAAAATGCCATTTATATATTTACGAAAATATCATTTTTTTTGTAAATCTCATTTTTTATCTATTATTAGTATTATTTTTTGTTGTTGCGTTGTTGTTATTATTTTTATTTTTTTGTATTTTAATTATTGCTCTTATTATTATTTTTATTAGTATTGTTGTTGTTATTTTCCCATATATTAATGTTACAATTAATACTAATAACAACAACGTTTGTAGTATTTCTTTTTTCTTTTAATTTTTTTTTATCCCATGGGTTGAGAGGCTGCAACCAACCTTGATGCACAGACTTGAATCTAAGGAGCTCTAGGTACTGTTCCAACTAGCTCCGTGACCCAACCATGGCGGCACCATCCACCCCATTCTTGCTATGGATAAACGTGTAACTGGTGCCATTCTTGCAGTTAGAGGTAGACGTGGGTTGGGTTGGGTCAATTTTTGCCCAACTCGAACCCAACCCACTATGGTCGGGTTGATAAAAAATCAACCCAATCCAACACAATTACGAATTCAAATCCAACCCAACCAACCAAATTTCGGTCGAGTTGGACGGTTTGGGCTTTGGCTCAGTTAGTAAAAATTTTGAAAAAAAAAACTCATGAATCAATCTTTAATTTAAATCAATTATGTAAACTACAATAACCTCAAATAAAATAAATTGAACACTTGCTAATAAAATTAAAATATGTTCAATCAATATTTAAATAAGCATGTGTTCGGGTCAATGCCAAAAATTTGTTTATAAACAACACAATTTCACAAACCACTTTTTAACCATACATTTTTCTCTCTCCAATTTTCAACCATTACTTTTTACCTCAAAATCATAAATAAACAAGTTTATAAATCAAACAGTGTTACCAAACGGAGCAAGTTAAGTTTCATTATTATTAAAAAAAAAAAAGATTTTTTTATTTGGGTTGGGTTGGGTCGGGTTATTCATCCAACCCGCAACCCGACCCACCCTGACTAAAAATTTTGAAAAAAACCCGAACTCAACCCAATTTTCATGAAAAATCGACCCAAACCGATCGGGTTGGGTCGGTTTGGGCGGGTTCGGTGGGTTTGGACGTTTTTTGCCCACCTCTACATGCAGTACCCTCTTGAAAAGTAAAGACATGGTCCCCATCTAAATCCTACACCTAGATCATCAGGGCCCAAATCGATATCAATCACCGAGCAGATGATGCGAGCAATTGATTGAGTCACCACCCTAGTTCTCGACGACACCATACCAAGAATTCCCTTTCATCGCATCCATTCCCACTTGGGCCAGAGACCGAACCCTAAAAGCAAGAAACAAAGTCGTTTTGGTGGCGTGCGTCAAAACGTCATTGTATCGGACGAAAATAAGTAACAATGAATTTGTCATCAAAGTATTAAACTATATGCCAAGTGTCTAATATTTAAAATGTTATACACTTGACAGTTTTTTATTGGTTGTGAGCAAATCTTATGTTGTCTACAATGGACAACTTATCAAACCTTTTAAACTACTAGTAGATAGCACGTTCGTTGCACGTCTTACGTAATGGATGTAAAAATTATGCAATTTTTTTGTAGCAATTAAAACTATTGAGCTGTATGTGCAATTTTTCAGTATAATAACATTAAATGTTAAAAGTTATAATTACAACAAAACTTCTTTGTATACAATATTTTTTGTTAATGTCCCACATTTTTTGTTATTTTTGTTTTCAGCTTTTACTAACACTTTTGTTGTTTGCATTGAAACTCCACGTGAAAGTGCAACATATAGTTGTCCATGAGAGAATAATTGTTCAAGAAGATATATTCCAACATTAGGTATTGTTTGACCTTGAGCCTTGTTGATTGTCATTGCAAAGCACAGACGTATTGGAAATTGTTTTCTCTTGAACTTGAATGGATATCCTTCATCATTTGCTGGAGTTAACGGGATACGTGGAAGAAAAACTTGTTTTCCAGCATGTTGTCCAATGGTAATTTCTGCATGGATAATATGCTTTTTGAAATTACGACAAATCATTCTCGTTCCATTGCAAAGATTGTTTGATGGGTCCAAATTTTGTAGGAGCATCACAGGACAATTTATTTTCAAGATCAACTTGTGCGGTGGAACGCCATTTGGAAGCAATGTATTGAGGAATTCTTCTTGGTAAAACTGATTTGTATCATCTATAGCTTGATCGAAACTCACGAATTCTTCACTGTCTCCTGGAAATAGCTCAATCATCTTGTTGTTGAGGAAGTCGACATACTCATTTTTTGTTGAAAGAATTCCACGTTGTGTCATATAATCAGGAGAAGATGCATTTTCTGTTAAGCTTGGGAACACTGCATTGATTAATTGTAGCTCTGGATTGTCGACATCATCACATGTTATGACTATCTCCTTTGGTAATTTAATGAAGTCATCCTCTATGTAAGCTTCTGTTCCATTACCAAGTTGGATCAAGTATTGAGCAAATTGATTATCATTTTGAGTGCGCATGTTCTGAGTTAATTGCAGCTTTTCCATTTTCTCCCAAAGATATGACCTAACCAAACTCTAGTTAATTGTTTGTTGTCTTGTCGCTCGAGGGACGACAGGTAGCACGTGACGAAAATCTCCGCCAAACACAAAAACCTTTCCACCAAATGGTTCTGAATCTTCTAAGATATCTCTGAAAGTCCTATCAATAGTTTCTATTGTATTTTTGTTGGCCATTGGAGCTTCATCTCATATTATGATCTTTGCCTGTCGAATCAATTCCGCGATAACACTTTGCTTCGATATATTACACATTCTTGAGTCACTGGTTTGGAGGGGAATATTGAATCTTGAATGGGCGGTTCTCCCTCCTATTAATATTGATGCTGCTACTCCTGAAGTTGCGGTCGCAAGTGCTATAATTTTTTGGGATCGAACACGTGCAAGTAAAGCACGATATAAGAAGGTTTTTCCAGTACCACCAGGTCCATCGACAAAGAACATTCCTTCGTTTCCGCTGTTCATTCTTTGAAGTATGACATGGAAAGCATGTTTTTGATCTGGATTCAAATTATGCTGCTTCGATATCAATATTTGGAGTTTGAATAGATAGTTCATCCAAAATTTCCTTTGCACTATGTCGTTGCCATGGAAGATTTCAATAAGTTTAGGCAAATCATAGGCGTTTATATTTTTTCCCATAGATTGTAGAAAAAATTGCACATCTCTTAAAGCTTGTTGACCACAATATTCTGATGATTCTTCAACATTTCTTCTGTAATCTTCCGTAAAGTTGTCAAAATATGTATCCCACAATTTTCTAACTTCTATAGGTTCACAATGGACCAATAAGGTGGCAAAAAGCCTTCGAAATTCGTAAGGCATTTGAAAGGCAACTGCTTCATCCAAACATTCGACAATGCTATTTTCAGATTCCAAAATACCTCTTTCTTGTGCTGCCTTCTTAAATGTTGAATAATGTACTCCATTAACTGTTAGCAAGTCGTCAAAAGAAGTGGGTCCTTTAACATGGTTTAACACCAAACGTAAGTAATATCTTTCCCCTTCAATAGGATTTGTAGCTGCAATTCGATAGATAACATGTCCTTTCTTCGGTTCTGTCCACTTTCAACGTCTCTTGTCCCACACATAATGTTCTGGAAATTCTCTATACAGAAAATTTCTTGCTGGGACAAATTTTTTACAGCATTCAAAATACTCCGTCAACATTGTTCTTTTGACGTAATCCGAAAGAACAACTTGGGCCAAGTTCTGTTGATCCGAAAATGAAACGGATTGTTGATTTGGAAGGTGAAGCTGGAGATTTATTATAGGTGGGTACATTCCATTCAATCGAAATTCATATATTCTCCATAAAGCTTCTTGTGCGGAAACCCATCTTGCGTCTTGAAATTCTTCTATTTCATTTATGATATTAATGTCATCATCCCGCGAAATATGAACAGCTGCTCTATCATGACCTTTGTATATATATTTATATAAGTACTCGACAGCCTTTAGTCTAGAGCATAACTCAATGTTGACATGACAATTGTACCTCAAAAACAGATATGGATTGTAAGGAACTACCCACTGGTTATCAAAAATGAAATTCCTTATATGCACCTATAATTTCGAATGTTAATGAGAATGTTAAATTAATGGGATTATAGTAATACGATAGGTATATATTTGGGAAAATAATTTAATTCTACCTTATTACCATCGTTCACTCTTTTGTATATTGGATATGCATCTTTTCCTTTAATGGTTTTTGCACTGAAAGGCCTTGGATAATGGAATCTACAAACATCGTTAACCATACAAGGACTTTTAGTTCTGTGGGTTCCGCATGGTCCATGCAACATATGTTTTATGACTACGTCATGAAGAGCTGGATCAATATGTTTATCAGGAATATCTGCGCGAACATACTTCTTGTACTGGTCAGGACTTGTTATCTTGTTGCAACCTTGCAATATTATCAACATATGTTTATGCGGTAGACCTCTTTTTTGGAACTCAACGACGTATACATAAGCAGCAACCTTTCCAAATATTTCCTTTTCAAAAAGTTGGTCTTTCAAATCCATTAGTTTCGCTCTAAATATTCTTGATGTTAGATCAGGCATGTCTTGAGGACGTTGTCCTTCTTTTAGTTCTCTTTTAATTTCATTCTATTCTGCATTGCAAGTCATTGTTATGAAAAGATCGGGTTTACCAAACCTTTGGACCAATGTCATAGAATTTAGAAAGCGAGTACGCATATCCCTAGGTCCTCCAATAAATGAAGATGGTAAAACTAATCTTTTTCCAACTTTATCTCCCCTTGTCTCTCCTTCATTTACCGTGTTCACAATTCCTTGATATAGCTCTGATCTAATTTGCGATTGGTGTTTTTTGAAAAAAATCAAGCATTGTCTCTCAATCTTTATGTACATATCGACACAATACTGTTGCAGTAATCTTCCAACTAAAAGAATTGTTGATTTGACATTTGGCCTTATCTGTAGCTTGTAGCAGTAGTATTCACGGCATGACACATTTGAGGAGTCATTTTTTGAAATTGCTGTGTCAATAGTAGACATTTAATATTAATTAATTCAGAAGGTGACTTGTATTATATTTATAATTAATTGAACAGATTTTCAAATATATAAATATTACTTGGACATTCCCTTGAAATAATGTAATCAATCGAATCAAGAGTTGTTTCACGATCTACATTGTTAGATGTACTTGCAACATTAGCTTGATTATTATGTCTTCCCAGTTTTCTCTTTATATCTTGATGCCATCTTGGTTCACCGCGTGCAAAGAGCAAAGGATACTGTAGTGAATCATAACAACTAAAATAGTGTTTGATTCTGTGGCGGCTTCCTGAATGTGCATACACAACTATGTCCCTCTCAAATGGTATATTTACATTATTCCCTTCTATCCAGATAGCGCCAACTTGATCAATGGTTGGAGCATTGTAGACACGTTGATCTAATGCAACCTTCCCAACTATATGAATATGTACATCTTCAATTGGTGAAAAGTCCCTTAAACTTCGGAAGAGTTTGACATATGCATTGCATTCTAAAATGTCTATCAACTTTGTCATTATAGAATCACTGAGACCAGCATCTTCTAATATTCCAATTCTATTTCGTAGTTCATTATCTGTATTGTAAAAATATAGTTGGAAAATTTTTGGTCGATCTTGAGGCAAAAGTGCTGGAAGATCATGATAAATTTGCCCCTGTACTCTAAATGTGTAAATGCCTTTGTTTGAGGTTGCAAGGGCCTTATCGAGATTTACTCCAAACGAAGTGAATGAAAAGATATTGTTATAGGCCCTAATGTGTTTTTGGAAAGAAAGTGATTATTCTGATTGCGAGGAAAACAAATGATATAAATCTTCGGGCACATCAGGCTCCACAATTTGGATCTGGACATAAAAGTGAATATTTGAATTTCATGTTAGTACAAAATATAAGTTTAAGAATTAATTTATGTGATATTCTATGGTTTGTAACATGTACCTGACCATTGTGGCAACAGAATGTTGGTGGCTCGTGTTCAAATTTTTTTGCATTGCAATACACGCATGATGTAATAATTGCCAATTCGTGCAATGGAGAACGTATAGGCTCGTAGAAGCCCTGTCCTGTGAATTTTTTTTCTTTGAGATTAGTTTAGTGAAGTAACATTAGCGTTGTAGATTAATTGTATTAAGTTCCTGTTTGATGGAGATTAAAATTAGATTTGTTTTTGGAGATTTTGATAAGTTAATGATGTGTGTAATTGAAAACTTTTGAATCCTATAAAATATGCGATTGAAAGTGATTGTTGACTTTAGCTTAAATTAAATCTGTATTTTAATTTGTGCCAAATCGGGGCTAAAGGATAATGTAATGAACAAATAAATATTAATAAAAGAGGTTAATTTATGTTCATACCTTCAACTTCATATGAATTGTGTTGGCCTGACATAAATGTGTTTCTTTTTCTACTTCCGCAACTATTGTTCTGGTCAAAAAGTCTTTTTCTTTTCGATTCATTGGACTGTTCAATTCTTTTTCTCCTGTCTTCTAGTGAGAGTGTTGCATACTTGTTTTTCTTATTTTGCTTTCCCATGTCTGTGGTATAAAGGAAAATCGTAAAACATGAGAATTTTGAAGTTAATAAAGTAGTGTTGTGTATTAAATAATTTTTCATATAACCAAATGAAAACAAATAAGGATACCGAAGACCATTCATGGATTTTATAGCAAATTTCCTTACCAGAGTAATGAATCACAAGCTTTTTGTTCATTAGGAAATCACAATAGTTTCACTATATGAACTGAGCCATCATGTGTACTTAAATCCTTAATAATCCAAATATCTAACAATAATGTTCTAAATTACAGTTCCCTTAAGAAGAACGACACTATCTTCCTATACTATACTATACGTTATCATTATCATCATCATCTAAAAAGGATGGATCGAGGAGAATCTTTTGAATACCTATTTTATCCCCTTATATCTAGCTATATACCCAATATAGACTTACACCTATTTCATAGCATTAAATAATTTATTACGTTAATTAATTTATTGTTAAGAATTACATTGTTATAATGTAATTTCATATTTTTATACAATTTCATTTATTTGGATTAAATTAACTTACTACCAATATTTTATAATGTTGTAATAAAATTTCATATTATTATTCCATATGATTACACTTTTTATTTATTTAAAGTTTTTGTCAAGAAGCAATCCAACTGGTTCTACTTAGACTCGAATCCATCAACATTGCCTAAGGTTCTTCAGAAGCAGAATTCACTGAAATAGCCATTAAATAGGAGCAAAAACTCATCCAAAAATTCTTCACACACGTCTTCATATTTTTCTACTATTAAAAAATTAATTACCTTAAAAATCATAAATAAGTCAATTTATAATCATAAATAATTTAAACAAATTAATCAACATTTCATCAAACAAATAACAGGAGAATGGGGGTGTGGTTAATGTTTTGGGGTGATATGATTTGAATTCTTTCCCATCATATTTCTATTTTCTTGATTTTGATTTTAAGAATATTTTTCTATCCTAACAACACTGCAATTATATTGCTAATGAATTTCAAATTTAAACACATTTAGACTAATAAAATCCAATTCAAACAAACAATATAAAACCAACCATGTGAAAATTAACCTTACTTAGCTGGTGATCAAATATCTTGATAATCACCAAGAAAAAGTCACTGTCAATGTTTCTAGTAACATTCCCTGCAACCACCACATCTTTTGTCATTCTCGATAAGTTTGTTTCCACCTCCCCATGGATATCCTCCTCAAACCAACCTTCCTTAAGCATCTAAATTTACATATCACTTGTCTGAAATGCCTCAAAAAAGTGAAACAAAAGCAGACATTACAACATCAAATGGTCACCCTTTTTTATTAAAAAAAAAAAAAAAATCAGCAACTTTTTCAAATAAAATTAAGGGAAATATTCGATTAAAAATTCGGGGAATACATATTCCAGGAATTTAATTTATATCTCTATATATATAACATCATAAACAAATCCATAAACCTCAACCTTTTATTCCTTATTCAACACAATTGCTAATATTCAAAACCATAGATTAGTAAACTCTCCAAATATAATAGACAATCAAATTAAAGTGAACTTTTTTGGGAAAAAAACAATGTCAGAATACATACAAAACACAACTTCTTAGTGCTCTTGATACAATTCATAACATAAGAAAGCATTAACATGCATCTTTTGCATAAATTGAAAATCAAAAATTTAAAATAATTTGTTTATCCAAGAGATTTCTAAACTCATTATTTTCTATGAAAGCTAATGTTTATTACAGATCAATGACATCAAGTTAGAACCTTAAGAAAGTTAACTACCATATAAAAATATTGTTTCTCGGGCTTCTTTATTTTTAATCTCTAAATTGCTTCAATTTTGACTTTTTCAAATCTCAAATGAGAAGGTATGTATTTTTCTTCTTCTATATTAATGAAATGGATCTTTCAAAAAAAAAAAAAAAAAAAAAAAAAAACCTCTACAAAAAACGCTTATTATTGCATAAATATGATGTGAACCAAATCAAGAAATAACCAAGATCATGACATCTGAATTAGCTTCATTACCAATTATGGTTAAATTCAAGCTGCCCATAACAGGAAATAATAAAAAAGAAACCACGTGAAGCATTGTATTCAAGAATAGATCTAAAATGCTTGTACAAAATACACAATTAAACACACAAAAATAACAATTTTTTTTTCAAACCTGGCCGAATAAAATTCTAATTTTAACTAGAAATTTACTAAGACAATTCTATTGAACAACTGATTCCACTATGTTGTCCCCTCCCCCTCTTCGTCCTACCTCAGCGTCCATTATCACTTATCATTTAATTTATAGTCAGAGAAAACAAATGTTAGTCAGATTGCAAAATACATATAAAAGTAGAAACCTCAAAAAATAATTTCATCAAGTAAAAGCTAGATCTCTAGAAAAACATGGAGCAATCAGGGGAATGTCAACTCTTACAATTTTTTTTGTCATAATAATACATTTCTGCTTTCTTACAAAACTATACATCATCATCTTGAGGATAAAACTTTCAAACGACTGTGTGAATAGAAAATCAGACTTGACGGAAAGAATCTGAGCCCCATAGCCTTTCTTCGATTTCTTCAATGGTAACTGGTGGTGGGCCGGTGGCTACTTGGATTCGGGTACTCTACAACAATGCCTGGCAGCATAGTCTATGTTTCTTTTAGGTAAATGAAAAAAGCTTACAAATTGTTAATATTGTTGATGTAAGGGAGAAGATGGAGAACCAAGGTTGGGAATTAGAAGAGCTACTTGACCTAGAAATGGGCTACCTAATTCAATTATTAAAATTCAGTAACTTATCAGATTGTTCTGTATTCAGTAGCCAATCAATTTCTCTTTTTATTGTATTTCAGTTATATATAGTGTATTTAATGCTATTTTGGAATTTTTTTGGAAAAACTAATTGACGTCCAGTTGAAAAAATTGCTATGTTTGTAATTTTTTGGGATTCTTAGTTTATTATTAAGTTTTGAGAAATGTTATCCAACAATGGAAACTTCGTTCTTTAGTCGGAATTTGAACCATTTACTACATCTATTCTAAAGTCAAATCTCACCAAGCCTACTGGAAATGGAGTTCAGTTCCTAAATAGATTGAGGGATAAAAGGATAGTGAGCTAACGGAGAACAAAGTCATAGTAGGGGTCGGAGGTGGAGTGTCGGAAAGAACTATTGTCTTCCCCGCCGGAGGTCGTGATAGTTCTGTTGGTAAGCATATATGCAAGGTGAAGTAGGGAAGGGTCTCTGTGGGGCATAAGAAAGTTGGGGTTGGGACTTGGGAGATGAAATGAATATAGTGTGGCTGTTGTTAGGACTTGGGTGATCAATTGAACAAGGTGTAGATGCAGATGGGGCTTAGGAGATTACTAATTATATATATATATATATGTTTATATATCGTCCTTAATGATGATTAAAGTCAAAATATCTGATTTTTAAGCTTTGTTTTGTAATGGAGATTTTAGAAGAATTGTAGAATTTCGAAATAAAATATGTAGTTTTTTTAAAAGTTGTTGATCCCATAAAAATGCGTGATTCAAAATTAATTTAAGGGAAAGCGAGGAAAAAAAAATTAGGACCAAACATGCTCGGAATGAGTATAATGAAAATCCCACTTCTTTTTATGTATTTCCTACTTTAAAATAGGATGAAAGAAAAAAAAAATTGTGCTTTAAACAAGCTTAAATGTATGATGGAGCCTGGACATGTCAGTAGTTGGAAGCTATATGAAGTCAAGAATATGGTTGATGGTTAATGTGCTCTTGTGCTGTTTGTTTCCCAAATCGGTGCTATTGCACTTTGAAAACAACTATTGCAGACATGCAAAGTGAGTTTTCGCATTGTCATTTATTGTACCAATATCAAATGTAGAATATCCAGTGCTTTTTGTCACATATTTGTGGAGGAGTGCTAGAGAGGTGCTACTATAGTAGTAGGAGAAGGTATGGTAGGATCATTTAGCACCTAATTAAATAATTGGTAACTGAAGAAATACATATTTAATCTTGTGATAGAGCTTTGTATTTGCCGAAAAGTCTGTATTTTATATCTTCTTAGCCAATGGAGAATGTTTGAAAAAATAAAAATAAAAAGGCTATTTGCAAGAAGTTGTCACAGTGAAGATTAACATGAAATGGAAAAAGGAAGTGAACTTCAGAAAACTATAAGTTCTAGTAAACTATCATTATCAAAAGAAAAAAAAAAGAATGAATATCTTGTTTGTTTAGAAATGGGACTGGCTCTATAAGGACATTTATATTCGATTGAATCTGTATGTAAGGGAGATGGGGCCATGCACTGAAGTTTTAACTTTTTTAATCTTGTGCACGGGGTTATTGTTTTCTAACTGCATTATTGGTGCTGAAATATTTATTTATTTATTTATTAAATGTCATTGAGTCTAGAAATTTACTTTTTGGGTGCATGAGTTGGTGGCAATTCTTTATAAAATTCAGTTGATCCTTAGGTTTGCATGGATCACCGCTGTAGGATATTGATTGTGTAGCCATCGTGTGCATCTTTATCTACAACTTCTCATGACCTTGGTGTGAAGTGCCATGTCTATTTTACTCTCTTGTACAGGTAGGATGAAAAATAAATTATTTTACGACATTTCAACTAAGTTTTGGACGTGTTAACTAATGAACTCAAATATGTATTATACCATGCTAAGTCAAAAAATAATCATCACTCAGTAATTTTAGTGGTCCAGTCTCATTCGAAGAAAACGAAGGTGTGCAATAGTTTGTTTGATCCAAATAATTCTATCCAGTAGCTTTCTCAGATTGTGTGACCTAAATATATCCATAAATTCCTCTCAATTTTTCTTCTACATGTGATAACCAATTCATGAATCTCAATTTATTCTATTCATTTATTCTTTCCCCCTGTATATAATTCATTCATTTTAGCAATCACATTCACATTCCATACTTATTTTGTCGTGTGCAATTTCTTAGTAGCCTTTTCAAGTGTTGTTCCTTCTTCAAAATATTTCAAGAACAGTTTGAAACACAATAAATTGCTTACAAATTAAGATGGAAAAAAATAGTTGAAGAAGCTCATAGTCATTGAATAAATTCATTCAATTCATAAGCCTAGAACTTTAGTTTTGGATAAGTTCAAATAGACATTATGGATTTAATGGAAAACAAAAGCAACATAATAGAATATATCACAACGAACTACTTTTCTAGTTTTATTTTCTTGTTCTTTTCAAACACGCGGCTGCAAACTTCCTTTGATTTATTTGCTCCATTTGAATCTTTCTATACCTCTTGCACCACAATTTGTTTCTTAGCTCTATCACTCCGACCTTTATTGTCCATCTTCACCAAAAACTTGTAGTTCTTATCATCGAGCAACACCATATTTCTGTACTACACACTTTTCTCCTTTTGTGCCTGTCCAAAACAATAAAACACGTGTATGAATTGGATGACGTATCAATAGAAGTTGAAAAATTTAGAACTGTTAATTACCGTTAGTACTTCTCTAGCATATTCGACGACTTCACAGCCAACTAAACTTTCTGCATCATCAAATAAAGTGATAAATGCTTCAGTGTCACCATCAGAGACAATAAGCATTAAAAGATATTTTCTTATGAACGATGCATGCTGATCATTGCATTGATGACAGAAAGCAGTAGATTTATCTCCAGATGGATAGACCCTTGAATTGCAAGAATTACAATTCTCGAACCACATATTATTCTTGTTTAGCACTTTCTTGATTTTCCCTATAAATGAGCAATATAAATCTTCAACACTCCCAACAACTATCTCATTCAAGGTTACTATTCGTGATTCTTCCATTCGCTTAAATGGGGGCAGGAGCATTTGAAAGTCATTTTCACTTTTCACACTCAAGATCCTACAAGTATATGCAGATTTTGCTATAATAATACTTTTAAATAAACACAAAGAAATTGGAATGAACATTTGCAAGAATATTAGTAAATTTATACCTTTCCTTTATTTTTGTCACTTCATCTACATTTGGATTTGTCAATATATAACTGCATTTCGATGTGGACAAACCAACTTCACCTGCATAAGAGGGCTGAGTTATTTCATTGCAATAATATTCTAATTTACATATAATTTGATGTTTTCATGAACACCTTCGTAGATGCTTGCTTTAATGTTGAATGCATCAATTGTTGTAATGCCTTTAACATTGTCATCTAGGTATTGTCCTTCATTCTCAGCCATGTCTCCCAACAAAGTTAGCTTAATTGTTTCCAGGCTGCCAAATAAAAGGTAATCATCTAGATTGAATTATTTACAATTATGAAGTAAACAAATATAATTTTAATGAAGAAAGCAATATGTTCTGCAACGTACCTGCCATTCATGAGTATGATTTCACGCTTTTGAACTCCCTTGCTTCTAATAACAAAAATAGCCTTCACACTAATCGCTGCCCCTATAATATCTGGGGAAAAATTGAACCTATTAGTTTAAAATATAAATATAGAATGCATCAAATTTGCAAATGAAGATATAATACCTAGCAATTTCCCTTCGGCTACAAAGTCTGAGATGTTGGAGAATTCTATATGACTTAAAGTTGAAATACTAAAAGGAATGAAGTCCTCAATTTCCTCCACCTCAGTCTTTGTTGTAAAGGTAAGTTCAATTTCATTGTTCACATTGAAGTATTGTGGATTAATTGCTCTTATTTTCCCATTTCGAACTCGGTATGATCTTCCTCTCTCAAGCAATGAAAAGAACTTTTCAATTGTGTCTTTAAACAATGTAGCCTGGATCTTACTTCCCTGGGAAAATCTTAGCACATCAGTACAATGACATCAGTACAATTAGTGAAATTTCTGTAAGAAAAGTAACGGAGAATTCTAATTCTAATATAATAAAACATTGCAAATACCTCTGCATCACATAAAATTAGTTTTAGGACTTCAACGGGGCCATTCTTGTTGCTGTAAGTTTCAATGGAACCTTTTCGAAGTATGGATACTTTTATAATCCATTCTTCTTCAAATGCAGTCAATTGACTTATGGAAATATCATCGCAATCATTGTCCGATGATATCAATCCTACAAATATGAAAACAAATTTAAGCTATCAAAACCAATACATATACATTTAGAAAAGGAGAAGTTTATATATTCCAAGCTAAATTTCGTACTCATTTCATTTTGTTGATGAACTGATGAATTAGACATCACTTCTGTAACAATTTTTTAGGCTGATGCATTTGGCTTTCATGTTATCAAGATAAAATACAATGTTAGCATTAGTTGTGGTGTGGGGGTGAGGGAAGGGGGGGGGGAATAAGAGTCAATAATATATTATCAAACATGCTTAAAATAGGTAAAACTACTAAACAAACTTTAAAGTTAAAGCAAAATAAAAAAACAACCCCATATAGTTTTATTTTAGAAATTACGGGAAGTAAAAGGGCAAAATTTTTTAATCCAAATCCAAAATTTCTCAACACTCAAAATCTCAAAATAGCAAAAACAAAGGAATGAGAAATCCCATGTTTACCTCAAGATTACGTGACATGTCTTCCACCTGTTCAATGATGCCTTTGTTATTTTGCGCTACAACAAACAATATATATATAGAAAACAAAAAAGTTATTGTAACCAAATGTGGAAAAGAATAATAAGGAAACGAAAATATACAGGAAATAGAGAGAAATAAGATAAATCTATACACCCATTTTATTTGCTTTTATCTCCAACCAGTTACGAATGTGTATGAAAAACAATTATCATTACCTTATAAAGTATAAATATTGAGGTTTGAATTAAATGTCCTTGAGGAGTTAAGGAAAAGAAAAGGCAAGAAACTAATTGTTTGTAAATGATTTAATTAATGAATTAATATGAAATGTAACTCCCATAAAGTGCTTGAGGAGTTAAAGAAATGAAAAGAAAAATAAATAAATACATGTTAAATATCCTATACTGATATTTATTGGAACTAATGATGTGTTCAGTGTTAAAGAAAAATCAAAATCAAAATCAAAATTAAAAAAAAAAATCACAAAAAACATTAAGGAATTTTTTTTTTTTAATAAATTCTGATACTTCAAACACAATATAATTTTAATATTTATAATGGAATGAAAGCATTCTAACATACCTGCTCAGGCATCTGATATGACTTCATTTTTTCATTTGCCTTGATATTAAATTTTTGCAAGTGATCTTAAGTAGTTCCACAAATTTGTGCTATGACAAATTAATTAATTGTCTCAGTAAACAAAATAGATCGAGGAAGGGAAAACCTAAACATTTACATTCTATGCAATTTGAGTACTCCATTTCAATAGTCTATCAATGTGATGCTATGTTACGATGAGTTAGCATGCTAATTTAGGCTCTCTTTGTTTTAAATTTTTTTTTTTAAAAACATATTTTTTTATATTTTCTATGTAAAATATGTGATTTAAAAGTAGAAAAAAAATATGTGCGGTTAAAGAATGATTTGAAAAATAGTGTTGTAAAAAACATATTTTTAAATATGTTTGTCAAACAGAAGCTTAGCAACTTCACAAGTATCATTTTAATTAACATTTACCCAAAAAATGTATCAGGCATATAATGTGAAAAAGATCAACGATATTCTCCAACTTGCAAACTAATGTGACACCATTAAAAGGAGAGAGTTGTCCTCTGATTAATGATGTGCAGCATGCCTTATAACTTAAGCATAGTAAGGAGCCACCACCCTCTATTTTCTGAGAGGAGTAGTGAAATCTGTCCCTACTTGCATTCCTTATTAGTATGAACAATATAAATAATAAACATAGCAAGACAGAGTTTTCCATAATTTGAATCTGAGATACATGATAACATTTTCTTATAAAATGCTTATCAGAGATCATGTACCTTTTAGTGCCAATATTTGAGTATTGGGGTTCATAAGAGTAGAATCTGCAGTAATGGGGTGCCTCATCGACTGCGTTTGCACGAACACATATGTACTTATTGGATTCCATTGTCACATTCGTAAAAGTGATGAACTGAGCATTGATACCTATGCTAAAACTACATGTACTCAAATTCCAAAACCAGTGTCACATATCTGAAATTAAATTGCACAATAAGATCAAAACAGTAAACGTAAGCTAGTCATGCAACTAAAAGACTGTCAATTTACCATACCAAACAACTACCAATTCAAATTTAAATAATATAAATTATAACAGCAACCAAACTGGTGAAAATCAATTGAATTTGACAAATTCAGTAATTAACAATAGTTAGTGGGCAATACCTATTTTTGACACAATAAATATTAGCACCAATCAAAAAGTATAGAATCTAAAGACTATATTTCTAAATAAAAATTAACAAAATTTACAAATAATAGCAATTATTCTTCAAATAGGAAAAAAAAATCATTTAACCAATAAACAAAAAGAACACATAGGCATAAACTAAAAGACTGTCAATTTACCATACCAAACAACTACCAATTCAAATTTAAATAATATAAATTATAACAGAACCAAACTGGTGAAAATCAATTGAATTTGACAAATTCAGTAATTAACAATAGTTAGTGGGCAATTCCTATTCTTGACACAATAAATATTAGCACTAATCAAAAAGTATAGAATTTAAAGACTATATTTCTAAATAAAAATTACCAAAATTTACAAATAATAGCAATTATTCTTCAAATAGGAAAAAAAATATCATTTTACCAATAAACAAAAAGAAAACATAGGCATAACACATTTTAATTTAAAAAAAAACACACATTTCATCGTAAAGTTTTTAATTGGATATTACACATCTTTCAGCACTAAAATCCAATATATAACCCAATCAAGTCAAACTATATGTAAGTTTTAGTGAAAAAGAAAAAAAAAAAAAAAACACATTTGATCATAAAGTTTTTAATTGAAACTTGGTTTAGAACCCAAAACCCATAACAAAATGGCAGGCCTTGAAGTGGACCAGTTGCTATTAAATTTGAGATCTCCCTATTGTCTTCATTTATGAAATAATTATTACTTTCAGTTTCTAAACATTAGTGAAGCGTGAAATCGAAAAACAAAGTTTGAGGGAGAGAAATTTAGAATGATACAGAGCATAGAAATTTAATAATATTTATGACAGGCGAAAGGAAATTCCAACCATAGAAGAAACTATAAAGAACAATAGATGACCTAATAAACTTATCAACAACAACAGTAAAATTGCTTGGAGAGAACTTGGTCCATATTACTATTGGTGAGAAAAATCTCAAATATTCACTTGTAATCTTCCCTCCCTAGGGTAAAAGCTGCACAAAATTTGTGTTATGTCACCATACCATGATTTAGGGCAAAAAAAATTTCATAGGAAACTTTGAAACTCAAATTTCAAGGATATTATTTACCTCGGCATACTTGAGGCCAAGAGGAATTAAGAACTTATAATACTTCTCCTTGTAATCCCTCTAATTGATGACATCGTGTAACGGGGTAAGGTCCCTGTAAATAGTTAAACATTATAGATATTTACTCCCCAAGATATAAAAAATTTGATGAGATTAACGAATATATACTTGATATCAATATAGATGGTTGGTGTTGGATTATCAATCAACTACTGAAGATTTATTGTTCATGATGTATGCATATTCACAACCATCACTTCAGATCTTTAATCAGTTTATAGCTATTGATGAATTATATCACTTTCTATCTATTCCTAGACTTGAAAGAGACGATTCTGAAAGTCAAAGAAAGGAAACCAGAGAGCTTATGGTACAATGTTGTTCATGCTATCAGTGATGAAAAAATTGGCTCAAAAAATAGGTAAATCAAATTCTGGTGCTTCCAATTTAGATTCATCAGATTAATAGTCAGACATACATACATAAAAGAGGGTTCTTCTTCCCAATTTTCATTTTCTAACCAAGTGAGTGGCAGTAAAATATACTGAACAAAAGCAATTTAAGGATAACTCGAAATATATATAATTATATACGCGAAAGGTCTCATATTGCTTTCTAAGCATCAAGAATTCCTTAACCCATGACACACAAGCTAGACTATTTCTAATGACAAGAATCAGCATCGCGAATTTCATAGATGAAAATAGTGTAATATATAAGTATAAAAATCCAATGATCCAGTTACAGAATGAAATCGAGATTTTTCTAATATACCTAAATAGTTTTCTCTATTCGTAATACCTAAATGGGGAAGAGTTTAGTGATACCCATACATGCCAAAGTGGAGATAATATCTTGCGAAATCCCAATCTTCGCGATCTCGAGCCCATCATCCACAATTTTCTGGTTCGATTTCTAGGGTAATCAAAGGGGAGAGGGGCCGTCTAGTTTGTAGATAGCGGATGCATTCTTGCGAAATCCCAAGGTTCAAGAACTCGAGCCATCATCCGCAACCCCCCTCCATGCTCTCCCGTCATCGACACATAGAAATCAGCCACCGCATTATCAGTCCATAAGGCCCAAGACGGTACAGATGCGTCTGGTTTGTAGATAGATGGATCCATTAGATTTTAGGGTAGAAATAGGCAGTGTCACATTTTCAGGTTCGATTTCTAGGGTTATGAAATGGGAGAGGCGCCGTCTGCTTCGTAGATAGACTGGAGGATGCGTTATTTTTTTTCTTAATCAGATAGACTGGATGCGTTAGATTTTAGGGTAGAAGTGTGCAGGGTATAATTGGTTTAGATAAAATATATGAGGGCAAATTGGTCAAGTAAAAGATTTCTCCCTATCTACACTTTTAAGTAGTAGTGATAGTGATCGTAATCGTGATGATAATTGTGGGTGTAAAGGGAGAATACCAAAGAGTTTGGTAAAACTTCGAACACCAATTACCCTTATATAATAACTCACAAGTAAGTATAAGTGCGGATTAGACGTTTAAAAAGCCCACGAATCAAATCATAGAAAGTAATTACAAAAATCTGAGAAAATTGTAATTTTAATTGATATTTACTAAGTGCGGTCGAAGTTAGATAAATTGAGAAAGCGTCTGCGAGTACTTAATGGGATGATTAAAGATGCGTTCCTTGACATTGCCCATGTTTGGGCTCCATTAAAAAAAAAAATTTGAAGAAAAATGTATTTTGAAATAGTAAGATGACGTTCTTTTTGTATTTCATTTTCTGTTTTTATTTTTGAAAACGTTTTTCTAAAAATGAAAAATTAGAAATCATGTTCTGTTTGAAATTTTGCATATGCTACTTTGATTATTTGTAATTAATATTCTTGTTGATTAAATTATAAAAAAAAAAATTGTCTTTTGAAGATTTACTTTCTATTAAAAGAAATTAGTTTATCTATTTTTTATTTGACTGATTTAATAATGACTAGAACATTTTATAAAAATAGATAAAGTCATTAATGATCAAGTCTAAAAAATATTATAAGAAATTAACTTATATAATTATTGTTGCCACATTCTTGTTCAAGTCACAATTAAACAAGAGTCCATGTAAACAAAATAATCATTGAAAGAGTTTGACTCAACAAAATGGATGCAAGTGATCTGAAACCAAAATAATCACACATAGAGTCCTTGTTCAAAGCATTTTTTGAATTATTACCCTAAATGTAGAGTTTATTGATCCAACCTCATACATAAAAGCAAAATAACTCATATTTATAATATTGGAATTCTATGTTTTTTGTAATTTTTTTGCCAAAAAAAAAACTAATGTTTTTTGCCGACACAATAACAACAAGGATTTTCGCTGAATTTTTTTGTAATGTTGAGTTTAATAAAACTTTATTCTAGGCTTAGTTCCAAGTTAGGATAAGTCTAAAAAAAACGTGTTTTCTGCGTTTTGAATTTTTTTTTTTTGAAATACACTTAAAACGTCCAAATACGAGGTTTTGGGCGTTTTGCATTTTGTGTATAATTTTTTTCCCTAAAATTCTTTTTCGAAAATAGTAAAGAGAATGTATTTTTAATGTTTTCAAAAATAAAAACAGAGAACGATCTCAAAACAGCAAAGAGAACATGACCTAATTTTTTTTTTGAAAAATATATGATTAAAAAGAAGGAAAAGTTTTTGATTTACATGTAATGTATATTTGAAAATGAGATAGATAAATACATCCTGATTAGAATGGAACCCAAATAGGGGATAAGACCTTAAAAAAATAACATAAAATAAATCAAGCCAAGTGTTTGGGATGGTAACGAGGCGGGGGCTGGGGCGGGTTGGCGTGCCCCAATCCCCTCCCCGTCTCAGATAATTTGCCCCGCATCCGTCACATGCCACGCTTAAAGGCGAGGCAGGGCGCGAGGCAGTGCGGGTCAAAAAATCGCCCCATTTAGTGAACCATTTATATTAGTGAGATGGGGCGAGTTTCATAAAACTAAACTATCTTGAGTCAAAACCAAATCACGATCTTCACACACACACAAAAGGGTTCCCACTTAGTGATAAAATTGGTTGTTGTCATTATATACTGCATCAATAAAATTGCTTGAAGAAAGTAATTAGTCATCAAAATTGCAGTTTTTCTTGCTGCAACTAACAATGTTGGATTGGAAAGATATATAGTAAGCTACAGTACACTAGAGAAGATTGAATTAATTTCTTTAGGAGATTGATTTATTTTCTTTGATCTTTCTTATCTGCCTTATACTTCCATAATTTATTTTTATATTCAAAGTCATTCCACTGAATGAATAATTTTGTCTTACAATTAACTAAAAATGAAGGAAATGTAGAATAAAATAAAGATTAAGAATAAAATAGTGAAGGATTCTGATGCGAACCCCTTCGGTGCGTTGACCGAAAATTCCCACAACAATTTTAATACCAACCCAAGAAAGCTAAAGTGGTAAACAAATGGATAAACACCTTAACCCAAGTTTAATTCTAACCCAAAATTCAAGGATTAACAAACCCTAGCCCAATGGGGGTCACTTAAACAAATTCCAAGGTGGCGGAAAATAAACAACAACACAAGAATAACAATACTCAAGCAAAGTTGATTAAATTCCAAGAAAGTAACAAGAACAAAGGAGGTTTTAACCTTACCTCAAAGGGGGTCTTCAAGACCTAGCTCTCAAGAGCAATTTTCATGACATGCCAAGTTATTCTTTACAAATGAAGAGAAATGTAAATATAATGTACAAAATGGGAAAAATGTGCAATTTCGGTATTTACAAGAAAAACCCCGTTTTTGTGGAAATTGCAAGAAAACCCCTTTTTTTTGAAAAATGAGGTGTTTCGGTCGACCAACTGGTCGACCGAAATTATTTCGGTCGATCACCGGGTCGACCGAAAGGGGACTTTCGGTCGACCGCCACTCAGCCGAAAGCGACTGAAGCTGGGTAAAAAATTCCTCTGCAGAAGATCGGTCGACCGGAAGAATGTTCGGTCGACCGAAACTTGGCTGAACTCAAAACTTCTCATTTTTGGTTCCAACTTGATTCTTAGCTTCTTTTCTTGATTTATTCACATTGTTTAGCCTCGAATATTGAACCTCTTCGACGTCGAATCTTGTCGTGGGTCCCACTGGCACGCGCATCGAGGTTTGACTTTCTCGATTCTCATCATTCCCTCTCTCTTGAAAATGATTCGACCTCGAATCTTGCTTGAGTGCACTGTCGTGAGACTCCTCGAACTTTGATCTTGCAACATTGTGTACCACAGGTTCATGCAATGAAGTTGGACCTTCGCGATTCTCATCATCTCCTCCATCTCGAAAGAGATTCGACCACGAATCGGCACCTACAATAAAAAATAGAAAATTCAGACACAATAAATGTAACTGAAATTTCATACTCACCGTGTAAAATCAATTTGTAGGCGTTGCGAAGAACTTGAGAGGTGCCAACATCGCAGGGTAGCATTTTGGATTTTATTCGATTGTGAACCCGTTCTCTCCTTGAAAAGAACCATTTCCAACCACCCGGATCAAATACGAATCGCCTCCTACCATGGTTGGCATTGGACATACATTGTATGCCAATCCCCTCAGATGGAGGCACGGGCCTCCTGCGAAGGGACTTAACCAGATTTGCTTTGTTATGCCCACCTATACTAACATTTCCATCAATAAATATGTGCATAAAGTTCAACAGAGTTAATAGGATAAAGTCACAAGCATCTTTAAGTGGAGAAAACTTGCTAATATGATGAACAATTAGATTATAAGCAAATTTAACAACCACAAAATTAGCACCAATTTCGTGCAATTGCACAACTTCCTAAAAGAAAATATTAGCTATGTTGATGGCCTTGTTGGTTTCGATATATGCAATCAAATGCGACGTTTTAATACTCCTACCAACAATCACAAAAATAGTATCATTTTCTTTTTTTATTCCAAGTAAACCCACTATAAAATTCATAGAAATAGCAGTCCAAGGTTTACTCAGGATGGGCAAATATGCATGGAATTCTTGGGGCAAAAACTTGAGTTTAGCCAGTTTGCAAGTTCGGCATGTACTACAAGTGCAAACATGTTCAACACCAAGCTTCAAAGTAGGCCAATAAGATTGATCGCATAATACCCCTAAGACCCCGTTGATTTTAAATCGCCCCATCAAACAACTATCATGTGCCTCTCCCATTAGAAATTTGCACATGGCACATTTAAAAAGAAACAATCTAATTTTCCAAAACAAATAATTATCATGCCCATAGAATTCATCAAAATATCGCTCACAACATGATTCATAAATGTTTAATAAATTAGGATTATTAACATGCATGCCCTTAACATGTTCAAAATAAAATGAGGGGGCATCAAGAAATGTTAGAAGTGAAGTCCTATTATCACCAAGACATCTCAATAAATTTCTCCCATGGAATCCCCTAGCTAGAAATTTCTTTAGAGAGCAAATATGCACGTCAAGCATATTTTCACAAAATAAGGATTCAACGTGCCCATGAAATGTACTATATGCAACACTTTCACACAAGGATTTGGTACTTATGCAATTGGGCACATGCAAAAAGTTGCATTTACAAATTAAGCACTCATCATGACAATGATTCCTACCACATGTGACATTTTCACAAGTCAACAACACACTTATCAAATCTATATCAAGATCATACAACCCTCTAATGTATTCAAAACACAATAACCTTGCATTTAAAGAATTGTTAGGAGCATACCTCCTAAATGTTGCATTGGTTATCTCATTTTCTTTACCTCGGTTGTACTCGTTGTTGTAGGAAAATGTTTCCATGAATTTCTTCCATAAGGCATGCTTTTGGAGTTCTTTTTTGCCTTGATAAGTTGGCCTCACAATTTCCTGCAACAAAGACATGACAAAACTAGGGAGGGAAGTATTAGAGTACTCAAGAGTAAAGAACATTTCGGGGTGATCTTTTCTCTCAATTTTCTGGGTGTCACTCATCACTTCCTCACCTTTTTCTGAGGTAGAATCCTCAACCCTCGGTTCTTCTCTCACCTCTCCTTTTTCTGGAGTCGTGACTCCAACCCTCATCGCCTCTCCTTTTTCTAGGGACGTGGCCCCAACTCCCATGCTCTCATTTTTGTTTTCTTTCTTCTTCTTCTTCTTCTTCTCTTCTTCTTCATTTTCTTTTTCTTTCTTTTTCTCATTTTCTTCCTCAAATTCCTTCTTGAGCTTCATTTGGTCTTTGCATACCTCTTCCGCGCTCAAAGATAGGATCACAACCTTTTTCCCATCCATTTGGAAGCTACACCGGTTCTTCCTCTTGTCATGTGTCACACTCCTATCACTTTGCCAAGGTCACCCCAAAATGATGTGTGTAGTGTGCATGGGAACTACATCACATATCACTTGGTCACAATAGGATCCAATGTTGAAGGCAAGAAGAACTTGTTCACTCACTCTCACTCCCCCATCATCACCTAACCTTTGCAATACATAGGGATGAGGATGCTTCATAACCGGTAACCCCAATTTCTCTACCCTACTAGTACTCACCAAATTCATGTCACTCTCCCCATCTATAATGAGGCTACATGCCCTATCCCCCACAAAGCATCTAGTGTAGAAAGTATTTTCTCCATGTGTTTCCTTCTCATTATCATGGTCCAAAAATTTTGGTAGCCTAGTATTCATCTCCTTCACTACTTCTCTACTTCCACTACCGTCCCTCCTATGGAATGATGAAGTCTTCATTTGCACACTATCAATATTTTCATCAACTCCATTCCTATCTACCCACTCTCTTCTTCCTCTACCCATTTTCCATTCTTCTCCAACTTCCCCTTCATTATCATCCCTCCTATGGACTGATGGACTCTTCATTTTTGCTATATCAATATTACCATCAATTCCATCTCCACTCCTATCTACCCATTCTCTTCGTCTTCTACTCATTCTCCCATCTCCTTCAACTTCTCCTTCATTATCATCCCTCCTAATTTTCCTATTCAAACTCCCATTTTGTTTTCTAACTCCATCCCTATACACTACGTCCCCAAGATTATCCCTCACCCTTCTTCTACTACACATCATTTCTTCACCTCCCCTATTTGATGTACTCTCCCCTCTTGTTCCTAAATTTTTCAACTCACCCCTACTTTTCTCCATTTGTCTAGCCATGGTGGTTGAAAGATTTTTCAACAAGTACTTCAAATCTTGAGTTTGAGAATTGGAAATGGACATGGTGTGCAAGTGTGAAAGTGTTCTCACAAGAAAATATTTCCCTCGTGTTTCACTCAAATTTGGCTTTTACCCTCTATTGAGCTCACCACTCTTGCCTTTTTCCACTCAATTCTCCTTTTTCAAGTTCTCCAATGAAGGTAATCAACTAAACCACAAAGTATAATTCTTGTGAAGTCAAGGAAATCACAAACAAAGGAAGAATGAATTTATAACAAGTAGATACAAATAGCAAGTAGAATTTATGTGCTTGCTAAACTCAAAAGGAACAATATTTATGTGTGATAGGATGCTAGGAACACAATTTAGCAATGGGATTGACAAACCACAATTAATAGACAAGGCATAGATGTAAAACAATAAGCACAAGAGTGTAAATTTTCAATGAGGCAATTTATCAAACAACTTGTACTCAATCTTTGAATGACCTTGAATGTGGATAATGTGGATATATGAAAACCCCCCAACAACACAATTATGGCAAGAAGTGAACGATCAACGATTATCCAATGGATGAAGCAAGTAATATATGGAATAAAATGTTGATAACACAATCTCAATGATGGGAATTGGATAGCTCAAGTAATTAGCAATATATGGGCATTGAACAACAAAGCATGAATGGAGTATTTTTCATTGGGACAATTTATCAAACACTTTGAATATACAATTTGGAAAGTATATGTTTTGTAAGTGTTTGGCTAATGGAAACCCCCAACAATGCAACAATCAATATACCCAATATGTAGGAATCAAGAATTACTCATGGGCATATGAAATTTTCCAATTTTTTTCAATTTTCGTTTTTTTTTTTTTTTTTTTTTTTTTTTTTTTTTTTTTTTTTTTTTTGCACAATGACAAGAACAACAACAAGAAAGTAAAGATAGGTTTACCAAATTAGAGCTAAGCTCTGATACCAAATGATGCGAACCCCTTCGGTGCGTTGACCGAAAATTCCCACAACAATTTTAATACCAACCCAAGAAAGCTAAAGTGGTAAATAAATGGATAAACACCTTAACCCAAGTTTAATTCTAACCCAAAATTCAAGGATTAACAAACCCTAGCCCAATGGGGGTCACTTAAACAAATTCCAAGGTGGCGAAAAATAAACAACAATACAAGAATAACAATACTCAAGCAAAGTTGATTAAATTCCAAGAAAGTAACAAGAACAAAGGAGGTTTTAACCTTACCTCAAAGGGGGTCTTCAAGACCTAGTTCTCAAGAGCAATTTTCATGACATGCCAAGTTATTCTTTACAAATGAAGAGAAATGTGAATATAATGTACAAAATGGGAAAAATGTGCAATTTCGGTATTTACAAGAAAAACCCCGTTTTTGTGGAAATTGCAAGAAAACCCCTTTTTTTTAAAAATGAGGTGTTTCGGTCGATCACCGGGTCGACCGAAAGGGCCACTCAGCCGAAAGCGACTGAAGCTGGGTCAAAAATTCCTCTGCAGAAGATCGCTCGACCGGAAGAATGTTCGGTCGACCGAAACTTGGCTGAACTCAAAACTTCTCATTTTTGGTTCCAACTTAATTCTTAGCTTCTTTTCTTGATTTATTCACATTGTTTAGCCTCGAATCTTGAACCTCTTCGACGTCGGATCTCGTCGTGGGTCCCACTGACACGCGCATCGAGGTTTGACTTTCTCGATTCTCATCAGATTCGTTAATTTTCACACGACATTGATTTGTCAATTAGTCAAGCATACCTCATTTTTTTCTGAACTAGAGAATGGGGCGGGGAGGAGGAAAACCGTCCCCGCTCCGTTTAGATCGGGGTAGAGCTTTTTTACCCCGTAATCGCCCCCATGGACCCATTTATGCGGGGCGGTTCTGCCCCTAATGGGGGCGGGGCTCCGCGGGTCACGATTTTCACAGTTCATTTTGCCATCCCTATCAAGTGACCGAGTTCTCTCAAGTGAATATTGCATAACATATTTTACTTTCAATTCTACTCAATTAACCTTTGAAGCCTGGTTTCATTTCCCCTCTTTGGATCAATGTTATAAAGAGAGCATTAAAGTTGGGTTAAAACCCAAATTTGGAATTTTATTCCCCACACTCCAAAATAATATATATATATATATATAAGTGCAGATATCGTATTGGGTAAAGGGGGTATAAATATGTTGTAAATATTATATTGTATTGATGAATAACAATAGTACACCTGTAACCCTATACATTATTACTATGTATATCTCTATTCTCCCCTATATATATGAGGCTTTGGTTCGTAATAAAATATTAAAGTTTATTGGCCTATTTATTTCTTCTCTCTTTTCTTTCTAATTTATAACACGTTATCAGCACGATTTTCACATTTCGTTTTGCCATCCCTATCAAGTGCCCGAGTTCTCTCAAGTGAATATTGCATAACATATTTTACTTTCAATTCTACTCAATTAACCTTTTAAGCCTGGTTTCATTTCCCCTCTTTGGATCAATGTTATAAAGAGAGCATTAAAGTTGGGGCAAAACCCAAATTTGGATTTTTATTCTCCCCACCCCAAAATAATATATATATATATATATATATATATATATATATATATATATATATATATATATATATATATATGTATGTATACATGTATATATTGTATTGGTGAATAACAATTGTACACCTGTAACCTTCAACATTATTACTATGTATATCTCTATTCTCCCCTATATATATGAGACTCTGGTTCGTAATAAAATACTAAAGTTTATTGACATTTTTATTTTTTCTCTCTTTTCTCTCTAGTTTATAACACGTTATTAGCACGAGTTTATACCAAATTGAGTTAGAAAAAATCCCTCAAGTCTCATATATCAAAATATTAGTTAGAAGATAATAATATCATGTGCATCAAAATTAATTTGATAAAATATAAATTTTGTTTATAGAATTCTGAATAACGGCACATCAAGCCTTTGTTTCAAACCTGTGCACACATTATCAAGGCTTTCTGAATTCCAAATTCTTCGCTGCTTGCACACACAATATTATCAAATATTTCTTCTCCAATTAT
Source organism: Ligustrum vulgare (assembly GCA_963555705.1). Lineage (NCBI taxonomy): Eukaryota > Viridiplantae > Streptophyta > Magnoliopsida > Lamiales > Oleaceae > Ligustrum > Ligustrum vulgare. The sequence continues at coordinate 35,640,746 of OY743186.1, read as the reverse complement.
GTTACAATTCCACACGGCTTGTTTAGTGTTTTGCTTTTCCAATTGTTTTGGTTTTCCAATTCTTACAAATTCGTGATTCTCAATTTGGTTAATTCACATATTAAACCAATTCAAGTATGCATTAATACATGTATGTACAAAAATTATTTATAATTCATGTTTTAATTCATGTATGTACTACATGCTTTAATTTTTATATGTTTGTAGAATATATGGTATTGATGATTATTAATATCCCTTGTGTTTTTAACCTGATTAAATGTCTTTAATGATATTTCATTAAACAAACTTTAAATTGATAATTTATTATATTGTTGCCTCAGAAGTATCACAAAAAAAAAAAAAAAAATATTACAGAAGAATATTAATCAAATAATTGACTATTATTTGCTGTCACTCTTGAAGTAGCACAACAGTATATCAAATTCCAGAAGAATATGAATCAAAGATCTATGTATTATAAATATTTTTTATTGCTCCTGAAGTAGCATAATATTATAATTCAGAAGTATATTATTTGCTCCTGAAGAGCATAAATTGTCAATAATCAGAATAATATTGATTTATTATTCTTAAATAATCAAAATTTTAGAACTATAATTATTCCAGAAGAATAATTTGTGGTTAGTCCTGAAGTGACACGATGTTGCTTTATTATAATGTTATTTTACTGCTCCAAAAGAGCAAATAATAACGTGCTTTCGAAGTAGCATATGTTTCGAAGAATATATCATTTTGAATTTATTTTTATCCCTGAAGAAAAACATATAACTAATGTTATAAGGACATTGATTATTTTGACTCTTAAATGATATATGAGTATATAATATTTAATCATATTATTCGAAATTAAATAATTGAATTATTACTTATATTGAACTAGAAGTTCAATTTAATTTTATTATTTGATATGAACAGTTGTACGTCACTGGATCAATAATGATGCGAAATTAAAATGGATACTCAATGAAGAATCACAAGATTTTTCAATTCAATCATATATGTTGTTTGTCCTCTTTCACGAAAATTTTCATTAACCATTGTTGACCACAAAATCCGGATGGACCTTGGACCAACACGTCTCAACTCCTCCCTCTTGAACACGTGGATCTCCTGCGCACTGTGACAAACAATCAGTTTGCAAAGGGGGCCAAGGTGGCTCCCGTTTGCACTCCGATGCCTAAGTCAGTACTCATTTTGGGCAAATGTATATTGGGTGCGGGAAATATAAATGTGTAGAAGAGAGAAAAGGGAGTGAGAGAAGTATAGAGTTAAGAGTGAGAAATTGCTAACCCCCTGCTTGGAGACAATTGTGCTTTAGTTATAGTGGAACTTTTTGTCTTGGATTGCGACACGTGGCATACTTTACACTTGTCATCACCCTAGCTCATGGAAGTGACAACCTTGCTTTTCAACCGTAATCATTGCTACATTTCGTAGGGGATGGGCGCCTGTCACGTCTTGGTAAAGGCAGTGTCCCATCACTGACTCCATCTCTCTTCTGGTCAACGCCATAAAGCGCCCCGGCTGAATATAAAGCACATCGGCTGGTGCGTTAACCAGGTCGGCTAAAGAGGTTTGCTTGGCGTACCACCTCGGAAATCATCCCAGGTGATACTTTAGGCCTTTAACGGTGGGTCGGGGTCCGCTGGGCCACTATTGGGCCTTAGCTGGTGGATCACTGTACCTTTCTTTGGGCCCGGAATCAACACTAGTCCCTCAAATCCGATGTGGTCATTCATGAGCGGATCGAATTTGTCATCACTTCGCAGCAATAATTCTATTCAAGTTTAATCATTCGCTATACCCCCAGATCCGACACAGTTGATGTACTTACGTTTGCTAATTAGATCTGATCTTGACCAACCTTTGAGCGATTTCATCTTAAAACTATGTGACATCTACATTTACAACTTTGTATGAACCTCTGTTAATGTCGCAGTGTAAATTCACCGGAGTCCCTTGTTTTTAACAAAGATCCTGCCTGGCGGAGGCGTGTGGTATTTGCGGCCAAAATAACATAAGAATTTTTTACGTTTGTCTTTTACGCTTATGCACACAGCACTTAGTATATATATATATATATATATCTTGCAAACGCTTTGTCCGGATGTATGAACTAACTTAACGCACCAAGGATTTTGGTTTATGTGACAACATTTGGTTATATTTGAATGATTCCAAACATATTGCACGGTGAACGAGTGCAGCACCTTAGATTTGAGTGGTTCGAAGCATTTATTGTATTAAAACTCCCAATCCTTACGTGGTGATCGTAGTTTAGCCTTATGAGAGTCCCTTGTCCTTAACAATTTTTATGCATAGTGTGGACGTATGGCGTCATGACCAAAATAATTTTAGAATGTGCGTTTATCCATTATGGTTGTCTAATAGAGATTGACGTAACTTTTAACGCAGCTCGCCCACGATTTTTTTGAAATAATATGATAATGTTGCAATCATAGAGGAATTTAGTTTTATTGAAAATAACGACGAAGGTGGTCCGTGTTTCAAGGATTACGTAGAGGTATTCCATACAAGTCCTCAATTATGTATGTTCCGGGTACCACCTCGAAAGCGACCTTGTAAGGGCCTTCCCAGTTAGGACCCAGAGTCCCTACTCCTGGCTCCTGTGTTGAAGGAAGAACCTTTTTGAGGACCAAGTCCCCAATATTAAAGCGTCGCCTCTTCACCCTTTTGTTGTAGTATCGAGCCATCTTTTTCTGGTATTTGACCATTACCTCTTGGGAATCATTCCGCTTTTCCATGAGGAAGTCTAAACCGGCCCTTTGCGCTTCCTCGTTCCTAACTTCGTCATAATGAATTTGACGAAGCGTAGGGATTCCGATTTCGACGGGGCATACCGCCTCGGCTCCGTAAGCCAGCGAGAAGGGTGTTTCACCAGTAGCGGTGTGCGAGGTGGTTCGAAGAGCCCATAACACTTGTGGTAGCTCGTCTACCCACGCGCCCTTTCTGAATTCCAATTTCCTTTTCAGGGTATTTTTTATGTTCTTGTTCACCGCTTCGACCTGCCCGTTGGCCTGTGGGTGATGTGGAGATGAGAACAGCTTCCTGATTCCCAAATTGTCACACAACTCATCCACGCTTCTGTTTTTGAACTGTTTTGCATTGTCACTAACCAGCGAATGTGGTATTCCGAATCGGCATATGATATTTTTCCAAATGAACTTGGTGGTGTTGGCCTCGGTGATCTTCATCAAAGGTTCCGCTTCGAACCGCTTGGTGAAGTAGTCAATTGCTACTATCGCAAAGCAATTGTTACCAGCTCCTATGGGCATAAGACCAATAATGTCAACCCCCCACTTTGCAAAGGGCCAAGGGCTAGTCACCACAGTTAACTCGTGATGCGGCTGATGTGGTATGGTCGTGTGTCTTTGGCATTTATCACATTTCCGCACAAAGTCATGGGAATCCTTTCGCATTGTAGGCCAAAAATATCCCTGTTTGAGGGCTTTCCGGGCTAGCGATAACACCCCGGCATGGTTGCCACAGATGCCCTCATGGATTTCTCTCATCACATACTGCCCTTCCTCTGGTCCCACACATCTCAGCGAAGGGGAGGTGTAACTCCGCTTATAAAGTAGGTCGTCCAAGAGTACAAAATCCGCAGAGTATTTCTGCAATTTTCAAGCTGCTTTTGGCTCGTTTGGCACTATCTGATGTTTCAAATAGGCGACCAGGGGGTTCATCCAGGATCCCTCTTTTTCAATCACCAAAAATCTCCGGTCCTTGCTCAATAGACGAAGTCAACATGCGCTCAACTGGGATTAGATTGTGTAACTCTGAATCGCTGCTACTTGCTAATTTGGACAATGCATCGGCGTTGGAATTTTCTGTTCTGGGGATGTGTTGCAACTCCATTTTTCCGAAGTGCGCGGCCAAATCTCTTACTTTCTTCAAGTAAGCGACCATAGAAGGTTCTTTGGCAGAAAATTGCCCGTTGAATTGGCTCACAACAAGCTGCGAATCGCTATTGGCCACTACGGATTTAACCTTCAAGGCTTTTGCAAGTCTTAACCCGGCTAATAATGCCTCGTATTCGGAAACATTGTTTGAGGCCTTCTATCCAAAGTTCCAAGATGTTAGTAAGGAAAGTCCCCTTGAAAACGTCACTGGCGGCCCTTCTTCTAAAGAAGCCAACCTTTCCCGCGCTCCTGCTTAGGATGCCTGTTTTTGTCATTGTCTTTTGTGAATCTTCATCTACTTCACCTTTGATCTTTATATGTGAATTTTATGTATTGCTCTGCTATACACAAGTAGTTCGTATTGTAAGATGGTCATCATTCAATATGAGATGGTCCATCATAGGATGAACATAGTTTAATACAGGATAGTCCGAAGCTTGTGCCGGTCCTTGGAGTCACTGGTGGATGTGATAGTCCCTCAAATCTAAGCGCTAATGATATTTATGTCTATCGCTTAGCTTTGACTGAATGGGTCACAACTTGTACTTCCCCGTGAATCCCCTGTTTACGTCCAGGGTGATTACATCGGGGCCATTTTTGGTTAAAAATCTAACATGGGCGATATGCCTTTAAATTGTACCGTACATACTGCCTCTGACCCATGTGCCAGTGAGAATGGAGTTCCACCTGTGGCGGTTTGCAAGGTAATTCTGATTCCCCATAGGGCTCATGGAAGTTTATTTACCATTGTTTCTTTAATTGACTCCAATTTCTTCTTCAGGTTGTTTCATAGATTTATCAACCAAGTATGCTTCACCCTCATCTAATAGAATATTCACTCAGGAGTTAAAGGAGGACATCCACCTAGGAGTCCTATGTATTCATGCTTTATAGCCTCGTTTGTAAGTACTCAGTTTGTTAGTCCGGGGTGGATTCCATTGAATGGGGAAATCCCTTATTTGTGGGGGTTTGCTAAGCTATTCATGTTTACTTGGAATTATGCTTGTTAGCAGCCCCAAGCGAGGACTTAGATCAATGATCTTATTCTTTTGTTAACTTGTAATAGTGTTACTTCAGGTTCGGGTTAAATCACGTCGACATATTACCTCGTTCGTGTTTTATCCGGTGTGAATTCAGAAAAAACTTCTAAGGTCATGCCATTCTGGAGACGAGTGGGTAGGGCTCCCATAGCCGTGTCATTTTCGGAGACACTTAAGCCGATGCTTAAGAATATAAGGTCTCTGAGACCATGTGTCGTGGAGACACTTAAGCCGAGCTTAATAATATATTCTCCGAACCGTTCCGCTTCGGCAATAAACAAATCTTTTATTGTTTCATGAGTCTGCGTTGCCGCGACATTTAAATCACACATGACTATAGGTGTCTTTTGACACTGTGTTGCTGCGACATTTATGAAGAAGACCTTAGGAGAGGTACTTCGGAAGAAGTCCATGGAAGAGGTCCTTCGAGAGAGGTGCTTCGGAAGGAGTCCATGGAAAAGGTCCTTTGGAAAGGAGTTCACTTAGGCAATAAGAGGGAAGCCAATTCGGCCATGCCACTTAGGCAATATCAGGGAAGCACTTCGGCCTTGCCGCTTAGGCAATATGAAGGAAGCACTTCGGCCGTGCCACTTAGGCAATACGAGGGAGAGCCACTTTGGCCATGCCACTTAGGCAATATGAAGGAAGTACTTCGGCCATGCCACTTAGGAAATACGAGGGAGAGCCACTTTGGCCATGCCACTTAGGCAATATGAAGGAAGTCACTTCGGCCATGCCACTTAGGCAATATCAGGGAGAGCCACTTTGGCCATGCCACTTAGGCAATATGAAGGAAGTACTTCGGCCATGTCACTTAGGCAATACGAGGGAGAGCCACTTTGGCCATGCCACTTAGGCAATATGAAGGAAGTACTTCGACCATGCCACTTAGGCAATACGAGGGAGAGCCACTTTGGCCATGCCACTTAGGCAATATGAAGGAAGTCACTTCGGCCATGCCACTTAGGCAATATCAGGGAGAGCCACTTGGGGACAATAAGAAGGAGAGTCCCTCTTTTGAGGAGGCCTTTCTTCAAGACATTTGTTACCAATCTTTTTCAAAAAGTTTCCTTCCCTTTTCAAGGTTTTATGTAGTATTTCTCCTCTTTTTTTTCAAGAGGTTCTTCACCTTTTTTTCAAGGTTTTTGTGGTTCTTCACTCTTTTTCAATATGTTATCAGCCCCTTTTCAAGGTTTTATGTAGGTTAACGGACTTGTCTTTCAAAGTTCTTACCTTCTTCAAGGTCAACCAGCTTATCTTTCAAAGCGCTTACCTTTTTCAAGGCCAACCAGCTTATCTTTCAAAGCTCTTACCTTTTTCAAGGCTAACCAGCTTATCTTTCAAAGCTCTTACCTTTTTCAAGGCCAACCAGCTTATCTTTCAAAGCTCTTACCTTTTTCAAGGCCAACCAGCTTATCTTTCAAAGCTCTTACCTTTTTCAAGGCCAACCAGCTTATCTTTCAAAGCTCTTACCTTTTTCAAGGTCAACCAGCTTATCTTTCAAAGCTCTTACCTTTTTCAAGGTCAACCAGCTTATCTTTCAAAGCTCTTACCTTTTTTAAGGCCAACCTTTCTATGTGTGGGTTTTTACCATGTGTTTTCGTGGTTAGTAGTATGGTTTCCCACAGACGGCGCCAAAATGTTGACCACAAAATCCGGATGGACCTTGGACCAACACGTCTCAACTCCTCCCTCTTGAACACGTGGATCTCCTGCGCACTGTGACAAACAATCAATTTGCAAAGGGGGCCGAGGTGGCTCCCGTTTGCACTCTGATGCCTAAGTCAGTACTCATTTTGGGCAAATGTATATTGGGTGCGGGAAATATAAATGTGTAGAAGAGAGAAAAGGGAGTGAGAGAAGTATAGAGTTAAGAGTGAGAAATTGCTAACCCCCTGCTTGGAGACAATTGTGCTTTAGTTATAGTGGAACTTTTTGTCTTGGATTGCGACACGTGGCATACTTTACACTTGTCATCACCCTAGCTCATGGAAGTGACAACCTTGCTTTTCAACCGTAATCATTGCTACATTTCGTAGGGGATGGGCGCCTGTCACGTCTTGGTAAAGGCAGTGTCCCATCACTGACTCCATCTCTCTTCTGGTCAACGCCATAAAGCGCCCCGGCTGAATATAAAGCACATCGGCTGGTGCGTTAACCAGGTCGGCTAAAGAGGTTTGCTTGGCGTACCACCTCGAAAATCATCCCAGGTGATACTTTAGGCCTTTAACGGTGGGTCGGGGTCCGCTGGGCCACTATTGGGCCTTAGCTAGTGGATCACTGTACCTTTCTTTGGGCCCGGAATCAACAACCATCATTAGCTAAAATAGGGATTAAATTCTCTATATTTCTGAAAATTAATTAGGGCGATAAATGGGGCACATCATCCTCCACATTGATCATCTAAATATTATTTGTATCTAATAGATTTGATACATATACTAGATAATTGCATAGTATTCGCAAGCCGAAGTTTACTAAATTATTGTCATATTTTAAATTATGAGCATAATTTTCAGATTATATAATCAAGATCGTGTCTTGTGAATGCTAGCGGTCATAAATCTCACCAAGTGTTAGTTGGGATGTTGGTAAATAATTTAACTTTATTGCTTGTTAAACGCCCCAATTAATTTAATTGAAAACAAATTACTTTCGTTTTTGTTTAGGAAATTCTATTATGCATCATGTCAACATCATAATTCTACCTATTATAATTGGCTAATGGTTAGAGCTTATTTTTTCCATCTAATTCTTGATAGTGCAATTAATCCACCACAATGCACTGAAATGGAAAATAAATAATGTTGAGAATAAATGTGTGGTTTGAACGTATATCCCAAATAAGTGATATTTTATAACATCGAAAAAATAATTGTCAATTTGATAGAACAATTTTTCTAGCATTAAGGGGTGATTAATAGCTAAAAATCATGCATATGCATCATACTATGTTATCTATATCCCCGCGATTGATAATACGAACCAGAAGTTCGATTAAAATACAAACGAAAAGTTCAAAGATAACATGATTACAAGATGCAATATCTATAAGAGATTAATAAAATCTCATTTACTAGCTACATATGCTCTATTTCATGTTATGTATTACACGCCTGAAGCGTAGCGATATCTGATTCGAATAAAGATCCTCAAATAAATAAAAATAGAGTAAATGACTATGATGATCTTATTGAGGAGACATATACTCGTGTGAGAGTATTTATTGACGTAATTAATTGTAAATCTCCAGAAGAGGTTCAAGTACTTGAAATAATGAAGACCGAGATCTCATAGTTATGTCTTATGGGGAAAAAATCGAATTGAATAATAATTGTGTCGACACACTTTATAAAGCACTTGTTCAAAAGAAAATTGCGAAGCTGGCTGCATCATAATACGAATGATAGCGAGGATAATAAAAGAAAATATGTAAAAGAAAATCGACATAAAAAATAGTTGGCAAAAGTATGCATTCATTCAGGCTAAATTGAACTTACTACAAAACTTGAAATTTTGGGACTTGAAGTCAGAACACTTAAAAGTGTAAAGTTAGTAAAGTACCCATATGTATTTGCAAATAGGAAACAAAATTATATAGTCGTAATACATGACTTGTTGCACAACGAATCTTTCAAAGATCTGACATTGCATATGAAACAATGTACAGTAGATGTAATATTTTATTTGACTAACAATGCATAATATGTGCCAATAAGTATATAATTATTAGCAATGAAAATACTGAAAGATGATTGACTCCAATTACTAGTTTGAGCTCTTTGATGTACCAATGAGTGATATCAAAATGTATGATCATCAACTCGATACGATGGGAGTACTCTTTGAAGTACCAATGCATGAGATTAAAAAGGGTAATTAATACTTCGATACTTTGCGGTGAAATGATTAAAGAAAATCTATTTGAAATATAGGAATCGTTATCTATCTAAAGTTTCATGACTTAAATTTGGTGGTTGCAATTTGAGAATTATAATGTGAAACATATACAATGACTGAAGCATAAAGTATAATCCTTGAAGAATTAATTATATCTAAAATATGTAGTTCAAATTTTTAAGAAACTTGTTTACAGATACTTTATGATCGGAATATTTAATATGCCTTGAATAGATTCAATTTGTAATGGAATGTGTTTGATAGTATAAAATTAGATTACATGAAGAATGGTACAAATGACTCTATATGACAAAGTGTTGAAATTGAGATGTACCATTATTGTGAATAACATTTGAAAATCGTGGCAATTGATTTTTAAGATTTAAATTCATGATTAATTATTCACCTGAAGTGAATAAGTTACTTCAAGATTTGAGAACTACATTAAATGTATTGATGAATATTGATTATAGAACATGGCTCAACACAGCATGTTCAAATGATTGAGAAATTTTATAGTTCTTCAAGTTCAAATGAATAATTGAATTTATATTCGAAGAATGAATAATATGAGATATGTGTCATTTATATATGCTTGGTGAACATATTAGATATTGCACCGATTAACAGTTGAAATAATTATATGCAATATCAATAAAATTGTAATGTTCCCATGAGGAGGAGTTAATATGCGTTACACTCTTTTTCCTTGGCCAATGTTGTGTCCCACAGGACTTTCCTGACAATGTTTTTAATGAGGTAGCTGTCATCAACGTCTATCAATATACTCTCCTATACGAGATTTTTGAAGAGATCGAGATATGAATGATTCAATAGAGATTGAATCAGGAAGAGTAACTGTACTCTTTTTCCTTCGTTCATGTTTTGTCTTACTGAATTTTTCTGATAAGGTTTTAATGAGGCAGTATCAAAATACTTCAAAATTTTCAACAAATTCACTCCAGTGACAATGTAGCTGATTTATCTACAAAAACACTGCCATCTACATTCAAGAAATCAGTTCACAAAATTGGGATGCATCGACTCAATGATTTATAGTGATCAACACCAGGGGAGTAACTGTACTCTTTTTCCTTAGCCAATGTTTTGTCCCATTGGATTTTCCTGGCGAGGTTTTATCAAGACATCATTTATACTTCAAGAATAGCTGTACTTTTTTTCCTTCGTTTGATATTTTTGTCCTATTGAGTTTTTATCAAACAAGGTATTATCGAGACGGATGTATTGTAATATGTTATTCAAGGAGAAATGTTGTAAATATTATATTGTATTAATGAATGACAATTGTACCCTTGTAACCGTAGACATTATTACTTTGTATATTCATATTTTCTCCTATATATATGAAACTCTGCTTTATAATAAAATAAAATAAAATTATTTACCTAATTATTTTTTCTCTCTAACTTATAACAAAATCCAAATTTTGGTAGGAATATTGTAAAATTGGGGCCAAATTTAGCCTCCTTTTTATAGAATTTCACTAGCTTGGAAAAAAATAAAAATCGTAGCCAACAAAGGAGGAAAAGTTGTGCACGCGTACTACTACTGCTCCTGTCTTACCTCCTCCTCCGGTCTAAGAACAAGAGAGCTAACACGAACTACCGTGCACATTGAATTTTTTTCCCTTGAATTTTTCATAACACTAATATTGCTCTTAAGAGTTTAAGAAAGGTTATTAATGAAACAGTAAAAAATCCAGATTTCTTAATTGTACAATAGTATTTATACTCCTATGCCTATGTTCTTTAGTAAAATCATTATAATTTATATACATATACAATACAATTTTTTAAATCACGATTTAACTACAAATATTTTTTTTTATTTTTTAATTACACATTTTATCTCAAAATTATAAATAAATTAATTTATAACTGCTACAATGTTACAATCCTTATACCCTTAAAAAAAACAAAAAAATAAAAAAACAAAACAAAATAAAACCTGTCTATATCGTCATCATCATATTGATATGGACGGACGAATCCATCCATGAAGGCTGAAGCCATCGATTTTGAACCGGGTCATTTCCACTTCAGCAACTTCCAGTTGCACTGACCTGCCCTGATCAGTGTCTGAACCCGCTCAAACTCCGAGAGCCGACAGGGTATGGTAATCCCACCCGGATGATCAAACCCGTATTCTTTTTCGGACTTCTTCAGCAGATCACCAAATGAAGGGTGATTAAAATACACTACAGGAACTAAAATTCTCTGAAAATCTCCATCTTTCTGGCCTACGTAGACTGCTAAATGTCCCTTGGGAACAGTAACGGGATTTTCTTGAACCATTTCCTGCCCGACCCGGATGTATCCAGATCCTGGATCAGGACCAAGATTCTTGGAGCTTATTATGGCCTTGGCTTTCCTCTTGATAAGGTGGGTCCAGTCGAGGAGTCTTGAAATGGGCCTAACCCGGAAGCTCCTTGGTCGGTCCAGCAGCCGGTATTCCTCCGGAGGACTGTGTCGCCGGGAAACTAGCCGGAAAACGCTTCTGAAAAGAGTGTTGACCCTGTGTTTGAGCAAGAAACCTCGAATCTTTACCATATTTTAATGAAGAAATAAGAAGAATAAAGAAATAAGTCAGGACGAGTAAGGACAGAGCAAGCAGCAGTATTCCAATTTCCAAACTTTGTTTTATACTAAGGAAAAACTGTTTGTTATTGGCTACGAGCCTGAAATTGGTTGGCGGCGGTGGCTGACAAAATGATAGGAAAGTTTTTGGCTAAATAGGCAAGGAGACTTGAAAAGTAGAAGCAGAGAGGGCGCGAGGTGCTAGTAATGGAACTATTCGTACATTCCAGGTAACATCGTGTGTGGGGGCGTCCTCGTTAATGAGCGTAGCCAACCTCGAATATACAAATAACATGTTCCGCTAATATTTATATTTAGTCCTTGTTTGGCCTCAATTATTTAGAAAATAATGTGATTTTGAATAGTATTTTTAGAGAATGAATGGTTAAAAAATGTTTGAAAAGTAAGAAATGATAAACTTGATTAAGATGAATTATTGAAATTGAGTATTAAATAAATTTGATTTTCAAATAATAGGACCCAACTAGGAGCTTATTTATGAATTAAAAGAATGAAGTCCTTATTAAAGATTCATTATAATTTGATTTTTGAAGTAAATGTAATTTGAAATAGTGATTTTTTGAAGAATATGTAATTAAAAATTGAGAGAGAGAGAGAGAGAGAGAGAGAGATTAAATATACTCTCCAATCCCATGAAGATAGACCCTTTTTTTTTTTCACATAGATTAATAAAATATAATTAATGTAGTTAAAATTGTAAATTTTTCTTACATTTTATCAATATATACCTATATTAAACATTGTAATAAATATGATTATTTTATATTTATTGATAACGATGGATGTTAAATAAGTACATATTAGAAACTTAAAATGTAAATTTTAATGAGGAAAGTAACCTATAAATATATATGGTTGAAAGTAAGAGAGAATAAAATATATTAAATCATAATGGGATTAAACATAACTACAATTTTTAATCAATACCATTTTTTACGATACATATTTTTCAAATCACTTTCAACCATTTATTTTATCTGGAAAATATAAAAAATGTTGTTTATAAACTACTTGAATGCCATCGAATGGAGGGCTTATATATGCCCCTGTTTCGTATAAATAAAAATTAAATTTTTAGTAAATTTAGGTGAGATATGTGATTATAAAGTTGTGAGTCCATAAAATATGTGATTAAGATTAAATATTAACTTTGAGTTTTTGACTTAGATTAAAATCTAAAATTTTACTTATGTCAAACAGGATATATAACAGTATTACAAGTTCATAAACTGTCTATGATCCGTAAATGCCTGTGAATGGCATTATTCTAAAGTAAAAATTTGAATTATAAAATGTTGACTATTAAGTGAATATTTATTTCAATACCATTTTAAAAGAATCCATATTTTAATTTTCTGTAAGTTTCTTTTTCCTTGGAGATTTCCTCAACGACACGCCAGATTATAATGGAGAAGTACAACACGAAATGACGAGGAAATTACACACATTAAAATATTTTGGTGATTTTCAAGTTAAATTTTATAGAATTTGATTATCCATGAGGTGTTATGTTTTGATTGGGCCATCTGGTTTGATGTATTCTACTAGGTTTTTAATTCATGTTGGTATCAAGTATTAACTGTTCAAAATTGGGTAGCGTAACATTCAAAAATTAGAAAATTTCTCTCAAAAATAATTAAAAATATATTTATTCTAATTTTCCAAATATTTCTAAGGACCACTTGTAGATTCTTAAAAAACAGACCAAACGTTCATGTCATGTGGTTTTGTTTTCATGTTCATTTTTTCTATTCTGAATTGTAATATTTACTACTACATGCTCAATATATATTTCTTTCCAGGCTCTCACGTTAATTTACTGAACATTCGACCCATTTTCGTTAAATTATTGACAAAGATCGTATCTTTTCCTCTTGTCAACGATCTTGTATACGAGAAATAAATTATTTCAATAAAATTCAATATAGATTCCCTCTCTAACTTTCCTAAAAATATTAAACATGTTTTAAGAGACGTGAGAAAGTCTTAACATGATTTGTTCGTTCATCCTTTTCAAGTTGTTACCATTTCACTGTCTCAAAATAAATTAGTTTTCAATTTTGAATAATATACTAAAGCATGCGTTTAAATTCTTATACTCTATCTTATGTAAGACCTTAAATTTCCTGCTAAAAACAATATGTAATTAAGAAGAAAAAAGTCTCCCTCCAAGTACAGATTTTATATATCCGTACAAACGGCCTTGGAACGTGTCGTGCCTACGTGGCTTTGGAAAAGTCTGATACCTGTAGGCCATGTTGGGCCACTTCGGCTGATAAACAGACTTTTCTAGTGTCGTGGGCCGGCTGGTTATGAGGACCAAATGGCCCGCAGTTTGACTTTATTTTGTATTTTTGTGATTATATTCCAGCCGCCTCTATCAATTTAAAAAGAAAAACATTATTATAGAAAAGAAAACGAGATTTGGTAGAAAATATGTTTGGATTGCAATCAGAACTTTATCATTTTGTCTTTCAAGCTTTTTGTTTTTTGAAAGTATTTTGTCTTTCACACTTTAAAAAAAGGAAGTACAAATAGATGACATGAAAGAGAGGGTTTTACACTATCGAAATGATATAATGCTAACAAGTAGACACAATATCATACTCATTTGTGAGCCCGCACCCCCAAATATCACTACCCCTTGTAAGTAGGTGGGACTGCACACACTTCTAACAAACACTCACTCGTCATGTGATGAGTGGGTAAATGATATGGTGCCTACAATAAGCACCATATCTCGATTGCACACCACCAAAAAATGATGTAATGCCCACAGGTGGGCACAATGTCATACGCATTTGTGGGCCCCGGATGGGGTTGCACACATTTCCAATAAACACCCACTCACCACTTGGAGGATGAGTAAATAATATGGTACACACAATGGACACAATATCCGACTAACTACACTATTACGTACACAATGTACATACATAACATCTATACATATATAATAATAGAATAATCGTCACCATTTTACGCACATAGTTTTTCACCCATTTTCACCTGTCATTTTAGGAAATTTCTTATTTTTATCAATTTATTTTAATACATGAATTAATAAAGTTCAATTAATGCATTTAGTAAATAATTTATGGATTTGTAAAAAAAAAAGAAATCTATAAATGTCAAATTATAGATTTTTTTTAAATAATTATTGCATTATTTTGAAGTAGAAAAATATGAAATATGGGTGTCTAATCCAAGATCTCAATGAGAAGTTTAATACAAACTTTAAACATATCATTCATAAAATTGTCTTAAATACTAAATGTAAAAGTTTTACTTATACTTTTTACTATTTTCAATGTCCAATCTTTTTAATTTATCTCATTTAAGTCCTAAAATGATACCTATCATTTCTTACATAAATTCAATTTTGACTTAAATGATTAATTTTGAATCTTTTTCTTATCAAATTGAAAGAAGTAATCGATATTCTATCTTTCTAAATAAATTCAATTAAATCATTTAATTTTTTACAACTTTAGGATCCGATAGACTCATTGGTTCAATTTGTAAAATAGAAGGTGTTACCAAAATCATCCATTTATCTATCTATCTATAATAATAGGATAACTGTCACAATTTTACGCATATAGTTTTCCTCCCATTTTCACCTACTATTTTAGGAAATTTCTTATTTTTATCAATTTATTTTAATACATGTATTATGAAATTGCAATTAATGTATGCAGTAAATGATTTATGAATTTGTGAGAAAATAGGACTGCTTATAAGTTTGTCACGTGTAAGTTTAACAAATTGCAACATTTAATTTAAGTTTTAGCAATTTTTCACAAATTTAAATGTTTGGTAAATTTTGTTCGTAATGTATTTGCTTTTTTGCATGTAATATAATGAAATGAAATATTTGTTTAATATATTTAAATATTAATTATTGACATAAGATAGTTAGTACAGAATAAGTCACATGATCATAACTTACTTCGCCTAAATAGACTATAAAAACTAGAGAATGAACAATTACCTGTTAAAAAAATATGCAAGTCGTAATTTTATATTTTACTTTTGTGTATTTTTTATTATATATAAATGCACAATTTATGTGGGGCATTATATTTTTACAACGTATTCAATAAATAATTGTTAATTATATCTTCTGTGCATCGCACGAGTGCGATTACAATAAATTATTAAAAATAAAATGTACCCCCTATTTGGTTAAGCTAGTTACTCTTAAAAATAAAATGTACCCCTATTTGGTTAAGCTAAAATGTGAAATTTTAATTTAATTTGATAAAAATTGATAAAATATATGGTCGAGAAATTTATAAAATATGTGGATTCCTTCAAATATGTAATTAAAAATGAAGACCAAACGTGAACTTTTTATCTCGATACACGTAGAATTGAAATCTATTTATACATATATAATAATAGGATAACCATCACCATTTTACGCACACAGTTTCCCGTCCATTTTCACTTGCCATTTTAGGAAATTTCTTAATTTTATCAACTTATTTTAATATTTTAATAAATCAATTAGGAGAGTTTCATTCAGAATTGAATGGGTTTTGTTATGGAAATATGAAACTTAACCATTTTGCTCCTTATTAAGATTATAATCAGTTCAACTTTTATCTTTTTCATTTTTTTTAGCTCTCGTTTAATGATTAAGAAGGTGAATCCTGCAATTGGAAGATTATATATGAACCTGATATTATGGAGCAATGTGTGAACTAAATTATTATTACTAGGATACTTTATGAGAAGGAATCGTCCCCTGTACATGTCCATCTTGATAAAGTTTTACTATTCCTCCTCTCTTAAGAGGAAAATATGTTCCAGGCACGCTCTGATACCCAAGATTTGATCCTACCAGTTTTACCAGTGTTGTCAAACTCGACCCGGCCCGAAAACCCGCGACCTGGCCCAAAAATCGGGCTGAGTGACATTAAAAACCTAGTCGGGTCAAACCTGGTCAACGACCAGGGTTGATCCGGGAAACTCGGCAGACCCGGTCAACCCGGACCCAGGTTTGACCCGACTTTTAATAAAAAAAAATTTTAATATTAATTAATTCTCGAGTCGACTCCAAGTTGACCCTCTGACCCTTAACCCAGTCTCTCGGTCGGGTCAATGCCCGGGCTGAATCTAAAAACATTGAATTTTAAGATAGAGGGGCACTTTCTCCATTGGAGTATAGTGAATGGGAAATGATCAAAACAGCTCTCATGGCTTCCCACTCTCATTGAGTATTGGAGAAGTACTCTTGATTCTATCCTATAGATTATCTGCTCTACCGGGGTTCCAACAGCCCCCATAATTTTGAGCCCACACATCACTGTCCTTAACCACAAAGTGCAGTTCTGCAGCCTAATGTGCAACCGGAACATAAAAATACTGCATCACTATCAAAAGTTAAAATATCCACAAGGTTCAAGAACAAAAGAACAATGATAGTGTTTCCATAATTATCCAACACACACACACACACACACTGTGTTACTAAGTTTATGTATATAATTAATGCAACATGAACTTCAACATGAGCTGGAATAAAAGTTTGGACAAATTCATAACCCGAGTCGCAAGATGTTAGTCAAAATATGCAACATTACAAAACCCCATTCATACCCTAGTAGACACATTACAACAATACCGAAAGGATCCATACAACAAGTTAAATTATTAACTCCATTTGATTGCCCTCCACTTGTTTCACCTACGCTCGATTCACCTACAACATTGATTGGAAATCCTTTTCCATCAACCCAATCAAAATAGCTGCAACTATTTGTACAATTGAAGAAAAGCTTTCCCACGTTATTTGTCCTCGACACCTGAAGTCATCTCATGAAGCCCTTACTGCAACGTGGGCAGCGTCGCTTGTTCGGACAATCTTGCAACCAGTGTCCAAGTTTCGTACAACTATGGCAGCATTGATTGGGTCTATCCATTGGCTCAAAGGCCTTGCAAAGCAATAAGCACAAATCAAAGAATGAAATTAGTTTAAAACTCAGCCAAGTATGTTAAAAAACAGCGCACATAACAAAATGATTATGTAACCTTATTTTACCTTCATTCACCTGTAATTAGTAAAATAACTAGCTATAATTTACATAAGGAAACTGACTAGCTATAACTAACGCAAACAAACAAAGTATGAAACAATGAAACTAAGTGTAAAGCAACGTAAAAAAAAAATTAGAAAAACATACCAGTAACAAAGAAATAATCCAGCATGATTTACAGTGACAAAAATAGGATCTGGTATCACCACAATAAAACCTATATTACATGCTACAAAATGATGCTCATAAATGTATTAAATACTATTTGTTATGGTCATGCCTAATTAGACGTGACACGCCATTCATATGGGCCTACCAGGGGATCCACAAAACATCCAGTCACCTAATAGGACCCACAAGCCGGACTGTGGATGTCAAACTTGATGGACTCTTCATGAGCCGGGGTAATGCTATGCCGGGGGTGACCCTATGTCGAGGTTGCTATGCCAAGGTAACCTTATGCCGGGGTGATACTATGCCGAGGTAACTCTATGCCAAGGTAATGCTATGCAGAGGTAACCCTACGTCGGGGTGATACTACGCCGAGGTGATGCTATGCCGTGGTAACCCTATGCCGGGGTGACTATCCTGAAAATGTGATAAGACAGCTTGAGATGACTTGTCTACAAAAGACAACTTGATGTGACAACATCATTAAAGAGATTTGATGGTTGATTTAATCTTATGACATGTAATAATGATTATAGCCAAAGAAATGATTTACCTCATGCCGGGGTAACTCTATGCCAAGGTAATGCTATGCAGAGGTAACCCTACGTCGGGGTGATACTACGCCGAGGTGATGCTATGCCGTGGTAACCCTATGCCGGGGTGACTATCCTGGAAATGTGATAAGACAGCTTGAGATGACTTGTCTACAAAAGACAACTTGATGTGACAACATCATTAAAGAGATTTGATGGTTGCTTTAATCTTATGACATGTAATAATGATTATAGCCAAAGAAATGATTTACCTCATGAAGGGTTAGGATCTTGCCACATGTAAAGCATAACACATGTCACAACTACCTCTTCTATAAATAGATCACTTGTGTCTCCAAGGAAGAGGTTGGTAATTCATTACTTGAACTTTACTTATAAATCTCACTTCCATTTCTCTCCTTTACACACTTAATTTCTAGCATTTAAACTATATTTACTTGAAATGAGTACTGACTTAAGTATCGGAGTGCAATCGGGAGCCACCTTGGCCCCAGTTTCATAATGATTGTTTGTCCTAGTGGACAGGAAATCCACGTGTTCAAGAGGGAGGAGTTGAGACGTGTTGATCCAAGGTCCTACTATATTTTGTGGTCAACACTATTAACAACAAATTAAACCGTGAAAAATGCAAAGTAAACGAAAAATATATACGCTATTCTAACTTGTAAGATTGGAACTTTAAGAACAATGGTAAAAATTAAAATTACCTACAGCTCTCCGGTGGCTTTTGGCTAAAGCGATGCGAACGCCAGATGGATTTTCGGTCGGCTGTGGATTGCTGCAATTGGCGCTTGTGAATAAAGGAATTTTAGGGCCTTTGATTGGGGAATGGATTTGAGGGAAGAAATGAAGACTGAACAATACGTTTGGGAGTAGGTTTGGGTATTGGGTTCGGGTTATAGGGGGCTGATGTGGGAAATGATTTGGAAACGACTTTTCCACATGGCTTCATTTTTGGCGAGTGAGCATCCACATCGCAACGCCGTTAGGGGAGAATGACGGAACCGTTGATGATGTCAAACGAATGACGAAAAAGAAAGTATAGTGACCATAGAATAACCCGTCAAAGTTGAGTGACCACTTAGAAACCACCTACAAAGTTCAGTGACTATTCATGTATTTAACTCAACGTCCCTCCACTTCGACAGGTAACATTCACCTCAACTGCGATCGGTAACCTCCCACCACCACCACCAACCCCTTCACCACGATGTCACTACACCACCTCTCTGACACAGCCTGCAACCACCACACATCACACAACCATCACCACCCCAACTCACCACCAGTATCTACTACCGTACCACCACAAAAGCAACAACATAACCAAAAAAGAAAAAAAAACGGAAGTGTACATTGTAGCATAGACTGCTCCCCCATCGCCACCCTCCTCCACTACTTGCACCATAGCCACCACCAAACCTTCACCACACAGCAGATCGCTCCGCAACTGCCACAACCACCCTCCATCACCTTACCATAGCTACCACCAAAAGATATTATAGTGATGCTTTCTCGCTCGGGAAACGCGACGAAAGAATGCGGTAATTAAAACACAATGATAGAAAAGATCTAAATTCAGCGAAAAACACAAGAAACAAGAAACCAAGAAATAAATAATGGAAAAGAAAAGATTTGACGATAGAACCTTGACTCAACAATCACGATGCGATGACTCGACGATGTGGAATAAAGAACCAAGGTTTTCTAAACGCCACAAGGGATGTCAACTTCCTTAATAAGTTTCTGATTAGAACGCCACAAATATTTCACAATATTTGATAAGTTTAGAATTGTTCTTAAAGAACAAGAAAAGAGTAAACACACCTTTCAAAGAGAAATATGCTCAAAATCTCATTCAATATCAAAGTTGTCTTACAATAATGAAAATATACATAATATAATGAAAAAATGACCTAACACTAACCCAGCCGCATTAGGGTTCAAAATAGAAATAATAATTAATAAAACGAAAATTAAATTTAAAATCGCGAAATTCTGCCCCAATTTAAACCGCGCGATCGCGTCCTCCTTGGCCTGCGCGATCGCGCGGTCTTCCCGACTGGCTCCCTTTTCGTCCCTTTAAAACAATTTGATCCGTTTTGATTCTCGATTCGGGCCCAACGCGAAACTTGATCATTTTTTCATGTAGATTATTGTTGCATTGCCCATAGCCTGATTTCTCCTTTGATCTTCTACCTTGGATCACATCATCCCCCCTCTTTTGAAAATGATCTGACCTCGAATCAACTCTTGACCTGCTTTTCAAACACGTCCTGCTTCTGGGGACTTGATGTAAAATTGTCCCACCTAAATCAAATGGAAAATTCTTGCTTCCCTGTAATAGGATTAACCAACAATATTCTGTAACTTGAATTATATGAATGGATCGAACCATAAAATTTTTTGGGCATAGATGGTGTAACCCAAATTTCCAAGTGCAATTAACCCGCAAAAAAGAATTAAGCAAAATTGGGTGGGAAATGTTAGTTTCAAACGGTACAAGATATGGATCCTTGTACTCATGTCTCATTATCTCCAATTCATTTTTTCTAACAACGAGGCACTTCTCTTCACCTCCCCCATTATTTTCAACTTCTTGCTCAATCATCTTCTTTTCTTTCTTCTCACAGTCAACCACCTCCTCTAATTCCACAATGTCATGTTCAACAACTTCTCCTAAATTTTTTATTCAACCAACTCTTGCACATTTTCATTCTCAGCTACCTCATCATCAATAATTTTATTCTCAATCACATCTTTACCCAACTCCTCCTTTTTCTCCTCATAATTCAGATTTTCTTCAACTACCTCTAACCTCAATTCTAACTTACCCTCCTCCTTTTCAATATTCTTAACCTGAACCTCTACCATAATATATTTTTCACTCTCCTTTAGCCATTTTACCACAACCTCTCTTTTCTCCTCTTTCTTTTGCAACTTAGCCAAATTTTTTCTCCTTGCCTCCCGTTCATACATCATCATTTCCTCATAAATTTTTGCTTGAATCCTCAAAATTGCCCTCTCATAAATCTCTTCTCCCCTTTTAACCCTAATTCCATCCCTAGGTTTATGATCACGCATCTTATCCCTCCTACCTCTAGAATCTGCTTGAGATTGCTCCTTTCGCCATCGTGCTTCTCTTTCATCCATCATAACCAAGAATTTATCAAATTGTTCCTTCATGGATTCAATCAATTTAATTTTTTGTTCGTCACTCAGTGATGAAGATGATGAATATTTTTCCCTACGAGACATGGTTAATAACAAGAAAAAGAGATAAAACTCCTCACAAAATTTATCACTCGTGTATCACTCAAAATTCTATTTATAATATCACCCAAGAACTTATCAAAGATAACAAATAAGGAATTTATGGAAGACACCAAGAAAACAGGAATTGAGAGATTCTCAGAATATTCGATTTTTTTGGTAATTTTCGATTTTTTTAATTCGAAATTTGACTACGAACACAGCAAAACAAAGGAAACTGAATTTGAATAAAAAATTGACTAAAATAAACAAGTTTGAATTTCTTTTTGGATTTTTAATGGATCAAAATAAGGAAAAATTGACTGATACGAAAAACAACAAAACAAGAAAACTCAAGAAAAATAAAAAAAGTCAAGAAATACCAAGAACTGAATTTAGATCTAAGTTCTGATACCACCTGATGAGATCCTGCTCGGGAAATGCAACGAAGAACGCAGAAAATAAAACACAACGATAGGAAAGATCTAAATTTAGCGAAAAACACAAGAAACAAGAAACCAATAAATACATAATGGAAAAGAAAAGATTTGACGATAGGACATTGACTCAACAATCACGACGCGATGACTCAACAATGTGGAATGAAGAACCAATGTTTTCGAAACACCACAAGGGATGACAACTTCCTTGATATGTTTCTGATTGGAAATCCACAAATATTTCACAATATTTGATAAGCTCAAAATTGTTCTTAAAAAACAAGAAAAGGGTAAACTCACCTTTTAAAGAGAAATACTCTCAAAATTTCATTCAATATCAAAGTTGTCTTACAATAATGAAAATATGCATAATATAATGAAAGAAAAACGACCTAGAACTAACCCTAGCCACATTGGGGGTTCAAAATAAAATTAATAAAACAAAAATTAAATTAAAAATTGTGAAAATCTACTCCGATTTCAACCATGTGATTGCGTGGTTTAACTTCGTGCGATCGCGTGGTTATGCCTGAAACTCTCGGTTGATTTTTGATGCATGCGCACGATCGCGCCCTCCTTGGCCTACGCTATCGCGTGGTCTTCCCGACTGGCTCCCCTTTTGTCCCTTTGAACAATTTGATCTAGTTTGATTATCAATTCGGGCCCAACATGAAACTTGCTCGTTTTTCCATGTAGATTATTGTTGCATTGTCCGTATCCTGATTTCTCCTTTGATCTCCTACCTTGGATCAAATAATATAGTTTCCGTCACCACCAGTTGTTTTGAAGAGAGAGATTGGAGTCTGTAGATAAAACCGCCACCACCATCATACACCAGATATGTTATAAACCACATATGGAGTGGAACACCACCACCCATTGCTTCGCGCGACCTCCGGTAGGTGAGACCATCACCAAATCTACTAGCTTGCGCGAAGGCTTGAGTCATGGTCACCTTATCCTCGCTGCACAGCTGGCATTTCCGCTACTTCCTCTTTTCTGCCATCGGGTTGGGCTAGGGGGATTATTATAAAGGGGAAGGAGAGAGTAAAATGAGGCAGTTGGTTTGTTTGAGATTATGTTGTATATTTGTTTTAGTTTTTAATTATGTTTAATTAATTAGTTTTAATTGTATTAACACCAAAAAATTAGAAAAATTATGTTCCACGCTAGAATTTTAAACTTGAAATCCATGTCTACACGTAATTCCCCCCCCCCCCTCTCTTTTTTCACGTCAACCAAATCTAACCTAAGTTTGATACCGATTAAAACTCAAATATTAATTTTAATCAAAGTCAACAATTAATATTAACCTGATAAATAGCCAAAAACGTCCATATCATTTTATTTGTGGCAATTACACCCTCAAAATAATCTTCGGCTGCGGAATTCGTCCCTACCGTCCAAAACTGTTAACTGTGGTTGTTAAATGATGTCCTGACATTTTTTTGGCAAAAAGTTTAAGGGAAAATCGTAACACCATCAGAACAAATTAAATTTGTAACTAAAATGAACGGTAATATATACACGTTTGGCACAAAAAGTCCCTGGCATGTAAACATTTTGCGCAAAACATCCTTGCTTGTCAAACCTTTTGAGCAAAACATCCCTACCTATATTTAAATATATGCGGTCATATATTTAAATGAATGTAATAAATTAAACAATATTGACAATTCACAAAAGTGAAAATCATCCTCAAAATTTGCGATGTACGAAAGTGAAATTCACCCAAAGAGACCCTTTGCATAATTAATTTTTTTTTTAATTTTTAAATGCGATGGATTTACTTGAATATAATTAAATGCATATTTAATTATAGGTCAATAAAATTAAAAAAAAAAAATAGTAATGAAAATCTAAATAAAATAGGGTGGGTATATTAACAACACAAAAGTTGTTTTCTACACCATATTTACAAAAATAAACATTAATAAAATGACATCAATAACCTTTGGGGAATATCCACAAATAGATCCAATAACAATAAACTTTTGTCAAATAGACTTTGAAATTTTAACCTTTTAAAAATAGACTTCAACCATTCAAACCTCCTAAAATACCCCCATACATAGAATTTACAATATAAGTCCTTTAAAGTATAGAAAAATTCATTTAAGTCCTTAGATAATTTTGTTTATATGATTTTAATAGATTTTTGTTCGCTCATAGTAGCATCCCGTCAACTGGTATCAGAGCCATATGGCAGATCTAAAAGATAAATATTATATGACAAGAAATAAAAATAAAAATATAATATATACATCAAGATTTATAATTATGCATACATTAACAATACCCGATAATTATAAAATAGAAATCTTGAATACTTTAAAAGATTTAGATAAAGATATAAGAAGAGAAATATATGATCTAATAAAATTGGATATAATAAAAGAAAATTTTATCATAAACGAAATATTAGATTTAATCCACAAAGATATACTAGAAGAATTATACAAAGATTATAGAAATGGATTATCATAGGGGAGAACCCCTGTTAATCAAATATTTAGACATAAAAACAAATGAAAAATTAGATTCAATAATAGAACAAAGGGGAAATCTATTAGAACAAATGATAGAAGAAAGAAATATAAAAAGAAAAGGATTTCTAAGACTAAAATCATTAGAAAGTAAAAGAAAATACTTTAATACAGTTTTAAAACAATTACCTAATATACTTATGATCATAAATAACAAAGAAAAAATCAATATGGAAAAATATGATATAACTGGAGAAATAAAATATTACATAAAAAGTTATAGAGCACAACAAGGAAAAACGATGTTAAGATCAATTGAAGAATTTTGTGAATATAATATAATGATATGTAAAGAAGTAAAATATGATACGGAATTAAGATTAGAAGTTGAGCCTATCAGAGGAAGAATTTAATGACAGAATTTCCAGAAATAAAATTTGAAAAACAAATAATAGAAAATATTAATCTACCAGTAGGATCTTATCAAATAGAAGGAGCTAATACAACTATGTTTCAACTATTAAGCTCATTGGGAGAATCTGATGAATTTCTTAACATGCAATTAGATTGGATAAGTGCATTTTTATGGAAAACATATAAAAACATAAATTTACAAGATAAATTAGCTATTGAAGAATTACAACAATTAAATATACAGGATATGAACGTCAAAGAGAAATTACAAAATATTCAAAATAAACTAACAATACAATTAAAAGAATTAAAAGAAATGATAGGAGAAGTTAAAAATATAGATGAAGAAATCCTAAAAGAATTCCAAAGAAAATCAGGAGAATTAATTAATCAAGATAAAATTGGAATAATTATAGAAAAAATAGATAAACTAAACGAGAAAATAAGAAAGAATGAAAATGAAAAAAATCATATCAATAGAAGAAAAAATTAAAAAGCTAGAGATAAAAATAGATGATATGTATGACAGACTATTTATGGTACAAAAAACTCAAAAATCAAGAGTATAAAATGTCAATAAGTGAATATATTGAAGATCTAAAAATATTAATAAAATCATTAATAAGTGATGTTCAAGAAGTAAAAAATGAATTGAAAGAAGTAAGAAATGATATAAATATATTAAAACTAGAGATTAGAGAATTCAAAGAAAATAATAAAAGCAAAGATAAGAAAATAGAAAAAAAATTCATAGAAAAAGAAATACTTAGAATAGGAAAGAAACATTTTGAACAAGAAAAAATTATAATAGAAGTAGGAAGTATGGATGATGAATTTAGGAAAAACATATTACCAAAAATATTAGAAGAAGAGTTAGAATTACAAAAATCTATAGAAAAAACTTTAGGAAAATTAAAAACTGAAGAAAAAACTGAGGAAGAACAAGACAAAAATGAATGAAGAATTAGATTTGGTTATAGAAAATTTTGACCAGTTAAGCATAGGAAATTTTAATGAATACCAAGTTTTAATGAATACTGGAGGAGCACCTAACCCAACTCCAATAGGAACTTCCAAACAGGAATTACCAGATCCAGATGAAAGTTATGCACCCTTATATAGTAAACCACACCGACATTATTATGATAGAATCAGAGATAGACAACCACCTAGAGGAAATAAATATAAAGATAGATTTGAACCAAATAATAATTATGATAAACCTATTAATCATGGAGGAACAAAATTAGATCTAGATTGCAAAATAGATACTAAAAAAGCCTTATTAACTTGGGCAGATTCAATGATACTATTCTTTTATACAATAAAGATGATACATGGGAAAATACTGATAGAATGATAAATTTTTTAGTAGCATCTTTTGAAGGACATGTTAGAAATTGGTGGGAAGGAATAAGTAGTGATACAAAAGCATTAATAAGAAGAAATGTACAGACAGAACTAATAAAATCAGATTGAAAGGGAATAGAAAAGTTAGTAGATTATATTGCGGATGAATTTTTAGGAGAAGATTGGATAAGTAATTTTGAAGCAGAATCAATAAGAGAAAAAGATAATGCAAGAATAAGATTAATAAATTTAACAATATGTGATATGTGTAAAATTAAAGAATATACTTGTGAATTTAAAGAATACTATTATGTCCAATTCTATAGTAATGAAAACCAAGAAGTATATAGAGATATGTATTACAATAAATTACCAGGTTCATGGAGGATATACTTTAAAATAGAATTTGAAAAATTTATTAGAGATAACCCTGGAACACCTAGAACATTAGGATCAAGGATAAAATTCCTATTTGAAAGATTAGTATATAAATGTCAACAAAGACAATTATTAAAAAAATCAGGAAAATTAACCAGAATATGTTGTGAAGATATGGAAAAATCTACCCAATGGGGATGTAACCCTGGAAGAAGAAAAAAATAATAATTAAAAAAAATATAAAAATAGAAAATTTAAAAAATTCAGAAATTTTAGGAAAAAATATATAAAGCCTAAGAGAAGATATAATCCAAATAAAAGACAGAAAAATAAAACTTATAAGAAAGACAAAAGCCAATGTAAATGTTAGAATTGTGGAGAAATGGGGCATATAAGCCCTGATTGTTACAAAAAGAAAGTCAAAATATTACAAAAAGAATATCTAGAAATAGAAAGTGAACTAAGTGAAATATCAGATATTGAAGAATACTATGATCAAGAAGTCTATATAAGTGAATCAGATTCAGAAAGTGATGAATCAAAATCAGAATAAAGAAATAGAAGCAAATAAGAACATAGATAAACAAGAATATGAAGGAATAGAAGCTTATGGATTAAAGGTAACTTTTGATAATAATAAGTTCAGGAAGATACAAAAATTATCTTTAGATTTGAAAATAGGAAAATGGAAAATACTAGATAGAATATGGAAAAGAGAAAAAGTAGCAATAAATGAATACCATAAAATTGAAAGGGCAATAGATGTTAGAACTACACAAGGAACACACAAATTAAACCTTTTAACAAAAAATACGGTTACAGAATTATTAACAAAAATCAATAGAAAACAAAGTGAAAAGATCCAATATGTTTATTTAGCAGGTATCCAAATAATGTTTAAATCCTTGTTTAGAGAAGGATTAGATTCACATTTACTTGTAAGTTTACATGATGGAAGAATAATAAATTTAAAAGACAGTCATTTAGGAACAGTGGAAGGAAATCTAGCATATAAGAAACTAATATTTACATGTTATCCAAAATATTGTATATCGTTAAAAGATAGAAACTTTAATGAAGTTTTAGGACTACATTTCAAATTACATAAGGATGACATAATGGAACCAGGAGATAAAATTATGACTATAGAATACAGAGCATTATACACATTTACTAATTCTAATTATGGAAACATTTATTCTAAAAAACCATATATTGAAATTCATAAAGAATGTAAAGACTTTGGTAAAGCCGTAGAACCAGATAAACAAATAAGTTTAGTCCCAAGAAACTATGAACTTACTATAACAAAAAATAAACCAGAAATTATAGAGTTAAGAGAAAAAGAATACCCTAATAATAACATAACATTTGAAGATGGCAGATTAATTAGGAGATCAGCAAGTTTACCTAATAGAAAACAATTAGGAGAAACTAGTAATACAAGGGAAATAAAACTTAATAGAAATGCTGGAAATATGAAAATCGAAAGTGAATATTTCAATGGAATAGAACATATAAAAGGATCCAATATATTAATTGACACGGGAGCTAGTGAATGTCATATAGCTTCAAATAGAAATAAAGGACTAATATCTCATAAAACTGATCCATATAGATATATAAATTTTGATGGACAAATACATATGACTGAACTTGAAATAAAAGTACCAATAAAAATAGGAGGAATAAATCTCTTAGTACCATGTCATGTAGATAATAGTATGGTAAATCCTCATGTATTATTAGGAATGAGCTTTCTAGATGGACTAGAAGATTATAGTATAAAACGTGAAGTATTATATATAACTCATAATAGTCAAACTATACTATGTAGAAAAGCTGAATAAATGAATAATCAAATAAGTTTTCCATTAGGTGTTTATATACAAGTTACAATTGTTGAAACAAATATAACAACATGTGCATTAATTGACACGGGAAGTGATATAACAATATTCAAAAATTTCTTAATAAAATCATGGAATACTAATGAAAAGATAAAAATTACAGGAGTAACAGGAGAAAGTACTCATATAATTAATAGTGCTGATAAAATTGATATAATACTTGGGAGTAAACAAATAGTTGTAAATAAAATATATAATTATAACAAACTAGATTGTGATATATTACTAGGAAATGACTTTATCCAACAATTTCAATATTATAAACAAAATAACTATATGATAATGTTACAAACACTTTGTGGACATTTACTAAAAATACCAAGATAATTTAGACCTTACAGAGTTCAGTCAACACAGCGTGGTGATAAATGGGAGAAAAAACCAATTACACAAAATGAAATAAAAAATAAAAGAATAATGTATAAAAAAAGTCTTAAAAACAAACATACAAACCAACATGGAAAAAATCATTGATCAACTAGAGAAAATTTGTGGAGAGAATCCATTATTATTTTGGAAACCACATCATCCAAAAGCTAAAATAGAATTAACAGAAAAGGTTATTATGATGTATACCATAAAAGATATACAAGAATTTAAAATTCAAATAAAAGAATTACTCAACCAAAAATTAATCAGGCCGAGTAATGGACCCCATAGTAGTCCAGCTTTCATGGTCATGAAACATTCTGAACAAAAAAGAGGAAAATCTAGAATGGTAATAAATTATAAAGAATTAAACAAATATACTAAATTTGATGGATAATTTTTACCAAATAAAGAGGTACTAATAAATCTTGCAAAAGGAAAACAATATTATTCTAAATTCGATTGCAAGTCATGATTTTGACAAGTAAAAATGGAAGAAGATAGTATTCAATATACAGCATTTAGTACACCCCAAGGTAAGTATGAATGGATGGTTATGCCATTTGGTTTAAAAAATACACCACAAATATATCAAAGAAGAGTGGATAACATATTTAGAAAATTTAATGAATTCTTAATTGTCTATGTTGATGATATATTAATATGTTCTAATAATAGAGAAGAACATAGAAACCATTTAATGAAATTTATAAATGAATGCAAAAAAGAAGGAATTGTTCTTTCAAAAAATAAAGCTATAATAGAAAAACAAGAAATTGGTTTTCTTGGATTATCAATAGATAAAAGAGGAATAAAATTACAAACCCATATATCTAAAAAGATAGAAAGTTTTTCAGACAAATTAGAATCAAAAGAACAAATACAAAAATTTTTAGGATGTTTAAATTATGCAGAAGGATTTATTGAAAATCTATCAAAAAAGAGACATAAAATTCAAATTTTACTCAGAAAGACATACCAAAGGATGGAGTGATGAACACGCAGAAATTGTCAAATCACTAAAAGATGAATGTAAAAATTTGCCAAAATTAAGATTACCAGATGAAAAAGATAATCTGATAGTTAATACTGATGTCTCGGATAAGTATTGTGCAGTAATATTAAAAACAAATCTTAATGAAATTTGTAGATACTCAAGTGGAACGTTTAATCAAGCAGAAATAAATTATACTACTCATGAGAAAGAATTGTTAGCAATCATCAGAGGAATAAAGAAGTTTTCATTGTTTTTATTATCTAAGAAATTCATTGTCGAAACTGATAATTCTCAAGTTGCAGGTTTAGTAAAAAACAAATTACCACCAGAACCTCAATATAGAAAGCTCCATAGATGGCAAGCATATTTAGCATTTTATAATTTTGATATAGTTCATATTAAAGGTGTCAATAATTATCTTGCGGACTTTTTAAACAGGAATATTGAATTTGCAGATGGATAATATCAAACAATCTCTGATAGACGCCAAAAAGCGAATGAACTTCCTCATGGAGGAAGCTGAAGATATAAAGCTTGGAATTGAACAACTTGCAGAAACATTCCAAGGAAGTTTCAAACAATTGATGGAAATCTCAACATTTCATCACAATTATACAAAAGAATTGAGCGATAACATAATTGAGATTAAATCTCAGTTTGAATCGTTGATTACCAAACAGGTTATATTAAAAATAAAAACAGGTACATCTTCTGGAAGCAGTGGTGGACCAACGATCAAAAGAGATGAACCAAGTCCCAAAAAAGTTGTTATAAATGAAGCCAGTCCTCGAAAAATCACAATCAATGCCAAAGATGAACATACAAGGGTAGTCAGAATTCGTGCAGAAGAGGAAGATGATTCCCCTTTTTTACCAAAAGAAAACGAATATAAAACTACCGTTGAAGTTATATATGAACTTCAGGAATGTGATTGTTATTATATTTTATCTGGAGATCATGTATACCCACGATTGATCGTTACCCAGGGAGGAGATCCCGTCATGACAAAAATGGCAGCTGATTATGGATTTTTGGATCTTATCTATCCAGGAAAATATCTGAAAGAAATCGAAAAATTTGATGATTTACTAAAAGGAGAAATTTCAAAGTTTTCCCAAGGAAGACCCATACATTTAAAATTTTATTCAATCAGTCCTGAAATTGATGGAATGATATATTACCCCGCCGAGCATATTATCACGATTGGGTATGTTGCTCCAAATTTCCAAATTGAAGTTGGAAAAAATACCAAACCAGTACCAAACATTACAAGATCATGGTTTAGATCCCGAAGGGTATTGGGAATTAAAGTTCTCTACAACATTGCCAAAAACCTGTATGAGAAAAAATTCAAATGCATATGCCAGTATAATGGATGGACCCTACTCACTAATGGAGGAAAAGAAAAATCAACAATCCTGCAAGAATTCATCAATAAATTTGACACTAATCAAATCCATGGAAGCTTTGCCACTTTGCAAGAGGCGTGCATAGTCAGAAATTGCCCCACATGCCAAAGGAATTGATGGACATGTGGAAGCCACTTGATGGATCTGCTTCACATGCCAACAAAATTGATGGACAAGTGGAAGCTATTCAATAGATCTACTTTAATTCAACAATGCAGAATAATGTAGGGGCCATACCAAGACCAAAAAAGAGAAGGATAAGTGTCCCTATAATGTAAGGGTCATGTGATGTAATAAATAATAGAGGGACAGGTGTCTCCTTGGGTGAAAAAAACTGAAAAATTGTTAGGACAATGATGTAAGCAGTGATGTAATTGTGTCCAATGTAGTATTATAAATAGAGGCCTCTGAGCTAGTTGAAAGACAGAACTCACTTGAGCACTCAGTTAGTGAGAAAGCCAAAAATCTTCTGTCTTTGAAAAATTCTCTTACAAATATTGTTTCAATCTTCATATTATCAATAAAATCTCAATCTACTTATCAAATTATGACGAGTTTC
This sequence comes from Ligustrum vulgare, assembly GCA_963555705.1. NCBI lineage: Eukaryota > Viridiplantae > Streptophyta > Magnoliopsida > Lamiales > Oleaceae > Ligustrum > Ligustrum vulgare. The sequence goes on along the minus strand of OY743186.1, from coordinate 35,608,929 downwards.
TAAATTCTTGTCTTCTGAATCCTATTTCCAAAAGAAGATATATTATTAAGAAAACTCCCTACACTCTGTCCTAAAATATTTTCCATCTAAAAGGTTATACAGTGAAGGCATCCATGTTTGACTAATAACCCGTGAAGGCAGGAAGCCATTGAAGGGTGTGGAGCAGAAACCTATAAGCCTGAAGGTCACTAACAATAGAAGGAAAATACAAAGGTACTGAGAACAGGAAAAGATGTTAGTATTCTTAATATATCTGTCTTTACGGAATTAGGAGGAAGAAGAGTTTTTAACATGACAGAATTCAGGATTATTAAATTTAATTATCAAAACAGTCCTTATAATGATGAATACCATAGCATAATTGAACATTTATTCATGTATAAACAGTTTACTAGACCTAATAATGAAATAAAAAAGTTATATCATGTGTATATGCCATATTTGTTAGTTATATTTCCTACATTAAAAAGAATATTAGGATTAGAAATTACAAAATCAATTATTTATTTTTGGCTTGATAGTGATAATACTGAAATAAATAATGAATTATATTTAGGATATTTGTTTAGTAATGATAATGATTATGACCCTTTAATAGATTATGACAGTGATGGAAGAGATGAATCTTTCTTTACCAGTTTTTGAAAATCTTAATATCATGAATAATAGTAATTATATCATGAAAAAACCCAGAACTAAAAGAGGTTCATATAAAGTTCAAAAGCATATCAAAAGTAAAAAATGTATTGAATATGAAAATGAAATTGATAAAATAGGATACTAAGAACAACTATACGCATCACAAGAGATATTAAAAAGTTTTAAAGAAAATTTGATAGAAAACTTTGCTAGAGGTACTGTAAGATCTATAATGGTACAAAATATTCAAGATATAATTGATAAATTAGAAAAGAGAAAGAAAAGTATTTCAAAATATAATATACCATTTGAACCAAGCATAGATATTATGGCTGATATAGATATTATCAATTCTCAAACATTGATAAAGTTTGAAAAATTACTTGAAATTTTATAAATTATTTATCTTTGTGTTTATAATGCTTGGATATACTATTAAAGAATTAGACAACTTGTTAGATAGGATAATGGAAAAAATAGATAACATTATATCTCAATTAATAGATATGAATGAATCATCTGAACAATATTATATACTTTTAGAAAATCATGATCAATACATTATAGATTATTCTGATATATTACAACTTAAAATAGATTTAGAAAATAAAATAGTAACAAATACAATCCAAACCAAAAATGCCAGGATATACAATAGAAGGACTAGATAATCTTTTAGAAAAATTGAAAGATAAAATTGAAGATATTAAATATCAAATGGAAAATGAAAATATATCATCTGAAGAATACAATAAACTTTTAGAAAAATACGAACAATATATTGCAGATTATTGTATTTTACTAGGCCAAAGAATGGACTTATATCAGAAAATTTTGTATAATAATTTACCAACCCAATAATCTATGGATACTTTACAAACATCAACATCTAATAACCGTGATCATAAACTATATTTAGAAAATAAAGAAATTTCATTTTTATCAACTATCGTTGAAAAATTCAAAAATATACATTATGTTGGACAATCTAAACTAAAAGAGATATACGAAGATATTGGCTATGCTATCCAAAATAGAATAGAATTTAATTATGTTGAAACAACAAAAAATATAAATACGGTTTATAAAGTTATAGAAGAATACGAAAATATAGAAGATGAAGTATCAGAAGGAATAACGTTATGATATATATCTAAAAAAGATTATCCTAAATCTTTTGAAAAATTAGTACAATATTGAACATTTTTAGAAGAACTTAAAAGATTAAAAAATGTAAATATAACCAGAAGTACTGAATTAAATCAACCTGATTAAGTACGGGGATATATCTTGCAAATTAAACAGTCATTTTCATTAAGAGTAATTTTGACATTTCAACAGAAGAGTCTACTTTACTAAACTTATTACGTACCAAATCTATTTAACTAAAAACCCCATAACCTTTTCAATTTCAAAATCCATGAGCACCAGCAAAATGAATTCAGAGATGTGTAGAGTCTTTGATGGGTAAAATTCTCAAGTTCTGTGTTCGAAAGAGTGGAAGTCGTAAAAAATTAAATTGTTAAACAACTTCGATTTTTTTTTTCTATAATTTCACGGCTAGAAAAAAATCATAAAATTCTGTTGAGAAATTCTATCTCCTTGATTTTGAGTTAATCGACGGCCTGCGGTGACGAGTTTAATGTTGAGGGTTTCAATATGGAAAACTGAAATTTATTCTCTCTCCATGATTTTGAGTTTTTGAAGCCAATTAGTGAAATTAAAGCTTGGGTTGTCATGGAAAATTCTGATGCTAATGCCGAGAGAGGGGGAAGGCTCGCCGGAGAAGGCCGGTGTAAATTTTGTGGTGTTCGGTAGGTGAGTTTGGTAGAGACTAGAAAATTGTTTTGCTTGAATTTTAATTCGGGTTGCAAGGATAATGTTGAGACATATGGAAATTGATGAGGAATTCTGGGGGAATTTTGAATCTAGAAAATGAGGAGGAATGCCGAAGAGAGAGAAGGCTCATCGAAAAAGTTTGTCTTTCTCTAAACATCCAGAATGGGTGAGAGAGGTGTGAGGTGAATAAGAAATCTGTGTCCTTCAATCCAGTAACACACATTCTTCGAGCATGGATGGATCCGTCAACCATAGCCACTGGCATCATCACAGATTCACAATCCTATATCAGTGCTAAGTTTGGATTGGTGGTGCTGGTGTTTATATCCCTCTTACCTTAAAATAGAGGATAGATAGAACTATTCATTGTAGTAACCTTTGTGTTCACACTAAGAATTCCAACTATTAAGAAATTGGTTTTTACTGTTATAACGCGTTTTTATCTCTTCTCCCATAAGTCTTCTACTTTTCATTAAGTCGGTCTCACACTTTTTCAACACAAAATCTCTTCTCTTCATCTTCGAGCGGTCACAAATTCTCTCTTCATCTTCGAGCAGTCACTATTTATGCTACTACGAATCCATAATCAACCACTTTTTGTTCTAGATCTCCCGTATATCTACCCTAACTCAGCTATTCAAACTTTAATTCACCGATTAGGGCTCCCATTCGTTCCCTTTCCTTTTATTACTGACCGAGAACATCTTCTTCTTCCGGCCATCCAACCGGCGAACAGCCACCACCATCAGCTTCGTAGCGTCGAGGACATAACTCGGCCCGAGTTTGGGCGTGATCCGGCGGTGTCAGAGGCGAGAGTTGATCAGAGAAGTGAAGTGAAGTGCAAACCGGGCCTTCAAACTCGTATTTCGGCCAAACATAAACTCTGATTGTGAAACGGTTTCCGCCAATAGCTCAGCGAGGCAGAGGAGCAGCTTTCTGTGCACTTTGACATTTTCCGACGGGCGGCGATGTCTCCGGCGGCTGCTTAGGTGTTTCCCGGCGAGGAGTTTTTGGACAATATCTTCTACACGACCTGCAAAGTTCTATTCTGAATTCTGTTTCACCGAATTCCTTCATCGGTAAACACATCCGAGTATCTTCCTACAACGGTCAGTCTTTTATAATCTCTTTCATTATCTTAGACTGCAAATGTGCATATGTAAACCTTTGAATGATGTTTGAAGTTGATTACTTTTCTCTTTGGGTTAGTGGGTTCGAAGAATTAACACATATGATGCCCTATATTTGGGTTTTTTAGTTTATATCTATTTCTTGACTACCTGGATTAGACTCAAGCTCTTTTTATGCCCCAAAATAGTTGAACAAATAAGTAATTCCAGAAAAGGTGATTGGTAATTATTACCATGTGGCTTTAACTGTTTTATCTATGAATATAACACAGTTTTATTGATGCAAACTTGTAAAAAGTCATGCCAAAAATGACAATGGATTTTATTCAGATTTTTTTTTTTTTAAAATTTGATCACTCTTTCTATTTCTCACAAACATGTTTTTGAATAGTTCATAGAAAGCTAGATATTAAGCTTTGCTGTCTGAGAAGGTAACTCTGAAGTGGTTTGAACATTATGATTGCAATAAGCAAAGTAGTTATTGAACAATTTGTGCCAGAATGTTAAAAGGATTTCCCAAAATGAATTCTTTATTATCTAATTAATGAGTTTCTCAATGAGTTCATTCTGTGTAATCATGTGAAAGATTTTCCAAAGCTGTTTTGAGAATGGGCTACACTCATTTTAAGTATGAAATGGTTGGTCAGATTGTTATTCTTACAGTTTATATTGATGATAATCCTAATTGGTGATGTCTCAGTTGACATAGATGGATTGATAATATCTCTTGTTTAAACATTGTTTGATTAATTACTGCTTGGAGAATAGCGTAGAAGTTCAACTTATCTGGAGTTGAAAGTTCTATACCAGCATAATATGAGAAATCCTTCTCATCCTATATGGTTATTTTAGTGTACTCTTTCCTAATTTTGCTTATATCCATTCAATTATCACTATATAAAGTATTGTCTCTTTATTTCTCACACACAAACACACGTGCACAATTACATTATAAATATTTACTGTTGTATGGGTTAATATATACATAGTTGTGTTTTTCTGGGAATGAAATAACATGTGTTTATCTTTTTCCTTTGGTCCTGTAATTTTGATGGAGCTCTTTCTTATTAAAATGAAATAAAGATAAAGAGAATGTTTGTCTTAATTGCTTTTTAGAGGCATTCGATAAAATTCTCCTGTGTTTACCTACTTATTTCCAGGAAAATGACTAATTAAAAAATTCTTGCAAGTATCCCTCTTAACTTAAAAGAGAGGATGTATTTACTGTTCAAATGAGTAACCATCGTGTTCACACTTGTGAGCTTCCAAACCGACAGAAAAAGGATGAGGATGCATTTTATTATCGTGTTCACACTTGAGCTTCCATAGCATTCATAAACCGACTTCATTAACACGTTTTTATCTCTTCATTCACACCGATTCAAATATGGTTCTCTTCTGCTCTTCAATTGGTGAACTACCGGTCGCCACTGTTCTTTGACTGGTGAGCTACCGACTGGTGCTATTTTTCATTTTATTCTACCTCTTTGTGCCTTCTTCATGATTGTTGTTCTGATTGAGGACTTTACACTTGCTCATAATGCTTTATATTACATAAAACAGCTTGTAGTAGTTAGTTATAATTCTTTTTTGATTAATTGAGGGCCTGTTGTAGTTTGATGGAAGGAGTACATGTAGGACCTTTCAATCTTGAAAACCTTGGTGAATTCACTGTAATTGAACTTGCACAGGTATGTCATGCTTCTGTTTTCTGATGCTGCTTGGAATTATTACATCCATATTAGTTTTACAAAAAATTATTGCAATGTAATTTGTTTAAATTACTTCTAGATAATTAAATTTGAACCTTGCACTTTAGACCTAGAAATAAAAGAACTCATTTAAGTTTACGATGTAAATGATTATATATTATAGCCTTTGTTTAAGAATTTATTTTTATATTAGATGCATTTCATAGAAAATTCAAGTGAGGGGGATATAGTATCGCTTCTAATACCTTATCATAAACACCCGGTATATTTTTATGAGTCAAATATTGCTGACTTTGAGGTAAATCTTGATAATTTTCAATTCAACTCTTAGTTTTAAAACCTTTTAATAATTTTTATTTCGTGTATAGTCATCTTCATTGCTTGTTGACGAGTTTATAGCGAGCCCATTTTGATTGAAGTAATAGCTCACAAAATGATAGCATAGATTCAGCTGTCAATTTTTTTTTTTTTTTTTACTATATAGTTTGTTCATCATTGTTTAATTTGGATTATTTTCAATTCTAAAGTAAAATCCACTTCTCCTTGGTAAATAGTTAGATGATGTGTTTATATTTTCACTCTTTTGACTGTGATAGTCATCTGACTTAAGTAATAGCTAACATATTTATGCCTTAATTAGCCTCTTAGTTCGTTAAAAGTATGCAACTGCATTGTGAATTGAATTTTAATTTTAATTTAGTAAGTTTAAGATCAGGTGGTTATATTAATTTATGTTCATATTCTTGAACATATTGATGTTGTGTAAATAGAGATGTAAAGGAAAACTTTTACACGGGTTTTTCTTACTAATGTTAAGAAAATTTAAGTAAATTGTCTTGTTTGGTGGTAGTTTCCCTCAGCCCTCAATACAGTTCACAACTCTAATCAAAGAATATTAGATGGCCATGATTGTTGTTCTGATTGAGGACTTTACACTTGCTCATAATGCTTTATATTACATAAAATAGCTTGTAGTAGTTATTTATAATTTTTGTTTGATTAATTGAGGGCCTGTTGTAGTTGATGGAAGGAGTACATGTAGGACCTTTCAATCTTGGAAACCTTGGTGAATTCACTGTAATTGAACTTTCACAGGTATGATGCTGCGGGGAATTATTACATCCATATTAGTTTTACAAAAAAATATTGCTCAATTTTTTTCAGCGTCCTCCAATGTTACCTTATGGGACTTCATTTCCATATCCAGGTATATTCGCTCCAATTTTTTTCAGCGTCCTCCAATGTTACCTTATGGGACTTCATTTCCATATCCAGGTATATTCGCTCCTGGGGGATTCTATGCACATTTCGATATGGCTATGATAATTGAAATGCAAAAAAAATAAAAATAAATAAATAAATAAATAAATAAATAAATAAATAATTCTTTGTATTTATTTCTTTGTGAACTCAAATTGATTGTCTGATATTTCTATGTTATTCTGTGAGATTTGAACATGATATCCTTATGGTCTTTGAATCGAACATCATTTTGGTAGGTGGGGAAGCTTTAGTTATATCTTTTTTGTTTGTTGTGCTTTCCTTAGACTCTAAGCAATGAGGTTCTTGTGAAGTTTTTAAGTTGTTTATGTGTATTTGAGCAAGACATTAATGATCATCTTGTGGTGTTATGATTTGAATGTTGTGTACATGTATAGATTGTTTTTGTCATTTGTCACTGTCATTTTGCTCTAGAAAAATAGCTTATTTCTACTGATATTTCATCAAATCTATAAAGAAACTGAGATTGTGAGCAATGTTTATGATTTTAATTTATAAATTTAGTTCTTAGGGCAAAGATAATTGGAAATCTGGCTGAGTTTATTTATATTAAATTTCTTTGATACATCTTCACTATTAGTATCTTTTCAACATACGTGTATGTGTTGAATTCTACTTTTGCTATTAGCTACCTTATTATTGGTTCTAAAAATTAACTTTTGAACAGTAGGTTGCATATGGCTCCAAACCCCTAATTAAAAAAATACCTTTAACATCTTTTTACTACTTGTTCTCATGCGTAGCTCTTAATAAGAGACATCATTTAGTAGAAAGAGATTACTATGGTATCTTCATTTGTTTTTATGAGAATGTAAGCTGACAATAGTGTTCAGATAATTTGAAGGAATACTCAAAATTCTTGAGCATACCTATAAAACTGGTGTACTCTGTAGTGTACAATGTGCTCATCTCTGGTAACTGTAATTAATAATATTTTGATAAATTTTGTCTAAATGCCAAACATTTGTATGATGACTAACCAGATTTGTAACAACGCAGGGGTTATCTTAGATATTGCACCAAGCCACTACTTGTAATTTATGTGGATGAACCATCCAAGGATTGAAAATGAGTTGTCTAGCCCACTTACAGTTTCCATTTACATCAATAATTCACTATTTCATGAGGTATATTAAGAGAAGTGGAAGGAAAAATTTGAAGAACATTCAATATGGTCAGTTTTATATCCTTGAGTAAAGCAGCTTAATGTGCTCATTCACATTATTTTCTGCTTCCTCTACGTATGAGCATCAGTTGATCAAAGACATGATGGCTTTCGCCGTGAAAGGTGATGGAGGATATATTTGGGCTTATAAGAGCTACAATAGAGATGTACAAAGTAATTTAATTGCACAAGGTGAATACCTGTATAAATCAAGACAAAAAATAGATTTTCGTGGCTATAACTTGTACGTGATTTGCAATATCTTAACTAATCCTGTAAGATAATCCTGATATTTCAAGCCTTTTTAATATTCATGCATGTGCAGAATTTGGTTCTCTAGACTTGTTGACTTCTGTTTTGTTAGTACTTTTTTGAGCTCAAGGTATTTGTTCTTTTAATATTAATTAATACAGTCCATCTTGTCTATTTGAAAAATGGTCAGCTGATGGTCAAACATTAGAAGCTGATGCAGGTCATGGCACTGCAACTTGTCATTATTGGCTGCATCTGAAAGGACAAGAAATGAGTGCAAACATTATTGCTTCTATATTTGCATGGACGAGAGGATTAGAACATGGGTTCCTTTTGTTCCTATAACATAACCAATTGATTTATTTTCCAACTTGCCAGGATATGACTAATTTATTTACGGATTTCTTTTATTCTTTTCAGATTGATTGATGGGAAGAGTTGACACTACAAGATATTTACCTGTCCACCTCGCCCCAGTTCTTATATTGTTCTCAATCTGACCAATCTATTGGTTACTCAAGAGCACATGTACACGATTCTTGTCTGGCTAATTTCCATAATTCATTACCACTGCTTCGAATCTTGTAGTTTTTGCTCTTGTAACTAATCTGAATATTGACATGGATTTATGGAATTTCTTCTGGTACGCCCAGTCAACTTGCAGTCAACTTGCGGTTTCACCAACTGTGGCTCCGTCTCCATCTGGCGAGATGAATGAGCATTGCATTCAAGTATGTTAATTCACCTTTAATTATTTCCATATCCATATCATGAAGGATTACGTTTAGGTTAATTGTTTCCGTGTTGTGCATGTGGAAATGTATGTGATTGAGGTTCTATGCAATATGAGACGCTTTCTGGTTTATGTTAACTTCTGTTGTAGTGAAATTCATCATTGGATATATGCTAAAAAGATGTCTTTGTAACCAGGCTCGTAGCTACTCACCAAGTACCCAGAGTACAACTGTTTTTGAGACTCCCAATATCAAATTTGTTCCAAGCATTTGTCCTGGCAGTCACTCAGATATTGGACCCTGCTGTTTCAATGAGGGTGAACATATTCGGATAGATGACTTATCTGTGCATTTAGGTTCTCTCTACATGTGGTCTCGACTCGTTATATTATACTGTGATATAGAGCTCAAGTATTAACACAGATATTCTGAGTATCAAGGTGCTGACAAACGTACTGATTGATGGTTACAGATTTGGATGTATGTTGACACTATTTCCTGTGTAAGAATGGTTTCAATGTCCTTATCTTAAAATGTCTACATGCATACAGTTATGGATAAAGACTGGTTAGACTTCTATTGATACCAGGAAATTTGATAACAAAACAAATAAGATTTCTCCCGAGGTCGAGTAGGCACTAGAGCCATTAAATTGTAACACTAATTCGATATTTTGTTCCTCGATAATGCATTTGGATTTGCAACATAAGAACCATAAGTGAGTTCAACTATTGATTTTTTCTAATATTTATCAACATATAATTCAATATGCACAACAAGAAGGGCTGTACATCAAATTTTGGAAAAATCATGTTACAATTGTATTAACATAACACTAATAAATACAACTTTAAAACAGTTCTCGTACAACGTACGACTTTCAACTAGTATATATATAAGGGTATATTTGTATATTTATTGTGGTGTGTTTATAAAAATTAAATTTTATAAGTGGTGGTAGTATAATGTGGTGTATTTAATTATATTTGTGTTGGTAATATATTTTCCCAATAAAATATATATAATGAGCATTTTGTCTCTGTCCCTGTTAAATGTATTTTAAAAAAAGTTTATTTGAAATAAATAGTGATTTAAGAGAATGTGTGATTAAAATGTAGTAGAACTTTTTTTAGTTTATGTGTAACATTATTTTATTGATAAATATGTGGTTGAAAAAAAGAAAGAGAAAAATGTGTTAAAAATTTAAAGAAGACCAAATAAGGGCTATATATATCAATAAAATTAAAAAAAAAATTTACCCTTTTTTACGACTTATAATTATTATTTTAATATTTCAATAAAATTGCGGACCAATGAATTGTTTTACCATTTTTGCTAGAAAACAGACCATGAAGTAAGTATTTTAGAGTGTGTACCATAAACATATCAACTCGAGTTTTGGATTTAACGTTCAATAAATAATTTTTTTTTTTAAAAAAGTTTTCCAAATACAAATTAGGCTCATGTGGAAGACTCAACTTACATATTCTTCTTACGACCGACGCTTTTCTTTTTATATATTGTTCTTCATTATATTCTTCCCAAAAAGAGACATGAGATAGAATTTTTTGGTATATTTTGATTTTTTAATCAAATAATTACAAATGTTTTCCTAAAAATTAATCATTAATTTTAATATTTATTGTTACATGATTTTTTTTTATTTCTTCATACTGACAATTTCTTTATACATATTATTACAATAATTATAAAAAAATAGTACATTAAAAAAATAACATATTGATGTTATTAATAGCATAGCGAAGATGTCAATGCTAATGCGATTAAAATAATAATTATATGTCAAAAAATTAGTAAACTTTTTTTTTTAAAATCTTATTAACATATATAGCCCATATTTGTTCTTTAAATTTTTTAAAATTTTTTTCTCTTTTTTTCTTTTCAACCACACATTTATCAATAAAATAATATTAGACATAAACTAAAAAAAGTTTTACTACATTTTAACTACATATTCTCCTAAAAATCACTATTCATTTCAAATACTCTTTTTAAAGAACATTAAATAGGAGCACAGACAAAATGCTCATTATATGTATTTGATATAAATTTTCTTTAATAATTTAATTTTTTTAATTTTATTGACCTATAATTAAATATGCTTCAATATTGTTTAATTTGTTTCATTCATTCATTTAAATAAAGGACCACATATATTTAAATATAGGCATGGATGTTTTGCGCAAAAGGTTTGAGAAGTAAGGATGTTTTGCGCAAAAGGTTTACATGCCAGTGACGTTTTGTGCCAAACGTGTATATATTACCGTTTATTTTAACTACAAATTTAATTTATTTTTGTGGTGTGATGATTTTGCCCCTAAATATTTTGCCAAAAAAATGTCAACACATCATTTAATAGTTTGTAAGTTAACAGTTTGGATGGCATAGACGAATTCCGCAATCAAATGTTATTTTGAGGGTGTAATTGCCAAAAATGAAATGATGGGGATGATTTATACACAACACCGAAACAATAGGGACGTTTTTCGCTATTTACCTAATATTAACCACACATTTCTCACAACTTTATAACCATACATTTCATTAACCTCTATCAAAATCTACTAAAACCTTAATTTTAATCTCCACCAAAGAGATGGCTAATCCATATTTTTGTGTACCCATTCTCTCTTTCTCTCAGTAGGCGATGAAACGACGATATATTCGAAAAACTTAAATAGTTGAGCAGCAGTTCAAATGTTTTGATTACAATGGCAAAAAGGAACCAAGACCATCAACATAGAGGTATTAAGACAGACGGTCCGGCCAAACCAGCGAAAATCGGCCGGGAACGACCCGAGACAGCGGGCCGACCCTTGACCTAAGAGGGCGTTTCAAGGGTCAAGAAAGTCTGACCCGCGGGTTTCGCGAGTTACACATTCACGGGTCGTGATTAACCCACTGGCCCGTGAAAATAAATAAAAAAATTAATTAAATTAAAAAAATTTGAAAAAAAAGGAGTTCGACTCTCTCCCCAGCGCTGCAGGCATAGCCTGCATGCTAGAAGTAGAAGAGCCTTTTCAGACCAAGAGCTGTTGGCTGTCATTTTTTTTTTTTTAAATTTTCATATTTTAACAGTAATAATCATCCTTTCATCTATAAATTGGAGTGAATTGGTAATATTTATCTCATTTTCAGTCCACTGTCTTAAATTTTACAATCTTATTAGCCCTTATTATACTTCTCTGCAATTACATTTATTCAATAGCACAAGTATCATCATATCATCATCATCTCTACACTATTATATTTCTTTCTGCTCACTAAACTTTTTAATGCTATTGTATTATGTCTTCTCGCGATTTTTCTTCTCAAAATAATATTTTCAGTGATAGTTGCTCCCCAATAAATTTAGAAGATGATAATGTTGTAGAAGTTGGATCATCTCAAAATTCAAGGAAAAAAAAAAAAACAAACATCAGAGGTGTGGCAAGTTTTTTACAATAAATGAAAAGGATGGTACAGCAGTATGCAATATCTGCAAAATGCTTATGTCTGGAGATATGGTCAAGGCATCGGCACGCTACGAAGAGAAAAACATCTAAATGAAACAGGACATTTGGATCCTAAACAAACTCAAATTACTGGTTTTACTAATGCTAGTGGATCAGTTACTTTTACTAACTTTGTTTATTCGCAGGAGCGAATGGGAGTTGGAATGTCGGAATTTTTAGCAGCTCGTGAGATGCCGTTCACATTTGCAGAAGATCAGTATTTTGAAGAGTTTCTGCAAAAATACATTCAACCTTCTTACAGGAGCGTAAGTAGAAATACTGCTCATTCTGATATACAATGGCTGATAATTTAAAAAGTGAACTTAAAAAAATTGATGGAATTATGTGTTTCACATCTGAATGTTGGTCTGGACGAAATCATAATGGTTATGTGTTGAGTGCATTTTACATGCATATATTTTTAGTAATACTTTTTGAGTAATTTGGACAAATACCTACTTAATTGTGCATATTTTGTGGTTAAATAGGTTTAACAATCAACTTCATGGAGAAAGCACAAGAAAGAAGCTAAATGGATAAATACTTGAAGAAATTGAGGAGAAAATAGGCAAATCCATCAAAGAGTCAAAGTTTGAGGATCAAATTGTCATTTTTGGAAAGTTGTGGATCTCATGTGCAATTGAACAAAGGACTAAATTGCAAGTTTCCAAAGTTGACGGACTCAAATGCACTTTTGGAAGGGCTCAATTGAAAGAAATTGGAAACTTTGGGGACCAAGTTGATCGACATCTAAAACTGAGGACCTCAATTGCAATTAAAAGAGGATCAAGCTGCAAGACATCACTCAGGTGAACCACGCGAACGCGTGGTTAAGCACAGGTCGCGTTCGCGAATCAAGCCTAAAATCCAACCAGAGAGTTTTCAAAGTCAACCACGCGATCGCGTGGTCATAAAATGGAGCGATAGTTTGGGCAAACACGGTTCGGCCCAAAAGCTGTTATACGCAGATCTACGCGATTTTGAGGGTATTTTGAGTGGTTTTGGCTAGTTTTTGAAGTATTCTTTTTGCTCTTTGAAGGGAGAAAACCCTAGCTCTCTATTTCTCTTTTATTTTATCTCTTTTCATCTTGTAATTTCTCTTGTAAGTTGTATAGTTTTGTTGATGACTATTAATTTGGGGAGAAATATCAACATTATTGTGGAAAAATAGTGATATTTTGAAGCAAGAATCATTGGTGAAGGGAAGTGTTTTTGCTTAATCTTCATATTTCTCTATTTATTTTACTTGATTGTTGAAATGATGTATTTATTTCTTGAATTTTACTGTTATTTCATCATGGGCTAAACTATTTTGTGTTGGGATTATTGATGAAGCTTGACCTAACTTAGTTGATTTTAATGCTTGTATTAAGAATTTAAGCTTTTTATTATCTTGTGCATTTATTATTGTATTTATTGACTAGCATTTATTGTGGCCACATTTATGTTTAGGTTTCATGAGATGTGCAATTATTGAGAAATTGTTGTGTATTCTAGATCTATAAAATATTTGATCTAGGTTCTTGTTTAGGATAGAGATATACCTAAAACCCTAGATGACCAATTGAGCTATTTTCACAAAGGTTTAATGCAATTGGTGTGTTTTTAATCGACATAGAGATATAGTAGGTTAATGCCACTATTAGGGTTGATTTCACTCGAGAGAGGTAATTGGCTAAGCTTGAAAAATCGGATCTAACATGATTAATGAATTGCATTTCTATTTGCTTGTGATAATTCAATTAGGTAATGGTCAAGTGGAATCAAGAATCCCAATACTCCTTTATCATCTATTCATCATCATTTTTCTAGTTATTTATTTACAATTGTAACTTTAATTCTAGTGCGAGAACATTCCCAAACAAATCCTTATTGTGTGTGTTTCTGGTTAAAATTAATTATACCAGAGTGTAGTTGAGATAGACAATCCTTGTGGGATCGATAAACCGGACTCAATTAGTCCACATTCACTTGTATGCGACTCGTGCACTTGTGGTGTGTTTCTAGCGAACAAGTTTTTGGCGCCATTGCTGGGGATTGTTTCTATTTAAATTACATTTTAGTTGATATTAGTTTTGACTAGTAGTTACTTTTATTTCTTGTACAAATTTTCTTTTGTTTTGTTTTGTGTAAGAAATCTTCTAATTTCTTGTGTTGTTCTAGGTTGTTAATTGTGCATGCGTCGAAGTAGAAGTCTTGATCTAGTTGAAATAGATCCGGATATCGAGGGGACTTTTCGACGTAGGTTAAGGGAACAACGGGAAGCTAGGAGACAACTTCTTACTGGGATGGAAGGAGAAAGAGTTAACATCGAGCTTAATGCTCCAGCTGGAATCCCACCCGATTTTGTTCCTCAAGCGGCTAGAGCTCAAGAGCCCGTTGTTAATGAAGAAGACATGCTTTTTGGAGACTTCATGAATCCTCCTATTGTCGAGAATCAATCAAGTATTGTCTATCCCTCCTACAATCATCCAAATTTTCAACTTCGGCCGGATGCCATCAATTTATTCTCCAATACCATCTCATTTTATGGGAGGACCGATGAATATCCACATGCCCATGTGGTACGGTTCCTAGAGATTTGTAGCAACTTCAACTATGAGGGTGTGAATGTGGAGGCAATTCGGATGAGGTTATTTGTACATACTTTGAAAGATAAAGTAAGAGAATGGCTTGACATTTTGCCTCCTGGGAGCATTACGACTTGGGTGGAGTTTGTCCCAAGGTTCACTACAAAAATTTTCCCACCATCTAAAGTTGCTAAACTCAAGCATGATATTACTACATTTCAACAATTCGAGATGGAGAGCTTTCATGAAGCTTGGGAGAGATTCAAGGATATGCTTAGGATGTGCCCAAATCATGGGATTACATTGGGGCAACAAGTCAACCACTTCTATGCCGGGCTAACTCCTCCTTGCCTTTCAAATGTGGATTCATCCTCTAATGGGTCTATCAAAACAAAGAGCATTCGAGAGACTTATGATTTGTTTGAGATCATGAGTGAACAAAGTGCAATGTGGCCGGATAGAAGTGCACCAAGGAATTCTAGTGGTGCACGTGGGGGTGATGATTATGCACTTGTCTTGTCAAAGATCGATTCCTTAGCCAAGAAAGTGGAAGGGTTATCTACTTCAACCTCTCGGCTCGTCAACATGGTTCAAACCCCTCCGGTATGTGATATATGTGGGGCTAATCATCAAAACTCTATGTGTCCATTGGTGGCAAGTGGTTCTTCATCTACCGAGCAAGTTGCTTATGCTCAAAACTTCCAACGCCAAGGATTCAATCCATATGCTCCTACATACAATCCCGGTTGGAGAAATCATCCTAATCTATCTTATGGCAACAATCACAATGTGTTGAATCCAAAGTCACAAGAGAAGAAAGAGGGATGGGAAGAGGCTATCTCCAAGCTAGCAAATCATCAATTGCAATATCAAGAACGCAATGATGCCTCTTTGAAAAAATTGGAGAAGCAAGTGGGCCAAATAGCTAAACTTCTCTCGGAAAGGCAACAAGGAGCTTTGCCTAGCAACACCGAGACAAATCCTAGGGAGAATGTTCAAGCTATTAAAACAAGGAGTGGGGTGCAATTGCCCGAGATCACGGCCCCACAATAAACAACTCAATCAAACAAAGCTCCCATTGAAGAAAATGAGCCTATTCAAGCATCCGAAAAAATTGTTGAAGTGCCAAAGGAAAGTGAGTCGGAAGCATCCACATCAAAGGCCCTAACACCGATCAAGGCTTATGTGCCGCCTATTCCCTTTCCTCAAAGGTTGCAAAAGCAAAAGCTCGACAGTCAATTTGGCAAATTTTTGGAAGTGTTCAAGAAGCTACACATCAACATTCCTTTCGTCGATGCATTAGCTCAAATTCCAAGCTATGCCAAGTTCATGAAGGATATTTTATCCAACAAAAGAAGGCTTGAAGAGCATGAGAGGGTGATGCTAACTGAGGAATGTAGTGCCATCATTCAAAACAAGCTTCCTCCAAAAATTAAAGATCCAGGGAGTTTTACTATTCCATGCACTATTGGTGATGTTAATTTTAGTAAAGCTTTATGTGATCTTGGTGCTAGCATTAATTTGATGCCTTTGTCCATTTTCAGGAAATTGGAATTGGGGGAAGCTAAAGCAACCACCGTGTCTCTACAATTGGTGGATAGGTCCATCAAATATCCTCGGGGGATCGTTGAAGATGTTCTTGTGAAGGTGGATAAATTCATATTTTCGGCGGATTTCATTATTCTAGACATGGAGGAAGATCATGACATTCCAATCATATTGGGAAGGCCATTTCTAGCAACCGGGAGAATACTTATTGATGTGCAAGAAGGGCAATTGATTTTGAGGGTGCAAGATGAGCAAGTCACCTTCAATGTGTTGAAGGCCATTAAATATCATTCGGAGTCAAATTCATGCTTTCGGGTGGATGAAATTGATCATCTAGTGGTAAACTCCTTCAACCGTGGGATTTCTAAGGATCCATTGGAGTCGTGCATCGCCCACTCTTTGACTATTGAGGATGATGATCATGAAGTCCAACAAATGGCTCATTACTTGGAGGCATCACCAAAATATCAACACAAGAGGGCCCCCTACTTTGAGGAGTTGAAAAAGAGTTCTTCACCACCCCTACCATCTCTCGAGAAGGCACCTACCCTCGAGCAAAAGCCTCTTCCTTCACATTTGAGGTATGCTTACTTGGGAGAACCTTCTACCCTTCCGGTCATTATTTCAAATTTATTGAATGAGGTGGAGGAAGAAAAATTGCTTCGGGTATTGAGGGAGCACAAGGAGGCTATTGGATGGACCATCTCGGATATTCGAGGTATTTGCCCTTCATTATGCATGCACAAAATTCTTATGGAGGATGATTTCAAACCTTCGGTGGAGCATCAACGTCGGTTAAATCCTAACATGAAGGAAGTGGTAAGAGCCGAAGTGGTGAAGTGGCTTGATGCGGGTATTATCTATCTAATCTCGGATAGTGCATGGGTGAGCCCAGTGCAAGTAGTTCCGAAGAAAGGAGATGTCACGGTGGTGGAGAATGAGAATAATGAGCTTATTCCAACAAGGCCAGTGATGGGGTGGAGAGTTTGCATTGATTATCGCAAGCTCAACAATGCTACTCGGAAGGATCATTTTCCCCTTCCATTCATCGATCAAATGCTTGAGCGATTGGCGGGTCACTCTCATTATTGCTTTCTAGACGGGTATTCGGGTTATAATCAAATTCCTATAGCCCCGGAGGATCAAGAAAAGACAACATTCACATGCCCATATCGAACTTTTGCATATAGGAGGATGCCCTTTGGTCTTTGCAATGCCCCCGCCACTTTCCAACGGTGCATGATGGCTATTTTCTCCGACACGGTGGAGAAATTTATTGAGGTATTTATGGATGACTTCTCAGTTTCTGGTACTTCATTTGATGATTGTTTGAATAATTTGAGAATGGTGCTAAAAATATGTGAGGATACCAATTTGGTTTTGAATTGGAAAAAATGTCATTTCATGGTTCGAGAGGGGATAGTTCTTGAGCACCGAATTTCAAGTACGAGGATTGAGGGTGATAAGGTAAAAATTCAAGTTATCGAAAAATTACCTCCCCCAACCTCGGTAAAGGGCATAAGAAGCTTTTTGGGGCATGCAGGATTTTATAGGAGGTTTATCAAAGACTTCTCAAAAATCACGAAGCCACTGTGTTCATTACTTGAGAAGATGATGCGAACCCCTTCGGTGCGTTGACCGAAAATTTCCACAACAATTTAATACAAAACCCAAGAAAGCTAAAGTGGTAAATAAATGGATAAACACCTTAACCCAAATTTAAATCTAACCCAAAATTCAAGGATTAACAAACCCTAGCCCAATGGAGAGAATTAAACAAATTCCAAGGTGGCGGAAATAAACAACAACACAAGAATAATAATACTCAAGCAAAGTTGATTAAATTCCAAGAAGATAACAAGATCAAAGAGGTTTAACCTTACCTCAAGAAGGGGGTCTTCAAGACCTAGCTCTCAAGAGCAATTTTCTTAACATCCAAAAGTTATGCTTTACAAATGAAGAGAAATGTGAATATAATGTACAAAATGGGAAAAATGTGCAATTTCGGTATTTACAAGAAAAACCCCATTTTTTTGTGGAAATTGCAAGAAAACCCCGTTTTTTTTGAAAAATGAGGTGTTTCGGTCGACCGAAATTATTTCGGTCGATCACCGGGTCGACCGAAAGGGGACTTTCGGTCGACCGCCACTCAGCCGAAAGCGACTGAGGCTGGGTCAAAATTCCTCTGCAGAGTTTCGGTCGACCGGAATGATTTTCGGTCGACCGAAATTGGCTGATTCCAATTTCTTCTTCTTTTTGGCTCCAACTTGATTCTCGACTTGCTTTTCTTGATTTATTCACATTGTTTAGCCTCGAATCTTGAACTTCTTCAACTTCGGATCTCGTCATAGGTCCCACGGGCACGTACATCGAGGTTTGACTTTCCCGATTCTCATCATCCCCTCCCTCTTAAAAAGGATTCGACCTCGAATCTTGCTTGAATGCACTGTCGTGAAACTCCTTAAACTTTGATCTTGCAACATTGTGTATCACAGGTTCATGCAATGAAGTTGGACCTTCGCGATTCTCATCATCTCCTCCTTCTCGAAAGAGATTCGACCACGAATCGGCACCTACAATAAAACTAGAAAATTCAGACACAATAAATGTAACTGAAATTTCATACTCACCGTGCAAAATCAATTTGTAGACGCTGCCAAGAGTTTGAGATGCGCCAACACCACAGAGTAGTAGTTTGAATTTTATTTGATCGGGGGGTCGCTCCTTCCACGAATGGGAACACATCCGGCCGCCTGGATCAAACGGAATATGTTTCCCATCATGGTTGGCATCGAAAGCACATTGCATTCCAATTCTCCTAAATGGAAGCTCGAGCCTCCTGCAAAGGGGCTTAACCAAATGTGCATTCTCGTGCCCACCTAAACCAACTCTTTCTTCGATAAACATGTGCATAAAGTTCAACAGAGTTAATAGGATAAAGTCACAAGCATCTTTAAGTGGAGAAAACTTGCTAATATGATGAACAATTAGATTATAAGCAAATTTAACAACCACAAAATTAGCACCAATTTCGTGCAATTGCACAACTTCCTGAAAGAAAATATTAGCTATGTTGATGACCTTATTGGTTTCGTTATATGCAATCAAATGTAGGGGTGTCAAACGGGCCGAGCCGCCGTTTGACCACGGTCCATTACCGGTCCACGAGCCAGAAACGGGCCGGCCCGTGGGGAGACGAGCCGGGCCGAGCCGGCTTGTTCCCCTACGGAGTCGGCCCAAGTCCGGCCCATTGGCCCGTCTGACCACGGGCCGGACGGGCCGGCTCGTGGGCCATACGGGCCGGCTCGTGGACTGGCCCGTGGGCTCGTTTTTTTTTTTTATTACTTCTAAATAATTGAACATTAAAAAATCCCTCTCCTTTAATCCGGGCTTGGGACCGACTACATTTAAATTATTGTAGGCGGAGTTAAAGGTGTACACGAACAAAATATTACTTGTACAATTTTTTTATTTGAAAGAAACAAATGAAACAATTGAAAATACAGAAAAAAGAAAAAGAAAATATTGTATATTTGTATGTGAAATATTATAACACTAGTTACTAGAATTTGAGGCTTGAGAGAATGAGACTTGAAAGTTGAGAGAGTTGAGTTGAGATTGTGAAAAAAATGAAATAAAAACGAGTATTTATAGTAGTAGTAGGAAAAAAAAAAAAAAAAAGGGTCTTGTGACCGTTTTCTCACGGGCCGGAACGGACCGGCCCGCGAGCCGGCCCTTTCCGGCCCGTGAACACGGACTCTAACGGGCCCAACGAGCCGACCACGGGCCGGCCCGTGGTCGGTCCGTTTTGATTGTCCGTTGGACTAGTCCGCGAACAGGTCCACGAACTTCACGAGCCGAACCCGAACCGTCCAACACTCAAATTTTTAGTCCGGTCCAAGTCCAAGTCCGTTTTTTTTACGGGCCGAGCCGAACTTTTAACGAATCGAGCCGAGCCGAACTCACGAACTCTCGAACTGTCCAGTCCGTTTGACACCCCTAATCAAATGCGACGTTTTAATACTCCTACCAACAATCACAAAAATAGCATCATTTTCTTTCTTTATTCCAAGTAAACCCACTATAAAATTCATAGAAATACCAGTCCAAGGTTTACTCAGGATGGGCAAATATGCATGGAATTCTTGGGGCAAAAACTTGAGTTTAGCCAGTTTGCAAGTTCGGCATTTACTACAAGTGCAAACATGTTCAACACCAAGCTTCAAAGTAGGCCAATAAGATTGATCGCATAATACCCCTAAGACCCCGTTGGTTTTAAATCGCCCCATCAAACGACTATCATGTGTCTCTCCCATTAGCAATTTGCACATGGCACATTTAAAAAGAAACAATCCAATTTTTCAAAACAAATAATTATCATGCCCATAGAATTCATCCAAATATCGCTCACAACATGATTCATAAATGTTTAATAAATTTGGATTATTAACATGCATGCCCTTAACATATTCAAAATAAAATGAGGGGGCATCAAGAAATGTTAGAAGTGAAGTCCTATTATCACCAAGACATCTCAATAAATTTCTCCCATGGACTCCCCTAGCTAGCAATTTCTTTAGAGAGCCAATATGCAAGTTAAGCATATTTTCACAAGATAAGGATTCAACATGCCCATGAAATGTACTATATGCAACATTTTCACAAAAGGATTTGGTACTTATGCAATTTGGTACATGCAAAAAGTTGCATTTACAAATTAAGCACTCATCATGACAATGAATCTTACCACATGTTACATTTTCACAAGTCAACAACACACTTGTCAAATCTACATCAAAATCATACAACCCTCTAATATATTCAAGACACAATAACCTTGCATTCAAAGAAATGTTAGGAGCATACCTCCTAGATGTTGCATTGGTTATCCCATTTCCTTTACCACGGTTGTACTCGTTGTTATAGGAAAATGTTTCCATGAATTTCTTCCATAAGGCATGCTTTTGGAGTTCTTTGTTGCCTTGATAAGTTGGCCTCACAATTTCCTGCAACAAAGACATGACAAAACTAGGGAGGGCATTGTTAGAATATTTAAGAGTAAAGAACATTTCGGGGTGATCTTTTCTCTCAATTTTCTTGGTGGCACTCATCACTTCCTCACCTTTTTCTGAGGTAGAATCTTCAACCCTCGGTTCTTCTCTCACCTCTCCTTTTTCTGGAGTCGTGGCTCCAACCCTCATTGCCTCTCCTTTTTCTAGGGACGTGGCCCCAACTCTCATGCTCTCATTTTTGTTTGTTTTCTTTCTTCTTATTCTCTTCTTCTTCATTTTCATTTTATTTCTTTTTCTCATTTTCTTCCTCAAATTCCTTCTTGAGCTTTATTCGGTCTTTGCATACTTCTTCCGCGCTCAAAGATAGGATCACAACCTTTTTTCCATCCATTTGGAAGCTACACCGATTCTTCCTCTTGTCATGTGTCACACCCCTATCACTTTGCCAAGGTCTCCCCAAAATTATGTGAGTAGTGTACATGGGAACTACATCACATATCAATTGGTCACAATAGGATCCAATGTTGAAGGCAAGAAGAACTTGTTCACTCACTCTCACTCCCCCATCGTCACCCAACCTTTGCAATACATAGGGATTAGGATGCTTCATAACCGGTAACCCCAATTTCTCCACCCTACTAGTACTCACCAAATTCATGTCACTCTCCCCATCTATAATGAGACTACATGCCCTATTCCCCACAAGGCATCTAGTGTAGAAAATATTTTCTCCATCCTTCTCCTTCTCATTATCATGGGCCAAAGATGTTGGTGGCCTAGCATTCATTTCCAACACTCCCTTCTCATTATCACCCCTCTTATGGAATGATGGACTTTTCATTTTTGCCCTATCAATAATATCATCAATTCCATCTCCACTCCTATCTACCCATTCTATTCTCCTCCTATTCATACTCCATTCTTCTTCCACTTCTCCACTTCTACCCATTCCATGGAGTGATGAATTTTGCATTCTTGCACTATCAATATTTTCATCAACTCCATTTCTCCTACCTTCTAACCACTCTCTTCTTTTCCTATTCAAACTCCCATTTTGTTCACCATCCCTTTCATCATCCCAATCATCCCTTCTAACTTTTCTATTCAACTTCCCATTTGGTTTTCTACTTCCATCCCTATATACAATATTCTCAAATTTATCCCTCAACCTTCTCCTACCATCCCTATTTTCTTCACCCATACTAGTTGATGTACTCTCCCCTCTTGTTCCTAAATTTTCCAACTCACCCCCAATCTTATCCATTTGTCTAGCCATGGCGGTTGAAAGATTTTGTAACAAGTACTTCAAATCTTGAGTTTGAGCATTGGAATTTGACATGGTGTGCAAGTGTGAAAGTGTTCTCACAAGAATAATTTTCACTTGTGTTTCACTCAATTTAGGCTTTTACCCTCTAATGAGCTCACCACTCTTGCCTTTTTCCACTCAAAATCTCCTTTCTCAAGTTCTCCAAGGAAGGTAATCAACTAAACCACAAAGTATAATTCTTGTGAAGTCAAGGAAATCACAAACCAAGGAAGAAGGAATTTATAACAAGTAGATACAAATAGTAAGTAGAATTTATGTGCTTGCTAAACTCAAAAGGAATAATATTTATGTGGGATAAGATGCTAGGATCACAATTTCAACAATGGGATTGAATAACCACAAGTATGGGACAAGGCATATATGAAGAGCAAATAAGTACAAGAGTGTAAATTTCAATGAAGCAATTTAGCAAACAGTTTGTACTCAATTTTTGAATGACCTTGAATGGATATAATGTGGATATATGAATAAATCCCCAACAACCCAAATGTAGTAAGGAATGAATGATCAACAATTTCCCAATGTATGGAGCAAGTGATATATGGAATAAAATGTTGATAACACAATCTCAATTATGGGAATTGGATAGCCCCAAGTAATTAGCAATATATGGGTATTGAACAATAAAGCACTAAGGGAGTATTTTTCTTTGGGACAATTTATCAAACACTTTGAATACACAATTTGGAAAGTGTAGGTTTTGTAATGAATGAATATGAAATTCCCCCAACAAACTCACAGTCAATATACCCAATATATAGAATCAACAATACACATGGGCATATAAATTTTCCCCAATTTTTTTCAATTTTCGTTTTTTTCCACAATGCCAAGAACAACAACAAGAAAGTAAAGATAGGTTTACCAAACTAGAGCCATGCTCTGATACCAAATGATGCGAACCCCTTCGATGCGTTGACCGAAAATTTCCACAACAATTTAATACAAAACCCAAGAAAGCTAAAGTGGTAAATAAATGGATAAACACCTTAACCCAAGTTTAAATCTAACCCAAAATTCAAGGATTAACAAACCCTAGCCCAATGGAGAGAATTAAACAAATTCCAAGGTGGCGGAAATAAACAACAACACAAGAATAATAATACTCAAGCAAAGTTGATTAAATTTCAAGAAGATAACAAGATCAAAGAGGTTTAACCTTACCTCAAGAAGGGGGTCTTCAAGACCTAGCTCTCAAGAGCAATTTCGGTATTTACAAGAAAAACCCCATTTTTTTGTGGAAATTGCAAGAAAACCCCGTTTTTTTTGAAAAATGAGGTGTTTCGGTCGACCAACTGGTCGACCGAAATTATTTCGGTCGATCACCGGGTCGATCGAAAGGGGACTTTCGGTCGACCCCCACTCAGCCGAAAGCGACAGAGGCTGGATCAAAATTCCTCTGCAGAGTTTTGGTCGACCGGAATGATTTTCGGTCTACCAAAATTGGTTGATTCCAATTTCTTCTTCTTTTTGACTCCAACTTGATTCTCGACTTGCTTTTCTTGATTTATTCACATTGTTTAGCCTCGAATCTTGAACTTCTTCAACTTCGGATCTCGTCATGGATCCCACAGGCACGAACATCGAGGTTTGACTTTCCCGATTCTCATCAGAAGAGTACCACATATGATTTCTCTAAAGAGTGTCTTCAAGCTTTTAACACTCTTAAAAAGAAACTCATCACGGCACCTATTATTGTGGCTCCGGATTGTAGTTTGCCCTTTGAGCTTATGTGTGATGCAAGTGATTATGCCGTGGGGGCAGTTTAGGGGCAAAGAAAGGACAAAATTTTGCATGTCATCTACTATGCTAGTAGAACCTTGACCAATGCTCAATTGAATTATGCTACTACCGAGAAGGAAATGCTAGTGGTGGTCTTTGCCTTCGATAAGTTTCGGTCATATCTTATTGGCTCCAAGGTGATTGTGTATACCGACCACTCGGCCCTCAAGTATTTGTTGGCAAAGAAGGATGCCAAGCCGCAGTTAATTAGATGAGTTCTTCTTCTCCAAGAGTTTGATTTGGAGATTCATGACAAGAAGGGGATGGAGAATCTTGTAGCCGATCACTTATCTAGACTTGAGCAAACCGAGGAAATTTTGGATGAAGAGATAAGTGAGGTATTTCAGGATGAGCAAATTTTCCAAATCATGGATCTTCTACAAGCTGCTAGTGTGCCATGGTATGCGAACCGTGTGAATTTTCTTGCAAGTGGCATCACTCCCCCGGACCGCTCTTATCAACAAAGGAAGAAGTTCTTTGCGGATATCAAACATTATTTTTGGGATGACCCGTTATTGTTCAAAAGGGGTCCGGATCAAATCATGAGAAGGTGTGTTCCCGAGGAGGAGATGGAGAAGATTCTTGAGCAATGTCACTCATCGCCTTATGGAGGCCATTTTGGTGCAGTGAAAACTGCATCAAAGGTTCTTCAGTCGGGATTTTATTGGCCCACTTTATTCAAGGATGCGCACACACTTGTGTCCAAATGTGACCGATGCCAACGCTTGGGTAATATCTCTAACCGAAATGAAATGCCCTTAAATTCTATTTTATAAGTGGAGATATTCGATGTTTGGGGTATTGATTTTACGTCGTCCTTTTCTAATCAATACATCTTAGTTGCAGTAGACTATGTATCAAAGTGGATAGAAGCGGTGGTACTCCCCACAAATGATGCTCGAGTGGTGGTACATTTTTTAAAGAAAAATATTTTTACTCGTTATGGCACCCCTCGATCTATCATTAATGATGGAGGAAAATACTTTTGTAACCGCCTCTTCGACTCACTTTTGACCAAGTATGGAGTCAAACATTGAATATCCACTCCTTATCATCCGCAAACAAGTGGGCATGTTGAAATTTCAAATAGAGAGTTGAAAAAGATCCTTGAAGTGACGATGAATGCCTCGAGAAAAGATTGGTCCAAGAAATTGGATGATGCATTATGGGCATACCGCACCGCGTTCAAAACCCCTATTGGTATGTCTTCATTTCGCCTTCTATTTGGTAAAGCATGTCATCTCTCGGTTGAGCTTGAGCACCGAGCATATTGGGCAACAAAATTCTTGAATTTTGATATGGAGTTGGTCGGTGAGAAAAGACTACTCCAACTCAATAAGCTTGATGAATTCCGCCTTGAGTCATATGAAAATGCTCGGATCTACAAAGAGAAGACAAAGATGTGGCATGACAAGAACATTGTGAAGCGGGACTTCCAAGTTGGGCAACAAGTACTTCTCTACAACTCAAGACTTCGATTGTTTCCTGGTAAACTCCACTCTAGATGGTCGGGACCTTTCACTATTGCTCAAATCTTCCCACATGGAGTGGTCGAACTTTATCATGGAAGTAAAGGGAACTTCAAAGTAAATGGGCAACGCTTGAAGCCATACTTGGGGGGTAATTATGAAAAGGAGAAGTCATCCATCCCTCTTGCAAATCCGGAGTAATCATATCCAAAAGTCGAGCTTACAATTTTAACCAAGCGCTTTTTGGGAGGCAACCCAAATTCTACTCTTTTAATTATTTATTGATATTTACTTATTGCATTTTTTATTATGTCTAACTTTGTTAATCACCAACTTTTGTAGGTTCGAAATTTTTTGAAATCCTAAGCAACCTTGTCCTCAATAAGTTTGGGGGAGATTTGTGTATCAAGAGAATCAAAGCTTAGGTCAATTTGAAACATCATACACGCATCCGGGGAAGTTCCATCACCCATTCCTTTCTTGTTATTATGCTATTGTCAACATTGAGGACAATGTTTGATTTAAGTTTGGGGGTGTTGGATTATGTGCTATGTGAACATTTTAGATTGCCTTGCCGGCCTTTGGTGTTTTGATGTTTGAAATTGTTTATTTTGTTGGAATATTGATATGCTAGATAGCCTTGCCGGTTTATAAGATTTTTGATGTTTGAAATTGTTGTTAATTCATGATTTATGACCAAATTTGCTACTTGTGCTACTTTCTATAAAATGCTTATCCATGTAAGATCTTATGTACATTGAGCACAATAGTCATGTTAAATTGTCGGTGAGTTTGGGAATTGTTGAAGGGTGAAGAGGTTAAAGGAGTAGATGAATTAGGTTGTGAGCTTGTATTGTTTATTTTTATCAACCTATCAAATGTTTCCTAATGCTCTAAATCTCTTGATCCTGATGTAAGACAAGTTTGGGGGTGGTCGACCCGATGAAGGAGATGGTCTAGACGTGTGGTGATTCCATGCATGTGGAAGTAAATGTTTGTGTGGAGTGTCTTTCACCAAGTATAAGCCAGTAATGACCATATACTAGAGTTCTAAGCCAATTTTAATTTTTGCATTGCATTGCCCTATCTCGAAGCCTTTTTGACTCGAGTTATTAAGCCCATAGGAGTATCTTGAAACTTGGTGCCTTAAGTTTGAAACTTGGGAGTCACCGGCCAAAAGCTCACTACATGGGTCAATTAGAAAGCTTAATGAGTAGGGTATTCACACACACACTTGAAAAAAAAAATTGCACATTATCATTGCATTCGCTTAATAAGTCTACCCCACTTCGTAGCCTTTTTGACTTGAGTTAATAAGTCCGTAGGGGTATTTTGAAACTTGGTATCCTTTGATCTACAAAATCGGGGAGTTTCTGACCTAAAGCTCGCTACATGGGTCAATTAGAAAGCTTAAGGGAGTGGGGAAGTCACGAGCAAACATCATGTTAGTTGTTAGAAATCATGCATTTGTACTTGCATAAGGGCTTAGATGAATAGTGGGTTTGAATTGCTTGGTATAAACTTGAATGTCGAAGTACTCATTAGTGGAGAGTCACTGCATTTCTAGGTTGTCAAGATTGTCGGTATAACACACCCATTCCAGAGTGAAAAAAGATAGAGTGATTTGAGAGTACCCTCTAGAATTGCATCCCGAGAGTGGAAATAAAATTATTCATTGGGGGATGAATGTCACGAGTGGGAAAGGAAAGAATTGACCACTAATG
Organism: Ligustrum vulgare; assembly: GCA_963555705.1. Taxonomy (NCBI): domain Eukaryota; kingdom Viridiplantae; phylum Streptophyta; class Magnoliopsida; order Lamiales; family Oleaceae; genus Ligustrum; species Ligustrum vulgare. The sequence goes on along the minus strand of OY743186.1, from coordinate 35,581,230 downwards.
GTGGGATAATTTTGACTTGAAACATCTTTACTCATCAAAATTCTTGAATCTTATTGACGATTGACAGTGGCTATGCACACACGCACCGATCAAACATCGGATAAGCCAAACTCATTTTTGTAACATTATTTGGGAACATAATTGTGAATTAATTATGCAATTTCACACTCACGGAAAATTGCGAGCTATCTAGCATTGTTGATCATATTGTCATTATTTTTTGTAGATGCATGTGAATATTCTTGCTCAGGACGAGCAAGAGTTTAAGTTTGGGGGTATTTGTTGAGTGCATTTTACATGCATATTTCATATATTTTTAGTAATACTTTTTGAGTAATTTGGACAAATACCTACTTAATTGTGCATATTTTGTGGTTAAATAGGCTTAACAATCAACTTCATGGAGAAAGCACAAAAAAGAAGCTAAATGGATAAATACTTGAAGAAATTGAGGAGAAAAGAGGCAAATCCATCAAAGAGTCAAAGTTTGGGGACCAAATTGTCATTTTCAGAAAGTTGTGGATCGCATGTGCAATTGATCAAAGGACTAAATTGCAAGTTTCCAAAGTTGACGGACTCAAATGCACTTTTGGAAGGGCTCAATTGAAAGAAATTGGAAACTTTGGGGACCAAGTTGATCGATATCTAAAACTGAGGACCTCAATTGCAATTAAAAGAGGATCAAGCTGCAAGACATCACGCAGGTGAACCATGCGAACGTGTGGTTAAGCACAGGTCGCGTTCGCGAATCAAGCCTAAAATCCAACCCGAGAGTTTTCAAAGTCAACCACGCGATCGCGAGTCATTCAATCACGCGATCGCGTGGTCATAAAATGGAGCGATAGTCTGAGCCGACCCGGTTCGGCCCAAAATATGTTATACGCGGATCTACGCGATTTTGGGGGTATTTTGAGTGATTTTGGCCAGTTTTTAAAGCATTCTTTTTGCTCTTTGAAGGGAGAAAACCCTAGCTCTCTCTTTCTCTTTTATTTTATCTCTTTTCATCTTGTAATTTCTCTTGTAAGTTGTATAGTTTTGTTGATGAATATTGATTTGGGGAGAAATATCAAACATTATTTTGGAAGAATAGTGATATTTTGAAGCAAGAATCATTGGTGAAGGGAAGTGTTTTTGCTTAATCTTCATATTTCTCTATTTATTTTATTTGATTGTTGAAATGATGTATTTAATTCTTGAATTTTATTGTTATTTCATCATGGGCTAAACTATTTTGTGTTGGGATTATTGATGAAACTTGACCTAGCTTAGTTGATTTTAATGTTTGTATTAAGAATTTAAGCTTTTTATTATCTTGTGCATTTATTGTTGTATTTATTGACTAACATTTATTGTGGCCACATTTATATTTAGGTTTCATGGGATGTGCAATTATTGAGAAATTGTTGTGTATTCTAGATCAATACAATATTTACTCTAGGTTCTTGTTTGGGATAGAGATATACCTAAAACCCTAAATGACCCATTGAGCTATTTTCACAAAGGTTTAATGCAATTGGTGTGTTTTTAATCGACATAGAGATATAATAGGTTAATGCCACTAATTAGGGTTGATTTAACTCGAAAGAGGTAATTGGCTAAGTTTGGAAAATCGGGTCTAACATGATTAATGAATTGCATTTCTATTTTCTTGTGATAATTCAATTAGGTAATGGTTAAGTGGAATCAAGAGTCCCAACACTCCTTTATCATCTATTCATCACCATTTTTCTAGTTATTTATTTACAATTGCAACTTTAATTCTAATGCGAGAACATTCCCGAACAAATCCTTATTGTGTGTGTTTCTGGTTAAAATTAATTATACAAGAGTGTAGTTGAGATAGACAATCCTTGTGGGATCAATAAACCGGACTCAATTAGTCCACTATCACTTGTATGCGACTCGTGCACTTGCGGTGTGTTTCTAGCAAACATTATTCTTGTGTTACAGCACATTTTATTGATAATAATTGGTTATTGCATAAGAGAATTATTGCTTTTCGTTTACTTGAATATCCACATAATGGTGTAAATTTGTGTGAAAGTTTATTACAAGTTTTTAATGAGTTTGGTGTGTTAAATAAACTATTTAGTGTTACCTTTGATATTGCAAGTGCTAATAATTCATGCATTGAGCTTTTAATTAGAACGATTACACCCATATATAATTCTAAATTATTTCACATGCGTTGTATTTGTCATATATGTAATTTAGTTGTGCAAGATGGTTTGAAATTAATAACACCATAAATAAGTATAATTAGATAATCTATTAATTATATTTCTTGTACAGATTCTAGACAACAAGAATTTTTAAAACTCTTGGATTGAAAAGAATAAAATTTGTTGATGATGTTCCCAATAGATGGAATTCAACCTTTTTAATGTTAAAATCGTGTGTTGGCTATATTGATGCCATTAATGCATTTGTTAGTTCAAAGCAAAATCAATTTCAGGTAACTGATTCGGACAGGGAAAAAGCACTTAAAGTTATGAAATTTTTGAAACCTTTCTATAAGGTAACAAAAGCCAGTTCTGGAGTTTATTATCCAGCTAGTAATCTTGTACTTCTACAATTAGTAGAAATTGCTGGACAATTTTCATCATTTAGAGACGATCCATTTTTCTTTCATATTATTTAATCAATGGAGGAAAAGTTTAAAAAATATTATGAAAACATGCCACTAATTTTTCCAATGGCAGCTGTAATGGATCCTCGCATTAAGTTGTTTGGAGTTCGGTGTGCTTTAGAATCACTTTCTGAAACATTAGCTTTTAATATAAATATTACAAATCGACAATTGGAAATTTTTATTAATGAAATGTATAATAACTATTTTATTAAATATGGTAACAATGAAAATATTCCTTCATCTACAAACTCTAGTACAACTTCTAAAGGCAAATCTTCTTTTTTCTCCATAATAGCTAAGAAACGTAATGTTCTTGGTTCTTCATCTACAACTTCAACTGCAAATCCAAATACCACACCTGCTGAATTAGAAAGATATTATCAATTTGATCATTATAGTTTAATACCTGAAAATGAAGTGGATAATTTAGATATCTTACGATGATGGAATTTAAATGAGCGCTCATACCCTATATTATCTAAAATGGCATGAGATCTACTAGCAGTTCCAGTCTCAACAGTGGCATCCGATTTTGCTTTTAGTGCAGGTAACAAGGTATTGGATGAAAGAAGATCTAGACTTAAAGAAAATATTTTTGAAGCTCTCATTTGCGTGAAAGATTGGATATTCACGGGTCAAATGATGCAAGATAAAATTATTGATGATGTTGCTGAAGACTTCAAAAATCTTGTAGTTCCTGAAGAGTGAAGATTGATTAGGAAACAAATATATAATTTTTGAATAGCTAAATTATAGTTAAGTAGGTGTCAACCTAGTTGGGATGTACTTAAGCTATAAATATTTAATAATAGTTCTTAGAAATGCATTTAGCTATTATTTCTTTATGTTATATTTAACTTTGTAAAGTTATAAATAATTCATGTAACATTAAATTTGAATTCTATGTAAACATTTCTTGGTATAAATATGAATTTATCATTTTGTTCATTTCTTAGTTTACATTTAACAATTATGCTATAAATATGAAAAATTCTATAGTTTTATAATTTTATTCATACAATCATATGGGCCAAACCGGAATGAACCGCTACCCACGACCAGCATTGCCCAGCGGGCGGGCCTGGGTTGTAGTTCAAAATTTGTGAGCCAACCTGGAACCGACCCGTAACCCGCAGCGGGCGGGCGGGCTGTTACCTGGCTCATAGTGGCTGACAGAACCGGGCCGAACCACCTGAATTGACACCTCTACATCAACAAAAAGCATTTCGAAATCATGATCAAACACAAAATTGTACACAATAAGCATGGAAGGTATTCTTTTCATGTGCATCGAATTGTAAATTCACTCTAAATGAAAATTTTATATACCATTTCTTACTATGAATTTGGACACAACAGGGAAATATTACTTATAAGCGAGAAGTTCAAACATGAAACGTCAGTCATTTACATTTGCAAAGAGTTCTACATAGATTAAGATTTGTCAAGGGACATTTCAGAATACCTGTTCAATGACTGTTAGAATATTTTGTATATAATGACTGTTGGAATATTTTGTATATATATATATATATATATATATATATATATATATATATATATATGAAATCCGTGCTGACAAATGGACGGAGTAACGACAAGAAAAACAAGAAAATAGAAGAAAAGGACAAAGTCGAGGCAAGTATTGAACACTTTGTCCTTGAGTCGAATTTGCCCCGCAACGGTGCTACCAATTATGACAACTCTCAAGATACAACGACTACTAGTATTTGTAGCACTTCAAACTACAAGTATAAAGAACCGGAATTATGACTTTTGTACTCCAAAAATGAAATGAACAAGAATATAAAAAATTATGCAAAAAAATACAAGAAATTTTGATTAAGGAAGAGAAGAGAATGAAAATGTTATTGCATATCATTGGTGTATGGAATAGGACACCACAAAGATTCCATTTATAGAGAGTGAAGGGTTGTGGAGGAAGTGATGAGAGCCAAACCATGCAACTCTTCCAAAAGACACACATTTTCCCGACAACCGTGTGACCGCACGACTTTACGCCAAACCGAGATTTAATCAGTTGACGTGTGATCGCACGGTATTAAAACTGTGCGATCGCATGGGCAAAAACTCTGACCCGTTTTTCATCCTTTTTCGTAATTTCTCATTCATTCGATATTGATTTTCGAAATGCTAAATATAATTTTAATGTATGCAGAGAAATCTAAATTCTCTTTCGGGGACAACCCCTACGAGGAGCGCTGCCCCCTCGACCCCCCGACCTGATCGGACAGATTAATCCCTCTTTGTGCGCCCCAAAGCGGCGAAGTGACAAACTAATTTACCTAAACGGATTGAGTCGGGTTTGAGTATTTGGACAAAGTCGACACGAAGTCACTTTAGTCGATTTTCAATACTTAACCAATTTTTCGATTTGTTAAACTGATATCCAACAATGACTTCTTCAGGGTAGCCCATTCCATTTTGGGAAATCTGGATCCATTTCGCCATTTCCTACGCTGATTTCCTTTTCATCTTTTGCCAATCTCATAAGAAACCTGCCACGAATTGGCTCAATCATTCTATTGAGACCCAAAAGATGATGGGATATAGAAGACATTCAAAATGTATTTTGAAACACATCTTGGCATAATTATATTCTAGTGCCAGCGAAGGGCATCCAAGGCCAGCCTGAGTCTTAAGGAGCCCTAAGCGGACCTCTAACTCCAAAATTTATTGGGAGCCTTCAGTCGAGCACAAGGATTTTTTTTAAATCAACAAGCATGAAGAATCGAACCAATAGTATAAGCACAAATTATGTCTATTTATTTAACTATCCTTCGTTTGGTAATCAAAATAAATTGGTTTATAAATCAATTTATAAAATACACAATTTCTCAAACTATTTTTTAGCCATACACATTTTCTCTCTTCAATTTTCAACTACTACTTTTTACTTTAAAATCATAAATAAATCAGTTTATAAATCAAACAGTGTTACCAAACAAGTTAAATTTGTTGTCTCTATTCTACTTTAAGAATATATATATATATATATATATATGGGAAACAATCTGATTAATTTTTCAATTTGAGACATTTCCTTCAAGACACAAGAACTGGACCCTACACATTTGTAAGGTCCAACTCTTGTGATGCCCTTCATTGGCACTAGAATCATTTTGCATTTGGGCATTTTAACTGGAATCAAATCTCCTAAATTGAAATCGATCTAGAAATCGAGAACTGAAAACCAATTGGATCTGGGTTCATTATTGGTTCTTGAAGCAAAATCGTTGGTACGAGATTTTTTATAGTTTTTTTTATTTTTATATAGAGTGTAAAAAACACACAAAATAAAATAAAATAAATCTAATATGGGTAGTAATCTATTGTAAACTATAATCTTAATACGAAACATATAAACTTAAACATGATTTCTATTTAGGAATTTGACCATAAAACTAATTACTGTAAATCATAAGCATATCAGACTCCATAGCAATAATGTAGAAAGTTATGAGATCCTGTCACGGCTTTAATTGAATCCCGAAGAAAATATTGATTTGAAATTCTCATTCTCTCTCTCTTAACCTAAGTCTTTATTTGTATTTCATAAGTTGAACCCTGATGATGAAATTCGAGTTCAGTATATACAGGTAGAGAGGTCGAATCTTCTATGGCCTTTTTAATTTCAACCGTCCATCAAAGTTGTAGTATTAATATGAAATATTTTAATTAAACCAGATTTCTATTAATTCAGCAATTTACCTAATTTAACCATGACACGTAATATGAACCACATAATGAGAAGATATTTGTGAAATTTGAGATATACACAATCTCATAGTAATAGAGATTGACATATCACAAAATTTCTAATATCTATATCTATACATCTATTATTACTTCTAAAAGTAGTTTGAAGAGAGAAATTTTTTTGGACATTTTTATCCTTACAACTTTTTTATATTTTCATATTTACTCTTAATATCAATTAATGAATAATTATTTTAATATTATTTTTCCATTTTATTAATAATGTCATTAATCTCAATATATTTACAATTTAAATTCTTTACTTTCTCACTAAACGTCTTTCAAATAAAGTCTAACTTTCAATTCTCATTTTTGTTTTCCGTTGTTTATTTCAAATTATTATTTATTCTCTATTTATTCTCACTAAACACATACAATATATTAATACACTGTCATAAAGGAAATAGTGAAAAAAACCCGATTATGATTTTTTTATAAAATTAAAATTCTCATTCTTAATTAAATATTAATACATTTTCATCATCAAGGAAGTTGTGAAAAATATGAATAGTATATTTTTTTAATCATATTTTTAATATTCTATTATTTTTCCATTTCTCAACAATGTCATTAATTCAATAAGAATATCTACAACCCCCACTCTAAAACCAAAATCACATACGTTATAATATTCAATCTAATAAATTTATATAGTTACATAATTTTTAATTACTAATTTTCATTAACACGTTTATAATTTCAAGAATCCTTAATATTCATGTATGTTTTGTACTAAAATGAATTCAATACATCCTATACTATAACCCAATAGAGCCTATAAATTCCAAAGGGATTCAAAGCCTAACATTGTATTTTGTTGAACTTTTTTTTTAGTTATTAAAAATTATTAGATTTTCTTAATTCTATTTGTCTTGCACGTTTGACTAATTTTCTTGAGAAAAAGCTCAAATTTTTTGTCAGACATAATTTTTAAAAATTACTTTATATTGACAATTAACGTGCAAAGTACGTTAAGACAGTTAGTTATTCTAAATTCTATCTGGTTTATAAACGACAAATTTCACAAACTACATTTTAACAACACATTTTCTCTTCCCACATTTTAACCACATATTTTACCTCAAAAATATAAATAAATAAATTTATAATTGTTATAGTGTTACCGAACAAAGCCTATCAAGACATGCTCCTACTTTTTTGCCTCTTGTATTGTATAAGATTGTTGGATTTCATGGTTATTTTACTCTTTGCAATCTAATCTTTCTATGAATCAAAAACTTCAAGTTAGGTTTGTGATTTAAGTTGTTGAATTGAAGCTTCATTCTTTGCAATTCAGGAATTTTATTTTCTTGCACTGTTTACAAATTTAAGTGATTTTTTTTTTTACGTTACAGTTGAATTTATATATATTCATAATTTGGACTATAATGTGCTTTTTTTTTGTTATCTCAAGTTCATTATTCTCTATTTAAAATGCAATTAGTTTCCACAATCGAGTCAAGTAGCTGAATTTCTTAACTAAAATTTCACCCTTGCAAAAATATTGCCGTGTTAGGTAAAGTATCGAAAGGGCCTATACAAATATATTATTAAATTTATATATATATATATATAAAATATTTATAAGTAGAACTGAATCTGAAGCCAAACTGACGGTTCGAATTTGGGTTGATTCTAATTTTGAAGAATGCGAATGCGTTTACGTAAATTTCTATTGGCATTAGTAACTTAATGTATAGCCCAGGATTCTGAGATTTCCTCACTCTTTTCAAATTTTCCTTTTCCTAATACTATTTTCTTAGGCAAGGCTAAGCTACCCCTGTTTGGTATAAAAATTTGAAAAAAATTGATGAGATACAGGACTGAAAAGTTGTGAATCTCATAAAATGTGTGGTTAAAATTAATTATTAATTTTGATTTGAAATTAAAATTAAAATTAAATTTTAACGAAAACCAAAGAGGGCCATGTCAATTCTAGTCATCATAGTTTTGATGGAATGAAGAAAAGTTCAGTACAACTCATTGAAGTCAAGGGCAGGATAAACAATGATAATTGGGATTTGACACAAGCAGTTGTAATTGACAAGGTACAATTTCACAAAATATTTTAGCAGCTTGAAATTATTTGAAATTCATTTACGTGCGTGCTTAGTGGATGGAAGGGATCTACAATAAAAATACATATGTTGAACGATGCTTTATCAATGAGAAATGGACTTAAAAGTGCCACATGTTATGTTTTCTTTATTGTTAGTTACCTATATAAGGATGGTAACAGGACGAAGAATACTCGAACTCGACGAGAACGGGACGGGGAATTCTCGACAAAGGTGAGGATGGAGATAAAGATGAGGATGAAGATGAAAAAGTATTCTCGAATAGAGGACGAGGCGGGGATGACCATCTTATCCCAATTCTCATCCCCCAATTAACAAGTTCCATTAAAATTTAAAAAGCTCCCAAAAAATGTCCTATATTATCTGTACAAAAGTCCTATAATGTCAAAATTTCTTGCACCAAAAATTTATTACTTATTAAGTCATAAACTTTAAATACTTATTTTGAAAAAATTACTGATTATTAGTTATTAAGCTTATCGAGTTATATTTTCTCATCTAATCAAATATAAAATAAAGACACAAAAAAGATGAATATATATATTCGATTAATGCGTAAAGATTATTAGATTCAGAAAATGTTAGGGTTGTTTTTATATGTTTTCTTATATTGTCTGCATAAAATTATTTTAAAACTTAAAAAAATTAAATAAAGGGATATAAATGGGGATTTTCCCATCTCCGCCCCGCCCCCATCCCCGATTAAATGAGGACGGGCGATGATGGGAATGGAAAATTATTAACGGGGTGGGGACAGGGAAAAGCATCCCCACCCCATACTCGCCTCGTAATCATTCCTAATTATACATGCAATACATTCTTGATCTACAAATACTTGTATGTTTTTAGGTAGATATTTATTGGTAGATTGTAGATTTTCAAATCGGCGTCAATTCTTAGCTCCATTTCCAGGCGTCTGGTATCATATTTAAGATTTTTTCGATCAAGGTCGTGATCCTGAAAGGGCAAAATAGTTGTTCAATTCGACATTCTTCGTTGAGAAACATAATTGAGAGGATATTTGATATTTTAAGCAGTGTTCAAAAAATCAGAAATCGGTTCGAATCGAAAAAGGCAACGGGTCAATAGTCAAAAAGTCCGACCAGGTCTAACCGGTTTCAATTAAAACATAAAAAATTATTCTAAAAATTAAAAAAAAATTTCTAAAAAACATGTTATTTTACAAATAAACTAATATTTACTCATTTAGAAGATAAAATTATGCACAAAAGTAACTTTAAAAAAAAAAGCCGGGTTTTAAAACCCGGCCGATTCTCGATTTTCTCGATTGAACCGGTTGTTTTTTCGGCCGGTTTCTTACCGGCCAATTTTTGAGGTCAACCGGACCGATTTTTCAATCGCTTCCCCAATTTTCCCGGTTGAACCGGCCTGTCCGATCCAGTTTCCTAAACATTGATTTTAAGTGAATGTTCACAATTTTCAAAAAAGCTCATCAATTTCTATATAAAATACAAGCATAACTAGTATTAGCTTGTGCGGGATTACACAATTTTCTTCATAAATTCTTCTGTCTCTGTCTATCTCTCTCTCTCTCTTTTTTTGATGAAAAATTGGCGCTTTGTTTATTTATTTATGTAATTCTATTCACGTATAATTACATGTTATATACACAATGTTCAAGTTTTGATTAGACTAACACGTAATCTACTAATATTCATGTGGTGGTTCTATTATTATTCGAGATTTCACATTGAAGAAAAATAAAAGTTTATAAAAATCTACGAAAGTCTTTTAAATAAAATGCAATAAAAGTCTTCAAAAATTTGTAAAATTCTACAAGAATCTATAAAAGTCAATAAACTCTAAAGAAGTCCATAAAATAAAATCCTTTAAAAATAGTATTTAAGCCCTTTAAAATCTGAATCAAACACAACCCCCTTAGATTAAAATGATATAAGCTCTTATTTTACTTCGAGTTAAGTTTGCCTCTTTAAATACTTTTTTCATCCATCCAATGTGAAGAGAATTGTGTTGTGTGTTTATCCTATCGCAAGTACACAAATCGAACAAGTAATAAATTAGATTTTGAGTCCGTATATCGTTCTCACAGGAATTGTTGATGAATTATTTTCTAAGTGTCTAGCCTTAACTAAAACACGTAAATTCAAGATTGATATCATGAGATAAATTAAACTATGTAATTAAAATAACTAAGAATGAAAATTAAAATTGAAAATTGTTTTGAATGATTGTTTTGATTAAATATGTGAATGTAGTGCAAAGATCTAGAACTTAATTTTACTCTACCTTATTAATTCCGGATTATTTGATTGATAATAATTTCTCGATAATGAAGATCAATGTTCCTAATTTGTTTAAGACACTACCTCGAGTAGAAATTCAAAATTAAACATATTCTTATATGTGACTCGTCTATATCTTTATGATTAATTCGAATATAAGAAACATTAATGGATTAAACACTTATAGATCACATAAAGTATAATTGTATATTTCTATCTCATATTGAACTTTATGATAATAAATATATGTCTAATTAGTTTTCAGTCTCTCGAATATAAAAACAAGTCACAATATATAATTCAATTACTTCACACATAATCGTAGATGGAAGAAAAAAATATTAATTGCTCAAAAAGCAACAAATTGTCAACAAAAATCATAAATTAACAATATAAAATAAAAGTTTCATCATGACCCCAATAAAATTGAGAACTTAGCCTAATATCATAACTAGAGTAAAACAACAAGAATTATTTATCATCACCCAAATATAAGTAGTGATAGCAACGGGGCAGATCAGGGCCAATCTAAATCCGCCCTGAGAATTTGGTCTGATTCATATCTATTTTGCGATCCGCCAATTTTCGAGTGCGGATAGGGTTTGGGTCGGGGTAGATCAACCCTCTGATCTGCCCCCGCGAATTTTTTTATTTATTTCTAAAGATTTTAAGCTAAAATCTTTTTAAAAAATTTAAGTTTTTATTAATTTTTTTTTTTGAATGAAATGGCGCAAACCAGGACGAAGCGCTCCGCACCGATCCAATCCAACCTCGTCGATCTGCGGATTGAAAAATTTCACTCTATTTGGATGAAGTATCCGTCAGTTTCGGATCGGGTATTTTTGTCATTCCTAGAAATAAGACTTTGATTTTTCGTATGATAAAATCTTGATGTAAATCTTCAAGTTCTATTGATCTTTAATCCCAAAGTAGGCTCCTTGACGATCTTCCTTAGATTTCTCATGCTTCTATTCTAGTATTTATATTAGGTCAAGAAACTCGAGTCCAACTCCAAAACCTTTTAGAGTTTTATGTTTGTAACAAAGTTCGGCCTAGGTTTTACCCAAGCGATTGCTTGGGCTTAACCTGGGATCGCTTGGAGATAATGGTTCCGTGATCGCTTGGCGACAGTCAGGTGATTTTTCTCTCTCTCTCTCCGGCCGCTTTAGTCTTCCATTAGCTAATATAAATAAATCCCAACTACCATTATTTGCTCTGAAATATCGAAAATTTTGGAATATTGTTACATGAGGTTAACATGTGAGTAAATCAGCATATTGAGCAGCAATATAAGCTAGCCAGTCACATTTTACTAATGTCTCAAGTGCTTCTACCCAAAAGTGAATTGAGGTTGAAAAATCAAAAGCTCTTTTCTGAAGAATTCTTGTAATATGAGGTTAACATGTGAGTAAATCAACATATTAAGCAGCAATATAAGCTAGCCATTCATTTTACTAATGTCTCAAGTGTTTCTACCCAAAAGTGAATTCAGGTTGAAAAACCAAAAGCTCTTTTCTGAAGAAAATTCTAGTGCTCGACTTGCCTGGTCAGGGAAGATGTAGTATAGTCAAAATATTAGGCTGGGTCCTCTTCTAATTTATTTAATCCATACTTTGTGCCTTGTTGTCCAAGTTAGGACACGGAATTCCCTTAATCTTAAATACACAGCATATACTCATAGATGTTCCAAGCAATGCTGTCAAGATCAGACCATCCCAACTGATCTGTGTATTGGCCAGGGTTGTTTTCAAAACATTGGTTTCAAGTTGATTATTCCTACTTTCCCAATTAAATATTTCTATACAATGTCCTTTTGGTTCACAAATTTGACATTATGTCATCCATATGATTGTATGGAGTTATTATGCCCATTATTTGAAGCTCTAACTAAGCTTGCTTTTCTTACGGTAGACTGGAAAGGTATTGTGATTATGTAGATGGAAGGTTTACACTTGAATTTAATCAGCTATATCTTTCTAAACTACCCAGTAGGCACGAAACTGAGTTTGATGATTTTTTCATGCGGTAACATTTTCATCATGGCAAGACCACAAGGCATGAGCAACAGAGCATCTGTCCAACCACTGATCACATTACAAATTAATTTTTAGCATATATTTTGTTGAAGGCATAACAAATTTATCGCTCCTCAAGTTATCAATGAGTAACACAATGTCCTGAAATTAAATTATGTTTTCTCAATCATTTTTATCATATTATTTGAAGGGTGTAGGTGTCAAATAGGAGGTCTATCAATCAGCACTCAAATTGCATGGTGCAATAGTGCATTATTACATGGAACTGAATCTGAGCGATGTTCTGATCTTAAAGATTCTTTCCCTGAAGAATTATTATTGAATTAGTAACTCGTGATATTTAGGTTGTTGAAGTTTTCAGCTTCATCACATATATGATATATCCGGTTTGTAGGATTGTATAGAGAGATGAGCCAGTATTACCATGCTTCCTATGTGCTACTTTTCGGGAATCACTCAACTTCCTAATGATATTTATTTTTGTTGACAACTTTTCTTTGGAGGATTATTGAATTTAAAAGCCCATTTTAAGAATATGTATTGCATTTAGGGTGAAAGGATTTACATGTGAGAAAGAGGAGGCAATCAAATCAGGACCCTTTCACATACAGACGGAGAAAATTATGCATGCACATTCATCTTATATGTTTCCATTGTTTAATTGGATTTTGTATGGTTGAGTAAAAGCCTGCAATCTTTTTACAAATAAGAATAATGCTATATGTAACACATCTTTACACCTTGATTTACACCTGGGTGATGGGTTGAGATCCTGTGGAGTAACATGTCTCCATTATTGTTAAATTACTCTACAAGATTTCGATACATCACCCAAGTGTAAACCAAGGTGTAAAGGTGGATAAGTAGAATTACTCAACAAATGAAGCCACAATTCTATCCCCCATCTAGGTTTCCCATGTTTCCATTGAATAATACTTAGTAGTGTTAAGAAAGAAAAGTAAGCTAAAATTTTCATCTTGTCTTGACCTGTCCAGTATATGAACATGCACTGATACCTACAAAGTCATTGCCATCATGGATTTCCGTACCTTGAAATTTGCCTTTTGTGGTTCTTTTTTTTTTTTTTTTTAAATAGCTTCCAATTTGTTTGTCCATTCCCTTTAACTAATAACTTCTATACAGATTGATGACGTGATAAGTCAAGTTCAAGCAACTAGGGCTGCATTGGGCTCTGAAAGAGCCTTGTTTTGGGATGTTCAAGGAAAAGTGAAACTACTTGGTGAAAATTTTCCCATCATTCGCGGTTTAACAGGTAATTTCCGAAGATTTATCTACTGCTAGATTTCTTCTTTAAAATGATTTCCCATGTATTCCTTTCCTGATCCTCACAGATTCAATCAGTAGAAACCGATCAAGAGATACTCTCATCCTATCCCCAGTTGTACACTTTTTCTTATTATCTACTGTCTTTCAAAGTAAATCAGAGAGAAAAGAGAAGCCTTGTAAGGAATTTTGCATGTATAATTTGTTGAAACGAAATAATTATCATTTCAACAATCTTTCTCGTTCTTTACATGATTTTGTTTTTCATTTGCACTCTCTTTATCATCGCTTCTAAGTAATGAACAAACTGCTTAAGGCATGCTTTGTACGCACTATTACATGTGACTCGACTATACTTTGTAAACAAGAAATTATACACACCCAACAGAACTTATGGTTTAGTATATGCAAGAGAGCAAGAGCAAGCGTACCAAATGGCAATGCCCAGCAACCAACAACATTGTTGCTCAGTTTCCTCAAGTACTCCTATCAACCAAGTCGACCACAAAAACGAGCTCTCACAATAAACCTCCTATGCATAGACTACAGAGTACTTCATTTCCAGCACGAAGACTGTGATCTCACTACTCTGTACGCTTTAAGCCGGTGAAATAAACCTGTGATTGAATCACAGTCCTTCCAACTTTAAACCCTGGCACGACTGTAAACCCAACCTGAGGCCTCGTCTTTCCCTGAAAACTACATTTCCCCAAAGCATCTTCCATGTATACCATCGAAAAATCTACCCCTCTCTCTACCTGAAATATCTCCACCACAGGATCGAACGAATAGGCCAGTTTATGAAGCAACCAAATAGAGCTAGCCATTCTAACAAATAACTCGTAAAATACGCTCAACGACTTCCACGAATCCAACACCTTTTCCTTCCTATCCAAGTTATTGAACAGCGAAGACTCCATAGTCGGGTGAATCAATTCCTCGTATTTCTTCTCACAAAACCGCGAAAACTCGCATTTTGGATTCTTACTCAAGATTTCCATCGGATTACTTGCAATGTGTTCGATTAGTTCTCTCAAGTAACCATTATGAATTGTACTATTTTCACCGTGTATTGAACCATTCCCATTACACAATACTTGACTATCACCTAATCCAAAATCATTCATATCAAAATTCCTAAACATTTTCAAGCAAACATATGATAAAAGTACGTACCGGAAATGCCCTTTCTTGGTATAATCAATGTCCGAATAAACGGAATTGGCAGCTTTCTCCAAAGCCCACCCTGCTCTTTTCATCAAATCAATCAACAACTTTGTAAAACATCGCAAAGACTTAACTGAATCATTCAACATAGCCTCAAAAACTCGAATTGTTAATAAAACATCAGTACCAGCATCCGTTTTTTCCTTTTTCAACTCCAATTGTTTTGATAAATTCAAGTTAAACCCCTGGATTTTGTCGAATTTTTTCCTCAAAACGAAGACATCGTCATCTTTAGCATCAATCTCAGATTGCAATGAATTTACCATGGTCTCCAGAGCCCTGAGCTTGCTCTGATTCTCCTGTACCTGAAATTCCAAAAATGACCCAGCCGGAAACTCAAATTCTCCGGGCAAACCCGTATTCTTGAAATTCTTATAGATATTCTTCATTTCAGTCAATTTCTGGAGAGTTGAGACGAGTGATTTATCAGCTTGTTCAAGGGCGTTTTGGTCAATTTTGGGAACATGGGCCGTTTGGAACTGCAAATACGAGGCTTCGAATGAAGAGACGGTGGCGAAGAGTGAATGAATCACGGTTCGGGTCAACTGGGAACTCGAATCAGGTCCACAATCCCTGTCAGGCTTGATGACAACCACTTTCTGATCGGGGATGAACTCCTCCGCAGAGTCTAACAAAGAGATGACGTCAGCATCAACGGCGGATGCGGAATCTTGGTTGTCTTCTTCGGCGAAGAGCTCGTAGGTCTTGGCCTTGACAGCAAGGGCGAATTTCTGGAACATCTCGGAGATTTGCGGTGTGGGTTCCATCTCCTGGAACCTCTAGAGATAATTATTATACGTATGCGAAATTCCTTAGCTTGCGCAAAGGGGTGGGGGTGCTTTGGATGACTTGAAAGGAAGGTATGTGCGTGAGAGAAATGGTGAAATGTCGACTATTGACCTTTTTCCTATTTCCTTTTCCACTTCTCTGTGCCCAATAATTATAGTATATCTCTTTCTGATCTAATTAATTTTGTAGAGGTCCACTTGACTTTGATAAATTTATTTATTTATGTCGATTACATTTATTTTTTTGTCCTTTTTTTAATTTCATTATATCAAATTTTTATAATAAATTATGTTTGCTTCTGATTAAAATATATTTTTAATTTCAAATTAAAGTTAATAATTAATTTTAATCATACAATTTATATGATTACAATTTTTCTATCACATATTTCATCAATTTTGATAAAAAAAAAACTACTAAAAATTTGTTTTTAATATCTACCAAATAAGGGCATATAACAAATATGGGCTTCGTTTGATAGGGTTTTAAAAAGTCAAAAATTATTTTTTAGAAAATAAGAAGTTGCTTTTGAACGAATTTGAATATATTTTAGAAGTGATTTCTATTAGAAGAAGTTGACCTACTATACAAGAAGCAAAAACAAAAGTAGAACTTTTTATATAGGCCCTACTCGGTTGCTACAAAAATAAAATTGGAATTATAATGTTGATTTATTTAAATTTTTTAGGTAAGATGTGTGATTAAAAATTGAAGAGAGAAAATGTGTATGATTAAAAAGTGATTGAGAAATTGTGTAAATTAATTTGGAGCAATCGTTGCATTTTAATTTGAATACAGAACGGAGCCATAATCTATACACTATTATCATTTTTTTTTTTGTTTTTTGTGATTTTTAGATAAAATGGGTGTTGAAATTTAGAAAAAAAATTTATATGATTCAAAAGTGATTTAAAAAAGTGTGTAATTTATAAATTGACCAATTCGTTACTGTTAGCGAACATAGGCCTAGTGGTCAATGAGATTCATTTTACAAGATATTTCTAGAATTTGAACAATAAAACTCTTGTTGTGATTTTAAAATAAGGGAAACAATCTTATTTATTTTTTATTGTTTGAGAGAAAAAATATATAATTAGAGCTTATTTATTTTAGGATGTTTTAGAGAAATTTTGAATTTTTGAGAGAATGAGTTGTTAAAAAGTATTAAAAGTCATTAAAAATAACTTTGAGGGAAAAATGTAAAAAACCACCGTTATCAGGCTATTAATTACTAGGAAAATTTCCTTATTTCAGTATTTTACTAGTTTTCCACATCGTTTAGGAATTCGTGAAGTGGACTTTGGTGCCTCATTAACGGTAACATGAAGTGAGTTAGAGTGACAGGCGATTGCACGATAGTGGACTTTGGACAGTATAATCAATAATGTCAAATTTGAGACCCTATTTATTATTTTATTTTTTAAAATGAGCTAATTTTGAAGAATGTATGATTAAAAAAATAAAAGCTCTTAGTCCGTGGAATTTATTTATTTATTTTTTATTTTTTATTTTTTTTATGAATGTGTAGTTTAGATTGATTTGAAAAGTAAAAAATTGTGAGCTTGATTAAGGATGTATGGTTAAGATTGAGTTTGAAAATTTTTGAAAAAAAATTTAGATGGAGCAAACATGCTCTAAAAATAAAAATAAAAGTTGAATTTACGAGAAAAATATTTTGTGAAAATATATTGTTGAAAATGGATTCTATAACAAATTAGGGGGGAAAAATAAAAAATTGGATAACGAGAATCAAACATAGTCTTGGATTATAATTTCATTTTTACTTTAATATTCTTGAGTTCTTATAATTATTAATTCACCTTATAAAATAAATCATAAATATAAAAACTTGACACTACGGTGCTTTAAAAGAATGTCGTTCTTCCATTCAACACATTTGAAATCATTTTTCAACTGCATATTTTACTTAGAAAATATCTCATTCTTTGTTTATAAAAAAAAAAAAAAAACTTTTAACAAAAAAAGTATAAAATAACTTTTTATAAGCACAACCAACAATATAGCAAAATTGCCCTTAGAACTTCTTGAATACAATCTGAATATCAGACTGTGATACTCCCGAACTTGACACTCGGAAAGTTTAATGTTGAATTGATTGCAAACAAGAAGGTAGTGGTTGGATTATGCATGAAATCAGTAGAAGTGGGACAATGAGAAAGGAGATTCTTTTGGTGAAATTTGTGGCATTATTAGGAAAGTAGGTTAGGGTTTGTTGAAGATTAGAGGACCCAACAAATGTGACAAGAAAATAATAAATTTTCACATTTAAAATCTAAATAAAGGCTTTTAACAACCTAATCTTATTTGTGTAATTGCCGATGGAGAATGTTTTTTTTATTATGCAATTTGTCAGCACTCCGTTGTCATTTTAGAAAATTGCATTTAGGCCATCTCCAATGGTCTACCCCCAAATTTGGGGTAGACTCAAATTCTATCTCCAACCATTTAATCCCAAATTTCGGGTTAAGTGAATAGTACCCAATTTTCTTTTAATTTTTTAATAATTATACCTTGATTATAAATTTGTTAATTAATAACTTTGATTTAAATTAATAACTAATGCGTAGAATGGACCAAATTAAAAATAGTAATTTTTCTCGGGAAAAAAAAAACTCTAAGTTGAACAATAAAATACGCCTAGTGGCTACAAATTCCCTAAATTAAACGATGTTATCGATCATGGACGAAACTTGATTTTCAGAATTAATATATTCCTCCCATAAATGCTCAATTAAAGCATTACGAAGTTCATAATGAGCATCGCTATTTCTTATTTGTCTGTGTCGACCAAGAAATTCTTAAAAACGAGAGTCTTCATTGTAACAATATTAACAAAAATATTACTATTATTTAGAAAAAAAAAATTTTAAGAAAAATTAAATTAACAATTATAGAATTATAACAATAATTATTAAATAATAATAATTATAATATTTACAGTTAAGATAATTACTATAACAACAAATTATTAGACTAATTAATAATGTTAAACATTTAAATTAAATAAGAAAAATGCAATTTGGTAATTAATTAAGCTCAACCCCAAATTTGGGGTTATGAATAGTGCAACCCCAAATTTTTTGGGGTTGCACTATTCATAACCCCAAATTTTGGGGTTGCACTATTCATAACCCCAAATTTGTGGTGAGATTAGGGGTAGGGTTGGAGAAGATTTTACCCCAAATTTGAGATTTTATCCCAAATTTGGGGTAGGGTTGGAGATGCTCTTAGTATTTCAATCTATGAAAATGTATTTAACTCTTCTATTTTTTGGTATTTGCATCTTCAATCAAATTTAAAGTACTTCAGTCCGCAATTTGTCGATTTAAAAATAATGGGGAAAGTTGTTTGTACAGGGGAATCTGTACAGACAGATTCACAAGTGCTACACTGTGCGGTTGTGGTTGATATTTTATTCCTTTTATGTCAATAACCAATGAAAAATAGACACTTGTCCATCCGAGAAAGAAAAAAAGTCAAACTCCCTTGTACGCATAGCATGGTTCAAAAATGATTTCAATTTCGGTTGTGGTTGATATTTTATTCCTTTTATGTCAATAACCAATGAAAAATAGACGCTTGTCCATCCGAGAAAAAAAAAAAAAAAAAAAAAAGTCAAACTCCCTCGTACGCATAGCATGGTTTTTCTCATTTATCGTGAAAGCTAAGAAACCAATTATTCAACCATCGTCATTAGTTATGTTGCAGTATTATGATAATATTGTTGCAACTACAATGAAAATATGGAAAGTTATATTTTTGTGAGTAAAGTGTGTAATTCATTTTTTGTTTAGTCTACGTATCTTTGTACTTGAGATTTAGAACTTGTTTGGTAAAGGTGAGTTTTTTATCACAATTTTTCAAACTTAATCTCAACCCTCCATTCTTAATCAAGTCCACCATTGTTTACTTTTCAAACAATTTTAAATCACACATCTATAAAAAAACTAAAAAAAACTACAAAACTCAAAAAAATTTCCATTACCAAACAGGCTCTTAGAATACAAATTGTAACTAAAGTATATGACATCTTTTGTAAATAAAGTTTATGATAGCCTTGGTAAAGGTATGGAAAACCTTATATGTAAGGGTCTGTAGCACAATTTGTGGTTATGTATGAACATTTTAAAATTCTCGTATTGACTTTTAGTATTTGCTATTATCACAATTATCCTTTTGTAGCTACAATTGTATATTTCTTGTTAGTTTCTTTATTTGTTCTTATTTTTAACTTTGATATTTTCAACTTCGTAGTTGTTAAAAGTGGAAATTATATAGTGCATGGGGGCACATGGCGTCATTGGGCATTGAGCACCATATCCCCTCTATTGTTAAAAGATCAATTGATCAAAATATTAGCAACGATGCTCCCGCTGATATGGTGTAGCAATAAATTATGAAAAGTTTAATCTAGATGATTGGATGTTTGAATTTTGGCTCTGTGAAGACATAATTTAAATGTTGGAAGACAAGTGCTTACATAGAAGTAGTGTTATGATGCATCACATCGCTCCTCCGAAAGTCTCGTCAAAAAGACGTAAAGGGGGGCTCATGGGAGGAGGACTGTTGTGAATGTCTATTTTAAGTTAGCATAGCATAGACTGTAACCTCATCCAAATTTATCTGGAGAGCGAATTAAAAGGAACGTCGTTTTTTTCCAGAATTAGTAGGGCGAATCTTAAACACTTGAATCATAAAAAAAATAAAAAAATAAATAAAAATAAAAAAAATATTAGTAGCGACTACGTATTGATTATTCATCTACCAATTATTATGTATGTATCAACGACCAATGATTAGTACAAGAAAGGTATCAATTTTCACCACCAACTCTTGGTCGCTGAATGTAGAGATATTAAGATAGGCGGACCAATTGGACTCGTGAAAATCATTTCGGATCTATTCGAAAACGCAGGTCGACCCATGACTCGAGCACGTGGTTCATGGGTAAGAAGTTGTAACCAACGGATTTTGCGGGTCACACCATTGTAGACCGCGGTTAATCCGTTGACATGTGAAATAATTAAAAATATTGAAAAAAGTTTTAAAAATTTGAACAACTAAATTATAGTTAAGTAGGGGATAATCTAGTTGAGATGTATTTAAATTATAAATTGTAATAAAATAGGTGTCAACCAAATTATGAGGTACTTAAGTTATAAATATTTGATTGTAGAAATTTGAAATGCATTTAATTGTTATTTGTTTTTATTGTATTTAACTTTTCAAAGTTAAAAGTAATTCATATAACATAAGATATAAATTTGAATTCTATGTAAACATTTCTAAGTATAAATATGAATTTATCATTTTGTATTTAGCAATTTAATTAAAAAATATTTTTTTGCTATAAATATGAATAATTCTATATTTTTATTCATACAGGTCAAATCAGAACAAATTGCGACCTACATGGGCTTGACCTGGATGGGTCAGCAGGAGAGCCAGGCCAGAGTTGTAATTCAAAATTTGTGTGCCTACCCACTAACCCATAAACCCGCAGTGAGCAGACTATTTTTCACACAGTTCAATACCGGGCTCATATGTTGATGGATTGACCTAGCTCAAATCACCTGGATTGACACCTCTAGCTGAATGTTATAGATTTAGCGACCAACTAAAATTAGTCACTGAAAAGTTGAAAACTCAGCAATGACCGCAACCATAGTTTATCGATCGCAAAAGCCCTTTATTGATCGGAAAACCTACTTTTACTTACCAATCTTTTGGTTGCTGGGGAAGTTATTTTTCGTAGTGGTATATGTTTAAAGAATCTAAAACAAACATCACAACCACAATGATGATGAGAATTAACCCAGTTTAATATTTAGATTCTTTCAAACATTGTCCGACCAACCACTTTATCTTATTAAAACTTATTTTTTTTATTTTTTATTTTTTTATTATGGCAAAGCATATATAAATATGTTCTTGTGTATGTATAATAATAAAGAATGGAGATTCGTTAACTTTGTCTAAACAATATGATGATGTCTTTCTGGCTGTTCGCATGCGGACCGTTGGGCCTCTATGTAATTATTAATTTGAAAAGAATACGACCACCTCAAAAGGACAATTATTTAAGATAATTGCAATCTAAACTCTTTTTTTTTCTCATTGAATTGAAATATATCTCTTTGCAGAATTTATTGAAATTTACATCATTTTATTTTCATTTCAAATTTACTCCTCCAAGTATCAATGTATGATACTAAAAAATTTAAATTTTAAGTATCGTAAAAAATCTAAAAAGTATCAAATAATGATACTTTAAAATGACGTAAATTTCAATAAATCAGATGTATTATAAAATTTTTGGAAGTAAATTTGAGTTTGACCCCAAAAATTAGGCTATTTATGCGAACATCTCCATTATTATTATTTTTGAATTTCTACGGTAGTGTAGAGTTCGATCTGTTAACTCAAATTCCTTTATTTTTTAGAAAAAATAACAAAAAAACATTACAAGGTGTTATCCCCGTCACTTTTCTCCTCAAACCTAGATATATATATATATATATATATATATATATATATATATATATATATATATAAACTGCATTAAGAATATATTCACATTTATTTATGATACCTCTGTTTAATTTATATTATATAGGTTATGATTTTTATTGATCTATGCCTCTGTAGAATGATTGCAAAATATGATGCCGAAACGAATTGATTCATTTTCTATCCTCATGGAATTTGCTTCCAGTCTATACTTTTTAAATTTGTTTAATTATTTCAACTTAACAGACTGTTGGGTGGATTTTGTGAATAGTGACGCCAAATAAATATAATGATGGTTTTGTAAATCCTTGCCGAATATTGGACAAAGTAACGGCAAAGAAAAACACAAACAAAAAGAATAAGAGAAGAAGGGATAAAGCCGAGGTAAGAGTTGGACTCTTTGTCCTTAAGTCGAATTTGCCCCGCAACGGTGCCTAAGAATTTCGGTAATCGACTCCCAAGATACAACGACTTCACTTGTGTTTGTAACACTTCAAAACACAAGTACAATGAACCAAATTTAGGCTTATGTACTCCAAATGATGCAATGAAAGGATATCAAAACAAATGAAATGATTTTGATTTTGGAGAGAAGTAAGGATGAGAGATGTTTTTGCATATCAAAAAGTGAGGAATATGACACCCAAATGGTCCTTTTTATAGATCATGAAATGGTGTGGACGAAGTGGTTGAGGCCCAAACCATGCACCATTTCCAAACAATGCACCTTTATGAAAATGTACATTCTGACCGTGCTAAACAGAATTTCTAGATCCGCCACTGCGTATCCTTCACGGGTACTAGATCTTTTTCGATATATTTCTTCGTACAGAACTTCTTGTTAAGTGTTCATTTCATCCCAGCTTACAAATTTGGGCTTAAAACTACTTATATAAGAGATGTCTTTGAAAACATCCTAACTAAAAAAGCCAAATATTATTATTGCTATAAAGCGCATTATAGTAATAATTTCATATTCTCCCTTAGTTTTAATTAATGTACATTTTTTAATATTTTATTTCCTTTTTATTTTCGTATTGTCAATAAAAATATTTTTCATACACTTACAATCTAAAATCTTCTATTTCTCACTAAAAAAGTCTTTTAACTTAATATAATTTATAGTTTCTAAACCAGCAAATCTCTGAACCTGATCCACCCTTTATCAGCAAGCAATCTGAAAAGGGTCCTACACTTTTCTTTAAGCCCCTCATCCAGTATTGGCTCTCCCACTTGCGCTGCTAGCCAGTCTTGGTGCTCAAACTGCCAAGAAACCCAAATTTACCCTAATAAAATGACCAATTTACATAAATACATACATATACGTGCGTGCGTGCGTGCAATTGAAATATAGGAAAATATAAAAACCTCATCGAAAAGCAAGTTATGAGTGTGGTGTTTGGGTTTGCCTTCTTCCTCCAAACA
Source organism: Ligustrum vulgare (assembly GCA_963555705.1). Lineage (NCBI taxonomy): Eukaryota > Viridiplantae > Streptophyta > Magnoliopsida > Lamiales > Oleaceae > Ligustrum > Ligustrum vulgare. Next base: position 35,557,184 of record OY743186.1, on the reverse strand, counting down.
CCGATAATGATTTTCAATATCAGTCGACATTTCATTTTCTGATGGTAGAAGTACCTTACCAGATAAAACGCGCGCCACCCACTTAGCTTGGAATTCTATCATATGAAATACAAATACCTGAAATTTAAAGAAAATTTTCAGTGGAAGATAATCTCTATATGAAAATAAAATGCATAGTTTTATGAATAATTAATTTAATCATAATTCATACTCTTCATAACACTGACAACTTTTTTTGTCGACTTTAAATCACACATTTAGTAAATTTTTATCAAAATTCGCTAAAACTTTGTCAAATAACACCTAAATTAACTCACCGTAAAAGATATTCCAATGAAAGCAAGGGTGGGAGCTAGCTTTGGGGGGAAAACATGCTTGTACAGGGGTCCAACCCTGTTATCATCCACACATACAATTCCATTTGTTTCCAGGAATGGAAAATCATACTTGTACCTGTATAATGTGATATATTATTTTATTTTTTAAAAATAAAAGAACGGAAAAAATGAGGATAATACCCTGTACAGTGGAGAATGATATCTGCATGGACAGAACCACCATTCTGGAAAGCTACCTCTCCATTTTCATGAACAAAATCTATCTGCAAAAAGGATCAAAAAATATAGTTTATGTACGTTTCGTCTGATTTTTAGTAGATTTTGATAAAAGTTGATGAAATGTACGGGTGAAAAGTTGTGAATCTTATGAAATATATGATTGACATTGATTGCTAACTTTGACATAATGACAATTTTATTTTAATTTAACATTTTGATTATTTTGTCGCGTTTTAGTACATTTCATGTAATTTGTATATTTTGTAGTATTTTGATCGCATTTTGAAGTGTTTTCACACATTTTGTGCACTTTGATACATTTCATCTCATTTAAAAGATTAGTTTGTTATAGAGATGAAGAATGTACAATTATATTCGGAGGTCTTCGACACATAATTTCATTACCTCATCGAGTTAAAACAATAGTTGGTCCCAGAAAAAATTACACAATGCACCCTAAGGTTTGAATTTGAAGTGGAAGAAACTTTACCTTTGGGTGCTGCCAAATATTGTCATAATAATTCAACTTTGAAACTTCAATTCCAGGTGATCTTGATGAAAGATGAACCTCTTTGGCCGACATTGAGATTTCTTCGGATATATCATGTGCACTAGGTCCATCTCCGATCACAACCACAACCTACAAACACGCATAGGTCGAACTATTATTCATGCATTCGACGATTTTAACATCTACAGTGAAGAAAATTGTCTAGAAATGGAGCTTACCTGATCTTGAAATGGTTCAGGAACGCGATAGTTGTGGCTATGAGTTTGTTTCCCCGGCCATTTTTTGATGCCTTGTTTTAAATGAATCTCATTAGTGATCGAGGTAAAATTTAACCACCAAATTTTGAAAAGTTTCTGAACGATGACACAACTTTCCATGAAATTACATATTCATTACCTAATGTTTAACAATCTTCAATTCTTGACAAAACGTTCACGTGGCTAGAAAAATTTAGCCGTGACATGTGATGGCGTTAATTCCTGTTCAGTTATTAAATTGCATCAGTCAAACGCACCATTATTTGAGTCGTGGCATGTGATACAATTTGGTGTAACAAGGTTAATTCACGTCCGGTCTTCAAATTTCAGACGTGGCACGTGATACAATTTGATGATCGAATAAAAAGTTAACGTCGTCATATGTAATTTTCTAGCCACTTATAAGGTTTCTTCAAGAAATAGAGACTATTAGATTATGAGGGATGGACGGTTAACTTTTTGAAAAATTGAACGAACATTTAGAAACCTTTTAAAATTGAGTACCTGGAATTTCGGCAATTCTTGGGCGAGTATGGTGACCATTACACACTACAACGGCATCAAATGACTCTTCCAGGCTCAACTCACCCATTGTTGATCTAGACTCAACTATCCACTGACCATTGACTCGTTGAACTCGGACAACTTCTGTATTGAACCGTATCAATTCAACGAGTCCGAAATCCCTAGCAAACTCGTTCAAAAACTCGAGCACCTCTTCATGTCCGGGAAAGGTCCTCAGTTCACCATTTTTCCTAATTTCAAACGGATAATCTGAAAAACTCATTAGTTGTCTGGGCAAATTAGTTCGGAGGGAAGAGTAAAGACTTCCATGAACAACTTCTCTGTTGGGATCAAGGCCGAGTGGATCGGACTCGACTCGGGGATCGTAAACCCATGTTCCACCAAGCTGGTCTGATTTTTCGTAGACAACCACCTGGTGGTTTTCTCTTCTAAGCTCGCGGGCGGCAGTAAGCCCGGCGACACCAGCTCCGATCACCGCCACCATTAGTGATTTTTCCATTGAAAATTTGTTTATGCAGAAGATGAGAAGCAGCATAAAGTTGACCTGGACTGGATTTGTTTGGAGGCACATGTATTACTTGCGAGGAAGATATATATATATATATATATATATACACACACGCGCGCATGAGGTTTAATGCTACATGTATTTGTCGGTTGACAAAGAGGACGACAAAAAATGAGGTGAGTAGATTATGTGTGTTAATTTAGGAGTTGATGTGATGTGTAAAATGATAAGATTTGTCATGTGTGTAATATGTCAACCTCCTTATTAATCTTTAAGTACAAATAGCATTGCTCTACCCGTGACGAATATTAGAGCAAGAATATATATATATATATATATATATATATATATATATATATATATAATGAAAAAGATATATTGCTATGTTGTCGGTTGTCTTACCGGCCGTGGCAACATAGTCTTGCCCGTGACGGGCAATGGAGCCGAACTAAACATTAGTGCAATTCACCTAGACGTGGACAAACTCGTTTGTGTTTTCTCATTGTCTAAGGAAAGATAAAATATAAATGTTAAAAATATATTACCGGGAAATTCACGCAACTACCTAGATATAATGAGTAATAATTAAAAAATACTTCTTTTAAATTTAGGGATGTTGAGAGAGAAATGTAATTAATGATTAATTTAATTAGTTATGATAACCTTAATTTTAGTGATGCGGTTATCTTTTAAATAAACTAATATAATTATAAAAGTTACAATTAATCAAAAGTTGTTATATAATCTTGTAGATATAAATCATATTCTAAAATTATAGTGTTCTTAATATTATCGTATTTATTGCCTAATACATGTATAGTAATGACACAATATTACATTGTCTGTAATAACATCTTAATTCATAAATTTGAAGTAATTACTAAGTATTACGGATGTGGTAATAAAATGTATTTCATTACCAGACACATATAAATTCTAATTGGCATAAATCATGATTCCCCATGAGATGATGTTATGATGTTACATTACACGAATTGTAATGATCGGCATCAAGGAAATATTATACGGTAGGTTCATGTGGTGAAACGTGTAAATGACATATATTTCCGTTGGATTAAACAATTACAATATATACTTATTATATGAAATATAAGTTATTACGAGTATTGTAATCTTCGTTGAAATTATGTTCCTCATATTGTAAGATATACATGTTATTTGACGTGACACTAATTATGAAGGGAATATGTTTAGTTAAAGGAAGTGTAATCTCCATTACACGAATTGTGATATTTATTATACATGTGATATGAATATTACACTTAATGTAATAATATTTAAAAGTATTGTAATCATCATTACATGTATCTTAATCTTCATTACATGTGATCTCAAAAACGAAACATATAAAGAGATGAGTGAGGAGTGAGAGATTTTGGATTAATTATTCCAATTGATAGGTGGAAGAAAAATAGTTATAGATTTTTAGCGAGGGATGAGAGAGAAAGGAATTAGAGATGAGGGAGAAAAAGCAATGACGAGAGATGAGAGAGAATGTACAATTCCGTAGAAATCTAAATAGTATGAAAAATATGTATTTATCTAATGACATTAGATGGAATTAGTGTGAAGAATAATTAATCGTATATTAAAAGATAATCAAGAGTGAGAACAAATGTGGGCTTTAATTTTTAGTGCTAAGCACATTGAGAACGTGTTCAAAAGCAATCATTTTCATTGTTTATTAAGATGTTTCTTCGAGACAACTACGTATAGAAAATAAAAAAAAAAAACAAACTTTTAAGGAGTATCCCAAAGGATTCTTACAAACGAAACATAATATCTCATGTGGGTAATGAAACTTGTAACTACACGCCCACATTCTCCCTCACAATCAACAGCAGCAATCTAGCATTCCTTCCGTATATTATGTCTAAAAACATAAGAATTAATCTACTTAGTCAGATTGATTTACCTAATTATTTATCAATTTTTGTATTGGCACAATTATTGTGATTGATTTTAAAGATAATGTGATGGGTAAAGTGATGTATGTCTGCCAAGTGTATTTTACTAGGTAAGTCAGTCGATAAATTAATCGGCAACGTAGTATGATTCAAAACATAAACCGTACAATCAAATGTCTTTCAGTAGTTCGGCAACTTATGCACGGTTTTTTTGTGTTTTCTAGGTAAAATGTATGATTAAATTTGGATAAAAAATGTGAGTGATTAAAAAATAGTTTGAAAAATGTGTAAAAAAAAAAACAAAAAAACAAAAAAAAACTTGTTTATAAACTAAAAAAAAAACTAGTTAGTGAAATGACAAGCGTTACAAGACATGTAGGTCTCCTAAATTTTCTCTATGTTGTATGCTTGGGAAGGTTAAGCTACCTCCAATGATGGAACCTCCACAATCATTCAAAAATCTATTGTATGGTAGAGATGAGAAAAAGCAAACATTTTACTGACAATATTCGGTTGTACAATATGATGTTTTGCTTTACTTCTATGGGTGGCAAGATTGATTCAAGGCTTAATAATGGAAAGTCGGCACCTATATGCAGATTGAATGGACAGAACTATCATTATATGGGTAGTTTGTTGCCGGTTCAAGGAAGAACACCCAAGTTTGCTTAGTTGTATGTATACGATATTGATCACGAAGTACAAAATAGGCTACGTGTCCGCTCCGCAAGTGCACAGATCGCGCAAGTAATAAAGTGAATATGAGTCCAAGTATCGATCTCACCGAGATTGTTTAAAATTATATTTTAGATTACTACCTTAACCGAAACTAGAGATTTGATTGAGTTTGAAAATTTCGTTTTTGAAAATTAAAATAAAAATTAAACTAAAGAAAGTAAGGAAAATTTGATTTGTGAAAACTTATGAAATGAATATGCTAGAATTGAGAATCCACATTAGTTCCATCAATTATACATTACTCTAATTGTCTAATAATAATTCACGTGGTTTTGAAAATCCATATTCCTAATATTGTTAAAGCTCCCTTTCGGACAAGCATTAACGCCTATTCCTACACATGACCCAACTATATTTCTATGTTGAATCCGAATATGTAAGAAAGTATTAAAGAACTGTGAATACTATTGTAGATAACACAAAGCATAGGGTATATTTCTATCCTCTATCGAACTTTGTGGCAATTGAAGCTAATCTAATGAATTCCTAATCTTTCGAACCTAAGAAAACATAACCTAAAATCACACAATTGGTGATCAAGTAATTGCATAATAATAAAAGCACGCATCAATTGCTCAAATCCATGAATTAATTAAATTAAACATCAAAGTAACACATAAAATCAGGAATTTAATGCTTCATCACAATTCTAACATTTAAAACCTAGCCTAGATACATAATTGAATAAAAATCACAAGAAAAATGGATAGATGTCACCCTATTCAACCCTTGATCTTCAGTCTTCAATTGTGTTCTTGGCTTGGCATGGATCCCTCGGCAATTCGACAGCGTTCTGGCATGAAACAAGACAATTGGGAACCCCCAAAAACATGCCTAAGGTCTGATATTTATAGATTAGGTCAAATTATAGGTTACTTGGAAGAGAAGAATGCTGAAAATCACGTCCAAATTGGGTTCCAAAAGAGTTCCAACCGAATAAGAAAAGTTACCTTCTCGGAAGATCTTTTTGTCACTGCACAGTGTTTAGTATTTTGATCATATCTTTCTATTATCTAATCCTATTGAGGTGATTCAAATTCTTTTAGAAATATAACTTAAAGTGATACAATTATTCCTGAAATAGGATTTTCCCAATTCGAACTTTTACTGCCCCGAAATTAAGTTTCAAATTCTGACTAAATATGTGCTCGAAAATCTTGTATGATTGGAATGAATTTATAGTAATATTCTTATCATATTCATTCCCTTTTAACTTCTAAATGCATCCAATTGACTCCTACCAATCTTCAAGTATTGTATCATGGTCCGAATCAATCATCGAGTATTTGCAATTTGGTCCTTCTTCTTTTGATTTGTATAATTTAGTCCTTGAACTTCTAATTCTTCCAATTTGGTTCTTTCTTTGACTTTCCTTTGATTTACTTCATCAACTCTTGATTTTTACACTTTAGCTCCTTTATCATCCAAATGACTTGTTTTTGCTTCATTTCCTTTGTTTTCTCGACTTTGGAATTTTTCCTGAAATACAAACAACACTAACTAAATAAATAACAAATATTCTTAAACAAATGCGTAAAATCCTACTTTTTGGATATAAATAAGTGTATAAAATACACTTATCACTACGCGCTATTGGGTATGGGATATTGATTGAATGTGTCCCCTATGAAAATCAATGATATTTTAATTTTTTTTAACTATTTTCTTCTTCATGTATTAGACAAGAATGCAGTGGAAGCAGGTTGCACGAGCAAATTGTCAATTATTTGCAAAATATGTTAGACATTAATAATGTTCTCGTGAAGTCATTTAGGATGGTTCTAGATACTATCCGTCATGGAGAAATTGAAAATTTTAGGCTAAAGCTTATTAGAAGTCAAATGGAAGATGGCAGGCGGTACAACCTTCCAGAAAAATCATGTCCGGAAGTAATGCAGGCGACAAAGTACTACTCCCAAGGATGTCGTTGACTCCTTTAGATTCGAGATTACCTTTTAAATTCCAACGAAAACAATTTCCATTGATTGTTTCGTATGCTATGACCATAAACAAGAGTCAAGGTCAATCTCTTTCGCACGTTGGACTGTTCTTAAAGAAGTCGATTTTTAGTCATGGTCAGTTGTACGTAGCAGTGTCTAGAGTTACTAATCGTGGTGGTCTTAGAATATTGATATGTGATGATGAAGGAAAGCCAACAAATGTGACAACTAATGTTGTTTATAAGGAGGTTTTCCAGAATTTATAGTAATGCTGATGACATATTTATTATGAATTTTTCTGTTCTGTTCCGCATTTCTCGGTCATTTGTATCCTAAAAAATTCACTTTATCAATTGAATGTGTCCGTGCAATGCACGGGTGTGAAACTAGCTATCTCTAAAAACATAAAGATTAATCTACTTAGCCAGATTGATTTACCTAATTATTTATCAATTTCTGTATTGACACAATTATTGTGATTGATTTTAAAGATAATGTGATGGGTAAAGTGATGTATGTTTGCCAAGTATATCGTAACTAGGTAAGTCAGTCGATAAATCAATCGGCAACGTAGTATGATTCAAAACATAAACCGTACAATCAAATGTCTTTTAGTAGCTCGGCAACTTATGCATGATTTTTTTTTTTTTTTTATCCAGATAAAATGTATGATTAAATTTGGATAAAAATGTGAGTGGTTAAAAAATAGTTTGAAAAATGTGTAAAAAAAAATCTTGTTTATAAACTAAAAAAAAAAAACTAGTTATTGAACAGACTGTAAATTTTCCTTTAGCCATCTAGCAACGTGGAACCTAGTTAATTTTTTGACTACTTGTGATTTTTTTGTACTTTGTCCAAATACTTCTTGGATATGAATTTTTTTCATAAATCCAGTGTTCTAAAAAGCGTAAAGTGTAATGAAAGCAGTGAGGTTGAGCATCAAGCTTAAAGGTACCTAGACATGAAAAACGTTGCAATTCTCGAGTGAAGCGCGAAGCGTGACAAAGCAGCAAGATCAAGTTTCAAACTTAAACGCGCTTAATCGTAAACTAACATTTTAGAACACTGCATGCATGAATCTACGGTTCATTTCTAAGGTAATATGCTTGATAAGGGAAAATATGGATCTCTATGAGAATTAACCTTGACCAAAATAGTTCAATACTGCTTCAAGGCAATAAGAATAACATGTTCGTAAGATTTACAAAGTTGAAGAACTAATTTACAACTATTCAAAAGTCGAATCGAATCAAAGAATAAAGATTGGATTTGAGCAAAGATCAATTAGATCCAATTGAAAGTTGAAGAATCAAATTTGGAGAAGAAAAATATAACTGGAAGAAGAAAAAGTATAAATTCAAGTTAATTAGAAAGTTGGGGACCAAAATGAAAGAATATAAAGTGAATTCCATTTTGCCAAGAAAATTAATTCCCACCACTTTGACAAGAATTGAGATTCCTTAAAAATAAGGAATATCCATTTATGTGACCCAAGCAAGGAAAACCAGTTACATGGAAATTAAATATTGTTAATCAAACAACACTACTAAAAATAGACTTTTAGCGACGGATTTCGTCGAAAAATTTCCGTCGGAAATTTTCAACGGAATATTTTCAGCCATAGGAAAATTCCGACAGACAACATTTTTTATCGAAATTTTCCAACGATTGAAATTGCCGTCGAAAATTTCCGATAGAAAACTTATTCCGTCGTAAATTTCCGAAGGCATTTCCGACGGAATATGCATTCCGTCGGATATTTTCAAAGATTTAATTAACGATTTAATTAACAATGTAATTATTTTTTATAAATTATAATTATCATTTTTAAAAATGTAATTAATTTAAAATAATTGAGTTCAATTAACTAACATAAATAACTAATATATATTTATGAAAACGCATTCATTCACAAAAATTCAATTAGCCCAATGGTTGTGTTGCTTCCTCCTTACCCTTTAGTCAAGGTTCGAATTCCCTAACTACACAATTTGTAAAAAGTAATCGAAGTCCAAGATGGGCATCTGGAGCGGGTAAGTTGGGTCGGAGCGTGTTAGTCGGGCAGGCAGGTTGGGTCGGGGCTTACCAAAATATTTTTAAAAATTTTTTGGAAGTTTCCGACGGCGTATAGTAGCCGTCCGAAATTTCCGACGGAAATAATTTTCTCATCGGATAAGTATTTGGATAAGTATTACCAACGCGTGCTTCTCAGACGGATTTTCGACGGGTTGAAGTCCGTCGGAAAAAGGCATTTCCGACGGAAATTTCCCTTTTACCAACCGATTTTTCATCGGAAAAAGTCATTTTTTTGTAGTGCAATGAGAATTTGGTGAAAAATTTCATTTTCTATGAAAAATAATTGCCCATCAAACAGACCCTTAAATACTAAAACAATAATCAATATATGATGAGTTACTTCTATTGGCAACATAAGTCTATTAAGTCCCTGTTTTTTTTAATTTTTTGTTTATAAATTTTATTTCTAAATAGTTACATGTCAACATTTAATTGAAATATTTTGTTGAAAAGTCAAAATGGTGGGTGAAAATTTTTTATCAGTCAAGACTGTTGACTTTTTAAAATCCAATGAAACATTATGTGTCCGTTTATAAACAAAATTTATAAACAAATGTTTACAAAATTAACAGAGTTAAGTCAAAGTCAACAATCAATCTTAACTACAAATTTTATGGGACTCACAACTTTTTAACCTTACATTTTCATCAACTTTTATTAAAATCTATTAAAAATTTGATTTTAATCTCTAGGCTAAATGAATTCCTATAACTCAATATGATATCACCACCAAACCACTAAAATGATCAATTATTCAATTTTCTAGACCTCAAATTAAACGAGTAACCAGAAAATATTATTATTATTATTATTATTATTATTATTATTATTATGGAAAAAAAATCAACCACCATCCTAAATAAATGTGTCTGCAAGCAATAAATACCAAAGGCCATGTGACATATGGTATCAATTATCTAAACCCCAGCCGCCGTCAACTGAAAATTGCAGAGACTCATTTAAGAAGAATCAACTGCTATACTTGTGAAAATAAAACATCAAATATATAGAGCTTCAAGTTTAAAGAAACTTCTATGGGGTCGTGAATTGAGCTAAAAAGTATGTGACATTATCCTGGACATCCTCTGTTAACTTTTTATAATTTATTTTGACACTCTATACATTTTCTCTCGTATCCGTGATTCGTAATTTCCTCAATATTTCCACAAACAAATTGAAAATGTTGCCCTCTCGATCTTCATTTTAACTTCCCACATGTACAACAATCCACGTTCTTATTTAGACAAGATCTTTATGAAACTAACGAGTTGTTTGATGCAGCTTTCGATAAAATTGTAAATCTCATATAGTATATGATTATTACTATCAATTAAAAAAAGTTGATAAAGTTCTATCAAAGAAGTGTAAGATGCATTATGAACTTCTCAAAGAACTAATTGACAATGGTGTGCTTGAGAGGACCTGCATTGAACACAAAGTACGTAATAGAGAAATTTGGAAGAACGTGTGGTTAAAAAGTAAGGAAAATTTTAGGATTTATGTAGATTTTTTATTGATAAATATTTTTTATTTTAAATGAATTTGGAAAAAAAAAATATTAGTTCGTGAATAATATTGGGGCTAAATAATTAAATTTATTTTTAACTACACAATTTACGAGATCAACTTTTATCAAAATCTACTCAATTGTTTTTAGTCAAGCCAAATAGGGGCTAAGTGGCATATTGGACCCCTCATTTTAAAAGTTTAGGCCGTCAAAGAGAGGACTGTACGTCTAGGGCCATCACGAACATGACAAAACCCTAATTAAGATTTAAGGGTTAGCTTCAACAACTTCTTGATTCTCCGACATTAATATAATTGGTCATCAATGCAACAGAAAATTGAAGGAAAACTACATGTCGAATATTTTTTCATCATATATTTTCTTCAGAGTATAATCCAATTTACATTAATAAGGCATGAGCCGCATGACAAGGGGCATCGATCATATGTAAGAAGCTTATTTATTAGTATAAATAATTATATATATACTGTTATACTATGTAAAATTCTTAGAGAAATCCAATCAAGACATGAACAGATTCTAGGGTTCTAAACACTTCTTGATTGCAAATATTCTAATTGTTTTGGGGAGGATGAGTTTCTGGGGGTAAATAATCTAAGTTAAACCCTGGTTCTTTCTCTCCCCGTTTCATGTAAGGCACCCTCCAAGAAACAGAAACTGCAGGCTCAGTTTGAACATTACCCAATACTTCTACTTTCTGTATACTCTTTCTCTCAGTGTTCATCTTATCGTCGTCTATCATCTCGTCATGGTTATCTCTTTCGATTTTTGTAGCTTCTGAAGCTTTAGTTTCTGGTTTTATAGAAACCCTAACAAGACCCGACCCCTTATTGTTCTGCACAGAACGAGAAATTAGGATGATGAGTTTCTATAATTTGAAAAAAAAAAAAAAAACTTGCTAGATAAGTGAAGTACCTCAACAGGCTTGTCGTTGAACGCCCCAAAGCTTCGAGCTCCACATCCATGGAAAGGAAAGAACAAAAGAGAAAGAACAAGAACAAGAGAGGATATAGTTGACATTGAAGCAAGAATTATCTTATAAAATGAAACACAAAGATGGGAAATTTGTTTGATTCACAATGGAAGATCAACTGGTATATATATACTGATAATTTATATATGATGTTGGTGTGGTATATATTTGTACCAGAAACAAAGGGGTGAGCATTAAATGTGAAATTTGGAGGGGATAAGGGTTTGTTTTGTAGAACATGCAATGTATAGGTGATGAGAAGTAAGATGGAAAATGTAGATATGGGTGGCCTCTTGTGTGTCTCTTTCAATTGGGACCCTAGCTAGACATAATCCCCGGCCCTTCCCATGGTGGAAAAAGAATTGCAGACGACACCCCTTTTGCTAATAATATAAATATTATCAAAGCTGGGTAATGCTCCAAAATAGAGATTTTCTTTATCTAGTTTTAAAAAAAATTTATATAGTAGAAGACACGTTCTTTTAGATAAGATGATTAACACGGTATCTGACTCAAAAGATAAGAAGATTAATTCTATATTTGATTTAAGCTTAAGGTTAGTTTCTAAGTCTCCCGGTATTACTCATACAGTTGTGTACGTCTCCACATGATGAGACGTATTGAAAATAAGATTTAAATACATACGTGTAATCTAATTCTAACAACTTTTTGTAAATGAAATGTTGTTAACATTGTGTCTAGTTGATCAAAACTTAAGATTAGTATCAAATATTCTCACCATAACCAAATTATAAAAAAAGTTGTGCATGTATCAATTAAACTTTTGAGTTTTGATCATGAATGAATTAGGTCAAAACATTATGGGCTGTGGCGGATGTAGGTACCAGATAGCCAGCGCGGCCGCGCTAGCTGGCCGTCGGCAGCCGTCCAATTTTATTTTATTTTATTTTATTTATATCTGAAAATCTGAAATTTTGGGAAATAGCTGAACTACTGAAGATATATAGGGAAATAAGGAAATTTTGGGAAAAAGGGAAATAGCTGAAGTCTGAAGATATATGTGTGCTCACTTGCTATCGTGATTCATCAGGGAAGAAGAAGAACTCTGGTTTGTTGGTTTTGGGCTTGGGCTTGGTCCGTTGGTTTTGGACTTTTTTCTTAAAAGGATTGATTTAAGCTTTGTTAAATTGACCCAATTTTATAATTTGATAGATAATTTGGTATGATTTTCATTTTTTTAATGGATTAATTTGAGACTTATTAAATAGGTCCAAATTTATAGTTTGATAAATGATTTATGATTTTCAGAATGTATTATGATTTGATAGATGATTTATGATTTTCAGAATAGTTAATTTATTTTTAGAATGAATTATATTTTGATACTTTAATATATAATTTTCAGAATGAATTTAATGGCATTATTTTGCATTATGATTTGTAATTTTTGAAAGTAATAAGTTTTTATGTTCTAATCTTACTTATCTTCCTCTTAGGGTTCACAATTGAAATAGTCGTCGTATTGAGTTTTCAATCTTTACCAATTACCAGCCATCAGGATTTCAACAGCAAAGTATTTCGACCGTTGACGGTAGTTGGTCAACGATCAACGGTCCACGGTGCACGATCGACCGCTCTAGCTGGAAATCAATCCTGGATCCGCCACTGATTATGGGACGTGTTGAAAACAAAATTTTAATTGAATGTACGTGCACGAGTAGTCCAACTCTAACAACTTTTTGGCAAATGAAAATTTAACACGATATTCAAATCTTTTCGTTGCCTATTTATAAAATAAGTTTTGTCCCGGACTTTAGTTAAGAAATCAATTAGATTTACACATGATATGACGTGTTGAAAATAATTAAGTTTCAAATGAGCGAGGATGATCCAACTCTAACTTTTGTTACATGAGATGATTAAGACGCACCTAACTCATTAGTTTCAAGTCTTACCGTCACCTATTTATAAAAAAATTGTGCACGTATAATCATATAGTTCAAGTTGAAAACAAGATTGAAATGAGAATATATGTGAGGTCCAACTCTAACAACTTTTTGTAAATGATCGGACTCTTAACACGTTATCCAACTCACACTTAAGATCAGTTTCAAGTTTCAAAACGACCTATTTCTAAAAAAGTTGTGTATAAGTTAATCTTTTGATCGAGGAATGAATTACGCATGCAAATTATGAGACGTGTTGAAAATAATATGTAAATCATGAATACGTGTAATCCAACTCTAACAGTTTCTTGTTAATTAGAAGATTATATACTATTTAATTTGTGTTTATTTGTTTACATTTCAAAAATTATTTCAAAATCATGAGAACGGAGAAATTGATGGATTCATAACTAGATCCTAATTTGAGCTAAATTGGACAATTGAGGAGTTAATGATAACAACTGGGAAACATGAAAGGTGCCAAATTAAGTGAAGAAATTTAAAGTTGAAGGACCACATTGAAGGAGTTAAGAGTTGAAATGAGTAAATCAAGAAGATTTCAAAGTATGGAGATTAAATTGCTTCAATTAAAAGTGGACCGAAGTTACAATTAATAATCGGACACTATCTTACATCGATGGAAAAAGTGGAAATTGAAAGTGGAGGGCCGAAACTACAATTAACAATTGCGGTCGTATGTGAATTCTTGTGTGCTATTCATCTAGATTAGGAATATTCGGACCCTCTATAGAGATATATGGTTGATTTATTTAGGTAGAATTAACTTAAACTTGAGAGAGAAATTTCAATATACATTAGTGAATCGATCGAGTGCATATTTAGGAAATAAATTTGGAATTGGAATTAATTTAATTGGTTAGGTGAAATCGTGAATCCTAACTACTAAATTTGCAATTGCTTTTAAAAACCAAATAATTTCGCAATTTATTTCTTTAGTTAATTTTTTTTTTTTTTTAGTTCAAAACATAAAAACAAATTCGTTTGTTCAAATAAGGATACGAAGTAAAATATTTCGGTGCTTAATAGCAATTCTCGTGAGAACGATAATCTGGAGTACTCTTTGGTCCACTTTATTACTTTTCACGATCCGTACACTTACGAGTATATTTTGCATTGCAAAATAAAGTGAACAAAGATTAATATGTGCGGTACAACTATTAACAAATTTAATGACGCAATTAATTAAAACGAACACATAATATTTAAACAAGTATATATGGGTGGATCCAATTAGTTTAATAATTCTTCTTTTAAATGAGATGGTTAACACACAATTTAGAAAACTAAACGAGTATGTGCAGTCCAACTCTTAACAACTTCTCAATGAAATACTACAACAACTTCTCTACATGTTTATTGCCATGATCATCTCATGAGATCATTATATGTATGGATAGATAAAAGCTAAAAGAACAAGAGAACCATAAAGGAATTGACCTGTCCTTTATTTGTTTTCACCGAGGAAGTGGAACCCATTAGTTGTCTTTCTATGTAAAGTTTTGTGTAAAAATAGGTCGTGGCTCCTCGTATTTTAGTTAGACCCCACCCAAAGTTACATTGAAAATCTTACCTTCACTATTTTAAAACTAATTACCAATATTCACAAACCCTTTTACGATGATATATATATATATATTGTCCCCTATATATAATAAATAAATTGATAAATAAATTATAATATATCCAAACTAAGACTAAATATACTAAAAATTGGTATCAAGTGGACCATATAAACGTTGTATTTTTTTATTTTTTTTTTCAATACTAAATAAACTCTTTTGGCATTGAACAAATACTTGTACATATTATCATCAGTCGTGGTACCTTTTTGATAGACTATTATAGTGAAAATATAGCGTAAGGTTATTCGATCCCGCTTTTGTACATCTGAAGAACAAGCCAATATTTGAATATTTTCCTTTTTCTATTATGTTTTAGAGAGAGAAAGATGAACATTTCTATTACTCCTCGGTAAGTGGAGAACTCTTGTACAGTAGCCATCTAATTATTATTATTATTTGAACCATGCTTCGTTACCAAATTGATTTACCCACTGATTTACCTACAATATACTTAATAGACATACATCACTTTACCATCACATCATCTTTAAATTAACCACCACAGAAATTGGTAAATCATTAAGTAAATCAATTTGGCTAAGTAAATTAATTATTATTATTATTATTATTATTATTATTATTTTGGTTTATTATAATTGTAAGGGACATTTCTTACTTAGCATGAAGTACTCGATACTTTCGGACTATTGAATTTTTTTCCGGAAAGAGAAGACATGTTTGCATGGCCTAATATTTGTAATTTCGGAAATTCCCCTTCTACAGGGAAATTTCCCAGTAAAGCTCCCCTGTAGAGGGGGAGGGGGTGTGAGGCCCCCTGTAAAACTCCCCTGTACGGGGAGCACTGCCCTTGTAATTCATACAAGGGATAGGGAGGGTGCCACCATAAACGGTCGCAAATTCCACGTGTCACCAACCCATGTTACCCAGCTTGCTACATGGAATTTAACCCCCTTGGCCACCAAAACTTGTCGTGTTCTTTTATTTAGTTATTTATTTATTTTGTTACATTATATATTATTAATGTACACTGATAGGTGTGTTTTATACACTTGGGAATATGCCAATATGAGAATTTATCGTGTTGATTTATGAACTTATTCTACCTAAATTGCATTTAATTGTTGTTATTTCAGAATTTTGGTCAAAAGGAGGAGCAAAGAAGCAATTACGGGAAATGAAGCTCAAAAGAAGGAGAATTGAAGAGAAACAGAAATTCTAGGGTCAAATTGATCAAATCAATAGTGGGGGATTCATTTTGCAAATAAAATCAGAGGACCAACTTGAAGGCCAAGAGAAAGATGGCGAATCGCGTGTCAAACCTCCATGTCGCGATCGCTGAGGCGCAATATCAGTGATCGCGACTTGGCGACAAAATGCATGCAGAGCGAAATAAGGCTCGCCCACGCGATCGATGACGTTCCAACCACGCGATCGCGTGGGTGTCCGTCTGGGCCTGTATTGGGCTTTTGTGCGCGATTTTAAGAGGCAAACTCAGGAAATTAACCTAGTTTTTCAACAGAGGCGCAAGGAAAAAGAGCAGTTTTGTGTGCAGCGCTGAATATTGGAGGATTCTTGGCCATTCAACATCGAATTGACGAGGAGACTCATGCACCGAAAAAGCACAGGAGATTAGGAGCTAAACACGGGAAAGCAAATCTTGGTGCAAGACTTCTTTTCTCATCGTTGAACTCATAAACTCCAGCATGTTTAATTTTAATTCAGATTGTTTTTATTATTCAGATATTATGTGTAACTAATCCTAACGTTGGGAATCACGACGTAGCCTAGTCATATTGCTTTAATTCCATGTTCCTTGTTTTAGCGCCGTGATGCATGTGGTGATTTATTATTGCGTTTAATGCTTGAATGAATTGGCCACTTGTTCATGATTTTATGTATTATTTCCATAATCCGAGAGGTGAGTTAATAACATAGATCTAGGTAATAAATCCATTAATTGAACGAGAGATAGAGATATACTTTCGTGATTAGTGCGATCATGTTTAAGTTCTTGCATGTAATGCACTTAGATAAGGAATATTCGGACCCGCTGTAGAGATACAAGGTTGACTTATCTAGGTAGAGTTGATTTAAACTCGAGAGAGGAATCTCAACTTAATTTTGTGAATTTGATCGATCACATATTTAGAAAGTAAAATCTGGAACAGGAATTGATTTAATTGGCTAGGTGAACTCGTGAATCCCAACCACTTTCAATCATACTTAAAAACAATCAACAATTGCTCAACCTCAATCTTGTGCAAAGCTTTAATTTGTTAGTCATAGTTATAAACATTAGTTCCAAACAATCTAAAATTCATTTCTTTGTTCAAATAGGAATAAGAATTTACACATTTCAGTACTTAGTAAACGGTCCTTGTGGGAACGATAATCCGGACTCTTAGGTCCATTTTAACTACTCTTCACGATCCGTTCACTTGTGGGGATATTTCGTATCGCGAGATATCAGTGAACATACACACATTGAGACTTTTATGAATTTATATTAATCTTTGTACATATGTGGTTTTATTAAATTGCTTGTCTTGTTAGAATTTTTTATCAAAGAAAGCTAACATATAATGTAACGTTTTCAGAAAACTCTACTGCATAATACATACAAGGCAGAAAAACAATTAATGGCACTGCCCAAATGCGCGTGCAAGAGAGTCGATCAAGCGAAAAAGATTAAATATACCATAGGGGGGAGCTCTCTGGGGATGGCATGGAGTTTTTCGAGGACAGCGACGGAGACGGGAATTATGACTAGCTGTTGATTTGGGAGTTAGGGCACAGCGAGGGAGGAAAAACTAACTAGGGCAGGAATATTTCCTACCCATCATGGACATAAGATCAATTCTGCTTCTTAAAAAGCTAACATAATGCAGTTTTTTTAGAAAATTCTTCAACAAAAAATATAAGTAAAGTAAAAGCTCTATAGAAAAAAACCAACCTATACCATACAGTTATCAAATTTTGATATGTTAACAGCGTAAGAAGTGCACACGGCTAATGAAACGTTGCCAAGTGCCCAAATGTTATAAGTACAAGACACTTGACAATTTTTTACTGATTGTGAACAATTTCTGTTGGGATGCAAACAATCCCACATCGGTTGTGAGGAAGGAAATAAACCACCATATAACCCAAGTGAGCTACTCCACTCATTACCAATTGGTTTTGGGGTGGAACCTCACTTGGGCCTGGGGTTTGGGCTCGGGATTGGGCAAAATTAAAATATCGATGGTCCCAACAGTGGTATCAGAGCCGGAAAGATTGTCTGGTGGACGCACGATCGAGTGGATGTGACTCCCTAACAATGGTAGATGAATCGAGATGATGAGCCTCAAGATGAAAAATTCATGTTGTTTCTCACGAGATGGAAAGATCCATGGTAACATAGTGTGCAGCGACTATGGTGGATTATCTCGGTGAATGGTGATCTCTCTGAGCATGAGGAGATGCGACGAGATTTATCTTGAGGGAGGGTCAGATGGGCCAGATGTAACTCGTGGGCTTTGTTTGAGGGAGGGATTGTTGGGATGCAAACAATCCCACATCGGTTGTGAGGAAGAAAATAAACCACCATATAACCCAAGTGAGCTACTTCACCCATTACCAATTGGTTTTTGGTTGGAACCTCACTTGGACCTGGGGTTTGGGCTTGGGATTGGGCAAAATTAAAATATCAATGGTCCCAACAATTTCTATGTTGCTCACGGTGGTCAACAGGTCAAATATGTACAATTACTTTCAAGAAACACAATCAAGACTTTTTAAGATTATATTAAGTTTTTAAATTATAATCAGGTGGATATTAAATCAGTTCCCAATTCTTTAGCTCAAATAAGTGAGGACGAGCGCGCTGATTATCAAATCACAGAAAAACATTTACATATGTAATCCAAATTCCAAACCATGAGTACCGAGGTGACAAATGGGAGTCGTGGTCAAGACCAAGACGTTAAAAATCGACCAAAAACTCACGTGTCTTGTTAAAGTTGAGCATTCTTGGCAGCCTCGATCATCATTGTCCCCACGCCACCCAAATTTTTAAGCTGCGTAAATTATTAGTTTAAATACTGAAATATAATTAGGGAATTTTTATTTATTAATCAATTACTGAATTTTATGTTTAGTTGAAGAAATAATGAGTGTAATGTTGGAGAAACGATGAATGGGTGGTGAGAACTGAGAAGAGAAACATAAAATATAATATCTATAAATTAAACTCGATAATTTGAATTATATTGAGAACTGGCTATATTTTTTCTTGAAATATGAATTATTAATTTTTTACATATTCAAACGGTTGATGACACAATCTGGGTAGAAAGTGAGTCAACGAGTCAAACGATGAAGTGGAAATATGCAGAATTTTCTAAGTGTTCAAGTCAGCTAAAATGATCCTTCAATAACTCAAATTTGAGCTCATAGAATTAGATTCGAATTGATTATCAGATCATTGACGAAATGGATCTACATTATATCTGAACGATGGTTCAGTTCGTAGATAATCTTGCTATCAGTTTTGCAAGTCGTCTACTAAATGTGAAGATTGAGAAGTTTTTGCATTAAATTCTCCCATTTGATGAAAAAGGTAGGTGAATACATAATCATTATATTTATCTGACATCAGCTCAGATTTGATTTGATTGGACAGATTGACATAAGGTTCTTTCACTTCAGCTCATATTGACGGCATATTCGTCAGAATGAGATTTTGTCTTGTTATTTCACATATGAAGGGGTGGCATTCAGGTTTACGTAGCGTTGATATAGGATGCCACCAGTTCATTCCAATGTTCAAAGCAGCCCACTTCAGTTCGTGCTTCATCGTCATGTCCACTTCGCCTTGTGGTGGCGGCACACCAATCCAGCTCATCAATCCATGTGCCATGTGGCCGTTTAAAAAAAATTCATCCAGCTCAATTCGTCAAAAGATATGTCACGTAGTTTGTTGACTTTGTAAAATCACTCCACCTCGATTAACGACAAAAACTTACGTGGATCTCATCTTCAAGTTGTCTTACTATACTACACCTAAAAGTCCTTAAAGTTGAATTCTCGTATTGCAACAGAAAATTATTTATTATGAATTTTGAATTACTTCATTGCATGTTTTAGTATCGTCTTCAAGTTTAGCAATTGTACATATTTTACAATCCTAATATTTGGACAGTTATTCCATGGAAAAATAATATACTTAGGAATTAGGAATATCTTTCATTATTCTTAATGCTTATGGCATGGTCTGTGAGGAATGAACATGCGATAACTTATCACAAGAAAAATATGTGCGATCAATGTCTAGCTCATTTGTTAAGAAATAATTTTTTATGAATGTGTTCTCATTATTTAACGAATCAAATGTAGGAGAAGTTGTCAAACAATGAAGAAAACAAATTACAATAAGGAAACAGTAAGTATAAAATAAATATATCGAATAAATTGACAGAAAATCAATTGAACGTCATGGAGTCGGGGCCTATGTTGAACGCGCTGTGTCTTTAAAGCAATATTCGCCCTCTTACCGAAGTAATTCTAGGGTTTGCTTCCTAGGATACAGCTGCGTGAACTGTAGCATTGCAATCGAACTAGAATTGTGCCTTAACTGGATCACCAAGTCACGGAAAGGAAGACGGGATGACAAAGCGGGATGACAGATTTCGTGTATTGTAGTGGTGCATCTAAACTGAGGGGAAGTGCTCAATATATATATTGGCAAGGAAGAGCATTTGCCTCTTTTAATGCAGCAATTAATTTCTTGTAACTCGTGCCATTACATAGCCCTTTGAATCAGG
This sequence comes from Ligustrum vulgare, assembly GCA_963555705.1. Lineage (NCBI taxonomy): Eukaryota > Viridiplantae > Streptophyta > Magnoliopsida > Lamiales > Oleaceae > Ligustrum > Ligustrum vulgare. Next base: position 35,536,328 of record OY743186.1, on the reverse strand, counting down.
CGTTTTGGAGTTACAAATTGAATGGAAACCAATTTTTGGTTCATTCGATCCGACATTCGTGTATGCAGGTCGCGCCTGCACACAAGTTCAAGACTCGAAGGTCAAGTCAATCCAAGATTTGCATCCCCTAAGAGCGCGTAGTCCATAGAGGAATCTCTATGTAACAAATAGTTACACCTTACAAATTGTTAACCATATATAAATTGATCAACAACCTCATTTTTATTCTATGTGGGATAGTTATTTAAACTTTCTCACATTGCCACATTTCTTTTCCTTTTTTCAACGTGGGTTGATACTCTCACTTTTCAATTTCTAACAAATGTGAAATTGTAATATCTTTTAAGACTCATTTTTAAATCTCAACTTTCATTCAATGTGGGATTAATTTCACTTTCACAAGTGAAAATCTATTTGCCCCATCAATATATTTTCCAACATCAAATTTCAAGAATAAATAAAATCTAGATAGTGAGTAATTTGCCCTGCTACTTGATCTGAATTATGTTTAATTAATCGCAATTCGCCCTACTTCACGGACCATATGAATGTTTAACTAAGCTTAAAATTCCACGAACAATTAAATAGTTTGGAAAATAAATTTTTGCATCAAAGTTAAAAATAAGCATATTTCTTGTTTTGAAAGAAATCTTTACGTCAAAATCTTTAACTTATGATAAAAATATAACGTTCAGATTTAAAGTTTAGAAAAAAAAAATAACTTGCGCTCAAGTCTAAGCAAAAAAAAAAAAAAAAAATTGTTTGATTGAGTTTCACCTCTTTGCTTTTCATATACCTTTTTGCCCTTCTTCAACCAAAAACTCTTTCCAAATTCTATTGAAAGTTTAATTAAAATATAGCCCCGTCTTGTATTGCTAAAAATCATATTTTTTTGTACATTTTGAGAAAAATTGATGCGATGTGCGATTGAAAAATTGTGAACCCCATAAAAAGTATGATTAAAATTAAATATTGATTTTGAATTAAATTAAAATCTACTAAACTAGTGCTACCAAATATGGGTATAATATATTTATTGATTTAAATTTAGTCTCCCTTGATCTTGACTATTCAAGATGTGAAAATTACACATACCCCTACTTTATAAGATTCAAATTCATAAAAAAGATCAAACTTGTATTACTACAAAATTCAGGTTTTAATTAATTAAAAAATTTAAATAATAATATTCTAAAATTAAATTAATTACTCAATCCTATCTTTATTTGACATCACTTCAAATCATAACCTAATCATTTCTCTCTTTCTACATATTAACATTCTCTCTCCGTCATCAGACCACCACTCCTCCCTTCCCTACCGTGACCACACCACATCCCCGTCGGATTCCCACCATCGTCACAAGACCTCGTCGACAGCAATGATATCAAGGGCAGCGCTGCTACATTGTGCGCAAGCAGTGGGGGCGCTACTGCTACATCTTACGAAGAGAAGCTGGAAGCACTATCGCTGCTTCGATCTTGCGATCTGTTTACGATCTTGCTTTTAAATTGGTAGGTGGTTGTGATATGCTTCTGTGATGGTGGTGCTGCTCGAATCTGGTGGTGCCTTTTGCGATCTTGCTTTTAAATTGGTAGGTGTTTACAATCTGCTTCTGTAATGTTGGTATTGCTCGAATCTGGTGGTGGTAGGTGTATGGTGTTTGTGTGGTTGTTAGTGGCGTAAGTGGCTGCGGCGATGGTGGTGGGGTGACTGTTGACTTGATAAATGTGACCTAATAATTTAATAATTATTACTTAAAAGATTTGTGACCTAATAATTTAATAAGTTGTGACCTAAAAAAAGTTAGGATTGACTAATTTGATATTTTTGCGACCTTGAAATCACTTGTGATTTAAAAACTTCGTGACATAAAAAATTTGTGTTTGTGACATAAAATTATACATGTTGTGACTTCCATATATATAATTAATAAAATATTTTTAATTATTTAACATAATTAATTAATACTAATTACAAACCTAATTTTTGAATATATATAAGTTTGATCTTATTTTTAAAATTAATATTTTTAAACCCCTTATTTATGTATTTTTCTCATTCGAGATTGGTACTGTCCATCACAATTGATTGCATTAAGTCAACATATTTGATTTATTGTCCACCGTAGGCAACATAAAAATAGTCCACAATCATTAAAAAAACTATCAAATGTCCAACATTTTTAACATTGAATGCTTGGCAATATTTTACTTGCCATGAGCAATTTTTATGTTGTCCGCAATGTGGCAACAAATCAATTTTTTTCTAGCCAAATACCATTTCTGCTTCATAAATGCAAGAATTTTCCTTCTTAAAGTTCTTCATACCATACAAGTCCTTATTCCATTGTTTTGGGTACAGCATTCATAATTCTGTCTGAGACTCTCAATGGCTTACAGGTTAATTTTCAGCTCGACCTTGCTTATTTCTCAGCTGCAGCCTGGGAACCTAAATCTTGAAGCCAAGGACCATGAATAACTCCATCATTCACAATAACAATTAATTGACTTCTTGTATAATTTACTATTTGCAACTGGTCTAAATTATAGTTTGGAGGAATGTGTGGTTGAAAAATGTGAAAAGTAACGAATCCAATAGAAATGAGTAGTTGAAAATGAATTTAAAGAAAAAATTGAAAAAAATTTCCATTACCAAACAGGCCATGTTAGATATACGCCAGGAAATCTATAGCACTCGGACAGAAATTTAGTAAAAGCTAAAAAAACAAACTTCAACGAGACAATAATATATCTTCTTATAAGTTACAGAAAGAAGAATGTTAAAAGCAATTGGTCACACAATGAATGCTATTACAAAAACCCAGTTTTCAAAAAGCTAAAACAGAACACAAAGCTCACACATATATCCTCAATGTCCTAAATTTTCTTAACAGCTGGGCTGCTGGAGGATCAAGAAACATAACAGAATGCAGACCAAGATCCATTGATCATGTTTTCTTCAAAAGATATCCCAACAGGATACCAAGCAAGCCAACAATAACAACATATGAAAATGGGATACCACCTCGGTTTATGCTACTTCCCCGCCTCAAGATCAACTGCACAAGATAATAAGCTCGTAAATAATTGACGATTAAGTTCTTTCTTGATGTCACACATCACATCAGTATTCTCTAGACTAGGGCTTCCATTAAAGTAAACGACGAAGTTATACTTCAATGGTATCAAACAACCCTCAAGGTTATGAGCCTTGCGAGCTACCAAACTTATTTCCATGGGACCCATGATACAATGGAAGAATCTCTCAAAATGGAATCTATGCAAAACATATATGTCATGGTTCCTTACAGCATCTCCAATACATTCCGTGAATTGAGAAAATACACTTGACACATAAACAAATAGATGGAATATGGTAAAAATATCTCTCCAATGCACAATGTGGATTAGGATGTTAGGCTGACATGACACTAAAAAAAATAGATATTGTGGAATGTTCCGTCCACATCTAGAAGCTTCGCGAGACATGTTGACTGAGCATCAATTTTTATTTTATAATTATTTAATTACTGTAGATAAGGACGTAGCCCAATTAAGTTGCATGGTATAAATTAGTTTTCTTTTGGACTCTACAGTAAATTAGTGATAATGTGGTAATTAATTTTAATTTTATTATAAAAAAATGCCACATAATCAATATTATTGATATGTAGAAAGCGCCATTGAAAAGTAAATTTTGAACTGCTCCATCTATTTATCCACGTTCTCTAGAAGTTCGTCTATTTTATCGCCACATTAGCTCCAATTCACGTTATGCATTGGAGATGCTCTTACTTGAATAGTCAGGAATCAACAGTCTAATCTAGTATTTGCATGACAGATGGAGCTCTGTGATGAGAGAACCAGCCCACCCTGCCCCACGCGAAGGAAGGACAAAGGAGAATTGGTATGATCAAATAACGTATAAATACATGTTGTAGGTTGGAATGTGATCATTGTTTACAACCATTGCATCTGTATGATTATCTTATTAGAAATGACTACACAGGGCAGGCTAACTGCTCTACTTAAAGGTAAAAGCTAAATTACCACGTCCAGTAATTAGTTAATCAATGTCAGCTTTCTGAGTAAACATAAATGCCCTGAAACAGTGCCTCGTTTGCAAATAAAACTGAATGGCGACCCAAGTACACATTAACAGATAGCAATTTTTACCTTTTCTAAATCTCATGGAGACAATATAAGGCAATTAAAAAAAAAAAGGCCTACCAGTTCTTGTTGAAGCTTGTTATTTTGCTGAATAACAGAATTTTTCTCGTCGGTCAGCTTTGAAATGAGAGCCTTAACCTGCGTTTGAAACAACAACAGATGCTCAGCAGATGGCAGCAACAGCTAATTCTACGTATAAAACAATCTTTTGTAGAGCTCCTTGAGCCTCCTTCAGCACTCAGAAATAAATACAGGATTACACGATAACCCATGGAAGAATGACTAATCGTACCCAGGGTTGCAAACCGAAAAGTACACAAAGACCCATTGAATTGAATTTAACCGAAACCAGAAACAAACACAAATTCACAGATGTGAGCATTGTTTTAGATACATTTCAAAGGCATCACAGTTTATACAGACAACCTAAAAATGTTGATACTAAATATTCTTACTTGTATCATGTAAAAAAAAAAAAAATCCTTTTTATTTCACAGTGACTGAGATTTTCAAAGTATATTCCACCGCACCACTGTATACAAACTGCCGCTCATTCGGTTAAAATCCTTCCTTGCATGTGCAAAATGCCAAACCATGGCAGGACTGTTTATGAGAATAATTCTAATAATATTGACTTTTATACTAATATATGAGCAGTAAGGTTGATAAATTCATTTAGGAATATATCCAATACTGGAGAAATGAACATTTAAACCGACTGGACCAGCAAAGAAGCAGACAAGAGAAATCCGTATTCGGTCTCCTTGTATTAACAAGGAACGTACATATTTTCCAAACCACCAAAGAGTAAAAAAGGAAAGAAATCTAAGGCAAATTATTGGGAATTGGCCACCAAAAGATGGAACCAACTCATGCCAAAGTACAATATCGAGATCAGACAGCCATGGACTAGAACATAAACAACAATTTATAAGATAAAACATATATCAACTAGCGAAAATTTCAAAGGTTCAAAAAAGTAGGATATAACCTCTGTTGTATTCTCCTTAGGCTCAACATACGCTCTCGATGACTGCAATAAAAAATTAAAGAAAAGAAGTATTTTCATCTTGCCCTTGATTTACAAATTGTCTTAGTGCTCAAAAAGAACACAACTTTTGCATTAAAATATCGTGACACTCCAAAACTCACAGAGTTATATTCAGAAGTTTGATTTATCATTCCATTGTCCGATACCGAAGCCCTAGGTGAGGAGCCTTCCTCTGATCCCTCTCGCACCGGAGAAGGTGGTCTAGGAGGTGGAACATAGGAAACTCTTAATTTGCTTTCTTCAACACGATTCCCAGATTCTTTGCTGAACTGAAAACCAAATAGCAAGTGTAAACCTTACTATTTTTACTTGATACTCAATGACCCAGCCTCTGATCTTACGCAATCATTACAATTTATAAATAACAAAATTTCTCAAACCATTTTTGCTACATAACTATTATAGTACTATGTAAATACCATTTCGGGAGTAATGTTGTTCGTTGTCGTTCCTGAGCTAACAACTGCAGCCTGGAGGAGGAATTTATCCTTGCATTGCATGTCTTCTGGAGCCTCCTTTTGTGCTTGCATTGTAACTAGACAAATATGGTAACTTAAAAAATTAATAAATCAATACAATCCACACCAAACAAACAAACCCAGTAGATAATATGCGTGTCCCCCCAACATCCAATAATAATAATAATAATAATAATAATTCAGGGAAAAAAATGAAAATTAAGACTTAAGAGTAGTCAAGGATGTAGTCCTAGAAAAGTATGCCAAAAAGATGAGGCGAGAGAGAGAATAATAAAGACCTATGACATCAGAAAAAGAACCAGGCAACACAACTCCAGTGTTCGGCCGCACACAGTACTTCTTCGGATTCGTGGTTTTCACCTGATAATTCCAAAAAAATCCAGATTTTATTACCACTCTCACAGTGTCGCTCACACGTTTCGAGTACATATAGCAGTGTGCGTAGTTTCGAATGAATAAAGTTTATACCTTGAAGGCAACATAACTATCGGTTTCGTTGGTTAGTTGCATGGAACATGAAATCTGCTTCTTCAATTCAACTTTTCCAAAATACAGAACAAACAAGTTTAATAAAAAAAAAAATGAATATCAGGGAAAAACGGAAACGCGGATCCAGGAAAACTGAATCAAATTTTTAAAAAAAAAAAAAAGATTCTTCTAGAAGTTCGCATCAACAAAAGTAAATTAACAAAAATACACTGCTGTTCCAAGGAGAGCGAGTTACATGGAAATTCTAGTTCTAGGGGTTCGATGCGGAGTAGCTCGCCGTTACTCATTTCTTATCAGATCGCCGAATTATTCGCCGGAAAATTGTTTATAGGGAAGTTCCCGGCAGCAATTGAGCGGTTTTCCGGTACGGCTACAGATTCAATTATGATTTCACGCCAATAGGTAAGAAATTTTGAGATCTAGGTTCGAACTGATTGAAATTTTCTGGTTTACAGAGAGAGAGAGAGAGAGAGAGAGAGTGTGTGGGTGTGGGTGAAAAGAGTGAAATATGGTGGAAAGTGCAGAATGTCACTGTTGGGAAATTCCAATGGAGGTTACCTGGCTTACATATTTGTTTTATTTCAGTCATCCAATTTCAACATTTCCCAAATTAATCCCAACTTAGACTTTTATCCATATATATTTTTTTACCATTTTATCTAACTCATAATTTTCACAACACGAATTTTTATTTTTTCTCAATCAATTTTTGACATACACATTTTTTTCAAATCATTTTTAACTACAAATTTTACCTCAAAAATTTTACATTATTTGTTTATAAACAAAAAACTATTACCAAACAACCTCCCTTTATTTTACTTTTTTCAATATTTATTAAGTCTCTATTTGTTAAACCGTTTAGAAACAGTTGTTTATAAATATTATTTTTAAATAACAACGTGTCAACATTTCGTTGATTCGTTATTCTTGAAAAATAAAAAATAATAAGTGAGAATCTTTGATTAGTAGAAATCATCTTTCCAAAAAATTGATCAATGAAATATTATCACGTGGTCGTATATGAACAAATTTTACCAAACTCGTGCTAACTTAGTATCTGTTCAGCAACATTGTAGTAATTACAAATTAATTTATTTATATTTTTAAGGTAAAATGTGTAGTTAAAAAGTGAAAAGAAAAAATGTGTATAATTAAAAAATAATATAAGAATTTCTGTTATTCATAAATTGATTTATAAATTATAATAATCTTTATCTTTATCGTTATCTCTATCTTTATATTAGGTACTCTACACATTGAATTTTTTTCCCTTTTTTTATATTGATGGATCATTTCCAAAGCTTTTTTTATTGGCCTGTTGTAGTTAATGTGTTAACACTAATCTTCTAATCCTACCCAATAATCTGGCTCAAGATTTGATTTTCTTTAAATTTTTTTCTTGCTGTTATTTTCAAAATCTGTTTATTTCTATCATAATTAAATTTTTATAATTAAATATGTTTGCTTCTATCATAATTAAATAATAATTATTGATTTTCGTTTTTGTAATGGTTTTAACATTTTTGAAATTTAATTCTAAATCCCATTTAAAGTTCACTTATTTATACAAACATATAGTAATAACTGATTCACAACAATAATGTCAAACCATTGTTTTAATTTACGTGAGTTTAATATTTTAATTAAAAACTATTTTAAGTGTGAAGATAGGATATGAGAACTTCATTTATGCCTTCTTGTGTTATTATTATATAGATTTTATGTATAATAATATAATTAATTATATTATCTATATCTATATTCTATATCTATATAATCTATATCTGTATAATATATAAAAGTAGTTGAGTCAACTTGGGTCAATTATACAATTTTCTGCCAAAACTTAGGTACTCTACATATATTGAATTTTTTTTCCCTTTTTATGTTGATGAGTCTTTTCCAAAACTTTTTTTATTGGTCTGCTGTAGTTAATATGTTCAAACTAAACTTCTAATCATGCCCAATAATCTGCCTCAAGATCTGATTTTCTTTAATTTTTTTCTTGCTGTTATTTTCAAAATCTGTTTGTTTCTATCATAATTAAATAGTAATTATTGATTTTCGTTTTTCTAATGGTTTTAACATTTTCGAAATTTACTTCTAAACCCCATTTAAAATTCACTCGTTTATATAAACATATAGTACTAACTATTTCGCAACAATAATGTTCAAACCATTGTTTTAATTTACTTGAGTTTAATATTTTAATTAAAAACTATTTTATGTATGAAGATAGGATATGAGAACTTCATTTGTGCCTTCGTGTGCTATTATTATATAGATTTTATGTATAATAATATAATTAATTATATTATTACAATAAGTTTCTCTATTTGTGTTTTGGAACTTCATTTATATATGTTCTTATAATTATGGTTATAGCTGATATAACCATAATCCTATTTCTAAGTGGAATTATACAATTCATATAAGCAATATAAAAACAAAATCCAAATAAATAGTACTTTCAATTACATCATGCGATTTTTTCTCAAATATTAAACTTATTTGGGCACATAACATTTTAATGGGCAGTTTTATATACCCAAAAAAATGAGCTTTGCGAGGGTGGATTAGCTCTCCCGATTTGATGTGATTGCCTCTCTATTTTGCGTTGATCATTGCACAGTTTTGGATAACACATTTACAATAATGATAGACTGTTAAGTTTTAAGCATCTTAAAAAAATTCAAATAAATACTACTTTCAATTGTTCGTGCAAATTTTTATAAAATATTATACTTAGTTATATGGTCAAAAAAACATTTTAATTGAACTAGCAGGTTTATGTACGAAACGTATCTGAGTTTTGAGGAACAGATTACCTTTTCCGGTATGATAAGCTTGCATCTCTATTCTGCATCGACGTTCTGTTTGCTCATCGCATGGTTTTGGTAAATACAGTTACAAGAAGCTCTTTTTTCTAATCTTTGGAAGTTGACAAATCTTTACATTCACACTAAGTTAAATTAAAAAATACAATTTAAAGCCATATTAATGTTATAGACCGAATGAATAGGAGAATCATAAATTATTTTAATAAAAAATTGATGCTGTAAAAATTCCTAACATTCACGTGGCAAGATCTAGAGTAACTTGATCACTGGAAAAGATGAAAGAATCCCCCTTGGATGACCTGCAAAAAGGCGAGGGGGATTCTCCCCGTCTCTCCTCCAGTGTGAGAATTATTATTCTGGAGAAAAGTAGAGAGAGAATTTAAAACTAGAAATACGTAAAGAATTATGTATGAATCATGTGTGATCAAATGAGCTGTATTTATAGGGCTGAATAGCCCATGACCTTCTTTAGTTAAAGAATGAGTTCTCTTGGCATAAACTTACCTTTTAGTGGGAGTTCTAACCTTACAAGAATTGTACTTCCTTTTTTTTAGGACATTTCCTCATATGTTACGTCTTGACTTTGGGGCCCATGAATGTAGCCTATTGATTAGGCCCATAAACGAAGGATGCTTAAAATCCTGTCTGTATTAGGCCTCTAGGAGCAATATGACCGGGATGGACCGATCACAAGAGATAAGGTAATGATAAGATTGGGAAGGCCCGGTCTTAGAGTATGCCCGGGTTTGAATGCCGGTCTATGGCTAGGTTGAGTGAATAATTAGACAGCCCGGTCAACATGCCCGGGGACATAAATGGCCGGGTATTCCTGCTCGACCCCATAACCCTTTGGCTACCATTTTTGAGAGGTCGGGCACAAGATCGAGCATATGGGTAAGATGGGCCAACCAACTATACTCCATCATCCGGCTCATATTTGGACGTCGTGAAATTACCCGATCATTGGCCCCCGTGCATCAGAGATTTGGAAAAGATCTCTGAATGCATTCATTTATTTATTATATTTTTATTCTCCAGCTATCACATTTATTTCTGCCAGCTGGTGATGCGTTTTGCCAACTGTTTTCTCCTTCAATTAATGTGAGGAGGTGAACAATCATTAAGCCAAATGGTTGACACGTGTTCAAAGCAAAAGGCGGAAATTCAAAAAAATTCCCACCATTTTTGCCTATATATATGTGGTCCCTATCCTCCCTTTCATTTTACTTTGCGAAATTTTATAAGAGACCAGAGAACTCCTCGAGCAAGTATCACGATCTACCCCTCCAAAAAATAGCATTTTAGGTAATCTCGAGACTTCCCGACCTCATTATTTAAATAACTTATAACGAAGAGAAAAAATATGGTTAGACAAGTGTCCATAGGAGACCTTAGGGAAGTAGAGAACCTAGACGAGCCTTTAGAGGTCGATCTCTTAGGTTTCTATGAGCCCCCACCTCCTCAGGATGAAGAATCGGCCTATGAGGAGGGTGTAGAATATAACCCTGATTTTGATAGAGGGCCGAGTGAGGGAAATCTTGAGCTACTTAATTTTAGTAGTAGGATAAAGGAGAATATGGTCGAGGCCGATATGAGAAAGTTTAGGCTCTCTGATGAGTATACAGCCCGGGTCACGGATGAGGACGACGTCTCTTACCACTGTCGAGAAAGGGAAATGGTGGTGTTTCACGAGGCCCTAGTAGCCAGACTTAGGCTACCCCTTCACCATTTCTTTATTGACTTTCTCCTAACCGTTAGCATAGTCCCGGGTCAACTTGCCCCCAATGGATGGAGAATCTTGGTATATTTTATTGTGTTTTGCAGGAGTTTAGGAATAGAGCCTACCATAGACTTATGTAAATGTCTGTTGGATTTGAAGTATTTGCCTAGGTGCAACTGCTTTGTCTATCTGAGCGGGAAAGGGAGTTTCCAGGTCCCTTCGGTTCCCTCCTCCCTAAAAATATTGGAAGGAGAGATTTTTCTATGAGAAGCCTCAGGTTGAGGAAAATATTTTTTTGTCTACCTTTAGGAAGCCAGACGTAGATAGTTTCAATAGGATGGGGAATAAGAGAGAGGAGGAGATGGCCGACCTTCTAGCTAATACCATTAGGGTATGTGATTTTGTCCTCTTGGCTGAAGCGGCGTCGGACTTGACAACAAATGAAATCTTGAGCCAGGCTGGTCTTGACCTTCAGCCTGGTAGGTTTCGGCCTTGTTCATTAAGTAATATATGTATTTCTTCTGTAATTCCTACAATTTTTTATTTCTCTTTTGTTTTCTCATCCTCTTCCTTTTTTATTCTTACCTTTCGCAGGAATGGCTTTTGATGGTGACAGATTGAGGAAGGCGGCCAGGAGAGGGCGCGGAATGCTGCCCAAAAGAGGAAGGACGGTGGGGTTGTGCAAAGCTGATAACAAAAAAGGCCTCGCAAAGATCAATCCAGGATAGGGGAGACCTCCCGGAGAAATGAAGAGGATCCCTCCCAAAGGGAGAGTGGTCGAGATGCCCGACGTCCTCCGCCTCGAGAAGAACCCGCACTTGAAGTTTTTCCCGAGGGCCCCACCTTGGCCGATCTTAGGGAGAAAATGGAGGAAGGTCTCCATCCCGGGCTGTTGGAGAAATATTGTAAAGAAGTGGCTCTCGAACAATGGACGAACCACTTTATGAACGCAGCCGTGAAGGTACCTTTCTACCTTTATGTTTGCACTTAGTATTTCGCTAAGTTTTTTACTTACTAAGTTTTTATCCTGATCTGTAGCTTATCAGCATTGGCTGAGGGCAGATCAACCAGGGCGTCAAGCGAGGAGAGACCTCGAGCCAACTCGTTCACTCTGTCCAATATAAGGCAACCAAAGCTCGGACTGCTAAGGAGAAGTTGGCTCGGGTGGAGTCAGACCTTCTGCTGATGACCCAAGAATGAGACCATGCTCTAGAAGAGAACGCCAAGCTCACTGAAGATTTACGCCGAGCTCGTGAAGATATAACTCAGGCTAAGGTCGAAGCTGTCGAGGCCTTTAAGAAGTCGGAGGAGTACGACCTTGCATTGGGAAATTATGCCCTTGAGTCGTACTTCCAAGGGATGAAGCAAGCTCATGCTTGGGTTCAGATTCATGCACCCGACCTGGACACTAGCCCTCTTTCCCAGTTTCCCCAGGGAACGAAAGATCTTGACCTTACTCCATTTATGGAGGAGGACGAAGCAAAGGGTGCTTCTGAGGGAGATGCCAGCGATGCAAGTGACCGTGACCCTCACCAGTAGAGTTTTTTAGGAATTTAAATAGATTTTGATGTAAAGCCCAGGGTATGCCTCGAGGACCACTTGTAAAAAAGTTTTGCTATGAATGAACTTGTACATCTTTTGTCAAAGTTCGTGTTCTTTACTTTGTTTTGTTGTTTTGATTCCATGTCCTGCAAATTATATGGTCGGGCAAAGATGACCTTATAATTTTATTACAAAAATGGATTTTAATTCTTTATAGCATCAAAACTTTGGATTGATGATAATTGACTAATAAGGCCGGTCAGGGCCGACCTTTTTGTCAATTAGGTCGAGCTTTTGACTTGGAGAAATTGAGAGAAATGTTTAATAAGGTCGGGTAATACCTACCTGTTGAGTTATTTACAAGGAAGAGGTCGAACTCTTTATTTTGTAAATGTGAGAAATAACTTGTTGGGAAATAAATTATAACGTCTTGTCATGAGATATTGTAAATTATTGGTGAAAGAATAATTTGTAACGTCTTTCCATGAGACATTGTAAATTATTTGTTGGGAAATAACTTATAACGTCTTACCATAGGACATAGTAAATTATTTTTTGGTAAATAATTTGTAACGCCCTGCCATGAGATATTGTAAATTATTCGTGGAAGAATAATTTGTAACGTCTTTCCATGAAACATTGTAAATTATTTGTTGAAAAATATTTGTAACGCTTTGCCATGAAACATTGTAAATTATTCGTTGAAGAATAATTTGTAACGTCTTTCAATGAGATATTGTAAATTATTTGTTGGGCAATAACTTGTAAAGTCATTCAGATGATCTTGTAAGTTATTCCAGTATTTTGTCCTCTGGTGCTCATTCTTCGGAAGGATACTTTTATTAAAGGGGACTGAACTATGGGCCTCGTTAAAACCTTATCCATAAAAACCCACTCGGGAAAAAATCTGAATAAGGAAAAAGAGTACCCGTCCCTGACTTCTTAAAGAAAATACTATGGGCGCGCAAACTCGACCTTAAAAAAATTGTTGATGGACGTGCAAGTCTGGACATAACTAAGAGAAAAAATGGGCTCGCAGACTCGACTCTTCTACATCTAGATGACCTTGTTATTACCGAAAAGGTGACTATTTGTAGTAAGGCTTCAGATTTTCAACATTCCATGGCCGAGGAAGGGGCTTTGAATCCATTGTTCGAAGGTTGTACGAGTCTTTTCCCACTTTTCGAATGACTTTGTATGGTCCTTCCCAAATAGGTCCAAGTTTCCCAGGTTGATAATCGGCGGCCTCACTTCAACTTAGGACAAGTCTCCCATTCTGAATTCTTTCTTCTTGACTCAAATATTAAACTTCTTGGACGTGGCTTGTTGATAAGCAGCTATTCTTAGGGCGACACTTTCCCTGATTTCTTCCAGAAGATCCAGACTTTCTCTCTGCCCCTCAATTTGGTCGGGTGATCCCGTAGTCATTGTGTGGAAGCTGGGAATTGTCACTTCCACTGGAATAGTAGCTTCCATCCCAAAGGCTAGCATTGAATGGAGTTTCCCCTATTATAGTCTTGAATGACGTTCGGTTAGTCCAAAGAATTTCTGGAAGGAGATCGGGCCAATCACCCTGCATTGTCAAGACGAGTCCTCAAGTCTTGTAAGATGGGCCTGTTCGTAACCTCAGTCAATCCATTACTCTGCGGTGTGTTCTATTCCCAGATTCTTGCAGAATTGTTTGAAGGCTTGGCACTCGAACTGTCGTCTGTTATCAATGATTAATGTCTTAGGAAGACCAAAACGGCAGATAACTGACTTCCATACAGATGCCTCCAACTTTTGTTCTGTAATTACGGAAAGAGGTTCTGCTTCTACCCATTTTGTGAAGTATTCTACAGCCACTGTTAGGAACTTGACTTGGTCACAAGATATGGGGAATGGCCCAAGTATGTCAATTCCCCACTGTGCAAAGGGGTATGGGCATATAATTGAAGATAGCTCTTCTGCTAGTTGATGCAACCGGGCAGCAAACATTTGACACTTATCACAATTTTTCACGTAGCTAAGTGTGTCCTTCCTCATGGTTGGCCAATAGTACCCGTATCGCATTAAATTCATAACCAGTGCTCTTGCTCCCTGGTGTCCTCCACAAATTCCTTTATGTGCCTCAGCCATAGTAAGAGCTGCCTCCTTCAGAGTTAGGCATCGGAGGTAAGGAAGTGTAAAACTTCGACGGAACAAGGTATTCTATAATATGGTATACCTCGGAGCCCTTGCTTTGACTATTCTTGCTTCTACCTTACTACATGGCAACTTTTTCGACGTTAAATACTCAATGATTGGATCCATCCAACTGGGCTCATGATCTGAAATATCCATGATATCGGGTTGCTGTGCGATGCTGGGCTCATGAAGTGTTCGTACGAATACAGTTCTCTCCAAGTGGTCTAGATTGGAAAAAGTTAGTCTTGATAGGGCATCTACTTTGTGATTAGCGGACCTTGGTATTTTATCTATGCAGCAAGATTTGAACTTCATTTACAAGTCCAAGACCATCATTCTGTAAGATGACATTTTTTCATATTTTGCTTCAAAAGTGCCATTCACTTGCTCGACCACCAACTGTGAATCACTCAAGACTTTGACATGTTCGACCCCTAGATGTTGAGCTTCCTGAAGCTCGGTGATAACGGCCTCGTACTCTACGTCATTATTAGTGACCGGGAAGTTGAACCTAATTGCGCCCTGAATTTACATTGTGCCTCATCCTTTTTTAGTATGATTCCGAACCCCGAGCCTGCGGCATTTGATGCTCCATCAACTTGCAGAGTCCATGTCGCATCTTCCCTGTCATGACCTGTTGGCCCCCGAGGTCTTAGGGCGAGTTCGGCAAGGAAGTCCGCCAAGACCTGTGCTTTTATGGAAGGTCGAGTTCCCCAAGCTCGATTGACCATTTGAGCAGACGACCAGAGACATCCAATTTCTGCAAGATCTGCTTTAAAGGCTGGTTTGTGAGGACTGTTATAGCATGGACTTGGAAGTAAGGCCTTAACTTCCTGGCTACTGTAACCAAGGCAAGCGCGAGCTGTTTTACCAGTGTATATCGGGTTTCTGCATCCAACATCATCTTGCTTACATTGTAGCGCCTCGAGTTCTAAATACCCGGTTTACCACATCATTTTCTGGTCTAAATTTTAAAATAATATTCTAGCGGAAGAAATCACTGAAATCCGTTTGTGGAAACATTAAATAAACTGTAACGGTTGATAAAATTCGAGAACATTTATGAAATAATTCAAAATAACGAATCGAGCCATTAATAATACAAAACATTCGACAATGCCATAATTTCTCAAATAATTGAAAATCTCAAAAATAGCCAAAGTTTAGAAATCTGGATCATCAAAATGAGATTCTCAATTATTTAACGACTATTGCCACTATCATCCATCATTGGCTACCTTCTCCGAAATCTGCAAATGTTGTTAAAAATAGACATGAGCATTTCATAGAAATACTCAGTAGACTCATCGCCAATTAATTAATTTATAATATAATTGAACACATAAATGCAGGCTCTTTAGAAACATAGGGTGTGGGTAGTCTCTTCTCGTGCATTAAAGCACGTGGCTTCTCTTTGAAAAATCATAGGCTCTTTAAAAATCATCGGGTGTGAGTAGTCTCGTCTCGTGCACTTAAGGTACGTAAGTTATGCATAACATCATCATTTATCTTGCAAGATATTCTCTTCTTTCTTTCTCATGCATAGAAGCATATAAGTTATGACAAGCATAACAACATAAATATTTCTGAAGAAATACATTCTCGTCTCTTTTCATAAAAATGACTTTTACATAAGTCACATAACATACACATTCACATGCAATCATAATTTAAATCAATTAATAGGGACGAGTCTACCTTAAACTTAACGAGTGTGGTTGAGTAGGAATGACTTCAATCTTTTAAATCTCCGTACACCTCGTTTAGCCAAATAGAAAGATAAGTTAAATTAGTCCTTAGAAATTTGTAGTTTAAAAATGATAAATTACAATTTGAGGACTGAAATTGTTGATTTGAAAGTTGATGGACTAAAATGAATACTTTGAAAGTTGAGGGACTAAAATGAATACTTCGAAAGTTGAGGGACTAAAATGAATACTTTAAAAGTTGAGGGACTGAAATGAATACTTTGAAAGTTGAGGGACTAAAATGAATACTTTAAAAGTTGAGGGACTAAATGAATAATTTGAAAGTTGGGTTGAAGCTCAAAAATAGATTTTAAACAGTAGGGATTGAAATCATTGATTTTAAAAATGAAGGGACTGATTAAAAATCATTTAAAAACCAAATGGCTGAAATGATTAGTTTAAAACCAAACGGACTGAATTTAATAACTTTAAGAAATAAAAGGGACCAATGTGCAATTTTTAAAAATCAAAATATAAACAAAATCATTCTCTCTTCCCCATTTCGTGAGCCAGAGAAGAAGAGAGAGAGAGAGACGCGAGGGAGCGAGGAATCCGGTGGGGGTATTGCCTGCGCCAATCAGCCGGCGATTCCATGGCGGTATCACCGCCATCGTGAGGCGGTGACAAGGAGGAAGATGTGGTAGCAAAAAGGCGAAATTTGGTGCTGGTTTGGGTGCGAAACCGAAGCTAGAAACGAGGCTGAGTTCGTGATTTTCCGGCGGTAAAACCGGCTGTTGAGGTAGGTAGTGGATTTCTTGATCTTCTTGGGTTATGGGTTTGATTTTGGGCTGATTGATGGAGATTTGGAGTTGGGAAGTGGAGGCGATGAAGGGGCTGGTGGTCCAGGCGGCGACGAATGGAGATGCTGGGTTGCTAGAGGTTTAAGGTTGAATATTGTGAGAGAGTGAGCTATGGAGGTGGTGAAGTGTGGGCTAGAGTTGGCGGAAACTGATTGGGCAGTGGTTCGGTGAAAGTAGTGAACGGCAGTGGTGGTGCTTATGGTAGTTTGGGGTTGGCTGATGGTGGTTGCGTGGTGGGTGCTCTAGAAATGGTGGTGGTGTTCATGATTTTTGGCGTTGCAGGTGGCAGCTAGGCAACTTGGTTGTGAATGGAGCTCAAACAGAGGAGGTGGAGATTACAGGTTGTGACATGGACGAAAATGGTGGTTTGGTAATCTTGCTGGAAAATAGGTGTTGATTCAAATGAGATGGTTATGGCTTGATCTTTGGCTGCTTGCTGGAATGGTGATGGCGATGAAGGGGGAAGGGAACATTACCTCGGCTGAATGGAGGCTGCAATTGATGGAGCTAGGAGGGGTGGTGAGATGATGCTGAGATGGGTTTGGGAAGGGTAGGTGATATAGAGCTAGGGTATGGCATGGTATTGGATTGGATTGATGTGATGGATAGGGTTGGTGGTGTGAAAACCTAGACAAGCATTGCACGTAGTTCGAGGAAAATTCGCATGCGAAATCAACTGGTCGGAAGAATGAAACTGATAAAATGAGATTGATGAAATTTGGAATTTAAAATGATTTTGAAAATAATAATTTAAATAAATAAATATAATAATAAAATTTTAGAAATTCGGAATTTAATTTAAAATCGAACGAACTCGATATTTCTCGACTTGGCTAGACGAATACGTCGCGACGTTAACTTAAAAATGGGTGAGATCACAACGGTACCGTTTTCAATGATTTTAAAATAATTATTAAATTGCGTAAAAATCCTTGGTCGCTACATACATAGTATACTGGTTTTTGGATCTTCCCTTCCTCTTTGACCAAAACAGCGCTTACTGTGTGATCTGAAACTGCTAGATATAGAAACAGATTGTCTCCCGAATTTGGTTTTACCAGTATTGGAGGAGTTCCCAAATATTCCTTCAGCTTTCTGAAGGAGACATCGCATTCTTCATCACATCTGAACTCCTTGTTTCCTCTGAGAGTCTTGAAGAAGGGAAAACATTTATCTGCTTCTCTGACATGAAACGGCCCAATGCTGCCACTCTTCCTGTAAGTTTCTGTACTTCCCTGATGGTCCTAGGAGGTTCCATTGATGTAAGAGCCACAATTTTATCCGGTTTAACTTCAATGCCCCGCTGAGTGATCATAAATCCTAAGAATTTGCCCGAACTTACCCTGAAAGAGAACTTGGCTGGATTTAGCTTCATCCGATGTTGTCGGAGTATAGAGAAGATGTCTTCCAAGTCAGTTATGTGGTCTTTCTTTCTCTAGCTCTTTACGACCATGTCGTCAACATAAACTTCAATGTTTAGCCCTATGTGCTTGGAGAAGACCATGTTTACCAATCTTTGATAAGTAGCCCCGGCATTTTTTAATCCAAAGGGCATGACTTTGTAGTAATATATCCCTTCATCAGCCATGAAGGAAGTTTTCTCTTGATCTTCCTAAGCCATCCGAATTTGATGATATCCTGAGAATGCGTCGAGGGAGCTGTAAAGTTCAGATTCTGAGGTTGAGTCTACTAATCTATCGTTTCGGGGAAGATGATAACTGTCTTTGGGACATGCTTTGTTTAAATTTGTAAAATCTATGCAGACTCGCCACTTACCATTCGGCTTCTTAACCAATACCACGTTGGCTAGCCATTCTGGATACTTTACTTCCTTGATGAACCCTACTTTCAAGAGCTTATCTATTTCCTCCTTTATTATTTGCCTTCTTTCAGTGCAAACTGTCTTCTTCATTGTTTTACAGGATTCTTGTCGGCATGGCGTTAAGCCTATGTTCGACAAGTGCGGGGTCAATATCGGGCATATCTTCTGCGCTCCATTCAAATATGTCGATGTTTCTTCTCAAGTATTGCGATAGTTCTTCCTTCATCGATTTGGGGAGTTCTTTCCCAATCGTGAAACTTTTTTCTTCTGAAATTGGAACTTCTTCCAGCTCTTCTACCGGTGACATGCGTTCTTCCTCGGGAAGCTCAATTGACATCAGATCTATTTTACCCTTTCCAATGCAGCTGATATAACAACTTCTAGCCATTGCTTGATTTCCCTGCACTGTTGCTATGCCTGCGGAAGTTGGAAACTTGATTGCTAAGTGATATGTTGACATTATTGCTTTCAAGTTGTTTAAGAATGGTCTTCCCAAGATAGCGTTGTAAGCCATAGGAGTCTTCACAACCTGAAACGGGGCCATCGTAGTCACCAGCTTTTCTCTTGATCCAAAGGAAGTAGGAAGGTCAATTAAACCTTCGGGTCTTACGGTTCCCCCACCAAAGCTAGTTAGAGGAGTAATGACGTGACGAAACCGATCCTTGGGGAGTTGCATCTTGTTGAAAACTTCCAAAGAAAATACATTGGTTGCGCTTCCATTATCAACAAGCACCCTTCTTACATCAAAATTTGCAATTGTGGCACCAATGACAACGGCATCGTCATGGGGATATGAAATTCCTTCCTTATCAGAATTGCTGAAACTGATGCTGGTGAAATTTTCATGGTCATGACCCTCCGACCATTCTTCTTGACCATCCAATGCCCGGGCATAAACTTTCCTTGCGTTATTTGAATCACCTCCAGAAGCTATACCCCCGACAATAAATTTATGGTGCCAGTGGACCTATTCTTTTCCCTGATCTTTGTCTTTCTTTTTTACGTAATGGCCCAGGAAGCCCTTTTTGATGAGGGCTTCTATCTCTTGTTTTAGTGTTCTGCACTCATCCGTAGTATGACTCGAGCTTTTGTGGAAGTCGCAATATTTATGGCGATTTCTTTCATCAATCTTCCCCTTGATAGGTTTTGGCCAGCGCAAATCTTCCCGACCTTTAATTTCCATGAGAATGTGGGACCGAGGTGCATTTGATGGAGTTAAATTCTGATGCCCATAACTGCTTCCCTTTGTGTTGGATCGGGAATAATTCCTTCGACCTTCTTGCTTTGATCTCTTATTCCCCTATTTGACAGGTTCCGAAGACTGTACTGTTGTTTCGTGAACTTGGTCTTGCGCCCTAAAGGATAGTAGTGTTTCTTCCATATCTATATATTTTTCTACCCTTCTGAGAAGTACGGTCACGTTCGTCAGTGGATTCTTAGACAAGGACATTCTGAATTCCGGACCTTGGATGGCTAAGGTCAGGGTAGAAGTTGCCGAGGAGATGTGAAGATCCGGAATCTGAAGTCTTTCGACATTGAAACGGGTCATGAACTCTCGCAATGTTTCATTTGGTCCTTGTCTCGACTGCATGAGGTAAGCTTCTATTTTCTTAATCCTTTTGCTGCTTGCAAAGAAGACCGTGAATTTCTCAGTAAGATCAGCGAAGCAAGAGATTGATCCGGATGGTATTGTAGAAAACCAATCTTGAGTAGAGTTTGTTAAGGTTTGCGGGAAGGCCTTGCATAGTATATGATCAGGGGCATTTTGCATGTCCATGACATCAGTGTAGGTATTCAGGTGATTGTTAGTGATGTGATCCGGACAAGGCATCGAAGGGCGAAGTCAAGCCATCGGAAATATGATAGTGATCTACGTGCAAAACGGAGCAAGTTCCGTGTTGGGGTCGAGCTAAGAAGAGGGACGGATCGAGCCGAATCAAGAAAAAGAAGTAATTTGGGCAGAAAATACCTTACGGCCGTAAAAGATGATCTTCACGGCCGTAAAACATATATTCACGGCCGTAACACTTATTATCACGACCGTAACAAATTATCGAAGGAAAAGGCAGAAATTAAGCAGAACGAGACTTACGGCCGTAAGTCTGGAAGTTACGGCCGTAAAAGGGGCATTTCACGGTCGTAAGAGTTTCGTCACGGCCGTAACTAACAAATTAGATTTTATCAGAAAGGCCATTACGGCCGTAAGAGAGTTCCTCACCGCCGTAAATGAGGAGTGCCAGATTTTCGGGGATTTTCGATTATTTAATTTCCTTTTTAGTTTTTAGTTATTTTCCTATTTTAGAATTTTAGTCTAATTAGAATTCTATTTTGAGTAAATTAGATGCTAGGTTATTTTGCTTATTTATATTCCTTTCTATTCATTGTAAAAAAACGGAAGTTTTGAGATTAATAATATTTGAGAGAGGATTCTCCAAAATTGAAAGGTTGAGTTTTTCCCTTTTGTTTCGAACTTATCAATAATTCGATCTTTGTGGCGTTCATCCAATGAACTCATCAAGGAATTGACAACCCTTGTGGCGTTCACCAATCCTGGTTCTTCAGTCCGCATTGTCATTAATTGCGTCGTGATTGTTGGGTCAAGGTTTTACCGTCAAATCTATCTTCTATTTTTTCGTTAGTTTCTTCGTGTTCTTATTATTTTCGAGTCAAATCTGATTTAGATCTTTCCTAGGTTTTAATTGTCGTTATTTCGCGTTTTTCGACGAGATTCCCCGACTGGGATCTCATCAGTTAGGATCTATGGTTCCATTGTATTCCTTTATGTGAGGGTATTTGAATCTTTCTGGTAAGGGGAACGACGTTATTTCAGGGGTGAAAATGGTTCTTCTCCTGAAAGAGGTCCGACCTTGCTTGTTTTACCTTATCCCGTCTATAATTCCTTCCTAAATAATTTTGGAGATTTCCCGCTGTGTCAAGTTAGCCGATCTATTGGTCATGGGATGGGCACCCCCGATTCCCAAGGAATGGTCATCTACAGGATTATCTGTCCTGTGATCTTCCCTGGGAATTGTTCTCGGAGTGTTCAGGTGGCGTGGTGCTTTAAGAATATTCTGTTGCTGAAGAGCTTGACGGAGTTACGGAGCTGCTGCTGGAGTTCATTGAAATCTTCCCGACTAACCGGTTCATTGTCTGGCATGACTTTTGGATCTTGTTCTTCCCCAACATCTTCAAGAGGTGGAGGATTATCCCCTTCAGTTGAGGTATTGGATGGGAGGGGTTGACCAGTGGATGCGGAGGGACGACTTTGACGTCTATTAACCATGGCTGATCGTATCTCTTCCCACAAATGGCGCCAATTAATGCCGTAAAAATTCCTAACCTTGACGTGGCAAGATCTGGAGTAGCTTGATCACTGGAAAAGATGAACGAATCCGCCATGAATGACCTGCAAAAAGGAGAGACGGATTTTCCCCGTCGCCCCTCTGATTTGAGAATTAGTATTCTGGAGAAAAGTAGAGAGAGAATATATAACTGAAAATACATAAAGAATTATATATGAATCATGTGTGATCAAAGGAGCTGTATTTATAGGGCTGAACAGCCCATAACCTTCTTTAGTTAAAGAATGAGTCCTCTTGGTATAAACTTACCTTTTAGGAGGAGTTCTACCCTTACAAGAATTGTACTTCCCTTTTTTTAGGATATTTCCTCATATGTTACGTCTTGACTTTAGGGCCCATGAATGTAGCCCATTGATTAGGCCCATAAACGAAGGACGCTTAAAGTCCCGTTTGTATTAGGCCTTTAGGAGCAATATGACTGGGATTGACCGATCACAAGAGACAAGGTAATGATAAGATTGGGAATGCCCGGTCTTAGAGTATGCCCGGGTTTGACTGCCGGTCTATAGCTAGGTTGAGTGAATAATTAGACAGCCCGATCAACATGCCCGGGACATATATGGTAGGGTATTCCTGCCCGACCCCATAACTCTTTGGCTACCAGTTTTGAGAGGTCGGGCTCAAGATCGAGCCTATGGGTAAGATGGGCCGACCAACTATACTCCATTGTCCGGCTCATATTTGTACGTAGTGAAGTGGCCCGATCAAAAATAAAAAGGGAATGCTCTTTTCTTCAAGGTCAGCTAAGTTTTGAGTCGGAGAATATAGATCTAGGTTTCTGACAAAAAAAAAAAAAATAGAATAATAAAAATGTAGAAAAAACTTCAAAAACAATATAGGAATGCAAAAATAATTTATGACTAAAAGTAATAGATCTTATTTTTTTTATGAGTTCAACAATGCGTCTTTGATTCACAAAGATTTTTAGCAATTTTTGAGTTTAATCACATTTAATCATTCAAGATCTTTGGTGCAGTGGTAAAGTTTGTTAATATTTCGAACCAATAAGAGTTAGAGACAACTCTCGCATGCGTGACTTCTTCTTAGAAGGTCAGTGTTTACATATGGATAACTTTATGTTGCGATTTATATGGTGACAAATCGTTCCGGATTAAAGATGTTGATTTGTAATAAAAATGAAAGACCATCAAATTTAACAAACAATATAGTGTACAAAAAAGTATTCCAAAATTTATAGTAATATGAAACCAATTAATGATGATCTCATCTGTTATTTTCCAACGTTATTTGTTTTGTCTAAGGATTCATTTAATTTTACATATGATATCTTTATTCAGATATTTCTTCCCGTGCATCTCACGGGGTAAATACTAGTAAATAAATAAAAGTTAAATATTTTTGTGGGAAAAATTATTATTTATTACATATTTAGTAGGAGTTGTAATAAATGTACTATGTGTAAATGTGTTACATTGAAAATGAAAAAAATTAGATTAAAATATTTGAACATAAATAATGTGATATCTATGTAAATGTGTTATTGGAACGACCCAAAAATTCATCATATTATTATATTAAATTATTCACATTTAACGAGACTCACTTGAATGTCAAATAGAAATTCTAATTTATTTGACTTATTTAAGGGTCATATTTGATATTAAATAAGACTTTTAATTTAATTGACGTAAACGAAAAATAAATAAGAATATTAAATATTATTTCAAGTAATTTTATCGATTTAATAAATCAACTACCGATTTCATAATTGGGAAGATATGGATTGAAGTAGATGAAATGTACTTCAAAGTGGAACTAATAACTCGTCCTAATGTTGAAAAATAATAGATCAAAGTTAAACCGATTTTTTTTTATTAAAATAATAATATTAATAATTAAAATAATATATATATATATATAATAAGTTAGACGTAACTTATGTTATTATATATATTAGTATATTATTTATTAACAACGAATTACTCGTATAGTTTTAGGATGCGTAAATTCTTAGTTCTGTTATATGTCTTGACTATTCGAGAATACCATCACATACAACATTAAATGACTTTCAAAATTGCATATTGTAGACACGTATTCGGTTGATGTACGTGTCTCGAATATTTTAATAAAAAAGGTTGGAATTCGAAATGTTAGTTTTTAAACTGCTTATTTTGACAAGCTGCAATTTTTGCTATAATTGACCATATTGCGTTTCGGTAAGGATACGAGAAACTAGATGGTGGGTATTTTAGAATGGTATATTAAAAGTTCAATTTTGATGAGAATAAGAGTACTGAAAATTAAGACGATAGTAGCAACTTGAAAAGAAATCGAAGTAAAATAGTTTTAAGTGGTAAACTTTGACGAGCAATAACTTTTACCTCGGTTATCGATTTTATATTCTGAAAATATCGTTGTAATGTACTCCTTGAGAACTTCATATTGACCCCTAGAATTTTCTATTTCGACTTCATATGACCCTATAATTTTTTTTAGTGATTTTAGTAATTTTTAATAATTTTTGGGATTTAAATATAAATCTTATATTTTTTGGACTAAAAGAGCAAATAAAATAATTGTACCTTAGTCCCCGATAAAAATTATAAATACGGGCAGTCGACTGTTTAAAAACGAAGAGAGAAAAAAGGGAAAATTTTGTTCCCGTTTTTAACGGGGGGGGGGGGGGGGGGGGAATTATTTTGAAGGGGGGTCGGACCCCGCCTTTCCTGTGAAGGTAACTTTGTTTAATTTTTTATTATTATATTATATGTTATATATGTTATATTATTATATATATACTATAATATTATATAATATAATTAGATTTATATTATTAATGTTATGATTATTATTTTGGACATGAGGATTAGATTAAATGCTTTATGAGGTATGATAAAGTGGGTCAATTCCTTTAAAATAAAGTTGGTCCGTATAATTATTTAGATAAAATATTTTACAATAAGATGACCCATTTTAATCTCATATTATTTAATGGGCCCTAATTAATATTGGTTAGTTGGACGCGACTAAATTGTAATTTATACATATGATAGGCGAGGAGTAATGATCAATCTAGTTTGACTCCAAGCGGATTAGTATTGCAAAATATGGGAAAATAAAGTCGTCAACTCTAGGATAATCAGGGAACGAGGTACGTAACATTTCAACTACAATGCAAAACATAGTATTAATATTATTATGTGCTCATACGTGACTATGTGAGGTATATTGTTGGTGCAATATACGTGAAATATGGTAATTATCTGTATATGGTGAAAGCATGTGAGACGTGATTTGATGATATGATATGATATGATATGTTATTAATCCACATGAATATCATTGGAATGCCATATGATGTGGTTATATGACGTGAAACTGGTGCACGAAATATATATTGGCATTCATGGGCATTGTGTGGACTTAGAAGAAGTCTCTCATAAATGATAATGAAATAGATAAAGAGTATATGGAAATATATGGAGAGAGACTGATGTGGATAATAGTATAATCGCCCTACGAGTGTACCGTACTTTACTTCGCGTCCGGATATATACACTCGCTTGAGACTCCCGACGGTCATTAAAGGTAGTCGATGATGGGGTGTTGGCGGTCCGGCGCCGGTATACGGGGGGTGTCAAGAGGTCTCTTAGTGGCCTTGGGAATGCGAATCTGCACGCCGAGCACCGTATATAACAGGCCAGGCCTGATTGATATAATATAATTTCCGGTGCAGTATCTTGAGTCTCGATGGGCGATGATGGATACAAACTGTGAAGTCTTGAGTCTCGGTGGGCGATGACGGACCACAGGCACTAGAAGGCGCATGTTATCGGCCATGTTGATATTTGAGCTCATACAGTACAACGTAGTGGGATTAGGGCCCAACTAGAAAATGTGGATAAATTGAGATGACGAGAAAGCACGGAGCCTGGGGATGAGATAATTTAGAGAAAGTGAATCGAAACTCATGTGCATGATTATGCATATGTTACTTGCTGAACTTTAGCTCATTTAGTTTTGCATTGTAGGTATGACAATGCATGGATTGGAGGTTGTGCGAACTCTCAAATGACTGGATGATTGTGTACTGGGTACCTGACTGTGGTTCATGGGCCTCTCACCAGGGAAACTCCAAAAAGATTCAACTACTTTTAATTAATTTTATTTCGTTTAAAAATAGTTAAATATTTTAAATAGCAAATTCCCGGCAATCTTCCACTATCCACTTTCTGTTCCCTGTTTCAAACATATATTTTTATATCAACTACTAACTATAATGCTTTCATATTATAGTTAGTTTATTTCATTTTTTTCTAAATTAAATTACAAATGATACTTCAGAGGAAAATACTTATTTTTAATAATGTTCAATTATGCTTTAAAATTAAAAATTCAAATTTATATTTAGAGCGGGTGGATAAAATACTATTTTATTCGTTTGAAAAATCAAAATATGGCTTGAGAATAAATAAATGCATAAAAATTGAAAATGAATTTGGGACGCCACAGTTATATAGGAAATGAGAAAATTGAATTAATATATTTGAACATAAATAAATGTGATATTTATGTAAATGTGATACGGAGGAAATGAAAAAATTGTGTTAATATATTTGAACATAAATAAATATCATATCTATGTAAATGTGTTACATTGAAAATGAAAATTCTGGATTAATATATTTGAAAATAAATAAATACGTGCTATATAAATTTGTTAAGTTAGAAATAAAAATTTTAAATCAATATATTTTGACAAAAAATGGTATGTTTAAAAAATAAGAAAAAATAAAATATATTAATTAATATATTGGATTACGAATAAAATATGTGTAAGCAACATATTAAAAATAAAGTTAATTAAAATTTATAACATATTAAAAGGAGAATAGGTGATAAGGTGTGCAAATTTTTAGAGAAAAACGTAAATAAAAGAAAAAAGAAATTTTATATAAAAAATTTAATCAAGTGCCAAACTTTGAGTGGCGCGATACACTGAATATACATGCAGAATTTTTTATTTTGATTTTTTTTTTAAAAGTTTGAAATTTAATAACACGTGTTATGTAAGAAATGAAAAAATTGGATTAATGTATTTGAACATAAATAAATGTCATATCATATCTATGTAAATGTGTTACATTGAAAATGAAAAATTTGGATTAATATATTTTAAAATAAATAAATATATGCTATATAAATTTGATAAGTTAGAAATGAAAAAATTGAATTAATATATTTTGAAAATAAATAAATAGAATTATTGAAATTTTACTTCCTAATATGTCAATAAATGAGTAGGCTCTTCAATCGCATGTTACAAAAATAATTAATTATTTTCTATCAACTTTTTGACCACACATATTTTCTCTCTCCAATTTTCAGCCACTACTTTTACCCTAAAATCATAAATAAACAAGTTTATAAACCAAACATTATTATCAAACAGAGGCTTAATCATTTCATCATTTTGACAAAAATTGACATGTTTGAAAAACAAGGAAGCTTAAAATATATTGATTAATATATTAGATTTCAAATAAAATATATATAAGTAACACTTTAAAAAATATAGTTAATAAAAAATTATAACTTATTAAAAAAGAAATAGGCGACGAGGTGTGCAAATTTTCAAAGAAAAACGTAAACCACTAGTTGTATTAAAGAACACATGGTTAGTTATTCTATCATTTTTTCCAAATATTTTTTATTTAAAATTCCACTTTTTTACCGTTGAACATCAACCAATGAATCTTTGATCAATGATATATTCCTCTTTTTGGCTTCCTTAAAAATTTAGCACATTTTTCCTTCTTTTTTTTTTAATCACAAACTTATTAATAATATAATATTACACATAAATAAATAAAATCCTAGTTTTTGATCACACATTCTTTTAAAATCACTATTCATTTCAAATAAACTTTCTTTAAACAAAACAATATAGACATTATTATTTAATAAAATTGAGATTGTTGTAAAACTACCAAAATCTTAGAAGAAGACAATAGAGAGGTAGAGAAAAATGAGAGAAATCATTCTCATTAGGTGTGTGGAATGAATTAGTTTAGGTCCCTATTTATAGGGGTGGATAATGACACAATCGTAATAATGTAAAGTTTATAGAGGTACAATGGTAAATGGTCATTCACATAATATATTATTTTTAACACTCCCCCTGAATGACCTATTCCGTAATTGCTACCTCGTTAAAACCTTGCTAAGAAAATCCGATGGGATAAAACTTGAGCGAAGGAAAAAGAGTACAGCAGCTCCCGCTGATATTGGCCATCATGAATCATTAAGTCTAATGTTTGAAATGACATGCAATGATAAGTAGAACAAATCATGTATTGAAGCTTAAGTTCTGAAGTACTGCCTCGTTATTTGAGTGCGGGAAATATAAGTGCGTAAAATAGAGAAAATGGAGTGAGATAAATATATTTAGTTAAGAGTATGAAATTGCTAACCCTTTCATTGGAGGCAAGTGTGCTTTACTTATAGAAAGATTCGTTGCCCTGGATTGTGACACATGGCAGACTTTTACACGTGTATTCACCCTAGCTCTTGAAGGGGTCAACCTTATTTTTTGACCGTAATCATTGCTACATCCCGTAGGGGATGGACGCCTGTCACATCTTGGTAAAGGCGGTGTCACATCTCTGACTTCATTCCTTATCCCATCTTTACATCCGAGGCACCACCGTAAACACCTCGGCTAAGCATAAAGCGCCTCTACTAGACACAAATCAGTTCGGCCAGAGGAGCTCGTGTGCTTAGCCACCTCAGCCATTGGCCCAGGGAGATATCTTGAAATTCTAATCATGGGTTAAAGTCTGTGGGCCCTCATTGTGCCTTCACTGGTGGCCCAACGTGCCACATTTTGGATACGATCTCAACAGTAACTTCTGGTACTATTTTATAAAATATTATTAAACTTTTGGTAATGATAAATTCTAGTACCATTTGTTGAAATATCAAATAACAATAATATATCAAATTTATATGAGCAGAAATATTTAAAATTAGTAGAACCAACCATATAGGTGGTAATGTAATATACTTCAAACTGGTAGAACCAATCATATAGGTAGTAACGTAATATACTTGAAACTTGTAGAACCAACCATATAGGTGGTAACGTAATATGTTTGAAACTGGTAAAATCAACTATATAGGTGGTGACATAATATATAAGAGATATTTAAAACTATTACCTTTTATAAGTGAGCAAGTCACATCTCCAGATCCAGTCAAGGCATTCATAATAATATACTCCGTTATAGTTAAGGCATAAATCCAATCCATAATAACTTAATACATCATTTTGGTTCTAAGTTCAAAATCTAGACGGAATTGCTTCAAAATAGTTTTTAAAAAGACCGCCACGTTCGATCACCGAAAAATGTCCAAAATTGGACAACAGGTAATTCTTATATTTGCATCAAAGATGCTTGTCCTGCTGTCATCCATAGAAATAGTGGGCACCACCTCATATTTAATAAAGCATTAGATACCTTTCAAATGTTGGCAAGGAAATGCTATGGTTAGTGGCGACACTAAAGTGATTCTTTAAATGTTGGCAGCATGTTTATGTGTAATATGGGTTATATACAAACATAAAATAAAATTTAGAAAAAGGAAGATCAGAGAGTGATGGAGAGAAAGAAGAATTTGGGTTTTTTCTTCTTCTTCATTGGTCTGAGTGGTTGAACAAAAGTGGTTGGATTTAACTTGGGTTACTACAGATTTTAAAGAAAAGATCTACCGATTTTCAACCCCAATATTGGAATTTTTAGAATCCCCATTAGCCAACTCTAAAGCTTTCCTTCTTGATTTTATGATTCTCCAACACGTCTTTTACCATAAGATGTAATTGCAAAAGGAACAAAGATTTGTAGAGAAAGTTTCACAAATCTCCTTGCTTAATATGCTTTGAACGAACATGGAGAATGCAAAGAAGAGGGTGAAATACAGTTTCATTGATGAGGTGATGCATTGTTTTTGTTTGGTGTGAACTGTTTTCTTAGAAAATATGTTGAGGAAGAACTCGTTGAAGAGAATGAACTGGACTATACAATTTCTTGAACCTTTTTTTTCCAGATCTATAGGTTTTGGAAGTTAATTTTGTAACTCAATTTGGCTAGAGTCGTGCTAACAATATATTGTAAAACTACTAAAATCTTAGAACAAGACAATAGAGAGGTAGAGAGAAATAAGAGAAATCATTCTCATTAGGTTTGTGAAATGAATTAGTTTAGGCCCCTATTTATAGGGGTGGACAATGACACAATCGTAATAATGTAAAGTTTACAGGGGTACAATGGTAATCGGTCATTTACATAATATATTATTTATAACAGAGATGTACTTTTACTCCGCATTGATCCATTTGTCACGACCAAAGAGGAACAAAAGTGTAAATGATTGTACTGAGATTGAACTAGTAATATAATTTATTTTAGTTTTTAAATTTAACCTATTTTTTTATAATTTTTTCTATTATGTTCCGATCTGGAAAAAAAATAAAAATAAAAATAAAAATCTATATATATCTATATAATAATAGGATAACCATCATCATTTTACGCACACAATTTTCCACCTATTTTTAATTGCCATTTTAGGAAATTTCTTACTTTTATCAATTTATTTTAATACATGAATTAAGAGAGAGTAAATGATTTATGAATTTGTGAAAAAAATATTTATAAAAAGTCAAATTATGGATTATTTTTATTCTTTTGATAATTATTGCATTATTTTGAAGTCGAAAAATATGCAATATGAGTGTCAAATCCAAGATCTCAATGAGAAATTAAATACAAGCTAATAAATGAGAGCAAATTCTAAACATATCATTCGTAAAATCATCTTACATACTAAAGGTAAATGTTTTACTAATATTTTTTACTTTTTCCAACATCCAATCTTTTTAATTTATGTCATTTAAGTCCTAAAATGATACCTACCATTTCTTAACTAAATTCAATTTGGCCTAAATGATTAATTTCGAATTTTTTCTTATTAAATTGAAAGAAATAATATATATCCGATTTTTCTAAATAAATTCAATTAAATCATTTAATTTTTCGCAACTTTAGATTCCGATAAATTTATTGGTTCAATTTTTAAAATAGAAGGTGTTAGCAAAATCATTCTATTTAAAAATAGAATATGGTCTACACGTTTATTTGACATGTACAAAAATAGTATGTGCAGTTGTGAAAATGAGTTTTAAAGAAGCAAACATATATTACCATCACATTTTTTAATAACCACGCCACAATTTAATTGTATAAAATATCCTAAATTTTACTCATTGCTACATTTGTATCCTCGGCTTTATTAATCACATGTTTATCTTTAATTTTTTTTAATGATCACATCTTATATCTAATCATGATTTTTGTCCAAAATTTTTGTTGAGATGCTTTAAAATATTTAAAACAAAGGACAAATATATAGTTGCATTTTTATGTTTGTAGTCTTTTTTATTATTTTAAAATATTTAGAAGGCTCTTTTAATGAAATTTTTTAACGGATATCATCATTAGGTATAAGATGTACTAATTAATAAAATGTTAAAGGTAAAAACATAGTAAAAAAAGTTGAGGATATAATTGTAATAATAAATAAAAGTTAAGGATATGTAATACAATAAAAATGTGGTGTGGTTATTAAAAACTGTTGTGGTAATATTGTCACCCTTTAAAGAATATGTGGTTGAAAATGAACATTGAAAAAATATTTTTGAAGAATCAATTTTATACGAATAAGTGATAAAGTTTTATATGTTGTGGGTTATGCCTCTATTTATAAATTGAGATGTATATGTGAATTTTTTTTAAAGTTAATTATATTTTTAATATTCATTCAGTAAGAATTAATTAAAATTTGTATTTTGTATTATTTCATTTTACAAGTTGAAAATTGTAAATATTTCAATTTTTAGAAATCAAATAATCGCAAGCTCGACTTTAGTTATCAAATCAAAATTCTAAAGTATAGAATAAGCCACATGTCAATATCTTACTTAATCTAAATAGATTAAAAAATTAGAGAATGAATAATTAGCTATTAAAAGAAATATTCAAGTCGTAATTTTATATTTTACTTTTTTGGCTATTCATTATATATGAATGTACAATTTATGTTGGACATTATATTTTTATAACTTATTCAATAAATATTTGTCAATTATATCTTCCGCACATCGCATATGTGCGATAACTAGTTTCACTAATATAGCCGCAAATTTGATTAATGATGAGATTTGAATAAAATACATAAGTTTTCTGAATAAAATTAGAATAAATCGAGGCTGAATCAAATTAGTCCAGAAATATTTATTCATTTTAGGAATTTTTAGCTGAACATAATTTAAAATGGAAATTACAAGGAGGCCAACATTTAAAGATCAAACTTCAAAAGTGATGTTTATAGGTTTTTTGTACAATAATTTGGTCTTAATTAAATTTTTTAAAATTATAATAATCCTACCCAATCCACCCACCCACCCACCCCCAGCGAACCCCATCGTTTCACATTTCACGAGGTTGTTGCAAACCCCAATCCTTTTCAATTCAATTTCTTCTCTCTATCTATAAAGTGAGGTCGATCGACGATGCTGCAAAGAGACGACCATTTAGGGGAGGAGAGAGAAGCGGCTTCATCGTAGTTTTGTCGCAAGGAGGTGGGTTGCTGATGATTTACGTTCCAATTTTAGATCTTTCAACACTTCCTTATTCCGGTGAACCGAATCCAGTGTCAGAATCACTTGGTGGTTCCAGTGTCGCAGTGGTTTCAATTGGTGGTTTCACTCAATGGTTTCAGCGAATTTACATTAGCGGCGTGGATCAATGTGGTGGTTTCAGCGAATTTGTAGTAGCGGCGTGGCTCAGTGAGGTAGTCTTATACTTCCGGCTAGCACAATAAGGACTAATGCTTGAATGAAATTGTTGTCTCCCCAAAATCATGTACCCACCCACCACCCCAAACTCAGGCAGTAGACTTCCAAATTGAACTTGCTATAATTTTTGGTGGTTGTAATGACGTGTTGGTCTTTGTCCTCCTCTGCGGATCTAATGTGGTGTAGCTGACAAGTTCAGGGTTTTTTTGTTGGGGTGGGGGTTGTGGTGGAGATGGAGATGGAGATGGAGATGGAGATGGAGATTATTTGGATATTTTATGGTAGTTTTTGAGATGGTTTTGTGGTGGATTTTGAGGTAATAGTGATGCTGGCCATGGTGGTTGATGATGTAATGATCTGTAAACTGTGCACAATGGATTGTGGCGGTGATGCAATGATTTGTGACGTGCACAATTGCCCATGACACGTGAATTGATAAAGGTCATATATACAAGTTAATGTCGCATGTTCAACTCATAGGTCACAAGTAAAAAAATTCTTTGGTTACATGTCTTGTAGATCACACTTAACAGGTTACAAGTCATAAAACAGCTTAGTTGTGGTTGTGGTTCTGGTGGTTCGGTGATGAAGATGGAAAATGTGATGGTAGTGGTTTGGGCAATTGATGATGATTGTGCGTTGGAGATATTTGGCGTCGATGACGACGGCAGCGGTGGTGACGACGACAATGAGAAGCAAAATGTACGTTTAATTTTATTTGAATTGTATTGAATGGGGGTGGGGTAATTTTTTTATAATTTATTAATTAATTATTTAGCTCTTGATGTCTGAAGTTTTAAACCAATTTTTTTAGTTTTGAAATGTGTGATTGTAACCATTTGTGTATTTTTCCCAAAGCCTTTGTTTGGCTCAATTATATACAAAATACATTCTCTTTTTATTTTCAGTTACACATTCATCAATAAAATAATATTACACACAAATACATAAAAGATTTTTTAATTTTTTAACCACACATTCTCATAAAAATTATTATTCAAAAAAATTATTTTTTCAAATAAACTATTTTAAACCAACGCAAAACCACATTATCTACCTATAAATTATTGATTTTAAGAAAAGGAAAAATAATATATATATATATATATATATATATATTAACATATAAAAAAAGGGCTAAAGCGACGTCGTCCGCTTATCCTAATTACTGCTTTGCACATTATCTTTATGCAGACAAGCTCAACACTAGAACCTCTGCTAAAACCCTTCTCCACTGTACTGCCATGCTTCAAAATGGCAGTTTCTTCTAAAACTCCAGCAATTTCTCTTCATCCGCACCACCCAAATTCTCATTTTACTAAATCCCAAAATCTCAAAATCCAGAATTTCCCTCAAATTTTCCAAAGAACTCACCAATTTTCCCTTAAAAAAACCCAGCAAAATTCCCTCTTGAACTCTACATCCTCTTCCGCCACTGACCCCAACCCCTATTTGACTCAACTCTGCCTCCAGAATCAACTACACAAAGCAATAGATTTTGTAACTTCAGTGCAAAATGACACTCAGAATAATATAGATGAAGAAACATTTATTTCTATAGTAAGGCTATGTGAATGCAGGAGGGCATTGAAAGAAGGGTCATTAATTTACTCATGCATATTGAAGTCGATGGTTCAATTGAGTTTAAGGCTAGGAAATGCACTCTTGAGCATGTTTGTGAGGCTGGGGAGTTTGAATGATGCTTGGTACGTGTTTGGGAAAATGGAGGAAAGGGATTTGTTTTCTTGGAATGTTTTGATTGGGGGGTACGGGAAAAGGGGGTATTTTGATGAGGCGTTGGAGATGTATGGAAAAATGTTATGGGTTGGCGGTATTGGGTTCAAGCCCGATGTGTATACTTTCCCATGTGTGTTGAGGACATGTGGCGGTTTGGGGGATTGGAAACGGGGTAGGGAAATCCATGGTCATTTGATAAGGTTCGGATTTGAGGCGGATGTGGACGTTGTAAATGCTTTGATCACTATGTACGTGAAGTGTGGCGATGTGGGCAGTGCAAGGATGGTGTTTGATGGGATGTGCAGGAGGGATAGGATTTCATGGAATGCAATGATCTCAGGCTATTTTGAGAATGTGGAGTGTTTGGAAGGGTTGAGTTTGTTCTTTTCAATGAGGGAGTGTTCTTTTGAACCGGATTTGATGACCATGACAAGCGTGATTTCAGCATGTGAGGTTGTTTGCAACGCAAGGCTAGGAAGGGCTGTTCATGGGTATGTGGCAAAGACAGGGTATGGGGATGATGATTCCGTGGATAACTCGCTAATTCAGATGTACACGAGTTTTGGGAGTTGGGGTGAAGCGGAAAAAGTTTTTGGTCGGATTGAGCATAGAGATGTTGTGTCCTGGACGGCTATGATTTCAGGTTACGAGGACAATGGATTCCCTGACAAGGCTGTTGAAATTTATAAGATGATGGAACTAGAAGGTGTAATGCCAGATGAGATCACTATAGCTAGTGTTTTATCTGCATGCGCGTCTTTAGGTCTTCTAGACATGGGTGTCAAGCTGCACGAGCTTGCCAAGAGGACAGGTCATATAGCCTATATTATTGTTGCAAACACTCTCATTGATTTCTATTCCAAGTGCAAATGCATTGACAAGGCTTTGGAAGTCTTTCACCAGATTCCTGATAAAAATGTGATATCCTGGACATCGATTATTCTTGGGCTACGAATCAATTACCGAAGCTTCGAGGCCCTGATTTATTTCAGGCAAATGAAACTCAGTTTGAATCCCAATGATGTTACCTTGGTCTCTG
Source organism: Ligustrum vulgare (assembly GCA_963555705.1). Classification (NCBI taxonomy): domain Eukaryota; kingdom Viridiplantae; phylum Streptophyta; class Magnoliopsida; order Lamiales; family Oleaceae; genus Ligustrum; species Ligustrum vulgare. Next base: position 35,500,479 of record OY743186.1, on the reverse strand, counting down.
TCCTTTCTGCGTGCGCCAGGATAGGAGCGGTGATGTGTGGAAAGGAGATCCATGCCCATGTATTAAGGAATGGGTTTGGATTCGATGGTTTTCTACCCAATGCACTCCTAGACATGTATGTGAGGTGTGGGAGGATTGAGCTGGCATGGCATCAGTTTGGCATACAGAAGCAGGATGTTGCCTCTTGGAACATTCTAATGACAGGCTACGCAGAGCGGGGCCAAGGTGCACTCGCCATTGAGCTATTTGATAGAATGATGAATTCAGAAGTAAAACCAGACCAGGTTACGTTCATTTCTCTACTCCGTGCTTGTAGCAGATCTGGGATGGTCACTGAAGGCTTGCATTATTTTAATAGCATGAAACACGAGTATGGAATTACTCCAAATCTGAAGCATTGTGCTTGTGCGGTGGATTTACTTGGTCGTGCAGGAAAGTTGCAGGATGCTTATGAGCTTATACAGAACATGCCTATGAAACCAGATCCAGCTGTCTGGGGAGCATTGTTAAATGCGTGTAGGATTTACGGGCAGGTAGAACTCGGGGAACTAGCTGCAAGAAATATTTTGGAAATGGATAACAGGAGTGTTGGGTATTACATTCTCCTGTGCAATCTTTATTCTGGCAGTGGCAAGTGGGATGAGGTTGCAAGAGTCAGAAAGACAATGATAGAGAAGGGGCTCACTGTTGATCCTGGATGCAGTTGGGTAGAAGTTAAAGGAAAAGTCCATGCTTTCCTGAGTGGTGACAATTTCCACCCCCAAATAAAGGAAATAACTGCAGTCTTGAAGGGATTTTATGAGAAAATGACGGCGGCAGGTCTTGATGACCCAGAAAGAAGTTTTAAAAATGAAGTTGAAGCTTCAAAATCTGAGGTTTTCTGTGGGCATAGTGAAAGATTAGCTGTTGCATTTGGGCTCATGAGTAGTGTCCCTGGGATGCCCATTTGGGTAACAAAAAATCTCTACATGTGTGGGAGCTGTCACAATACAATCAAATTTATCTCGAAGGCAGTAAGGAGAGAGATTTCTGTCAGAGACACTGAATGTTTCCATCATTTTAAGGATGGAAGCTGCTCCTGTGGAGATCAGAGTTATTGGGGAAGAGCTTGACTTCACGAACATCTAATCATTTATACAAGTACATAAGGAATGCAACAGCATCCATGGACGGTCAGGAGCTCACACTGTCAGCTATGCTTCAGCCCTTTATAATGAGCTGTATTGCATTGCATCCTTTGCTGAAAAGAGCTGAATTGTAATCTCCATCCCCATCCCGAAAGAACTGTGAAATTGTATATTATCCTGTTCATCACATTTTCAGCAGGAATAGCTGGTTCTTGATACACTTCCCTGGCCACCGGAATGTGGCTTTTAGAGACCACAGTACTGATATAGTGAATTCAGAAGCTTGGCTTGTATAGTTACTATATTAATACTCTGTAGTTAGAGCCATGAGAATATGGAAGACATTGAAAGAAATTGAAATTCTATTCTTAAGATAGAACCTAGAGGAAGACATGATTCCATCTCCTTGAAATTTTTTGCCATCCCTGGTGTAAAAATTATTGGACCGTCAGAATTTTACGAAATATTATATGGAGATATATTGAACCAATGATACATCTCTCTTAGTTTATTGAAAATACGTTCTGTTCAACCAATTTCAGATTGCAGTAAATCTAGATTTCTTTTAAAATTCTCGGACGTGTCATTTTCATCTTCCTCTGATAGAATCCTGATTAGTGCTTTCAGTTTCAGTGAATTAGTTTACTTTGGTATTCTAGTCTCATTTTTTCTTGCGCATTTTGCATAGCTGGCATTGTCATTTCTCTTAGTACTGAAGTTCAAATTGGTGATAAATCTCCGTGTCTGCCCTTCTGGTTTCTGTAACATAAGGGTGGTCACCATGGTCCACAGAGTTCTAGGTCACCATGGTCCACAGAGTTCTAGCTTGCCTCCAGTAAGAGCATCAATGATACCCGACTTCTAAATTCTGTGATACATGAGGTATCTTTATATTCTTTCTGTATTTTCAGCACCGCTAGTATATCATCCACTTGCAGTAGTGTGTATATATATATATATATATTATTTATTTATTTATTTTCCCCTTTTTCTACTCCTATGTGCAAGTGCAAGTGCAAGTGCAAGTGATGCAAACTTTATAGGGGCATTGGATTATCTCTTATCAAAAGAAGGCCATTATTTCTCTGTTTATTGGATAAAATGATTTGCTAGAGGATCTAGAATCCTAACCCTCTTATCTTCCATATCTACCTGAATCACTGACCAAAACTAAAATTCCATCCTTCTGAAGAAAGAAAAAGGAGTGAAATCCCCTGGCCTGGTATATGAAAGAGTTAAAAAGTGCTTTTGTTGTTGTGGAATAAGAAGCCTTTGTATCTTAATGCACGTATTTAATTTATTTGGAGCTATTAGAGCGGGATCCACTTTTTGGGGAATATGAGTCGAAACAAAAGCCCCCTCCTTCCACATGTCTTGTCAATATCTGGTTGCTTCCTGGCCCCCAACCTCCAATGCTCTACAAGAAAGAAATTGTTGGAGTAATTTCTAATTTGTGAATTATGCTTCCAAGAACTTCTATCAGAAACTCTACCTGATTCTTTGGTGTCCCATACACTGCAATGGAACATGGACTTTAACACCGTACACTAAAGAGATTCTTGTTCCAACCACTTACACAACAATGCAATATTTTTCTGTTATATGTTCCCAGTTCCCAAACCACCTTTACATTTTAATATTGAAACCAAACCTCGAAGCCGCTAAGGGCATATTTTCTAGCAAGTTGACATTAGAATGGACAAAAATTTAGCTTCATTTTTTCTTTCCTAAATACTGACCAATGTTGTCTGTCCCAACTTAGCTTACATGCCGCTATTAATGCTATTTTGACCCATCTGAATGTTAGGACTATTGTTGTTATATCCATAGTTGTGAGAACAATAGTGAAGTAATCGATTTTAACTGATTACTTGCTCCCTTCCTTTTCTGGATCTGTTATTGTTTTCCATGGTCAAATTGAATCAATCTGTAATTATTCTAGTTGCTTTATGCTAGACTGAAATCCATGAAATTCTTGATTAATCAATGAATCCATGAACTTTGGTTAGCTTCAAAATTATTTTTTGAGACTGAACTTGAGTAAAATGACTGGCATTTGATGCAAACTTAAGAAGCAAAACCTCGAGGTCAGGTTTGATTTCACCTTTTGTGCTTTCTTACATGTAGCACAGTAGCTCGACCATATAAGTGAGAAATAAGACTTTTGTATATTAAACAATGTAGTGTTTCTATTTTATTGAATACAGAAAATCATGTACAAAGAAATATGTATAGAATGGGAAATAAAACTACCTAGCTATTTGTTACATTACAACCAATGAAAATACAGCAAGTGTTGATTTCACCAAAAAACAGGAGATGGAATTGAGGGTCTTGCTGATTCAGGAGATTAAATCTGTACTAAAAGTGGAACTTGGTGATCAAGTTACAATCAATGCTCAAGACTCTCACTTCTTCTGGAACAAATAATGGGGCATCCCTACCATTTCTGCAGCAAGATAGAGAAAAAAAGCCCCAGGCTGGAATACAAGTAAATCTGTACCCACTCTTATTGTTGTTACTGTTGTAGTTGTCTCCAGCTCCCCCCCCCCCCCCCCCCCCCCGCGGGAGGTTGCGGGGGTGGGGTTCCTTCTTACTTGTATCTGTTGCTTGATTTGACTCTTCAATTTAGCCACCTCGAAATTCTCCAAATATTTCCATTCAGTATTGTCCTTGTCGATTTCTTAATGTATTCTAAAAGAAATGCTATATTTTTGTACCCGTGATGTCTTAGCTTCATGAATGAGAAACTTGGTAAAATTAAGGTGAATTGTAAAAACTGACTTCAGAGCTGTTACTGCTGGGGTGATGAAAAGGTTCTCCAAAGAGACTAAAATTGTATCAAACAACAATTTTTTATTACATATCGCTCACAACCTGGATAATATACGAATTATGAAAAATCACACCTAAAATTCACACGATTATTTTGCCAGAGTGTTCAACGCTCTCAAGAAATCATACTATACGGAACACACACCTAAAATCTTCACTGCTCTCTTTATTGTATTGATTGATGATTGAATGAAGCAGTAGGATACATGAACATCATCGATATCATTGTCATCACGTACCAAGGGCTTCATCGAAGATGTAGTTACTCGTGGCTACTCTCTAAGATCAGTGTGACTATTAACTCTTGATGTCTCCGATGATTCAAAGCCTTGTTAAATCTTGTGATGAAATCCATCAAAGAGTTTTTCTTTTCGACATGTCTCTTGATTACTCTCTGATATCTGGTTATTGGACATTCCTGCTGTGAAGACGTGTTTGACGTACGCTGACACCCATCGATTTCGTAAATAGTTTGAAGTCATTAATTATCCCCTAACTCAGTGGTTTCCATTACCTCGGCCCAATGGTGCTCGAACTCCTCCACCGACTCTGATTTTCTAATGATTATTATCAATATGTAGTACTGCTCCCTATACAACATGACACTCATCTTCGCAAAGAACTTGGTTCAAAATATGCCAAACCCTGTGTGCTAAACTCCGCTTCTCGCACATATTGATGGTAAAAATTGTATGCATAGTTGTGTGTTCCAAATTGTTTGATCAATTTTAGGAATTGAACCAATAGTAATTTGGGAACAAACACATTCTGATTACCTTCCATTCCTAATAAAATTTATCTGAATAAATATATCAATGTAGTGAATATAGTTTGACAATTTTAAAATTTCTTCACAAACATTTTCATTTCTTAATTGAGTTATGTAAATTACAACCTAATATTTTTATTTTTAGATTGGAGTTTGTGTCTAGAAAATTATAATTCATCATGACTAGACAAAATCTTAGGGTTTATGGAACCTACTGAAAGGGGGGAAAAAAAAAAGCATTTATACTTGCTACCAAATTTCTCCACAAACATATACAGTTTTCAACCGGGTACTGTATAATTACCATGTAACATTTATTTTTTAGATCCGAGTCTCTCCAAAAAAAAATTATATTAATTAAGACTAGTCAAAATTGCAATTACAGTAAAAATAAAATTCATACGTATCACTGGAAAAAATTTCTCCACAAACAATCAAACATATTCATTTTTCAACTGGATAATGTAACATACAGTCCCGCTCCGTTTCCGTTTCCAGAAGCGGGCAACGTTATGTTGCCCACCCACCAGTGAGAATGCGCCAAGTGCGACACTTGGCGCATTCTCACTGGTGGGTGGGCAACATAACGTTGCCCGCTTTTGCCAACATAGCAATTTCGTGTGTGTATATATATATATATATATATATATATATATATATATATATATATATATATATATATATATATTTTTTTTTTTTTTTTTTTGAAACGAAGACATGTATATATTGAACACAAAGCTGGGTGGGTAAGCTGAATTATCAAAAAACAAAAATATGTGTAGGTATTAGGAGTTGACAAAATAATAGAACCAGACCAGACAAGACCAAACCAGAACCAAACCAAACCAAACCAAGCGGTTTGGTTCGGTTCTACATAAAAAAATAATGATTTGATTCTTAGAATCAAGAACCATTTGGTTCCGGTTCTCTTTCCAGAACCAAAACCAAGAACCAAACTCAATATATATATATACAAATTAGTGGATATTCATCTCACCAAAAAATTTCAATTTTAAATTATAAACGTGAAATGTACAAAAATGTTATTTACCATACATTTTACCTCATTTCCTATTAGATAAAGATTTTAAATCATAAATCTAAATTATAATTCTAATTCATTTTTCTTCTTTTCAATTATAGATACGCATTCACACTACTTTACTTGCACTCCTATAACATAGCAATCGTTGTACTCCTTAGTCACTATCAACGACAATGATGCTTTATTTTTCAAAATTCATGTATATATAAACATCGGTCCAATTCGTCAATTCTCAAGAGTTAACCCAAACTCAAATTACCAATTCCATCCCTAAATCACACGGCACCACGGTAAAATGAGGCTTAGAACTGCATCATAACCTATAACTATAAGTCTAAACGGCCTTTATGTTCGATTCTCTAAGTTTCAACAGGTCCGAGCTTCCTTCAGACGAGTTTATTCTTCTTTAACTTAGAATAACATGTTACTTTTTTTAATTTTTTGTTTTCTTAACTAAGCCTCTGTTTGGCAAATTTTTTTTTTTATGTTTTTAAACAACACAATTTCCCAAATCACTTTTTAACCATACAAATTTTCTCTCTCCACTTTTCAATTACATATTCTACCTCGAAAACATAAAAACATGTTTTTAAACATATAACTTTTAACAAACAGAGGCTAAAAATTTCATTTTCTATTTAGTAATGATATAGATGGATTCTAATGAAGAAGCGGATATAAGCATATTTTAATTTACATTTATTATTTAAAATTCAAGTAATGGTCTCAGAACCAAACGGTTTGGTTCCACATCTTTAAAAAAACTAATTGGTCCCATTAGTAAAAAACCATCGGTTTATGGTTTGGTTTGGTTCTTCTAGAACCAGAACCAAACCGAACCACGTCCATCCCTAATCGGTATCATCAGCTGGGGCATTGGAGGGTGGGTGGGTTTTAAATTTTTTTTTCAGACTTTGTAGGAGAGTAGTCCAAAAAACAATAAAATGATTAAGATTGGCACCATATCTAGTGCCTTTCACGGGTACCTTTAGGGGTGGACATGGTTCGGTTTGGTTTCGGTTTGGATTTGATTTCATTAGAACCAAACCGAACCATGAATCGATGATTTTTTTACCAATGGAACCAATCGATTTTTATAAAGATATGAAACCAAACCGCTTGGTTCAGGTTTGGTTCCCAGTACATTACTTGAATTTTAAAATATAAAAGCAAATTATTATCACATACCATATCCACGACCATAAGTTAGTACTTAGTAATGATTAACGAAATTCATTTACCAAAGTCTAAACTAATACACAAATATCAAGTTACATCTCCATACAAAATATTGTCTAATAACAATGATTTAAAAATGTAAACGAATGAGTCATTGATAGAGATTAATTATATCAAGCTACATGACTACGTCTTCATGCATACCCAGAAACTATAATTAATGCACGAAACACAAGATGCTGTTTATAATCTCATAATACCTCTTTGAACTACAAGCATCATATTTTAGGACGAGTTAACAAATGTCCAGATTTCATAAAAAAAGTGAGGGATATGTAATGCATGAAATCTTCCACCGAGTAAAAGGAGATGTGAGAGCCACATTGAAATATTTTCAGTTAAACGGTTAGCAAAACCTCTTGCAAGCTACATACCAAAAATGGAAAAGGAAAAATAAAAGAGGATTAAAGAAAAATAAATTTAGATTTCTGACGGCATAAACAAGCTAAGACCTAGATTAAAGATTAGATAAAGTTAATTTTTTAACTTTTAAGAATAATTAAAAAAAAAATTGATTTAAAAGTGGGTTTGGGCTTCGGTTCTTGGTTCTAGAATAAGAATCAGAAACAAAACCGTTTGATTCTCCATACTAAAAATCAAACCATTAATTTTTTTTTTTTTTGTAAAATCGAACTGAATCGCTCGATTTGGTTAGGTCTGGTCATTTTGTTCACCCCTAGGTACCTTATCAAAATTGAACATTGGCCTCGGGGTTGCTCTTGCTCACCTTATTTGGATCTTCATTGTCTTTTAGAAGCGGTTTTAATTTCCTTGCAGCTGCCACAACCAAGTGATGGCGTGAAGGGAGGAAACAATTATTGCATCTTTGATAAGGGAGATTGGATACTAGACAATACAAAGAAAGAAAAACAAGATTTAATTTTATTCAGTACTGTGCAGTCTTGTTCAAAGAAATTATGTTGTTGTGTGCCTGCTGTGGTCAAGTGTCTTCCCCATTGGGGGTGTCAGGTGGGGCCACCGAGTCATACCTGATAGTCACTCCTCACCCGCCACATGGTGGGTGGGAAGTTTTATGGTACTCCTTAGAGGCACCAAAAAAGACTGGTTCAATTCAATATTATGAATTTGAAAATTATCAAGTGGCAACCGTTAACAATTGTTATGGTGCCAACGAAGACACATGCAGTGGTCCCCACTCATTATGAATCATCATCACTAGCAGCATCACTTTTGTTTTCTTATATTTGCATTTAATTTAAATTTAAAAACTACCCACCTGAAATCTGAATTTGATGAAGCAAAGATGGATATGAACTGATTAATTGAAATGCCCACTTGGAAATCCAACCACGGTATAAGTAATTCTAGTTTGTTATGCTTCTTCTTGCATACCTGCCATTGCAATATTCTTAGATTGCTTGGAACAGTCAAACAAACTCCCTCCGGAAATTTTTTTTAGGAAGAGCCCACAAGTTACTTAAAAGTAAAATCCCTTTCATATACCTTGACACTTGACAGCTTGACTGAATGTGCAGTAGGAGGATTCGAGAATACCGAACAACATTATTTTTTCTCTAATATGTTTAGTGTCGAGTACCAAATATGGACGGTATCAAGCAGAGTTTTGCTACTCATACAGTACAGTGAAGGGATTTGTATCTGTTGGGCAATTGAACTAAATAAACGAAATGGACCGGAATCAGCCCATGTTATCAGTCCAGTTGAGCAGCCCACTCTATTTCCAGCTTGAGCCCAATATATGTGACCCGGTTCTTGATCCATTTATCATCACCGCCTTTATACAAGCCGTTGGATCTGTTTTGATTGATCCAGGCCGTCCATTTGTAAAGAAAAGGCAGGAGACGTTCTGATTTCTCTCAATCTGTATCCAGACGCTTCCTCTCTCATTCAAACCCTAATCTCTCTCTAAAGGCGATTTTAATCGCCTCCGTCTATACTTTGTGATTTCTTCTAATTTCTTCCTGAAATTCTTAGATCTTGATTGTATATTCTTAGTGATAGTGGTAGATACTGATTTTGTAATAATCAGTATACAATTTTTTGTGAGTTTTGTCAGAGTATTCTGAAACTCAGTTGATCTTTGTGGTTCTTTTTATACGAGTTCTTTGTTTCAGGAAATTCTATGTATATTTCTGGATTTTGATTTCTGGTTCTGTAATTTTACGGTTTTTGAATAAAGTGGATTTGATTCTTTGTGGTTAAATTGTGTTCTTATTCTTTGTGGTTTGATTCTGAGCCTTAAATCTTTATAGTATCCATAAAATATATGGTTGAGATTAATTATTGACTTAGATTAAAATTGGTACCAAACAGGGGCTTAAAAGTGAAGACAATTGTGTAGCAATTACTTGAGCAAGGACCTAAAACCAAGGTCTCGACAGAGCTTGGCATAGGCTTTCGGGTACCCCGTAACCCAAGTGCTTGGTCGATCAACAGTTCTTCGTCTGGTCGGTCACCATTTGGAGAAGTGTACATCACTTTCTTTGAGAACATCTCCAACCCATATACACTAAATTCTCATTTATACACTAGATTTGAATTTCAGTTATATTATTCCAACTTCTATACTCCAACCCAGCAATACTAAATCTTACACCAAATGTACACTATTCATTATTTTCCTTATTTTTTATTTTTAAAAAAAATACAATTACATTAAATTTAACTATTTAGATAATTAAATACAAAAAACTTATTTATATTTTAATAATTAATATTTTATAAAATTAATTATTTTGAATACGTAAAAATTAATTTTGAACAATTTTATATTTACATAACATTTTTTAAACAAACTAAACAAAAGTGTAGTGATCAAAATGGACAAGCAAAAATGAAATAAAAACAAAATCATCAAAATAAAAGTGTAAGGACCAAAATAAATTAAAAAAACAAAAACAAAAATTAAACAAGCTGGGCTGGGCTGGGCTGGGCTGGGCCAGCCCAGCTTTAACGCAAGACACGGCAAAGCTACAGTGCAGCGCCACCATTTTTCCGTGCAAAATGGCAAAATGGTGTCCTGCTGGAAAAGAAATCAACACCAAAATGTCGTAAAAAAGCCATTTTGGTGTTGGGCTGGAGATGCCCTAAAGAAATCTTGATTTCTATTTAGTAAACTGTTGATAAACAAGTTTTATAAATAATACATTTCCTCATATTATTTTTTAACCACATACACGTCTTCAAAATTACTTATCAATCATATATTTTATCTCAAAAATTTCACATTATTTGTTTATAAACGTTTTTTTTTTAACCAAACATGGGCGTAATCATGTAGAGTGAAGTAGTTTAGAATAGGATTTTTTTTAAATGATTTTGTATTGAGGTACACAGCACAAATAGTCCTCAACCTTTGGATTTCTTGCGAAAATGATCCTAAACGTTTAGATTTTTGCATTTATACCCTTAGAATCACCAAACGTTGCGAAAATTGTCCCAGTAGTTAGTGTAGCGATCAAGAATTTTCACGCATTGAATAATTATTTTAAAATTATGAAAAATCCTGCCGCTGCGATCTCACCCATTTTTAAGTAAACGTCGCAACGTATTCGTCTAACCAAGTCGAGAAATGTGAAGTCTATTCGATTTTAAATAAATTTCCGAATTTCTAAAATTTTATTATTTTATTTATTTATTTAAATTATTATTTTAAAAATCATTTTAAATTCCAAATTACGTCAAGCTCATTTCATCAGATTCATTTTTCCGACTCAGTTGATTCACGCGTATTATTTTTCTTGAATTTCGTGCCTTGTTTGTCAAGACTTCCAAAATGTCTAATCAACCTATACTACCACCAACTTCTACCAACCACGTCAATCCTATACCTATCAAACTCTCTTATACACTACACTACACAACCCAACCCTCAGCATCATCATCACCAGCCTCTCCCCTCTCAGCACAAACCACCAGAGTTCCAGCCTCATCTCCATTCACAGCAAGCTGGCCAAGCTTCAAGGTAAGAATTGTTCCCCAACCTCCTCACGCAGCCACTGCAGCTGCCTCATCACGCCACCAACCTCCACATCATCCGACCAAGACACCACAGTCACGGCCAACCTCCAGCAAGATTACTCAACTCACCTCCATCATCACCACCTCAACCTGCACATCACCACTGACCAACCACACCCAACTCACCTCCTTCACCATCATCATCACCATCTCATAGCCATAACCATCTCATTTGAATCATCACCACAACCCAGTCATCACCACCCCTGCAGCCGCCGCCTGCAACCCATGGCCGAACCAGTCACAACCCACCGGCAACCAACTCCAAACCATCACCACCGCCACCGCCTTCATCATCATCATCATCATCACGCCACCACCACCGCACGCAGCCAACAACCACCACGGACAACCCACTTCCAAACTCAAAATCAAACCCAAAATCTTACCAAGAAAACCAAGAATAGACTAACCCAGTTACCTACCTCAACCGCAGAGCCCATTTCCGCCGGATTATAGCCGTTAACCGCGACCTCCATGCCTCGTTTTACCTTAGTTTCTCGCACCAAGCTTCGCCTTTTGCTACCGCCACACGACGGGGGTGATACCGCCGCGGTATCGCCGTCGGTTAGCGCCGACAGAGCACCTCCGCCGGACTCCCCTGGCTAGCACGCCCTTCTCCTCCCTCTCGCTTCTCTGCTGAAAATGGGAAAGAGGAGAATAAGATTTGATTTTAATATTTTGATTTTCAGAAATTACAGTTTGGTCCCCAAGTTTTAAAATGTTTCAAATCAGTCCTTTTAGTTTTAAAATAATTCATGTCAGCCCTTAAGTTTTTAAATTATTTTAATCAGCCCCTTCATTTTAAAAATCAATTATTTCAAGCCCTACAATTTAATATCCGTTTTGATCTTCAACCCAAGTCTTGAAAATTTACATTTTAGTCCCTCAAGTTTGAAAAGTATTCATTTTAGTCCCCAAACTTTCAAATCATCAATTTCAGTCCCTAAATTGTAATTTATCTTTTTTAAACTACAAATTTCGAAAGACTAATTTATCTTATTTTTCTAATTGGCTAGACGAGGCGTACAGAGATTTAAAGGATTAAAGTCATTTCCCGCTCGACTTTGCACTCGTTGAAATTAAGATAGACCCGCCCCTATTAATTGATTTAAATTATGATTGCATGTGAATGTGTATGTTACGTGATTTATGTGAAATTTATTTCATGAAATGAGACGAGAATATATTTCTTATGAAATATTTATGTTGTTATGCTTGTTATAACTTATATGCTTTTATGCATGAGAAAGAAAGAAGAGAATGTCTTGCAAGATAAATGATGATGTTATGCATAACTTATGTGCCTTATGTGCATGAGAAGAAAGAGCAACTCATACCCTATGATTTTAAAGAGTTTATGATTTTTCAAAGAGAAGCCATGTGCTTTAATGCACGAGAAGAGCAACCTACACCCTATGATTTTTAAAGAGCCTGCATTTATGTGTTCAATTATAATGTAGATTAATTAATTGACGATGAGTATATTGAGTATTTCTATGAAATGCTCATGTCTATTTTAACTATATTTACAGATTTCGGAGAGGGTGGCAATTGATGGATGATTGTGGCAATAGTCGTTAAATAATTGAGAATCTTATTTTGATTATCCATATTTCTAAACTTTGACTATTTTTGAGATTTTCAATTATTTGAGAAATTATGGCATTATCGAATGTTTTGTATTATTAATGGCTCGATTCGTTATTTTGAATTGTTTCATAAACGTTTTCGAATTTTATCGACTATTACAGTTTATTTAATATTGCCAAAAATGAATTTCAATTATTTCTTCCGTTAGAACATTATTTTAAAGTTTAGACCAGAAAATGACGTGGTGAACCGGGTATTAGAACTCGGGGCGCTACAGTTAGATTCTGTTAGTTTCTACCATTAAAAACGTGTAAATAGCACAAATAATCCTTAACCTTTGAGTTTCTTGCGATGATAGTCCACAACATATTAATGTCATATTTGACATATTTAGTCCATGTTTGATGCTCCTACTTTTTGAAAACAAAAATGGTTTTAGGAAATCATGTGATTAAAAAGTGATTTAAAAAGTAAAAAATTGTGGGCTTGATTACTGTAGAAAAAAGTATGGTTTAATTTTTTTTATGAAAAAAGGAGCATCAAACAAGGGCATAGTTTGTAACATCCAAACGTTTGGCGTATTTAGTCCATAACATATTAAGCCCATATACGTTTGGCGTATTTAGTCTCTAATATGTTAAGCTAATATACGTTTGGCGTATTTAGTCTCTAACATATTAAGCCCCTATTTGAGACCAATTATTTCAAATAATGTCGTTTGTAATTGTAATTTTTTAAAAAATTTGTGGTTAAAAAGTAAAAAAAAAAAAATTGAATTTATTTGTAAATTATTTTATTGATAGAATGTGTAGTTAGAAACGAGTTTTAAAAAAATAAAGTGTATTCTTGATTTTTAAAGTGCACAATAAAATATTTAAGAAAAATTAACCGCATTAACATTTCAACCTATTGGTAAAAAAAAAAAAATTCAGGGAACATAAACAAACAAATACATTGGACATCATTTTAAGAATTGAATAAAAAATATTTTTTTATCAGTTCTATTTTCCATTTTGAGAACCGGTCAATATCGATTTTCAAAATTTTATTTTTTTCAAAACTCGTTTTCTTCCACACGTTCTATTAATATATTTTTTAAATTTTTAAATTTATGCATGAATTAAAAAAAAATCTTACTTTTTAACCCAAATTCTCCAAACTTACTTTTTAAATCGATCAATTCTTAAAATTGAAATCGAAAGTAGAACTGATAAAAACATATATGTTATTCAATTCTTAAAATGATGTTCAATGTATTTGTTTGTTTATGTTCCACAATTTTTTTTTAATCAATAGGTTGAATTGTTAATGCGGTGAATTTTTGTTAAATATTTTACTGTGCACTTTAGAAATTCAAAAAAACTTTTTTTTTAAAACTCATTTTCAACCACACATTCTATCAATAAAATAATTTACAAATTCAATTTTTTTTTAACCACAGATTCTTCAAAAAATTACAATTACAAACCACGTTATTTGAAATAATTGGTTTCAAATATGGATTTAATATGTTAGAAACTAAATACGCCAAACGTATAAGAGCTTAATATGTTATGAACTAAATACGCCAAACATTTGAAGGTTACAAACTAAATATGCCAAACATGAACATAAATGTTAAAGACTATATCGTAAGAAACTCAAAGGTTAGAGACAATTTTGTGCTATTTACATGTTTTTAACGAAGGAAATTAGCAAAATCTAATGGTAGAGACTATTTTCGCAACGTTTGGTGATTCTGAGAGTATAAATGTCAAAATCTAAACGTTGGAAATCATTTTTGCAATAAATCTAAAGGTTGGGGACCATTTGTGCTGTTTACCTTTGTGCTGTTTTTTCAAACTAGTTGTAACCACGTGCGTTGCACGTCTCACGTAAACGATATATGACATGAGTATTAAATTTGAAGCTATAATCTATTTTAAGGTAATTGAAGAAAATTAGGGAAAACTAAATTGAAAATAAAATAAAATTTCACACTTTCTATAAACTTACAAGAGACAGAATTACGTAAAGTTCTTCATAAGTGTAAATAATCTACTTAATCATCACATGGGCAAAGAACATCATAAAACAGTACACACTAATAAATTAAAAAAAAATCTGCACAATAAAATAGGACAGATGGATTAGCAAGAAAGTACACAATAGAAAACTTCTACTTTTATGAAATATAGGATACATGCATTGCAAAGGTTCTTTCCTCCTCACTGATTATTACTACAATTTTAGTTCTTCCCTCTTCTATCATACCTATTCCAAGTAGGACGTTGAAAGCTTACCAGATGAGAATCACTTTAGAACACAAATTTTGTAATTGAACAGCTTGGCGCACCGACTTCCTTATAATCGGGTCTTGACTAAAGCTCGAACTTAAACCTGAAACACATGCATCGGAAGCTAGTTTCTTGAGAAGTCAATTGACTAGATGACCAAATCTGCATTTTTCTTTGACTTGATAATGAGCTCACCATCAGGCCTGTTGTTTTAATTTATCCGCCATTTAACAACGTTAGGAGGCTTTCTTATCTATATATGCCTTCTCAAGAGTCAAGACCCGTTGCATTGCTTTCTCAATGTCAAGATGAATGAACCAGTTCTCATCAAAAATTGATGAAATATATTTCCAAACCCCCTCGTCCAAGAACAAATTATTACCTTCAACTATCACTATTTTGTGCTGAAGGTTCACAAAGATGTCATCTTCAAAAGGATCGCCGACACCATGCTCCCTACATTGGTCAATCACAACTATTGATCTAATGAACATTGAAGTAACAGATACCCGGATCATAATTATCACTATAGTGAATAGATAATTTTCGAAGACTTATCAATCCGTAACCCACATTCGTTGGCAACAACTCCAAGTTATTGAACCCTGCATCCAATCAATTAATGTCCCATTGATCAAATTGAAATAATGAGTAATGAAGGCAAGCAAGAATACTCTAAATAAAGTCAATGTTCAATATACCTGCAACCAGTAATGCTTTCGGGAAGTTTATTTAGTCGATTTACCGAGAAGTCCAAAACCTTGAGATCAACCGACAAGCCAATCGACTTGGACTGAAACAAAGTTCACATTAAAAATAGATGTCAATGCCAAAAGGACGTATAATCTTTTCTTCATTCTAGTGAAAGCTTGCAATGGCAGAGTCGGCATAGTTCTCCTAATGAGGCTGGACACACCAAAACCATCATTTCGTGTTTTTTTATTCTTACTTCTATAATTATCACCCATGTAAGTAGGGATTACGAATTGATCTTTAACATTTTTTGCCAAAGAGGAGCAAATTAAGCACTTCGCAATTAACTCTTTAACGATCTTTCTCAATCACCTAACACTGTGAAGGAAGTAAGGCATTAGACAATCAAGATTTTTATTTTTTTGAATCTCTTACATTAAACAATAGGGCTAATTGGATATTACTTATGGATGTCGAATAAAGATTTAAGACCAAGATTGCCCACAAATTTCATTTTCTCAATCACTCCACATCAATCTCAAGATTTCATTTTTTTCTTACTAGATTACAAATGATCATGCCTCAGTTTGAGCCTCATTATTCACGAGCTCATTTTTTTCCCAAAATCATTTTTAATTATACATTTTATCAATAAAATAATACACACGTAAACCTAAAAAAAATTCTTTACTTTTAACCACAAACTCTCCCAAAACTCACTATTATAAAACTCATTTTTATAAATTAATTCAACCATTCTTTCATAATTGATTCTTATTAAACCTGAGAGAAAAGAGAGAATCAAGCCAATTGACAAAGAAATTTTCCACTAAATTCAAAGCCACAAATTTCTTCCAAGAGTATGCTCTATCTTGTATTATTTTTAAGCTTAAAATCAATACAAACAAAATCATTCCCATAAACTCCATAAATTTTAATTAAAAAAAATCTAATCAAGGAAAACTCACCTCAAGTTGATTATGTGATAGATTAAGAATAATCAGACCATAAAATTTCCCAAAAGACTTCTGCCCAAAAAGACCCACTGTCTTGGAAGCTGACCAGTTCCCTCGTAGCTACTGGTACATAGATAGAAATCAAAGGTCAATCCTTCAAGTTCTCTTGTTTTAAGATCTTTCTGTTTTCAGGGGAATCATGTGCTCGTGTTAAATAACAAAAAATAGAGATAAGTCTGTAAGAAAAAATTAAAAGCACCTAAAGGAAAAACCTACCCAATTTGGGACTGCTTCCATGGAAAGCTTCATAGTTATCTCATAGTAGTCCATGTCTCTTACAGCTTGTAAACCTAATCCATTTGAACTCTGCAAGGTGCACCATTTAGTCAATATCAAGAAGCCAAAATTTATTTCTGATACATATTTCTTTTACAAGAAGATTTCTATCAACAATTCATAACATAAGGAACAATTAACATGCATCTTTTGCATAAATTGAAAATAAAAAATTTAAAATAATTTGTTTATCCAAGAGATTTTCAAACTCATTATTTTCTACAAAAGCTAATGTTTATTACAAATCACAATCAGATCAAGTCAAAACCTTAAGAAAGTTAACTACCGGATAAAAATATTGTTTCTCGGGCTTCTTTATTATTAATCCCTAAATTGCTCCAATTTTGACATTTTCAAATCAAATGAGAAGGTCTGTATTTTTCTTCTTCTATATTAATGAAATAGATCTTAAAAAAAAAAAAAGCCACTAAACTAAACTAAACAGAAAACGCTTATTATAGCATATATATGATATGGACAAAATCAAGAAAAAACCAAGATCATGACATCTGAAATAGCTTCATTCCCAATTATGGTTAAATTCAACCCGCCCATAACAGAAAATAATAAAAAAGAAACCACGTGAAGCGTTGTATTCAAGAATAGATCTAAAATGCTTGTACAAAATACACAATTAAACACACAAAATAACAATTTGTTTTCAAACCCGACTGAATAAAATTCTAATTTTTACCAGAAATGGGAACAGAAGAAAATCAACTCTCTTGCTCCATATTCAGTCACCAATCACCAACTTCCTCAACCCCTGATTATGTTTACAACACGCTACTAACAAAGACCATTCCATCAATCCACAAACAAAACATCATCTTCGTCAATAAGAAAACCTATATTCAGCAATCATATAATTCCTGAAGGCAGCACCATCGTCGGCACTTCTGGTATTGCATCCCAGCAGCCAACACCCAATGCTACAAATTGACCCAACAGCCGCCCATCACGCCCAAACTACAAATTGCGTTGCAGTGAATGATTGAGATAGAGCATACATACCGTTTTCGATTGTGGGCCCTGAATCGCCACAACTTTTGTTGGTGTCTACCTCTCCAGTCATTTGTCTTGAAATGGGATAAAAGAAAATCAACGGAGGCAGAAGTAGTTACGCCACCAGAGCGGTACGCGACGGAGAGCGGTGGTAAGTGTGGGTTGGTTGGGTTGGGGGAATTTTTTTCCTCTGGTTTTGCTAGGGTTTCAAATGGGGAGTTTTTGAAAGGTGACTCTCTGTTTCCTCTGTTAGTGATGAGTTTAATGGGTTACGAGTAGTAGGAAGGGCATATTTGGCACAGAGAAAAATATGCGAAGTCAAATTTATTGAAGTAAAAAATTCTCCCTATACACACACTTTTAAAGTAGTGTAGATGTAGATAGATGATAGATATCATAACGGCTAGATACGCTGAGCCCACATCTCACACTGGGCCACGACCCTTCTCATTAATACTAGTGAAAGTCGTACTTCGTACGAGAGATGTGTAATTATTGTATTATTTAACGTTGTTGACTTTAGGTGTTGTCGAGTCCACACCACTGTCCCAATCCAATATAATTTCTGAAGTTGTAACAGGTAGTTCAGCTTAGGCAGACAAAGAAAATTTTCAAAGTGAAGACAAGAAAGATGACATAAATTGGTAATCTGATCTCATAACCAAGAGAAAAAAAAATAAAAAATTATGAGCTTCTTCGTACACATATTTTTCCACGATGAATTTAATATAGTCAAGACTACATGTTTCATAGGTACACAGAATCTAGCATGGTGAAGTCTCCAAACATGTGAACTATGTTATTCATCCTGATCTTAACTATATAAAACATGGAGGAATACCCATAAGCTCGAACTCGCCAAGGGCCTTGTTGCCAGAAGCCATCTCACGTTCTCCTTGCAAAACTTTAATACCTACTTGGGTTTGGTTGTCGGCAGCCGTTGAGAATACCTGAAAACGAAGAAAGAAACTTTAGGAAGCCCCAATAGAAAACCCAAAGCCTAACAGTTAGGATGAAGCCTGCATAAAAAGCAAGTTTTCTTCCAACATTAAAGAAATCTTGTTAACCATAAAGTAAAAATGAGCCATCATAATGAAGGAAACGAGAAAATTGTACACGAACTGCTGCAAGTGCTTACTTGACTCTTCTTTGTGGGAATGATAGTATATCTATTGATCAACCTGGTAAAGATACCTCCCAGTGTCTCAATACCAAGGGATAGAGGAGTAACATCCAAGAGAAGCAACTCTTTCACATCACCACGGAGGATGCCACCCTGAATGGAAGCTCCCATGGCAACTGCCTCATCAGGATTCACACATTTGCTTGGCAACTTTGCCAAATATTTCTGAAACAATTTCGTGGACTTTAGGTACACAGGTCATTCCTCCAACAAGGAGAACTTCATCAACCTCCTCAGTTGAAATGCTAGCATCCTTTAAACAATTCTTGCAAGGAGACTTAGTCCTCTCGATCAAGTATTCACCAAAGCCTAAAATTTTGATCTAGTCAATATTATATTCAAATGCTTAGCCCCAGATGCATCAGCAGTAATAAAAGGCAAGTTGATTTCAGTCTGAGACATTGAAGACAGTTCTATCTTTGCTTTCTCGGCTGCCTCTTGAAGTCTCTGCAGAGCAAGTTTGTCTTTTGCTAGATCAATACCCTCAGTTCTCTTGAACTCACTCACCAGAAATTCCAAGAGAGCATTATCAAAATCCTCTCCTCCCAAAAATGTGTCATCATTGGTGGCTTTCACCTGGCACGGAAAATGTATGGTTACTGTGAAACGAGAAATAGAACTAAGAGCTGAAATTTTTAGAGAAATTTTGCATACCTCAAAGACACCATTTGATATCTCCAAGATGGAAATATCGAAGGTTCCACCTCCAAGATCAAAAACAGCAACAAGTCCCTCCTTCTTGTTCATACCATAGGATAATTTGAGCATAATTAAAATAAGTTGGAACTGTGACCACAGCTTTGTTAACAGACTTCCCAAGATAGGCCTCCGTAGTTTCCTTCATCTTAGTCAGAATAAAAGCTCCAATTTAGCTTGGGGAATACTTCTGCCCATTGGCTTCAACCCAAGCATCTCCATTTGGAGCCCTGACGAATTTGAAAAGAACCATTTTCATTTCCTTCTGTGTCTAAGGATCATCAAACCGTCTACCAATTAGACGATTTGTTCCAAAAACTGTGTTTGTCGGATTGGTGACAACTTGACGTTTTGCTGGTGTACCAACGAATAGCTCTCCTTTTCGGTTAAAAGCAACCATCGAAGGAGTGGTCCGAGCACCCTCAACGTTCTTAATAACTTTTGGATTCTGCATAAAACATGAGTTTCAAGAAGAGCGTACCAACATCATAAGGCATATATTCAACTGTAAAGAGAGAGTTTACCTTCCCCTCCATGACAGAAACACAAGAGTTTGTGGTACCCAAGTCAATACCAATCACATCATTTCCAGCTTGTTTTGTGTTGCATAAAGAATAGAATGAGCGTAGAATTCCAGAAGGAAAGACTACAGAGCGTATAATAAAATGCTATATACCTGAATGGCCTAGTAAGACCTGCCCACTTTGTACCCAGTGCCCATGAAGGCTTCCCATTAACAATCAACTGAAAACAACAGCAAAAGTTAATGATACATCTCTATAAACTTTAGCAAGTTCTGCAAGGAAAATAAGCCCCTAGTGTATGATATAAGAAAAATGAGCTCCTAAAGATGTAGAGATACTTGTGCTAATAACGGATGTACACTTCGAACAAATGAATAACCAAATAATATCCAGAGAAGATGTTAGCAACTTTCAAGACCTCACTTTGCAGCACATAATGTTATTGGAAACCTCCGAACATACAAATCACGCTCCTAAAATGAAAAAAAGGCAGGCAGAGAATCTAACAAAACAGACGGGGACATAGAAAAAGTATCTGCCAAGTGCAACAAAGATGAAATGAATCTCTCTAGAGCAGAAACAAATTCTCTGAGTAAATCAGTACACGTGATCTAAATAAACTACGATTGAATGTTCTGAGAATTACATTAGTGCTCAAATCAGCAGATGACTTACATAAATACAGAGAAAGATCCTTCTAATTTGTTTAAAAAGAGCACCTTTTGAGACAATAAAATCACAAAGGCAAATAAACAAGCAGCTAAAATTAGCTAATTATCTCGCTTTTTTGTCCCATTCTTTATTCCCCTAATCAGCAGAACCCTTTAGAATTAAATAAAATAAACCTCATGCAATGGACTATAGCATCCATAGACAAAGAGAATAAGTAAAACACACAAAAAAATAGCGTATTAAACATTATTATTTAAAATTCAATCAGAAAATGAGTAAGTTAAATAGAGAAGTACTGTTTTGTAAGCCGAGAGAGGGGCTGAAGTAACGTCACGACGACGGAGAGATCGGAGAAGAACGGCTGTAGCCATTTGAGGAAGAGCTTTTCTGTGCCTGGTGTTTTATGTTAATCGAGCATTCGATTATTTTATCGTGTGTAGTCCATTATACACATACTAACACGATTATATACACACTCTGTTAGAACCTCATGCTATTGAAGCTAGGGAAAAGGAACAGGATATAAAAAATTTGAAAGGAAATAATATTTATGGATCATTAAATTCACATGTACAACTAATGATCCCTAAACATCAATAATCTCTCTTTTCAAGATCATACAAATACAACCGTATACACATACAAATATCAAAAGTGCAATTTCATGTACTCATTAAAGACTCATAATTTTTTACTCGCAAAGAATCATAGATTTAGAGAAATGAATACCATAAAAAATTTAACAGAACTCATTTAAAACAGCTAGAGTGAGATAAAATCACATCAAAACACAATCTCTCTACAAGAAGAAATAAAATAAACCCCATATATAAATCCCGTTCACATACAAGTATAATATTCATACTGATTCAAGATTCATCATTTTTAACACACAAACACGCAGTGAAATTCAGAATTAATCATCACACATAAAAAATTGTTTAATTAAAAATATTCACTTTCAAAATTCCCAGAAACCCTAAATTGTTTCTTGTTCATTTACACATACATATACAATAGAAGCTTACTGTCAGTTGCAACTTTATGAACATAAGTGGATGAATAAAACCCAGAAATCTCCGCTCTTATTGATCCTCTATTTCAAAATCTCATCGATCTAAGTATTTGAGGAGAATTACCTGTGGTAATTGGAAGCTCGGGAAGGATGATGAGCTTCGAGCTGTGATGGACTAAGCAAAGGAGATCGGTAGTTGCGAGTGTGAAGTTCGGACTGGGTTTTTGTTTGAGGCAGAGATCGGGTTATTTGGGGGTAGAGAAAAGGAGAAGCGAGGCAGAGAATTGGAGTATATGGAAGATATTTTATGATATTTGTTGGCTTGTGAAATGTACAGAGATTAATTGTGCTAACTTTAATGAACGAATGTGGAATTAACTACTTTTGCAAAACCAGTTAGTGACTTTCACGTGTGAATGGTAGTGGGACAAATTGTTGTGAACAGTAAATTATATTCCCTCTTTTATGTAGAGGGGATTTGAGAAGGCCAATTTGCCTTTGGGAAGAAAACTCGGAATAAAATGGCCATTTCTTTGCTTTACAATCCTAAAATTGTCCATTCGTACCACTCGAATCCTATTGTAATATACTTTTTATTCTAGGCATGGTCCATTTTTATGAACTCGATTCCAACAATAGTTGGATCTAAATGATGTAATCGTTGTGCATGTACATGCCCTTTTCTTATTTTTCTCACTTTTCTTCATTTCTTGAAGCATGTGCTAAAATGAAGAAATGTTTCTCCAGGGAAAATTTCGGATTATAAAAGTTGACTTGTGAGGAAGACCCCTTTTTAAAAAAAATAAAAATAAAAAGTTATTTTTTCATTTTCTTTTCCTTCTTAAGAATTTCTCAAATGTCAAAAGAACTGCTCGATGAAGGGTAGTTCAGTCATATTAAAACTAAATGAAATGGACTTTCTATCTAACAATTTGAATTTAAGTAATTGCTTGTCTAGTGGATAGTTAGGAATCAAAGCATAAAGAAAGAAAGTAAATAATAATTTCTAGAATCAATTACTTAATGCAGTTTAAAATGGGAAAAAGGAAAATGTTTGACCAACTTTTCTTTTCTTTTCACAAAAAGACCCTTTTAGTTTGCATAATGGTCCCTCATTCACCTTTGTAGTTTGTATTGTATGTTTAAAAATTAAATAATTTATTTAACCTCTGCCTGACAACTCATTATAAATAACAATATTACAATTTATAATTTACACAATTTTTCAAATCATTTTCTAATCAAACATATTTTCTCTCTCCAATATTCAATCACAAAATTTACCTCGAAATTAAAAAAAATAATCAGCTGAACAAAGGCTTAGTCTATTTGATAAGACTTTTCAATTTATAAATTGATTTATTTATATTTTTGAAATAAAAAGTATAGGCTGAAAATTGGAGAGAAAAAATGTTTAATTAAAAAATAGTTTAAAAAATTGTGTAATTAACAAGGGATAACTTCTTGTCCTTTAATAATAATAATAATAATAATAAAGTAGTATCGAATACCCACGTGACAGAACATGCCAAGTTTTAAAGAGCAACCGTTACAAAATGTAAACTATTCTGTTAGAGCATTTGTAAATCTGGAGAAATAGCAAAACGTCTAAGAAGGGTTCATCAGAAGATTCAGAACACATTCGACATCATTAACAGATACCGAGCCAAAAAGAAATAACGAAATCCAAAGGAGTAACGTTAAGTAATTCGAAAAAGAGGAAAAAAGCAGCAGTTTGAATAACCACGTCTTACCATGTAGTAATCTGCAAAATCTCAATCACCTTTCGACTGAACCTATCCTGTTCAGCTCTATGACATGGAGCAACCTGATCGGACAACACATTCTCGCTAAAATATCGAACTAGTTCATTCCGTGAGTGTCGAAGATGAAACAAACTCAGAACCAGCATTTGACAGTACATGATTTGATGCTTCTTCCGTAGCAGCATTCTGTGTACCAGTTTCTGATGTCAAACCTTGAAGATTGCTGGTCTGTGGGTCCTGAGCTTCCATGCCCAGAGGTGGAGGCATCGCTGTTAAAGCTACTGGTCCCGCTGTCGATGCTTGACCTTGAGTCCACCCAGCATGCCCTGGCTGTGCAAAATTACTGTCGGGTCCTGGAAAACCTTGAGGGTGAATTAGAGGAGCGAGGGAAGATGAAGCATTAGGGTTCTGCTGGCAAATAACTTGAAGTTGAGGGTAAAGTGCTTGAAGTGCCGGGAATAGAGCTTGAAGTGCTGCTTGTCCAATAATATCTTGGTGCCCTTGAAATCGCTTAGCATTAGACTGGTGCTTCTTCCCCACCAAATGACCTTGGAAAGTAACCACGGATTCACACTTCACGTTACACAATTCACATATCAAGGGAACAAATCCTTTGGGCATAGGAGGCTCAACCGATCTTCTTGATCCATCATTAAACCTCATCCATTTACCCCCTCTACCACCACCCCTCGTACTACGCTTGGAACCACGCCCTCTACCTTCATGATGGTTCATTCTCAGATTTTGTGCCATTTCTTCATTAGGTTCTACCTCTTCAATATTTTGATTCTCAGTTGAAACTCTGTTTTCTTCCCCGACAGCTTGAGAAAGTAAATTTACTTGTAAAGGTTGTTTGATCCCACCTCCCTCACTCTCTACAGGTTGAGAAGAACCTTCTGGTTTCGATTCAAAGGCCAATTGTTGATCATTCTGTCTTCCAGTCAGGTCTTTGTTAAGTCTTTGTAACTCTTCATAAACTTTCAAGTTCTTTTTATGCTTTTTCCCATTCCTGTGCTGCTCAAGAATTTCTAAGGTGTTGCAGTCAACTCTACATAGTTCACACCACGCGAATTGTGGAGGTGGCCTAACTGGTGCTGAATGACCTTCAACCCCAACAGGCATTGACACTTGAGTTGCAACTGATGCATGCCTACCACGGCCCCTGCCACGTCCTCGACCACGAAATGGACGTCCTGCAACATTTGGCTTAGGACCAAATTGACTTTGAGTTGCTCGAGAGGGTCCACCATCCAATATACTAGTACTCCCATATGAAGCTTGTGCAACCTGCAAAATTTTATGAAATGCATTTTCAAGAATATAGCTGTATTTACCTTCCTACTTTTACAGGTTTTACTGCTTCCGCAATCGTGTTTCTTTTCTTTCTTTCATTATTATTATTATTTTTTTTTTGGGTGGGGGTGGGGTGTGCTTGGAGGATCCATTCTTGGAAAGTTACACGATGGTGTGAACAAATTACATAAATGTACCCTGTACTCGAGAAAATCAGTGGCATTGTGTGAAATCAGAGAGAATAGGAAATGCTACGAGTTGCATGAAAGTTCTTAAAAGAAATTTCCTATCACACTGCATGACAATCAATAGCGAGTGGCAAATGCCTAAACAAGTCAGACGACCCAGAAGAACAAAATAACTGCTCTGAACAAGAAAGTTAGGATGCAAAACCGAGTTTAAAACTAATAGCATGGATGACAATGTTACTCAGTTAAGGGTATGTTTAATGCACTTTTTTTTTTTTTTTTGAGAATAAATTTTGTGAAAGTTGATTTCTTCAAAAGTGGGAAAAATTATGGATTCACGTGCGAAATTATTTTATTGGAGAATGTATGATTGAAAATAAGTTTGGATAAAAATGAGTGTTAAAGAATCTATACCAAACAGGTGCTAAAAAACTGGACAACAAATTCAGAATTTCAATAACAAATATCACGAGACCTTAAAAAAGGAGCATCAATGGAGCAATTGGCTAGACTACAAA
The DNA here is from genome assembly GCA_963555705.1 of Ligustrum vulgare. Lineage (NCBI taxonomy): Eukaryota > Viridiplantae > Streptophyta > Magnoliopsida > Lamiales > Oleaceae > Ligustrum > Ligustrum vulgare. Next base: position 35,474,748 of record OY743186.1, on the reverse strand, counting down.
ATAAAAATACAAATAAGCACTGTACATCCAACCACTGTATAGAGGTCTAACTGAAGACATGTGCTCATGCACGTGCGCGCGCGCGAAGAGGGGTGGGGGTGGGGAACAAATATATCTTCAAGTAATGCACCAATCAATATAGAGGATAGATGGTTAATTCTTCATCTTCAGAAGGTACTAAACTGTTTTATTATGTGAAACCAATTTGATGAGAATTAAGGGAGTCAACCAAGTCAACCCTCGATAAAAGTGCCGGTGAGGCCCATGACGAAATCCAAGGCCAAAGAGGTCCAATAGTCGATGGCGGGACTCATTTACAAGCTACAAAATCAAGTCTACATGGAAGAAAACAAGACCGAAGTCAATTGCCTAATTTTGGAGGTCCAGACAAGTTCGGTCGACCGAAAGTCACCTTGGTCGACCGAAAATTTGTAGGATTTTTAGAGGCAGTCTCAGTTAGTTTCGGTAGATCAACGTTCGACCGAAAAGGTCCTAGCTGAATTCAAATTCTCGGGGTTTTTTTTGCAATTTTCTCTTTTTCTTTCTTTTCCAAACTTTGTACTATATATATCATTACTCTCAAACCCTAGTTCTTTTAGCTTGGATTATAAAGACTCTTTGAGAGCTTTGTAAAAGGTAAATCTCATGTCTTATCTTGTAATCTTCTTGGAACTTCTTCAACTTTATTTGAGAATTTTATTCTTGTGCATTGTTGTTGTTGTTTCCACAAAATCTTGGAATTTGTTTTATTCTTTCTATTGGGCTAGGATTTGCTTCCTTAGAATTTTGGTTAGGGTGAGCTTAGGTCAAGATTCATCACTTATTTTACCATTTTAGCTTTCTTGGATTTGATTTCAAATTGTTGTGAGAATTTTTTATCTAAACACCGAAGGGGTTCGCATCACAATTACTAAATGATAGTTCAATTCTGTGACCTGGGTCCGGGAAGCATAAATATTTTTGTGAAGGCTACTTGGCCTTTTATGAATTCATAAATGTGCCAGATACAACAAACTAGGAAGCGGAAACTGTGAATGTGTGAGTTTCAGTGTCCGACACACCGGCACACGTGCAACGCATTTGGAAATGCCACATGGCTTGCCCTTTTATATTTTTATTTTCAAACAGCAACAAGGCAGCAACACGTACAGACATGGGAACTTAAATTATAAAAGGAACAAATAAAATCAGGGCAAACTTATCATCAAACTTCACATAATCGGAGCAAGAATTTCTAAAAGGAGAGTAAATCTAAATGTCCAGACTGAAGGAAGTAGATAGAGGAGTATTCACCATTACTCACCATTCTAAAGCCTTTCTAATCATGGTGAGCAACAGCTCTAGAACTATATTTTTCCATATTAATAGAGGAGAGAGAGTGAAATGGAGAAGGGGAAATGGAGGAGAGAGGGGCATGGGGGAAGAGGGAGGGTGGCTTCTGGGAGATTGAGGGAGGGGGCATTGGAAGGCTTGTGGGATGTATGCAAATGTGGCCCTGTGGGAAGGGTCAAATGGATTTCAAAAGATTCTTTTGAATTTGCTGGGTTTGGGAAGGGGAAAATGGCCGGGAAGCTTTTGGATCTGTTCTGGGCAAATACCAAATAGACTTGAAATGAACAATTTACTTAATTGGGCGATGCTTGCTTTTGGATCCTGACTTGAACTTTTCCTTTAATTGAATTAAATTTTATTGATAAAAATCTTTTTCTTGTTTTTATTTGAAGAGGTTTTTCATTTTGAAATTACACTGAAATGAGATATATATATATATTTTTTTTAAATAAAATAATTTAATTTCACATTATTATAATCAACGCATCTTCATGTTTCCGCACCCTACTTTTTTCAAAAGCTCACATGTCAGTGTGTCGTCCGTGTACATGTAAGTGCTTCTTAGACAACCAATATTCTGAAACCTATTGCTAGCGAGCAGACTGAACACATCCACAAAGGAAAAAGGGAAAGCAGAAATGCATAGACTCACGCACAAATCTTCAACCAGGCTGGACTCTTGTGACTATGCACGTCTGCAAAGCACAAAAACAGATTTAAGCACAGCTATAATGAGGAAATAGAAATCTCAGTATGCTGTCCAAGCTTGGTTTGGTGAGACACTACAGCAATTTGCAAGCTGGTCTAGCTCGAGCTTGAACCAAGCTAATAATTCTTCAGTAGCTTAGGCTCAAGCACATGTTTTTACTTGTCCGGCTAGAAAATGGGCTATTCAGCTCAGCTAATCATATCCTTTTGATATGCTGTTTCATAGAAGCTTTGAAGATAGAACCAACACATTTTCAATTTGATGCACCTTCCCAAGTTCCTATCTAAAGCTCATATAAAGCAGTATAAACTTGTGCGATTTAAGGCATAATTAACTGAGCAGAAAAGTGTCGATTCAGAGATGCTCAAGCCTTGCCCCCTTAGGCAAGAGACCAAGCTTGGAACAAAATGTACACATACCAAGCTCAACATTTACAAGAAAATGATACGATTTCAATACATACAATATACCACAGCGTATATACCAGAATATTGACAGCACACGGATATCCATCTCCTTTTGAAACAATGAGCAAGCAATCACTCATTCACATTCTTATATCGTTGTATGTGAGTACTGAAATAAACGAAACCATAAATGTATGACTTCCAGTTGGTAAGATAATAATCAAGAAGATTTTCATCTCTTAAAAAAATTTGTAACAAGAATACATGTATTAGACCCATAGCATTAGCATTCTTTATTTAATATCAAGGATAAGTTCCACGGATTCTCTCATACCAGGCAGTACCACATTATACATATTCTTATTGAGAACCATTTGCTCCCGATTTTATGATATATTTCTCATCTCCTTTCTACAAAATCAAAACCGAAAACCACAATACCACAACGGTGCTCTTTGTTATCTATAACCCACTAACTTAATCCATGATTTATTCCTCTATCTATGTTTACTAAGACTACATACACATCTAGTCACTTGTCATTTCACTTAACAAAATCCAATTAACAGCACAATTTGAAAAATATGTAAAAGTAACTGAGTAATTAGTATTAAGTAATATAAAAAACATTAAAATTTAAAATAAAAAAACTACAATTTTCCAACACCTATTAGGCATTAAACTCAAGATCCACCAACATAAAACTAAAACACAATATGCAATATATTAAAAAAACCATACCGGTTGGTGGGATCCAGTGGGTATTTCCCCAATTCCATATCCACCTCCAAGAGCATTTCCTCCTTGTTGCGGATCCATATTCACAGCAACAGCATGTGGGTAGTAATAAGAATTCTGGGCTTGCTCTGCGGCTTGTTGTGTTACCTGTGGCACTATAACCCCGGGTGGGGTGGGTTCTCCTTGTTGTTGATGTTGAGGGTAACCGTAGTAGGCATGCTGCTGTTGATTATTGTATTGATGGTACGCATAATAAGCTTGTGTGGATTGATCGTAGGCTTGGATTTGAGACGACGGATCGTAAGCCTGTTGTTGGTAATTAGCAGGGTAATCCATTGAAGCTATGTGATTTTTGTCTGTGTTTGTATGGAGATTTCAGGGATTCATGATCAATTCGCAATAAAGTTTGCACTGCAACATAAAATTGTTCGAATTCTGCATCCGCTTGTTGAGAAATTAGGGATACCGGAATTTACTCCAATTTAAGGATAATTATAAGAAATTGGGAAAACTGCACAATGGTCCCTAAACCGATCTGCTCTTCGGTAAAACTGTAGCGTATACTAAAAATTTTTATTAGTTAAAATGTTTGATTAAAAATAGAAAGAGAAAATGAGTGTGATTAAAAAGTAATTTGAAAAATTGTATTATTTATAAATTGTAATAATTATATTTTTTAACTTTTAATCATATATTTTATCATAAAAATATAAATAAATCAATTCATAATTGGTACAATGTTGTACACCAAAGCCTAAGAAACAAGATTAGTGGTGACAACGGTTCGATTTGGGGTCGGTTTGTTCAAAATCATAATCAAACCACCAATTTTTTGTTTATACCATAACCACCCCATAATCGCCTAGGTTGGATCGGTAAGGTTTTGGTGCGTGTCGCAGTTCGATGCGATTAATGATCACTTAAATGTAAACTAATTTTTGCAAATCCAATTGAAAAAAACAGTTTATTTTAAAAAAAAAAGAATAACATAATAATACTAAGCAAATTTTGCAAAAAATATCCAAATTCTCAAATTCAAAATATGAATTTAGTAAATAATATTATGAGTATAACAATATTAGTATATTACAGTACGATTATACAAAGACAAAATAAATTATTTTTCTCGATCTTAACACTTGAGAACAACAAATATTTTGTTTTTTGACATTTCTACTTCATTCTTCTCTACCACAAATATTGTTAGCAGCATATGTCATTATTGATTCATATTTGATAGAAGAAAAACTTGTCTGGGGGTGGTGTGTGTGGTGCATGTGGAGAATTGTCATCTGTCAAAATCGAGAGTGACGAAGAGAGTGGAGATGAATGAATCAGTATTCAGATGACTATAAACCTAGGGTTAACGGATTTGGATTAGACTTTAGTCCTGTAAGTTGGGTTAATTGACTTTTAAATAGAGACTCTAATGTGGGGCTTTTTAAGTTTTAAATATAGTCCAAAATTAATTTTTTTAATTGGATATTCGGTTCACTTCGAGGCACCGGCACAATTACCATGCCCGCCCCACCAAAAATCGGGTTTTAAATTTGCATACCGTACCCACCCCGCTGTCCCATTGGTTCGATTTTTTTCCTCACCATTCGGTTCGATTCATTACGATTTTTCGTTCAGACGGTTCAAATTTTCATCCTAAACAAGGTGATATTCATTACTGATATACAAACCTATGAACTTGGCCTCCGTTGGGGAAAAAAATTGTTTATAAATAAAGGATATAATGTTTTCTAATAAAATATATATGCTTGAAAAGTGATTTGAGAAAATGTGTGTCATTAAAAAGTTTGAGAAAATGTGTTTATAAACGATTTACCTTTGGTAACTAGTTTATAAACTTGTATATAAATAATACATTTTTTGTTCATATTCTAGTATCCTTAGTCCTGTTTTCTTCAATAGTATCGATATCATTTGCTGTGATTCCAGTATTTTCCATGGTTTAGCAAATGGGACCGAGCGAATCGACTGATTCAACCGAAAAAATAGGGAACTTGTCGAAAAATCGGTCTGATTCACCCCAAAAATCGATCGGTTGACCCGGTGAACCGGCCGGATTCTAGACTCGGTTTTTTTGGTTATTTTTCCTTTTTATTTTTGTTTTTTTGTTTTTCTTTAATTGTTTTAAGCTACTTTGTGTATGATTTTATTTTTCAAATGAGTAAATATAAGTTTATTTGTAAAATAACTTGTTTTTTAAAAAAAATTGTAATTTTTGAAATACTTTTTGATGTTTTAATTGAAACAGGTTCGACCAGGTCGGACCTTCTGACCCTTAATCTGTTGTTTTTTCAATTCGAATCGGCTTTCGATTTTCTAAACAGTAGTATTTTCCTTCCAAAAGCAGTCTTCAGTAATATGTTCTACATGTTTGCGGAATTGGCAATAATTTGGAGCTTCCTCGTACACTAGGTTGTTAAACAACAAAATTTTCATTTCCAATCCTGATTCTCTCCACTTTAGCCTTCCTAATATCCAGTTCCACACAAAGTCTAGCCAAATTGGTGAAAGATCTGATAGTAGGGGCTTATCTAGCTAGTTTTAGCGGTTTTCCTATGGTAGACACTATCGAGAACAAGATGGCCTTATCATAGAAAACCAAGGTAGTTTAGGCAAGGCGATCCGAACAGGGATTATTCGGGATTCAATAAAAGGATCAAAGTCATATGTATATTACATAATACACATTGGATAGCCTTCAATGAACCATAAACTTTTTTGGTAGATTCTAAAATAATCTTCCTCCTCAAAATTAATAACTAAATGTTTACCACTCAAATTTTCCATTGAAAATTTCCTAGTTAAACGTAGAGATTTGGGTCCTTTCAAAATAACTGCCATTAGGGGTTTTTGATGAGAAAATTTCTCAATAAGTGATGCAAGGATGGAAAAATAAGATGCTTTCGAAGGCTGGAAAAAGAAATTCTCTTGAAAACGATGGTGTAGGCTATACCCTCATATGTTATGAGCGTGTTTGTTCTTCCAAAAATGCTATGCGCGGAACTTGAGCGTATGATGAATTCCTTTTGGTGGGGTCAAAAAGGAGGAAGCCAAAAATGTATCCATTGGATGAACTGGGTGAAGCTTAGTGTTCCAAAATCTAAAGGTGGACTAGGATTCAGGAAGATACCCGAGTTCAATCTAGCCCTCGTTGCGAAGCAAGGCTGGTGCATGCTTGCGTGCCCTCACTCAATTATGGCTCGGAGTTATAAGGCTAGATACTTCCCCATGTCTAGTTTTTTTAATGCAACCATGGGGTCCAATCCTAGTTATGCATGGAGTAGTATTATGGCAGCAAAATATTTGATATGTAAAGGTGCTAGATGGAGGATTGGTTCAGGAAAAGAAATTAAGGTATGGCACTATCCTTGGCTACCCGACACAAACAATCCACTGGTGGAGTCTAGTGCAGCCCCAGGACTAGATTGTGCAACAGTGGACTCACTTAGAAATTCAGATACAGGACAATGGGACGTTGACATTCTCGATAATCTATTCAATGAAAGGGATCGAAATTTAATCAGGCAGATCCCCCTTAGTTATTCTGACAAGCCAGACAAATGGCTATGGATATGGGATAGGAAAGGTACTTACTCAATGAAATGCAGTTATAAGGTTCTCATAGCAGATGCTAACACTGAGACACCAAACTAGAACCTTGTGGAGTGGAAGTTCATTTGGAAAATGAACGCCCCAGCCAAGGTGAGAATCTTCCTGTGGAGGGCACTCTTTGGCAGCCTCCCAACACTGAATGCTTTACACAAAAAATGTGTGAATACCCTCATCTAATGTCAGACATGTCAATCTGGTATAAAGGATGAATTTCACTCTTTAATCGCATGTCCATTTGTTAAAGGAGTGTGGAGATTATCCCCAATTGGTGATATTACCACGATTGCTGCTCATATGGCAGAATGGTGGAGCTATGTGAACCAGAAGTACTGCAAGGAAGAGGTGATTGTGGCTATGATGACGCTTTGGAGTATTTGGAATAATAGCAACACACTGGTGTGGGAGAACCGCAGACAACCAGAGGCTATGATCATCAGAAATGCCCAAAACCTGCTATCTCAATGGCAAAGTGTGCAAACAAATCCCCCTACTTCCTCCCCTGGATGCAATGAAGCAGTGGGTGAAAGCAAATGGACCAGACCAACACCGGGCAGTCTCAAGTGTAATTTCGATGTAGCACTTTTCTAGCAGACAGGTAGAATTGGCTATGGTTGTGTTATGTGAAACGATCAAGGTGAGATGGTAGTAGCATGGGACGGAATGCTCTAAGGACCAATGGAACCAAGATATGGTTGAAGCTCTTAGTTTCCTTGAAGCCCTCAGTTGGATCAAAGAGCGCGACATTGCAAATATTACAGTGGAATTAGACTCAAGTTTTAATTCATGCTATTAATTATACTTGTAATGATTTTTCATACTTTGGTCTCGTTGTCAAGGATTGTAAGCTCCTCGCCAATGAGCTTGTTAATGTGCCTTTTAAGTTTGTTAGGCGTATGGCCAATCAGGTTGCTAATGCCCTTGCTAGGGTTGCTGGTTCAGGCACGACTAAAGGTATTCCCCCCCCCCCCTCCCTCCCTCCCTCCCTCCCTCTTTTATTATGGATGTTCTTGCCTCTTATTTGGTCAAAAAAAAAAAAGAGATTATTGACACGTTACTGTTTATAAACAAAATTTATAACAAGTTTTTACCATTGATTAATATATTTGTTAACCTCCGTATGGTTTCTTGTGATTAATTATAAAATAATAACATATTGGTCTATTTGGGAACTAGGAACATATGATATTAATTTTTAGCCAAAAAACATATACTTGGAATGATGTTCTTTTATAATTTATATATATACTTCTCATGAATGCCCCAAATTAATTAATTCGTGAAAAGCTACTATTCTGACTTTCTTAATACAAGCAAAAGTCTTAGATGAGAAGCAATCAGTAATTTGAGAACAAATTTTTACTTATCGATCGATATATTTTTGGCAAATACTTTAACAAACGAAAAATCAGTAATTTCAGAAGAAGAAATTACACTTTTTCCCCCCTCGACTCTCTTAATATTTCTAAATCGAACTCAATATTATCTTAATTATGGTATTATTGTTTCTTTTCATGGGTTAATAAATATCATGTAAGAGTCTATATTTCGATTTGTTAGAACACAACCTTTTCTTAGTGTGTAATTAAACTTTCCTGTATGAAAAGATCAAGAGACCTAAAATCAAACAATGAGTTTGAATTAAAAGAAGAATCATAATTAAGGGCCAATAATTAATAGATAATTAAATAGTAATAATGATCCTACAATATATTAATTAGCGTAAATAATTGTGTGGAAAAGCAGCTTAAACCAACCGACAGGCAAGGAGGAACAAGGAATAGTTTTCTTGGCTTGGAATTGAAGGGAAGTCGATAGTTTTGGCAGTTAGAACCACTGTCTCTTTTACTCTTAAGTGGACGAAAGAATGAGAGAGAAACACTCCTGATCAGTCAATGATTTCAAGAAAATTATGTATGTAAAGGTTGTATATACATACCTCCTCCCATTTGTCACCAACTCACCGTACTCTCTCACTCCTCTTTCTGTCTCATCCACAAACCATCACTCTTAACTAAAAACTAGGAGTAATCTTGTATTCACCATACAACCATACAACAACTTCTACTTTAAGAACAAACTCCATTCCCATGCATGTTTTTTCATTCATAATTCACATTAGTTTTTTTTCTTACCTTTTTTCTTTTTCTTTATTTTTGGGTTCAATTTTCTTGAATTCATGATGGATTGCGTTGAGGATCAACAACCAACTTTTAAGCATTATTGTAGGGTATGCAAGAAGGGTTTTATGTGTGGGAGAGCTCTTGGTGGGCACATGAGGGCTCATGGAATTGGGGATGAAAATGGAAATCTTGATGAAGAAGATCCCACAAGTGATTGGGAGGATAAGAATGATAGGACAAGTAACAAGAAAATGTATCAATTGAGAACAAATCCGAATAGGTTAAAAAGTTGTAGGATTTGTGAGAATTGTGGGAAGGAATTCTTCTCTTGGAAAGCTTTCTTGGAGCATGGAAAATGTAGCTCCGACGCGGAGTCGCTTTTCTCGTCCCCGGAGTCAGAAGACGAGGATGACGAGGGAGGTGGTAGACGGGGCGGCGGAGGTTGGACCAAAAGGAAGAGATCAATGCGTGCAAAAGTGGGAAGTACTATTATTAGTTCAGCTTATCCATCAAGTGAAGATGAAGACCTCCTCCTTGCAAAATGCCTGGTACAATTAGCCAACACACGAGTCGAACTACCGACTATGGTGGTGGAATTGGAGTCCTCCTCCACTTCCGCCAGTCGGGAGGAGGAACGACGAAACACAATGCCCAATTTTTTCTCACCTCCAACATCAACTCCCTTAGACAAGGCTAAAGGGGTATCATCCAATAATTCCAAAGGCATGTTTGAATGCAAAGCATGCAAAAAAGTGTTCAATTCTCATCAAGCACTAGGGGGACATAGGGCAAGTCACAAGAAGGTTAAAGGGTGCTATGCAGCCAAACAAGATCTGGATCATCAGCATGATGATCATAGTTTAGCTGATGATGAAGTGATTACACATGATGAATTTTTCCATCCCTCCAAATCACCATATAATCCCCCTACTAATGTACAATTTGAACAAGGCTCTACTGCATTAATAGTAGGTGCTGCAAGAAGGAAATCAAAAGTGCATGAATGCACTATTTGTCACAGGGTTTTTTCCTCTGGTCAAGCATTGGGTGGACACAAAAGGTGCCATTGGATCACTTCAAATTCTCCTTCAGACACAACAAAACTCCAATTCAATCATCATGTTGAGCCCATCAATCACGACAAACCCAAAATCAAGAACTCTGAGAAGGCCCTTGATCTTAACCTTCCAGCATGGGCTGACGAGATGTCGGCATTAAGACGGGACCCACGTAACCCGTCGAGCTTCGAGGTCTCTACCGATATGCACCTACATCCGTGTATAAATGCCGGCCGTGACGAGACGATTGCTAGAAATATCGATAGCCATCTTCACCGGTGTCATCAGAGAAACGAAGATGATAATAACAACAAGAAGAATAACGGGTCGACCCGAGTTGACGGGAACAACAATAATAGCAATAATGTTGATGATGAAGCAGATAGTAGGTTGAGATTAGCAAAGTTGAGTGACCTAAAGGGCATGAACCGAAGTGGAAGTTCTTCCCAATGGCTTCAAGTTGGAATTGGTTCAACAACTGGTGCAACTGCTGAACCATAATTAATTAATACAAAAATTTCACAAAAAAATGAAAAAAATAAAAATAATACCCAATTTCATTTATAGAGTGTATAATATTTTTCATTTATATACTGTAATTTAATTAAATTATGATTCAAGAAATTGCTTTGTCCTTTTCCCTTCTTGTGTTCATATAACAATTTACTTTAGGATAATTGTAGTATGGTTCAAGACCTTTCATATATATATATATTTTTTTTCAGGTTTTACCCAAATCTTTCATTAGTGTCATCCACGGTTTCAAACCTTCAATTTAGTTATAGCACAAGGACAAATGGACGATTTTCATCCAATTGATACCATAATAAAAATAAAAAGTTGACCAAATTTTATCAATATTTAAAGGGTAAAATAGTAAAGTTGTTTTTCAAATATTAATAATCAAAATAATATAATTAATTAATCATTATATAAAAGTAGGACATTTGTCAAATTTCTCTCCAAAACTTCCATTAATTAGTAATTATTAATTAATAATAATCATTTATTAATCATCTATATTTAAAATAGTTTGAAAAATGACACGCTTTTCATTGTCAAAATAAATACTTGAATAAAAATGAAACAACATGTTTTTCATTTTGTTAAAAAATGAACTAACAAGTTATACTAGGTGAATAATGATTTGTTGTTCTAATCAATGTTTTCGGACCCAGCCATCAATCATGTTGAGGGACATGGTCATAGGGTCAATTTGGGATTGACTCGGGATCTACTTAAACATTAAAATAATTTTAAAATATAAAAAATAAAAAAAAATTAAAAAATTAAAAAATACAAACCTAGATCGTTGATTGCGTTTGACCAGACCAGATTTTAGGGGTCACTCGTCGTGGTTTTTGGCCCAGGTCCCCAGTTTCTCAGTCGAGTCCGGGTTTGGAAACAGTGGTTCCAATTTAATACTTCATCAGCCCCGTGAAGATAAATTTATTCATATTTTCACATAAATTAAGAAATGTCAATTAACGTGATTGGAAAAGTAAATCTTACACTCACTTTCCTAATATACCTTTATTCATTACTTATTCACCAATAACAAAGTACATTACATAAAGACATATTGATTAACACATCGAGCTAATACAATATAGTTAAACATATATTCCTCTCTCTCTCTAAACCTAGGGTTTACGTGAGTAGAGTCTCCTACCCATTAGGGTTATCTCTGCTTTCTGTCTTCTTCAGCTGGTGGTTCTCAAGCGGACATCCGACGTTTTGCATGTCCGGTGTCTGGTCTATTCCTTCGTTTTCGTTGGTTTCTTGGTTGTTATTGTAAGTTTTTCTTCTTTCTTGATTGCTTGTGGAAGGGGTATCCTCCATATCAGTTTTGCAAGCATGGCGATACCAGATCTAGCCACTTTGTGCGCAAAGTTGCATTTTTCAGATGATGAAGGCCCAGTACACTGTATAAATAATGAACTACTTACGGAAGGAAATCACGGATTGATCGTTGCTTATTTGGGAAGATATTGGGTAGTCGCGCTGTTAACAAGGAGGGGCTGTGCAATGTGCTCCGACTTATTATTTGGCGCAGTGAATATCAGTTTACTGTTGAGAAACATGAGGGATTCAACACTTTCATCTTTACTTTCAGTTCCACTTTTGATCGATATCGGGTATTGACGGGTGGACCTTGGTCTTTCAACAAAAACTTAATTGTTCTTGCAACGCCATTCGGGCTCGGGGATGTGAGGGCCACATGTTTCTCTTTTGCCTCATTTTTTATTTAGGTGAGGAATGTACCTCTCGTTTTGGCGACGGAACAATGAGTGCGGCAGTGGGAACGATCTATTGGAAAGGTGGAGGCTATTGACCTCAACAGGCCGAATATTCATCTCCGGGTAAGTTTGGATATTACCAAACCATTAAGGAGGGTCATTCGAGTGCGAGCGGGTGACCCCCCATCTAATTTACTTTTCTTGCTCCAATACGAAAAGTTATCAGATTTTTGCCATGGATGTGGGATTCTTGGACATAAAGTATTGGAGTGCGATCATATTATTCAGGGGGTGAGAGGGGTAGAGATGATGGGGCTGAGTTTGGCAAGAAGTTCGGTGCTTGGATGCGCGCTCCTCATCTTGTGGGGAGAAGTCGTGGGGATGGGGGTGAGAGGTTTCAGCTGGTATTCTGATGGGAGGGGGCAAGCGAATGGGGAGGCATCTAGTGGAGAATTTACGAAGGCGGTAGCTGGTGAGGGTGGACGTATTGACACGGATTTTGCTAGTCCTCTAGAACAGGAGGTGGATTCCACAGGGAAGATTGATGGGGGACGGGCTGATGTGTCCTCTAGTGCAGGTGGTGGGCATGAATGTGGAGGATATGGGGCTAATGAGGGGGCTATTATTGCGAGTGGCTTGGGTGGGGGCATGAATTTGGTAGGCGATGGAGGATTACTGGGGAATGATGCAACAGGAGACCCGAGAATTGAGGAAAGGGCAGCGAGGGTGAATATTAGGGTGGATGTGATGAGCGGGGGAAAAGTTGAGGGGGAAGGTGGTATCTGGGAAATCATGGAAAAGGAAAGCTCGGGAGCAGGGATTGAACAAGGGTGGTGGAGGCTCAAGATGGCTAGAAGAGTGATGGAGATGAAGGTGAGAAATTGATGCTTAGCTCAAAAAGGATTGCCTTGGAGAATCTTGATGATGTTAGGCAGACCAAGAAGGTAAAGGGGTGTTCCAGTAGTGATGGTGGCAGCCTTGTTTCTTCTTCTCTAGCGGTGAACTCCGTGGGACGGAGCCGCTGATCCCAATGATTAACCTTTGTTGGAAGGTTCAAGGGGTGGGGAACCATTGCACGGTACAGGCAGTCCGGGACCTAATCCGTATTCATTCCCCTGACCTAGTTTTTCTATCTGAAACTAGGTTATTTGGAGTTGAGGCAGGCGAATTCAAATTTAAAGTTGGGATGGACCATGGTTTGGTGGTGGATAGTCGTGGGCGAAGTGGAGGATTGTTGTTGATGTGGAATGAGGGTGTGAAAGTATCCATTATGAGCTTTTCTGAGGGTCATATTGATGCTTTTATCGATACTCTTGGATGACCTCGTTGGCGATTCACAGGGTTTTATGGGGATCTAAGGCCAGAGAGGCGTCATCACTCGTGGAATCTTCTTTACCGTCTTCAGGGGTGTTCATCCAGGGGCTTGGGTTTGCGGGGGAGACTTCAATGAAATTCTCAGCTACTAGAAAAGCTAGGGGATTTGACTCAACCACTGGGGGATTTGGTGGATTTCCAAGAGGTCTTACGTGAGTGTGGACTAGGGCAAATTCCTGGTAAGGGTCCGTCTTTTACTTGGAATAATAAAAGATTAGGATCTCAAAATATTCAAGAAATTTTAAATCGATTCTTTAGTGACAACACGTGGCAAGATTTATTTCCCCTAGCACAGGTGGAACATTTGAAATTTTCTCAGTCAGATCACCGACCTATCTTGTTGAGAACGAAAGGGTGACCAAGATTGAAGGATTCTTGTAGGGGCAGGCGTTCCTTTCATTTCAAGCCTTTTTGGATGCGGGAGGAGGGTTATGAGGAGGTGATTAGACATGAATGGATGTTAGGGACGACATTGCTGGATGAAGGCTCATTTGTGACCGATATCAGGAGTATCTTACAGGGATGCGGTGGGGGTACTTCAAGCATGGGACAAGCAACAATTTGGAAATTGGAGACGACAATTGAGAGAGGTGCAAAAGCATATTTTTGAGTTGTATTCGGCCCCTAATAGCTGTGACTTAATGGAGGAGATCCGTTCACTGGAAAAAGAAGCATCCTCAGAGGTCCCATTCTGACTGGCTGAAATTAGGCGACAGAAACACCAAGTATTTTCATGCTAAAGCTTCCAATAGGAAACAAAAAAATTCCATCGAGAGGTTACAAGATAGTTCTGGGATGTGGGTTTCAACGGAGGAAGAGATCGCAAGGTGGTAGAGAACTATTTTTCAGAGTTATTCACGAGTTCCCAACCGTCAGAGTTTGATCTTGAGGACGGGGTGAGGGGGATTACATCATCTCTCTTTTCGGATGATTTACTAATGCTGGATAGTCCCTTTGTAGTGACAAAGAATTTTCACGTATTTAAATAATTATTTTTTTAAACTATGAAACGTGCCGCTGCGATCTCACCCATTTTTAATTTGAAGTCATGACGCATTCGTCTAGTCAAGTCGAAAAATGTCAAGCCCATTCGATTTTAATTAAATTCTGAATTTCTAAAATTATATTATTTTATTTATTTATTTAAATTATTTTTCCAAAATCGTTTTAAATTCCAAAATTTTATTAAGCTCATTTTATCAGATTCATTTTTTCGAATCAGTTGATTCACGCGTATTATTTTTCTGGAATTTCGTGCATTACTTGTCAAGACTTCCAAAATGCCTAATCAACCTATACTCCTACCAACTTCCACTAATCACATCAAACCCCATATCTTTTCTCTAATCCCATACCATGTCATACTCTCTCAATCCATTCCTCATCAATCCACTCCATTATACATCATCATCCTCCTTCCCTCTCTGCACAAACCATTCACCGATTCCAGCTTCGCAGCCAAGTAATCTCTTCTCCACCACCTCACCATTTGAATCACCATCACCAATTTGCAACACATACACATACAGTTTGCCTAACCATTCCCACCCATAGCCGACTGTAACTCGCCAAAACCCGACCTCCACCTGCAACCTCTGCTCAACCGAGTAACACCAACTCAGCCACCACCTCCACAAAACGCTCCACCACCACCACACACCGGCAACCAACTCCAAACCGGCCACTGCCATCCACGAAACCCGAAGTCAACATCCACACAACTTTACAATCTGCAAACCTCAAACTTCACACACACGAGTTCAACCACACACCACTACCAAACCGTTCCCACTGTCAAGCAATCTTGCAGCCACCACCTCTACCACCTTGAACACACAACCATCGGTAACACAAAGCATTAACGCCATCATCATCACCTCCACACACCCAACTTCAGCTCGAGACCACCACTGCCCACTTCAAATCCTCAACCAATCAAACCCCAAATCAAGAACAAAACAAGAAAACTTGTTACTTACCTTCATCGTCGGCTGTTTGGACGGATTTTGTCCTGTACATAACAACCCAAGTCTCGGTCCCTACACCCAAAATGTAGCTAAAATCCATTATTTTCTTCAACCACCCACGCTCACTCCTTCACCGCCTACCCTCAACGGCGGTGCCACCGCCGGTGTGGCCGACATCGTCGATCGAAGAGGGAGGGGCTCCGCCTTCCCCCGCTCTCTGTCTTCTCTCTCTCGAATGATTTAGAGAGAGAGAGTGAGATAGATAGATATATGTGTATATATAATATTTTTAATTTCAAAAATTTACTTTTAGGCCCCCAAGTTTTAAATTCGTTTAAATCAGTCCTTTTAGTTTTGAACTTATCATTTTAGCCCTTAAGTTTTCAAATGATTTTAATCAGCCCCTTTCATTAAAAAAAAAAACAATTATTTCAAGCCCTACAATTTAATATTCGTTTTGAGCTTCAACCCAAGTTTTGAAAACTTGCATTTTAGTCCCTCAAGTTTAAAAATATTCATTTTAGTCCCCCAACTTTCAAATCATCAATTTCAATCCCTAAATTGTAATTTATTATTTTAAAATATAAATTTCAAAGACTAATTCAACTTATTTTTCTAATTGGCTAGACGAGGCGTACGGAGATTTAAAGGATTGAAGTTATTTCCCGCTCGACTTTGCACTCGTTGAATTTAAGGTAGACTCGCCCCTATTAATTGATTTAAATTATAATTGCATGTGAATGTGTATGTTATGTGAATTATGTGAAATTTATTTCATGAAAAGAGACGAGAATGTTTTTCTTCGGAAATATTTATGTTGTTATGCTTGTCATAACTTATATGCATGAGAAAGAAAGAAGAGCATATCTTGCAAGATAAATGATGATGTTATGCATGACTTACGTGCCTTATGTGCACGAGACGAGACTACCCACACCCGATGATTTTAAAGAGTCTATGATTTTTCAAAGAGAAACCATGTGCTTTAATGCACGAGAAGAGACTACCAACACCCTATAATTTCTAAAGAACTTGCATTTATGTGTTCAATTATATTGTAAATTAATTAATTGGCGATGAGTCTACTGAGTATTTCTATGAAATGCTCATGTCTATTTTAATAATATTTGCAAATTTCGAAGAGGGTGGCAAGTGATGGATGATTGTGGCAATAATCGTTAAATAGTTGAAAATCTTATTTTGATGATCCATATTTCCAAACATTGGATAATTTTGAGAATTTCAATTATTTGAAAAATTATGGCATTGCCGAATGTTTTGTATTGTTAATGGTTCGATTTGTTACTTTGAATTGTTTCATAAATGTTTTCGAATTTTATCGACCATTACAGTTTATTTAATGTTGCCAAAAATGAATTTCAGTTATTTCTTCTGCTAGAATATTATTTTAAAGTTTAGACCAGAAAATGACGTGGTGAACCGGGTATTTAGAACTCGGGGCGCTACACCCTTTGATGCTGAAGAGATTGGGGTAGCTCTTAAAGGTATGCCATTGAAGGCTCTGGGTCCTGATGGTTTTCATGCGACCTTTTATTAGCGTCACTGGGAGCTACTATCTTCCGCCATCATCAAGGTTTGTTTAGATGTGCTTAATAATGGTCAATCTCTCTACTCAATCAACGATAAGAATATTGTTTTGATTCCTAAAAAGCAGGCACCAGAAACTCTACGGGACTTTCGGCCTATCAGTCTGTGCAATGTCTTGTACAAACTCATTTCCAAAACTATTGCGAATCGCTTGAAGAAGGTGTTACCGAATTTGATCTCTGAAACTCAAGGAGCCTTTGTACCCGGTCGATTAATCACTGACAATGCCATTGTGGGGATGGAATGTTTACGAACCATGGGTAGGAAGAAGAATGGTGTAAGGGGTTCTGTGCCCTTAAGCTTGATATGAGTAAGGCGTACGATAAGTTTGAGTAGGGGTTTGCTATTCGGGTGATGACCAAGATGGGGTTTCCAATGTGGTGGAAAAATTTAATTTTGAAGTGTATGTGTACTTCTGCATTTGGTTTTCTTATCAATGGCAAGACACATGGACGGGTGATTCCAACTCGAGGGCTTCGATAGGACTGCCCGTTAACCCTTATCTATTTCTCTTATGTGCAGAGGCTTTATCGGGATTGCTTGACCTTGCGGAGAGGGAGGGTCAAATATCAGGTATTCAGTATTCTCGGGGCAGTCCTAAGATTACACACTTATTTTTCGCAGATGGTTCTTTGATTTTTCTTGGTGCCAGAAGGACCGAATGCTTGACTCTACTTAACACTTTATCCCGCTATGAAAGTGCATCAGGGCAGCTGATTAACTTTGATAAGACATCCATCTCCTTCACTCCAATGTCTCATTCCCTGTTCAGGATCAACTCAAACTACTTTTTGGGATTGGACAGGTGGGTCTTCAAGGCCTGTATCTCGGCCTTCCTATTTTGGTGGGAAGGGACAAATGACAAACTTTTCTATCCGTTAAAGAAAAGGTTTGGAAGCGTATTAGGGGGTGGAAATCGGGTTTATTCTCAGCTGGCGGTAGAGAAGTGTTAATTAAAGCTGTCCTCCAGGCTATACCCACATATGTCATGAGTTTATTTAGGTTTCCAGGGTCACTTTGCAATGATTTGCGATCCCTTGTGCAAGATTTTTGGTGGGGAGGTGCAGGATTGATAAAGAAGACCCCTTGGGTGGGGTGGGAAACTATGTGTAAGCCATAGGGTGCTGGTGGTTTGGGCTTCAGGGATATGCAAGCTTTTAACAAGGCTTTAATTTCCAAGCAGGCTTGGCGAATTTTGCAATATCCTAATTTATTGATGGGGAAAATTCTTAGAGCCAAGTAATTTGGAAGCTCAGATGCATGGAGGAGAATCTGTGATTTGGAGAAGTATCTTATGGGGGAGGGATCTTCTGAAGAAAGGCTTGTGTTGACGAGTTGGGGATGGTCAACATATTAGAATATTCCATGATCCTTGGTTACCACGTGGTGGCTCTTTTCTACCATTCACACCACATGTCTCAGGTCTTCACAAGGTTGCTGAATTAATATGAGCTTCGGGATGCTGGGAGGAAGCGGTTATTAAGAGGAAATTTTGGCCCATTGATGAGCATTTCATTTCTTCTGTCCCTCTCAGCTCGGAAGGTCGCTCGGATAAATTAATATGGCATTTTAAGGCAAATGGAGTCTATTCAATTAAGAGTGGGTATCGGTCGATTAGGGAAGTGGGGGACCGTGAGGTGGGGCAGTCAGAAGGATCATTTTGGTGGAAGATGCGGATCTCTCCAAAAGTTAAAATCTTCATTTGGAGGTTATTTCATGAGTCCCTTCCCACTAGACTCAATCTGGTTCGACGAAAAATCATTCCTCAGGAGCAGGTAGGGTGTGTGTTTTGCGATGGCATGGAGTCAGCGATCCATGCCATATTCTTTTGTCCTAGTATTCGTGAAGATACGAAAGTAACGGGATGGTGGCCTATTTTGAAACAGTTGAGGGGTCCAGAATTCCCTCAGGATATTCTTATGAAATTGAATAGGAGGGCCTCAGTAAAAGAGATGAGATGGTTAGCTAGTTTTATGTGGTTGGTGTGGGGGAACTAAAATAAGTTTGTGCATGGGTGGCGATGTCGTCCTTCTTCAGTTTTGATTGAGCTGGGGAATGGGTTACTAGGCTGGTCTGATGAAACTGGTCTTATAGGATGTTTTTCTAGTACCAGGAGGGAATCTCAGCGTTGGATGCTTCCACCATCCGGACATTTCAAGATCAATACAGATGCTGCAGTCCGTCGGGGGGGGGGGGTGCCATAGGATGCTATGGGGGAGTAGTTATTAGAGATGATTCAGGGGTGGTAGTAGCAGCTCAAGTTCCACAGTTGGTAGAGGATCTTCAGGTTGAACTTGCGGAGATGTTGGCACTTAAAATGGGTCTTCTTCTTGCAAAAAACAATGGGACTCGACATTGCTTGGTCGAGATTGATTTATTACAGCTAGTACAACTTCTCAACTCCACTTTCTTGTGTCATCCAACTGATAATATTCTTCTTTATATTGTTTCGTTACTTATAGAAATTAATGGGTCATGCTCCTACATCCCTCGGGACGGTAATAGGACGGCACATTCTATAGTTGCCAATGGGGCTGATTTTTCTGTTTCATTGTGTTGGATTGATTTCATGCCACGATTTTTGTCGGGCCCGATTTGGGACGATTTACATTAATACATTGGTCTTTCAAAAAAATAAAATAAATAAATAAAGACATATTAGGAAAGATAATACATACTTAGCAAGGTAAGTAGACTATAATTTGTGACAGACGAAGTAAGGAATATTAGTCTATCCCTATCAAAAAAAAAAAAAAAGAGGAATATTAGTCTATCTTTACATGACAAGGGGAGCATTATTTCTCATTATAGTTATTGATTTGTTCTTCCAAGGTAATCTTATTTCTTATTAGAATTTGCGAGATTAAATTTTTTTTTGTGTTCGTAGACTATTTTAATTGATAATATATTAATTAAAATACTACATTTGTTGTATTTGTTGTATGTGTGTGTTGTTGCATTCTGTAAAAATCATCATGTTGTTATAAATATTTAATGACGTATGCAATTATCTATGAACGATTTACATAACGACGGGAAGAGAAAATTCCTAATTTATCAATAGTTGTAATTATATAAAAATTGCGGGTATCAAGAGCCTTGATTTCAAGTTTTTGTTAATTAATATTCATACTTTATTATATAAATTATCATAATTTATGATCTTTCTCTATTATAAATATTTAATGATGTAACCATAAAAAATTGTAATGATGTAAATCGTGTTTTTAATCATAATCGAAATGTTAGTTTGATATAATTTTTCAACTAAAAGAACGTGTGAAGGAAATGTTACACTTTATGGGCTATATATAACATTGGAAATATGGAATTCTTAATTATCAATATTCATAAACAAATAATATTTGCTAACTTAGTCAAAATCATCAAGGAAGGACTGAGATAATCACCCTCCCAAAGCATGTTTTTTTTTTTTATTATTATTCTTTATTTCTTTCTTTCTTTGTAAATACAAATGATCAATTTTTTACTGATATGGGGATAAGTTATGTAAAGTTTGCAAATTTACCACCTATTCCTGGCCTTTGTAAGTTACAACATCAAACATTCTCTGAATTTGTTGGTATTTGACCATGTATTTTGACCTTCAAACAAATTGAAAAAATGGTTCTTGTTTTTCAAGGTAGACTCATTTTAGAAAGCAATGCTCGAGACAAAGTATTTATTTCAAGAAAATAATTAACTCCATCGGATTCTAGGTTACCTTTCAAGTGTAAAAGAAGATAGCTTTCGTTGATTGTATCTATGCTATGACAATGGGAACCCAATAAATATGACGACAAATATTATGTATAAAGATGTATTCCAAAATTTGTAATCGTTGATAACATAATGCTTATTACTATTTATATTGACAGTGACTTCTTGTTATTTTTGCTGAATTTTTTTTATTACTTTGTTTCAATACATTATTTTTTGTTAATAGAATATATTTGTGCATTGTAAAGGCGTGAAACTAGAAATAATAATCAGTGGCAAACAGGGACTATAATTTTCAGTTAAAAAAAAAGAAATAAAAAGCGAGAAAAAGGGTAAAGAAACAGCGTTCAGAAATCCGAAGTGGAGCAAACAGGAAAACAATGGCAACGGTTGCCGGCGAATCACCGGAAGAAAGACCGAACAATTATTCAGTGGAAAGGAATATTCCGAACATAGCGTGGATCGATTATACCGTGCAGCAAGCTCAGATTGCGCAGGAAACAATTGAAAAATCCGTTGAGAAGGCAATCCAAGGCACCAGGTCGAGAGTCAATCGCATTATTACCACCTCCGCCGCTCATTTCAATCAAACCATTGTGAGCGTTCTAATTTAACTGCTTTTTATTAACCTTCTGATAAAAAAAATTGAATAAAGAGAATATTGGGTATCTTTTAGGAGTAATAGGGTAACGATTGTTGTACTTTGTGCTTCAAAAGTTGTACACTTTTACCAGGCTCGTGTATGATGCCCACCTATGCTGCATAGTTGAGCTAAACCTTAATGAGCTTTGGAGTTTAAATGTTTAATTGCCTTTATTATTATCTCCTCACAAAGTTTGGAAAAAAATTGTAATGAAATAACTGTTTAATTGAAGGTATTATACTTGGAGCAATAGATTATGCTTAGAAGTTGTACACTTGTACCTGGTTCTGAAGAAAATTTAGGTATTTCATGTAACTATTTAATTAACACGTGTATTATCCATCATCTCTATGTCCCAGATAAAAAATTGGGACTCAATTGTACAATATACATGTCAATTAATACTAAGCACTCAATAAGTACTTGAAATTTTTCCCTGGTTCTGGTATTCTTGTCCTCCATAATAGGCTTAGCATTTTTTATAGCCTCATATATCTATTAGCTGATAAAATCTGGAAAAAAAAAAAATAGAAATAGAAATTAACCCCCTTTATCTATAATGCTGCAAAAAGTACCATACACCCATGCACATCTCATGTATAAATATTGGTACAATATCCTTTGGAAGTCAGACCTGGCTTAGTTTTCTTCAAAATAAATTTAAAATTTTAGTGTTTCTCCTTGCTCTCTCGAAGCACTTTCCATTTAGTGGCTCATAAAAATGAAACCATGCAATGAAGACTTAATTCTTGTAAATCATTTTGTGAAAGTAATCAATAGCCACACAGCCGCATAATTCTTACTTGATGATTTTTGTGCTCTTTTTTTTTTTCAATATTTTTTTATGTGGATATAAGCAAGTATATGAATGTATTTCTGTAATTAAATATGTTGGATAGTTAGCTAACTATAAAATTGTTAACATCAAGGTAGATACTTTCTACTTGATTCCCTCAAAAATCTTTGAGAAAAAGACCATTTTTGCTTAATATGTGTGCTATGACACAGTGATTGATTTTTGCTTGAAATACTTGATCTTAAATAAGAGAATTGTTTGTTTGATTTATTTATAGGCTCGGCTCTCAAGAGTTATTCATAGTGGCATTTGAAATTAATAAAAGATTAGGTGAACTTACATTTTCCATGAAGGTTATCAACAAACTGAATTTTGCAGTTTAAGGAATTTTTAATTAGTTTTTGGCCTAATTGTTTCACGTATTTGACTAGTGAATATTGTTTGATACATCCAAGTTGGTGGCATTTAAAGCAGAGTTTTGATTCCGGAGCGTAACTTGACCGTATTGTAGAATACTAATGGTTTAAGCAGAGGGTTTTGTTTTCTTGGGTTCTGCAGCAAATTCTGTTCCTTTTAGTAAATGGGCTTTTGGAAGCTGTACTTGAACCTAAAACTCTATTTCTTAGTCATCATTACCGTGAAAATATTTTTGATTGAGAACAACTCTGTTACAGGATTCTTTGCAAGAGGTCAAATCTGCGTATAGCGTGTATGAGGATATTGCTTTTGGGAAGATTAAAGGTCCATTCAAAGTTATAATTCATTTTATTGATATTAAATTCATCATCAAAAGCTTTTATTTGAAATGACCCTTTTCTGTATGATCATTGTTAAGCAGAGGGTCTTCTTGTTGCTGCTTCCCACCCATTGGTTACAACAGGATCTGTTCTTGGTTTAGGATTTTTGGGTTTTAAAAGTACGTTTTAAACAATCTACATCTTTTCACCTCAATCAACTAATGCCATTTGTGCATTAACGTTGAATAGCAGTAATTTTTGCCGACAATTCTTTCGTTCTTGATGTTTCACGAGACTTCCTTTCGTTTTCATCTACAGGCCCTAGGCGATTCTTGTACTACAACACAATGCGTCTTTTTGTTAGTGAAGAGGTAATAAAGCCATAAAACCTTTTTCGTTCAGTTAGATTTCTCGTGATGTTAACAGGAAAAAACAGCAACATGAAAAGCTCTTCTATAAAAAAAAAAAAAAAAGCAGTTTTGCTGGATACAAATGCAGACACTGGGAAAGTTTTTATTGATATACTCTAGTAGCATAGTAATTTTGATTAAAAAAGAGGAAGAGGGTGGAAATTATAGTCGAAGTAGTTTCTATTTTTATTTGCATAATTTAGAGAATCTATGTAGCATTTAAGTACTGGTGAAGTAAGGGAACATCATGTTAATCAGTAGTGTTGAGTCCAGGCGATGCTTTCTAGAGCTGATGCAAAAGTCAAGGAGTTGCGGCAATCAATTGATTTTTTGAAGGCGGAAACAGAAAAGTTGGAGGTATTCCTTTTGCAACTGCTCTGTTTAGTTGACATTGTATACCATTTATGCCTCATGCTGCAATCCTTTATAGCACTTTGATGAATTTGCTCTTTGACTCCCTCTCTCAATAGCCACCCCCCCCCCCCCCCCCCCCCAACACAAAACACCTAACTGAGAGAAAACAAGAAGACGCCAATGATATAATAATAAGCAAGGTGAAAGACGCAGAAAACATGTTTTTTTTTAAAAATAAAAAAATCAATTTCCTTTGTATCTTATACCAGCTCAGTGGTTTGCTGTCTACTGAACTAGTGATATTTCGATTGGGATGATTGTCGTCTACTTTCCTTAAATCCCTCGTCCCCTCAATTTCTTTATATATGGATCATGTATAAATCCTCATTTTTATGGGCAATGCTTGAAATATTTTGTTAATTTTATATTCCAAGAATAAAATGAATTTTTGTCTTCCATGTTTTGGAAAAAAATGTACTATGTTTGAATTAAGAATGTGGTTTTTATTCTGTCTTTATGGCCTATGTTTGGATCAATGTCAATCGTGGTACAGATGTAAAAATGATCAAAATGGAACTACAACATGCTTTAATTGTTAGAAGACAATATGGAGAAGTTGCAATCTGTCTTCTATTGTGAAGTGGCTTATTTACTTATTTTTAATTTTTAATCGAAACAGAGAAGTGCATCTCAAGCTGAAGAAGAGTTGAAACGAGGGAGAACAAAACTCAGGTTTGTGAGCTCGCAGATGAACTGTTATTAACTATTGAACTTCATTTAGGTGTCATCTTTCTTCATGATTATATTCCTGTTGTTTTTTCCTCATGCAGGCAGACAGGAAAGCAAATTCAAAGTGTCATTAACTCAGCATATAAAATAGAAAGACAAGCTGGGGGTACATAAACCTGAATTCTGAGCGGCCATGTATTTTTAGATCACTTTTGTGACTGTCGAGCAATCATTTTTTAACCCTTTCATTTTTTGGGATGTTCCGTATGTAGGGTATGGTATCTGATTAGTTTGTGTTGTATCAGGCTTGAAAGATGTTCTTAAGGAGCTTCCCAGTAGGGAATCATCCCGATTTCGTTCACAAGTAAGCCTCTTTCATGATCCTCCTTATAATTCAGACTTGGGATTTTTACGCACTCACACAAGGACCATTTCCATAAATTTGTGGAGTAGGCTTCGCAGCATAATTTGTGAAGCTTGAATTTAAGCGTGAGATTCATGTGATAATTTAATTTAGTTTTTCATGTTTGAGGAGCCTAGAGTTTTTTATGGTTTTCATATTTGAAGAACAAGGTCTAGAGAAAACAAACTTGTTTCATTGCTGTTTATCATCATCACTCAGTAAAACTGTGGCATCTTTGCCTAGAGGTTCACCAAAGGCATGAACTTCTGGATAATGACCTCGTGATTTTTTTTTTCCTTTTCTGCAAAGGAAATGTTCTACTGGAGGATAACGTTTTTGAATCAAGTAGAAAGAAAGCTTGGATATTCTTCTAAACCATTACAATTCATGTCAGGATGTTTTCAGTATATGAATGATTGAAGCTGGCTTCAATTGAGGGTAAATAAGGGATGGACAAGTTAGATGGTTGGGACATGTTTTTGCATATAGACATAGTCACATAGAGGGTACTATCCTCAAGAGTGATGTGAAAAGAAGAGGGAGTAGTCGCTAAGGATCTGCATTCTTTAGATTTTCCGGAAAACTTAGCAATGAACTAGATAGAAGGGAGAAAAATATTTGATCAGCCGGCTCCATGTTTTATTGATAACCATGCGTAGGTTGTTGTTTTCAATTTGTGAAGTGTGTTATATGGCATTATATTTACTAAAAATCAGTCTCTTGAAGAAAGTGAGCTGCACCTAAAAATATTGTTGGAAAACCCGGATATATCTTGTTATTCTATTATACTTTCTGAAACTAATTATTAGTCCTGAAAAAAAGGAAACTATCCTAATCTTATTGATTTTGATTGGATTAAGCTGGTACCAATCTGCAGCATATGATAATTTATTGCAGTAGTGATCTCTATTCTTTACAGGAGCTCGAAAAAGATCTATATTCCAAATTAATGTACAGACTAGATTTGTAGATTTTTTTTTAATGAGTTTTCTGCCTTCAGGTTTCTAACATAGCTAAAGAGGCGAAGCAAGAAAGAAACGCTCTCGCCAAGGAAGTCACGAAGATCAGCAATTATGGGATTTCTGTCTGAATTTCTCCAATTTTTGTTTCATTTCCATGGATAGAAATCCAATAGTAATAGTTGGATTTGGGTATTTGTCTTCTTTTTATTGAGTGAGTTGAAAGCTCTAAATCAATTTGATTATCACGGAGATCATATTGCCCTACCTCTTCCTAAAATGACTGATGATTCCGAATAAAAGTTATAGCAGGGCTGAATTCTAAATTATTTTGTAGCCCTCGGTATATTTATGGCGTCTTTTTCATTCGCTGTATTTCTTCTTTCCTTTTTTTTTTTTTTTTTTTTGTGGCATACTTATTTTCAAACATGTTCACACAATAAAATAATATGCACATATATTCAATATATATTTTTCTACTATTAATCAAACATTTTTTAAAAAATCAGTTTCTATTTGTAATGTCCGTTAAAATGGAGTTGCTAGCTCGATCTGGCTTTTCGGACTAACCATTCAGAGAGGCATCATTATTGTCATCAATAGCTTTGAAGCATAGCCAGTGATTCAAATGCTTTTTTTATTTATTCTCCTTTCGGTAAAGGTTTTTTATTTATAAACAAATAATGTTATGTATTTTAGGTAAAATATGTGATTAAAAATAAATTTAAAAAATATTTATGGTTAAAAAGTGATTTAAGGAAATATATTTATAAATTTGTTTATAAAAAGGTTAACTAGACGGGCTTATGGAAATTTCTTCTTCAGTTTCTCATCAATGGTTGATTGTAGTCCTTTCTCATTTTGTAGCGTATTTGTGACGATTTGATTAAATGAAAAAGATAAAGGATGTGTTGAAGTTTTCAATTTTAAGTTTTTTATTTTATTTTGAGTTTTGTGTTTTGAGTACTATTTTTTAGTTTTTGAATATGTGTTTGTTTTATCATTTTAAAAAATTATTTCTCAAAAAGTAGTATTCCACATTTCAAAATTTTCAAATTTTTACACTGAAAATATTCAAAAACAACAAAAATGTCGTTTTGAGTTTTCTTTACAAATTTTTTTTCTTGTTTTCAAAACATGTTTTCGAAATCGAAAATATGTAATTGAACAAATTTTTCATATTTTGAAAAACAGAAAATGATATGAAAATAACGAGAGAACATAACCTATTTTTTTTGTTAAATAAAAACTTGTAACATAGCATATAAGTTGAGTGTCGATAATTGAAGTTAATGTCGATAAATTTGAGAATCTTATCACTTTTTCCTTCCTTTTTGGAAATAGATTTGAAAAATCCGGAATCAACACATTCGATTACTTTTTTTCTTGTACCACTTTTTCTCGGAATATTCTTTTCTCGTTTGGGCCCACTCTCGAGTATATATGTGTAAGAAAGCAACCTTTCGAATTCATCCTCATTGAGAAATTGAAATGTGGATTTAAAACTAAATATTTTCTCATCTAACAGAAAAATATTGGATAAAATAATAAAAATACAAACACACATACCTTGTTTGAGCATCATTGTAATTTAATTATTTTTTTCTCTAAAAAATAATATTTTAAAATATATTTTTTTCCAAAAATCTAATTTTAACGAGGCTCAAACAAATATTGCATAGGATATTCTTTCTTGTAATGCTATTTGTACGAACTGAAGATCCCCATATGATGTGACCAAAAAGTGTCTCATATTCAAATTTTGAATGAATTAATTTGTTTGTTCGTACATAGAGTTTATTCAAATTTGTTTACTATGGAAATGATATGTTCCCCATAGTGGGGAACATAATCCATTCCCACAAGTTCCCTTATTGGTTGGTGGGTAGTCGGGTCCACCCCCACCAACCAATCAAATTGCTTGTGGGAATAGATTATGTTCATCACTGTGGGAAACATATCATTACTCTTGTTTACTAATGGTGGCAAGTTTATAGTTGTTGATTTTGTAGATTATGTGATGGATATGTTAATGGATATTTGCCAAATAATATATATGTTGGTAAATGACTATGTACAAGTAGCATAACTTAAATTTGAATTGACTTTATCATTTCACTGATAAATGTGTTTTATACACTTATTTATTTAAATTAGAATTATTTATTGTCATTTTAAAATAAAGTCTATATAATTGTCTGTATTTGTTATATTCCATGAAATATCCCAAAATTAAGTGAATTATGCAATTGAAGCAAATAATGTGCATTTGGATGATAATTGGAGTTAAAATTGACAAATGGAATAAGGTCATGTCAATCGGGAGTTACTAAGAGATGCAAAGCTCAAGAAATCAAAGTTGGATGACTCAATTGAAGATAAAGAGAAGTTGGAAGAAATATTTGAAGAAATTTGGAAGTTAGGGACTGATTTGCAACAATTGGAAGGTGAATGACTTGTAGGCAATTAAAGGATGAGGTACCTATTTAAGCACTTCTGAAAGATGAAAACCTGCTGAGGGTTTATGCTTGCGCGGCCACGAATTTTACACCTGATGGTCATGCGAGTGAAGCAAAATTAACGATCGCTTTTGGACAACTTGCGCAGCCACGCATTTATCCGGCCCAACGCCATAACAGACTCATGCGCAATTTCTTGAGTCAATTGCCTAGGTTTCTTCAACAACCTATATATACTATCTCTCATGCACGTAAATAGGACTTTTGCACAGCCTATTCCACACATAATTCTTAATTTTATCATTCAAATCTTGGAAGGCAAAGGAAGAGGATTGAAGATTATCAACGGTGAAAGAATTTCTTGGTACAAGAGGTCATTTTATCTTTGTTAATTAGATATGCCCAACATATTTATATTGAATTATTTTGCTTTTAATAATTTTGTGATGAGTAACTAAATTATTAGTTGGGATATTCGATGTAGCATAAGTTTTACGTAATTGATTTCATGACTTGAGTTTTACATATAATTTTGCTTGTGTTGATTTTATCTTTGTGTTTAATGCGTGAATGAATTGATCACTTATTCACAATATCATGAGTGTTTTCATAATCCAAGATTTGAGCTAATACTTAGATCTATGGATAAAATTCAGTACTTGGATAAACGATAGAGATATACGCTTATTAGTATTGCGACCGCTAAATGAATTATTGTTTTCCATGCACCTAGTCATTATGACCTGCTGTCTAGAAAAAAACGTCTACTAATTAGATAGAATTGATTTAAACTTGAGAGAGGAATTTCATATGCAAAAGTTAATTCGGTCGAGCACATAGATAGGAGTAGAACCTAATGATTATAATTAATAGTATTGACTTATATGAAATCGAATGTCCTAACACATTTAAACAACACTTAAGAAAATCATGATTTGAACTCTTTTTATTATATTTATTCATTTTAGTTTGTTAGTTTATTTTATTCAAAACTAACCACATCAATTTTTCGTTCCGGTTAAGGTAATTAGTCTAGAACATAAGTTTACTCAATCCTCGTGGAATTGATATCTGAATTTTAAATCCACTTAATTACTTATACGTTCCGTACACTTGCGGGTAGCAACATTCATCTCTTGTCATTTACTAGAATGATCCTCACTTTTTACAAATAAAATAGCCTCTATTTGGCAAACATATTTTTTATAATACAATTCATCAAATCATTTTTTAACTTTTTCTCTCCATTTTACAACCACGCATTTTACCAAGAAAATATAAAAAAATATGTTTTTAAACAAAAAATTTTAACAAAAAGAGCTTAATAATAACATTATTCTATTTTTAAGCCCATCACTTGCAATAGGAATGTCAATAATGTTCACGGACTCG
The DNA here is from genome assembly GCA_963555705.1 of Ligustrum vulgare. NCBI lineage: Eukaryota > Viridiplantae > Streptophyta > Magnoliopsida > Lamiales > Oleaceae > Ligustrum > Ligustrum vulgare. Next base: position 35,444,963 of record OY743186.1, on the reverse strand, counting down.
ATACCCACCCGACACAAACCGGTCTAGATTACCCAACTATATGAGTAATTTGGTTGGATATGTAAGTAAATTTAAAAACTTGAAATAGGTATGAGCTTGGTGTGAATTTTTATACAAAACTCATACTAAAACCACATACATGTTTATTGCATTAAAACTAATAATAATAATAATAAGTCTTTAAAATGCAAAAACACAAGTCACATACTCACAATTCATAAACCTTACTTCTCTTATTTTCCCAAACACAGCCGCACTCTATCTTCAAAAATTTTTGCGTTCTATCTTTCCCATGTTTTTCAATTCTTTCGTTCAAAATTTTCACTTCTTTCAACTAATTAATTGTTAGTTTGATTTCTTAAAATATGTTAATTAGTTATTGTTTTCTTAAAAATATTTTATTCTTTCTTGTTAGTTTTTTTTTTTTAATGCTAATTATTTCCCGTTAATTTGTTATGTTTGCATCCAATTCTCTACATTGAAATAAATAAAACGTTTGCATAAAAAAAGTAAAATAAATGAGTATTTAAATGGGAATGGAAACATACCCGCCTTCGACCTTCTTAAGTGAGGGAGGCGGGTTAGGGAGTATGAGATGTGTTAGCCAAATTCAATTCATACTCGGCTCATTGAGATTAAAATTATATAATTTTATTTGTTAATTTTTTAAAAAGTCAAAAATAGTGAATTTGAATATTCTCAATTTTTTCTACTTATAAAATTAAATCAATCAAACACTTTCAATTCATATTTTTCAAAAAAATAATTTTCAATCAAATATTTTTTTCAAAAATATTTTCTTTTCACCCATCCGACACCTTCGCAGTGAAACGGACCTAAGTTGCATCAAATCTAAAAATTCTGATAAATTTCGGAAGAAAAGGAAAAAATATTTAAGGGCATTCCAAATTTCAGTCCCGACACGTGTTGTTTCAAATGACGTCATCAAACCTGAAAGTGATGTCATTACATCTCTGCGACTGTAATTGCTGATACTCGTGGAGTTCCTTCTGCCGTCGGAGCTCCAAGACTTTCCGGTGAGAGTTAGAGTGTTTAGTGAGGACGAATGTCGGGCTAGCAGCTGGCCGATACTCTGGCACGAGACGGCCCGACTTGTACCGAACGCCACAGGCATTGCACAACGTCTTCGGGCCCATCGGCCCTGTCCTCCACTGCGGCGTCTTTTCTGATGAGCAGTGCGTGCATCTACGCTCCTTGTCAGTATTCTGTTGAACTCTGTTAATTAAACTCTCTCCCTGGTTTACGTCGTTATTTGGAGGTGATGTAGAGCTCCATGTGGTGGTGCCGGCAGCGGCGGTGTTTTTGAAGGTGAATGATCGGGAGCATATGTTCCGAGAGGTACCGCAAAATGCTGCTGTGGCGCTGGTAATGGAATTCGCCGGAAAATCGGTGATTGAATCGTCCATATAGTTCGAAAGCCATTCTAGCTCAGCCACGTCATCACTCTGGACCAAAAAAATAAATAAACAAACAAAATTAGCCCTATATTGAAACCTGAAAATCAATATACATTTTGCAGCAAATGCTAATGCTATAATTCTTTTATATTCTACAATAATTGCCTATTCCATGAAATTTGTTTGTTTATTACATGAACACAGAAGACATCGGGGAAATCAGAGTAGTTAGCAGTAGGTGCATCAAAGCATCTGGTGGTGGCAGAGGTGGCGGCTTCGGCGGCGGCGGCGGAGGAGGAGGCGTGGCAGTGAAGATCAGAATGAGTGGTGGCTGTAGATGAAGAGAAAATTTCATCATTAGACAAGTCTAGAAGATCATCCATTCCACAATAATCCGTTCCAGGTACTCCATATACATCCATTTCTTACTCAATTTTAGCTGTTGTGCTTGTGTGTTGGTGAGTTGACTCAGAATCTGAGTTCTCCAGGCAGTGAGTTTCAGAGAGAGATGAAGGGGTTGAAATAGGGTCAAGTACAATGGAAGGACAAATGAAAGGGGGGCATGGGAACGTGGGTGAGTGAATGAGACCATGCAATGTGATAAGGAGTACTGTGCATTAATCCTCATTATTCTTTACTATTTTTTTTTTTTTACATAAAATTAAATTTTATTTTCCAACTTATATCGATCAATAAGAATATGAAGTCAGGCATCGTTTTTTTTTTTTTTTTTCTATGAATCGTGTGATAATTTGATTAAAATTTGGACAATTAACGCTTTTAGAACCTGATTATTATGTAAAAAGGTGTAGCCCACACCCTGAGGGCCCGAACCGACCACGCCCAAGACCATTGGTTCGGGAAGGTAAATCCAGATTATGCCTTCAATGAGCCAGGGTGAAAGGGCTTATGATAAGCATGAGAAACGCTCAATAACTCCCGCTTGCCACAAGACCAATTCCACCTTGCGGGGAATCGAACCAAGCACACAGCTGCGCTGAACACTTATCACCCATCCCCTTTGCCACTTGGAGATGTGCCCTGGGGGCGAACCTGATTATTATGTGATTATACTAAAAGTTGAAAATTAACTCGTTCGTTCATGAAATTGAAAAAGAAATTGAAGAATATGCAATTTATTTATTTATTTTTCTATTAAAAGCTTCACACTTGTATTTTCTTCTCCTCCTCCTCCTATATTTATTTTTTGGATTGGGATTGGGTGGGATCAAATTGGATTGGATTGTGGTTGCTGGAGTAAAATATTTGGGGAAAAACTTGGAAGACATTATTGAAGCATGTGGAGGGGGTGCAAAATAAACAATTGTGATCCCGAAGCAAAATTCTCGGCACGTGCAATGTCATGTGATCATTCAATAGTATCCCATTAATAAATTCCATGATATTGTTGAAATAATTAGATATTCACTGGGACTTGTTATTGGAAATTTAAAATTAGTTGAAAAAATATTCATGTTTCAAGATGCACGTTAACTGAGCTGTAAATTCATTTAAATTATACCATTGGAGTGAAGCAAGGTTGTTTAAGGTTATGGTAATAGTAAAATACGTTACACCACACAGCCCACCAACCCCTTAGTGATGGAGGTGCTAGGGCTGAAGTTGTGCCAATTCGGTCAACCTTTGATAACGTCAAACTTTCAAAAGCTTGAACGACATTTGTTCACTCGACAAAGACAAATCGATCTTTGATAACGTTATAGTCTGAGGAAAGTTAGAACAACCTTAAACAAAACGGTATTCGTACCCAAAATCAACACGAGTAGTTAGAGAATACTTGGGAGCGTGAGACAACTCTCCCCCACGTGACTTCAAAAGATGTTGTGCTTCTTCCTTAAAGAATGGTCACATGACCGGTGCTTTAATATAATGAAATTCAGCAAAAATAATAAACAAAACAAAAAACTGCAGTAGAGCACGAGAACTCTAGATTGATACTAGGTCCTAGAGTCAGGCTGGCAATTCTCTATAGTCAGCTGTCTCTATAATTGTGAAAAGGTTCTCTAATGCTAATTATTATCAAGTTTCTATTTTCCAATTAATTATAAGAGAAAGTCCTTTTGTAGACTTGAGTTAAATATAGACGAACAATGCTACGACGACAGCCTGTCCGAGTAGCATTATTCAATATAGACAGTTGAAAATAATAGACATGTATGCAATACATCTCATCACTACTTTGCTCTCTTCTTCATTTCGAGGCAATGGAGATATGCTCGACCCTTGGAAGTTGGCAATGTGAAGTTGGAAAATTTGGTTCGAGACTTTTAACTACTTGTGATTTGATTGATGTTGACATCTCTATAAGGATGATTGTAAGTCATACTCCCGCTTTTCTTGTTTCGGGCAGCGTTTTGAATGTTACGAGTCTATGCATGATAGATATGACGTGACATCATTGAGCTTCACTCGTTAATCGTTAAAATGAGGTCACTTGTCAAGCATCTAGAAAGCGTTAATTTCCATTCCCCACCTATAAATGCTCATACTTGACATTGCAAAAATAATCAACAAACTTTATATTCTATATACATCTATAAATTATAAATCCCAACTCTCACTTTTCTATTTTGTTCGTGTCATTCTCGCACCCAATATATTTTATCATCTTTCATTGACTTGAGCCTTGTTTAGAGACTCCTACTTTATGCGAGGACAGATCACAACCTCTCCCTTTGACTCACCTTCTCTATACTCTTATAAAGCTTCTTTAAGTTAGATAAGCAGGACTTGTGTTGGGTAGTTGTGAGTTAGAGGTGGAGCTCGGATTGGAACACATAGAGAGAATGAAATTAACAAACCAGTGAATATCATTTCTTGGTGAAGTTTCGTCTAACTAAGCAATTTGTAATCTTTTGGTGTAAAAATTTCCTAAAAGTCTTCAAAAAGTTTTCGAAAGTTTCCACAGAGTTTCCAAAATCAATTAAAAAATAGGAAACTCTTTTTCGAGTTTCCGGGGGGAGTTTCCAAGAGTTTCCGTGAGTTTTCAAAACGAAATGCTTGATCCGTAAAGGTTTGCGTGCTTCCTATAACTCAAGAAAACCATGCGAAATGTACAGGAACAATGAGAATTTAGGTGACTTGTAAGTTCAATATCTAGGCTTACGCAAAGGTTTGACACTCGGAGAAATTGGTGGATATGGATATGAAATAGTCCTTATTTGGTCTGGGCCGTCAACAGGGTCTTTTGATGAGTAATTTTGGAAGGTGGGGAATAAGTCCATTTCAGTTTAAAACTTTATTGTGGAAATTACATACTCATGTTTTATAATAACCAAATTCAAATTTGAGATAAAACTTATAAACCTTCAAAAATCAAGTTTTAATTAAGATTCAAATAATTAATTAATAAATTAAAACAATATATAATTAAATTATTATTCAACCCTATCCCAATCTCACACAACACCACACAAAACCCTAACTATCTATATCTATATTCCATCCCCTTGTTCAATCACTTCTTCAGACCCAAACGCCACCATCTTCCCACCATCCCGTCGGCTCTGCAACTGGTTTGAACGTCTCCGAAAAAATCGCCGCTGGAAGCGACGATTTCAGGGTAACCGCAACGACGCTATTTCCTAGAGGCAGGGACTACTCCTCAGACCACCACCTCCTCCTCCTTCCACCCATGGTCACACCTCCATTTCAACGGCGATTTGAAGGTAACTGTGATGCCTCTATTTTCCTAAAGGCAATGGTATGTGGTGCAATATGTGTACGTCTTCGATCTGGTGTTCTAGTGCATGTAAGCGGTTGTGCTGCTTTGATCTACTGGTTTGGGGCTTCGATCCTGTGGTATTTTTGCAAGTAGTGGTGCCGCAGTGCCGGCGGAAAGTGACTGTGACAGTGGTGAGGGAGGGAGTGAAATTTTGGTTATTGGAATTTGAAGATGGGGTGCTGGCGTCGATGGTGGTAGAGGCAGCGTTGACGTGGAGGCGGCTGACGAAAACTTTTTAGTTTTTGTACACTCTCGTTAAGCCTCTATAGTATTTTTGACTGCTTAATCAAATTCATGTTAGGGCTTATGGTGGTAGATCAGATTGAGATCATATTGGTGAATGGATTTGTGGGGGAAGTATGGTAAATGTTGTTTTAATTTGAAGCAATTTTTAATTTGAATACTTACCCTGTAGGCGGCGGTGGCGGTATATCGTGGCGTGGAGGTGGTGTAGAGACGACATTAGCTGAGAACTGTGAGGTGTATGCTTGATGAAAACAATAATGGATTTTGTAACCTCAGAATAATTCGATAGATGTGACTTAAATATTTACCTAAATAATTGACAAGTTATAATTTAATAAGTTGTGACCTAAAAATAAATTGTGTTCAACTAACTTGACATTTTGTAACATGTCGATTTCACAATTTTTGATCTTAAATTATAGGCATTGTGACCTAAAAGTCAATTCGATTTGTGACCTAATATTTTGTTAATTCGTGATTCCGAAATCATTTGTGACCCAAGAGATTTGTGTTTTGTGACTTGAAATTACACAAAATTGTGACCTTAATATATATAATTAATAAAATATTTCTAATCATTTAATTTAATTAATGAAAATTAATTATAAACTAATTTTTGAAATTATTCAGATTTAGTCTTATTTTTGAAATATACATATTTAAAAGCCTTATTTATGTATTTTTCCCAACTTTATTTTATAAATTATGGAATAGTAGTAGAATCCATAAAATGTATGAATAATAATAAGTGAAAATTACATCCACACAAAGTTTTCAATTTATCAATTCAAAAATCAAGTTTGCACCTTATTTGTTCAAGAATCATCAGGTTCACTTTTAAATGCTAAAACAATATTATTAACTAAATTAATATATCCCAAATTTACATAACCACCCAATTCAGCCTAATACCCAACCACTAATTCAGTTTTCACCTATAACGTGAAAATTGAAGCTGAGGAAGATGGCTAATGGTGCTTCACTTCTCCGAAAAATTATTCCCCTGTACTTCTTCATTTTCGGCATCGATGAAGCCACTATGTGACACCGTGGCAGCTCAAGGCGATGAAGATTGATGGAAGGTTGTGAAGAGGTTGCGGCATTTGCACAACCGCAACTTAGACAGAACAATTGACACAACTCGTCCTAAATCATCCTAGAGGATTCGAGAAGTAACATGCGCTAATGGTAGATGTCAGCTAGATGTTGGATTCATCACCAAGGAAACTTTGACCTTTTTTTACTATGATAATTTTATTTTTTTAAAATGGCAGAGTTTCCTCTACAATATGAACTAAACTACCTGAAAAATAACAAATTTTCTGAAAATGTGTATGTCTGTGTGTAATATAAAATAGGTGCACATGTCCCTCTAACAACCAACTAGTCAAAAGAAAGTTCATGTAAATCGATATCAACTAAAAGTCCCCAAACACGAATTATACAACATTTACATTTATATACACAACTCAAAATGGATTATCCTACATGATAAGCATACTCAAAAAGAAATGTAAACTATACAAAATGGCAAAATAAGTCATCCAACTAGGGCTGTGTGTTGGGTTTTGATGCGTAGGTTGTATTTAGTTTGTGTAGGATGCGGTTGTGGTATGGTGGCATTGCAGATTCAACCAGTCGGTAGGTTGTGACAGTGGTGTGGTGGGACGTGGTGGTTTTTAGCAGGTTGTAGAGTCGGTTGTGTGAAGATGTTATAGAGATTGCGCGACAGACACCAACGATGGGCGATGCTGCACGCAACAACCGCTTGCGATTGACAATGTTTTTTGTTTGTGGTGGTGATGGTGAGGTGGTGCAGGCGGTTGTTGGGTAATGTGCAAATAGTGGTTTTGAGTGAAGCGGTGGTTCGATGGAGGTGTTTTTTGTGGCGATGTTTGGAGATGGTGGTGGTGATTGGAGATATGAAATATTGACTTTTTAGCAGTGGTCGTGGTGTGGTGGTTATGTGATTGTGGCGGTGATATGACCGTGGTAGGGGTGGTGGTGGACCGGTGGTTGTTGGTGGTAGCAGTGAGGTAGGATGGAGTGGTGGTGGCGGCGACGACAGGGTGGGTGGTGGTAGTGTTGGCGGCGATTGTAATTGTGAATTGTGATTGAAATTTGAGATTATGTCGTAAAAACATTTGGTCACAATCCAGCTTATGCCGTAAAAAGAAAAATTGAGATACGACTAAATTTGGATTTTTCAACTGTGATAAATTAATTTGAAATATATAAAATTCGAGATTTTTCCGACTCATAATTTTTTAAGACGTGACTAGTTAATTTGAAAGTTGTGACCATAGAATAAGTTGCGACTTATAAATTCCGAGATATGTGATCGAAAATTAAATTGTGGCCCATAAGTTTGTGGTTTGTGATTGATAAATAAATCGTGACTAATTTAATTGATAAATGGTAACAAAAAATGAGCCGTGATCAAGAAATATGATGTGACTTATAATATTTGTGATTTGTGACCAAGATTGAAAAATAATTCGATGACTTATAAAATTTTCATCCGTGACCAAAAAATAACTATTGAGCAAATATTTTATAATTCATGATAGATAAATTATCCGTAACCTTTAATATTTGTGATTTATGACCGAATAATAAATTATGACTGATTGACTTGATAATTTGTGACAAAAAATACGTTGTGACCCAAAAATTTGTAATTTGTGACAAAAAATTAAGTTGTGACCAAATAATTTTATAATTTGTGATCGAGAAATTTCATAATTTGTTATCTATAAAATTTGTGATTGTGACAATAAATTGTATAATTGTGACCTTAACATATTTAATTACATATTTTTGATTAAAAACTTGATTCTGAACTAAAATCTCAAGTTTCTTTAATTTTAAATTCTATTTTTTAAAATCCTTACATATGTATTCTATAACTATTCATATAATAATTGTACTTATAAATATATTATAGCGACCAAAAAGTTTTCACGTATTAAATAATTATTTTAAATTATGAAAAATGTGCCACTGCGATCTCACACATTTTTAATTTAAAGTTATGACGTGTCGTCTAGCCGAGTCGAGAAATTTCGAGCCAAATACTAAATCGAGTCCAATTCGATTTTAAATAAATTTCGAGTTTCTAAAATTTTATTATTTATTTAATTTATTCTTTTCAAAATCGTTTTAAATTTCAAATTGTGTTAAGCTCATTTTATTAGATTCATTTTCTGACTCAGTTGAATTCACGCGTATTATTTTTTCGATTTCCGTTTCTTATTTATCAAGATTTCCAAAATATCCTAACATAACCTATACTGTAGCGACCAAGATTTTTTACGCGATTAATAATTATTTTAATAGAAAATCGTGTCGCTACTATTTCACCCATTTTTATTAAGTTAACGCCACGACGTATTCGTATAGCCAAGTCAAGAAATAATCGAGATCGTTCGATTTTAAATTAAATTCCGAATTTCTAAAAATATCTCCATTCTCTTGATTTAAAGTATATTAAGTCTAAGTACTTAATTCAATGTTATCCCAATATTTATTTGTACAAAAATTACTTTTATTATTTAAATTAAGAAAATATATGCAAGCATGAGAGGTTCCATTATATATAATAATTATGAGAATCTTAATTTAATAAATATGGAAAAGTATATAAATGGTTGATAGATTCCATTATATGTAATCATGAAGAGCATAATATTTGTATAAATATGGAAAATTATATGAATGAATTATATACTCCATTATATATAATCATGAAGAGCATAATATTTGTATAAATATGGAAAAGTATATGAATGATTGATAAGACTCCATTATATGTAATCATGAAGAACATAATATTTGTATAAATATGGAAAAGTATATGAATGAATTATATACTCCATTATATATAATCATGAAGAGCATAATATTTGTATAAATATGGAAAAGTATATGAATGATTGATAAGACTCCATTATATGTAATCATGAAGAGCATAATATTTGTATAAATATGGAAAAGTATATGAATGATTTATATACTCCATTATATATAATCATGAAGAGCATATTATTTGTATAAATATGGAAAAGTATATGAATGGTGCTTTACTTTAAGAAAATGATGTGTTAAAATTAATAGAATTGAATGATTATGTTTACAATATGCCAACTTTATACATCTATTTAAACCCATCTCTTTTACACACAACTCTACACATATACACTTATTTCCAATCTCTTGACAAAATCCACAAGTAAGAGAAATTCAAGGTGATCAAGAAAGTTTTGGTCCATTTACTACTACACTTCATTTTAATCTTTTAAAAGGTAAGTATATCTTATGTTTTTATGAAAAGTAAGTATGTTTTTATGAAAGGTAAATACACCTTATGTTTTTATGAAAAGTAAGTATGTTTTTATGACAAGTAAGTATATCTTATGTTTTTATGAAAAGTAAGTATGTTTTTATGAAAGGTAAATACACCTTATGTTTTTATGAAAAGTAAGTATGTTTTTATGACAAGTAAGTATATCTTATGTTTTTATGAAAAGTAAGTATGTTTTTATGAAAGGTAAATACACCTTATGTTTTTATGAAAAGTAAGTATGTTTTTATGACAAGTAAGTATATCTTATGTTTTTATGAAAAGTAAGTATGTTTTTATGAAAGGTAAATACACCTTATGTTTTTATGAAAAGTAAGTATGTTTTTATGACAAGTAAGTATATCTTATGTTTTTATGAAAAGTAAGTATGTTTTTATGAAAGGTAAATACACCTTATGTTTTTATGAAAAGTAAGTATGTTTTTATGACAAGTAAGTATACCTTATGTTTTTATGAAAAGTAAGTATGTTTTTATGAAAGGTAAATACACCTTATGTTTTTATGAAAAGTAAGTATGTTTTTATGACAAGTAAGTATATCTTATGTTTTTATGAAAAGTAAGTATGTTTTTATGAAAGGTAAATACACCTTATGTTTTTATGAAAAGTAAGTATGTTTTTATGACAAGTAAGTATATCTTATGTTTTTATGAAAATGTTTGGATCATTGCTATGAAATCAATCTCACAAGATTGTTATGGGTTCCATATGATATGTTTATGATTATGCTAAGGGGACCGGAGTTTAGTAGCGCTACACATAAGAATTCTTGCCATTTAAGTTCGGTAAAATTCTTGTGTCTCCCTATGTTTATGAATATTTCAATCCTATCCTATGTTATGATGAAAATGATCCATATGCATTCAAAAGAAAATTTATGCTTGGTATACTTACTGAGATTTTATAAATCTCACTCCACGATATTTACCATTTTCAGATAATTGAAGGTTCGAGGCGGTCAACATGAAAGTGGCAAAAGTGGTTAAGATTGATGAGATAATTATGTTGAACTTTATGTAAGAAAATTATGTTCTATTTTTATTCACAAATAAAATTATGGGATTCTAATTATTCTTTTGAATAATTTTACATTACTATTTAAGTCTCGATAATATGATATGAGTCACTTTTTGTGGCACTCGAATGGTCGAGAATTCGGATCGTCACATATACTTCCACCAACTACATCAAAACCCATACCCAATCGTATGCTCTCACATTGCCAACCCACTCCTCACACCATCAGCCTCCCTCTCTCTGCACAAACCAACACTGATTTCTAGCAATTCCCATTCGCGATTAGAATTTTCTCACGGCACAACCGCAGCATTCCGGTATAATCTTCAAAAAAATTCTGTTTCAGTCTCACTATTACCACCACCGTGGTCAGCCTCCACTGAAACAACCCAAATCACCAAGAACCACCGCCTGCGAGCTCCAATCCACCAATTCACCACCATTTCCAAATCATGATCATCACTCACACACCAAGACTCTGTTATCCGACCAGACCAAGCACCACAGCCATCCACCACCTAATGCCATCACAGCCTGCAACCACACCAACTAAACCATCATAATCACCACCACGGCCAGCCTCCATTGAAAACACCTTGTATCACCGCCGCCAACCACACCCAAAAATTATCAAACCACGGTCACCCTTCAAGCGAAGCCCATTCAAAAGCCATCTCCCAAAGTGCCTCAAAACTCAAATAAAAAACCCAAAGAGATAAACCCATAATCACAGAAATCCATTATGTACCTCAATCATCGAAGATTTCGTCGGGAAACCCACGTGCACAGCCCAGACTCCCCTCGATTTCGCACCCAAACTCGCATCAAAATGCACCAAAAATCCACAAACCCTAACCTATTGCACACCCTTGCCGCTCGCTGCCACTCGATGGCGGCGTTTCGCCAAAAAAATGCCGGTAGCGGGCCGAATTGTGGGAGGGAGATTTTCCGTCGCCCTCACTTCTCTCTGCGTTGGAACCAGAGAGAGAGAGAATGTTTCTTCAATTTTAATATTTTGATGTTTTGAAAATTTACTTTTAGTCCCCCAAGTTTTAAAGTTATTTAATTCAGTCCTTTTTGGTTTTAAATCAAATCATTTCAGTCCCTTTAGTTTTTAAATGATTTTAAACAGTCCCTTCATTTTAAAAATCAATTATTTCAATCCCTACAGTTTAATAGCTATTTTGAGCTTCAACTCAAGTTTTGAAAATTTCATTTTAGTCCTCCAAGTTTAAAAGTATTTATTTTAGTCCTCCAACTTTCAAAATCAGCAATTTCATTCCCTAAATTTTAATTCATCATTTTTAAGCTATAAATTTCAAAAGACTAATTTAACTTATTTTTCTATTTGGCTAGACGAGGCGTACGGAGATTTAAAAGATTGAAGTCATTCCTCCTCGATTTTGCACTCATTAAGTTTAAGGTAGACTCGCTCCTATTAATTGATTTAAATTATGATTGCATGTGAATGTGTATGTTATGTGACTTATGTGAAATTTGTTTTCATGAAATGAGACGAGAATATATTTCTTTGAAAATACTTATGTTGTTATGCTTATAATAACTTATATGCTTTTATGCATGAGAAAGAAGAGCATATCTTGCAAGATAAATGATAATGTTATGCATAACTTATGTACCTTAGTACTGCACGAGACGAGACTACCCACACCAAATTATTTTAAAGAGCATATGATTTTTCGAAGAGAAGCCATGTGCTTTAATGCACGAGAAGACACTACTCACACCCTATAATTTCTAAAGAATCTGCGTTTATGTGTTTAATTATAATGTAGATTAATTAATTGGCGATGAGTTTACTGAGTATTTCTATGAAATGCTCATTCTTATTTTAACAATATTTGCAGATTTCGGAAAGGGTAGCAAGTGATGGACGATGGTGGGAATAGTCATTAAATAATTGAAAATCTTATTTTGATGATCCGTATTTCCAAACGTTGAATATTTTTGAGATTTTCAATTATTTGAGAATTTGTGACATTGACAAATGTTTTGTATTATTAATAGCTCGATTCATTATTTTGAATTATTTTCATAATTGTTTTCAAATTATATCGATCATTACAGTTTATTTAATGTTGCCAAAAATGAATTTCAGCTATTTCTTTCGCTAAAATATTATTTTAAAGGTTAGACCAGACGATGATGTGATGAACCGAATATTTAGAACTCGGGGCGTTACATATATGGTTAATATTTGTTTTTGATTCAATTCATAAATTTATTGGCCAAACAGAGGCTTGTTGCATTAACCTTTTCAAGTTTTGGAATGGGTTGGACCAAAGTGAGATGTGATTGGTTGGTTGTCTTGTATTGTGATTTTAAGGTCCTACATCATGGACCAAACTTGTACTCGTTTACTTAGGGGTAGCTATACAAATAGTGGAAATTACACGCCCCCTACTTTATAAGAATCAAATTTATAAATAAGATTAAATTTGTATTAATTCAATTTTCAGGCGATTAAATTTTTTAGTATTAATAATAAACATTTAATTATTAAATTAAATTATGGCTAAACCCTAATCTGATTCAAAATTATTCTTCTCATTCCATTTCTCCCACGCTCCCAAAACGAAGGCACCATTAACACTCCTTCCATTCTCTTCAAGCCCCAGACTACCCCATTCCCTTGCAGATCATTGAGCCCGGAGCTGCTTCCACCATATTGCCAACCCTTCTTCCATGCAGCGTCGCAACGACAGGTACGTAGTGGCGCAGACGAGATTGTTGCGAGGACAATTTATTTGTCATTTGCCTATCTTTTCTCTTCCTTCTATCTAGTTCGATGTTGATATTGGTGGCTGGCATGTTGGCGTGGTGTAGGTGCTGGTTGTGTTGTGGTAGAGGAAGTTGGGGTGGGGTGTTACGTTGCAAGTAGTGGCTGCGTGGTGGTGGTGTGGTAAGGTGTCTGGCGGTAGTGGATTTCTGGCGGTAGTGGTGGCAGATCAGTAGAAGATTCAAAAATGTTATCTTTTGGTCAGTCAAGAGAGATGGGAAAGTGGAAATCGATGGGACAAATTGGAAGATCCCGAACGCATTCAAGAACTAAAGGATTATGAGCACCGACCTTTTGTGGTAAATTCTCTAGACGAATCAAGTCTTAACCCAAAACCAACTCAGACAATGAGAGACTATGATCCTCGGGATCTAAACATGAGCAGTAATCTTTTTGTTCCCCAATGTGGTTCCGGAGAAAACATGCTCAAACATCAGAAAATGTGGCCTTCATGACTCTTATTGATAGGCTTCAGAATCTCGTAAACTCATTTGAAGAACTCAGGGAGAAGGCAAATCCAAGGATCCGGTAGACTTTATTTATACACCAGTTGTTGGTTTCTAGACATGGTTGTTCAAGCTCATATGCTGCAAGAACTAAGGAGGTCTTCTTTTTCTTACTTCAATTCGATATGCTGTATTTTTCAGCAAAAGGAAGAATTACCAAGCACCCGTAGATAGTTGTGGGGGAGTGTTGGAGGAGGTGGCGGCGTAGGCAGATGTGGGTTATGTGAGATGTTTGCTCATAATTTGAGATGAATGTGATAAAAAAAAATTAATAAATCAACTGAGACCTGATAATTTAATAAATGTGACATAAAATATTTGTGATCTAATAATTTGATAAATTGTGACCTAAAAATAAATCGGGATCGACTAAATTGACATTTTGTGACCTACTGATTTTATAATCCGTAAGAATAGTAACCTTGAAATCAGTTGTCAAGTAAAAAAAATTGTTATTGTGACCTAAAATTAAGTTTAATTTGTGACTTACTATTTTGATAATTTGTGACTCTGACATTATTTATGACCTAAAAGATTTGTGTTCTGTGATTTGAAATTATATAACTTGTGACCTTAATATATATAATTAATAAAATATTTTTAATTACTTAATTTGATTAATTAATTTTAATTACAACCTGATTTTTAAAATTATACAAGTTTCATCTCAATTTTGAAATTTGAATTTATAATTACCTTATTTAGGTATTTTTCCCACACAAATACCTTATTTTTGGACCATTTACAAAAATACATTTTAATGTTTTTAGGAAGTAAAAATAAGGATATTTTAATTGATACCCATCATTGAAACTCATTTTTGATATATGAATTGGAAAAATGACATCCAATATAACAAGTAATATTATTGGGAAAATAATTCTGAAAACAGACCTTCAATTAAGATATTGCCAAATTTGAAAAAAAAAAAAAAGAATAAATTGAGTATCGGATTTTTTATCAATCACATGCCATTCCAATATGTGATGACATTTCCCTACAGTTTTTTTTTTTTTTTTTTTGAAATGAAAAGGTTTTTTTGAAATGAAAAGGAATGAGACTGACAAGCGTAGTTTTTATAATTTTTGTGGATATTGAAGTTTCTAACCCTAATTCGTACTGTGAACAATCTTGTGAAGTGATTAAAAAATCTATTAATGAATATTGGTCCTTATGTTCTATTGGGGAACAAGAAAATCGTTTAACGGAAGAAATGGGGATGTAACTGGCTGGTTATGTCAACCCAACAAATATTGTCACTGAAGATGCATTGCGTACTGTAATTACAAGGCCCAGTGTTGAAGGTGTTAAACAAGGTAATGTCTTCAAGAACAAGGATTTAGTTGTCACCAGTGTATCGCTATATGCGATAAATAATCATTTCCAATTCAGTATGGTAAATTTTGATACCAAGTGTTATTGGTTGAAATGCATTGAAGCTTGGTGCAACTGGATATTCAAATCATCATGGACCAGGTCAAGTGGTAACTTCAAGATAAGAGAGTTAACAAACACACACGTGTGCTCTATGGACTTCGTTATATGTGATCACAAACAAGCTACGAGTTTCAAATTGCAAATTGAAGCGCAATTTTCTTTCCTCTAGAAGAATATATACGACGGGAGACATCAGGGATAACATGCATTACACGTATGGAGTTGTTGTCAGTTATGATAAAGCATGGTGAGCATTAGATCTTGCAATAAAAATGATTAGGGGGCCAGTTGACTCATATAGAAATCTTCCGGCCTACATGCATAGATTGGGAGTTGCAAATCTTTGGTCTTATAATAGGATTGAAACCGATTCAGTAAGACGATTCTTGTTCAGTTTTGCATCGTCCGGTGCATCAATAGCTGGTTGGAAGCATTGTAAAGTAGTAATTGTAGTAGATGGGGGCATTTTTTACTAGCAGATACCGTGGGACCCTGTTCACAGCATGTATAAAGGACGTGAATAATAACATATACATTGTTGCATTTGGCATAGGCAGCGTCAAAAATAATAATGCTTGGATGTGGTTCCTGTTAAGATTAAAGGAAGCCTATGGTGATCGAGACGAATTGTGTATCGTGTCTGTTCGTCATGGAAATATAGCGCACGCTGCTGATCACGTATTTCCTGATGCCTTGCATGGGACATGTACCTACCATGTTGGATCGAAAATGAACAATAACGAAAAATAACATGAAAATAACGCAAGAACACAAAGAATTTTCGGTCCGAAGACCCCGGAGGTTCGGTAATTCAAAGAATTTCCTACTCCCCCGTTGAGCAATCCACTAAATTTAGATTCACGCTCAAATCCACTAGGCACATAGCAATGTTCAAAGCAATTACAATCAATCCCAAAAACACAATGATAATCCCTAATTTTGGACTACCCTAGGCTGAAGAATTTGCCAAAGATTCACCAAGAATCTAATCCCTAACAATTGCTTTACAAATATTACAAACCACAAACAAAGACCAAAAAAAAAAACCGTCCAAAACACACCCCAAAACAGAGGCTATACACGATCGAACCCTAAACAATCACCAAGAATAAAACTCTCATTTATACAAGATTACACCTATTGTAATCAATCTAATCACCAAGAAAAGATGAAGGAAGAGTAAAGGATTGATCTCACAAAGAGAAAAATCTGATCGAACCCAAAAATCGCCTCTAATTTTGGATGAAAGTTGCGTTCCTTTTCTGTCCGGTTTTTTCTCGCGTTCTGTCTGTGCTTCTGTTCCTTCAGCCGAGTTTTGATTATGTAATCAAGCCAATGAGTCCATTTGGTATATATTATGACCAACAATCCATATTTGGGATTTACCCATTTAAGCCCAAAAAAATAAAAACTTGTTAAGGCTTAATAAGTGAAGTAGCAACTCTACATTCTCCACCTTGCTACGAACTTGAGTGCACCATTAGTGGATTTGAACAACCAATTCAATATCATCTTGCTCATAAATACCTGTAAAAGAAAAAAAACAAAGTATTAGTTTCAAAAATTAAACAAGGACCGAATATTGATTCTTAAGAATCAATGTTCAACATTTTCATGCAATCCTTTAATCTATTAATGGGTAACACCTTTGTTCCCATATCTGATGGATTTAAAAGTGTTGGTATCTTTTCAATTTTAACCATTCCATTTTCAACCATGTCCCTTATAAAATGATATTTAATATCTACATGCTTAGTCCTATCATGAAACATGGGATTCTTACTAAGATGAATGGCACTCTGATTATCAGAAAATAGAAGTACATTATTATCAATAAAGTTCAATTCATGCAATAAACCCCTCACCTAAAGCCCCTCCTTTAATGCTTCACATGCAGCAATATATTCAGCCTCAGTGGATGATAGTGCAACTACCCTTTGCAACTGGGATTTCCAACTAATGCATGAATTACATAAAGTAAAAACGTATGATGATGTACTTCTTATTTTATCTAAATCACCCGCAAAATCAGAGTCACAATACCCTTTTAAGATTATACCTTCTTTGCATTTGGAATAATGCAAACCAACAGTTTCAGTACCTGATAAGTGCTTTATTAGCACATATTTAATTCACTTATTATCTTATTTTGTTATTTTTTTGATCCTATTGAAGCATCGTTTAATGCATTTTCATTTATTGTGCTATGTAAGGTCAAAAAGAAGAAAAAGAAAGGAAACATGACCAAAGAAATACAAAAAAATCAAGAAGTGTGGTTCAAGGGCATATTCAAAGAGCTCCAAATCAATAATGGCATGTGGGAAGAAGATTAGATGCAAAAATTATGGTCAAAAAAGGTTTGGAATGAAGTTGGAAATCAAAAACCCGCAAGGATTGTGATCATGAATTTTATTCATAGATTGAAGCTCAATTTTGTCATATAAGACTTTCGAATTTAGGAAGATCTATTTCACAAAGAATTGTAGATATTTGAGTTTTCTTTCCAACGCAACTTGAATCACAACAATCGGACTTCGAGAGAGAAAGTTTGACCAAAACATCGAGCACGGGCGCTTCTCGGCAGAAATACACTTACGGCCGTAAATGATAAAGTTATGGCCGTAACTTCCAAATTCCGAAAATTTTCAGTGGCTAACTTACGGCCGTGATAAGTAAAGTTACGGCCTTAACTTGCTCTCCAAGGAATTTTCTTATCTGATTCAAGGTCTATCTTTGGTATGTCTTTGGGGTAAAGCTAGGGCACGATTTTGGGAGTATTAAAGGAGGAAAATTACTACAAAAAGGAGGCTAGACATTGAGGAAAATTGAGAGAAAAATATAGAGCATTCTTGGGAGATTTTCAAGCGCAAGAATATCAATAACGGTGGAATTCATGAAGCAACTTGAAGAATCTACCACAACCATGCTAGGCTAAATTTCATATCTTGTTCAAAGGGGAAGTTGTGTCAATTTGATTATGTTATTTTCTTTTCCTACAAATTAGTAGCGTGAATTTATTCCTTTATTTCAATTGTTGGATTATTATGTTTTGAATATTCATTGAGTTTATTTGATTAATAGTTTAATTTGGCCAATTGGATTATTGATCTTTGGATTCATGAATATGCTATGTTTAGATTCTTGATCCGTAATTGTCATTGAATCTTTACTTTAGTAGCAAATAAATCTCGTGCAGGTTTAGTAATAATTCAACTTGGATTGATTAATTCGAGCTTGTGAAATTAACGATCCAATTCAATCTATTCTTCTAGATTTTCATACTAGTCGTGCATTAAATCCTAAGAGCTTGTTTAGGATTGTTCGTGGCTAGAATTGGTTCGAAGAACTTGTTTTGAATCAATATACATAAGGAAGAATTTAGATAATCAGAGCTTGTTGATTATTTTTGATTGATAATTGAATAGGGATATAAATACGTTACAAGGAAAAGTATAACATTAATTTAGGACACAACTGAACCCGAGAACGAGATTTCGTCTCATATTAATTATCTAGTTATATTTTATTATTTATTTTATGCATAGTTTTCATTCAAGCAATTTCACACAACAAAACCCCTCATTCCATTCTAATTGATCAAACAACTAAAATTAGTTTCCGTTTCTCGTGGGATCGACCCTTACTCTCACTACTACATTATTAATTAATATTTAGCGAGTAAGGAATTATTTATTATTTTGGTACATTGCAACACGCATCAGTACCTTTTAGGTATCTTAGCATACCTTTTAATGCTTCTCAATGAAGTTCACCGGGATTGGACATAAACCTGCTAAGAGTACTCACAGAATATGCTAAATCGGGTCTAGTGCATACCATCAAAAAATAACAAAACCAATCACATTAGCATAAGGTACTCTATTCATCCTAATGATTTCTTCATATGTTTTAGGAGATTGATCAGATGAAAGTTTCAAATGATTTGACAAATGTAATGAACAAGATTTAGCATGCATCATAGAAAATTTTTCAAGCACTTTAGAAATGTAGGCAGATTGATTTAAAAACAAAGTACTATTAGTCCTATCCCTTTTTATGTTCATACCCAAAATTCTCTTGGTAGGGCCAAGATCCTTCATTTCAAATTCATAATTTAATTTCTGTTTAACTGAGTTTATTTTATTCATATCATGACAAGCTAAAAGCATATCATCCACATATAATAGCAGATAAATAGAATCAGGTCCTCCATTTCCATCATAAAACAAGCATGAATCATAATTACTTTTCTTGAAGCCTAATACCTTCATGTAAGATTCAAATCTCCTATACCATTGCCTAGGAGCTTGTTTTAAACCATGTAGAGACCTCTTTAAAAGACAAACAGTTTCAGTCTTACCCTTTTGCTCAAATCCTTTAGGTTGTTGCATATATATAGTTTCATCTAATTCACCATAAAGGAAAGCAGTTTTGACATCAAGCTGTTCTAACTCCCAGTCAAAATGAGCAACTAAGGCCAAAAGGATCCTAATAGATGTGTACTTGACGACAGGTGAGAAAACTTCATTATAGTCTATACATTCCTTTTGGGAAAAGCCCTTAGCTACTAGTCTGGCTTTGTACTTAACGCCATGTTTGCTGGAGTCACCTTCCTTAATCTTAAAAATCCACTTACAATCTATGACTTTATGATCTTTAGGCCTTTTAACCAATATCCAAGTTTTATTCTTATGTAAAGAATTCATTTCATCATTCATAGCTGCAAGCCAATTTTTAGATTCAGGACAAGATATAGCTTCTTCATAAGAAGCTGGTTCAGGACACAGATTATCACAATCAGTAAAGAGAGACATAAAATCATCATTGTTATACCTAGTGGAAGGTCTTACTTCCCTTCTCACCCTATCTCTAGTTAACTGATAGTGGGATAGATCATGTGTTTGACTAAGTTCACCTTCAATATTAGAATCAGTATCCTCTTGATCCATGTTTTCATTTTGGTCGTTCTGATTCAAGTGCTCCACCTCAAGAGGAGCTTGTGTAGTTGTGTTATTAACACTGAGATCATTCAAGTCCCATATGACAGTTTTCATCCTTTTAAGATTATCAGCTTTAGATTCAGTTTTGATAAGGCAAGTCATTAAATCTTCCTTAAACACAACATTCCTGCTTATTATTATTTTAAAACCCTGATCTTCTTTTATCCACAACCTGTAACCTTTTACACCTTCTCCATAACCTAAGAAAACACATCTTTTAGACCCGGGGTCGAGTTTTCCTTGATTTTGGTGTGCATATGCAGCACATCCAAAAACCTTTAAGGAGGAATAGTTGGGGTGTTTACCAAACCAAATAAATTCAGGAGTTTTAAAACCTGTAGCCCTTGAAGGGCTCAAGTTAACCAAATAAGTGTCAGTCTTCACTGCCTCTCCCCAGAAACATTTTGGGAGACCAGAGCTCAACAACATACACCTCACTTTATTTAATAAGGTCCTATTCATTCTCTCAGCTGTTCCATTTTGTTGTGGTGTATAGGTGACAGTCCTATGTCTTAAAATTCCATTTTGTTTACAAAACTCATCAAATATGGTATTACAAAACTCCAATCCATTATCAGTTTTCAAAACCTTTATTTTCTTGTTGGTTTGGTTTTCAATTAAGATTTTCCAATCCTTAAAATTTTGAAAAGTCTCATCTTTTGATTTTAGTAAAAAAGTCCAAACCTTTCTTGAAAACTCATCAATAATCAACAAGTAATATTTGAAACCAGAAACATTTTGAGTGGATGCTGGACCCCACAGGTCAGCATGAAGATATTCAAGAATGGAGGTGGATTTATGAATACCAGATTTGAAAGGTAGTTTTGTTTGTTTTCCCAAAATACATTCTTCACAAAAATCTTCCTTGTCTAAATTGACATTTCCTATAACCCCATCATTGCTTAGTGCCTTAAGAGATTTATCTCCTATATGGCCAAGTCTTCGATGCCATAAGGAAGAGTTTCTGTTTTGAGAATGTAAGACGGATAGGCATTCTTCTTTCTGAGGAGTAGCATAAATTTTGTAAAGACCATTTGTTTTTGAAACATTTATGATTTCAGAAGAATCCTTTTGAATTTTGCAAAACTCGTTCTTAAAGCAAATCTCAAAATTATTAGAATCCAAGATTCCTAAAGAAATGAGGTTCTTGTCAACCTCGGGAACATACCTTGTTTGTTCCAATTTGAGAAATTTATCATTTTCAAGTTTTAAGACAATGTCACCAACACCACGTATCTTACAAGGGAAATTGTTTCCCATGTAAACACTCCCTTTATCTGTAGGTGTGAAATTATTGAACCATTCTCTTTCGGGACACACATGATATGTGCACCTAGAATCCAATACCCAAGATTGATGAGTGTCTTGAGTATTCACCGTGTAAACGGCACCATCATTATCATCACACTCATTATTGTGTCTTGGTTTGTTCTTAAGATCATTTAATCTCTTGAGACAATCTTTAATGTAATGTCCAGGTTTCTCACAATAATAGCATTTCTTGATTGATCTATCCCGGGATTTGGAGAAATCTGGTTTCTTATTTGTAGGAGATTTTCCTTTTCTTTGGGTATTATTGTTATAGGTATTTTGATGTGGCTTGAATGGTCTTTTATATTTAGCAATTAAAACTTCTCCTTGATGACTTCTTTTAATTTCAGATTTTAATTCCAAATCTCTATTTCTTAAAGCAGAGGTAATAATATCAAGGCTAAGTGTATCTCTACCATATTCAAGAGCATATTTCACATCTTTATACCTATCACCTACAGCATTTAATAAAGCAATACACAATTGATCTTCAGATATCTTTTCATCACAATTAGACAAGTCTTGTGTAAGCTTATTAAATCTATCAAGATTAGACTCGAGATCCTGAGATGGTTCAAACCTAAAGGCAAAAAATTGTTTCAATAGAAAACACTTATCGGGAATGGATTTAGATAGATATAAATCTTCTAACTTTTGCCATAATTCAACAGTCGTTTCTGTTTCACCTACTTTTCTAAGGACAACATCAGAGAGATGAAGAAAAATAGTGCTCCATGCTTGTTCATCTAGTTCTTGCCTTCTAAAAGGACTAAATTCAGTAGGCCAATTTTCAGTAATAGCGCATGCACATTTTTGTTGAAGTAAAAGAGCCCTAATCTTTTGTCTCCATAGACTAAAATCACAATTTCCAGTCCATACCTCTATTTCAAATTTAGTAGGAGACATTTTGAAAGAGAGAAACGCCAAGTTTCTCAAAGCAAGTCACCAAAAAATTTGAAAACACAAAATCTAACCTATATATCAAGAAATTAAGCAACAAAGTCCAAGTATATAAAAATATTAAAAATAATGCAGATAATTATAATGTGCAATATTTCAACAAAATTATATAGATGAAACAATTATGCAAGAATTCAAGATTATATCAGATTAGTGTAATTTCCCTAAAATTAACTTCACTTGATTCACTTATCAAAAACGGATGTGGATACCAAGATATATATATATATATCAATATATATAATATTCCAAAAGCAGAAGCAAGATAAGGATAGAAGTTACCAATGATTCGAAATTGTTCAATCGCATGGAATTCCCAAGGCTGCCAAGGAAAAACTAATTTGCAGACAAGAGGGAGAGTGCAGGCAGCCTAAAAATTAGAACCTGCAGCCACCAAATTATGAACCTGCAAAGTCAAGAAATTGGATTTCAGCCAGTACACAAGCTCTGATACCACTTGTTGGATCGAAAATGAACAATAACGAAAAATAACATGAAAATAACGCAAGAACACAAAGAATTTTCGGTCCGAAGACCCCGGAGGTTCGGTAATTCAAAGAATTCCCTACTCCCCGTTGAGCAATCCACTAAATTTGGATTCACGCTCAAATCCACTAGGCACATAGCAATGTTCAAAGCAATTACAATCAATCCCAAAAACACAATGATAATCCCTAATTTCGGACTACCCTAGGCTGAAGAATTTGCCAAAGATTCACCAAGAATCTAATCCCTAACAATTGCTTTACAAATATTACAAACCACAAATAAAGACCAAAAAAAAAAAAAAACGCCTAAAACACACCCCCAAAACAGAGGCTATACACGATCGAACCCTAAACAATCACCAAGAATAAAACTCTCCTTTATACAAAATTACACCTATTGTAATCAATCTAATCACCAAGAGAAGATGAAGGAAGAGTAAAGGATTGATCTCACCAAGAGAAAAATCTGATCGAACCCAAAAATCGCCTCTGATTTTGGATGAAAGTTGCGTTCCTTTTCTGTCCGATTTTTTCTCGCGTTCTGTCTGTGCTTCTGTTCCTTCAGGCGAGTTCTGATTATGTAATCAATCCAATGAGTCCATTTGGTATATATTATGACCAACAATCCATATTTGGGCTTTACCCATTTAAGCCCAAAAAATTAAAAACGTGTTAAGGCTTAATAAGTGAAGTAGCAACTCTACATACCACTTGCTACAAAATTTGAAGGAATTTGGAAGAAAAGGAAAAGGATTGAGAGCTCATTTCAACAATGCCTCAAGGGCTTATACAACAACAAAATTTGAAATCCGTATGAGGCAATTGGACATAACTGACCCTAGCATTGGGGGATATTTGGTAAGCGTAAAGATATTTGTTGTGGCTGCCATATTTAATCAAATTACTGGAATCACATGTGATACGTATTCCTGTCATACACTCTGCGATCTGCTTGTCGACAAGTGTCACCAGTTCCTCAACTTTCTTCCGCAAGATGTAATTCCCTTAAGAAACTTGGCATGTTCATGAGCAATCAATGCAAGGCGATCCATATATTTCTCGGTCATAAAAGATTTAAACTGTAAAGGATAAATTGAATGTTTCATAAGTGAATTCTCGATTGCGCCTAATTAACTTTGAATCAACCCACACTCACATATTATGATATGTAATCCCTAGTACCGTTGCAAACCTGCCCTATTTTGTGTAGGGTACATGATTTTATTTGTGCAGTGATTCTTATATTCTGTCATGATGGAGTTTGTTGGTCCAGTGTCAGCCCCAATTGTGTAGCAACACTATCCCAATGAGACAATAATTGGATTTTGTTCCGTTTCTTTACGGATTGTAAATGATGATGTTTGGTTGTGGTGAGGTTAGATCTGAATAGCTTGGTATCTCATATTGGCCTACTTTGTGATTTTTATGAAGATTCCCTAGGGTAATAAAACTGGTTTACTTTTACATTATCCTCATCTTGTGACGACTCCAAAACCCATCATTTAATAAGGCTGCCTTACAGGTTGGTGTTGACACCAATACACATACACTATTTCTGAAGTAAAATAGTTTTGGTGTTGAGATCTAGGGTTTTAGTGTCGATACATAATAAACAATTCCTCATTTTAACAATGAAATGACAATTAGAAAGAACAAAAAAACGTACTATATAGATAAGTTAAAAGCATAGTACATCCGAGTTTAGGGAAGAGATTACAAGGACAACTCAAAACTTCTCTTTCTTATTTTAACAAAACAACTAAATACCAACTACATCTTTCGATTTCCTCGCCGGGAAAATTTTCGGAATATATATACTCCATAGTTTCGATATCATGAAATTCAACATAAAAGTGGGAACGTCGAAAACGAGTTAAAGCAGGAAAGTCGCGGTACGCTTGTCACGTATGGATTTCGATTACATACATATAATATTGCCCATCAAGTGACTCAATCCATTCCGGAGAGATTACTTCAAATTTATCGTAACGCAGCATCTGTAAGTTGAAAACACGAAAAACGTGAATTGATAATTCAATGAGTAATTCGATGCGCGTGCAAGTATTTTTAAAGATTTACGATTTCATGGCCCGATTATAAATTCTCTCTTCTACCCCAAAGCTCTTAATCATTTACACAACCCATTTATCGATAATGGCCACAATTATAAGTATATTACTTGGGATTTCATATCCCTTAGGATTTCTACATCCCTGTCATCTTTCACCATGTTCGACTCTAACAGGGATATTAGATCACCATGTCATTCATCACAACCCTCGAAGTCGCGAGGTGCTCCCGACATCATTAACATCGATATCAAAACATCAGATCGATTACCAAGGGCCTAGAGTTCCAATCTATAATCAATACTTGAAAATACTTCTTTCTTCAATAATATCATATTTAATATCATCATCATTTTGCATCAAATGCATTTCATCAAATATCAACTTGCACATAATGTAACATGTAAAGGGTGTATCGAATACTCACTATTTTTTATGATTATATAATATCTATCAACATGGAAATTCATCAAATAACTTCATATCATGATCAGAAATAAAAATAAAGGGGGTGTCTACATAGGTGTCGACACCATGTTCATCGTTCTTCGTTTGGTGTCGACACCAAATCTCCAGGTGTCGACACCAAGCGTAGTTTCAGAAACTAAAACTTGATATCTTTGATTCTTTCGATCTCTAATCAACATGTTTTGATAACTACCTTTGAGAAAACAAGTTGGGAGATCAAAAGAATGGTTTAAACGGATTTGAATAATAAATTTGGCAAGAATCCAATACCTAGGTTTTTTGGAAGATAACTTAGCAGCGCCTCAATCCGATTTCTTTTCAGTTATAAGTTTATAATTTCAAAATACCAGGTATTTATAGGGTAATAGAGGTGCAGGGAATGAAGGAGGTCACGGTTGTATTTAATTAAAACCTAACTTCACCCTTAAGAATTACTAATTGCCAAGCAGGAGGTGTCATTCATTTGTCATGCAAGCTGGAGTTGGACTAAAGGCATAAGGTGAGTCTTTAAGGCTATAAAAATCCACGGTGGAAGCCTAGACGCCACCTCCTACCTGGTTCCTTTCAAATTTCCCGATTTTGAGTAGTTGTTTTTAAGCATAGTTTTGGGATAGCAACCGGAATCCATATTGAGTGTTTCTGGTATCAATTCAAAGTACTCATATAGCACGTTCATATAAAATTTTCCTCGTAGAATTTGGATAATGGGAGAGGAAGTTATAGCGTTCCAAAGATAGTCCCTCGAAACTATCTTTTCGAATCGTGCAGTTGAGCAGCCAACTTTGAAAAATTACTGGGAATTGTACAGTAGTCGGAACGAAAAACGGATTTAGATTCTTGAAGTTCACTTCGAGTACTTATCCGTACATATAAGATATGCAATTATTCGAGGTCTGAAGAAGTCAAACGAACTTCCTAAAGATAGATGTTAAATCGCCATTTTTATTTCTAACATATATTCGTTTTCCTTTCCTAATTTAAATAAAAATCTTAAAATATATTTATTACATCATAATGAGTAAATAAGGACATCATAATTTTTCGGGGCATTACACATCCACTAGATCACAATTGTCGTCGCTAGAGTCAAGCTCATATACTATCTCTTTTTCTTTAAGAGATATAGTTTTTGAATTTGGAAGGATGAGTTGATCTTGATTTGTTGAGGTATCAGCCTCATGAGATTCGTTGAATGAAATAACCTTGTAACCAACACATGGGTGAGGCTCACTTATCTTCACTTGTGCTTGTAATGCTTGTTCAACGATAAGCGGGATTGTAACATTTGCAGCAGCGGGATTGTAACATTTGCAGCAGTAGTCTGCAAATGTGCACTTGGATTGAAATCACCTATTGGATGATGATTGGGTGGCACAATTGGTGGCTTCACGAAATCATCATCATTTTTTGTGATTGCGCATGTTGCCTTAACGTTTTTAGTATGAGCTTTGGTGTACGCCTTTTGCTTTATTGCTATGTACATTGAGACGAGAGTTTCAGCCACTTGAGGTATCATCTTCATAACTTGTACCCGTGAAAAAAATAGTGTAAAGAATACCTATATAAGTAGAAATTTTGCAAAGAATGCCTCGTCGTTTAAAAAATGATATTACACCAAAAGTTAATTAATATTGGTGAAAACTGAATCTATGGGGTTACATCGGGGTTGCTAAAAAAACGTCAGCGGCCATATTTATAGTAGGAAATTCATCCTCAAATTCGGAAGACCAATTGAGAATCCTTGATCGCCTAATAGCCACTTTGTGGCATTTTTTTCTTTCCAGAATAGGAATGGTCTCGTAAATTCATACCTGAAATGCAATTACAAACCCGTTCAACATGTAGCTCATTGTTAGCTTCCCCTCGCCCTCTACGATTATTTGCTTATTTCTTAATGCTAGTTGCAACGATGCAATAGTGAGCTTGAAAATGTTCTTTTCCCATGGATAGAGTTTTATGTCGGCTGAATCAACTAATACCAATAGGGTTTCGTCGACAAACCTCTCATACGCTGTATTGAGCATCAAATATGTGACAAGGAAGAGAACCCTAATTAGCACGAAATCGCGATTGTTGCAATCTGACATAGAATTGAAAACGTCAAAAACTTCATCATTTGTAGTATTTGCCAGATGACTGAAATAATGCATCCTAAGTCTGCATTATTTCAAAGCATATTTGGCCTTATTTTCCTTGCATGAGTAGCGAAGTCCAGTTACTAGGTGGAATTCATCAATGTCGAATCTAATCGTATCATTGCCAATGCAAAACAAAATCTCTTGCTCGTTTGCCTGGCTTACCTCCCATAGTAGAACTCAGTGAATCAACTATGGGTTGACTAACATCTCTTGCATTTCAAGGAAACATCCGAAACAATTGGATCTAAACATTTTGTGTGTGTGTGTGTGTGTGTGTGTTCTTTCGTGAGCCGTTTCCTCAGAGTATCTACAGTAAGATCTGATGGCTTTACATTGACCTTCCCATTGAACCAATCATCTGGGTTCACTTTGAATTCTCATGGCTGTAATTAAAAAAAAGAAGTAATTCTAGGGAGATATTTTTAATTAATATTTCTAAGTTGCATTGTGACATGGTACACATAGTTTGGGTGGTGTAAATAATCATCTCACTATTTACCTTTTCATCACCCAATGTATGTGTGTCATGTCAAAATGTTACTTAAAATTTTAAATTAAAAATATCTCTCTAGAATTATTCCAAAAAAAAAAGAGAGGCAAAAGCAGATGGATTATGATACCTTAAATAGTGCATATCCAATCTATGTAAACATTCATAACATAAAACATCTATAAAAAAGAGCCACTCACGGTTAATCACCGATGTTGTAGAATGAAGTTGGTAAAGTAGAATAATTCATAAAAGGTGTATCCCACACACCTGAGGGCCCGAACCGACCACGCCCAAAATCATTGGTTCGAGATTGTAAATTCAGGTTATGCCTTCCAGGGACCAGGATGGAGGGGATTGTGTAAGTATGAGCATCCCTCAATAACTCCAGCTTACAATAAAGCCAATTCCATTTTTTGAAACTAACGGACAAGAAACGTAACATCTTTAAAACCTACTATACAAATTAAACCACTTCCAAGTATCAAATGTTGATTGACTCCATGATAAAGAGCCTGTTATATATTATAGTCACCCCTTCACCTTGAGTATATGGAGTTTGCCACAAGCATGGCCGGACCTCCCATGACTCAAAGTGAGACAATTGCCTCGGTAAAATATTTTAGGGGCCTTTTTTTAAAAATAATAATTATAATTATTGCCCCTTGCAGGCAAGCCATAAGTTGAGAAAAATGACTGAACGATTGCCCCCAATTCCAACTTACCAAACCCAATCCTAATTTCAGCCATATCGACTATAGCTTCCGACTAATTATTTGAAAAAAAAAAAAAGAAGATGAATTGTATGCTTTTGAATAAAGAAATGGAAATGATGACTTGGAATGATGTGAATGAATGCGGATTACAGTAAAGATTCCTTCTAAAATTGAATATTCATGAAAATAAATTCATTTCTTGTATACATAGACTAAATAATTATTCATCACTTTCGTTATAAATACAAAAGATTTCTTTGAATTCTATAGTTTCAGTCCAGGGCCTATTTTCCAAAAAAAAAATACACTATTTGTCTCAGGCCTTGAAAAACACAGGTTCCGACTCCACTAGTCTCAAAACCAAAGAAAAGGTGTAGCTAATATTTTGAGCATATTCTGAGCCCTCGATTATCCACCTTGCAGTCTGTTAGTTGATATAGAGAGTTTGATTTACTTGAATAATTTGCTATTCATTGTTAATTCCTTTATTTGTTATTCATTGGTTTTCGTCACACTCATCCTTGGATATATATTACAGTCCCTTACAATCATCTCCACATATTGTAAATCAACAAAACTTCAGATGGCAAGATTCATTGGATCACAGGCTAGGGCACAAGTCATTTATAAAATCAATGCTTCTGGCCAGTTACGGCAATATTGATCAACATATCCTCCTAAAGAAACATGGCGGCAAAAGAAGAAGTGGTGGCAGACAAGATAAGTCCGTATTAATTATTATGGTTACTAGTATTCGCACCCGTGCGTTGTACAGGAAAAAATTATAACAATTAATTAATGAATTAGTAATTAAATATATTTAATAATTAATGAAAATGTGGGAAATATATAACAAAAACAATTAAATTTAAATATTATGAGAAAGAATATGAAGAAACTGTTATGAAAATATTGTTCAAATATATAAATAAAGTTGAAAAAGTGCGAGAACCTGTCCAAAAAGTGCAAAAACCGAACCAAATACAAATGGACGGATCAAATGGTCCGGACCGAACCTAAAGGTCCGGCCAGAATGAAGAACCACGCGATCGCGTGGTTGATGGTCCGACGATCGCGTGGTTAAGTGATTTATTCACTGCAGAAATTTTCGAGGCATCGCGCGAGATTCATATTGGCGATCGCGTGGAGTTAAAATTCGACCGTTGGAGAATTTTTTCAGAATTTCTCAAGCACCTTTTCAACCAATTTTGGCACTCTTTCGTGAAGAGTTGCTTGAACAACGAATAGGGATGATAAAATTCTATAAATAGGTATAGAATTCATGTTTTGAACAACTTTTGATTATCTAACCTTCAATAGTGATTATCATCCAAAAGTTCCAAAATTTTATACTTAGAATCTTCAAAATTTGCTCTTCTTGTTCATATTCTCCAAGTTTATCAATTGTGCTATTTGATACTTGGTTTGAGGCTTGAAATCCGCTAAAGCAATTTGTTTGGAGGCCCTTTAGCATTCTCATTTCGAGAGGGCGCAAATTTCGCTTTTAGGACAGCATTCTTTGCGATTCAAGTCATTTTGCAATTTTTGTTTTCTTCTTGATTCTTTGTTGCAAGTTTTTTCTGTTAACTTCATTATAGCACATATTCCATTAGAGAAAGGAAATTTCTCAACAGAAACAAAAAGGTATTCAATAGCAAAATTCAATGTAAATTAAAAAACACTTCTTTAAAAAATATATATGCATTTTTAATAAATTAATTAATTTTTTCTTATTTCACAATGATTTTTATTGATTGTGTTAGTGTTGCCCAAAGTTGCAAATAATCCTTTTTTTAGTAATGTCAAAATATAATAATGATAAGAAGAAATAAAAGTAAGAAACAATTTCTATATATTTTACACACAGAAATAATTTTTTTTTTCTATTCATGAATGTTACATAATATGTTCTTCAAATTAATATAAAAAATTTGGTGATCCAACTATATAATGCTTATTTTCATCTTTTCATTTTCATATCAGAAATTAGAGATCTTTTATAAAGTTGAATGAGCAGAAATATTATCCTGTATGATATTATTTTATTTGAACTGAAGACGTCGTCTCTTCATTCGATTATTTGTATGGCATTGCATATTTTCGAAATTATGTAGTTAAAAGCATAGTTTAAATAATAAAATTAAACTTATAGAAATAGTTATATGGGAATGTGGAAAGTCCAATTATTCATCTTATTTGGACGTTAAATGATCCATAAAAAACCATACAGTAAACATTAACCTCAAGAAAAAAAAAGTATAAATAAATAATAATAAATAAATAATGGATATTAAATATTAAATAATACAAAGCTTTAATAGCATAAAGGATGCCCATAGCCCAAAAAAAAAAAAAAAACTCTCCATTTTATTGGAAATAACAATGTTTTTTTATTACTTGCATTAGTTTATATAAACGATATATATATATATATATATATATATATATATATATATATATATATATATATATATATATATATATATATATATATATATATATAATTTTTTAGCCATATAGAAATTTTTAGTTAGAAATATTCTCAACACTCCTTGGATGTTAATTGCTCCATAATATAACATACAATAAATATTAATGTGCATGGACCATTTGCATTATACAAATGATTACACATTTTACGATCAAAAAAATTTTATACGATCAAAAAAAATTTTACGATAAAAAAAATTATTAAACATTTTTTCAGAATCAATGCACTGATCGACGTGCAGTTGGTATTAATGATAGTTTATTAATTAATGATCTTGCACCAGACAACGAAAAGCCATATTTTGACCCATTTTTAAAAAAAAATTAAAAAAAATATGACAGCAGTTTTGGCGGGAAAATAGGGGCCAACTATCCTGTTATTATATATACTAGTTCTACCATCCGTGCGATGCACGGTATTAGATATAAAAAATAATATTATATTACAATAACTAACCATGACAATAAAAAATAATATTATATTATAATAACCATGAACGATATTAGATATAAAAAAACATCTGTGTTTCATTCAAAAATAGCACATCACACAATTCAACAAAAGACTTCCATATATTCACGGAAATATCTTTTGAACAATGATTCCACAATACCATGTGCAAAACCAAGTAAAATCCCTATAGATAAGAGAATGTTGACATTTAGGATTTATCATCAAGTCAAAAAGAAATTAGTGACATTAAAAACAACTCTTACATTTCTCCCCAAAAATATCACTCTTGTACTCCTGCTCCAAAGTAGTGGCAAAAGTAAAAGGAGAACGAAGGGCAACTGACCTTAAGCACAGATTGAAAAAAGGTAAAAAATTTCAGAATAAGCAATAATTGCAAATGTACAAACCAATATTCAATTACTTGCATAAAAATGAATCTAAAAAATTGGATTTCAAAAACAATCAATAGATTTAAAATGCCAAATCCCATTATTTGGAAACCAAAGAAAAACAAAAATTCACACAAAATATTCTAACCAAAATCAGACCTTCGGGTGTGTGTTTATATGTGTGTGTGTGTGTATATATTACAGAACTTGAAAACCTGATCAAATATTCTCAAAGAGAAAATGCATCCCATTAATTGACGCCTAATCTACATCAGCACCAATCAGTGAAATAGAGTAGCTTTATAACCTATGTAAATGGCGATTTTCTTTCTAGTTAGATACTTCCTAATGGTAATAAATCTTTGATAAAAAGCGATAAAGGAATACTCTAAACAACACAAATGCATAGAAGACATTAAAATCACACTCACTAACTCAATGATGTAACATAGTAGATCAAGAGTAAAACCTCGAAGAAGTTCATAAAGCCAGAAAGAACTGATGCGATTGATGATGATACCTATGCGTGCTCACCCAGACAATTGAGTTCCCCTGCATCCAAAATATTAACAAAACACATTGTCATTCAAGTTTCATACGATAATTTTGTGAAAATGTAGAAGGAAGTACTGACCTAAAGTGCTTGAACACCACAGTATGCAAAAAAGTACTCAATCCATTTGGGGATCTTGAAACTTCTGTGAGAAAGATGTCTATGAAAAGAAAGAGTAATAATACCCAAAAGGCCAGTGATAATATACAATCCAATCGGCAGTGGGTGTGGAAGCAAATCTTTTGGTAGGTTGATCAAGCCGCTGAAAAGTTGATTGCGGCGGTAATAACGGCTGTGATTCCGATCGGCAGCGGGTGTGGAAGCAAATATTTTGGTAACTTCCATGGTGCAGGCGTTGCTTGCGATCGATAATGGTTAGCGGTGAAAATGGGGTGTGTTTGCACAGAGCTTTTGCTATCGGAATGGGCATTTTGGGGAGTTATAACGTTGGTGTCGAAGCAAATCTTTTGGTACCATCCATGGTGCATGAATTGCTTGGTGGTAGGCGATAAAAATGGTTTATAATCTCTAACATAGATCCGAACAGAGGCGGGCCTTCAAATTGTCACTGTTTACTTTAATTTGAAAATTAAATTTTGAATTATTACACACGTTCCGAGGCGAAACTGGTGTTGCTTTTAGGGGAAGATTCTGGACATTTCTTATTTTTTTGATTTCTAGGAAATTACCTTTGGATGGAAACGAAAATCAGAAATGGTAGAATTGATGATGTGGGGCCATACCTTGTAGTTTTTGGGGAGAAAACATTGGAGGGAAAACTTTCTTTACTATTGGATGGAAACGAAAATCAGAAATGTGTTTCATTCAAAAATAGCACATCACACAATTCAACAAAAGACTTCCATATATTCACGGAAATATCTTTCAAAATCACACTCAACATGTAAAACAATACTAAAAAAATTAACATTCTAAATCACATTTCAAAATTACAAACAAATCACATTCTTAGTTTTTTTTTCTCAACTCAAAAATCGCAAATCACATATTAAAAAAGCTCAAGAATCATAAATGGGGAGTGGGGATTAGGGATCAAGGAAGAAATCAAAAATCACAAATTAGATTGTATGATCAACCAAGCTTTTTTTTATTTATTAATTTGGGCGATAAGCAAAAGACCACTTACAATCTCAAGATTCTTACACAACAACCGGGGGAGAAACAATTAAAAGAACACAAGTTTAAATTGTCGAAAGGAGAAAAGTTCTAACAATCACACAGTAACATAAGTTTCAAGCATTAGCCACAAAGTACTGACATTTTAGTAAAGAAAAGCAAAAAATACCTCATCCCACAGTACTTCTTTTTCTACTATATGCTGGAGCAGTTCAACCTAATGCATATGAAATTAAAGATAAGTAGCAAACTAAGTAATACATGAAGCTTCATATACCTTAAAACAGTCATAATGACTTACCAAATTAGTGCACTGTGGAAAAGAAAATGGTGTGCCCTCTTATTAGCTTGAGATAGGAAAAGCACACCTTGTAATGCTTCTATAATAACTCAAAGAAGAAAAGCATCGATAATCCCTAAAAACATACAAACTCAACTCATTCATTTCAAAAATATAAGAAATTCAAATTAAATAGTGAAAAATGGGGCAAAAAACTAAAAATAAAAAATGACCTCAACATCAGAATGCCATAACATTCAAAATAGTAAGTCCTCTTAGTTTAGTGGAAGAACAATTTTGCCTTTTTTTCTTCTAAATCTTATGGCCTTTTTGTGAGAATTATGGAACAATATTTGAATTTTCGGACTCTTGCAATGTATAGGTTAATACTATGTGACAACGTGCTCTATTTACATTATACAAAATCCACACACACTAATTATCATCCAGTTAAAGGCATTTACCTCTCCTGGTTGATCTTCAGTTAAAGGCATTTTTCTCTACAATTTTCAACCACGCATTTTACCTAGAAAACACAAAAAACAAAAAAATGTGCTGTGGCTGCCAAACCTGAATGATATTCTCCTACAGTTTTATTTCATATTATCCATTATTATCCAACAATAAAGGTTAAAGATCATGTTCCAAAACAGGCACCATATTTAACTTTCTAACCATAGATGGACTTAAAAACCTACTAAATTATACTTGAAGAAAGGGCACCCTAGAATATCTCAAGCTAGATCCTTTAAGTTACTCCAAGATTTAATCTAATAAATGCATAAAAGATCAAGAGAGCAAAAGATAATCGATCATTTCTGTATGTTTTTCTATGTTCCACCACTTTCTTTTCGAATATTGAGCACAGGCCAGTCAAATGAACAACTAAAATTTACAAAAGATCAAATCTTGAACTTACATTGGCAACTGTTGGCAACTAAAATTTACAAAAGATCAAATCTTGAAATTGAGAATAAATTGGGTTAGTGCTGAACAGGGTGTCAATGGGTGTATTAGGGTGGAAAATAAAATGAATTTATAGGGGATGAACACTGAAGAATTGAAGATTTACAATATTTGATGATGCAAAAAAATCAATGCCAATACAATTTACAAACAATGTCCAATTGGATACAGAGCTCCAAATACTGCAAAATCCACACTCCATTTGATACCAAGAATGTCTTACAAAACAATGAAAGAGTGATTTTTACCCAAAGATGTCACATAGAACATATGCTAAACCAAGAAACTCCTAAAAATCATAACAAACTGGCCAATAGACTTACTGAACATTCAACGTGGTGCCGATAGATTTGTTGGTTCTTGAATGGTTTGATATGTACTTTGAATGGAAGAGACATGCAACCTGCATCCATTAGCATCGTTATCAGCAATAGAAGGGAGAAATTTGAAGCTGCAAGAGTGAATTTTACCCAAAAGTTCAATACTTTCAAGAAGCATAGAACTTTGAAAAGAGGCAGAGAATGCAGGGTTTCAGCAAGTCTCTTCTGTTCAGTTAAAAAGTACCATATGTGCCATCATCTTCCCATCTACATAACAACACTTGAAAGGTCAAACTCAGTAAATCAATCGTAATGCACCAATTTTCAAAAGAAAAGGGAAGGGAAAATCAAAAGAAGTTTCTTTAATGCATTTTTCATATATATTATGTGCATAATCAAATCATAATCCTGTTAATTCAAGTAAAAATAAGTACAATAATTTAATTGAAGAATTGGTAACAAAATTAACCTATGCAAATTGCAATCTTTGGACCAACCCGCCCCATAAATAGGAACCTACACCATCATCCAAATGCAAGTTGCTGAATTAGGCAAATCATCAATGTATCCCGATATATGCTGATTGAAAATGTGATATATCTCTTCCAACACAGCCTGTTATCATCGAATTCCATGAGATCAACTCATTCTGAAATTACACAGTAAGAATAGTGATATTCAGAAACTAGAATCCAATCCCAAACCTCACTGCATCACTTACATTTATTTCTCTCCAAACCCATGTGCAGACATTCTGTACAGTCAGCGTAGGCAGCAAACTGAAGCTCCATCTCATGTCCATAAGCAGCCATTATGCACAGTCAGTGTAGGCAGCAAACTGAGGGTCCATATTATTCATCGAAAAACTCGATCAACTCCCTTCTTGATATTAGAAGGTTCAGCAGTATCGAAGCTCCGTTAGTGTAACAAACATAGAAAGATTAAACTTATTATCAAACTTGAACGTAAATACCCAAAGAGAGTTCTAGCAAATATATGCTGATAATTTCACAAAAGCTATTTGAAGTTTGATAATTTCACTAAAGCAAGTACTACAGGTTGATCACCTTCTGTAGAAACCAACGATTGAGAAGTCATCAAAATGAGAATAAATCTGCAGTGAAGATAACCCCAAGTTATAAGATATGCCAAGACTCAAACAATTAACTGCTATTAAGGAATTGAAAATTTTGTGAAGAGTATAGCAAATTGCCACAGATCAAAACGATGAACACTTAAGTAACATAATTCCAACATCAATGCGGATTGCCAAAGATCGAAACCATAAACACTTAGAGAGTAACTAAAGATGCCCTAAATACTAAAGCAAGTACTACAGGGTCATCACCTTCTGAATCTTCATCACCTTCTGTAGGAACCAACGATTGAGAAGAAGAATGAAGTACCACTGCCCACTTCAAAAGTTCCTCATTTCAATACCCAAACAATAAGAGAAATAAAAAATCAAACCAACCCACTACCTTACCTCCGACCGCCGCCCGTTGTGGCCAGAAAATCACAGACCAGTTCAAATCCCAGCCTCGGTTTTGCACAAAAATTGAGCCCCAACCTCTTTTTCGTGCTCCCCTACCGCTGTTCGTCGCCCTAGCCACTCAATGGCTGCGTCGTTGCCATCAAACATCGGTGAAAGCGGCGCCTGCAAACCCTACTCAATGACGATAAAATCCCAGCTCTCTATTGAAGAGAGAAAAACCTTGAACCCTAGTGCCCGTCGCTGTGAAGAAAAGAAGCAGAGAGAAGGGATGGTAGCGGTACTCGCTTGACTGAGAGAAGGGATGATGATAGTATTAGATTGCAGAAAAGAACTTGTGTGTCAGACTGACTGAAATTCAAAATTTAAAAATACATTGGGGCCGGTTTTTTTTTATTTTTTATTATTATATTATGAAAATAACATTTTTGGGGTACTCACCGAAAAGAACTTGTGTGTCAGACTGACTGAAATTCAAAATTTAAAAATACATTGGAGCCGGTTTTTTTATTATTATTATATTATGAAAATAACATTTTGGGGGAACTTGGGAGGGAAAACTTTGGAGGACAATTCTTTTTTAATATAGTAGATAGATAGATAGATTTTCACCTTCAGGCAACAGGCGCCTACCATTTCTCTGACATTGACTAACTTTTGGAGATAATTGTTTATGTTTATTATTATGTTATTATTATTTTATTTTATTTCACTCTTTTCCCCTCCCCAAAAATCACATGCGGAGATTTTACAACCTTTCTCTCTCTCCCAAACAGGTTAGGCGGGATTTTTTGCAAAAAATTGAGCGGGATATTTTAGTTCCAGCTTTCTTACTTTTAGACAGAAGATAGAGATAGATAGATACAATTGCTGCACAAACATCAAAAGAAGGGACATTTTGGGGGGAAATCTTGGAGGGAAAATTTGGGCTACTAAGCTCCTTTATAATAATAATAAGATTAAGAT
This sequence comes from Ligustrum vulgare, assembly GCA_963555705.1. Classification (NCBI taxonomy): domain Eukaryota; kingdom Viridiplantae; phylum Streptophyta; class Magnoliopsida; order Lamiales; family Oleaceae; genus Ligustrum; species Ligustrum vulgare. Next base: position 35,406,745 of record OY743186.1, on the reverse strand, counting down.
TAAAGATTTTAATTAATTTAAGGGTATTTTTCAAATTACTTAGGTGACGTTCTGTTTGTATTTTATTTTATATTTTTATTTTCGAAAATATTTTGTATTTCCTATTTTTATTTTTGTTTTCAAATTTGTTGAAAATGCGTTTTGTTTGTCATTTCTGAAAATTGTTTTTGAAAATGAAAAATTGAAAAACACGTTCTGTTTGAAATTTTGCAGAATACTACTTAAACTATTTTTAATTAATTTGCTTGCAGAAAACTACTAGCTCAAACTTAAATTTCCTTTCACAATACACTGAAAACATGATTACATGTAACACACTAATTTGAGCATTAAGAGTCTATATTAACAGAGCTTGGTCAAGTTCGGGATTTAAGGAAGTTCAAGTTCTATTAAAATTCAAAAAATGCAAATTCTTTCAAAATCACCAGAGTTCATTTATCAAGACATTTTTTGAAATACGACAACAAGAATTTTCTCTTAATTTTTTTTTTTTGTAATGTTGATATTGAATTCAATAAAACTTTATTTAAAGTTCAAGTTAGGATAATTCAAAAAAAAAAAAAAATCTTTATTTAAAATTAGTTTCAAGTTAGGATAATTCTAAAAAAAAATACCAAAACGCGTTTTCCATATTTTGAACATTTTTTGTTGAAATACATAAAAAACGCTCAAAACGAGTTTTTGGGAGTAGTTGGTGTAATTTTCCTTAAAGGTTAATTAGGCTCATTATGTCTAAATATTGAAAAACACGACCAAATTTTTACTTTAGTTTAAAAGATTATGGGATTTGAATTTTTATTGAAGAAATAACACAATGTGCGACTTTTCAGTAAATGAACATAAGCTTAGAAGTGGTAATTTGGAAATGTAAGAGCTTGTTTGGTGTATGAATTTTTGGATGAATTTTGAAAAATTTTGAATTTTTTTGAAGAATATATGGTTGAAAAGTAATTGAAAAGTGTGAAAAATGATAGGTCCCAAATAAATGTGTTGTTGAAAATGAATTTTAGGAAAAATGTGAAAATTTTACCACTATCAAACATGTTCTAAGGCTTCATGAGCATCTTCATTTAAGTGAATGCATACTCGTTGAATGAAATGAAGCGCGGGGATGTCAATAGGGTAGGGGGATATTTGAACTTGATGGGGATCGAAATCGAATGGGATGGAAAATTTTCGACACAAATTGGGATGGGATGAGGATGTGATAATAAATTAAGTCTCCCTGATTCGGGGACATGACGGGTACGAGGATGGTGATCCCAGCCCCGATCCCCACCCTTCCATGTCCCCATCCTCGTCCTCAATTAATAAATAAATTCAATTAAAAATGAATGTTACTTTAAAAAAAAATTAAATTACACAACTACAAGTCTACAACCTTTTATTATTATTAAAAAGTAACACAATATTTCACATTCTAATATAGAACCGTCATTCACATAATAGATAAAAAAATTAGTTTAAAAAGTTCATATAATAACATTGTAATCTAAGCAAAAATATATTTTAATAGAAAAATTCAAATTAAACTGTTGTGACATTTTTATATACTGATTTAAAAAAAATAAAAATTACACATTTTAGAAATATAAGGTCAACAAGTTATTTTTAGAAAATTATTTTTTCAACTAACTTGATTTGTAAACGAAAAAATAAGAGAAATCAGGCCTAGCGGCCCTACTTTTATTTTCTTTTCATAGAAAAAAATAGACCATTAAGAATTAAATTGAAAAAGAATCATCATTTACTCCCTTTATTTTAATTGGCACCCGTCTATTTCATTTGGCCGCATTGCTCACAAAATCCAACCACTCCATCTACTTTTTTTCAAATGAAATTCTAATATAATATAACCATATTCTTTTCCCTTTTTTTTTTTTTTACCCCTCCCCCTCCTCCCTCCCCACAAACGGTCTTCCTAAATTAAAGCAACATCAGCTTTACCAAATAAAAACCCCCAATAACCCAAGAAGACTAATCTTCAATGGCAGAACAAATTCTAGACCCAAAATCCAAACAACCCACTTAAGTCCGTATCACCACCAATTTCGCCACATTCCCGTTTGAAACATTTCGTTTCTGAGTAGAACAATCGATCAACACTATAATACATCTATCTATGGCAGCTAGCAACACAAATATGCGACGAGTTTTGGGTAGGGGGAAAATTCTACGGTCGAACTTGTTGAATAAATTTCCTAGACCACAAAGATAAATACAATTTTTACTATTTACTATACCAAAAAAAGCACACACTCAACTTGCATGCTATGAACAATCCTTAAAAGGAAAACTCTTCAACTTCGTACCTCCTAGCTAGTTTTCCTATTTTTATTTATTTTTATTTATTTTTAGTTATGTCAAAAAATAATTTGGTTCAATGCATTTACAATTTACCATGCCTTAAAAAGAAAATGTTCAGATCCCATGCTTTGAATAATCCTTAAATGGAAAACCCATTAACCTTCGTACTTCCTAGGTGTTGTGACACAAATGGGATGTATTTATTTATCATTGAAAATTAAACTCTAGTGGAGATCCAAAGTAAACCCTAGTTTAATTTATTGACCTTTTAAGAAAGTCTTGAAATATTATGATTACTATAAGAAATGGGATTGAAGTATAGTGTTGAGAATCATGTTGATCCACTCAATTATTTGATGCAAGACTTAGAAAGATTTTTGGGATCCAAGATTCGGATTTGGAGTGAATAAAAATATGTTAAAACTTAAAAGGTACACTTTTTGGAGTCTAATATTATTAATTTTGTCATTTTTGCTTAATTTTGAAATATACATGACCGATGACAACAAATTAAATTTTATTTTCAATATATTCATGATATATATTTATGTATTAGGTCGTTTTGATATTTTTTAATCTAAATAAAATACATTGAAATAAGTTTTTTTTTTTTTTTTTCTTTATCCTTGAGGCGTTGAGAAATAGAGACATGAGAGGTTAGATGTATTGTAAATTGTAATCCTCTTGCTTTTCATTATAATGAAGCCCTACAACATGAAGTAGAATTAGACAATTAGTTTTTCCTTTGAGAGGGAACACACATTTTTTACAATTTTACTTTTATCCTTTTTCAATTTCTTATTATTGCTTGCGATAGCATCGAATAATTTACATTCCACCTGTAACATAATGTTGGACAAAAGTTTTTTTTTTTTTCTTCTCGATTTAATGGATACGATGAACCCGAAAAAATCTACTTTGTTGTGATAGCTTTATTATTGGATTTTATTTTATGCTTTTTCCAAACTATTTATGACAATATTCAATTGAAATGATGTAAAGTTTGTAATATTTAAGATAAGAAGATAAACATAAACATTTATTAAAATCAATCTTGTCCAAACGAAACTTTTCTATTTTCTAATTATTATGAGTAATTATAGGGATATATTTTTAATTGATATTTTTAAGTGACATTGACATATATTGGATGGTGAAAAAGTAAGTTGTGGTGTAGTTATTTACATCATGTAATGTATGTTCGATATATTACAATATCACTTAAAAATATAATTAAAAATATCTTCTTAGAATTATTCAATTATTATATATTTAATTGCATAGTTCAAGATCTATGTAAGTTAGAGATTTCTCTCTGTGTTTATTTTACTAAGATATATATTTCAAAAGTAGAAAATAAATTGTAAACATGAAACGATTATTCAAATCATATAACCAATTTTAACATTGAGTGCTTGTATTAAAGTGATTATTTAAAAATCATTTTTCTCTACTCAATACAATCATACATTCTTTAAAAAAATTAATTGTTTTTAATGTTTTTCATACATTTTTAAGCATACATTCCAAAAAACACTTTGACAAAGGGTTAATTTAAGCCCAAAGGAATGACTTGAAAATAATCTCTAACTAACTTTCAAATTAATAACTTTGTTTGTTATGTATGAAAAGAAACAATTTATTCAAACATGTGACAAATTAAAAATAAAAAATTCCTTAAAATAAAAAATAACTTATTTTAAGCTGAAATAAAGAGTAAGTATTATTCACAAATTTCTCTCCAACTGAAAACGACTGCAAATGAGCAACCTGTGGTCTACCTGTATGTATCTGTAGCTATCGTTGACACGGTACAAATAATAAATAATAATTATATATAATAGCAATTATAAATGTAAATAAGATGTGCACACACAGGATTCAGCCATAACTCTTCTTCTTCCTCCTCCTCAAAGCTTTCTCTCTCTTCAAATCTTCATCGCCCTTTTGAGTGAACGATCGTTCTTGATTTGGTTTCATCGAATCGAAGCTTCGTCGACAATGGAAACTGTGTGTTGTATGTGCGGCGATGTAGGCTTTTCCGACAAACTCTTCCGCTGCAGCAAGTGTCGCCACCGCTTCCAACACCTGTATGCACCTTCAGCCCAACCCCACCCCGTCATCAAACACCTCTTGTGTGTGTCTGTCTCTATATATATATATTTGTGTGTGTCTGTTGATTTTTCTGCATCTTTTTTATGATGATCATGATAAGTTTTCCGAGTGATTTATAATTGATTACTTATGCCGGAAAATTTAAACATTTAACAGGTATTGCAGCAATTATTACAGTGAGTTATCAGAGCCTATTCAAGTATGTGATTGGTGTCAAAGTGAGGAAAAAAATTCAAAACATGGTGGTTCTTCTTCTTCATCAAGAAAATCCATGCAGATAAATAATGATTCAAAATCAACAGCTTGTTCAGATAAAAAAATCAAGCAACATGATCGTGAAGAAGGTTCTGAAAAACCCGGAAAAAACCCGAGTTCCACACCTTCTCCCCGGCCCACTACGCGCAAGTATAAGCTTCTCAAGGATGTAATCTGCTGAAAGAAACGAATTGAAAAGATCAGCTAGTTGGTTAATTTCAACTCGAAACTCCCTTGTGTTTATATTACAAATTAATCATAGTTGAGTTCAATCGAGTGTCCATTCAAGTGTTTGTTATATAGTTTTGTGTTTTCTAGTCACAACAAATAATGAAACTAACTATGATAATAATAATTGTTAAATTTACAGTAATATTTTTCCAACAATCATGCTGCACGTACAGATGTACATATATCTTACTGTAATAGAGAAGTTTATGTAGATTTCTCTTCCGTCTATTCATCTATAGTGAGACATTTGTAATTAGTACAGATTCTGTACATAAATCACTTTTTTTTTTTTCTAAATTCCATGCGATTACTTCTATAATAGTCGAGCAAGTATATCTCCTGTCTTTGTTTCAACCAATATATATACCTAAAGATGAAAATTTGATCCCCTCCCAAAAGAGGACGGCCCCACCACCACCCACCCCCGCCACACGGAGGGTAACAAGTACTTCTCAATTCCAAGATACCAAATTTGTGAATACGTTTAAGATGAGAAGTTTGAAGTGGATACCAAATTTGTGAATACGTTTAAGATGAGAAGTTTGAAGTGACATGTAGGCTTCCACAATATGGTAGGGTTTCGTTGTAGGGCTTTTGTCATTGTCGCAACAAGTTTAATTTCTTGGTGGAAGCCTTACCTCACACAAAGAATTGTCTAATTTGTTGATTGTGTTGAGGAGAAATCAATACTTTTAAATTCCTTTCTGCCATGCATAATTCATTGAAAGAATTTAAGAGACACATCTTCATGATTTTGTTGATACTTAAGCGGACAAAATTAAGCCCTTATTTTAGTGAAAAGGAAAACTATGATCCAAGTTTCAACATCAGCATAAACTGCTAGAGATGAACTTTTATGATATAGAAGTACCAATTATTACTTACCATATGTGCCGTTGTCTATCTGAATTACGTGCACGTCGAATCAATTGAGGACCACCGGTCTTGTCTTGGTCGAATTTCTTTTGTCAAAGAGACAAACGAGAGGGCGAACCCAAGATCCATTCAGTACAGATCAGAGTTGACCAGCAGTGAAAATGAATGTATGAAAAAAATCACACTACATATTCAACGATGTAACTTACAGACATTTCGCTGTAGCACTGCTGCTATAGTGTTTTCTTAATCAATCAATTGGGACGATGTCACATAGGGTACGTGCCTAAAGTCTAGATATCATTATACTCCGCGTCTTCGCCACAATCTAGCTCCCCGGCCAATTAAATCTCTTTGAAAGAGGGGTAGCTCAAAAGTCACAACCGTGTATTTGACCGTCATGTGGACCAGTTTTAAAGACCAAGAAAACTCACAATATATGAACTTATGGCGCAATATAATTACTTCCTCTCCAAACTACCATCACAGACCACATGATTGCTTGCCTTTTTACACTCTTCAACCTTTTCTTTTCCAACTTGGAAATTCAACTTCTGTTTTCTAATCGAACCATAATTTAGTGTCACGAGTACATATTTATTAATAGTAAGGTCAGGGGCGGAGCTAGTTCAGGTCCAGCGCGGTCTATGAAAAGCGTTGGACCTTTGGGCTGCCCCTGGTGTGGCCCAAAAAAAAAAAAAAATTCTTAATTTCTCTCGGCAGAAGCAGAAATGCAGAACCATTAACCAAATTCAAGTCTTCAACCCTTACTCAAGCCACCACCCTACTGAAGGCTAAAAATGAAATCAACCCCCCACACCAAGTCGACGCCCGCCTAAACCTCAAACCCCCAAGCCAGTGCTATAAGCCTAACTCCTGCCTAGCTTCAAGCGGCCAAGGCCCAAGGCTCCAAACAAGCCATCTGACTCCGACGGCGACAAGTCGACACTAACCCTTCGTGATGCCCTGCTGGTTGCCGACTCCGAGTCTTCGACTCCAAAGATTGACTGCAGCAGCAAAGGTTCTCTCAATCCTACAAAAAGCGCCTGATTTGGAATTGGAGCCGGAGGTAATAGGTATTGTCTTTTGACTAGCATATCGTTATTTTAATGGTTAGTTAATTTGGTTTATGAAAATGCTAGCCATTTACTGATTTATGAATCTGAAATGTTGAATAACTGAGAATGAAATTGATTAATTTGAGATTAGTTCGCAAGGAATTGAGGATATTTTTAATTGATTTAATTATTGATTAGCTTTGTTTGAATTTTTGTAATTTGAGATTTATGGTTTGTTGAGTTGATTTAATTTGAAATTTGTGGTTTTTGCTTTGTGAAGTTCATTTGTGAGCCTCTAATTATAATATATTTATTTTAGTTGAAACGATTTAAAGGTATTTAAAAAAAAATCGGGGGCAACCCCTTTGTCCCCAACCTCATTTAATTTTCGTCCGCACTGAACGGAAATCTTAGCTCCGCCCCTGAGTAAGGTGACAAAAAAAATTAAAATAAACAATTTTGAAGGGACGTAAAATCCGATTCCCCTATTTTTTTTATTTTTTGGCTCATAATCACAATATTTTATTACCTGTCCACATAATCATCTTCCTCTTAGGGACCTTGGAGATAAATATTGAATCTAACTATCGTTCATGTACTCTCCATACCAATTATCTCATTATAAGACGAAGATTACAAATCCAACCTCTATCTCCATCCTTTTCAGGTACGTCATTTGAGCCCTTAAAAATTATAATAATTCTAGAGAGACATTTTTAAGTGACATTTTAATGTGGTGCACATTTATTGTGTGATGAAAACATAAGTTGTGTAGTAGTTATAATCATTATTCAAAGAATATATGTAATGTTACAATGTCACTTAAAAATGTTCTTTATCAATGTCTTCCAAGAATTACTATAAAAATTAAAACCGTCAAATAGAAACTTATAAATCACATTAAATTTTGTGCCAAACTTTTTGCATAATATTATTTGATCATTAATTCAAGTAATTATTAATTGGAGCATCGACGTAATGACGTAATGTAAAATATTATGTCCTTGAAGCAAATGCTTCCCACGTTGTGGTGTTTTCTGTCTCTGTTGCATCTACGTTGTCCTAATTTATTATTTCATCTTCTTCACGTGCAGAATCTTTAGTCTCACTTCTGCAAACGGGTTTGGCGTACCTTCAATTATACTTATAAGTAAATTTCTTTTAATTTGAGATATTATTTTTTCTTTCTATAAGTAAAAAAAGAAAAACAAAAAATACTTGTTTTGTCAATATAATTATATAAACGATGTTATTCACTGAGTAAATTTATTTATTTCAAATTTTGCGTAGTCTTATAGCTCCTAGTTAGTCGGAATTTTAATGCAAGACTTTACTTTAAGTCAAAGTCAATAATGAATTTCAACCACATATTTTATAGGATTCAAAACTTTTCAAATACACATTTCATCAATTTTTGTCAAAATTTACGGAAAATATGATTTTCATATCTACCGAAAAAATGTTGTTTGCCAATCAGCTTTTTCTAGCTTTCAACTTATAATTATGCATGTTATAAACATTTATAATCATTTCAATTTTCAATACTATTTTTTAATCACAAACATTTTTGAAAATTATTTTTTAACTACAAATTCTACCTCGAAAATACAAAAACTAAAAATAACGACGGCTGCTCAACCGCCGAACACTGGCTATATTATTGAATGTAGGGGTGGGCAAAAAAACCGGAACCGATATGACAGAATCGGAACCGAACCGAAAAAATCCGAACCGTATGGTTTTAAAAAAATAAAATAGAAAATCTGTTTTGGAACCGAGAACTGATTCATTTCGGTTCGGTTCTCGGTTCCGTCTTTGGAACCAAAAAATCGAAGTTAGAACTTGTCTTTGATCCTTGTTTATTTTTTTTAATAGTCTTAATTGGTTGTCCTAAAACTAAAAATCAAAAGAATTTGTAATTTTGGGTAAAGTGAAAATGATTAATTTCTTTTTATGGAGTTGGTTACGTCTCTACCTCATTGTAACATTTAACTTCACACACTTGGACTGAAATTCTTAGTAAATGAAAATCGAATGAGACTAATTTATTAATAAGCGAAGTTGTTAATGACCACGATGGAGTTAATTAAATATTTAAATACAAATAAAAAATAATTAATAATAACACATTTAAAACTTATGATTCATCCCACAAGTTTACTATATTGCCATGCTCGAAAAACCTTATAGGCCATTTATTTCCTATTTTTGTTTATGAATATCTTCCGTTTCATGGAAAATTCTATACTTTCTTTGGGGTGAAAGGATTTTCAAAATCCTTGATCTTGGTATATTCGATAGAAGTTTATTTTAGGTTATTGGCTCACTTCCCGAGGCCTAATGTTTCTCGATAAGACTCTCGAAAAATAATTATTATTATAGAACCAAATTAAAATCGAAACCGAACCAAACCGAATGGTTTGGTTTGGTTCTGGTTTGAATGTTGCGATATAATGGAACCGAATGGTTCCATTTTACAAGAACCGAAAAGTATGGTTCGGTTTCGGTTCTTGAGATACCCGAACCGAACCACCCGACATCCACCTCTAATTGAATGGGTCTAAGAGTATTTACAATGAATGTGTTAACTATTATTAGTTAAACACTGCCACGTAGACAATACAATATATGTTAAGTGTCACATCTATATGTTAACTTTCACTATTATATGAGTGTCATATTGGATATATTAAATTTACTCATCAATAACTAAATTAACCAATCAATAATAATTTAATATTTTTCTCTCGTGTTTCTCTCTCATGTCAACATCGATTGTCATGTCATATGCTAAAATATTTGTTAATTTTAACAAACAAGTTAACAATATACCTAAAAAAAAAATTTTAACAAACATGCTAACATATTCAATATGAGCATAAAAATGTCTACTAGTTATCATATGATATTAACAAACACTTTAACACATTCATTATAGATACTCTATTTATATAAGTGAAATAGTAAATATAATTATTGATCGTGGCAGGTGGGATTGTGTGTGATTGACAATGGATGGTTCATATTTATCGATTGGAAGTGTTTGTTTCACTCAAGGGTGTGCGGCTGAGGATGGTGGATGCTGACACGAAAAAGAGGCTCAAGTGGCATTCTTCCTTTTTTTGACACGTAGACATCATTAGTAACAAATATATTCAATTCGAACCAAGATACATGTACTACACTTTATTATAACTTTTTATTTTACTTACAATCTTGTGTGGTACAATAATTATGTCAATTCACACATCACATTATTTTCAAAATTAATACACCACACTTTATCAATTCATGAATTGTAACTAATGTTGTACAAAAAGATTGTGTATCAATCATAATTCAATTGTGGTGAACATGATGGATGGATCATTGTAGTATAGGTTTTTGACGGTTGAGGATGAAAGTGACGTTGAAGCAAAATGATTTTGATGTAGCGAAAGCGTCGAGAAGTTGATGAATACAATAATTAACAAACGTGTTAAACTTCAACAAGTAAGATATCTTCTTAAGATTCGGAGAAAAGTATTTGAAATTATGTTCATAAAGTTCGATTTTCATTAATCGGACATTAGATTTTTTTTCTTAATTTCCCTATTTTTTTTAAAAAATAAAAAATAAAAAAATCTTACGATCATATAAATATCTACATCTACAGTATATTAAAAGGATAAACCTATGAAAGACTTTTGATTGACTAATATATCCTTATATTTTTTCTACAAGTGTTTCACCCGTACGATGCACGACATTATGTCGAAACATATAATTTCTACTCCAATATTTTCTAATTTTTTTTAATTATATGTCAAAAATGTGTATAATGAAATAGATTAGTAAAATAATAAAATGATACTATAATTAATAGAGTTGTAATATTTCTACTATAAATTTTGAAAAACTTCAATATAAACTACATTCGTAGTTGATTTTGTTCAAGTTCCATCTTTGTCGCAAATGATCATCTTCAAATCACTGTGATTTGTAACTCCAGAGACTGCAAAGTACATCTGTTCATGACTAAAAACTGACTTTTTTAAATAAAGATCAACCTTAGAAAGTGATTACCCGTAACTCTTGTTGATATTCATAGCATACGAAGTTACCAACTGAAATTATCGCCTCTTGAACTTAAAAGACAATCTTGTATGTATTTGATTGAAAATGTGAAAAATAGATGGCAAGAAAATATATTCTAGGAATTGATTTACTTAAATATTATTTCTTGAAAAATGTCAATTGGAAATATTTGATTATATTAATTTTTCGGTTGAAAAAGTAGAAATTTTTTCTAATTTTGTTGTTTGATTGACATTATTTTTCATGGCAAATAAAACAAAATTTAGCTATTTTAATAAAAAAAAATTATTTTTATTTTGTCACTCATTTGTACTTGATAATAGTAATGTTTAAATTCTGAAGAAAAAAAATAAGCCAATTAACCAAAAAAATTGATCAAATTTGAGAAAAATATTTTCCACCTAATTTCAAGGTAAGTGAGTTAAGTGTGCTTTAATTAGTTGTACCTTGAAAAATATTTCCCAAAGTAAATTTTTCAACAAAATACCAAAAAAATACAAAATGTAAATAATCTTTTTCATGATTTGACATTTTTCAGGCAAATGACAATGAATCAAACATAGCCTAAAATATGTCAGTGTATCTTCAAATAAAGAATTTGTAACTTGCAAGATTACTAGCGAGAAATTTTGCTTCAACAACTTAATTTTCAAGTTTTGTAATAACTAACAATTAATCTTGTACCATTATATAGTCCTACATAGTGATCAACATTCCCAACAGCATAAAGATATAATCATTAAACAATAAGTTTGAAAATATTGTTTGTTTGTACTCACAAAAAATGGAGAAATTTGTTGCAACAAAAATTACATGAACTATTAAACAATATGTAATATACAAATCCAATAGTCGTACATGAATTTAAAATTCGTTCAAAATTAAAAATTCTAATTACAAAAGGATACAAAGTATAAACAATAATAATATAATATAAAAAAGTTAAGTGAAAAAGTAGTAAATTAAAATAACATAAAGATTTAATCATTACATAATAAGTTTGAAAATAATTTTTATTTTTACTTACAAAATAATAATAATAATAATTTTAAAAATATACATTCAATTGTTGTTATAAAATTACTTTAACTATTTAATTTAAAAATAAAAAAATAAAAAATATTTAAAAAATGTAAAAAAATTTAATAAATCTAGGTAAATATAGTAGTGGTTTAAATATAATCCAATGTAAATTTAAATAGTCAAACATGCATTAATCAAATAATTAACCATATTGTAATCAAAATTTTATTAACCAAATAAATATTAATTAAATAGTTAACAAAATTGTATTAACATCATGTGTTTATACTGAACCAATAAATATTAACCAAATAGTTAATCATATTGTAATCAAACATTTATTAACAAAATATAGTTAACATAAAGATTTAATCATTACATAATAAGCCTCTTTTTGGTATTCATCAAAAAAGGGGAAAACTATTTTTATTATAGTATCAATTTTAATAACACATTTCAATATTAAAACATTCTACACATAAATTCAAAACTTTTTTTTTTTTCATTTTTAACCACACAAAATCACTATTCAAAACATTTTTAAATAATGTACATCAAGTTTAGAAATAATTTTTGTTTTTGCTTAACAAAAATAAAAGGAAAAATAATTTTAAAAATATACATCTAGAAAAAGTGTTGCTCAAAAAATTACTTTAACTATTTAATCTGAGAAATAAATAATAAAAAAAATTAGTTAAAAAAATTTAATAAACCTAGGTAAATATAGTAGTAGTTTGAAAATAATCCAAATATAAACTTAAATAGTCAAACATGCATTAATCAAATAAACGTTTACTAAATAGTTAATTATATAGTAGTCAAACATTAATTAATCAAATAGTTAACCACATTGTGTTCAAGCAATGTGTTCATACTGAATCACTAAATATTAACAAAATAGTAAAAACCACTTTGCATTCACATCATGTGTTTATAGTGAACCACTTCTTTACTTTTAAATGTATAATAATAATATATATATATATATATATATATATATATATATATATATATATATATATATATATATATATATAAAGATTATGTCAAGCTTTCCTTTTCATCTTAATTCATTTCTTTTTATTTACGAAAATTAAAATTCTATCTACGGAATTAATTCATGATCAACAAAAATTTACAAGATTAAATTTAAATATTAACAATATTAAGGTCCATGGAGAAACTTTTGATTGACTAATATATCCTTATAATTTTTTCTTTTATGTCAAGTCTACCCTTTTTCATCTAAATCTAATCTAAAATATGGCCAATTATATTGTCACCACATTTTTTTTATTTTTTGCACCGCATTTTAAATACACCCCATTTAAAACACTTTTTTTTTTTATAAATATACCACTATTAATTTACAAATATAACCCTAGTTTAGTATAAAAATAAAATGAAAAATACACCTCTCAACATTCAACATCTCTCCCTACCCTATTCCCCACCATCCGCCATCTCCGCTGTGGTGGCCGAGTGATTATGAATGAAGGCAGCCTTTCTAGTAAACACGATCAAAGAGTCCTTTTTAATATGTTGGGTGGATTTGTGAATAGTGACGCCAAATAATGAAAGTTTGTAAATTTGAGCCGAAATTTGGACAGAGTAACGGTAATGAAAATACAAACAATGAAGAAGAAGAAAAGAAGGACAAAGCCGAGACAAGAGTTGAACTCTTTGTCCTTAAGTCGAATTTGCCCCGCAACGGTGCCTACGGATAACGGCAATCGACTCCCAAGATACAACGGCTTCACTTGTGTTTGTAGCACTTCAAAACACAAGTACAACGAACCAAATATAGGCTTATGTACTTCAAATGATGCAATGAAGGAAAATCAAAATAAATGAAATGATTTTGATTTAGGAGACAAGTGAGGATGAGAGGTGTTTTTGCATATCAAATTGTGAGGAATAGGACACCCAAAGGGTCCTATATATAGATTATGAAAGGGTGTGGACGAAGTGGTTGAGGTCCAAACCATGCACCCTTTCCAAACAATGCACCTTTATGAAAAGGTGTCATTTGGCCGAACAACCGTGCGGCCACACGATTTTACTCAAAAAACCGGATATTAATTTGACGTGTGATCGTGCGGTCGCACGGTCAAACATTTTGACCTGATTGTGCGCCCCGAAGCGGCGAAGTGGCAAACAATTTTGTCTAAACGGATTGAGCCGAACTTTTGAATATTTGGCCGAAGTCGACACGAAGTTACTTTAATCGATTTTCAATTCTCGATTTATTAACCAATATCCAACATAATATTTGTTGCCTGTAGACTTGCAATGAAATAGAAGTCGGGAAGAAGTTTTTGGTGAGACAAGTGAGGAACAAGAACTGCTGGCAAATCTTAGTGTGTGTTTGATAAACATACTTTTTGAAGAAAAAAAATTGGGCAATCGTGTGGTTAAAGAGTTGTTTGAAAAGTAAAAAATTGTTGACATAATTTTTTTGGTTGATTGAGATTGATTACTGTAGAAAAAGTTGTATTTTTTTATAAGAGTTGGTTTATCAAATAAGGACTTAGTATTGAGGAATTTATTCCGTGGCTTTCATGGATTAACAGATTGAATGATTTCAATTATAGTTCAGAGATATTGCGTAAAGAAACAAAAAAAATTCTTAATTAAGTTAACTGATTCAAGAACATGGTAAAAGTGAAACACGGTCAGGAAGTAAAGAAAACTTTCTTCATATTTTACTCAATGTCTACAAAGATAATATTGCAAGAGTTGGTAGGAAAATCAACTCATTGCTGTTGCAATTCCCCACGATTCCTAAATTAATTTGTCTTCATGTTTATGCAACTTACTAATTAGCATTATGAATAAATAAAGTTGACAAACCATTGGGGTTTTCATTTAGATGTGCAAGGCAGAAGTTTCTAATTAATTCTGTGTCAATTCTCAATTCTTTTGAGACTGTGGAGATAAATTATTGAGAAAATTAAAATGTTGTTTATGTAATTTTATATATGTCTATTTTTGTAAAACAATTAAAATTGTGGTATAGAAAACAATTTTTGTGATGGCAATATAGCCACCCCTAAAATATGAAAAAAATGATGGATTGAACCCCTAAAATATGAAAAAAATGATGGATTGAAGTCAAACTTTCGAATACCTATTTTACATTTACATATTTAGTAATGTACCTTTACTCCCTTATTTAATTACATTAAATAATTCAATACATTAATTTATTATCTAATAATTTATGATGTCATAATATATAATTTCATATTATTATATTTTCTCATTTATTTAGTATTATGAAATTAAAATTAATTCATCATTTAATAAATATTGTTATGACGCTAATATACTTATATAATACATAAAATATTACATTCAAAATTTCAAAAATTGAATTGTCGACTCAAATTTCATATATATATATATATATATATATATATATATATATATATATAACAATCTCATTAATCCATAACATATATTTTCATAGGTTACATGTAGTGATGGCAATGCACCGAGCCAGCTCGACCCTTTAAGCTCGTCTTAGCAACGAGCTGAGCCACTCGGCTCGTCACTCAAGAGTCAAGCTCGCGGCTCGTATATAATTTTTTTTTTTCATTTTTCTTCATTAAAATTGATATTTCATTTCAAAAAAACACGAGCCGAGCTCGTGGGCTCGAATCGTGGCTCGTGTTTCACTAGCCGTTCATGAAAAACGAGCTGAGCCGTGTTCGGATCGTTTTTGGCTTTGCTTGTTTGGCTCGTGCTCTGGCTCGTGAGTTGGACGAGTCGAGCACTAGTGGCTCGTGATTTGACGAGCCGGGAGCGGCTTGGCCCGTTTGCCATCTCTAGTTACATGAAAAGATATTTTACAATTTTTAATTCACTTTGCCTCACTTCTATCATTTTATTATTCTATTATGTTATATGTGCATCATCACTTACAGATTCATATACATACGCATGATATGGTAAGATAGTGATTATATCATAATTTTTTCACCCAAACAAACTTCTCCACCATCTCAATTTTACACATTCGTAAAAAAAAATTCTAGTTTCCTTATATACAAGTAGCATTATTTTTTATTATTTAGGTGTGCCCAAAAAAAAAAAAAAAATCAAATTTTGAGCTGATTTATTTTCATATTTTAGTTTTTGAAGAAAATATCGGTTATAGTTTTATTCGTCATTTAATAAATATTATCATAAATATAAAATATTATATAATACTTAAAATATTACATCGAAATTCTAAAAAGTTGGATTGTGTACTCAATCCAAAATGAGTGCATTGACTGTATACATCAATGGCAAGCTAATTATGTTATTTTCTAGAAGAAAGTGAATAATTCTGTTTCAACGAAACTAAAGACAATATAAACAAATTGTATCAAGAGGAAATCCTAAAACTACAAGGAAAAATGTCTATTACAATATGCAAAAAGTAACATTCATTAATTTCATATTATTAAAAATGGTCTATCGCAACATTCAGTGGGTTCATGTTGTCATTGATTCATTTATTTGACATTCATTAGCCTTTTTGCAACGTTTATTGTGCGTTGCAAAAAGACTCGTCATTTACAACGTTCACTTTGTGTTATAAAAAGATTTGTCTTTCGCAACATTCGTTGCGCCTTGAGAAAGGGTACCCTTTTACAACACGCAACAAAAGTTGGCGAAATGGTACCCTTTTGTAGAGGTGTCAATCCGGGTGGTTCGGGCCGGGTCGACCCGCCAATAAAAAGCCCGGTAACGGCCCGCTTGAAAAAAAGCTCGCCCGCTGCGGGTTACGGGCCGGTTACGGGTCAGCCCGCCCGCTGGCCCATGCGGGTCACGGCTTGTTCTGATTTAGCCCGTATGAATAAAAACATAGATTTTTCATATTTATAGCAAATTTTTTGTCAAGTTTATAAATACAAAATGATTAAAATGATAAATTCATATTTATACCATAAAATATTTACATAGACTTTAAAATTATAGTTTATGTTATATGAATTACTTCCAAATTTGCAAATTTAAATAAAATATAAACAAATAACAATTAAATGATAAATGTATTTCTAATTACTATTGTCAAAAAATATTATTTCTTTAGCTATTAGGGAGAAGAAAATAAGATTTTACTTTAAAAGTTGCATTAGAGTTTCTAAAAGAAGAGAGATTCTCAATATTACCATATTTAATAAAAACAGTTTTTTTTTTTTTTTTTACGGGCCAGGGGGTTAACCGCGGCCCGGGAAGGTTTGACCCGCAAAACCCGCGGTTCACAACTTCTTGACCCGTGAACCGCCCGTACGGGTCATGGGTCGGCCCGCGGTCCCGGGTCAATCCGAGCCGATTTTCACGGGCCTGGTCGGCCCGTCCGTCTTGACACCTCTACCCTTTTGTAACATTCGTGTGAATGTTGCAAAAAGTATAATTTCGCAACGTTTCAATCGAATGTTGTGAAAGGACTTAACTGGAAAAAAATTTCATATTACCTAAAATTGTGGAACTTAATTTACAATTTACTTTATCTTTTAACTCTAGCTTAATCACAAAACCGCCACTCATCTTGATCTCATCTCTTTCAAACTCTCAGCCTCTCTACCCAGTTCCCTCTCATCTATTTACACCCCCCCCCCCCCCCCCCCCTTCTCCCCATACATACATAAAAGGAAAGAAAATGACAGTTTACTATTCAATTTTTCGTCCAATTTCGGGCAGTCGACATTTTTTTTAACTACAAACTCAAAACATTCAATAACATTCAAATTGTGTGCAATGCGTAGGCTGTCCAATTTATTTTATTTTTTTTTTTTTTTTTAACTCAACATACTCTGTTAAAAACACAAAAAAAATTAATAACGATCAAATTATACGCAACATGTACCCAAATATACTAGTTTATATAAATGGAGAGAGATGGTACCGAAAGTTGGTCGCTTGATCTAGAAAATACATGTGACGCTCTCTCAATTATAATTTGAGGCGTACAGTTGACCACACCATTAGCCTTCAAAAATTATAAATTTGCTGTAAATATTATCTTATATTAGTGAATGACAATTGTATCCCTGTAATCCTAATTATAATTATTTTATATATCTCTTTCTTCCCCTATATATATGGGGCTCTGATTCATAATAAAATACAAAAAATTATTGGTGTCTCTACTTTTCTCTTTAATTTATAACATGTTATCAGCACGATTCTCTCAAAAATATTAGCTAGAGGTAATTTTTTTATGCATAATCATCTAGCATGCACACCAAAATTAATTTGGTGACATGAATTTTTTAATATAAATTTTCGAAAACTGATTTTTATCATAGAATCAGTGCACATCTGCGAAAAAAATGGAATTTCAAAATTCAATTCTCTTGAATCCAAAGAATTCAATTGAAGTTTCAAAGTCAACCTTTTCAATTCAATTTCAATTTGTGCAAATTTTGTCTGAATTCATATATGTCAAATTGATTATTTACCTGCTTATAACATATTTATATGTATTTAATTTATATATTAGGGTTGTTGTTGAATTTCTTTTTACCTTTAAATTAATAGTTTATTACGTTGTTACTCCTGAAATAGCGCAACTTTATAATTAATATTTCAGAAGAATATAACTATGACTATAATAAATAATTTGTTATTGATCCTAAAGTAGCACAACATTATAATATTCCAGAAGAATATTATTTACCCCCGAATGGCATAAATTATAATTTTCAACATTCCAGAAGAATATTTATTTATTATTCTTGAATTATAGAAATTTTAGAACGATAATTATTCTAGAAGAATAATTTACGGTTAATTACTCCTGAAGTAGCACAATTTTTATTATAATAATATTTGTAAAGAATATTAATTGCTCCTAAAAAACATAATTCTGAAAGATTTATTATCTTGCTCCAAATGAGCAAATATCTAAAATCTTTAACAATAATTTGTTGTTGCTCTTGAAATAGTATAACAATAATTTATTATATTAGAAGAATCAAAATAAGTTCGTTAGCGGAAGAAGAAGTATCTTGTTCCAGCACATTAATTTTCATTCTAAAAAGTACTGAAAATTTGTCATTATCTCTTTTTGCCTATATCAATTATATTTGTTTGTACCATTTGGGACGCACAAGATCAGCCTCAAATCTTAAAATCAAAATCAGCGAAGATTGGATAACCACGTTCACAGTTTATTTGTAATATATTTCTTTGTTTATGTTAATCCATTATTCTTGCAATCTTTGTCTTGTAACCCAAATAATATCCTACATATATAAGATTACTTGCTCGTGAAGAGCAGTATATTACAATTTCAGTATTTCGGAAGAATATTGACTCAATGCTCCTGAAGAAATATAATTTAAAATATGTTTTAAAGGAATATGATGTTGGTGTTCTCGAAGAAACACAACCCACATTAAGTAAATATTCTAGAAGAATATTTTATATGTCATCACTCGTGTAAAGTACAAATATTGTTAGGTATAATGAATCATTAATATCAATATTTGAGAAGAATATTGACTTATTATTCTTGAAGAATCGCAATTATAGACGTATAATTATTTCAGAAGAAATAATTTGTTTTTTTTTTCCTCCTAACTAGGACAATAGATATTAATTATTGTTATAATTGAATGAGATTCGAATCAATATTCCAGAAGAATATTGCGTTATTGCTGCGTTTCAATATTCTAGAAGAATATTATTTTATTACTCATGTGATAAATATTGCATTCTTTTTCTCAAAGAAATTCGAATTTATTAATAATCTAAAAGATTATTATGATGTAGAATAATATATTGTTGTAATGATTCCTAAAGAACCATATTTTATCTCATATGAAATACTATAACGGAATATAATTTGCTCTTGAAGAGCTCAATATTATGAAATATGTTATTAATTTGATATTCTTGGACAATATTTTATTGTTACTCCTGAAAAATAACGACTTTATTTTATGATAAATATTCAATTTATTATGTTACTTGTTCACAAATATCATAGTTTCTTTTTCTTCTCAAAGTAAATGTTAATATTCTATTAACTTTGAGTTTCCATAGACAGTGGTATGGTTATTCGATCTTATCATATCGTTTTGATTATACCAACTTACAATAAACATTTGTTTGAATGTATGTTTTACATTCACTAATATAGTACAATATTCCAGATGAATATTATATCACTATTCTAGAAAAAATAAACAATCTAAATCAATGTTCCAGAAGAATATTGATCTAAATCGATATTCCAGCAGAATATTGCACATTAGGAATATCTCATTTGAGTTATTTAATAAAATATTCTAGAAGAATATTTCATTTTTGCTCTTGAAGAAGCAAAATCTTATTTCACACTACATATTTAAGTTTAATATGTTTATATGTTGTTGCTCCCGAAAAAGCATAACAATTATAAAATAATATTAACTTCTTTTGAAAGAGTATGATATTACAATATTCCGGAAGAATATTAATATATTGATTTTGAATGAGTAATAAAACGTGCTTTTCGAAGTAGCATATGTTTCGAAAAATATTTCATTTGAGTTCATGTTTATCCCCGAAGAAAAACATATAACTAATGTCATAAGGACATTGATTAGTTTGACTACTTGAATGATATATGATTATATAATGTTTAATCATTGAATTATATCTTATATTGAACCAGAAGTTTAATTTGATTTTATTATTTGGCATGACCAGTTGGACCATCACTGGATCAATAATGATGCGAAATTAAAAATGGATACTCAATGAAGAACCAGAAAATTCTTCAATTCAATCATATATGATGTTTGTTCTCTTTCATAAAATTTCTTGACTGTCACTAGCTAAAATAGAGATTAAATTCCCTATATTTCTGAAAATAATTAGGGTGATAAATTGGGCTCCATCATCCTCCACGTTGATCATCTAAATATTATTTGTATCTAATAGATTTGATACATATACTAGATGATTGCATGGTATTCGCAACATGAAGTTTGCGACAATATTGCTCAAATTTTAAATTATGAGCATAATCTTCAGATTATATAATCAAGAATGTGTCTTGACAATGCTAGTGGACATAAATCTCAACATTTTAATAAGTGTTAGTTGAGATGTCGATAAATGGTTTAATATTTTTGCTTGTTAAACGCATCCAATTAATTGGGAACAAAATACTTCCCTTTTTGTTTAGGGAATTCTATTGCGTATCATGCAAACATCATAGTTCTTCCCGTTATAATTGGCATATGGTTAGAGCTTAATTTTTCCATGTAATTTTTTAATAGTGCAATTGATCCACCACAATGCACTGAAATGGAAAATAAAGAATGCTGAGAATAAATGCGCGGTTTGAAAGTATATCCCAAATGGGTAATATTTTATAACGCCTAAAAAAATGATTGTCCTTTTGATTGGACAATTTTCTTAGTGTCATGGGGAAGATTAGTATCCGAAAACCCTATAAATGCATCATATTATGTTATCTATATCCTCGTGATTGATAATACGAACCAGAAGTTCAATTGAAAATACGAACGAAAAGTTCAAAAGATAACATAATTACAAGATGTATAAGAGATTAATAAAATCTCATATATTAGATACATATACTCTATCTTATATTGATATATGATACGCCTGAAGTGTAGCGGTATCTGATTCGAATAAAGATCCCCAAGTAAATAAAAATAGAGCAAATGATTATGATAGTCTTATTGAGAAGGCATATACTCGTGAGAGAGTATTTGTTGACATAATTAATTATAAATCTCCAGAAGATGTTCAAATACTTGAAATATTGAAAAATTGAGATCTCTATAGTTATGTCTTATGGGGAAATAAATCGGATTGAGATGATAATTGTGTCGACACACTTTATAAAGCACTTATGCAAGTGCAAACTGCGAAGCTGGTCGCATCATAGCGAGGATAATAAAAGAAAATATCTCCAAGAAGATCGACATAAAAATAGTTGACAAAAGTATGCATTCTGGCTAAACTAAACTTACTACAAAATCTGAAGTTTTGGGACCTGAAGTCCAAACATTTAAAAGTATAAAGTCAGTAAAATACCTATAGGTATAGTCATAATATTTGACTTGTTGCGCAATGAATGTTTCAAAGATCTGGCACAGATGCAATATTTTATTTGCCTGATAAATGAATAATAAGTGCCAATAAATATATGATTATTAGAAATGTATATACTGAAAGATGTTTGACTCTAATTAGTAGCTTGCGCTCTTTAATATACCAATGAGTGATATCAAAATGTATGATCATCAACTCGGTACGTTGGGAGTCTTCTTTGAAGTACCAATGATTAGAGAAAATCTATTTGAAATATAGAAATCGTTACATATCTAAAGTTTCACAACTTAATTTTGGTGATAGCAATTTGACAATTGCAATGTGAAACTTATACGATGCTTAAGACATACAGTATAATCCTTGAAGGATTAAATATATTTGAAATATATAGTTCAAGTTTTTAAGAAACTTGTTTGATCAAAATATACATATACTTTACGAATGGAATATTTAATATACCTTGAATAAAATCATTTTGTAATGAAATGTGATTGTCGCACAAAATTATATTTAAAAATTCAGGCAATGGATTTTCGAGATACAAATTCATAGTTAATTATTCACCTGAAGTGAATAAGTTAATTGTTCAATGAAGTGAATAAGTCACTTCCAAATTTTTGAACTGCATTAAATGCATTGATAATATTGATTGTAGAATATAGCTCAATGCAGCATCTCAAACGATTGAAAATATTTTATAGTTCTTCAAGTTCAAAGGAGTAATTCAATTTATATTCGAAGAACAAATAATATGAGACATGCGTCATTTATATTTGCTTTGTGAAGATATTCGATATTGCACCGATTAACAGTTGAAATAATTATATGCGCTATCCAAATAATTGTAATGTTCGCATGAGGGGGAGCTAATATGCGCTACACTCTTTTTTCCTTAGTCGAGGTTTTGTCTCACGAGGTTTTCTTGACAAGGTTTTTAATGAGGTAGCTGTTATCAATGTCTATTGATATACTATCCTATATGAAACTCTTGAAGAGATCAATATATGGTTGATTCAATAGAGATTGAATCAGGAGGAGTAACTATATAGATAATTCGACACATATTGAATCAGGAGGAGTAGCTATACTCTTTTTCCTTCGTTCAGATTTTGTCCCACTAGATTTTTCTGACGAGGTTTTAACGAGACAGTATCAAAATACTCCAGAATTTTCAACAAATTCACTCAAGTGATAATGTAGTTGATTTATCCACAAAGGCATTGTCAACATCTACATTCAAGAAATCAGTTCGCAGGATTGGAATGCATCGACTTGATGATTTATAGTGATCAACACTAGGGAGAGTAGCTGTACTCTTTTTCCTTAGCCAAGGTTTTGTGTCGTTGGGTTTTCTTGGCCAGGTTTTAACGAGGCAACAATCATCTTAATAATCCAAGATTAACTGTACCATTTTTCCTTCGTTTGATATTTTTATCCTATTGAATTTTTATAAAATAAGGTTTTAACGAGGCGGATATTTTGTAATATGTCATTCAAGGGGGAGTGTTGTAAATATTATCTTGTATTAGTGAATGACAATTGTATCTCTATAACCCTAGTTATAATTACTTTGTATATCTCTTTCTTCCACTATATATATGGGGCTCGGTTCATAATAAAATAAACAAATTTATTGGTGTCTCTACTTTTCTCTCTAGTTTAAAACAAAATTATAATTTTTTTTAGTTTTTTTTTTTTTTAGTTTTTGTACTAAATAAATGTTTTTCGAAAAAACATTGAAAATAAGAATCAATAGCACTTCTTCTATTTTTGACTTTACATTTTTTCCTAATTTTGAAAACAGAACGTTTATTTTTACAATCTTCCATCAACGTACAATTTATTATTACATTACAATTACAATCATCTAGTGAAAAAATTGGGAAACATTTAACTATTATTTGTGCTCATGAAAAATGAAATTAAATCAACTAATCAGAACTTCTCCCCTACCCGTTGGTGGGGTGGGGCCCACTGCCACCCACCCTACATGGGTGTGGGTGGTTTGTGAGGGACTGGTATGAGACGGGTAGGGGAGCAATTTCAATCAACTAATTCAGTAAACTTTCCTTCTTATTGATCAGTAGAAATCATCTCTTCGTGTCATCTAGAGAACATGATCGGTTTCTTAATAAAAAGAAGATTATAATTTCATTTCTCTGTAGCCTAATTATGTTAAGGTGTTCCAAATTACATCATATTCTACATTTTTCTTAATTCTTGGTGAGCCTCCGTGTGTACAATTTGAGTTTAAATAAACCTCATTATTTTTTGCCTATGTTTGGCAACTTTCTTTGTTTATAAACAAATAATTTGCTGTTTTCGAGATAAAATATATATGGTTGGAAAGTGGTTAATTTGTCATTTTCAAGGTAAAATATACGTTTGGCTAACTTGGTAAGCTCTATGTGTACAAGAATTCTTGCTATTTGGGAATATTTCTTAATTATTCATTCATTTTTCGACATAATAATATAGGTAAATGGAAATGTCGTGGCGGGTATACACGCCACGGGTAGAAGAGAAGAACTGTATGGATAAAATAGGTATTATTAATTTTTGCAGAAGAACTCACTCTAAACGATCGTTGCTACTTGCTTTCAGGTTTGGCCTTCAATCTCTCTAATTTTGTTTTGTTGAAAGAGAAAAGTTCGGATTGTGGGATGAGGCGGAATCCGACATGTTGACATTCCTAGATCCTAAATACCTAGCATCATGTTACCATTGCTGGGTTGGTGCTCGTGTTAATGAATATCTGGTTTTCTAGTGTGGCCATATTACAAGAATATATACAAGGGAAAATTACATTCAACCCTTCATTTTAAGTTTCAATTTTAAAAATTAAGTATAGATAATTTTTTTTTTTTAATCAGGTGTTAATTCGAATTTTTAAATAATAATAATAACAACAACAACAATAATAATAATAATAATAATAATAATAATAATAAATTAAATTAAACCTTCCAACCATACCGACATATTCCTCAAACCTAATTTCCTTAATATCAAATCCCCTCTCTTTTCACTCTCTCTTCACATATTATCCACATCATCTCAGGTAGTGTCAATACTGAATCTCTCCGGCGCCTCACTGTGCGTCTGCGCGCTAATCGCAGTCAAAAGGCCCTGCGCACAGATCACATTCTTTGTGACGACTTCCAGCATTTTGGTCTCCGCTTATGTCTCCACCTCGCGCGTTCCTGCACGAAGAACATTGATGGTGTGGTGTGGTCTCTAAGGTGTGTGTGCACGGTGCAATGCTATGGTTGTACGGCTACGTGAAGAATGTTGGTGGTGTGGCGTGGTGTGTGCGACAATGCAGTGCAATGCTATGTGTTGTGTGGCGCGATGGTTTGTACAATCTATAATAATAGTGTGTGGCATGGTGGTATTGTGCGTCGTGGTGGTGGTGTGCGGTTTGATGGTAGTTGTGCGCGGCTTAGTCCCAAATTATAGTCTGCAAAGATTCGAACAAACTTCATGACATCTAGAAATTAGGAGAAATGTTTTTCTAGTTTTTAGTTTGGTACTTTGACTTCACTTCTTCCTGAGAATCGAGTGCTTGCAAAAGTCTTATGATGTTTTCTGTGATTGGATGATTGTGTCATTGGTACTGCGGTGGACATGGTGATTGTGACAATGGACTGGTGGTGTTATTGAAGCGAGGCGGGTGTCGTGTCAGTAGCTGAACGATGGTAGTAAAGTTATCAGGTGGTTCGTTAGGGTGGGGATGGAGAATGCGAGTTGGGGTGAGTGCGCAGGGTGGGGATTGGGGTTGAAATGTTGTGACTAGAATACAGATTGGGACAGTCATAGATAATTGTGACCAATTATTAGTTACTCGTGATCAAAATATCAATTAAATGTGACTTGTGACAAATATGGAATGTGACCAATTATTAGGTAATTGTGACAAAAAATATTCACTAAGAGCATCTCCAATAGGCTATTTAAACTTAAAATACTCTTTATTTTATAGAGTCAATACTTAAAATGTCCCTCCACTAGACTCTCTATTGTATCCACTATATATTATTAAATACATTCAAAAAGTATCAATTCTCAATATTCTCATATTAACTTTCTTTATTATATATTTGATATCATTGATTATTTACTTTCAAAAAATAAATATTAACTAAAAATAAAGAAAGAGAATAAATATTTTTATGAAAAAGTAAAATAAAAAATTTGTTGGTGTTTCTCAAAAATTTGCTCTTTAAATATAAAGGGTCTATTGGAGATGCTCTAAACATGATAAAAAAAGAGTAAGTTGTGACAACTAAATAAATAAATAATATATGACTACTGAATAAATAATGTGACAAATTATGGATGATTGTGATCAATTATATTAGAGATTGTGATCAATTGTGACTTTGATCATTAGACAAGGACATGATGTGACATATAATGGTGTCAAATATGACTGTGTGAATGAATTCTGACCTTATTTTGTCAAACTGTGACTTTATGCGATCGAATTGTGATCGAACTGTGATTTTGTGTGACTAATTTTAACCTTAAGGGGAGGGAGGGACGGTGGGGTGGGGTGGGGTGGGGTGATGTGGGTTGAATTTTGCAACTAAATTTGTAATTATGATCGAACTACGACTTTTTGGGTGAGGTTGGTTTGGGTGGGGACGAGGCGTGGTGAGGTGAGGTAAGGTTATTGTAAAATTGTTACTAAAATGTGACTTTGTGTGACTAACTGTAACTTAGCGGGTAGATGTTGGGTGGGATGAAATTTGCGACTAAGTTTGTAATTGTGATCGAACATTGACTTTGTATAATCAATTATCACATTATGGGGTGGGGTGGACGGTAAATTTTGTGATCAATTTTGTAATGTGACTGATATGTGACCAACTATGACTTTACGAGTAGAAATTTACGATTAAATTTGTAATTATGACCGAAAATTGATTTTGTATGACTAACAGTGACTTGGTGGGGTGGGGTGGGTTTGGGTAGGGCGATAAAACTTGTGACTAAATTTGTAATTATGATCGAATTGTGAGTTTATGTGACCAACTGTGACTTAGGGCAAGGTGAGGTGAATTTTGAGGCTAAATTTATAATTGTGATCGAACTATGACTTTGTGTAACTAAATGTGACTTGATAGGGTAGGTAGGGTTGGTTGGGTGGGTGGGTGGGTGGGGTGGGGTGGGGGTCGGGATGTGAGGAGGTGGTGGGAGGACATGTTGTAACTTGTAATTATGTAATGTTTGTGCTTTTCTTATTTAATATTATATTAGCTTTAAAATTAAATATAGGATGTAATTATTTTTTTATCATATAACAATATTATTATTATTATTATTATTATTATTATTATTATTATTAAGCAAGCATCTGATTTAAAAGGTAAAAATAAAAAAATTGAGTTTAAAAAGTCATAGTTTTAGTTGTTTAGTTATGTACTTTTTGTAACGACCCTAGAATTTTGACATCATTAACAATCTATTATGACGTAATAAAAGTATTGATAAATTTTATTTGATTAAAGAAAGAAAAATAGAATTTTTATAAAAAGAGAAGTTATTATGTAAACAACATATTTAAGTGTCCATTTTCTCGAGACTTTTTCTAACACTTCCGGCCTCATTTGATTACATGTCATATATGTATTGATAAGTTCTCCAAGTGAACTTCGAGAATATGAAAACAATTTGTTATTTTGACCAACTTATAGCCCTCGTTGAATTTTGGAAGTTAGGACGATAAAAACGATTTACCCGAAAAATAGTTTGAGTGACCAACTTTGAAAGATCATAACTTCTTCATATCTCTCGCGTCGTAAATTGTGCATGAAAGTACGTCGTGAGTACTTCGAAACGATGCCAAGAACGCAAGATTTCGACGTCTTTTTGTATCTCGAATATGAGCTCCACTCACTCTACTCATGGACTGCACCACCAACAAAATAGACTTAGTCATTCAACCCTATGATGTGAGCTCCTACTTGCATGATAAGTTTCTTCCATCACTTGCTTTGTAAAGATGATTTTGTTTATTTTTTATTGTAAAACTAGCGTTACACCCTTTCGATGCACGTTTATTTATTACTCATATATATCGATTTTATATAGTAATATATGAAATTAATATATTTAATTAAAATGAGAAATGAAGGAAGATAATTAATTACAAAAATATATAATTACACATCCCTTAACTTTTTTTACTGTTCGTATATTTAGCGTTCTAGAAAATTTACGTTCAGAATTTTATTAAAATGAAAAGGTAAAAATAAATCGATGAACGTTCTAATTTTATTCTCTTTCATTTTCTATTTTTAAAGAAAAATATTTATGTGATACTGATAACTTTTTATTTTATTTTTTTACGAATTTAAAAAAAAAAATTATAATTGATTTTCATATGTTAACACGTGAAATGAATATTTAATAAAGAATGAGAAACGAAGAAAGACAATTATTTACAAAATAGTACAATAATACACATCTTAATTTTTTTTTACGGTTAGTATATTTACCGTTTCAAAAAATTTCTTTAGACATTGTAATTTAAATTGAATTGAAGCTTAAAGTGAGAGAATAAAATTACACTTGAATAGAATTTGTAATAAGTGAAAAAATAGATATATATATATATATACGCTTAGGATTTTATTAAAATGAAAATGAAAGAAAAATAGATCGATGAATGCTCCTATTTTATTCTCTTTCATTTTCTATTTTTGAAAAAAAAAATATTTATGTGTCATTGATAACAGTTTTATTTTTTATTTTTATTTTTACCAATTAGAAAAAAATTATAACTGATTTTAAAAAGGGAAGGCAGACCAAAAAATTTCGGAATGATTTGATCTTTGAAATGATTTTACTGACAATATACTTTTAGTTTAATATCAATATTATCTTGTATTAAACTTCTAGTTGAAATCTTCGATTTGACATCCATATTATATATTTTTTTCGACTTCAAAATAATATAATAATTATTAAAAAAATAATAATTAATACAAAAAATAGTTTATATATAGCATTAAAGAAATTAAATGATATAATTTAAAATGAATGAAATATTGAGTAAAATTAAAAAATATAAAAAAAATTTACATTTCATCTTTGAAAGGATTTTACGGAAAATATGTTATATGTTCTCACTTGTTATCTCGTATTAAACTTCTCGTTGAGATATTCGATTTGACATCCATATTACATATTTTTCTACTTAAATATAATAAAATAATTATCTAGTGAATAATAACTATTACAAAAAAAAAAAAAAAAAAAATAGTTTAAAAATTAAAATAAATTAAAATCTTGATGTCATCAATAGCATATTACGAATTCTAATGTTATGTATCATAATAATTACTAAAATATTTATTACATTATTTTACTTGCATATTATTTTTGTGCATAGATTTTCAGATTTAGAAAACCATTTTTGACGAGAAACTATGTGCGTATTATTTTTGAGATTGACTTTATTTTTATATATGTATAGATAGATAGATTATATATTTTTTGACTTAAATATAATAAAATAATTATCTAGTGAATAATAACTATTGCAAAACAAAAAAAGTTTATACATTAAAATAAATTAAAATTTTAAGATCATTAATAACATCGCATGAATTCTAATGTTATGTACCATAATAATTGATAAAATATTTATTACATTATTTTTTTTCATTAATTAAGTTTGTTTTGAAAGATTATTTAAAATTTCTAAATTTAGAAAGGAGTTTAGACGGGAAATTCAACTTTTCTTTTTTTGGCATGTATTATATTATTATAGATAGATAAGGTAAATATAAATGTTGTAAAACTCGATCCAGGTCAGGTTACCCTAAAACTCGTTTTGATCAAACCCGATCAATGACCCTGATTGACTCGGTAAACCCCGGTCGACCCGAAATCGAGTTGACCCCGATTTTCTTTTTTTTTTTAATTTATGATTTTTTATTATACTTTAAAATATTTTTATTATTATTTTAAAGAATTGGTCGACCTCGAGTTCGACCCTCTAATCCTTGATCTTGAGGTGTCAAGACAGACAAGCCGACCAGACCCGTGAAAACAAGTCCGGATCAACCCGGGACCGCGGGCCGACCCGTCCGGGTGGTTCACGGGTTAAGAAGTTGTGAACCACGATTTTCGAGGGTCAAACCTTAGCTAGCCGCGGTTAACCCACTCACTCGTGAAAGAAATATATTTTTTTTTATTAAATATGATACCATTGAAAATCTCCATTCTTCTACAAACTCTAATAAAACTTTTAAAACTAAATCTTTTTTTTCTCCTTAATAGCTAAAAAATGTAATATTCTTTGATAATAGTAATTAGAATTACATTTAGCATTTAATTGTTATTTGTTTATGTTTTATTTAAATTTACATATTTAGAAGTAATTCATGTAACATAAAATTTAAATTTAAATTCTATGTAAATATTTTATGATATAAATATAAATGTATCATTTTAATCATTTTGTATTCAAAAATTTGACAAAAAAAAATTGCTATAAATATGAAAAAATATATATTTTTATTCATACCGATCAAATCAGAACGAACCGCGACCGGCATGGACTCAACCCCGATGGGCCAGCGAGCAGACCTTAGTTGTAGTTCGAAATTTGTGAGCTAACCCAGAACAAGCCCGGAACTCGCAATTGGCGGGCTTTTTTTCAAGCGAACCGTTACCGAACTTTTATGTGACGGGTCGACCCGCCCCGGACCACCAAGATTGATACCTCTACCTTGACCCCAGTCCCTTAACCGGGTCAATGGCCAGGCCGAGTTTGAAAATTATAGAATTCAAGATTAGGATCATGTTTCTTAAATTGTTAAGATTAAGACATGTTAATCTGATAACATGATCTTGAAACTCTAAAGGAAACTCTACTCAATAAGTAAATAAAATCAAGAAGAATTCTCTAGAAAATAAGTCTAGAAACGCAGAAATTCCTGCAAGTATCGATACATTAAGAACATGTATCGATACATATATCGATACCTCAAGAAAAACATCATATTTTAATATGTGACAGCATATATCAATACATGGATAGCATGCAGAAGTAAGGGCCGAACCGAATGGCATCCTTTCTTGTGGTTCGTAAGTAAAGGCAAACTGAATCATTCTTTACTAGTTTTGCTGAAACTAAGGTGGTTGTCATTTTTCAAGAGCACAGTGCAATACCTCCAAAACTGACTGAAATTTGATTGTATTACAATCTAAAAGATGATGTCCATCCCCTAAAAATTGCATTGCCAATAGATGTTCGATAACAAGAGTTTAACTGTTCAACTGGAACACATAGGTTTGGATTCACTAATGTGAAAGTGCCGCGGAGAATAAAATACAACAAATTGCAGTAACTGAAATCTGGCAAAATGGAGTCGAGGGTGTCTGAAATTGTAATATTCTACCTAGTGAGTAAACAAATCTGAAACAGTCCGATTGAGAATAATCAGAGAGTAAAAAACACACCTTGGACCTAGAAATGGCATACTAATCGGCTCCCAATGAGGTGAAATCTTTCTGCACAATCTGTCGATCAAAAAAGTCGTCATCAATGTAGTTGGATTAACAGCATCAGCACAGAGATGACAATTGAATATATATTACCATTAAACATGAATTGCATAAAGATGTGGACATTATAGTTCGTATGTTTACTGTTCTAGAAAAAAATTTTAAACATTATAATTTAAATTTAATTAAAGCTTAAAGTGAGAAAACAAAATCACATTTAAAGAATTTGTAATAAGTGAAAAAATAGAAAAAATAGATCGATGATTTTCTACTTTTAAAGAAAATTTTTTTTTACTAATTTAAAAAAAAGAATTGTAATTGATTTCAAAAAACTTTGGGAAGATTTGATCTTTGAAACGATTTTACGAACAATATATTTTCAGTTTACTCTCACTTGTTATCTTGTATTAAGCTTTTAGTTGAGATCTTCGATTTGACTCACATATTTCATATTTTTTCAATTTCAAAATTATAAAATAATTATAAAAAGAATAATATAATTAATACAGAAAATAATTTATAGATAGTATTATAGAATTTAAATGATATAATTTAAAATGAATGAGATATTAAAAAATATAAAAACTTTTACATTTGATCTTCGTGACGATTTTGCGGGTAATATGTTTACAGTTTATTCTCACTTGTTAGCTATATTAAACTTCTCGGTGAGATCTTCGATTTGACACCCATATTACATATTTTTCAACTTAGCCTCTATTCGGTAAACCCTTGTTTTTGGGGTTTTTTTAAAACCAATTTTTAAACTACACAATTCCTCAAATCAATCTCCAACCCTACACATTTTCTCTTTAATTTTTAACCATCCATCTACCTAAAAACAACAAAAAAACTATTTTTTTCCCTTCAAAGCCGCCAGACAGTGGCTTAAATATAATAAATAATTATCAAGTGAATAATAACTATTACAAAACCAAAAAATAATTTATACATTAAAATAAATTAAATTCTTAATATGATTAATAGCACAGCACAAATTATAATGTTATGTACCATAATAATTGCTAAAATATTTATTACATATTTTTTATTTTTTTTTGCATATTATTATTATTTTTTTATATATAAATTTTCAGATTTAAAAAGTCATTTTGGACAGAAAACTATGCGCATATTATTTTTGACATGAACTTTATTTATATATATATATATATATAAATAGATAGATGATTGTTGGAGATCATTGCAACATAAATGCATGTTTAGTTTAGGTTTAGCGCACAGAAGTTTTTTTTTTTTGAAAAGTAATGCACACAGAAGTATTTAACTGCTCTTTTACGATTAAAAAAAAATGTATTTAACTGCTCTCTCTTTCTTAATACAGTTCACAACTGTCCAATCCTCCCTGTCAACACACTATTAAAGTTGGATTCTAGTTCTAATCGTAAAAGCCTAGCATGGAATACATACACCCAAAAGCAGACGCTCCAATTCTCCTACCCGCATACCCTCTAGCGGCAATTCCAATGGCTGCAGCATTAGCTACAGTCTTTTGACTTTATTTTTTTTCCTTTATGTTTGTAACGTTACACGACTATTTTTTTTTTTTTTTGAAGTTTGGAATTTTTTTTTCTTTCTTTCGTTTTGTTACGTTTCACATATTATCGAGTTAAAAAATACGAATTTAATTGCAAAGGAATGATACCTTAAATTGTGAACAAGTTCTTTTATCATGACCTGTTTCTAGAGCAATGTCCACACTATCGTTGTGATTTCT
This sequence comes from Ligustrum vulgare, assembly GCA_963555705.1. Classification (NCBI taxonomy): domain Eukaryota; kingdom Viridiplantae; phylum Streptophyta; class Magnoliopsida; order Lamiales; family Oleaceae; genus Ligustrum; species Ligustrum vulgare. The sequence continues at coordinate 35,373,469 of OY743186.1, read as the reverse complement.
TTTATCATGACCTGTTTCTAGAGCAATGTCCACACTATCGTTGTGATTGGTTCATACCTTTCTCTTTGGCAGATTTCAAGCGTTTTCCACATCCTTTATTCCTTACGGATTGTGGATCCATTATTATACCAGTGGCATCGCGAGACCTCCCCCTAGCCTCAAAGCGTGGAGGAATGCTCCCTTCAATCTCGTTGTTATCCCTGACCGTGATTTTCATTTCTCTTATTCCTTTGAGTACATAATTACTTAAAACCCGCGTTAATGACACATCCTCAATCGTGAGACTGCCCCAGTGAATGTCTCCATGGGGGGTCAAACACAGGATTCAATTTCATATTCTTCGTCCATGCGAAGAATGTGACGACATAGATAACCGCAAACTCGAACATGCAACTATTGACAATTGTAATCCCCACCTGACGTAAATTGAACTGCATAAATTGTTTTGATGTAAATCTGGGACATTTGCAATTTCATATTGACCCCCGTAATCATTCGTAGGCGTTGGTACAAATCTGTATGAATTGCCATGAGTTTCCTCATGTCTTTGGTGATCAACTGTTCTCATAAATCTAGAATGAAATTCGTCAGCCCATTTCGCCTATCCACATTACGCTTAAAGAAAGCGCGTTTGCTCTCGATACGTTGGCTATTATACATTCTCGCTACAAATATATGTTTCACGTAAGTCGGCATCCACTTTTGTCTAATTTCGTAAATAATTAGCAACCACTCATTGGAACCCAAACTAGTGTTGCTATGCATAAGGACTGCCCAACATTGCTCAAACTCATATGTTGTCTCGGAATGTCAAATTAACCGACCATAGCTTTTCAGGAAACTTGTACATGATGTGCCACAAATAGAGAGTCGATGGAATGTTGTAGGAAAAATACTTCTAACTACTCGACCAATAGCTTGATCAGTGATAATTACTTTCGGGACTACATGTGTTGGCATCGCCACGAACTCTGAAAATAACCACTCAAACGACTCAATCATCTCATCTCTTAGAAAGTTACATCCAAATAATATTGTTTGCCAATGATGGTAATTGACTCTTACAGAGGAAGAAAAATCATTGAGTACTTGTTCGTGTTATAGGTAGTATTGAACACAACATCATATACCTAAAAAAGTGTGAAAACGCCATTCTCAAGCTCATGTGAGAAATTAAAATTGTCATCCCTTCATTTTCCATACACCAAATGTTGTACGAAAGACTCCTCATCACGTCCAATAAGTTCCATACGCTTATCTCTTTGATGATTTCTTATCTCTCAGAGTATGACTCAGAGATGATGGACCACTAGACTCAATCTCAAAAAAAAAGGACAACCAGACTTGATCTCAAAAAAACGCATCTGCTGCCAAGTTGGAATATTTCTCAGAGCAAACTATTCGATCAATGATTTTTTTATAGCAGAGACATTACAATGAGAGCGTAGCAAATGGTCTTTGCTTGGTGTAGTGAGGGGATGATTGTCAGGTTCAACGAAATGGCTAACTTGCCACGTATCGCCCGAACGATTTACGACTAACACCTTAGCCTCACATAAAGACCGGGTGTGATCTCTACTGCGTTCTCCAGACCTCTATTTGGAGTACTTAATTTCGTTATACCGCTTTTTATCTATTTTTCCCTACTTTTAACATGTGAAAATCTTCCAATAAAACTCATTGGTGCCTTTTCTTTGGTTCGAATTATGAATGCGAGTGTTAAACCCGACTCCTTTGCATGTGCATTGTAAAAATTAAAAGCATCTTCTGCTAATTCGAATTCTTGGCAACCGACTAGAATAAAAATTTCGAATACTTGCGGCACAAATATATTATTATTCATTTCCATCACTGCATTAATAAATGAAAATAAATTAGCAAAAATGCATATTTGCAATAAAAACATTTGAGAAATTTACATTTAAAAAAAATATTAAAAAACATCTTACCCAACACAAAAATGCATATTTGCAATAAAAACATTTGAGAAAATTACAATTTAAAAAAAAAAATTAATAACAAAATAAACAACTTACCCAACTCAAATATGTAGTAATCCTTAAAATCCCCTCTAACGGGTAGGCGAACAGGAGGGGCCCCTCCAGCGACGGTTCCAACATGGCTACGGCAAAAGCTACAGCCTTCTGACCTTTTTATTTTTTATTTTTATTCTATTTTATTTACTTTGTCTGCATAATTCTATAAGTGCAACGTTCAAATTGTAACGTTAATAATCCAACGTTTAAAAAAAAAGGGTCATTTTTTCTTCTATATAAACTAAAAAAATTCAAATCATTGTTTATAACATCATTGCACAAGATTACAATATCTTTTCTTCTATTTAAAAAATAAAGAAGAGTAGAGTATGCATACTAAGAAGCAATTTCAACAAGTGTGAATTAAAAAAAAAAGTTTATTTTGTTTTCAATATTGTCTACATTTAAATTTCTCAAATGTTTCTATTTCAAATATGCATTTTTGCTAATTTATTTTCATTTATTAATACAGTGATGGAAATTAATGATAATATATTTGTGCCTCAAGTATCCGGAATTTTTATTCCAATCGTTGGCCAAGAATTCGAATCAGCAGAAGATGCTTTTAATTTTTACAACGCTTATGCAAAGGAGGCGGGTTTCAACACTCGCATTCATAATTTGAAGCTAAAAAAAGGGCACAAATGAGCTTTACTTGAAGATTTTTACATGTTCGAAGCATTGGAAAACAGATGAAAATACTAGAACAAGATTAAGTACTCCAAACAAAGGTCAGGAGAACGCAATCGAGACCACACCCAGTCTATGTGCGAGGCTAAGTTATCAATCGTAAATCATTCAGGTGATACGTGGCAAGTTAGTCATTTCGTTGAACCTCACAATCATCCCCTCATTATACCAAGCAAAGTTCACTTACTACGTTCACATCGTAATGTCTCTGTTTCAAAAAAATCATTCATCGAACAATTTGCTCAGGCAATTATTTCGATTTGGCTGCAGATGCGTTTATTTGAGATTAAGTCTGGTGGTCCATCATCTCTGGGTCACACTGAGAGAGAGTTAAGAAATCATCAAAGAGATAAGCGCATGGAACTTATTGGACGTGACGCGGAGTCTTTCGTACAACATATGGCGCATAAAAAATGAAGGGACTACAATTTTTCTTTCTCGCGTGAGCTTGAGAATAGAGTTTTCACACGTTTTTGGGCAGATTCTATTTCAAAAAACAATTACGCATTTTTTCGGTGATGTGTTCGACACTACCTACAACACGAACAAGTACTCAATGATTTTTGCTCCTTTTGTAAGAGTCAATCACCACAGGCAAACAATATTATTTGAATGTGGCTTAAGCGACGAGAGGATTGAGTCGTTCGAGTGGTTATTTTCAGAATTCGTGAAAGCGATGCCAATACATGTAGCCCCGAAAGTAATTATCACTAATCAAGATCAAGCTATTAGTCGAGCAGTTAGAAGTATTTTCCCTACAACAATCCATCGACTCTATTTGTGGCACATCACATACAAGTTTTCTAAAAAGCTAGGACCGGTTCTTTACAATGCACATGGTTGGGATTTGAAGCACATCATTTGGCATTCCGAGAAGGCACGAGAGTTTGAGCAAAATTGGGCAGTTCTTATGCATAACAATAGTTTGGATTCCAACGAGTGGTTGCCAACTATTTACAAAATTAGACAAAAGTAGTTGTCGACTTACGTGAAACATATATTTCCTGCGGGAATGTATAGTAGTCAACATATCGAGAGCAACCACGCTTTCTTTAATCGTTATGTGGATAGACGAAATGGGTTGATGGATTTCATTTCCAGATTTATGGGAGTGGTTGATCACCAAAGACATGAGGAACCCATGTGTCATGCAGTGAAAATGCTTATATCCCCATTCGGTTAGGCAAGTTGGGAACAGCTAGGCGGTTGGCCTATTTTACCATGAAATGCTCTAATGATATGATCATATTACAGGTATTTCCCTTACATCATACACATCCGCATGCATGTGTGCCGGTTGTTTTGCCTTGTCGGCCAAAGAATGAGAGGTAAGCTACCTAAATGCGAGAAACCTCGGGAGCTAAACCTGTTATCCGTGAAAATTGGTATGAGAACAGGATCACTTGAATGCGTTGTTGGTCTTATGGAGATCAATGACATGAATTCTCGCGGAGAAAAGATTTTGGGACACGGATCGTGTTGGCAAGCATACAGAACACGAAGAAGGAAGCTATGGGGAAGATGGGTGTGTTGGGCAGCATTGCGCGATTGCTTTTGAGAGAGTTTTGTGGAGCGCATTTTTCAAGGCCTACGAGAATGTAGTAGGTATGTGCTTCGACATGTGCTGGAGGGGCTGCGGCTGAAGGCCGTCCACCGAAGAACTACTGCTTATGGGGGCAAATGGTGAATGTTGGTATCAGAGGCGATATTTACAAATTACTGCGAGCAAGTTTGTGAGTACCACCGTGTGAATGCTCGTCCATAAGGGGATGGTGACGTTTAATTCTGCAATTGAGGAGTGCGTGTTGATGCGAAACTCACTCCTCCGCTACGAGGACGTAAGCGGATTCGAATGGGGGAAAATGTCATGCAGTGAAAATGCTTATCTCCCCATTCGGTTCGGAAAGTCGGCAACAGTTAGACGGTTGTCCTATTTTACCATGAAGTACTATAATGATATGATCATATTGCAGGTATTTCTCTTACACCCTACCCATCAGCGTGCGTTTGCGCCAGTTGTTTTGCCTTGCTGGCCAATGAATGAGAGGTAAGCTACCTATAGGCAAGAAACCTCGGGAGCTAAACCTGCAATCCGTGAAACTATGGAAACTCATACAGATTTGTACCAACACCCACAAATGATTACGGGGGTCGATATTGAATTGCAAATGTCTCAAGTTTACACCAAAGCAATTTTTAGACTCTTCCAGGAAGAACTCATTCAAAGTATGCACTACGTTACAATGAGGAGATCAAGCAATTTATGCAGTTCAACGTACAATGTCAGGTAGGGATTACAATCGTCAAATGGACGTTGTTTACCATACTCAAATGGAATTCATAACTTGTAGTTACATGTTCGAGTTTGCCGGCTATCCACGTCACATTCTTCGCATGTTGAGCAAAAAATAAATAATGCTTCTGTCCCAAATGTACATTATGTCCAGATGGACGAAGAATGCAAAAGCGAATCATGTGTTGACCCCGTAGAGACATTCATCGAAGAAGTCTCAGTTGTTTCACGACTTCGCACTTTGAAAGATGAGTCTAATGACATCATCGAAGAGGCGTCATTAACGCATATTTCAAGCAATTATGTACTCAAAGGAATGAGAGAAATGAAAATCGCAGTCCGGGAGAATGAGACTGAGGAGAGCATTCTAATCTAGTCACACCAAGGCACGTGATATAAACGTCGAAGACAGTACATACTACTCACAATTTCACTACTGTCAAGCAGAAACGACGGGATTCCAAAATTATGAGTTCGCGGGTAATGAGGAAGACGGTGAAGAGAACTACGATTTAAGTGACAATTAATTTAATGTTATTCAATTGTAGTGCGTTAGTTATTGTCAAATTTACGATGAATTTCACGTTATAACGTGATGACTTTGTATTTTTTTTAAAAAATAAGATGAAGTTACATTATAATAAAGGCATTCTATCTTTATATTACATACGATTTTTGGAATTACTTAAATTACTTTTTCAATTTTTCAACGAATAAAACTCAAAACAAAATATAAAAGGAGACCTCATAAAAAAACGAAACCAAAAAAAAAAAAAGCAAACTTATATATCAAAATCTGTGAAACATAACAAACCGAAAAAAAAAAAAAAAAAAAAAAAAAAAAAAAAAACACCTTTGAAACGTAACAAACATAAAGAAGAAGAAAAAATTCCAAGCTCTAAAACAAAGTTGTGCAACGTTACAAACCTAAAGAAAGAAAAAAATAAAAATAAAGTCCAAAAAGGGCTGCAACCATTGGAATTGCCACTGGAGGGTAGGCGGTAGGAGAACAGGAGGCCAAAAGCATATACACAAAGAAAGTAAAGCCGGAAATAAGGATGTGGAGCCGGAAATGGTCACTATTTCCTAGAATGAGGCTAGAAGCCAAAAGCAACAGCCCCATTAATGTCACCTGTCAAACCATTAAGCCACTATAAATATGGTTTGAATAATTAAAAATGTCATCAATATTGAAGAATCAATTTATCAGAAGGCTTAAGCGTCTCCTCCCCTCACCCCCCACTCCTCAAATCAAAAGAAAAAATAAACATTAAGGCATAAAAATTGAAAATTTACCCATTCGAGAACATTCTCAGTGCAGACTCCAATAATAATTATACCCATGATTTGAAAAGGCGAGAACGGGTACTAAGGCATTTTCGAGACATTTTGAGATATAAGCCTCAACGTGTACAAAAAAAAAAAAAAATAGCAAAAATATAGAAATATATTAAAAAAAAAAAAAAAGCAATAACATAAACAAAATGTTAAATCTTTAAAACAACAAAATTACTTAAAGTAGCAATAAAGTGAAATGGCAACTCAAATAAGACAAAGTATCTATAGATTATTTTCCCCTTTTGTTTTATGATGATGAGTTTGAATTGTTTACTTTTATTTATAACAAATCATATAACATATTAAGCTTAAATATCTTAAGGACCAGATTAAATTAGCAAAGTAGATTATGTGAACTTTTAGATTTTAAAAAGAGAGCCAAGTTAATTAATGAGGCGTATGCCTTGAGGTTTAAGCCTCAATCAGTCGAGGCTTAAGCATCACATAGCCCCTAACAAATACGGGTATTGGGGCATTTTCCCATTGCCTCAACCTGAGTCGGGCCTCAAGGAGCTGAGAACTGAGGCGGGTCGTTTTTAAAACCATGATTATACCTGAGAAACATATTCTTTTATTCTATCGCCAAGTGCTCCATCTAGAGCCCTCTCAGCAAGCTCATAATATAAAGTACTGCCTTCGGGACCATTAACTTTTTCTTTCTGCAAATATCTATAAAACAATAAAAAGCCAAAGGTCAGGATATATAATATCAAATCAAATCTAGTCATTTTGAACAAGCAAAGCATAGACAGGAAATCACAACAGGGAATAACCCTAACCTTTGTTGGACAAGCCCTTCTAATGTCAGTTTAAGGTTTCCAAAAATTGGATGGCTTTCCTCATTTTCATACAATCCTAACCGCCTCAAATGATGCCAAAGATTTTCTGCACGAGTTGAAGACCACGAGAAAGCCAGAGATACCAGGTAAGAATTAAAAAAATATTAAAAAACAACTGAAAAGAAAAGAAAAATCTGTTTATGTTGAAGCTAGCTACGTAAGAGTAAGAATTACTGAAGATAAAAAGTTGAAAACCATACCTTCTGTGATTTTGCCTCCGGCCACGTGAATAATACTAATAACAACAAAAGTAAAACCAGATACTTGTGATTTATCTGCATCCTCGACATACTTTCTGTAGGCATCAGCAGGCAGCTGACTTATTATTATATATGATTTTGCATCAGCAATGGCTGTCCATCAAGAAAACAAATTGAAGAAATTTATATAACAAATTATAAAGCTGCTAAAGTCAATTTATATAGACAACACAGTCAACACTTCACGGTAGAATGCACATTCCCTTGATTAAATCATGGTATTAAAGGATTAGTAATTGAGTGTAATATAGACAGTGCACAGCATACAACAACTGGAAGGATGTAACTGTTTAAGCATTTTCATGTATAAAAGCCTCATTTATACATTCAGATGAATATCTTCCCACTTTTCCAATCTATGTATTAAAATCATTTCACTCCATTCTGTACCAACGCCAGAGATTAGAAAAGAAAAATGCAAAGCAAAGAGAAAGTTTCAATTTTTTCTCCCATTTCTTCAATAACATCAACAATGTTGGAGAACTTTAGAATTCACTACCATTTAGCTTAAGCTTTAATAGAATAAAGAGGTGAGTGTTTCGAATTCCTTCAATTTTTCTTTCTTCTGTCCTTCTCTTAACCAAATTCAAGATCCAAGGAACATTAGAACTGTACTTCTCAGACATCCATATGCACGAAATCTTCCAAACAACTACCCATAACAAATGAGCAAAATAATTCAGAGTTTCTACAGTCAAAATAACCAGAGTTTCCAACCAACAGTCATCTTCTACTCATTTTCCTTCTATATTCCTATGCTCCTCACCATGTTCAAGATTCAAACAAATCTTAGTAAAAAGGACACGATAATCGTGAATTTAAATGCGTTTGAATAGCAAAATTGCGTCACATTCTAGAATCACTTTGTAAAATGCTTACATTGTTGTGATTGGGATGTGCGGCTATGATGAGATGAAGTGGAGACCCGGGACCGTTGGAGTTCCCTCATTTCGTACCCAAAAATCGAGGAGAGTTTAGCCTTTGCTTCATTGATCACAAAAGCTGGCAGATTTCTCTGCCTATAGTTCTTACCAGTAATCAATTGAGTTAATTCTTCCCTTTTAATTGGGCACCCTGAATTTTGCTCCGTCTTGAATAGTATGTAGCGGATTACTTCCCCAACTAGCTTGTCCTTTTCCTGCACCAAAAATATATGACACAAATACACAAACGAAAGCGTTTACAAAATTCCTACACACGAACAGAAAATGCAACTAACCTGTTCTGAAATGTCGAATTCAGAGAAGTCTTCAGGAACGATGGACATTCTGAAGAATGAGAAAAATCTGAACCCTAATTTTTCCCAATTTGTTTTGAAAGGCAGGGATGTTATTCGTACATTTTGTACTATAAGCGGATCTCTGTTCGGCAAATTAGCGTCAGAATTTATTTTGATTTTTGATATTTTTTTAGATAAAATATAGGCAAAATATATTATCACTATAATTTATTTATACTAAATATACTACATTGTTGTAAATATTATATTAGTGAATGACAGTTATACTCCTAAAATTCTAGGTATTATTACCTTATGTATCTCTTATTCCCCCATATACATGGGAACTTTGATTCATAATAATACACAAGTTTATTTGTCTCTTTATTTTCTTCTCTCTTTCTCTCTATTTTATAACACGTTATCAGCACGAGTTTCTACCAAATTGAGTTAAAATTTTCTTTTTCAAAATCCTATATATCAAAATATTAGTTAGATGGTAAAATCATATGCACCGAAATTAATTTGGTGACATATGAATTTTTTTTTATTACTATTCAATTGCAATTCACATCTATTCATTACGATGTTATTCATTAGCAATTGCGGCTCATAAATCTGAATCTGATTTTCTTCAACCAATTCGACAGATTTTGATCTTTATATTGATAATTCATTATATTGTTGCTCCTGAAGTAGCACAACAGTATATATTAATATTCCAGAAGAATATTAATTATAGATTTGTCCATTACAAATTTATTTATGATATTAATTCATTCGTTGTTGCTCCTGAAGTAGCACAACATTATATTAATATTCTAGAAGAATATTAATCATAGATTTGTGTCTATCTATTACAAATATTTGTTGTTGCTCCTGAATTAGCACAACATATAATTCAGATGAATATTATTTGCTCCTGAAGAGCATACATTGTAATTTTCAATATTCTAGAAGAATATTGACATTTTATTCTTGAATAATAGTAATTTTAGATCTATAATTATTTCAGAAGAATAATTCGTTATTGCTCTTGAAGTAACGTAATAAATAATTAATATTTCAGAAGAATATTAAATTATTAATCGTAAAATTGTCTATTATAAATAATTTGTTGTTACTCGTGAAGTAGTACGACATTAAAATTAATATCCTAGAAGGATGTTATTTGCTCCTAAAGAGCATGAATTATAATTTTCAATATTCTAGAAGAATATTGATTTATTATTTCTTTTGGAAGAATCGAAATAAATTCGTTAAAGTATACCTTGTTCTAGAAAATTATTATTGTTATTATTTTTTGCTCTTTCAATTTTGTCATTGGAAATCACTACGTTATTTTGAATTCTCAAATATATTATTAGATTTGATTCTACTGTATATTAGTTATAATTTTTATATATGGAATTTACGTGCATGTTTAGTATCTTTTGTATATTGGTAAAAGATTTAGCAAATAAAAGATTTAGTCAATTTTGTTAACTTCTATATATGGAGATTCTTTTTCCTGATATATGTTTGGTAATTCATTTTTATATATAAATTCATATTATGTTTATATGGTAATTAATATTTTTTAAGATGATTAAATATTTGTAGATGGTCATTCATAAAATCTAATTTAATAATGTATCATGTTGTTACTCACGAAGTAGGACAACAATAGTAGTATTCTAGAAGAATATTACTTGCTTGTCATGAGCAGTATATTACAATTTCAATATTCCAGAAGAATATTGATCCAAAGCTTTTGAAGAATCATAATTTAAAATATATTTTAAACGAATATGGTGTTGGTGTTCTCGAATAAACACAACCCACGTTAGATAAATATTTCAGAAAATATTTTAACTTCACTCGTGTAGAGCACAAATATTGTTAGCTTGAAAGGAAGAATTAATCATTAATATCAATATTCCAGAAGAATATTGACTTATTATTCTTGAAGAATTGCAATTTTAGCAATATAATTATTCCAGAAAAATAATTTGTTATTTTGCTCCCAAATAGCACAATAGATATTAATTATTGTTATAATTGAATGAGATTCGAATCAATATTCCAGAAGAATATTGCGTTATTGCTACGTTTCAATATTCTAGAATAATATTATTTTATTGCTTATGTGATAAATATTGCATTCTTTTTCTCAAAGAAATTCGAATTTATTAATAATCCAGAAGATTATTATGATGTAGAATAATATATTGTTGTGATGATTCCTAAAGAATCATAATTTTATCTCATATGAAATATAATAATGGAATATAATTTGCTCCCGAAGAGCCCAATATTATGAGATATGTTATTAATTTGATATTCTGAAAAAGTATTTTGTTGTTACTCATGAAGAATAACAACTTTATTTTATGATAAACATTCAATTTATTATTTTACTTGTTCACGAATAACATAGTTTCTTTTTCTGCTCAAAGTAAAAATTAGTATTCTATTAACTTTGAATTTTCATAGAAAGTGGTATAATTGTTCGATCTTGTTATATCGTTTTGATTATATCAACTTACAATAAATATTTGTTCGAATGTATGTTTTACATTCAATATTATAGTACAATATTCCAGAAGAATATTGTATCACTATTCTAGAAAAAGAAACAGTCTAAATCAATATTCCAGAAGAATATTGATCTAAATGGACATTCCAGCAGAATATTGCAGCATTAGAAATATCTCATTTGAGTTATTTAATAAAATATTTCAAAAGAATATTTCATTTTTGCTCTTGAAGAAGCAATACGTTGTTACTCCCGAAGAAGCACAACATTTATAAAATAATATTATCCGCTTTTGAAGAATATGATATTATAATTTCAATATTTCAAAAAAATATTGACATATTGATTTTGAATGAGCAATAAAAAGGTGCTTTCGAAGTAGCATATGTTTCGAAGAATATATCATTTAAGTTCATATTTATCCCTAAAGGAAAACATATAACTAATGTCATAAGAACATTGATTAGTTTGACTACTTGAATAATATATGATTATATAATGTTTAATCATTGAATTATATATTATATTGAACCAGAAATTCAATTTGATTTTATTATTTTGCATGACCAGTTGGACCATCACTGAATCAATAATGATGAGAAATTAAAATGGATATTTAATGAAGAATTAGAAGATTCTTTAATTCAATCATATATGATGTTTGTTCTCTTTCATGAAATTTCTTGACTGTCACTAATTAAAATAGAGATTAAATTTCCTATATTTCTGAAAAATAATTAGGGTGATAAATGGACCACCATCATCCTCCACGTTGATCATATAAATATTATTTGTATCTAATAGATTTGATACATGTACTAGATGATTGCATGGTGTTCGCAACCTGAAGCTTGCGAAATTATTGCTCAAATTATGAATTATGAGCAAATTTTTTTTTTCATATTATATAGTCAAGAATGTGTCTTGATAATGCTAGTGAACATGAATCTCAATATTTTAATAAGTGTTAGTTGGGATATCGATAAATTGTTTAACATTTTTACTTGTTAAACGCCTCCAATTAATTTAATTGAGAACAAAATACTTCTCTTTTTATTTAGAGAATTCTATTACGCATCATACCAACATCATAGTTCTCTCTATTATAATTGGCTTATGGTTAGAGCCTAATTTTTCCATATAATTTTTTAATAGTGCAATTGATCCACCACAATGCACTGATATGGGAAATAAAGAATGTTGAGAAAAATGCGTGTTTGAACATATATCCCAAATTGGTGATATTTTACAACGTCGAAAAAAAATGATTGCCAATTTGATTGGACAATTTTCTCAACATTAGGGGAGAATATCTTAAAATCAAACAAATGCATCATATTATGTTATATATATCCTCGCGATTAATAATACGAACCAGAAGTTCAATTGAAAATATGAACAAAACGGTCAAAGATAACATAATTACAAGATGCATAAGAGATTAATAAAAGCTCATGCTCTATCTTATATTGATATGTAGCACGCTTGAAGCGTAGCAATATTTTATTCGAATAAAGATCCCCAAATAAATAAAAATAGAGCAAATGATTATAATGGTCTTATTGATGAGGCATATACTCGTGAGAGAGTATTTATTGACATAATTAATTGTAAATCTTCAGAAAATGTTCAAGTACTTGAAATATTGAAAATTGAGATCTCTATAGTTATGTCTTGTGGGGGAAAGAAATCAAATTGAGATGATAATTGTGTCAACACACTTTTTAAAGTACTTATGCAAAAGCACATTGCGAAGCTAGATGCATCATAATTTGAATGATAGCGATGATAATAAAAGAAAATATGTCGAAGAAAACCAACATAAAAATAGTTGGCAAAAGTATGCATTCAGGTTAAATTAAACTTATTACAAAACCTGAAGTTTTGGGACCTGAAGTCGAAATACATAAAAGTGTAAAGCCAGTAAAATACCTATAGGTATAGTCGTAATATATGACTTGTTGCGCAACAAATGTTTCAAAGATCTGGCATAGATACAATATTTTATTTGCCGGAAAATGCATAATAAGTGCCTATAAATATATGATTATTAGAAATGTATATAATGAAAAATGATTTACTCTGATTACTAGCTTGCGCTCTTTGATGTACCAATGAGTGATATCAAAATGTATGATGATCAACTCGGTACGTTGGGAGTATTATTTGAAGTACAAATGAGTGAGATTAAAAAGGGTTATCAAGACCTTGGTACTTTGGAATTGCGGTGAAATAATTAGAGAATATCTATTTGAAATATAGGAATCGTTACCTATCTAAAGTTTCATGACTTAAATTTGGTGGTAGCAATTTGACAATTGCAATGTGAAACATATATTATGCCTGAAGCATACAATATAATCCTCTAAGAATTAAAAATATTTGAAATATATAGTTCAAGTTTTTAAGAAACTTGTTTGATCAAAGTATACAAATACTTTGCGATCTGAATATTTAATATGCCTTGAAAAGATTCAATTTGTAATTGAATGTGATTGTCGTATAAAATTATATTTGAAAATTCAGGCAATTGATTTTCAAGATACAAATTAATGGTTAATTATTCACCTGAAGTGAATAAGTTAATTGTTTATTGAAGTGAATAAGTCACTTCAAAATTTTAGAACTGCATTAAATGCATTGATAATATTGATTATAGAACATGACTCGATGCAGCATGTTCAAATAATTAGAAATATTTTATAGTTCTTCAAGTAAAAGGAATAATTGAATTTATATTCGAAGAACGAATAATACAAGATATGCACCATTTATATATGCTTGGTAAACATATTCGATATTGCACCGATTTACAGTTGAAATAATTAAATGCAGTATCAATATAATTGTAATGTTTCAATGAGGGGGAGCTAATATACGCTACACTCTTTTTTCCTTAGTCGAGGTTTTGTCCCACGAGGTTTTCCTGGCAAGGTTTTTAATGAGATAGTTGTCATCAATATTTATTCATATACTCTCCTATACGAAACTCCTGAAGAGATCAAGATATGAATGATTCAATAGAGATTGAATCAGGGGGAGTAACTATATGGATGATTCAATACATATTAAATCAGGGGGAGTAGTTGTATTCTTTTTCCTTCGTTCAGATTTTTTCCCACTGGATTTTTCTGACAAGGTTTTAAGGAGGCAGCATCAAAATACTTCAGAATTTCAACAAATCTACTCAAGTGACAATGAAGCTGATTTATCTACAAAAGCACTATCAATATCTACATTCAAGGAACCAGTTCACAAGATTGAGATACATCAACTCGATGATTTATAGAGATCAACGCTATGGGGGAGTAGCTGTACTCTTTTTCCTTAGCCAAGGTTTTGTCCCATTGAGTTTTCCTGGCGAGGTTTTAATAAGGCAGCATTTATCTTAATACTCAAAGAATAACTGTATTCTTTTTCCTTTGTTTGATATTTTTGTCCCATTAAGTTTTTACCAAACAAGGTTTTAACGAGGCAGATTTTTTGTAATATCATATATCATTCAAGGGGGAGTGTCGTAAATATTATATTAGTGAATGACAGTTGTACCCCTAAAACCCTAGGTATTAATACCTTATGTATCCCTTATTCCCTATATATATATGGGGGCTTTGATTTATAATAATATACAAGTTTATTTGCCTCTTTATTTTCTTCTCTCTTTCTCTCTATTTCATAACACACATTATATTTATACCACTAATAAAGTATATTATATTATTATTTATAAATACACTTAGCAACAAATACAAATATACCCTTTTAACTAATTCTAAAGATACAATGTGATAGAATTTGTATACCACAGTATTGTTTCTCTCAACCCTTAGCTTCTCCACTCACGATGTCTTCTCTTCTGGGTTTCTTAGTTTCAGGAAAATGATTGATTTCGAGTAGGATTACTTGTTATTCTACCTGTATTGTGTTTGGTTTCAACTTTTAATTTCCAATTGATGCCCGATTTGAGCTCAGTCGTCCGATTTCAATGAGGCCAGTAGTGGATTTTGGAGAACGTTCTGATGCTGCATCAAATCCATCATGGGACAAGAAGTGGGTGAAGCTCATCGAGCATCGGAATTATGTCAGTCATTGAAGCATCTGGAGAGGAACTCTCAGCTGTATCAGACTCAGAATATAAAGCCCCGCCCTCTTCTTTCTCTTCCACCTCCACTTCTTCTATTCGTTTCCATGGTGACTGAGGAGGAGAATCCAGAGAATCTAAATTTACCCTCTCAAATTCAAAAGAATATGCTTGTGACTTATCTTCATCTGATTCAAGATGTTCATCATTTGGAACAGGAGAAGACTGATTCTCCTCAAGTATCTCATTGACAAGTTTCTCCTTTCAATTCTCTCTCATGCTCTTTTTTCGAATCAGCCGACTCTCTTTGTTCTTGCTCAATTATATTATTTTGCCATGTTTGCCTATTTTTTGTTATATCAGTCTTATTCTTAGCTGGGATATTTTGTATGCTAGAATATTGCGTGCAACCAGGTTGTTCAGTTTCAGTTGTAGCACAATCGAGTTTGTTGACACTCGTTTTAGAAAAGCAAAGAAAAAAACAAAGATGAACAAAATGATTTAGAAACATAATACATATAGAAAAGAGAGAAGATTATTTTAAAGATAGTGGTGTACATAAAAAATAATGAAAAATATTAAAAGGATATTTATGTAATTTTATTTATGCCTATTTTTGTAAACAAAAAAAAAATACTAAAAAATGTAGTGTAGAAAATAAGTTTTGTGGAGGCAATATAGCCACCCTAAAATAAATGATTAAAAAATGTGTACGGTGAAAAAGTGATTTTAAAAAATGTGTATGATTAAGGCTCCGCTCGGCGGTCATAATAAAAGGAATTTGAATTATGATTTGTATTATTTGAATTTTCAAAGTAAGATGTGTGATTAAAAATTAGAGAGAGAAAATGTGTGTGATTAAAAAGTAATATAAAAAATTGTATCTGTAATAATTTATATTTATATTATAAATTGTTTTTATAATAGCCGAACGGAGCCTAAAATGTGGTTTTATCAAATAAAAAAAGGGCTATTGTTTATAAACTGGTTCTGTTTGGTAAACTAATTTATAAATAAGTTTGTAAACAATGCATTCCTCCAAACCATTTTTAACCGCACAAACATTTTCTCAAATAATTTTTCAATAGCATATTTTACCTCAAAACATAACAGTCTTTATTTAAAGACAAAAAAATAGTGATAAGCAGTATTAATGTTGAATACATGGATCAACAAAAATTAGATTAAAATTAATAATTGATTTTAATACAATTAAGGAAATTCACAATTTTTATAATGACATGTTACATCACTTTTTATCAAAATCTACTGTAAATCTGATTTTCATCTAACCCAAGCACAACAAAATATTTTCTTGTGCATACTCTTGCTTCAAAAAAAATGTTCATTCGATAGTAACAGTTCCCTCCTTCCTGGGTTTGGAAGTTCTTCCTAGTGTGTCTAGGGTTTCTTCTCGGTCATCGTTATCATTCTCACTTACCATTTCTTCAGATATTACTCACCGTCGGCTCTGGTTTTCTCCGACGAAGGGACCGGCTTTGGTTTTTCTCTTCAGACATTACTCACTGTCGGCTCTGGTTTTCTCCGACGAAGGGACCGGCTTTGGTTTTTCTCCGAAATCTCTCTTTGTGTTTGCTTTCTCACTGCGTTTTAGCTCACTTTCATATTTTACCCAAGAACCCCTCCCTAACTGTACCATGGTAGAGGGTTTTGATATCTCCTCCCTTCATCACAAACTGAAAATTAGATGCTGGAGATGATGATGGATCACCCATCACTACTGGGGCACCCTTATATTCAGAGGGGCTCAATAATATGGAACACACACTTTTTGGAAAGATATGGAGCCAAAAACCCACCAGCAAGGAAGGACTCAACAATGTTATTCGAACTCTCTGGAGAGCTTCTGGACTTGTCCGGGTGGAGAGAACAGAAATAGAAAATGTCTTTACATTGCCTTTAGACCAAAGGACAACAGGCAGAAGGTACTGCAAGGTGGTCCATGGAGCTTCAACAAACATCTAATAACCCTTGCCACCCAGATTGGATTAACCCTTGTCACCCTTTGTCTTCATGCCTTTTTTAGGTTCACATACTCGAAGTTCCTATTGCTTTGAGGACAAAGGCATGTGCTAAAGCTTGGGGCACTACCCTGGGAAAGATGGAGTCCATTGATATTGATGGTCCAGCAATGAGAATTAAGGTATGGATTGATGTCTGGAAACCCCTCCATAGGGGCATTCGAGTGCTTATCGAGGAGAATGGTACAGAGCTCTGCTTTCCTATCCGATATGAAAGACTCCCTAATTTTTTCTATGGGTGCGGAATCATTGGACACCGCATTATTGAATGCAAGGACCTTACTCTGTTTGCTGAATTACCCCCTGAAGAGAGGAGATTCGGGGATTGGTTGAGAGCCTCATTCAACGGAGGTAATGGATGAAGCATTTCGTGGAGAAGCAATAAACAGAAATCTGACAGCAATATTAACCCAGGAAGTAAGTCCCCAACTCGATCTTTACCACAACATCAATCGGATTCATTGGACACAACGACATCCTCACCGGCTAAAAAATATCCATTTAACTCAAATGATGGAGGAGGATGTTAAACAACCACAAGTTTCTACCATCAGCCCCATTACAGAGACGGCCTAGAATATTTTTAAGGGGAAAGAAAGTGTTAACAATGCTCATGAATTAAGCTGCATTAATTATAAAGGAAAAGAAGGAGGTGATGTTCGATGTGGACAATGGAAGAGGAGAGCAAGGTGAAAAGAAGTGAGAAGATCTTTGGATGAACTAGACTGATGCAGCAGCCCAATACCTACAAAGAACACTATACACAAAAATGAGATGGGGCGGGTCTTCACCCATCTCAAGAGGAATTTTGAAGGAGTTGAACCAGTTCTGACCTCTTCTAAGAGGACTAAAACGAATAGGATGATGAAGAATTGAAACTGGCGAGCCCTGAACATCAGGGCCGCTGGACGCCATGACGTGCCTTTGTTGGAACGTGCAGGGGCTGGGGAACCCTGTTACGTTCTCGGCACTGCGAAACTCCATTCGCAGCTTTTCCCCCGGCCTTGCCTTTCTCTCAGAAACAAGGCTGTTTCGTTTTAAGGCTCAGAATATAAAACACAAGCTGGGTTTTGATGATGTTTTTGTGGTTGATAGCAAAGGAAGAAGCAGAGGTCTCATTTTACTGTGGAATAATGACTCCAAGGTTGTGCTGCAATCATATTCACAAGGGCACATCGATGTGATTATGGATTTTATGGAAATCCAAGACAGGACAAAAGAAAATTTTCCTAGGAACTCCTTTGAAAGCTTCGCAGACAGAGTGTGCTCCCATGGATTTGCGAAGGAGACTTCAATGAAATATTATACCCCCATGAAAAGAATGGTGGAGGGGAAAGACCAATGCGGCAAATAGAGGCATTCCGTGAAGTTCTCGTTGATTGCTTAATGTCTGAAATCCATACCCAAGGTCCTAAGTTAACATGGAAAAATAAGAGACATGGGGCTAACTTTGTGCAAGAGAAGTTAGATAGATTCCTCAAGGACGAGAATGCAGCCAGACTCTTCCCCTTTGCTCTGGTGCATCATCTGGACTTCACGGGATCCGATCATTGCCCTATTCTACTGAGGTTCAATTCCAAGAAAGACAGAAAGAAGATGGGCTTTACCAATAAACCATTTAGATTCGAACCACTATGGATAAGGGAGAAAGGCTATGAAGAATGTTTCAAAGACATTTGGTACCAAATCATTTCCCTCTATGGACGACCCTGCATCCCTGGTGATTTTGAAGATCTTTTAACCTACTGTGGAAGGGAACTATCAAAATGGAGTAAGGAAGCATTAGGAAACTGGACCAAAGAGCTCAAGGAGTTAAGACTTCAAGTCTCCCGCCTGCACAATATGCCTGAATGCGCAAATCATATGGATGAAATTCAAAAACTTGAGAAAAGGATCGAATTCTTATCAGATAGAGAGGAGCTCTATTGGAAACAAAGGTCACGATCAGATTGACTGGGCAAAGGAGACAGAAATAACAGATATTTCCATTCAAAGGCATCACCCCGCAGGGCTAAAAACCACATCTCCAAAACCTTTGATGAGCACGAAGGATGGATCATCAGTCCCGATGATATCAGAGAACATATCCAAATTTATTTTCATGAGATCTTTTCCAGCTATCGACCTTCGAAGGAGCAGCTTGCCAAATGTGTTGAGGGTATCTCCTTAACCCTTTTCTGAAGATGATTCATTTTATCTTGACACCCCCTTCACCAACAGGAAATCTTTGCGGCTGTCAAGGAGTTGAATCCACATAAATCACAAGGGCTAGACGGTTTTCACGCCATCTTCTATCAAAAGCATTGGGATATTCTGGAGAAGCATGTCTCATCAGTCTGCCTTCAGGTACTTAACAATGGTGCATCGCTATCAGATATTAATTCCACCAATACTGTTTTGATCCCGAAAAAGAACAATCCAGAACGTCTATCAGATTACTGCCCCATTAGCCTCTACAACGTCTTATACAAAATCATCCCTAAAACTATTGTAAACAGGCTCAAGGGTGTCCTCCCTTCACTCATCTCGGAAAATCAAAGCACTTTTGTTTTGGGTAGGCAGATTATAGACAATGGATTAGTGGCCTTTGAATGCCTTCACTCGATGCGTAAACGTTGCAACAGAAAGAAGGTATTGCTCGCTCTAAAACTGGACATGAGCAAAGCATATGATAGGGTAGAATGGAATTTTATCATTAAAATCATGCAAAGAATGGGCTTTTCTCAGGGCTGGCAACATCTGATTTACAGATGTATTTCCTCGACTAGCTTTTCATTCATCCTGGGAGGACAAAGGCAAGGTAATGTGGTTCCTTCTCGAGGACTTCGCTAAGGGTGCCCCTATCCCCATACTTATTCTTATTCTTAGCAGAGGTGCTCTCGGGCTTGATAAGAATGGCAGAAAACATGGGAGACTTGGTTGGCATGCAATGTTCTCGTGCAAGTCCTCGAATTACCCATTTGTTCTTTGCAGATGACTCCCTTCATCTTCCCGAGGGCCAAAGTCAAAGAAGTCCAAAAATTCTACAACATTCTGCAGGACTATGAAGGGGGATCAGGACAAAAAATCAACCTCGATAAATCATCGGTTTTCTTTAGTCCTAATGTAGAGGACAGGACAAGACTGGAAATCAAGAGAAGTCTAGGAGTTCACAAGGAAGGAATCCATGAGCTATATCTGGGTTTTCCTATCATTATGGGGTGACAAAAGAAAAAATCATTTATGCCGCTAGTGGATAAAATATGGAAATGCATCGGAGGATGGAAGAGGAATTTATTCTCAATCGGGGGACGTGAAGTTCTTATCAAATCAATCCTACAGGCAATTCCAAATTATGTGATGAGTCTATTCTGGATGCCTACATCAGTTTTCCAACCAATGGAATTAGCTTTTAGTAGGTTTTGGTGGGGGAGGGAATGAAGACATAAGGAAGATCCACTGGATGAGATGGTAAGGATTTTGCATTCCCAAATGTAGCGGAGGCCTCGGATTTAGGAGCATGGAGCTTTTCAGAAAGGAATTAATTGCTAAACAGGTTTGGAGACTTTTGCATAACTCGGAATCCATGGCAGCTAGAGTTTTGAAAGGAAAGTATTTCGCATCTGACAACCTCCTGTCTGCCCAAGTTCGAAATGGGGATTCTTATCTTTGGCAGAGCATTATTTGGGCTTGAGAGGTTCTTTCTAAAGGGTGTCGTTGGAGAGTTGGGAATGGAAAATCCATTCATGTCTTTGAGGACCCTTGGTTGCCCCGTTCTCCTACCTTTCGGCCTTTGTCGCCAACATCTATGTTACAGTTTTTGATCTTTTCACAGCATTTGGTGCGTGGAACCTTGATATCATCAATAGAATTTTTGTGAAGTCGGAAAGGGATCTGATATTGTCTATCCCAATTGGAGGACCCCACATTCCAGACAAGTTTATCTGGCATTTTGAACTTAATGGCAAGTACTCAGTTCGAAGTGGCTATAAATCCTCTCTTCCAGGCCCGTCGGAAGTGGGATCGAGTAACCCAAATGCTTGGTGGAATATTATATGGAACCTATCCATCCCTCCCAAGGTTCGAATCTTCTGGTGGAGACTTTATCATAATGTTGTACCTTCTAAATTGAACTTACAACATCGAGGTATCTCATGCAATAATAGATGCACCTTTTGCGGACATGATGAATCTGTGATCCACACCATCCTTGTCTACCCACACTCGATTCTTATTTGGAAAAAGCTGGATTGTTGTCAATTTTGATGATTTACAGAGTTGGGACTTCCACTTCTGATCTGGTGCATGATCTTTCTATTAGCTTACCTTCTGCTGAGCTCAAGCTGGTGATCTTCATAGGCCATAGCATGGAGCATTTGGCAAGAACGTAATAGGGTAAGTCATGAGTCGAATATGAGTGATGTCAGAATCATCGGAACTATTGCAGCTGACTGTTTGGCAGTATAAGATTTTTGTAAGGGCCCTGAAAGATCAATGAACCCAATGAATGATCGACTCCGATTTCCTAAGCCAGGTAAGTTCTTTCTTCAAGTGGATGCTGCCTTCAAGGTTGATTAGCCTTTCTTTGCTTCAGGTGCAGTGGTGATTGACTCTCTGGGCATGATTCGAGCAGTATTTGCCCGGTTTGTTCGGGGCTGTGCTGGGGACGAAGAGGCGGAAGCTCATGCACTTCTTACAGAACTAAGATTTGCTTCTGAAAACGCCTTCCCCGTCAATGGTGTTGAGCCAGATTGCTTGAGGTTGGTGGAAAGTCTTCAGATGGATTTCGAGTTCACACCAAACGCACATGTATTATGTGATATCACCATGCTTTTGGCAAAAACGGAATGTGGTACTTGTAACTTTATTCCTCTTGATAGAAATAAAGTTGTCCACTCTGTGGCCTCTTTTGCTTATTTGCATTCTCTTAATCGTGATTGGATAGACTGTATTCCACGTTTGGTAAGCCCACCCGTTGATGGGTTGTTTAGTTGAATGAGAATGTTTGTTTACTTTCAAAAAAAATAAAAAAAATTGTTCATTCTATCTTGAACATAATAAATCACGATCTTCAATCGACTACCATAGCTATAGCACGTCTATAAAGAGGACGGCTCGAAAAGAGCTACCATTTGAGTGCTCCAATCAAGAAACGGAAGTTCATCCGCACAACCTTTTACCCTTTCTGAAAAAATCAGTAACACTTACCCTTTTACTCATTCTCTACCAGCTAATCCATAGAAACAAACGAATTTTAAAGCATGAGGCTCAAAATGGCCCTAGCAAGCAATATTCTGTTGGAAATCATATCCAAATTGCAAAATCTAGCCCTAGTTTGAAATCCATTATTTCAAAATAATGTAATTTATAATAGTAGATTTTGAAAATGCGTGGTTAAAAAATAAGGAGATTTTTTTTGGTTTATGAGCATATTGTTTTATTGATAGAATATAGATGAAATAAGTTTTGAAATAAAAAATGAGATTTTAAATAATGGGTATCAAACAGGGGCCTAATTGGAAAGCTCGAGCTAATCATAGTCCAAAATTTTGTCTTGCATTTGTTGGAATAATTTGTGTATAGTGACGTCAAATAAATAGAATAATTTATATGAAATTCGTGCCGACAAGTGGATGGAGTAACGTCAAGGAAATAAGAAAAAAAAAAGAGAGAAAGTTGAGAGTGTTGAACATTTTGTCTTTAAGTCGAATTTGCCCCACAATGGTACCTACGATTATTGACAATCTACTCTCAAGATACAATGACTCCCACTTATGTTTGTAGTACTTCAAAACACAGGTACAACGGACCAAAATTATGATTTTTGTACTCCAAAAATGAAAATGAAAGAAAATAAAAAATTATACAACAAAATGCAAAAATTTTGATTTAAGGAAGTGGAGAGAATGTTATTGTAATAGCATATCATTAGTGTGAGTAATAGAACATCTCAAAGGTCCTATTTATAGATGATGAAGGGTTCTGAACGAAGTTATGTGAAGTCAAACCATGCATCACTTCGAAAAGAAACAACTTTTCGGAATACATTGCAACCGTACGGTTATAAGTCGTGCGACAGCACGACTTTACGTGAAAACAGAAAATAATATCTTCACGTGCAATCGCGTGGTTAAAATTCGACCAAAAATATTTTCCCATTTATGCGTTCCGAAGCAGTGAAGTGGCAAATTAATTTACCTAAACGGATTGAGTCGGATTTGAATATTTGGCCAAAGTCAACGCGAAATCACTTTAGTCGATTTTCAATACTTAAGCAATTTTTCGATTTATTAAATCAATATCCCAAAGCATTTACATGACATTGTGAAGACCACTTTCCAACAATTTATTGGTCTATGTATAGTTGTAAATTTTTACAAAATACGTTCGATTTGAGATTGGACAAGAAATATATCCAATCTCGTGCCTATTTTTCTGCCTTGCCTTCGAGTTAGTGGCTGTGATCAGTAACAGTACGTGTGATTTAGGCTTGGAGCTAATTATCTAGGAGCCCAGAATCCGTGAAAGCCAAGAGGAAAATTCAAATTTCTTGGAACTTCAAATCTTGCAACAAGTGCATTCTTCTCTCCTATAAGTTTGGAATCCAGAATAACCAAATAGCACCTTTGGGTTGAAACTGCATACTGCAAAATCAAGTACAAAATTCTGTCAAAATCTGCAACTTCACAAGTTACAAACTCCATGTTGCTCATGTGTTCTCACCTCCACTACGAGAAGATATCCGTCGTCTTCTTCTCTGCCTCTAGGGATGAAAACTGGTTCACCGATGAATCTTCGTCTACGAGTAGACCAAGTGCCGTGCAAGGACTTGTCAATAGTGTTGAGCTTCACTACTGTATCAAATGGAAAATTTGGCAAAGCTTGGCGCAGACCAGAAGTTGTTGCTGCATAAACATAAGTATTTTTTCCACCGCAGAAATCTTGATTGATCACAGGGAAATCTGCTGCTTTGTTCCATTGATTTAGCTCATTTACACAACACTTCTGGCAGTTCCCATTTTGCTCCAAGTTTATGGACACCTTGAGGATTATATAATCAGTTGGGCATTATTAGTTGATTAAAAGCTTGTAAATGAATTCAAAAATGAGGAGAGAGACAGAGAGAGAAACCTCGATTAGGTGTGGTAATAACTTTTCGTGTCCTTGTTTAGGATTCATCATAGAAGGATCTAACTTTCCGCTCCGCCAATCATATCCTACACAAAAGTTAAATATTTAGTTCACGATATAAGAGCATGTTTGGTAATATAAAAATAAAATATTTGGTAATGTGATTTTTTTTTATTTTTTTTTTATAAAGAGATGTGTGGCTTAAAAATGTTTGAAAAATAAAAAACTGTGAATTTGACTAAGAATCGATAGTTGAAATTGAGTTTAAAAAATTGTGGTGAAAATTTTTGCTTTATCAAACAACTTCTAATTGAGGGTATAAGTCGTCGGCCATCTAGGCTTAGGGCCCTTTGACACAGGTTTTCCATCATGCAGAATAGATTCCTAAAACAGTCATCTTAATTTTTGTTTGAAATAATTTATAAAAGTTCTTCCTACACCTCCTCTAAAAGTTCTTCTAAATGATCAATGATGGAAACATTTTTAAAATTATTTTTCAAACACATGAAAAACAGCTTTTGGATCTCAAAAGTAGCCATCCCAAACGGACCCTTAGTCGTATCTTAGTGAGTCGAGTTGCTGAGACTCAGGTGGCCAAACAGGCCTACAGGTCGAGTTATGGGTCGACACTGGTCACATTATAAACGACCTATAGCTTGTTTTACAATTTTATTCACATGACATCGTGTTAATTAAAAACCTCTAGAAAGGAAGGCTACTTACCAAACATTTTCTGGAAATTGAACCATTGATAAGAGCAACCACTGGCTTGAATTTGAATCTCAACATTCCCATTCTCATGTTTTTCTTCAAAAGCATTTCCCACATGGAGTACCCATAACTGAGAAGGAGCTTCAATTGGAATTCTCCAATCTCTCATTTCTTCGGTTTTGGTTCTGGGAAGTAAATATATAGGAGATGTGGGCTTGCTTGGATTGACTCTCAATGCAGATATCATCGGAGATAAACCGCATACCGCTGCCATTGAACCTGCGATAGAAATCCCGATAAGTACAATGTTGTTATAAAAACTTGATCGAACAAAAGTTACCATTGAGAATACGGTTTGGTTACCTGCAATGTCTAGCTTAATACGGTTACCAAACAATATGTAATGAGAATCGGTGAAGGCCCAATCATGGATCATTAGGTGATCCGGGATGATGAATTCTTGGCTTTGCAGCAACTTAAAATTTGAATCAAATTCTGAAATTAATCAAGGCAATAGACCAAACCATTATATTTAAATTCAGTGTAATATTTAAATAAAAAATTTTGTGAAATATTTGAAATATACTAACCGTAAAATGTAAAATTACTGCGAGGGAGTAACATGTCTTCTGCATTACACGACATAATTAAAAGTCTTCCTCTTCGGGCATCAATCTTGTAATGGGACAACAGTCTCTTGGGTGGCATATTGAATACTCCTGCAAAATTGATCCAACGTTATAATTTTAGTTTCTGTTTGGCAATATTTTGTTTATAGACGGTCATGTGACAACATTTCATTGAATCAATTTTTTTTTGAAAAAAAAAAGAAGACCGACGAAATATTGCTACGTCGCAATTTATAAACAATATTTATGAATAATTGTTTATAAAGGGATTGCCAAACACACTACAAGACAACAAAAAGTGAGTTGCTTTAGCCTCTGTTCGGCGGCTTAATAGTCGTTATTTTTTATTATGTGTTTTCTAGTTAAAAAGTGAAAAGTATGTATAATTAAAAAATCATATGAAAAATTATAATGTTTATAAATATTATTAACATTTTACCGAACACAATTTGTTTTTAATTTATTATTATGAGGTGTGCATACATGGACCATGGTTCGACTAGTGTTGGGATGGACCGAAATATTTACGAATTCAGACAATTTAACTATTTTTACATCTCTGCCTTCGTTTGGTAAAATTTGTTTATAAATTTTATTTATAAAAAATTATGTGACAACTTTTCATCAAATAAATTTTTGAAAGAATCTATATTTTCGACTGATTAAATATTCTCGTCTATCGTTTTTTAATTTGCAAAAAATGAACCAACGAAATGTTATTACATTACTATTTATAAACAACTATATTCTAGTATTGATCCATCTAACTATTCAATCGTGTTAAAAGTAAGGGGTAACAATCTATAACAAAAGGTTATTTTTTTTTTTTTTTGATCGGAAAAAAGGTGTAGCCCACACCCTGAGGGCCCGAACCGACCATGCCCAAGGCCATTGGTTCGGGAAGGTAAATCCAGGTTATGCCTCCAAGTAGTCAGGGTGGAAGGGCTTATGGTAAGCATGAGCAAATCTCAATAACTCCCGCTTGCCACAAGGCCAATTCCACCTTGCGGGGAATCGAACCAAGCACACAGCTGCGCTGAGCACTTACCACCCATCCCCTTTGCCACTTGGAGATGTGCCCTGGGGGCACAAAAGGTTATTAATGTTAGACTAGGATGAGAGAGTTTTCAAAGTATAATAATAATAATACAATAAAAATGAAATTGAAAAAGTGATTTTCTAATAATATATTCGACTTATGCTTACCATATAGTATTGGCTTTAGTATTTCTGCAGCAACATTCCAAACATCAACCTTAAACCCTCCGTCGCCGGACAATTTTTTCTGATCATCCTTAATGACATCGACCTTTCCGACAGTATCCAACGTCCCAGATTCAATTTCGTAAGGGTCGCCACCTTCCCACAAACAAAACAACCTACCACCCCACCTTAAGACGCTAGTATTTGCAACATTTTTCATGACCTTAGTATTTCCAACCATTTTCCCACCTTTCAACACCGAAAAGGGGCCCCGGTGAGTGAACCGCCACTTTCCGGTCACCGGATCACGTTCCTCGGATTGCGCCTCGGTCTGAATGTACCTAGCCATGAACTTGACTTGGCCTTTTGATCTATCAATGGTGAATGCTCTTAGATAGCCATGACCATCTAGAGGGTGCACAGTCGAGCCATGATCATCGGAGAATAGCCCCGGTCCGGTGAGAAAATACGTTCCCGATGGAAAATCACGCGGTATTTCTCCCTCGACTAGCCGGAGATTGATAGGTTCGGCAGTTTCTGCACGTTGTGAGACAAAAAGAAATTGGTAGTCCCAAAAGGCAGTCACAGTGTCATCTACATCTAGGAGTGGAACTTCACGAGTTGTTGGTGGTGGTGGCGCGGTGATTGATATGGCTCGTGGAACATTACTAGGTATTGAAATGTTGTACTTTCCCGGCGGAGGTAGCTTTGCCGACTGTGGAAATTTTGGTGGGATTGTACAATTATATGTTCTGGCCTGCATTTTTTTTTTTTTAATTTGGCTCTTCCTTTGAAGGGTGGTGGTGGAGGTGAAACCAAAGGAGGCATGAACGCATTATATATAAATTACATGAGCTCTGGGACTATGAGATTCTGTTTTTCCTTTTTATTATTAATTATTATATTAATAATCAAACAATTAAAAGTTGAGTTTCAATCCATACTGAAATAAAATAAAAAGACAAATCTGTGTCACGTCATCGACGTACATCTCGACATATTATTTGCGGTTTTGATATTTTAAAAATAAAAAATAGAAAAGAAAAAGAGAGAATTTGGTGGTAATTATAAGCTAAACCCAATAAATTTTATTTTTTAACTTTTTCAATGTTTCTGAATCTCTGATTATCAGGGATGGTCGAATCCATGGTGGGACTATGCCACCAATTTGAGAATTTTATTATTTTAATTTCATTCAAGGTTCAAATTCATTGGTGCCTCCTTTAATTACTTCCTATTCGAAAAATAAGTCCTTGCTTAATTTCACTTAAATACGTCTTCCCACTTTATAAGTTCTTAGGATTTTGAAAAAAAAAACGTAATTTTAAGTTAGAATATTGGATACGACTGAACATTATAATGAATAATTAACTCATATTAAGCTTCCGCTTAATGGGTCCCATAAAATAAAATAAAAATATCATAATGCTTTGAAATAATCAACTTTTTTTTTTAACACTTGTCACCAAATTTACCGGACCTTAAACAACAACAACAATTAATCATCATCTTGAAGAATGATTTTGTGAATTCTAATAAGTAATTACCACTTCACAAACATATATTAATTTAATTAGTGCAAAATAAACAATTAATTAATGATTATAAGTTTGATACCTTGAAGTGTTGTTGGCATTGATACTGTCAACAAAATGACAAA
Organism: Ligustrum vulgare; assembly: GCA_963555705.1. NCBI lineage: Eukaryota > Viridiplantae > Streptophyta > Magnoliopsida > Lamiales > Oleaceae > Ligustrum > Ligustrum vulgare. The sequence continues at coordinate 35,344,840 of OY743186.1, read as the reverse complement.
CAAGGTGTCCCCACTTACCCTACCATGGCCGTCTAATGAGGAATCTGATGATTTCATTCTCAATTATGCCATTGAGGAGACTTTCAAAACTATATATCAATAGACCAAAATGCATGGGAGTTTTTCAATTTTGGGAAGTGGGGGTGGGGGATGGTGTCTAATCAATGTTGCTCCAATTGTGTGGATCTTCAAGTGGTGGTAGTGGGATTACATAGTTTTCGGTTTCGAATAACTGTGATCGATTGATCGTCCAGTAACTTAATGTAACGTATCGTGATTTTTATCGAATAATTAATGAACGTGAATTGATTGGTACACGGAAAATTTCCTCGAATGTACATACCTTAGAAAATGATACTCATTTGAGATTCTTCGTTTCATGTGAGTTTCCCATTTGGGGCTTGTTGGGGTGGGGGCCGTGGGGGTTGGAATCTTCTACAATCCAATCAATGTTGCTTCAATCGTGTGGACCTTAATTTGTGGTAGTGGGACCATTACATGGTTTTAGGGTTTTGAGAACAACCACTTTGGAGACAAGGTACATTGTTTAGTGACGAATGGACTTAAGCTAACCTTGTTGGGTGGCGGATTTGACAAATTTTGAATGACGACAGTTTTTACTTATTATTGATTTCACATCGGAGAGATTTAGGACGAATCTATTGAAAATCTTCTAATACTTTTAGTCAATAATCCTTAAATTTAGTCCCGATGTAATGAATTTTTGAATAGTGATTTTTATAAATATATACAATTAAAAGGTTAGAAAATTGTTGATCGCAGCAATAGTTATAGCCATTTACAATAGTCCCTTATTAAAAAAAAAAAAAAATCGTTTTTTTAGTGGAACTTTCATCTCATTTTTTATATATGCACTCTAAACAAAACTAGATTTTTAATATACTACTTCAAAAAGCTCTTAAAAATTAGGAACTTGCATTTTCAAAATCATATAACCATTGTCAAAATAAGACAAATTATAAATCAGGCGTGGGGTCAAATGAAGTCGCAATAGCAACATCTTGATGTTAATGTTAAATTATCACGCAATACTTTATTATATTATTTTCGAATTACAAAATCGTCAATTATTGTAAAAGTTTAGCCGTTTAAATGGCTCCTTAACAATATTTTTTAATTTTTTTCACGAGTCAACTTTTTGCTCATTTTCGACACATGCACTCTGCAAAAAAAAAAAAAAAAAACTACGTTTTTCATGTAGCACTTCAAAAAGCTCATAAAACTAAAAATACTTCTATTTTCAAAATCATATAATTACTATCAAAATAAGACAATCGCGCATAAAAAAATGACCACTTACTTAAATCGTTATGGTTACCGATCTTTAAAAATTTATTTTTCGATTTTCTTTTTATATGGGTTAACTTTCGTCTTATTTTCAAAATCATGCATATTTTAGATAAAATTGAGTTTTTAATATACTATTCGACGAACTCGCAAAATTTACAAATTCGTCATTGAAATTATATAGCAACCGAGGAATCATAATTTGCATAACGCTATTACATGCATAATTACAAACACTACTCATGCATCGCACGAACCGATCTAGTTATAACAATTAAATACATACAAATTAAAATACATGCAGTTAGTGCCTTCAAATATGAAAATTGACTAATTTGAGTCATTCTCCATTCATAAAATAAGTTTCACGTCCTTCCCTATTATGAATTTTCTCATAAGCTTATCATCAAATTATTGAACTCAAACCCACGAAAGTCTGACATATCAAATGAATTTAAATGTTGATTTTAATGGGAAAAATGAAGAGACTTTTAACCATAGGGTGAAGTAATTTTTAATGAAAAATCATGGAAGTTTTGATAAAAGAAAAGAATTCCAAAGATAAAATTGTTAACAAATGTTTATTATTATTATTAACTACACTTTAATTTCAATGAATAAATGAATGAATACAATTTATTTTCATTATTAATTAGATAAACTTCAAATGTGTTAAATAAAACATTAGAAATAATTGTATAACTGAGGAAGAATAAGAAAATTTAAAAAATTTGTATAAGGACAATAGTCAAAAAATATTTCTTCCGATAAATAAAAGATTATATCTAATTGTATAAATAAGGACGAATAAGGAATTTTCAAAAACTTGTAAGGACAATATAGCTCAAAAATATTTCTCCCTTTTAGGGCCTTTCAAAAATATGATAGATAGATACTTTTCTAGGAATGACAATGAGTCGGATTCGGGGGCCTCGGACTCACGAGTGCCCCATGGGCCCCAAGTAGGGGCGTGGCGACCCTTCCATTTATATGTCCCGTTTATATTTTTTAATTATTCTTTTATTTTACTTTTTTTAATGGGAATTTTAATAGGAAAAAAGAAAAAAAAAAATTGCGGGTCTGTCAAATATTCGGAGTAGGGTACCCTAATGGGATCGGGTTCGTCAGATTTTTTTTTTTATCATTCCTATATCTTCCAAAAAAATAATTTCATTAAAATCAATTCTTAAAAACTTTATATTAAATTAGTTTTAAAACAAGAAAAGATTCAAGTGTAATAAACAAACGTCCAGTATTTGTTAGGGAAAATTACACCAATTCCCAAAAATTAAGGAATTGTGTAGTTATAATACCACATTTCAAAAATAAAAGAAATAGTTTTAAAATACATACATTAAGTGGTAAATAATATAATCAATATATTATAAAAATTCAACCAACCCCATACCACCCCTACCTAATACAAATATTCAGAGTCAAAAGGTGTGGACATTTTATGCCAATTACCATTCTAAATAATTCTCTGCAAATACTTGAGCACCTATTTGGGAAAAGTTTGTTTATAAATGATTATGTAACAATATCTTATTGAACAAATTTTTTTAGAAGTCAATACTTTTTCTGGTTAAAGTTCCACACTCACCATTTGCTACTTTTTTTAAAAAAAAAAGATCACGAAATGTTGTCACGTCACTATTTATAAATAATATTCATAAATAATCATTTTACAAGCGATTTGTCAAATAAAGATTTGTGGACAGATTGAACTCCCCCCACTCCCACACCACCCAACCATTTGCAACACAAACATTCCTCCCGCCGTGCATCAAGTAAAGCACTGGCCTTTGTATTGTGGATCGGTGACTAGGGGTGTAAACGGATCGGATCTTTCTTTATCCGATCCGATAAGAATAATTCGTAAATTCGATCCGATAATCCGACGGATATTTGACAGTTAATTCCATATCCGATTTGATACTTTATCTGATATTCGATTCGATTATTTGATCCGAAATTATTTTTAGCTTAAATTTTTTAAATGTTTACATATTAATGAGTAGAAATTTACTCATATAATTAATTATAATTTCATATCATTCACAAAAAATAAAATCATAATATTTTAAAAAATTATAACAATATTTATATATTACAAGTTTTAAAATGAATATTATAATATATATATAATAATATTATATTAAAATTATAATTTATAAAATACATTACAAGATTTAAAATAAAAAAATTATATGGAATAAAATTATATAATAATATATAAAATATATTATATTATTATAAAAAATTCGGATCGGATTGAATTATATCTATATTTATTCTATTTAGTTAATAGATTATTGGAATCGGATCATTATCAGGTTATCGGATTGAAACCTTAAATCCATCTCCCGTTAATTTCATCGAATTTCGGATCGTGTTCGGATTAAGATTCAATCCATTGACAGCCCTACCAGTGACACATGAAGGTATTTCTAAGAGTGTGTTTAGTATTCATTGTTTAAAAATTGTTTTTTTTTTTTTTTTTTAATGAATGAGTAGTAATTTTCAGGATAATGAATTGTTGAAAAGTCAAATATTGTAGACTTGACTTTTAATGGATGATTGAGATAGAGTATCGTAGAAAAAGAGAAAATTTTAATGAAAACCAAACAAGAGCTAAGTGTCATTAAATGAGAGGATTAAATAAATAAATCCCATTATTTTATTTTCATTGAGCCCATTAGACGGTGATAATTAGACTAGTGTTCCACCATTGGTGCTAGACTGCTATATAATTATTTCATAAATATTGTCGTTTTTAATTTTATATATACTGTTCTTAAGGAAAACGCACTAATCTAAACATATATTTGATTCATGTTTTGCATTGTTTATATGAATGCACACATTTCGAGAAATTAATAACTATTATTCACATATCTATCAATTATTTTTATTTATATAAAATTTAATATTTTTGTAAATAGCTTCCAAAATGCTATAAGTTTTTACGTGCAAAATTGTGACACCAAGAGAATTTATGATTAAAAATGAATTTTAAAGAATTGTATTGTCAATTAGGGGCTTATTCATTGTCATCTTTCATTTTAAATAAGGAAACTTTAGATATGTCTTTTTTCCCCTATAAAGATAAATTGGATACTTCGTTAGTCAAATAAAATAAAAATATTTTTAGACGATATTTAGAAAATTATTTTGGTACTAATTGAAACATGTCTCAATCATTGGGGATATTTGTGCTATTTTTCTCCAAATACGGGGAAACAACTATGGCAAATATATTTTTAAACATATTTTTTACAACATAATTCCCTCAAATCATTTTTTCAACCACACATTTGTTTGAATCTTAATTCAACATGGAAAAGACATAGCATGAAAATATTGTTGAGAAATTGAACTACTAATATTGCCAACACAAATAGTAACGCCAAATATTTCCCCAAACTCATAGTAATTAAAATAGGAAATTCAACAACTCAAACAAGTCAATCCACAAGTAATAGAATATCGAAATTATAAATATCAATGCAATAACATTAACAATTATTTAACGAGAGAAATTACATGTACTTAGAGGTTAACAAGAAGCTTGACATAATGTAAGGTGACACAATTTTAATAAATCACACATCACATCAACCCACATAACGATCATCACAATTGTGCCACCTCATTTTTGGTCAAACTTCTTGTTAACCTTCAAATACATGTAGCATTAATCATAACAAGAATACATATTTTATTTTCTAGATTTTTATCCTAAACCTAGATACACATCCAACATAAAATCTTGACAGTCACAATATACATTATCTAATACAATAAATAGAACCCAACAACAACAATGCAATAATGGAGATTAAAAAGCAACTAAATTATTCTAAAATAATATTTAGAGAATCTCAAATATTGAAGAAGAAGAACACATCAATAACAACTTTCTTCCTTAAAATAATACTAGATAAAAGACACATTTTAATCATTCATTCGTTGCTTGAATGTGTAAAAGAAAAATGGCCAGAGAGTTGTTTTTCTCCCAGCTGCTGCGTTCACAAGTCCAGCCTCTATTTGCGTAATTTGTAGGTCCCAACAAACTAGAAAGGTCACTGCATTTGAGACCCAAACCAATTCTCTAAATTAAAATGTTACTCTTCCATATAAAGATAAAATCGTTTTTATTTTCAAAGAGATTAAGAAAACATAATTAATATATATTAGAACTAAAAATATACTTCTATTTTACCTAATTTACTTTTATATTAAATAATGCGTAATTCATATTTGATGATAATAATGCATTCTCTTTCCATCTCAATTATATAGGTTGATTTGATTTTTTATACAGATTAAGAAAACATACTTAATGTCATTAACTGTGCGTTCGACGGTCACGACAGCCATTTTAGTTGAAAATTGAAAAGAGAAAATGTGTGTGATTAAAAAGTAGTTTGAGAAATTGTGTTTATAAATTGTAAGCATTGTGTAACGGGGTGTGAAAAGGTAATTTTTATAAAGAAAATTTACAACTTACCTTTATTTAATATTAAAACTATTATTATTGGAAGTAATAATTAGAGGTGTATTAGTAAACAAACAAAATAGATACTTCCCAATAAAGAAACAAGTCTATTTAATTGGGACAAGAGAAAAAAGAAAGACAACATATATAATTGAAACGTATGGAGTATTAAATATAGACGAATTTGCTCCGTTGCTTGACGTTGGCTCCAATGAAGGTGTGCCAAGTGGACAATTGGCACACCCTTATTAGAGGATAGGCTACATAATGATGCCCACGTCGTGCAACAAAGCGGCCTTGTAAATATAGATATATTAGAAAACTAAGACATTAATATATTCTTTACAAGGAAAATGACTTATAATTTGGGACAAATAAAAATGAAAAATATGTACATGTTTGTGAGACAAAGGGAGTAAATTAAAGAGCCTGTTAAAGTAAAATTTTAAGGGTTGATTTTCTAAAATATAGAGCATCTATGGAGTTTTTTGAGGATGCTCTAACAAAATGGTCGTTTTCTTTGTGTTTCGATTTTGAATTTTGGATTTTGTTTTGAAATTTGAATTTTGGTTGTTTGTTTTGGGATTGCTGAAGACATGTTCTCTTTGTGATTTTGAAAAACTGTTTTAAAAAATAGAAAACTTAAAAATGCGTTTATTTTGTAATTTTCTAATATATTTATTTTGTAATATTTTATATGTAAAAAATGGTTGATTTGTTAAATTACATTAATTTTAATGTCAATAAATCAGTTAGTTCTCTGATAAGTGTGTTTTATACACTTATCTGTATGTCTAAATTAGAAGAAATTATTATTGTTTTAGAATATATGCTCCTTAATTTGTGTTTTTTTGTTTACTTTTCAGAAAATGTCTCAATCGAAGAAGAATGAAGCAATTAATGGAAAAAAGGCAATATTGGATGTTAATTGGAGCTTAATTGAGAAAGTGAGATATATGTGACGTCAGCCGGGAAGGTCCATGGTGCTCAAGTGAACAAATCAGAGGTTGGAGGTCCCAATTGAAGGAATTGAGAGCTTAATTGAGAAATTCAAGAAGAATATAGAGTTTGTGGACTAAATCGCAACAATTGAAAATGGAGGACTAAGGCTGCAATTAAAGGTCGGGGGACTAATTTACACAGCCAAGAAAAGATAGAAGTCGCGATCGCGAGATGGTGTGAATTTATGACCTGAGAGTTAAAGACATAACTACGCGATCGCTAGGGTATTAGCCAAGCGCGATCGCTAAGGTATTAGCCAAGCGATCGTGCAGTTATCCGACTAGGCCGCAGATCAAATTTTTCTCGCGATTTTTAACAGGCTTTGGGCTTTTTGACCTAGGTTTTCTCCAAAACCAATAAATACAATTCATTAGGCATGAAAATAGGACATTTGTCTCTCCATAGAACAAGCCACAATAGAGAATTCAACATCAAATTATTGGGGAATCAAGCGTTGCAAAGGAGCGTGAATTGAAGATAATGGAAGAATAGACACTTGGTGCAAGATTTTCATTATTTACACTACTTTCAATGAATGCTTATATTTACTGTTTTTGTTCTTTATCAATGATGTGTAACTAAATTCTATGTTGGGATAAACGATGTAGTCTAGTCAGATTAATTTAATTCCAAATTCCGTTGTTTTAACGATTTTGTTGCATGTATTGATTTATTATTCTTCTTAATGCTTGAATTGCTTGATCACCAATTCATGATATATTGAGTTATTTTCATAATCCGAGAGGTGAGTTAATATCTTAGAACGTGGTAATAAATTCAGTAATTGAACAAGAGATAGAGATATATTTTTGTTATTATTGCGATCGTGTATGAATTCTTGTGTTTATATTCAGATCCGCTGTAGAGATATATGGTTGATTTAAACTCGAGAGATGAATTTCAATTTAAATTAGTGAAATCGACCGAATGCATATTTAGAAAATAAAATTGGAATTGGAATTGATTTAATTGGATAGATGAAATCGTGAATTCCAACTACTTTACAATCATTTTTAAAAACAAAACAAATTTCGCAATTTTAATTCTTTAAGTATTGTCTTAGTTTTAGTTTAAAATCTCAAATTATTTCGTCCCTTCAAATAAAGTATAGAACTAACATATTTCGATAATTAATAGCAGTTTCCGTAGGACAATAATCCGGACTCTTAGGTCCACTTTATTATTTCTCACGACCCGTACACTTGTGGGGATATCTTGCATCGCGAGATGTTGGTGAACAAGTTTTTGTTAGAAGAAATTATTGTCGTTTTAGAATATATATGCTCCTTAATTTGTGTTTTTTTGTTTACTTTTCAGAAAATGTCCCAATCGAAGAAAAATGAAGCAATTAATGGAAAAAAAGGCAATACTGGATATTAATTGAAGCTTAATTGAGCAAGTGAGAGATATGTGACGTCAATCGGGAAAGTCCATGGTGCTCAAGTGAACAAATCAGAGGTTGGAGGTCCCAATTGAAGGAATTGAGAACTTAATTGAGAAATTCAAGAAGAATATAGAGTTTGGGGACTAAATCGCTACAATTGAAAGTGGAGGACTAAGGCTGCAATTAAAGGTCGGGGACTAACTTACACAGCCAAGAAAAGATAGAAGTCGTGATGCGTGTCGCAATACACCAAAATAATAAATAATTCCTTACTCGCTAAATATTAATTAATAATGTAGTAGTGAGAGTAAGGGTCGATCCCACGAGGAACGGAAACTAATTTTAGTTGTTCGATCAATTAAAATGGAATGGGGGGGTTTGTTGTTTGAAATTGCTTGAATAAAAAATATGTATAAAAATAAACAATTAAATATGACTAGAGAAATAATATAAGAAGAAAATCTTGTTCTCGGGTTCGGTTGTGTCCTCAATTAATGTTATACATTTCCTTGTAACGTGTTTAAATCCCTAATTCAATTATCAATCATAAATAATCAACAAGTTCTGATTATCTAAATTCTTCCTTATGTGTATTGATTCAAAACAAGCTCTTCGAACCAATTCTAGCAATGGACAATCCTAAACAAGCTCTTAGGATTTAATACACGACTAGTATGAAAATTTAGAAGAATAGATTGAATTGGATCGTTAATTACACAAGCTCGAATTAATCAATCCAAGTTGAATTATTATTAAACCTGCACGAGATTTATTTGCTACTAAAGTAAAGATTCAATGACAATTACGGATCAAGAATCTAAACATAGCATATTCATGAATCCAAAGATCAATAATCAAATTTGCCAAATTAAACTATTAATCAAATAAACTCAATTGAAAATTCAAAACATAATAATCCAACAATTGAAATAAAGGAATAAATTCACGCTACTAATTCGTAGGAAAAGAAAATAACATAATTAAATTGACACAACTTCCCCTTTGAACAAGATATGAAATTTAGCCTAACATTGTTGTGGTAGAATCTTCAAGTTGCTTCATGAATTCTATTGTTGTTGATATTCTTGCGCTTGAAAATCTCTCAAGAATGCTCTATATTTTTCTCTCAATTTTCCTCAATGTCCAGCCTCCTTTTTGTGGTGATTTTCCTCCTTTAATACTCCCAAAATCGTACCCTAGCTTTACCCCAAAGATATACAAAAGATAGACCTTGAATCAAATAAGGAAATTCCTTGGAAAGCAAGTTACGACCGTAACTTTACTTATTACGGCCGTAATTGGGATTCTGAAAATTTCCAGAATTTGGAAGTTACGGCCGTAATTTTGTCATTTACGGCCGTAAGTGTATTTCTGCCGAGAAGCGTCTGTGCTCGATATTTTGGCCATAACTTTCTCTCCCGAAGTCCGATTGTGGTGATTCAAGTTGCGTTGGAAAGAAAACTCAAATATCTACAATTATTTGTGAAATAGATCTTCTGAAATTCGAAATTATTCTCTGAAAAAATTGAGCTTCAATCTATGACTAAAATTCATGATCACAATCCTTGCGGGTTTTTGATTTCTAACTTCACCCCAAACCTTCTTTGACCATAATTTTTGCATCTAATCTTCTTCCTACATGCCATTATTGATTTGGAGCTCTTTGAATATGCCATTGAACCTCACTTCTTGATTTTTTTGTATTTCTTTGGTCCTGTTTCCTTTCTTTTTCTTCTTTTTGACCTTACATAGCACAATAATTGAAAATGCATTAAACGATGCTTCAATAGGATCAAACCAATAACAAAATAAGATAGTAAGTGAATTAAATACATGCTAATAAAGCACTTATCAAATCCCCCAACACTTAAACCATTGTTCGTCCTCGAATAATGATGTGAAAGAAAAGAAACATAATTCAAACAAAAAGATAGACCTACAATCGGAAAGTCAATGTTACTGCCCACTTCTTTTTTAGCATGAAAATTCAATTGCATAACCGGAGTATGTTAGTGTGTGCAAGAGATGCATCATCCAATATCCTCTGAACAGAAATGAAAATCAATACCCCCGGCCCAATTCATTTCCCAATGTGGCTTGTATCCTCCCACCTCTCGTGAGTTCTCTCTTAACCTCTATCAATGATTTACTACATGGGTGTTAGTTTTTGGCCAACTTAAAAGTACAGAATATAGACCAAGCAATTCAAACCACTCATAAGCATATGTAATGGGAGTTAACACCCTCACTAGATATTTCTCTCTTCGCACAAAGTGTATAAGGGTGAGAATTTGCACTCAACTCACTGCATGGAGAATCTATTACCACAAACTGCTCAAATGTCATAACCGGAGCCAACAATAACACAAGTGCAAAGTAAAGGTCTTTATTTGGTTGTAACGGGGCTTCGGGTCAGGTAGGATAAAATGATATATTTAGGCTGAGTCGAGAAGGAATTTTGCAAACTAAGTCAATTCACAATAACATTACTTCCTTCACCCCTTAATATGAACTTCATTATTTCCCACTACCCAACTTTGTTCACACTTGAATCTCTTCTTCTTTTTTTTTCACAAGTTGAGTGTTTGACATCCTCAACTACTAATTTTCATGACTAAACTTCATTTTCATTGCTTTTTCTCTTTCAATTTTTTTTTCGAGTACAGACTGCAACTTTTTCTCTTTTATTCAAATCATTACGCAGTCACCAATTGGCTTGAGATAGAATTACATTCCCCTGAATTCAGTCCATTACACAACCATCGTCCAACACAAGATAACCATTTCAACTTCTTAGACTTAGACTACAACACTATCCTTAATCAACAAAAGCTTGCGAATCCCTTCTCTATGGGTTCAAAATAGAGACAATGCGAAAGAAAGGGTATTTCTTGGCTTGTAGCGTGGCATCAAAATTTGAAGGAAATGCGAAGGCTCAAAAGGGCTTCTATTGGTACATGTATCATGGTAGGCCCTTTTAGCAGGTCAAATTTGGTTTAACCTAATGTCTCTACTATATTTTGCACTTGAGTCAAGAAGCTACAACGGTATGCACAAGAAAGCACATCCAAGCACAAACCAACCATACAGGACACACTTCAAAAAATAGAGCTTAATATAAAAAGTAAAAGTAGCTCATAGACTCAAAAGCTCACAAATTATGGTTTATATGTGCTTCTCCCATCCAATTATGAGTTATAGGTCATTGCTTAGTCTTCATTCCGAACTCAAAATCTAGGGGATAAGGATAGAATGAAGTTCCTCGGGGCGGTATTTTATCGTATCTATTTTGGTTTGACTCAATTAGGTTGCAGAAATTTTTCAATTTGTCCCCATTTTCAAACTAATTCAGAAATTATTGGAAAACTCATCTCTATGTGCTCATTGTTTATCCGATTATGCAAATGCAATTTAGGAAGTTGGTGGTTCAAAAATAATCATAAGTGGGGCTGCTTCCTATTAAACCGAAATGTGGGTCTAAGCACAATTAAAGCTAACTAACAAAAAAATTGAAAGAAGATGAATAAAACAGGGATAACAAAAAATAATAGATAATCATTCCCCCCACACTTGAATTCCACATTGTCCTCAATGTGGAGCGTGACAATACAAAACAAAATAGGGGAACATGAATGGAATCAAAGGAGGGGACATGTTTTTTTTTGAATGAAATTGACTAATAAGGAAAATGACAAAAATGAAAATAAAAAAATAACAATTTGAGGGAGTAAAGAAACTCCCCTCTCGGGTTGCCTCCCGAGCAGCGCCTTTGTTTACTGTCTTTGGCTAGACTTGTTGTTTCCTCCTTCAACCGGGATTAGGTGGATTTCCAAAGTTCAACTTCTTTTTCATATTTTTCATTAGGGCCTGCAGGACAGGGGCAAAAGCATGTCATAAGAAGTTGGCAATGTAATACACGAGATTTTACCTGGCTTTTCACAATTTCCACCAAGTTTGAAAGTTTCCTGTATTGAAGAATCAATAACATTAACAGAATGAACAGGATTAACATCATCAAGGTAGCTCACGGAATCATAAATATTAAACTGAATCATTTCATTATCAAATTCCATGGTAAGTGAGCCACTACTAACATCTATCTTGGTCTTAGATGTTTTTAGAAATGGTCTCCCTAACAAAATAGGAGTAGAGTTGGGGGAGTGGTCATCATTCATGTCTAACACATAAAAGTCAGTCGGGAACACTAACCCTCCTACTTACACAAGCACATCCTCAACTACCCCATCCGGATAGGCGTTAGAGCGATCAGCCAATTGAATTATGACATTCGTTTCAGTTAAATTGGCCAGTTTTAAAGAAGCGTAAGTAGACCTAGGCATTACATTGATAGATGCTCCTAAGTCTATTAAAGCACGATTTATTTTCTTATTGCCTATTAGACAAGGTATGGTAAACATACCTGGATCCTTGCACTTGGGAGGTAATTTTCTTTGAAGAAGTGCAGATACAGACTCACCCATTCTTACCATCTCATTTTCCTTTAGCTTTCTCTTATTGGTGCACAGATCCTTCAAAAATTTTGCATATTGGGGCACTTGCTTGATTACATCCAATAGGGGAATGTTGACTTCCACCTTCCTGAACATCTCCAGGGTTTCTTTTTCTTTGCCCTCCTTGTTTGCTTTTGCTAACCTGCTGGGAAAGGGAGGTGGAGTCAATTTAACATTTAAAGTGGGGTCAGTCTTTACCTGAGAGTTTTGTGAGGTGTCGTCTTTCTTTCCAGCTTCTATTTCTTCAACTTCCTCTTCAATTGCAGATGGTTTCATTTGCAGCCCCTCAACCTCCTTTCCTCTTCGCAGGGTTATGGCACTCACGTTCCTTGGATTAACTTCAAGTTGAGATGGTAATTTGCCTCCGGATTGTGATTCCAACCTGTTGATGGCTGTAGCCATTTGACCCATTTGGTTTTCCAGATTTTGAATGCTAGACTTGGTGTCCTGTTGAAATTGAAGTGTGTTAGATGCCAAGGCTTTAACCGTGTCTTCAAGGGACATACTTGAGCCTTGAGGTTTTTTCTGATACTGCCCCTATTGTTGGAAAGTTCCTTGTTGTTGAAATTGCCCTTGAGGTTTGGTTGAAATGAAACCTGGGGGATTGTTAATTCCGTAGCTTAGGTTGGGGTGATCCCTCCATCCTGGATTGTAGGTATTAGAGTACGGATTGTACTCTTGTCTTTGGAACGGAAAACTCTCTGCAACACTTACCTGTTCACCATTTCCCTCTTGCAACACCGGACAAGTATCTGTTGGATGTCCGAAGTTTGCACATATCCCACAAGCTTTGACCTGTTGTGCCTTCCATACAGCAAGTTGTTTAACGAGATTTGTTAGTTCAAACAATTGAATTTCAATATTGGAACTACTTACCTCATTCGCGCGCCGAACTTGCGTATCCCTGTTGGAGTTGAAATGCTGAGTGTTCTCAGCCATATTGGAGATTAAAGCCCGTGCTTGTTCCGGTGTCTTGTCCATCAATGCACCTCCGCTTGCGGCATCTATCATGCTTCTATCCATCGGTGCCAGACCTTCATAAGAATATTGCACCAAGAGTTGCTCACTAATCTGATGATGGGGGCAGCTCGAGATGAGCTTTTTGAAGCGCTCCCAATACGCGTACAATGTTTCGTTGTTGTTCTGGCGTACCCCACACATCTCCTTTCTGATTGTACTAGCTCTCGATGCAGGGAAGTATTTTTCCAAGAAAAGTCTTTTCATGTCGTTCCAAGTAGTAATTGTTCCTGATGGTAGACAATAAAGCCAGTCGGTGGCGGCATCCTTTAATGAGAATGGAAAATCTCTCATTTTTATTTGTTCTTCAGTAATACCCATGGGCCTCATGCTATCACAAATGACATGGAACTCCTTCAGATGTCTGTATGGGTCCTCACGGGATGTCCTCTGAAAGTTGGCAGAAGATGGATCAGTCCAGATTTTAGCTCAAAAGTTCTACCTTCTTCCACTGCCGAAAAAGTGATGCATAGCGGTTGTTGAGCAACATCCGGGGTAGCTAGTTGCTTGAGAGTCAGATTATTGTTAGCTACTGCCATTGGTTGTGCAGCTCTTCTTTACTGTTGAAAGATTCTCTCGATTTCTGGGTCAAAATAAAAAAATTCAAAATTAGTTGATCGAGTTTTACGCATATAAGCAAAGAAGTAGACAGGCAAGAATTTTTTATTTTTTTTTGAAAAATTATAGAAATAAAGTGAAAATAAAATTAATAAAATAAAATGCAGAAAAAAAATTCTAATTAACTAAACAACTAAATTGGTTGACCGTTCCCCGGCAACGGCGCCAAAAATTTGATGCGTGTCGCAATACACCAAAATAATAAATAATTCCTTACTCGCTAAATATTAATTAATAATGTAGTAGTGAGAGTAAGGGTCGATCCCACGAGGAACGGAAACTAATTTTAGTTGTTCGATCAATTAAAATAGAATGAGAGGTTTGTTGTTTGAAATTGCTTGAATAAAAAATATGCATAAAAATAAACAATTAAATATGACTGGAGAAATAATATAAGAAGAAATCTTGTTCTCGGGTTCGGTTGTGTCATCAATTAATGTTATACATTTCCTTGTAACGTGTTTCAATCCCTAATTCAATTATCAATCATAAATAATCAACAAGCTCTGATTATCTAAATTCTTCCTTATGTGTATTGATTCAAAACAAGCTCTTCGAACCAATTCTAGCAATGGACAATCCTAAACAAGCTCCTAGCCACTCTTTCATGATGCAATATGTTATTTTCATAATCCGAGAGGTGAGTTAATAACATAGATCTAGGTAATAAATCCGGTAATTGAACCAGAGATAGAGATATACTCTTGTGATTATTGCGATCTTGTGTGAATTCTTGTGTGTAATGCATCTATATAAAGAATATTCGGACTCGCTGTAGAGATACAAGGTTGACTTATTTAGGTAGGATTGATTTAAACTCGAGAGAGGAATCTCAATTTAAATTAGTGAATTCGATCGAACACATATTTAGAAAATAAAATCTGGAATTGGAATTAATTTAATTGGCTTGGTGAATTCGTGAATCCCAACTACCTTACAATCGTTTTTGAAACAAAAACAAATTCGTAAATTTAATTCTTTTATTTAATTTCTTAGTTTTAGTTCACAATCACAAATTCTCTTTGTGTGTTCAAATAAAGTGTAGAACTAAAATATTTCGGTACTTAGTAAACAGTCCTCGTGGGAACAATCACTCGACTCAAAAGTCACTTTATTACTTGATTGCGATATCGTATACTTGCAATTTTACATAACAACAAGTTTTTGGTGCCATTGCGGAGGACTGTTAATTAATATCGATACCCATTAGTTTTTATTTTACTTTGAACTTTACTTTGCTTATTTTTATTTTTATCTTTATTTTTATTTTTATTTTTATTTTTAGTTTTTGTTTTTAATTTTTGTTTTATTTAATTTATGTTAAGAAGTACTAAGTCATTTGATTTGCTTCCTTTTGATACAGAAATTGAACGCACCTTTCGACAGATGCGTAGACAATAGTTGGAAGCGAATCAACAAACAGACTTAGCCATGGCAGATGATAGAATTCAGGATAATCAAGGAAATCAACAAAATCTGCCAGCAGCTATGAATGGACATAAACAAAATCATGGAAGGCGTGTTTTGAGAGACTACATGGTT
The DNA here is from genome assembly GCA_963555705.1 of Ligustrum vulgare. Lineage (NCBI taxonomy): Eukaryota > Viridiplantae > Streptophyta > Magnoliopsida > Lamiales > Oleaceae > Ligustrum > Ligustrum vulgare. The sequence continues at coordinate 35,328,957 of OY743186.1, read as the reverse complement.
CCTCCTGTGGGGAACATTGGAACCTGCATTGTACCTCCTACAATCCAAGCCAACAATTTTGAAATCAAAACCTCTTTGATCTCACTGATCCAAAACTCTTGTGTTTTCCATGGATTGCCGTCTGAAGATCCTCATGCACATCTTCGATCCTTTTTGGAATTGTGTGAAATGCAGCGCATGAATGGAGTTTCAGATGATGCTGTGAAATTGAAGTTATTTTCATTCTCTTTGGCAGACAAAGCTAAAGCTTGGTTCTACACTTTGCCCCTACATACAATCACCACTTTTGAAATTATGAGCTAGAAATTTGTTGATAAATTTTTCCCACCTGGCCGTATGTCAAAGCTAAGGCGTGAGATTTTATCATTCAGTCAACAACCCGGGAAATCAATTTTTGAGGCTTGGGAAAGGTTCAAAGAGCTCATCAGACAGTGTCCTACACATGGAATCACTGATTGGATACTAGTTCAAACATTCTACAATGGGCTAACAAATGAAAACAAGAAGTACGCTGACTCAGCAGCTGGAGGATCAGTAATGGATATGACATATGAAGAAGTATCTGAGATTTTTGAGAAGATGGCTTCGAACAGTTACCAGTGGTACTCAGATAGAGCTAGACCAAAGTCTGGGGGAATTGTTGCAGTTAATGAGATTACATCATTAAATGCTAAGCTGGATGCTTTAACAAAGAAAATCGATAGTATGAGTGTGCAGCTAGTGAATTCCGTTCATACAACTTTGTGTGATTTTTGTTTCGAAAATCACGCTATAAGTTTCTGCTAACTTCAACAAAATCAATCAAACCGAGAATAGGTCAACTTCGTAGGAAACAAGCAGCAGGGTGGTCCTTATTCACAAACTTACAACCTAGAATGGAAGAATCACCCTAATTTTTCATGGTCTAACAATCAGAATGTTCAGCGGCCGCCTGGATTTCAGCAACAGCAACAATCTTAGAAAAACATATCCGAGAACATAGAAGTGTTAATTCAGCTGGTCAAGAGTCAGAATGGTGAGATAATGAATCAAGCCGCTGAAATAAAAAATTTGAAGAAACAAATGGGGGAGTTGGCAGTTAGCAGTGTAATAAGGCAGCCTGGACAATTACCAAGCAACACTAAAATGAACCCTCGTAAGCATGTTAATGCAATAACAACAAGGGGCGGGGTTCGATTATCTGAAGTGACTACAGAAGAATATGAAAAGCAGAGGAACCAGAAGAAAGATGTGGTGGAAGAACAGGAAAGTGAGAAAGAACAGGGGTCGACTCCTGAAGTTCAAGAAAAAGCTGAAGAAGAAGTTCGAGTTAGACCGCAAGTCAAAGCTTATGTGCCTCCAGTTCCATATCCACAAAGATTGAGAAAGCAAAATCTGGAACAACAATTTGGGAAATTTTTGGAGATATTCAAGAAACTACATATAAACATCCCTTTTGCTGAAGTCTTGGCTCAAATGCCACTCTACTTGAAATTCATGAAAGAGATGCTGTCAAACAAAAGGAAGTTAGTTGATTTTGAGACTGTAGCACTGAGTGAGGAGTGCAGCGCCATACTTCAAAAGAAATTAGCACAAAAATTGACCGATCCAGGGAGTTTCTCGATCCCTTGTACTATTGGTGAATTTACTTTTGATAATATATTGTGTGACTTAGGGGCTAGTGTTAATTTAATGCCTCTTTCTGTGTACAGGAAATTAGATTTGGGGGAGCCTAAGCCAACGAATATCACTTTAAAGATGGCGAACATATCAATCCAATATTCATATGGGATAGTGGAGAACGTGATAGTAAAAGTAGAAAAATTCTTCTTTCCAGTTGACTTTGTGATCTTAGACATGGAAGAAGACACTCAGATGCCCCTAATATTTGGAAGACCATTTCTTGCTACTGGACGAGCCCTAATCGATATTGAAAAGGGGGAAATCATCTTTAGGGTCGAGAAGGAACAAGTCACGTTCAGCATCAAACCAAGACAGGATCTTAAGATTCAAAATGAAAGTTGCTTCAAGGTGGATGAAGAGGTCAAGAAACCAAATGGCTGCATGAAGGATGAGATTAAGATTGAGGAGGCTCTAATCACAAAACATGAGTTTGTAAAGGTAAAAGATTAATAGAGAGACAAAAAGGAGGAAAAACCAAATTTTAGTCTACAAAAAGTGGAAAAGGAGGATTTGGACTACAAGAAAGTGAGGAAACGAGTTGAGAAGTGCAAGGCTGGAAATTGCAAGAGGTGTAAGGCTTTGAAGACATATTTCACGCTTCCATGATTTGAAAGTACAAAAAGTCAGGCTCGGGACTCTAAACGGAGCGCTTGTTGGGAGGCAACCCAATTTTTCTTCCCTTTTACTTATTACTCTTTCATTATTTACTTTATTATTGAAATTTTAGATATATGCATAGTAGGAAATATGTTTGAGTGTTTAGCATGATACATGTTAGGACATTTTTGCATATTAGTCTATTGGTGCATATTTAGGTATGTTTTTGATTTTGCATGTTTTCATTAGGCAAGACTTTTATCGTCATCCCAGCTCACACACACACACACACACACACACACTAGTTTGGATCATGAAGTTAATGTTTGAAAAATCATTGCATAGATCATGAAGTGATTAGGGGGCTAAAAATGATTTTGAAAATCAAAAATAGGAAAAAACTTCATTACTGTCGGGATCTACGCGATTGCTTGCCAATAGGCTCTAGCGATCGTGAATTTGCATTAAAAAAATCAACAGATTTTTAAATCTTGAACCACGCGATTGCTGGCACTCCAGCCAGGCGATCGCGTGGCTATATTGGGACCAAATTCGGCAGTTTAAGTGTTGTTCCTCATGTGTTTCAATTTCAAACACGATAAACTCGTTTTCTCTCCCCTAATCACCTCATATTTGATCTTACATCTTGTGTGCATGTCATCAACACTTTGTTCCATCAATATCATTGCTTACATGACTTCAAAATCCAATCGAAGGTATGATCTCTTCACTTAAATCAATTTTTAGTCAAAATTGTGAAGGTCTCTTTAAGTTCTTCAACCTAGAAATTGTGAATTGGGATGAATGGGCTTAGGTTAGTGGTTGGAGATTGTGATTTAGTAAACAAAAATTTGGGTTCATTCATGCCTCCAATCCTATGCATATCCATTGATTTTGGCAATACCCATTAAGTGTTTGATGAAATGCCACAAAGACATTCTTGTGCTAATTTTAGAAATTCATTTGAGCATTTATCTTTATGACATGTTCATAATTGATTGTGTGTATTTAGTTCAAGATTTAGTTCACTACATTGCATGAAAATCATGAAAACCAACATTGCATCAAGATAGCCCCATTGCAAGGTCACTGCAGGCCATTGCACTCAGAAACTGTCTCACGTCACCTACTTCTCCACATTGTTTCATGACCCTATTGATCTTCAAATAAGCTGAATTTTTAATATATTGTCGATCATGCTGTGAACTTTAACGTATCAAAAGATGGCTCGGGAAAATTTACATTTTTCTAGGCGATGTCAAGGCTTGAATGTATGTGGTGACCAATTTTGAAAATTCAAAATTTTACTTTAACTTTAGTTTGGGGGTGTGGTACTGAACTTCCATTTTTTCTTATTGGTGTTTATGACTTCTAATGTTACTTATCTCTTAATTGCAAGGTAAACACCAATCAAGACACATCCAATCAAGTTGGGCAGAGCAAGAATAGGGTAATATTCATTCAACATCATTTCGAATGGAAGTATCAAGGCAACAAAGCATCTATACTCATTGAATTACATTTTTTAGATCTTTTTGACAAACATTGAGGACAATGTTTCTTTCTAGTTTGGGGGTGGAGAATTTCATTCTTATCAATTGCTTCCATACTCATTGAATATTCTCATTCTATTTCTGTTGGGATTCAAAAAAAAAAAAATTTTTTTTTTGAAAACTGTGTCGACATGTTTATTGCCTAGGATATAGTATGAATCAATTTGTGCTTAGATTTGAAAATTGGACAACATGAAAGTATGAACTTATTTTGAACTAGTTATGTTTTGCTAGATTCATATTCATTGTGCACATAGCCAGCATTGGATAATTGCTTGTGTAAAGGACTTTGTTTAATACATTGGGGCAAAGTTTTTGCAATTTGAACTTAGGAATGACTTGAAAATCCCTGAACTTAGATCCTTAGACATCTCATCCCTAAATTAGAACCAATCATGCTAAAAGGCAAGTTTGGGGGTAAAATAGTTGGAATTTGTGTGTATTGACGGGTTGGAGGTCTGTAGTTCTTGGTTTTGCACTTTAGTCATTGCAGTTTGGTTAACTGGTATAAACCATTTTCAGCATAAAAATAGAAAAATGTTGAAGGTCTTATTCTGCTCTTCAAATGCCTTTTTGACTCGAGTAAGTAAGTCTGAGGGGTCCTTCAAACCTGATGCCCCTAAAGCCAACTGGCTTGAGAGTCATCGACCTAAAGCTCGCTACAGAAGTCAATTAGAAAGCAAGTACGGAGAGTGGACTTACACATAAGACATTATAACATTTTTAACTTTTCTATTTAAGCCATTATGACTCGGGCAAGTACGTCTGAGGGGTTCTTTGAACCTGGTACCCTAAAGCCAACTGGTTTGAGAGTTGCCGATCTGAAAGCCTGCTACAGGGGTCATATAGAAAGCAAGTATGAAAAGTTCTGCACAAAGATGGTAAAAGATAGGGACATTTAAAAGAAAAAGTCATCCATCAAAAGAAATATATATATATATATATATATATATATATATATATATATATATATATATATATATAATTGCATGGTATAAACTTTGTTGATTGAGCTGTGGTGGTTGAGGTTGTAGAATTGGGGACTGCTTTCTTTTGATTTGTTATGCACGCATATTTCTGATTCTGACTACCTTGTGTGAAAAAAGCAAAGAATATTTTTAGAACCCACATAGATAAAAATCCGGGATGTGAGAGAAAAACAGAAAGTGGTAATCATCCATGAGCGTTGAAAGGAATTTCATTAGAAATCATAGATTGACCACATGGGATTTAGGCTTGATTATGCATAATGAGCCACACAGTGTTGAACATATCTTTAGCATAAGTATGTGTTTGACATTGATTATTCACACACACACACACTTGAAACTCTGGCATGATATAACTAGAAATTATTTTGCATTATTGTTCATAACTCTTGCTTAAAGCTTGAATTGATTTGGACTATTGAGGCATATGGTAAACATGTTGACAAAACAAAAATAATTTCTCTTTTATTTCTTTGATTTTTGTAGTTTATTTTCCATTGTTTGAGGACGAACAATAAATCTAGTTTGGGAGTATTTGATAAGTGTGTTTTATAAACTTATCTGTATGTCTAAATTAGAAGAAATTATTGTCGTTTTAAAATATATGCTCCTTAATTTGTGTTTATTTGTTTACTTTTCAGAAAATATCCCAATCGAAGAAGAAGGAAGCAATTAATGGAAAAAAGGCAATAGTGGATTTTAATTGGAGCTTAATTGAGTAAGTGAGAGATATGTGACGTCAACCGGGAAGGTCCATGGTGCTCAAGTGAACAAATCAGAGGTTGAAGGTACCATTGAAGGAATTGAGAGCTTAATTGAGAAATTCAAGAAGAATATAGAGTTTGGGGACTAAATTGCAACAATTGAAAGTGGAGGATTAAGGCTGCAATTAAAGGTCGGGGGGACTAACTTACACAACCAAGAAAAGATAGAAGTTGCGATAACTGTATACATACCACGCGATAGCGAGATGGTGTGAATTTATGACCCGAGAGTTAAAGACGTAACAACGCGATCGCTAGGGTATTAGCCAAGCGATCGCGCAGTTATTCGACTGGGTAGCAGATCAGATTTTTCTAACGATTTTTAACAGGCTTTGTGATTTTTGACCTAAATTTTCTCCAAAACCTATAAATACAACTCATTAGGCACGAAAATAGGACCTTTGCCTCTCCATAGAACAAGTCACAACAGAGATTTCAATTAAAATTCTTGGAGATTCAAGCATCGCAGAGGGGCATGAATTGAAGATACTTGAAGAATTGATAATTGGTGCAATCTTTTCATTCTTCTTTGTTATTTTCAATGAACGTTTTATTTTCTTGTTTTTGTTCTTTAATCAAGATGTGTAACTAAATTCTATGTTAGGATGAACGATGTAGCCTAGTTAATTATTTTAATTTCATATTCCTTATTTTAACGCTTTAATGCATGTGTTGATTTATTATTACGTTTAATGCGTGAATGAGCTGGCCACTCTTTCATGATGTAATGTGTTATTTTCATAATCCGAGAGGTGAGTTAATAACATATATCTAGGTAATAAATTCGGTAATTGAACAAGAGATAGAAATATACTCTTGTGATTATTGCGATCGTGTGTGAATTCTTTTGTGTAATGCATCTAGATAAGGAATATTCGGACCCGCTGTAGAGATACAAGATTGACTTATTTAGGTAGGATTGATTTAAACTCGAGAGAGGAATCTCAATTTAAATTAGTGAATTCGATCGAACACAAATTTAGAAAATAAAATCTGGAATTGGAATTAATTTAATTGGTTATGTGAATTCGTGAATCCCAACTACCTTACAATCGTTTTTAAAACAAAAACAAATTCGCAAATTTAATTTTTTTGTTTAATTTCTTAGTTTTAGTTCACAATAAAAAATTTTCTTTGTCTGTTCAAATAAAGTGTAGAACTAAAATATTTCGGTATTTATTAAACAGTCATCGTGGGAACGATTACTCGACTCAAAAGTCACTTTATTACTTGATTGCGATATCGTATACTTGCGATTTTACATAACAACATTCTCTATGTTAATAAATTCATCATTAATATTGTTTCAGGTAAACAGAAATTCAACACCATGCAAACAAAATCTTAACATAGATTTATATATAATGAAAAAATAATATAAGAACTTTAAGTGAAGGAAGTGTCTCACATTTATCAAAAAAAATTACAAAAAAATAATAAAAAAATCTTAACATGGATCTATATATAATGGAAAAATAACATAAAAACTACAAGTGAATGAAGTATTTCACATTTAAAAAAAATAAAAATAAAAAATCTTAATATGGATCTATATATAATGACAAAATAACATAAAAATTTCAGATGAATGAAGTGTTTCACATTTAAAAAAAAAAAAATCTTAACATGGATCTATATATAATGACAAAATAATATAAAAACTTCAAGTGAAGGAAGTATATCACATTAACAAAAAAAAAAAAAAAAAAGTCCAAAATCCGCATTTTGGACTTTTTAATATAAAATATCCAAAATGCAATAAACTCGTTTTTAGTTTTTTTTGTATTTTTTTTGTGTTTTGAAAAACAAATTTTTAAAAATAGGTAAAGTGAACACATTTTCGATATTTTAAAAAATCGAAAACATAAAATGGACGGAAAACAACAAAAGTGAGGAGGGTTTAGTGTTTTCAATCAAACACATCAGGGTTTTAGTTACAGAGTGTTGATTTCACTCGGAGCTTAACCAAGTAGCTAGTAGCTTTTGCGATCCGCCACCTGTAAATGTACGGTTTTACCCGCCATCGCTGTTAACTGATTACCCTTGGAGCATACGTGAATGCCTATTTCACTAAGGGCATTATCCGTCATTTTACAAATTGTAGCTCAAACCCCCTGTCATTCACCGCCCGCCACTCCCGGAAACTCCGAAACATGAATTACTCCCAGAGACTGATCGCGGCTTCGAAATGCGTCTACGCCGGAGAATTACGCGACGCAGAGGTGCATATAACCCACGACGAACTCCAAATCAACGCCACTCTTAAGCCTCACCAATTAGAAGGCATCTCGTGGCTCATCCGACGGTTCCACCTCGGGGTCAACGTCGTTCTCGGTATTGATCTCTCGTTTTATTCAAAATTTTAAGAAAATTAGTAATCATGTTAAAATAAAAAGTGACTAATATGAAATTCCCCTAAAATTTAGCTACCAACCATGTATTCAAGTATTCAACTCGGTGGAGCGTTGATATATTTTTATATATTTGCCTCTTAAGTTATTTTGATTTATTCTTTTGATTTTTTGGTGCAGGAGATGAGGTAGGATTTTGAGACGTTTCGGAAACTAGATTAACTGGGCCAAGTCTATGTTTTGCCGAATTATTTTTTATTTTGTTTGATAATTATCACGCACATTGTCTGAAAGACTTGAATTTGAATGCCACTCGTTCTAATGGAAAGGCTGAATTATTGTAGAGAATTTTCCATCATTTGCTTGAACTTTGTGGTGGAGCTGCGGCCTGCATGGCTATTAAGAACCAAATTGCTAATTGAAGGGTTACTATACGAAGTGAGGAGGAGATGATCAATCAATCTTTTCTGAGAATCTCATTTAAAATATATAGGATCTAAGGCTGCGTTTGATAGCAATGGTGTAATTTAGGTGGAAAGAAAATGAATTTCAGGGAATTTGAAGTTTAATGTGTTTGATTGGTTTAATTTTCTAGGTGGAAAAAGTAAGGAATTTTTCAACTTTTGTTGTTTGATTGACATTATTTTTCATGGAAAGTAAATTAAAATTTATCTATTTTAATAAAAAAAAAATTTCCTTACATTTGTACTTAATAATAATAATAATATAATAATGTTAATTTTTAGAAAAAAAATAAATCAATTAACAACAACAAAAATGATCAAACGTAACGAAAATGGTATAAGATTTTTCATGGAAAATAAAACCTCCTCCCCTCCTGGGGAAAACGAATTCATCCAAAACAAGGAAAATACCGGATTTCGAGGCAAGTGGAAAAATGAATTCCATAGAAAACTTAGGCAACCAAACAGCGCAAAGTTGAAAAATCACGTGGAAAATCATATTTTCCCTGAAAAATCTCGCCTATCAAACACACCCTAATTGAATTACTATTTCCTGTTTTGTTGAATTTAGGTTAATGTCAGACTTTTCCATCATATCTGACAGATAATATATGCACAGAGACACAGTATGCATATATTTAGAGGGAGACTGGAATCATGTCTTGTTAGTTGAGGTAAACTTCAGGCGTTTCATGAAAATTTAAATATTATATAGTTTGTCAGTAGACTGCACAAGAGTATTGAGCACTTCTCGACATTTTCAAGTACTGTAGGAGTACTTTTGGGACATTTGAAGGAGCTCTTTAGAACATATAAATACTTAATCTTTGGGAGAAAGAGTCTGCTATGATGTAACGATTCTGTGTTTTGCGGGCAATCGGTGAGATTGCCACCCTTGTAAGTTGTACATCCGGTAGCTAATATTCTGTCCTTGTAGAAAGGCCAATACATTAGTGAAGCCTAAAAGCTTGCTTATTCTGTTTAATTCCATGATTTTTCATTTCTGAGACTACCTACAGATGGGACTGGGGAAGACTTTGCAAGCTATCTCTCTTTTAAGTTATCTAAAAGTATGTCAAAGGACTCCTGGACCATTTTGTGAGTGAAAGCGTTTTTTCCTTGATTAGACGTACTTACTAAAAGTTGGGAAATTTCTAAACACGCCATATAAAGGGTGTAGCCATATATATCAGAAAGTTACAAAATTACATACTACTACTTTTATGGGGTAACAAATAACATATTTGTCTTTTGATGCCTATTAAATGTAGTAAGTAATTCACCGATTTTAATAAGTGGCATGTAAATGGTAATAACACCTCTTATACATAGTGTATTTTTAAGTTCTTTTTTCTTTTCTTCGACAGATTTTTAACGGAAATATTATTTGTTACCATACATAAAGTAGCAGTAAAAATAATTGTAATTTCCAGATATCTGGTGTGTGAAAGTGAAATTTTACCCTTTATATTTATAAATGCGTGTTTTCTAAATCTCCCTAAGATTTTTTTAGGTGATTATTGCACTTTTAAATAGTGGATACTATCTGCAGTGGTATTATGTCCTCTAAGTGTGATTGATGGTTGGGTTTCTGAGGTAGCAAATTTTGCTCCAAAATTGAGATTACTTCGTTATGTTGGAGAAAAAGAACATCGACGTAATTTGCGCAGGGACATGTACGAGAATGTAAAAGAGCAGTCATTCCCATCGGATGTAAGCTTCTGATCCTTTATGTATTTTTATGTCAGTCTAATAAACATATAATTTAGGCTGCCTGTAACTAATGCTTGAGGATATAATTCTGTATTACTTTTCCAAATATCAGCATTGTGATTGCTTCTTTATTATATAGGAACCGAAATTGCCATTTGACGTGCTGTTGACTACCTATGACATAGCATTGCTTGATCAGGATTTCCTTTCCCAATTCCCATGGCATTATGTGGTAATTGATGAAGCACAAAGACTTAAAAATCCTTCCAGTGTGAGTGTAGAGACACTGTTATAAAGTTATATTAAAATGCAATGGAATGTCTACACTGTGCAGACTGCTTACATTATTGTCTGCTTACATTGCTATATGTTGTAGTCTTTTAAGCTGCCAATTTTTCTTATTGCTTATATATCTTTTTATTGAACTTCAAATTTAGCCCTTGTTTGGCATAAATTAAAATCTAGATTTGAATCCAAGTCAAATTCAACAATCACTCATAACCACATATTATATGAGGCCCACAATTTTTCAACCACGCATTTCACCAACTTTTATCAAAATTTAATCTTAATTCCCACCAAACAGGGGCTTAGCCTTTGGACAAATTCATAAATCATCTATAAATTGTCGAACTTTATTTTCTACTACACATTGTACTCATAAGTACTAACCACTTATCTAATGCTTGTTTTTATCTATTTATAAAGTAAACCATTTATAAATTCTTCCCAGACGGAGGGCTTATGTTATTGTTTAACGGCTTCACAATCTAGGCATCCTTCATTTTATTTTTTATTTTTTTTTGTCTACCTATGTAAAAAAATTGGTGATGGTTGTGTCATTAGATTATTCTCAAATGCGGTCTCTTAAGCCTAATTTTGCACCTTCATTACAATTATCTTAATGGTAAAATTTTAACAGGTCTTATATACTGTTTTAAGAGAACAGTTTATCATGCCAAGAAAATTACTGATGACTGGTACACCCATTCAGAACAATCTTACTGAACTTTGGGCTTTGATGCATTTCTGCATGCCTTCAATCTTCGGAAAACTGGAGCAATTTCTTTCTGCCTTCAAGGAAGCTGGAGAGCCTTCAAGTAACCTTTTGTACCTGTATATATTCAAATTCTTGTGCTTGCTCCTTAAAATGCACTAGGGTCAAGATATTATCTGCTTAATTGTTGAACCTTTTGATTTTTAATTCAAAAGAATTATTTTTTATTCATATGATTTTTTTGATTACTATGGACATCTTTTCAAACCCAACCATGTATAATGAATGCTTTCGATTCTGAGATGGAAATAGTACCATCTAAATGGAGCAAGTGGAAAGTAATGACTCATCTTGATCCTTTTCGTAACTTATTCGAGTAGGACATGATGCAGAAAAGACGAAGGAGCAATTCAAAATTTTAAAGTACGTACTGGGAGCATTCATGCTTCGAAGAACCAAGTCTAAGCTCGTTGAGTCCGGAATTCTTTGGCTGCCACCTCTTACCGAGATAACTATGTTAGTTTCTTAATATGGTCATTAATTATCATCATCATCATCATCATCATCTGACTTATTCTTACTTCCTGACATTCAATAGTTGAACTTATTGGAAGCTTGTGTACTTCTTTTAATATAAAAACAATATTCTCAAGTGTTACTTAGAAAGTTTTGATCTTTTTGGGTGACAGGATGGCACCTTTAGTGCCCCTGCAGAAGAAGGTTTATGAATCAATTCTTAGGAAGGAACTTCCTAAGCTGCTCACACTTGCTTCTGGAGCTTCAAATGCCCAGTCATTGCACAATGTTGTAAGTACAAGTCTTTCTATCCAGATGTATCTGTTTTCTCTTTTTGGTTGCTCTCATATTCACGCTACAATGCATTAGATGCATCTTTTCTCATGCAAAATCTTCCACTTCCTTTTCAGGTAATTCAGCTGCGGAAAGCATGTAGTCACCCATATCTTTTCCCTGGTATTGAACCTGAACCATATCAGGAAGGTGAACACCTAGTTCAGGTATTCTAACTTAATTCAGATTTCTACAGGATTGTTTCTTATGGATACAGTTTGATACTGAGATGTAAGCTCAATATATGTAATTAACTTGCCCTAGCAACAAAAGGGAAATAGAGTATAGAGCATCTGTTCAGATATTTTAAAATCAATGAAGATCATTTTGCACATTCTTTCAGTCGTATGAGTATTTTATGTCTTTGCTATTTGATTCAATCATCTAAATTGTATATATAAAATTGTATATTATATATACATTCTTTTCCCTGAAATGATGCTTCATCAGGCCAGTGGCAAACTTATAATTTTAGACCAGCTACTTTTGAAGCTGCATGATACTGGTCATCGTGTTCTACTTTTTGCTCAGATGACCCATACACTTGATATATTACAGGTCAGCATCTTACCTTCTCTCTACTCTACAATGAAGTGCTATATCATCTGGGATGATTGTACATTAGTCCCTAAAGTCTTCCACCATATGCATATATAATGCAGGATTTTTTGGAGTTAAGAAAATACACTTACGAGCGTCTTGATGGTTCAATAAGAGCAGAGGAGCGTTTTGCTGCAATTAGAAGTTTCACCCAGCAATCTGTCAAGAAAAGTTTGAATTCTGATTCTGATGATAATAGTCCTTTTGTCTTTTTAATTTCTACAAGAGCTGGGGGAGTTGGATTAAATCTTGTGGCTGCTGATACGGTGAGTACTTTAATTTCTATTCTAACATTTCTTGTTATTTCTACCTTATGTCTAACGTTTGTTTGTGATCCTTTTATTATACTTAAAAGAAAGCTTACGATGTAGCATATTATCCGTGTTCCATTGGGGGATTTGTTTAGTTTTTATTGTAAAAATTAAAATTACTAGGTTTGTTAATCATGCTTATGAGCAAAACTCATTCAATTCATACAGGAAGGACATTTCATATCCCACCTAATCGAGGCTGTGCTGTAGCATTTTAGCCGTGTTCCATTAGGGGATTTGTTTAGTTTTTATTGTAAAATTACTAGGTTAGTTAATCATGCTTAAGAGCAAAACTCATTCAATTCATACAGGATGGAAATTTTACATCCCATCTAATTTAGGCTGTGCTTGTGACAAAATGCCTGTATAACATGTCCATTGTACTTATGATTCTGATCTGAGGTTCATGGTATTTTGTAAGTTTTAAGCAGCTCTATCTGGTCTATACCCGTTCCTTGTTAAGCTCTTCAAAGAATGATGCCGTAAATGGCTCTGCCTGAAAATAAAAATAAAAATAGAAAAAGTAACAGCATAAAGAGGTTGTTTAACATTTTTTTATCCCACTTGATTCTAACTAAATATTTCTTGAGGTTAGCATTTTCCTTCTTTTGGATGCTTATGAAGTTGCTGAGTGAGTATTATCCATTACCAATTTGATCTGTGCATTCCCAAAGTATTATGAAACATTTTAGTAATTTGCAGGTTATATTTTATGAGCAAGATTGGAACCCGCAAGTAGACAAGCAGGCTCTGCAACGCGCACACCGAATTGGTCAAATGAATCACGTTTTATCTATAAATTTAGTTACAGGGCGGACAATAGAAGAGGTAAGTTGAAAGGGATTACTTAATGATTATATTTTACTGCTGGCTAATTTTGAAATCAATGTAGGTTATTATGCGTAGAGCTGAAAGGAAATTGCAGCTTAGTTATAATGTTGTGGGAGAGGATAATTTAGATAACGAGGGAAAGGATATTGCTGGAACTGAAGCTGGTGATTTGCGATCTGTTATGTTCGGGTTACGTATGTTTGACCCTACTGAGATGAGCTCCGAAGAATTGGGTCAAGTGAATAAAAGTGGATTGATTGCACTGGCAGAAAAGGTTACTGCAATCCGCCATGAGCCACGATCTGATACACATGATAAGAAGTTTGAGATCAATAACGTGGATATGTTGGGTGGTTGTGATCTAGTCGTGAAAGGGGATTTGGAGTGTCTCACTGTTGATCCCGGTCTTGATGAGGCTGCATATTTGTCATGGGTTGAGAAGTTCAAGCAAGCATCACTATCAAATGAGAGTACTATGTTAGAGTTGGGAAATAGGAGAGGCATACCTGATGATAAGCATCTCAAAGCTGAAGCTGCTAAGGAGGAGGAGGAGGAGAAAAAACTATCCAAGTGGGAAGCTCTTGGTTATCATTCTTTGTCCATCAGTAGCCCTGTGCACCCTGTGGTTCCCACAGATCAGGATATCTCAGATTCTAGTTCTGTTAATTTTGTTTATGGAGACTGCACACATCCATCAACAGTTTCTCCATCAGAGCCAACAATTATATTTAGGTTACCATTGATTACCATTCTCTGCAAAAAACATTCACGTCTGTTAATGCTTATTGCACCAAGAACTGCTCTAATTATTGCATCCTGCACTTTCTTTATGCTGTTGAAGCATTCTTTTATAATTATGCTGATAATTTTCACCTGCAATTTGTTGGGGGTCACTTTTCGGTGATAGCTTTTCATGGGTTGAATAGGTTTGTAGTTATGGTCTTGTGGACTTATGGTTGACCAACACGAGGGAATCACACTCACAAGGCCATTACTTAATATTATAATTGAACTCCATATATTGTATCAATTGAAACTTTGTTTTGTATCCCCTTCATCTGTCCTAGTTGATATACATAGACATATTATTGAGTTGCTTTTATTCTTTGAGCAGCTGTGTTGATGATTCTGGAAATTGGGGTCATGGGGGAATGTTTGATGCACTAACAAAACTCTCGGCCAATGTTCCAAATGCATATCAGCGAGCTTCTGAATTTGGGGATCTTCATCTAGGTGATCTGCATCTAATAGATATTACAGGTCAGTTTCAGACCATTCTAATCCCAATCTAAAGTTGCTTCCTGGAATTAATGGCAGCAGTACATGTTATGAGGAGAAATCACAGTCTCTATAAGCTTTTGATTATCTTACCAACTCCAACTCTCAATTTATACAAGAATAGTTCTATGGAGCGCCACTGGTCTATGTTACTCGGACTCGAGAACGGGTGTCCGGTATGGGTATATAACTTGGAGTCGGATCATTTTTATTCTAAAATCTAAGATATTGGGATACAGTCAAAATGACACAAAATTTTGACTCGGATGCATGAATACGTCTTATAAACTTCAAATTGCTTTAAAAATTTATATATTGGTAATTATAAATGCATTTTTTGGGAATATAAAAGATAAAGTCTTTTTATTTAAATGATATAAAGTATCCTCTTTTGACTTAAAGGATCTGAGAAGAATCCCATATCCTTATTCCATACCCGTGTGTCTGACATGAGTACTTCTTCAAATATGGAGAGTCCAAGCAACATAGACACCGGTGTTACTCACGAGCTAGGTGGCAATGGACCGACCACTTCATTGTCCAATGAAGTAATATTTTTTTTTTATTCATTGGACAGTGAAGTGGTGGGGTCCGCTTCCACTAGATTGGTGCTACATAGCATTGAGCTTTATACGATGAAACCTTGTGTCGTATAAGAGGTATTGAATGGTATTAGAATTTTTAGTTTGTCATATAATGTAATGCAATGCTAATTACACACCTCATATGGATTCTTTCACTTCCAATAATAAGTCGTTGGCATTCATGCATCTCTTTCCCCTTTTAATAATAAAATCTCCTACCTTCAGCAGGGTGAACCTTCGCATCTTATTTAGTTCAATATTAGCTGAACGCTTTTTCCTTAATCCGTTATAAGATTACAAATTTACCTATTTTGGGCATATGGAGGGAGGGATGGTCCTTGTTGCAACTCAAGGTAATATTTTTATATTGTAAACTTCAAATCTTCTTTCTTTACTTTCTTACCTTCAATCGATTATTGCTTTGCAGATGATTGCTGTGGTGATAACAAAGCTCCTCAATGGGTAGCTTTGTCTGTTGTACAGTCATACAATCCCAGGCGTAAAATCCCACGAAGTAAAATCTCTATTGCCGATTTAGAAGTTTGCCTTGCAAAAGCATCATTTTCAGCTGCTCAGAATTCTGGTATGTTAGGGCTCTATGTTTGAGGAGACTTCATTTACTTATCTAACTAGCTGATTACAAGTAAATTTCTCACTTGTAGACTGGATATACGTAACCAATTTAGCTGAAGAGTATACATCTCTAACTTGGGTTTTTAAATTTCTCTCTCTATGTTTTTGTCAATACCACCTAAGTTTTTTAATTTCTGCTCCTCTCCCCGTGTATCCTCGTGCTTGGGCCTTTTTCCATGTGAGCGTTGTCCCCATGAATGGATTTTCAAATTTTTTTGTAACTCTTGACATGATACGTTTTGACTTTTGACTATATAACTCATCTCATTAAAAAAAAAAAAAAAAAAATCCGTGCTTGTAATTATCACATGCAAAGGTTATCATTTTTTTGTCATTCTCTGCGAGTTAAATTGTTCTAAATTTTTTAATTAGTAGGTTATTCGAAGTAGATTTCATAAGCTTTATATCTCTCTCTCATTTTTCTTTACATTTTAACTTTTGAAAGCGTCAATCCACATGCCACGGATTGGTTATCAGGATGGCTCAGATCGATCAGAATGGTATGCCGTTGAACGTCTCCTACAGAAATATGCTGCTTTGTATGGGATAAATATCTATGTGTAAGTTTCTCTCTCTGTGTGTGTGTGTGTGTGTGTTAGTTGGAGATGGCGGAAGTGTGGTTTAGTGTTCCTGTTTATGCGGTAATTGATGGATCGGATTGTAACTGTTGAAAATCTTGGCATATCATGGAAGAAAGGGAAGAAATCATCCTCCTTTCATATTTCCCTTAATTTGATTATTTAGTTTCCTAGGATTGTAATCAACATAAATAAAAGAAATTTCTTCTCCTAAAACCTGCTATTCGTGCATAAACTGTGTTTTAAAGTTTCCAAATTTAATTTAATAAAACTTTATTGGATAATAAAATGAGTAAAATTTTAGTTTCTTCTTCAATACTTTCTTGTAGTGTCCCGTTAATGTCTTGATAACGATGAACACGTGCTTCTAGTATTGAGGCGGTTGCAAATCTATCTATACATATATGCATGTGAGAGATGCAAATTATCAGTTTTATTATATCCAGGTATTATTTCCGACGTGCTACATGAGCAGATAAGTACAATACGCATCTGTTGAATCTATGAAGAGTTAAAATATCCTGCTAACTGCACTTGGGACGGGGATTTCAGTTTTAGCTTAAAGTAGCCTTGTTTCTAATTTCTTTGGAAGGTAGACTCGTGTTTAGGATGCAATTTCTGCTCTTTGTTCTTGTAATGTAACGTATATCCTGATTCCTTTCACTTAAGGATGCTAATATGGATTCCGTTTGCTGTTCATTTTGAGTTCACCCCTCACAATGCGCGGTTCATGACACTTGAAATGTCCGACTTTCGATGATGACGTCGTAAAACAAAGGAGTGACGTGCATAATATCATGAAAAGTAATTTTATTATTTTGTATGCTGGATCATGTAATGTAAGTAACGATTCAGAATCATTGTGGTGTGTATAAATAATTAAATAATTCATTATTAAAACTAGGATACGCAATCATGATTTTATTTAAAGTATTTCCAACCCCCACAAAAAAATAAATAAATAAATAGAAGTTTTTGAAGGTTATATAAATAGAAGTTATGAAAGAATTTCATAGATTCTGTAAAAGCCTATAAAAAATAAAAGTTTATTAAATTCTTCAAAAATCATTCATAAAAAAGTCTCTAAAATTCAAATTGAATTGCATTTATTGGCTCCGCGTAATCATAAATGTGCTACTACTTCCTTCACAAAAAGATAGTCCTATGATTATTTTCACACGAATTAAAAAATGAGAGTTAGTATAGTTAAGGTATTAAATTTTATCAATGTTTTTCATTTATACCCTTTATTCCTTATTTATTGTTTTAAGTTGACTCACTTTGTTTCCAACAAAAAATTTGAAAATGCAATAGTTAAATAGTTGATGTGCATTGTATCAAGATACATTAAATAAGGGTACATGTGATAATGAAAAATTTAATACATGCTCAATATGAAAACAAGACTATCTTTTTGGAACAGACAAAAATAGTATACAGGACTATCTTTTTTGGATGGAGGGAGTATATGAATTGTTGCTACTCATTCCGTCCCAAAAAGATAGTTCTGTATACTATTTTTGTCTGTCCTAAAAAGATAGTCTTGTTTCCATATTGAGCATGTATTAAATTTTTCATTTTCACATGTACCCTTATTTAATGTATCTTGGTACAGTGCACATCAACTACCTAGCTATTGCGTTTTTAATTTTTTTGTGGAAAACAAAATGAGTCCACTTAAAACAATAAATAAGGGATAAAGAGTATAAATGAAAAATATTGATAAAATTTAATACCCTAACAATACTAACTACCATTTCTTAAGTGGAAATTACATGTACACCTGTTTTTAAAGAATCAAATTCAAAAATAAGATTAAACATATAAAACTTCAATTTTCAGGTTTTAAATAAGATTTATTTAATAAATTAAAAATTAATTATTCAATTCTAATACAATTTCAGAACACTATTATTTCAAACCCTACTTTAATTCTTTGTATCCCAATATTCATTCCATCGTCATTCTCAATCCCACTCCCACCAGAGATAAAATCCCATCGCCGCCCAATCCATCACCACTCTCAACCCCACTCCCACCAGAGACAACTCCCGCCGCCGCCCATTCACTTGACGACCACACCCTGTCACGTCTTCATCGTTGCCTCCACATCCGCCTAAACCGAAAATCAAAAGCGCAGTTGCATCATTGATCCGGCCTCCTAGCATCGAGTATTTCAAGCGCTGCTGCATCAGGTGAAATGCGATGGTGTTGCCCCTGCCTAAACTATCACAACGACGGCGCCGCGATGAGAAGTAGACACAACGACGCCCCTGTATAGATCTGGAAGTGGCGTCGCTGCTACATCGAGATGGAGTGATTTGATGTTACATCGCCGCCCTTGCCTACTGCTAGCGATGAGAAGGAGGTGATAATAGTTGTGGATTTGTGACGAATTTGTGGATCTACAACCGTGGGGTGAATCTTGGGTGATAAATCTACGGGTGTGACTGTGAGTGGTACCTTGGGTGATGAATCTTGGGTGGTGGTAGTGGTGATGTGGTGGCCGTGAGTGGTGATGGAAGCGGGTTTATACTCCGGTGGTGATGTGGTTCAAGCTCTGTGTTGCAGCATTGTTTTTTTTTTTTCTTTTTCTTTGGTTCAGGCATCGTTTGTGGCGACGATGACGGCGGGGGCATCGATGTTGAGACGGTGGTTGTGTGGGTGCCAGAGGAGAACTGGGTGGTGTGCTGTGATGTTGGAAGTTAGCGGTGTGGGTGTGGTTCAGTCTGCGGTCATGATGGTGTAGTGAAAATTACATGGCTGGTGGTGGTTGTGCTGTCATTCTAATACTTTGATCGGAGGAGAAGGTGATGCTCACAACCTTGGTGAAAGGAGGAGGACGTGGTGGTGGTTGTGACCTCGATGTAAAAATGTTTTCGGAGGAGGATGTGATGCCCGCAGCCTTGGTGATCGAAGGAGGATGTGTTTCCTGCATCCATGGTGATTGGAGGTAGAGGTAGTGGTGGCTGTGACCTCGATGTAAACTCGTGACTAAAATTTCGTGGGTTGTGACTTTAAAAAATGGTGATTGTGACCAAGAATAAGGTGGTTGTGACTTGAAATCTTTGAATAATTGTGACATAATCGTGACATGTAATGGTGGTTGTAACTTGAGATTTTGAATAATTGTAACCTAATCCGACTTGTGACCCTAAAATAAATTTATGACTTAATATATTTGTGTTTGTGACATACTATTTTGATAATTGTGGCTTAAAAGACTGGTGACCTAACAATTTGATAAATTGTGACTTAGAAATAACATGGAATCGATTAATTTAGAAATTGTGACCTAGATATTATTTGTGTCTTGAAAAAATTGTTATTGTGACCTACTATTTTGATAATTTGTTACCTTAAAATTATTTGTGACTTAAGCAATTTATATTGTGTTGTGACCTAAATTTATATAATTAACAAAATATTTTTAATTATTTTATTTAATTTAATTTAGTAATTATAACAACAACCTGATTTTTGAAAGTTTTTAAGTTATATCTTAAAATTGAAATTGTGTATTGTAAACACCTTATATATGTATATTTCCCATTTCTTAATCAGTGTGAAAATAATCGTATGATTATCATTTTGGGACGGAGGGAGTAATATATTTTCATCTAAACTATGATGAATAACATCCATAAAGCATCTTTAAAAAGTTGACCCGTCTAACCCACTCCCGAGTCGGAGTGACGTAAAACATTATTATGAACAACTCAATGAGAGGAAAAAGTGCAGCATCCATCCCTCTTATCATGGTTTGGACGAAAATTTGCATGTCTTCCAGTAAATGTTGGATATTAGTTAATAAATCGAGAATTGAAAATCGATTAAAGTGATTTCGTGTCGACTTCGGCCAAATACTCAAAAGCTCGGCTCAATCCGTTTAGGCAAAATTGTTTGCCACTTCGCCGCTTCGGGGCGCACAAACGGGGATCGAGATGAAAATCAGGTCAAAATGTTTGACCGTGCGACTGCATGGTTGGTAGACCGTGCGACCACACGTCAATTTCATTTTCGGGTTTTTAAGTTAAACCGTGCGACCGCACGGTCTATAACCGTGCGGCCGCACGGTTGTCCGGCCAAATGACACATTTTCATAAAGGTGCATTGTTTGGAAATGGTGCATGGTTTGGGCCTCAACCACTTCGTCCACACCCTTTCATGGTCTATAAATAGGACCCTTTGGGTGTCCTATTCCTCACAATTTGATATGCAAAAACACCTCTCATCCTCACTTGTCTCCTAAATCAAAATCATTTCATTTACTTTGATTTTCCTTCATTGCATCATTTGGAGTATATAAACCTATATTTGGTTCGTTGTACTTGTGTTTTGAAGTTTTTCAAACACAAGTGGAATCCGTTGTATCTTGGGAGTCGATTGCCGTTATCCGTAGGCACCGTTGCGGAGCAAATTCGACTTAAGGACAAAGAGTCCAACTCTTGCCTCGGCTTTGTCCTTCTTTTCTTCTTCTTCATTGTTTGTACTTTCATTGCCGTTATTTTGTCCAAATTTCGGCTTGGATTTACAAATTTTCATTATTTGGCATCACTATTCACAAATCCACCTAACAGCAAATTGGTCAACTTTGAGGATATCTAAACCACATGCATCCATTCCAGACATTACAAGTCTGCAATTTCATCAATATCCTCCTCCACCCCCCATGACCCCAATCAAGAAAAAAGTGAAGAAATATAAAAGTCGTTTTCATTATATATATATATATATATATATATATATATATATATATATATAATTACATTACATCATTATTATTTGTTACGGATTTAGGCCTCAAGATCAACCACAAAGAATCACAACAGGTATTAAACACAAAATACACAAAAACTTTATTAAAGCAACTGATCACAAAATATCAACAAGTTTTACAAAGAAAATGTCAGAAACTTGAAGAAATCAAACGAACTCAAAAATCGCACAAATATACAAGTTTTACAGAATAAGAATCTGTAAAAATAACCACTAAGATATAAACCCTGATTAACCACTAAGAATCAGAAATCACAAAGGAACAATAATATGCGATTGAGAGATGAGTTTTCTCTCTGATTTTCGAAGAATAGGGCAAATCGCCAGAGAGAGAAAGGAGAGAGATCAGAGCGTGTTCTGAAAGAATGTACAGCAGATGAAAAGCCGTATTCAAATAAACGGCATAGATCAACTCTTCAAGGATCAAAGGCTGAAAATCAGACGTCTGGCTTAAGGGATAAGGTCCGGTATTCAACTGGGCTTCCGGACCCTGGGCTCAGCTTTGGACTTCAGTAATGGGCCAATTGTATATGGTCCAGCTGATTTATTAATGCTTCAGAATATGAGCTTCATCAAAGATTCCGGTCCAATTGCTTTTGGACTGATCCAATTGCATATCAACATTATTATTATTATTATTATTATTATTATTATTATTATTATTATTATTATTATTATTATTATTATTATTATTATTATTATTATTATCATCCTTTTCAATTATTGAAGTGAGCATTTATTTCACTTTTCCTTTTCCTTTCTGTTATAAAGGCTCAGAATCACCACACGGTAATCACAAAGTAAAGATCTAAACATAAAATCTCAGAAACTTTATTAATAAACAAGAAAAATACAAGTATCGAAAATGGTTTTACAGATCAAAGATAAAATTTTTCAGAAAACAAATCTTAACACAAAATAACAAAGTATCACAAACATTACAGATCATCACTGTAAAATGAATCACAAAGGATAATCTCTGATTATGCACACAAAATCAGAGTATAAAACCACAAAGATTGTGCGAGAGATGAGATTTCTCTTTCAAAACCACGAAGAAAAAGAATCGCCTGAGCGAGAGAGAGAGAATAGAGAAATCTTCTGGAAGCCAAGTGAAAGGGCAGCCAAACGAAGAGCCATCCTTATCTCCAAATCAAGGGCTGTGATCAATCTTGCATATCCAACGGCTAATAGAGAAAGAGAGCAGCGTTTTGGGCCATTCAGCCGGGTCAGATGAGTTGGGCTGAGCAATGGGCTAATTACACAATGCACATGGACTTGGGCTCCAATAATTCATCCTGCTGGGCTTCTGTTATTTCTGGGCTAGTCCAATTGTTCTTACAATCTCCACCTCAATTGGATCAGCAGTACCTGCAAAAATAGAATTGAGCAGTATCAAAGTTCTAACAAATTTAAAATTTTAAAGCATCTTTAAACTTATTTATAGGAATAATTTTTGTTCCAGCATCTGCACGATTTAGTTGCGTTGATATTTTAACAAGCTTAACAATTCATTTCTCAGTAATATCTCTTATAAAATGGAATTTTACATCTATGTGTTTTGACCTATTATGAAAAATAGGATTTTTGCAAAGATGTAAAAAACTAAGGCTATCAGTACAAATTTCAGTTTCAGAATTGTCAATACAGCCAATCTCAGATAGTAAACCTTTTAACCAAATGCATTCTTTAACAACATCCGTGGCAGCTATATATTCTGCCTCAGTTAAAGATAAAGCAACAAGTTTTTGTAGCTAAGATTTCCAGCTAATACATGAACATTTTAAAGTAAAGAAATTTGCAGATGTTGATTTCCTATTGTCAATGTTCCTAGAAAAATTAGAATCAACAAAACCTTTCAATTAAAAATCAGTTTTGGTTTTAGAGAAAACTAAACTAAGTCCTGCATATCCTTTCAAATATTTTAACAAGGATTTCAGGGCTGCCCAATGTAACTCACCAGGGTTACTAATAAATCTGCTGAACACACTAACTGCAAAAGCTATATCAGGTCTGGTACAGACCATGAGATACATCATAGATCCAATAGCATTTGGGTATAACACATTTTT
Source organism: Ligustrum vulgare (assembly GCA_963555705.1). Lineage (NCBI taxonomy): Eukaryota > Viridiplantae > Streptophyta > Magnoliopsida > Lamiales > Oleaceae > Ligustrum > Ligustrum vulgare. The sequence goes on along the minus strand of OY743186.1, from coordinate 35,305,352 downwards.
CATTCTAGATATCTCTTCATTATATTTAGGTGAATGTTCTACAGATAGTTTAAAATGTGCAGGCAGTGGCAATGAAACAAGTTTTGCATCAAATAAGCTAAATCCATTTCAAGAATTCTTTGTACATGTTCTAAATCTTTCATTTCAAATTCAGAATGTAACTTATGCTTAAGCAGATCAATTTCATGCATGTTTGGGCCAGCAATAAGCATATCATCAACATATAACAAAAGATACATACAATCAGTTTCACCAGACTTAAAGTAAAAACAAGAATCATATTAACTTTTCTGAAATTTAAGGCTATGTATATAAGAATCAAATCTCTCATACCATTACCTTGGGGCTTGTTTTAAAGCATAAAGGGGATTCTTTAGTAAACATACTAAATCAGTTTTACTTTTCTTTTCAAATCCTTTAAGCTGGTGCATGTAAATGATTTCATCCAAAGAACCATATAGAAAAACAGTTTTAACATCCATTTGTTCTAGTTCTAATTCCAATTGAACAATTAAAGCAAATAGAATTTTGATAGAAGTAAACTTAACAACAAGAGAAAAATTTCATTATAATCAATCCCTTCTTTTTGTGAAAAACCTTTTGTAATAAGCCTAGCTTTGCACTTAGATTTCACATTTTTAGACTCGCTCTCTTTTATTTTGACAATCCATTTGCAGTCAATTATCCTTTTATTAACATGCTTATCAACTAAAATTCAAGTACCATTTTTAATCAGAGAATCCATTTCTTCTTGCATTGCTGCAAGCCAAAATTTAGAATCGGTAGAAGAAATAGCTTCTTCAAATGATTCTGGTTCATTCTGTAAAGGTTCAGAATATGTAAATGCAGAAACAAAGTCAGGATCTTCAAATCTAAGAGGGGGTCTGATCTCTCTTCTAGATCTATCCCTAGCTAGTTGATAAGTATCAAAATTAGGTTTAGTTTCTATTTCAGCTTCTGTTTCAGGAAGGATTTCAGTATAAGGAACATAACTTGTTGACTCTGGTTCAGGACTATTATTACCAGGATGTAGGGGTTGCTCCACCTGAAACTTAGTATTAGGCAGATCATTATCATCATTCAAATGATCTGCACTCAGCTCAGAAATGAGGAATTCCTTTTCACTAAGAGGATCATCCAAAATTTCATGTTTTCAAGGAAAGAAATTTTCATTAAAAACAACATACCTACAAATAATGACTTTGTAACCTCCCTGTTCTTTTACCCAAAGTCTACAACCCTTACCCCTTCTCCATAACCCAGAAATACACATTTTAAAGACCTGAAGTTAGGTTTGGTTTCAGTTTGGTCTGTATAGGCAACACACCCAAAAATTTTCAGTTTTGAAAAATCAGGAAGGGAATTATTCCAAATTTGATCAGGTATTTTAAAATCCTTGGCAATACAGGGAGAAAGATTGATCAGAAATGAAGCAGTTTTGACTGCTTCACCCCTAAATTTTTTTGGCAAGTTTGAATCAAGTAATAGGCACTTAGTTCTTTCTAAAAGTGTCATATTCATCCTTTCAGCAACCCCATTTTGCTGTGAACTGTAGGTGACAATGCTATGTTTAAGGATACCTAAATTACTACAGAAGGAATTAAAGTCTTGATTACAAAATTCTAGGTCATTGTCAGTCCTAATCACTTTGATCTTCCTATCTTTCAAGTTTTGAATTAAGGTAATCCAGTTTTTAAACACTCACACACTAGCATCTTTAGACTTTAGCAAATGAATCCATGTTTTTCTAGAATAATCATCAACAATAAGTAGAAAATATTTAAAGCCAGAAACAGAGTTAACTGGGGCAGGATCCCACAAATCAACATACAAATATTCAAGTATATTATTAGACTTATGTATGCTTTTACTAAAGGAATTTCATTTTTATTTTCCCAAAACACATTTTTTACAAAAATCAAGTTTATGTAGTACATCTTTTCCAAAAACACATTTTTTCTCAAGCAATTTAAGACATTTTTCACCTAAATGACCAAGTCTTTTATCACATGACAGTTTTATCATTTTCAGTGACTGCATTGAAAGAATTGACACACAAAGGATATGATTTCAGAACATAAATTCCATTTGTTTTGGGAGTACAGTAAAGTAAATAATTACCTTTAAAAATATTAAGGTAACCTTTATGCAGTCTAATATCATAAAGTTCAGAACCAAGTACACCAAGAGAAATCAAATTCCTTTTCAAATCAGGAACATATATGGTATGATTTAAAACAACTGTCTTGTTATTTTCAAGTTTCAACAAGACTGTACCAGTGTCTTTAATATCACAAGTTAAATTATTTCCAAGTTTCACAAAACCAAAACAATCACTACTGAAGTTAGCAAATAAATCCTTTTCTGGACACATATGGAAAGTACAACCAGAATTAAGTATTCATTCATACTTGTTATTAGATTTAGTAGTAACATAGACAACACCATTATTATCATGAGGTCTGACTACATTATCTTGACCTACAGAATTATCTAGACCTCTTAAATTATTTTGGTTTCTAAAATTGTTTTGACCTCTAAAGGAATTATCCTTAGGTTTGTAAAAATTGTCCTTCTTTTGAAAATTACCCTTAACAGGCTTTCTATTTGTGTTATTCCAGTTCCTGTTATTGTTAGGAGTATTCCAACTTTTGTTGAAATTGTTCACAGGCTTATTATCCCTAAAGAAATTCCTTTTCTTTGAGGTTCCTATAACACTATAGGCTTCTTTTTTATTATTCTTAAATTCCAGTTCCTTATTCTTAAGGGATGTGTGAACTTTTTCATTAGTCAATTTTCTGCTCACCATATTCTAAGGCATTTCTAAGATCCTTATATTTATCACTCATAGCATTTAGAAGGCAGACTGCTTTTTGTTCATCAGTCAATTTTTCATCACAATTCACTAAACTTTGAGTGATCCTATTAAACCTACTCATATTATCATCAACATCTTTGGAGGGATCAAATTTAAAAGAAAAATATTGTTTCCAAAGAAAGCATTTATCAGGCAATGAGACAGTGTCATATACTTCTTCTAATTTATCCCAGAGTTCCATAGCAGTTTTGGTTTTACTTATTTGTCTAATGGCATTATCAGACAGGTGAAGAAAAATAGTACTTCAGGCAGTTTCATCCATTTCAGTTTGTCTATCTTGAGCTAAATTAACAGGCCAAGATTGATCAACAGCTTTAGCACACTTCATTTGGAGTAATAAGACTTTCATTTTCTGGCTCCAGATATTAAAATCTCCTTTGCCATTCCAAACCTCAACATCTACTTTTATAGTAGCTATTAAAGTAATGACCAAAATATTTTGAGAAAAGCTTTCAAAGAATTAAGCGTTATTGCTTCAAGCCTTCAAGATATTATCAAGCAGATAGTAATGGAAGAAAATAACACAAGTTCACAAAGTTTCTCAAGAAAAGAGAGGCTAATTATCTAACTACAAAGTCTAGAAATATATATCATGTCACATAGTCTTAGGATTCAATCACTAAGTAGTATAATAAATCAAGATGATCACATTCCACTAAGAATAATTGCGTGAAAAAACTACAAAGAATTATATACTGAAAAATTGTCCTTCCAGTATATCCCTCAACCTAATTTGGGTCAGCTCAAAAACCCCTCAGATTCCCGAATTTTCAAGAAATCTTGAACAAAGGAAATTAAAGGGGGTTCAAGAATAGGCTTTAAAGACGGATAGATTTTGGAGAGAACAAAAATTTAAAAAACAAATGATAATAATAAGGTGCAATATAGAAAGATATCACCTTTTGCAAAAGGAGTTACTGCAGTACCACAAAGGTATAATGCCACACAGACTTTGTGCCTCTAAGTTTCAATATCACAAAGCTTAAATTCCACAAAGTTTCAGTATCGCAAAGTCTAACAGTATTCACGAAGTTCAGCCACCAAGAAGATGTCAGATAACTACTAAATTTTTTCAATATATTATGAAAATTATACTGAGTTCTTGGGATTGATTGATTTTGACTCAGAGATCAAAATCCAAAAAAAAAAAAGAATCAAGGAACCCTCCAATTTAAAAATTAGGGTTTCAAAAATTTCATACAGTAAAGATACCACAAAGATAACTATAAGGATTTTAGAGAACATTTAGATCTGAAAATTTTACAAAGTTTTTCGAAGTTTAAAAAGCGTTTTGAGTATGAGTTTTTCAAAATACTCCAAAAATCACAAGTTTCTTGAAGAGATCAATCACAAGTTTCTTGAAGAGATCACAAAGAAAAAAGGAAACCCTAAAACGTTTTTGAATAAAACCACAAAGAATCTTCTAGTAAAAACAGATCCACCCACAAAGTCTTTGAATCTTCAAGATCTGAGTCGTAATACAGCGTATTCACACGAACCCTAAGGCTCTGATACCACTGTTATGAATAAAGACTCAGAATCACCACACAGTAATCACAAAGTAAAGATCTAAACATAAAATCTAAAAAACTTTATTAATCAACAAGAAAAATACAAGTATCGAAAATGGTTTTACAGATCAAAGATAAAACTTCTCAGAAAACAAATCTTCGCACAAAATAACAAAGTATCACAAACATTACAGATCATCACTGTAAAATGAATCACAAAGAATAATATCTGATTATGGACACAGAATCAGAGTATAAAACCACAAAGATTGTGCAAGAGATGAGATTTCTCTTTCAAAACCACGAAGAAAAAGAATCGCCTAATTAGCGAGAGAGAGAGAGAGAGAGAGAGAGAGAAATCTTCTGGAAGCCAAGTGAGAGAGAGAGAGAGAGAGAGAGAGAAATCTTTTGGAAGCCAAGTGAAAGGGCAACCAAACGAAGAGCCATCCTTATCTCCAAATCAAGAGCTGGGATCAATCCTACATATCCAACGGCTAATAGAGAAAGAGAGCAGTGTTTTGGGCCATTCAGCAGGGTCAGATGAGTTGGGCTGAGCAATGGGCTAATTACACAATGCACATGGACTTGGGCTCCAATAATTCAACCGACTGGGCTTCAGTTATTTCTGGGCTGGTCCAATTGTTCTTACGCATTCTACTTATTTTGGTGTTTATTTCGGTACTAAGAGATTGTTGGTCTGGCAACTTTTTTTTTCCTTCACATTTTTCCCTCAAAAACTCATTTTTAACTACACATTTTTATGTGACTTGCCATTTTACACTTTTCAGACACATATTCTCTAAAAAAAAAACACCTTGCAAGACCAAATATGCTCTAAATTTTGCTCAAAACATTGATGTTCAAATGCACAAAACCATTATGTTCTGATCTTGAGTTCGATATTCAGTAACCGAGTTAATTAATCCTACAATTTATGTACATATATATGAAATGCACCCGATTGATGTGCATGTGCAATGCACGTCTACACCAATTTCGAAAAACTTTTATAACGTAAATAGTATTTGACAATATTAAACAAAAATACGTACTTACTAAGGGCTTGCACACTTAATAATTGCACGTGTTGAGTTCTAATTTCATCTTGGTTTTTCAGTATAGTAAATTAAACAATAAAAGGTTAAGGAATAGATGGATAAGATTTTTGTTCGTCATGTTCAATCTTATCCAGTATGAACTTAACGCGTAAGAATAAATAAGATGGAATTTTGGAAGTATGGTCCGCAATACCTCAATTCAAAGATAGAAAGAGGGTTACAACCACACATTAGCTTCCAAGCATAAATATTCTTCCAAAATTAAATTTCTACTTGGTAACTTAGTAGATTTTATTTATTTATTTATTTTTTTTACCTGGCACTTAATATACCATTTTAACTTTTTAAGTAGTTGCACATGTTCCACATTCTTGCTTGTAATTTGTAAATAGTCCCTTTGTTGAGTATCGACTGGTTGTGACTAGATAGTACTGTAATAACTATTCGAATCAACGGTTTTGCATCATCTTTCGAATTCAAAATCATTCTCATTCTGATCGATTTTTTTTTATTAAATATATAATAGATTTATTAGAAAACCCATTAGCATATATCAATTCATGTTATTCTTATAGTAAATTTCAGAAATTATAGACCTCATATGAGTCGTAAAAATTGAGAAACTTTTTCTGTGTACTCATCGTATTGTAATTGAGTTTGTCATCTCAAAATTATAATCCTGTGAATTGAGTAAATTTTGGTGGTCTGTGAAATAATTATTTATATTCGACAAGAACTATTGCTGCTGAAAACAATTGAATAATTTCTATATATGCAATGATTAATTTCGAAGAATTTGGAGTACCTATTTAAATTTTAAACAAGTAATTCCATTAGAAACACAAGGAAATTTCTCTATAGTTGTGTGGACAACTTTTGTGGGGTATGTGTCATATCACAATAAGCATGACACATTGGCCAGACTCCGAAACCTCACGAATATTGTATATTTACTCACCATTCATTTTTATTATTAATAATTTAAATAATTTGTAAACACTTTTTAAACACGTAATCTCTTTTATGCATGGTAGGATCCGATCTTTTCGTATGTTAATTTTTAGGGTTTATCTGCTTGTACTGCAGGGGGACCGCCCCTCACAATATATAGGGCCTACTGAGAGGGGCGGTACCGCAGGGGGGTAACAAGCAGAATTTTTGTAATTTTCATGGCTCAATCACCAAATGTGGTGAGCGAGAGAAGTCAAATAATTGACAAGAAACGCAATGCTATATATTACCTTTATGTTGAGCTTAAAGGAAGTTATTAAGCCCGCTAAAATTTTTTAAGGTATTCAATTTTAATTATTCATTAAAAGTTAAGTTTACAATATTTGACTTTTCAATCAAATCTTAATCATACATTCTCATAAAAATTATCATTTAATTTTTTTTTTTTTAAAAATCTTTTTAAACAATACTAAACACACACTAAATAATTGACATGACGAAAGATAATATCACCTTAGGGATTAAGACTGCTAAATTTGGAGAGAGAGAGAGAGAGAGAGAGAGAGAGAGAGAGAGAGAGAGAGAGAGAGAGAGAGAGAGAGAGAGAGAGAGAGAGAGAGAGAGAGAGAGAGAGAGAGAGAGAGAGTTTTATAATAGTAAAAGATTTCTTTAACTTTATAACAAAACAGAATTTTATTTGTTTTAACTTTTCTTTAATTTTGTCAAAAATTAATTGATCAATCAAACAAATAGTGTCTTGGTCCTTATATAGCAATAATTTGACGGTGTTATTTTAATTATTATGAACCACTACATTTTTTATAATAATAATTTAATCGGACGAACTTTACTTATAGAGTTATAATATCGTGTCTTGATCGCCGTCATTATTGCAAAACTACAAGATATATTAACATGGAATAAGAGTCGAAAATCTAGACCGAAAAGGTGAATGGATTCATGTGGATTGTTAATTTCGATGTTGATGTGATGAGTAAATAAGTGAATTGGTGCCAAGTGTGAATCTTTGCAACTTTAGATAAAAAATTCAGACGCTATAACACGATTCATATATATATGGTTACTAGGTCAATCACAAGACAAATAGCTATCCATGTTTGAAAGCATATGGTACCCACATTAATATAAAAGTGCCCCTTGATTTAACTGTTCTTTCCTTTTTCTAGTGTTTCATGTTTTTTTACTCTTTTTTGCTTTTTCTTTTCAATTTTTTTTTTTTTAATTTTAAAATAAATTCCTGCTCATCCAATCATGATCTTATAAAACCCAACTTAATTCCCTATTTTATGTGCAATATCATTCACATTCTTTTTTTATCACTCATAAGATCTCTTACCATGGAAGAACAATTAAACCTCGAGTGTCTAGACCAAGACGACTCGATTATCACAACAACCTTGTCCACGTTCTCTCCAACAAATGCATCCTCGACGACCGGATCCTCCTCCTCGAATTTTGGGTCCACATCTTCCGATCAAAGTACGTGGAGTCTAAATGAGGGCAAAGCTCGCAAGAACACGAAAGAAGGTCAAGGAGAAAAAAGTGGCTGATGAGTATAAATTTTATTTACACCCGAGTATTTACAAAAGCCTCAAGCCCGAGTTCTTTGTCAAAATATAGTCTCCTAATCAAATGTGTAACCCCGAGGACCACCATGACCCGAGGAGGACCTCAACCCCGACCACGTGAATATCACCCTATAATATATTTTCTATCCCCGAGGAAGACCTCACCCTCGACCACCATAAATCCGAGGATGACCTCGAGCCCGAACACATGAATATTATCCCATATTACATCTTGATACCCCCGAGGAGGACTTCACCCCCCGACAATCATTTATATCCCGAGCATATCCTTTGTCCTCATCCCCGAGCACTTGAATATTTAGCTAGTCATATCTTGGTACCCCCGAACAACATATGAACCTCGAGGCCGAGCACTTAAACATTACACCATACACCATATTGAGAATCCCGAGGACTTGAACAACCCCGAAGAGAATATAACCCCCGATCACACTTAAAATAACCGTGGCAAAGACGTTGCCCCGACCACTCATAATACCCCCGATGATAGAATACCTCGAGTACATATATCTCACCAAAAGGTGCATGATGTGCTCGGGGCACATGATGCTCGGGTCGCGTCTCTCATTGATCGGGCATGACTTGATCTGATACGTGAAGTCTACAACCTCCTAATTCCAATAGAACTCATCTTCCAACAGAATCCTATTTGGGTTTTACAACCTTATCCCTAAAAAATAGGAGGATGATTCCTAACAGGACTCATGCAATGCAGGTATTTCAATCATATCATAATTCGTCCATATATCACTATAAATACATGACACTCAATCATAATTCAGGTACACAATTATCTCTACAATTTATAGCCTCTTGCATAAATTTTCCCCTTCCTCTTTACTGACTTAAGCATCGGAGGGGAGACGAGGACACACCTCCTCGCCTTTATTGCAGGTATTCGGAGACCCAGTTCGTGCTAGTTTATTGCTCAAGCTCGGAATATTCCAGGTGCGATTTTTAGCATCATCAGTGGCGATCCAACTTATCGAGGCGTACGCAAGCGTAATTGGGGCAAATGGGTGTCCGAAATCCGACAACCTAAGAAGAAATCAAGAATATGGCTTGGAACGTATCCAACACCAGAAATGGCTGCCCGAGCACATGGTGTAGCAGCTTGAGCAATCAAAGGTCACTCAGCATATCTTAACTTCCCACATTTGGCTCATGAACTTCCCCGGCCAGCCTCGATGTCACCAAAGGACATCCAAGCTGCGGCTGCCCCCTGCCCCCATAATTCGTGGCGGCGGTGGTGGTGGAGAAGCTGAAGCACGGCTGAGAAAAGCCTACCTACCCTATTATCATTCATCTACAAATTTATCACATGCAGGCATTCAAGAATCTTTTGATGATGAAACGTTTTATGATCTACCAGATCTTTCAATGGACAGTGCAGAACACAATGATGGATACTGTACTTACTATGCATTTTCATGGCAGTTAGAGGGGATCGGATCCGGATCGTCTGAAAATCCATATTTATGGGAGTTCAACTACTACAAGTGAACTCCGTTTTTAGGCCGCAGCCGTAACTATCAAAACTCATTTTTGGCGTAATTCTCCAGGAAAGTTAATTATTATGATAAATAATGAATAATCAAAATGCTTGGTTGGAAAGTATTTATCAGTATCAGTCTCACTATCATCATCATCACTATCATCACTAATCAGTATCTATATCACTAATATATAAAAAGGTAAATGGATGAGAAAATTTTAAAAGATTAACTTGCCCTCATATTTTATTGTTAATGGCTAAAAAATCTTTCCATTTAAAATAGATTTATATTAAAATAATAATTCATATCCATAATTAAAAGTGATTAATATGCAACTCCTTCATATTTCCTTGATTTCACATCTTATTAATATGACTCATTGATGTAGGAAATTAATACGATCGTTTCAACAATTCCCTAAAGGCATAATCAAGCATTAAGAACACATCAACTTTCTATTCAGTATACCAATCTTATTTTCATAATTGCCTTTTGAACTCAAGATTTCTTTGATCCCGTTAAAATCTAATCAATTATATTGAATATACAATAGACTTGATGTTGTAAATATTATATTGTATTAGTGAATGATAGTTGTACCCCTAAAATCCTAGTTATAATTACTTTGTATATCCATTTATTCCCCTATATATATGGGGCTCTGGTTCATAATAGAATACACAAGTTTATTGGTGTCTCTACTTTTCTCTCTAATTTATAACACGTTATCAGCACGAGTCTCTACCAAATTGAGTTAGAAATTTCTTTTTCAAAATCCCATATATTAAAATATTAGTTAGATGGTAAAATCATATGTACTGAAATTAATTTGGTGACATATGAATTTTTTTATTACTATTCAATTGCAATTCACATCTATTCATTACGATGTTGTTCATTAGAAATTGCGGCTCATAAATCTGAATCTGATTTTCTCTAACCAATTCGACAGATTTTGATCTTTATATTGATAATTCATTATGTTGTTGCTCCTGAATTAGCACAACAGCATATATTAATATTCCAGAAGAATATTAATTATAGATTTGTCTATTACAAATTTATTGATGCTATTAATTCATTCGTTGTTGCTCCTGAAGTAGCACAACATTATATTAATATTCCAGAAGAATATTAATCATAGATCCGTGTCTGTCTATTACAAATATTTGTTGTTGCTCCTGAAGTAGCACATCATATAATTCAGATGAATAGTATTTGCTCCTGAAGAGCATACATTGTAATTTTCGATATTCTAGAAGAATATTGACATTTTATTCTTGAATAATAGTAATTTTAGATTTATAATTATTCCAGAAGAATAATTCGTTATTGTTTTTGAAATAACGCAATAAATAATTAATATTCCAGAAAAATATTAATTGTAAATTTGTCTATTATACATAATTTGTTGTTACTCCTGAAGTAGTACAACATTATAATTAATATCCTAGAAGGATGTTATTTGCTCCTGAAGAGCATGAATTATGATTTTCAATATTCGAGAAGAATATTGATTTATTATTTCTTTTGGAAGAATCGAAATAAATTCGTTAAAGTATACATTGTTCCAACAAATTATTATTGTTATTATTTTTTGCTCTTTCAATTTTGTCATTGGAAATCACTACGTTATTTTGAATTCTCAAATACATTATTAGATTTGATTCTACTATATATTAGTTATATATCTAATTTTTATATATGGAATTCACGTCCATATTTAGTATCTTTTGCATATTGGTAAAAGATTTAGCAAATAAAAAATTTAGTCAATTTTGTTAACTTCTATATATGGAGATTCTTTTTCCTGATAAATGTTTGGTAATTCATTTTTATATATAAATTCATACCATGTTTATATGGTAATTAATATTCTTTAAGATGATTAAATATTTGTAGATGTTCATTCATAAAATCTGATTTAATAATGTATCATATTGTTGCTCACGAAGTAGGACAACAATAGTAGTATTCTAGAAGAATATTACTTGCTTGTGACGAGCAGTATATTACAATTTCAATATTTCAGAAGAATATTGATCCAATGCTCTTGAAGAAGCATAATTTAAAATATGTTTTAAAAGAATATGGTGTTGGTGTTCTCGAATAAACACAACCCACGTTAGATAAATATTCCAGAAGAATATTTTAACGTCAATCGTGTAGAGCACAAATATTGTTGGCTTGAAAGGAAGAATGAATAATTAATATCAATAATCCAGAATAATATTGACTTATTATTCTTGAAGGATTGCAATTTTAGCAATATAATTATTCCAGAAGAATAATTCGTTATTTTGCTCTTAAATTGCACAATAGATATCAATTATTGTTATAATTGAATGAGATTCGAATCAATATTCCAGAAGAATATTGCGTTATTGCTACATTTCAATATTCTAGAAGAATATTATTTTATTGCTCAAGTGATAAATACTGCATTCTTTTTCGCAAAGAAATTCGAATTTATTAATAATCCAGAAGATTATTATGATGTAGTCTAATATATAGTTGTGATGATTCTTGAAGAATCATAATTTTATCTCATATGAAATATAATATTGGAATATAATTTTCTCTCGAAGAGCCCAATATTATGAGATATGTTATTATTATGATATTACAATATTTCGGAAGAATATTGACATATTGATTTTTGAATGAGTAATAAAACGTGCTTTTCGAAGTAGCATTATTTCGAAAAATATCTCATTTGAGTTCATATTTATCCCTAAAGGAAAACATATAACTTATGTCATAAGGACATTGATTAGTTTGACTACTTGAATAATATATGATTATATCTTATATTGAACCAGAAGTTCAATTTAATTTTATTATTTGGCATGACCAGTTGGACCATCACTGGATCAATAATGATGCGAAATTAAAATTGATACTCAATAAAGAACCAGAAGATTCTTCAATTCAATCATATATCATGTTTGTTCTCTTTCATGAAATTTTTCATTATCACTAGCTAAAATAGGGATTAAATTCCCTATATTTCTGAAAATTAATTGAGGTGATAAATGGGGACCCATCTTCCTCCACGTTGATCATCTAAATATTATTTGTATCTAATAGATTTGATACATGTACTAGATGATTGAATGGTGTTCGCAACCTGAAGTTTGCGAAATTATTGCTCAAATTATGAATTATGAGCATAATTTTCAGATTATATAATCAAGAATGTGTCTTGATAATACTAGTGGACACGAATCTCAACATTTTAAGAAGTGTTAGTTGGGATGTCAATAAATAGTTTAACATTTTTGTTTGTTAAACGCCTCCAATTAATTTAATTGAGAACAAAATACTTCCCTTTTTGTTTAGGGAATTCTATTACGCATCATGCCAATATCATAGTTCTCCCTATTATAATTGGCTTATGGTTAGAGCCTAATTTTTCCATATAATTTTTTAATAGTGCAATTGATCCACCACAATGCACTGATATGGGAAATAAAGAATGTTGAGAAAAATGCGTTGTTTGAACATATATCCCAAATGGGTGATATTTTACAACGTCGAAAAAAAAAAGTTGTTGTCAATTTGATTGGACAATTTTTTCAACATTAGGGGGAATAGCTTAAAATCAAACAAATGCATCATATTATGTTATATATATCCTCGCGATTAATAATACGAACCAGAAGTTCGATTGAAAATATGAACGAAACGTTCAAAGATAACATAATTACAAGATGCATAAGAGATTAATAAAATCTCATACTCTATCTTATATTGATATGTAGCACGCCTGAAGCATAGCGATATTTGATTCGAATAAAGATCTCCAAATAAATAAAAATAGAGCAAATGATTATAATGATCTTATTGAGGAGGCATATACTCATGAGAGAGTATTTATTGACATAATTAATTGTAAATCTCTAGAAGAGGTTCAAGTACTTGAAATATTGAAAATTGAGATCTCTATAGTTGTGTCTTGTGGGGAAAGAAATCAAATTGAGATGATAATTGTGTCGACACACTTTTTAAAGCACTTATGCAAAAGCAAATTGCGAAGCTAGCCGCATCATAATTTGAATGATAGCGAGGATAATAAAAGAAAATATGTCGAAAAAAATCGACATAAAAATAGTTGGCAAAAGTATGCAATCAGGCTAAATTAAACTTATTACAAAACCTGAAGTTTTGGGACCTGAAGTCCAAACGCATAAAAGTGTAAAGCCAGTAAAATACCTATAGGTATAGTCGTAATACACGACTTGTTGCGCAACGAATGTTTCAAAAATCTGGCATAGATACAATATTTTATTTGCCTGAAAATGCATAATAAGTGCCTATAAATATATGATTATTAGAAATGTATATAATAAAAAAATGATTTACTCTAATTACTAGCTTGCGCTCTTTGATGTACCAATGAGTGATATCAAAATGTATGATCATCAACTCGGTACGTTGGGAGTATTCTTTGAAGTACCAATGAGTGAGATTAAAAAGGGTAATCAATACCTCGATACTTTGGGATTGCGGTGAAATAATTAGAGAAAATCTATTTGAAATATAGGAATCGTTACCTATCTAAAGTTTCACGACTTAAATTTGGTGGTAGCAATTTGATAATTGCAATGTGAAACATATACGATGCTTGAAGCATACAGTATAATCCTTGAAGGATTAAATATATTTGAAATATATAATTCAAGTTTTTAAGAAACTTGTTTGATCAAAGTATACATATACTTTGCGATCTGAATATTTAATATGCTTTGAATAGATTCAATTTCCAATGGAATGTGATTTGATTACATGAAGAATGGTACAAATGACTCTATATGACAAAGTGTTGAAATTGAGATGTACCATTACTGTGAATAAAAATCGTGGCAATTGATTTTCAAATTCAAATTCATGGTTAATTATTCACCTGAAGTGAGTAAGTTAATTGTTCAGTGAAGTGAATAAGTCACTTCCAAATTTTAGAACTGCATTAAATGTATTGATAATATTGATTATAGAATATGGCTCAATGCAACATGTTCAAATGATTGGAAATATTGAATATATTCAAAGAACAAATAATATCAGATATCAGATATGTGTTATTTATAAATGCTTGGTAAACACATTCGATATTGTACCGATTTACAGTTGAAACAATTATGTGCAGTATCAATATAACTGTAATGTTCCCATGAGGGGGAGCTAATATACGCTACACTCTTTTTTCCTTAGCCGAGGTTTTGTCCCACGGGGTTTTCCTGGCAAGGTTTTTAATGAGGTAGCTGTCATCAATATCTATTGATATACTCTCTTATACGAAACTCCTGAAGAGATCAAGATATGAATGATTCAATAGAGATTGAATCAGGGGGAGTAACTATATGGATGATTCAACACATATTGAATCAGGGGGAGTAGCTGTACTCTTTTTCCTTCGTTCAGGTTTTTCCCACTGGGTTTTTCTGACAAGGTTTTAACGAGGCAGCATCAAAAGACTCCAGAATTTTCAACAAATTCACTCAAGTGACAATGAAGCCGATTTATCTACAAAAGTACTATCAACATCTACATTCAATAAACCAGTTCACAAGATTGGGATACATCAACTCGATGATTTACAACGATCAACACTAAGGGGGAGTAGTTGTACTCTTTTTCCTTAGCCAAGTTTTTGTACCATTGGATTTTCCTGGCGAGGTTTTAACGAGGCAGCATTCATCTTAATACTCCGAGAACAACTGTACTCTTTTTCCTTCGTTTGATATTTTTGTCCCATTGGGTTTTATCAAACAAGGTTTTAACGAGGCAGATATTTTGTAATATCATATGTCATTTAAGGGGGAATGTTGTAAATATTATATTGTATTAGTGAATGACAGTTGTACCCCTAAAACCCTAGTTATAATTACTTTGTATATCCCTTTATTCCCCTATATATATGGGGCTCTGGTTCATAATAGAATACACAAGTTTATTGGTGTCTCTACTTTTCTCTCTAGTTTATAACACTTGATAATTTTTAAGAAAACAAGAATGATAAAAATTTATTGCATTTATTCATTGTTTGAATGATTATATATTCCTGAAAATTTCATTGAAATAAAATTCACTCAATAGTTTAAAAATCATTAATTTACATTTATTTGATAAAATATAAGATGAAAAATTCCATTCTATAATCTAATATTTATTTGATTATCATTAATTTATATACGAGTTAAATAATTATTTCAATAATCCATCAATTTGTTTATTATCATATCATTTGCAGTTTCACTCTTCTCTAAAGTCACGCTAACAATCCGTAAACTCGTATAATCAGTTTTTTTTTTTTTTTTAAACGATTCTCTAATATGCATTTTTCATTAAATTTTCACTTCTTTGTTTAGATATATATTTCATACTTGATTCATGATTTTATGTTTTTAGCAAATACTTTTTTCCCCAACAAGTATATTAGTTATGGGTGAGATGGAAGAGAATATATGGTTAAATGTTGTTGCATATCTATGATAATTTTTAAATTTGTTTATACTTTTTTGTTAGTATTCGTGTTGAGTGTTTGATCCATGTTTTATTTTTTTAGTAATTATTGTTATTCTCCATTTTTTTTTCTTTGGGCAGGTATATTGAATGAGAGTGGAGATAACTTATGATTAAGAATTATAGCATAATTGATATATATATATATATTTTCAGTATTTATATTTTGTGTTGCATCCATTATTTCATTCTTTGTATGCGCTTAAGGAATCTGATCCAGTCCAATGACATTTGCAATGGAAAAAGAATGATTTATCATAATTTCAAGAGACAATTACCCATGCAAAAATAATTTTGAACAAATGCAAGAAAGCAAGTTTTCTTCTTCACATCTCATTAACTTTATAACAAATGATAAATTTATTTTATTAAAACTTTAATTTACTCATGACTAAGACTTATCTAATTAGTAATACTAGTATCATGCCCGTGCGTTGTACAGAAGAACAATATGAAATAATTTTACTGTAAATATCATTACAAAATAGGAAAAAAATTGAACACATCATTTGCTTTGATTAATGATATAGACTGTCAACGAATTCTCAAAATAGAAATAAATTACAATTCTCATCAATTTTGAATTTTTTTTAAATAATACATTATTTGTACAGTTTGTAGTTGCTCACACAGGTGTGATACACGAAGATTCCTATAGACAAAACATATTTAAACAATTGCTCAAATTTAAATTAAATAATGCAAATTTTCAAATATATGTTGTATAGAATAAATAAAAAATTTCGTTCAAATATTTTTGACTAACGTGAATAGAAATAATAACCCTCAAAATATTATAATTTACATAAAATAAAGCAATTCTAATAAATTAAATATATGAGGTCTTATATATAAATAAATATAACAAATTAAGCAATATCGACGATGCACGAGAGTGAAAATCAATCTCAAGATTTGTGGTGCACGAACGTAGAATTAAACTCAAGAGATCCTTCACATGATTAATAATTTTTAACTTTTAAATGCGATGCATTTTAAATGCATATTTAATTATGTCAATAAAAAAATTATTAATGAAAATATAAATAAAATATACATAGTGAGTCTTTTGTCTATATATGTTAATAAAATTAAGAAATAAAGTTTCATCATTTTGTACGGCATATAATTATTTTTTTAATATTTTAATAAAATTGTAAACCGTTGAATTGTTTTATCATCTTTACGGAAAAACAGGTCATGAATTAAGTATTTTAGAGATTGTATCGTGAACATATCAACTATATTTCTGGAATTAAAGTTCAATAAATGAAATTTTCTTTTTCTAAAAAAAACTTTTGAACTACAAAATTAGGCTCATACAATACATGTGCAAAACTCAACTTATATATATTCTCCTTAAGATCGACGCTTCTCTTTTCATATATTGTTTTTCATCATATTCTTCCCAAAAAGAGGTGTATGATAGACTTTTTTGGTATAATTTGATTTTTTAAGCATTAATTATTAATTTCAAATGTTTTTCTAAAAAAATAATATTGTTACATTAATTGATTCTTCTTTCTTCATACTGACAATTTCTTTATTCATATTGTTACATTATTATTTTAATAAAAATTACTGATCGATCAATTGTTTAATAGAAATTATATGAACTAATTGTTAAAATTTGTAATATATTTTTGCATATTTTAGTTATTTAAATTTATAATGAAAAATAGAAAAATGAACAGAATCAGTAAATAAATAAAAATAATGTAAAAATGATAAATGAATTGAAGAAATCTTAAGTTTGTAAAATTAATCCAACTTAATTGGATTTGCCTTAAAAAATCGTCTAGTTATTATTTATTTTAATTTGATGAGAAAAAATCAGAACATAAATTAATCATTTATGACTAATATGAATTTAGTTAACTAATTATAGATAATATTATATGACTTAAATGATATAATTTAAAATGAATTAGATATTGAGGGAAAATAAAAAATAAAACTTTACCTTTAATTTTTGATATGTTTTTACAAACAATATATTTACGATTTGCTCTCACCTGTTAGCTTGCATTAAACTTTTCACTGTGATCTTTAATTTGACACTAATATTACATATTTTTCAATTTCAAAATAATACAATAAATATTAAAAAAATAATAAAATAGAAAAAATAACATTTTGATATTATTAATAGCATATCATGGATTTCAATGCAATTAATGACACGTGTAAAATAATACTCCATCCGTCCCAAAAAGATAGTCCTGTGATTATTTTCACACGGATTAAGAAATGATAGTTAGTATAATTAAGGTATTAAATTTTATCAATGTTTTCCATTTATACCCTTTGTCCCTTATTTATTGTTAAGTGGTTTTACTTCGTTTTCCACAAAAAAATTGAAAATGCAATAGTTAAGTAGTTGGTGTGTATTGTATCAAGATACATTAAATAAGAATATATGTGGAAATGAAAAATTTAATACATGCTCAATATGGAAACAAGATTATCTTTTTGGGACAGACAAAAATAGTATACAGGTTATCTTTTTGGGACGGAGGGAGTAGTTGCTAAAATGTTTAATATACTATTTTTTAGTAAAAAATTTCCAAATTTAGAATTTTTTTGGCGGGAAACTATGTGTGTATTTTGGTGTATATATATTAAGATTAAGATTAAGAACTTGTTTGGTAATGTAAAAAAATTTGATTTTTGTAGGTTTTTTTTGTTATTTGATGGATGTGTAGTTTAAAAATGTTAGAAAAGTAAAAACTTGTGGGCTTGACTAAGAATGGATGATTGAGATTGAGTTTAAAAAGTTGTGATGAAATTTTTTTCTTTACCAAACAAGCTCTAAGTGAAGAATTTATACAAATAGGATAATATGTTCTTTAATTTTCTTTCTTTTATAAGAGGATAAAATGTTTTTAGATATCTTAAAACTTTTATAACGCATTGATGGAATAAATAGTATTTGCTCACGTAATTTTCCCAAACAATGCCTCGATATGACTATTTTTTAGCGATATTCTAAAAGACGTAAGATGTGATAAGAAGAAAAGATTAAATCTCAAAATTTATTTGCTCACATAATTTTCCCAAACAATGCCTCGATATGACTATTTTTTAGCGATATTCTAAAATGCGTAAGATGTGACAAGAAGCAAAGATTAAATCTCAAAATTTATGAGTCTTAGCATAATAAAGTGTTTTTTTATTTGAAATATTATTTTAATTATTTAGATCAAGAAATATATAAATAACTTATATCTTGAAAATTTATAGAAACTTTATAAATACTTTTCGAGATTTCACTAACAATTATACTTTTTTATGTAACAATATCATGAATTACCTTAATTGCTTTGAAAAATAGTTTTAGCACTTCAAAAAATATTACGCGTATCATTTATCATATATAAAAAACGTGCAATACATGTGCTTACTACTAGTCATGTAGAAATGGGGTGAATATGTAGATAAAATTTTATTTGACCATTTATTGACCATTTATTGACCGTTTATAAACATTTTCCAAACATATGGCATTGAATTATATTTTAGTAGAAATAAGAATGTTAACATTGCTCTTTACTGATTGGGAAAAATACTTCATTGAATCGAAAGACAATATTTTTCGACTCTGTAAATCCAAAGAAATTCTTGTTTCCAAGAATCAACTCAAAAACTACGGTATCATGGCTTGATGACGCAGGAACGATGACATTAATGCGTTAACTTTTTTCCTGAAAAAAGATACATTAGAAAGATTTCTTTTAATGAACAATACATAAATAAGGGGTTGGAAATGTAAACTTTAAAATTGACAAAATATTTTTCAAATTTCAAAAATCAAGTTGTAATTAGAATTAATAAATTAAATTAAATTATTAAAATTATTTATTAATTATATATATTAAGATCTCAACACTGTATACTTTCATGTTGCAAAACAGAAATATTTTAGGTCACATTTCAAGGTGACAATTTATCAAAAAAGTCGGTTACAAATCAAACTTACTTCTAGGTTATAATAATAAAAATTTAAGTCATAAGTGATTTGAAAGTCATAGATTATCAAATTGGTCACAAATTAAATTTCAAATTACTCGACCCCAACTTATTTTTAAGTCATAACTTGTCACTTGTTTACCACATTCCTTAAAAGTCGAGATCAATATCATGCATTTAAAATTGAACTTTGAACAACACAATAAAAATAGCTTCAGTTATCCCATGCTAGACTTCCAAGTGTGTGTGTGAATAGTTAAAATCAAACGCAAACTTGTGCAAGAACATACTCAACACGATGTTGCTTATTATGTAAAAGCAAACCCGAATCCCATGTGGTCAAACTATGATTTCCTAATGATTTTCCTTTCATCACTCATGAATGATCAGACATTTTACTTTTCTCTCACAGTCCCAAGGTTTCCTTAATTTGTGGTTTATAAAGATTTATATAATGCATTTTTTCACACAAAATAGTTAGAATTAGATACATGCATGAACAACAAATTGATGGTAAGTAGTTCCCAACTCTCACACCTCCAATTTCCAAAACCCTAATCAACAAGCTTAAACCAAGCATTTTTCTTTTTGTTTATCTATATGGACAACTTTTTATTTTATTGTCCTTGTCTCTTACCATCTTTGTGCAATACTTTCCTCATTTGCTTTCTATGTGACCCCATTAGCCAGCTTTAGGTCGATGACTCCCAAACTAGACGACTTTAGGGCACCAGGTTCAAAGAACCCCTTAGATTTAATTACCCGAGTCACAAAGGCGACAGAGAAAAGTGAAAGATGTATAATTATCTTATGTGTAAGTCTACTCTCCTTACTTGCTTTCTAATTGACTACTGTAACAAGTTTTAGGCTAATAGCTCCCAACTCAGTTGAATTTAGGTTACCAGGTTTCAACACCTTTACAAGCTTACTTGCTCAAGTCAAAAAGACTTTTGAAGAGTAGAATAAGACCTTCAGTATTTTTCTGTTTTCATGCTGGTGCTGGTTTTTACTTGTTGACCAAAACTTCTTCAACCAAAAATGCAAAAATGCAGAACTTTAAACCCCTCAACTTATTAATTCAAGCAAATTCCTACACAAGTAATTATTTGACAATGGCTATGTGCTCAAGTGATTAAAGTCTAATATGGATAAATAGCAAAGATAAAACATGTTTCAATGTTGATCATTATTCTAGCTAAATTACAAAATGATCCAAACTATATCCTAGGAAATAAACAAATAAACAAAAATTTTGAGATTTTCCAGTTTTTTTTTTTTTTTTTTTTGATATCCCAGCTAAATATTTGAATGCAAAAGAATGAAATTTCCACCCCAAACTAGAAGTATACCTTGACCTCAATGTATTTCGAAAAGATATAACAATTAAGCTCAAAATAAGGATAAGAGTTCAAGTACTTCCCAGGTTTGGAGATGTAATAACATTGCTTGAAGCTTTACTCGATGTTCAGTGGATGATTCAACACTTTCCTTGCTTCCCAAGTTTGGTTCGAGGGTTGTCCAATGGTGTTCCATGCAAAAGAGAAGTAAGTAGCAGTAGAATGTATGTATGTTGCATAAGAACTGAAGCAAAAGAGCTAAACACCCCCAAACTAGGACTTAGAAGAATTCTAAAATTTTTGAAAAATGGTTGACCACTAATGTTCAGGCCCTGACATTGCCTCGAAAAAATGAAAATTTTCTGAGACATGTTGCGGACATATTAAAGTACATAACATGTTCTACAACATATCAAAAATTCAGCATATTTGGAGTACATTAGGGTTGTGAAAAAGTGTGGCAAAGTTGGGACCTGAAGCTGAAAATCAGGCCATGTGCTTGCAGTGACCTTGCAGTGAGTGTAATCTAGTGCCTATGATGTTCAATTCAGTTTTGAACCTTAAATCAATGCAAACCATGAATGATTGATATACATAAAATGTATAACATGTATGAAATGTGCTCATTCAAAAATATTTGCATAAACAAGAGGAAAACCCACTGTGGCATTTAATCAAGCACTTTGTGTGCATGATTGCACACCAATTGAAATCAATGAATTGGAAACTTTGGAATTGCCCAAATTTTTTCACCTAATCTAGCATAACCACAAACTCCAAAACCTAGCCTAGCCCAAGCTTCAATTATGCACACAATTGAAATTCCACTAAAGTATGAAAAACTCTTAAATTCTCTAAATTTCACAAGTGAGTGAAGAAGTTCGTACATTTTGATAGAATTTAAATGTTTTGCCCACTTGAATGATGCTTTATTTCGTGTAAAATGTGTAATGTAGGTGATACAAGAAGATGAAGTGATTTTTGGGGAGAGAATTCGTGTTTGAAGTTATGAACACTAGCTTATGTTTAAAGATTGTCGAGATTGGGTTCCAGTTAACTGGGCAGCCACGCAGTTGAGGCATTGGTGGCTGCGCAGTACAAAACTGTAGAAACAAAAGATTTAATTTTCAAATGCACGGCCACGTGATTTATTACTTTGTGGCCACGCAGTACTCCGGCTGGAAGTGAAAAGTTTTGACTTTTTGAATTTCAAACTCAATTTTCACCCCCAAATCATCTCGTGATCCATGCACTCAACCACCTAAATTATGTTCATATCTCAAACTAACATGTAATGCAATGAGGTTCAAAATTCTCATGGAATGATTTTTTGATGCAAGTCCAATATGCACCAAATAGTAACTCAATGTTTTAGGCCAGAAATTGATGATGTCCACTATGCACATACTCAAACTAGGATCATGTATTTATCAACTACTCAATGTGATGCAAAAAAAATGTCATGCTAATCGATAACTCAAACATGCTAAAATATGGAAATAAACAACTAAAGCAATAAAGAGCCTAAAACTACTAGTAAAGCCAATAATAATGCATAATAAATAAATAAAAAGGATAGAAATTGGGTTGCTTCCCAACAATTGCTCCGTTTAAAGTCTAAAGCTCGATTCTTTGGCAAACTTCATCATGGGCACCTAAAGAAAGCTTTTGATGTCCTGCGCATCTTCTTTCATTTGGCTTTGCTTCATTTTATCTCCAATACTCGAAATTAACCCTCTCTATATTGTAGAATATGTTCATCTCATTCAATTCAAATTCAACTATGAAGATTTCTACCTCCTCATCGAGTTTGATCACAAAATCAATTTCTTGGCAATAAATACGGTCAAAACCATGTAAGTTGATTTCTTCCTTATTGATATCCAAATCTCCGTTTAGCTTCATTGCGATTGATTTTTCATCATTTTCAAGTGTTTCTTCAATAGTTGACTTATCTTTGGATTCAATGACCAGTTCGTCATCAAAGTCCATGGGCATTGTTGAGTCCTTCCTATGAATTACCTCGAGTGGATTATACCCCTACTTTTGAAAATCACTCCAATACATGACATCTCCCATAAGCATATCATGTTCATCCAAGTTGGCTAGCTTCTGATAGTATTTTGCAATCACCGTTTCACTCCATAGTGGAGGATCATCTCCCATAAGAGATATGTCATCATCCTAATCATTTTATACACACTCATCAAAGAGCATGTGACTTACATGCGAATTTTCGATTGCTTGTTGTTGTCATTTCAAGTATTCTCCTTATACTATGAGTTTCGGCATGATCAAACTATTCATTCTTAGCCAATGGTGAAATAAAATATACCTCGAAAGAAAAACAAACATAAGAGGGTTAAGAATTGTGGTGGGTAACCAAAAATCAAAATAAAAACGAAAAAATTAAAAATAAAGCAAATAAAAGTCCAAATTAGTGAAAGTAATTTAGAAATAAATTTAAACTACAATCTCCGGTAACAGGGAAAAAAACTTGAAGCAATTTATTTTCGCAAGTGTACGTGTCGCACAAGTAATAAAGTGGACTTAGAGTTCAGATATCAATCCTATGAGGATTGAGTAAATTGTATTATAGATTACTACCCTTAACCGGAACTAAGGATATCAATTTGGAATTTGTTTGAATTAAAAGAACAAAATCAATTAAACATTAAAAGAACAATACGAACTTGTGATTTTCTTACGTGATGTGTAAATGTGTTTGGACATTTGATTTCAAATTAGTCAATGCTATCAATTCCACTCCTCGAGTTTTACTCCTATATATCGAACTCACTTATGCATATGAAATTTTCCTCTCGAGTTTAAATTAACTCTACCTAGTTAGTCGATCGTGTTAACGAACATCAGGTCGTAATTACTAGGTCCATAGAATACAAGAATTTATTTAGTGGTCGCGATACTAATAAACATATATCTCTATCGTTTATACAAGTACCGAATTTTATCCATTGATCTAAGTGTTAGCTCACCTCTCGAATTATGAAAACACTCATGACATTATGAACAAGTGATCAATTCATTCACGCATTAAACACGAAGATAATATCAACAGATGCAAAATATATGTAAAACTCAAGTCATGAAATATATAACGTAAAACTAGTGCTACATCGAATATCTCAACTAAATATTTAACTACTCATCACAAAATAATTAAGTACGCAGAAAGTAAAAAATATAGGCATGTCGAGTTTATCTAATTAACAAGAGAATATAATTCTTGCATCAAGACTCAGTCCCCGATGATAATCTTCAATCCCCGTCTTGTTTCCTTGAATTTTCCTCCTTGAAGTATGCATCCAAGATACCCAATTTGTGCCTCTCTTTGTACTGGTTCGTAGCCCTTGTCGTTCTCTCTTTATTCTCCAAAGAGACCTAGGTAAATATAAGAAGAAAATCGCGTGGGCCTAATTCATAGCTAGGCCGAACAACTGCTCGATCGCACTGGTCAAATTGTGGTGGCCACACAGTTATCTAAACAGGTTCTGTTAATTTCAGGTTTAACGCGCGGCCATGCCTCTTGCATCTGGTGGCCGCACAATTCAAAATGTTTCGTCTTTCAAAAGTGTATAAGTAGGTCCCTATCTTTTATTTGCACCTCTAGTCCTTCAACTCTTGATTTCACCAATTCAGTCCTTATACTTTCAAATCTCTCTTCCCACTTTTCTTCATCTTCAATTAAGCACTCCAATCTTGATTTCTAGCACTTTGCACCTATTGTAGATCTTGATTGACATGATTTTCATTCAATTGTCTATTTTAGCTCCAATTATCACCAAAATACGCATTTTTCACTTCAATTGCACAATTCACTCGATTTTGGGATATTTCCTGGAATATAAACAAATAACAACAATTATATAAATTTTATTCTAAAATGACAATAAATAATTCTATTTTAAATATATAAATAAGTGTATAAAATACACTTATCAATCAACACCGCGCCACCACCACCGTACCACCTCCCTTCGAGGTTCGGTGTGTTGTTGAAAGACATCACCATTGATTTTCACCAATTCTACAAAGTTTTGATGAAATGTGATGAGATCCCAGTCGGGGAATCTCGTCGAAAACACGGAATAACGAAATTTAAAACCCTATGATAGATCTAGATCAGATCTGACACGACACGAAAGAAATAACGGAATTAAAGATAGATTGACGATAAAACCTTGATCCGAAAATCACGACGCAATTAATTGACGATGCGGATTGAAGAACCAAGATTGATGAACGCCACAAGGTTTGTCAATTTCTTGATAAGTTCGTTGGGTGAACGCCACAAAGAATGGATATTTGATAAGTTCGAATCAAAAGGGAAAAACTCAACCTTTCAATTTGGAGAATCCTCTCTCAAATATTATTCATAAACTCAAACTTAACTGTTTTTTACAATGAATGGAAAGGACTATAAATAAGCAAAATAACCTAGCATCTAATTTACTCAAAATAGAATTCTAATTACACTAAAATTCTAAAATAGGAAAATAGCCTAAAAACCAAAAAGGAAATAAAATAATTATAAAATCCGGAAAATCTGGCTGCTACTCATTTACGGCCATGAATAATTCTTTTACGACTCTAAAGGCCTTTCTGATCAAAACTGTGTTTATTATTTACGGCCGTGACGAATTTCTTACGGTCGTGAAATTCCCCTTTTTTGAATGTTACGGCCGTAACTTCCAAGCTTACGGCCCTAAGCCTCGTTCTGTAGAGATTCTCCTTTTTTCTTCGCTAATTGATTACGGCCGTGATAACATGATTTACGGCCGTGAATATATGGGTTACGGCCGTGAAGGATTTCCATTACGGCCGTAATGCCTTTTCTGCATAAATAATTTCTTTTACTCGGCTCGGCTTGATCCTTTCGCCTTCTCGGCTCGATTCCAACATGAAACTTACTCCGTTTTGCACGTAGATCACTGTCGTATTGCCGATGTCTCGACTTTACCCTTCGATGCCTGGTCCGGATCATATCATACTCCCTCTCTTGAAAAGGATTCGACCTCGAATCCAATTTTGGTCGGCTTTTCAAACTCCTTCTACTTTTCTGGGCTCGATGATCATGCTTATGCCTCGTGCTTGCTTTCAACCTTTTGGGCTGCCGATCACCACTCTCCCGTTTTGATGTCTCTTTTCGCTTCAATGTCCTTTCATCACCCCCATCTCCACCTCTAGAATTGGCTTCACGCCCCTTATGCCTCCTAGCCCTAGAATCCGCCTGATGTTGCTCCTTTTCCCATTGAGAAAGTTCTGCTTCCCTTCTATCCATCCTAGCCATCAATCTCTCAAGTTTTACCTTCAGGGCCTCCATCTTTTTAAAATTCTTGTGGTCACCTGTTGATGGAGATTTTTCCCTGCGAGACATGGTTAGTTTTCAAAGACAAACAAAAATTCCTCTCGTGTTTATTTTCACTCGTGTATCACACTCAATCCCTTCAAATTTCACCCAAGAACAAACCAAGGATCAACAATCAAGGAATTTATGGAAGATACGAAAAGTAAAAAATTAAGAAATTCTCGAAATATTCGATTTTTTTTAATCTGTCAGAAAATTTGACTACGAGTATGGCAGAAAAAACGGAATTGGATTTGGACGAGAAATGAACAAGAAAAACACTTTTGTATTTTGGGACTGACTCTTATGGATCAAACTGAAAAAATTTATGACTGACACGAAGAACGCGAAGAACACGAAAAAATCAAGAAAATCAAGAAACGCAAGAATCTGAAATAGATCCAAGCTCTTGTACCAGATGATGAGATCCCAGTCACGGAATCTTGTCGAAAACGTGGAATAACGAAATTTAAAACCCTAGGATAGATCTAGATCAGATCTGACACGAAAATAAAAAAAAAAACATGAAAGAAATAACGAAATTAAAGATAGATTGACGATAAAACCTTGACCCGACAATCACGACGCAATTAATTGACGATGCGGATTGAAGAACCAAGATTGGTGAACGCCACAAGGTTTGTCAATTCCTTGATAAGTTCGTTGGGTGAACGCCACAAAGAATGGATCTTTGATAAGTTCGAAACAAAAGGGAAAAACTCAACCTTTCAATTTGGAGAATCCTCTCTCAAATATTATTCATAAACTCAAACTTAACTGTTTTTTTACAATGAATGGAAAGGACTATAAATAAGCAAAATAACCTAGCATCTAATTTACTCAAAATAGAATTCTAATTAGACTAAAATTCTAAAATAGGAAAATAACCTAAAAACCAAAAAGGAAATAAAATCCGGAAAATCTGGCCGCTACTCATTTACGGCCGTGAATAATTCTTTTACGACCGTAAAGGCCTTTCTGATCAAAACTGTGTTTATTATTTATGGCCGTGACGAATTTCTTACGGCCGTGAAATTCCCCTTTTTTGAATGTTACGGCCGTAACTTCCAAACTTACGGCCGTAAGCCTCGTTCTGTAGAAATTCTCCTTTTTTCTTCGCTAATTGATTACTGCCGTGATAACATGATTTACGGCCGTGAATATATGGGTTACGGCCGTGAAGGATTTCCATTACGGCCGTAATGCCTTTTCTGCATAAATAATTTCTTTTACCCGGCTCGGCTTGATCCTTTCGCCTTCTCGGCTCGATTCCAACATGAAACTTACTCCGTTTTGCACGTAGATCACTGTCGTATTGCCGATGTCTCGACTTTGCCCTTCGATGCCTGGTCCGGATCATATCATACTCCCTCTCTTAAAAAGGATTCGACCTCGAATCCAATTTTGGTCGGCTTTTCAAACTCCTTCTACTTTTCTGGGCTCGATGATCATGCTTATGCCTCGTGCTTGTTTTCAACCTTTTGGGCTGCCGATCACCACTCTCCCGTTTTGATGTCTTTTTTCGCTTCAATGTCCTTTCATCACCCACATATCTACCTCTAGAATTGGCTTCACGCCCCTTATGCCTCCTAGCCCTAGAATCCGCCTGATGTTGCTCCTTTTCCCATTGAGCAAGTTATGCTTCCTTTCTATCCATCCTAGCCATCAATCTCTCAAGTTTTACCTTCATGACCTCCATCTGTTTAAAATTCTTGTGGTCACTTGTTGATGGAGATTTTTCCCTGCGAGACATGGTTAGTTTTCAAAGAAAAACAAAAATTCCTCTCGTGTTTATTTTCACTCGTGTATCACACTCAATCCCTTCAAATTTCACCCAAGAACAAACCAATGATCAACAAATAAGGAATTTATGGAAGATACGAAAAGTAAAAAATTAAGAAATTCTCGGAATATTAGATTTTTTTTTTTAACCTGCTAGAAAATTTGACTACGAGTATGGTAGAAAAAACGGAATTGGATTTGGACGAGAAACGAACAAGAAAAACACTTTTGTATTTTGGGACTGACTCTTATGGATCAAACTGAAAAAATTTATGACTGACACGAAGAACGCGAAAAAATCAAGAAAATCAAGAAACGCAAGAATCTGAAATAGATCCAAGCTCTGATACCAGATGATGAGATCCCAGTCGGGGAATCTCGTCGAAAACGCGGAATAACGAAATTTAAAAACATAGGATATATCTAGATCAGATCTGACACGAAAATAACAAAAACACGAAAGAAATAACGGAATTAAAGATAGATTGATGATAAAACCTTGACCCGACAATCACGACGCAATTAATTGACGATGTGGATTGAAGAACCAAGATTGGTGAACGCCACAAGGTTTGTCAATTCCTTGATAAGTTCGTTGGGTGAACGCCACAAAGAATGGATATTTGATAAGTTCGAATCAAAAGGGAAAAACTCAACCTTTCAATTTGGAGAATCCTCTCTCAAATATTATTCATAAACTCAAACTTAACTATTTTTTTACAATGAATGGAAAGGACTATAAATAAGCAAAATAACCTAGTATCTAATTTACTCAAAATAGAATTCTAATTAGACTAAAATTCTAAAATAGGAAAATAACCTAAAAACCAAAAAGGAAATAAAATAATTATAAAATCCGGAAAATCTGGCCGCTACTCATTTACGGACGTGAATAATTCTTTTACGGTCGTAAAGGCCTTTCTGATCAAAACTGTATTTATTATTTACGGCCGTGACGAATTTCTTACTACCGTGAAATTCCCCTTTTTTGAATGTTCCGGCCGTAACTTCCAAGCTTACGGCCGTAAGCCTCGTTCTGTAGAAATTCTCCTTTTTTCTTCGTTAATTGATTACGACCGTGATAACATGATTTACGGCCGTAAATATATGGGTTACGGCCGTGAAGGATTTCCATTACGGCCGTAATGCCTTTTCTGCATAAATAATTTCGTTTACTCGGCTCGGCTTGATCCTTTCGCCTTCTCGGCTCGATTCCAACATGAAACTTACTCCGTTTTGCACGTAGATCACTGTCGTATTGCCGATGTCTCGACTTTGCCCTTCGATGCCTGGTCCGAATCATATCAAAATGTCTGGCCGAATATAATGAAAGTATCATGAAAAGTTTGTAAAGTATACTAAAGTTCCATCCAAAGTATCATAAAAATTTGATAGAGTTTCAGGTTATGATACCAAATGTTTGAAAGTATCATAAGATACTTTTAAAACATCATAATATGATACTTTTGAAGAAGAACATATTTTTCAGTAATCATTTAAAATTGTGTAAATTTCAATTATGATACTAAAATTTGGGTATTTGTTCAAACGCCCCTTAAAATAACTAGCAAAATGGGCCCAACTAATTCACTTGGCTGAAAATTATTCAAAAACAAATCAGCTATTGGGAATTACACTTTGATTCACTATTCTTTAACCCACATGAACTTTTTGATGTTCAAAAAATAATTGAGTAAATAAGAAAATAAAACAATACAAAATTTACGGACAGTCAAAGCTTTTTCACTATATAATAAATTGTTACAATTATATAAACTTTTCACTCACCAAATCATCCCATGTATTGTATGAAAAATAATCAAGTTTTACCACATATACCAATTTCTACTTCTTTGCATGTTCTCTTGACGTTTTCCAGCTGTTTTCTATTTTAGAAAACGCGAAAAACACGTTCTCTTGTGTCGTTTTCAAAATAAGATTCGAAAATATTTCCAAATTTTGTAAAGGAATTTTCACGTTTTCCGTGTTTTCCACAAATTATTTATAACTATAAGGGTGCGTTTGATTCGCCAAAATTTCCATGGAAAATATAATTTTCCATGTGAATTTCCAACTTTGCGCTGTTTGGTTGCCTAAATTTTCCATGGAATTTATTTTTCCACTTGCCTCGAAATTCGGTATTTTCCTTGTTTTGAATGAATTCATTTTCCAAGGGGAGGAGGATGTTTTATTTTCCTGAGAAAATCTTATACTATTTTCGTTACGTTTGATCATTTTTGGTATTGTAAATTGATTTTTTTTTCTAAAAACTAACATTATTATTATCAAGTACAAATGTATGAAAAAATTAATTTTTTTTTATTAAAATAGATCAATTTTACTTTATTTTTCATAAAAAATAATGTCAATCAAATAACAAAAGTTGAAAAATTCCCTACTTTTTTCACCTAAAAAATTAAACCAATCAAACACATTAAACTTCTAATTCTCAGGAATTCAATTCCTAGAATTCAATTATCTGAAATTCATTTTCTTTCCACCCAAATTCTACCCTTGCTATCAAACGCACCCTAATATGAAAACGCGAAAAACGCGCGTTTTCATATTTAAAATAAAAAAAAATTAAAATAATCAAAAAATTTGAAATTTGTCATTTCTAATTACATTATTGGTCCCTAATTTTCAAAATTTGTCATTTTAATCCTCAAATTTTGAAATTTCTTTTTAAAATACCCTTATTTATTTGCAACTTAAGTCCCTAAACTTCATATTTTCTTGCACATTAGTCCGAAAATTTTACTTTTCTTTCGATTTAGTCATTCCCGTATTTGCTTTATAGGTCATTGTCTTCAAATATGTATAACTTTTGATGTACAACTCCAAATTGCACTCCGTTTTTTGCATCGAACTCCAAAGTTAACCATCTTTCTGATGATATATCATGTGCTTAATTATTAGTTATTTATTTTTTTACTTTTGTATTGTAGACACTTATTTTGTAAGGACATCATTGATTAACGTAAATTGATTCTGCAAATTTTATTGAAATTTAAATTTTAAACGTTATAAGTGCTTACTGGAAGGATGTATATATATGAAATATTAAATGGAACGATTACTCTAGAAGGGCAAATTGCAACTCAAATATGACATTTTTATTTCATTTATATTCACGAATAATATAATTATAAGTATACAGAAATAGTTTTCTGTAAAATTTTAAACAGAACGTGTTTTTCAGTTTTTCATTTTCGAAGACAGTTTTCAAAAATAACAAACCAAACTCATTTTCAGTAATTTCGAAAAAAGTTACAGAAAATAAAAAACAGAAAATATTTTCGAAATGAAAATAGGAAACTGAAACATAAAGAGAATGCAGCCTAAGATGTTAGACTACTATTTTTCCTTACAAAACTTTCTAGTCAATGTACTACAACAAAAGATAATAATATGTGTATTTATAGGACAGAATTCACGTTAGGCAATCATCTATTCGTACTATAGAGTTCTCGGTCAACCGCACTTCCTAACTATTTGACTACATGTTCTCAATTACAATTCTAATGAGACAAGTCACCAATCATTAATTTCTACTACCAATTTTTTAAACCCTAGGTGATGTTTATTGCAATAATTAAAATCAATTTGAGGCAAATATTCTACAATCTTCACCTTGTCGACAACGAGCCAAAAATAAATATGCAAAAATAGTAAATAACACAAAGTAAATAATTAATTAACCATAATTAATTAGTAATTACCCCAATCTTCTACTAGGACACATAAACTAGAGGAATAAATTCATAATTCACTTCAATTAGATATAGGATTCCAATCTTGTTCCGAAAGCTGCTGAATTATAAATATTTTCTTCAATTACATTTCAAGTCCTTCAACTTTTGGAAATTTGAGGCAAATACCCAATAATCTTCACCTTGCTGAAAACGAGCCAAAACTATATAAAATAACCTAAGTTGATCCAAACATGCCTAGAGGGGGGGGGGGGGGTGAATAGGTATATATTGTGGAAATCAATTTCTATTACCAATTTTTTAAACCCTAGGTGATGTTTATTGCAATAATCAAAATCAATCGATGAAAATAAATATGAAAAAAATAGTAAATAACACAAAGATTGGTAAAAACTCTTGAACAACAATTCAAGAGAAAACCTCTGGGCAAATTTGCCAGTAACGAATCCACTAGAAAAGATTTTACTTACAACAATTGGTTCAGACACAATTACCCTTAGTTGACTCTGATCCCAATTTTGTAAATCACTGAAGACCCTCTTTAATTGTGCTCCGCGCACCATCCAGCAACTCTAGAATCTTTTCTCACCGTGAATTCCCAAGAACACACTCGTTCTTAACCAACTGGATCTCCAGCTGTTCCTTCCCAACTTTAGATCTCTGAAGGCTAAAGGTAAAGGAAATATGGTATGGTGTTTTAGGATTGTGGTTTAAGTGGATGGCATGACAAAATTATCAAAAAAAGAGATTGATTGAATATATGTCGATGAACAAGAGATGTACGTGAATATCAATAATATGTTTTCCCTAGTTGAAAATAGTATTCAACCCATTAAACCACGAACATGAGATTTGTATTTATAGTTGGGGGGTGAAATATGGGCTTTTAGGGTTAAAAAATCAGTTCAAAACGCGCAACCGGGTAAAATTAGGCACCGACTGCTCGAGCGTGACTTGAGCGATATTCGAGCGGATTGCTTCTGGCTATGGACCGCTCGAGCAGTATTGGATTCGAACTCGAGGGGACTGGTTTTTGTCTTGGGATGCTCGAGCAGTATGGGAGCTGGACTCGAGCTGCAGGCTACTTGAAACCACGCTTGAGCTTGAAGTGGCCAAATTTTCTCCTTGCTCCAATGATCATTTGCTTCACCCTAACTACCCAACATTGAATTTTTAACTCTATTTGGACTCTCTGTCCTGTGCCAACAATACCATGGTAGACGAATCACATTCTCTACCCTTGTGTACTCCACCACAACACTCAACGCACGTTAACAAAACATCACTCATCAATGCGTGTTCCTTTTTCTTTTTCCATCTCATTTTTCTCTTTTGCTCGTCTTCTCTCTCTCAATTTTATCACTGGCGACTGCACTTTTTCTTTTACACAGTCACACTATCTTCCACGCAATCAACACCAATATATATATATATATATATATAAACAAAGTTCATGCAAAAAATAACACACAGAGAGTTTCCCGTCTAAAATGACTTTCTAATCTAGAAATTTATGCAAAATAATAATAATAATAATGCAATAAATAATTTTTTTGTAATAGTTATTATTCTTTTGATAATTATTGTATTATATTGAATTCGAAAATATGTAATACGAGTGTCCAATCGAATATTTCAACGAGAAGTTTAATATAAATTAACAAGTGAGAGCAATTAATTATTATTCCTTTTATTATCTCTCTCTCTCTCTCTCTCTCTCTCTCTCTCTCTCTCTCTCTCTCTCTCTCTCTCTCTCTCTCTCTCTATATATATATATATATATATATATATATATATATATATTAGGAGTTATTAGGGTATTAATGACATCAATATTTTAATTTATTTTAATGTATAAACTATTTTTTTGTTATGTAATAGTTATTATCTTTTTGATAATTATTGTATTATATTGAAATCGAAAAATGTGTAAAATGTGTCTCAAATCGAAGATGTCAACGAGAAGTTTAATACAATCTAACAAGTAAGAACAAATTGCAAACATATTGTCCGTAAAATTGTCTCAAAGATCAAATGTAAAAGTTTTTTTATATATATATATATATTTTTCTTTTCCTCAATATCTCATTCATTTTAAATTATATCATTTAAGTTTTATAATACTATCTATAAACTATTTTTTGATTAATTATTTTTTGCTAATTTTTGTATTATTTTGAAGTCAAAAAAATATGTAATATGTGTGTCAAATTGAAGACATCGAGAAATTTTTTACAAGATAACAAGCGAGAACCAAAAAATATATATATAACAAAAATATTCTTTAATTTCAAAATTATCAATTCAAAGCAAATATAAATTTATGGTTGTTAATTTTATTTATTATATTATATTTTGTTTCACAATATTTTAACATATAAAAAAATAAGATAAAAATAGCTTATTTAGAAGAAGAAAGTTCAACAAGCAAATAAATAATAAATAAAAATATTTTTAAAAAGAAAAATATGAAGATCAAGATTTGTCTTTTTTAATATTTTGAATTCGATAATATAAAAGTATTAAAATGTTATTATACTATATTTTTGTTTGATATTAGTGTATAATTAACATATTTTCATAAATTTTGATCGAAATCACTATCACAAATATATTCCCTTGTATTGTACGGGTGAAACTACTAGAATAAGCAAAATGAATGAATGAATCAAAGTCATAAGCGTAATGGGCCATTTAATCAGCTAAAACAGGCCCAATTCACTTTCTTTATTTTGGCCCCCTCCTCCATAGCAACACGCCGCCACCGAACTACCACCACGGCACCACCGAACCAGCACCATGAAATTCCTGGAAAACTCTATTCATTAGCTATGAAAATCCAGTAATTGAAGCAGAGGGTTGTTGGTGAAACTGGGAATGAGTGTCAACAGAAGCCTGATAAATCTTCTAGTTTCATTAACATGTGTGAATTTGCATATGATGGGAGATATAGATTCGATTAGGGATCAAGTAAAAATGTCTGCAATTTTGTGTGGTGGTCTTCGTCAGGTAGAGGTGATGGTGTTGAGAAGACGACAATAATGGTGGTGTTGAGAAGGTGGTGGTTGTTGTGGCTGCGGCTGTGGTCGGTAGTTGTGGTTATGTCTGAGACAAAGTATCATAAAAAAAGTATAAAGTTTCAAGCTGCGATACTACAATTTCGCCCAAAATATCATAAAAGTTTGATAAAGTTTTAGATTATGATACCAAAAACTTGAAGTATCATATTGTAATACTTTAAAAGTATCACAACATGATACCAAAATTTCGTCAACCACACTACCACAGTATCCCTGAAATACCGCCACCAACTTCACACCCTCGGACTTCGCCGCCCCCACCAGAAGAAAACACCATACCATCTCCGAACTCAAATGCCAAAATTAATCAACAAACACGTTTTAAGATTAATTCCTCAACACCGTGAAAACAAGAATTCTCACCAGCAAAATCCACACCTCACGAAGTCAGTGGCGCCGCTGCTAGCAAAACACATCAGCTTCGATGTGATGAGCGGCAATAGCGCACGAAGTGGTTCATTGCTTCTAACAATAGGGGCGATGTGCACCGCTGGGTCGTGGGTTGAGGTGTTGGGAGAGTTGTTGTCGACAAGGCTCGAGATTGTGTTTTCGGTGCAAATGGGAGAGTTGAATGGAGGCATGAGTGGTGGGAGTTAGGTTTGTGGGGGTGGAGCTGGCGTCAACGCCGACGTTGACGTTGGCGTCGAAGAGGGTAGGGCTCAGAGTGGACTCTCGAAAATGGTGGATCGGTTTTAGTCATTGGATTGGAAATGTAGAGAGGTTAATTAGGGTTTAAATATAGGTATAGAAAATAATTTGAAATAATTTTAATTTATTAATTAATTATCATAATCCTAATTATGACCTGAATTTTGAAGTTATTTAAGTTTTGTCTCATATTTGAATTGTGATTTTTAAAACTAGGCCTCCTTGTAATTTCCTCAAAAAAAAAAAAAAAGGTTTTGTTTTTTATTCATTATTTTCATGAATAGCAATGAATAAATCTGTATGGACATTGGTTTTGCCATCAGTAGGGTACACTAAGAAAAATGAAGACGAGAGACTACATAGAGATTAGATATATTCCACAGAATTATCAAATGTATAACTGCAGAAAAGTTGTCTATCTTCATTTTGACGCATGCATGGGACAGCCGCCCCGAGTAGGAGACTCTATTGACAATTATGTTTATCCAAATTGGAAATTATTATCATCTGGAGAATTTATTTTATATTTTTAGTACTTTTAAAGTATGAAACTCGTAACTTTCTATCATTATTTAATTAAAATGTTTAATTTTGAATTCAAATAATTGCATAGCGAGTCCCAATTATTTAATGTACATGTCAATTAACAGTAACATACAATGCCAAATACATATATTCCGAGAGTGATAGAAAATCCCGCTCATATGATTTGACAATACAATTAAATTGTTGGCATGAGATATACGTTTATTATTGACTTTATTATTTATTATCACCTCGATCCTCGATTTGTAAATTACTCATCCGCAAATAATTAATGTAGACTGAATATTTATCTAAAATGTAGTTTTTCTACAAATCCAATTGATTTAATTTTGGCATAATTTATTGTTGTAGTAATTTAACATGCACGTATGAGATAGATTTTCATACATTATCTTAGATATTTGAGATCTCAAGTTTTAAGAGCAAAGGTGAATGACCTGAGCTGGAAAACGACAAAAAAATAAATAAAATAAAAAAATAAAATAAAATAAAAATTGAGATAATTAGAAAATGTGCCCTTCCATGATAGCTTTTATGATTAGATAATTTTTAGTCACTCACCAGTCACCCCCCTCGACCCTGCTAGTCCCTTCTGCCCTCTTCTCGTGAAAGATGATGCTCTTTTTTCTATAATTAAATCAAATATATAACTTGTTACAAATTATGGGGATGTTTGACGATTTTTTTATTTTTTTGAATATATAACAGATTTTGATAAAAATATGATTAAAATTAGTTGTTAATTTTTGATATTAAACTTATCAACTTTAATTTGGTAAAAAAAGTGTGGTCTATAAATTGATTTATTTATGATTTTGGGGTAAAATATATGGTTGAAAAGTTGAGAGATCAATAAAATGTGTGTGATTAAAAGTGATTTAAAAAATTAGTAATTTATAAACAAAAAAATACATTTACCAAACGGATGCTAAAGTTTTTCCAAATATGCACTCGACATGAGAGCATGAAAAGGAAAGAGGGATGAGATTTCTCTCACTTTGTCTATTCGTAAAATCATAATTATATGTAGGCCTTTTTAACGGGAGAGGGAAATCAAGAAGATAAACTTTGTAGTTTTAAATTTATCTCAAGGAAAATGTGAGAGTTATTCTGATAAGAAAGTGTTCTTAGTTTAGTTCGGTAGAGTATGGGTCCTTG
This sequence comes from Ligustrum vulgare, assembly GCA_963555705.1. NCBI lineage: Eukaryota > Viridiplantae > Streptophyta > Magnoliopsida > Lamiales > Oleaceae > Ligustrum > Ligustrum vulgare. The sequence goes on along the minus strand of OY743186.1, from coordinate 35,267,722 downwards.
AGATTCGATGTCGTACGTTCAAATCCTACATAGCATGATTTTTTTTCGTCGTTGTAGATATTAGTGTAGCGACCAAGAATTTTTACGCGATTAATAATTATTTTAATAGAAAATCGTGTCGCTACTATTTCACCTATTTTTATTAAGTTAACGCCACGACGTATTCGTATAGCCAAATCAAGAATTAATCAAGATCGTTCGATTTTAAATTAAATTTCGAATTTCTAAAAATATCTCCATTCTCTTGATTTAAAGTATATTAAGTCCAAGTACTTAATTCAATGTTATCCCAATATTTATTTATACAAAAATTATTTTTATTATTGAAATTAAGAAAATATATGCAATCATGGGAGGTTCCATTATATGTAATCATGAAGAGCATAATATTTGTATAAATATGGAAAAGTATATGAATGATTTATATACTCCATTATATATAATCATGAAGAGCATAATATTTGTATAAATATGGAAAAGTATATGAATGATTTATATACTCCATTATATATAATCATGAAGAGCATAATATTTGTATAAATATGGAAAAGTATATGAATGATTGATAAGACTCCATTATATGTAATCATGAAGAGCATAATATTTGTATAAATATGGAAAAGTATATGAATGATTTATATACTCCATTATATATAATCATGAAGAGCATAATATTTGTATAAATATGGAAAAGTATATGAATGATTTATATACTCCATTATATATAATCATGAAGAGCATAATATTTGTATAAATATGGAAAAGTATATGAATGATTGATAAGACTCCATTATATATAATCATGAAGAGCATAATATTTGTATAAATATGGAAAAGTATATGAATGATTGATAAGACTCCATTATATATAATGCATATTATTTGTATAAATATGGAAAAGTATATGAATGGTGCTTTACTTTAAGAAAAGGATGTGTTAAAATTAATAGAATTGAATGATTATGTTTACAATATGCCAACTTTATACATCTATTTAAACCCATCTCTTTTACACACAACTCTACACATATACACTTATTTCCAATCTCTTGACAAAATCCACAAGTAAGAGAAATTCAAGGTGGTCAAGAAAGTTTTGGTCCATTTACTACTACACTTCATTTTAATCTTTTAAAAGGTAAGTATATCTTATATTTTTATGAAAAGTAAGTATGTTTTTATGAAAGGTAAATACACCTTATGTTTTTATGAAAAGTAAGTATGTTTTTATGACAAGTAAGTATATCTTATGTTTTTATGAAAAGTAAGTATGTTTTTATGAAAGGTAAATACACCTTATGTTTTTATGACAAGTAAGTATATCTTATGTTTTTATGAAAAGTAAGTATGTTTTTATGAAAGGTAAATACACCTTATGTTTTTATGAAAAGTAAGTATGTTTTTATGACAAGTAAGTATATCTTATGTTTTTATGAAAAGTAAGTATGTTTTTATGAAAGGTAAATACACCTTATGTTTTTATGAAAAGTAAGTATGTTTTTATGACAAGTAAGTATATCTTATGTTTTTATGAAAAGTAAGTATGTTTTTATGAAAGGTAAATACACCTTATGTTTTTATGAAAAGTAAGTATGTTTTTATGAAAGGTAAATACACCTTATGTTTTTATGAAAAGTAAGTATGTTTTTATGACAAATAAGTATATCTTATGTTTTTATGAAAATGTTTGGATCATTGCTATGAAATCAATCTCACAAGATTGTTATGGGTTCCATATGATATGTTTATGATTATGCTAAGGGGACCGGAGTTTAGTAGCGCTACACATAAGAATTCTTGCCATTTAAGTTCGGTAAAATTCTTGTGTCTCCCTATGTTTATGAGTATTTCGATCCTATCCTATGTTATGATGAAAATGATCCATATGCTTTCAAAAGAAAATTTATGCTTGGTATACTTACTGGGATTTTATAAATCTCACTCCACGATATTTACCATTTTCAGATAATTGAAGGTTCGAGGCGGTCAACATGGAAGTGGCAAAAGTGGTTAAGATTGATGAGATAATTATGTTAAACTTTATGTAAGAAAATTATGTTCTATTTTTATTCACAAATAAAATTATGGGATTCTAATTATTCTTTTGAATAATTTTACATTACTATTTAAGTCTCGATAATATGATATGAGTCACTTTTAGTGGCACTCGAATGGTCGAGAATTCGGGTCGTCACAGTTGGTATCAGAGAAAAGAGTTTTAAAAACGATTCTGTAGATTTTTGAAATTTTATTTCTTTAAAAATAAAAAAAAAATAAAAAAAAAAAAATCACTATTCACGTGAACAGTAAAACGACGTGCTATTCATGATGAACAGTGAACGAAATCACTATTCATTATAAAAAAAAAAAGTTGAATTTTCACATGTCAAGTATGGTTATGATTTTGAAAAGCATGATGAAATTTGATGTGCGAATTTCAAGGACAAAATTCATTTTAAGTAAGGGAGTTTGTAATGTCCTGAAAATTTTATGGAATATAATTAGTTAGTGATATGATGTTTATATTGATGTCTTTGATAAATTTCTAGAAGTTCGGGGACTAAAGGAAAAATAAGATTTGACGATAAATTTTATTTGGGTTAAGTTATTAATTATTGATGGGGAGATAATTACTATATCGATATTGGATTTGTTTTGAAGACTGTGATTAATTAGGAATTATGATTCAAGAAAATGTTGATTTGGATACAACCACATTAAATTATTGTTGATTAAAGGAAAATAAGATTATATGAAATATTTTAACTCATCACTCTACTATGTCACTCTCCACGTATATTGACTCCTCGAACCAGGTATGTTATATGCTTTGCAAGTCATTTACGATTTTATTAAGACATGTTAAGTATGAAATCTTCATATGTTATGAATCTTTAAGTGAAATATACATGTTGAGTATGATATGAATTGATAGAAGCCTGAATTTTAATTTATTCCTTTTTATGTAGAATCATGAGACATAGAGGATATTGATATGAATTTTGGTTCATATTAAGCTTAGTAAGATTGACTCAATTAGAAATTAAGTTGGGTTGTAACTTTTGCCCAAAATATATGGAATAATATATTAAACAAACAAAATTAATAATGAATTCGTACAATAATTTATCCCTTTATCACTACCTTTGTGTAAAAACAAGGGAAAAACTGTGGATGGTTATTAGTACTTCCTCTTCAAGTTTCAATTTTCGGTTCAATAATTTATCCCTTTATCACTACCTTTGCTTAAAAGCAAGGAAAAACTGTGGATGATTATTGGTACCACTCTTCAAGTTTCAATTCTGAAAAAAAATTCGGAAAGAAAGAAAGAGAACGGGTGTTGAGCATAATGGGAATAATATGACTTAAGAATGATTTTCAAAATAATTGTTGTCCTTGAGTTTAGAAATGATGAACCTTAAATGGACTTTGCATAATTGATTTTAGACATGACACTAAGTATGAGAAGTCAACAGAAATGATTAGAAATATGTTCAGATTATCTATCATTTAGATTTAATGAGAAATAGCGAGTCAATTTTATGAAGTTTTATGAGATGTTAAGATTATAAGTGGTTTTAATGAGACTTTTATGAGAAGCATTATGAAGTTAGAGATTTAAAGATTTGTTTATTGGGAATTAAGTAATGGATATTATGTTGAGTAAGTGAATTATGCCTCTATATTGAAGAGAAATTTATTATGAACTTTGGCCTTGTGATTAAATTTTGGGAATATGATTTATGACTTATAAATATAAGTATGAGTAATCTTTTGAGCCAATTAAGGTATGGAAGGAAGTGATATTGTGATATTGAAAAATATGATTTGAAATTGTTATGTTGAGGAATTATGAATTGAATTATGGGATATTTTTTTTGATATATTGAAGTGTTGGAATCGTTTTCAATATTTTTAGATCGTTGTGATCAAATGTGGAGTTATTTATTATTGTGAGTTATGAAGTATGCTTATGGTTTGGGATAAGTCCAAATTACAAGGGAGACTTTGTCCAGAATTTTATCATTTGGAATTAAGAGCATGATATGATAAGCATCCACTAAAGGAATTAAGGTTAGACATGCAAGTTCATTTACATCACAAACGAGATTTAGTAGATGATAGCAGAGATTTTATTATTTTCTCATAAGGAGAACATACAAAGAGTCACACTGGAAAAGAAATACATGAAACACGCAAAAGCAAAAGAAAGCAACATGGGAAATTCCTCAAATTGAGAGATGTGTTTCCGGAGTAGCCGTATCCTACCACCTCTGACCTTTTGAGGAAATAAAGAAACCTTCAAAGAGGTGTGTTTCGAGAGTAAGAATACTCCGTAATCTACCACCTGGAACCTTTGAGGTACACACAAGATTTAAACATTAAGGAGATCCTAGGAAATTAGAGGGGTGTCTCGAGAGTAAGAATACTCCGTACTCTACCCCCACCTATTCTAAGATTCATAAAGTTAAGTTTACATTAACCGGACTTCATTTTCGCTTGATTCCCCTTCCTTGCGACCAATCTATCTTAACCCCTGCTGGATCTTGTATTGAGAAATATGACTGCAGCTTATCCAGTAGTTCATCAATAGTAGGAGCAGAAATAAGGAGCCTTCTGGAAAATGGAGAGATGAATCCCTGTTCCACAGCATAATCAAGAAAGGTTAACAAACCATCAAAGAAATTGTTAACATTCAGAAGCCCAATAGGCTTAGTATGGAGACCTAGTTGAGCCCACGAGGTAATGTTAAAGATTTCTTCTAAGGTACCAAAACCTCCGGGCAGGGCTATAAAGCCATCAGCAACCTCAATCTTTCGAGTCTTATTCGATAAATTTTCCTCAGATCATTCATTGGAAGACTGGAATAATACTTGCGAATGTTTGTAAGAATGATATCCATGTTTTTTATGGATCTAACCTCTTCCCAGCATGAACTATTTAAAAGCATTAAGGATCGGAGGGAATCCGCGTGATATTGATTCCAGCAAGAAAGCGCGGAATAGAATAATGGAAAAGAGGGAACAAGGGTTTATGCGCCGTTTACTTTCTTGATAAAAGGAAGATTTGATGATGACGGGATTTGAGATATGGAATATTTTCTTGGATTTTTGGGTACTGATATTTTGATATAATAATCAAGGTATAGAAATAATACGGGGATACGTGAAAGTGAAATAAGGACTGTATTGAATCAGGATTAATAAGTTTGTGCAAGTGAAAGGAATACCTTACGGGAAATGTTATGATATTTGAGTTAAGAATTTTAATTATTTGGGAGATATTTGTTTATTGAATTTTGCAGAAATTTTGGGTTACAAATATTGGAAAGATAAACTGATGATTATGTTGATATGTGAATAACATGTTTGGGTATATTACATAGAGAATATTCAGGTAATCGTTTTAATTATTTTGGGATATTTGGTGATAAGAAGAAATGACAAATTATTATGGTATGATATGTTAGTAAAGATTTATTGAAATTTTAGAGATATTAATACGAATATTTGAGGTTACATGATACGATGATAAGTGACAGGTTACATGAGTACTACAAGATATGATGAAATATCACATACGATTGGAAATTTTCATTTTGAGTTAGAATTTATGAGTTGACACATATGTCTATTATTGATAAGAAAAATACATGTTCTTAAGAAAACAAAGAGATGATTTAGTAAAAGTCCAGTGGGTTAGATATTATAATGATGAGATTACTAAGAGAAAGAAGAGAAGAGATTCTGATTAAGTGTTCAGAAATCATAAGATCAAGTAAGATTAATTTCGAGGACGAAATTATTTTAAGGGGGTAAGTTTGTAGCGACCAAGAATTTTTACGCGATTAATAATTATTTTAATAGAAAATCGTGTCGCTACTATTTCACCCATTTTTATTAAGTTAACGCCACGACGTATTCGTATAGCCAAATCAAGAAATAATCAAGATCGTTCGATTTTAAATTAAATTCCGAATTTCTAAAAATATCTCCATTCTCTTGATTTAAAGTATATTAAGTCCAAGTACTTAATTCAATGTTATCCCAATATTTATTTATACAAAAATTATTTTTATTATTGAAATTAAGAAAATATATGCAATCATGGGAGGTTCCATTATATGTAATCATGAAGAGCATAATATTTGTATAAATATGGAAAAGTATATGAATGATTTATATACTCCATTATATATAATCATGAAGAGCATAATATTTGTATAAATATGGAAAAGTATATGAATGATTGATAAGACTCCATTATATGTAATCATGAAGAGCATAATATTTGTATAAATATGGAAAAGTATATGAATGATTTATATACTCCATTATATATAATCATGAAGAGCATAATATTTGTATAAATATGGAAAAGTATATGAATGATTTATATACTCCATTATATATAATCATGAAGAGCATAATATTTGTATAAATATGGAAAAGTATATGAATGATTGATAAGACTCCATTATATATAATCATGAAGAGCATAATATTTGTATAAATATGGAAAAGTATATGAATGATTGATAAGACTCCATTATATATAATGCATATTATTTGTATAAATATGGAAAAGTATATGAATGGTGCTTTACTTTAAGAAAAGGATGTGTTAAAATTAATAGAATTGAATGATTATGTTTACAATATGCCAACTTTATACATCTATTTAAACCCATCTCTTTTACACACAACTCTACACATATACACTTATTTCCAATCTCTTGACAAAATCCACAAGTAAGAAATTCAAGGTGGTCAAGAAAGTTTTGGTCCATTTACTACTACACTTCATTTTAATCTTTTAAAAGGTAAGTATATCTTATGTTTTTATGAAAAGTAAGTATGTTTTTATGAAAGGTAAATACACCTTATGTTTTTATGAAAAGTAAGTATGTTTTTATGACAAGTAAGTATATCTTATGTTTTTATGAAAAGTAAGTATGTTTTTATGAAAGGTAAATACACCTTATGTTTTTATGACAAGTAAGTATATCTTATGTTTTTATGAAAAGTAAGTATGTTTTTATGAAAGGTAAATACACCTTATGTTTTTATGAAAAGTAAGTATGTTTTTATGACAAGTAAGTATATCTTATGTTTTTATGAAAAGTAAGTATGTTTTTATGAAAGGTAAATACACCTTATGTTTTTATGAAAAGTAAGTATGTTTTTATGACAAGTAAGTATATCTTATGTTTTTATGAAAAGTAAGTATGTTTTTATGAAAGGTAAATACACCTTATGTTTTTATGAAAAGTAAGTATGTTTTTATGAAAGGTAAATACACCTTATGTTTTTATGAAAAGTAAGTATGTTTTTATGACAAGTAAGTATATCTTATGTTTTTATGAAAATGTTTGGATCATTGCTATGAAATCAATCTCACAAGATTGTTATGGGTTCCATATGATATGTTTATGATTATGCTAAGGGGACCGGAGTTTAGTAGCGCTACACATAAGAATTCTTGCCATTTAAGTTCGGTAAAATTCTTGTGTCTCCCTATGTTTATGAGTATTTCGATCCTATCCTATGTTATGATGAAAATGATCCATATGCTTTCAAAAGAAAATTTATGCTTGGTATACTTACTGGGATTTTATAAATCTCACTCCACGATATTTACCATTTTCAGATAATTGAAGGTTCGAGGCGGTCAACATGGAAGTGGCAAAAGTGGTTAAGATTGATGAGATAATTATGTTGAACTTTATGTAAGAAAATTATGTTCTATTTTTATTCACAAATAAAATTATGGGATTCTAATTATTCTTTTGAGTAATTTTACATTACTATTTAAGTCTCGATAATATGATATGAGTCACTTTTAGTGGCACTCGAATGGTCGAGAATTCGGGTCGTCACAATTAGGACCTTGTTTGGTGGAGATTAAAATCAGATTTTTAGAAAAATTTTAATAGATATTAATAAAATATGTGATCAAAAAGTTGTGGACCCCACAAATATGTGATTGATATTAATTGTTAACTTTGGCTTAGATTATAATTTTCACCGAACATACGTTAAATGTATCTTTGCAAGAAGAAAATATTGAAACCAAACATGGGTTAAATTCTAGATTAAATGTACACGACAGCACCATTTATTTGACTTACATCTGTCTGGAAAAAATGGCTTGGCGACAATATAAGACAATTTCCTGTAAATACCCTTGTGCATACTTTGTAGAATTTGGTCTCCGTTTTCCCCTTTTGACTCAGTCTTCCTACTAAAATTCCACGAAATTATATCATTACTACACGACAAACAATCTATTATGACTATAATTGGAATTTATATATTTCAAAGAACAAAAAAATTTGAATTTTGCTGCCAAAAAACAAGAAGAAAATAAACATATTGGATCATCATCGAGATTATACTTCACTCCTATTTATTATTACGTTATAATTATCATGTATGTTGAAATTTTAACTTGTACAATTAACTTGTTACATTAATTGTGAATCATTATGGCAAAGGGGATGGGTGGTAAGTGCTCAGCGCAGCTGTGTGCTTGGTTCGATTCCCCGCAAGGTGGAATTGGCCTTGTGGCAAGCGGGAGTTATTGAGATTTGCTCATGCTTACCATAAGCCCTTCCACCCTGTCTACTTGGAGGCATAACCTGGATTTACCTTCCCGAACCAATGGCCTTGGGCGTGGTCGGTTCGGGCCCTTAGGGTGTGGGCTACACCTTTTTTTTTTTTTCATTAAAGCCGACTAGTGAATATAATAATAGCCAATTAGCCATAGTAGTACATTGACGCTAAATATATATATATTCAATAATAAAAGGTTAATTGCGGGTGATCAAGGATGCATCGATTTTCTTCTTCTTATTCTTCTCCCTTTTTTTTTTTTTCCCTCTTCTTACTTTAGATTGTGTTTGATATCATTTGTTTTCCCTGGAATTCACCCGTTTTCCAACAATTTTTCAACTTTATGGTGTTTGATGACTTCCAATTTTCAGGTAAAATTTTTTCCAACTTTCTGCTCCACTTGCTAATTTTCTTGCTTAGCGTGAATTGATTTTCTCACCCAGTTGCTAGAATTTATTTTCTAGGCAAAAAATTTAACAATTTTCGTTACATTTGATCAATTTTATTGTTGTTAATTGATTTTTTTTTCAGAAATTAACATTATTATTATATTATCAAGTATAAATGTATGAAAAATAAAAAAATATTTTTTTTAATTAAAATAACAAAAATTTGTTTTATTTTTCATGGAAAATAATGTCAATCAAACAACAAAAATTGAGATTTTTTTTCACTTTTTCACCTAGTAAATTAAATCAATTAAACACATTAAATATCCAATTCTCGGTAATTAAATTCCCTAGAATTCTACCATCGCTATCAAACGCAGCCTTAGATGATTGATATTTCTCTGGAAGATTTTTTTATATTTTTTATAGATATGTAGTTTAAAAATGTTTGAAAAGTAAAAAATTGTTGGCTTGACTAAGAATAGCCAATTGAAATTAAATTTAAAAAGTTGCAATGAAAATTTTTCATTTAGCAAACAAGCTCATAGTATACCTTAATTTATAGTTCTAGTTGCACTTGAAGTCGATAAAGTTAAACATTTTGATATATGGGCTTGTTTGCTTTCAGGACCTTTTTTTTCAACATTTTCATCAAATTTATTTTCAATATTACATTTCTATGCCACCAATCATTTTTCATATTTCTCAGCTACTTTCAACCACATATTTTTTAATATTGTTTTCCTTCTATTACTAAACAAGCTATAAGTCTTGATCGGACACAATTTTACCTCTGATTGGCAAACTGTTTGCTCCACAAACAATTTTTAATCATGCACATTTCCTCAAATTGCTTTTCAATCACATATTTTAATTCGAAAACACCACATTCTTTGTTCATTAAACACTTTCCAAAGTTTAAATTTAATTCTATAACTTATTACTTTAAAAATAAAAGAACGAAAAATACATATATTACTATGCACGTATTCGGTTGAGATAAAAATTAGTTTTTCAGTAGATATTAATAATAAAAAAATTAGTAAAATATATGATCTAAAAAATTGTAAATTAATTAAAATCAGATTTTTAGTAGATTTTGATAAAAGTTAATGAGATGTGTGATTGAAAAGTGATGAGTCCCACAAAAAGCGAGATTAAAATTAAATGTTGATTTTGAATTAAATTAAAATAATAAAAACAATAATACCAAACAGAGCCCAGACAAGCTTATACGTGTGTTTCAATACACGATCGTTTGGCCTCTAGTTCTTGAAAATCTTTTTGGTTTTGAATGGTGTTTTTGAGAGAATATATGGTTAAAAAATGTTTGAAAAGTAAAAAATGATGAGCTTGACTAAGATGGATGATTGAGATTGAGTGTTGAATAAATTTTATTTTTGAAAAATGGGGCAAACAGGAGCAAAATCTTACAACACATTTGACAATGAAATGCGTCGCAATTGCTTAGGATCTTCCACTTTTGAATTGTCCTACTAAATTCCCTTACATATATGGATAAGAGAGAGATGACAAATATATATCCTCTGAATCGCTCTTTTCTTCAATCTTTTCTTCACAGCATCAAACTCGTCACCCAACCATGGTATTGGATTCCATGCATGGAGAATTAACAAACAAATCGCAGTTCTATCAGAACGTCGTCGTTATGAGGCATGGCGACAGAATTGACAACTTCGAGCCTCTGTGGACTTCGACGGCGGAGCGGCCGTGGGATCCGCCGCTTGTGGAAGCTGGGAAGGTTCGAGCATATTGCAAGGGTCAAATGCTCCGGAACCAGCTCGGATTCCCAATCCACAGGGTCTTCGTCTCCCCATTCCTCCGGTGTCTTCAGACCGCTGCCGAAATTGTTATCGCTTTATGCGCCGTCGCTGATCACCACGATGATCCTAATGATTTGAGTTCCAACGGCGTCGTAATTGATCCATCCAAAATTAAGGTCAGCTTTCAACTGATTAATTAATATATATATATATAAAACTCAATTTCTTATTTTTTTTATTTTTTTTATCTCTCTCGTTAAATATATATTAATGATAAAATTTGAATTATAGCTAGACGAAACTCATTACAGTTAAAATATGAACTAGCTAGGTTGTGTAACTGTTAGACATTAATGACACATAAATTAGGAGCCTTCATATTTAAATGTCATTTAGATTACGTAGCAAGGATATGGTGCCCACAATGAACATGATGCTGACATTCACTCATTTTCTAGGTCTCAATCGAATACGGACTGTCCGAGATGATGAACTTGATTGCCATTAGACCAAATGTGGCTCCAAAAGACGGGGTTTTCGATTTCAATCTCTCGCTATGTGAAGCTGTTTTACCCGCTGGAACCATTGACCATGCTACCGAACAATTGCACAAGCAGGTTTCCATTATTTATACATAATTCTATCCAAATTTTTTTATCGATCGATACAATTTTTGTGTAGTGAAGATGGTGTGGCTTCTATTATTTTAGCTGCCGGAATGGCAAGAGACACTGGAAGGTGCTAGGGCTCGATATCGAGAGGTTATCAAGGCTCTTGCTGATAAATATCCTTCGGAGAACTTGTTGTTCGTGACTCATGGTAATTCTTGCTCCCGTTTCTACATAATTAGAGGGTTTTGCTGGCATGGACAAATTGCTAAGAAAGTACAAGTATTAGCTCTTGTTTGGTTTTTATTAATTCCTTTTCTACGGTACTTAATCTCAATCATTCATTAAAAGTTAAACTCATAATATTTGATTTTTCAACCAAATTTAAACCCTCCATTCTCCTAAAAATCATTATTCATTTAAAAAAAAAAAAAAAAAACTCTTTTTAAACAAAAAATATCAAACACACTATTTTTAATGTTGCCTTCTATTCTACATGTCTTTTAGATGTCCAGCTGAAGTGAAGGAAACAAAACTATGTCACAGCATTTATTGTAGAAGACTATCCAATATGCTATCCATTTTTAGACAGCCTTCCACAATATATATGTTGTCATTTCTAGCATTAGAGATACTAGACTCGGGCATGATTTAATGTGGGTCTGATTTATAAGGAACCAAATCGAACCAAGCATTGTTATTTCTTTTTGTAAGAGAAGAATTGAATCGGAGTCGAATCGTGATTTCATAAACTAATTTTCAAATTAAATGGCTATTAATGTTAACATAACTTGCATCACTACTTGACATACATACAAAATCAACACAAAAAACATCATTCATCTTTCAATAAAAAAGATAAATTCAAATGTTGTGATATCATACATCACTCATCAAAGTACATTGTCAAACAAACAAACATAGTTAAAATCAGTGTTCTAAAATGCGCGAAAATGCGCCGCTTAGGCGTGATGCGTGATCAAAACGCGTCGAATAAGTGGTATGCGCGTAAAAATGCTGTCAACGATTTTTTTTGACCGCCTAGGCGCCGCCTAATCCGTTTTTTTTTTGAAAAGGGTAAAAAGTTTATTTATTTTTATATAAAAATATATTTAATGTCTTAAAATAATTAAAATAATATTAAAAATACGAAACGCATTATGACACTTATTATTCGCATTGACACGCTTAAACTTGTGATTCTTGATTCTCGACATCGACGCATCGCAACGCATTACGTATTTTAGAACACTAGTTAAAACACAAAGATCAAGTTCCACATCATACAATATACTGTCAGATGATACAAAATAATAATTAAAAAAATGATTTTAGAATGGAAGAGAAATGATTTTTTTTAATTATTATTATTATGTGAATTTGTATTTTTTTTCAAAAGAAAATTAAAAATCGTATTTTGTTATATCGGCTCTGGTTCTTGAGTTTTAGAACCAGAACCTTTTAGAATTTTGAAAATACCCAACCGCTAATTCTGATTTTTTTGTCCATCCTTAAGAAATACTCTTAGCCCTTGTTTGGTGGAAATTAAAATCAGATTTTTAGCTTATTTTGATAAAAGTTGATGATATGTGTGGTTAAAAATTTGTAGAACCCATAAAATATATAAAATATGTAGTTATAATTAATTGTTGAATTTGATTTTGATAAAAATTTAGATTAAGATCTTGATCAAACAAGTGCTTAATAGCATAACAAATATGACTTCCTCTTCCTGTCCATGCATAAGATTGTAATTATTGATACGTGCCTTTTCAACGTGAGAGAGGAATCTTGTGTTGGATTATGTGAATTTTTGTCTTGCATTTTGTGGAAATGCTTCTATTATTGTCGTAATAATTTACAACAATGTTTGCTGAACAGGGGAAGGAGTTGGGACTGCTGTATGTGGATTCATGCAGGAGGTAGAGAAGGTATGTAAACTCGAGTATTGTGCTTATTCACACTCGAGGAGACCTATTGTTTTTTATGAAAATCAGTCATTCACAGCAGGAGATTTGATTGGTTTACACGAAGGCCAAGTAGGTATTACTTATATCGCTTATGACTCAAATGTAGCGTTTGATGATTCTTCAAAGAAAACAAACATCATATAGATTGTAACACATTGTAAAGTTTTATGTCAGTAGGGTCAATATTAAGAGGTTGGATATGTCCAATCTATCGATCATTCTCGTTCTTCTTGTTTGATATCTCGTTTGTAAACAGCTTCAATTTGTTTCCCTAAGGTGAACTCAATTGCCTGAAAATTGTAAATGATAATTCAGAAGCTGCAATATGGTTTAGACCAATGTGCACTAGTCCCTTTACAGAGGAGGGGCAGGTATTGTAGGATAACTTGTTAAAAGTAACGAAATTAATACGAAGATTTAAATACTTACCATTCGAAAAGATGAAAAAACCCCATGCCATATTTTTTTGAAACGAGGTCCCAAATTACAATGGACAAAATAAATAAACAAAAACCAAATTTTAGTAAACAGAAAAGAACAGGAAGCAATTAAACGTTTGGAGTCGGGGCTTGTGTTCAACACAATGTTCTTAAAGCAATATTTACCCTTTCACCGAATGAATTCAAGCGCTTGCTTCCCAGGATAAAATGACGTGAATTGCAACGTTGTAGTCGAATTGAAAAAATATGTCAAAACTAGATCACCAAGCTACTTAATGAAGATAGAATTTTGGACAATACTAGAGAGAGAGAGAGAGAGATTGATTTTGTAGAGTGCCATTATTGTGTCTGAACTAAGGGAGAGTGTTGAATATACATAGGTAAGGAGGATTCTTTGCTCTTAATTCAGCCATTGAATTACCCATAACTCCTACCATTACACTGCAATTTCAATTCAAGGTGTTTTGGAGTTATAAATTAAATGGAAAATCGTTTTGGAGTTACGTTTCAAATTGGGAAAAAAAAAAGTAAAAGAAAATTTCAAAAAGTGGATTATACTTTGTGGCCAATTTTTGGTTCATTTGATCTGATATTCAACTATTCGTGTACGCATGTCGCACCCTCACACACTCGAAAGCCAAGTCGATCCACCGGCTGCTCCGAAAAATTCTTGGCATTAGAGTCCCAATCTTTTGGACCATATTTTGGACTACCTTATCTTCTTCATTCGATGGTCCTTTCTTGATTTCACCCATATCCTGATGCGTTCTCCTCTTCGCCTTCATAATAATATGGTGGAGAAACAGGAAGTCGCTGTCTATAGAGAGCCTCAACTAGATTTTGAATACACGTGATTCAGTCCCAAGTCTCATCCACTCATGCATGCTAGTTCAACAATCTTGAAGTGAAAATCCATGCTTAGATACCAGTAATCTACTAAGAAATTTTTGATTAAATTTTGTTCACGGGATTTCAATAACATATTGATTTTGTTTTATTTTCTAATTTTATTTATTTTTTGGGTTGTCTTGATTTATTGACATGTGCTGAAATGAATGGGTAAAGGAAGCTCACAAGTCACAACTGGCAACCCACACTTTGACCTAGTCGCTTCTTGGCTCAAACCAAAAACTTGAAAAATTGCAAAGGAAGTACCCAATTTATTCATTCTGAGCGAACACATCCCTAATTTTATTTCATGACATTTATGCCCCCAACCGGGCTGAGTAATCTGTTAAGCTGAGTAAAGAGGCAAATCATATATTAATTAAAGGTTTTGGTTGCATCGAGTCTCTGCTTTAGCTTTATGAAGCTGTTCATTTTTTCAGCAAGTTGATGTTCTCCCACTCCCATAGTAAAGTTTGACACTGGATGATTTAAAAACAAAACCGGGTCGTAAAACAACGCCAATGAAAATGAGAAAAAGCTACAGATGTACAAGAATCTTCCACTCATCTCATGGCCTTGGACGAATTCCAAGTCTGTTCCTTATATTTGTACCAGCAAGCTTCATGTCTTCAACCTACAAAGTCCAAAGAAGGGTGTGATTATGCTATCAGAAAATCCGCAAGCAAGATCAAGCACAGTTACTTATAATTGCAAGGCAAGCAAGGTAAGTTGAAGCTAAATGAGAAGAAATTTTTATCCAAGACAAGATAATGCTGGCTCCTATCAATGATTGCTAATCTCTCATCATATATTTTACAATTTTGTAACTGATAATAAGTCTATGTTTGATCTTCATTCTTTTTAACTCTTTTATATGCAGTACTCAATTTTAACAATAAAATATTATACACATAACTCAAAACTTTTCTCTCGTTTAAAACCATACAATATCCCATCAATTACTATTCAAAACTCTTTTTTCCCAAATAATGAGAATCAAACAGAGGCTAAGATTACATGAAATTACCGTGTAAAAATATGTAGACAGCTGATGCTACCATTTAGGACGGAGAAAAGAAAGGAGCAAGGCTTGGATTTCTCTGTTTTCAGTTTTTCATTGTCATTATTGACTATCGAGCAAATTTCTCTTGAATACTATAACGTCATGTGAAATACTGGATAATGAATATTCTTGACTTAGTGATGCAATTTACATTTTACAACACAAGAAATCAATTTGCAAAGAAGTTATATCAATTTCCATACTTGGTTAATATTGCCCTTGTTTGGTTTTTATTAAAATTTACTCTTTTTTTCTATAGTATTCAATCTCAATCATCCATTAAAAGTCAAGCATACGATATTTGACTTTTCAACCAAATTTCAACCATTTATTCTCCTTAAAAAATACTATTCATTTCAAAAAAACTCCTTTTAAACAATACCAAACACACTCATTATATGCATATTATAGAATCTCTACTAACTTCATTTCCCAAAATTTCAATTACATGAAGAAAAATAACCTTTGTTCCTAATCTTCTCCATTTCAAAGACTTTAAAGTTGCAAAGAATATGGTATAGTTCATAAAGATCTAACCCTCAACAGATAATAATTTTGGCTCACCTCTGCCAAAATGGTAACTTGGCGATGGTACACCAAACAACCCCTCCCTCCCTCATCCAGTCATCCCAATGCCACCGTAACCATAAATTAATTATTATTCACAATAAATCTGAAGGCAGCAATGTCAGATCCCATTTCGCAACCCCAATCAGTCAAACACTACATCTATCTAAAAATGCGATGAAATCAAAATCCTTTGTGGCCAAGACAACCCAGGTTAATTTAGTCTATTTCGGTAACAATCACAGATTTTCTCCCATCTTGTCATCATGATCTATTCTCAGGGACCAGTCAATGCGTCATTAGCTTACTACTGTCCCCCAAGAGTTGGGCCATAACTGGATTTTTAACACGTCCTTAGCAATTTGAACTCAAGATGAGAGACTTAAGTTGAATTCTAGTATCAATTGGACAACTTAAGTCTCTCGTCTTGGGTTCGAATCGCTGGACACGTGTCAGAAATTCAGCTAGAGTCAAACCTTAGGGTACAATACGTAAGTTAATGACGAATGAAATAATCTCTGAGTCAGTGGTTGTTACAATTATTACTTTCTCTAACAAATCATTTAGTCTATTGTGAAATGCTGCTACAAGTTACGGTATTTCATCTAAGTTAATAGAGCGGAGTTTCCTGATAGCAAAACAATGGTATGTGATGTCATAAAACACACATTATTAGACAATGCAAGGAAGGAAAAGGATATTAAATTTTACTCTCCAAATGAGGTGAATAACCAAACTCTATAGACAGGTAAAGCACATTCTGTCTATCATATGTGATACATAAAAACTCATACTCTTTGAAATTTGATCATTATACTATCCAGTGGATGTATAAAGTAATAGCATCCCTACTTCGGATGATTACTTCGGTCTTCGGACTCAGCGTTCCATAATCTCGTCTTAGAATAGCCTCTATATGTTATGAGAAATCATAAACTATTTCAAAAGACGTCAAATTCTAAGGACTAAACAATTTTGAAGTCATCAAATTATATGCGGAACAATATAACCGAACTCGATAAGATTACTAGTTTTTCATTTAAATGACATCAGAATTAAACATTAAAGGTATTCCCTTTGATAATTAATTAATTTCTAAAGAATTTGCACTGCTAAATCATTGCAATTTTGCAAAAATTATAGTAACCAATTCCAGCTGCTAGATAAGAAACCAGAATAACTCTTTACATAATGCCCCAAAAAACATAAATTTTACTTATTACTGCGTCTATGATGTCAAATTATAGTAACAATAATAATTGTTAATTTTCAGACAAATTTCTCTCAAGAACTAAACTTTTATTAATAAATAAATGTATAGAGACAGGAAGAGTACGTACGGATTCGATACCAGAGGCGCGGAGGGAGGCAACGGACGCGGTGGCGGCGGCACCAATGAAGAGGGAGGCGACGGCAAAGGCTTTAAAGGGCATGAAACGAGAGTCACCAGCGTAACCTTTTCTATAAATGGAAAACGCCCAGGTTAATTGGCCCGTGCTTGCGGTGGCCCACCACCAGTACTCCGCCACACCACTTACGACGCCACCGCCGACGGGGATTTCCTGTTTTTCCTCCATTTTTCATTATTACAGTTCCATCTAAAGCTTGATCTTACTGTGAAAAGGTGGCCAAACTGGGCTTCTGTGGGATTAATGAACATTGGGCTTTTGTCGAGGTTGAAGGGGGCCCTGGCCCAATAAATTAAGCTTTGGGCTCTTCACAAAAAAGGGAAGAATACATAAGGGAAAATTACACAAACTCCTATACTTAAAGATCACTTTTTAAAACTAAGATAGTGAACTTTACTTTTCTAAAAATTAGGTGTTAATTATCGGTTAACATTTATTAATTAATTATTTTATTCTTAAAAATCATAGAAACCAGACTCATCTCTCTCTCCCTCGAAGAGCAGAAGCTGTAGAACACAATATTGGGGATTTTATGAAAATCATCTCTCTCTCTCTCTCTCTCTCCAATCAACCTTCACCGGCGACGCCTTATCTACCCACCCAGGCCTTCAATTTTATTTTCTCCAGATTATAGAATCGTAGCAGCAAATCCCATGGATGAATCTGAATTTCGTCGTTGTCTTGAACTCTTTCCTGTTGTCCGATCTCGCGTTATCACATGTAATCGAATTCTTCAAGACAATAAGCGTATGCATTCGCAATAATTGAGGATTGGCATGATGCACAGAATAGTGGGAATAGAAGAGATGCATTTTGGAGCTTTTCCATTTCCCATAAGAACAGAGAGAGGACCAAATCTCGACGGAAATGGTGAAGTTTTTGAAACCAAACAAGGCGGTGATAATCCTCCAGGGGCGTTACGCCGGACGGAAAGCTGTGATCATTCGCAACTTCGACGATGGCACCCGCGACCACCCTTACAGACACTGCCTGGTTGCCGGTCTAGCCAAGTACCCACACAAGGTGATTCACAAGGACCCTGCCAAGAAGCAAGCTAAGAAATCATGCGTCAAGTGCTTTATCAAGCTGGTAAATTACAACCACATCATGCCGACTCGTTACACCCTCGACGTGGACCTGAAGGATGTGTTATCTCTTGAATCCCTTCAATTCAGAGACAAGAAGGTGAGTGCCTCTAAGGAAGCCAAGGCACGGTTCAAGGGGCGGTTCAAGACTGGGAAAAATCGCTGGTTCTTCACAAAGCTTAGGTTCTGAGGAGGACATTTGGTAATTTTATTTTGGATCTTGTAGTAGTGCTTTGAAAAAGAGGGCTTTTGGTTTTTCATATTTGAGAAATGACTCTGCATTGAAGTTAATGTTTATTTCACAGTTACTCTTTTTTAGAACTTCATGCTTAGAAACTTTTCTGGTATTATCTTCATATTGAATTGATATGCTGGCTTCGATTTGAATTTAAAAAAGAAGAAAAGAAGAAAAAAGAAAGAAAGAAAGAGATGCATTTTGGAACAAACTAAAGTTGGCTGCTTCAGAGAAGGATTGATTGCAGGTTTGGTGGTGGCTGTGGTGCAGGTAGTGGAGGAGGGTGGCAACGGTGGAGCGATCTGTGTTGAATCGCTTCCATTTTTTATTTTTTTTTGTTGTAGTTGCTTTTTGGCAGAGAGGTGGTTGTGGTGGTGATTTGGGGCGATGATCCTTACGTGTTTTGAGGTGGCTTCTGGTTGTGGAAGATAGGTGGTGAAGAGGTTGGTGGTGGTGGCGGGCCGGTGGCTGGTCTCGGTGTAGGGATGTGGAGGAGGAGATTGATAAGTTGGGGTAGGGTGGGGGCATTAGGTGTTGGGGATGGGTGGGGGCCCTGGGTTGGTGGGGTTATGTTAGGTTGAGTGACTTAGTAGTAATTGACCAATTATTAGGTATTTGTGACCAGAATGGTTTCTAACTATGACTTAATGTGACTTATAACAAGTATAGAATGTGACCAATTACTAGGTAATTTTAATAAGAAATATTGACTAATGATCAAGAAAATGAGTAAGTTGTGATCAATAAATAAATAATATGTGACTAATTATTAAATAATTATGACTAATTGTTAAGTAATTGTGACAAAAATATTAATTAATTGTGGCTTTGCGTGACTTGGTACGAGTACGGGATGTCACCAATTATTAGGTAAATATAATCAAAATGTTGATTAATTGTGCTTTTGATAAATGAGGAATGTGACCAAGAAAACGGGTAAGTTGTGATCAATAAATAAATAATATGTCAGCAATTATAGATGATTGTGATTAATTATTAGGTAATTGTGACATAAATAGTGACTAATCATGACTAAGAAACACGTAAGTTGTGACCAATAAGATGAGCGATTATGGTTGATTGAGGCCAATTATATTAAACATTGTGACCAATTATTACTTTGTGTGACCATTGGATGATGACGTAATGTGACCAACAGTCGTGTCAATTATGACTATCTGTGACCGAGTTGTGACTTTATGTGAGCGAGTTGTGACCTCGTTTGACCTAATAGTGACCTTGTTTGACCTAATTGCCTCTGTATGACAGAACTGTGACCTTGTGTGACCGAACTATGATTTTATGTGATCGAACTGTAACCTAATGAGACCTTGTGTAACCAAACTGCGACATTGTGTGAATGAACTGCAACTTTGTGCGAACGAACTGTGACTTTGTGTGACCAATTATACCAACTGTGACCTTGTGTGACCAAACTGCGACCTTGTAAGACCACGAACGAACTGTAACCCTGACCTTGTGTGGCCAAATTGCGACGTTGTGCGAACAAATTATGACCTTGTGTGACCAAACTACGACCTTGTGTGAACGAACTGTGACATTTTGTGACCAAACTGTGACCTTGTGTAACCAACTATGACCTTTGCGTGACCTTATGTGATCAAACTGTGACCTTATGTGACAAAACTGTGACCTTATCTGACCAAACTGTGGCATTGTACGAATGAACTGTGACCTTGTGTGACCAAACCGTGACTGTGTGATCAACTGTGACTTGTGGGTGTGGGTGTGGGTGTGGGGGTGGGATGGGGTGAATTTTGCAACTAACTTTGTAATTGTGACCAAACTATAACTTAGTGTGACCCAATGTGACTTTGCAATTGGCTAAAATTTGACAAACTGTGACTTTGTGTGGGAGGTGGGGGTGGGGTGAGAGATGTTACTAAATTTTTAATTGTGACCAAACTGTGACTTGTGGGGTGGGTGGGGGACGTTGGAACAGAGTTATATGTACTGAGTTGCGGTGAAATTTGCGATTAAATTTGTAATTGTGATTCGTGGAAATATGACTTTGTGCGACCAATTATGACTTTACAGGTGAGGTGGGGTGGAATGGGACGAGGTTGGGTGGGTGGGTGATGAGGTAGGGGCAGGGGTAGGGGTCCGGATAGGGATAGGGGAGGGGTGGGGTGGGTCAGGGTGGGGAAAAGTAGAAGAAAAAAAATCATTTTTTGGAGTGGAGTGGGGTGGGTAGGTGGGTGGGTAGGGTGGGGTCTAGGTCTGGTTGGGGATTGGAAAAAGTAGAAGAAAAAAATTATTTTTTTGGTTGGTGGGTGGGGTTGGTTGAGATGAGGTGGGTGGGTGGGTGGGTGGGGTGAAGTGTGAAAAAATAGAAGAAAAATAATTTTTTGATGGGGTATGGTGGGTGGCGGAGTGCAGTGCGGTGGGATGAGATGGGGTCGGGCAATTGGGGGAAGTGTGAAAAAATAGAAGAAAAATCATTTTTGGGTGGAGTGAGGGTGGTTGGGTGGGGTGTAAAAAATAGAAGAAAATCATTTTTGGATGGGGATAAGGTGGGATAGGATGGGGCGGTTGAGGTGAAGTGTGAAAAAATAGAAGAAAAATCATTTTTGGTTGTGGTGGGGGTTGCTAGGGTGGGGTTTAAAAATATAGAAGAAAAATCATATTTGGGTCGGGTAGGATGGGGTTGGGTGGGGAGGTAGGGTCGGGGCGGGGTGGGTAGGGTGTGAAAAATTAGGAGAAAAAAGTTAATTTCGGGTGGGGTGGGGTTGGGGATGGGTGGCAGGGTAGGGTCGGCGAGTCGTGAAAAAGTAGTAAAAAAAACATTTTGGATGAGGTGGTTTGGGGTAGGGTCTGGGGCAAGGCTCGTAGGGAAGTCGAAAATTAGAAGAAAAAAATTAATTTTTGGTGAGGTAGGTGGGGTTGGGGGTAGATGGCGGGGTAGGATAGGGTAGGATCTGGGCGAGTTGTAGAAAAGTAGTAGAAAAAATCAATTTGGGTGAGGTATGGTGGGGTAGGGTAGGGTAGGGTAAGGTGGGGTGGGGGTGGTGTTGGGTTGATGTGGGTAGGTGGGTGGGTGGGATTAGAAAAAAATAGAAGTAAATTCATTCTTGTGGTGGAGTGGGGTGGGGGTGAGGTGGGTGGGTGGGTGAGTGAGTGAGGGTGGGGGTGAGGTGGGGTGGGGTGATTAAGGTGGTGTCGGGGTGAGTGTGAGTGTGGAAAAGTAGAAGGAAAAAAGTCAATTTTTGAGTTGAGGTGTGGTTGGTGGGGTCGTGGGTGTTGGGTGGGTGGGTGGGTGGGTTGTCGGGGTGGGGTGGGGTGAGTGCAGGGTTGGGTTGGGTTGAGATGAAGTGGTTGTGGATTAGACATTGTTTTGATTTTATTATGTAATATTATATAAGTTTTAATTTAATATATGAATGATAATTATTATAATATTATATTAATTAATTAACTAATTAACACTTGATTTTTTTTAAAAAAAATTAAGTTTGTTATGTTTAAAAAGTGAAAGTTTTAGTTGTATAGTCTTGTACTTTTCCCAATACATAACTAAGGTTTTTAAAGTACACATTTTCAAAATTAAGAAACTTAGGGACCGTTCTCTTTATGTTTCGATTTTGAATTTTGAGTTTTAGATTTTGTTTTGAATTTTTGATTTTGGTTTTTGTTTTGGGATTGCTAAAAACATGGTCTCTTTGTGATTTTGGAAAACTTTTTTCAAAAATAGAAAACTGAAAAATGCGTTTACTTTATAATTTTTTAATATATTTATTTTGTGATATTTTATATGTAAAAAATGGTTGATTTGTTGAATTACTTTAATTTTAACGTGAATAAATCAGTTAGTTCTCTATGTCAATAAATTTATTATTAATATTGTTTTCAGCTAAACAAAAATTTAACCTCATACAGACAAAATCTTAACATAAATCTATATATGATATCAAAATAATATAAGAACTTCAAGTGAAGGAAGTGTCTCACATTTACCAATAATAATAATAATAAATTAAAAATTAAAAAAAAAATCTTAACATGAATTTATATAATGAAAAAATAACATAAGAACTTCATGTGAAGGAAGTGTCTCACTTTTACCAAAAAAAAAAAAAAAAATCTTAACGTAGATCTATATATAATGACAAAATAATATAAGAACTTCAAGTGAAGGAAGTGTCTCACTTTTACAAAAAAAAAATTAAAAAAAAAAATATTAACATGGATCTATATATAATGACAAAATAATATAAGAATTTCAAGTGAAGGAAGTGTCTCACATTTAAAATAATAATAATAATAAATAAATAAGTAAATTACGAACAAAAAAAAATATTAACATGAATCTATATATAATAGCAAAATAATATAAGAATTTCAAGTGAAGGAAGTGTCTCACATTTACAAAAAAAATCCAAAACGCGTTTTTTTGTCGTTTTGGACTTTTTAACACAAAATATCCAAAACGCAATAAACTCGTTTTGAGTTTCATTTGTATTTTTTTGGTGTTTTGGAAAACGCGTTTTTGAAAGTTGGCAAAGTGAACGCGTTTTCGATATTTCCAAAAATCGAAAACTCAAAACGGGCTGAAAACAGTAAAGAGAACGGGACCTTAATGTTTTATTACAAAAATCAGGTCATATTTAATTATGTATTTTATTGTTTATGGTCACAAGTCACAATTTTTCAGTCACAGTTTATTATGATCACAAGTCACAATTTTTTAGGTCACAAGTCACAAATCAGGTCATAAGTTTATGGTCACAATCACAACAATTTATTTCTTGGTCACAAATTTCGAATTTCGTAGGTCACCATTTTTTTCGATCGCAAATCTCGAGTCAGTTGGTTATAACTTAACAAATTATGAGTCACAATTTCTTTATTGATCACAAATCACAATTTCATTGGATACAATTTTTTTCTCGATCATAAATTTCGAATTTCATAGGTCACAATTTTTTTTTCGATTGCAAATCTCGAGTCAACTAGTCACAATTCAACAAATTATGAGTCACAATTTCGTTATCGATCATAAATTTCATTGGTCACAATTCTTTCTCGGATACAAAATCCAGAATTTTTTGTCACAATTTTCACAGATCACTAGTTTTTTTTTTTGTCACAAATCACAAATTTTATAGGTAACAATTTATAAAATTATTTGGTCAGACTCATTTTTTTAATCACATATTATCGATTTTAGTTGGTCAGAATTTATTTCTTCGTCACAAACTACAAATTTTATAGGTCACAACAATTAATTGGTCACAACTTATTTTTAGGTCACAATTATCCTTTATCACCCAACCAACCAACCACCCATCCACAACCACAGACGTCGCAACCGCCACCACCACCACCACACCTAACCTCACCACCAACCCACACCACCGTCACTGCCACCACTTCCACCACCACACCCGCCACCATAAAAAAACGTGAACCACCCTACCTTACCCCCACTCCTTCACCATCACAGCCACCACCACCTGGCGGCACCCTAATCACCTCCACCACCACCACAGCCACCGCACCACCTCCAAATCGCCCACCCCTCCTCCACCATCACTGCCACCACCACTACCACCGACGAACCCCAATCACCTCCACCACCTCTACAGCCATCGCAACACCTCCAAATTGCCCCGACCATCTCACTGCACACCACCGACACCACCAATCAACCAAAGCGAAAAAAAAAAACAAAAGAAAGGAGAAGGAAGCAGAGGCGCCGCTACTAGATCGAAGCAGCGGCGCCGCTGCTAGATCGGAGGAGCTCCTTCGCTGCTGCTTCGAGTTACGCACTGGCGAAGGCGAAGCAGGATCGGCGAAGGCGCTGCTCCCACGGAAGTGACGACGGAGATGTGGTCGCCGTTGAAATCTGTGTGGTGGCGGCGCTGTGGATGTAGTGGGAGCGGCTGAGAGAGTTGAGAGAAATGATACGTTTGAAGTGTAGTTGGTAAGTGAGGTAGGTAGGTTAAATAATTAATGAATTAAAATAGTTAAAATAAAACCTGAGTTTTGAATTGATATAGACAAAACCTGAATTTTGAATTTAGAACTTAATAAACATGAGACCATGCAATTTCCTCTCACAAAAATACCATACTTTTAGGGATCAAACTGAAATTTACTTATATTTTATAAAACTTGAAAAAATTACTTATAATAAAATCTAAAAAACTGAGCCCTTGTTTGGTTCATTTTAAAAAAAAATCTTTTTTCTACAGTATTCAATCTCAACCATCCATTAAAAGTCAAGCTCATAATTCTTGACTTTTCAACTAAATCTCAATCATTCATTCTCCTAAAAATCACTATGCATTTAAAAAAATTTATTTTTAAACAATACCAAACACACACTGAAAAAGACTTTTGATACTTTTTAAATATGTTAGTATCAGAGTATGAAACTTACGATTATGTTAGTATCACATTATGATATTCATGATACTTTTTAATTTTTTTTAATATCACAATATGATACTTGTATTACAATGTGATACTTATGATACTTTTTCAATTTTTTCTAGTATTACAATGTGATACTAATGATACTTTTTCATCCATTTCTAGTATCGCATTGTGTTAATTATGATACTTTTTCCATTTTTTCTACGTTCACGAACTCACAAATGACCCAGGGTTCGCCATGGAGCCGCCATCTCTTCTCCCATTGGATCTGCCCTCATTGTCATCGCAAAACGCTTCTCTTGCATGCGGTTTACCTTCTACAATCCACTCCCACCAACAACTCAACCACACATCTACCAGATCATTGTTAATTTAACCTTCGTCAGTTCGATTTTCGCATCAACCGAACCCAAACATTGTCATTTCCGACGTCGTCGCCGGGAGACATGGTCATGGACCCTCCCCATCATCGTTGGACCACCATGCCGCTTCCATACAACCAATGGGTCTCCTCCAATTGACTGTGAATCAGCCACAATAGGTGGTGACGGCCAAGGTCTATGGCCCCCCATCACCGCCAGATTACACCTCCCTAGCCAGCAATTTACCAGTTGCAATCCAACCACATCACCAACTCAACCAAACATCTACCAAAACAACCTTCTTCCGTTCAGGTTTCACACCAACCGAACCAAACCATGTAATTTTTGAAGTCTTCGTCGGAGGACCGTATTTTTCCTTTTTATTTTTTTGATAAGTAAAAATCGATTTTGATATGTAATGTAAGTAACCTGCACAATTAAACTTCAAGGTTTTGGGGTTTTTTTTGTTCTTTTATATATTTTATGATATAATTTAATTTTATTGTAAATTTCTTCACCAATTTACAGATACGTTTGGTACACCTCATAGTACTATACACTATCATTTGGTACGTGTTTATCGATGTGTTGAAAAGGAACAGAAAAAATTTCCCCTATAAAATTCTAACGTGTTAGTATAAGAACTATATACATTAACTCGGGTGTGAGATATTTATAAAATATTTTAACAACAAACGTTAGGAAACAAAAACTTGTATATTTCTTATTAGCTAGTTCAATAGTGTCACGCATATATCAGTTCAAAATCTTGTAGATTTTGTGATTTTTGAAGGGTTTTTAGATGATCAGGGATGATGTTCATTTTAGAAAACTTAAGTCGTATACTCATATTAGTACAATGTACCAAGCAAGATTGTCAAGCCAACTTTTATCAGACTCTAAATAATAGAACACTTATTTAACACTGCTTGTTCAGTTGTTGCAATATAGTTCATCTTGATTTTTAGTTACTTCAACGAGGATTGCACAACCATGACTGCCTTGTAGAGCCAAGGCAAGAGCAACCTCCACAGTCTAAACATGTACCAAGCCAAGCAGATGCAAAATTAGTGAAATCAAATAGTTGATGGAAAGTCCCCCAGGGCACATCTCCCAACGGTGAAATAGATGGTGATTTAAAGACCAGCCTCGCTTGGTCAGGAGTTCGAATTCGATCCTTGCCAAATTAAAAGGTAAGCTCTCACCTTGCACTCTGGAAGATATAACCTGCGATTTACATCATTTACCAAGGCTCAGGACAGGGCAAATAGGGACCCCTAAGATTGGGGTTCAACCTTTTTTCAAATAGTTGATGGAAACAATTAAATAGTAATGATTTGTTGCCCGAGTCGGACACGATTCGGACAACAGATCATTACTAAACTATTAAATACTCTCCAAGAAAACAATAACACCTATTTTTTAAGTATCAACACCCTATGCCCCTTCCTTAGTTATGGCCAAGCAGGCTACAGAAAACACTTTATTCTCAGTTTTGAAGTGTTGGCAAGTGACCAGGAGAATTTTCTACGCCAACATACCATTTACTCACAAGTTGAGGAGCAGAAGGAAAATTGCAAAAATCTGGAAAGCTCTCATTCGAGCAATACACGGTTCGATTTATGTGCGAAAAATCCCAGCCGTTATCAGCATGTCTCAGAAAGAATAGACATGCAAGATCATACCTTCGACTGCGCCACAACATTTGCAATTCATCAGAACATGCAGCAACAAAGTAAGCCATCACATAGCAATGGTCATTAGGGATGTGATACTTTAAGAGATCAATACAAGCCTGCTAACCAAAAATGATCATAGTCAAGTATAGATTGAATGTCAGATCTATAGTCTTTCCTTCAAGAGCAACTATATATGTATCTCTATCAAAAGAAGAAAATGAGACCTCCATTCTAAAACCATATTCAACATTTCCACTGGGCCGACTGTAATGAATTACTTGGATTATCTCAATACAATAAAACTAAAAGAAAAGGAAAGGAAAGGAAAACTGCCGCGCATACTTGCGTTCCAATCAACTATTTTGCAAATGAACAAATGGACATCCACCATAGAAAGGTTGTTTACACAAGAAACTTCACAAACACGAAACTTCAAAGAAAATTCATATAAATATCAAACCTGGAACATACTTCTATTACTAACATCAAGTCAGTCTTTTAACTTCACCAGCAGCAATTCATTTAACATAGAAGATATGATTCATGCATGATATGAGTAGCATGTGGAGAATTATTATTCAGATTACAATCTTCAATGTTCAAAATTATCTTAGGCACAGCAGTTGAATATGTACCAACAAATATTAATATCCTAAGAAAGCTTATGGATATTAGAAACTACAATTTCT
Source organism: Ligustrum vulgare (assembly GCA_963555705.1). Classification (NCBI taxonomy): domain Eukaryota; kingdom Viridiplantae; phylum Streptophyta; class Magnoliopsida; order Lamiales; family Oleaceae; genus Ligustrum; species Ligustrum vulgare. The sequence continues at coordinate 35,239,540 of OY743186.1, read as the reverse complement.
TTCACCATGTCTAAAGGATCAGATACCAATAAACTAAATCCATTCAAATAAACATTTCTCAACAACACAAATTGAGAGCTTTATAATCAGCTAAACCGAGTCGCAATATTGGAATCCCAGAAAAGAAAGTACTGCACTCTATAATTGAAAATGAAACTCCTAAAATTAGAAAAATCCATATTTACAATGAGCGACCTCATAAATCAGAAGAACAAAAACTCTATTATTCCTTCTTTGTCAAAAGCGTGAAACAAAAAGGAAAAGAGAAGGGAAAATGAACCAAAAAAATCTTATTCTTTCTTTCACCTTTACAAATTATTGAAGATTGCCATCACATATTTGGAAGTCAAGCACCTAAAACTTCCAAAATCATTTGTCCATGATCACATCTAACCCTGTAAACAAAAGGATATTATTGGTCATAAACCAGTAAAACCACATCAATAAACTGAATACAAACAACTGCACTAATCAGGATCATACCTTTGGAGGATTTTCATAGACCTTGTACGAATCAGGAGTAATTGATGACAACCATAACCCAGGGAACAGATTCTGCAGCTCATAAAACTGAATTAGTCTACCGAACAATTCCATTTATTAAGCAAGTGTTTGGTAAATAAAATAAACTGATTAATAAATCAGTTTATAAACTACACATTTTTCAAATCATTTTTTAACCAAACACATTTTATCTCTTCATTTTCCGAACAATTCCATTTGCAAGTGTTTGGTAAATAAAATAAATTGATTTATAAATCAGTTTATAAACTACACAATTCTCAAATCACTTTTTAACCAAACATATTTTCTCACTTCAATTCTCAACCACTACTTTTTACCTCAAAACCATTGATAAACTGGTTTATAAACCACACGGTGTTACCAAACATAGAAACGTAAACTGAAAACAAGAAATATGCAAATTGTTAAACCAAAACAATCATAATAAATTGAAGATAAAACAATTTCTTACATCAAGCTGTTTCTGAATGGTTTTCGCTCTCTTCTTAGGCCTCCTTGCAGGCTTTGATCCTGTCATGATGAATATATCCTCCTCAATATCCTCTTTTAATAGCTCAATCGAAAAGCTCAACTTCCTCTTCTCCTTTTTTGCAGTGCTACCACCGTGTAATTCACCCTCTCCTGATCTATTGAAATTCCTCGATGGTGATTGAGCTTTGTTATCATTCATCCCGGACTCATTATATTTACCAGCACCTCCATTCACATTCAGGGACTTTCGAGGTCTCAAATTCCACGACTTGGGTTCATCTTCATTATTTTTGTTTATTTTCCTGTCTTCAAGAGCATCCTCGTCATCGTTTTGGAATTTTTGCGCCTCCTCCTGGGAATTTGCCTCAAATTTATTCACGTAAGGGATTTTTATCAGGATTTTGGATCTCTTCTGTTTATTCCCAGCCACATCAGCTTCTGTTGCTCGTAATTTTTTCTCTGATTTCTCGACAACCCGATCAGAATTCCGGGAATAAATTCCATTTTTTGTGCTCCGAGATGCTAAATCCCTCGAATTATTCCTCCGATACTCTATCAAAGCACCATTACTCTTCATCGAAGGCTCGAATTCTGAAGCTAAATCACGCATCGAAAACTGCTTTACCGCGTCACCGCGATGAGGAGACTGCTTCGCCGAGTCACCACGGAGCGCGTACTGTTTCATCGAGTCACCGTGTACCCGAGACTGCTTAAGTACATCACCTCTATTCGGCGATTGTTTCACCGAATCAGTAATCGCAAACCGTTTAGACGATTCTCCGCGCATTGACGATTTAACGTCTGAGTCACCATGGATAGGAGATTGCGCAGAACCGTGTAAAAATGATTGCCGCGGCAGCGGTGGAATTAAAATCGAATCCCGTAATGGAGAATTGCACAGTGATTCTCGGAGATTAGAAATGGATGAGGGATGACTCTTCCGTGAGGGATGACTCTTCCGTGATGGCGATTTGGTGGTTGTGGAGCGGAGGCGATGGTGGTTGTGCGAGTGTCTTTCCTTCTTACATTGCAAGTGCGGCGACGAGAAGCCGTGCAGCTGCTGAGACTTCGCCGGAACTGTAGAAGCCATACCAATATGTATATATCACTTCTCTTCTAAACAATTCAAACAAAATTCAAAAAGCAAATTCGATTTAAAGAAACACTGATCACCAGTTTAATACAATAAGATAAACATTTATTTGACTCCTGATCGATTTTCGGAGCTTCATTGTGAGAAACAATATTTATGTAGATTATATATGTGTGCGAAAATATTTGTAGAGATCGAGGGACAAGAAACTGCTTTGAAACTGGAGTTTACACGCTCCAATTCACTCCCAACTTTCTCGGTTAAATATTTATCTTCAATCTTCCATCATTCACTACATCTTGTTGTTCTTCATGATGATTTATGTCAAAATTATATTATTTTATAGGAAAAAAATAATATATACACACACATGTATATATATGTGGTAAAAAGCTATTTTGCCCATTTTATGAATTTTTTTTTTGTGAATAATGTGATTTTGAATAGTATTTTTGGGAAATATGTGATTAAAAAATATTTGAAAAATTAAAAATGATAAACTTGACTAAAATAGATGGTTTAAATTGAGTATTGAATAAATTTAATTTTAAAAAAATAGGTGTCAAAAAGGGACTTTACGCCGTTTCAATGGGCTATTGGGAAATACACTATTCTTTAATACAAGGTGTGTTAGCTAATAGAAATTTTGAGGAATGTGATGAAAAATCGTTTGACCAGAAATGTTATAACGAGCAAAGATTGAGAACTTTAAGTACAATTAAAATAAGGTGCAAGAAATAAAAATTGTGGTGTGAATTAATTAGAACTCTCCCTTTAGATATTGAAGTTGTATAAATGTTGCCTAGTATCAAAATATATCGATTTATTCAAACTAAATACAATTTGTACATTATTGGCTTATAGATTGGTTAATTATATTTCGTTCGATCATAAAAATAACATGTAACATATTAAACATGTCAAATTGGCCTATTCAACTGAATAATCTATCTTTATCGTTATTTTTATCTTTATCTTTATTATTATTATTATTATTATTATTATTATTATTATTATTATTATCATTATTATTATCATCATCTTTATCTTTATTTTTATATATAAAAGTAGAAGTGGGAAGAGATAGTCATTTTGGAGGGAAATTTGCATTTAATGACCCTTTTTTCTCATTTCTACTTTTATATATATAAATAAATAATAAATAATAAATAAATAAATATAAATAAATAAATAAATAAAGAAAAGATAAATATTTTTGTAGAAAAATTTATTATTTATTACATATTTAGTAAGAGTTGTAATAAATGTACAATGTGTAAATGTGTTACGTTGAAAATGAAAAAAAAATAGATTAATATATTTGAATATAAATAAAGTGTATCTATATAAATGTATTATGTTGGAAATGAAAAAAATTGATTAATATATTTGAACATAAATAAATGTGATATCTATGTAAATATGTTGTGTAGGAAATGAAAAAATTGTATTACTATATGTGAACATAAATAAATGTTATATCTATGTAAATGTGTTACATTGAAAATGAAAATTTTGAATTAATATATTTGAAAATAAATAAATAAATAAATACATACTATATAAATTTGTTAAGTTAAATGACCATCTCTCCTCATTTCTACTTTTATATATAAAAAAATAAAAATAAATAAAGAAAAGATAAATATTTTTGTAGGAAAATTTATTATTTATTACATATTTAGTAAAAGTTATAATAAATGTATAATGTGTAAATGTGTTACATTGAAAATGAAAAAAATTAGATTAATATATTTGAACATAAATAAATATGATATCTATGTAAATGTGTTATGTAGGAAATGAAAAAATTGTATTAATATATTTGAACATAAATAAATGTCATATCTATGTAAATGTGTTACATTGAAAATGAAAATTTTGGATTAATATATTTGAAAATAAATAAATACATGCTATATAAATTTGTTAAGTTATAAATGAAAATTTTGAATCGATATATTTTGAAAATAAATAAATAAAATCATTGAAGTTTTACTTCCTAATATGTCAATAATTGAGTATATTCTTCAATAAGCATATTACAAAATTAATTAATTATCAATAAATGAGTAGGTTCTTCAATACGCATGTTAAAAAAATAATTAATTATTTTCTATCAACTTTTTAAACACACGTATTTTCTCTCTCCAATTTTCAGCTACTACTTTTTACCTCAAAATCATAAATAAACAAATTTATAAACCAAACATTATTACCAAACAGAGGCAATCATTTCATCATTTGACAAAAATTGGCATGTTTAAAAAATACGAAAAAATAAAATATATTAATTAATATATTGGATTTCAAATAAAATATATGTAAGCAATACATTAAAAAATATAGTTAATAAAAAATATAATATATTAAAAGGAAAATATGTGATGAGGTGGGCAAATTTTCAGAAAAAAACGTAAATAAAAGTCAAAAAAAATTTATAAAAAAAACGTAAATGAGTGTCAAATTTTGAGTGGCTCGGTATACTTAGTGTACATGTAGAATTTTTTATTTTGAATAGTTTTGTCTTTTATAAAGTTTCAAATTCAATAATATTTTGCATTGAAATTTTATTTAAATTATGTTTTTTATTTGATATGATTGAATCAAGATATTTTTAAAATTATGATCTAAAAATTATATATTCTGTGCATCGCACGAGTAGACAACTAGTCTTTATCTTTATCTTTATCTTTATATATATAAAAGTAGAAGTGATGAGAGAGAGTCATTTTGGAGGGAAATTGCATTTAATAACTCTCTCTCCCCACTTCTACTTCTATATAATAAAATATATAATATATAAATATAAATAAATAATGAAAATAGTTGTAATAAATGAACTATTTGTAAATGTGTTATGTATGAAATAAAAAAAATTGTAATAATATATTTGAACATAAATAAATGTCATATCTATGTAAATGTGTTATATTGAAAATGAAATTTTTGATTAATATATTTGAAAATAAATAAATACACGCTATATAAATTTGTTAAAAATGACTCTCTCTCTCTCCTCACTTCTACTTTTATATAATATAAAATATAAAATATAAATATAAATAAATAATGAAAATAGTTGTAATAAATGAACTATGTGTAAATGTATTATGTAGGAAATCAAAAAAATTGGATTAATATATTTGAATATTAAATATTTTAGCAATTATTATTTTACATGTGTCATTAATTGCATTGACATTCGTGCTATCTTTATCTTTATCCTACTTAATATTAAAGGAGGAGAATTTCCCACCAATTTGACACAACTTTTTGTGATTTTTTTATACAATATTATATATTATATATTTCATTTATTTTCACACTCAACTTTTATTGCTTTCACACTCCAAAGACAAAAACTCAACTTTTATTGTGTTCACACTGCTACTTCCACTTAAATATTTTTATGATTTTTTTTTTACTTATTTATATTTGATTATTTGTGTTTAAACCTCTATTTTCATAATTTTTTTTTTAATCTTTTAATGTTTTGAATTTTGCAAATAAGTATTTGTGTGCAGTCATACAAATTCAATGCAAAATTTTCAATTATAAATTATATCGAAGTTGTATCACGCATCTAATACTAAATAAATTTTATTGTATAAATTTTTTATAAATAATCTTATTTTTTTAGTTATTTAGTACATCTAAAAATTTGAGCTCCTTTGTATTGCGTTCTATTAACTTAATTAGTATTTTTATAGAAAGTTACATTTAATACGTAAATAATTTTTTTCAATAATTGTGATATTTTATTGGTATCAATCTTATGGATGAATAATTTCGTTCTGTCATACAAATCTAATATTGAATTTTCATTTATATTTATATCGAATATTTAATCAATTTGTATTAAATTTTGTTTTAAATAATCATACTTTTAATTCAATATTTATGATTCTTAAATTTTTACAACAATAAGTAAATTGTCTCCCAATTTATTTAATTGATAATTGAGATGATCAATATTATATTATAATTTTCATCAAAAACAATTACGTTGTATAAAAATTGCAAAAACTTATAATAACATGAATTTGATGCATCTTTGTCAATCACAATTTTAGTTTTTTTCTTTTTTATGATTATTGAATTCGTTTCTTATACGTGTTGTTTTTCATTGTCAATGGTCAAAACAATAAATCTTATCTTTTATAGCATGATCTATATTATTAACTTTTTCATCTATTATTTGATTGTTCAAAGTACATGGATATTGGAGATCGTACATTTAAATATTTATTTTGCAAAGCAAATTTTTGGTGCGAGGAGAGAGTGAATAAGCATTATAAAACATTTCGTAATTCGAAGTTCTCATTTTGTTGTGGGGTGAACACGATTTTTAATAATATTTCAAATCAAACCATTTAAAACGGTTTGGAATTTTTCCAAGCCAAGCCAAACTATTTCATTTTTTAAACAAAATAAAATCAAACTATTTTTTGCGATTTGGTGCAGTTTGAAACCACGGATTGCCGATGAATAAATTAATATATTTCAAAGCGAGCTCAAAGACACATATTCATCTAAAATTTCGAGTTGAAACTAGCTCAAAAATTGTATTAAATTTCTAATTGAGTACTTTGTTGTGAATCAATCCATGTTGACAAACAAACTAATTATATAGAAATAAACTATCATTATCTCTTATATTAAAAATTTTATTTTAAGAAAATATCTTGGATGGTGATAATGAATTGTTGGAGGAAAAATTAATTCCAAATGATTGTTGATTTGAACAAATTAATCTTTGTTTCCTCAATTTTGATTTGTTGACAATAAAAAGTATATTGCTTTTTTTTTTTTTTTTAAATTGAACATTTGCCTTTATTTTTATTTTTTAAAATTTGGCTGGTTGGCTGTTTGAAATCGCGATTTTGACAATTGAAACTTAAACCAAATTGTTTAAGGTGGTTTGGAATTTTTACAAACCAAACCATTTGTTGCAATTTAATTCAATTTTGCGGTTTATTTGTTCACCCCTACTTTGTTGTATACAAGAGAAAATGAATATTTCTCTTATGGAAGATCATCCTCTAATTTTGAAAGATTTGCTATATGGCAGGGAGACAGGATTAAAAATTCCATTGAGAACATTCGTACATATAATATGATGTTTTCATTCACTTCTATGGGGGAATAAATAATGAGCTAAATGATGGTAGAGGGCCTCCCCTCTTCAGATTACACGATCAAAATTGCCATAAGATTGAGAGTCTATTGCCTGATGACGGTTCAACTCTGCAATTTGCTCGCTTTACATTGTGACAATGTGAATGAGGTTGAAAGCAGAAAAAGGATCGTGAGGTACGTATTATGTATTTATTGTTTTATATTTATATTATTTACGGATAATTTTTTTGTAATATTCTAAAATTTAATTTATGTCTTTTAATGTCCCGGGGTAGGAGTGAATCATGCGATTCTATGCTGCATGATTTAATAGTTTCTGATTCGAAGGATATGCTAGACAAATACAACAAATTGTTAAGGCAATTTAGGTCGGTTTGAGAAAAGATGGTTGAGGAAACACTTCAAATTTAAGACTTATACTTATTGGTTGGTGGGCGACCAATGATGGCCAATATGATTTTTCTATTGTCGATGAAATTGCTGAATTGATTGTCGGTGGATTTTGACACACTACTTGGACGCATGGATATCACTATTGTGCCACGTGGTGGACCTTTGCAACAGATAAGTGAGGACACAAGTTCTTTCTGAGAAATATTGATCATACACAGGGATTGAGTAATGGAACAAGGTTGATAGTTACAAAACTTGGCGACCATGTTCTAGAAGGTCAATTTTTTTTCTGGCATCAATGCAAGACACAAGTTCTTTATTCCAATGTTATCGTTGAACCGTTCTGATTCTAGGATACTTATTAGATTTCAAAGAAGACAATTTCTATTGATGGTGTCATATGTCATGACTATCAATAAGAGTCAGGGACAATCATTCTTGCATGTGGAACTTCTTCTTAAACGGCTGGTGCTTACACATGAATAACTTTATGTTGCGATTTCTATGGTGACAAATCGTTCCAGATTAAAGATATTGATTTGTGATAAAAAAGGAAGAACAACAAAATCAACAAACAACGTTGTGTAAAAAGAAGTATTCCAGAATTTGTAATCATATGAAATCAATAAATAATGATATTATCTCTTATTTGCGAAATTTATTTATTTTATGAAAATGATTTATCTAATTTCATATTGAATTATCTTTATTCAAACGTTTCTTCCCGTGCATCGCACGGGTGATTAACTAGTATATATAAAAGTAGAAGTGAGGAGAGAGAGTCATTTTGGAGGGAAATTGCATTTAATGACTCTCTCTCCTCACTTCTACTTTATATATAAAAAAAATTAAAAAAATAAACAAAAGATACAAATTTTTGTAGGAAAAATTATTATTTATTACATATTTAGTAAGAGTTGTAATAAGTGTACTATGTGTAAAATGTGACATTGAAAATGAAAAAATTAGATTAACATATCTGAACATATATAATGCGATATCTATGAAAAAATTGAATTAATATATTTGAATATAAATAAAATTCATATCTATGTAAATATGTTACATAGGAAATGAAAAAATTGTATTAATATATTTGAACATAAATAAATGTCATATATATGTAAATGTGTTACATTGAAAATGAAAATTTTGGATTAATATATTTGAAAATAAATAAATACATGCTATATAAATTTGTTAAGTTAGAAATTAAAATCTTGAATCAATATTTTTGAAAATAAAAAATAAAATCATTGAAGTTTTATTTCCTAATATGTCAATAAATGAGTAGGTTCTTCAATAAGCATATTACAAAAATAATTAATTATTTGCTATCAACTTTTTACAACCAATGATAAATTTGTAGAATATTTAATCATTTCATCATTTTGACAAAAATTACTATTTTTAAAAAATAAGAAAAAATAAAATATATTAATTAATATATTGGATTTCGAATAAAATATATGTAAGCAACATATTAAAAAATAAAGTTAATTAATTATTATAACATATTAAAAGGAAAATATGTGATAAGGTGGGCAAATTTTTGGAAAAAACGTAAATAAATTTCAAGAAATTTTATATAAAAAATTTAGTTAAGTGCCAAATTTTGAGTGACGCAGTACACTGAGTGTACATATAGATTTTTTTTTTTTTTTTTTTAAGTTTTAAATTCAATAACATGTGTTATGTAGGAAATGAAAAAATTGGATTAATATATTTGAACAAAAATAAATGTCATATTATATCTATGTAGATGTGTTACATTGAAAATGAAGATTTTGGATTAATATATTTTATATATGCTACATAGATTTGTTAAGTTAGAAATGAAAATATTGAATTAATATATTTTGAAAATATATTAATATAATTATTGAAATTTTACTTCCTAATATGTCAATAAATGAGTAGACTCTTCAATATGTATGTTACAAAAATAATTAATTATTTTCTATTAACTTTTTAACCACACATATTTTCTCTCTCCAATTTTTAACCACTACTTTTTACTTCAAAATCATAAATAAATAAACAAGTTTATAAACCAAACGGAGGCTTAATCATTTTATTATTTTGAAAAAAATTGGCATGCTTAAAAAAAGGAAATATTAATTAATATATTGGATTTCAAATAAAATATATGTAAGCAACACATTAAAAAAATAAAGTAAATAAAAAATTATAACATACAAAGAGGGAAATAGGTGATGAGGTGGGCAAATTTTCAGAGAAAAACGTAAATAAAAATAATAAAAAATTTATAGAAAAAATTTAAACGAGTGCCAAATTTTGAGTGATGCAGTATACTTAGTGTACATGTAGTGTTTTTTATTTTGAATAATTTTGTCTTTTTTAAAATTTCAAATTCAATAACATTTTGTATTGAAAATTTATTTAGATTATGTTTTTTTATTTAATACGATTGAATCAAGATATTTTCAAATTTATGATTTAAAAATTCTATATTCCGTGCATCGCACGGGTAGACAACTAGTATATATAAAAGTAGAAGTGAGAAGAGAGAGTCATTTTGGAGGGAAAATTGCATTTAATGATTTTCTTTCCTCACTTTTACTTTTATATATAAAAAATAAATAAAGAAAAGATAAAGATTTTTGTAGGAAATTTTTTTATTTATTACATATTTAGTAAGAGTTGTAATAAATGTACTATGTGTAAATGTGTTACATTGAAAATGAAAAAACTAGAATAATATATTTGAACATAAATAATGTGATATCTATGTAAATGTGTTATGTAGAAAATGAAAAAATTGGATTAATATATTTGAACATAAATAAATGTGATATCTATGTAAATGTGTTACGTATGAAATGAAAAAATTGTATTACTATATTTCAACATAAATAAATGTCATATCTATATAAATGTGTTACATTAAAAATGAAAATTTTGGATTAATATATCTGAAAATAAATAAATACATGCTATATAAATTTGTTAAGTTAGAAATGAAAATTTTAATCAATATATTTTGAAAATAAATAAATAAAATCACTGAAATTTTACCTCCTAATATATCTATAAATAAGTAGGTTCTTCAATAGGCATATTGCAAAAATAATTAATTATTTGCTATCAACTTTTTACCTCCAATGATAAATTGGTAGAAGATTTAATCATTTTGACAAAAATTAGTATGTTTAAAAAATAAGGAAAAATAAAATATATTAATTAATATATTGGATTTCGAATAAAATATATATAAACAACATATTAAAAAATAAAGTTAATTAAAAATTATAACATATTAAAAGGAAAATAGGTGATAAGATGGGCAAATTTTTTAGAGAAAAACGTAAATAAAAGTCAAAAAAAATTTATATAAAAAATTTAATTAAGTGTCAAACTTTGAGTGACGCGATACACTGGGTGTACATGCAGAATTCTTTATTTTTATTAGTTTTTTTTTTCTTTTTTTAAGTTTCGAATTCAATAACATGTGTTATGTAGGAAATAAAAAAAATTGGATTAATATATTTAAACTTAAATAAATGTCATATCACATCTATGTAAATGTGTTACATTGAAAATTAAAAATTTGGATTAATATTTAAATAAATAAATATATGCTATATAAATTTGTTAAGTTAGAAATGAAAAAATTAAATTAATATATTTTGAAAATAAATAAATAGAATTATTAAAATTTTAATTCCTGATATTTCAATAAATGAGTAAGCTCTTCAATACGCATGTTACAAAAATAATTAATTATTTTATATAAACTTTTTAGTCACGCATATTTTCTCTCTCCACTTTTCAGCAACTACTTTTTACCTCAAAATGATAAATAAACAAGTTTATAAACCAAATATTATTACTAAACGGAGGCTTAATCATTTCATCATTTTGACAAAAATGGCACATTTAAAAAAACAAGGAAAAATAAAATATATGTAAACAACACATTAAAAAATATAGTTAATAAAAAACTATAACCTATTAAAAGGGAAATAGGTGAAGAGGTGGGCAAATTTTCAAAGAAAAACGTAAATAAAAGTCAAAAACAATTTTATATAAAAAATTTAAATGAGTGCCAAATTTTGAGTGGCGCGGTATACTTAGTATACATGTAACATTTTTTATTTTGAATAGTTTTGTCTTTTTTAAAATTTCAAGTTCAATAACATTTTGTATTGAAAATTTATTTAAATTATGTTTTTTATTTGATATGACCGAATCAAGATATTTTCAAAATTATGATTTAAAAATTATATATTCTGTGCATCGCACGGGTAAACAACTAGTTTACTATATAATAATAGTAGAAGAGTCTGTCATCAGTTCCCACCCAAAAGAGTAAGTCAAAATCCCGCTCAAAATGAAGCTTGCTTTGAATCTGGTGGTCCCCACAGTCTGAAGCAATATCCGTGTTTTTCCCCCTTTCATTTTCAACTAGCTGTACACGCAACTTTTCTTTGAACCAAATTTTTTTGGGAAAGTGTTATCTCATTTTCAAAATTCAAACTACAAGATCTTTGTCTGATTTTCATCCTCTTCTCAACTGTAATATCAGCACAAGATTCAGCAATCGTTAAGTTCCTCATTCAAAAACTAGGGTTAAGTTTTTTCTCTCTCAGCGGCTATCTTCTCCTCTATTCTACCGATTTCATCTACAGTAACTTCCACTGCCCACTTCGGCCTCTTCCAATTTCCGCAATTTTCTCCTTCTCTTTTGCTTCCGACTTCATCTATGGTAACTTCCACAGTTCCACTGTCCACTTCTGCCGCTTCCACTTCCAGAGACTTCGTTCTTCTTCTCCGCCCCTTTAACCGGTGTTTTTCTAGCAAAGACGCAGCCATTGAGTGGCTGGGGCGACATACAACAGTGGGGGAGGTGAAAAAGGTGGAGCTCATTTTTTGTTGAAAATCGAGGTTGGGATCTGTGATTTCCGTCCACAATAGGTGGTGTTCGAGGTAAGGTAGTGGGTTGGTTTGTGATTACTATAATTTTTTGTTGAGAATTCAGTGCATTTATGTTTACTTTTTAGAAAATCTTATGAGAATTTGGTCATGGAATCTAATGGCATTGAACAACTTTTGTCAAATTTTATTTTGGGGAGCTGCTCGTTCGAGGTTACTGCTGGTGTATTGAGAGAAGTGTGACGACCGACTGGTTATGGTTTGAGAGAGAGATGGTGTTGGTTGTGATGGCTAAGAGTTGAGTGAGATGGTACTGCGATGGATGCTGCTGGTTGGAGAAATGCTGCATTAAGGCTGGAGAGGTTTTAAGCTGCTGGGATGGCTGAGTGAAGGGATGTTGGGGCTGCTGTGTTGTTTTGAGGGGCGTGACTGCAGACTGGTTATGGTGCCCAATTCTAATAAGGGAAGTAGCATTTCAGAACTAATTGTTTCAGTCACTCATGCTGGCCCAAGAGGTACAAAGCTTGGCTCTGAAAAATCCATGGATTAAATCCCTGGATCCGCCACTACTGCTACTTGACTTTGTGAGCATCTGTTAATGTTGCAATTGTATGAAATTGTAGGTCTTACTGGTTCTTGGAGCTACTGGCAGTGTTGGAATTTTCTGCTATACAAATTAGAAAGACCAATGGTTCAAAATGTTGAGTTTCCAGGTTAATCACGTTTTTAATTTAACTTGCATTGTGTATATATATTTTCATGCCATCATGTTTTGCTTCTTTACATGTTTATACTTACCTTTTAGTTCTTTGTTATGAAATCTCCTGGTAATGAATTGTTTTTTTTTTTACATGTTTAGTGTAATCAATTGTCCCATTAATCACACATCCTACGTTCTTCTCATTGACTGGGTTGTATGAATATTTACGTTCTTATATGCTTCAATTTTTTTAATCTTCTTTAAAAGCTATCAGATTTGTTGAAGTTGAAGCTAGAGAAGCCAATGCTCCAGCAGAAGCCATAAAAGCAGCTGGTGATGCTGCTGGTGAAGTGGTTAAGAGTGATGCCTTAAAAGTGAGAATATTTTCACTTTCTTTTTAAGTTTATAAAAAAGTCTACTTTCTAATTATTTGCATCCCATGTGAATACAGGATTTCAAGAAAACAAATAATGATGAAGCTGCGATGATGGGAGATTCAAGAGCGGCATCAACTGTTATAGATGCTGCTAAGGCAAAATGTAGTATCAATGTTGCAATGATTAATATATTCCTTGCATTCTTTTGCATCTATATTATTTTTTATTAATTTAATCTAGACCCTCACTTGACTGAATATAGGGGTTCAAGTAGCTTTAATTTAATCTATAGCAAATTCATTATACTCTCAAGTTCAAACTGGTTTCAGTCTGGACTAATTTTGTGCCATAGGAGAGTCATGGATACGAATCTACAGAAAAGTACTATGGTATTCAACTGTAGGTTTATATCAATTTCAATCAGGGAAAAATAAGAATTTTTATTGAGATTTATATCAGAATTTTAAAATGCAACATTAGAACATTGATTTTAGGTTCTGATATTTCAACTTTATTTATTAAGTTAAAGGGTATAACATAAATTCTCTATATGCAGATGTGTCTTGGTAGATGAGGTTCTTTTTTTACTATCCTCAATATTGTTTCAGTTCTCAAAATGATAAATTGCATAAATTTTGAGCTTATTAATATTTTTGTAATTTTTCCTAACTTTGATTTTGATGAAATCTTGAGTTTTGATTCTTCACTTGCTGCTTTTGGTTTGTGTAGATGTAAAAAATGCTTTTCAATTTTGACAGAACTTGATGGGTAAAAGTTCTCATAAAATCATTGTAAAATTTGCATTATGTTTTGCATTAAATTTCTGCCAGTAACTCTCTTATGCAGCAATGGACTCCCCCAGCAATACAAGAAATCAGGGCAGATATCTATGATGCATCAAGAGGAGGTATAAATATCAATTATTCCTTTTGCCCTTGTATTTCTTTTTGGTTTTAATTAAATCAATATATTTTACCATTGCAGTTTCTGCTCATTTTGTTATTTTACAAAAGGGTGCGTCTTAAAAGGCATTCTAAGCTTAGACAGGCATGTTATTAAGTGTCCAAAGCTCTTGTGCTTTCAGCTGCTCATGTTACCTTAATGTTCTCTCTCCCTATTTCTTCTTAGATACTTTATGTCCAATGCAGTATAATGATTTTTTTTAACCTTATTGCCTTATTTGTCATGCATACATTATCATATACATAAATATGTAGCATTAAAATTCTGCCACTTCTCTTATGTAGCAGTGGACTCCCCCAGCAATTCCAGAAATCAGGGCATATGTCTATGATGCATCAAGAGGAGGTATAAATATCAATTATTCCTTTTGCCATTGCAGTTTCTACTCATTTTGTTATTTTACACTTTTGTGCTGCTTAGAAGGCCTTCTAAGCTTAGACAGACATGCTATTAAGTGCTCGAAGCTCTTGTGTTTTTAGCTGCCCAAGTTACCTTAATGTTCTCTCTCCACTTTCAAAAAAAAAAAGTTCTCTCTCCCTATTTCTTCTTGCATACTTTTATAATTTTATGTGTAACGCAGTAAAATGATTTTTACCTTATTGCCTTATTAGTCATGCATACATTTAGTATATACATAAATATGTACTTAATAATGTCATTCAACATCACATTAGTAATGCATCTCGCTTGCCATTTGAAATCCTTGATGCATTTGTATTAAAAGCTAAATTTTTGTTCTGTATGGTTTTTGGCCCAAATTCACCAGTCTCCTTCAGAATGTAGCCACATTAGTTAAACAGAGCTTCCAGATTTTAAATTTCTTGCATTTGAGTCTTGCAAAGTTGATTGTATGAGCAGAGCTGAGTCTTTCTTCGTGGCATTGTGGGATTTCCAATCCTTTTACTTATTTTATGTTCTCAAGTTTGTCAATTTTATGGGAGGTCACATTTGGATTGAGAGGGATGGTCTGGGCAAAGGCAGCAGCACATTTACATTCATAGTAAAACTTGCAGTTTGGTTGATGAATATACATGACTAAGGGTTGGATCAATTTTTTTATTATTTTTCCCGTTTATCAATTTATGTGATGTTTGATCCATGTAAATGACAGCATCTACTGTAAACTAATTGAGAAAGAATCAATAAATTGTATGATTCTTGTGTGGGTATGTAGAAATATTGTGCGTATGTTTGGTATGGCTTTTGATCTATATGAATGGTGCAAGCTGCTCCAATATGTACTGACTACTGCCTATAGCTAAAAGAAAAACTGGGCCCCTTCATTTTTTAGCATCATTAATATATATATTTTTTTTCAAAATTTACTGCAAAAATGAGAAAAAAGCCTTGATTTGGCAAATTTTGAATTGAGACATGTGTTTAAGTATATTGCGTAATTATAGGAATCATCCATGGCATGTTATGCGTGAAACACATTTCGAATAGGAGTTGTTCTCAAAACCCGTTATCTTTTGTGTTTTTTTATTAATTGACAGTTTTATGTGGATAACTTATATTGTGGTCTTTTATAACCATGTCTCATTAGCCACTTTATTTTCTTCACTCTTTTATTTCTTTTCTCGCTGTATGCAACTTTTATTTCATTACTGTGGTACAATCTAGAACGAGCAACCTAAATATATACGTTTAACTTCACAAGTATGGTTGTTAAGACAATAACAAAAGGGAAAACACATCTCTCAGAAAAGAAGTTACAGATTAGGATATGGTTTTTGAGTGCTTTATGGTAAATTGATCATGTGTAAGAAAATCATAGCTGTGAGCTATCTTTTTTTTTTTTTTTTTATGGTATGTTGCCTTTATTTCTCGAAAACTCGCTTGTGCACTTGCTCGAGGAGTGTTGATTATACATTGGGGTTACATAACATAATGAACTAGCTTGCAGAGGCACTTGTGGTGGCAGATTCTTAGTTGATGGGATAAAGTGTGCATCTAAAAGCATGTTTCAAACTGTCAATCCTGAAGTTATGAATTCCTTCAATCCTGAGTTAAATTGGAAGAGTGTGACCAAAGATAGGTGCTCCAAGAAGTCAGTTGCTAGAAGCTTGAAAGATGTTGCAAAAGTTTGCAATAGGAGTCCAAAAAGGGTTGGCAATTTTTGAGGTTATGTATTTCCGTGCTGAATTTTGTGCTTATCGACCATTTTTTTGCTTCAGTTTGAATGACTGAAAATGAATTGCTATTTTTGAAATATTAACATTATAGTTATCCTAATGAATTTTCACATATTGAAGTCCAGATTTTTCACTTGTTGAGTGTTTTGCTACAAGCAAACATAATGATAATGTCATCCGTGCATCGCACGGATATATACTAGTAATATATTATAGTGCATGTATTAGTGCAAGAATGTTTTCATAATAAAAAGGGTTTAGATGTCCTTGAGAAAGAATTTACAACTAGAAAATATTTTTAGTATTAAAGGGGCAAATGTCTCTCGATAAATAGTACAAATATAACATTAACAAAACTTGTGAAAAGAAAAGGTGGTGCTAAAAGTGGACTGCTACCATTCTTACACAAAGGGGCTATTAAAAAAAAAAAAAAAAAAAAAAACAGCAACCGTCGAAAATAACTTGCTTGAAAGGAGAGCTATTCTACGAAATTACTCTGTTGTCAGAAGTGGGCAACGTTATGTTGCCTACCCACCAATGAGAATACGTTATCAGACACTTGGTGCATTTTCATTAATAGGTGGGCGTTGCCCACTTCTGGAAACGGAGTAGACCTGAGCTATCCTATAACACTAACAAGCGGGGACAGAGAATGATAACCTCTTTGAAAGGGACAGAGCCACTTGTTGATTAATTTCTTTTAAAATGCTATGTTAGTTTATTTCAAAAAAAATAAATAAATAAATAAATTGCTATGTTAGTATAATGAGTCAAAAATCATTTTAAATTTTACTTTGAATAAAGTTTGATTTTTGTTTGCAATAGTAAGCTCCAATTGTTCCAACTATTCTAGTGAACCGGTCAACTTGAGTACCTACGAGTCCCCTATGCCGGTTGTGCAAAGGCAATCTCCCTATTTCTTGAAGTTCCTACTTTAACCAGATTCATTATTTAAAATAATATGATTTGTAATAGTAAAAGTTTGAAGAATGATTGATTAAAAAGTATAGTATCTTTTTTGTTTGTTTGTGTAGATTATTTTATATGATTGTAAATGTTTTGAAAAAAAAAATGAAATTTGAAATAATGAGTACCAAATAGAGGCCTAATAAGGTGAGTTGCCTTAAGAAGAAGTTGTGACAGGAAGCACTCTAATGCCACAATTAGGGCTTGTATGGTCCTCCAGGATTGTTTTTCTCAACTTTATTTTTAATCAAACATATTCGAGGAACATATCACTTTTCACAATTTTTAAACCACACATTATTTAAGAAAAACTCAGAACTCTTCTAAAACTCTCAACACCAAATAATAGTGTAGTATGTAATTGGAGATTTTACTAAAAAAATATTCATTAATTTTGTTATTTATTCCTTGAAATTCGTGTTTACGGAAATTGTATAGAAGGTTTGCGTAGTGGGTAAGTTTCTTGGAAAGCAAGTTTACTTGGTTGACTAGGGTTTTTTGGGTGGTAAGTTCTTTGTGAAGAAGACACAGTTTTTTGGAGAGCAAGAAGGGAAAACAAAGATGATACACAAGTATTGGATGTTTCTTTATTGTTTTTTTTCAATATTAAATATGATGAAATTCTTTGACAACAATAATGTGATTGCTTCCAAGGGGACTTAGCCTAGTGGCTAGTGGTAAAGGCAAGCCCCCTTATCGGACTTGGTTTTGGGTTCGAGTCACACCCAATCCTTTAATTCTCCCTTTTGTAACGCTAAAAAAGAAAATAAAAAAATAAGGTGATTGCTTTCTTTTTTCGATAAACAAATTATCACAATAAAATATTTATTAAGAAGTATATCAAAAATAATGAAAATTCAAATTAAATGAACCAATGGGAATGTCTTCTCAACATATCTCAAATGCTTTAGAAGGGAAAATTAAGAAGTATTAAATGGAACGATTACTTTAGAAGGGAAAATTACTACTCAAATGTGAAACGATTACTTTAGAAGGGCAACATGAATTTTTGAACTTTTTTGGTATAACCAAATTGTGTGATAGGGGTTATTTCATTTATTTTTGTTGTGTAACTCAAAATATGATATCTTTATTTCATTTATATTCACAAACAATATGAAATAATTTTCTTCAAAATTTTAAACAGAACGCGTTTTCCAACTTTTCATTTTCGAAAACAGTTTTCAGAAATAACAAACCAAACGCGTTTTCAGCAATTTCGAAAAAAGTCACAGAAAATGGAAAACAGAAAACATTTTCGAAAATGAAAATAGGAAACTGAAACACAAAGAGAACACAACCTAAGTTTTTATAGTGAATTAACTTTTATATCGCAGTTTTTGACGATCATTTTCCAAGAGTGAAAATTTCTTGTGGGGTATAAACACCAAGAAGCAAAGGAATAGTGTGTGCAACGTGGCAATTACTTGTTCACGTGTATAATGTTATGAGATAATCTAATATCAGTTATATATCAAAATATTAATCAATATATAAAGGCTTGAAATACTTCTTTTTATAAATTGAATTTTTTAATATGAAACCACAAATCTTGATCATATGATATCAGAGTCTACTAAAGTTAACAACTCATTGCAACTATCGATATGTTAATCCTTGTTCGATGTTGGGCTTGAGTTATTTGCTTTTAGCTGTATTGAACATATTGTAATGCTTCATGGTTGAGGTGTCTAGATGACGAAGGCATAACGGAGTGAACTTTATTGAGATGTCTCTGTGCGTTTATTGATTTTTATTGTAAATAATTTTATGCGAAAGACTACTGTTATTGTATGCATAGAGTTAAAAATAATCTCTTTAGGTAGATCATGTGATGAAAAAGATATTAGTAACATGCATATTTGGTTTCACCACTCTTCCCCGCCATGGACGAATTTAAGATATTGAATCAGCTTAGCGATCGCCTAAGGGCATCTGCAGCCCAGCGCCAAAATGGTGTTTTCACGCCATTTTGGCGCTGGGGACTGCTCCAGCCGGGCACCATTTTGCTCGGCAAAATGGTGCCCTGCTACAGTGCAGGGCCATAGATGGCGCTGCACTGTAGCAATGCCGGACCTTCCGGCAAACATTTTTTTTTTTTTTTCCACAATTTTGGTTTAGTAGTTTTTTGTCCAAATTTCATTTATTTATCGAAATAATTTAATGTAATGAAATTGTTTTTTTTTTTAAATAGAAAATAAGGAAAATAATAAATAGTGTACATTTGGTGTAAGATTTAGTGTTGTTGGGTTGGAGTAGAGAAGCTGGAATAGTGTAACTGTAATTCAAATTTAGTGTAAAAGTGAAAGTTTGGTGTAAAATTTAGTGTATGTGGATTGGAGATGGCCTAAGAGTAAGAGAAAAAATAAAATTTTACACTTAGGGTGTGTTTGATAGAAGATGGAAAAGGAAATAGAAAATATTTTCCTTTTTCATATAAATTTTCCCACCTCAACCCATAAGAAAACATTTTCTTAGAAATTGGCAAAAATAAGCTTTACTTGATTGTACCTAGAAAAAAGTTTCCAATTAAATACTAAAGTTAGAAATGATTTTCCTTAATTTGACATTTTTCATGTAAAATTTGCTCAATCAAACACAGCCTTAGTTATAAGCTTAAAAAAAATTTAACTGATTCATCACGAGCAATCGACTGGCCTCGCAAGGGCATGGATCCGTCCCTGTGATTCCCAGCAACCCTGAACACCATTAGAAGATATCCTGCAACAGGATTTGGTAAAAGTTATTGGAAATTGAATGGCCTTTTTGTCCCTTAAGTTCTGCTTCTTATTCCCCTTGTCATCTTCTGCTCCTCCAGTCCCTTAAGTTTTTCGTTTTTATAAACACTTCCAAAATAACCCATGATAACACATCAGTTTTTATGTTGTCCGAAAAAATTGCAACCCAGCCTGTTGGAGTTTACCATATTGGGTTTCACTACTTGAATTGCATTCAATCTATAGACAATGATTAATAATTTTATTAAGTACACATAAGAAAAAAAATCTACCAAATTTTTGTGAACTCGAGCTAAACATGCTTCCTGAAGTGGGGCCCACACACCCCTGCATGTGACGGGCAGGGTAAATCGTGCCCGTCACCGGCAGGAGAGCCCTGCTCTTAAGTTTTCCGTTCAATTTATGACATCAAAGTAGGCAAAGTCTTTCCATGCACATATTTATATTTATGAAAATTGTACACGTATCAAGTGAATCATCACAAAATGAATCTAAACCTACATGTAAGTGTACATTTAAGGGACTAACTATAAATATATGAATTGGTTTCTGTTCGGTAAACTACAAGAAACATTTTTTTAAACATATTTTTTTTATACAACTTTCCAAATTACTTTTTAACCACATATTTTCTCTCTCCAATTTCCAACGACATATTTTACCTAGAAAATATAAAAAAACATGTTTTTAAACACTTTCTAGTTGCCAAATAGAGGAATGTTGACTAAAGTTTAGAAAGGCGAATCATTAAAAAAAAAAAAATTATAAACCAATTGGAATTGCGGTAGATCACATTTTTTAGAGAGACAAATTTCAGCATTCCAAGAAAATTGTAAGCTGGTCCAAGAAAATCGAAACCTCTCATGAAAAATCTGGTGTTCTACTTTTGCGCCCTCAAATGCCCAACCTTCCACTAATGACAACTGCTCTTCCTATGAATAAACTCAAGAATATGGAGACATAAATACATATTAGAGTTTGTTACTGAAAGCCGTCGAATAAATTGAAGTTCAGTTGAACCATAATCACTCATTATTTGGTTAATAAAAAAGTGAATAAGAGACGTGTGAAGCTTGCTTCAACATATAGGAGGAAATTGTAACCGTATGCACATAAAGCTTGCTTACTTGGGATTCAATCTCACATTATATTCAGAGCTGCAAAGAAAATGTGCTCAATAAGCTAGCTTCTAGAGAACCAGTGAATGAGACTGCATCCAATCCTGGTACAAATCCTAACACAATATGGTTGACAAAATCATGTGCCAAGCCAAAAAAAAGCATCTTCCCTGCTCTTACATTACATATGTACACAAATGGAAGGTTACCATCCAATCAATATCCCGACCATATACCAAGACAGTCATCTTGAGGTACCAAGGTTTCACCGTTTCAGTGGTGAGTCGTGCACCAAGAAGTATCTACAGAAAGTAAATTTTCTGCACAGAGTCATCAATTGGTAGTCTAGGAATAATTAGTTCAAGATGCTGACAGCTCCTCGCAACCTGCACCGCCATCTTTGTTTAGGGAACTCTCTAACCACATCTTTGAGGCAGCTGGATGGATGCGAGATAGGCGAGCAATGAATCGTTTCTCACTAGTTGCTACTATGCTAGAGATGGAGTATTCTTTCTTACACAACCCCTGCTCCACAAGCCACTTATGGAAATTGTATCTTGGTTTAATTCGTCTCTCTATATCATAACATAAATATCCTGGAAAAACATCAAGGTACTGCAGAGAGGATCCTATATCATGACAAAGGAAGTGAAGTTTTTCTTCAAGAAGCCGTTCTTGCTGGTTCAGAATCTTCGCTGACAACCTTAACATTCCACAGAGTTTTGAGAATTCAATTCCAGAGTGTAGCAGGAAATCAAAACGTTGTTTTAGTTGGCTGCTATTGCTATTCAGTTTAGCTAAGGCTTTTACTGTAAACTTATTCTCTCCAAACCCTATGCCATGTAAGAAACTCAGCTTTCCAAAAGTATGGAAGTGGGTTCTTTTAGCCTGAATTTTCATCAAGTTGTCTGTGTAATCCTTATCCAAGTCCTCATCTGGACTTCTAATAGAATAAGTACCCAACAAAGAGTGATCTCCACTCCTCATCCTCTCAAAGAACCACTGTCCGAGATCCATCGACCTCATGACATGAGGCAGATTAGCTATTTTGTTCCTACCAAAAACATGAGGGTATTTCTTTCTAAGAGATTCCAGTTCTGTTGCTTTAAATCTGAAATGCTTCAGAAATCCCGAAACTGAAATAACCCGTTCATCTAGATCAAAACTAAAAATTTCTGGCATCGAAAGAAGCAACAAACCAATGTCATCCTTCCTAACGTCCAATCTGCAAAAATATTCAATTTTTGCAACCAAAACCTCTTCTGGATACTGAACAAAAATGCTTTTATTTATTCCCATCAACTCGCCAAACTTCCCCATCTCACAACCCAAGTCATAGAAGGCCCTAATTTTCCTGCAAACCTCAAACACTGCATCCACATGGCCCTCTACACAGCTTGCCAAGCCATAATCAACAAAAATAATTTTCAAATCGTCAAGCAACCCACACATCTCACCATACAAAACACGAGGAAAAGCCAAGCATATCCCAATGACATCAACACTACTAAAACCATACTTATCCTTCATCCCACATAGCCTCTTATTCAACCCCAGGGGGTCAATGTCGAAAATCAAGCAATCCTCCTTATACAGCAAACCCAACTTAACCCAGGGGAATCCAAACTCCGCAAGAGCACAAGCAGCATTGAATTGCCGCCAATCAGACAAAAATAAAGTATCAACGGGTAAAGAGGAAATAGGAACTTCGTTTTTCTTAGCAGAATTTAAGCCAATGCTTTCGAAGAAAAAATCGATTTCGTTAATGGGATGGTACCTGAGAAAGCGCTGGAAGGACTTGAGGAAAGTGGAGGGCGAGAAAGGAACCTTGGCAACGACACTCGAAAGGGAATGAGGGCAGTTGTTGGCAATGTGATCAGCATAAGGGAAGGGTATGGAACGGGTGGCGTGGAGGTAGTCCGCCAGTTGCTTCTGGGTATCTTGTATGACTTGGAGCCTGTGCTTCCAAGGGATTCTTGAGAAGGGTTTGGGTAGTTTTGACAAATTGGTGGTTCCGGCGGCTATGGTGGAGAAGAGGTGGTGGCTGACGGTGGTGAAGAGGGAACATACGGCGGAGGTAGTGGTGTAATTAAGGTGGAGGGGCATAGTGAGTTTACTGGTTCTACTGATTTTTCAATATTTAACTCGGCTTCTTGAGAGCTGAATATGAAGTGGGTTTTGAGCAAATTAAGAGGATTTATGGGTTTTCCCGGTGCGTTCATAATGCCGGCAGGCTTACTGAACTCGTTTGCCGGCTGACTGCATACATATGAGAGGGAGGAAAAATCCAGCAGGTGGAACCAAGATTTGTGCACACTGACCATGCTTGTCTAAGAAGTAAAATTAGGTTTACTGCCTGTTCGGCCAAAAAGTAATTTGTAATCATTACCAAATTTAATTTACACAATTTTCAATATCACTTTTTAACCATTCACATTTTCTCTCTCTAATTTTTAACCTCACATCTTACCTAAAAAACACAAATAAATCAACAAATAATTTCAATTCCTTGATTTGACACTTTACATTCCATTTATTTCCCATTTAAATTTAAAAGAACAGAGCCTTAATTTGAGGTTTTTGGTCACATTTTTTTGATTTTTCAAATAATTTTAAATCATATATTTATTAATAAAAAAAATCACAAAAAACAAAATTTTTCACGTTACCAAACAAGCTCTTAATGCCTCCAGCGTATTTATACAATTTATATTTATATTTTTAATTGGTAAAAAATTGTTTATAAACAATGACGTATGAATATCTAATTAGTTCATTTTGTTGAAATGTAAAAAATGTAGGGCGATAATATTTGATCAATCAAAATTGTTGACTTTTCAAAAAAATGATCCAATAAAATTTGTCAAGTGTCCATTTAAGTAAAGAGGGAATCGACGTCAAATTCTCAATAAGTGGCATCAAAGCGTTTGGTAGTTCGAAGAGTTGGAACAAAAGAAGAAATATCTATCAAATATGACGTAGACAAATTTGATGGGAGGATCAATTTTGACTTATGACAAATGCAAGTCAAGAATGTATTGATTCGAGAAGGACTACCCAAAGCTTTGAAAGGAAAATCGACCCCGAGTTCTATCAAAGAAATAGAATCCAGTAAAAGTGGTGAAGATTGATAATTGCTGCTAAGAAATTTTGGAAAAAACTGGAAGAGCTATATTAGAGGAAGAGCCTAACAAATCGATTGTATTTGAATGAACAAATCCATTCTTTGAGAATGAATGTGGGTACGAAAATCTCATACCATCTTAGTGTTCTCAATGGGATTGTTTCTAACTAGAATCTATTGGAGTCAATATTGATGATGAGGATAAAGCATTGAAGTTTATCTGGTCTCTCACATCCACGTTTGAGCACATCAAACCTATTTTGATGTACGGAAAGGAAAATGTGGATTTTACAGAAGTTATAAGAGAGTTGATCGCTAAATAAATGAGATTAGGTGGAAACGACTATTCATCTGAAAATAATTTGCTTGTTACTGAAAAGTGGTAAAATGTTGGAACTGTGGACAATCCGATCACGTGAGAAGAAACTGTCCAAAAGGTGGAGCAGACTTAGCTGTTCGAAGATGGACAATACGACTCTCCTATTGGAGGGCAGTGATGATATACTTTGAATAAGATGGTTACATTCACATGGCACGTTGTTGGTTTCCATCATAGATGATGTGTTCTTACGACGGGTCCATTTGTTTGTACACGAGCATTTGATTGGTATAGATGCAGGGTGTGTGGTGGAATTAATGTCGATGGCTTATGAGCTCCTAAGGAAAACCAAACATGAGAGTTGCACTATGATTTTCTGCAATTTTATTTCGACACGAGCCAATGAAATGCTCAGAATTCGTTGATAATCCTGAGTGGTTATACTCATATGATGGAGTATGAGATCTTTAAAGTGTGTCAAATGTTTACCTATTTTTAAAGCATTGTGAACAAAAGAGATGATAGAGTTTGGCTCGTTTTCGGTAGGATGGAGATCGTTAGTTGCCAAAATTTGGAGGACTTAAATTGTAATTGGAGAAAAAATTATGTAATTCAACTGCGTATTGGAATATGATTGAATCCTAACGGAAGTGAATTATGATACTCTTCGACAATTTGCATGTCCTAAGTGGAAGAAACTTGAGATAATTATTAGAAGTGCAATTAACTTAGGGATGACAATAATGTCCATAAACCTGAAATTCTTTGGGCACCAGACACAAATGTGTTGAAATTACCTGACTCAATGAGTTTATGGGTAGGGTATGGATGTAAATTTATAAACCCTACATAGGTTTGGGTAGGGTATGGATATTGTAGAAAATTCATACCGACCATATACCCATTAATTCTTTTTTAAAAAATTATTGTTTTTAAATTTTTACAGCATATAATTTTAGACAGGTAGACTCTTTAATATTTACTTATTTCTAGACAATTGGAGTAGACTTATTTTTGGACGATGAATGTTGTTATACTTTTACTTTATTTTGATATTTTTATGTTGCGCAGGGATTGTTAATTAGTATATTATATGTGAAGTTCATGAAAAAATTGCAATTAGATACTTATATTATTGTTGAACAAGTATTCTACACACGCGCGCGCGCGCACACGCACATTTCCACTTTGAGGTGCCACCAATGCCAAAAAAATAAAAATTATAAATTATTAAAATTAAAATACGTAACGAGTTTTAAATGGGTATAAAAGTACACCCATGCCCTACCTGCACCCGACCAGCCACTCTTAAGTAGGTATATGGGTAAGGTATAAATATTATAAATCTCTAATGGATAGGGTATGGGTTTTCCAAATCCGATCCATACCCTACTCATTGTCATCTCTAAATTAACTATTACAATTTAAAAGATTTTTTAAAAAGTCTTTCAAAATCTTGAAAGTTAATGAGAGACAAATTAAGAGATTTTGTGGTTGTATTTTCTGTTTAAAAGTTATTATATATAGGATTTCGTGTGGGTCTTTAAAAATCATTGATATTTTAAATAATACAGGACTTTATATAATACACCATGACTTTCATGGACTTTTAGAAAGTCCATCAAAATAAATATTAAATATCTCAAGATTTTTATAGAGTCTCTAAAATTTAAATTGAATACACCCAAAATTTTCAAATCCTTTAAAATCTTTAAAAGTGTTTCAAAATCTACATTGAATAAATCCCTTTAAATATCAACATATGTCCTCATGAATTGAGATAAAGCACTTATTCACTAATCTTCAGAGCTAATAAAACATGGGAAAAATACATAAATAAAGTATTTAGAATTACAAATTTTGAAAATAAGATCAAACCTATATAATTTCAAAAATCAGGTTGTAATTAGTATATATTCATTAAATTAAATAATTAAAAATATTTTATTAATTATATATACTGAGGTCACAAATATGTTAAGTCACAAATTGATTTTAAGATCACATGTCAGGTTAGGTCACAATTATTCATAATCCCAAGTCACGACCACCATTATTTCTAATCACATGTCACGATTACGTCACAATTATTCAAAGATTCCAAGTCACAACCACCTTATTTCTGGTCACAACCACCATTTTTTAAGGTTACAACCAAATAGATTTTAGTCACAGGTTTACATCGAGGTCACAACCACTACCACATCCTCCTTCAATCACCATGGCTGCGGCAACACCTCCTTCAATCACCAAGGCTGCGATCATCACCTCCTCCTCCAACCACGGTTTTACATCGAGGTCAAAGCCACCACCACGTCCTCCTCCAATGACTAAGGCTGCTGGCATCACCTCTGTAGCAACCAAGAATTTTCCACGCATTTAATAATTATTTTAAAATTATAAAAATCGTGCCGTTGCGATCTCACCCATTTTTAAGTTAACATCGTGACGTATTCGTCTAGCCAAGTTGAGAAATATCAAGTCCATTTGATTTTAAATAAATTCCGAATTTCAAAAATTTTATTATTTTAATTGTTTATTTAAATTATTCTTTTCAAAATCGTTTTAAATTCTAAATTACGTCAAGCTCATTTTATCTGATCCATTTTCCTACTCAGTTGATTTACGCGTACGATTTTCCTCGATTTTCGTGTATTGCTTGTCAAGATTTCATACTACCACCAACTTTCACCTATCACATCAATCTCATACCATACCCTAGCTCTACATCACTAACCTACTCCATTTTTCAGCTCTCTCTCTCTCTCTCTCGCCAATCCAGCAACCATCACCAGCCTCTCCTCTCAACATAACCACAGGTTCTCCTTGTTCCCAGAAACACCATTCATGACATTGGAGCTCAACAAGCCTCAACTCCATTGCAGTCACCTCTCGCAGCCAGGTAACCACACGCAGGCACAACAATACCACAACCTGGCAGCCATCACCACCATCACCACCACTCTGCCTACTTCCAAATCCACACACAAACTTCACCATTTTCCAGTGCACACCAACGACACCACCAAAATCGATTCCAACCACCACCTCACAGCCGGCCACCACTACTACCAAACCACATGAACCCGAAACAAAGCATCAACGCCATCATCATCACCTCCACGCACCCAACTTCAGCTTGAGACCACCACTACCACTACGAATCCTCAACCAGTTAGCCCCCAAATGAACAGGAAAACCTAGGTTTTGGACTGAACCCATATACTTACCTTGATCCCAACCTTTATCGTCGGAGAATGTTCAAAATCTACCCTCCACCTTGCGCAAATCGAGCCCTATTTTTCTATTCCTTCTCGTTTCCCCTTACTGACCGCGTAGCCTCCATTTGCACCAGTGGTCTAGCCGCTCACCGGCAATTGGCGCCGGTGATTGCCGTCGGTGATGGAAGATCGGCGAGGAGCCTCGCCCTCCCCAGATCTCTCTCTCTCTCTCTCTCTCTCTCTCTCTCTCTCTCTCTCTATATATATATATATATATATATATATATATATATATATATATTCTGATTCTGAAAAATTTACTTTTAGGCCCCCAAGTTTTAAAAAACGTTTAAATCAATCCTTTTAGTTTTAAACTTATCATTTCAACACTTAAGTTTTTAAATGATTTTAATCAGCCCCTTCATTTTAAAAATCAATTATTTTATGCCCTACAATTTAATATCCATTTTGAGCTTCAACCCAAAGTTTTGAAAATTTACATTTTAGTCCCTCAAGTTTGAAAAGTATTCATTTTAGTCCCCCAACTTTCAAATCATCAATTTCAGTCCCTAAAGTTTAATTTATCATTTTTAAACTATAAATTTCAAAAGACTAATTTAATTTATTTTTCTAATTGGCTAGACGAGGTGTACGGAGATTTAAATGATTGAAGTCATTTCCCGCTCGACTTTGCACTCGTTGAATTTAAGGTAGATTCGCCCCTATTAATTGATTTAAATTATGATTACATGTGAATGTGTATGTTATGTGATTTATGTGAAAGTTATTTCATGAAATGAGACGAGAATATATTTCTTATGAAATATTTATGTTGTTATACTTGTCATAACTTATATGTTTTAATGCATGATAAAGAAAGAAGAGAATATCTTGCAAAATAAATGATGATGTTATGCATAACTTATGTGCCTTATGTGCACGAGAAGAAAAGAGTAACCCATACCCTATAATTTTAAAGTGCCTATGATTTTTCAAAGAGAAACCATGTGCTTTAATGCACGAGAAGAGTAACTCACACCGTATGATTTCTAAAGAGCATGCATTTACGTGTTCAATTATATTGTAGATTAATTAATTGGCGATGAGTCTACTGAGTATTTCTATGAAATGCTCATGTCTATTTTTAACAACATTTGCAGATTTCGGAGAGGGTGGCAGATGATGGATGATTGTGGCAATAGTCATTAAATAATCGAAAATCTTATTTTGATGATCCATATTTCTAAACTTTGGCTATTTTTGAGATTTTCAATTATTCGAGAAATTATGGCATTGCCGAATGTTTTGTATTATTAATGGCTCGATTCGTTATTTTGAATTGTTTCATAAATGCTTTCGACTTTTATCGACCATTACAGTTTATTTAATGTTTCCAAAAATGAATTTCAGTTATTTCTTCTG
Organism: Ligustrum vulgare; assembly: GCA_963555705.1. Classification (NCBI taxonomy): domain Eukaryota; kingdom Viridiplantae; phylum Streptophyta; class Magnoliopsida; order Lamiales; family Oleaceae; genus Ligustrum; species Ligustrum vulgare. The sequence continues at coordinate 35,209,937 of OY743186.1, read as the reverse complement.
CTAGAATATTATTTTAAAGTTTAGATCAGAAAATGATGTGGTGAACCGGGTATGTAGAACTCGGGGCGCTACAACCTCATCCTCCGACCACAGTTTTATAATTCTCCTCTGATTACCAAGGTTGTGGACATCACCGCCTCCTCCGATCTACGTTTTACATCGATGTAACAAGCCACCATTAGCCATGTAAATTTCACTACACCATCGTGACCGCAGACTGCATCCCACCCACACCAATAACTGCCAACATCACCGTACACCGCTACCTCCTTCCAAGTTCCACCCCTACCATAACTACCTACCGATTGGTAAGTGGTGAGGCCGAGCCATATCATTTGTAACTTCAGAAAATGGGAAAAACTGATTAAATCGAGTTGCCCGGGTGGAGGCACAGCACACGCAGGCGTCACGGTGACTGCTTTCGCCGTCAAGAGGCCCTGCTGTGGTCATGAGATCTTCTAAATCGCGAGAATGGAGAGTGCAGAAGTTGATGGGCAATGACAACCTGATTTCCTGGACTGAGGAGCTGTGTGCGTCGGTACCACCATGCGGCTGTTGCAGTTGTCCATCACCGAGCAGGTTTGCTGCGGTCATGGACGGCTACGCTTCCACGGTAACCGATAAAGGGAAGGAGATGGTGTAGATACATATTACAGTAGAAGAGAGGAATTATAGCGAGAATTAGGACAATTTGAATTAGGGTTTGAAAATGAGGGGTTGGATTTAGGTAATTAATTTAATATTGTAATATTATATTATTATTAAATTATTAAAATTTCAATTACAACTTGAAAATTGAAGTAATATAGGTTTTATCTTATTTATGAATTTGGATCTTTAAAAGTAGGGTTATGCGTAATTTCCACATAAAACATATTTATTATCAGAAATTATATTAATAAATCTTAATTGACATTTTTTTTATTAATCTTAATTGACTTTTTTTTTTTTCAAAACTTAACATTATTATTATTATTATTATTATCAAATACAAACGTGTGAAATAATAAAAAAAAAAATAATTAAAATAACTAAATTTTGCTTTATTTGCCATGGAAAATAATGTCAATAAAACAACAAAACTTGTAAAATTCTTCACTTTTTCCACTTAGAAAATTAAATCAATCAAATACATTAAATTTTAAATTCCCAGAAATTCAATTCTCTTAAATTAGTTTTCATTCCACCCAAATTTCACCTTCGTTATCAAACGGACCCTTAATTCCTTTACAAGAATTTCAAAGATATTTAAAATACTAGCCTAAGAACTTGTTTGGTAAAGCAAAAAATTTCACCAAAACTTTTCAAATTTAATTTCAATCATTCATTCTTAGTCAAGTCCGCAATTTCTTACTTTTTAAATATTGTTAAACTGCACATCCATAAAAAAATCACAAAAATCAAAAAATTTTACATTACCAAACAGGCGTGTTTGGTATTGTTTAAACAATAATGCTATACTCGCCGCGTGTTGTCCAGCATATTGCACCGCATGGCATTATCTCGCGATATTTTGTGAGTCCAAATATCGCGAAAATATGAATTAAAAATCAAAACCGTAAAACCCATTCTCTATTCACTCACCACTTTGAAATAAAATTTTTCCCAGCAAGCCCACCATTTCGTTCGAACCTGTAAAACCCATATTCTATTCACCCACCATTCCGGTCACCTTCTTGTTGGAATTATATATATGCCCATAGAGTATAATTCACGACATTCGAAATAAAATGTTTATTGATTGTATTAATATAAAGTTGCGTTTGTCCACGGGTCGATTTGATATTACAAATTGAGTGTTTAAGTTGTTAAACACAGAAATATTCAATTTGTGATTCGATCTAAAATTAACGTTCACGATCAGTAAATAAATATGGACAATTTATTTTGATAAGATCGTCTCGATTTTATTAAAGTCTATCTTTGACTTTGGTAATAAAATTGAGAGTACGTTTGGAACGTATTGGACGGGACCACGTGAAATTAATTTGTGACATTGATCATACAAATTTAATTTCACTTGATTATCGTACGTGGGACCTTAATCCTAATCGGATAATGGACTTCGATTACTAACTTGAAGTTCTTTAAGGTATCAATGGGTGAGATCAAATTGTTGACCAATATCTCGGTACTTTGGGAATTAAAGTGAACTAACGACGAACATATATTCGTATTATGAAATCTGTCACCTTTTATGTATGATCATAATCTCACTTGTTCTTCTAGTGGACAGTTGAATCTGAGCTCAGTAATTCGACAGTGACTGTTTAATTCTATGATGTGATGGGATCACATCGAACTGTCAGATAGAAGATGAGAGTTGAGAATTTATGAATATTCAGAGAAGGGCCTTTTGGTCATTGTAACTTGCTCCGAATATTCGAGTTGATCAACGGGGGTAACATGTAAGAACGATAAGTCAGAGGATATAATTATTGATTAATTGTTTCAGTAATTTCAATTTTACTAAGAGTGCAATCTCGTTCTTTTAGTGGAATAGAACGTGATTAATAAATTAATTTTGACTGATCAAGAGTTGATCGGGTCATAATTAATTTATTGGAGCTTAGTTTAATTGGGTCCGATCAGGTTCCCTCGGTGGCTTCACTATAATGGGTTTATACAGGCTTACTACCTGTATTGGGCTGTGCAGAAATGGGTCTGGGTTATGGTACTAGGCTTGGTAGGGTTTTGGAATGTAAAGATGTTACAAATAGTCTCCTAAGACTATTTTTCTTAATCTAATTGGTAAAGTGGCGAGACACACACTAAAGTGTGTAGTGTGTATTTTCTCTTTACAAAAAAAACCCTAATCCTAGTTTAACCTAGGTTTTGAAAAAGGTGACCACACACCTGCACAGCTGCCATTGGAGAACACCGAGGAAAGTTTGAGGGTTTGAAGCTTTAGTGGAATCAAGAAGTAGTTGATGAAGATTATTGTAAAGCACGCTACAAAGGTAATCTTCTCAAAAATCATTTTTGTGTGCAAAATTATTTATTCCAAGTTAAATACATAGAACAGAAAATCCTGTAACGGGATGATCTATCACAAGAAATCAATTTTTGTGAGTAGAGCAACCCGAGTTCCCAACACTTCTCCGGTAAATAAGGAAAAATAAACTCTAAATCTCAATCATGTTAATGTATATCTAACTTCTATATATGATTTGGAGGACAAAGTCACATTATAGCTTGTCGGGAAACAACATTGTCGACTCTCTTTTGTCGTCGGCCAACTACGGCGAAATAATCCTACCGCCAGTCACAGGCATTTTATTTTCATATTCAATAATGTCGAGATTGATTATATACCTTTGAAATTGGTTGAATAGAAAGGTAGGAAATTTCATCAGAATGCCGAAAACTGAAGAAAAAAAATATAGACTTTTCTTAAACTAGCAGATGATTTTTATCCTGATTTGAACAAGAACGTGACAACTTTTTTCGTGGATGATGAATTGTCTGGGGACAATGATATAGTGACCGGAACGGGTAAAAGTTTGAATGATGGTGTAGTGGCAGAAGAATTTCATATGGTACTTGAGATAGGGATGAAGTTTGATAATGTTGACAAACTTTTTGATTTCTACAAAAAGTATGCCGCTAGGGTGGGTTCTCCAGTTAGGAGAAGAAATTCTAGGAAGGGAGTGGATGGGAAATTACAGAATGTTGCATTTACATGTGGCCGGGAAGGCCGTCGAACCTATGATACAACCAGACTTCTAAAGCCGCAACCTACCATGCAATCATGCTGCAAGGCTAGGGTAAATGCTACTTCTGATGCTTTGGGAGCTTGGAGAATCACCAAGGTGATTGTTGAACACAATCATCAAACTTCAAAATCAAGGTTGTTCAAATGCAATCGGCAAATTGATGAGCACGTGAAACGACAACTTGAAGTGAATGACATAGCTGATATTTCTCTACACAAAAGTTTTAATTCAGTTTGTTGTGGAATCAGGTGGTTTTGAGAATATGTTATTTATTGAAAAAGATTGTAGAAACTACATTGATCAAGTTAGGAAGTTAAGATTAGGGGAAGGTGATGCTGCAGCAATTCAAGCATATTTCTCAAAAATGCAGGCTCGATGTCATGGTTTTTTCTTTAGTCTTGATTTGGACGACATGGGTCAGCTTTGCAACGTCTTTTGGGAAGACGGTAGGAGTAGAGAAGCGTACAAGGAATTCGGAGATGTAGTAAGTAACATTTGATCAATGAGCTCCCGAGGATGATGACAAAAATTAACTATAATTGCACATTTGATGGACAAATATTTTTTGAGTTGTTTGATTTGTATTAGTAATTTTGGAGGAAAGATCTTGCCTTCAATTTTTTTGCAAAATAAAAGATGTCGTGAATATTGCTTTTAACTGCAAGAAATGAATGGGTTGTTTTGGTTGATTGTTTTCATTTTAACAGGATGTTTTGTTGTCAACTATTTTTATTTCAATTGCTTTCACCTGTTTCGATTTCAATTGTTCATGGGTTTGCTTCAGTAGTTAGAACTTTGGTATTTCAACAAAAATGAATTTCTAACTTTGCCATTACGAGGAAAAAGAAATCAATTAAATATAGATGGATCCCAATAAAAAATTTTTTTTTGCATTGATACCAATTTCTTAGGACAAATACAATGGAAACTTCTTGTTCTCAAAATTTGTTTGTTCAAATTAAAAATGGACAAAGGAGATACATAGCCATTTCCCACATCAACAAAATAGAAAACATAGTACAACAAAATTAGTTCTAGTGCATATCAGTTGTAGTGACAACTCTTCAATTTCTGTGCTCCTTCAATGTCTTTTCTGTTTAATGCTTTCACAGTCAGGGATTAGTGTGTGATCCCCTGTTGCTTTATATAACAGAATAACCTCAAAACCCTGCACATTGCTTAAACTCGAAATTTGTACAATTATATACTGAAAACTATTATTCTAGTAATCAGAATTTTATAAAACTAAAGAAGATTCCAACTAGAACTGAACTGAAATGAAGAATGGCAGTGTACATAGATATCCTAGTGATGGAAATCTGTGTTTAAAATCTTGTTGTCAAAGTTTTGCTAGATCTTCGATTCGCAAAAAAATTCCAGCTCGAATGGCCTCAAATTGGCTTCCTTGAGCTTCTTGGCAGCACATTCACCCATGTGAAGGAAAGGAATAGAGCAAAAATACGAAAATTAAACCGTTTTCTATAATCTAATAGTTAGAAAGTTGGTTTCCTTATTCATCTAAAAAGTTAAGACAATCTTCATGACACTCCACGTGTAATAGAGTGAGATACCTCATTTTGAAGTTAATTTGATAAAATATTGCTATCATTTTGCTAGATCTCCAATTTCAACTTGGCTTTCTTGAGCTCCTTGGCAACAAGTTCACCCATATGAAGGAAAGGAACGGAGCAAAAAATAAAGAAATTAAAAACCCTAAAAATCAGTTAATTAAAAAAAAATCCACAAATCAGTCGAAATAAGAACAAAAACAAGGAAATTAAAAACCCTAAAAATTTGGATCTGACATGAAAGATGATGAAGAATACCTGAGCTTGGGTGAAACGAGGGTCCATGCTCATTAGGCTTCTGGAACTCCAATTCGTGGAACAAAAAATGGAGAACAATCGCTCGGCTTTGGTGTTAATTAGGTGAAGACTGAAAATGAATCTGGTGACTGGTTTATTGATTTTCTTTTGTTTTGCATGAGTAAGGGTATAATGGTAATTTGGGAACAATGCGGTACAATATACGGGACAACACGCGGGGTGTATAGCATAATTGTTGTTCAAAAGGTTTTTTTTTTTTTAATTGAATAGTGAGGACTTCAAAAATATGAACTATTTGTAACTATCCATTTTAACCGCCACAGCAGCCACCACTATTTGACTATTTTCCTTTTCAAAACACTGAAGTCAACATATACTAAAACCAAGAAAATACAAAACTCGATCAACCTTGCTGAAAGACCACATAATTAGTTTTTCTCCCAGCTATGAATTAAAATTGAAGAAATGGCTATGAAATGAAAGGTGATTGGTCATGCATTAATTTCGAAGTTCCTCACATTCTTTCTCGAGCTCTTCCATCTCAGCACTCTTCTGTTCATCGGCGTTGTCATTATCATCTCCCTCTTCTTCTAACTCTTCCTCGTCAAGATCATCATCATCATCATCGTCGTCGTCATTCTCACTTCTCAACATCGTATCATCATCAATTTTGTCATAATCATCACTGTACGCAGTCATCTTTATCGTCATTGTTGCTGTCACACTGTCACTTTGTTCCACCTTTCTCGATTTCTTCTTTCAAGATTTCCTGATTGCCTAAGGCACACACAAAAAAAAGGGCACTCTTCAGTTACTTCTCGTTCTTGTTAATATTTAGACAATCAAGCAAACACGAATTGAATATTAATAGAAAAATAGGAAGCTGAACCCACAATCTTTATTCCACAAAGTTTGAAACTTTTAACATATTTTAATTATATTTGATTATAATCACTTAATTTTTTTTGATAATTTTGTAAGAAAACTTGTTAAACAGTTAACTAAATTGCTGTGAATAATTTATAGTAAATATAAGTTGTAAATTAAACAGTATTAGACAGAAAATAAAATGAATGTTTAGGAGCTTGTGTTCAACACAGTATCCTTAAAGCAATATTTGCTCTCTCACCGAAGGAATTCGAGCGCTTACTTCCCAAGATACAGCGGTGGGAACTGCAGCTATGCAGTCGAACAGAAAAAATGTCTGAACGGAATCACCAAGCAACTGGAATAAGGCAGGAAGTTGGACAGAAATGCAGAGAGATTTCATGATTGTGGTGGTGTGTCTGAACTGAGGAGATTGTTCATTATATATAGGCAGGAGGAGCATTTGCCTCTTAATGTGGCCATTTAATTATGTAGAACTCCTGTCTTTACACTGCCCTTTGAATGCAGACGTTTTAGAGTTACAAAATAAATGAGAAATAGGTTTTCAGGTTATGTTTTAAATGGAAAACGTAAAACAGAAATTCCAAAATGTGATTGCACATTGTGGCCAATTTTTGACTCATTCGATCCGACATCGTGTACGCAAGTCGCGTCCGTACACAAGATCAAGACTCAAAGGCCAAGTCGGTCCAAGATTTGCACCCCCCAGGCGCGTAGGCCATGGAGGAATTTCTATGCAACAAATGATTACACCTTACAAATTGTTAATCATATATAAATTGGTCTAGAAACTCATTGTGGGATAACTATTTATCCTATGTGGGATAACAAATTGTAATTTCTTTTAAGGCTCATTTTCAGATTCCAACTTTCATTCAATATGGAAATAATTTCACATTCACAAGTGAAAATTTATTTACCACCAATATATTTTCCAACAAATTTAGCTTCAAAAATCATCCAATTCTTCAGTATTTACTTCATTTGCATCATTTTCTAAATTTTGGATTGCTTTCTGAAATATAAACAAATAAAAACCAAATGAGTTTCAAATGAACATATAAAATCTTACTTTTGATACATAAATAAAGGTTGGGACGTTTAGCGTCAAAAATCAAAACGTTGGGACGTTTTGCACAATACATTTCAAAGGTAGGGACGTTTTGTGCATCATTTCTGTCAAATTTAACCACATTTCACCGTTAATTTGAAATTGAACAGTAAATATTTAACACGTGCAAGGGCATTTTCGTCAAAATCAAAAGCATCCCATTCATATATGGGTAATTGACACAAAACATCCCTACGTTTGACACTTATTGTGGAAAAACGTCCCTACGTTTATTTTTTTGGCGAATAACGTCCCTACGTTTATTTTTTTTGGGAATAACGTCCCTACCTTTAAATTTTCTTGTTGATTAGTCCCCAAATTTTACTTTTCTTTCAATTTAGTCATTCCGTATTTTATTTAAAGGTAATTGTCTTCAAATGTGTATAACTTTTGATCTACAACTTCGAATTGCACTCCGTTTTTTGCGTTGAACTCCAAATTCAACCATTTTTCTTATGATGTATCATGTGCTCATTTATTAAACATTTCGTTTTGAATTTTGTATAGTACATACTTATTTTGTTAGGCATCATTGATTGACGTAAATTGATTTCTGTAAATTTTATTGAAACAGTGAAATTTTAATTTTAGTGTGTGTTCAGCGGCCAGGGGAATTTATAAATTGGATTTATTTGACTTTTTTATTTTTTTAAGGTAAAATATTTGGTTAAAAATTGGTATGTTTAGCCCCTATTTGAGCCATATTATAATCTCTAATAACTTTTTGAACAACACACAATTTCTTTTTCCAATTTTTAAAAAGTAATTTGAAGATAGATAATGTGTGTTGTTCAAACAGTTATTTGAGATTATAATATGGCTCAAACAGAAGTTAAACATAACAATTTTTAACCAAACATTTTACATTAAAAAAATAAAAAAGTCAAATAAATCCAATTTATAAATTCCGCTAGCCGCCGAACACACACTAAAATTAAAATTTCACTGTTTCAATAAAATTTACAGAAATCAATTTACGTCAATCAATGATGCCCTAACAAAATAAGTATCTATTATACAAAAGTCAAAACGAAATGTTTAATAAATAAGCACATGATACATCATAAGAAATATGGTTGAATTTGGAGTTCAATGCAAAAAACGGAGTGCAATTCGGAGTTGTAGATCAAAAATTATACACGTTTGAAGACAATTACCTTTAAATAAAATACGAAATTACTAAATTGAAAGAAAAGTAAAATTTGGGGACTAATCAACAAGAAAATTTAAAGGTAGGGACGTTATTTGCTAAAAAAATAAACGTATGGACGTTTTTCCACAATAAGTGTCAAACGTAGGGACGTTTTGTGCCAATTACTCAAATATGAATGGGCTGCTTTTGATTTTGACGAAAATGCCCTTGCACGTGTTAAATATTTACTGTTCAATTTCAAATTAACGGTGAAATGGGGTTAAATTTGACAGAAATGATGTCTCCCACAAGAAAATGTAAAGGTTGGGACGTTTAGCGTCAAAAATCAAAACGTTGGGACGTTTTGCACAATACATGTCAAAGGTAGGGACGTTTTGTGCTATTAATCCCATAAATAAGTGTGTAAAATGCACTTATCATTACTCAACTTATCTTAATTAATAAGTCATGGAGATTATTATTTACACTATAATACTTTTTTTTTCATTGAGAGAATAATTATGCTAAATATTATGTTCCCCAGTCTCTGGAGTTGTCAGAGACGATTTTTTTGCGACTCTATCGTTCGAATTGTACAAAGTTTTCTTTTAAAAGTACATTATTTATCTAAATATTTAAAGTAATTTTACACTTTTAAAAAAGTTACATTTAAGGCTTCAAAATAATGAGTCGCCTAGGACATCAAAATTCCCAAGGTCAACCATGTCTAATAAACTCTTTAAATCAACATTTATAAATAGAGCGTGTTTTGTTCTTCAAATTTGAAGTGCAAACACACTCTCTAAATAATTAAATGTTTTCGAAATATTTCAATTTCAATGAAGAAAAATAATATAATAATTTTGGAGGGGAGCTAAAGAAAAATAATAAATATTTTTTGGGAGCAGTAAAATTGAGTGTTAAAGATAAAGAGCATGCTAAAGTACTTTAAAATATTAAGAGAATCTACAATAATTGTGTTTAAGTGTTTGTTAGTGTTATATGTTAATTAATAGTCACTTTTATATACTAGTGATATACACGTGCGTTGCACGTGATCATCCAACAATATTTTAAATTTTCTATATTTTAAAAATTTGTGTTTATTAATTATTAATAATTACAAAGTTAAAGTAATAATTAAAATAAATATATAATAACATGCTATAATATATTATTAGATATTACAATGAAGAAATTGGCAATTTATTTATATTCATAGAAATATAAATACAATTGGAGAAGATTTTGAAATATGACAATATTAAAAGTAACTTGAATATTGTGAGTACCTTTTGGCAAATAACATTTGATTGACTAACTCGTGATATGAAATTTTATGGGTTTGAGAGGTATTAATAAGAATTTTTAGGGTTGTTTTTACGAAATATAAAATTAATAATTGCTAATTTTATTTTGATTACCTAGAGAGTGCGTGAGATTCAAGGTACAGCTTCGTGGATAGTGCCAATTTTACACTATGTACCTCTAAAATCCAAAACTTAATCAACTCTTTGGTTATCCAAAAAGAATTTTATTAACATCATAGAAATCCGTGTTTTGGGTTCAAAAATCTTCTCAAAAGAGACAACATCAATCCCTTTGAGTTCATCAATCAAACAAGGTTGCGAATGAGAACATATCCATATATGCCCTGACTTTAAACTTCTTCTATCAATGGTTTAGGTAACGAACAATACAGAATATGTTTGCACCAGAACTTGAGTATTTTGGCTTCCCATTTAACACATTTGCATATTTCTATAATTGGAACTTTTACTTGGAGTATCTGTACTTCTTCGTCAAAGTGTAATAACAAATTCTTCCACCTTTAGATTGCTCATCTGAAATGTACAAAATATTAAGTTTCCTCTAAAAAATTTTTTTTTTTCTTTCTCACGTCTTTAAAAAAAAAAAAAACCTCAAAATTTACAAATAGAAAATAAAAGTACAAAGTATTAAAGATAATGAAAAATCATTCTACAAAATCGGGTGAAATAAATGAAGACTCTAGAAAATCTTCGATAACGATATATAGTAAAGCAGTCCAACCATAAATCTCTCAAATAAGATACCTATTATAAGTTTTTTTTTTTTTTTCGTAATCGTCAAAGCAAAAGATTATGTTTGCTTCTACTCCTAGAAACTTAACAATCACCCTATCATATGCACTGCCACTAATTCAATTATAAGCATTTCTCTTCAAATCTCAGTTGATATTTTAATAAAAAGTCTATAAAAAACTCGAAATTTATTATAAGAAATATGGAGCATTCATAAGAACAAATTCATAAAATATAAGCACATTATTAGCATTTTTAATGAATTGAAAGTGGTTCATTGTCATTCTGTTTCGAAATTAGTTTGCAATTTCAATTGTATCACATTTTTGCAGTAATACATTCTATAATATAGAATCAATCGAATTCTTAGAATAATTATAATAGAAACATCCGAATGAGTCAGTTCATAAAATTCAAAATTATGAATCTTTAGATCATTTCACTTCACATCCAAACATAAACATACAAAATTGAAGAGGTAATAATAAAAATATTCATAAAAGCTAAATCAATTATTTAAGCTTGCAAAGAGTTCTATTGTCCAACATATATATAGAAGTTTTCAAAAGACTTTGTATTTGTTCAACTTCAGTTATACATGATTGTAATGTGTAGACTTCAATGAAGCAAATCCAATTAGGAATTTATCATTTTCAATAGAAACTAAAAAAAATCCAACCGACTCCGAGTTTCACGAGGCACCTTTGCTACGGTCCTTAACACCGAGTCATGAATGTTTCCCCCACCTGCGCACATCTCTCTATAGAGGGAGATTTAAAGCACGTCAAGATTTAAACATTTCGATTCTCATCTTCATCTGTTTTTATTATTACTTTTCTTACACACTAAAGGGATCAAACAAAATAAGAAATTAACGAAATATGCAAATGGAAAATAAGGAAAGTATTGAATTGCATACCTACGTGAAGAGATTTCCTAAGAATATATCGGCGTCCCTATGCATGGAGTGAAAATAATGGAATGAGAATAGGAATGGTTTAAAATGTGATAAATTATTTATTTCGGTAAACTAATTGATTAAAATTTGATGAAGAAAATTTTAAAGAAAATGGATATTAATGAACATTAAGGATGAATATAGAATTTAAGAGATTTGTAAGGTTAATATAGTCCAAAAAAGTTTCTCCCTTTAAGAGAAGTAGTATAGATACATTGAATATGTTCACTTGTTTGTTAAAGGAATAATTTGAAGTGTATTGATAACTTATTTTTTAAAAATTAATAAACATTTTAACGCTGTCATGACAATTTGTAATGATTTTTTTTTTTTAATTCCCAGCTGACCGTTGCAACTGCAATATAATCGTTCAAGCCACAAATTCCAAGCAAGAAACAGTGGCACTGCCTCCATTAAAAGCAATCATATCACAAAATAAACATTGAGATTGTAATATAGGAAATTGAAGTCCATTGAACGTGTGTCAATTGAGTTTAGATTGATCTCGAGATAAATAGCATTACTCACACACAATTTGCCTCCATTAACAACACCCCAATTTGTCACAATCATTTTCCCAAGTACCACAATATGATTCTAAATTTTTGTCTCAAGAATATCCTTTTAATCCACAATATTCGCTAGGCTCCTTCAATTCTCAATATTCTGGGAGCCCATTGTTTAGCTCATAAACCTTCGGAAGTTAGCAATTTGCAGCAGCCTACAACAGTAAAGAAGAAGAATAATCAAATGCAAAACAAAGAAAGGTCTCCTAATTGGACTAAAGATGAAGATGAATGTAAAGCATGGTTACAAATTTCTTAAGATGCCATCACATGGAGTTCAATAAAATACTAGGCCATGATACACACAGAATTAACTCAGCCTTAATGAATTTTTGGTCGATTCTTCAATCCCACCTCAACAAATATTCTGGATTCGTGCAAATAGTAAAAGAGGCATCCAACTATTGGCCATAATGCTGAAGATTCAGTGAGTAATCCTAATTTAACTAAAAAAAATCTGATTGTATCTATGAGTAACCTCTCTGATTGTATATCTAGATGGGGGCAGCAGATAAACAAATATTCTGGATTCTTGTTGGTTGCTTCTTAAAGATAGCCCAAAGAAGCAGGAAAGAAACAAAAATTCTCACAAAGAAAGAGAAGTGGATCAAATACTAATGTTGATAACATTGAAGAATCCTCAAATCCATCTACTCCAACAGCAACTATTAATCTTGAGGATGATGATATTGAAATGAACCAATCAGATCCTGTGTTAGAACAACCACCCAGACGTAAAGTGACGAAAAAACATAAGAAAGAGCAAGAATGTTGATCAGGGTAGGCTCATGCACTGATTTGCTGAAGAGTTTGGAAACTTTGTAAAGGATCAAAAGGAAATTTCTGAGAAGGAAGTAAGTATGACAAATGAGCTCAAACCAATGAAGCTTGAAGCTAAAAAAGATCGGGTACGGATGAGAATTGAAGCCAAACAAGAGCAAGAGAGAATGAAGTTTGAGAAAGAAATCATGATTACGGAACCCAAGTTCTGTTCCAACTGAAGAGGGAAAAGCTTGGATCATTGCTCAACAAAAGATAATATGGAGGAATTTAAATCAAGTAGGCCATGGACATTACTCAAGCGGTAGCATGGTTTAAAAAAATATGTTGTTCAGTTACAGAAAGCCTGAAAGTGTATTTATGTTTAAAAACATATGTTTTCTGGACAATGTTAATCAACAAGGCCATGTTTAAATCAATTTTGCTGCCTACTTAGTAAAATTCTGATCTGTGTTCAAAAAATATGCTTTACTTAAACATTGCGTGCCTGGCTCTTCTGTTTTGGAATCACAGTTTTGCTGAAGATCAGCTTATCTCACATAACCTACTAAATCACTTGATCCAGAAATGGTCCATCGGGTCAAGCCTCAACATTGTGTTTGTCTCTCTACGACAAATTCTTCCAAGGCGAGAAGAGATCTTTGCCATTCTCACTGTTGGATCTTGTAAATATTCTGGATAAGATATTGTTTCATCAGGAAGAGTCTCCAGTCTTCAACATCAACATCACGATCATCTTCAATGATCATGTTGTGTAGTATGATGCACGCTTTCATTATAGTAAGATGATCGTCTTTTTTCCAATAACGCACTGGTCCTTTCGTTATTCCCCACTTTATTTGTAGCACTCCAAATGCTCGTTCAACGTCCTTCTTAACAGCCTCTTTTTTTTTCTAGCAAACCTTTCTTTTTCAGTAGTTGGTTGAGCAATAGTTTGCATCAAAGTAGCCCATTTTGGATATATACTATAAGATAGATAATATCCCAATGTATATCGATGCCCATTCACCTCATAACATATCACCACGGATAACACTTTCAAATACTAAAGAATGATCCAAAACATTCACAGCGTTGTGTGAACCTGGCATTCCAAAAAGCGCATGTCATATCTGTTGGATAAAATTCAATAATGTAGGGCCAAACATGTATAAAATAAAATGTGTGGTGATATCTTAAGGATTTAGTCAATAAAGTGATCAACTAAAGATTATTCAGGACTAATGGGTATTAAGTGTCGTGAGATTAAAGTGTAGAGACGGATTCAATGTTTTAAATTGATGATGAGTCAATTTAATAACATCATCAATTTAAAACATTGAAATACGATAGCTGCCCTACAGTTATTTATACAGGTCATGGTTCCCAATTGAGCGTGGCTTTTCATAATTCTCTGCATCCCCATCAACAGAGGAGAAAACCACGAATCAGTTGGAAGGCCATAACCCCGTTCGATCAAACACAATAATGGATTCAGGTATGCTTCCGCTTCAGTTTCGATCCGATAATTACAGCATGATGTTTACGGATTTTAGATGAACAATCATCTATATTAAATTTTGAAAGGATTTAAGGCTCAGAATCAAAACCACAAAGAACAAAATCTGAATTTAACCACAAAGAAACAATGAAACTTTATTTCAAAAACTGTAAAAATTACAACAACATATATCAAACTAGAAGAAACATATTAAAACTACCAGAAACTCTAGATCGTACAAAGAACCACAAAGAAACACTTGAGTTACAGAAAACTCTGCCAAACTCAAATAAACGTAAACTGATCAACACAAACCAGTTTCAAATCATAACCACTAAGATAATACAACTTTAATCTTTGTTTTTCTGGTAGAAAATGTAAAGAAATCACGAAGAACAGAAGAGGCGATGAAGAATCGCCTATCAAAGAGAGAATTAGGGTTTGTAGTGTGTGGATGTATCTAGAATGAATTCTGAACGACTCAGCTTCCTTATCATCATAGGTGGACGGCCAGGATTGATCAAAGCACATCCAAGGGTTGAGATATAGGCAGTGGAGTTAATGGATCATGACCCGGTTGTTGAATAGTAATGGTCCGGCTGAAGGTAATGGTCCGGACTTGGGCTTCAAATAAAAAAGTGTAACATGGGCTGAATAATTGGGCTCAATACTAGTCCAGCTCCATAATTAGATCAATTGTCCAACAATCTCCACCTCAATTGAGCTGAATTCCAGTAACTGATAAAACATAAAAGACAAGTATCAAAATTCAATCAAGTTTAAAAAACTCAATGCATCTTTAAACTTATTAATAGGAATGATCTTAGTTCCTGCATCTGCAGGATTAACCTGAGTTGGAATCTTAACAAGTTTCACAATGTTTTTATCAATAATGTCCCTAATGAAATGAAACTTAACATCAATATGTTTTGACCTATTGTGAAAGACAGGATTTTTACACAGATGTAATGCACTCATGCTATCAGAACATATTTCAACTTCAGAATCAGGAATGCAACCAATTTCAGATAATAAACCCTTTAACCATAAACATTCGTTAACAGCATCTGTAGCAGCTATATATTCTGCTTCAGTTGATGATAAGACAACAAGTTTTTGAAGCTGGGATTTCCAGCTAATACAGGAAGAATTTAAAGTAAAGAAATAAGATGATGTTGATTTCCTGTTATCAACATTTCCACCAAAATCTGAATCAACAAAACCTTTAAGTTTGAAATCATTTTTGTTTTTAGAAAACTCTAGACTAAGTCTAGCTGAACCTTTCAAGTATTTCAAAAGACATTTCATAGCTTCCCGGTGCAATTCACCAGGATTGCTCATAAATCTACTTAAAACACTTACTGCAAATGCTATATCAGGTCTGGTACAGACCATTAAGTACATAACAGATCCAACAGCATTAGAATATGGCACGTTTTTCATTCTAGACAATTCATCATCAGACTTAGGACAATGTTCAACAGACAATTTAAAATGTGCAGGCAAAGGTAAAGATACAGGTTTTGATTCAGATAAGCAAAATATGTTTAAGACTTTTTCAATGTAATGTTTTTGATTTAAAAACAGTTTCCCAGATTGTCTATTTCTAAAAATATCCATTCCAAGTATTCTTTTAGCATTTCCTATATCTTTCATTTCAAACTCAGAATGCAGTTTATCTTTAAGAACATTTATATCATGCATATTTTGTCCAGCAATCAGCATATCATCCACATACAAAAGCAAGTAAATGAAATCAGTTTTACCAAGTTTAAAATAAAAACAGGAATCATATTTACTTTTCTGAAAATTTAGGCTTTGGATATAAGAATCAAATCTCTTATACCACTGCCTAGGGGCTTGTTTTAAGCCATACAAAGATTTTTTTAACAAACAAACCAAATCAGAATTTCTGCCCTTTTCAAAACCTTTAGGTTGATGCATATAAATAGTTTCATCTAAGTAACCATAAAGGAAAGCAGTTTTAACATCAATTTGCTCAAGTTCTAAATCAAATTGAGCAACCAAAGCAAATAGAATTATGATTGAAGTGTATTTTACAACAGGTGAAAATATTTCATTAAAATCAATTCCCTCTTTTTGAGAAAAACCCTTTGCTACAAGCCTAGCCTTGTACCTAGGTTTCATATCTTTAGATTCACTTTCTTTCAGTTTAAAAATCCATTTGCAGTTAATTACCTTTTTATTTACAGGTCTATTAACTAAAATCCAAGTACCATTTTTCAAAAGTGAGTCCATTTCATCTTGCATTGCTGCAAGCCAAAGTTTTGAATCCTTAGAAGACACAACTTCTTCAAAGGATTGAGGTTCAAGTAAAATAGGATCAGAATATGTAAAACCAGATACAAAATCAGGATCCTCAAACCTAGGAGGAGGTCTAATCTCTCTTCTAGGTCTATCCCTAGCCAATTGATAATTTTCAGGATTAATTTCAACTTCAGGAATATCATCAGTTTGTGGTTCAGTACCTGCAGGTTCATGTTCAGGTTCAGGAATGACATTGGGAGACTGTGGGGGTTGCTCCACCTGAAACTGAGTATTGGGCAGGCCATTTTCATCACTTAAATGGTCTGCACTTAGCTCAGATGTAATAAAATCTTTTTCTTTAACAGGATCAGACAATCTTTCATTTTTGCAAGGAAAATCATTTTCATTAAAGACCACAGACCTACTCAAAATGACCTTGTAACCTCCCTGATCCCTGACCCATAACCTATAACCCTTGACTCCTTCTCCATAACCAAGAAAGACACATTTTAAAGACCTGGAGTCAAGTTTTGTTTCGGAATGGTGTGAGTAGGCAGCACAACCAAAAACTTTTAATTTTGAAAAGTCAGGAAGATAATTATTCCAGATTTGATCTGGAGTCTTAAAATCAATTGCACTACTGGGAGAAAGATTTATTAAATAGGATGCAGTTTTGACTGCTTCACCTAAAAAAACTTTAGGCAAATTTGAATCCAGTAAAAGACACCTAGTTCTTTCAAGAAGTGTCATATTCATTCTTTCAGCAACCCCATTTTGTTGTGGACTGTAGGCAACAGTCCTATGCCTAAGAATACCTAAGGTGCTACAAAAAGAATCAAACTCTTGATTACAAAATTCTAAACCATTATCAATTCTAATAGTTTTGACTCTTTTTCCTTTCAAATTTTGAACTAAGGTGATCCAATTTTTGAAAACAGACACAGTGGCATCCTTAGTTTTTAACAAATGCACCCAGGTTTTCCTAGAAAAGTCATCTACAATAAGAAGAAAATATCTGAAACCTGAAACTGAACCCACAGGAGCAGGACCCCACAAATCAGCATGCACATATTCAAGCACATCAGAAGATTTATGAATACCTTTACCAAATGAACTTCTTTTCTGTTTGCCTAAAACGCATTTTTCACAGAAATCAAGTTTATGCAACACATCATTACCAAATACACCTTTGGTCTCAAGTAGTTTAAGTCCTTTTTGACCTATGTGTCCTAATCTTTTATGCCATAACTCAGTTTTATTCAAAACAGACACAGCATTAAAAGACTTAGCATAAACAGGCAAGGCATTCAACATATAAATCCCATTAATTTTGGGAGTACTCATAATCAAGCATTTGTTTTTGAAAATACTTAAAAAACCATTTTGCATTCTGATCTCAAAATATTCAGAATCTAAAACTCCAAGTGAACATATCTGGTTTTATTCAAAGTAAGAGTTTTGTTATTTTCAAGTTGTAACAAAACCTTTCCAATACCTTTCACATCACAAGAAATATTATTGCCAAGTTTTACAGAACCAAAACAATCATAACTGAAATCAGTAAACATATCCTTTTCAGGACACATGTGAAAAGTGCAACCAGAATCTAAAATCCATTCATTCTTATTGTCTGACTCAGTAGTGACATAAACCACCCCATTATTATTATTATCTTGCACTGCAGCCTCAGTCTGATTACTGATTCCCTGTTCATTTTTCCTTTTAAAACAGTATTTAATATGATGTCCAGGTTGGCCACAATAAAAGCAAATTCTAGGTGGTTTATCTATATTTGCAATACCAGCATTATTATCCTGAGATCTAAAGTTGTTCTGGTTTATGAAATTATTATAATTTTTAGCATTATTATCTTGATTTCTGAAACCAGACTGACTTCTAAAGTTACTGACTCTTGGCTTATTGAAGTTGCCCTTATTTTGAAAATTCCCCTTTACAGACTTGTTATTCCAATCCCTATTATTGCTAGAATTATTCCAATTTTTATTGAAATTTGTTCCAGCCTTATTCAGCCAAGAAGAGTTCTTGTTCCTAGAGGTACCTATCACATTATAGGCTTCCTTAGGATTATGTTTAAACTCCAACTCTTTATTTTTAAGGGATGTATGAACTATTTCAGTGGTTAACTTCTGCCCCCCATATTCTAAAGCATTCCTCAAATCTTTAAACTTATCCCCCATAGCATTCAATAAACAAACAACTTTTTGTTCATCAGTAAGTTTTTCATCACAATTTAACAGGCTTTGTGTGATCTTAGAAAACCTACTCATGTTCTCTTCTACATCCTTAGATGGATCAAATTTAAAAGAGAAATATTGTTTCCAAAGAAAGCACTTATCAGGCAAGGACACAGTATCATAGAGTTCTTCCAACCTATCCCACAATTCTGATGTAGTTTTAGTCTTGCCTACTTGTCTAATGACATTATCAGATAAGTGTAAAAATAAAGTGCTCCATGTAGTTTCATCCATTTCAAGTTGTTTGTCCTGAGGGGTATCAAGGGGCCAAGATTTATCAATAGCCTTAGCACATTTCATTTGAAGTAGTAAAGCTCGCAATTTTTGGCTCCAGATGTTGAAATCCCCTTTGCCATTCCATATTTCAACATCTACCTTAACAGTAGCCATTGAAATAATGACCAAGATTTAGAAAATATTTCAAGTTATTGAGCTTTAGTAGTTCAAAGAACAAATAATTAGGTAGTAAACAATAATGCAGGTCACAATCACAAGTGAGACAAAATCACAATGTCAAGAACTTATATTCAAGAAAGTTTGCTAATATTCATAACACAGTTTTCAGCAAACAAAGTAATCAAGATGATCACAATTCAACAGTCTAATTACTCAATCAAGAAAATGTTCAAAGCAGTATACTGATAAAAACTGTCCTTCCAGTATATCCCTCAACCTATACTGGATATTCCCACACTCCCTCAGATTCCCGGATTCTCAATGAAATCCTGGACAAAGATAAGCTAGGGGTCCTAGTTATAGGCTTCAACGGAGAGATTTGGGAGAGAACGGAAAATTTGAAAGACAAATTTACAGTATAGGATTGCAGTAATTGAATATATCACCTGATTGCAGAATTATATTAAGCTATTGCAGCTTCCACTAAGAGTCAGAATCCCAGAAGTTCAGGGCCACAAAATACCAGAATCAAATGTTCACTAGTATCCACCACGAAGAATCAACCACCAAGAATCAAATGTAGGATATCTGTGTGACCAGAATATTTTATAGAAAAATATTCTGAGTCTCAAGATCCTCTGAAAATATAGACTCAGAAATAAGATCCAGATACACAAAATTTTTTCAGAAACCCTAATTTTGAAAATAGGTTTCAACGGAAAAAAAAATATCCACAAAATCAGAGTATCAAAAGATTTATACAAAAATCTTCAAGAATTTAAATCTGAAAATTTCTCTCAAAAAATATTTTCAGAAAAATACAAAAACGATTTACAGAAAAGGTTTAAACAACTCAAGAAAAGTATTTTCTTCAAAGTTTAACGCAAGATCCAGAAACCATAAATCGTTTTGTAAAAAAAATCTCAACAACTTCCAGAAAACCCTAAACGCAGAAAAGGAAAATTCTGGATCTATCAGTACTGAGTCAAATCCACCGGTTTTTCAAAGAACCCTAAGGCTCTGATACCATTGAAAGGATTTAAGACTCAGAATAAAAACCACAAAGATCAAGATCTAAATTTAACCACGAATAAACAATGAAACTTTATTTCAAAAACTGTAAAAATTACAGCAACATGTATCAAACTAGAAGAAACATATTAAAACTACCAGAAACTCTAGATTGTACAAAGAACCACAAAGAAACATTACAGAAAACTCTGCCAAACTCAAATAAACGTAAACTGATCAACACAAACCAGTTTCAAATCATAACCACTAAGATAATACAACTTTAATCTTTGTTTTTCTGGTAGAAAATGTAAAGAAATCACGAAGAACAGAAGAGGCGATGAAGAATCGCCTATCAGAGAGAGAATTAGGGTTTGTAGTGTGTGGATGTACCTAGAATGAATTCTGAACGACTCAGCTTCCTTATCATCATAGGTGGACGGCCAGGATTGATCAGAGCACATCCAAGGGTTGAGATATAGGCGGTGGAGTTAATGGATCATGACCCGGTTGAATAGTAATGGTCTGGCTGAAGGTAATGGTCCGAACTTGGGCTTCAAATAAAAAAGTGTAACATGGGCTGAATAATTGGGCTCAATACTAGTCCAGCTCCATAATTAGATCAATTGTCCAACAAATTTAATTTTAACAATATTGATGTGATCCAGACCACGGATACAAGCCCGCACAAAGATCCGTTGAAGATCAAAGGAGGACCGATGACTCGATTGCAAATAAAGAGGGCCAACGAAGCAATGGACAAGCTAGTTCAAGGAACAATGGCCAAAACAATGTTCGTGTCATCAAAAGAAGCAAGTTCCATGTTGGGACCGAGCCAAAACGACGAGTTGATCAACCTCATTCAAGCCGTCGAAGAAAATTGTGAAACTTCAATGTTACAGCCGTAACATATATTTACTCACGGCCGTAACCATCGCACTGCTTAAATTGATATTATAGGGAAAAAAAGGATTACGGCCGTAATGGCTAAGGTTCACGGCCGTAATGGAGTCACTGCCTAAAACTGGAATTTGGACGATTTTGGACTTACGGCTGTAAGTCATATTGTCACGGCCGTAAGAGTGAATCAGAAACAAGGTTACGGCCGTAAGGAAATTAGTCACATCCGTAAAATCGTATACGCGTTAATTTTAGGGTTTTATTTATTTCCTTATTTTTAGGTAGTTGTTTCCTTGTTTAATTAGAACTCTTAAACCTAGTTTTGACCCTATTTATAGGGATGTAATTTTCATTATTCAAGACACAACTTTGATATTATTATTGAGAGGCAATTTGCTTTCATACTTTATTCTTTATTGAATAAAATCCAAACTTGCGAGTTTAATTCTTGTTTGTTCAAATCTTGGGTGAGATTTACTTTTATTGTGATCAAGAGGTCAGCATATCTATTGATTGTATTGGTTGCTTGGTTCAATTAATTTGAATCAATCTCTAAATCGTGGTTCTTTGGCGTTCTTGGGTCGATTCCAATAATTTGTGGGTTGCGTAGCTACAATTGCTACGTGGTTTGCATCAAATATCCATAAATCTTTTGATTCAACAGCTTCTAATATGAGGGTAGGCTTGTGTCGATGCCCTTTGTGTGTGCAATGCCACGCAGTTGGACAAATTTTCCACTCGCAATGCATACAATCTATGGACTCAAGCATACCAGGAAACCCCCTATCCTCTCCTTCTTGAAGCAAACGAGCAATATCTTGTTCGTTCGGTGAGCGCATATAGTTTAATTATTGTCTTACAGAAATGCTTCATACTCTTGATGGCAGGGCTCTCTCCAATCTGAGCGAGTATACGAATTGCATCAGTCATTTTTTGTAACGAAGAGCAGCCTGAACGACCTGTGCAATCTTTCTTTTGGACGAAAAAATTGTCTCCAGCTTCAATATCCTTTAAAAATGCAAAGGAACAACTCTTTTCGCCTCTGGTATCGTCTGCGAAAATAATCATCTGGATAAGTGCAATTATCAGCAAAATAATGTCCATATTTTTTGGAGGCTTTTCTCTCGATTACATTCAAAATATTGTCGCTCAGCTGTGACAAAATTGATAACACAGGTGGAATTAAAAACATAGTCCTCTGAACTCTCTTTCGATGGTGTCAGGAAAGTGCATGTTGATCTTCATCAGATGAGGTTGATGAAGTGGATGATGTAGAACTGTATTCAATCACATATTCTGATGAAGCCATAATTCCTGGAAAGTTGGTGATGAATCAGATTATTAATAAGTACACTATAAGAAATATTGGGTCGCCTAAATTACCATGTAATTCAAAATTTTCAATAAGAACAATGCAGCCACTAAACGTTGTATATATATGATAAGAACGATCAGAATTAGGCATAATAGAGGAAAGCTCACCAAACGAATAACAAATAATAAAAATTTATTAGGCCCCCAAATAAGAACTAAACAAACATAGAAGGAACAAGAGGGAAGAATCTACTGGAGTTCTTCAATGAATCAATTTTCTGTCCAAACTTCACAATCTTCGTCTTCTAGCTCCCAGCAGATCGCAGCTGAAGGGAAATAATTTTTGGTTTTCGAATTGGAGTTGGGTCTGTGAATTTTGGGAAAATCGTTCCTTCTCTCTCTATTTCGTTTGTCCTCTCAAAATGGGAAGTTTTATCGGGCTTTATTGTAATGGGGTTCGAGTTAATGGGCTTTGTTGTGACCTTGTTTTGGGGGAAAATTACATAAAATCTTGTATTTCAAATATGCAATTCAAAAATTATGTGAATGAAATCTTTTTTTTAAAATTCAGGTGTTAATTCATTTAGTTAGGAGTTTAATAATTAAAAATAAATATAATGATATATATAAGATAAACATAATTATCTACAATACATCATATTAAAACTAATAGAATATTAAATCAAAATTTCAAATTTTAACGTCACAACCTACCACCACCCCCACCCCGTCCGCCCTCCCGCCACCCCCCACCCACCCCAAACCAAAAATAATTTTTATTTTTTTCCTTTCGATGTTTTCCTATCATTCCCCATCTCACCCCATCCCAACCCCAACCCCACTCGACCCTACTCCGCCTCATTAAAAAGTGACAAATTGATATCATCCTAACCACATCCCCGGCCCCACCCTGCCCACCCCAAAAATAAGTTTATTTTTATTTTCTCTCGATATTTTCTTACACTTCCCTATCCCACTCCACTTCACCCCACCACAACCCAACCCTACTCGACCCTACCCCACCGCAAAGTGACAAATTGATCTCACTCTCACCACATCCCAGACCCCACCCACCCATACCATCTCACCACCCACATCCTACCCCACCCTAAAAATAAGTTTCTTTTTATTTTTTTCCCAATGTTTTCCTACACTTTCCCATCCCACCCCAACCCAACCCAACTCCACTCGACCCTACCCTACCCTACCTCATCGCAAAGTGACAAATGATCTTATCCCAGTCACAGACCACCACCCCACCCCACCCCACACCAAAAATAATTTTTATTTTTTTCCTTTCGATATTTTCCTATCATTCCCCATCCCACCCGCGCCACCCTACCACACCTCATCTTAAAGTGACAAATTGATCTCACCCTAACCACATCCTCCGACCCCATCACCCACCCCGCCTCACCACCCATATCCTACTCCACCCCAAAAATAAGTTTATTTTTAGTTTCTCTCGATATTTTCCTACACTTCCTCCACCCACCCCACCTCATCCCACCCCAACCCAACCTAACCCCTCTTGACCCTGTCCTACCCCATCTCGTCTTAAAGTGACAAATTGATCTCACCCTAGCCACATCCCCCGACCCCACCCACCAACCCCACCTCACCACCCATATCCTACCCCACCCCAAAAATAAGTTTATTTTTATATTATCCCGATATTTTCCTACACTTCCCCATCCCACCCCAACCCCACTCCATTAGACTCTACCCCACCTCATCGCAAAGTGACAAATTGATCTAATCCCAGCCACAAACCACGACACACCCTGCTCGCCTCGCCACCCACCCTACCCCACCTCACCGCAAAAACGATTTTTTTCCTTCTACTTTTCCACCTACCACCCAGCCGGACACCACCCTACCGATCCCACCACACCCCAAAAATGATTTTTTTCCTTCTATTTTTTCATGCCCCCACCAACCCCACCCCAACACCACCCTGCCAACCCCACCCCACAAAATGAGTTTTTTTTATCTCTCCATGTTTTCCCACCCTATCCTGCCAGCCACCCCACCCAACCAAAAATGATTTTTTTCTTATAATTTTCCACACCCAACCTGCCCCTACCAGCTACCCACCCAAGCAATCGACCCCACCCCACCCAAAAATGATTTTTTTCTTCCACTTTTTCACAACCCAACAAGACCCTACCCTTGCACCCACCCCACCATACCCACCCATCTCATTCCTACCCACCCCCCCAAATGATTTTTTCTTCAATTTTTCACACCGCCACCCACCTCGCTCCAGACCCTACCCCGCCACCCACCCAACTAACTGACCCCACCCAAAAATAATTTTTTTCCTACTTTTTCACACTCCATCCCGACCCTACACCCGTCTCCCAACTACCCCACCACTACCCACCCCACCCAAAAATGATTATTCTTTTCCACACCCCGTCTCGACCCTATACCCGTCACCCACCAACCCCACCCCTACCCAAAAATGATTTTTCTTCTTCTAATTTTCCACACCCCGTCCCTACCCCGCCGCCCACCCAACAAACCGACCCTACCCAAAAATTATTTTTTTCTTATACTTTTCCTCGTCCAATGATCACAAAAAGTTATAGATAGTCACAACTTTTAATATAATTGGTCACAATCATTTATAGTTGGTCACATATTATTTATTTATTGTTCACAACTTACTCGTTTTTTTCATGATTAGTTAATATTTTTTGTCATAATTACCTAATAATTGGTCACATTCCCTACTCGTCATAAGTCACATTTAGTTGACATTTTGGTTACACTTACCTATTAATTCGATCACCCCCACCCCACCCCACCCTATCCCACCCCCACATGCAAAGTCAAAACATGTCACACAATTGGTCACACAATGTCACATTACAAATTTAGTTGAAAAACCTCACCCACCTACCCACAAATTCCTAAAGTCACAGTTGATCACACAAGGTCATAGTTTGATCACACAAGGTCATAGTTTGGTCACACGAGGTCACAGTTAGATCACAATTGGTTTAGTTGCAAAATTCGGTCACACAAAGTCACAATTCGATCACATAAAGTCACAGTTGGTCACACGAAGGCACGGTTCGATCACACAAGGTCATAGTTTGGTAACACATGTGACCGAACTATGACATCGTGTGATTGAACTATGACCTTGTATGACCGAATTGAGACTTTTTTTGATCGAACTGTGACCTTGTATGTTCAAATCGTGACTTTGTGTGATAAAGTACGGGATATGACCAATTATTAGGTAAATGTGACCAAACTATTTGCTAATTGTGACTTGTGAGAAATGGGAGGTGTGACCAAGAAAACTAAGAATACGGAATGTGACCAAATATTAGGTAATTGTAACAAAAATGTTAACTAATTGTGATTGAGGAAACGTGTAAATTATGACCAATAAATAAATAATGCGTACCAATTATATGATAAATTTGATCAATTATAGGTAAATGTGATCAAAATATTGACTAATTGTGAGTTTGTGCGATTTATGATAAGTGCGAATGTGATCAAGAAAACAAGTAAGTTTAATCGATCAATTATTGATGACTATGACCAATTATTAGGTAACTATGACCAATAAATAAATAATATGTAATCAATTATGGATCATTGTGACTAATTATATAGAATGTGACCAACTGTGACTTCGTGTGACCATTGGACGAGGACGTGATGTGACCTACAATTGTGTCAAATATAACTATGTGTGACCGAACTGTGACTTTGTAAGAACGAAGCGTGACTTTATGTGATCGACCTGTGACCTCGTGTGATCTAACCATGACCTCGTTTGACCTAACTATGACCTCGTTTGATCAAACTGCGACTTTGTGTGACCGAACTTTGACCTTGTGTGACCAACTGTGACTTTGGAGGGGTGGGGTTTTACAACTAAATTTGTAATTGTGACTCTGTGTAACCTTGTATGCCTTAACTGCGATCTCGTGTCAACTTACGTGACTGATTGTGATTTTGGGGGTGGGGATAGTGGGGTAGAGGTCGGGTGGGGCTAGAAAAAGTAGAAGAAATTATTTTTTGTGGTGAGGTATGGTCGGGGTGAGGAAAAGTAGAAGAAAAAATAATTTTTTGGAGTGGGGTGGGTGGGTGGGTGGTGGGTAGGGTGGGGTCGAGGTCGAGGTCGGGTTAGGGGTTGGAAAAAGTAGAAGAAAAAAATTATTTTTTGGGTGGGTCAGCGCGTGGGTGGGGTGGGGTAGGGTGGGGTGAGATGAGTTGGTTGGTGTGAAGTGTGAAAAAATAGAAGAAAAATAATTTTTTGATGGGGTATGGTGGGTGGCGGGGTGCGGTGCGGTGGAATGGGGTGGGGCGGTTGGGGGAAGTGTGAAAAAATAGAAGAAAAATCATTTTTGGGTGGGGTGGGGTGTAAAAAATAGAAGAAAAATCATTTTTGGATGGGGGTAGGGTGCGGTGGGACAGGATGGGGCGATTGAGGTGAAGTGTGAAAAAAATAGAAGAAAAATCATTTTTGGGTGGGGTGGGTTGTGGTGGGGTTGCTAGGGTGGGGGTGGGTGGGGCGATTGAGGTGAAGTGTTAAAATTGTGAAAGCATATTTAGCTTGTGTTTGACCCCCATTTTTTGAAAAAAATTGTGATTATGAATATTCTCTCCGTACCATAAAGATAGACTTGTATACTATTAATAAAGAATTGAATTTATTTGGTTGATTTATTTATATTTTTTAAGTAAGATGTAGGGTTAAAAATTGGAGAGAGAAAATATATATTTAAAAAAATTGTATGAGAAATTGTTTAAATTAAGGCTATGTTTGATATCCACAAATTTTTCATTCAAAAAAAAAAAAAAATATTTTCCATTTTCCTTCATTTCACATGTTCTATTGGACATATTTGACAAGGAAATTTTTTTCCCACTACTCCTTCCACACACCATTTTTCCAGGTAAATGAAGAAATTTTTTGCTTAGTGAGAAAATGTTTGGAAGGTTATATGGAAAATTATGATTGATCAATTTTGTTATTGTTAATTGATTTATTTTTTTTAAAAAAAATAACATTATTATTATCAAGTACAAATGTGTTGAAAAAGTAAAAAATATATATTAAAATAGCAAAAGTTTACTTTATTTTCCATGAAAAATAATATCAATCAAACAACAAAACTTAAAAAACTTCCCATTTTTTCATCTAGAAAATTAAAATAATCAAACACTTTCAATTGATTTTCCACGAAAATATTTTTCAAGTAAAATCAATTTCTTTTCACCCATTTTTCACTCCGCAATCAAAGACACATTTATTAATTTATATTTTTTCTTGTCTTTTGCCATTTAAATTGTTTAGCCGAACACAACCTTAAAAAAATGGAGGTCAAATAGGGGCTTAGTATTCACGTCAAAAAACTCCACTCATTTTGGCCTTTTGAAAATCCAGGGAAAATTGCCTCAAATCATCTCTTTAACTCTGCCGAGGAGTGACAATGGGTCGAAGACTCGAAGCCAGCCGACTCAATCCTTAACACCTGACCTCGACTCATGTCCTCAAATAATGCTCAACTCAACCCGACACAAGTTGACCCATGAGTCACCTTGTTTTTTAATTATTAATAATAAAAAATCTAGTAAAAAAAATGAGCCAGCTCTATGGCTCAAGACAATCCAACCCATTAAAAAAATTCGAGCTCAAATCAGTACAAGTTCGAGAGGCCAACAAGCTGAGCCAATATCCAATGAGTCAACGAGCGGTTCAAAAAAAAATTTGCCGAGCGGTTCGACAAATTTTTCCGCCCCTAACTTTTCCTATATGAACAAGTCTAGAGAGTCGTGGAGACAACGTTATCTCAACAACTATTATTTATTTCATTTTTCTTATCTCCTATTTGTTTAAAATTAAATTTTTAGTATATTTTAATAAAAATTAATTAAAATGTGTGATTAAAAAATTATAAATCTCATGAAATATCTGATTGAAATTGATTTTTATCTTCGACTTAGATTAAAATCAATCATATGTAAAACTTGGCATGATAGAGGACTTCCTAAGAAATTTTCCGTTAAAAACAAAATTAGGTGGAGAAGGACAGAAAGAAGAGAGAATGTGTCACGTGAGTAAGGCCATTGTTTCACGTGGATATGGGCATGCAATGCTTGCCCACCAGACAGAAGTTTGGTCCCACTTGAAAGCCACTCGTGCATGCGTGACACCTTTGTCTCTGTGCTGTATGACACGCGCTTCGGTACAATCATTGGATACAATCATTCCATGATGTATCAAGTGGACCGTTTCAATTCCACGCGCTAAGAAGGGAAGGTATGCGCACGTAAATATATTGTACGGCGGCTTTGGCATATTTGCTGTTTCATACACATTTTCTGAAAATCAGTTTTCAACAATATATTTTATCTCACAAACTTCATATTTTATTTTTATAAACAAAAAACTTTTATACTCTAGCATTTATTTGTTAACAATGTTTGGTTTATAAAATGATTTATTTATAATTTTGAGGTAAAAAGTAGTGATCGATCATGTGAGTCGTGAAACCTGAAGTGAATTATAAATTAAGAGTCCCCTTATAGCCGAAATGAGAAAAATTTCCTATAGGGTGGAGCCAGAGTAAATTTTCTCGCCGTCTAATTAACATAGAATTTTTTATAAAATTTCTCATTTATTTCAAATTTAATTGAATTAATTCTCACAAGAAATATTAACCATATTAATCACTAACATATATAAAGAAAAAATATGGAAGATCGACAGAGTCAAAATCATATAAGCCAACAAAACCACAATCATTTTCAATTATACAATAATGAGCAAGGACAAACCATTACTTACCTAAGAATGAAAGACAAAGTCACGCAACAGCATGAATAAATGAAGTGTCGGTCTCCATAATAAATAAATGTACCCAAAGTTCAAAATCTAATTTGAATAATAAGTCAAAATATAAAAAAGAAAGAAACCTAAGGAGGAGCAAGAAGACTATGGTAATAGAGAGTTTGTTGCATTAATTCTTGTTGTTGCTTCAACCTCTGTTATTGCATTTTCTTACGAATATGAAGACAATTAGGAATTTCGGAAAGAAAATAAATTAAAAGGGGAAATACCCTCGAAGGATAGGAGAAAAAGCAGAGACTGCAAAGTAATTTGGTTTGGGCGTTTGATTGAGACATTGAGTATTTAGGTTGTTAGTGTTTATATATATATATATATATGAAATTTGCTCCCTTCAATTTGGCACCCAAGGCAGCTGCCTCGTGACAGGACCGGCTCTGAGTAGTAGTTGAAAAATGGAAAGAGAAAAATATGTTTAATTAAAAAGTTGTTTGAAAAATTGTGTAATTTATAAACAATTTATTATGTTTACCAAACGGATGCTTATAAACAACACATTTTTAAAAATCACTTTTTAATTACACACATTTCTCAAAATTACTTTTCAACCGTATATTTTAACATTATTTGTTTATAAATAAAAAAATTGAGCTACTTTTGTTTATAAACGATCATATGAAAACATTTCATTAGACAATTTTTTGAAAAGTCAACAATTTTAGATGGTAAAAAATTCTCTCCCAATTTTACTTTTCAAAATAAAAATAAAAATGAACCAACAAAGTATTTACACTTTCCTATTCATAAAAATTATTTATAAACGACCATTTATTAACGAATGATCTAACAGAGGCTTATAAATGATTTTTTTAGTACTTTAGCCTTTGTTTGGCGAACCCAAAAAAAATATGTTTTTAAATACCACAATTTCCCAATTAACCAAACATATTTTCTCTTCCCGCTTTTCAACCACGCGTCTTACCTCAAAAACATAAAAAAAAAACATATTTTTAAAGACAATTTTTTAACAAACAGATGCCTAAAAGTAAAATGTGTGATTAAAAAGTGGTTTGAAAAAATACGAGGTTAAAATATGTTATGAAAAATTATGCAATTTATAAATGGGTTTATAAATCCTTTACTGACATAGTATTTTTATAAATAAATAAATTTTTACATAAACACTTCATTTTTTCAAATTATTTTCTAATCACATGTTTTACCTCGAAATTTAGGGATGACAATAGGGCGGAATCAAAGCTAGAATGTTATACCCTTTCCCACCCTCGGAGATTTACCATCTTGTCTCGCTTAAACGGGAATAGGGCAGGATGCCCAAAATTCACGTTTCATCCATCTTTACACACACACACACAATAATTTTTGGACCAACGAATTAGAAAGTTTGAAACATGATTTTGAATTTTGGCCCAAATCCCTCTCCATCTTTGTCCTATTCCTATTTGTTGGGATTTCATGCCCTGTTCATGTCGGGTCGGGTCGGGTTCACGTCGGGTTTGAGAATTCCCCACCCAAGTGTTATCCGTACGAAATCATCAAATTATTTGTTTATAAACAAATAACTTTTATCAAACGGTGGCTTAATTAAGCATCCATTTGGCTATAGATTTTTATTTATAAATAATGAATTTGAGTTTTTTAGGTAAAATATATAGTTAAAATGATTTCAAAAAATATATATATAATTTGAGAATATGTGATGTTAACAAGTGTTTATAACCTTTCTTACGAACAAGTTCACCAAACACTTACTAAGCTTCTGTTCTTTATCGTAATCATTATAATTTATAATTCAATTTATAAAAAACACAATTTCTCAAAATCATTTTTTAACCACATATATTTTCTCTATCTATTTTTTAACCACACATTTTACCTAATAACATATTAAATTGTTTGGTAAACAAAATAAACTAGTTTATAAATCAGTTTATAAAATACACAGTTTTCCAACCTACTTTTTAACTGGACAAATTTTCCCACTCCAATTTTTAATCACTATTTTTCACTTCAAAATTATAAATAAATCAGTTTATAAACCACATAGTGCTACCAAACAGAGTCTATCAATTTATAAATGTTACAGTATTACCAAATAGAGAAAAAAAATATTATATGGATTAAAATATGAGTAGATTTAATTCAAAATTAATAACTATTTTGAAAATTTACTCTATGAAATTCAAAATTTTTAATCGTAGTAGTAAACACGTGTGTTGCACATCTTATTTTTAGGAAGAAGGATATTTTTAGGGTTTTTAAGTTCTAATACTATTTTTTAAACTGGTTGATATAATTAATATTGTTAAATGAAAAACTAAGATTGTTAAAAATATATATGTGAATGCAACTTTTTATGAAATTGTGTATATATTGTGAAATCATTGAATAAACTGAAATGTAATATTTTAGTTGCAATCCCATTTTTTTTTTTTCATATTTTTATTTTATGCTTTTACCGAGACTTTTATTGTTTGCATTGATATTCCGCTAGGAAAAGCTAGAGAGATACATGTTCATGAAGATATATTCCAATTGTAAGCATTGTTTGTGAAAGTCTTGATAATGATAATTGGACAGCATGTACGCATTGTAAATTGTTCCTTTGTAATTTTAAAGAATATCCTTTCACCGTCTAATGGATTTAATGAGATGCGCGAAAGAAAAAATTATTTTTTTGAATAATGCTATATGTCTCAAGGTTGAGATAATTCTCAATCCAGTTGGCACTCTTCCATTAGAAATTGAAGAGGTGTCTTGTGCATATGCACACGGGCACCTCCCAATTCTCCAATGAATGTGTGTCATTGAGTTGAGATTGATCTTAACCTTGAGATAAATAGCATTACTCTTATTTTTTAGTATGTTGTCGAATTATTATTGTTGTATGGATACTATGTCTCTTAAAATCACGAAAAATCATTCTTGTTTCGTTGCAAATATGGTTAGATTAGAATCATTAAGAGTAACACTGGACAATTACTTTTCAAGATTAACTTACATGGTGAGAAATCATTTGGAATTAATGTACTTAGGAACTCATCTTGGTAAAATTGATTTATATCATCTATGGCTTCGTCAAGACTCACAAATTTTTCACTCCCAATAAAACAACTCAATTAATTTGTTATTGAGATAAACAAAGTACTCATTTTTATTCAAATCATTCCAAGTTGTGTCACAAAATTGGAAGAAATTGCATATAATAATATGAAAATTATAGATTGTATATTGTATATTGTTAGATAATAAATTATGTTGTTAATTAATGAGGATTGTATTGTCTAAAGGTTTATTATATTGATTATGATTGTTGTTTCTTAATTGAATATGGAAGTCAACGAGACATTACATGTAAAATGTCATGTGAATATTAATTCAGAAATCAATATACATTAATGTAATGTAATATAATTGTAATGATAATTATATTGTATTGTACGTAGATGTGAATTAAAATCCATAAATAAAATAAAATAACGTAACTTATGAAAATAAAATCACAGATTAATAGAATTGTATCATTTTAGTTCGAAGACAATGTAATTATTACATTCATAATATATACATCGTAAATTATGGAATTTGAGTAGACAATTCAATTTTAGAAATTTTGGATGTAATAATTTATGTATTATATTAGTATTTTATAGTCATATTAATATTTATTAAATGAAGAAATAAATATTATAACTCAATTTTTCTTAATATTCTAAAATAAAAACAACAATAGATCATCACAACTTGAAAGATTGCTAAGAAGAGCACTCAAATAATTAAAGAATTAAATATTATATATATATAAAAAATTGCAGATTAATGAAATTGTAACATTTTTATTGAAGTCCATGTGATTATTACATTCATAATACATACTATATAAACAATGAAACTTGAGTAGACAATTCAATTTTTAAAATTTTGGATATAATATTAAGTGTTATTATGTTAATATATTACAATTATAATAATATTCTTTAAATTACGAAGTAAAAAAAAAAAACAGCATAATCTTATTTCTTTCTTAATACAAAATAAATAAAAATGTTTAAAATAATAAATGAATTTATATTATAACATTGTAAGTTGTTTGATAATATCATAATATAATGAATTATTTAATTTTATTAAATAAGGAGATAAGGGTGTATTGATTATATATCTAAATATGTAAGAGTAAAATATGCATTCAAAGTTTCTCGTCAATATTTCATTATCATGTATTGTAGATGTAAATTGTCGATGTAGATATAATTACTCAATTATTATCAAAACCTACCGATAATTAGTTTCTCTTATAACTTATATGGCAAAATCTCTAAAAAAAAATTTGAAGAAAAATAATAGAGGTTTTTTTTTTTTTTTTTTTATCGTTTCGTTTGTTTGGTAAATTTGTTTAAAAATATATTATAAACACAACACTTTTCAAGTCACTTTTTATTCACTTTTAAAACCACTTTTCAACTATACATTTTACCTCAAAAAATTCAAATTTCTTATAAACTATTATTTATTGTTTTTTAGATGTAGATCAAAAGGTTTGATTTAGAAGTCTAATCAACAAGATCAACTAAACTCTGGTACACATTACGCGTACTGCCCGTTTCTACCCGTCAATACATGTGGGGGCCCACCACTGTGTGTGAACGGGTTGTACCCGTTACGAATACTAGAGCAAATTCGTCAGCAAGATATATGAAGAATGTTTTGGATGTCGATTCAAGTTGCTTACGTGTTGTAAAAAGATATCGCATGATATTTCTAATCCACATTTAGTTGAATTTTAACAATAGTAGCTAAATTTGGTCTTGAACGGTCACTCTAGATGGGGAAATCGAGTGTTGAATCCTAATCAATTCATACCGTTTATAAACCGATCTGGACGAGTTTGTGAAGAAACCCAAAACGGATCAATCAAACTAGCTAATACAAAATTTTCGATGCAACATTTAATGAGACATACTGGATAATGATTTGTAGGCACCGTGCTTGTTTTTCTTTTGAATTTTTTTAAAGTTAGAAAGTAGCACATGAATGATGAATCTTCGTTCTATTTGAACTATTTTGGGATATGAGTGCTTTATAGTATTTGGCCAGACCTGTTTAGAGGTCAGTGAGGCCTCTATTTACACAAGCCTAATTTTTTTAGGGGCCCATATATATATACATTTTTAAAAGAGGAAATTACAACCCGCCCTGTTTTTAAAGATTCAAAATAAAAAATCAAGTTTAATACTTATTTATACATAGATCAGGTTGTAAATAATTTTTAAATAATTATTAAATATAATTAAAATCACCTAAACTAACCCCAGCTACCTTGTCCCCACCCTCCATTTACGCCCTAACACAATTCAATCAACATATACGTCTGATCCCAAAAGAGAAACGCATAGCTCCACACACACAACACATCTCAGAAGCAGCTTTTTGTCGCTGTACATGGTGAAGATGATCAACCACCTTCCTCAGTGCATACGTTGAAGAAGAGAAAGAAGAAACCCATGGGAAAATCGCTCTCCTCGTCCCCCTTAAAATGCAAATTTCACCGCTCACATCTCGTTGCTGCACAAGCCGGAGAAGAGGAAGGAGAACTCTTTTCTCAATTGCGGATTTCACTTTTCTCACAGCAAGAAGACTCGTATCTTTTATAAAAAAACAACCATTCCCTTCTACTTCTAATCTCAGTTCATAGATCTGGGCCCTGCAAGGCTGTATATGATGATTGTTTCTAAGCTCTAGTCAACCCCCTTCTGGTTCTTGTACCAACTTAGCAATGTCGGAGATGTGGCGTTGGAAGAGGAGCTAGATGGTGATGTGATGTTTGGGATTGGCTCAGGTTATATGTTCAGGTCACACATTGAGTTCGTCAAATCAAACGTTCAATTCCTCAAGTCAAATGTTCAATTTTTCTCAGGTCACATTCACGTTCACTTCTCTGGCCACATTTTTATTTTCTCAAGTCACACATGTTCATTTCTTCACTATTCATTTTCTCAGGTCACACACGTCTAATTTCACAAGTCCCACAAACAATTCTTCAGGTCACAAGTTCGTTCACATGTTTATTTTCTCATGCCAAACATTTTTTCAAGTCATACACGTTAAATTTTTTCACCTGTTCACTTTCTCATATCACATATTCATTTCTTCACCTGTTCCTCAGGCCACAAATTTCGTAGGTCACACGTAATAAATCGTGGTGGTGGCCGTGGGTGTTTGTCAGAGCTAACGAGTGTGGTGGCTGTAGCAGATTAGAGATTAGTGCATTTGTGAAGAAGCTGTAAAGATGGAAATTTTTTTGAAATGGAAGATTGTAACTGATTCCTTGATTTAAGGAAGAGATATATTTGATTAATTATTGGGATTTAATATATATATATCAATTATCATCTGACTTTTGAATATTTGAAACTCTATATATATATCAATTATCATCTGACTTTTGAATATTTGAAACTACTTTCTTAGAAATGAAATAGTATATTGTAATGGCCTGATTTGTGTATTTTTCCCTTTTTAAAAAAATCAGCCCTGGTCTAATGGTGAATGCCCAATAGCTAAATAACTCAATAAGGCAATATCAAATCCAAAAAAAATGAATTTCTATTGTTATTTTCAATCTTTTTTCAAAAAAAAAAATCGGGGATGCTGTCCCCGAACCCTCGTAAAGCCCGAGGTCCATATCATCAAGAACAAACTATTTGTTTCAGGCCTACAAAATCATAGGTACGGCACTAAGTATAATTTTAAGTTCAATTGATAAATTTGGCCCTTATAAAAGATCAAAAAACAAGATATATCCAATTGATCAATACTAAAGACTTATATTGATGACGTGTTCTTACTTGCCTTACTCAAAGAACATTTGATGATTCTAAATTGATTATTCTATTACTCAATCAAATTAAAATAGGTACGTACAATTTATCAAACGTGGAACCTAAATATATATTAATATTAAATTATACTCTCTTTCTCTTCCATATGGGGGGCAATTCGAGGGGGCACCATATATAATTTCCCATGTAATAGCCACAATATCTTTGTCGTAGCCAAGAGAAATATGATTGGCACAAATGCTCTATGTTTGCTCCCAATTATAATGACTGGGATAAAACCTAACCCCCATATACCTGCACGTGTGACTCCTTGTTGTACTCATCTTTTCACTTCTAGAAGGAATATGGAGCATTTTTAGTACTCACGAGCAACAAGGAACTCTATCCGACTACCTTTTGTATTAGGGGATCCAATTAATTATTTTTGGCACCTATCGTAAGGGATAGTACGTTACTAAGAATATCGAGTCTCGAAACTACTAAAATATTAAATTTTTTCCTTGGTATATTGGAATTAGAATGTTATTTCATATTTGGAAACACAATTGATGAAGACAATGAAGTCATTGTCATATTTTAAATAAACTATAGTGTATGTAATAAATATATATAAAATTTGGCACTGTTCGACGATTGTTTAAATTGGAGATGGAAAATTTATTTGAATTTTCTAGGTAAAATATGTTATTAAAAATTAGATAGAGAAAATATGTGTGATTAAAAAATGAATTTTTGTTGAAAGTGTCCAATAGTAGTCGGTCCAACCCCAAACCCACCTACCTCATTCTTATTTATTCATTTTCTTTTCCTTCTTTTTTCTTAATTTTTTTTAACGTCGATAAAAAAAATTTGTTAATTTTATATTATATGATTTAATGAAATCTTCAAAATGAGTACCATAATGAAATATAAATTTTATTATTTTAAAAATAAGTATTTATCATATTCTTAGGTTTAATTAGAGACTAGTATCTCTCCCGTGCGATGCACGGAAGTTGCTATTCAACAATATCGATTTCGATAAGTATCTGTAAAATTTTAAAGCTTATACATAATTTGTTCCTGTAAATAAAATGCATAAAAAATAATATTATATTAAAACCACTTCAAATTATAATAGATTATTTGAATAATAAAAGTCAATTTACCTTTTTAAATAATAAATGATTATTAATTTTTCCATAATAAAATGAAGTTATTCGTAAAAAAATTGATATTGTGTTTATCGAAAATAATAGATATTTGCACACGATTTGGAGTTGCTTCGTTTTTAAAAAATAATTGATGTTAAACGATTATTAATTAACAACAATAAATGTAAACATCTTTTTAATAAAAAAATTTGGAGCAAAAACATGTCATTCATAATATCATTGAAAATTACTTAATTATTATTACTTTTAATTATTATTTTTTATTATTTTTTGAACATATATACAAAAAGATCCAAAACTCAACCCAACACACCTATAAACTCGAACTCAAGTGTTTTATTTGGTAAGAGGTGTCTCGGACTAACATACATTGGCCTTATTTTCAATCATTAATTATCATTCATTTTTTGAAGGAAATTCAAAATTTAGCCTATGTTCGGAAAGTTTTGTTTATAATAAACACAATTTTTAATACCAATTTTTAACCACTTATTTTTTCTCTCTCCAATTTTTAATCACACATCTTACCTAGAAAACACAAATAACACCAATCATTATTATTTATAACAGGTGCCGAACAGGGCCTGTAGTTAAACAGACCATTGTTAAGTATTAAAATTAATCATCCTTAATAATTTCAATTTCATTTCTCATTGTACTAAACACGTCGTCAAATGCAGTCAACGCATCATTCATAACAGTAATGTAATTAACTATTTTGTATGAGATTTACAAAATATATTATGTTATTTTCTTAAAATCTTAAAACATACATTTTAATTTAATAAGTTAAGAACGTATTAGAAAATGTAGAAAAAAACATCATTTGACTCTTTCAACGTTATAAAGATAGATATAAATTCCAATGTATTATATGCTAATTAATAGATTTTTAGCTAAAATCTTTGTTAATTTTACGTTGGAATCAAAATTGTAATTTAAAAAATTGTCAAGAATGTAAACATAATTTCTTCCGGAGTGTTTTTCTTTATACTCCCTCTGTCCTACAAAGATAGGCTTGTTTTCCTTTTTTATTTGTCATACAAAGATATGGCACTTCCCTTTTTCGGAGTATATTAATATCTTCATTTTCTAATATGCCCATATTTAATATGCATTGTTATCAACAAATATGAACAACTCATTATTTATGTAGGGGTATATATATTAGGTAGAATGTAGGTAAAATTATAGTTCTAATATATATTAATTATATTTTCTTAATCCGTGTGAAAATAGAAGTAAGCACATCTTTGCATTAACACTTGTCAACTATTCTTGTTTGCATTCACACCTGCAAACCAACTTCATTTATTTGACATTCACACTTACCAACTATTCTCCGTTTATATATAGTAAGTATGGATATAGATAATATAGATTCATACATTCATTGTGACAATAATTGATATGTTAACTTTAAGAGTAATTCTACACAAACATTTTTTTCTAACATTTTTGGGTGACATGCCGAGGTGTCACCTCGGCATTGGTTGATGCCGAGGTGGGTCACATGGCCCACCTCAGCATTAATGTCCACTTAGATCGGACATGTCACTTAAACATGTCAAAAAAAATGTCCACTTAGAATTTTGGTAACTTTAATATGTTTACATATCATTTAACATTTTTTTTTTTGCCTATGTGACTAGCTAAATTTAACACATTCAATGCAGATCCTCTTAATAGTGATTTTTAAAAGAATGTATATTAAAAAGTAGGAGTTTATGCTTAAAATTATTTTATGAAATAATATGTGATTGAAAATGAATTTTAAAAATAATCTTAACCTTAAACTATAATAATAATAATAATAATAATAATAATAATAATAATAATAATAATAATAATACGATAGTTGGCCCATGTTTTCCCGCCTAAACTTTTGTCCTTTTTTTTTTGCCTTCCCTACGGTCAAATTGTGGCATTTATTTGTCTGACTTAAGATCATTAAGTATCAACTTAACCAACACCATTGAATTGACACATTCCCCACTACACGAGGATCGGTGCATTGGTACTGACAAATTGTTTAATCAATCCTATAATGTATTGATTCATTAGTTGGATAATTTTTATATGGATTTCAAGGACAAATTATGTAACATTCAAGAATGAAAAAAAAAAACATTTTCGTTTGAGAAATAAAAATTTTATTTTATTTTTTATAATTATTATATTTTGACATTACTAAAAATATCTATAAAAATATTCTTTGTAACGTTGAATAACATTAACTCAAGAAATAAAAAACATTGGTATTTTCAATAAATAAATTTAATACACATGCAATTATTTTTCATGTATTGATTGATGTTCTGCACAATCAATTATTTTAAAATTCGTTTTTAACTATATTTTACCAATGAAGTATTCTATACATGATATAAAAAAAATCTATTTTTTAACCATAGATTCTCCTATAATATACATTTATTTACCACTTTTTTTAATTGTATTGTATGCAATGATCATGAATCGTAATGATTTAAAAATCATGAACATTAAATATTATTTTTAAAGAAGTGTTTTCTAATTTACATTGAATTTTGCTATTGAATACTTTTTTGTTTCTTCATATTCTTTCCCATAAAATATGAATTTAATTGTTTTCGTTATGTATTTCTCACATTTTTATTAATTATTGAATATACTTAGTTAGTTATTCATTAATTAATAATTATAATTTTTTTGTTCCGTATAATGCACAAGTGCGAATACTAATATATCTTAGACAAGGGCAGTAAATATATGAAGAATATTTTTATTTAAATTAATGAGATTGATGAAACCGTAGGAAAAGTTATCACTCTGATCTGTCATGCTTCCTTTTATGATTTTCTACTTGAAATGAGGCGACGGATTACCCTGTGAAAAATCAATAGAATAATCAATAGAATAATAAAAAGGGGTCTAGTTACTCAAATTCTAAATTATTGATACCTAATTGTTGATAGAAAAAGTTGGGGGGTTCTCAATGCCAAAAAAAAAAGGAAATAACTTTTCAAGGAACAGAGCGTGGGGACATTGGAAGTGGTGATGATGATCCATGTGGGATTGAAGATATCACGTGCGTAGTTGTTGTCCTGTTATCAACGGATTCGAAAGACGTGACAGGAATGGGTCCCATTAGAATCCTGTCTCCTCGATAGTCATCACACCACATCCATTCTTCTCCAATCATTTGGTACCTTATCTCATTGGTTCTCTTTGCCAATCTATTTCGCTTATGTTTGGGCTTTGGCAAATGATTTAAAAAAATACTTTTAAACATAATTTTTAAACAATAATCACACACATTTTTTTTCTTCCACCTTCAACCATATATTTAACATCGAAAATTTAAAAAAGCATATTTTTAAATGCAAAAATTTTGACAAACGGACCCTTCAATTCCAACCTCCACCAATGATGTCCTGTAATTGCTTTGACTAGCCTTTGTTTGATATTTTTTTTAATAAACAAAAAAAGTGATGTTTTGAGTTAAAATATGTTGTTAAGTGATTTAAAAAATATGTGTTTAAAAATTGATTTGAGAAAATGTGTTGTTTATAAATATTATCAAATTGAGATTCTTGGAGAACCTGTGATTTATATCCTTCATCAATCCTTAGAGCGAAGGCGGTAGGGACGCCTAAGGTAAATTGCTTTGTTTATTCTATGACTTGATGTTTTGTTTGATTATTTATAAACAACATTTTTTACAAATCGTTTTTTAGCCTCCGTACGATAATTATGTGTTATAATCTACACAATTTTCAACACCAGTTTTTAATCACAAATTTTACTTAGAAAATACAAATAATACCAATTATTAAGAGCTTGTTTGATAGTGATAAAATTTTAACCACAATTTTTCAAACTCAATCTCAACCACAGATTTTTTAAACTTGAAATTTCACCGTGACTTACAAAAATGACAACAACTTGAGACTCTTTAACCTCTGAAAAACGAGGACATAGTTGTTGCTTATGTTAGTTGCTTGTTTTGTTTTAGAGTGATAATAATTTTGGCATAGCATCAATTCGACATAATTCATGCTCTTGAAAATATGCAATCAACATTTTGTGAGTATTAAGAAAAATATTATTTTAATATTTTAGAAGAGTTAATAATGTATTATGTGAGAGTGAAATGACAAAACTTTACGGTCGATAGTAATTTGTTGTCTACTAAATTAAAAAGAAATATAATAAATTTCTAAAATGTGTATCATAATGATATTAGTACAATTAAAATAAACATTATAATGAACCAGGAATTCAATAAGATAAAAATAAATTATTTGTTGACATGATCTATAAATGTATTAAGTGGAGAAATGGGAGAGTCTTCAAATGCAAAAAATTCTCATATTTTTTGGAGCAAACTGGTTATTAGACCATCATTAGCTAAAATATTGGCTAAATTCCAAAATTTCCTGAAATATATTTATGGTGAACTATGGACTCACTCACCCTCCATGTGAATTATCTAGAAATATTATGATATGATTATATGGACCCACTAGATAGTCACATGTCTTTTTATTGAAAACTCGTAATTTGAAGTTTACGAGATACAGTATCAACATAATTTTAAGATTTCTAAAATAAGACAACACTATCTTGATAATGTTATTTATTTTACATCCCAAATACTTAAAAGTGTAAAATCAGTAAATAACTAATTACCGATAAATATTTGCAAATGAAAAAAAAAATTCATAGAGTGGTAATACAAGAATTGTTGCACAATGCATTGTTTTAAGTATCTGACATTGAATATGAATTGATGTATAGTAAATGTAATATTTTATTTGTCTAACAATGTAGCGTCAAAGATGATTGACTCTAATTACTAGTTTGCGCTCCTTGATGTGGCAGTGAGTGAGATCAAAATGTTTGATCAATTACTCGATACGTTATGAGTATTATTTGAAGTATCAACGAATAAGATTAAAAATGGTAATCAATACTTAGGTACATTGGGATTGCGGTAAAATGATTAGAGAAGATTTATTTAAAATACGAGAATCGTTATCTATTTAGAGTTTCATGACTTAAATTTGGTGATAGCAATTTGAGAATTGCAATATGAAACATATAAGATGTCTGAAGCATACAATATTATTCTTGAAAGATTAAAAATGTCTAAAACATATAGTTCAAGTTTTTAAGAAACTTGTTAAATCAAAATACTCAGATATTTTGCAATTTGGATACATGCAGTATGATCATCTTAAATGGATATCTATTGAATATGGGTACAAAAATGACCAATAATGCCTATATGATGCAAAGATCAATATTTGTACATTATATGGAGAATGTTTTTATGATTAGTATGAATTAGCATAACGTATAAGTCATAACAACCATATATCCATTACTATACCCTCCACTCCCAAATAGATCACGATATAGATGACTCAATATATATTGAATCAGGGGAATAACTGTACTCTTTTTCTTTCGCTCAAGTTTTGTCCTGCTAGTTTTTCTGGCAATGTTCTAATGGGACATCATTTATTTTAGTACTCCAAAATAGCTGTAATCTTTTTCCGTTTGATGTTTTTGTTCCATTGAATTTTTATCAAAAATAGTTTTAACAAAGCAAATATTTTGTAATTTATCATTCAATGGAAAATGTTGAAAATATTATATGTTTTAGTGAACGAC
Organism: Ligustrum vulgare; assembly: GCA_963555705.1. Lineage (NCBI taxonomy): Eukaryota > Viridiplantae > Streptophyta > Magnoliopsida > Lamiales > Oleaceae > Ligustrum > Ligustrum vulgare. The sequence goes on along the minus strand of OY743186.1, from coordinate 35,166,772 downwards.
ATTCGTACTTCGATAACCCAAAATTATAACCCCTAATATTATTACTTCGTCTATTCCTAATTCACACACACACAAAGTTTATGATTCTTAATAACATACAAGTTTATTGGTGTTTTTATCAGTCACTATCTCTCTCTCTCTCTCTCTCTCTCTCTCTCTTTTTTCCTTTCTAGTTTATAACAACTATATGTTTTTGAAGTCTGTATAAAATTAATATGTCGCGTTTTCAGAAAATTTCCCTTTAATAATTAGAACACGTTTAATTCACTTTAAAATAGAAATTTCCATGAATAAACAAAACAATAACCTCCTTTTAACTGATTCTTAATTTAATTAAGTATGAATGAACATAATGCACATTTATCACTACTTAGCTGCTTCCTTGCAATAACACAGTCAATTAAGAACGTCCGCAATTGAATAGGTTAATTTTAGCTAACTAAACATTTTCACATAAACAACAAAATGAATGTTAATTATTACGTATGCATGTTAAATTTAGTTATAGTTTAACTATCATATTCGACTAGTTAAATTTAGCTAGTAAGTTGATAAGTGTTATATTAACGTTTATTTTATACACTTATATCCTTGAATAAGTCATAATGGGATTTTATCTAAGTATTATTAATGCATGTTGTGTTTCATGTTGTACAGGATCCTAAAAGAAGAGAAAAGAAGGAAAAATGACCAAAATACGCTTTAAATTGAAGATTGAGGACCTTGGGTGCAAATACGTTACGGCCGTAATATATATACTCACGGCCGTAAACGTTTTCATGTCATTGTGCAAAAATATGCAGAGACACAATTACGGCCGTAAAGGGGTGTGTCACGGCCGTAAATGGATATGTCACGGCCGTAAATGGAAGTGTCACGGCCGTAATGTCAACTTTGGAAAATATGCAGTAACTCAATTACGGCCGTAAAATAATAGTTACGGCAGTAAATATTCAAGTTAAAAATTTCCTTATTTCCATTCTTTCTATAATTTTGGATTTCTTGCTCCCAAAGCTAGGGCACGAAAATTGAAGTTATAAATAGGGAAGTTCATGACAAGAAAAGGAGAGAATTATTTTTGAGAGCCACCAATATCAAAATTTGAAGAGAAGAAATTCGAGGCAAAATCAAGGTGAATCAAGACAATAGTTTTGGGGAATTCTTCATGGCAATGCGTGGCTAGTCTTCTCAACCTAGTTCAAGGGGGACGTTGTGTTCATATTATTCTATTATTCATTCCTCAAACTCGTAACGTAGTTCTTGTTTTTACGTTTTATTTATTGGATTTATCATGAACATTAATTTCGTCAAGACAATGTATTAATTGATTGAGGCCTTGTCTTTTAATTATTGTGTTGATGTTTGCTAATTTGGGTAATTGGATTTGTATTTGTTTTGTTATCCAAATCATAGTAGCAATTGGTAATTTTATATTTCCATATGAAAATTCAATCTAGATTAATCAATTCGAGCATATGTAATTGATAATTTAGTTCACCTAATTCTTCTTGTTTTCACATAGTTAATGAATTAAATCTAGGGAGCTTATTCTAGGTTGTTCATTCACTCTAAATTGATTGGAGAACTAATTCTAATTGATTATTATTAAGGAAGAATTGGATTAATTAGAGCTTTTTGATTATTCCGGGTGATAAATAAAACAAAGGAAATAGTACATGCGTTGCTTGGGGAATGACGATATTATGATAGGGCACAACCGAACCTGAGAACTAGGATTCCTTATTATTTGATTTTTATTCCAGCTATTTTACATCTTTATTTGATTATTTAGATTAATTGCAATTTTCAACTCAAAACCTCCCTTATAATTCTAATTGACATGGCATTAAATTAGTTCCCGTTCCTCGTGGGATCGACCCTTGCTTCCGCTACTACATTATTAATTAATATTTAGCAAGTAAGGAATTATTTATTATTTAGCACCGATTTTGACACGCCATCCTCCTCCAATACGATCTACTTCTAACCTCTCGGTTGGGGGGCAAGAGGGCTCATCTCGATCATCTGTTCGTGTAGATGAGGACGTTCAATCGATTGCCAATGCTGTTGACCTCTACCTGTTAGAAGACATGAAGAAGAAAAGCGGCGTGGCTATTCATCGAGCTTTCTCTGTTGAGATGAGGAGGGTAAGCTTAAAGAACTTCGGGTCATGGTTTTATAAGTTCGTACGATCCTAACTAATGACTTTGCATTTTAGGTTTTGACCATGGAATGAGCTCTATTCGATTCTCTTGATACGAATTCCCGCAGTTATTCTGAGCTCGTAAATGCGAATTCTCGACTCGAACGAGAGTTGTCTGAAGCCAAGAAGCTTTTGGCTCAGAAGGACATATCCTTAGGAGAGAAGGATGCGATGATGTCGTCCATGCGTACGGACTTCGAACGACAGCTCGAATCACGAGGTCATGAGGCGGTTGAGGCTTACAAAACCTCTCCCGAGTTCGATGAAATAGCCAGGATGTTTGGTGTTAAATCTATGATTCGAGCATACGGGAAAGTGAAGGAGTGGCTGCAACAAGATCATCCTGAGATCAACCTCGCTGAATTCGAAAGTTTCGCCGATGCTGAAGCTTTGGAGGAAGAGCTCGAGCACGGTGGTGACACTTCTCATCAGCCTCCTCCATAATAGCACTTTTGACTTGTACTTGATAGTAAATGCTTCTTTTGAATTTGTAATCGTAGTTGTAGTTATGAACATTACTGTTGCTTTTCGTATTTCCATTGAAATCACTGTCCCCTGTTCTAGTTAAATCCTTTTAAACATCGAGGCACAATGATCTCCTTGCTTATCTCCATGATTGCACGACATGAACAGCTTGTGTTACCGAGTTGACGATAAGAACTTTAATATTTTAAACTATAGAGATGATGCCCTGCTCGCTTTGCTAGTCATAAGTTCTCACAGAACGATCGTCATTGATTATAGAGATCGTTATTTACAATTTGATGCCTTATTCCTCATAAGGTCTTTGGAGATCGTTATTGATATAAACGATGTAATACCTTATTCATGACAAGGTCTTTGATAATAACGATTTGATGCCTTGCTCGTGACAAGGTCTTTGATAATAACGATTTGATGCGTTGCTCGTGACAAGGTCTTTGATAACGGTGTGATGCCTTGCTCGTGACAAGGTCTTTGATAATAACGATGTGATGCCTTGCTCGTGACAAGGTCTCTGATGATCTTTTGAAGCAAATAATATCATATTGCATCATAAGAGCAATTACAATCAAATGAGAAGATAATATCTTCTATCTCACGGATCTTTTTTACTGGTAGAATTTTTTCAAATGATTGACATTCCATGGGCGAGCTAGTCTATCTCCACGCGTGGTCTTTAATAAATATGCACCATTTCCTAAGACCTTATCGATTTGAAAAGGTCCTTCCCATTTTGCTCCCAATTTGGTAGGATTATGACCGGATGCTGCAGAAGATCGAAGAACTAGATCGTCCTTATCAAAACATCTGACTTTAACTCTTTTTTCATAAGCGACCTGTGACTTTATCTTTAATCGGAGCATCCTACTCTCGGCCTCATCCCTATCCTCGTTGATCGTGTCCACCTGGAATTTATGATACCCAAAATCAATTGGATCAACAATGATTCTTGAAGAAGGCACGATGATTTCTTGTGGCACCACGGCTTCTAGTCCGAAGCACATTTTAAAGGGAGTTGTCATCGTGGATTCTCTAGGTGTCGTGTTTTATGCCCAAAGAACATTTGGTAACTCTTCAGCCCATTCATTTCCTCGTCCTTCTAATCTCGTTTTCAAATCCCACAAGATGCTCCCGTTAGTGACTTCTACTTGCCCATTAGTTTGAGGATGCGATATTGAAGAAAGTCTCAACTCAATGTTATAACTTGCACAGAAATCTCTGAATTCCTTGTTGTCGAACTGCCTTCCATTGTCAGAGATGATCACCTGGGGAATCCCAAATCGACAAATGATTTGTCTCCAAACAAAAGCCTGGATTTTTCTAGAAGATATGGTTGCAAGAGCTTCCGATTCGACCCATTTAGTGAAGTAATCGACAGCCACCAGCAAAAAATTTCTTTGTCCCGTCGAGATCGGAAGCGGCCCTACTATATCCAATCCTCACTGATAAAATGGTCGAACTCCAAAGATTGCTTGTTGAACCTCTGCTGGAATGTGGATCAAATTCGCATGTTTTTGACAAGTTTCACATCGCTTGACAAACTCCTTTGCATCATTTTTCAAAGTAGGCCAAAAATAACCTTGTCTTAGTGTTTTGAAACCCAACATGTTTCCTCCTAGATGATTTCCACAAGCACCAGAATGAATTTCTTCAAGGATTTGATGGCCTTCTTCTTTCGTAACATATTTCAGATACGGCATTGAAATCCCCTTTTTATACAGTTCTCCATTAATTAAACAGAAATTTGCTGCCTGCAGTTGTAATTTTCTTGCTTCCGTACGATCTCCGGGTGTCCATCCATGAAGCAAATTGGCCTTGATATGGTCCATCCAAGATTCTCCTCGAACCTCCATTGTCATTACGACGCTGGGCTGCGTTATCGCTCGAACATTAACACTTGTAGGCAGTGATTCCCAATTGGTGATTTTTGACAAGTGGTCGGCCTGTACGTTTGATTCTCTTGGAATTTTTTCAACCTGATATTGCTGGAATCTTCTTTGCAAATCTCTCACCTTCATCACATATTCCAGAATTCTATCGTTTTTAATATCGAACTCCCCTGTTACTTGACCCACCACGAGTTGGGAATCACTGTATGCGATTACTGACGATGCTCCCATACTGCTCACCATTTTAAGCCCCAAGATCAAAGCCTCATATTCAGCTTCATTGTTGGTTGCATCAAACATTAGTCGTATTGCAAACTCATGCTTCAGTTCCTCTGGAGATATCAACAAGATTCCGGCTCCAGCTCCTTTTTGGCTAGAAGATCCGTCCACATATAACTTCCAAGGTAGATCATCATCTTCCCCTTTTGGTGTTAATTCAGCAATGAACTCTGCCAACACCTGTGCCTTTATTGCTGGTCGAGGCTTGTATTCGATATCATGTTCTCCTAGTTCCACCGCCCACTTGGTCAATCGTCCATAAGTTTCCGATCGATGTAGAATCTGCTTCAAAGGCTGGTTAGTCATCACTGTTATTGGATGAGATTGAAAGTAAGGCCTCAGTTTTCGAGCTGTTGATACCAAAGCCAAGATAAGTTGTTCCGCCAACGAGTAACGTTTCTCAGTTTGCTTCATCATGTGGCTTACATAGTAGACTGGTCTCTTGACCCCCGAATCAGTCTTTATGAGAATTGCGCTGACAGCGTGTTCCGAAACAGCGAGATACAAGAAAAGACGATCTCCAGCCATCGGTCGTACCAACACTGGTGAGGATTGTAGAATCCTTTTCAAATTCTCCAAGCTATCGTCACATTCTTTGTTCCAAGAGAAATTTGTCCCCTTTCGTATAGCTCGAAAGAATGGGGAACAATAATCAGCAGCTCTGGACATAAATCTATTAAGCGCAGCAATTCTCCCCGTCAAACGTTGAACATCTTTAACATTTTTTGGATTTTCCATACTTAAGATTGCCTTGATCTTATCCGGGTTTGCCTCAATCCCTCTCTGCGACACCATGAAGCCCAGAAAATTCCCTCCATTTGTTCCAAAGACACATTTCTCTGGGTTGAATCGCAATTTTCGATCGATTGCAATATCAAAGATACGTTGCAGATCTTGTAAATGTGTTTCTTTCTTGGGGCTATGAACGACCATGTCGTCTACATAAGCTTCAATCGAAATTCCAATCTCTTTTTTGAACACCTTGTTTACCATGCGTTGATATGTCGCACCTGCATTCTTTAGTCCGAATGGCATTGACGTGTAACAAAAGGTACCACCATGAGTAATGAAAGACGTTTTTTCTTCATCATTCTTTGTCATCTTTACTTGGTGATATCCTGAAAACGCATCCAAAAAACTTATCTTTTCCATTCCGGCAGTTGCATCCACCAGGGCGTCTATTCGAGGCAACGGATAGCAATCTTTTGGGCATGCCCGATTCAGATCTGTATAATCTATACACATTCTCTATTTCCCATTTGATTTTTTCACCAACACCACGTTCGCAAGCCACTGAGGATATTCTACTTCCCTGATGAACTTTGCTTTCATCAGTTTATTGATTTCCTCCTGCACGATGGTTTCACGATCAGGTGCAAAGCTTCTTTTCTTCTATTTGATAGGCTTTGATCCAGGAATTACATTCAAAAAATGTTGCGAAATGTTTCTTGGTATCCCCTCTATTTCTTCTGCCGTCCAGGCAAAGGCGTCTCTTTTCTGTCGAATGAGGGTTAAGATTTGTTCTGCTTCTTCTTCACTTAACGACTTGCTGACACGAATTTTCCTATCTGGTTCGACTTCTCTTTCAATTATTTCATCAATCGATTCAAAGCGGGGCATCATCGTGCACTTGGAATCTTCGATGGCTAGCACTGCTCGCCCAATGCTCATGCTCTCCAGATAACACCTCCTTGAATCCATTTGATTCCCTTTAACTTCACCAATCCCTCTGGTAGTGGGGAACTTCATTTTCTGATAGTAAGTTGATGCGATCCCTTCTATTGCGTGAATCAATGGACGACCATAAATTGCGTTATAAGCCATTTTTGTGTCCACGACCAGGAACTCAGTTCTGATGGCAATGGTCGCAGGATAAGATCCCAAGCATATAGTTAAGCATATTGAACCTTCCACTTTCACGATCCCTCCTCCAAAACCGTGCAGAGGCGTCGTAACTGGTGCCATGTCATCTCTATTGAGATTTAGAGCTTTGAAAACCTCGTAGGTCATTACATTTGCCTCGCTCCCATTGTCGATAAGAACCCTTCTGACATCGTAGTTGGTTATATCCCCGGTGATGACCAAAGCATCGTCATGAGGATATGCGACACCTACCTTGTCTGCAATCCCAAAATTGATTTCTTCCATGCAAAGTGGTCGTGTGCCAATAGCATTAACGTCTATTGATCGCGCATATCCCTTTCGTGAATTCTTTGAATCTCCACCTAATGCTGGCCCTCCTGAAATGACATTTATCACTCTTGCTTTCTTTCGATCTTCTTCAGCTGGGCCTAGCGCTTTATCTTTCGAATTACGATCCAATACATATTTGCTCAACGAACCTCTTTGGATCATTCTTTCAATCTCATCCCTCAAGACCTTGCAATGTTCTGTATGATGTCCATGATCTTTATGAAACTCGCAGTATTTGGTCTTATCTCGTAAATGTTGCGGCGTAGTCATTTGTCGTGGCCACTGCAGATCTTTACGCCCTTTAATCTCCATTAGTACTTTTGCTCTCGGCGTATTTAAAGGCGTATATTCATTCGTACTTTGAGCCGCTTTGAAATTGTAATCTCTTCTCCTCTTTGGGCTGGTTCCCCCGTGTTCTTTCCCTTTCTCATTCTTCCTCTTTGAACTTTCTATTCCCTGATCTTTGAATCCCCTAGTGACATTCAGGGTCTCTTCACAATCAATATACTTCTCACTCCTTTGGAGAAGTTCTGTCATATTTTCCGGTGCCCTTTTCGATAATGACGTGCGAAATCCATGATTTCTTAACCCGTTAATCATGGCCGTTATAATTGAGGGCATTTGTAAGTTCTTCACTCCCAACGCAGCTCTGTTGAATCGAGTAATATAATCCCTTAATGATTCTTCCTTATTCTGCACAATTTGCATCAGACCTATCGCACTCTTCTTCTGGCGTGAACTGCTAGCGAAAAAGGCTGCGAACTTGGTTGCAAAATCAGGAAACGACTTTATGGATTTAGGAGGTAGGGTATCATACCAATCCCTGGCCTCTTTCCTCAAAGTTGGGGGAAATGCTCGACAGGCTATGGCATCTGGGATCCCATGTAAGCGCATCAGATCTTGGAAGGCTCGTAAATGGTCGATGGGATCTGTTGTCCCATCGTACTTTTCGATTCGGGGATTCTTGAAAGAATCAGGAAGGGGTACCGCCATGATTTCTGGAGTGAATGGATCCTTGCTGATTAGTACTGGCCTAGGCGTCTTCTTTTTCTGCAAGGCCTCATCTAATTTACGATCTAGAGCTTCGAGCCTAGCCTCCAACATTATGTCATTGAACTGGGTACTTTGTTGTTGCGACGATTGTGCGGCATGCGAGGTCTGAATGCTGGCGGTTTGATCGTGTTGATCTTCCACTGGGATCGTGTTTTGCACGTCTTGTCCTTGAAGGGGGGCATTATCTCCTTGATTATTTACTTGAACTCAATCTATCAAGAGTTGTATTTGTGCCTGCAAGGTCTGAAACTGTTCCTGCGTTACATAAAGATTATCGGAAGGTTGGTTAGGTGGCACTGAATTCTCCAGATTTCCTTGGTTCCGGCGAGTATTCCTTCGTGACATGATTATGATGGTAACTAAAATTTCTTCCCACAGACGGCGCCAATTGATGTAGACTGATATTGGAAATCCGAACAATTCCAATGATGATCTTCCAATGCTGGCTTTCACTCCTTTCAATCCTGAAAAAATAAAGGCGGAGCTTTGTCCCCCGTTTTAACTCCGGCGTAACAATTAGTATTCTCTTAACAGAATATATAAATTGAAGATATTGCTATAAGTGCATGCCTTTGTTCAATAGACCCAAGATGATATATATATAGGAGATCAAATGCAACCGTCCTTATTGTAACCGCCCCTATTGATGAGGTAGTAACTGTCATGTTTTAATTTCCCTTTATTATGGCTTCAACCGCCCAAAAGATGAGAGATTCCAGGGTAGTGGGGAGTAATTATCCCTATAATTTCGCTGCCACGAGTTATTATCCCTATAATTTCCCTGCCACGTGTATAATGAAATCGTTTGATCGTAATCGAAATTATGATACCACGAACGACCATAAACGATCGATCATTAAAGCTCGTAAATCGACATTTGATTATTGACACATATCACATACCAATTAAAATTATGCCCATAGTCCATAGATACGAAATTGTTCACAACATACAAGAAATAAAACAACAGAGTCCAAACGTACAAATGAGAATATTGAATAAACAGTGTCCAAACATACAAAATTCTTGGCTGTATCTTTACGACCATGAACTCTTGTATCCCAAAAACTAGAAAGTGGGCTATTGCGAAGTTTATGAGAATATTGAATACAACAAAGTCCAAACAAATATGTGATAAAAAATATAAAAAAAATACTTACATAAACACCAAAGCAAACACTCAACTAAGGAAAATAACAAAATTATTGCCTCAAATGGAACTAAAATGGAGGTGAAGTCATATTTTGTTGAAGGCAACAATGTCACAACTTTGCACATATTCATTGATATGCTCGACTTTGAGTTCTAATATGAGGCATTAGCGAGCTGTAAGTGAAGCGTAACTCGAGGGTGGCGACAGTGTCGAGAGAGAGAGAGAGCATAGATGAGGTGACGGGCACTGGAGACGAGAGTGCTGGAGAGAATAATGCAGATGGAAGGCAATTACACGACATTGAGGTGTGTTCTTTTAAATTTAATATGGAATGTTTTGTATCAAATCAAGGAATTGAAATTATTTGTTGATTTATTTGTGTTTTTTTGGTAAGATGAAAGGTTAAAAATTGGAGAGAGAAAATGTGGATGATTAAAAAGTGATATGAAAAATTGTGTAATTTAAATTTTTGTAATGATAGCAAATTAATAGGAAGCCGAACACCCTGAAATGAAATTGGATTTGGGGGTTTTAATTTTAGGGTTAGGGGCTTGGGCCGTTGGAAAACATATCGTGTCTATTTCATTTTTCATCTTTTTTTGTTAGCTAGTTAGTTTGTTTTTAATAAAAACTATCGGGGCGGATCGAGGCGATTTAGATCATCTCGATCCAAATCAGATCACATAATTTTCGATCCATTGATTCATGGATGGGGATTTATTTGGATCGAATTAGATTTTTTTTGCCCCCACCAATGGAGCTATCCAAGCTGATGGATCATGTAAGGGGTGAACTACGAGCAGCAAGATATTCATGTGAGACGATCACTGGCATGTAAACTCGGTGGATGTATGCATATCGTCTCTCGAGTGGTGCTTAAAATTGTGATTGAAATGCAAGTCCGCATTTGGCAAAGTAAGTTGGCTTGCTCGTCCAACAAGCAAACAAAAGTCAACTTATATGATCGAACCGATTGAATCGACGACTGATGAGCTATGCCGCTAAACCCATATAATAATATTATGTTATAGAGTAATGTCTCTTACCTTTGAAATCACTTATCAACCACATATTTTACTTTAAAAATCACAAAAGTTAGCTAACGAACAATTATTAAGTCTCTGTTTGACAGCTGACTTTTGTTTATAAAAAAATATATATGAATTTTTTGAGGTAAAATGTGTGATTGTGAAAAATATGGATGGTTTAAAAAGTAATTTAAAAAAATGTGAAGAAAAAATTTGTTTATAAACAAATTTGCCAAACACTTACTAATGTTATGGTAGATGTTTGATCTGTTGCCCACCATGGGCAACATAATATTTGTCCACAGTCAGTAAAAAATTGTCAAGTGTCCAACATTTTAAACATTAGACACTTTGCCGGGCAACAGATCAAAATTATGTTATGGTAAATTATTTTTGTTTATAACTTTTTGAGGAAAAATATTTGATTAAGCCTTTGTTTGACAACTTTTATAATAGGTAATGATTGGTGTTATTTATATTTTTTAGATAATATTTGTAGTTAAAAATTGGAAATAAAAAATATGCGTAATTGAAAATTGTGTTCAATTGACGAATAAATATTAAATGTGATCTCCAAAAATGTGTATGAAAGTCCAAATGAGATGTTTATAAACAAGAAACTAATAAAAACACGCACACGTACTCAAGTAGGCGCGTGAGTCAATAGTGAACCGGAAAACATAACATGTCTGGTCAGCAGTCAACGCTGGAAAATCCTCTTTTGAACGAGAACTTACATACACTTGCAAGATTTGACTTAACCAGGGTTGAAAAATGTGAAAAGGAAAATTGAAAGAACCAAGAAGGGAAATGCTTTCCTTGTTTGGTTGACATGAAATATTATTGCATAATATTTTTTACCAAGAAAAAATGAATGTCGCTAAAAAGTAACTTGGAGAATTATATTCTTAAAAATTATCATAATAAACTAACGAAATATTGTTACGTCACTATTTATAAACAATGATTTATCAAACAGAGTTTAACAATCCGTTTTCTCCAAATCATTTTTTTAACCACACACGTTTTTCAAATCATATACTTCACCTCAAAACAAAAATTATTTGTTTAAAGAAGAACTTTTACCAAATAGATGATGATAAAAGTACGTTTATAAATCTTGTTTATAAACGGTTATGTGACAATATCTCATTAGAACTTTTTTTTTTTTTTTTTGAAAAGTCGACAATTGGTAAAAATATCAAGCCTTTTAATTTTTACTTTTAGAAAAGTGGATCAACGAGGTTATATTTATAAATAAAGAATTCGTTGTTTTTGAGGAAAATATTTAGTCAAAAAGTGATTTTAAAATATTATGTAATTAAACAGTGGTTTGAATAAATGTACTGTTTATAATTTTTTTAACATTCCAATTTCTCAAACTACTTTTTAATCACAGATAATTTCTTTATCTACTTTTTAACCACATATTTTACTTATAAAATATTAAAAAATATATTTTCAAATACAAAAAGTTTAACAACCAGAGCCTATGTATATATAGTATATACACATAAATTTTGGAGCTAGGTTGGGATGAGACATTTTATCGATCCACGGAGCTTGTTTGAAAAATAATGTTTTCTCAAACTCTTTTTTAGAAAAATTCAAATCCATGTCTATATGTGTATATATATTTATATCCATGTCATAATTATCGATTATAGTTTAATTTAATATAATCTACACAATTTCATTAATTACTCTTTAATCACACATGTTTTATCTTTTCACTTTTCAACTATACATTTTACCTAAAAAATACAAATAAACCAATTTATAATCAAAGCTGAGCCACCCAAGCCTAAAAATGGAAATTTTTACTAAAAAAATATTGCATTAAATGTTTTAACAAGTACTATGGTACATTTGCCATTAATGACATTAGCATCTGTGATATGCTATTAATAACATCAAGATATTATTTTTTTAATGTATAACCTATTTTTTTGTTTTGTAATAATTATTATAATTTTGATAATTATTGTATTATTTTGAAGTCCAAAAATATGTAATGTGTGTGTCAAATCGATAACCTCAACAAGAAATTTGAAACAAGCTAACAAATAAGAGCAAACTGTAATCATATTATCTGTAAAATCATGTAAAAGATTAAATGTAAAAGTTTTATTTTATATTTTTTTACTTTTCCTCAATATATGTTCATTTTAGATTATATTGTTTAAGTCCTATAATACTATTTATAATATGCTATCTATGATATGTTAACTAAATTCAATATAGTCATAGATGTTTAATTTCATTTCGATTTATTTTTTGGTCAAGTTAAAATACACACACACACACACACACACACAAATTTTCTAAGTTAATTAAATTAATTTTTGTGATTTTTTTGCAACTTCAGATTTCGATCAGTCCATTCATCAATCTGACGTTACTTTTGTAAATTTACTTATTCTGTTTATTTTTCTATATTTAATATTATAAATTTAAATAACAATAATGTGCATAATATATATTACATACTTTAACAATTAGTTTATATAATTTTTATTAAACAATTAATCGATCAACAATTTTTATTAAAATATTGAAATAATAATGTAATAATATGAAATTATAAATAAATAAAAGAACTGACAATGTGAAGAAAGAAGAACTAATTAATGTAACAATATTTATTAAAATTAATGATAAATTTTGAGTGTTATTACATCTATTCATTGTAGTAAAAAATATTGGGACAAAAATCTTATCTTCTCTACACAAATAAGTTGAAAAATTGCATTGTTTAATTTAAGTTTGAGCTATTGTATAAAATATATTTTGTTAGTAACAACGTCTGTGCAACAAACGAGTGCAGACAACCACAAACTGGACAAATAATGTAATATTTAAAGAGTATGTTCAAAATTTTTGAGAATTCTAATTCATTTCTATTTTGAGTATTCGTTGACAGCTTGTATCATTAATCAGAACAAATTATGTGTTCAATCTTTTTTTCCATATTCTATAATGATATTTACAATAAATAAATAAATAAACGATGAGCCTAAAATCTGAATATTACCACAATATGAATTTTTCGCAAATAACCACCGAAATCTTCACTACAAGAAAATTTTACTTTCCTTATAAATAATGCGCATACAAAATGAGATTTGTATGTAAAGATTGCATTTCCCGCAAAATGAGATTTTGTAGGTATTATTAGAAAATTTAGCTTTTTCCTACAAATAATGCACATACAAAATAAGATTTGTAGGTAAAGATTGTTTTTCCCCGCAAAATATGATTTTGTAAGTGTAAAAAATTGGCTCCAAAAATATGTATACTTAACCTACAATTTTAATGAGGATGAGTAGCATATATAATTAATTTACGATGATAGATATTTATTTTATTATTTTTATATAGATGCATTAATAGATAGCTAAAGATCATGTTTGCTAAACTATTTTTATGTTTACAATTACATTCAATGACAACGAGTCTTTAGTTGGAGTTTGATACAATATTTGGAGTTAGTAATATATTTTTTTATATTAGAAACTTAAATTTAATTTATTTTTATCCTACAAATAAGCTTCCCCTACAAACAAAAATTTGTGACAAGAAATTAACTTCCAAAACGCTTTCCATACAAACAATTATTTTTAGGCAAATTACGATTTAGTCTACAACATCATTTCACTCTATACCCTACAAACATATTTCGTAGTGCAACCTAACATTAGAATATAAAAAATTGTGTAGGGATAGAAATTAGAAGACAAATAATATTTGTCTCTAAAATATTTGTAGGCTCAGAATTCAGTCAATGAAACATATTACGTAGGTAAAATAAACATTAGCATACAAATAATTTCGTTGGAAAAGATCATAAATAATAAATGATTTTTCTAGCGAAAGGGTTCGTATGCGCATACCTCCGCAGACGAAGGTACCAATTTTCTCGGCATATGTCTATCATCTTGATATTTGTCACACAAACTTCCCTATAAAATAATCTTCGTCTGGGAATATTTTTACTCACGAGTAAGAAGTTTTTCCTACAAATTTATTTATTATGCGGAATATAAAATTCTAGTAGCGCTTATAGTAAATATATTGGATAAGAGTATTAAAATCTAAAAATTATAAGTAATCCTATTGTATTAAGTTTTATTTTTTGCTATTTGAAAAATTATTTTTTCTCTAGATTGTATATCTATTTAAAATCATGTGTTTAAATGATTATTTAATAGGATTATTGACTTATATTTATCGAATAATTTATATTATTTATTAAAGTATTAAGTAAAATACTAAAGTATCCGATAAATATAATTTCCTTTATACCTCGTTTATTTTTATTGATGGATTAAAATAATGTAGTATTAAATTTATAACGTAGTAAAATATTTAAAAGAAAAGTGTCGTCACATTTTATTACAAATCAAATATATTTTCAGTGATACCAAATATGTTTACCAATTTTATAATATATTTTGTATGAAACAATATCGGTGCATTAAACGGGTGATGAACTATTAAAAAATAAAATTACAATCATAATATTTTTTATAATATTTTTTCCAAAAAAAAAAAGTTTTTAAAAATGAATAGTGATTTTTAAGGGAATGAATGATTGAGATTTGGTTGAAAAATCAAATATTGTAAACTTAACTTTTAATAAACGATTGAGATTGAGTACGATAGAAAAAAAGAGGAAATTTATAAACTACACAATTTTTCAAACTATTTTTTAACTACACATTTTCTCTCTCCAATTTTCATCAATTACTTTTATCTCAAAATCTTAAATAAATAGTTTATAAATCAAGCAGTATTACCAAATAGAGGCTATAATGTTATCACCAAACACTTCCCATAGTTGCAGCCAGGGGCGGAACCAGCCTTGGGCTGGGGTACACTCAAGTCAACTAGAGAATTTTGAAATTTTTAAAGTTAAATTTGGGTATCCATTTCAGTTGATCAATTATCCAAGCAAAGCCCACTACAATCCTAGTTAATTTTGGGTGCCCATTTCAGATTTAATAATGCATATTAATTGGTTTGAGTGTTGAATATGTTGATTAATTTATTTAAGTTATTTAGGGTTTATCTGTAAATAGAGATTTTTATGGTAGTTATTTATGTGATATAAAAGGGTTTGTTTATCTAGATTTTTTTGTGGTAACCTGGTAATTTTATTATTAAAGGCTTACTCAGTTTTTTGTGATAGTTAATTTTTGATTTATTTTAACACTTGGTTTTTGTGATGATAATTTGTTGATTGAATTTTGTACCATACATATTCTTACAGATTGATTAGTATACTAAAAAGAAATATTTTTCATTACTTTAATAAGAAAGATGACGTTGAATCATTAAATATTTCAAATATTCCACAAGAAACTCGAAATTGCTCTTGGAATTGAAACAGATGTCATCGTTGATAAGTTTTATCGTGTGGTGGCTAGAAGGATGCATCACAAGTAACACCTCAAAATATTTTGTACTGAACATTTGTGGTTCTTTTTTAACTTTTAGGGTCTGTTTGATAAGCCCTTATTTTCCGTAGAAAAGGAAATTTTTTTCCAGCTTTTCTACTTTACTCCGTTTGATTGCGAAAATTTTCCATGGAAATTTTTTTTTGCGGACCCAACCCACGCGCCCCTTTTCCTTGTTTTTGTGGAAAATATTTTCTTTGGGTTTTGGTGGATTTTTGTTTTCCATGGTAGATGGAAAATTATTTTCGACACGTTTAATCAATTTTGTTGTTGTTAATTGACTTATTTTCTTTTCAAAAAATAAAATTATCATCAGCAAGTACAAATATATTTAAAAAGTAAAAAAAAATTTTTTTTGATTAAAATAGTAAAAAATTACTTTATTTTTCATGGAAAATAATGTCAATCAAATAATAAAATTTGAAAAATTTCATACTTTTTTCACCTAGAAAATTAAACCAATCAAACAATTAAACTTCTATTTCCCAAGAATTCAAATTCCTGGAAGTCATTTTCTTTCCACCTAAATTTCGTCCCTTTATAAAACTCACCCTTAAATATTTGACATTTATATAAAATTACAGGTGGGTCCTAAGATGAGGACTACACCTTTTTTTCAAACCTTTGGTTAGGCCAAGTCCCTAGGTATTGTAAATGCAACTCAAATATCGAAGCCAAATCCCATCATCATCATTGAGCCAATTGCATCCTCTGACAGAACTATCATTACATTTGCCTCTATATATGTACCACCACCCCCATTCTCCACCCCCAACACCCCCTCTCTCTAGAGTCTGACTCTATACATATATATACACACTCGTGTATCTCAATATGTATCTCTATGTGGATAGGTCCTAATCTACAATCTTAGACTGTATTGCAGCTGTAACTCCTCTGATAAAAGGCCAAAAAAAAAAGAAAAACAGCCCATTTCTTCTCCTCCTGTCCCCCCTTTGTTCATTTGGTTCCATCTCTTTAAAATCAAAGGACACAGAGAGAGAAAAAAGGAGTTTTTGGGTTCTTATACAGAGAAAAAAAAAAAGGATGGCCGAGAAAGATGATGATTTGGGTTTGAGTTTGAGCCTGAGATGCCCAGGTAAGAAGAGTATGGATCCACCCATACCCAATTTCCCCTTGAATCTCATGAAGTCTACTTTGCCTTTTGTGCATCATCATCATTATGGGAATGATCCGTTAAAATCACCAGCTGGTATGCTTCTGTTTATTCTGCTTATTTTGTGTAGAACATAAATCTAACCATTTTCATGTGTTTTTGAGTTTTTCCTTGTAAATCTGTGCCTGCATGTTTGACTTCTGACAAAACTTTTCCTCCTTTTTTGGCCTTCTTTGTACGTAGATGAATTTTTCTTGGACAAAAAAATGTTTTTATAGAGGCAAAAAAAATCTTACATTATTTATAAATCTCAGACTACATTGCTGAGCCAAGATCGTTTCTTGGAGGAATCGATGTGAACAGGCCGGTGACTTTAATAGACTGTGAGGAAGAAGTGATGGCATCATCACCAAACAGTACACTGTCAAGTTTGAGTGGGAAGAGGAACGAGAGAGAGGAGAACGACGTCGAGAAAGCAACCAGCTCAGTTGAGGAGGAGGACGGCTTAGATGCTTCAGGGAGGAAGAAACTACGGCTGTCCAAGGAACAGGCTGCGGTGCTTGAAGAGACATTCAAGGAACATAATACTCTCAGCCCGGTTAGTTTGGTAAATGTTTAGCGGGTCAATTCACGTTAATTTTTTTTTTTTCGGACATTACTTTATTTTTTAGCACAATATATGATGCCATTTTGACTTTAAACATGTTTATTCATCCACATATTTTATTTTATTTAGAAAACATAAAAAAAAAAAAAAAAAAAACATGTTTTGAACATATTTTTTTCTGGGGTTTGCAGAAGCAAAAGTTGGCTTTGTCGAAAGAGCTGAATCTGAGGCCTAGGCAGGTGGAGGTGTGGTTTCAGAACAGGAGGGCAAGGTTAGTTATTTATCAACAAAGTCAAGGGCATAATGGGCATTCAATCGATTTGTGCATGTAGCCTCTGTTTGGTGAAATAATAATTAATAAATTGTACTAATGGTTTTGTATATTGACCGTCGTGGTTTACGAACGATGTGGATGCAGAACAAAATTAAAGCAAACAGAGGTGGATTGCGACTACTTAAGGCGACGATGTGAAAATCTGACGGAGGAGAACAGGCGGTTGCAGAAGGAAGTGAACGAGCTTAGAGCACTGAAGCTCTCCCCTCACTTTTACATGAACACGAGCCCTCCGACCACCCTTACCATGTGTCCTCAGTGTGAGCGCGTGGCTTCTTCATCCTCTGCTACTGCTGTTGGAATAACTCGCCAATCCAATCCGGTTGTCTCGAAGCAAGGGCAAAATGGTAATAGGTTCTCTCCAGGTTTTGCCATCTAGAGAACTTCTCTTGGGTGGGGGGACCATGAAGTCTGCTTTTCTTTTTATGGAGAAAGAAAGATTTGTAATTAAAGGATGGTCTTGATAAAACTTAACTAGTTCTTTGTTTTTTTTTTTTAATCCATGGAAGAATGATTGTGTTAGACAAAAGTTGGATTTAATGTTGGAGATGGAGGTAACAATATTGCTGGTTTATTTATTGTTTTTTTAAAGGGAATAATTACTTATAATTAGTGTGTGTTTGGCCTCATTTTTTGGGGAAAAAATTATGGTTTTGAATAGTATTTTTGAGAGAATATATGGCTAAAAAATATTAGAAAAGACAAAAATAGTAGAATTGATTAAGATGGATGGTTGATATTGAATTTTGAAAAAATTGGGTCAAACAAGGGCTTGTGAACAGGATTATTATCATATTATGGTTACAACTTTTTTAAGAATGCTTTTCATCTAAAATGATTAGATAGAATGCTTAGGGACATGGTGCATGATTGGTACTGCTGCATCATCATTATATTATTTTATTTTGTTTTATTTTTTTTCCATCTTTCTCTGCATTAACATGTGATGTCCTCCTATTGTAAGTAGGCATGTTTATGGATCGGATTTGTTTTTATTCGATTCGATAAGAATAATTTGTAAATTCGATTCGATAAGAATAATTTGTAAATTCGATTCGATCTATATTCGATTTGCTATCCTATCAGATATTCGTTCAGATTATTTGATTCAAAATTATTTTTAGTATAAATTTTTTTAATGTTCATATATTAATGAGTAAAAATTACTCATATAATTAATTATAATTTCATATCATTCATAAAAATTAAAAACATAATATCTCAAAAAATTATTACAATATTTATATATTACAAGTTTAAAAATGAAAAAAATTATATGGAATAAAATTATACAATAATATATAAAATATATTATATTATTATAAAAAATTCGGATCGGAGTGTTGTCGAATCAGATTGACTTGTATTCATATTTGTTCTATTTAGTTACACATCGTTCTTTTATGCTATAATTACAATTTATAAACAAATTTATAAATAACACAATTTTTCAAATTACTTTTTAATTATACACATTTTTTTCTCTAATTTTCAACCGCACATTTACCTAGAAAATACCAAAAAATAAATAAATAAAAAGGCCGCTTAACAGTCGAACAGTCCGTTAATGGTTTATTGGATTCAGATCTTTATCGGGTTATCAGATTGATATTTTAAATTCATCTCCTGTTAATTTAATCGAATTTCGGATCGAGTTCTGATTAAAATCCGATCTATTGATAGCCCTATTTGTAGAGCCCTATTTGTAGGGGGAGTTCCCCTTTGACCTCAAGTTCAGTACTCCAAAAGTGCTACAAATGTTGTATTTATAGGTGATGCGAACCCCTTCGGTATATTGACAGAAAATTCTTACAACTATTTTAATATCATCCCAAGAAAGGTAAAGTGGTAAAATAAAGCGATAAACACTTAACCAAAATTTAAATCTAACCAAAAATTCAATAATTAACTAACCCTAACCCAATAGGTATCAACTAAACAAATTCCAAGGTGGGGGAAAATAAACAACACAAGAATAAAATATACTCAAGCAAAGTTGATTAAATTCCAAAAAGATACAATAGCAAAGGAGGTTTTTATCCTTACCTCAAAGGCGTCTTTCAAGACCAAGCTCTCAAGAACATTTCATATGAACAACCAAGTTAATGTATTTGAAATGAAAAAAAGTGTATATAATGTACAAAATGGGTAAAAATTGTAAATTCGGAAATTACAAGAAAAATCTGGTTTTTGTGAAACGGAGTGTTTCGGTCAACTGAACTGGTCGATCGAAATTATTTCGGTCGATCACAGGGTCGACCGAAATTGGACTTTCAGTCGACTAACCCTCAGCCGAACGCGACTGAGGCTGCCTTCAAAATCCTCTGCAGAGTTTCGGTCGACCGGAATGACTTTCGGTCGATCGAAATTGGCTGAGTCCAATTTCTCCTTGTTTTTGGCTCCAACTTGATTCTTGGCTTCTTTTTATTGACTTTAATTACTTTTTTAACCTCGAATCTTGAACATCTTCGGCGTCGGATCTCGTCATGGGTTTCACGGGCATGTGCATCGAGGTTTGACTTTCTCGGTTCTCATCATCCCCTCCCACTTGAAAAGGATTCGACCTCGAATATTGCTTGAATACACTGTCGTGAGACTTCTTGAACTATGATCTTGCAACATTGTGCGAGGTTCGTGTAATGAAGTTAGACCTTCGCGATTCTCATCATCTCCTCCATCTCGAAAGAGATTCGACCACGAATCGACACCTACAATAAAAATAGAAAATTCAGGTACAATAAATGTAACTGAAATTTCATACTCACCGTGCAAAATCAATTTGTAGGCGTTGCCAAGAGCTTGAGATGTGTCAACACCGTAGAGTAGCAATTTGAATTTTATATGATCGGGGGATCGCTCCTTCCACGAATAGGAACATATCCGGCCGCCCAGGTCAAATGGAATACGCTTCCTACCATGGTTGGCATTGGAAATACATTGTATATCAATTCCCTCAAATGGAAGCTCGAGCCTCTTGCAAAGGGGCTTAACCAAAGGTGCATTCTCGTGCCCACCTAAACCAACTATTTCTTCAATAAACATATGCATAAAGTTCAACAGAGTTAATAGGTTAAAGTCACAAGTAATTTTAAGTGGAGAAAACTTGCTAATATGATGAGTAATTAAATTGCAAGCAAATTTAACAACCACAAAATTAGCACCAACTTCGTGCAAATGCACGACTTCCCAAAAGAAAAGATTAGCTATGTTGATGACCTTGTTGGTTTCATGACATGCAATCAAATGTGACATTTTAATACTCCTACCAATAATCACAATAATAGCATCATTTTCTTTCTTTGTTCCAAGTAAACCCGCTATAAAATTTATAGGATTAGTAATCCAAGGTTTACTCATGATGGCCAAATATGTATGGAATTCTTGGGGCAAAAACTTGAGTTTAGCCATTTTGCAAGTTAGGCATTTACGACAAGTGAAAACATGTTCAACACCAATCTTCAAATTATGCCAATAAAATTGATAACATAATACCCCTAAAATCCCATTGATTTTAAATCGCCCCATCAAGCAATCATCATGTGCATCCCCCACTAACAATTCACGCATGACACATTTAAAAAGAAACAATCCAATTTTTCAAAACAAATCATTATCATCCCCATAGAATCCATCAAGATATCGCTCATAATATGATTCATAAATGTTTAGCGAATTTGGATGGTTAACATGCATGCCCTTAACATGTTCAAAACAAAATGAGGGGGCATCAAGAAATGTTAGAAGTGAAGTCCTTTTATCATCAAGACATCTCAATAAATTTCTTTCACGGACTCCCCTAACTAGCAATTCCTTTAGAGAGCAAATATGCACGTCAAGCATATTTTCAGAAAATAAGAATTCAACAAGCCCATGAAATGTACTATATGCAACATTTTCACAAAAGGATTTGGTACTTATGCAATTGAGCACATGCAAAAAGTTACATTTACAAATTAAGTACTCATCATGACAATGATCCTTACCACATGTTACATTTTCACAAGTCAACAACACAATTGTCAAATCTACATCAAGATCATACAACCCTCTAATGTATTCAAAACACACTAACCTTGCATTCAAAGAAATGTTAGGAGCATACCTCCTAGATATTGCATTGGTTATCCCGTTTTCTTTACCTCGGTTGTACTCGTTGTATGAAAATGTTTCCATGAATTTCTTCCACACGGCATGCTTTTGGAACTCCTTGTTGCTTTGATAAGTATGCTTAACGATCTCCTGCAACAAAGAAGTAACCAAGCTAAGGAGGGAAGTGTTAGAATATTCAAGAGTAAAGAACATTTTGGGGTGATCTTTTCTCTCAATTTTCTTGGTGGCATTCACCACTTCCTCACCTTTTTCTGAGGTAGGAACCTCAACTCTCGGTTCTTCTCTTACCTCTCCTTTTTCTGGAGTCGTGGCTCCAACCCTCGTTGTCTCTCCTTTTTCTAGGGACGTGGCCCCAACTCTCATGCTCTCATTTTTGTTTTCTTCAATTTTCTCAATTGAATTCTCTTTCATTTTCCTATTTTCCCTTTCTTTTTCTTCTTTTTCTTCTTCTTTTTCCTTTTCTTTCGCCTTCTCTTTTTCTTCCTCGAATTCCTTCTTGAGCTTCATTTGGTCTTTGCATACTTCTTCCGGGCTCAAAGATAAGATCACAACCTTTTTTTCATTCATTTTGAAGCTACACCGGTTCCTCTTCCTATCAAGATTCACATTTTGCTCACATTACCAAGGTCTCCCCAAAATTATGTGAGTAGTGTGTAAGGGAACCACATCACATAATATTTGATAACTTTAAGTACCAATGTGAAAAGTAAGAAAAATTTGTTAATTTACTCTCACTTCCCCATCGTCATCCAAACCTTGCAGTACATAAGGGTTAGGATGCCTCATAACTGGTAACCTCAATTTTTCCACTCTACTAGCACTCACCAAATTAGTGTCAATCTCCCCATCTATCATGAGACTATATGGTTTACCACTCAATAGGCACCTAGTGTAGAAATTATCCTCCCCACGTTCCTCCATCTCACTAGTATGGGTCAAAGATTTTGGTGGCTTAGCATTCATCTCCTTCACTACTTCTCCACTTTTTCTCATCCCATGGAGTGATGAATTTTGCATTCTCACACTATCAATATTTTCATCAACTACATTTCTCCTATCATCTAACCACTCTCTTCTTTTCCTATTCATACTCCCATTTTGTTCACCATCCCCATCATTTCTCAAAACATCCCCACATTTACCCCTAACTTCTTTTCTATTCTTCCTTCACATTCTCCCATCATCAACCAAAACATCTCCACATTTATTCTTTATTCTTCTATTATCTCTTCCCTCTACTCCATTATTAGTTGATGTACTCTCCCCTCTTATTCCCAAATTTTCTAACTCACCCCCAATTTTCTCCATTTGTCTACCCATGGTAGTTGAAAGATTTTGTAACAAGTACTTCAAATCTTGAATTTGAGCATTGGAATTTGACATAGTGTGCAAGTGTGAAAGTGTTCTCACAAGAATATTTTTCACTCGTGTTTCACTTAATTTAGGCTTTTACCCTCTATTGAGCTCACCACTCTTGCCTTTTTCCACTCAAAATCTCATTTCTCAAGTTTTTCAAGAAAGGTAATCAACTAAACCACAAAGTATAATTCTTGTGGAATCAAAGAAATCACAAATAAGGAGAAGGAATTTATAACAAGTAGACACAATAGCAAGTGGCATTTATGTGCTTGCTATACTAAAAAAAAAAAGGAATAATATTATGTAGGATAAGATGCTAGGAACACAATTTAGCAATGAGATTGACAAACCACAAATATTGGACAAGGCTTAGATGTAGAGCAAATAAGCACAAGTGTGTAAATTTTCAATGAGACAATTTATCAAACACTTGTACTCAATCTTTGAATGACCTTGAATGGATATAATGTGGATATATGATAAATCCCCAACAACCCAAATGTGGTAAGGAATGAATGAACAATAATTACCAAATTTATGGAGCAATTAATATATGGAATAAAGTGTTGATAACAATCTCAATAATGAGAATTGGATAGCCCTAAGTAATTAGCAATAAATGGACATTGAACAACAAAGCACTAATGGAGTATTTTTCTTTGGGACAATTTATCAAACACTTTGAGAGTACACTTCGGATAATGTAGAAAAGTAAGTGTTTGGCTAATAGAAACCCCTAACAAATCACAATCAATATACTCAATATATAGAATCAACAAATACACATGGGCATATAAATTTTTCCCAATTTTCCCCAATTTTTTTTTTTTTTTTTTTTTTTTTAACAACAACAATAATGTAAATGATAGATTTACAAAATTAGAGTCAAGCTCTGATACCAAATGATACTAATCCTTTCGGTATATTGACAGAAAATTCCCATAACTATTATAATACCATCCCAAGAAAGCTAAAGTGGTAAAATAAAGCGATAAACACCTTAACCCAAGTTTAAATATAACCCAAAATTTAAGGATTAACTAACCCTAACCCAATGGGTCTCAACTAAACAAATTTCAAGGTGGAGAAAATAAACAACAACACAAGAATAAAATATACTCAAGCAAAGTTGATTAAATTTCACGAAGATACAATACCAAAGGAGGTTTTATCCTTACCTCAAAGGGGTCTTTCAGGACCAAGCTCTCAAGAGCATTTCATATGAACAACCAAGTTAATATATTTGAAATGAAAAAAGTGTATATAATGTACAAAATGGGTAAAAATTGTAAATTCGGAAATTATAAGAAAAACCCCGTTTTTGTGGTTGGCCGAAATTATTTCGATCGATCACAGGGTCGACCGAAATTGGATTTTCGGTCGACCAACCCTCAGCCAAATGCGACTGAGGCTGCCTTCAAAATCCTCTGCAAAGTTTCGGTCGACCGGAATGACTTTCGGTCGACCGAAATTGGCTAGTCCAATTTCTCCTTATTTTTTGCCCAACTTGATTCTTGACTTTTTTTTCTTGACTTTAATTACTTGTTTAGCCTCGAATCTTGAACATCTTCGGAGTCGGATCTCGTCATGGGTATCACGGGCACGCGGATCAATGTTTGACTTTCTCGGTTCTCATCAATAGGTGTACAAATTTAAGTGCTCATTGGACGAAGCTTTCATTTGTTAAATGCTTGTCAAATTTTATTTTGAATTAATTTAGTTTGAGGTAAAATATGTGGTTGAAAAATAGAGAGAAAATGTGTGGTTAAAAAGTGATTTGAAAAATTATAGTGGTTAATAAACTTTTAGCAACATTAACCATTCCCAACTGAAAATTAGGGTTTGAGTTTTCAAGTGTAGTTGTTAGTATGTCCCAACATAATTGATACTGTGAGTGTTTATGTTAAAACTCCACATTTATTTGGTAATATTGTTTAATTTATAAATTAATTTATATATGATTTTGACGTAAAAAGTAGTGGTTGAAAATTAAAGAGAGAAATTATTTAGTTTATAAACATGTTTATAAATATTTTTTACATGTTACCTAACACATGCTAAATTAAAGATGGAGGCCAAAATCTTGTATCAATTTACTTTTCGCTCTAAATTAACTAAAACTCAATAAGAAGTCGTTGATGTTCATTGGCTAAGCTAATTGTTTGAGTTGACTCTCATTATGCCCTAGGATGATGTTTTAGGACTTTGCAACTTATGTTTAGTCGACGATTCTTACTTCATTTAAAAGTATCTCGCTACTACAAGTATATATGCAAAGTTGAAGATAACACCTCTAGAATTGTATGTAATTGGTGGATCGAAAATGAAAAAAGATTATAATAATAGTATCAAAGTGTGGTCCTCATCATTGATATTTCCTTTTCCTAAATTCCAGAATGGTGCATTAGTGAATGATTAATGCTACTTGTACTAGAAGATTGATAAGAAGGATGATAAAAAATGAGGTGACGAGATTGTGTGTGTTGATTTAGAAGTTTATTTGATGGATAAAGTGACAAGAATCTGCTATGTATGTATTATGTCAACATCCTTGTTAACATTCTAGTACAAGTGGCATGACTTTATGTGAATAATGAATAATGTATCTCTTTTTATCTCCTTAGTTGTCACGTGTATAGCTGAAAGAATTATCTGATGAACAAAAGGAACATAATGATAATAACTCACAGGAAAAAAAAAAAAGCTTGACATTGATGGATAAATAGATGGTCCAGAATGATTCATTTTCAAAGCATGGATGTGCAGAGAGTATCCAATAGAGCTGACTTGTAAAGTAGCTCGAGTCATACTCAAGTCAATGTTAGGAATAATTTGCGATTTGAAATTATACTTGGCCAAGGAGACTAGGAGAGTTCAAAAGGTATGCATAAAGAAAGGGTTTACACAGAATCTAACAACTTGAATTTTGACCGCTATAATTGTCAACTATATTCACTATGATAGATTCACGGTTGGATTAGTGACTTCTAGGCTTGTCTGATTTTAATCGGAGTCTTGCAACTAAGGTTAAAAGTCTTAGTAAAAACTAAAAATAGAAACTCAATTCGAAGTTAACTAATTAGTAAATAAATCTCACTTATTTGGAATACTATCGCCCCCTCCAATAAAGTTGCTAAGTACCATATCCTGAATAAAGTGAAAAGTCTATTCAATATGCTTGGTACGAGCATGGAAGACTGGATTTGGTACTAGTTGGACAGTACCAGTATTATCGCACCTAATAATGGAAAGAGAAGGCAAGGATAAGTTAAGTTCACGGAATATGGAGACATTAGTAAGAACACATTATTTTGACTCGACACTGCTAGGAGACACAATACATTGTTTAGAAGAAGACCGGGATACCAAGTTGTCACCAAGGAAGATACAAAACCCTCCAGTACTTCGACTTCGACGATCATCATGACAAGAAGCCCAATCATCATCTGTGAAGGTAGTTCGGGAAAAAGAAGAGGCTACCCGAAATGTAATTCCAAGACAAAAGGAAAAAAGAAAACACCCATTTCTTCTCCTTCTGACCTCCTTTGTAGAGTTGTGGTATAATGTGTAAGAAGATTGCCGAGGCTAAAGGAGAAGAGTTGTATAATATATGTCCTTAGATTTTGCGCAAATAGCGATTACAGACGAATAATGCTACTCAGACAGGCCTGTCTAACATGCCCCTTCACAGCTATAGTGAGGGGGCCTGTCAGACAAGCCCTTGTCGATGTAGCATTGTTCATTATAGACGAGAGTATTTGGGCTAGCTTCGAATAGTATTAGTCATGCTAGACCAGGAAGCTATGATGATAGGCATAATTCAACCAGTTATTATCGTTATTGATTTTTCTGAGGACTGGAGTAGAGGCCAACTCTAGCAAGGTCTAACATATTGATTATTGTCCAATTTTACTTATTTTAAATAGATAAATACATGAAAAATATAATTTTGGGTAAATGGTACAAAACGTCCCTACCTTTGACATTCATTGTGGAAAACGTCCCAATATTCTATTTTTTGACACAAAACATCCTAACGTTCTCATTTTTTGCGGAAAACATCCTTTCTGTTAAGTCCAACGGGAATCCACCGTATTCTTTACTCTAAATAGTTAACTATTAAAATTGTGAGGGGGTATTATTGTCCAATCACATCATAAACCATTTTCATTTGGATAATTGGCACAAAACATCCCTACGTTTGAAATGTATTGTGGAAAAGGGTAATTGACACAAAACGTCCATACGTTTGAAATGTATTGTGAAAAACATCACAACGTTCTGATTTTTGGTACAAAACATCCCAACATTTCCATTTTCTTGATGGAGACGTCATTTCTATTACTTTTAACACATCTACACGTCAATTTAAATTTACACAGTAAATCATTAGAACATCAAGAGGTATTTTTCGTAAAAATAAATTTAATTTCTTTCCCACCTGTGTAAACTGGTAGTAAATTCCATTTAAAAAATAAATATTTTATTTTAAAAAATAATGTAAAACCAAGCAAACGGTCTACTCCTCACCATGAGAATAATGACTACAATTAGAGGTGTATCAATGAATTTTCACATTTCAGTCTGAATGTCGATGGTGAAAAAGATGAACCAAAAAGTTGCAGAAGGTGAAAGGGAGCTTGAAACGTTCATGGTTCTCAATATCCCTACTATTAGGGGTGGGGCATTAACCCACCCAAATCGCCAACCCGCCCAACCCAACCCAATTGGTTTTGCTCGGGTTATGAGTTGGGTGAAAAACTCAACTCAACCCGACCTGACCTAATCCAATAAATTTTTTAATGATATAGGACCATTTAAATCTCAAGAATCTCAAGCTTATTTTTAATTTGGATGAAACTCAAATTGGTTTGAACATATTTTAGTTTTATTAGCAAATATTCAATTTATTATATTTGAGCTTATTGTATTGCACATAATTTATTTGAGTTAATAGTTGATTTATGGGTATAATTTTTTAATTTTCTATGATTTTTAGCTAATTGGACCAAAGCCCAAACAACCCAACCCGACCGAAACTTGATTGGGTTGGGTTGAGTTTGAACTCATGTTTATGAATTTATTTTTTAAAGGGTTAATTAAGCTCAATCATACATTTAAATTATAATTTTTTTAAATCAGGTAATTATATACTATTTTGCAAAATCAGTTACTACCAAACTGAACCCAGCTAATAACGTGTTTCATCTCTCTTTCTTCTCTCCCTTTACACTAATCGACTTCCTATGACCGCACCACTTCTCTAGATCGACGATTGTGTTTTCGAAAAAGCTTGGATTCGACAAAGCAAATCTAGAATGATCGTTCACACAAAAGGACAAAGATTTGAAGAGAGAGAGAGAGAAAGTTACAAATTAAGAGAAAGCTTTGAGGAGGAAGAAGAGTTATGGCGAATTCTGTGTGCACATCTCATTTATACCAACTTTTAGGATTGACTCTAGTGCTTTGCTTTCACTCTGTGCGTGTGTGTATTGGTGGCAGCGAGAGCAGCCGTTCGAGATTTCCTTCAAACCATGCAAGTATGCAGCAGCAGCGTTGTCACTTTTTTTAAATTATCTGTGGTTTGGTTGTGGTGGGGGTGGAGGGGCTTTTATTTTAACAGTGGTTGTTGGGTGGTGGTCGGGTGATTGTTAGGTGATGCAATTGTTGTAGGGGAAGTGGTGGTTTGATGGAGGTTTTTTGGTAGCATTTGGAGATATGGTGGTGATGGTTTGTAAATTATATTAATGTAATTAATTACAAATTATGAATTATATTAATTTTTACGAATTCATTGGTTACAATTATAATTAATTGCTAATTGTAATACATTATAAAATGACAAATGTACTTACTTGTAACTAATTCAACTAATTTAAAAAAATAAATATCGAATGACTTGTAATATATATATATATATATATATATATATATATATATATATATATATATATATATATATATATATATATATATATATATATATATATATATATATATATACACTTAAGTTACAATACTAATTATTTATAAACTGTAATTCATTACAGAATGTAAGTTACAATTATAATTAATTACAAATTGTAAAATTGAAATTAAGTGGCAAATGTAATTAAGTTAAAATTACAATTAATTACAAATGGTAGTCACGACCAAATTCTCGTGATTTCACAAAAAATCTCTCGTCCATATTTCTCATGTTCCATAAATACATTAGTTATAATCGTAATTAATTGCAAAATCGAGATAAAGTTACAAATGTAATTAAATGTAAAATTGAAATGAAGTTACAATTGTAATTAATTACAATTTTAACTAATTAATTTGATTTTTTAAAAGGAAAATGAATTATTATTCATTTCTAAATTTGTCATATATTACAAATTCATGTATTATAATTGTAACTAATTGCAAAACTGAAATTAGAGAGAAAAGGCGACATTGCTGAAATTTGCAATGCCAGAAATTGGAATTGTAGAAAAAAGCTAGTTTCTTTTCCCTAATCTATCATCAGGACAAAAAGTGTTTCATTTCCCCCAACATCTGGTCATGTTTATTAAACAAAACCACATTCATTATTCACGCTCTTTAGCTATGGACGACGACAGTCTACTCTCCTCTCAAAATCAAACTCAAACAATAATAACTCTGCTTCTCTTGCTGCTTCAGCCGTCGCCGCAACCACCGCCCTCTGAACTCCCTATCGCCGTTGTGTTTTTTTTCGGATGGTAAGCTATGGTGATTTGGGTCAAAAAAATAGACTACATTACCTGTCTCTTTCTGAAGTCAAAATGAAGTGCCGAACGATTATTGGTTTCAGTGGGAATAAGAAAAAAGAGATATTCTTTGTCCGAATCTGGGTACCCTCAGTTATTCCCTAAACATTGAAGATGGATGATTGGATGTGATGGATGAAGCACCGTTAAGGAATTTCACTGCTGGTTGCCAAAGTCCCCACTGGCGAAATGGGAAAAATCAGACCGGCCATGACATAGCCAGCGAGGTCGTCTCACTTTCATTGGAATCTGCATCTCTGTTGACTGTATCATTTTTGTCATAATTTTACCTGATTTTGATAATATATTTTGTGTTGTTGTAATATCTTTCAAAATACATGATATTTAAAAGATCATTTGAATTTTTGTATTTGTGTACTTAACCCAATATTATTTACTAGCAGTTTACATAGATGAGAAAGAAATTAAATGGATTAAATTTATTTTTACGAAAATACCTCTTGATGTTCTAATGGTTTACTATGTAAATTGAAATTGACGGTGTAGAGGTGTTAAAAAGTAACAGAAAGGACGTCTCCAGCAAGAAAATGAAAATGTTGGGATGTTTTGTACGAAAAACCAGAACGTTGGGATATTTTCACAATACATTTCAAACGTATGGACGTTTTGTGCCAATTACCCTTTGCCATAATACTTTTCAAACGTATGGATGTTTTGTGCCAATTACCCAAATGAAAATGGTTTATGATGTGATTGGACAATAATACCCCTCACAATTTTAATAGTTAACTATTTAGAGTGAAGAACACGGTGGATTCCCGTTGGATTTAACAAAAATGATGTTTTTCTCAAAAAATGAGAACGTTAGGATGTTTTGTGCCAAAAAATAGAACGTTGGGACGTTTTCCACAATGAATGTCAAATGTAGGGACGTTTTGTACCATTTACCCTGTAATTTTTTGGATATAGATTATGTTATTTAGAGTAAAAATTATAGAATATTTCATTCTAATTCCTAAACTCTAAATTGATTGTATTTGCTATTAGTTTCATTTACTTAATATACGATGACATTTTTAACAATTTTTTTATTTAAATTGAGCTTGAATTTCTACCCAAAAATCCCTAACTAATTAAGCCTCCATTTGGTAAATAATTTATAAACCAGTTTATAAATCACGGAACTTCTCAAAACACTTTTTAATCATACATTTTCTCTCCATTTTCAACCACATATTTTACATCAAAATCATAAATACACAAGTTTATAAATCACTAAAGTGTTACCAAATGGAGACTAATTTGACAAATCCCAAGAGAGTCCAAAAAAATAAAAAAAACACCGAGAACTCTTTGGCCCTCATGCACTCTCCAACCCTTGTGCCGCCGGCCTTCAACCGTCCTCAGCTCTAAAACACAGCATTCGACATTACTGGGGCAGATTTCTTGGAGAATAAAAGGAGCCGCGAAGTTCACAACCAGATTTTCAAGGCGATACAAAGCGGCTGACTAAGGAGAAGGGGAGACGATTCCAGCTCCTCTATTGGGTGATTTGTTCTAGTTTCAATTCCTGTCTTGCTTAGATTTTTATTTGTTTCAATCATTAGTTTTCATAAATTCATATTATTGATATTAGTTGAGTTTAAGATGGATTTTTGGTTATCGAATTTCATTTCCAAACTTCAATTTTACTTTCTAGTAACTACAATTGTTTCTTTGATGTTTATTTTGGTTAATTCGATTATGGCCAGCTAAGTCATATTGAGAGGAGTTATTCTTAGCTTCAATGGGTAAATATTAATTTCCCAATGGTGAATTCTTGTCGTTGACATGTGTTAACACACTGTTTGATCCTTTTATACTTGGAGGGTAAACTTTTCATCAATCATTTGTTGTTTGAGATGGTGTAACTGAGGAGTTTGGGTATCTTGTATCACATGTATTTTCTAAGTTTTTTGGTTAACTAGTATATAACACGTGCTATGCACGTGATATTATAATGATATTATGATATATTTATTCAAGTATACATGTTTTTAAATTGAATAAAAATTGTCCAAATTTTCTTACCTAAAAAATATTCAAAGTGTTGATTTAAATAATCTCAATATTCAACTCAATTTACCTAAACATTATTCAAATTTCTAAGTACACAATACACTTATCAATAATACCATCATCTTTCTTCTATTTACTGATTGTGGACTTCTTTAAATTTTGTATCTCCTAAAATGTATTCTTAGGTTACCTTATTTGAAAAAACTGGAGTTGAGAGGATTTCTTATCCTATGTGTGTATATAGTTCATAATCAAATCATTGCTACAGTGAAAAATAATGATAAGCATCATTTGACAATTTGTCTAGATTTTAGAATCAAGATGAAAAAATGATCAATTGTAATCTAACATTAAAAAATGCTTATCATGTATGTGAATCTACGTAGAACAACATTTGATCATAAATTTTTGAAAAAACTGAGATATATCTAATATAGGTTTCCTACTGAGGTATGATTATTCGAGATACAGAAGATATAATATTTAGTTAGAGTAATGTTTGATCAAGAAAATTGTTTTGAAATCGGTGCCTTCAAATTTCCGACTCAACAAATTAATTCATAGTGCCATGAATCCCTAGCACACAAGTTTCTTTAAATTGATAGAACCAACAAACCATTATCTCAAATTTTGTTACAATCTAATGAGACGTGTTCATTGATTTGATTGAACAAAAACAATAACAACATGTCCTCGTGATTTCTTTTTGTCGTTTGACATAGTAAATACATGATAATAATATGAGTACATAAACATAGTAAAATGAGTCGAGGTGAACAAAATATAATACATATTTACAGAATATTAACTTATGATTACGCATACGTCGTGACATTTTTATAAATTGTAAAAACTAAAATTTCACTTTAAAATTCGAATACAAGATAAAATTATATACATATAAACCAATTTAAAACATAAACAAATGATCTTCTCAAAAAATTTGTACTTTAGAATTTCAACGTAAAAATTTAATACAATAAGAACTTAAATTGATTGGAAAACAAAACTTAATTAATTTATCATACAATTAATATTTTAGAAAAACAAATTTACACGCATCGTACTTCAATAATTGGGTTTCTGAACAAAGAAATGAATTTTCACAACACTCTATTTTTATGGGTGTGGTGAGTATAATCAACGTCAAATTAATATTTGACAAAGAGATTTAAATTTGGAATATGACTAATAAATAATAAAATGTTTAATATAGAAGTAAAAATGATTTTCTATTTTTTTATATATATACAAGTAAAAAAAATTAATTCAAGGAATACACATTTTTTTTTCTTTTTCTCATATTTGTTGAATAATGTTTATGAACTTTAAATTATTTAAGAGTTATTAATTTTATTTAAAAGATTTTTAGTGGGGAAGTGCAGAGTTTAGATTGTAAATATATGAAAATTATCTTTTATCAATAATAAGATTATAAAATAAAATAAAATGTGAAAAAATTTGTACATTAATTAAAATTAACGATAAATATGATATTATTAAAAGGTTTGAAGGTAAAATAATAAAAAAAACTTTCTCCCTATAAGGAATTTTTATTTTTTATATGCATTTAAAAAAATTAATTTAAGAAGTATGCATTTTTACTTTTTCTCATATTAATTGAAGGATGTATTAGAAATTATAAATTATATCAGAGTTATTAGTTTTATTTTAAAGATTTTTAGTGATAAAATGAAGAGTTTAGATTATAAATGTTTTAAAAATATTTTTATTGACAATTACTCACAAAGAATTATCCAAACATGTTATAAATATTTTTTTGAAGACAAATGTCCATTCTTTTTTTTGTTCTGTAAGGGAGAAAGACGTCCCTACGATCGATGATAAAAGATCTATCAAACAGCCCCCAAGTATGCCACATCAATAAAAGATTTGGTGACGAGAGAGAGAGAGAGAGAGAGAGAGAGAGAGAGAGAGAGAGAGAGAGAGAGGAGTTGATACAAACTTTATGAGCAACAAATAAAAACAACTATAAGCCCGGCCTGATTGGTTTGAATAAGAAATAAAAATTGGTGGACGTATGGTTGAAAAATTGATAAAAATCGTGTATCTCCTAAACTGATTGTTGAAAATGAATTTGAGGAATGTAAATTTTAAGAAATGAGGGCCGAACAAGGACATGTATTGTTAGTCAAAACACAGATCCAACTCATATCAAGAACTTGAAATAATCATGATCAAAGTGATGCAATCGCACATATCTATCTTCACCCCACTCGAGAAACTGTACATAAAAATGGGGGAAAAATGGATTAGATTATTTTTATACAGATTAACCAACATAAAACAAAGCATAAAGAAAAAATCACTGAAGAGAAAACTATGCAACTATAACACCAAAATACACAATTCTTAAGCTCACTTAGTAAGAAATGTTAGAAAATTTATTACAGATAATAATTTATCTATAATCTGAATAATCATCATATTGGAATTATCAAGAATTAAATAACTTAAGCGGAAGCGTACCTTAATCAAACGTGATTCACGATGAACGATTCGGTTGGTTGGATCTTCTAAATCGATACGTAGTCCTTATTATCTCTCTGATGATGGGATGTCAGACAGGATGAACAGTACGTAGGATTCAGGGACCATAACCGACTTTATATACTGAATTGTCAATTAACCTAATCCGGCCCATCATGAATTAGGTAATGGCCTGGTATCTACACATAAAAGCCCGTACATTTAATTAGATGTATTAAAGCCCAATTTACCAAATCCTTATTAGATCACTTTAAACGAGCTTAACCAAAAATTGATAGCCTTTTATTCAATACACAATAATTCACATATAAGCCCACACGATTGATTAAAATCCTTACAATCTCCCACTTGGGCTATATGTGTAACCTTACAATTGTGTATCAATCATAACCTTATGAGTACTCAGAATTTTGCTATCATTACTGAATGCATCCCCAAACAATCCGGTCCATAAATTATATCAACATAGGATCAAAGCGGCTTTCGCTACATTAATCGTAACTAAACCTTCAATGGTCACGTATATAGACATAACTGAATGACATGGATCAAGTATGGATGTGTAGCATGGAAATTACATGTAATGTGATCTTCAACATGCCTATTTCCAACTGGTCCAACCTTAGTGAGATCATCCTCAAACAAGTTCAGAGATAATAAACCTGAAACCTTACAGCTGTAAATAACTTTAACTTTAAACTGTATCCAAAAGGACAGTAAATGTGTCTAATGCACCCAAAATACAAACTCCCACTGAAACCGAATATCCTTAAGAAATACAACACCCATATGAGTAATGTACTCATGAAAGACCTTGGGTTGTAATACTTTAGTAAGCGGATCCGCAATTATGGAGTTTGTCCCAATGTGCTCTTATTGACACGTGTCCACTCTGAACTGTATCCTTCACAACCAGGAACTTATGTCAATGTATTTTGACTTAGTTGAGCTCCTGTTGTTACTGGAATATAAATCTGTTGAGTTATTGTCACAATATTACTTTAGTGGTCTTTCTATACCATACAGAATATGCAGCCCAGTGACAAAATTTCGCAGCTATATTCCATAATTAGATGCCCCCAAAATTGCTACAACTGTGCTGCCAAGTGAAAGAAGTTAAAATGTCTGTTAAGCACTC
Organism: Ligustrum vulgare; assembly: GCA_963555705.1. NCBI lineage: Eukaryota > Viridiplantae > Streptophyta > Magnoliopsida > Lamiales > Oleaceae > Ligustrum > Ligustrum vulgare. The sequence goes on along the minus strand of OY743186.1, from coordinate 35,131,061 downwards.
CATCCGGAAATAGCTCCTCCAACTAGCAGATAAATGTAGCCTTATGTGGATCTTTTATTTTCTTGGCATCTAGTAAAAATCGGAATCATAATACCATATGATCTCCAACTGATCCGATTTTCTGTATGTGAGTATGTAATCTTTTGTTCTCTTTAAATACTTTATAACCCATGTTTGGCTGCTTTCCAAATGATCCATCCCAGGGTTACTTAAATATCTCCTTAGTATCCCAATAACGTATGCAATATCCGAACGCATACAAATTTGAGCATACATCAGACTTTCTATAGCTTAACTATATGGGATCCTCTGCATTTCTTTAACTTCAAGATAACTTTTCGGGCATTAGTCGAGACTAAATTTGTCTCCCTTAGCGATAGGGCTGTCCCCTGATTTACTGTCTTGCATGCCAAACCTCTTAAGTACTTTATCGATATAGCCCTTTTGTGACAATTCAAGAATACCCCGAGAATAATCCCGGTGTATCTGAATTCCTAATACAAAAGAGACGTCACCACGATTTTTAATCTCAAAATTCCTGGACAAAAAATCTCATAATTTTATGTGACATACCTATATCATTAGTGGCAAGCAATAATCAACATATAAAACCAGGACAATATACTTACTCCCACTGAACTTGTAATACATACAATCATCAACAACATCAATCTCAAGACCAAATGAGATAATTACTTGAGGAAATTTGTATTACCCTTAACGAGAAGTTGGCTTGAGCACATAAATGGATTCCTTTAATTTGCAAACCATTAGCTTTGGGTCTATTGAAACAAAGTTTTCTGATTGCACCAAATAGATCGTCCCATCAATGTCGTCATTGAGAAACGCCACCTTAGTATCCATTTGATGTAACTCGAGGTCAAAATGTACAACAACCTAACTTTCCTGAAAGAGTCTTTTGTAGAAACCAAAGAGAAAATCTCTTTATAATCAATGCCATTATTCTGTGTAAAGCCCTTAGATACAAGACGAACCTTATATATTTCCACATTACCTTTCGAATCCTTCTTGGTTTAAAAATCCATTTAAGACCAATGGGCTTCGTACCTTATAGTAATGGGACAAGATCTCAAACTTTATTGTCTTGCATATGCTTATACTCCTTATTTATGACATCAATCCACTTCTGAGAGTTAGAACCCTGCATGGCCTGATGGAATTGATTGGACCATCTTCCACCATTCCATTATTTTCCTTATGTTCTTGGAGAAATACTATTTAATTATCTGGAATAGCATTTTTCCTTTCTCTCGTGGATCTCCTTAATGGCTTTAGTTATTTGAGGTTGTTGAGTTTGTACTTCTGAAATTTACCTTATTTTGGATGGGAGGTTCTTCAACATTGTCTAGTTAAGGTTCCGAATATGCTTCTTGATCAATGACATGCATAGAAACTTGCACATTGTCAAAAGCAATAGTAGGAATCGAAACCGATCATTCCTCAACTTCTTCCTTTAAAGACAATATATTAACCTTATTTCTCCCCCCAAACTCAACTTCCTCAAAAATGTTGCAGTTCCCGTTTCAAAAATTGACTTAAGTGTGGGATTATAAAATTAATAGCCCCTTAACAACTTTATTTTCTTTATTTGTTTTCTTGCCCTTATCTTTAGAGGTGTTTGCCAAGTGAATTCAGTTCTGTCCTGCTTCAACTTTTCTTCCTCTTGCACACAAAATAGAATGAGCTCATTTAGAGTTCATTTCTCCATTTGATAGTTACAACTGACCTTAAATTGACTGAATTGTGCAAGAAGCTTGCACGCTATGAAATGAGCTCATTGAGAGTCTATTTCTACTTTGACAGTTATAACTAACCTTAAATTAACTATATTGCGCAGGAAGCGATATCAATACCAAATGCACGAGCAAGTCATTAGACGAGTCAAGTTTTAGTTCCTTAAGTTTTGAAGCAGTGTGAGACATCTACACGATGTACTCCCTTATTTTCCCATTGCCTTTATACTTTATTGAAATCAAGCTTTGCATAAGCGTGCTTGTTTCAGCCTTATCGTTTTTCACAAAACGTTTCTTAATTTCGGCAAGGAATTCATTGGCATCATTTACCTCCTCAGATACTATGCCACTAAAGGCTTCCAGAATGCCACACTTAAATGATCATGAGAATCATGTAATTTAAGCAATCCCACTTCTCAAAGTTCCTCATTTGATTATATGAACTTTCATCCGTAAGAGGAGTAGGTTGCTCAATCCTTAGTACACGGTCTAGATCCATGCAGCCAACGAAAAGTTAATGTTGTTGTTTTGATCCTTGAAGTTTATTTCATAAATATAGGGATTAAATTTGAGCTTGTAGATATACTACTAGCAGGATTTGAAACTGAATAGAGAACACTTAAATAAAATAGCTCACATAAGTACCTTATTATGCAAATCATACTTCCAAATAATGGTAGGGCCCATCAAAAGATACCTAGCACAACATCAATATTTAGTCTTTGGACAGAAATATTGACTTGTAAGTGGTACTCTTGGTGTAGTGATCAAATACTGACAGTAAGACATGTCAGCCAACAAACCTTTCTTTGGACCGATTTATTGATCACACGTAAAATCAAATAACCGTCCCGTATTTATCACCACAAGTTCATGTGAAATTCGGGCCAAATATTGACCTTCCTTTGGGCCGATCAATATCCGGATGAGATAACACACAAACACCTAATTTTCCCTTAGTGCAGTGATCAAACACTGGCAATAAGACATGTTAACCAATAAACCTTTCTTTGGACTGATTTATTGGTCACGCGTTAAACCAAATAATTGCCACGTCTTTATCACAACAGGTGCATGTGAAATTCGAGCCAAATATTGACCTTCCTTTGGGTCGATCAATATCCGCAATGAATGACACACACAAATACCTTCTAATATTCAAAGTTAATTAATATCCACAAGAGAGGTTGCTTTGGCAACATGTTGCTTCAACTAACTTACTTTTGAATATTATATCTCTCAAAAGATTCCGATGTACCAAGATTTGAAAGTGAAATCCATTGATTTGCATCTATATTTGACTTTAGGATTTGAATTATAGAATTCAAAATTTTAGAATAAAGCAATCCTTAAGTTAGAAGAGTCAATTGCAATATTCTTCAACTTTAGGTGGCCAATTCTGTAAGATTTTAAGCTTGAAAGACTTAAATTATAATTTTCCCAAAACTTTATTGGCCAATTTTGAGAAATTCTGAACTTTAGGTCCCAATTTGAAATAAAATCAAACTTTAGAGGTCCAAAATAGTGAATTTTTCAATCTTTAAAGGTTGATTTTGAAAATTTTCAAACTTTAGGAGCCAATTTAGAAAATTCCCAAACTTTAGGGACTTAATTTTAAAAAAAAATTCAAACTTTAAGGACCAATTTGAAAATTTCCAAACTTTAGTGACTGAATTAGAAAGTTTTCAAACTTTAAGGACCAAATTAAAGAATTTCAGAACTTTAGGTGCTATATTATAAAATTTTCAAACTTCAGGGACTGAAAATAAAAATTTTCAAACTTTAAGGAACCAAATTAGAGAATTTTCAAGCTTTAGGGACCAGTTTTGAAAATTCACAAACATTAGGGGCTGGATTGAAAAATTTTCAAACTTCAGGGGCTGAATCATAAAATTCCATAACTTGAAGGGTCCTGACTTAACTAAATTATAACTTTAGGGGCTCAATTTATAAATTTCAGAACTTTAAGGGCCAACTTAAATAATTTATAACCTGAGGGGCTTAATTATAAATTTCATAGCCTTTAGGGTTTAAACTTTATATCATAACAAACATGGAGGACGATGTCCAAATAATAAGAATTTTCGGAAATTGCAACTGAGCCCTTGAAGACTTCTAATTTCCAACTGAAACCCCTTCTTCAAAATCGCGACAGCTAGGGTTTAAACCCTAGCCGCCGCTCTTAACCCCTCAAAACGCGTCGCCATTCCTGGCGACGTCCACCGCCTGTAGCGCCGCTGACCATAAAACAGAAGGGGTCGACGCCCAGCACCTGAGCGGTGGTATAAACAGCATGGACGCTGCGATTGCAGCGTCAGTAGTTGCCTGCAGTCTCCGACTGCACCTGCAGTGCAGGCGGCTGCAGTTTCCGCCTGCCTCGTTGCCTTAATCACGTATTGCAAGTTCAACACCCCAAAACCAGATTAAAAAAAAAAAGACGATCTTCAATCAATAAACCCAAATCGAATTCATCCTCCATACGCAAAAACCCAAATCTAAATACATACACAGCACCAAACTCAAACCCAACTGAATCCATATTCAACAGATTCAAAAACGAGAAACCCAATTCGAAAAAAATTGTGTCCCTTCATCGAAAATCTTAATCAAAATTGAAACTCATATTTCATACACACAATAACGATCGATTTGGTTGAAATCCAAATCATATATCCAAAACTCATCACCAAACTCAAACCCTCACAGATTTCGTCCACAAATTCATAACCGAATCTTAATTCATAAATTCCACAGATTCAATTCCCAAACTTAATCACAATACACAAAACCCTGATTTTCGACCGCAATACAGAGTTCCATACTTCAACAGAAATCCATACCTTATTTCGAAAAATATATACATATAGATTCTTAATTTTATTTTGCTGTGTATGTATATATTCACGCACAGAATTTTGGTTTTGAAATCAGACTTATGCGCGTATACATACAATTAGGTTTTACATATACACGTACAAAATTGATCTGATAATTCAACACGATGTTGGCTCTGATACCACTTGTTAGAAAATTTATTACAGATAATAATTTATCTATAATCTGAATAATCATCATGTTGGAATTATCAAGAATTAAATAACTTAAGCGGAAGCGTACCTTAATCAAACGTGATTCACGATGAACGATTCGGTTGGTTGGATCTTCTAAATCGATACGTAGTCCTTATTATCTCTCTGATGATGGGATGTCAGACAAGATGAACAGTACGTAGGATTCAGGGACCATAACCGACTTTATATACTAAATTGCCAATTAACCTAATCCGGCCCATCATGAATTAGGTAATGGCCTGGTATCTATACATAAAAGCCCATACATTTAATTAGATGCATTAAAACCCAATTTACCAAATCCTTATTAGATCACTTTAAACGGGCTTAACCAAAAAATTGATAGCCTTTTATTCAATACACAATAATTCACATATAAGCCCACACGATTGATTAAAATCCTTACAATAAACTCAAGATTGTATCTACAGCCCCAAGCACCCAAAGATTTGACAAATCGAAGAGTAAAATGTTGCAGAAACTCACTGGAACACTGCTTCATCAGTATCTTCCAAATTTAACTCAAATTTTTTTTGTTTATTTTTTTAATTCGTGATGGTCAAGATTTCCAGCTTTAACTGAGATGCAAAGGCAATGGATAAAATATCACCTTTTTTCCATCAGGATTAAATGCCAATGCATTTATCGGTCCAAAGTGGCCTTTGACGTTTTTCCTGAAGGATCTAACCATGCACAAAACAGCATATACTAATTGTCAGATACGATTAAATGTTCCTAAAATTCCACAAAAAACTCATAATTGATTTAATTTGGTTTCAACTTCATTCCTAAGAAAACAACGATATTGACCTTGTCATAGAATTTGGCTTCAAACTTCCCAGCACGGTGATCTGTGGTGGTGAAAGCTGATGCATCCTGATTCCTGACCTACTTCAAGAACCACCTGAAAATTGGGCGTGTTAAGGTAAGGAGAGAGAGAGAGAGAAGAAAATTGGGAAAAAGTAGGTTTTATTTTGATTTGATTGGTGGTGTAGATATATATGTTATTAATATAGAATTGAATTTCCACCTGATTTGTAAAAATAATTTTATCCGTAGTTGATTTCTAAAATCGTAACTTAAAATATAGGTTTGTGCGTAATTTTCCCTTGTTTAAATATTTTTTTCATTGGGCCGATTCAGGGAAGCCCTGGGCTGCCTCCGCCCGAGGTTATTGCTTTTGGGCTAATGTGCTGAAGTTGGGTCGAGCCATTTCATGCTAAATGAGCTACCTAATCGGGTTAAAAGGATATATTTGGGTATTTTATTAAATAAAAGATTAATTGCACCCTCTACTGTGTTTTGATGATGAAATGTATAAATTACTGTGTTAAGAACAAAAATTGAAATATACGTTCATTTCTTCCCAACTACTTCCAATTCTGTCGCGCGTCTTCTTCCATCTTCTCCCCACGGAACTACCACCACCACAGCACCGCGCCACCACGACACCACCAAACCACCACCACAGCACCGCGACACCACCGAATCACCACCACGACACCATCGAACCACCACCAGATCATCCAGTCACCAATCATCGCTAGCAGCCACTACAACCAAGAACCCAACCACAAACAGCCAGTAAAGAACCACCACAAATACCCAACTGTCAGAATTCCGTTCAATTTCCACCAGCGCTCTGATTCAATTCCATCGGCCCATGGCTAAAAAAATATGGCTGCTATTAGATTTCCGTTCACTTTCCACCGGTGCTCTGATTCAGTTCCATGTTTTTTTTTTTTGGGAATAATGTTGAAAGATGCAGCTGTACTGCTGTAGCACCTCTCCTACTCCGATTCTGCTTGGCTGAAAATAAGAAAATATTGCTTGAAAATCGTTTGATTCTAGTTTGAGACAAAGTTTCATAATTAAAAGTGTAAAGTTTCAAGCTATGATACTATAATTTCGCTCAAAGTATCATAAAAAATTAATAAAGTTTCATATTTTGATACTAAAAATTTGAAGTCATGTTGTAATACTTTACAAGTATCTTATGATACTTTAAGTATGCTGTTGTGAAACTTGTAAAGTATCACAACGTGATACTTGTGAAAACAGTATATTTTCCCAAAAAAAAAAAATGAAGTATTTTTCAATTTTTTAAAAAATGATGTAAATTTCAATTATGATACAAAAATATGGGTATTTTTGCAAACGTCCCTTAAATAAATACATTTTTGCATTTTATGCTTTACCTAAGTGCAATATCTCTATTTATTTAGTTTTCTAGATGCCTCGTGTAACGATGTTTCGGATGTGGACTTCCAAGTCAAATGACCCCAGGGTACCAAGTTTTAAGATACCTTTACAGACTTAATGACCCGAGTCAATTATGGCTTAAAGAGAAGTGTCTAATATATGCAATGCGGTCGTTTTTTTTTTTTTTTTTTTTTTTTTGCAATAACTGGTTCAAACAAATTACGTCTACCCCTTTAAGCTTTCTAGATGACTCATGTAGCGAGCTTTAAGCTAATGACTCCCAACCACATGACACCAAGTTTTAAGATGCCCCAATTAGCATAATCACTCAAATAAAAAGTCTATCGAGAGAGGAAAGATGTATGCAAGTTTCTACTTTATAGAGAAATATAATAATGAGATTAGATCATCAGTATTTTGTCATTATCTAACTTCCATTTGTTAGCTAAGAAGATCACTCCACACAACTTTATCACACACATGGAATCAACACAATTCTGAATCATCTCTTATACAAGCTAGACCACACCCAAACTATACTAAAATTGGTTTAGGATTGCACAATAACATGGCTTAAAGGTTAAGCGTTTAAGTTCAATGAATCAACCTAAAAGAAATTTGAATCAACATGTGAGTGTACAACACCTTAATTAATTAATCCACGTGCAAAAAATAGTATCACATTGCACATTGGTGATCAAAACTTCCAACTAAAAAGCACATAACTCATTAATTAACACATGTTGCAAAAATATGTGCAACATGACCGGCAAGACCATCCAACTCACACAAGCACACAAGATTTTTTTTTTTTTTATTTCACATAAAACACTAAAAAAAAACTCCGCACATACATAAAACGCATGACAATATAAACTTCACACAATTTATACGACTACACATTCCAATATCCCCAAACTTAAATTAGACGTTGCCCTCAATATAAAAACTAATATACCGCTTACCCGTGGTGGCATCCGACCTACGATATGGATTCAAATTCAATGGCAATAAAATATGATATGATAATTGCTAGACCGACATAATTGTAGCAGGAGGGACAAAAAATCGATTTTTTTTGGTGCTTGTAAGAATTCAATTACCATGTTTCGTGTTCGTACAGTTTATAGTACAAAATTAGTCAATATCTGTCACAATATATAAATTTTGATCAAGTGCCCTTCAAGGACACCCCTTATGGTGCTTGATTTATCAGATGCATCTTCTACTCTCGCTAGAAGTTAATTATATGTCAACAATTAGAAACTAATGACATAGTTTTCTCTCAAATATCTATTTCAAAACATTCATGTTAGTTACCTTGTATCATCCTGAAGGTTATTGATTAGCACCACTTCCATGTCAAAATAACAAAATTGAAGAATGCTGCAACTTAGCTTCTGCTTGGCAAATTTAAATCATAAATAGTAGTAGCACTAGGTCTCGCAAAATGTGTGAATAATATATGGACAATTTAAAATAGAGTAGAAATATATGCCAGTGAAGAGACTAGCAATTTTACATAAAACATGCAGAACAACAATAAAAAAATGATAAGAATCCAACCCCAGGATAGAGAAAGAACGTTACTTGTATGCCCTCAGATATATTATTGACTACAAACAATGGTTTTGGTAGGGGTGCAAACTCAACATGCCATGCATTAGCTGCACTAGGAAGGGAAGCAGAATCTACTTTATGAAAAGCTCCAACTGTGAGGACCTGAGTAAGAATATAGTAACACAGGCGCTCAGTTTTGATTAGATTCGAACCTATATCATATGGGATACATCCGACGTGCCCATCAGGAGGTTCACGAGGTGTTATATATTGATAGTCCATAGATACCAATTAGTTAGGGAATGGATATTATGGGAATAAAATGTATAAGTGATTACCTATAAATGGGAGATGGGGGAATTAATTACATATTGAGAATAAGGTAGAAATTGGAAAAAAAAAAAAAAAAACGTTATGTCTTGGGAGAGAGCAACCCTCTTGAAAGCTTGTAACGGCCAGTCGTTCTTTCATTTCTGTTTTCATTCATCTAGTAAAAACTTGTTCTACAATTTACAATTCAATACAGTTCATGTTTCATAAATCAACACACTTAGATCTACATCAGATTTACACACCAGCTTCCTAACAAATCTGTTGAACAGCATCACAGGTCTTTAAGATCATCAACAGCAGGTTCCATATTCCAAAAATATCAGAAGCACCAACATGATCCTATCAATTGGTATCCACTCGAATAGACATAGTCATACGCGTATGGTGGCGACGAAGTACTTAGCCCATAAATTCCGAATATCGTCAATTTCCTCTATTGAATAGTATTTTTTAAATGCCTAAAAACAATTAAAATGTATTATTAATTATTTTTTAATAAAATATAAATTCAAAATTAAATAATTCTTAGTACGTATTCAATAACTTAAACCTTATTTAAAGAAGTAAGTTGAGAACAGATTATGACTATCTCATACATATTTCTCATAACATAATAGCCACACTCAGAACCTCTGGGTTGTCAAGAATACTAAAATTTTGACATTGAAAACTAAATTTAGTAATAAAACTAAATAGAATATAAAACTAATTAAATTTTTTTTACTAACTTATAAAATTTTAGTTTTCATACCTAAATTTTTTTCCATGTTACATTCTTGTCTCCCCTCTTGCCTCCCAATGCCCAAAACGTTCGAAATGTCCTAAAGTGCCAATAAATATGATTAAGTTATAAAAATCATTCCTAAAACTAAAAATTCCTACCAAAATTTTGGGAGAGTCTCTCCTATAAATTGAACTTATCCAACCTGTAGAGAGATCCTATTATTAAAAAATATACCACTTATCAATAATCACAACACAAACACATCAATTTCACTTTAAACTCTCTACGATTATTACATTAAACTAGCCAACTTAACCATCATGCACTAAACAAAAAACATGAACAGTGCAATAAATGCTGACATATTCAATGATGCCTTTGATTTCTATGTTACGTTTACATGAGTGCTTTGAATCTATGAAGTACAACGTACTGGCTTCACAACAAATCGCAAGTAACATTCAGTGATTCCTACGTATTATGAACATGTAAATACACCCTTAAATATCAGATGACTTAATAAAAATAATAATAAATAAACAATAATAATTGTCTTACTCTTGAAATTACGACGCTAAAATGAATTGCTTTGATCTCAGTGTCTTCATGGTTCCAGCCATTAACTCACAGCACTATCTAAGAGCATGTTTGGTGTATGGAATTTTTTTTTTTTTTTTTTTTTTTTTATGAATTTGTGGTTTAGATTAGTTTGAAAAGTCAACAATTGTAAGCTTGATTGAGGATGAATGGTTGATATTGAGTTTAAAAAGTTGTTGTAAAAATTTTACTTGGACCAAACAAACTCTAAATTTGTTCTTACTCTGATCGATGCATTCTGTGACGGACACATAAATCCAATTGAGTTGACACCGATTTCTTCACATTACCCATGGAGGAACCTTAAAAAAATCACACCAATGAGTAAAAATAAAATGAAATTAAATGGAAGTTATGAATTTGTGTTAAACAGTCTTACATTGTGAATACTTGCAGGATAGATATATTCAACCATTCCATTGTAAGTCTTACATTGTGAATACTTGCAGGATAGATATATTTAACCATCCCATTGTAAGCAAGTCAGTAATGTCGTCGAACGTAACATAAATACTTTCAATGTCTGTGTGATGAAACACAGTTGCATCTAGAGGTAATTGGATATAGTCTGTACCAACAGGCAATGTAAGGACCAGAGGGTGTTAAAAAAATTACACCAATGAATAAAAATAAAATGAAATTTAATGGAAGTTATGAATTTGTGTTAAATAGTCTTACATTGTGAATACTTATAGGATAGATATATTTAACCATCTCATTGTAAGCAAGTCAGTGATGTCGTCGATCGTAACATAAATATTTTCAATGTCTGTGTGATGAAACACAATTGCGTCTAGAGGTAATTGGATATAGTCTGTACCAACAGACAATGTAAGGATCAGAGAGTGTATCAACTTGCAATCATCACCCGGACGTTGTAAAGTTGCATCATCAACGAGTAGGGGTCGTCAGGTAGATGACATATCAAAACTCTGGGACTTTTTACATTTTTCAAATTTTTTATCCTGTTTTACCAACTCTTCCTGCAATTAATTAATTTTTTTTTATCATTATAACACATCTAATATAAATTTAAAAGTAATTTATATTGAAAGAAGCTTTTATATACCAAAAATGATTACATCTCCTTCAATCACCAAATCTTTAGGCCTCATCTCACCATTATTGCTCAAATTATTTTCCTCGGATCACCCTCATCGTCACTAGTGCTTGTCCTAGGAAGTATACTCTCACCATGTCATATCCATAGTGTATAACCTTTCTTAAACACACGACGAATCAAATGACTCTTCATTTGCTTAAAGCTATGAAACTTTCTTAGATTCTTACAATCACAACAAGGACACAAAATCATTTCCTCACATTTATTTAGTTTTTCTTCATCAGCACTTTTCATAAACTCTTCAACCCCTTTCACATATTTATGAGTATTACATCTCCCATACATCCAACTATGATCCATATCTAAAGACCTATATGAAAATATATATTCAGCACGTATTAGAACGAAATCCTAACTGTTAATCTTGTGTTATTTAAGTAACAGTCAAGTTTAAGGGCTTAAATGATATCACAAATCTAAAGTGCTGAAGAAAGGCAACAAATGAAATTAGTTTAAACAATTTTTTTTTTAAATTCCTTAAAAAAATTCGACGGAATCCCCCTATAAATTGGATTTAGGCGGCGGATGGGAGACTACTATAGGCGACGCGGGGTGGAGACGACTATAGGCGTCGGTTCTTTAATCGAACCGACGCCTTTGTTAGCGATATAACTATCTAATATTTACAAAATTGCCAACGCCCTTTTATAGGCATTGGTTATTATAAAAAAACGACATAAATTGTCTAAATTTTTTTGGACATAATTGTACTAGTGATCGAGCAACGATTCTCATTGGTAAATGGAAAAGGATTTAAGCATAGAACTAGAAGATAGCTAGAGCTTGATATTATATGAGTTTGAGCAAATGAGGCTGTGACTAGTAATTGATCGAGCCGGTAATTCTGGATTGGATTCGGTTGGCAGACTCAATACATTGATATTATATGACGAAAATCCAGATTGTTGGTAGTGTGAGGCAGAGGAAAGTTTTTCAGGAGCCGTTTTCTGTCGGAAAGGGAAAAGGTGGAAGCTGCCGTCACTTGCTTTTCCAGTGAAGCTTGGGAGTGGTTTCAGCGGGTAGATCAATGTCGACCCATGCAAACTTGGGAAGAATTGAAGAGAATGATTCTGGAACAATTCCCATCACCGCCAGAATTTCATCTATTCAAAGGAGAAAATTGCGACAGAGCGATTTTTGTGCTGAATTTAACTTCTGAAATTGAGAAATTGGAGGCAGCAGAGGTAAGTTTCGATGGAGAGGCCCTCACCTGGTTTTTATGGACGGATTGGTGCTGGGATGAATTAAAGGAATTATTAGTGTTGCTGCTCAAGAGAACTTAGAGCATCCAATGCACACCATCAATTGGGAAAAAAGACTGACAAGTTAGCAAATTGATGGAATTGGTTAAAAATATCTCTCCAATGCATAATGTCAATTACAATGTTAAGTTAATGTGACTAAAAAAATTGACAATGTCAAGAACTCTGTCTGACCTAATGAGTCGGCATTTATTTTTATTTTATAATTACTTTAACAACTAAATAAAGGAATTTTATAGATAAATATATACATACATCTTCTCTCTCTATATATTATAATTTTTAAATTAAAAAAAAATGTCACGGAATTAATAATATTTAAATTTAGACAGAACAATTGGAGATGAAATTTTACACTTCTTCTTCAATTTATCCACGTTCTCTAAATGTCCGTCAATTTCATTGCCATGTCAGCCCTAATCCACGAAGTACATTGGAGATGCTCTTATGATCATCAAGGAAGAGAAGTGGCCTGCGAGCCGTTGAAGATTTTTTTCTACTACAGAAACATGGCGTAGATGAGAAGAAGCTGGGTGAAGTAGAGAATAGATTATAAAGCTGAAAATGAGCTTGATATTTTGAAATATGAATTCTGATCAACACCAGGGAAGGAGACCTTAAATCTAATAGAAAAAGTTCTTATTAGGTTTTGCCCAATGTATTGACTGTCGAAAGTATCCAGTGTCGTAAGTCATGGAGACTAATCAAAATGGTAGGATGTGAGCGAAAAAATATAGCAAGAATAACAGAAATACCATATCAACCTAACTCTTGGTTGAGGAAATAGATAGACGAAGTCCTATGGGACAAAATTAGCCCGAAAACGAACGGATCACTTGGCCAACATATAGAAAGCCTTATCCAAACTTGGTAGATTGGGTTTATTGATGACCAATAGGCTATAGAATCCTAGAATTTATATTGTTTGCGCATTTGGGATAAGTGTCTACTATTGAACACATTAGGTGGTTTATCCACCAATACGAAAAAGTTAACAAGTATCACAAACTAAGAATGTTTCCTAACTCCTTAATAGGGGTAGCTTTCTCATAGTTCATCGACTTGTTGACTAATTCAGTTCAAAATTGGCATCAAATGGAACAATTATTTCACGCTCAATTAGTCAATTATACAAGTCCGAGTCAGAGGTAACTTTGGAAGATTTGACTAATGTTAAACAGTTATCAAACGAGTGGGCTGAAACCTTCTTCAATGGTTTAAAACAGTCAAGAATAAATTTTTGTGCATTTGCTAGGAAAAGAGTTTGTGGAAATTGCTTAGAGTTGTCTAAGCTTCGACCTAAAAAAGAAGTTTCGAGATAGGGAATTTTAGGACCTATTTTAAGTGAGTATTAATTTCATTCGTTACGAAGGATTATTAGGTGAGGAAGAGCAAGTTAGAAACTCTAGTAAAAGGACATACTATAGAGATCTCAATTATGAAATGCATGAAATTAAGGTGGGATAGGCCACAGAAGAAAAATGATTTGCCATCGGAGTCGCGTTACTTTGCTGGCATCGTTGTCTGCACAGGTCAAGTTTGCTACTTGTACTAGTGAGTTTGGCAACTTGGGTGGGACACACCCACTGTACAATAGATTAAGTATGGCAAATAAAAAATAAAAAAAAATGTTTTTAAACAACAAAATTTTTCAAATCATTTTTTAACCACACATATTTTCTTTCTTCAATTTTCAACCACATATCTTATCTTGAAAATATAAAAAAATATATGTTTAAACACAACATTAATTCTTTGATTTTCTCTATGCCTTCTTTCGCCAAATATAAAAAGAAATTAAACTCTCCTCTTATAACGACCATGGTGGGTGTAAAAAAAAAAAAGTAAAATAAAATCAACTTTAGTATTATACTATTCATTCATTCAAATATTAACTATTCTCAAAATCATTTTAATAAATACTTAGCCCCTGTTCGGTTACATTTAAATGAGAATGTAAATTATTTTGTTGATTTATTTGTGTTTTCTAGGTAAGATGTGGGGTTAAAAATTTGAGAAAGAAAATATGAATATTTAAAAAGTGATATGAGAAATTGTGTAAATTAATTTTTTAATTTTTTGTCTTCTAGCAAAATAAATTGCCGTCGCCGAACATACCCTCATAGTAGTATAGTGGTAAAGCGCACTCCTATAATTGTATTGATGTGAACTAGACAATCAAATTGAATAGTAAATAGTTTCAAGCTAATTTTTATTTTCGAGTGGACTTGGGTCTAGCTCTTATAGCATTGTTTCCTTAAGATTGATTCTAGAGGAACATTAAATTTGAATATTTTAAAGTGATATTGTAATGTGTCACTTTTTTATTTGGTGATAACTTCATTATTTAATGCACATCTTCGATTTGGTTTCGATTTCTTGATTTGCATTAGTACGACCTCTTTTCGATGGGTAATTTATAATTTGTGGTTTGTGAGCTCGGTAGTCAAATGGTTAATATCGTTCCTCTGTATTGCATGATTAGTTGGAGAGATAGAATTGTATTATTGGTGGTGTTGGAGTTTTCTTGCATGGACATTTTTCCATTTTGGTTAATTGGAAGCTATCTTGATTGATTTCCCTTTATATTTTTTTCGATTCCTCTTGGATTTCATTTTAAGAATGCTGAAATTTCTCAGTCCATTTTATTTCGTTAACATATTATAATATGAAATTATTATTTCCTTAATTAATGATTATGATGCTGAATTTAAGGTCATGTTCTCTTTGTTATTTTGAGGTCGTTTTCTATTTTTATTTTCGAAAACACTAAAAACGCGTTCTCTTTACCATTTTCGAAAACGCATTTCGAAAACGCATTTTGGAAAACAAATAAAAAATTTGTACGCAAAACGCCCAAAACCTTGTTTTGGATGTTTTAAGTGTATTTTAACAAAAATTATTCAAAACGCGGAAAACGCGTTTTGAGATTTTTTTTTTTTTTTTTTTAAGAATTATCCTAACTTGGAATTAAGTTTAAAATAAAGTTGATTTTTTTTTTTTTTTTTTTAGAATTATCCTAATTTGAAACTAAATCTAAAATAAAGTTTTATTATTGAATTCAATACCAACATTACAAAAAAAAAAAAAATTAAGTGGGAATTCTTGTTGTTATATTTCAAAAAATGCATTGATAAATGAACTCTGGTGGTTTTGAAAGGACTTGCATTTTCTGGATTTTAATAGAACCGGAACTTCTTCAAATCTCAAACCAGAAATAACTGTATTAATATACACTTAGTACTCACATTAGTGTTGCAGGTAATCATGTTTCAGTGTATTGTTAAAGGAAATTTGAGTTTGAGCCAGTAGTATTCTGCAAGCAAATTAATTAAAGATAATTTTAAGTAGTATTCTGTAAAATTTCAAACAGAACGTGTTTTCCAACTTTTAATTTACAAAAACAGTTTTCAAAAATGACAAACCAAAAGCGTTTTCAGCAAATTTGAAAACAAAAATAAAAACAGGAAATATAAAATATTTTCTAAAATGAAAATACAAAATAAAATACAAACAGAACGCCAAGTTTTTCTTGGATTTCAGTGATGGTTTTTTCTTGTTAGACTCTGATAAGGGGCTGACTCAAGGTGGGGCCTCCTGGGGCACGTTCCCCAGTAAAATTTCTGACTTTTTTTTTTCGACTTCTTCTTCTGCATTTGCCTGACTGGGAGGTAACTTTTTTGTTTTAATCTTCAAACTTGATTTATTAAGATATAAATATAATAGTGCACATTTGCAGTGCATTCAGGACTCAGCACTTTGAAGATGATACATTATATATAATTTTTTTTTTTATAAAAATAGTGCACCTATGGAAGTGGAGCCATGGGCAATGGGGATGTGATTTATGCTAATTATATTATAAGTGTGCAAGGTTAATATAATTATTTATTTGTTTGGGGATTGAATATTTTCAAGTACTTTTTCATTTTTCGATCTCTTCTTACCCAAAAAAAAATGTTTGGGAACAGTGTGATTTATGTTAATTATATTATAAGTGTACAAGGTTAATATAATTATTTATTTGTTTGGGGATTGAATATTTTCAAGTATTTTTTCATTTTTCGGTCTCTTCTTACAAAAAAAAAATTTCGGGGGCAGTCCCGTACCATCCGTGTGCCCCACTAGTACAAATGTTCTGCGTCCGCCACTGCCTCTGATTGATTTGTTGTTCATATAACAACATTGGTTAGTGAGGATATTCATCTTTGATTCAATACAACTTTGTAATTCATATTCATGAGCGTTCTTATTCTTTGATCCGATTCATTAATTTATATTTTTATACAGTTCTGCTTAATTTGTTGGAGTATGGAAAGCTTTTTTTGGATTAGTGACGAGTTTCAAATTAATTGGAATAAGTTGATGAATCTTTTAGAATATACAAGTTTCTTGAAAACTATTCTGACACAAGGGAATAATTTTGCAATATATACCTCTGTTTGACTTATTTTACATGAAATTCTTCATATTTAATAAAATTGCAGTTTCATTCCCAGAAATCCATGATCAGTTGCATCCATCCTTGAGCAAAATTGTTGGATGAAGTTTTGTTAACATGCTAGAATTAAAACCTATTTGAGCAGAGTGTGAAGGAAGTAGTTGATAAATCACAAGGGTCTAACGCTAACCTATATGTCAAAAATCTGGATGATAGCATTGGGGATGATGAGCTTAAGGAAGTGTTCTCTTCATTTGGTTCGATAACATCATGCAAGGTGATGCGAGATCCCGAAGGAATAAGCTGAGGATCTGGCTTTGTTGCATTCTCATCGCCCGAAGAGGCTTCTGAAGCTCTCCTAGAAATGAATGGAAACAGATGCTTCCAAACTATTCTGATGCAGCAAAACCCACAACTAGTGCAAGTAATGTAGCAACAGATGCTTCCAAGAGGATGTGCCTACCTACCATTCTTGGCATGGAATGCAGGGTGTTGCTACTGGGGCATGCTCTATGTCCCATATGAAATGGGTATTATGGCATTGCGTGATGTGAGAATCCATAGCTTGTTGGGACTTTGGCATCTGCTCTTGCAAATGCTTCCCACACAGAACAGAGTACTATGTTGGACGAAAACTTGTACCCACTGGTCGAATAGCTAGAGCCCGACACTACAGATAAGGTGACGGGCATGCTTTTGGAAATGGACTAGGCAAGTTTTACACTTGCTGGAATCACCCGATGCTTTAAAAGCTAAGGTTGTAGAGGCTATGGAGGTCCTGAGGAACGGGTCTCGGCATCAAGGCAGCAGCCCGTATGAACAATTAGCTGCTTTGACATTGAATGAATGATTTATGTGAAATGGTGGTTGAATTTTATCCTGTAATTGATTTAAACTTTTGATGACTTTGGTACTTGGTGACATTTTCTGCTGATATTTCGTTTCAATGAACATTTAAAAGCATGGGCTGGTTTTTCATTTTCTAACTTGAAATATTTGTATAGATAATAATATATATCTCATAGCACCATTATAAAATCACGTGAAACGCATGTGTTACGAACAAGTAATCAACTAAATGAGAGCCTATAGGTTAAGGGGTGAGGGCAAAGTTTTACTGGGACATTGACTTAAATTCGATTTTGGAGATGATAAAAATTTTTGACCCATCTCGAACAGGAATGGGCCTTGACCGGGGCAAAAAAAACTGAGGGTCGATGGGGCCTGGATGCAGTTACTGAAGTCAGGGTCGTAGTGTGAAATTCGTGGGCACAGGATGGGTTTGTGTTTGACAATTTTTCGCGATACGGACACAGGTTCCTACCCTAGTCATGCCGCCTCCTCAAGAAGGTTTTGACCCAAAAAATACAGGTGTTTTTTCTGTAGGGTTTCGACCCAAAAAATATCTTAGACAATTGATTTTCTTGTTAAAGCGGTTAACTTGAAAAAGAAAAGGAAGATAATCTTTTTGGCATGAATTTATTTCTTTATTCTGATTATTCTACTTCAACAAGAAAACATCTTGGGGCACAAGTAATACACGTTTTTGGATTATGTTTGCCTATAAATATGTGTGTTGAGCCAATTAATTGAACATTGACTAGAGAATATTGTGAGAAAAAATGTAGTCTAGCATCTTGATTTTTCTTGAGTTCTTTGTGGGTTGTACAAAGAAGTAGAAACTGGTAGATGTGATAAAGCTTGATTATTTTTCCTACAATACTTTGGGGGTTTGGTGAGTTCAAATTCTATATAATTGTAACAATTTATTATATAGTGAAAAGTTTTGACGAGGGTCCGTGAACATAAGCAAGTTGTCGAACCACGTAAATTCCTGTGTTCGTATTTATTTTCTAATTTGCTTATTATTTCTTGAATATCAAAATTCCTGGGGTTAATTAGAGAGGTAATTTGTGTGTAATTCCCAACAGTGGCGCCGTCGACGGGGAAATCGATATATAATTAACAGAGTATCAGGTGATTCAAAAATTTTTGGAGCAAAAGAAAATATGTTGGGAAAGTATAACGTGGAGAAATTTGATTGGAAGATCAATTTTGGCTTGTGGTAAATACAAGTCATGGATGAATTGATTCAAACAGGACTGCAGAAAGCTTTGAAGGAAAAACCAACCACGAGTTCTGACAAAGAAATTGAATCCAGCACGAGTGATGAAGATTGGGAAAGTTTGGATTTGAAGGCTGCTAGTATGTTACAACTTTGTTTGACAAAAAATGTTCTTGCAAATATTTATGGGATATTTGTTGTGAAGGAATTTTGGGAAAAACTGGAAGAGTTGTATCAAATGAAAAGCTTATCAAATAACTTGTATCTGAAGGAGAGGTTTCATTCTTTGAGAATGAATGGAGGTACGAACATCTTAGATCATCTTAGTGTTCTCAATGGGATTCTTTCTGAACTGGAATCTATTGGAGTTAAGATTGATGATGAGGATAAGGTTCGTCTAGTCTCTTCCATTCACGTTTAAGTACAGCATGCTGATCTTGATGTACGGGAAGGAAACGATGGAATTTTCAGAAGTTAAGTTGATTAAGTTGAAGTGACGGTTCATCTGAAAACGCTTTGTTTGCTGTTGAAAAGTGGAAGAGATGTAACTCCATGAAGAAGAATGTAATTTGTTGGAATTGTAGTAATCTAGTCATGTGAGAAGAAATTGTCCAAAATGTGGAGCAGAGTCGGCTACCTGCTCGGAGGTGGATAATGCGACTCTCCTGGTGGAGGGTGGTGATGATATACTTTAGTAAGATGGGACTTCCTTATGGCATGAAGCCAGTTGCCATGATAGGGAATATGTTCTTACTGTCGGGTACATGTATTTGCACACGGGCATTGATTTGGCGTTAATGCAAGGTGTGTTGTGAAATTGATGTCGATGGCTGATGAGCTCCCAAGGAAAGCCAAACATGGGAGTTGCACCATAATTTTTCAACAAGGTTTATTTCGACATGAGCCGATGAAAAGCTCGGAGTTCGTTGATAATTCTAAGTGCTGGTTATACTCATATGATAGAGTATGAGATCGTCAAAGTGTTAAATGCTTGCCTGTTTACCCAATGATTTGAATTTTTTTGGCTTGGAATAATTTTTTGTGTCAAGGTGAAGATTGTTGAGTTTTGACCCAAAAATATCTGGAACAATTGATTTTCTTGTTAAAGTATTTAACTTGGAGTCAAGTTAAGGGTGAAAAGAAAAGGAAGATAATTTTTTTTTGCATGAATTTATTTCCTTATTCTGATTATCCTACTTTAACAAGGAAACATCTTGGGGTACAAGTAATACACGTTTTTGGATTATGTTTGCTTATAAATATTGTGTTGAGCCAATTAATTGAACATTGACTAGAGAGTATTGTGGGAAAAATGTAGTCTAGTATCTTGGTTTTTCTTGGATTTTTTGTGGGTTGTATAAAGAAGTAGAAATTGGTAGATGTGATAAAACTTGGTTATTTTTCTTACAATACTTTGGGGGTTTGGTGAGTGCAAATTATATATAATTGTAACAATTTATTATATAGTGAAATGTTTTGGCGAGGGTCCGTGGACGTTGACAAGTTTTCGAACCACGTAAATTTCTGTTTTCGTACTTATTTTCTGATTTGCTTATTATTTTTTGAACATCAAAATTCATATTGATTAATTAGAGATTAAATTTGTGTATAATTCTCAACATTTTTGTCCTCATTATTGATAGGGGATATTTTTCAAGGAAAATGAAATTATTTTCTTACTTTCATCATGTTCTCCTGTTTGGTAGCCAAGATTTGGCCAAGAAATTTTTTTCATTCTATGTCTCACGCGCCTGATTTTCCACGGAAAGAAGGAAAAGATTTGCCAAATATTTTGGTAGGAATTTATTTGTCATGTAAGGTAGAAAATGATTTTCATCACGTTTGATCAATTTTATTATTATTAATTTATTTATTTTTTCAAAAAATAATATAATTATTATCAAGTACAAATGTGTTAAAAAAATTGATTAAAATAACAAAATTTTACTTTATTTGTCATGAAAAATAATATCAATCAAACAAAAAAACTTGAAAAATTATCCACTTTTTTCACCTAGAAATTAAACAAATCAAACACTTCCAATTAATATTTTTCACGAAAATAATTTTCAAACAAATAAATTTCTTGAAAAATATTTTATTTCTACTAATTTTTCACCATCGCAATCAAACAGACCCTTTATGAATTCGTCATTTTTGGTAGCACTAAAATTTTAGATTTTAATCTAATTCTAGTTAACATTTAATCTTAACCACACCTTTTATGGGAGTCATAATTTTTCAATCGTACATCTCATCAATTTTTATTAAAATTCAACTTTTATTAAAATGAGTTAAAAATTTGATTTTTAGCAATATATCAAATAAAGGTTAAAGCATGAGCTAAATTTGTGGAATTAAAATTGAAATTAGTAGTTCAATCCATGTGTCACCATGAGTTCAAATGTCGAGGAGTGCTAGTTTTACGATGGACATTGAGGATTGTCAACAGAGTTATTAATCCTTATGATTGTCAAAAGAGTTATTAATCCATTATTATTTCTCTGTTTGGTACAGATAAAAATCACAATTTTAATAAATTTTATTTTAATAAAAGTAAATGGGATATGTGGTTAAAAAATTGTGAATCTTATAAAATATGTGATTAATATTAAATGTTAATTTTGACTTAGATTAAAATTTAGAATTTTAGCTGTGCCAAATACAGCTATACAACATTACAACTAGCTTAATTCTAAAATAATTATATGACTACTTTAAACAAAAAATAATTATTATTATTATGCTCATGTTTGATATTGATAAAAATTAAATTTTTAGTAAATTTTGATAAAATTTGATAAGATTTGTAGTTAAAAAATTGTAGATCCCATAAAAGTATGATTAAGATTAAATATTAATTTTAAATTAGATTAAAATATAAAAAAATAGTGCTATCAAGTACCAAACATGGTCTATGAAACTGGGCAATTTCATCAATGAAAACCAAGGGAAAAATTAACCAACGGCCACTCAACTTGTTGAAATTTATTACTTAGTCACCCAACTTTAAAATGTATCTCAATGACCACCCAACTTCAATAAGATTTCTAGTTAGTTACCCAACTTCAAAAGATATCTCAATGACCATCCAACTTACAATATAATATTTACTTAATCATTCAACTTCAAATGGTATATTATAACATTCTAAAGTAATAATCGATAAATTAATAATCTCTAGTAAATAATCAATTATTGAACATTGGTCAAATAAAAGACATTGAACAACTTAATGTTAAATTAGTGAACATTTATAAATTAAAAAGATATTAATCAATACATAATCCAAGGTAGACATTTAATTATTTTATAAATAGCATTCATTGGTGTGATATTAATTCAATGAAATTGTTTCAAAAAAGTATTATTTTATTAATTTATGAAAATTATTAAATTATCTCCTTTGCCTGAGTCATAACTAGTGAATTTGTTTATTTAATTGACGTTATTAAGACTCTGTTCGATAATACTGTAGTAATTATGAATTGGTTTATTTATATTTCTGAGATAAAATGTGTGGTTAAAAAGTGAAGAGAAAAATGTGTGCGCTTAAAAGTAATTTGAAAATTTGTGTTATTTATAAATTGATCTACAAATTATAATGATTGCGTCAAGGAATGAAGGCTAATTTATCGAGTATTACTTCAAGTATTTGGAGTTGGGTGGTTAAATAGAAATTATATTGTAAGTTGGATGATCATTAAGATACTTTATGAAATTGGGTAGTTAACTAGAAATCTTATTGAAGTTGGATGGTCATTGAGATACATTTAAAAGTTTGGTAAATGTATTATTTTGGATTGTGAATCATATAATTTTTCAAACTACTTTTTAATTACATACATTTTTCCTCTCTAATTTTTAATTACTATTTTTTACCTCAAAATCAATAAATTAGTTTATAAACCAAAAGTAACCAACATCTTTACGAAATTTACTCGAAAACCAACGTTACAATGATTTTACCTTTTGAAATCTCTCTCCTCTCTCACACAGTCATGGCCCCTGCTTTACTTTGCTCTTAAGACTCCCTTTATCTTCTTCACCCGCAATCTCCATTCACACTTCATTCAACAATGGCGTCTGCATCAGATTTCACAAGGAAACCTCATTCTCTTGTTCAAGAACCAACTTCAACGATCCCTCAAATTCTAAGTAAGTCCCACTCAAGTTCCCTCTGTAAATCCTTTATAATCGTTCTTGTTCTTGCTGCTATTCCACTGTTTCCTTCACAAGCTCCTGAGTTCATTAGCCAAAGCATTTTCTCCGAGTTATGGGAAATTATACATCTTCTTTTCATTGGCATTGCTCTTTCCTATGGCCTGTTTTGTAGAAAAAGTACCCAACTGGAAACTGAGTGTGTTTATTCAAGAAATGATGGTTTTAATTCGTATTTAACCGGGTTTATGAATGTGCCTTCGGTTTTCGAAGATGGGTTTGAAAATCTATGTGGATCTGATGAGAAATATATGATGCGAAGTATAAAAAAACGATCTTTGGTCGTATCAGAAAATGGGGTTGAAAACATATATCAGGGTAGTGGGAAACGGGCCTCCCAGACGGAGAATTATAGGTATCCTGAAGGTAAGTCCACTGTGGTTGTAGAAGATGGAAAATATTTTCTTGATGAAAGCATTGAATATAAACCCTTGAATTTGCCTATTAGGAGTCTGAGATCAAGAATTGTAGATTCTGATAAGCCTGAATTGATTGATAGAAGTAAATGTACTTCAAGTTCTGAGTAAGAACACTGATAAAGTTAAAGTTCAGAAGATTAGAGGTGTTGTTCCCCAAGATTTGGAGAATGAGTTTGCAGAAGCCGGTGGACAACCACAGCCGATCCCCTGGCGCGCAAGGTCTCAAAGAACGGAAATGGGAGAAGAATTGAGTAACCGTGAGCCCGTTTCACGTTCTAGCCATCTCTCAGTTGATGAATCTGAGTTTGAGCATATCGAGTTCGATTCATTTGGAGATTCTACATTATGTTCTTCTCCAGAAGTGCCTAGACCGTACGCGGAAAATGTGGAGAGGAAGAAGGGTCTTAAGCTGTTATCTGGTTCAGGTTCCCGATCCAGAGTAGCCCCTGAAAATGGTGAAGCATCAGGAACTGGTTCAAAGACTCGCCCATTTAGCATTGGTTCTTCTTTGGAGATAAATATGCTGAGAAATTATGATAAGACTTCGATGGAGATTGAAGAAGAAGAGGGCAAATTAAGGAAAGGAAAAGAAAACACTGATTCTTTGGTCTCTGATGTGAAATTGTCAAAAGTTCCACCAAGAGCAAAATCTGTTAGAACAATTAGAAATAGTGGATATTTTGTGGATGAAATGAAAAGGGAGAAACCATCAAGTCCTATAGACGATGAGTTTGAAATTATGCATTACAAATTTGAACCGGATTCATTGGTGAAAAGAGGGAGCGCGATAGAAGAGCTTGAAGATCTACCAAAATCGTCGCACCATTACTCCAACTCATCACCGGCAATCTGTTCAGAGTTCCAAACTCAACGACGGGATATGAACACGAGGGTTTCTCCTAAATATCAGAAAGAAGGAACACAAGAGTTTGATGACCCTAATGAGGTAGAGTGGAGCAACGCGCACCATTACTCCAGCTCATCACCGGCAATCTGTTCAGAGTTCCAAACTCAACGACGGGATATGAGCACGAGGGTTTCTCCAAAATATCAGAAAGAAGGAAAACGAGAGAATGATGACCCAAATGAGGTAGGGTGGGTTGCTCCTAAGTATCAGAAAGAAGGAATACAAGACTTTGGTGAACCTAATGAAGTTGAGAGCCAAGAAGATCCTGGAAATGAGTTTGACACGAGTTCAGATTCAGAAGACGCTGCAACTTTCCTTCACGATAATTCAGAACTCGAAGGAAGTGAAGTTGACAGGAAAGCTGGTGAGTTTATAGCAAAGTTTAGAGAGCAAATTAGGCTTCAGAAGATTGCATCTGCTAGAGGAAACAGTGTCTGTTAGTTGCTAATTAAGGTAAAATTTTATCTAGCAAAAAGATTTATACATTGATCAGGTGGAAGCTGATCTTTCTGCCTGGTTATCTATTTTTTAATTTGTTGTTGCCCTCGTAAATCTTATATTAGTTGAAAAAACTGAATAAACATATGGTAAGGGTGAAAAGCTTATGGTGTTTACTAGGAAATGTATTTGGGATAATGGTTTTTTTCTACATTTTCTGTAATGAGATTGTCATGGCTCCTACTCCTAGTTTAGCATCAATTATGTTCGCGTTTTTTCGTGAATCCTTGCTTGTTTCCCTGCATAGGGCCAAATCATAATGGACCCTTGGCCTTAGGTGTCCATTTTTATTATTATGTAAAAGTTTTGAGGAAAACCTTCTACTTTCCATTAGGGGTGAACACATGCCATCTGGTTCTAAGAAAATCAAATCAAACCATGAATGAATGATTTTGTTGATAATATTCGGTTCGGTTTGGTTCGGTTCTGGCTCTATTACTTAAGTTTTAACATAATAAATGCAAATTAAAATCTTTCATCCTATTCATAAGTTAGTAATAAATACCTAAATCAAAAAATTAAAATATCAAAAATTCAACAAGTTCAAATTATCAGTCATCAAATGAAACATTATGTAATAAAATCCATACACCAAAGTACAAACTAACAAACAAAACATAGTTGTAATTTGATTATAATACAAACATCAAGTTTCATCTCTATACAAAATATTGTCTAATAACAACGATTCATTAATGTTAGACGAATGAATCATCGACAAATGTTAATAATATCAAGTTTCATCTTCAAGCTCCGCCCAATAAATTCGTTTATAAGAAGTCATCAAACCTACATAAAATGGTCTTGAATTTTGGTTTTAAAACCAAAATCAGAACCAAAATCTTTAATTTTCTTATAGAGTTTGGTTCCGTTCTAGTTTGATTTAGTCTGGTTATTTTGTTCACTCCTACTTTTTATCTTTTATTATAGCATTAACTTGCGGTGACAAGTAGCTCTCACAATGAGAGTGAACCAATAGAAATTTGTTTGTTTGCTTTGCATGTTTTCAATTTTCATTATGTTTATTATTGTTGAGTTGCCTGAAAGAGGGAAGGAGAGTGAAGTTATGTACAAGATGGTGATTTACAGGAATCCGGTGAATTTTGTTCCTCTTATGACCCACCCCACCCCACCTCCACCACCCCTCTGGTTGCACACTATTATCTTGATCGCCAAAACTGTTGGCTGGAAAGAAATTTTAGGATATTTGGCTAAACATAATTTGTGCTATGTTGAAATATAAAAAATTGTCCTAGAATGTGCCAAGTTCTCTGCTGCTGCTGACGAATCTTTAGACATCATAAGCTGTGGGGGCATTTGTTGGAGAAGATGACAGAACATTGGTCCAATCTGAGTGCGGAAAGAATCTTTATTCTAGACACTTGTTACCTATGGTCTACCGGATACTATGGAAACAAATGATTAATGCTACTTGTAACAAGGAGGATGATAAAAAAATGAGGTGGAGAGATTGTGTGTGTTGATTTAGGAGTTGATGTGATGGGTAAAGTGGTAAGATTGTGCCATGTATATATTATGTCAACTTTCAAGTACAAGTAGCATAGCTCGAAAACAAATAGTTGAAATTTTTATGAGGCCATCTCCAACTAGGAACTCTAAAATGCAGTCAGTTTTACACTAAAATACAGTTTCTCTCACTTTATCTTCATAATTCATCTCCAACCCAGAACTTCAAATTTCACATCAAATAAATATAATATAACTCATATTCGACCCAAAACTTCAAATTTCACATCAAATAAACATAATATTTTTATTTTTCTTTTTGAACATACTTTTTATTATTATTATTAATTTATTTGAAATATTTATTTGATCATTAAAATAAAACGAGAAATACACCAAATATATTTATTTCAATAATTTAATTCTTGGATTTTGAATGTTGTTCCCACAAATGTTCAATTAAAGCATTTCGAAGTGCAATGTGAGTTTCCTTATCCTTAATTTGACGATGACGAGCGAGAAACTCCTGAAAAACGAACATTTTCATCTACAACCATCTCAACTCGTGGGCTCGGCGCTTCTACCCAATCTTGAATAGGTGCTTCAACATCATGTTCATCATCTATGATCATATTGTGCATAATGATGCATGCAGTCAAGATATCGTGTAAGATGCTTTTCTTCCAAAATTGTGACGGCCCTGCAATAATTTCGAAGCTAGATTGTAAAACCCCATATGCTCATTCAACATCTTTTCTACAGCTTTTTAGTTTCATTGCGAAATATTTTTTCTTCGGTCCACGTGGCTCGTGAATTGTTTGTACGAGAGTGGCCCACTTCGGATATATACCATCAGCTAAATAGTAACCCATATTGTATTCACGTCCCTGTATGACGTAATTAAGGGGGGGGGGCAATACCTTTAGCGAAGTTGGCAAATAAATGGGAGGCCTCTAAAACATTGATGTCGTTGTTTGAACATGGCATACCAAAGTATGCATGTCATATCTAAAGATCATAATCTGCTACGGCCTGTAAGACAATGGTTGGTGATCCACTCCGTCCTGCGTATTGGCCTGCCCATGCAGTTGGACAATTTTTCCACTTCCAATGCATACAGTCAAGACTACCCAGCATTCCGGGAAAACCACGTTGTTGACCAACGTGAAGAAGTCGTGCAATGTCATTAGTGTTGGATGAACGCAAATAACGGCTTTCAAATACCTCCACGACTGCAAGACAAAACCTTTTCAAACTTTCAATAGTTGTTGACTCGCCAATCTTGCAATACTCATCAGTTGCATCCGCCGCAATGCCATATGCCAGCATCCGAAAAACGACAGTAATCTTTTGGAGAGAGGACTACCCTAGCCTACCCAGTCCATCCCTTTTTTGAACAAAGTAACTATCATGCGTCTCCACGGACTGCACTATGCTTAAAAATAAATTTCTTGACATGCGATAACGTCGTCGAAACAACCTTTTGTCGTACTGTGGGTTCGGTGCGAAGTAGTCGTTGAACAATCGTTCATAGGCAGACTCTCTATCGCGATTTATGACAATGTGCCCAGGAATCGAGCCGCCATGTGTTGGTGGAGTTTGTTGCTGTTCAACCATTTCAGTTAGAAGGATGTTATTCAAATACATGCGAACCACAACATCATGACAGGCCTCAAGTGCCTCAAGGTCGTCATGATTTGTTCGTCTTCATCATGAACACTGTCGTTTACATTGGAAGATCCGCCAACATTGAAATTCATTTTTGTGAGACGTAAAATTGATATATGAATTTTGAAGTGTTAGATATGAATGATGAATTGTATACTAGGTACTCACCTTTTATAATTGCATTTTCATTGATAAGGTTAATTTGTGTGAACCAATCTCAATGGTAGATCAGATTACGGGAGATATAAGCCGTTAGATGAGAAGATTTTCATCTTATTCATTCAAGATAACTTCGATTTGGAAAAGATGTTTAAGTGGAGTTACCTGACTTTCATAGCCAAAAAACATACTCTGGATCGACACATATGGATTCCCCAATTTTTGATTCCCAAACATCAGCATATCAAGGATTGTCTTCATTTTCTCTAGATATTAATGAAGACAATACCAGTGACGGTCCAAGCCAACGACCCATTGGGATAAAAAAAAAAAAAAAAACTAAGGGGAAAAGGAGAAAAGAAAAAGATTCCTCAAAAATCATTGCAAGTATCATGGAGGAGCAACAGGAGCTCGCGGAAGTCATCCGCAAGGGAAATGAGGACAGGCTGAAAAACTACAAAATTCAAAGGGCTCGAATGCAATCGGCCGAATATTGTTCTGACAATACCATTCTAGTCAAAGACTTGAACTCCATTGCAGATCCGGAGCTAAGGGAGTTTTTTCGAAATGAACAAAAAAGAATCATGCTGAAAAGAAGTGAAGAAAGTTCAGCAACTCCATATGGTCGTTTTTTTGACGATCTTGGAGGATCTGGATCTGATCTACCTGATTATTAGATTGTTATCTTTTAAGTAGCTTCCATCGTATTTTAATTTTCAATGTCTATGTCACCGTACCAATTATGGTTCCAAGTTATGGTTCCAAATTCCTAAATATTGTTGAGTAATCTATTTTGTTGTCATTTAATTTTAATGTTTTGATTTATAATAAGTTAATTATGTGGTAAAATCAATGGTCAAATAAGAAACAAAAATGCAATAAATTTCAATATAGATGAAATAATCATTGTTTTTACTACAACAAAATAAATTAAAATGCAATTTCTAAATAATTATTTTTGGGATCAAAATTGAATTATATTCATCAAATAACTATGTGTTCAAAATAGGAAAAAAAAAAGGTCAAAACTAGAATTCAAATCAATATTTGGGGTAAAATTGAACAAAAATAAAGCTTGAGGCAAAATTGGGGCAACAGCATAGTTGCCCCAAATATTATACAGCCTGCTACAGTGCCACTGTAGCAGAACTCCATTTTGCAGTCAGTTATGAAGTCTCGGTTGGAGCAAGAAGTTTACTCTATTTTGAAGTTTCACTCCATTTTAGAGTTGGGTTGGAGATGCCCTAAGGTGACTTCACCTCTGTTTGGCAACCCATTGATAGACGATTGTTTATCAATAGCGACGTGACAACATTTTGTTAATTTATTTTTATAAAAGTACGATTGATTGGCCAAAATATTTGACCGGATAAAATTGTTGACTTTTAAAACAAAATGGTCAAATGAAATATTGACACATGATTGTTTATAAACAAAATCTATAAACAAAGCATTGCCAAACAGAGCATAAAAAAATAATACACCAAAAAATTACTTGCAAAACCAATAAAAAAATCAATAACTTATACCAATAATCAGATAATACGCAGAGGATCAGTTCAACATGGGAAATGATATCCTAAACATCAATAACATGACATCAATTAATTGGTAGATCACGCTAATCATCGATGCTTAAGAGATCACTTCTGTGTACGGAGGTCACTAAAATGTGTAGACATATACTGATATAAGCTATTCAAGGTGAAAGACACTCGAATCTTGTCCCCAAGGAAGCCGATATGCACATTAATACATATGTACACGCATATATTGGCAGTTCCTTTGGACAAAGCCTATGCCATCTATCATATGTTGCTCGGATTCTTCACTTCTGAAGAAGTACCCGTATCGAAAACTCTGATATGAGATCCTTCTCGGATCCTTTTAACAAAAAAGATGATATTTTATATCATTTAAATCAAAAGATAATCTTTCATATCTTCAAGAAATACATTTATACTAATACATATACGTAAATTTGTAAAGTAACTTGAAGTTATAAGATGTATTCATGCATTTATGTTAAAATTTTACGTATTTTTAGCCATGTCCCCATATCCTAGATTTTGGAAATAAAAAAGTCTTAGTCTTACACTTAGATACATACTAGTACCCGAGTCCGAGCTACACAGCCTCTATCCTGCTAGCACATAACTACAATGTCCAAAGATAAGTGGTTCTTGAGCATTTTCCTTGTAATGTTCACTCAGTCCAATATACCTCATAAAGTCAGAAACTCTATATCTGCGTGAATCCAGGAAAAGAAAAATAAAGATATTTAGGGCAATTAAAAGTAGCCTAGAGGGGAAAAATTTGATTATTTAATCCATTCCGTCGATGCAAAACCTAATCTTCACTTTTAATGATGATGATAATGATTTCGAAAAGGTGGGCATCGAAAGAGTAAGATCTAACAAGAAGTAGCTCAGTAACCATAATACAGAGATGTGTTGGTGTCACCTAAAGAACACGGTGAAATGTCATCGGCTAACTTGGACGACCTTAACCAAGAAATTCTTCATTTGCAGAATACTAGAAAAGGAGATACAGGAAAATTCAAGATCTAATTTTGGCAAAAACTGAAGTCAGATATCAGTATGGCAAATCATGGGTTCATAACATTGGTCTTAAATTGCATTGCAGTGTCTAAATGGGGTCAGCAGCATACTATTCTACCAGCTAAACTAGACAACTTTCAAAGTTTACAGCTGACTAGAATCATAATTTATAAACAGGGAAGAAACCAATGAATAAAAGCATTAAGCCAAAACATTATGTTTGTTCAGTACACATGGGGACTATTGTCCAGTTTAGTCCACTGCCACCGCACCAAAACAAGCATAATGGTAACAGTCCTCTCCAAAATAAAAAAAACTAACGATGATGGGCAACGCTTTTGAAGATAACCAATGCTTCTCCAACACTACATTCTTCGGATGATCGTTTATCAGTTAACCACAAAAGAAAATACAATCACATACATTACCAAACCTGATTTCATAATAGTATTTTACTATTTTATGAAATTTCATGGCATCCCCAGTATACATCTGAACATACTGCGATTCTGTAAAACAATATCATGCAGTTTACAAGGTGAAATCCTACATGAATACAATTCTATCATCAAAATCTGGTTTGATATGAACTAAATTATGGGCTTTCAGGATAGGGTGTAGAATTATACAAGGTGAATACTGATACAGGATTACTAAACATAATACAACACATAAAAATTACATAAGGTAACTAATCAGCTTCTTCTGGAGGTGCCTTATGGTATATAATCGACACGTTAGAACTTACAGGATCAGCATGATACTGGCCATAAAAGGCATAAATACCAATTGTAATTATGCTGAGGACGACAAATCTAACCCAGGCTTCATAGTGCAACTGCAAAATAAAGGTGAAAGTCGGCTTAGACTAGCTTTTAAGTCAAGGTTTAGTGAATATTGGTAAATGCCTTCTGCTCAATTACTATAACAGATGCTAGATTTAAGTACCTGGGCAAACAAAAATATGTTAAGGAAAATGCTAATAGCTGGAAGGATTGGAACTCCTGGACAAGAAAAACCCGTTGGATCTGCGTAGACCTGCAAAAGGGAACAAAGAAGTGAACTTCTTTAAGGACTCGTATTTAAACCTTTCGTGTGGTGGTTATACTCGAGAAAGACAACATCTAAATCCCACTATATTTATTTTTTACTGATTCATATTACACATAAAAAATAAATAAAATATAATTTGACTCTTGATTTCATTTCACCGTTGTTATTGTATCATTTAACACGGCATGCTTGGAAGACTTGCCAGATATTAAATCTTATTGAACGACTGGAATGTCGCTGGCCACTACTCAACACTCAGAGGACGCATGTGCATTTCCATTTTTATATACAGTTATGATATATCCTGATGCAAGCGTAAAGAATCAGCATGTGCTATCTATGTTCTAATAAAATAATTTGTGAACTATTTCTTTCTCTGCTTGAATTATCTTAAAAGAAATAGCATGAAATTCCCAAAATTTTTAAATGATGCATCCATTGCAAGTGATATTGAAATCAACTTACTTGTCGTAAATAAAGAGCTGCAGCACAACAGATTGCAATAACAGTAGCTAGAATCATAAAAACAAATGAAGCCCCAAAACGGTAGAAGACTCCAGCAGCAAAACCACAACAGGCAATTGTAAGGAGGTAAATGATGCCTTCAGCCCTTTTACAAATCCACCTGGTAGAAACCTGACTTGCAGCCTTATCTGTCCAGCGAAGAGTTACTACACAAGCTGAAACAACAGAGTAGCCTGTCTGGAACAAAAAAATCACAAGTATTATGAAAAACAATCATAATGATTACTACATATAGAGAGATATTATATGCATGTATATATTTAATAATGCAAGCATGTATATTATCCTTTGATTTATTTGACCTTCCAGTTTACCTGTCAAAGTTTCACGTAACTAGCGTCCATTGTGTTGGAGAGAGAACGATAGTTACATTACATTCTTGCTTCACTACCTTTAACCACCATTTAATCCTCTTACTTGTCCATTCTCTCCGATCCTTATGACTTATCCCATCGCAAACTACCACCAGCAAACTTCCTCACCAATAAAACCACCACCCAGGCACCCAGTACACCACTGAACTAAGATAGGACGCCATTTGTGTAAAATTCTTTAATTTCATATAAGGGATCTAGACTAGATGAGGCAGGTTGTAAGCCTGTATATTTATCTTTCCATGGGAGAACCAAAATTTTGGGCATTGTACATTCTATTAGCACGAGATATATCCTTTGGTCAACATTTCATTCTGAACAACGTTTTGTAATGCTCGCGCAATGGTTAATCAAACATTAGTCTCATACTTGATAAAACAATATGGATGTGATTGCTTCAAATTAACCATTGAAGTAGGGCATGCTTATTCCTAGAGGGTTTACGTGATATGTGCGTTTCAAAATCATTCATCATTATTCAATTCGTAATATCTAAAATGCTCGTCCCATTTTCTACAAGAACAGAGCTGCACAGTGATGTGCTGTATGGATGTGCGAACATACAAGTAAATGCAGAAAATCATCCTGCTGTTGCATACATCGGAATAAATGCAATAATATTTTCTGGAAACTACGTACCAATGAGCCAACTGAAAGAATGTGTGAAAGCACACGAACATTAAGAAGCCCTGCCAGGATGATGGCAACAATACCAACCCAAACTTGAGAATGAACAGGGGTGTGTCGTGTTGGATGTACTTTGGCAAATATTGCTGGTAGTAAACCATCCCTTCCAAGTCCAAGATATAATCGAGACTGATAACATGCAATCAGTTATCAACATTTTGAATAGGTTTTTAGCCCAATTGAACAGCAAGAAACTAAATATATCACTGATTTAAGTACCATGTACCTGAACATAGAGACCAACTAGTAGTGTTGTAGCAAGTCCAGCAACAGCACCAATGCTGATCAATACTGATACATATTTCAAACCCTTGGAGCTGAAAGCTTCAGCCAAAGGAGCATCTTCCCCAAGGAACTGGTATGGGACCATTCCAGTAATCACTAAGCAGACACCAATATACAGCACAACACAGATAAGTAGGCTACCAATTATTCCTAATGGCAAGTCTCTCTGAAACATCAAGTTCAAGAGGGTAAGAATTGAAAACATGTTCAATATTATCAAATAATAAAAATTGCTAAAATATCACAAATCTATCTTTCTCAGACGTACCTGTGGTCTTTTTGATTCTTCCGCTGAATTGGCAACTGCATCAAATCCTACATATGCAAAGAAGACAACCGTGGCTCCTGTCAATATTGCTTTAGCACCATTTGGGGCGAAAGGAGTCCAGTTTGAAACATCAACCTCAAAAGCTCCAATAATGATGACAAAAAGAACAATAATCACCTGCAGAATTTATTCCCTGTCAGCTCAATACCCCCACAATCACAAATATTGCTAATTTTGCTTCTGCTTTGATTCAAAAGGTTAAATATATACACTAGAAAATATCCTGTCTATTCATGCACAGGAATTATATTTGCAACAGAGAAACAGATGACACGTGAACAAGAAGCTCATTAAAATACAAATACATAATTGGGCCATGTACTTTAAATAGAGTGACAAACAATAAATCCACCTTCCTCGCAGAAATGTAAAATAAAATACATAAACAAAGGAGCAATAAAAGTCCACAAAAGATACCCTCTTAACATTATAATAAGATTTGACAAAAATTATGATGCTTGGATGTGGACTCAGATTCTCCAATACATAAAAATTGATTATTGTACACATATTCTGTCCTAAAGATAAAGCAATGAGTTTCAAGGTTTTAACCTTACAGGCTCACAAGAAGAAGTATCACCAGCTTTGATTCAAAAGGTTGTATAGATAAAACCTAAAATATTATTTGGCATCATTTGTTCAAACTATTTTGACAGGGTGAAGAAATATGAAGTAGACCAGAGGCTTTCTAGAACATAAATCATGGAATATATTTTATAATCTAATTATAAATCCATCATCCCCACAAAAAAGTGTTATAAACTAAATTAAACAAGGAGCAACCAATAGCCTATTAAAAAAGTGTAACCTTTGTTACTGTCATGAGTGAATTCAACATTGACGACTCTCCAACTCCCCGACAAAGAACTATAGTTAGAAGCACTAGGAGGATAGGAGCTAATATATTGATAGATAATGCTCCAAGAACTTCATGACCATGCCCAAACCAGTTAGGGATGTTATCCTTGAAAAGGGGAATGAGCTCCAGTAATGAAACTACATAGCTCGCTAAGCTACGTGCTATGCTAGCTGCAGCAATATGATAGTCTAGCATCAACTGAGCAAACACAAGAAAAGCAGTAAGCTCGTTGAAAGCAGAGTATGTATATAGGTAAGCTCCCCCAACAACTGCTGGAAAGCGAGAAGCAAGCTCAGCATAACAGAGAGCATTCAGTACACAACATGCTCCTGCAATGATGAAGCTAATTGTAACTCCTGCACCGGGGATGTAAAAAATGAGGCATCAGTAAATAAGTGACACAGAGAAATTACAGGGTCAACAGATAAAGTTTGAACAACATTGACAAAGAGGGTTTCAAATTCAGGTGAATAGAATTACTGTGTCAAGCTTTGACAGGGGGTTTCAATTACCAGGTCAGTGAATCACTGGAGATACTCACACTAAATGAGGGCTTTAGTTTCAGGTGAATGAAATTCAAATGGCAATATCATAAACTTTAGCTTAAACAAACTGTTGGAATAGAAAACTGTTGACCAAACTTAAAGGCTGACAGTATTAAATAAACTGATCGAATAAGAAAAGGATTTGGTAAAGCATTTCAAATATACAATCTTTAACTAATTCAACAAGCAATTGACAATGAAGAGGATTACAAATGATTCCATTTTATGAAGAATATATCAAATTCGTCATAAAAACTCAACAATGCTAGATAGATTTGGCTAGTATTTCAAACCAGCAGGAACTCAAAATCATTCAACTATGAATTTATCTGATAAGTGTATTTTATACACTTATTTATATGTCTAAATTAGAATAATTTATTGTCGTTTTAGAGTATATGCTATTTAATTTATGTTTATTTGTTTACTTTGTAGAAAAATATCCCAAAATGCGAAGAATAAAGCAAACAATGGGGAAAATGCACATTTGGATGCTAGTTGGAGCTAAAATGAGCAATTGATAAGTTTGTGACGTCAACCGGAAAGATGCAATGTGCCAAAGTAAAGGAATAAGAAGTTGGAGGGTCCAATTAAATGAATTGAGAGTTAAAACGAGCGAATTGAGAAGAATCCAAAGTATGGGGACTATATTGTTGCAATTGAAAGTTGAAGGACTAAAGAGCAAATTAAACATGAAGGACCAACTTGCAAATATCCAATAATTGATTTGGATAACAAGAAGATACTTTGAGGATTTTTAGGAATCAATTAGATGCAAGTAGAAATCAAAAAAGAATGGAATATGATAAGAATATTACCATAAAAATTGATTCCAATCCTAGAAGATTCTGGACAGAATTCTAGTCGGACTTTGAGACCTAATTTTGGGGTAGTAAACGTTCGAATTAAGAAACTCCTATTTCAGAAAGAATTATAGCCCTTTGAGTTATATTTCTAACGCACTTTGAATCACCTCAATCGGATAAGGGAATAGAAAGATATAGTCAAAATACTGAACGTTGTGCAGGTACCAAAAAAGACTCGCGCACGGGTTTGACAATTTGTTTTCCTTTTTCGATTAGGTCTCTTCTCCAACTATAAATACAACCTCTTGGCACGAAATCAGAACCTTTGCCTCTCCATAGAACGAGCCACAATTGAAATTTCAACATCAAATTCTTGGAGAATCAAGCATTGCAGATGGGCGTGAATTGAAGATAATTGAAGAATCAAAACTTTGTGCAAGATTTCCATTCTTTATATTATTTTTCAATGAACGTTTATTTCTATTGTTTTTGTTGTTTATTCATGATGTGTAACTAATTGCCATGTTGGGATGAACGATGTAACTTAGTCATATTATTTTAATTCCAAGTTCCATAATTTTAGTAATTCGTTGCATGTATTGATTTATTATTGTTCTTAATGCTTGAATTGCTTGATCACCAATTCATGATATATTGAGTTATTTCCATAATTCGAGAGGTGAGTTGATAATTTAGAACGTGGTAATAAATTCGGTAATTGAACAAAAGATAGAGATATACTTTTGTTATTACTGCGGTCGTGTGTGAATTCTTGTGTGTTATGCATCTAGATAAGGAATATTCGGACTCTCTGTAGAGATACATGGTTGACTTATTTAGGTAGAATTGATTTAAACTCGAGAGAGGAATTTCAATATAAATTAGTGAATTCGACCGAGTACATAATTAGGAAATAAAACTGGAATTGAAATTTATTTAATTGGCTAGGTGAAATCGTGAATCTCAACTATTTTACAATCATTTTTAAAAACAAATCAAATTTCGCAATTATAATTCTTTAAGTATTGTCTTAGTTT
Organism: Ligustrum vulgare; assembly: GCA_963555705.1. Taxonomy (NCBI): domain Eukaryota; kingdom Viridiplantae; phylum Streptophyta; class Magnoliopsida; order Lamiales; family Oleaceae; genus Ligustrum; species Ligustrum vulgare. Next base: position 35,093,530 of record OY743186.1, on the reverse strand, counting down.
TAGTTCAAAATCTCAAATTATTTCGCCCGTTCAAATAAAGCTAAGAACTAACATATTTCGATAATTAATAGCAGTCTCCGTGGGACAATAATCCGGACTCTTATGTCCACTTTATTACTTCTCACGACCCGTACACTTGCGGGGATATCGCGAGATATCGGTGAACATTATCATACAGATAAATCTATACATTTTAATCCTTCAACCCATACTGACCCCAAATGCAAAATTTACCTGAGCCAAGGTGAAAGACACGATCCTGAAAATCCATTTACCATAATATAGACCTGAGACATACATGTTGCAACTGGAAAGTTTTCCTATTTTTGTTGGATTCAAATAATAAAATCACTCAGTAGAAATAGGATGTAGTTTTATCAGCAATCCAATAATGCTAAATTGGCAATCCAGTTTATTTACTAGTAATAACAACATACTTCACTGATGAAATCATAAATTTCACTTATCAACCATATATAGCTCAACGAGTATCATCTAGTCTCACATTATATATTATATTCAAATTCAAGTCAGGTTATGCACTTTTTGCAGATGTTGCAAACCAATATTCAGTGGCAAATAAACCCAAAGCCTCTTCATATTTGATAAAGAGCTACTTAAAAATCAGAGGACAATGAATATCAACTTTATGGTTTATAAACTTGCACTACTTGGCCTAATGGAGTGATTTTCTCTTAAAACTTCATAGTCTACAATTTCTGCATTAACATTTCGCGACAAGTGTTATTTGCTAATTCCCCCAAAATTAAATTTTTATCAGCAAAACACACAGAAATGATAAATTCAGACTGTTGATGACATAATATAATGTAAGGGACGAGATCTAAATAAATACGTCTCTCTCTTTGAGCTTAAACTAGTTAACCCACACAAAAGTATTTAGTGAACTCAGAATTTCTCACCAGGACCAGCGTCTTTAGCGACCGTGCCGGTGACGACGAATATTCCAGCGCCAATGGAGGCTCCAATCCCTATGAGAAGGAGATCAAAGAGGCTTAAACGCCGGACGAGTCCCTCGCCGGAATTGGTACGGACCGAGATCTCCGATGCCGGGGCTAGCGGTTTGGACCTCAACGCCGACGACCAGAAATGGGAGGAGCGTGATGACGACGATGATGACGAATGCGCGGACATCTGTTCACCTCTCATTATGATCGAAATGGTAAGTGCTGTATTTCAGGTTAACACGCCAACTCCATTGAATATTTACAAGGATTGGTCAGATTGGAGGTACAACTCACGATGCAAGACATGCAATGTTTGTAGACGGTTTTTCGGTCTGCAATCATAGACGGGAATTTATTTTATTTTATTTTTTTGAAGGGCGGGGGGTTGGGGTTGGGGTTGGATAAGTTAAACGATAATACTCATAAACTCAATTCTTAGCGAACGAGTTAATTGTTCCATTGATCATTGAACTTTTGCACGTCTTCGATCGATTATTGAACTTTAAAATGTCAAATTTTGATCACTAAACTTATTATTTAATTATTTCAATGATCATTGAATTATGTCAACAGTCACTTAACTTTAAAATGTCCAGTTTTTATCAATAAACTATGAGTTAATTGTCTCAATAATCACTAGTCTTATGTAAATCTTGGATTTTAATCACTAAACTTATAAAAATGGTGAAACGTTAGTCATTAACTTAACTTTCATAACAAAATTAATAACGTAATAGATAGAATGTACACGTGACATTACGTCACTTTCAACCAACCATTCAAAGACATGCCAAATTACAACGTAAGAAAACTTTAAAAATGTCACCGATTAGTTACTAAACTTTTTTTAAAAAAAATCGAGTCTTCCCTAAATTTTAAGTTAATTGAGTTTTGGCCACTGAAATTCTAAAGTTGACACAACTGTTTACTTCATACACAACAAATGCGCAACTTCTAAATGAGTCGACACTTATAGTCATACAAAGTTCAGGCTCATCCAGGCAAAGGCTGAATCTTTCACCTGTACCACCTTTTTTATAACACTTTTTGATAACACTATTTAATTTATAAACTTGTTTATTTATGATTTTGAAATAAAAAGTAATGATTAAAAATTGAAAAACAAAAATTGTGTAGTTAAAAAATAATTTGAAAAATTGTTTTGTTTATAAACAAAATATATTCCTTTACCAATCGGACGCTATAAACTGCACATTTCATTAAACTTTATTAAAATATACAAAAAAATCTGAATTTTAGCTTTAAATTAAACAACATAAATTAATTCATCATATGCCCAAATTCTCAAAAAGGTAGCAAACATGGCATTAGTGTAAAAGCTTGGGGCGACATGAAAAACCGCAGTAATGTACATTAACTTAAGGAACTCTGTTGATACACGAGATATCTCCATTATTCCAGTTAATTCCTGCCCCGAAAAACTAGGAAAGTAGAGATAAAATGGCAGGTGGAAAGCATGAAAACATCTCAATTTCCACCCAAGGTAGGGAACTGTCCTGGATCTTCAATGGCAGGTGCTTTCACTTTCACATTGCTCATCTCACCACCACCATTGTAACCTCCTCTGGAACCACGACCACTTCCACGACCGCGACCACCAGGAGTATAGTACTTTTCACCCTCAGCAGGCTTCAAGAACTCGTTAATGCTGACAGACTAAAACATCCAAAATAAAATTTGGTTAAGCAGTTGACACCTGATTTGCATGATCACTACCAGATACGCATGGATATAAAAGGTTTAGAATTGACAATCCCTTGCAGACAGGCTGAGGAAGGTGTGGAGGGAGAGAACAGAAGTTTAAGGCAATGGCACTTGCTTCCCCCATCCCCCATCCAATTCCAACCCATGAAGAGAGTATATATACATGAATAGTACCTTTTTGGCTCTCTCTTCCTTCTCAGCCAATTCTTTCTTCTTATCCTTGAAGGAGCCCTAAAATACAAATCAAATCGATGATAAACTCAAATGAATTGTATTACACTGACATGCATCATGAAGAACATATCATAGATGTACATAGACAAGCATAAAAATAAATTCTGAGAGATCTAATAAATTCACCAATTTGATGAATATATCATCATTATTTTTCTTGTTTGCAAGTTGCTGCATAGACACAAACTCTTTTGCGTCAACTTTCCTCTCCTCGGTTTTAAGATCCTGGATAGCCTTCCTTTTCTCCTCTAGAACCTTCTCGTATTCATCAAGAGTCATCTCCTGCAATTTCAAGGAATGTTTACTCCAAATGTGTACAGAGATGCCAACACTGACTCAATTGGCATGACACTGATGAAATGGTAATGTAGTTAAAAGTCACTCTTAGTCTGGTATGCTAATCATTTAGCTTTTGTTCGGATATAAAAAAATGCCTTTCATAAATATATTCTCCCAAACCAATGCACAAAACCATCACCAGACAATTTTTTCAAATTTGTGCAAGTGTCAGAATTTGTCAATTTCAATCATGTATGCATGAATGGACTGAATGCCACGTGTTTTTTCCCTACAAATGCCCTTTGCTTTTGTCTTGCTGTTCAAATAGGGTGGGGATATTTAGGTATTTTCTTGGTGGTTGATTAGATGTATACTATGTACCTATGGTTTTTGGTGAAAAGTCTTTTACATGGGTTTGTGTGTACCCGAGTTATAAATAGCAAATATTTATGTACCGAACATAAATTTAAATTGCAAAAGGTTTGTACGGTGAAAGTAAAGGTGAGCTAATAGTGATGCTTTCAGTTTCATGCAAAACAGGACAGAGAACATGAGATTTCATTCCATCAGGCAGCAATACGATGATACAATTGTCATGCATGAAGCATCCAAAAATTATTTTATTAATGAAAACAGCAGGTATTGAATAGTAGTAGTCACATTATAATGCAATGAATAACAGTTCAGTGCTTCTTATATGTTAATTCTTATATTTCAAAAAAGAATAGTGTACCAGTTTGGGGCAGTAAAATACAAGTACTATGATCAGTCTGTCATGCATATTATTTATGCCGGCTTGCCACAATGGTGTCTATGGGATGTAGTCTCTGACATCAGAATACAAATTGCTAAGAGAGATGCTATATGAAACTACAGGAGTTCAATATTGGCGTCACCAAAGGATTCTGACAGAAAATTACTATTTAGTAGTTAGTAAGACAGACTGCTGACAGAACAGCTACAAATTAAGTTATTCCATCAATCAGCGTTGTTCAACTCAGCTCAGATGATTATTGTATTTTCTGAGAATATATCTAGAAAATTATCTTCAAGGTCATAAAAACCTCATCACTAATGTCAATTTATACTCCCATGTGACATCTACTCTGGGCTCAAAGTAAAAGGAACAAGGTTATAATTAAATGTTTGGAATTGGCTTGCAAAAGAAGATTATATTTGTCTTGCAAGATGTTACGTGACATAAAAGGAAAGAATCAAACATTGGCCTGTTGAAGTAGTAGAATTTAGTTGGGTGGGGGAACTCATGAATTAAGGCTCTATTTGCTAAAAGGTGTGATGTTTTCGTGATAAAATATGTGGTTGAAAAGTGAAAAGAGAAAATGTATGGTTAAAAAGTGATTTGGAAAAATGTGTTGCTTAAAAGCAGTTTGCCAAACAAAGGCTAATTTATATGAAGACCTTAACCTTAACCTCAGGTTCTTTCTCTTCAATTTCAATTACAGTAGTTTCCTTGTTTCCATGTGCTGCATCCTCCTCTCCAGAGGGCTTCTCAGCATTCAGATTTTTCTCACCTTCATTAACAACTTCCACGGTAACTCTAGAAAAGAAACCATGGTTAAAAGGACCATAGTATTGGTATTAAATATATATGAGAAAAAGCATGTGCCACTGTTGATTAAAGCCTTAATGCTAAAGGCACAAAGGAAATACTCACTCAGCCAGTTCTTCAGTCTGAGCTCCCCAGCTGCCAGCTCCTTCACGTTTTATCTCATTTCTGTGCGGAATGAGTTTAAACGAAATATAAATGTCTAATGACAGCAAAGACGCAAAGAAAAAAGAGAGAATAAGTTAGCAAACAAGAAATAGCATTTATACCCCTGCCCAGAGCCACTATGGCGATTAAAAACCCGCTGTGGCCTTTCCTGTTCACCTTCCCTCACTTCTCCATTGCTGAAGCCACCTCGGCGACCACCTCCATAAGGACCACGAGGTCCACCATAGCCACCACGCCTTTCAAAAGGCTTTCTAGTATCAGCTTCTCCAGATGCACCTTGACGGCCTGAAATTTCCATATTTCCAAACGAATTCTCGTTGTTGGTTGAATCTCTGTTGTACCCACGGCCACGCCCATATCCTCGTCCACCACGACCTCCACGTGCAGAGTCTGATTTTGCCTCTCTGACTAAAATGAACAAACACAAAAAAATATAAGAAATCAACAGAAAATATCAACAAGTGAATGATATAAACGTAAATAAAGCGTTAATGAGTAGCCTACAACTTGGAAAAATTATAATAAACGAGGTTGTTTCAAAAGGTAACTAATATAAAGCAAGGATTAATGAAATTGTGCAAACATAACCATGAACAAATAAGCTGGGAGAAATAGCAGAAATATGGCATGAATAAGTGTAAAGCCTTCTCCAAATAAGGTTAACAATAAAAACAAGATAGGCACTTTGTACTAATCATTGAATCTTGACGTTTAAAATAAAACTCAACCCACTGTACATAGTGCTTAATTTTCTCTATATATGGAATGAAAATTAAACGTTCTGCAGCACATTATATGCAGAAATTTTTCCTGTCATCTACAAGAGATGAGAAACAATATAGGCAACAACAAATTGCGGCCAAATAATCGACTCAAACACATGTTGGTTAGCTGCAATCTTGAATTGCATAACAGATCTCAAATTTAATAATTGATTACAGATGCAGGAAAATTCTAGTACAGCACAATATCATTTTGATATAAAAAAAATTAAAAAATAAAATCATTGAACATAGTTCATAATATTTGAATATGAAAGACTACATAGCTTCAAATAGAACAATATCGGAGAATATTTATAGAAATTTATGGGGAAACAATTTTAGCAATAGGAATATTTAAACATACATGTCAGTAAGAACCCATTGTACATATAATTTCTAATCAGTATATAGCCTTTATAAGAAATACTATCATAATAATCCATGTCCATAGAACAGAAACAGGAAACCAGATGGTTTCAGAGTAATCAGAATCTTTGAATTTTTCTTTCTTTTAAATTCTCAATAGAAAAAATGAAGAAGGGAGAGATAAGCACAACATACCAGCCTGAGCCGGGGGAAGAGGCTTCGAGGGAAGTTTAGCGTTCGCCGCAGCAGCCGACGGCTTAGTTTGCGGCTGATGCTTTGGCGCGGCAGATGGGGCTAGGGCTTTCTTCGGCTCAATCTTTTGCATAAGCTGCGACGGGTCCTCCGTATCATCGTCTCCCAACAAATCAAAAGGATTCGCTGTCGCCATATTTTTCAGCCACCAGAAGAAAAACCCTAGCCTTTTCAGATATATCAGAAACAGAAATCCTTAATTGAACTCTTCATTCATAGTTATTATGAAGAAAGAAAGAAAAAAGATAAAGGGAGAGTAGTTTTGTGAAACCCTAGCCGCAATGAACAAGACAATAGACAGAGGAACAGGGGTTTATCTGTAAACAAAAAACATCATTCTAGATGACCGTAACATTAAGCCACGTTTGATAAGGCTACAAATCTGACTAAGTCTCTGTTTGTTAAAAAAAAATTATTTAAAAACATGTTTTTTTATATTTTCTAAGTAAAATATATGATTAAAAAATAGAGAGAAAATATATGTAATTAAAAAATAATTTGAGAAATTGTGTAGGAAAAAACATATTTAAAAACATGTTTGTCAAACCGAGGTTAAAATTTATATCAAAATTAAATAATTAATTTTAATCACATATTTTACGAATTCTCAATCACACTATCCATCAAGCTAGGGTGAAATTTCAGGTTCAATTAAATATTTTTTTCATCTCTTGAAGATAGACTTGTATTCTTTATTTGTGTCCCAAATTACAGTCTACGCATCTTATTGAGTGTGTATTTAATATTCTCATTCTCTAATTACGGGCACCCCACCCGAATAATCAGGTCTGGATTGTACTGTCTCGGAACTATAATTTTTTTCCCCCCTATGAAAAATAAATTGTTAGCAGCTAGAAGGTAAGAGAAATCGAACACGTGTGAATAACTACATAGTTCATATTGTTAATTTATTTTGTTTTATTGGATATAATATAAAATACATAAAATTTCTAACATTTAAATCTAAATTATCTCATTTCTCTCAAATCTTGCTCCCTCAACTCTCAGCCGTGAGTTTTGTTGTGTTTCCATAATAAAATATATATAAATTCCTCTACATTAAAAGAGACAATAAAAGTTACTATTCATTTATGTAACCTCTCATTTCACACCTGAAAATCAAAATATCTTTTATCTCGTTCGGCAACAGTGCACTGTGAAGACAGCAAGAATGCATTATCTATTCCCCCTCTCCTCTGCATCTATTCTCTTCTTCTCTCCAAAAAAATACAGAGACGTTCCACATAACCACGGTAGACTGGAAGAAGAATCAAAGACTTCCAAACCATAAGCAAGAAGAGAGCAGACCGAAAGTTGTAATAAGGGTACTGACCTAGAAAACTTTCTCCGTCCGGCCCATCCAACCGGTGAACAATCACCAACATCAGCACCGCGGCATCGAAGAGATCACTCGACCTGAGTTTGGGCAAGATTCGGCGGCGACAGAGGCGAGTGTTGACCGAGAAGTGAAGTGCAAACCGGACCTTCAATCAAACTCAGATTCTGTCCAAATGGAAACTCCGATTGTGAAATGGTTTCCACCTGTAGCTTCGAGAGGCAGAGGAGCAGCTTCATGTACGTGCACTTATCTCAACCTTTTTTGCCCTTCCCTTTCCCATTTCTACCCAATCAATAATAACCTCCAAAATCAAAATTCTACCTCACAAAATCAACATTGTAGCTCATATTTCACTTCTGGAAATCGTGTTAATTAGTTCATTGTTCAATTTTCAAATTTGAGCTACCCCACTGTTTGTAATCGAGCTTAAAGTAATCTCGTATGTTCTTCTTTTATATTTCATTCTACCTCATATTTCACTTCTGGAAATCGTGTTAGTTAGTTTATTGTTCAAACTTCAGTTGCCCCCTGCTCCCACTGTCCATAATGGAGCCTAAAATAACCTGGTATGTTTTTCTTTTATACTTCCTCTTATAATTTTTTATTTTAACATTTAGTAAAATATCTCCAGCTTGTCTCGGATTTCAATTGTAAGGAAGTACTGAAATGAAAAATCTGGGATTCACCTGTTTCTCCAGATTAAATAAGAAACTTAGACTGTAATCTACGAACTCACTGCCATAGTGATTTTAACATTGAACACGAAATCCCCAAATTCAGTTAACAAATTCAACATTGTCTCATAATTGTATTGAAAATATCATCTTAAAGAAGTGATGTTTATCAGAATTCTTTTATGGTTTTTCTTTTTTTTTTTTTTTTTTTTGGATGTAGAGTGAAGAATCTATGGTGGAATGATGCTACATCTGGCAAATATGGATATTACTTTCCAAGAGCCGAAGGTGGAAATGATAAGTTTTCCACGTAATTTATCTAATTTTTCGACAAATTCTTATTACCTTTTGCTTACAATATTCTTTTTTGTGTATGGAGCAGGAAATTGATATAGGAAGACATGTCAATGATTTGCGAAAGCATTTGTTAAAGGAAGATCACATTGGTGAGGGAACTTGAAGGGTTCTTTTCCCCTCTACCTTTAATCCCCTCTTCTACTTTAAGCTATTTAGTATAGTTACTAAAGTGATGACTTTTATTGTTTAATGGGAGTTCTTAATTGTTTGTAGCTATTGGTTACCTTCGTTGTACACAGTTAGTTGCAAATTGGATGTCATGAGTTTTTGTACTTGTCCAAAATGTTCTCATTCTCTGTTGACTCATCCATATCTGTGAAGTCTTCCATTTTCACAACCAGTTATAGTTTTACTCTACTGCTTGGAAGTTTTCCATATAAATCTTTGTGTTGTTTTTTTCTCCATCATTATATTTTTTTCATCCTTGATCTTTTAAAAAATTTCATATAAATAAATAGATGAATTCATTTCAATTCCCAACACTCTACAACATTTTTGTGTTTGAAAGATATTTACCAAATTTCAAAAGTTGGTTACAAAAAAATTAATTTTCCAAATTTAGTTGCATCTTTGATGGGAAGACCATCAATATAGTTGAAATTAGGCATGAAATGATAATTCACTATCTTGAGGAGTTTTCTTTAAATAATGTGAATTTTTACTTCTATTAGATGAATTTTATTTGAACTACTTATTTCCTTTTTTTGTATTTTTTATGTTCATCGAATAAAATATTAAAATAAACAAATTATGATATTATTATTTTTGTCATTGCTGTTATTTCTATAACTGTCCTTGTTGTCACCATCAGCATCACCATTTTCGAGATAATTGAAGCCGCTTATTTATAAAAAATTGATGTTTGAGGAACAGAGCTACTGAGGACATTAATATATATTTCATATTGACTGATTACGTTGTTATTGAAAACAACAAAGTGTCCACTTTTAACAGTTAGAACGTTTTGTTCATCCTTGAACTATTTAGATGCTTACCCAATCAAAAGAGATGATGAGGTTTATATACGTGAGTACATGGTGTATGTTTACATTTTCAGTTTTACTTGGAAGGGGAAATCTTAACATATGACATCAGAATAGGGTTTTCATAGATCATATGTGGTCTTGCTCCCACATGCAAAATCCTTATCAAACTCAATTGACAAAACATGATTATTTTTTTCGTAGTTTCCTTTTATAGCATTCAAGCCACCATTAATTCAAAACTATGTCATAGGTACCAAAGAGTGGTCTGAAGCCTCCATTTCGAGATGGCCTGCTGAAGCACGTGGCACAAGAAGTTGTGAAGTTGGCAAAGGTGACATATTTCATTATTTTAGTTCTTAGCTTTTTGTAATAAATAAATAAACCACGTGAAGTGGCGTGATGTGACCATTGTATGTTATGAAAGATTTATTGATATACGATTTTTCTTTCTTTTTCTTACTGAACATTTATGTATCCCTTTCATAGGATGGCTTGGAAAGAAGAGGCTTTAAGGAAACAAGATTTCTAAATGAAGTCACTTAGGTGGTTAGAACACGTACTCCATTGATTCTAGGTTGCGGATTGGTATACTTATATTCTGTTTGATTATTAATTTGAAATTAAATTCATCATCCTACTTGTTATTCTCAATTCAAATGGAGACTTTAATGTTTCACTGGACAGGTAAAAAAGCTATTAGAAACAATCATTATTTGTCAACACAAATCCAACATTTTCTACTTCATTTAATTTATAACTTGTGTTCATCACTTGCATTTAAACTTTGAATTCAAGACATGAAATTTGAATCATTTATGTAATATCTTATGTATCTTAGATGTGCACAGAGCATTGCAAATTATGGTCGGATGTGAATATGATTTTCATGAGTAGCATGTGACCTGCATATTTGAATACAATTTGGTATGATAAATTGTGTGAGTAAAAGTTATTTTTTGAAAAAAAGGAATGATAAACTGGCTGCGAATGTGATTTCTGAAGGAAAAGTGAAAAAATTTATAACCGTCAGTTATTGGTTGTTGTATATTTGCGAGTTTTAAGTTGCATAGTGGGTTGATCACAGCAAAAGACACATTAATAGGATTAGACTGCATTATAGAAAATGAAGAGATAAACTATTGCCCTTTCATTATATTGATGTTATTCAGAAAATGAGTTCAAGATGGATCTAGCCAACTTTCAAGACAAATCTTGGACCATATTTTCTATATTAATAGCCTATGATAGTTTTTGTATGTTTTAGTTGGTTATTCAGTTTTTTTTTTCCTAACTTCATTCTTCGAACTAATGTCTCAACTTTTGAGTACTACAAAATAAAAAGCAAAAAAGATATTGAACACTCGCTTCTATATAAGAATTAGATCTTTTTAAATAATTGTTTCAAGTAAAATTGGTGTTTAGTTAGCCAATACCATGGATAGGAAAATATTTCAGTCAATTATTAGAATATAGTTTTTGTTTTTTCGAATTTTGATACTAATTATTTATATAGTTGAAGATGATAAACAAAGTTTACATGTAAATCCAATCCAAGAGAGTGGATTCATTTTCCATGGTCCCAAAAATGATATGAAACTGAGATTTGAATTTTTGGAAAAAATTTCAACATCGATTGTTCCCCCCCCCCCCCCCCCCCCCCCGCGATTTTTGAAGTTAGCATTGAAAAACTTGAGGAGAAAATAAGTATGGGATCAATGTTGAAATTATAGAGTTACTTGAAAAAATGGAAGTGCTTGTTGTGGTTTTGAGTCAGTTAATGTTCCTTATTATATTCGAGGACTTCGCTAGCCAGCGTCCCTAGAAGGTAAAGTAACTTAGCAAGTCGAATGCTATACAAAATGGGTGGAGTAGCTAAAAATATAGTATACGGCTATTTCAATAGCAGCCAAAAAAAATATTTAACTCTTAAAGTTAACAGGGAGCATCTTAAATGTAACTATTTTTTATATGAATTATGTTCAAGATATGAACTTTAAGATTCGTTTCTATTCCATATTTCGCTTGGTTTCTGAGTGATAGAAGAATTATTTTATCTTGTTGCTTCTTTGACACCTTCTTATAAAATCGAATCCATCTGATTTCTAAAAATGATCTACTATTTTTCTGCTATCCTATGTGGTTTGTGTCTTGCACAGCTGTGTTTGTTATGGTGTAAATGGGAAGAGAAAATGAAAAGCCATTTGAAAGGAGGAAAGCTGAATATTTCTATTGAAATTTTCTAAGTTTAACTTTTGGGTTGAGAAATCATACACCTGTTTTTTCTTAGATGGAAATGGTTGAACTCAGTAAAATTTCATATGAGAACTCTAAATCTTGACCTTGTTTTTAATAAATTGAAAACGGCAGGCTCTCGAACATGTCGGAGTGGAGTGTGTCATAGAGAATGTTGAATTGGATGATGACTTGAATGAGGAATTCAGGAAGGTCTTCAAGAAATTCAGATTTCGTGAAGTTGCTGCTGAGGTAAATAGAGTTGTGGAAGTTTTAGTTTTCTACATGATTTCTTTTTCTAACCTTTTCTTTATCGTTTCTCTTTTTTTTCTTTTTTCTTTTTTTAATTTAATTTCCTTCCTTCTCACTTTATCTTCTATCATAACTTTCTTATTCAATCAGGAGAATGATAAAAAAAAAATATATGATATTTTACCTTAATGTTTGTTCCTCATTTCTGTGTAAATTGCTAAAGCATATACCTCATTTCTTATTGTCATAGATGTTGTTTCACTTAATTTGTTGTTTATGCCATTTGAATTGTTAAAAGGAATAATCTCAACATTTATAATTTTTTCCAACTTTCTAATCATTTATTGCATATGGCATGCAGGCTGTATAAAGTTCAATGTTTTTACTTCTTCAGCTTGTTTAGTATTCTCGATTTCTATCTAATTCTCTTGACTACACGTCATTAGCATTATGCATCGTACAAGGATAACATATTTGTAATATTTTTTTATTCCTCAATTGCCAATCAGTTTTTTTGGAACAACTTTTTTACAAGGTGCTAAATTTGATCCTCAAACTGGATCAACTTTGCACATCAAACTTGCAAGATCAAATTCAAGCCGAAAAAATAAACCAGGTAGGTAGAAGAATGTCATTTTAAGAAGAAGAAATAAATCAGGTGATGATGATGGTAGTCGGTTATATTATTAAAAAGATTAATGCAAGTACATGTACTCTTCATTCTTACCATTTGTTGTCGGTCCTCCTTTCACGTTATGTTATGTCTCTACTTTCAAACATTCGAGCACCCTTGCTAGGAGGAGAAGAGAAAAAAGAGGAATGAAGGGATAGATGATATGTTTTTAAATTCAATTGACCAGGAAAAGAAGAGGTTTGCTGAATTATTTATTTATTTATTTTTAATGTTTTGTGCTGGTTGATTGCATCAAATTAGTTTTCTGTTTGTTATAGTATTTTCCTTAAGCATAGCTAGAGTAAATGATATGCCATCTATACTGCGTTCTCATGATACATGGCACAATAATTCTAATTTTTAGCTTTTAAAGATAATGATTATGATGACCCACCTGAGAATCATTACACTAGCAACAAAGATGATTCAGCAATAGAGAAAATGTTGAGTATGCTTAGAACAAAGACTAGGCGGTACTGTAAAACCTAATTCTTTTTTGTCTTGCTTCTCCAATTTTTTGGTGCATATAAACATATAGTGTTGAACCTTTGGTTGCTCGATCCTTCATTTGGGTCTGATATTTGTTTTATATTTGATTGACAACTTGGGGAAAGCGGCTGATGGTAACAATGCTTCTGCTCCAAAAAATATAAGGAAAACGTGATATAATTTTGTTTTCTATTTGTTAATGTGTATATTGTATATTTGATGCATATTTGAGTGCGGTATAAGTCTATCATCATCATAGTGACTGAAAAGGATTATAAAGTGTTGTGTAATAACATTTTGATTTTTATTTTTTTTACACTAATGTGCGATATGTGAATGATTATAGACTGCATGCAAGGACTAATACTCTGAACTTCTCCAATGAACTAATTGAACTTTTCCATAGATATTTTGTAATCAATGTTATATCACTGCTTGCTTAGAAAATATTCTCTCTTATTCAACTTTTGATTCATAATGAATAAATGACTGATGGTAGGTTCCTGTTTTATTCAGTCGAAAAATGATCGAATGGGCAAGAGAATGGTCAAAGAATTAGGGAATACGAAGATATAAACTTTTATACACGGAAAGCGAAAAGGATAGAAACGAGACAGAATTAATCATTGAACTTGGTAAAGAAAATGAGGTTAAAGAAGTCAAACATGCCAAGAATAAGGTTGCTTTTGATATAATACTTTTAGCTGATGTTTTGATTCTGCTTATTTTGTGCATGCTTACAATTTCTCCATCCATGGTCGAGAATAAGGTTTTTGTTATAAGATATGTATGTGTATGTGTATGTGTATGTGCATGTGTATATGTATAGTAGAATTGATAAATGATCATTTATTGGGTTGTTTAGAAATTCTGAGTGAACTTTTGACGGCTAGAGCATGCTTATTAGAATACTACTTGTGATTGATCGATTGGAAATTGAGTTTGTTGAAAGATTTGATCTGATTTTTTTTAAATATAGGGGATTTATGAGGGCAGAGGAATTGTTTTTAATTATATATAGAAGTTTTGAGTTTTGAGCTTTCCTGATGAGTTTCGGAGTGGCTCAACGAGCGTTGACCCGTTGCACGTGCCCGTAGGACCAATAACGAGACAAAGAGCCAAAAGAATCAAGCAGGCAATGCAAGGAGTGGATGGACGAGTGCCCGAGTGCAAAGACTTTATTTACGTTGCATAACAAAGTGGAAGAGGAGCCAAAGTTATTGCAATGCATTGGGATCAAGGAAGGACAAGAAAATAAGGCAGAAGTGGAATCACGGTCGTAACACCTCTGTCACGGCCGTAAAATGCTATTGGCGGATTTTGAACAGAAAGGCCTTCACGGCCGTAACATATCTTCTTACGGCCGTAAACGAAAGAAGAAACCCAGGATTTTGTAACTTATATTTTTTCAGAAGGTTGATTACGGCCGTAAAGGTCATTGTCACGGCCGTAACAAATGTTTTTAATTTTTAGTCCGTAACTTGCTTACGGCCGTAAACTCATAAGTCACGACCGTAACTCAAGTTCCGTGTTTTAAGATAATGTTAGGCGTTTTTGGCTTTTTAGTTTAGGTTGAATTCTAGTTTTTTTTTAGTTGCTTTATTTTGTTAAGCCTATATATATGTCTTTATTCAGCATTGTAAAACACAACTTTATTCTTGAGATTAATGATATTGAAGGTGAGATATTCCCTTATATTTTCTTCGTGTTCTCGTCGAACAAATTGAACTTATCAAAGGGTTTGACAACCTTTGTGACATTCCCCCTTTGTGGTTCTTATCTCCGTATCGTAACGGGTTTTGGGTTTAATATACCCATAGTTCTTGCGTCGTGAGGTCGGGGTTGCATTGTTACCGTCTATTATCTTGGATTTTAGAGCTTTCCGGCGTTTAATTCCGCGTGTTCTTGGTGATCCCCGTATCGGATCACATCATCTGGTATCAAAGCCTGTCTCTAAATCCAATTATTTAGTATTCCAGTTTTTTTTCTTTTATTTCCAGTTATTAAACATTCAAAAAAAAAAAATTAATTTCAATTCATGTTTCTTGAAATTTCTCCAGAAAATTCAAGATTTGCCAATTTCTGTTTTCTTGTTCTTGATTATTCTTGTTGAATATGATATTTAAAAAAAAAAATCCGAAAATTAAAAAAAAAAAAATGGAGATAGTTGTTGATTTGAACAAGAAATCAAGAAAATAATCTTAGGCAAATCTTTCCAACAAATCCTTGTTTCCATAAAATTCCTTATTCTTGTTTCCATAAAACTTCTTCTTGCAATAGAATTCTTGTTTCCATAATTTCTTTTCCTAAATTCCAATATTTTCCATCAACTTTCCTTATTTGCACTTTGGGGTTTATTCCACAAGGACCAAATTCGTGACTAGTTTTGTGGGTTCTTTGAGAACGTAGAAAAAAAGGGAATAGAGAGGAAAAAAGGCAGAGTGGTGAGATTAATAGAGGGAAAAAGCCAAATCGAGTGATACACGAGTGATAAAACACGTGAGGATTTTTATTTAAATTTTTCTCTTTTCCTTTATTACTAACCATGTCACAGAAGAAAGTTTCGTCGACGGAAATGGATCTTCAAGATTTTAAAATGCTTGCAATGGTGGAGGAGCGTTTTGCAAAATGGGAGGCGAGGTTGGATGCCAAATTGGAAGTAAAATTTGGTCCACAATCCGGCGAGAATGTGGAAAGGGTAAATAATCCGGGGGAGACACGTGGTGCGGGAATTGCTCAACCACATCAGGATCAACCGCGCAATTTCCCTAATTTACGGAGACCACTAAGGTATGACTTCAACCCACAATTTAGAGCTAGGAATGAACGTGTTGAGGTTATTGATAGTGATGAGGATAGTGGTGAATTATCTATTACTAGTGTTGGTAGGAGACGAGATCGGGGAGAAAGACGTGATAGGGGATATAGGCGTGATCGTAGGGATGATGTAGATGGACATGTTGGTAACATTAAAATGTCCATTCCCTCGTTTCAGGGTAGGAGTAATCCGGACGTTTATTTTGAATGGGAAAAGAGGGTAGAATTAATTTTTGATTGTCATAATTATTCCGAATTTAAAAAGGTTAAATTGGCAGTCGTAGAATTTACTGATTATGCTATAGTATGGTGGGATCAATTGGTTACTAGTAAAAGGAGGAATGGGGAGAGGCCTATTGAAACTTGGGATGAGTTGAAGGCTCTTACGAGAAAACGATTCGTGCCTAGACATTACTATAGGGATCTCTACCAAAAACTACAAACCCTTTCCCAAGGTAGTAAGAGTGTGGAGGATTACCATAGGGAGATGGAGGTTGCCATGATTAGGGCAAATATAGAGGAGGACCCGGAGGCAACCATGGCTAGGCTTTTAAATGGTTTAAATCGAGATATTGCTAATGTTATTGAATTGCAGCATTATATCGATTTGGAGGAAATGCTTCACATGGTCATGAAGGTGGAGCGACAATTAAAAAGGAAGGGAACTTCCAAATTTTCTACAAGTTCCAATTCTTTTGGTAAGTCTACATGGAGCGGGACTTCTAAAAATGAAGGGGTTGTGCAAAAAAATAAATTTGAGGCACCAAAGGGAAAAATAGAGCCACCCAACAAAGGTAAAATTGCTTCTGATTCTCAAACTCCTAGGACTAGAGATATTCGTTGTTTTAAATGTTCGGGTTTAGGACATATTTCTTCACAATGTCCAAATAAACGAATATTGGTTATGCGTGACGGGGTATTAAGTTCGGAGGATGAGAAAGAGGGAGAAGTGGAGGATGAGTGTAACACCTCAAGTTTAAGAGTCTAAAACCTAGGCGTGTCAACTTCCATTCACATTAAACGCGGAATTTAAATCATTTACACGACCTAAATGTTCATTTATCTATTATAAAATTTTAGAAAAATTTCGGCAGAGTCTCCTCTATAAATTGGACATAGCCAACCTGTAGAGGGACATCAAAAACCATTTTAAAATTTAAAACATCCATCACATCTCAATCACATTCATCATCTCCAAAACCAATTCATACATTTCCCAAACTCCTCAATCATAAGATTTTTCAAAACATCATCAAACATTGACCATTGAAATAAAGGTACTTTAACCTCTAATACGTTCCATACTTAATCAAAATAACTTCAACCAAACCATTATCAATAATAATGAATGAAGAAATAAATTTAAATGATAACTCAAATGAATTTAAACTTTATTAATTAAGGCGACAACGGGTACTGTCGGAGTCAGCCGCCAAGTGTTCTCCTCGGATCACCTAACTTTCGTTACCTGAAATATTGGGGAGGGATTGGGGTGAGCTAAAGCTCAGTAAGTAAACTGTATGCATGAATGCATGCTTATGACATGAATGCTTTTCGAAATTCCGTGTATGTATCCCCATTTACATTACTTTCCAGAACTTTCAAACTTTTCAACTTTCGTTCAACATTTCAAAACTTTCAATTCATTTCCATCGTGAGCTCACTTGATGTAACTTCTAGTCAATCAGCATACAGTGGGCAATTACTTATTTGGAACCAGATTAACATGCGCATTTCCACCGCAAAGCGGTTTAACATTCACTTTCCCACCGCAAAGCGGTGTAACATTCACTTTCCCACCGCAAAGCGGTGTAACATTACATTCGGGTACGCCGGTCCCCCGCGCCCCATTTCCCACTCGCACCTTTCATGACATAGAAGTACACCCATTCTTTCAAAAACTTGGGATACATACTTTTTTGACAAAAATTTGCACTTTGACACATTCCTTTCATGAAAACATTTGACTTTCTCATTTCGGTGCCAATGCATGCTTGATGATGCAATGACATGTAACGTGCATGCTTGAACATTCTTCTCAATAACATATGTTTTCCTAAAGTAAATGCAATTCATCAAGGCAAGTAATTTGCACGACAGTCATTTACACATAACTTTCACATTTACATTCGACTTTGATGCAAATAGGGGGGAGTTTACTTACTTGATTTCCTTAATATTTACCGTTTTCTTGATTTGCAAGTGGAGGAGCCTCGACTGCCCGTGTCGTCAATGTACCAAAAGTCCTAATTATTTCCATTTGCCAAAATGAATAACTTTCAGTTCACAAACACATTCATTATTCACTTTAATACTAATCAAACATTAACCGAGATTAAAACTTCAATTTAACCCAAGTGTGACTTTACATAATAACCACAACACATAAAACCATTTATTACAAACTTTACCAACAAGCAATTAACTAATTTCTTAATTCTAATCAAATTCGAAAAATTAACCTAACCATTGGTCCATTGGTTAACAATTGGATTCATATATAAAGATCTAAGAATTAACTAGTTAATATGACTAAAGCCATTTAGACCAATACATGAAAATTCTCAAATTTTTCAATTTACCCAGAATAACATAACCTTAATTAACTAACTCAAATTTTAACAGAGTATTTTCCAAAATTTTTAAATCTGAAAATTGTCTTCATAATTCAACTTAACCAAATATTTAACTAAGTTACAAAATCATCAATACACCCACACACACACACACACACATATATATATATATACACACACACCACATACACATTGTCTAACATCTCAAATAAACAATTTAAAATTCGAAATCTAAACAAGTCTAAAATCTGAAAATTTGAAATATACAAATATACACATACATCAATATATACATACACATACATCAATATATACATACACAGAACTTACACCTATCTATAATCATGGTTAATTTCGAAAATTTAACAAAATTACAAATCTGAAATTATCTGCAACATCTGAATTTATGCATATCAAGTGTATTCATACATTATTTACATAGAATTTATACATATATACATGTGTGTATCGAATTATGGGGTGTGTGTGTGTGTAATCGCGTGGAACCGTGTGTGTGTGTGCGCGGGTGGTGTGTGTGCGTGAGGAGAAAAGGGAGAAGGGGGAAGACTACCGGTGGTGGTGGTGGTGATGGCCGGCAATTGAGGTCGCCGTCGCCTAGAGGGAGATCGCGGGTGAGGGTGGCGATGGAAGAGAGAACCGAGAGTGCAAGAGGGAGAGATCGCGAAGAGAGAGAGAGACGCGGCGTGAGAGAGAGGGGTATGAGAGTGTGAGGTTTCTTTTAGGTTAGGGTTAAGTGTTTAACTTTTGATAACTTGCAATTTAGTCCCTCAACTCTCAAATTGGTAATTTAGGTTCATAACTTTCAAATAAAATTCCAAAGTGTCACCAAACTTTTTCCCAACTTCAATTTAACACAATAAAAATAGAAATTAGCATGCCTAGACAATAAATTTAATTAATCACATAAATTGCACGTAAACTGTTAAAATAACAATTTATAAACTTTTAATTGGTACATTGATCGAGACGGGATCCAGTCCTTCCACTGCAAAATAATTCAAATAAAACCATAATAACCATAATATTAGTTAAATCATTCATACTGATATTAACGTAAACTTTACGTGAAAATCAAGAAAGCATGTAAATCGAATGCGGTATTACAATTCCTTACCCCCTAAAAGAAAATTTCGTCCTCGAAATTAGAACTTACCGAAAAGGTGTGGATACTTGGCACGCATTTCGTCCTCGCGTTCCCAAGTAGCCTCTTCTACTGCATGATTCCTCCACAGGACTTTAACTAGAGGTATCTTCTTCCTCCTAAGTTCCTTATCTGCCTTCAGTAGGATCCTCAAAGGTGATTCCTCGTAAGTTAGATCCTCACGAAGATCTAATGACTCATAACTGAGGATATGAGAAGGATCCGAAATATATTTTCTCAACATCGACACGTGAAATACGTTATGAACTCCAGATAGTGCCGGTGGCAATGCAACCCGATAAGCTAGGTTATCCACCCTTTCAAGTATCTTAAAGGGCCAACAAAACGCAAACTTAACTTCCCTTTCTTCCCAAGTCTCATAACTCCTTTCCTAGGAGCTACCAAAAGTCATATCACCTATAGTAATTTCCAAAAGTTTCCTTCTTCTGTCCGCATAGCTCTTCTGTCTACTCTTAGCAGTTTTCATCCGCTGACGAATCTTTTCAACAACTTTTGTTGTTTGTTATACTATTTCTGGACCCAATAACTTTCTTTCTCTTACTTCATCCCAATGAACTGGCAATCTACATTTCCTATCGTATAGTACTCAATACGGATCGAAGTTTGATAGCTATTGTTATAGGAGACCATCAACCGACATTATCCCACTTATGAATTCATTCACTAACTTTCTATTTCCAGTCTTTCATAGAGTCTATTCTAACGTCTCAACCTTAATATATTTATTGATTGATCACATTCTTAAAACTAAAATCAAGAAGATTGGCCAAAATAAGACTTCATAATCCAGAATTCGTGAAACTTGACATCCATACCAAAGTATACAGTAGAAATACTAAAACTTTGACAGAATCTTTCTGGAAAGATTCACAAACGAAATCCTTTCTGAACTTGCTGACATTTCTTTTAAAATCGGGGGATCAAACTTAAATCCTGTAACCCATACTTATATATTGTATCAAGTATTCAGCATCATACACTCATCTTAAAACTAAAGACAAGGTACTAATTTAAGAATTCATGCTTTCAAAATCATCATAACAACAATACTCTAACCAAGAATTTTATAAATAAATCATTGACCTATCATCAATGAATAAGACTTTTGTGATTCATATAAGATTCCTCATCAAGTTCACTTAACCCAAAGATACAATCCCATTATAAGTAAAAGTCACACAACTGACCTCAAATAATCATATCAATCTCTCTAAGATTACAACATAATAACCATCATATCCCTCACACGAACCTTTTACGTCAATATACTCACTAAGATTTTATATCAATCTCTCAAACTCAATAAATCTTGGATTCTGCCATTGTCACTCTTTCTGCAGTCTACTCCATAATAAATAATCATTGTGAAGTCTTATTCTCATTTTCCACAAATTCTATCCACAAGGACAATTGTCTAAAATTTCATTTCTTATTTTTGAATCAAAATACCATCAATAATAATCTCCACAATTTCATGGTATGTACTATCATAAACTTCCCTCCGATCCGATGCATTACTTCTGCAATACTTGTACAAATCTAGGACCTGGTAAAGTTTCTTTCATCAATTTCATCCAACAATCTCTCATATAATATTTTAGTATCATCAATGAAAACTTAACGTACCTCAGTGAATCATTCAAATTACGATGAAACCTAATTTATTTTCCATGACTGAGATTCATCTTTCTTCAAATTCCACTTAAAACCAAATATAGCATAACTTATTCATGGAAAGTCAACTTATTTCATAATCTCAATACATCGTCACCTTCAGTTCTCACCATAAGAGCAATCACATTATTCCTTATAATCATCTATTACACCTTTTATATACAATTGACCTTATGACAAGCATTATCTCATATAATCCCAAACATTCAATCGCATGTCCCCAATTTCTCACTTTGAATAAGTGGTTACTCCTTTAAGGCATCTCACCATAAAATATTTTCAATATCTCCCATTCATGGTATCTGACTAATCCCAATAATCATATTACATGTAAATTCAACAGACGGTAAATGGTTTTCCTAACCATCACAAAGGTCTAAAATGCAAGCTCTCAACATAGCATCTAAACTCTGTATAAAGAAATATTTGCTGATTACTTAAGTCGTTATTCAATAACCCAAACGACATCACGTCTCTTCACTAATCTCTGTAAGCCCATGGAAAAATTCTCTCCAAATTTCAATAAATCTTTACTATTTCTTAAAAAACATACCAAACCATAATAATTTGTCATCTCTAAAACTTCTTTATCACCAAATATCACCAAAATAATTAAAACGATAGAAATTACCTGAATATTCTCTCTATGTAGTATATCCAATAACATATTCACAAATCGACATAATATCATCATCTTATCTTTAACATATCTTCCCGATCAAATTCCAAAATAAATCAACAGTATTATCTCATATCCTTATAATTTATAATATTTTCCAATACAAGTGATCATTCCTTACTAGTGATCAATCTGTTCCCAAGAATAATTAAGATTCTTCCCAATAATGCCATAACATTTGTCTTCACTCATCTTTTCAAAATATGACTTGACATTTCCCAATATACGCATCAAGTCATCACATAACTTCATGTATACCTTGATATCCCAGAAAATCAATTCTTAATTCCTCAACATAACAATTTCAAATCATAGTTTCCAATATCAATATCTCACTTCCTTCAATACATTAGTTGGTTCAAAAGACTACTCATACTTATAAATATATGCCACAAATCATATTCCCAAAATTTAATCACAAGACCAAACTACATAATAAATTTCTCTCAAAATAGAGGAATAATTCACTTACTCAACACAATATCCATTACTTAATTCCCAATAACTAAGAACCAAATCTTTAAACCTCTAATTTCATAGTTCTTCTCATAAAAGTCTCAATAAAATCATATCACTTCTAATCTCAACATCTCTTCACAACTTCATAAAACTGGTTTTGCCATGTCTAAATTCAATTATGCAAAGTCTCATAAAACCATCTTTCTTCTTCATGTATAGCTCCTGAGCACCCCATGGCAAAAAGTTAGGTCGAACAAAACCTTTGTTCATGAGATTATATAGTTGCACCTTGAGCTCTTTTAAGTTACGAAGGAGCCATCCGATATTATACCTTGGTTACTAGAGTTGCGCACTTAATCGATGACGAATTCAATTTCTCTTTTAGGTGGTAAATCACAAAGATCTTCTGAGCACATCTTTAGTCATTCTCGAATAACAGAAATTTGTTCGAGAGAAGTATTCACCTTAGACACTTCAATTATTGCAACTAGGTAGGCCTAATAACTCTTATTCATCAATTGACGAGCCTTCATCACTGACAATATCGAAATATAAAGTTTCACCTTTACTTCAACAAAGCGAAAAAGGGTTTCATTTGAAGGTTTAAATACCACCTTAACGTAGCCAGTGATTGAAACCTTATACTGTAATAATCTTTCCATTCCTAATATGACATCAAGTTTGTGGGTATTCAGTGTTATGAGATCTATCATCTACTCCTTCCCATTCACCATGGTTGGGACATTTCTCAACACATAACTTTAGTTCAACAATTCTTTAAATGGCGTTGACAATATAAACTTGGTCTCCAGCTACTGAGATGGGTAAATCAATTTTCCTATAACTGTTGGACTATCAAATGAGTGGGTAGTCCCGAGATCAAATACGATCAATGCTTAATACTAAGTTCGATGACTTCTCAACTTCTCGTTTGGACATTATATACTCTCGTGCCGATATACCATTCATATCCATTTCTTATTTCACAAAAAGATCTAATAAGCGGCACCCAAATTTTTAATAACCATTACTTTCTCACTTCCTCATTTACATAACCAAGATATACTCGTCATAATCACTGACAACATTCTTAACCTTTCACTTTCCGACATTACACATTAGCATTCAAGAATTTACAATAAATGGAACATCAAATAACATTGCATAATTTAAACAAAAATTTAACTTACCAGATGATCGAGGAAGATGCACTTGAGGCGTGACTCAGTACCCGAACCATTTTCAAATAAATTTTAAAAGTCTACAGAATCGCTTTTAAAACTCTTAGCTCTGATACCAAAAAATGTAACACCCCAAGTTTAAGAGTCTAAAACCTAGGCGTGTCAACTTCCATTCACATTAAACGCGGAATTTAAATCATTTACACGACCTAAATGTTCATTTATCTATTATAAAATTTTAGAAAAATTTCGGCAGAGTCTCCTCTATAAATTGGACATAGCCAACCTGTAGAGGGACATCAAAAACCATTTTAAAATTTAAAACATCCATCACATCTCAATCACATTCATCATCTCCAAAACCAATTCATACATTTCCCAAACTCCTCAATCATAAGATTTTTCAAAACATCATCAAACATTGACCATTGAAATAAAGGTACTTTAACCTCTAATACGTTCCATACTTAATCAAAATAACTTCAACCAAACCATTATCAATAATAATGAATGAAGAAATAAATTTAAATGATAACTCAAATGAATTTAAACTTTATTAATTAAGGCGACAACGAGTACTGTCGGAGTCAGCCGCCAAGTGTTCTCCTCGGATCACCTAACTTTCGTTACCTGAAATATTGGGGAGGGATTGGGGTGAGCTAAAGCTCAGTAAGTAAACTGTATGCATGAATGCATGCTTATGACATGAATGCTTTTCGAAATTCCGTGTATGTATCCCCATTTACATTACTTTCCAGAACTTTCAAACTTTTCAACTTTCGTTCAACATTTCAAAACTTTCAATTCATTTCCATCGTGAGCTCACTTGATGTAACTTCTAGTCAATCAGCATACAGTGGGCAATTACTTATTTGGAACCAGATTAACATGCGCATTTCCACCGCAAAGCGGTTTAACATTCACTTTCCCACCGCAAAGCGGTGTAACATTCACTTTCCCACCGCAAAGCGGTGTAACATTACATTCGGGTACGCCGGTCCCCCGCGCCCCATTTCCCACTCGCACCTTTCATGACATAGAAGTACACCCATTCTTTCAAAAACTTGGGATACATACTTTTTTGACAAAAATTTGCACTTTGACACATTCCTTTCATGAAAACATTTGACTTTCTCATTTCGGTGCCAATGCATGCTTGATGATGCAATGACATGTAACGTGCATGCTT
This sequence comes from Ligustrum vulgare, assembly GCA_963555705.1. NCBI lineage: Eukaryota > Viridiplantae > Streptophyta > Magnoliopsida > Lamiales > Oleaceae > Ligustrum > Ligustrum vulgare. The sequence goes on along the minus strand of OY743186.1, from coordinate 35,068,447 downwards.
GAACATTCTTCTCAATAACATATGTTTTCCTAAAGTAAATGCAATTCATCAAGGCAAGTAATTTGCACGACAGTCATTTACACATAACTTTCACATTTACATTCGACTTTGATGCAAATAGGGGGGAGTTTACTTACTTGATTTCCTTAATATTTACCGTTTTCTTGATTTGCAAGTGGAGGAGCCTCGACTGCCCGTGTCGTCAATGTACCAAAAGTCCTAATTATTTCCATTTGCCAAAATGAATAACTTTCAGTTCACAAACACATTCATTATTCACTTTAATACTAATCAAACATTAACCGAGATTAAAACTTCAATTTAACCCAAGTGTGACTTTACATAATAACCACAACACATAAAACCATTTATTACAAACTTTACCAACAAGCAATTAACTAATTTCTTAATTCTAATCAAATTCGAAAAATTAACCTAACCATTGGTCCATTGGTTAACAATTGGATTCATATATAAAGATCTAAGAATTAACTAGTTAATATGACTAAAGCCATTTAGACCAATACATGAAAATTCTCAAATTTTTCAATTTACCCAGAATAACATAACCTTAATTAACTAACTCAAATTTTAACAGAGTATTTTCCAAAATTTTTAAATCTGAAAATTGTCTTCATAATTCAACTTAACCAAATATTTAACTAAGTTACAAAATCATCAATACACCCACACACACACACACACACACACATATATATATATATACACACACCACATACACATTGTCTAACATCTCAAATAAACAATTTAAAATTCGAAATCTAAACAAGTCTAAAATCTGAAAATTTGAAATATACAAATATACACATACATCAATATATACATACACATACATCAATATATACATACACAGAACTTACACCTACCTATAATCATGGTTAATTTCGAAAATTTAACAAAATTACAAATCTGAAATTATCTGCAACATCTGAATTTATGCATATCAAGTGTATTCATACATTATTTACATAGAATTTATACATATATACATGTGTGTATCGAATTATGGGGGGTGTGTGTGTGTAATCGCGTGGAACCGTGTGTGTGTGTGTGTGCGTGAGGAGAAAAGGGAGAAGGGGGAAGACTACCGGTGGTGGTGGTGGTGGTGGTGGTGATGGCCGGCGATTGAGGTCGCCGTCGCCTAGAGGGAGATCGCGGGTGAGGGTGGCGATGGAAGAGAGAACCGAGAGTGCAAGAGGGGGAGATCGCGAAGAGAGAGAGAGAGACGCGGCGTGAGAGAGAGGGGTATGAGAGTGTGAGGTTTCTTTTAGGTTAGGGTTAAGTGTTTAACTTTTGATAACTTGCAATTTAGTCCCTCAACTCTCAAATTGGTAATTTAGGTTCATAACTTTCAAATAAAATTCCAAAGTGTCACCAAACTTTTTCCCAACTTCAATTTAACACAATAAAAATAGAAATTAGCATGCCTAGGCAATAAATTTAATTAATCACATAAATTGCACGTAAACTGTTAAAATAACAATTTATAAACTTTTAATTGGTACATTGATCGAGACGGGATCCAGTCCTTCCACTGCAAAATAATTCAAATAAAACCATAATAACCATAATATTAGTTAAATCATTCATACTGATATTAACGTAAACTTTACGTGAAAATCAAGAAAGCATGTAAATCGAATGCGGTATTACAATGAGTATAAGGATATGCCAGCTCTAGAGGATGTTAGTGAAAATGATGATGGGGACTATGCAGTAACTAAATCACTTGTCACTAGGAGAGCCCTTAGTACTCAAGTTAAGGTGGAAGAGTCGGGTGAGCAGCGAGAAAATATATTTCATACTAGGTGCTTTGTGAATAACAAGGTGTGTAGTTTGATAATAGATGGTGGTAGTTGTGCGAACGTTGCTAACACTACTCTACTGGAACTTATTGGTACACATTACACACTTCAATTTTGACTTTTTGCTTCTTTGTTTGAAAATTGCTACTCTGAACTAAAAGTTGATATCAATATTGGTCGAAAATTTGATAAACGAGCTACCTAAAGTGCCAGTTGATTGGACAAGTTACAATTTTAATTTTACCGAAAATCTCAGTTAAGCAACACCATCTCTTTTGAACATGTAGGAAATAGAACAAGCCTTATAGAGATACAATGTATCCCCTACAATAGAAGTGTTGTTTTCCCCTCATACTGTTCATTTTCGATCGGTCGTTTTCACACCTTGAGAAATACGGAAAATCTCTCATATGGTTTGTGAATTTTCCTATGAGTTTTATGACGTCAGATATGGAAATTTTGAACGATGTAAATGAGACCACATCCTTCTCAGATATTTTTTCCACGCCGAGGCGGCTGAATCTGATCTTGACATTTCAACGGCCTACATATCCATTATCCCCAATTCCTTCAATACTTGTGAGAGACAAATCCGATTTTCCTTCTCCTAGACCCGTCGTTGACCGTCGATTCTCTATTACTTTTGCACGGCATCGAGCATGTGCTTAACACCAATTCTCCACGCCAACATCACATCTCGCAATATTCACAGTGATTTAAAGGTATTTCGTTTCCCATTCAAGTAATCATCTGCAAATAAGGAGGTTTATATTTGGATTACATTTTTTTTAAGTTTTCGTTATCTCTATGGTTCCGACTTCCGAGTTGGGCTTCCATTCTGTTTTGGAAATTTTAAATTTTTTATAATTTTAATGCATTCTTGTGCTTATAAACTTTGTATGGTACCCAAATATGGTATATCCCGTTTAGCACCATTACAAAGAACAAATGGTCCTTTTTAGTCTTTATAAGCCTAGAAGAATGAAAATCTTTAGCACAGTTGTATATTGTTGTGTTGCTTTAATTTTGCATTTTCTATCTTGCACGACAAACTCCATTTGGGAACAAGTACTTGAATTGATATATTGTTGGATGTCTTGCTTGTTAAACAAGATGTTAGCCATTATTTCAATAGTGGCATCAATTAGTCAAAAGTTTGGCATCAATTAGTCAAAAATGGAGCACTTGAATTTTCACCATAGATGTGGAAATAAAATTGATGGTTGTGATTCATTCTCTTAGCCTATAAATAGGCATGCTTCATTTTGTTTTTTGAACATCAAGTAGAAGAGAACAATTCCTTTGTTTTCTCTTGTGAGAGTTTGTAGTACTTGAGCATTTGGAGAGGTGCACTTGTAAAGTGTTCTTCTTTTGTAGTTTGTGAGAAAGAGTGTTTGTTTGGTGAGGTAGAGATATTTGTATTCCACATTTGTCATATTAGTGGAAATTTGGAATCTCCCTTCCGTGGACGTAGGCAATTTGCCGAACCACGTAAATCTTGTGTTGTTCTCTTTCGAATTCGAATTCGTTATTTCTATTTTTGCATTGGTCGAACCGTCGGTTAATTCGCTTCCGCACAATAATTGGTATCAGAGCCTTGACTCTCTTAAAATTCTAAGTATGCTCTGTGGTTGCAGCACTGACTGATCTTCCACATCAGAAAAGATTTTTTGAGAACAGGGATCTTGGTATATATTTTTTTGAGATTTTATTTTTTTTGAAAAATGTCGACGGAGACTGAGGACCCACCTCCAGCCATTTTAGATGGATCTTCAAGGCCCACTGTGTCTTCAACAAGAACAGTGGTAACTAATGCAAAAATAGACGTGGAAAAATTTGATGGCACAAATAACTTTACTATGTGGCAATGTGAAGTTATGGATGCGCTATTTCAACAAGAGCTAGACATTGCTCTTGAAGAAGATAAGCCAGCTGACATGGATGATCTAGAATGGACAAGAATCAATCGGAGTGCCTGTGTGATCATCCTTTCGTGTCTCACCAGAGAGCAAAAGTTCCCATATATGATGGAGAAATCGGCAAGCAAATTATGGAAGGAGTTGGAGAAACAGTTTATATCAAAAAGCTGCCAAAACAGACTCTATTTGAAGAAGAAGTTATTTCGCTTCCGATATCAACCTGGCACAACTATGTACAACCATATTACTGAGTTCAAGAAATTGGTAGCTGAGTTGATAAATCTTGAAGAATCTTTCAAGGATGAAGATAAGGCCATGTTGCTCTTGACTTCTCTTCCCGATGAATATGAACACCTTGTCACTACGATACTTCATGGAAAGGATGAAATTACTTTTGATGAAGTATGTGCTGCTTTGTACAACAATGAGATCCGAAAGAAGGATCAAAAGGAACATGGAAGTTCAGCAGGAGAAGCCTATACTATAAGAGGTCGTGCTCAAAGTCGTAATCCCGGGAGAAGGGGCAGATCTCGTTCGAAGGGCAAGCCTGCTAAAGATGAATGCGCCTTCTGTCATGAAAAAGGTCATTGGAAGAAGGATTGTCCAAAGCTGAAGAACAAAGACGAGGTTAAAGGTATTGCTGGAGCTACTTCAGAAGCCAATATAGTCAAGTGTGAAGATGATGAGTCAGAATTTGTTCTAGCTAGTACATCAAGTATATCTCACTCAGACGAATGGATTATGGATTCGGGTTGCACTTACCACATGTGTCCCAACAGGGAGTGGTTCTTCAAACTCGAAGAACTAAATGGTGGTATTGTTTACCTCGGCAATGATGAGATCTTGCAAACAACAGGGATAGGTTCAATCCGTTTGAGATGTCATGATGGATCAACTAGAATTCTGACAGACGTAAGGTATGTACCAGATTTGAGTAAGAATCTCATCTCCGTGGGAGCCTTAGAATCTAAAGGCATGTTCGTGACTATACGAGATGGAGTTCTGAAAATTGCTAAAGGCGCACTCGTGGTAATGAAAGGCATAAGGAGAAATAATTTGTATTACTTCCAAGGTAATACAGTTATTGGATTGGCGGCTACAGCATCAGGAGAAGACGAAGATTCAGAAATCACAAAACTTTGGCACATGCGGTTGGGACATGCTGGTGAAAAAGCTATGCAAACTCTGGTGAAGCAAGGCCTATTGAAAGGAGCAAAAACATGCAAGATGGATTTTTGCAAACATTGTGTTTTGGGAAAATAGACAAAAGTAAAGTTTGGTACTGCAATCCATAATACAGAAGGTATTCTGGATTATGTTCACTCAGACGTGTGGGGACCTACAAGGACATCTTCCTTGGGAGGTATGCACTATTTTGTTACTTTTGTCGATGATTTTTCCAGAAGAGTTTGGGTGTATCTGATGAAGACAAAAGATGAAGTATTAGATTGTTTTCTTATATGGAAGAAGATGATGGAGACGCAAACGGGCAGAAAAATCAAACGACTCAGATCAGACAATGGTGGAGAATACAAGAGTGATCCGTTTCTTAAAATCTGCCAAGATGAAGGTATTATGCGACACTTCACAGTCAGAAATACACCACAGCAGAATGGGGTGGCTGAACGCATGAATCGAACATTGCTGGAGAAGGTTCGATGTATGTTGTCTAATGCTGGATTGGACAAGAAATTTTGGGCTGAGGCAGTAATATATGCGAGTCATCTCATTAATCGTTTACCATCTGCTGCCATTGGAAATAAGACACCTATGGAGGTTTGGTATGGAAAACCTGCTACTGACTATGATTCTTTACATGTTTTTGGTTCCACTGCATTCTACCATGTAAAAGAATCTAAGTTGGATCCAAGAGCTAAGAAAACACTGTTTATGGGGATCAGCTCTGGAGTAAAGGGATATCGCTTATGGTGTCCTGATATGAAGAAGATAATTCTTAGCAGGGATGTCACTTTTGATGAATCTGCTATGTTAAAAAAAGTGACCGAGGGTGCTCAGCAGCAGGTGGAGCAAGTTCCGCAACAGGTGGAGTTTGATGCAACTTTGATTGACCAAGCAGGTGAAACTCCAATAGCAGAGGAGTATGTTGAAGAACAACAAGAAGAGGAGGTTTCAACCCAAGAACCTCCATCGCAACCGAGATCAATTGCAGTTGATAGGCCACAAAGAGAAATTCGAAAACCTGCTCGATTTGTTGATATGGTGGCCTATGCACTTCCAATTGTAGATGATGATGTTCCTTCTACTTACAAAGAAGCTGTCAGAAGTTCTAAAAATGATCAGTGGAAGGAAGCTATGGCAGATGAAATGCAGTCCCTTCAGAAGAACAAAACGTGGGAGCTAGCTCAACTTCCGAAGGATAAGAAGGCAATTGGGTGCAAATGGGTATTTACAAAGAAAGAAGGATTTCCTGACAAGAACGAGGTTCGCTTCAAGGCACGGTTGGTGGCTAAAGGCTACGCTCAGAAGGAAGGAATTGATTATAATGAAGTATTTTCTCCAGTTGTGAAACATTCTTCCATTCGTATTTTATTGGCCTTGGTAGTGCAGTTTGACTTGGAACTAGTTCAACTTGATGTGAAGACCGCCTTTCTGCACGGTGATTTGGAAGAGGAAATCTATATGACTCAGCCAGAAGGATTCAGGGTTGCTGGAAAAGAAAATTGGTTTTGTAAATTGAGCAAATCGCTATATGGACTTAAGCAGTCACCGAGGCAGTGGTATAAGCGATTTGACAAGTTTATGTTGGAGCAAAAGTACACACGGAGCAAGTTTGACCATTGTGTTTATTTTCACAAGCTAAAAGATGGATCTTTCATATATCTACTCTTGTATGTTGATGATATGCTGATTGCATCAAGGAGCCATGAAGAAATTGACAGATTGAAGGCTCAGCTAAACCAAGAGTTCGAGATGAAAGATCTCGGCGAGGCAAAGAAGATTCTTGGCATGGAGATAAGCAGAGAAAGAAACAGAGGTAAGCTTTGTCTGACTCAAAAGCAGTATTTGAAGAAAGTATTACAACGTTTTGGTCTAGACAATCAGTCAAAACCTGTAAGTACTCCACTTGCCCCTCATTTCAAGCTTAGCTCTACGATGTCTTCCAACACCGACGCGGAACGAGAATACATGTCAAAAGTTCCTTATGCAAATACAGTTGGAAGTTTGATGTATGCAATGGTGTGTACAAGACCTGACATTTCACATGCAGTTGGAGTGGTGAGTAGGTATATGCATAGTCCTGGTAAAGGACATTGGCAAGCTGTGAAATGGATGTTAAGGTATATTTTGAAAACCATTAATATTGGTTTAGTGTTTGAGCGGGATGATTCACTTGGTCATTGAGTAGTTGGATATGTTGATTCTGACTATGCTGGTGATTTGGATAAACGTCGATCAACGACTGGATATGTGTTTACTCTTGCAAAAGCTCCAGTCAGTTGGAAGTCCACTTTACAGTCTACAGTCGCTTTGTCTACGACAGAAGCAGAATATATGGCAGTTACAGAGGCTGTTAAAGAGACAATTTGGCTGCAGGGGTTACTTGGTGAATTGGGAGTCGTTCAGAAACACATCACTGTGTATTGTGATAGCCAGAGTGCTATTCATTTGGCAAAGAACCAAGTCTACCATGCACGGACGAAGCACATCGATGTTAGATATCATTTTGTGCGGGAAATTGTTGAAGAAGGGGAGATCCTACTTCAAAAGATTCTAACAGCTGAAAATCCTGCAGATATGTTGACCAAAGTGGTAACAGCGATCAAGTTCAATCATTGTTTGGACTTGATTAACATCCTGCGAATTTAAACACCTACGAGGTGTGTGATGCCAACAGGCACAATTGGAGACACTCTTTCTCATTTTGTTTGGAAGCAGTTCATTTGAATCAAGATTGAAGCCAAGGTGGAGATTGTTAGCCATTATTTCAATAGTGGCATCAATTAGTCAAAAGTTTGGCATCAATTAGTCAAAAATGGAGCACTTGAATTTTCACCATAGATGTGGAAATAAAATTGATGGTTGTGATTCATTCTCTTAGCCTATAAATAGGCATGCTTCATTTTGTTTTTTGAACATCAAGTAGAAGAGAACAATTCCTTTGTTTTCTCTTGTGAGAGTTTGTAGTACTTGAGCATTTGGAGAGGTGCACTTGTAAAGTGTTCTTCTTTTGTAGTTTGTGAGAAAGAGTGTTTGTTTGGTGAGGTAGAGATATTTGTATTCCACATTTGTCATATTAGTGGAAATTTGGAATCTCCCTTCCGTGGACGTAGGCAATTTGCCGAACCACGTAAATCTTGTGTTGTTCTCTTTCGAATTCGAATTCGTTATTTCTATTTTTGCATTGGTCGAACCGTCGGTTAATTCGCTTCCGCACAACAATTGGTATCAGAGCCTTGACTCTCTTAAAATTCTAAGTATGCTCTGTGGTTGCAGCACTGACTGATCTTCCACATCAGAAAAGGACTATGCTCGTTAGTTTCTATGCTTCACCAAGGACTATGCTCGTTAGTTTCTATGCCATTCAAATTATTCTTATTATGTGTCTTGTTTTCATAACCAGTAACATGGCTCCATTAACCACCTTGATATAGATTTTCTCATGGATGTCATGGATACACAATGTCAAAGATGTAAAGCTAAGGAAGTGAAGTAAAAATACGAGTTCCAGTGACCAGCATATTGACATATTTTCATTTTTGTTACTGGACTACTTTTTACATTGACTATTTTCTCTATATGATTAAATTGATCAAATTATTATAAATTACAACAAGAGTATGAAGGATCTTAAGGTGAAATGATGGAACTGAAGGATGATAAGTGAACCATAATTGTGCCTGGAGACTTTACTTATTTTGTTGTTTTTATTAATGAGTATTTTGGAATTATCATTTTCTTTATCTTAATTTTGTATATGTAACATAACAATCAATGGCAATTGATGGAACAAATTGCTATCAGATCCTACGGTCGGATTCCATAAGCGATATACTAGTTTATTTTCTACAACTAGTGTTACACCCGTGCGATATATAGCCATTTGTTACTTATATATATTAAATTTATATTTTAACATATGAAATTAATACTTAATTAAAAATGAGAAAGGAATGAAGACAATTAATTACAAATATACATTACACATAACTTAATTTTTTTTCAATTTTTTTACGGTTCGTATGTTTATCGTTCCAGAAATTTCTTTAAATATTATAATTTGAATTGATTTAAAACTTAAAATAAAAAATAAAAATTACATTTAAATAAAATTTGTAATAAGTAGAAAAATAGATTTATCTGTGATATATGCACAGAATTTTATTAAAACGAAAAGGTAAAGAAAAAAGAAATATAGATTGACGAACGTTCTTATTTTATCCTCTTTCATTTTCTATTTTTAAATAAAAATATTTATACGATATTGACAAAGTTTTTTTTTTTTCCTTATCTTTACGAATTTAAAAAAAAAAAAAATCATTGATTTTCAAGAAGGAGAGACGGACCAAGAAATTTCGGAACCTGAAAAATGTAACATTTAAATATAGTATGACTAGTACTAACTATTTTATTACAATATCTGGTATTTAAATTTATTAAACAAATATTTCATTTCATATTTACTTTAACATTACAAATTAAATACATGTGGTCATATATTTAAATGAATGTAGCAAATTAAACAACATGAAATATTAGTTTCGATTAAATTTTAATGAATGTATATCACAAATACATTTAATTTTATATACTAAGAAATTATCTATGCATTTCGATTCTTAAAAGCGGTACAATTGTTTAACTCACAAGACATAATACTTTATCACTTATCCATATGGAATTGATTTTTCAAGAATCAATTTTTCTTAACATTTATTTTCAACCACGCATTCTTTAAAAAATTATTTTTTACAATATTTCATACTACTTTTTAACTATACATTCTAAAAAATCACTTTTTCACAAAAATAATTCTCAAAAAATCAAAGTCAAATAGTCAACAATTGAGTAAAGTTGGATATCAAGAAATTATACGAAAAATCTTATACCCTATAATCTTTAAAAATTTATTGAAATTAAGAATGATTAAAAAAATATCAATCATTCTATTGATATTATTAATTAAAAAGAAATCAAAACATTAATTATTCAATATTAGTCTTTGTTCAATAACGTTTTCTATAAATCCCTACTATATATAAAATCAACTTCTAGAATTACTGTTCAAGGACGAGAAATGGCGACTTATACAAAACAGGAAACGCGTTTTTGCCATCTATTTCGTTGTTTCATCATCCGGTTCTTTCTTGTGTCCATACGCGTCTTATACAGATAAACCCTTCCATTTCTCTGTCTTGCTTTTTCTCTCTATCTCTCTCTATGTGTTCGAGAGTTTTCTTCTCTTGAACGATCTTCTTCTCCAAGGTCTACTACGCCAGTCGTGCAATCACAGCATCAAAGGTTCGGGGTTTATTCTTCTTTAGTTGTCTGTGTAGATTTATGTGTGGATCTATGTTTTTTTTTCCAGTTTTTTGTGTATATATATATATTTGTGTATTTTTCCTTCAGTTCCCCCCGATTCTAATGCAGTTGTGATTGCAGGTCGTTCGTGTGTGGGAGTGCTGCTGTCGTATTTTCTTGCAGTCGATGGTTAGGATTTTTTGTTCTTTATATATATATATATATATATATATATATATATTTATTTTTTTATTTTTTTGTGAAGCTATATTTTTTTCACCTGGTTTAAGGTTGCGATTTCCATGATCTCTTCCCGTCGACAATCATTATTTGTTGATCATGATTTTTTCGGGTTTTTGTTTTTTCGTTTTTTTTTTTTGCCTGGTTATAGATTTGTAAGTGAAAAGGGTTTTATTGAAATATATGTAGTTCCGCTTTCTTATTTTTTTTCTTTCTCTTTTTTATTTTTTTTACTTTAGCTTTCTGTTCAAATTTATTCTGTCCGTTTTTTCACTGTAGTTGTGTTTGTTTGTGTGTAATATTGTTTATTCTATTGTACTTATTATGATGAAAAATATAGGACATTTATGTATGTTCAACGTTGCTATATAACTCAAGAAATTTTGGGAGAACTTTCACATCGCCTGCAAAAACTCAAACTTTTGGATAGCACTTTATTATATTCTTAAACAGATTTTCTCTACTTTTATTTATACATTAATTTTTTTAAATTTTTCTTTCTTATAAACACTGTGCAATGCAGCTAATGTGATTATATAGCAGGGTGTATAAATAAAGAAAAAGGAAAGGACAAGAGATGATCACATTGACTGACACTTTGGAGAAGACTATTAAATGTTTTTTTCTGCTTGTTTTTTTCACTATGTTTGCTTGTATATGCACTAGAATTGTTCGTTGAGATCAAGAATTTATCCACTTTTTTATCTTCGCAACCACTTTGCGTTGGTCGATGATCATCTCACTTTTTTATTTTCACTCAAGGCCCAAAGAATTAGGTCATTGTCACTGATTGTTTATTGACTGGTGAATAGAATAATGTTTTCATCTAAAGTCATCTTAGTTGGTGAAACAATATTTTTACTATGAGTTTTTATATTAAGTGGTTTGGTTTCCAAAAAAATCATTTTTATTAGTTTCTCTTTGAGATTGCATTAAATTGTGTTTAATATTCAAGAATTCCTGTTTTGTATATTGTTTTATGGATTGCTTCTCATTTTTAAAAGGTAGTTTTTCATCTCACTTTTTTATTTTCACTCAAGGCCCAAAGAATTAGGTCATTGTCATTGATTGTTTATAGACTGGTGAATAGAATAATGTTTTCATCTAAAGTCATCTTAGTTGGTGAAACAATGTTTTTATATTAAGTGGCTTGGTTTCCAAAAAAATCATTTTTATTAGTTTCTCTTTGAGATTGCATTAAATTGTGTTTAATATTCAAGAATTCCTGTTTTCTATATTGTTTTAGGGATTGCTTCTCATTTTTAAAAGGTAGTTTTTTATGATTAATAAATGAAAAACAAGTATTAAATTTTGTATAGTGCAATTGGTTTATTCCACTTATCTTTTGAAGTTGTAGATATCCTTGCTATATGTCAGTTTCAATCATTTGTTTTATTTTCTCTACTTAAAATTAATCTACTTTGTTATTTATATATTTGTGTAATTTGAGTTTAAGGTATATTGCTCTTGTTAGATTTAGCATATCAATTAATATCTACCATTTCTACCTTGTCAAGGCTTTTTTTTCTATACAAGTTGTACATGTTGTTTGCTACATAGTATAGTAGAGAAAAGTGTGTCACATTTATCAATCTTGGGTTCTTTTCCTTTAGTATAGCTCTCATTTTGCATGTACATATATTAGAGGTGTATTAACTGATATGAGTTCTAAATAGTGCTTTTTTTTGTTTATGTGTGTGTGTATGTGTGTCTGTGTGAGAGAGAGAGAGAAAGAGAGAGTTTTTGTGCTTATTATTAGTTCCAAATTATAGTTTTCTTTGTTTCTAGCTTTTTTTTAAGTAACATTTCTATTTTATTACGTAAAGTTATCTAGAATCTACTATCATAATGATTTTTGATGATTATATATATTTTTTTGGACTAAAATGTGAATTTGAGATTATTTTAATACTACCTTTTATTATTATTGTTGATGCTTTTTTTCTTACCTACTTACAACTATTAGATTTGTTATTGTTTTATTCTTTTCCCTTTTTCTATTGATACTTATACATATTTGATTTGGTTGTGTTTTATTTATCTTTTTTCCATTTTCCTATTGATAACTAATTAACGGTAAAATGAAGGTTTTTTAATCATCAATATGTTCGATGTTAAAAAAAGGGAAGCACGGAACCGACGACGACGGGAATTATATGCTGAAAAAAACAGAAAGCAGGAGACATGTAATGATACGTCTGTACGACATAGGCGTTGTACTGTTACTTTCCCTTTTTTATCATTTTTTTTGTGAAATAAATTGCTTTTCCTATCTCTTAATTTCATAATTATTTGTTCTTTCATTTATTTATAGAGGAAGGATCATCCACTGAATTTGTTGATATCAACAAAGATATTGAAATGCAAGGTAAAAGTAGAGGCTTAATGTTTCCATTATGTTATTTTTCGTTATATATAGATTATTGTTGTTACTTTCATTTTTTTTGTATGATGTGGTTTACTTGGCTATTTTACTCTATTAATAACTTCCTCTATCTATGTTTATAGTTATGCATAATTGTATGCACATATTTAGTAAAAATAAATATACTTTCTAATATTTTCTTTATAGAATTTTAACAATGATTTTTTTTTTTTCAAGTCATCTTAGCATTGCAAACCCCACACTGATTTTATTAAATTATTAGGTTAGTAGATAATAATGTTTCTTATTACATAAATTGACTTCAAAGCTTTTTATATTTTTAAGATTGCATACCAGAATCTTCTTCGATGACATTTATTATGTAATTTCTAACAATTTATGTGAAAATAGTACGTTGATAATATTTGAATTATTACTTTCTGTGCTTTTTCAATTTTAAATTTTACAACTTCTACATACGTTTACTAAGCAATATTATTTATTTATTTATTAATGTATCTTACTAAGAAACAATAATTTATTCATTACTTTGTCTTCCTTCTTTCAATACAATTACTCTTTTATTCAACAAGAAAAACCCATATACTGATTGTCAATATTTGTAGGTCATTTGCACTGCCTTAAAAACCAAACAAGGATCGCTGCAACTGTTTTTCAAGGTATGTAAAGTATATTGTCTTTTATTCAACTAATTTCACACTTATGTAAGTTTTAGCATTTTCAATCAGACCACACGGATTGTCTATTTCAAGACAACATTTCTCCTCCTTTGCATCAATTGCTTTTATTTTTGGATAGTTGACATCACTAGATTATTGTCCTTGTGTTCATCCCAATACTCCAACAAGATGGTGTAGATGGACCAAATTTTTTTTAAAAAAAAAAGGATGTGTGATTGTTCAAAGAGTTCACCGTGAGGGCTCTGTCTTGTGCTATGTTTTGATATTCCATTTGTTCAAGTCATGATTGGGTAAGCTAATGGTGAAAACAATCAAAATTGATATATTTCTAATTATCTTTGTTTAATGACTAGATTTCGACAAGGAAAATGATTTTTCCTTTCGTAATTTAATTACATGATTTATAATTGATTGTTGTTTATCAAGTTTTGTACTTAGAGTTGGTAAAAAAATTTAACAATATAATGTTTTCCTTAACCCTCATTGTACTGTTTACATTTCATTACACACTTAAGAGTATAGGGGGAATTACTGTTTAATTTTTTTTTTCCAATTGATTTTTGTTCTCTATATACTTATTGTACTGTTTACATTTCACAACACACTAATTGCTTCTCTTCACCGTTCAGGTATTTTACATACCACGGGCGACTTCCAGAACGAAAGGTGGTTCAAGTAGCTCCCTTGTAATTGACTGGCAAGGCAGAGCATTTAACTTCCTTGTATGCTACTTCAGCTATTTTTTCACCTTTAGAACAAGTAATTAATTTTTAGATATTTGGCCTTTACCAATCTTTTTTACATATATATGTGGCCATCTTATTGATTTTTTTCTGAAGGAAAGCTGGAAAATCACCTTCCCTCCATTATAGGATAAAGTTTAGTTTAACTTAATTCTTTACAGAAAAAAACCTGAAGATGGGATTGAGATTTTCAATATAAGCAGCTTCTTTCTTTTCCGTGTAATCTGTATTAGTGCGTGTCTTCAAAATCCTGCTTCTCTGAACTCTTTAAATGAGAAATACCCTATTTTCACAAGCCTTTATAGATTGAACTATTGATAATTATTGTCTTCCTATTTCTACTATTTTCTAGATTGTTTTCTGTCACTATACTTACTTCCAATTGTAGGTTCACCCATATATGTGCTATTATTAAGAAGATGTTATCAAAATGGAATATTCTTGCAATCAAATTACCTTCTTTCTGTGATAAATTTTTTATTTTTTTATATTTGTAAAAAGTTAAAAGAGTAACATGAAACTTTCAGTTAAATGGCCAGCTGTTGTATGTAATTAATAGAAAATTTCTCATTTTAACTTTACTGATTTATGCAGATATAAAGCACCTGATGAGTATGAAGAGTTCAAGTTACTTAAAATCAAATTTTCTTTATTTGAATAGTATGTATCTCTATGTTGATTAATTAAAAAAAAATATTTTTACAATATGTTATCAGTTTGTTACTTTTAAAACATTTAGTGAAGACTCCTCTATCCCATTATTTTTGCTCTAGTAATATTAAGTTGAGGTGTCTGTTTCTTCCATTCCATGCCAAGTAGTGGGTCCATGTGACCTTACAATGGATTTTTAAAAGTTAATGCAATTTGAAAATTGAGTTTTGTTTGTGCTTCTTTTGTTGATTTATGATGTCTGTGTACTTTACAAGTGATTTTGAATTGAGGTGAATTCTTGTTTTATGATGTTGGAGTTTTGTTGTTATTTGTTAGTAATTTTTTTTCTGTTCGATACACTTTCACAACTACATACCATATTAAAAAAATTCTTAAACCTCTTTTACTGCATAAGAAGCTAAATTTTTTATTTGTTTATTATTTATTTATAAGTTATGTTTATTTAAATTGCAGGTACCATTACTCTTCTATCCAATTAATTAATTTGGTCTTGTTGAACTATCCAGTAAGTATGCTTCACATCAAAATTTACTAGAATTTTTTTTCAGAACTTTTGTTACTATATAAAAGTACACACTTTTGTTTTAAAACTCCTTTTTCTTTTATGTTATTATTTACTTACAAAAATCCACTTTCATTTTAACACACGAATTTTTTTTATTTTTTCACATACCAAGTTATTTTTGCCCCTAAATACTGTATTTTATATATGATTATACTATTTTTTATGTTATTAAACATCTTTTTTCCCCTTTCAAAATTTTCTCTTAATATGTATCTATTTTTTTCTATGATATTATATATTTATTATGTTTCTTTTTATTCTTTTTTCATATCATATATAATAAATAAATACATGTACTCACCACTACATGTATACATTTATACTTTTTCTAAATAATTATATTCTGATAAACATTTTTGCTACATAATATTCTTTCTTTTCATATCTCATACATATATTAAACTAGACATAAATAATTTTTTTTATTAATTAGATTAATTTGAATAAACAAATATTTTTTTTCTTATATCATACAATTATATAACATTTTTGTATTCCACTTATTTCTGTGAGGAGTGAAAAACTTCACGTGACTCCACTTTATTTTTTTTCAAGAATGTACATTGCAGTAAGAAGAAGTCTGACAGAACAGTACCACTTTTTTATATTTTATTAAATAATTCAGTACTTTCTACTATTCATTTTCATTTTATATATATATATATATATATATATATATATATATATATATATAATTCTACAACCATTCTCCATACCATACCTATTTTTTCAGAAAAGAAGTGTAAAGTTACAGGCCTAAATGTACTCTGCCAGATTACTTTTAGGTGTATGCTTCGTTTTATTATTATTATTATTATTATTATTATTATTATTATTATTATTATTATTATTATTATATTTTGCAATTCTACAGATTATTAGGTTTTTAGTTTCCAGTAGTTCCTGTTGGATTTCTTTAGTTGCAAGAGTTTATCTAGATGGTTTTTTGTTCTATTATTTTTTATCTCATGATAAATAGTACTTGATTTATTTAATAATGCACATCTTTCCGTGTTCGTGTGTCTGTATATCTATTAGCATATTAGCATTAAATTTTATTTGGATTTTGTGTCTCATGTAGCTTGGGGAGGAAATTTGGAATCATTTGTACATCAAGTAATGAATAAGATGATTGTTTGATAGGTCAACATTCCATATGAGTTCTGAATTTCTTGGATCAATATAGAACTTCTGATGATTTTAGTTTTAAATATTTGATTGGCATCCTAATTGTAGACCTCACTCCCTAAGATAATTTTTCTATGGTGTTTAATCTGGAAAGGAACTAAGGTAGGGATTCTTTTTGTTTCTTTTTTTAGGTGGAGTATTGAAAAACATAATTATTTTCCAATCAATACACAAGCTTAACACATATTTTAGTTAATATATTTGGGTCATTACGAATGCTATTTGAACTTTTACAGTAAATTTTTATTCCCCATAAATGCCTTATTCAAATTCTCTGAAGTTATTTATATATCGATTTTTATTCCTGAAGCAATACATTATTTATCTATGATATGAATTAATCAATGCATTTTTTTGCAGTTTCATCAAACTCGGTTTTGGGTTAAAGGTTGTGCAACAGTGAACATGAATACCTCTCCATTTTGGTACATGAGTTGTGACATTTGTTTTAGATCTTCTTGTGCCACTACCGCCGGAGAAAACTATGATTGCCGCTATTGTAACACAACTAATGTAACAGGAATCCCCAGGTTTCTCTCTCAATTTATATAAACCTTAGTTATATACTCATAGAAGATATTACTCCTATTGTTATTTTCAATACAGTCATCATTCTCCTGCTATAACAACTTAATAACATTCTTCCTTTTTAACCACACATGTACCATTTCAATTGATCCTTATTATTTTTTCATTAGAGCAAGAGCAGAAATTCGTATAGAGGATGAGACTGGAACTTTAACATCCTTAGTCATGGGAGAAATAGCAGAAGATTATCTACAATGTTCAGCTTTTAAGTTGATGGGAATTTGTAAAGGGGTTAGCACCTTCTTTATGATCAGACCATTTTTTATATGATAACAATCACTCACTGTCTACAAATATTTACACTTATGACTTCAAATCATTTTTTGCAGAGAATCAATGATGGAAATATAAGACTGAACATTGAAGATCAATACATTCTCTAAATAAAAGCAATTCCGATATCACATACTCCAGGTGATCGTGGAAAGGCACAAGTGATAACTTCCCATACTGTTTATAAATTTGAAGTTGTTTCCCTTGAAGAATATGTCCCAGGTAAGTTCAAGCAATCTCATATAGTGACAACTGTTGATAGCTCTTTGGTAGTTCCAAACACAGTTGATGCAGTCACTACTGTGGGTCATTCTTCATCATCACCTCCAGCTAAAAGGACTTTATTCTCACTTGATGCTGCAATGTCGCCAACAAAAAAGAAATCAACTGATAAACTTGATTAGAATTTCTTGAGCAAGACTCTTTTGTATCATGAACAATATATTTTTGATCTTTTGATTGCCACTGGTGCTGTATTTAAATGATGATGAAAAATCACCAGTTTCAACATCTGAATTGGATTTATGTTTATGTCAAGTTTTCAGTTCAAAATTTCCCTGGTTACCATAGGTCTGTTTTGTAAAACTCTCTGACAACAACTCCTCTTGTGGACCAACTCATGATTATGCTATGTAAATGTTAATTGTGAATGACTTACAGTCCTGATTTTTCTTCTATGAAATGCTTTGCAGTATACTGATTATTTTTAGTTCAATTGCTATGTTTGTAAGTTTTATTTCAATATTCAAAGTACTACAAAAACCTACTATTATGTTTATGTGATGTTTTCATTTTACAATTTTCGTGGTTAACAAAACTTTGGTATTATGTTTATGTGAAATTTTCATTTCAGAATTTTCCTTATTGTCAAATCTCTGGTAAGCAAAAAACTCTGTGAACAGGTTCTTTTGTGCACCAACTCCTGAGTATGGAAGTGTTAATTATGAATGGGTTACAATCCAAATTTTTCTTCTGTGAAGTGCTTTACACTGCAGCCTATTAATTTTTTCACTTCAATTCCAACGTCTGTAAATTTTAATTCAATATTGAAAGTATTACAAAAACCAGTTTCTGTATAAATTTATAGTTCTTTCTCTACCCAGCATTGTTGGTTAGTTGAATGACTTTGGATCATTACTTAACCATGGAATATCATTGAATTACTTGAATTCTAAAAAAAATGTTTACATAGTAGCATGTAATCTATATAATTAACCATATAAGTATATAAATTATGATCCAACATTCATGTTACTTAATATATACTCACAAATAACATTTTTTTCAAGTACTAATCCCACGCGAATAAACACATATATAAATTGTTTCGTGCAATGCACGTAAATTCAACTAGCTATTTATAAGCAGCGCATTTTTTGACCACATACGTATTTTAGAAAATATGATTTTTAATATTAAAAATAACAAATGATTTGACCATTAATAATTAAAACACAATTTTTATATTGATGGTTATACGTAAAATTTATAATATTAAGAACAACAAATAAATAAAAAATAATAATTAAATGATAACTTTAATATTGATAATTAAAAATATTGATTAAACTCATTCAGCGTGAATTTTAATAACAAAATTAAAATTAATTAAAAAAATATCAAATCATTATTTAAATATATATATATATATATAAAACAATAAATGCGTTAATATTTATCTTTCTTCGTTCCGAACCCATCGACGGGGTGTATTTTTATTTCTCGTACTTGATCTATTTTATCTCTTCGATGAACCTGGGGAGAATTTTAAAAATACCCAAGTCAAACAATGGCTAAGTCAAAATACCCTAACTTTTCAAAAACTAACCACAATACCCCTTTTTCTTTAAAATGACCTGTATACCCTTAATAACCATATTTCTCTTATACACTTCATTTATCTCATATTTATATTGAAACGAAAATAATAAATTATTCTCTCATTTTTTTCTGTTTGTGCTAAAAAAAATCCGCAAAAA
This sequence comes from Ligustrum vulgare, assembly GCA_963555705.1. Taxonomy (NCBI): domain Eukaryota; kingdom Viridiplantae; phylum Streptophyta; class Magnoliopsida; order Lamiales; family Oleaceae; genus Ligustrum; species Ligustrum vulgare. The sequence goes on along the minus strand of OY743186.1, from coordinate 35,048,908 downwards.
ATATACAAATCTCAACTAAAAGATTTCATTCGCTACTTCTTTTCGGTAAGTTGATTTAGCAATATTTATTATATTGTATTTAATTTTGTTCTTGTTGTGTTAAACTTATTCAATAGATCTATTTGTTAATTTTTTAGTTAATAATAATTATAGATCTATAATTATGTAGTAACAATTAAAATTAATATGGTGAAGTGTGATTTTTATCAGTTTAATAGCAAAATCGAAAAAATTGAACATAAGAGCGGAAAAAGGAACTGCAATAAGTCCGGCCGGACCTTAGTAGAAAGGTCCGGCCGGACTTCCGGCAAAATTTTTTTTTTTAATTTTTTTATATTATAAATAAATTATAAAATTCTAAATAATTTTTTTATTCTTAATATTATTTATCATATGTTACAAAAATGATTTCATTACTAAATAATGTCATAATGTATTAATAATAATTACAAATAAGATATGTAATTATAATTTCATAATTTCTTAATAAAAATGAATTAATAATTAGAAATAAGATATGTAATTATAATTTCATAATGCAAATAACAAATTTATTAATAATATCAAAATAAATATAATTATAATAATTAAATAATGTTTAATTTTTCTACTTGTTTATTTACGTGCGGTAGTCTACAATGTAGAATGATTAAATATTGCGGAAGCATGGTCCGGCCGGACCGAGGCTCCGGCCCGACAACTATTTTTTTTACAATTATTTTTATCAGTTACTCTGATTTCCCTAAATTGTTGTTTTGAAATTTTATTATTTTTAATTAATGCAGATATGGCTTTCATACCAGTTTCTTATTTTGGTGAATTCGTGGTTGATGAAAATCTACGATGGTCATGGAAATATACAAGTGATCAAAACATTTCTGTAATTTTGTTAACTCCAGGTATGTCATTTACAGACATGTACAGCAAACTACAAGATCAACTCGAAGTTAATCCATCTGAATATGATATGAAATTTGGATTTCTATATAACTCTAATTCTAATGTTGCATTGCCACCCTTATTTGTTACTTCTGATGTGCAAATTACGTGGTTAATTGAGGCGAATAAAAAGGAAACTATTCCTCTCTGTGTAACTTTAGTACGAAAGGATACCCCCGATAATCAGAATGAAGAATTCGATGGTGGGGATCAGAATGTGAATGATATTTGGGACACGTTAGAAATAGTTCGTGAGGATGATGATGTTATCCCTGACACAGTTCCTCTTATCACCCATAGAGGTTACGATGTAGTCGGAGACAATCAGGAGGACATTCCATTTACAAACAATGATCTGATTAATTTATCCAGACGTCAACATGAGCACTTCGAGAACTCACAGGCTGGGCCAAGTTCACGATCGACTAATTCTTCACGTGTGGTTCCAGATGATGAAGATTTGGAAGTCCAGCAATTATTTAATACCAAGCAAGATCTCCAAGAAGCGGTGCACAGTATTGCACTTAAGCACAATTTCGAGTTTAAAGTGAAGAAGTCAGACAGGAGTACCTACACAATTGTCTGTGTAGATGATAATTGTAGTTGGCGTCTGCGAGCAACGAGGATGGACACAAATCAATTCTTCGTAGTTCGCAAGTATACACGAGAGCATACTTGTCAAGTGGGCATTCGTCGAAATGATCACAGACAAGCTCGTTCATGGTTTATAGGACGACAGATAATGCATAAGTTTGATGACCCAAGGATTATTTACAGACCCAGAGACATCATTAACGATGTGCAGAGAGATTTTGGGGTGACCATGAGCTACCAGAAGGCCTGGAAGGCTAGAGAATGTGCGTTAGAGGATTTAATGGGTTCACCCGAGGAAACTTATGCGAAATTAGCCAGGTATTGTCATAACATGTCGAGAACTAATCCTGGTTCGACATTCTTTATTGAGGCTGACGATAACAATCGCTTCAAGTATTTTTTCATGGCTCTTGGACAATGTATAAATTGATTTAGAAGATCGATGCGACCTCTAATTCTAGTAGATGGTACAACATTGAAAGCTAGATATGAAGGGAAGTTAATTATTGCTACATGTCAAGATGCCAACATTCAAATATACCCTCTTGCGTTCGGCATAGTGGATAGCGAAAATGATCTAGCGATGAATTGGTTTTTCTCAAAGTTGAGGGAAGTAATTGGAAATGTCCATGAGCTTGCTTTTATAACTGATCGCGGAAATTCTATCATAAATGGTATAGCTGAAGTTTTTCCCGAGGCACACCACGGTTATTGCATGTACCATATACAAGGAAATTTGAAGACGACGTACCGTGGTACTGGGATCGTTGCCTTGTTTAAGAGAGCGGCAGAGGCTTACACTTTTGAAGATTATAATAAGTTCATGATTGAAATAAATAACAAGAGTGAGAAAGCCTCGGAGTACTTAATAGATAAATTGGGGATTCAACATTGGGCACGGTGTCAATTTCCAGGACGTCGATACAATATGATGACGTCAAATAATGTGGAGTCTTTGAATGCATTATTTAAGAAGGATCGAGAGTTACCAATTCTGGCAATGATTGAGAACATTAGGGACAAGTTACAGGTTTGGTTTCACGATAGACGCGAGGAATCTCAAGCATGCACATCTTATCTCACCCCTGCCATGGAAACCAAACTCTTCAAGACATTAGACCTGGCTAGAAGGTTGGGCGTGGAGCCACTGGATCAGTTTAGATTCAATGTTGTATGCGGACGTAATGTTGGGTATGTTGTGGACTTGAATGAGAACACGTGCACGTGTAAACAGTTTCAACTTGAGCGCTTTCCATGCGCTCATGCAGTTGCAGTTGCTAGACATAGGGGCTTTTCACCACAGTCATTATCAACTGAGTACTATACGACTGCTTTTTGGAGAGAAGCATATGCTGAAACTATATTTCCTCTACCAAATGAGGGTGAGTGGGAACTTCCCGAACACTTGCTCCCGCTTGATAATTTACTGCCGCCGAATGTCCGAAGACGTACTCCTGGACGTGTACGTACGTCTAGAATACCATCTACTGGAGAGTTTCCCAGACCGCGAAAGTGCGGCAGGTGCGGCGCAGTCGGTCATACTCGCCAAACTTGTACTAGTCAGATTCCCTTGAATAATTAATTTTATCACTATTAAAACTTTTACTGTAATTGTAGTGTTGTTGATGATAAATTATCTTATTTTGTCTATGTTAATAAATTGTAATTGTATAGTTTTCTATTTTGGGGTTTGGGGTTTAGGGTATAGTTTTCTAATTTGGGGTTTAGGGTATAGTCTTCTATTTTGGGGTTAGGGGTTTAGGGTATAGTTTTCTATTTTGGGGTTTATGGTTAGGGGTTTAGGGTATAGTTTTCTATTTTGGGGTTAGGGGTTTAGGGTATAGTTTTCTATTTTGGGGTTAGGGGTTTAGGGTATAGTTTTCTATTTTAGGGTTAGGGGTTTAGGGTATAGTTTTCTATTAGGGTATAGTTTTCTATTTTGGGGTTAGGGGTTTGGGGTTTAGGGTATAGTTTTTTATATATATATATATTTCGTTCCAAAAAATATATTGTTATCTATACTTGTGAGGCAATTTATTCAACTAAAGAAACTGACAAATAAAAACTATAATAAATAAATTGACGGTAATAAAAAAATTGACAAATAAATATATATACACAATTACATATAAAAACTATATTTTTACATTTCTAAATCTTATGGATCACAATTGTAGTTAAATAAATCAGTAGCCAACTTTATTCTCCACTTCTGTATATGTTCTTGATTGATCATCTTGACATCTCGTCCGATGCTCAAGAACTCAATATATTTTATTGCAAAAATCCCGCAATCTCCACTGTAAGTTAAAAAAAAAACTTTAGTGAAATAAATGAATATAGTTAAGAATTTAATTAAATACTAGAATACGAGTGTAAGAAAATTTACCTGACACCTTGTTTGGAAATCCCCTTGATCCTCTCAATGGCTAGTACATCATCGACATGAATTCCAGCACGCTTAGCCATTAGAGGAACAATGAATGCCAAGGGCATCAGAGTTTCTTGGAGCTGGGTCTCTGTGAAACAACCATGTTCGGAGTCGTACACATACATTTTCGATTCGGCGAACACGACCTCAACAGCAATGATGTGCGAGTTCCCGATCACCGGAATATAGATGTGTGTACAACCCGTCCACGACTGGCCACACACGGGCTCTACCCCTACCACGTAGTCCAACATGTAATCTGGCAACACGTACGAGGTAGGGTTGGTTTCGAACATTGAGTACTCAATGTCGACAGCATTTTTAAAACCGCAACACAAGATCACTCGCCGGGGAAAGCCGAACGATTTCGGGTACCTACTAGCCCGATCGCGCAGCAACTCCATTGCAAGATCAACATGCTACAACATAAAATATAAGCGAATTAAATATTATTTAATCAACAAATAATATAGTGAGTTCACATAATTACGATTATGCACTCACATCGTCGGCAAGCCAAGCTCCGCTTCTGAGGACTATTCCGAACCAATCTTTGGCATCCGATATTGTTGTCTTCCCAATAGCGAAGCGAAACCTGAATGAATAAATAATTAGAGATTCATATATAATCATTTTTACAGTTAAAAAATAAATAAACAAGTAGAGAACAAACTTACTTCGACTTAAGTTGAGAGTACCACATATCAAACACCTTTTGCTTCGCCGGATCGACTTCGCGGAATAAGTTGACATAAGTGCCGTCCACGAATGTCCTCTTCTTCGCCTCTGTCGTGAAGGGAGAAAGAACATGCTGTGAGGGTTGTCTTGTCCTCTTACTTATAATCTTGTCCTTCACCTCGACAGTACGTTTCCGTCCCCTCTTCTCGACCATATCCACCTCAGTCGACTCCTCCTCCGGCACCCGAGGCACCACCACCTCCGGCCCCCGAGGCACCACCTCCTCCACCCCCCGAGGCACCACCTCCTTCGCCCCCCGAGTCACCTCCTCCTCCACCCCCCGAGGAACCACCTCCTCCGCCCCCCGAGGCACCACCTCCTCCGCCCCCCGAGTCACCTCCTCCTCCGGCTCTCGAGGCACCACCTCCTTCGCCCCCTGAGTCACCTCCTCCTCCGGCCCTCGAGGCACCACCTCCTTCACCCCCTGAGTCACCTCCTCCTCCGGCCCTTGAGGCACCACCTCCTCCACCCCCCGAGGCACCACCTCCTCCGTCCCCCGAGTCACCTCCTCCTCCGGATCTCGAGGCACCACCTCCTTCACCCCCTGAGTCACCTCCTCCTCCGACACCCGAGGCACCCCGTAGAAATCTTGCTCCGTCATCCGAGCTATCATATCATCCATCTCATCATGCTCTGGCATCATATATGAGGCTCCATGCCCATCTCGGAGCTCATCCCTAAGGGCGTCGACCTTCACTTCGAGGGCGTCGACCTTACCTCCGATGGCGTCGACCTTACCTCCTAGGGCGTCGACCTTCACTTCGAGGGCGTCGACCTTACCTCCGATGGCGTCGACCTTACCTCCTAGGGCGTCGACCTTCACTTCGACGACGTCGACCTTACCTCGGAGCTCATCCCCAAGGGCATGCATCTCATCACGAATGACCCCCACCAGACGCTCAAACAAATCATCAAAGTGAGGTACTGGGCGCTGAAAACAAAAATGACAATTGATTATTTAACTCAAATATTATAACATGTAAATGTGATCATTAAAATACTATTGTTTATTGAAAACTGAATCTATTAACATACCGAGGGAGTGGGGGTGCGTAAAGGTCTGCGAGATGCCCCTGGTGAATGAGATCTCATGAGCGGAGGGGACATGTCTCGTAGTGGACTGCTTTGATCCTAGATATAACGAAAGTGGAAATTAAATGTCGAATAATGTTTATTTAAGATTCTACAAAAATTTCGACAGAGTTTCTCCTTAAAATTGGACTTAGCCACCCTATAAAGGACATCAAAATGTCATAATAAAGCAAAAACATTCAACCACTCAACCACGACAATTCAAAACACCAACCACAACTCAATAATACTCCCATATCACTGACTACTCCAAAAATAATTCTCAACTCAAAAACATATCAAATTCAAATTATAAACTCCAAATAATATAATAGGAAATAAACTAACCCCCAGTAAAATATTATAGCTTATTGAATCCATGAACATACCGGAGGAGTGGAGGAGCGTAGAGGTCCGCGAGATGCCCCCGGTGAATGAGATCTCATGAGCGGCGGGGACATGTCTCGTATTGGACTGCGTTGATCCTAGATATAACAAAAGTGGAAATTAAATGTCGAATAATGTTTATTTAAGATTCTACAAAATTTTCGAAAGAGTCTCCCCTTAAAATTGGACTTAGCCACCCTATAAAGGGACATCAAAATGTCATAATAAAGCAAAAACATTCAACCACTCAACCACGACAATTCAAAACACCAACCACAACTCAATAATACTCCCATATCACTGACTACTCCAAAAATAATTCTCAACTCAAAAACATATCAAATTCAAATTATAAACTCCAAATAATATAATAGGAAATAAACTAACCCCCAGTAAAATATTATAGCTTATTGAATCCATGAACATACCGGAGGAGTGGAGGAGCGTAGAGGTCCGCGAGATGCCCTCGGTGAATGAGATCTCATGAGCGGCGGGGACATGTCTCGTACTGGACTGCGTTGATCCTAGATATAACAAAAGTGAAGATTAATTATTTAACCCAAAAGGTAAATAACAATCTAAAATTACATTACATACCAGTCCACGCATGTAGTCCTGCTCCTCCTCTACGGTCGAAGCTGTCAACGCATGAAGGACTTCGAGCTAATATATTAACATTCAAACAATTTATAAATCATGTGTCAAATATTATATTACTTTAATAATAATTTATAAACGCTCACGTCAGGATCATCGAGGATAGCCGAAAGCTTCTTAGAAGTTGGCGCCTCCGTTGCTATCCAATTTAACATCCGAGGAAATCGCGTCCCCGTCTTAACTGCCCACCTGTCACCTAAGGCGGGAATTACCTCATATACCCATATCTGTGAAACTTACAATTATTATGACGATGAAAAACATAATAACCTAATTCAAAATGAAAAGTTTAAAATTATTACCTGCAGAGCAAAAGGGAAGCCGTACGCATCATACTTCCGGGGGCCCTTATTCACCTTGGGCATCGAATGAATTTTCTTAAATATGTTAACGGTATCGACATAAATTATAGACCCCCATGGATAGTTGTTGAAGGCTTCAATATCATCAACAAGTTTCAAACCATATAAGTCGATACCATTCTTTGCTTGCTTGCCCTTCACGAAGCTCTCAAGAATATAGACCATGCATAATTTCAATCTGTCCAACATATCGGGACAAGTCTTTATAGTATTCCAGAGCACCTCCCTGTGAATGACCCTTTGTTCTTCAAAGTATTTCAGATGAAGCCTCGATTTTTTTGAACGTAATTGTGGAGTTTTTTTCGTTTCGCGATCACACTTTAATCCCGTGATGAGGGAAAACTCAAACCTCGAGAATGTGACTATCTTGTCATCCCCGAAGCAAAAACTATATGCATCACCGTCTACTGACTTCAGAAGTCGAAGTACCAGAGAATCTATAATCTGAGCCGCAAATTGCATCTTGGTCAATTCCTTGAATCGCCATAGGAATGATCGCTTCAAGATATCTTGATGATACTCATCAAGAGTCTTTAGAACTTCGTCGAATTCTATTTCCCTGTACTGGGAAACTTTAGCAGGAAGCCCTCTCAGTTCAAGACCAATAGCATACTCCATTCTGCAATAATTTCAAATGTTAAAATCAAAGTTCAAAAAAGTATGCCGCAATATTTAACCATTCTACATTGTAAACTACCGCACGTAAAAATGAACAAGTAGAAAAATTAAACATTACAGGAAAAACTTTATTATTATTATTTTTTATTATTATGGTTTATGTATAAACATCATTAATTATTTTTTTTATTAAAGTTGTGTAATTATAATTATAATTATTAATGTTATGAAACTATTGTATATATTTTTACATTTATGAAATTATAGTTCATATTTATTATTTCTAATTATTATGAAAAATATTAATAAATTTTTATCAACAATATTTAATTATTATAATTATATTTATTTTGATATTATTAATAAATTTCTTATTTGCATGATGAAATTATAATTACATGTCTTATTTGTAATTATTACTAACAAATTATTACATTATAATTACATTTTTCAACATTGTGAAATTATTAAATTTTTGTTACAATTATGAAATCATAGTTAGCCATTTGTTAATTCTAATTATATTTAGTAATGAAATTATTTTTGTAATAAATGATAAATAATATTAAAAATAAAAAAATTATATAGAATTTTATAATTTATTTATAATGAAAAAAAGACGTCGTCAAAAACTTTATATAAACAATATTAATTATTATTGTATTATTTTTTTATTAAAGTTGTGTAATTATAATTATTAATGTTATGAAACTATTATATATATTTTTACATTTATTAAATTATAGTCCATATTTATTATTTCTAATTATTATGAAAAATATCAATAATTTTTTTATCAACATTATTTAATTATTATAATTACATTTATTTTGATATTATTAATAAATTTCTTATTTGCATTATTATGAAATTATAATTACATATCTTACTTCTAATTATTATGAAATTATTAAATTTTTATTACAATTATGAAATCATAGTTAGGCCATTTGTTAATTCTAATTATATTTATTAATAAAATTATTTTTGTAATAAATGATAAATAATATTAAAAATAAAATAATTATTTATATTTTTTTTTTTAAAAAAAGGTCCGGCCGGACCTTCAAAGAAGGTCCGGCGATCCGGACCTTCAAAAGAAGGTCCGGATCGCCGGACCTTTTCACAAAGGTCTGGCCGGACCTTTTCACAAAGGTCCGGCGCCGGACCTTCAAATAAGGTCCGGCGATCCGGACCTTCAAAAGGTCCGGCAGATTCGGACCTTCTTTTGAAGGTCCGGATCTGCCGGACCTTCAAAAGGTCCGGCGTCGGACCTTCAGTTTTGAAGGTCCGGATCCGCCGGACCTTCAAAAGGTCTGGCCGGACCTTTTTTCACAAAGGTCCGGTCGGACCATTTCCTTTTGATGTCGGACCTTACTTCATCTTCTTCACTCAACAATGGTGGATCAAGAAAAATTCTATTTTCATAAAAAAAGTTTCAAAATTCAAGTTATAAATCTACGAATCAAAGCTAAAAATGTAATCTAACCTTGTTTAATGTTTGAATCTTGAATAATTCGGAGTGAAGTTCTTCTTCTTTGCAAATACCGAACTATTTTATGGAGAGAAATTTCGCCGGACCCGAACAATACAAATGGTGAGGTGCCGGACTCTTTTGAATAAGTTATAAGGATATTTTGGACTTTGTAAATAATAAATCTATTTCGTTTTTTTTTTCAACTTACAAATGGGTCAAAAAGTATTTTGAAAAATAGGTCGGAGGATCCGACTATTGGCCACTAATTCCTGGATGAACCTGTGGTTTTTATTTTCTTTTACTGTTTCTGCCTTGGATTTCGTTTTTTTAGTTTTTGTGTGTTTATTCGTTCCTTCGATTTGTGTTTTCAGGAACTAACTTTATTTCTCCTTAGATGCTTTTGGCGGTTTCGGAAGAATTATCGACTCACAGGCCAGTGGTTTTTATTCTTCTTATACTGTTTTTGCCTTGGATTTCCTTTTTTTACTTTTTTGTGTGTTTGTTCGTTCCTTCGATTTGTGTTTTCAGGAACTTACTTTATTTCCCCTTAGATGCTTTTGGCCATTTCGAATCCTACAATAATCGACTCACAGGTTCGGATTTCTTGTTCTTCTTGAATTTACACCTCGATTTCCTAAGAACAGCTATCTGTCAGGATATCACCGTTGAAGAGTTGCTAAAGCTATGTGCCTTTAGATCAAACCCTTATCTGTGGGCAGTGTGTTTTGATATCTTTTTTCCTAATTTTTTTTTTAATTATTTTTTTTAATAAAATGCTCAAAGTTGACATTTTTTTTTTTGTTTCTTTTTAACTCTTTATATATTTTTTAGGTTCTTCTAATTTAGTCATTGTGCTGAATTTGGGGCTAATTTCGCGGAATGAATTTGAATTGGGTCTATAAATGTTGTTTATTAGACATTTTATTTGGGGTTTTCACCGTATCACCATTTCCAACTTGAATAAAGTGTTCATGCAAGTACTTGAGTAAGAATTGTAATGGCGTTACCATTTCCATTAGAATTTCACATTTCTCTCTCTCTCTCTCTCTCTCTCTCTCTCTCTCTCTGTGCAATAATTATAAAATTTTCTTGTTTGGTCGAGCTTAAAAAAATCTACTTAAGTAAATTTACTTATTACATAAATAAGCTATTGATGAAAATTAGATTACTTACTCTGATAGTATGATAAGAATTAGTTGACATCATATTTGGCTAAGCCCTGAAGCCCCTTAAAAGGGGCTATGTTTTGGTGGTCTAACCATTAAATGTTTTGGGTTTCTTTGAATATCAACTTGTTATAAAAATTAATGCAAAATTCTAAAGTGATGACCAATGTGGCTATCTTGTTTTCTATAATCTATTTATTTTCCTTTGTGATGAATATTTTAGTCCTAAAGCACTTGCAGCTTTCTATTTTCTTTTACTCTTTACTAAAGCAAATTTCATGCATTTCCTTTTCTGAAATTTCATCTAATTTCTGTTGATTGTCTTGTTCTGATGATAATTGCATTGTTGTTACTTTGTTCTAATATAAATTTTGCATTGTGACAAAGTAATCGATTAGAACTTCTTGTGAGATACTATTTGTTACTTTGTTCTAAACTAAAATAAATTTTGCATTGGGACAAATTAAGCAATTAGAACTTCTTGTCAGATGCTATTTGTTACTTTGTTTTAATCCCACTTAAATGTTGTAGAAATGTAAGGATAATAGAAATAAAACGTTCGTATAAATCTTCTTAAAATTTATTGCCCATCTATATTCATTGAAATTAGCAAATGGAAACTAAATTTTATGAAATTGCGTAACTAGATGAAGTACAACATGTTCGTGTATGTTTGAAAAAAAAAAACATGTTTTTGTATGTTTTTTCTTTTTCATTTTTTTTTCCTCTCATGCACCCATGTTTCGTTTAAATAAAGAGTGCAAAATTTGCTGGAACCTTTCTCAAGGATGATGAATCCCTTCCAAAAAAGAGTTCATATCTAACAAAAATCAACTAGATCGTGTTAGAATGCAATTTATTATATCCCCTACATACTTGTGAAAAATAAATATCTATAACACTAGTAAGTGCTTTGGTATATATGCATCATTTTGTGTCAAGAACTGTGAGAAAGAGAAAAGACAGCAAAAATATTATTCTTTTACGATATGTGGGGTCGGATAAATGACTCCTCTGCTATATTATACAAGAACTAATCTAAATATTTCTAAAGCCTCTTGCAATTATCCAAAATGTTAATTTTTGAATTGCTGCTAGCTTGTGATAAATTTGTTTGGTGTTTTATATGCGATATTGGTGGGTATAACTGAAGAAGGTCTTCTACTTCTTCTTTGGAACTTTGAAGACTTTTTTATAAAAGTAAATCTGAGTGGATGTGTGAACTAGGAATGCAATGATGAAGGAACTTTATGCTAGGAATGTGGCATTCAATATCAACAACGGGAATGTATTCAAGTGGAAACATTTCTGGAGGGTGTTGACTGACCAGTTTGAGGTGGAATATGGAGAGTTTGAGGAGAGACAAAATCTGTCCAAGTGGAAACATCTCTATCTAACTTTTAATTTGTGTTTGTTTCTCCCTCCCTAAATAAATCTGATTAACCTTTGTTTATGCCTGCTTGCTTGTGAAAGTCATCATCTGTCTCACTTGTTCATGTCGGAAGTTGCATTGGAAAATCATAAATATGTTTATCCTTGACACACAACTGAACCTATGCTTATGAACATTTCATATTTGATTTGCAAAGGTTGAAGCATATAGGAAAATTGCCTACTTTTTAGTTTTAGAACACTTCCCAATTTATATAAATCCGTGTTGGCATTGTTGTTAAAATCTTGTTTTCTAATATAATTTCCTTGTGGTTGTTTGTGCTCTCTACCTTATCATGTTCAGTCTATACTATCAGAAGCAAAATCCTTGACACTTGGAGATAGTGTCTTCTTTCTGGACTTATTGCAACCTCCAAAGATTAAATCTTTCATCAACAGTGTCACAGCTACCCCATTTGAAAATATAGAAAAACCTTGAAAACTTTTGTTTATGAATTTGACCAGGTGTGTTTACAAACTTCACTTAACACTTTAGTTACGTATTTATGTCTTTGGATATCTTGATGAATAGCATTGTAGTGGTCTTTGGATATCTTGATGAATAATTTTGCATACATATTTATGTTTTTGAATAATCATTTTTTCTATGAAATTACTATGAAATGATAATTTGGTAACTCTTCTTGAAGAACATTGAGTTTGGAGTTTTTTCTTTTTCTATTGGTTTTAGGCATGTGATCTAGAGTAATGACTGCTTGTCAACATTTTATCATTATTGTGAACTGAATATGAGATGCATCAAAATTTGAGTTTCCCTTGCACTTCCCATTGACATCAACATCGACAAATATAAACCAATCTAGATCAGTAAAGCTTCAAAAATGTCTGTAATGCTACCTTATTTTTATTGGTGGTTTGTCGGTTATTCAGGGTTTTGCTCTTTCTTCTATCTTGTGCCTTTCTTACAAACACATTTTACATATTTTTTTAGTCAATATCTTTTTTTTATGTAGAACCGAGTCAAATCACTTGGTTTGGTTTGGTTCTGTTATTTTGTCCACCTTTAGATAATGGACTGAATGATGGTAGAGGACCTCCCGCCTTCAGATTACACGGTCAAATTTGCCATAAAATTGAGAGTCTGTTTCCTGATGACGGTTCAGCTCCGCAATTTGCTCAGCTTTACATTGTTGACAATGCGAATGAGGTTGAAAGCAGAAAAGGGTCGTGGGATACATATTATGTATTTATTGCTTATATATTTATTTTGTTTACAGATAATTTTGTTTTGATAGTCTAAAATTTAATTTATGTCTTTTAATGTCCCCAAGTATGAGTGAATCTTGCGAAACAATGTTACATGATCGTATAGTTTCTGGTTTGAATGATATGCTAGACAAATACAACAAATTGGTAAGGCAGTTTAGGTTGAAAACACTTCAAATGTAAGACTTATACTTATTGGTCAGTGGGCGATCGATGATAGGCAATATGATTTTCTTGTTGTCGATGAAATTGCCGGATTGATTGTCGATGGATTTTGATGCACAACTTGGACACATGGATATCATTATTATGCCATATAGTGGACCGTTGTAGCAGATAAGTGAAGTGTATTCTCTTTATTTGCCTTCGCAATAGCCATTGCTCTTTTTGATAAATGTTGATCATACACAGTGATTGTGCAATGAAATAAGATTGATATTTACAGATTTTAGCGACCATGTTCTAGAAGGTCAAATTCTTTCTGGCAGCAGTGTAGGATATTAGTTCTTTATTCCGAGGATGTCGTTGAACCCTTCTGATTTTAGGATACTGATTAGATTTCAAAGAAAATAATTTTCATTGATGATATTCATGTCATGACTATCAATAAGAGTCAGGGACAATCACTCTTTTATATTGCGATTTCTGGTGTGAAAAATTGTTTTGAATTAAAGATGTTGATTTGTGATAAGAATGGAAGACTAACAAAATCAACAAACAATGTTGTGTACAAAGAAGTATTTCAAATTTTTTTGTAGTCATATGAAACCAATAAATGATGATTTTATCTCTTATTTGCGAAACTTATTTATTTTATTTAAAGAATTCATCTTATTTCACATTGAATAATTTTTATCCAAACGTTTCTTCCCGTACATTGTATAGGTAATTCACTAATTTGTAATCAAAACCGTTATCCGTTGTCAAGAATTGGTTAATATCGCAATTCACGTGAAAACTTTTGTAGGTAAGAGGGAATTTCTCAAAATAAGTCATTGGAAAAATTCAAAAACTATCATTTTCCAAATTCATTTTCGTAATCCTTAAGAAATTTGGTCTAAATGATAATGCAATTTATTAGTTGGTTTCACACTTGACAGGTGAGGTGACTGACTACGCGTTTCTCTTTTACTGTTTTACACGGCTTTTACACTTGTACGTCTTTTACACGAATTTGAAAGTTAACAATTAATCTTAATTATATTTTTTTTATAAAGTTTACATTTTTAATCAAATTTTTAATCATATATTTCAAAATTTACTAAAAAGTTATTTTTAACTGGAGCTACACAATGTAGGAAAAAAGAAGCCAAAAACTCATGTAATTGACTTAACGATGCGTTGACTCTAATTTATCATAATATTCTGGCAGGAGACATAGAAATACAATATTACCAATAGAATTCAGACCTGAAATTATTAGTTTACATACAATTGGGATATTTTCAACAATTTTTAAATGGATTCAATGATAATAACGCAATTAATATAAATTACTTAACTGACAATAATGGAGAAAAAACCTACTATTGTCAACTCATTTGATAATTATGCCCCCGTTGGTCATTTTTTTTTTATGAATTTTATTTATAAATAGTACTGTGTCAATATTTCTCCTGTCTATTTTTTTATTTATTTTTAAATTAAAAAGGATGGGCTTGAATATTTGATAAATTGAACTTGTTGGTTTTTGAAAAAAACAATAATTTAAGAACGATACTACTCTACCACACCCGATGTCACACTGTGTGCCATTCCCTCACATGGGGGGTGGGGTCACTCATTATGAGAGCGGCCACACACATTCCATGTGAGGGGTGGCATATAGTGTGTCAAAATTCAGATAGTAAAATATCATTTTTCATAATTTAATGAGATAATGTTACATGATTGTTTATAATTAACATTTTGCCAATCAGAGGATATACTCCAAAATAAAATTTTGATGATACAAACTAATATCGGGATGTTTTCTTTACTACTCACTCACTCTCTCTCTCTCTTTTTATTATCACAATTCTATACTACTCACTCTATTTTACAAATAGAGGAGGTCGTGAAATTAAAGGTGTGTTTGATATGTTAAATTTTTCATGAAAAATGTCAAATCAAAGAAAATATTTTCTTTGTTTATTGTATGATTGACAAATTTTTCATGTAAAATATTTTCTAGGTACAAGCTTTCAGTACATGTTTTACTCCATTTCAAGTCAAATATTTTTTTTTTACCATCAGGTGGAAAAATAAAGATGTATTTTTCATCTTTTATCAAACGCACCCTAATATGTATGTTCACTGCATTATTATGTAACATTCAACATTTTGATAGAGAAGAATACGATTTCTAGTGTTAATTTCATCTCAATTTTAAGAAGAGTAGAAGCAACATGGTATCGGATAAATTAGTGTAATTATTGACGTTAAAGTTTATTCCTGTTTGGGTAAAACTAAAGGCCTGTTTGATTAGCCATCTTTTCCAAGGAAAAATAAAAAATAAAAAAATTCAACCTTTTTGCCATTTTCTTGTTTGACAGCCAACCTTTGAATTGGAAAATTTTTTCTTTGCAGCAAACCACGCTCCTGGTTTTCTCTGTTTGTATTGAAAGCATGTTTTCCAGGTAAGGTCAGTATAAATTTTCGTTACGTTTGATCAATTTTGTTGTCGTTAATTGACTTATTTTTTGTTCCAAAAAATTAAATCATTATTATTATGAAGTACAAATATGTTAAAAAATAATAATAAAAATCAATCAAATGCCAAAAAAATAAAATAGCTAAATTTTACTTTATTTACCACGTAAAAAAAAGTCAATCAAACGTCAAAACTTGAAAATTATTTTAATTTTTCCACTTAGAAAATTAAACTAATTAAACAGTTCCAATTGATTTTTTCCACAAAAATAATTTCCAGCAAAATAATTTCCTTGTAAAATATTTTCTTTTCTCCAATTTTCTACCCTCGCGGTCAAATGCACCCTTATAGTCTATTTTGTAATAATGTTTGATTTATAAACTGGTTTATTTATATTTTTGAGGTAAAAAATAGTTGTTTAAAATTGAAGAGATAAAATATGTGCAGTTGAAAAGTGATTTGAGAAATTGTATAGTGTATAAACTGATTTATAAACCAAATAATTATTTAGTGTGTATTTGATATTGTTTTAAAAAGTCTTTTAAAAATGAATAGTGATTTTTAGGAGAATTGATGGTTAAGATTTGATTGAAAAGTCAAATATTTTAGCCTTTGTTCGTCCAGTAGCAATTATAATCTGATTTTTTTTGTAGACCTTGGCATTTTAATCGAAACCGAACTTCCCGAATCGAAACGGATCCGAAACCGAAAGTTTTGGTTCGGTTCCAAAAAAATATATATTAGGAATCGGGGCCGAAAATCGAAAATCAATTGGGTACGGGTAGGTTTTTGGTTCTAGAAATAGAATCATGGGTACCCGAATAGAACCGATTTTATATAGTTTTTTATTTTTTACAATTTATATACTAAGTAAAAAAATCCATAATTTAAAAATCTAATTTAGGTAATAATTTTTGTAAAACTCTAGACTAACACTAAAAAATCAAGACTTGTTCCTACTCTTTTACCTCTCATCTCACATTAGAATGCTGCATTTCATGGATTAGTTCAATAATATTTGCAATTCGATCTTTTTATGAATCAAAAGTTCAAGATCAGATTGTAATTTAAGTTGATAAATTAAAGTTTTCATTTTTTTTTAATAATCCAGACTTTTATTTTCTTGCATTTTTTACAAACTTAAGTATTTTTTAACTTTTTAATAAAGCGTTATACTTAAATTTGATATATTCTTAGTTTGGACTGTAGTGTACATTTTTTGTTATACCGGGTTCATTGTTCTTTATTTTAATTATAATTAGTCTCTACTATTGAGTCAAGTAATTGAGTTTCTTAGCTTAATTTTCTTTCTTGCACAAATAATGTCGAGTAGTAATGTGCTCGGTATACGTATCGAAATGACTTATATGAAAATATTTATTTAATGTGTATATAAAGAAAATATTATGGGTATAACCGAATTCGAATCGGAACCGAATGTTCGAGTTTGAGTTTGGTTCCAATAATTACAAGAACCTGAATAGTTCCAATTTTGAAATACTCGAAGTATAATGAGTGGTTTCGGGTATTGAAATACTTGGACGGACCCACCCAACGCCCGGCGTATTTATTTGTATTTTCTAGATAAAATATATGGTTGAAAAGTGGAGACAAAAAATGTGTGTGGTTAAAATGTAATTTAAGAAATTGTGTAATAATATACAATTCCTCATAATATTTGGCCAAACATGCCCTTTTGTCTTTTGTGGGGGTCTACCTGCGCGTATAATATATAGAAAAAGAGGAAATTATAGGAAGTCATGCTTTTTGAATACCAATTTCAAAAACAAGATCAAACTTAAATAACTTCAAAAATCAAGTCATTATTAAAAAATTTAAGTTTAAAAAAATATTAAACATAAAATTTTATTTAGTAATTATTAAATTAATATAATCTATCCTATAAACAGGTAAACCCTAATTCTGTGATTTCAAAATCTAAACCATAAAACAGACATTTTCACGCCACAGCCTTCTATTTCATTTCTCTTCCCTTCCCTTCAACGGCCTTCTCATCCATTTCTCTTCAACGTTGCCACCACAGCGCCGCCGCCGCCACGACGATGCCACCACAGCGCCGCCGCCAAGATCTGGTCCTTCTCTTCCATTTATCTTCAGGCCACCATGTCGCCACCTATGTTGCGCCGCCGACCTTTTCATTTCAAGCACAGTCAAACGCAGCGACCATCCCATTCCCTTCCACTCACAGCCGCGCGCATCCCCCTTGGGACTTGCCCATGATTCGAACGTTTCCCTCAAGATCGCCGCTGGTAGTGATTTCAAACTAAGCAGCAGTGCTCGCTGCTGCATCGGACTAACGTAGGTGAACTGAAAGTCTGAAATGCCCTGCGGTGCTGGATCAAGTGTGGTGTGGTGTTTTCGGCAATGGCAGCGGGGTATCATCGGTGTGGATGGGATGCAAAAATTTTCTCAGGTCACATGTTGTTTTCTTAGGTCACATTTGATTCCTTACGTCACAGTGCTAGTGCAGATTGTGGAGGTAAGAAGTGGTAGACTGTAGTAGTAATGAGAAGGTTGTGTGTGGCAGTTGGTGACATTGCTAGTGAATCTGAGGTGGAGGTGAATCTGAGGCAATGATAGAGGTGGCGCACAGGAGGAGACCGCAATGGTGGTGCAGAGGACGTGGTTTTGGGGCTGTGCCAGTGGCGCACATTTTCAGATTTTTCATATATGGCATTGATGTACTAGCTTCCTCAGGTCACATGTTTAATTCTTTAGGTCACGTGTTAGTCTTAGGTCACACACCTTCCATTCCTCAAATCACACGTTCAATTCCTTAGATCACATGTACAGTTGTCTCATGCAATGGTGTTCGTCAGAGATGGTGAGCATGGTGACGACGGCGACGATGGTGCATCGAAGATTTTTTGGGGGTGGAGAATCGGAGAGTGTGATTATTATGATGATGGTAATTGTGATGGCATGCCGGAGATTGTGGTGGTGGTGATTCGTCGGAGATGGCGGTGGCACGTCGTAGTCTCGGTGGTTCTGAGTGTGTCGAACTTGGATGCAGAGGTTGGGAATGGGGGTTGGGTTGGGTTTTGTGGTTTCGTTTTCAGTATGCATACATAATTAATTGTAATTACTTATTACTAATTAGCACACGATTAGTGAAAAAATAGAAGTTAGTATTTATTTATGAATTATGATTCTTTAAAGACCTGATTTATGTATTTTTCCCATAGAAAAATTGTAAGTTGTTAATATTTGGCCAAATGCATGTCCTTTGGTCTTTTGTGGAGTCTACCTGCGCGTATAATATATAAAAAAATGATAGAATCAACTCGGGGTTACCCATGGATGATTACATCATCACCCATATATATATATACAGTATTGGTCTCCTGCGCTCCAAGTGCAGTTCCTTATAACAATTTAGGGACTATCCTATTTTTAATTTTTTTTGTTTTTGTTTTTTTGTCTTTGCTTTGCTTTGTATTATTTTTTTGTAATGTACTTTTTTTGATGTATTTTTATATAAATTTTTTTTAATTGTATTAATTTTTTCAGTTGAGTTTTTTATCTATGTTTTTTCCTTACATGAATTGTCAAACCAATCTCGTTTTTTGATGTATTTTTATATAAAATATATTCTTTTTTTTTTGTATAATCTTTTTTAGTAGAATTGTGATGTCAAATTTTTTTCATTATTTTTTCCTTACATGAATTGTCTCATCAATCTCGTTTTTTGATGTATTTTTGTATAAAATTTTTTCAAGTTTTTTTGTATACACTTTTTCAGTTGAATTGTCATGTCAAATTTTTATCTTTGTTTTTTCCTTACATGAATTGTCAAATTAATCTCGTTTTTTGATGTATTTTTATATATACTACATTTAACTTTTTTTGTTTAATATTTTTTAGTAAAATTGTCATGTCAAATTTTTTTATTATTTTTTCCTTACATGAATTGTCTCATCAATCTCGTTTTTTGATGTATTTTTGTATAAAATATTTTCAAATTTTTTTGTACACTCTTTTTCAGTTGAATTGTCATGTCAATTTTTTTCTTTGTTTTTTTTCTTGACTTGTCAATTCAATTTCGCCTTTTGATAAATTTTTCTTTACATGACTAGTCATTTCATTCTCCAAATTTGATGTAGTTTTTTTCTATAAATTCTCATCTTTTTTAGCCATTATTATAGCAACCAAATCATTTCACTCTCTTGCAACATTTCTCCAGCAGATTTCTTTCTTTTATTACAAGTTCATTTCAATTTTTTTCTTTTAGCAACATCTTTGTTTCAGAATGGAAGGGGACGATAATGTATTTGTACCACAAGTGAATGTTGGTGCGATTCCGCGAATTGGGCAAGAGTTTGAAACACTAGACGATGTGTACAACTTTTATAATGAGTATGCAAAATTAGCTGGGTTCAGTACACGTATTGGTAGTAGCCGAAAGAATCCACAAACGAATGAAGTTGTTTGGAAGTCATATGTTTGTTTCAAGTAAGGCCAGAAAGATGAAACATACCAAATGAAATTTAAAAACTTGGTGGCTCGTTCAGGAGAAAGGCTGCGCGGAGACTCTCGTTGTGGATGCACCGCCAAGTTAACTATTCTGAAGAAGGAAACTCAAAATTCTTGGTATGTAAGTCATTTCTCCGAGGCGCATAATCACTCACTTTTCCACACCAAGCAAGGTTCACCTACTACGTTCGCACCGCGAAGTTTGACCACGAAGAAAGCACTTGAGGAACAGTTTTCACAAGCAAATATTCCTACTTGCCAACAAATCATGCTCATGGAGATAGATGCTGGTGATCCATCTTCGATTGGTTTCACTGAGCAAGATTTTAGGAACCATCAAAGAGACATTTGAAGGGAACACATTGGGCATGATGCAGAAACACTAATAGAATACTTCAAGCTGGAGAAAAGAAAGGACCCCAGCTTTTACTACGCATACGAGACGGACGAGGATGGAGTTTTTGCTAGGTGTTTTTGGGCAGATTCTGATTCCATGAGCTCATACGTCTACTTCGGAGATGCTGTCGTGTTTGACACGACCTACAATACCAACAAGTACTCCATGGTGTTCGCACCATTTATTGGTGTCAACCACCATCGTCAAACTATTGTATTTGGATGTGGCCTACTAAGTGATGAGAGGACGGATTCTTTCATTTGATTGTTCTCGAAGTTTCTGGAATCCATGCCAACACAACAACGTCCTGGTGTCATTATCATTGATCAAGATGTTGCTATTTCGATAGCGGTCAGTCAGGTATTCCCCGACATTCTACATAGATTTTGTTTGTGGCACATTTTGAATAAGTTTTCAGAGAAGATAGGTGCTGTACTTTATAAGGAAATATACTATGATTTGGTAAACATCATATTGGAGTCTGAGAATTCGTACGAGTTTGAACATCGCTGGTCTGAAGTGATACTGACCACTCCACTAGGGGATAACGAGTGGCTGTGCCATATGTATGCAATAAGAGCCCGTTGGATACCAGCATACGTGAAGCACATCTTTTCTGCAGGGATGTCTAGCAGTCAGGGATCAGAAAGCAACCATGCATTCTTCAAAAGATACGTGGACAAAAAAAATACATTGATGGATATCATCACAAGGTTTTCCAATGCCTTGGCTCACCAACGACATGACGAATTGGTTGCAAGTCACACGAACCTAAACGAGCAGCCTCGGATGACAACTTCGTTCGCAATGGAAGTCCAGATGGCCAGCATATATACAAAGACAATTTTCCTGTGCTTTCAGAAAGAGCTTGCACAGAGTACTCACTATCTTTGTTGAAAGAGTTCAAATTACGAGGGTCTCAAAACGTATTCCGTCAGGCGTTTTGAGAGTGGAAAAACATTTGATCGAGAACGTGAAGTTTCCTACTTCACAATGACTAATATTACATCATGCAGTTGTAAGACATTTGAGTTCGAAGGATATCCGTGTCGGCACACGCTTTCATTTATGATCAAGAAACAGGTTATGCTGTTACCAGACCATTATATTGTACGTCGATGGACCCAGACTGCAAAAGCAATTCCCATTTTTGAACCAATTGTCGATCCATCTACTGGGAATTTTTTAATTTCACGCCACGATATGTCATCGCGCACTGCATCAGAGCTGGTTGACGAGGGAGCATTGATCGATGCTCGAACCACATTTCTAATTGATGGGTTTCAGAACTTGAAATTGCATGTTAGGGATGTCGACGATGGTGGTGATATACGGAGGAGTATGATGAAGAACAATGGTAAAGAAAGTACTCAACATGTGGTCGATCCTACTCCGGTTAGGACGAAAGGGTGCGGAAAGCGATTGAAGTCATCGAAGGAGGTAGCCATGTCCCAATCACGGAGAAATTGTCGTGGATGTGGTCGCAGTCGGCATGATAGAAGAATTTGTCCAACTTTACAACCAATGTGAGTTAATAGACAATATCATGTTTAAGCTTTATTTTTCTCCCCCATAATATATTTCATCTTTTTTTATTTATGACATTAGGACGCAACTAGTGGACGAGCCATGGGAACCACAACACTCGTGGAATGATAATCAAGATAATATGTACACCAACATTGCTAGCAATGACTAGGGGGGTTCCAAGGGTTTGACAACAATGACTATCATTAAGTCGCATTTTCGTTGCATTTTTTTCAAATTGTATCTTTCTTAACTAAGATCGTTTATGTTAAATCTATTTTAATTTATGTTCGTTTTGTTTTTATTCAAATTAATCGTCAATTAATACAAAAAAAATTTGAAAGAAAGGAAAAAAAAAAACGAAGTAAAAAAAAAAAAAAGTCAAAAAATAGAAGGAAAATATATATATATATATATATATATATATATATATATATCATTACAAAAAACAAAAATGCTAGTTGTACTTAGAGTATGACAAAAATGTTGACAAAAAAATATGTTGACAAATTTGTGAATATTGATTTAAAAATTGATGTGATGTGTGAATTAATATGATTGTGCCAACTTTGTAATATGTCAACCTATATGTTAAATTTTAAGTAATTGTAGCAAAATTGTACAAAAAAATGGGACTGTCAGCCGACAACCCCTATTTTTGGTGGGGCCCCTCCGCTTGGAGCCCAGGATAACCCTACGCTTAGAGTGCAGGGAAAAAGAATTGTATATATATATATATATATAATTTAAGCTGTCTTGTTAGAGTTCGTATAGCCCATGGCACGACTCAGAGAACTCAAAGGCATTCTCAAAGACAAAGCTTCACTGTTCAAAGCAAATCTGTCAACTAATCGCCCAATGTCCTCTGTAAACGTCACCGTCCTCAGCGCCACCACACACAGCACAACCACTCCGCCGTCGGAGCACTGCCTCATCGCCGTCCTCTCCCTCGGCCACCGCTCAAGCATCATGGCAAACGCCTGCACTGCATCCATCATGAATCGCCTCCATAGAACCCACAGCCCTCATGTTGCCCTCAAATGCCTTTTTATTCTTCATAACATCATTTCTAAAGGATCCATCACCCTAAAAAACCAGCTTCCCTCTGCAGGTGTCTATAGTTTTCTTAATCTTTCCGAATTCGATTATAAGTCCAATTTCGAAGAACGAGGGATTAGCTTGTGCGTTCGTTGGTATGCAGGTTTCTTGGAACTTAAACTAATGGCAGGTAGGGTTTTGGGTTACTTTTCTCCATCTTCTTCTTCCCCATCTGTATTTTTTGACAGAAAAAGAGATTTGTTGAAGGAAATGAACGCTTTAGCGGGATTGATTGAAGGGATTTGTGAAGTTCCAGATTCTTTATACCTTCAAAGAAATGATTTGCTGCATGAACTGTTAAATCTGGTGGGAGAAGATTATCGAGCGACTCAGTACCAAATCATTTCAAGACTCAATAATGACACGGCCTTTGCTGATCAAATCGCGAGGTTGAGTTCAACAGACTCGTCCGAGTTGATTGCTTGCTTGAAGAGATTGGAGAATTGCAAGAAGAGATTAACAGAGATATTTGCGAATAGGAAACGGCACGATGCGTTTTGGGAGTTGATTAGTCAAAGAAAAATGGAGCTTGAGAAGATGAATGGAAACAGAGGAAGATTTCTGGCGTGGAAGTAAAGGGCGGATGACGAGTTAATTGAGTCGACTCGATTTGTTGAACGAGACTCATTATACAAGCTTCTTGTACATGGAATTATATGGAATATACATACATAGCAATTTTTAATTAATATTTGATGGCTATATTTGCATTTTATTTCAAATTTGCAGCTGTTATGTCATGTATGAATAATTCTTCCACTGGGAAAATGTACATTTAACGTCCATATGCAACGTATATATTTGCCACTTGCCAGGCATCTATGTCTTAATGGGTCATTCGGGTCGACGTCGGAGTCCGAGGGGTTGGGATTGAGATGGAAGTTGGATGAAGGATCGGGTCATCTGACTTTTCCCGTGTATATTTTTAATTCTTTCAAATTGTAATGTAAATGCCTGTTTTTTTTTATTTTAATTGATTTAAATAGAGGCTAAAATTAGGAGTAGGCTCACCACATAATTATCTGTACGTTGTTTTCTTTTTGAAAAAGTCGGATATTACGGAGATCTTTATTAATTTTTTAAACTAAAAGAGTTAATTGAGAAATTATTATTCCCGACAGCCAGACAGGGACCATAAATAAAGACAAAAGTGCTTTAATACAATAGTTTTAAACTGACCATTTCTTGCATTGCGTTTTCGACCGTTTTGCCGACACGCTAGCTAGAATATAGAGTCCTTTTATGAGGCACCCTAAAAATGTCTAACCATCATTTGACGAGTAAGGACATTTTCAACCCAACTTCAAAATGAAATTTCACGAAAAAATGAAGATTTCAGCATGCTCCAACAGAACTGCATCCACGACTGCATTTTGAAGTGGTGAAACTGTTCATATAGCGTAAACCCCCCCCCCCCCCCCCCCCCCTTTTTTTTTCCTAGTTTTGCCCTTTATTTTATACACCAAATTTGTTTTTTTCCTTCTATGTCCATTGTCCATTTTTTTATATTATTTTGTTTGATTAAAATTTATTTATATTCTTTATTATTTGTTATTATTTTTATTAATATAATAAATTAATTTAATCTCATATAAATATATTTGGTGTATTTTTCGTTTTATTTTAATGATCAAATAAATATTTCAAATAAAATAATAATAAAAAGTATGTTCAAAAAGGAAAATAAAAATATTATGTTTATTTGGTGTGAAATTTGAAATTTTGGGTTGGATATGAGTTATATTATGTTTATTTGGTGTGAAATTTGAAGTTTTGGGTTGTAGATGAGTTATAAGGATAGAGTAAGAGAAACTGCATTTTAGTGTAAAACTGACTTCATTTTAGAGTTCCTAATTGGAGATGATCTAAGCATTGGAGGTCAGAAGGGACCATCTACACCCTGAGTCAGGTTGGTTTCAGGGACAGCGAAAAATCGAATATTTTCAAGTCAGGTCGAATTTGGGTCAAAATCGACACGACCCAACCCAACCATTGACCACCACCTATAGTTAACCTTTGATTATGCAATATTAGGGGTATAACTTACCGACACCACCATATTATTAACATTATAATCACCAATGTCTTTGAATCTTATACTAAAATTTAAACATGCCATGACAAAAGAAATCTAAGCATATCAATTCAACAAATTTTATGTAATTTTTGGGATTCACCATGATATTACGCACCGATTAAGACCATCTCCAATCAAGCACCAAATTGGTATTTGCTACAGTGTTGTACCAAATTTGGTGCAACATTGTAGATTTGGTGTAGAAATGCAGTCATTTTTTGCTTCTTTTTTTTTTTTGTTCCAAAAATATCATTAGATGTACACTACAAATCTTTTTTCTTCCTTCTATGTCCCTTTTAATTTTGTTTTCTTGTATTTTTATTTAATTGATGTATGAATATTTATTTGGTTGTTAATTTAATTATCATAAATAATTGTATTAATTTCGTAGTTAATAATAAATTTACGCATGAAAATAAATTATTCATTAAAACTTAATACAATACATACTTGATAAATACGATAAAATCACACAAAATATCAATAAGGAAATATTAAAAGTGAAGTACATCATGCGAATGCTAATAATTTAATAGTCCGGTAAATCATTATCGGACCCTCCAAAGCCATCAAAGTATTTTCCAAGCGGATTTGAGCTAGATTGGAATTCATTGGTTTGTTCGTGAGATCTTTTTTGCATAATTCGTAATTGTTTCGATCGAATAAAGTCACATCGATCTGGTTCTGTTAATTGTACCTTTTGTTCATGTAATGTCAAATATTATGCTTTATTTAAAATATTATAATAAAATTATAATTTTCGATAATTTTCATATAAATTTATGTTGTGAAAGAATAATCAATAAAATAATTTTTCAATTAACTTAAATGTTGCAAATTAAAAAAAAAAAAGGAAAAAAAAGATATACTATTCATTTGGTGTAAAATTTGGTGCAGTGAATTGAAGATAAAATAGTGATTAACACCAAAAGTTACACCAATTTAGGGCAAACGTTGCACCAAATTGGTGCACATGGACGTGCAATGTCCATGTTGTTTGTCGTATCATTTCTCACTAAATTTAATTCAAATAAATTGTAGCCCATGTTTGATAAAGATTTTTTTACAACTCTTTTTTCCCCCTAAATTTCAATTTTGAGCACATATTCTCCCATTAATATAATTTTGCAAGTCAACTTCGAACTTTTCACTCTTTTTAACTGTACATTTTTCAAAACCATCAAATTTACAAAATTTATTTTCAAAAAATAAATAAAATTAATATATATTCATATACACACATATATATTACAGATAATTCAAGTTAAAACTATCTATAGAATTTGTTTTACTAATTAATTGAAATTCCAAGTAAATGTTATTATTTTTATATTATATAATAGTAAAACGAACTTAATATAATTGTAGAAAACCAATAACATATATATATATATATATATATATATATATATATATATATATATATATATATATATTGTGTATATGTTTAAGTGTTTAACCAATTAATCAATAATAAGAAGAAGAAATAAAGAAGAGAATGAAGAAAGGAGGCAACCCTAAACAATTTTTCTCATTAAGCCTCCGTTCGACGGCTAATTAATGAGGTGAGAGAAGATTTTTTGGTGTTTTCGAGGTAAAATATATGGTTAAAAATTGGAGAGAGAAAATGTGTGTGATTAAAAAGTGATTTGAGAAATTGTGTAGTTTAAATTGTAATTTAAACTACAATTTAAACAGCCAACCGAACGGAGGCTAAATTGTAATACACAATCCTATATATTATAGGTTTCTTAATATGACAAATAAGGAAAACAATAATAATAAAATACTAAATATACTAATTAGAATAATTAGAATAAATAATTAGAATATACTAATTATTCTAACATCCCCTCACAAACTCACGACGTTATAGCAAGAAGCAGCGAGAGTTTGTTACATAAGAATCGAAAGTGATTAGTTAGATGGGACTTGGTGAAGAAGTCTGCAAGCTGCAATGAGGATGAGACAAAAGGTAAGACAATAATCCCATTCTGGAGATGATGATGAACAAGGTGACAGTCAATCTCAATGTGCTTCGTGCGCTCATGGAACACATAATTATGTGAGATCTGGATAGCACTCCTATTAACACAATACATGGGGGTGGGAGATGAAAAAAAAAACAACCATATCTGCAAGTAGCCAACGTAACCACACAACATCAGTAGTAGTGGAGGCCATAGCGCGACATTCTGGTTCAGTACATGAGCGAGAAACTACTGTTTGCTTCTTACTTTTCCAAGAGATAAGAGAGTCACCCAAAAATATATAGAAGTCAGTAGTGGACTTATGATCAGTTGGGTTCCCAGCCCAATCTCCATCAGAGTAAGCATGAAGCTCTAAGGAGGAGGCCGACGGGAATAAAATACTCTGAAAACAAGTACCACGGAGATAGCGCAAGATCCGAACAACCGCTGCCCAGTGAACCATGGTAGGTGTTGAAACAAATTGATTAACAACATGCACAGCGTAAGCAATGTCAGGTATAGTGATCGTAATATAAACAAGGGAACTAACAATAGTGCGATACAAAGTTGGATCAGACAATGGTTCACCATCAGAAGGTGTGTAAGGAACATTAGTCTCAATAGGAGTATCAGTTGTCTTAGTATCAGTAAGACGAGCACGCTCAATGACATATGTATCATATTTAGACTGAGAGAGCATATAACTTCTAGGAGAAGAAGCGGCCTCAATCCCCAGAAAGTAGGATAAGGGACCCAAATCCTTCATTTCAAAAAGACGAGCCAATTCAGACTTTAGATCAGTTATCCTAGCAACATCATCACCAGTAATGATCATGTCATCAACATACAACAGAAGAAGAATATGACCAGCAGGAGTACATCTATAGAACAAAGCAGAATCATGATGGCTAGATGTAAAACCAAGAGAGAGCACAACAGTAGAGAACTTCTCAAAGCAAGCACGGGGTGCTTGCTTGAGACCATATAGAGCTTTCTTGAGTTTGCAAACAAATCCATGAGGATGAGAAACACCAGGTGGAGGAACCATATAAACATCTTCTTGAAGATTCCCATTCAAGAAAGTATTTTTAACATCCATTTGAGAGAGACTCCACTGACGAATAGAAGCAACTGTGATAATTGTACGTACAGTAGTCGTCTTTGCAACAGGAGCAAATGTCTCCTCATAGTCCAAGTCATACTGTTGAGAAAATCTCTTAGCAACCAAGAGAGCCTTGTAACACTCAACTGAACCATCGGATTTGGTTTTGATCTTATAGACCCAACGAGATCCAATAACATATTTACTTGGTGGTAAAGAAACTAATTCCCAAGTGTTTGTCTTATGTAGAGCATTAAGTTCATTAGTCATAGCCTATTTCCAAAGAGAATCTAAATCTGCTTCTTTATAGGAGGAAGGTTCAGAAAGCTTATGAATGGAAGATAAAAAACAACAAAAGGATTCAGAGTAGCAAGAATAATCAAACTCAAGTAAGTGAGTAGACTTACGTATACGTTGAGGATAACGAGAAGGAGGAGGAGACGGTAGATCCTCAGCCTCAGATGGTGCTTGGGGAGCCATAGGAGAAGGAAGGACATTCTGAGATGGCGCATGTGTACCTGTAGTAGATGACGAAGATGGAGAAGAGATAATAGGAGTTGGTGTTGATGATCTCTCAATATCATCAGTGAATGGATCAATACAAATGAGATCCGAAGTATTCACGTGAAAAGTATTATCAGCAATAGAAAAGAACGGAATGTGTTTAAGAAACACAACATTACGAGAGACATATAACTTGTGACTAACAGGATCAAAACAATGATAACCTTTTTGTCCCTCACCATATCCTAAGAAGACAAAAATATTCGAGCGTGGAGTTAATTTACTACGTTCTGCTGTAGGACGAAGAACAAAACAAGTGCACCCAAAGACTTTTAAAAGAGAGTAATCAGGAGAATAACTAAACAAAGATTGAAATGGTGACAAGCCAGATGTGTGAGAAGATGGTATCCTGTTAATCAAATAGACAGTGGTGAGAACTGCCTCTCCCCAAAATTCACTAGGTACTTTGGCAGATAGGAGAAGGGAACGAGCAATTTCAACAATGTGTCTATGCTTACATTTAGCAACACAATTTTGTTGAGGAGTATCAGTACATGAAGTTTGATGAATGGAACCATCAAGATCAAGTAACTCACAAAAATCAGCGGAGACATATTTCCCACTCAAATCAAAACGAAAACATTTAATGATGGCATAATGTTGAGTTTTAATAAGTGCTTTGAAAGAACGATAAATAGAAATAAAATCAGAACGTCGTTTCATAAGATATACCCAACAATAACGATTGTAATCATCAATGAAGGAAACATAATATCGGGACCCTCCTTTAGTAGAAACAAGAGCAGGGCCCCTCACATCTGAGTGCACAAGATCAAATGGTGCAACAGAAGAAGAAACACTACGAGGAAAAGGTAAAGCAGAGAATTTAGCAAGTTTGCAACCACTACAATCAGAAATATCATGAGGTTTTAAGTCTCCCAAACAACCTTTAGAAGCTAAAAATTTCAACAACTAGTAGACACATGTCCAAGACGGGAATGCCATAAATAGAAATCAGAAGAAGAAGAATTCAAATGAAAAGACAATAAATCAACACTAGAGGCTGCAACATGCGATGGTCTCAGACTATCCAAAACATAAAGTCCTCCTCTTTGTCTATGGCCTATCCCAATCAGCTTCCGAAACTGTGGATCCTGTACATAACAATTAGTAGAAGTAAAGTGAACAGAATTTCCAGAATCTCATAATTGACAAACAAAGATAAAATTTCAAGTAAGACTAGGAACATAATAGACATCCAAGAGAGACAGATTAGAAGTATGAACAAAACCAACGCCTGCTAAGGCCAACGGGGTGCCATCAGCAGTCATAACAGGTGTAGACGACATAGAAGGATATAAGGAGTCAAAAAGTGTTGAGTTAGAAGACATATACTTGGAAGCACCCGAGTCAAAATTCCATGAGGAGGGTTTACCTTATAAGTTCTGAGAGGACAAACCTACATGAGTAGAGGCTGACATGGCATGTAGCTGTGAGGCTAAAAACTTCTGAAACTGCTCACTAAGATCAGTCAATTGAGAATCCGCTGATGGTGGTGGACCAAGTATAGAGGAACCAACAGGTGGAACAACTGCTGCTGTGTGGGCATTGGGTTGATAACTCTACTGGGAAGACTGCAATTTCAACAACTTAAGACATCGAGCCTTCTAATGTCCCTTTTGTCTACAAAAATTGCAAACATCATTTAGAACCCGTACATGTCCTCAGTTTCGATTCTGTGTAGATGGTACTGCTAAAACTGAAGTCCCAGAATGTGAAAGAGATACATCTTCAGCAAGAGATGTCAACCGTGTCTCCTCAACAACAAGTTCACTAACAATTGAATCAACAGACAGAAGAGGAATACGATGCAAAATAGAGCCTCTGAGCCCCTCAAAATCACTACAAAGTGCCAAAAAAAATTGAACTAACCATTGCTCCTCTCTATAGGTTATATAATGCTCACATGCTTTCAATCCTGCTTGTTCAGTAAGAGCTAACTTATCCCAAATTGATGTCAGAGCAGTATAAAAATCCAGAATGCTCATATTCTTTTGTTGCAAAGCCCGAATGTCAATCTCTAACTGATACTGCTGTGCAAAATTAGATTTAGTATACAACTTCTGTAAATGGTCCCAAACTTCCTTTGCAGTTTCGTACTTAGCCAACTGTGTCCCAATACTATGTTCAACCGAATTATTAATCCATGTAAGAATTTTTGAATTGTTTGAATCTCATGTATCTAACAAAGTTACATAATTTGCATCATTACTTTCCGATTTCTTTACTGTTCCACTTACATAACTGATGTGTTCCGGACCCTCGATAATCGGAGTCATAGCAGGCTTGACGGAAAAAGTTAAATATTCAAGTCAAATAAAAGTGCAATCCAATCAACCATGTCGAAATTAGATGCATAATATGTGTTTTTCGAGTAGAAATGGGCCACTAAGCAAAACTCATGGGCTAAAGCCCTTGATCCGACTGATTTATGGCCAAATTCCATCATTTGGAGCTTCAAAATAGCAAGTCAATTATGCAGACGGAAATTAGGGTTTTTGCGTATTTTTAGGTTAAATTTTGTTTTTAATTATTTGTTTGCCTATTTTAAAATTTTAGTCTAATTAGAATTCCATTTTGAGTCAATTAGCGGCTATGTTATTTTACTTATTTATATTCCTTTCCATTCATTGTATTTCAGACTTGAGATTTGATTTTGATTAAACAGTTTATTGAGGATTCAATAAAACATATAGGTGGA
Source organism: Ligustrum vulgare (assembly GCA_963555705.1). Lineage (NCBI taxonomy): Eukaryota > Viridiplantae > Streptophyta > Magnoliopsida > Lamiales > Oleaceae > Ligustrum > Ligustrum vulgare. The sequence goes on along the minus strand of OY743186.1, from coordinate 35,017,248 downwards.
TTCCTATATTTCATAGAGCTTATCAAGATAATCATCTTGTGGCGTTCATCCCGAACTTATCAAATATTTACTAGATTATTTGTGGCGTTCAAAATCAGAAACTTATCAAGGAAGTTGGGCAATTCCTTGTGGCGTTTCGAAAGTCGTGGTTCTTTATTTCGCATCGTCGAGCCATTGCGTCGTAAATATCGGGTCATGATTCATCCGTCCAACCACAACCTGAGTTCGAAACTTTCCGGCGTTTCTTCTGCGCTTCGAATCTCATCAATTACCCCCACAATTTTTTACCCTTAAGGAAGTGCTTCATAACATGACTCCAATAAGCATAATTTTTACCATTCAACCGCATATTAATATCTTGAAGAGAATCATCGGATACCATTGTAAGAAATAAAAAAAATACTAACCAACAAAGTGAAACGGAGTTGTGTACAAAATAAGCAGATAAATTCAAACTAACACCACAAGAAGGTAGAAAATGGCCAGACGATCACAACGCCGTCAACCGTGCAGCTGGATGAGTCTCCAAGTGCCCTCATGCGCCACCACAAGCTCCGAAGTTCTGTCTCACGCGCCTCCCTACGCCGGTGCGTGTGATGTCACGCGCCTCTCCGTCCAGTGCGTCTCTGGCTTTTGAATCAGAATATGGTCTTTGATTCCCAAAATAAGCACCATAAGTCCCTTAGAATATGTGAAAACAGTAACGAAATCATAGGATTTGATGGAAAACGGTAGAGTTATTTCGTTTTTCTGAGAATAATCTTATTCATATTGCTCTGATACCATGTAGAAAACCAATAACATATATATTGTATATATGTTTAACCAATTAATCGATAAGAAGAAGAAGAAAGAAAGAAGAGAATAAAGAAAGGAGGCAGTCCTAAACAATTTTTCTCATTAATTAAATTGTAATACACAATCCTAAATATACAATAGATTTCTTAATAAAACAAATAAGGAAAACAATAATAAACATAAAAACACTAAATATGCTAATTCAAATAATTAGAACAGACTAATTATTCTAACAATAATAACTTCGATTAGAGAAAAAAAAAAATTGAAGGTAACACGAAATGTCATGATTATAATTTATATTGAATCTTCTATTAAATGTAATATTATACTAAACTATTTCTGTTTGCCATCTAATTTTTTTTGAAAAGGCCGTCTGATTTTTTACATAAATAAGGAATTAAAATTTTTGAAGTAAAATGTGTATTTAACAAGTGATTTTGAAACGTGTGCATGGTAAAAAAGTGATTTAAAAAAACTGTTTATAAATAAGTTTACTAAGCTTGTAGGTGTGGCAACAAAAAATATTTATGTAGCCAACTCTATAATATTGCGCTAGGTATCGAAATATCCGAGTTAATTCTCCGAATAGTAGCTGAACTTATGCCTATATCTTTGATTGATCACTGAAGTTTAAAGTGTTGAGTTTTAGTCACAGAGTTAAATTGATGAAGTATACATAGTACACACGTGACTCCATGTCACATTTAATTGATAAATTATGACCACCAAATTGTCACGTAAGAAAATTTTAAAAAGTTGCGATTGATATCACTAAACTTTCAAAAGCGTATTTGATTCCTCAATAAAGTTTTAAAGACGTCTTTAATTGCTTACTAAACTTTAAGGCGGTCGAGTTTTGATCATTGAACTTATAAAAATAACTGTTGTCTAATCTAATTTGAGAATTTAGAAATGCGCTTTTAATTATTAGTTATATATAACAAACTAATTATTTTTCAATTTGATCTATAATTTACACTAAAAACAAAAAATAATGACAGCAATCCAGCATGTATCACATTTAATTTTTTTCTTTCATAAATCTATATATATATAATCTATAAAAGCAAGAAAACTCAACTTTTATTGTGTTCACACTGTTGCTACATCCGACCAATGATGGAATGATGCTTAATTATAGAGAATTTTTATGGAGATTTTTTTTGCTTATTTATATTTGGTTATTTATGTTTAAACCTCTATTTTCATAAAATTATTCTGATCTTTTAATGTTTTGAATCTTACAAATAACTGATAAGTATTTGTGACCAGTTATACAAATTCAATGTAAAACTTTTAGTTCAAAATTATATCGAAGTTGTATTACACATCTAATAGTAAATCATCCTTATTGTATAAAACTTTATATAAATAGTTTTTTTTTTTAGTTATTTAGTAAATCTAAAAATTCGAGCTCATTTGTATTGCGTTTTATTAAATTACTGTGTATTTTATAGAAAGTTACATTTAATACGTCAAATTTTTTTTTATAATGATTGTAATGTTTTATTGGTCTTAATCTTATAGGTTGATAATTTTGTTTAGTCAAACAAATTCAATGTTGAATTTTCATTTTCATTTATATCGAATATTTAATCAAATTTTATTAAATTGTGTTATAAATAATCCTACTTTTAAGTTCTTTGTTATATATACATAATAACGTTCTTTTCTATATTAGATTATTTATCAAAATAATTTTATTTACAATTACATTTAATTATTATTTAATTTTTTATTCCAGAAAGTTTCATATCACATTTTTTAACATTAACAGTTAACAAATTTATTTATATTATTTGGAAATGATATAGTTATTACTTATTAATTGTTTTTTGTCCTTAAGGTTAAGTCTAATTTTAAAAACGAATTAACTATGCCATGATATTAATTGTTATATTTTAATTCAATATTTATGATTCTTAAATTTCTACAACTATAAGTAAATTGTCTCCCAATTTACTTAACTTTTTAACATTAACTATTAACAAATTTATTTATAGTATTCCGAAATGGTATAGTTAGTAATTGTTTTTTTTTTTTTTTTGTCCTAAATGTTAAGTCTAAATTTTAAAAAATAAATAACTATTCCATGATATTAATTGTTATATTTTAATTCAGTATTTATGATTCTTAAATTTCTATTACATTAAGTAAATTGTCTCCCAATTTACTTAACTGAAAATTGAGATGATCAATGTTATATTATAATTTTCATCAAAAAATAATTACGTTTTATAAACATTGAAAATCTATAATACCATGAATTTGATGCATCTTTGTCAATCTCACAATATTAGTTTTTTTTTTTATGATTATCGAATTCATTTCTTATACGTGTTTTTTTCCATTGTCAATGATCAAAACAGTGAATCTTTTCTTTTATACGGATAGTCTATATTATTAACTTTTTCATCTATTATTTGATTGTTCAGAGTACATGGACATAGGATTCCTACATTTAAGTGTTCATTTTGCAAGACAAGACAACTTTTTGGTTCGAGGAAAGAGTGGATAAGCATTATAAAACGTGTCGTAATCCGAAGTTCTCACTTTGTTGTAGGGGTGAATACGATTTAGTTTGAGTGGTTTGTAGTAATATTTCAAACCAAATCATTTAAAACGGCTTGAACTTTTTCCAAACCAAATCAAACATTTTATTTTCTAAACAAAACAAAATCAAAGCATACCATTTTTTGCGGTTTGGTGCGGTTTAAAATCTCGGATTTTCAATGAATGAATTATTATATTCCAAAGAGAACTCAAAGACACATATTCGTATAAAATTTCGAGTTGAAACTAGCTCAATAATAGTACTCAGTTTCTAATATAGTGCTTTATTGTGAATCAATTCATGTTGATAAACAAACTAATTATATAGAAGCAAACATTTGATTTTTTGTTAAATAAACTATAGTTAGTTCTTACTTTAAAAATTTTATTTTAAGAAAATGTTTTGGATGATGATTATGAAATGTAGGAGCAAGAATTATTTTAAAATGGTTGTGGATTTGAACAAATTAATCTTGGACTCTTTAATTTTGATTCGTTGACAATAAAAAGTGTGTTGCATTTTTTGAAACCGCGGGTTTGCTGTTTGAAACCACGGTTTTGACAACTGTAACCTAAACTAAATCGTTTAAGGCAATTTGAAAATTTTCCAAACTAAATCAAATAATTTCACATTTGAAACCGAATCAAACCAAACCATTTGTTGCGATTTAGTTCGATTTCACGATTTTTTTGTTCACCCCTAATTTGTTGTGTGCAAGGGAAAGTGAAGATTCCTCTTATGGAAGATCATCCCATTATTTTGAAAGATTTGTTATATGGCAGGAACGACAGGATTAAGAATTTCGTTGAGAACATTTGGACATATAATATGATGTTTTCATTCACTTCTATGGGGGAATAGATAAAGGGTTGAATGATGGTAGAGGGCCTCCCGTCTTCAGATTACATGGTAAAAAATTCCATAAGATTGAGAGTCTGTTGCCTGATGACGGTTCAGCTTCGCAAATTGCTCAACTTTACATTGTTGACAATGCGAATGAGGTTGAAAGCAGAAAAAGGGTTGTGGGGGGTATGTATTATGTATTTATTGCTTATATATTTATATTGTTTATGATTAATTTTGTTGTGACAGTCTAAAATTTAATTTATGTCTTTTAATGTTCCCCGGTAGGAGTGAATCATGCGATTCAATGTTCCGTGATTGTATAGTTTCTAATTTGAAGGATATGCTAGACAAATACAATAAATTGGTAAGGAATTTTAGGTCAGTTGGAGAAAAGTTGATTGAGCAAAACACTTCAAATGTAAGGCTTATACTTATTGGTCGATGGGCGACCAATGATAGGCGATATGATTTGCTTGTTGTCGATGAAATTGCTGGATTGATTGTCGGTGGATTTTGATACACAACCTAGACATAGGGATATCATTATTGCGCGCACATGGTGGACTGTTGCACAGGATAAGCGAAGTGCATCCTCTTTATTTGCCTTTGCAGTATGCATTGTTCTTTTTGATAAATATTGATCATACACATGGATTGTGCAACGGAACAAGGTTAATAGTTACAAAACTTGACGACCATGTTCTAGACAGTCAAATTCTTTCTGACAGTAATGCAGGCAAGTTCTTTATTCCAAGGATGTCGTTGAGCCCTTCTGATTCCAGGATACCTATTAGATTTCAAAGAAGACAATTTTCATTGATGGTGTCCTATGCTATGACTATCAATAAGAGTTAGGGACAATCACTCTCGCATGTGGGACTTCTTCTTAAACGGCTGGTGTACACATGGAAAACTTTATGTTGTGATTTCTAAGGTGACACATCATTCCGGATAAAAGATGTTAACTTATCTCTTATTTGCTAAATTTATTTATTTTATCTAAAGGATTTATCTAATTTCACATTGAATTATCTTTATGTAGACGTTTCTTCCTCGTGCATCGCACGGGTGATTCAATAGTATGTGTGTGTACACACACACACACATACACATACATACATATATAACAATAAGTCTACATTAACAATAAGCTTGATCATAAGCTTGACACAACTGATGAGATATGACCAATATGCCCTTAATTTTGTATAAAATTTACATCATAAGTCATAACCTAATCACTAGGGCAAAATGCAACGTTCTCTCCCAAATTCACCATTCTTCTGCCCCGTTCTCTTTACACATACACATACATACATATATAACAATAAGTCTACATTAACAATAAGCTTGATCATAAGCTTGACACAACTGATGAGATATGACCAATATGCCCTTAATTTTGTATAAAATTTACATCATAAGTCATAACCTAATCACTAGGGAAAAATGCAACGTTCTCTCCCAAATTCACCATTCTTCTGCCCCGTTCTCTTTACCTTCTCCCAGATTCACCATTCTTCTCCCTCCTAGCTTCTGTGGCGGATAATGACCGGGACGACGCCAAATATCAGCTGAGAAGTGACCAGGAAACCCGTTTGTAGAACCCGGATTCGTCGTCTCCAGCCATTAACTTACTAGGCAACCCTTGTCGAAATTTTCAGGGAGGTAGCAGCAGCGATTTTCGGGTATCATTTAGTCTCTTTCGTACACAGAAACATAATTTTCATGGTTATATTGAAACTTCTGATTGTTAAAACATACCTTATTCTTTAAATTAACTGTTACCTTATTTGTGAATTTGAGTGATGAAAGTGTTAATATGAAGCAATGTTATTGAATTAATTTTTTTTTTTTTTAAAAAAAATTGTTTTGTTTTTTTCTTTTGGGTATCTTCAGATTTCACTATTTTACTGTTTCTATTTGTTATATAGGTAAGATATTTTTATTGAACGTGATTCTGAATTTCACTGCATTTTTTTGTGTGTACCAAATGATGAATCTTGGATGAGTGTGAATATTATATTTTTGATACTTTTATATAATATGGGTTATGCTATTTGTTCTCGATGAGAAAAATTATTCTTTGATGCGATTTTTATTACAGTCTTCCTTAATTTCTTCTGCCAGTCTCAATCTTTTAAGTTTTATCGATTCCATGTAAATTTTCTTTATGGATATTATTGTAGTGTTTACAGTATTTTTTTTAAGTTTATTTTCTTTATTTGTGCTTATATTAATTCGTGGCTTCCAATTTTTTCACTTTAGAATAAGTTTAGGTTGAATCTTTTAGAAATTTAGACTAAAGAAATGGATAAACATGCCTTGGGCTTCTAGTTGTTGTGGGCTGGTAGTGTTCTTTTGGGTTATTTTGTAATTTGATTTCATTGGGTTAGATTTCGCCCTCCTTCTCTCTCTATCTATGAAGCACGCTTTTTGTATATGAATGTTTATACACTACTGTGATGAAAGTATTCCCTATGTTTTATGAATGTCGTTCTAAATTTGATTTACATATCATTACATTGGAGTTTATTGTGATTGTGAAGTTGCCGGATTTGAAGATGGGTGGAGTGGAGGATATGGAGCAAGAGGACCTAAATATGGACCCTGTCATAGTTGTAGGAAGTGGGGACACTGGTTGGATGAATGCCCAACTAAGCGAAAGTGTCCATGGTGTGGGAAGGGTTATGTTAGATGGCTAGTGGCGGGGAATTTGTCACAGCATAAAGGGAAGTCATTTTTTAATTGTAACAAGAAGTACTGAAGATACTTTTGTTGGGAAGAAACAAAGTCAGTTCGACTTCGTTCGGGTGTTTGGGATGAAGGGAAATCAAGCGGAGTTCATTCGGAGGGTATTGATCAAGGACAGACAAGCGAAGTTCGTTTGGGTGATGTCACTGTCTCTGATAAGTGCTTTATTAGCAGTTATTTGGTTCATTTGTTGCCCTAATTTGTTATTGGTTTGATCTTATCTAAGTATTGTTTAATGCATTTTATGTTTTATGTTGTGTAGGATAATAAAGAACGAGAAAAGAGGAAGAAATGACCAAAAAGTAATAAAAAATGAAGTTTTGGGGACCAAGACATCAATTTAGCTTACGGCCACAACTGTTGAACTCACGGTCGTAAATTATTTTGAGGCATAAGTGAAAAGATTCAGAAATTCATTTACGGCAGTAATCTATTCATTTACGGTCGTAACTTAAAAATCCAAAATTGTCCAGAAGAGCACTTACGACCGTAACTTACAAACTCTTACGGTCGTAACTTATATGTAGATTTCTTTCATTTCTGAATTCATGGCCTATCTTTGGTATCTATTTTGGAAAACCCTAGGGCACGATTTTGGTGCTATAAAAAGAGGAAAATCACCACATAAAGGAGGTTGGAGAATTCAGGTTTACAATAAAGAATTATTGGGAGATTTTCAAGCACAAAGGCATCAACAATAAGGCTAATCCATGAATCAAATTGAAAAATCCACCATAATCATGCTGGGCTAAATTCCATATCTTGTTTAAAGGGGAAGTCGTGTCAATTTAATTATGTTATTTTCTTTTCCTAGAAACTAGTAGCGTGAATCTATTCCTTTATTTCAATTGTTGGATTATTATGTTTTGAATGTTCAATTGAGTTTATTTGATTAATAATTTAATTTGGCCAATTGGATTATTGATCTTTGGATTCATGAACATACAATGTTTAGATTCTTAATCCGTAATTATCATTGAATCTTTACTTTAGTAGCAAATAAATCTCATGCAGGTTTAATAATAATTCAATTTGGATTGATTAATTCGAGCTTGTGAAATTAACGGTCCAATTCAATCTAATTCTTCTCGTTTTTCATACTTGCCTTGTATTAGATTCGAAGAGCTTGTTTAGGATTATCCATTAGGTAGAATTGAATCAAAGAACTTATTTTGATTTAATTTCCATAAGGAAGAATTGTAGTAATCAGAGTTTATTTTGATTTAATTTCCCTTTAATTAGCATCCTGTTATGTAGCATTAAGACTTGTGACATTAATTTAGCATCTGTTATGTATCATGTAGACTTATTGTTCCCTTTATATAGCATCTTGTTATTCATCCAGACTTGTTCGCTTTATATAGCACATCCTGTTAAATAGCATCCTGTCAATTCATTGCAATCCCATGATATAACATATACACATGACACAATAAAGAGAAATTACAATTGACATACATACATAAATACTAAACCAGATAAAAATTCCCATATGTGCACTTCAAGCACATCGAATTAGTAATTAAAAATACAAAATGTCATAAACATTCCAATGACTGTGCTATATTTCGACCAAAAGACTAGATAACAAAAAATTTAAACATTCCAATGACTGTGCTATTCTTTTTGGGCAACAGTCTGATCTGCCTCCGTCATAGTTGCAGTTTGATTGTCATCCACATTGTCCTGAATATTTCTCTTCCTCTTACTTGTAGTAGATGTAACATGTTGCCACAATAAAGTTGAACTAAATTAAAAAGTTGAACTAAATTAGATATTGAACTGAAGTTGAACTAAATTAGATATTGAACTAAAGCTGAACTAAATTAAGGATAAAATGTACCTTGATTTTCTTACTACTCTTCTCCAATGGCCCTTTCCGTCGGTTCTTTCTAGGAGCTCCCTTTCTTTTCGAGCACTTAGGATCAAATATTGGACCTAATTGGTTAGGTATGGCGTCTCCAATGGAAGGGACATTAGGCGCACTAATGGGAATAATGTTGGATGAATGTGTTAATTGATTTTCAATCCACTCCGGCAACTCTCGTGTTCTTATTTCATCACTGACAACTGCATCAGCTAGCCTAGAAAATTTATTGCACAATTGATCATATCTGACTTGTTCAGCTGAACTCACCCAGTCATCGTAGTTGATCTCCAATCTAGTGTCTGATCTACGCACATCTCTTCTCCACCTTCGTAAGATATACCTTTCAAGTAAAATTTTCACACCATTTCGCATCAATACTAAGATTGCATGTCTACAAACAATTCCTCTAAACTCAAATAGACGACAATTGCAAACAGCATGAGAATTCTCTCTATCAAAGGTAACCACAAAATTCTTTCTCTAGTCTACTCCGTTTATTGTAATATCTTTTTCCACAAGATCACAATACACCTTTCCAGTCAGCTCCATCTGAAGTTCTTTGAATTTATGAATCGTGTACACGTCTTGAATTTGCTCCTTCGTTACGCATGTTGTAACACAAGGAACCATCTGTGTATATGATTTGACAGCCGCTTGGAACTCTTTCTCCACTTTACTCCTTAGAGCCCGCTCATACTGTTCAACGAACTGCTTCAAACTTGTTTTCGAATGAACATACCCATCGAAAAAAGCATTGATACTCTCACTACGCTGTGCTGTCGACATTCCAGTCCAAAAACTGGTTTTGAGATAACAAGGTACCCAACGGACTCTTTCACTGTATAGACCAGACAACCAGTCGTTGTTACGAAGTCCATACATATCAAGCATTTCATTCCAATGACGGTCAAATTCCTCAGGTTCTTGAGAGGCATACACAACCTCGTGCACAACAGATAATATGGCACATTTCTGAGTGTGGACCCCAAATTTCTCAGGTAACTTCTTTAGAATATGCCACAAACACCATTTGTGTTTTGCATCCGGAAGCACAATGCTAATTACATTTTGCTTTGCGCGATCCTGATCAGTAATTATACCTCGCGGTGCCTGGCCTTGCATGCAATCAAGCCATGTCTTGAAAATCCAAACAAAGGTCTCCGTATCCTCACTCAATACCAAACAACATCCAAGCAGTGTGGATTGCCCGTAGTGGTTTACCCCTACCAATGGAGCAAAAGGCATGTCATATTTGTTGGTGAGATAAGTGATATCAAATTTAATAACATCTCCAAACTCCTTTTATGCATGCTGACACCTATTATCAGCCCAAAATATGTTCCTCAAACGCGACTCCTCATCTAAATCAACACTAAAGAAGAAACCCAGACAATTCGCCTGCATTTTCGAGAAGGAGGCTTGAATTGCAACTACATCACCTTCCCCAAGTCTCAAACGCCGGACACGATCCATGTAGTTTCTGCAATCCTTTTCACTAAATGTGAGATGATCATATCCACCAGCTTCTACAATAGCAGAGTTGAAACTCTTGTGTAAAGGGATTCCAGCTATGTCATCAACTTCGAGCTTCCGCTTGACATTGTCAGTCAATAGTCTATTGCATCTAAATATTCTTGATCGAGAAGGACTGACGTTGTGATTGTGGTCTAAATGGACTACAGTAACACGTAATGTGCCTGAGGCATCTGAGCAAGCCGTCATCTTAGCCTTGCACCCTATTTGCATAGTTGGGTGAGGCTTCAAAGAGTTTCAAGCAGTACTAGATCGATTCCCTTCTCGACTACAAACAAATGTTACACTCCTCAATAATCCATTTGGACCTTTCTCGAATTCCTTCGCCTAATAGGAAACCCCACTTTGCGAGCATACTCCAAGTAATATTGATAAGCCTCGTCATCGCTAGCAAACTTCTTCCCATCTTCAGGCACACACTCAATACCCTTGACTGCTAGTTCATCATTCACTCCAAAACAATTCTTGGGTGGTATCTCATTTATTACCCCACATTCATCAACACACTCAATAGCATCTGCTGTGAGTTCATCATTCACTATAACACAATTCTCAGGTAGTAACTCATCAATATGCCCACATTCATCAACTCCAATCACACACTCAATAGCCTCTGCTGTGAGCTCATTATTCACTACAACACAATTTTCTGGTAGTAACTTATTTAGCCCCACAAACTCATCAACCACAAGAAGTTCATTGTCAGCATTGGATGAAAAAAATTCATTCCCTACACATTTTTCCAACAGCCGTGATTAACATTGTGGATAAAAATTAAAAAAAAATGAAATTCTCTGTCGTTTCATTTGATTGCCTACTAGTTCCAAATTCAAGAAATGACCAATTTACAGTCTAGGAAATTAACAAAGCAAGGTGATGACCGTGATGAAAAATAGATGTAGGAAATTATCATACCCAGATACGCCATTGTTAGTTTCGGCCGAAAAATGTAGTATTACTTTTGGAGATGGCGGAGCTAGACATTTTTACAACCTTTTAGCCGGAAAACATGGACTTACGGGTCGATGGTGGAGCTAGCACGTTTTTGCAACCTTTTTCGCTGGTGAAACCATGGAGCTATTGGTCGGCGCCTGGTGGAGCTAGAAGATTACGCAACCTTCTTGCTAGAAAAAATATAGGAGCTGGTCGGAGGTGGAAGACGGTAGTGTTAAGCCGAAAAGACGGAGATCAACAGGGGAGAGAGACGATGGCAGCTATTGTTTGGGCTAAATGGATTGCGTAAATTGTACACATTACAAATTGGGAACCAAAATATCGTCTAAAATATCACGAGAAATTAGGTTGTGTCAAGCTTATGGTCAAGCTGATGGTTAATGTAGACATATTGCATTTATAATAATAGGATAACCATAATTCAATGTGACCTAAATGATTAATTTTGAATCTTTTTCTTATTAAATTGAAAGAAATAACAGATATTCGATATTTCTAAATAAATTCAATTAAATCTTTTAATTTTTTACAGCTTTAGGTTTCGATAAACTCATTAATTCGATTTATAAAATAGAAGGTGTTAGCAAAATCATTCTATTTTAAAATAGAATATGATCAACACGTTTGTTTAGCATACACAAAAATAGTATGTGCAGTTGTGGAAAATGAGTTTTAAAGAATGTGTGATTGAGAATGAACATTAAAAAAATTATTTTTAAAAAATCAATTCTATACGAATAAGTGATAAAGTCTTTTGTCTTGCGAGTTAAACACCATTTATAAATTGAGATGTATAGATGATTTTTTGTATATAAAATTAATTATATTGGTAATATTCATTCAACAAAATTTAATTAAATTTGTATTTCATATTATTTATTTGTTACATTCATTTAAATATAGGACTGCGTATAAGTTTGTCACGTGTAAGTTTAAAAAATTGCCACATTTAATTTAAGTATGAGCAATTTTTTATTTTAAAAATGTTTGGTAAATTTTGTTTGTAATGTATTTACTTTTTTGCATGTAATGTAATGAAATATTTGTTTAATATGTTTAAATATCAATTATTGCATTAAGATAGTTAACACAAATTCTTATAGTGTTATACGGGAAGTCGATAAATTAATTCTGTAAATGTCTATTAGCGAATTTATTTCATTTTACGATTTGAAAATTGTAAACATTTCAACTTTTGGAAATCAAAAAATTGTAAGCTCGACTTTAGTCATCAAATCAAAATTCTAAAGTACAAAATAAGTCGCATGTTCATATCTTACTTCGCCTAAATAGATTAAGAAAACTAGAGAATGAACAATTAGCTGTTAAAACAAATATGCAAGTCGCAATTTTATATTTTACTTTTTTAAGTATTTTTCATTACATATGAATGTACAATTTATGTCGGGCATTGTATTTTTACAACTTATTCAATAAATAATTGTCAATTATATCTTTCATATATCGTACGGGTGCGATTACTAGTATATTATATAATAATAATAAGATAACCGTCACCATTTTACTCACACACTTTCCAGTCTAAAATTCTTTCTAAATTTGGAAACTTTTGCTAAAGAAAAGAAAAAAAAAAACATGTATTAAATGAATGTGGATCATTATATATATATATATATATATATATATATATATATATATATATTAAATTAGTTCAAACTAATTATTTCAATTTTTAAATTATTACTTTAAGGTTAAGATGTATAATTATGTTATAATTATAAAATTCTACTAAATAAACTTAAAATCATAATTATGTAAGAATTTAAATATTGATAAAATATTACAAAATATAGTGAATACATGTTTATTTTTTTAATGCCTATAATTTTATTCATATTTTTGATAATTATACTATTATTTTGAAAATTAAAAAATATGTATTATGAATGTCAAATCGAAAATCTCAACAATTTTTTTTATACTAACTCACTAATGAGAGCCAACTGTAAACATAGCATCTCTAAAATCACATCAAATATTAAATGTAAGTATATATTTGATTGCATTAGTTTTACCTATAAAATATCACATCATGAAAAATATTTTCCACATTTTGTGCTTGTTTGATTGAAAAATAACTTGAGTACCGTGCAAATTGAAATTTTTATAAAATATATGTAATCAATACATCAAAAATCATTTTTTTCATGAATTATTTGTAAAATATATGTAATAAAATATCATTTGTACTATATTTTTTATTTGATGTGATTGTATAATCAACAGACTTCCAAAAAAAAGGTGTGTGTGTTGAAGTTTTATAAAATATATGTAATCAATACATTAAAAATTAAACTTAATAAAAAATTAAAATGTATTAAAAAATAAATTGGTGATGAATACAAATAAAATTAAAACAAATTTAATACAAAAAATTTAATTAAACGCTAAATTTTAAGACGGGTGTGTATTTCTTTCCTATTCTGATTAGTTTTTTTTTTTTAAATTTCAAATTCGATAATATTTTTGTAATACAATTTTAGTTGTATTATATTTTTATTTGATATGATTGTATAATCAACATATTTTAATGAATTCTAAATCATTATTATGGATAGAAATCATGTACATCGCACGGGTGTGATACTAGTATACACTAACCACAAATCAAGATAATATAGGTTTTTTTTAATGCACATGAACATTTGGCTGTACGTGATAATGCATTTTTTATTTATTTATTTAGATTTATGGGTTTTTGGGTGATTGTGATATATATTGGTTTGACGTCATTTTTTTTTGGGCCTTTATGTCGTTATAATTTTTTTTTTTTTTTTATTGTTAATGCAAATTATTCATCAAATATGAAAATAATTGATTTATTGTATGCCACTCATAATTTTAAAAAATATTTCTAAATTCTCATGTCAGTTAATGTCACTTTTACAAGTTTACTAATTAAAACTTGACAAATTTAAAGTTCAGCGACTAATCGAAAACGTTTTTAAAAATTTAGTGATCAATTAAAGACATTTGAAAAGTTTTTGATATGATAATTGTGACGTGGCGCCATGCGTTTTTTTCGTCTGCCAAATCATCAATTTCGTTGAGAAAGTTATATGATTGACTAAAATCCAACATTTTGATAAGTTTAGTGATTAGAATTCGACAATTTAGCCCCTATTTGGTAGCACTTAAAATTTAGATGTTAATTAAATTCAAAGTCAATGTTTAATATTAACCACACATTTTATGAGATCCATAACTTTTCAATCACACATCTCATCAACTTTTATTAAAATCTACTGAAAATCTATTTTTTATCAATGCCAAACGTGGGCTTAAACTTCAATGATCAATAGTAGATATAGAGATAAGTTTAGTGATTATTGAGACGCTTAACTCCAAATTATCCCTTGTTTAAAAAAAAAAAAATGGAAAAAGAAAAAAAAAATATTATAAACTAGAGAGAAAAGAAAGAAGAAATAAAGAGTCTAATAAACTTGTGTATTTTATTATAAATCAAATCCCCATATATAGATGGGAGAATAAAGATATATAAAGTAATGATGTCTAGAGTTACAGGGGTATAATTGTCATTCACCAATACAAGATAATATTTCCAAGACTCTCCCTTGAATGATATATTACAAAATATCTGTCTCGTTAAAACCTTATTTGATAAAAACCCAATGAGACAAAAATATTAAACGAAGGAAAAAGAGTACAATTATTCTTGTAGTATTAAGATGAATGGTGCCTTACTAGGAAAATTCAATGGGACAAAATCTTGGTTAAGGAAAAAGAGTAAAGCTACTCCTCTAGTGTTGATCATTATATATATTATGAAGTGGCTAGCTTCGCAATTTGCTTTTGCAAAAGTATTTTATAAAGTGTGTCGACTCAATTATCATTACAATTCGGTTTCTTTTCCCACAATGACATACTATAGAGATCTCAATCCTAAATATTTCAAGCACTTGAATATCTTCTGGAGATTTACAATTAGTTATGTCAATAAATACTCTCTCTCAAGTATATGCCTCCTCTATAAGATTTATTTTATTTATTTATTTGGGGATCTTTGTTCGAATTAGATATCATTATGTTTCAGGAGTGCCATACATCAATATGAAATAGAGCATTTGTAGCTAGTATATGAGATTTTATTAATCTCTCTTTTATATATATATATATATATATATATATATATATATATATATATATATATATATATATATATATTGTGATGATGCATTTGTATGATTTTAAGCTACTAATCTTATCCCTAATGTTGAAAAAATTGACCAATCAAATTGACAATTATTTTTTCGGCATTATAAAATATCACCCATTTGGGATATACATTCAAACCACGCATTTTTCTCAGCATTCTTTATTTTCCATTTCAGTGCATTTTGGTGAATCAATTGCACTATAAAAAATTAGAAGAAAAAAATAAGCTCTAAAATAAGTCAATTATATCAAGAAGAACTATGATGTTGACATGATGCGTAATAGAATTTTCCAAACAAAAAGGGAAGTGCTTTGTTCTCAATTAAATTAATTGGAGGCGTTTAATAAGCAATAATGTTAAACCATTTACCAACAGCCCAACTAATACTTGTTGAGATTTATGTCCACTAACATTAACAAGACACAATCTTGATTATGTAATCTGAAAAGTATTCTCATAATTTAAAATTTGAACAGTAATTTCACGAACTTCAGGTTGCAAACACCATTCAACGATCTAGTATATGTATCAAACATATTATATACAAATAATATTTAGATGATCAATGTGGAGGATGATGAGGCTCCATTTATCACCCTAATTAGTTTTCAAAAATATAGGGAATTTAATCCCAAATTAAAAAAAAAAAAAAATTCATGAAAGAGAACAAACATCATATACGATTGAATTGAAGAATCTTCTGATTTTTCATTGAGTATCCATTGTAATTTCGTATCATTATTGATCCAATGATGGTCCAACATGCCATGCAAAATAATAAAATCAAATTTAACTTCTAGTTTAATATAAGATATAATTCAATTATTTAATTTCGAATGATATGACTAAACATTATATAATGATATATCATTCAAGTAGTTAAACTAATTAACGTCCTTATGACATTAGTTATATGTTTTTCTTCAAGGATAAAAATGAACTCAAAATAATATTATTCAAAACATGTGCTACTTCGAAAGCACGTTTTTTATTGCTCGTTCAAAATCAATATGTCAATATTCTTCTGGATATTGAAATTGTAAAATCATACTCTTCAAGAGCATATTATAATATTATTTTATAATTATTGTGTTTATTTGGGAGCAACAATATATTAAACTTAAATACGCTATATGAAATAAGATTTTACTTCTTCAAAAGCAAAAAACGATATATTCTTCTGAAATATTTTATTAAATAGCTCAAATTAGATATTTCGAATACTGCAATATTCAGCTGGAATATCGATTTTGATTGTTTCTTTTTCTAGAATATTGATGTACAATATTCTTCTGAAATATGTACGATATAATTGAATGTAAAACATACATTCAAACAAATGTTTATTGTAAATTGGTATAATCAAAACGATGTGATAAGATCGAATAATTATACCGCTTTCTATGAAATTCAAAGTTAAGAGAATACTAACATTTACTTTGAGCATAAAAAGAAACTATGTTATCCGTGAACAAGTAACATAATAAATTGAAATATTTATCATAATAAAGTTGTTATTCTTCAGGAGTAACAATGAAATATTTTTCCAAAATATCAAATTAATAATATATCTCATAATATTGGGCTCTTCGAGGACAAATTATATTTCGTTAGAATATTTAATATGAGATAAATTATTATTCTTCAGGAATCATCACAACAATATATTATTGTACATTAATAATAATCTTCTGAATTATTAATAAATTAAAAATTTGCATTTATTCGAGGACAATAATGCAATATTTATCATATGAGCAATAAAATAATTCTCTCCTGGAATATTGAAACGTAGCAATACGCAATATTCTCCTTGAATATTGATTCGAAACTCATTCAATCATAATAATAATCAATATTCTTCTGGAATATTGACAATTATAATTTATGTTCTTCGAAAGCAAGTAATATTCTACTAGAATATTAATTATACTATTATGACGTTTCAGGAGTAACAATAAAATATTGTTAAAGATTATAGATATTTGCTATTCTGGAACAATTGAATAATAAATCTTTCAAAATGATGCTATTTGGGGGCAATCAATATTCTATAAAAATATTATTATAATAAAAATTATGCTACTTTACGAGCAATCACAAATTATTCTTTTAGAATAATTATAATCTAAAATTTTGCTTATTCAAGAATAATAAGTCAATATTCTTCTAAAATATTGAGAATTATATTTTATGCTCTCAATGAGTAAATAATATTATTCTGGAATATTAATTATCCATTGTACTTCTTTAGAAGCAATAACATATTGAATTATCAATCTAAAGAAAAAAAATTCAACAAACAATAATTTATAAATTAAACACATATAAATATGTATGTAAATAATGCATATGAATCAGTATGGGCACACAATCTACATAATTTTGAGAGCCCTGCTACAGGGACAGGGGTTGTAAACACATATAAATATGTATGTAAATAAGGCTTAATTGCACAAAATACCATCATTAGGTAGTAAAATTGATATTTACTGCAGAAGAAAAAAAAAAGAAATATACGGACCTAACCAGCCCAAACGCAAATGGCCCATTCTTCAAACGACTTCTTCACAACTCTCTCACAATCCATTTCAAATTCAGACAGCCTCAACAACAAATTCAGTAAGGTTTAAGCCTCTTTCTTCCATTTTGCCTCAACGATTTCAGTAGGGTTTAAGCCTTTAATCCTTCTTCCATTTCGTTATTAAATCCTCACACCGTTAATTCGTCAATACTCTTTATGCAAGCCCCATTCTCCATTTTATCTACGAAATCCTAAAAATGGTGGTTACTCGAAGTGCAAAAGTGAAGCCGAAAAATTCTATTTCGAATTCAAAAAAATTGACGAAGTTGTTACTGATGACGCGGAAGAAGAAGTCCAATATAGGTGTTGAAGGTGTGAAGAAGAAGAAGAAGAAGAAGAAGAAGAAGAAGAGGGAGAAGAACGCTACAGAGGCAAGTTTTTTTTTTTTATTTTTCAGTATATTTTTTTTGGAGATAGCTATGGCTCTAAATGTGATAGTAAACATAGAAATGATTATTGGAATAATGTGACCGGGGAATGCAATGTAGAAACAAACTGGTTAATTTTTCTGTTGCAAAAATGTACGTTGAGGGTTGAGGCAGAAATTATAATTTGTTGTACGGTAGTATTATTGTTGACAAAAACAAAGTGAAGAGTTCAACAACATTTATCAATTGGAAGTTATTTAATAGATTTTGAGATGGCATTTAAAGTGTAGGATGAAAGTTTAACGAGTGTTCAGTGAATTTTTAGTAATTCTTTAAGAGTTGGCAATGTTATCACAGGTTGCAAATTTCTTCAATTATTTTGACTTTTGTGTCTGTAGAATCTCCTGCATTTCAATATTGAAATCTTTAGATAATTATGTTTGAGTTTTGTTTCTATTTTCTCCATTTCCTTAGATGTGGTACGTACGTAGTATTCATTTTTCGTGATGACCATATTAATTGAAACGCCTGAGGCTTGTGGTAAAGTTGAAATGTATGCCCCTGTTTGGTGTTGATTCCATGGTGTAGTGTGTTTTGGACTAATTCTGCCCCTGTTTGGTGTTGATTCGATGGTGTAGTGTGTGTTGGACTAATCCTGCCCCTGTTTTGGAGTTGATGACTAATGATTTTTTGATATATATACCAATGACAGGATTCTATTACAAAAGTACAAAATCCATCTCATTCATCAAATAAGAAGAGGAAGAAGCATGAAGCAGCAATATCAAGTAAAAAGCGAAAGCAGCCTGTCAATGACGAGGTGGACGAGAATCTGCCTGTTTATGTATGTATTCATATCTTGGTGTGTCCATAGCTGAAACTTCCATGGCGTAGTGTGTTTTGTACTTGTCATTACTAGAAAAGTATTATAATTGATTCTTTTATTATTTTTAGATTATAAGATATTGAATGTTGAAAAGTATCAAATTACATAAAGATTTAGACATGATAGATGGTGTTCTAGTCTTAGTTAACCAAAGAAGGGTTGTTTTTTTAGATTTAAATTTCAGATTTAGACAATATTGTCTAAAGTATCACATGAGTTTAAAAAGTATCACATTATGTTACATTTTTAATGTGTTGTTATTTTTGTTTTTTGTGATCTACTTTCCTATATATATCTATGCGTTTCCTATCTCTGATACATGTTTTTTTGTGAAAATGTAAGTGAATGTAATTTGTTGCCTTCTAGAAAGCATTAGATTCAAAAATCACTTGCGTATCATGTTATATAATAAAGTATCATAATTGATTCTTTTATTATTTTTAGATTAGAAGATATTGAATGTTTGTTGAAAAGTATCAAATTACATAATAAAGTAGCATAATATGCTACTTTATGTATAGGTAGTTTGTACATTTTCTCATCCATTTTGTTATGAATTCTATAATATTAATGTTGATAATTTTATTATTTTGTAGGATAGAGAATATTTGTTGCCTGTTGATATGTGGCTGAATGGGAAACCTATTGTCAAATTTGAAGCTTCTGCTATGGAGAACATCAAGGGCAAGCTGTCACCTTCTCAGTTACAAATGTTCAAGAGGACTTGCTTTGGTGCATATCTTGAACTTAATGAAATGTGCCTACAACTCCAACTGATCCATTGTATGCTCTTGAGAGAGGTTTTTGTTAAAGAGGCAAAAAAGAATCAGATGTGGTTCAAAGTTGGTGAAAATTTTGTTCGATTTTCAGATGAGGAATATTTCTCGAATTACAAAAGAGTGACATCAAAAGAAGTTGAACATGTCTTCAAGCATCTACCTGTGAATGTAAATGATGAAGATGCTGTTAAGATTGCAATTGTGCATCTAGTGACTTCATTTTTGTATAGGGAAAGCTATGAGAAATTGGTAGAGAAAGCTGTTTTCAATATAGTTGATGCTGATTTGGGGGAAAATTTTCCATGGGAAAAGTATGTTTTTAAGAAAACATTAAAGGGTCTTAGAGGCGCTCTTCGTGATAGGAAACCTACAATTGATCCTAAATCAAAAGTCGCATCATATTCATATAGGCTGAATGGGTTTCCATTAGCTTTCCAGATATGTGCATATGAAAGTATTCCGGATTTAGATGGACATGTATGCAAGAGAGTAAATACATTGTACCCCCGAATTCTAAACTGGAAATCTGAGAAGCGTATGATGTCTTCTCAATTTGAGAATGCAGTTTTTGATGGTCCCATTGTAAGTATTTTTTTCTTAATTGATTTTATTTAATCTCTTATATGTCGATAATACAACATTTGTTTGTATTTCCTTTATTCAGGTTGAAGTCAACATTATTGAACTAACAGATGAAGAAAAGCAACAGCCGTATGCATTTGGATTATTTACCAAATATCCAGTAGACATACCTCCATGTCCACCATCTTCATCACATCATGCTATATTGTCATGTGAAGGGAAAGAAAAAGAGGTATATTACATTTGTTCTTCTCCTTAACGATTTATGGAATATTTTTTCATATTTAATATAGATTTTTCTTTTGACATTGTAGGAGAGTGCTCCTTCTGAAGAAATTTTGAAACATCTTTTAGATATCAAGTTGAAACAGGAACAAATTTCTGCTCAACAAATTGATTTGAAGAATGACTTTCTTTGTCAGATGGACAGTTTAAGGGAGGATTTTCGTGGGATGCTATCAAAGTTTATTGATGACTTGGACAATAAGAATGATGCGAGGAATAAGAATGTGGGAGATATGAAGATTGTAAGTGATGAAATTCCAATGAATGTTGGAGATTCGAAGATTGTGAGTGATGAAATTCCAATCAAAGAGGATAAACTGTTGAATGAAAATGATGGCTGCGACGTAGTGGGACTTAAGGTTTTGACAAAGGATGAAAATAAAGAATTAGAGTCAATCAGTGATGACATGCCTTCTTTTAAACTACTAGAAGATTCACAACCTGAGTCAAGAGATGAAAATAAATATGAAGATTCCAGAATCACTGATTCTTATTTAACTCCAACTAAAGTTGTCGAGGATGTCCGGGAGGTAAAATTTCTAAATTTATTGTTTCAAATTATACATTATGCAAAAAATTATTAATTGGCTTTTATTTTCTTTTTAAGGGGAATGAACCCATCAATGTGGAGGATAACAGTCATTTGACTCAGTCAAGAAGCAAATTTATTGCACATGACTCCACATCTGCACCTGCCAAAGTTGTCAAGGGTTCCTATGCTTTCAAGGGAGAAATATTATCACTTCCTGATGATGATGCTTTTGCTGAATTTCTAGCATGGTACAAAGAAGGTTTTAAAGATAAGAACTTGTAAGTTTCATATTATTGGTACTCTGATTGCATTAGTTATTAATATTTTTGAAAAGTAACATACTATGATACTTTTGGTCTTAATTGCCTAATAGATAAAAAAAATGTAAGTTTTCTGACATTGGTATTGATTTCATGTAAAGTTTCATACTATGATACTTTTGGTCATAGTCGTCCTAGAGTTAAATATCTTGCTAGTTTTTTTTATTGCTTTAGTTATCAATATTATGTAAAGTATCATACTATGATACTTTTTGTTATAGTTATTTGTTTTCAAATTTCAGATCATGATACCTATTTAATGTTATAGGGTTTTCAAATTTGGGAGGCCAGGACTGGAAATTCATCCTTCACATGACTTTGGAATTTTGACCGTAACCAAGAAAATTTGGTGTTACTATTAGACGGTCAACTTGAAGACACTGTAAGTTATATTTGTGTTTTATGTTTTCATCATTAATTTTTTTTCTTACTTTCATTTGTATTGTAATTTTTTTGTTTTTAACCTTTTTTTTGTGGTATTATTCTGCAGCATTTAGATGTTTGCTTGTTCTATTTGAGAAAGATGATTAGGTTCAGCAATAAGACAGAAAAGTCATGGACAACAACTGATTGTAATTTTCAAAGCAAGATAGTGGGCATTTTTGATAAATTTTTGGTTGATTTTGCTGTAATATCTGATCAATAATCTCTTTTAGAATATGTGATTGGGAAATCAATGAGGTGCAACACGTGTTGGATTGAAGTTGATCATGTGCTCTTGCCGATCATGGTAAAGTCCAGAAATCACTGGATGCTTGTTCATTTTGATATGAAGCGAAGATGTTTGGATATTTATAATTCATATGCCAAAGTTTTTGATGACGAGAAAGTAATTGCCTCTGTTCGTCCTTTTGCTCACATAATTCCTTTTCTATTAGCAAATTCTGGATATTGGGATGGGAAGCCCAATAACTATCTTGATCCCAGCGTACGTGGTTGTGATATTCTTGATCCGTTGCTAATGAACATTGTACACAACATTCCTCAACAGAAAAGCGGGTTAGTTTCTTTTTAGATTGGTTCTTAAAATTTATTTTTGTTATTTCTCTTTTTTTCTTTGTGTGCAAGTTTTTTAAAATTTCTCAATTTTCATTAGGAGTATCAATAATGATACCTTTTTGAAATATTTTATTATTTTTCTTGCAGAAGCGTGGATTGTGGTGTTTTTGTGATTGGATATGCCCAGTTCCTAATTCATGATAAGATGAATGAGATGGCTGAATGTTTTGATTCATCCAAGTTTCGTCCTGCCCTTGCTACTCAACTATTCAGCTATGCAAAGTGGAAAGAAGAAGAACAATGCATGATTGATGATGAATGATCAAGTTGAAGAGGCATATGATTGTATTGACTCAAGGCGTATTTTGGATTTTTGTGATAGCGCTTGAGTTTTAGCTTTTGAGTACTAAGAAATTAGATTTTTGTTAAGAGTAGAGTAGCACATTAGCCTTGCCTTCTATTACAAGTATCATACAATGTTACATAGAGATCGTGGTGACAATGCTCTATATAAGACAATGTTAACATGTTTAAAATTAGATTCAACCCGTGTTTTAGTTTTCGTGTTGTCTTTTGAGTATTGATAAGTTTGATACTAGGTTACATTTTGATACAAGTATCATTTCCAATCTTGTAAACTACCTTAAAAAAAGAACTTCTCTAGATAAGACAACAATTGGTACGGTTCAATCACTATGATCATCAAGTGGAAAAATAGTAACTTTGTATGTGTCAACATACGACGACTTTGTATAGTATTTAGAACAATAATCATAGGCATTGAAGTGTGACCATTACATTATAGAAAACAGTAATGTTGTGGCAATAACTCGATCGAAAATTTATGTGCAAATCAACTTTTAATAACAAAGTATCAGAGTTTGATACTTTGGCAGAGACTAATACTTCAGTACACACCAACATTGGATTATCTCTCAAACATATAATCAAATATCTTATCTGCGAACATGATACTTCACAACACTCTAACAGTACCAAAACAAATAATTATCCATGTGATTGTATAGTGGCAAAAACTCATTTGAAAGTTTATGTGCAAATCAACTTTTAATGTCAAAGTATCATATTGTGATACTTCGGAACAGACTATGATACTTCAGCACACATCAACATTGGATTCTCTCTCAAACGCATCATCGAACACCCTATCTACAAACATGATACTTCACAAACACACTAACAGTGCCATAACAAATAATTGTCCATGTCATTGTCTTGTGGTAAAAACTCAATTGAAAGTTTATGTGCAAATCAAAAAAGCACCAATTAGACTATCGAATAAAAATTTGTATTCTAGTCCATAGTAAGTAAATCCAATGCAATAAGAAGTTCCTGATAGAAATGATGAAGTTCAACTACTTCACATTATTGAGCACATTTTCAGAACTAATTGACCAACAAATACTAAGAATTAGCATCCCTTGGAAGTGCTTCAAATTATTATTTAACTATAAAGTATCAAATATTGCAACTTTCTGGTGATTTCAATCTTGTTCCTTCATCTTCTTCTTCAAGGGTATTGGGTTGTTGCATATTTTTCGATCGTGCCCATAGTTTTGGCACCTTCCACATTTTATCGTGACTTTGTGCTCGCCTTTTGATGGAATTCGTTTCTCTTTAGGCCTCCCAGCTTTCTTTGTTGGTAAAGGTGGTAACACCTCTCTAGATAAGACATCAATTGGTATGGTCCAATCACTACGATCACCAAGTGGAAAAATAGTACCTTTGTATGTGTCAACATATGACGACTTTGTATAGTATTGAGAACAATAGTCATAGGCATTGAAGTGTTTTGTACGAATAACCGCTAATGCATGAGCACATGGTATTTGATCAACTTGAAATTTGTGGCAAGTGCATGTCCTCTCTTGTATATTCACCAAATTTGATCTACTGGTGCTTTTAACTTCGTATATCAATGGAGTTGAAGGAATTGTCTGTGGTGAAAAAAATGCAAGGAATTAATTGAATTCATAATGATACCTTTTCAAAAAAAAGTATCATATTATGGTACTTTTGAAATAAATGGAATATGCATTGCAACTCTTTCTTTTTATGTATAGCCCGCAACATCATGTTATTAATCAACCAATATGCTATGACCATTATGTTATAGAAAACAAGTAATGCTATGTGCACGATGCAAGAGCATTTAAATAGTTGCAAATACCTTCATTTTTGTTGACTCGATTGTCCTTTCCCTCAATATTTTTTCTTGTGTAGCAGCCAATACTGTAAATGTAACCATTGCATTTTCTCGATTCTTGGAAAACCAATTCTGCAACACATATCTTAAGCATTCCATCAAAGCTTCTACATGTTTCTTCTTCGCTGCCTTTACTACTGCATTCACTGACTCGACGTTGTTTGATGTCATTATGGAATATCTATTAGTTGTCATATATGCCCTTGACCACTTTTCATATCCAGCTTTCTCCTGCAAAAGGATATGATAAGAAAATATTAATCTTATTATCTAATTTTCAAAAGGTATCATGTTATGATACTAATACCAAATGTTATACTTACCAAGTATCCACGAATTTTTCCATTTATGTTATCCATCAGAGAATTTGATATTCAAATTCCTCCTTCGTGTAAGCCCTAACCGCTGCATTGAATGGTTGCGTTACATTCTTTGCATTCTTTCCATAAGTTGATTTCAAATTCTTCAACAAATGGACTGAACATGCACCATGTAACACATTTGGATATATTTTCTCTACTGCTACTTCGATGCTTGGATGCCTATCTGAAACAATACACAAACCTTCTCTCTCACCATATGTTTCCTTAATCATATTCATGAACCATTCCCACGAATCATTATTTTTTGAGTTACCTATCCCGAAGCCAAGTATAAAAATGTTGTTATTAGCATCTTGAGTGCATGCTGTAAACAACGTACCACCACAAGGTCCCTTTAGATGGGTTCCATCAACTACTATCACAGGCCTACAAAACTTCCACCCCTCTATAGATGCTCCCAATGCCATGAACAAATATTTGAACCTGTTGGTTGAATCTATCTCAATTCTTGTAATGGATCCGGGATTTGTTAATTGTAGCATATGGAAGTATGTTGGCAGCCTTTGATATGATTCTCGAGGATCTCCTGTCAACAATTCATATGCTCATTCTCGAGCTCTCCAAGATTTGTCATAGCTCATTGACACTCCATAGTCATTTATCATGTCATTCATAATGTCTTTTGGAGTATAGATTGTCTTTGTGGCTGTGTATTTGTGTTTAATGAAGAGGGCTACTGTTGAACTTGAAGCTTGTCAATGATCTCCCATTATGGCATCTAATGTACATGTGTGATCATTCTTTATGTAACGTTTCGAGTAAGATTTTTTCACCTTGAATTGAAACATGTTACGCATGACATACTTTGTAATAGACACCTTCAATACTTGTTTATCTTGGAATACTTGATTTTTCATAAATGTGGCAACATTTGTTTATGATACTATAATAGATTGTACTTTATCATCCACTTCATTGTCCACCTGTCCAACTTTTTCTATGCACTCAAACACTTCAGAAGCAATTTCTTAGATCGATTTTACAGCTTTTGTGATTGAGTTCTCACTTTCAACTGGTTGTAATTGTATCCTGTCATCATGTTGAACATTATCAAAGTGCTCAAGTTGGACATTTTGAGAAGTATCATATGTGATACTTTCTGAAACTGGGGTGGTATCAATTATCAAGGGAAAGCTTTCAATGTCCTGGTTGATTTTCTTCAACTCCAAGTAGAATGAAACTGAGTTATTATTCACAAATTTCACCAATGACATTCCTTTTTTGAGTTCATATTGCACTGTAAGAGCTACCTTTGTTGTGTCCAAGTCCAATGCAGAGAATATAATATTTTGAAGTCCATTGTATGTGCATCCATGTGGAACTGGTATTCCAACTACTTCGTAATCAATGTACTCTTTGTCTTGCAACCATTTACCTCCATGATGTAAGATGACAAGAGTTGTGTCCATTCCTTCATAAAATAGTACATGTTAGAAAATACAAGCAAAAAGCATATAACATCTAAGATTTAATAATAAAGTATCATAGTTTGATACTTTGGAACAGAGTATGATACTTGTTATTTTTCTTGTGGAAATAACTCAAAGTTTATGTGTAAATCAACTTTTAATGACAAAGTATCAGAGTTTGATACTTCGGAACAGATTATGATACTTCAGCATGCACCAACATTGGATCATCTATCAAACATATCATCAAACACCTTATCTACAAACATTATACTTGAGAACACACTAATAGTGCCACGACAAATAATTATCCATGCCATTGTCTTGTGGGAAAAAACTCAATCGAAAGTTTATGTGCAAATCAACTTTTAATGAGAAAGTATCAGAGTTCAATACTTCGGAACAGACTATGATACTTCAACACATACCAAAATTGGATCAAGTCTCAAACATATCATCAAACACCTTATCTACAAACATGATAGTTCGCAACACTCTAATAGTTCCTAAAGAAACAATTCTCCACGTTATTGTATTGTGGGAAAAAATCGTTTGAAATTTTATGTGCAAATCAACTTTTAATGCGAAAGTATCAGAGTGTGATACTTCGGAACAGAATATTATACTTCAGCACACACCAAAATTGGACCAAGTCTCAAACATATCATCAAACACCTTATCTACAAACATGATAGTTCGCAACACTCTAATAGTTCCTAAAGAAACAACTCTCCATGTTATTGTATTGTGAGAAAAAATCGTTTGAAATTTTATGTGCAAATCAACTTTTAATGAGAAAGCATCAGAGTGTGATACTTCGGAACAGAATATGATACTTCAGGACACATCAATATTGGATAATCTCTCAAACACATTATCAAATACCCTATCTACAAACATTATACTTCAGAACACACTAATAGTGCTACAACAAATAATTCTCCATGTCATTGTCTTGTGGCAAAAACTCGATCAAAAGTTTATGTGAAAATCAACTTTTAATGACAAAGTATCAGAGTTTGATACTTCGGACCAATTCAACTTTTAATGACAAAGTATCAGAGTGCGATACTTCGGAACAGACTATGATACTTCAGCACATATCAATATTGGATAATCCATCAAACACATCATTAAACACCCTATCTACAAACATGATACCTCACAACACTCTAACAGTGTCACAATAAATAATTATCCATGTCATTGTCTTTGTGGAAAAAACTCAATTGAAAGTTTATGTTTATATGCAAATCAACTTTTAATGACAAAGTATAAGAGTTTGATAATCCGGAACAGACTATGATACTTCAGCACGCACCAACATTGGATTATCTATCAAACAAATCATCAAATACTTTATCTACAAATATGATACTTCACAACACTCTAACAGTGACATAACAAATAATTCTCCATGTCATTGTCTTGTAACAAAAACTCAATTGAAAGTTTATGTACAAATTAACTTTTAATGACAAAGTATCAGCATTTGATACTTCGGAACAGACTATGATACTTTAGCACACTCCAACATTGGATCATCTATCAAACATATCATCAAACACTTTATCTACAAACATTATACTTGAGAACACACTAATAGTGCCAGGACAAATAATTATCCATGCCATTGTCTTTTGGAAAAAACTCGATCGAAAGTTTATGTGCAAATCAACTTTTAATGAGAAAGTATCAGAGTTCGATACTTCGGAACAGATTATGATACTTCAGCACACATTAACATTAGATCATCTCTCAAACACATCATCAAACACCCTATCCACAAACATGATACTTCACAACAATCTAACAGTGCCATAATAAATAATTCTGCACGTCATTCTCTTGTGGCAAAACACTCGTTTGAAAATTTATGTGCAAATCAACTTTTAGTAACAAAGTATCAGAGTTTGATACTTCGAAGCAGAATTTGATACTTCAGCACACCAACATTGGATCATCTCTCAAACATATTATCAAACACCTTATCTACAAACATGACTTGTGCATCAAAATATGTCAATTTTGATATCTAAGTATCACAAACAAGTAAAATCACGAAAAACATAAGAGATGAAGCATTATCACTGAACACAATCCAACATTATTAATGTAATGAAAATTTTCGTAATTAGAGTAACAAAAAAAATCAGAGATTAAAAGTTGAAAATAGCAAAATTAATGTTAGCTGAAAATACCTTCATTCCTGTAGATAATTGAATTGTTGAATTGATGAATATACATGAATCTACTTTTTTTGTTGGTGTTGAATTTCGAAGGAGATCAACACGTTGAGATGCGAAGGAGATGAGTACGTCGACTTCACCGCTAAGATCGTTCCTCTCTGTCTGGGCTTTATTGTTCTGTCTATGTGAGCTTTTAATTGTAAAGGAAAAATGGTTAATAGGTTTAGACGAAGTGTTTTCACGTTTTTAAAATTATATTGTAAGTATTTTTCAAGTTTTTAAAATTGTAAGTAAATTTCAGATTGGTACCAAATTTTAGTGTATTTATGTGAAGACCCCTGTAAATAATGCATATGAATTAACATGGGCACTACATAATTTATAGAGCCCTGCTACAGGGACAGGGGCATGTAATAAAGGCCCCTCACTGTAGAGCACCCCCCAACAGTGAGGGGAGGGGCTTGTAATACGGACCCTGTCCTTCTCTCATTCCCCTGATTTAGAACATGAATAAATCAATTATTATTGAAAATGAAAAGAAATTAGATAAAGTACAGCATCTAGCCTCATTTTTTACTCGGAATAGTCAATAGCACTAGGGTTATAATGCAACATGAATTGGTTGATAATTGCACTCACGAAACTTTGAGTTAAAAAAAATCAAATTTGATCTGCACTGCTAATGATCGAAGTGAAGACCCAAGTTTCAGATTACGCACTGACTTGAAACCTCACCTTCCAAATTAAATTCAATTGGAAACCGCCAGATTCCAAATTGGAGACAAATTCAAGGTTTGGAATTTTAATGATTAAAATCTTAATCCTTGGTTTGCGTATGCAAATTCAAAATTGAATTGAGGGTGGGGTTTATATTGAATTTAGACGTGTAACTTGAACAATATTCGATATCGTTTTGATGTACACGTATAAAAAAATCACGTATCATCAAATCAATTTTGATACATATGACATGCGATTATGCCTATAAATTTTCTAACTCAATTTGGTAGATATTCGTGTTGATAACGTTTTATAAACTAGAGGAAAAAGAAAAAAAAATAAAGAGGTCAATAAACTTGTATGTTTTATTATGAATGATAATATTTACAACAAAAACATATATTTATATTTTGCATTTCTAAAAAAGAAAAAAAAAATGAAGAAAAGAAAAGAAGATAAAGCAAAATAGAAGAAAAAAACGTCAAAATGCGAAAAGAAAATCATTCTATGGTTCAAAAAATAGAATATTCCACTGGGCAGCTTTAGGGTTTTGGCCTAGCAAAAAATTTCACTTATAAATCATCAAACTTCACATACTTGGCGGCGTCAAAAGGAATATTCACCATGGAGCAAACTTTTATAATGATCAAGCCCGATGGCGTCCAAAGAGGACTGGTTAATTTTCTCAATTTTTTTTTTTTTTTTTATCAGTTTTCTGGAAATACATATTACTTTTCTTTTCGATTTCAAGATTTTGTCTTTCGCATTTATTTTTATTTATCTTGGACTTTATTGTTTATGGGATAGATTCGTGTCAGGATTGATTTTTTTTTTTCCTCTTTGCAACGTATATTTATTTACAGATTAATTATGAAGGAAATGAAAACAAAGAATTATGTTGGAAAAAATTTGAAAATTATTTCTGGTTTTGATTTTCTTGGACTAATATTTGAAAAACACCCAGTGTAGCAACTGGTGTCTTGTGTTTGAATGAACTAGAACAGATTACTTTTAATTAAATATAAGGAAACAAGTATAAATAATCTTTTTTTGGTGGAAGTTAGAAATGTAAATTTTTTACTAAAAGTAAGAAAAAAAAGTAAAATTTGGTATAATTTCTAGGCTTAGCCAATCACGTTCTTATTTATGTTATTGTTGTGTTTCAGGTTGGTGAAGTTATTGGTAGATTTGAAAAGAAAGGTTTCACCTTGAAAGGTAATTGTAGTTTTCCTTTTATTATGGACCAATTTACTTCTCTAATGATGTTTTCCTTTTACTGCCCATTTTGTTTGAGTTTCATGCTTGATGGCGATAAGAACTTTAGCCTCTGTTTGGCAAACGCAAAAAAAACTTGTTTTTCAACAACACAATTTCTTCTCTCTCCAATTTTCAAAACATGTCCAGATTATCTTTTCCTTTTGCGTGGCTGTTTATTAATTATTTATGTATTTTTTTGAATATATAGAATAAATCAAAAAGATGATCGTCTGGGAAAAAAGAGAAAAATTTAAAGAGTAACAAACAAGAGCTCAATAAATTTCATCTGCAAATGATCAATGGCAGTACCGAATGTCTTTTTCATGTTAAGCCTATAGGCCTTGTTGAAACCTCCACACGGACCAACAACACTGCAAAAAATGTCTTAATACAGTAAATAGAATTTCCTCAAATGTTGAATAATGAGTATTTACATGTAAAATTCAAACAAATCTTCTTATTCAAAATAAGTATTTATTAAATAAGTTTTTAGTTGTATACGTATAATTTTAGAGAATTTTAGTTGACACGTATATGTCCATATCCATACTCGTTACATGATAGAATTATATACATTCTCATTTTATTTTTATTTTGGGATAATAATATGATGAACCATCCCAGGCTCATTTTTTCTGTGATATTTAGCTTTTGGAAAGTCATGTAATAATGCTTTTAAGTTTTAATTTAATTTCATTTGATTAATACAGAAACTCTCGTTTGCATTTCTGGTTTCTTTGGATACAGGTCTGAAGCTCATTACTGTGGATCGCCCTTTTGCTGAGAAGCACTATGCAGATTTGTCTGCTAAGCCCTTCTTTAACGGGCTTGTTGAGTACATTATATCTGGCCCTGTAGTTGCAATGGTTTGGGAGGGTAAGAATGTAGTTACTACCGGTAGGAAGATCATTGGTGCTACCAACCCTGCAGAATCTGCTCCCGGGACCATCCGTGGCGATTATGCCATTGACATTGGCAGGTGAGCTTACTTTCTCATAATGATTCATTGTTTGTACGCTAATTATTTGCTATTGTCGAAAACATAGTCTAGGTCAGTTTTTATTGAAATTAATGCTTTTTCTTTAACTTGGTTCTTCAAGAGTCATTTCATCAGACAAACTATGTTCCTTTCGTGAAGGGCATGTTTGGTACAAAGTGTTGTACGACACTAAGGACAAGATTTACGTCACCTTTCTTTCTTAATAACATCCAGGGTTGTATATTCCAGCATATCAAACATGCCACAAAAGATCTTTAATGTCTGTCTTGAGTAAACCGACTTAACTTGGAAAACTCCCAATGCATAAAAAAATTACGGCTTCTCTTATTTAGGAGATAGATACAGATGTGAATCATGTGATTTAGCCTCTATTTGGTAAAAATATATTGTTTATAAACAAAGAATGTGATTTTTCGAGGTAAAATGTTGTTTAAGAGTGGTTTGGGAATAAGCGTGTTTAAAAGAGATTTTGGGAAAGGTGTTGTTTATTAACAATTTATCAAATGGAGGCTTTCTTTTTCAATATCTTCAGGAAAGCATCGGCAAGTTGCTTTATTTTTCATTATTCTAAACTCACCTTAATACATTCTGGACATTAAAAGATGTGAAAAAATATCAATGTGTATACTGGATCAGGACATTTTTTAAGTTCTCTGCTCTCGTTCCTCATTGCTAAAGCTTCATTAAATCGAAAGAGCTTTACAATAGAGAAATAAGACCCTTTTTTTTTTTTCTGGTTGCAGGAATGTCATTCACGGCAGCGATGCAGTGGAGAGTGCAAGGAAAGAGATCGCTCTATGGTTTCCCGAAGGAATTGCCGAATGGAGGAGCAGCCTTCACCCCTGGATCTACGAGTAAATTTCTTTCTTGAGTTGAGCTAGTAACTCTTTATGTATGGCTCATTTTTTATCATTATTGTAGCAAAAAGTTACTGTCTCCGTCATAATTTGAACTTTTAGACATGTTTTAAGAATGAACAGGAGTGATACTCCGGTGCCCATGTTGCAATGATATGGATTGAGAATGTTTTCTATCACAGTGCTAAGTTAAATTGTCTTTCTTAAGTATGATTTATGTCCAAGGTCAAGTTTGATGTGCTCTACTGGACATGACAATGATGAACAATGTTTTTCTTCCTTAATGGTGTCCAATGCTTTCAAATCCCATAATGGGTTTCGAGGTCCAGTCTCGATGTCATCCACTTACCATGTTACCGTGTTAAGTATGTGAACGAGTTTAGAAATGCTGTCAATTTCGAGTGGACAGAGAAAAAATTTGATGTCAACAAAGAAATGTTTGGATTTTAGGCTATGTTCGGTAACATTGTAACAATTATAAATTAGTTTATTTATGTTTTCGAGGTAAAATGTGTAGTTGAAAAGTGGAGAGAAATGTGTGTGGTTATAAAGTTGTTTGAGAAATTGTATTGTTTATAAGGTTTTGTTCGGTGGCACAAGTACAGGTTTTATTTCTCTTAATTGTTGCCACCGACTCTTGAAGCCTCTTATGTGTGTTATTATTGGGTATGTTTGGTACACCGGTCATATTACGCTTTGATGATTGAATATGATTAATTATTTTTAAAATTTTCATTTATTGAAATCTTATTTGACGTACAAAACATACTATTTATAGTTGTGATGGATTTCTTTAGACTCAATAATTGTATCTCGATCAGATACATTCTCTGCCAAGAATTGCAAGTGCTACCAACCTACAATTCCAAGTTTGAAAGCAAGGCAAATTCTGGGCATTTGCTCCACCATTACGAAGTCATCTTCTGGGAAAGCAACACAAAAACACAAGGTGCCTACACTACCGACTAAGAAGGCTATACGAGGGCAAGTCTTCAAGGCATGTAATGTGTTGCAGAAGCTCCCTTTCCAGCTGACGCTGAGTAGCTTTCATCACGGTCTACTAACATAAAAAGGAGAATTAAACAATCTAATAATAAAGGTTTATTAATGTGTGTCTATAAATAATTAACAAAGAGAAGATTAACGTTCTAAGAGGATGGATTGGTAACATTAACTCTTATCAGTAATCAGTGGATACTTAAACATGGAAAAATTCTTAGTTGATATTAGTAATGTTAAAATTATGTTGGTCCTTTGATATCGATCCGGGCTCGATAAGCTCGATCTCACCTTGATTACCACAACTATACTTTAACCGCACCTGGGTAGATGGGGAGAATCAAAACCCCAAGGCAATAGACAAAGACAACATAGATAACACTTAGTTGTGTTAGACGTAAATATGCTCTAAATCAACAAGTTGAAGACCCAACTTCAAAGTCTATGCCCAAAAAAACTGCAATTGGGCATTCCAAGTGGGCTACTATCGAGTCGAGTTGTTCATTTTGGAGTCGATATAATCTCACAACTGTTTTACATCATTGCCCGATTTTATTGGGTATCAAAAGTAATAATAACAGTGCAAATGGATTCAGTGAGCTCAGTTTTCCTTTTCTATTGATGAAGTTACCCATTAAGTTGATTGCAATGTCCAATGAAGTACTGAAACATGCTTCAAGACAGTATTTCTGGTGACTAAAACCTCTAAATTGGCAATCGCAAATTTCTGAAGAAGAGAGATATGGAAGAGACTTGACAGAGAAAGTATATTGACTTCCGAGTTCTATATTCGAGAAAATCTACAATTGGAGAGAACTTACATTGAAGTCCATGTAAGAAGCATGCATGTCAAGCCATTGTTGGTCCATTAGTTTGAATGTGATACAGTATAGAAGGTCAAATGCCGATTCATTTTCTGCCAGGAAAAATACAAGAAGGGTTAACCGTTAAGCATAAAAATAATCACGCAACGAACAAAAAGAAAATGAGCGTTTTCACCTTTTAAATCCTTACACGGGGACTCGTACTGGCTTAGATATGCTATATTTTATGTTACTCATCATTGTTATGTTAAAAGCTAAATGTTTGAAATGAAGAATGTAGCAGTGAGGATGTGTGGTCATTCAATGAAGACTAGATATATAAGAAATGAGAATAAGCACCACAAGAGTAGTGAATTAAGCTGTTGACAACTTATGTGGTTGGGGTGTATCTTGCATAGACCTAAAGAAGTTCTCAATTATAAAAGTGATTTGATCTCGATAGAATAGATTAGAGAGGGACAACCGGACAAATGATTTAAAACTAATATGGCCTTTTGTGAGAATATAGTTGCATTCGATCTTCAAATACATGCAGTCGCGAAAAAGATTCATGTAACCAACTTCAAATTTATAGGAACAAGATTTAGTTTGACGTTGTCTAGGTTTATATCTTCCATCCTGGGATTGACGGCTTTCAAGAACCAGCACACTTAAACAGTGGTTGAATCATCTTTTAACTAGACCAGGAGACCAGAAGAATATCAGATTAATAGCACATGCATTTTTTCCAAGAAGTACGAATGCTTAGAAGCTTTCAATTGAAAAGGCCAGAATTGAAGACATCAGTTGTCAAGCATTACCTGCAAGAAACTTCAGGAAGGTTGCTCCCACCACTGTTTGGGGCTTTACTGCAGAGGTTATGGAAAACGCAAATGTTTAAAAACTTCTTTACAACTTCACTTGATCTTTTGTTAATCATTCAAGCAAGAAAGTGATAAAGAAACCACCTGCTTCTAGATCGAGCATCTGAATAAGCATGAATGTGATGTTGACACCAGCAACAGCAAATGGGTATTCCCACATGGCCCGATCACCTTCCTTCTTTCTAAGAAGATCTTGAAAAGATTTCTGTGAAAAAGAACCATATGTCACAGGGAACTAACTAGATTTATTTTCATAAAGTTTCATTTTGTAGTAATTGAGCGATGAAGTTCATAAGCAGGCACCAAACATATAAAATAAAAAGAAACATAAACTAGATCATGTACTCCTATCTTGACCATAAAAGTGGGAGATATGAACTGTGTGCTTATGCACAAGGTCGTGTGTAGTGATGGCAACGGGGCGGATCGGTGCCAATCCAAATCCGTCCAGTGGAATTTCGGATCGGATTAAATAGTAAAAATTTCAGATCGGATCGGAACAAACATTAAGAATTTTTCGTTATCTATTTTCGTTAACGACAAACAAGTCAATATATATAATTTATAAAATAACTAATATAATATCTAATTCATACAACAAAAAATACTTATACAGAGAATTAGAGATTTTGTGCCGAATTCAATAAAATATTATATATTTTAGATTTAATAATTAAATATTTTACAAAGTTTTTTAATTTTTTTAAAAATAAACCAAATCGCGGATTGGATCACCTCGATCCAAATCCGATCTGTCAATCCATGGATCGAGATCTTTGGGATCAGATCGAATTTTTTTGCCATCTCTAGTCATGTGCAAGAGAGAGAGAGAGAGGGTCATACCTGAAAGTTCCTAGCAAAGAATAACAAATTTTCCAATGATATAAAACCACCGCCCCTGACAAAGGAACCTAAAAGTAAAGGTACCAAGAAATTACAGGAAACAAAAGTTTATCTACTGAAAATGGGAGACACCAGAAAAGAATTGAAGAAACCTGAAGTCTGTAGACGGATCTTTTCCCTGCCAACCCATTTCCTTCCACTGCTCAGATATCAAACCAGAAAGTTCCTCCCCAGGAAAAGTAGCATCCCACAGTGCCCTCAAAGCTTCCTATAAAAATACAGCAAAATGCAAATATTAAATTAGGAAGGCAGTCATCAAAGCTGAGTTTCAACCCTAACCAGATGGATGGCCTCCAGTTTGAAGGTTCAAACTAATTGTATCAAGAGCACGCAGAACATCGTTTTGAGTTTTAAATAAGATCTCAGAAGTTAGTGAGATGTAAACAGCACGATACCTGATGTTCGAGAATTGAAAAATCATAAGCAACATCTATCCGCTGCTGCAGCCTCTTTAGACATTCTTCCTAAAGCATGAGGTGAAATAGGACATCAAAATCTAACGATTCAAGTGTTACTCAATCACCAGTCATAGTTTAAGCTGTTCAACTACACACTCATGAAGCACAAATGCATGAGTGATAGACATGCCCATCTGTTAATGTAAATATGTCCTCATTTAAAAATTATCCAGATCAGTTTTGAGATTAAATCCAGGGCACACTACTTTTTATGTATGTTCATTAATTTGATAATGAAAGCCACACAAAGATTCAGGCCAAACAACAATGTGAGTTGTAACCAACTTTAATATAAGATAGTTACGACTTTCTTTCCATTTTTCAATTCATTTCATACCTTTCACCAAGTATTTAGTTTGAGGTTCCCTCGCCACATAGACGGTTAAAATGCAAACTCTTCTCCCAAATATTAGTGTTTGTCTGTTGCCTTACCCATTAGTCGCATAAGTTAAGACCTAGAGATTGATGCAAGCTAACACATTAATTAACACAAATCCAACTAGATAATTATCTGATGCAGTAAATAGGGGAATCCAGATGTTACAAAAATTTCCAGTGTATCAATCCACCAGACTATTACCTGGGCAGGAGTCAAATCAAATGATGAGTGAGCATCATTCTCTCCTCTTTGAACACAAACACACGAAAGGCCTCTGCCAAGCCATGCAGCTGATCCTGCCACAACCTCTGCTGTAAAGAAAGAAAACAATTGGCAAAGGAAAATTGGCGTTCAAAATATTTGGAGAGATATATATGATGAAACATACTCTAGGGTCCAAAAATTATGTTCAGCATAAAAAAGAAAAGAGTC
Organism: Ligustrum vulgare; assembly: GCA_963555705.1. Lineage (NCBI taxonomy): Eukaryota > Viridiplantae > Streptophyta > Magnoliopsida > Lamiales > Oleaceae > Ligustrum > Ligustrum vulgare. The sequence continues at coordinate 34,979,503 of OY743186.1, read as the reverse complement.
AGCTTCTCCCAAGAAAGTACATAACATATTGATGTCAAAACAAGCAAACACTTCATTGTTACTTTTGTAAGTTCTACAAGATCAAACAGAAGCTCTCTGTAGCAAGATATATTCGAAGAGAAAATAATATGTAATGAAATACAACAGTACTCAGCTTACTTTCATACACTTTTTGACCTCTGACCAAATATATTCAATAAATACCATGCAAGTAAATTTCAGGGGGACAATTCCTCACTTGTGAGACGATTATTTAGTATCTATGCACTGCACTAGAAAGTATAGTTAACTTTACCAACACCCAAGCAATTAAGACATAATGCAGCTCTAAGAAATCTTAGTCCATTTTTTAGAGGTGGATTGCCTTGGTAATTTCAACACTAAGCTTATGAACCAGTAAACCAGTCAAATTTTGTTGATTGAAGAAAATAAAGCAACATAGTACATCTGTACTTCAGAGTGCTTCAAATTTGTGAAGTAAACAATACAACTAGACTAATCCCAAAAAGATATTGTAGAGCAACGTTAAAACAGTTCCCTGTCAGTAATTCTAATGAAGCAATATAACTAAAAGCATCTCCAATCATTATGTATAATAAATATTTTTATGTTTTACATCTTCGAAGTCATCGAAATGGTCTCCAGTGGTGGGATGCAAAGCGGATGTATTTTACAATTCCGCCCAAAAATGTAAATTTAGATAAATTTGCATCTTCTTTAACATCTTCAAATGGAACAAAATCAACCCAAAAATAGCTATCAATCCATAAAATCTTGATGTGAGGTATACAATTTAAATATTTATTATATTAATTTACATTACAATTTGAATTTTTTATATTAATGTGCACATTTTTTTTTATTTTTTAATATTTTTTCTTTACCAAATTTTGAATTTTTTAGATCGATTTATTCGTAATATTTATATATATGCAAACATAAAAAATAGATCAACATAAAATTTATGAGCTTTTTTTTTTTGCAAAAAATGAATTCAATTACATCTATCCATTGGAGCGAAATTTTGATTTAGATCCATTGAGATGTAAATGGAGATATAAAAGGATTTCAAAGATGTTAATTTACAATTTTTTTAGATCACTATTGGAGATGCTTCAAGAGTAATGATATTCATCAAAAAGGGGTTGAGCTTCAGTAGAATATGACATCAACTCATTGGTGGGTGCAAATGTGTTGTTAAACTTTAACACTTTACATCTCCGCATCAACCATTGAGTTGTTGTCACATTCCACTGGGGCTTAACCCTGAGTGGGGTGAATAACATTATTCTATAACTAATGTACCAGTACGATTGGAAAGCCTAGCTATAAAAGTCATACATTAGTTCAGCGAATAAGACTAGAGCATGTTAGGCAAGCCAACATCCCTCATATAACAATATTTATCTAATCATCAATGGCCGTCTGCTCAGTTTACACAAAGCTAATAGGACTATATAACAATATTAATTGGAATTGTAATCATCAACGTTCTGCCCAATTTACAATATGTAAAAAATCAAGAAAGATTCTGAAACAGCAAGCACAGACTTCGTAAAAGATTTCAATAGAGTAGCAATAAAGCCCCCGTTTGGCCCCCAGTTCTTGGCAAATTTTTTGGTTTTGAATAGTATTTTTGGAAGAATGTGTGGTTTAAAATTGTTTGAAAAGTAAAAAATAGTGGGCTTGAGATTAAGATGGATATTGAAAGTTGAATAAATTTATTTTTTGAAAAATGGGAACCAACATGAGCAAAATTATAAAACCACAGCAAAAATAGTTCATACATTATTACTGGAAACAGCAAACGGAAACTCACGAACACATCATTGCAAATAGGCATCAATTAGCCTAATCTCAATTAGCGGACCCATAACCCCCAATTACATTAACTCCACGTCTATACGTACATCTACAGTACACAACGTGCATATGTGTGTGTATCGAGAGATAAATGATGAAATGAGGATGAAGAATGAAAGAAAATTATATTTATATAAGTATAAGAAAATGAAGCATACCAGAAGTAGAGTGGTAACTATTTCCTCGAGTGAGACCGGAAGAAATCCTCCTCACAGCAACAAACGATCCTCCTCCTCTGTCATCCATTCCTATATTTCCCTTTCTTCAAATTTTGATTTTCCAAAAATTCCGCCTTTTACTCCCAGTGCTGCTTCTCCAAATCTCTCGTTTCACTACTATGGCGGCGAAGTTTGAATTAATCGTTGCCTCGTTGGAAACTAACACAAAATGCAGGTCGATAGAAAGGTTTCGAGATCCACTGAATTAGCACATAAACACCATGAAATCATCCTGAAAACAACTCTCTCTATAATTTCCATTTGAGCGGATTAGTTATAGATATGAGAATGGAATCTAGCATCATGGATTGATTGGTGTTTGTAACGTTGTGTGCACACACAATAAAATGGAGGGGCGGCTTTTTCTCTCTCTAGATTTTTGCTCGTCTCTCTCTCTTAAAATGGAGTTTTCTGTTTCAGTTGGTATGTTTCTGTTTCAGTATGGGTGGCCTTCACCGCTTCGCGTAGTTTGAGATTTTTATTTTTTTATTTTTTACTATTTCAGTTGTTTTCCCATTCCATTTCATTTACAATAAATTACCAATATATTTTGCATAATTTTGGGAATCCTAATTCGGATTGAAATAATAATAATTATAGTTGTCGGTCACATTAGTCATCCTTTGTGAGATCTAATATGGAATAATTGAATAAGGTAAATATAATTAATTGAGATGCCACGTAAGATGATTACCTTAGCACTTAACCATGAAAAGCATCATTCCTTGAATTAGGGAAAATAAATCAAATTTTACTAAAATATACTTAAAAAGGCTCTAAAATGTGTGTATTCTACACCATAATGTATTTTGTATTTTTGAAATACTCATTTTTTATAGAAAATTTATTCAAACGGTTTCTGAATCCACTTTGATGAACATACAATCTTAAATAGAGTTTTTCCTAAGTTGTGATCATCGAAAGCATCATGTATTGGATGCTTCCCTAATGTGGCGAGTGGAGCCCTAGACATGGATCATCAAGTGATAACTCTTCGATTGCCATGAATGCACGTCATTAGTCTCAAGCATATTTGTGCTCATTATCAACTCGACCTCAAACTTTGCTCAGGCAAAGGCCAAGATGTAGCCTCCGTCAAGTAGAGCTTGATCGTTGTGTGACACTGACTTAGACCTATAATAGCATATTAGGTGATATATAATTTCTACTAGAAAATTTTCAATTTTAATTGAAACATTACTTTAGCTACTATATTATAAGAATTAGTCTATTTTCACCTCACGTGTAATCCCGAACTTGACCACTAACTCACATTGAGTTGGGGGGCGGGCCCCATCATTGATGAGTGGGCCCCACTCTTCATGTGAGTTGGTGGTCAAGCTCGTGGTTACACATGAGATGAGTGTAGGATTGTTGATATTATAAATCATTAATACTATGCTACCACCCCCACGTGAGAGGTGGTCGAGCTTGAGGTCAAGTTTGAGGTAAGAGTAAAATAATTCAAATTATTATATGGCAAGAGATCATGATTCATTTGAACATTCAAGTCTAATTCTTATTTTACTAACATTATTTCATGTCAAGTTAATCAAACAAAAGTACATTGGGATTCTCCAATTTCCTATGAAGTTCTTTACCATACTTTCTCTTGGCAAAAATTGACTTGAAACAAAGCACCTTGTTGCTCTAATAATCAATAAAAAATATTGACCATGACTTATTTTCAAGATGGGCTGTGTTTTGACTTAAGAACTAAGCATATTTTCATTAAAATATCTCATGAGAATAGTAAGATTAAAGACTAATTAATGTGCTAAGCATGAAATAATCACTTGGAATTTGAGTGGGTTGGTGGATATGTCACATGGGATGTTGGCAAAGTGTACATCAGCCTACACGCATGGGTTTCCAAAAAACTTGAAAAGTTTGTGGATTTTCATTGCTAATGATTATAAGGATACTTTGCAGAAAAATGCTAAATGAACAACACATTTGAACAATTTAGTGAACAACACACTCACATAGGGATGTGGCCCACACATGTGGACCCCACTCCTCATGTGAGTGTGTTGTTCATCTTGTTGTTCATATGTGTTGTTCATGTAGCATTACTCTACTATGCATTCTCACTCTCTCTCGATAAAATTATCGTGGAAGTCACGTAATATGACCTCGTGATGCAGCAAAAATATAACTTGAAATGCTACCTTAAAAATATAATGTTGTTTGAGTGATTTATATCTTTGTTTGGTAAAAGTTAGTTTATAAACGACGACGTGTCAACATTTTAAAGATCCATTTTTTTTAAAGTAAAAAATGATGAGTGAAAATTTTTAACCGATCGAAATTATTAACTTTTCAAAAAATTGATCAATGAAAAATTGTCACGTGTGAATTTATAAAAAAGTTTTATAAACAAACCTTTACCAAATAGACGTCGAACAAAATTTTCTTTGATTTTATTGAAGGTTTGAGAGAGCTCAATTTTTTCTTTCAATATTAATCAATAGATGAGAAAATATGATGTGGGTTTATCATTACTATCACTATCATTAATCATTATCATTATCATCTCTTCACTATCACTACGGAGCTGTTCGGCAGCAGGTGAGCATAATTATAAACATTTTTTTTCAAATTTTGAGGTAAATAAATGATTAAAAATTGGAAAGAGAAAAGATGTGCGCTTAAAAAGTTGTATTAAAAATTGGAATGATTATAAACAAAAAAAAAATAAAAATCAATGGATCTGAACATGTTGTATATATAATATATAAAAATATGGATGCAGGGGAAATTTTTAATTGACAATAATGTCCATACATCTAATTTGCTTTTATCTATAATATCCATATAATTAAAAAAGAGAATACATATAAATAAATGTTGAGTGACTTTTAAAATGACTTTAATTTAATCAAACAATAATAAAATAAATTTCCAATGTAAAATTCTAAAAATTCAATGATATAACTTATAAAACATGTTTATTGATAAATTATTTCAATATTTTACTACATTATAATTCAACATATATGTTTATACATTTTTTTTTCAAATTTGATCATTACGACATTAAATCAACTCAAATTTGTACTATTAATCATATTTATTGCTTAAGAATAAGATATAACTTTTCGAATGATAAATTGACATTGGAAGTTTATTCTTAGTTTATCTAACTTTATTTTTTTGTTACTGACTCAATAACTCATTTAAATGTAGACGTTATAATTTTTTTTTATCTAATACTAGATTTTGGTAATATTATAGTTGAATTAAGATAATTTCACAAAGCTACTAACTTTTTGAATAATCAAAATAAAAAATAAAGTGATTTATTTATTTGAATGCTAACATGAGAGTTACTTTAAAAAAAGATAAATTCATAGATTATTAAAATATATTTATAGATAAATAAGTATTCAATCTTCACACATAGTTAAATGAAAAATGAAACCCCTATGTTGAGACACAAAAAAAAAAAAAAAAAAAAAAAGAATTTATTTTTATAGTTGAAATGTATTTTTAACGCCTTCTTGTACTTAATTTGACACAAACACGAGAATTAAATAATTTTAATAATTTTATTTTTATAATTTCATTATATAGTAAACACAAAGTATAAATTATTTTATCGCGTAAATAAGACGTGCAAAGCACGTGGAGAAAACTAGTATAACAAAATTTAGAAAAAAAGAAAATATTAGACAATGAGAAAAAAAAAGGAACTAATTGAAGGAATAGTGGAATATTTAGAGCATCTCCAATACTTTACGTGGATTGTGACTGATGTGACAATGAAATAAATAAATTTCTAGAGAACGTGTATTATAAACGGAGAAGTCTAAAATTTACTCTTTAATGGTTTTTTTCTACATTTAAATAATATTAATTATGTGACATATTTTTTAAAAATTTAAAAAGTAATTACTATGCATAAATTGGACCTTATCCACATGATTTCTTATTGTATAAAGAGTTTAAATAAAAATAATTTATATCATACAACCTGATTAGCCAACGTTCTTATTTATAATAATTAAATAATTATAAAATAAAAAATCATGCTAACTCATCATGTCTCATGGAGCGTCTAGATGTAGACGGAGCACCCCACGGTATCTATTTTTTTAAGTCACGTCAGCTTAACATTGTAATTCACGTTGTGCATTGAAGATATATTTTTAACATATTTCGTCTATTTACTGACGTGTCAAATATTTTTTCCTAATTTATAAAGTATATTGGAGATGCTCTTAGTGATTCTAGACGAGTTGATATATATGAGTCAATCACTCAATGCTAAACATGTATAGAAAATTAAAAATGAAAGCTTTATATTGAATTTGGAGCTCTATGACTTTCAAGGCTAACCAATTTGTAGTCCTTGTATGTTCTTACTTTAAATCATTTAATATTTTATTTTTATCTATTTCTAATTTGACAATTAATTTTGTACTTTATTTATAATTTTACAATATAAATAAAGAACTGGATCGGATCGTATTGAATCATAATCTATTGGTTCAGTTCCAAATTGGTTCTATATTTAGATATTGAATCAATGATTCCATTTCTAAAAATCCCATCAGTAATTGATTCAATTCGAAGGAAAACGAACTGAACCAAACCGTGCCCACTCTCAACTCTCATTGTCCCATGACTCCCATCTCTTACAATGCTAAATGGAAGTACGGAACAATGAAGTCACACTTTCGTTATTTGAACAAAACACCAACTATATCATGTAGACGAAGTGAATTTTAACACGTTGTAATATATCACTCACTGAACTTCGAAATGCTTATATTGATCACTCAAATTAAGACATTGCGCTTCATCACCCATCCAACCTCGAGTATTGTCACGGGTTATTCACCTATCTTCAAAATGCTTATATTGTTTAATAGTTCAATTTCATCTTACAAATAAAATATTATTAAAAATTTGTATACGAAAATATTACTGGAGAAAATTAAGACATGTTACTCTTTTCACGTATTTGTGTAGCCAATTCGATTCATTATTTATTCCAAATTATCTAACGTTATTCCGATCATGAGTGATCTTAAAATATTGTTTTGTTATTTATCAAGTTAAATACCTTAACTTAAAAAATTATCTTCTATATGACTTTGACCGTTTTGAGAAATAATAGAATGAATAAAAAAATATTGAAGCATGCGAGTGATAAATCAATATGTCATTATATCATATCCACGAGTTTAAGAAATCTTCACCTATGTATGATAATTTATATATTTTTTTTAATTTTTTGCTATCATCTTATATATATATATATATTTGCTTTTATAATCTCATTGAATTAATTTTTCTGGATCACCACTATTTTAAAATTGAGTGACTAATGTGAAGCATTCCGAAGTTTGATGAGTAACCCATGGCAATATCCAAAAGTGAGTGAGTGATGAAGTGATAACATAAAGTTAAATTATCAATGAGAATTATTTAGAAGTATGGTGAGTAAATCATGACTACATCCAAAGTTGGGTTAGTGATATAATGTAACATGTTAAAGTTTAATGACCACTCAAAAGCATTTTAAAACAACATGGGAGATGTATAAATTTGATGAGTAATGAAACAATTTACTCAATTCGATAAACCAAAAAAATATCTACGTGTAAGAGATGGATCATCTAACAAAATTTACCACTATAATTTACTCAAAGCACCAACATACATGGCATTGTAATCTAATATGTACATTTTTATGATTCTGGTATCCAAGTTTCGCCTGATTAATCCTGGGAGAAGGCGATTCCACATGGTTCGCCCTCCATATAAATTCGAATGCGAATACAATCTTTGCATACTTGAAGTAAACATTTGGACAAAGCTCTCCTCTCTGTGAATCTCTTTACATTGTGTGGACAAGACCCTCGTAAGGGCGATATTCATATGACACACCAATACTTTGCCTTCATGTAAACACTTGTTTTCTAGCATTTAGATGTTGCCTACCAAAAATCAAGATTCGAATCTCCGATCCTCTAATTTCAACTCCTCATATTTTACCATTGCACCATGTCCGTGAGGTTCTAGAACTAGACATTTATAAGAATAATATTAAAGATGAAGCTTAAATTTATCAATAGTGTGCATCGATATCGTCCAATACTACAAACAAAAACTTTTAAACGATAATACTCATCAAAATTGTAAAAAATCGCCAATAGGCTGCTGCTCATAATTGTTACAACACAAATTAAAGAGCCACATATTGTCCTCAACTTTTAGCAAGTAATCCAATAACATTTTAATTTGAAGAGTGTATTGCTTCCTTGAGGCCAGAATAAAGGCCATACATGATATGAATCTCGTTTTCTCAGTTGTCCATTTTCCACAAAGTATGGAAGCATGTATTCTTTCATTTCACTCTTAAGAAATTTCAAAATGATAACCAGATGCTTTAAAAACTTCGCCTACCCAGCTTCCTCCAATGCTTTCAAGCCGATCCAGTCCTCGGACTTCAGTAAAGAGGGTCGTCACTCGTCTAGCACAATCCAATCTTTGGAACAACAGTTAGTCGTGTCAAAATGAACAGGGCTATCATCTGCCATCAGGTTTTGTAACCTGAGCAGGCAGCCACATATGAGCCAAAAACAAAGTAGAGAGCAATGGCTCTAGCCTCTATATGAAACGGCTCTATAGGTCCGGCCAGGTCCCACCTCAGACGGGCATTGTGGAATAGATTCCTGTTCCATTTCAGGCTTTAAACAGGTCCGACCTGTTAAGATACCACCAAGTGCAGGAAAGAAGTTTTTGAACATGTCATTTGAATACGAGTTATGCTACTTGAACAATTGATAGTTCAAACATCCACTCACACGGCTCCGTTTGGTAAACCAAATAAATTGGTTTATAAATCAATTTATAAATTACACAATTCACCAAATAACTTTTTAACTACACACATTTTCTCTCTCCAATTTTCAACAACTTTTTACTTCAAAATCATAAATAAACCAATTTATAAACTAAATTGTGTTACCAAACGGTTAGGTGGGGCATGATATTATCCCAGTGGACAGCTTGGGCTCTGTTTTGCACAAAGCATTAAGCACTGTAACTTTACTTCTTAATGTTCACTGAAGTATGGGTCGAGCCCCTTCATGTTCATCTGCAATTGCTCTAGGATTACATGCGCCGTCTCCCACTGAGGATGCACATTATCCCCAGCTACAAACTCCCAAACCCGACTGTCGATCTCAATGACACTACAGCCCACCTCTTTCTTTGCCCCTTTCATCCGCATCAATCCTTTGATTTCTTCCACATGTCCCCATCTTCTCTCAATTGCGTACAAGTTTCTCAACATGATATAGTTACCATCATTCCACGGCTCCATACTAATAGCTTTCTTTACCACCCTCTCAGCCCTCGTAACATCCTTAGCATAACCACAAGCAAATATAAAGGAACTCAATATGATTCCATTAGCCTCGTAAGGCATGCTCTCGATTAGTTCTTCAGCTTCCTCTAAACATCCGGCCCTCCCCAATAGATCGACTAAACAACCATAATGCTCAATTCTAGCAGTAAGCCTAAGTTCCTCCATTGCCTTGAACCATCTCCTCCCTTCCTCGACTAAACCACCATGGTTACAAGCTGACAAAACGCCAAGCATGGTAATTTCATTTGGCTTATATCCCTGGATTTTCATATCCAAGAACACCTCTAGTGCTTCCTTAGCACGCCCATTGATTGCCAAACCATTTATTAAAGCATTCCATGTGCATGTTTCTCTGTGTTGTACCTCTTCAAAAACCCATCTCGCCCTATCAATTTCCCCACATTTACCATACATATCAATCAATGCTGTGCATACATTTGAAGATCTAACCAACTTCTTCAGCTTCACGAACTCATATACCCAATTTCCCATATCCAAAGCACCCAAATCAGCAATTGCTGGAAGAACACTAACAACAGTAACATCATCAGGATCAAATGCTTTCCCAGTCAGCAATTCATGAAATAATCTGAGTGCCTCATGGGGCTGTTTATTCTGACAATATCCACCAATCATCGCATTCCAAGAATACAAATTCCGCTCGGGCATGGCGTTGAAGAGCAACCTAGCTTCCTCCACATCACCATTACTACAATACCCATCAATCATACTAGTCCAAGACACCACATTTCTCTCGGGCATAGCATCGAACAACCTCCTCGCCGTCTCCATATCCCCTAACTTCACATAACCATCTATAATCACATTAAACGCAGCTGTGTCCTTCTCACACTCAAGCATTTGATCAAAGAACTCTTTTGCCACGCCCATTTCCCCGTTTCTCACATACCCGCCAATAAGCGCGGTCCACGACACTGGACTCCTTTCAATCATTTCATCAAACACTTTCTTCGCAAAACCCATTTTCCCCATTTTTCCATACATATCCACTAAAGCAGTCGCCACATACAAATTCGACTTAAACCCATATTTCACCACATGGGCATGCACTTCAGTTCCTTCAAGCACAGAAAAACTCAAGCCGCAACATTTTGCCAGAGTCGAAAAAGTGTAATTATCCGGACCAAAACTATCTTTCCTCCTCAACTCATTATACAAAACAGCAGCTTCAGAAAATTGTCTGGAATTAAGGTGGGCTTTCATCATAGTATTGCACAGAAAAGTGTTGGATTTATGCCGGATTTGACCGAACAGGCGGCGGGCGTGGTTGGTTCCGCATTGTGGATCAGAAGAAGAGAGGGTGGCGATAAGCTTGGTGAGAAGGTTAAGGTTTGTTTCGAGGGCGTTTCGGAGCATAAAGGCGTGGATTTGAAGGATCGTGACTCTGCTGTGGGTTTTTCTTTGGAGGATTGACAGACACTTTCTTTCATTTGGAGTCCATATCCATGTCGATTGGGCATTTTTTTCACACATAGCGTGAATGAACGAACTTTCATTCCTTTCTTCTTAAAAAGCAATTCATGTCGATTTCAGAGTCTCAGACTATTAACAAGCTGCAATCCATGATCATACGAAAATCCGATCAAATTTGCCACTTCGTTCAATTTGAATATACGTGTTAAAATAGAGTTGATTGATGGGACGGAGGGAGTAATTTCTAGTTTTCTATTGGAAAAAATACACAAACTAGTTGTCTACTTTGCGATGCGCGAAATATATAATTTTTAAGTCATAATTTTAAAAAAAACTTGATTCAATCATATTAAGTAAAAAATATAATTTAAATAAAATTTCAATATAAAATGTTATTGAATTTGAAACTTTAAAAAATACAATATTATTCAAAATAAAAAATGTTACATGTACATTAAGTATACTGCGCTACTCAAAATTTGACACTCATTTAAATGTTTTATATAAAAATTTTCCTTATTTTTTAAACATGTCAATTTTTGTCTAAATGATGAAATGATAGCCTCCGTTTATTAATAATGTTTGGTTTATAAACTTATTTATTTATGATTTTGAGGTAAAGTAGCGACTGAAAATTGAAAAGAGAAAATATGTGTGATTAAAAAGTTGATAGAAAATAATTAATTATTTTTGTAACATGCGTATTGAAGAGCCAACTTATTTATTGACATATTAGGAAGTAAAATTTAAATAATTTTATTTATTTATTTTCAAAATATATTAATTCGATTTTTTCATTTCTAACTTAACAAATTTATATAGCATATATTTATTTATTTTAAAATATATTAATCCAAATTTTTCGTTTTCAATGTAACACATTTACATAGATATGATATGACATTTATTTATGTTCAAATATATTAATCCACTTTTTTCGTTTCCTAGATAATACATGTTATTGAATTTGAAACTTAAAAAAAAAAAAAAATCAAAAAAAAAAAATTCTGCATGTACACTCAGTGTACCGCGCAACTCAAAGTTTAGCACTTAATTAAATTTTTTATATAAAATTTCTTTTGACTTTTATTTACTTTTTTCTCTAAAAATTTGCCCACCTTATCACCTATTTTCCTTTTAATATGTTATAATTTTTAATTAATTTTATTTTTTAATATGTTGCTTACATATATTTTATTTTTCCTTATTTTTTAAACATACCAATTTTTGTCAAAATGGTGAAATGATTAAATTTTTTACCAATTTATCATTGATGGTAAAAAGTTGATAACAAATAATTAATTATTTTTATAATATGCTTACTGAAGAACCTACTTATTTATTGACATATTAGGAAGTAAAACTTCAAAACTTTTATTTATACATTTTCAAAATAAATTGATTCAAAATTTTCATTTCTAACTTAACAAATTTATATAATATGTATTTATTTATTTTTAAATATATTAATTCAAAATTTTCATTTTCAATGTAACACATTTACATTGATATGACATTTATTTATGTTCAAATATATTAATCCAATTTTTTCATTACCTACGTAACACATTTACATATATAGATATCACATTTATTTATATTCAAATATATTAATCCAATTTTTTCATTTCATACATAACACATTTACATAGATGTCACATTATTTATGTTCAAATATATTAATCTAATTTTTTCATTTCAATTTAACACATTTATACATAGTACATTTATTACAATTCTTACTAAATATGTAATAAATAATAACTTTTCTTACAAAAATCTTTATTTTTTCTTTATTTATTTTTTTATACATAATAAAAGTAAAAATGAGGAGAGATAGTCATTAAATGCAATTTTCCCTCCAAAATGACTCTCTCTCCTCACTTCTACTTTTATATATATAAAGATAAAGATAAAGATAAGATATTTGGAATACAAAATTTCAAATTTAAAGAAATACGTTTAAAATTGCAAAAATCATGTCTTAATTAATATTAATATAATTACTATATTACAAAAAAAAAAAAACCACCCACCTCACCTCACTCCACTCCACTCCACCCTACCATACCCTGTTCAGTTCAAATATTTCGTAAGCAGACGTCAACCCATCGTTAGTCACCACCACCTCTGACCACCACCACTGCCACTGCTGCCCGTATTTCGGATCACCACCCCACCCCACCCCACTCCACCTGCCCCCATCTAATTCAAATATTCTGCAGAATCTTTTCATCGTTTACATACATCACCGACCACCACCACCCTATTTTCAATCACTAGCACCACCATTGTCATCGTCACCTTCACCATAATCATAACTTCACAAACTTCGATTCATAACCACAGCCACCAAAAACACCACCATCTTTGGCGCACCACCACCACACCATCATCATCACAAAAAAAATAAAAATGAGAGCATTGTTCAGATTCTCATAAATTAAACTTACAGGAAATTGCTGAGATATGAAGGGAATGAGAGCACTGTTCAGATTCTCAGCAATCTCAGTTCAGGAGTAATGGAAGTCTGCAACAAGGAGAGTGCCTTAGTTCATCAACACTTCTTGGAACTGTGACTTGTTGAAATTGATATATGACCTAAGTAATGTAACTAGTGACCTGTGTCACTGTGACTTGAAACGTATGAACCGTGACATGTGACTTGAGGTATAAATTGTGACAAATGATTTGAACATGTGACATATGATCTATGACTTGAACAAATGACATGTGACTTTAGTATGTAACATATGATCCAAACAATGTGATATGTGACCTCAAAGTACGACATGTGACCTGAGGTATAAACTGCGACCAACGACTTGAACATGTGAAATGTGACTTGAACAAATGACACGTGACTTGAATATATAACATGTGACCGGTGATTTGAACATATGATCCGAACAATTTGATATGTGACCCGACCATATGACCTGTGACTTGGATATGTGATATGTGACCTGCGAACATGTGACCCCACCGTGTGACCTGTGACTTGAAGAATATTTGTCACTTGAATATTTGAGATGTGACTCGTGATTCGAATATGTAACATGTGAGTCGTGACTTAAACATAGTTTGAACACGTGACCTGAAACTGTGACCTGTGGCTTCAATTTGTGACATGTGACATGTGAGTGATATGTGACTTTTTGGGACTTGAATATGTAACATGTGACCCGTGACTTAAAATTGTGATCGATGACATGTGACTGTGATTTGAATACGTGACCTGAACACGTGACCAGTAACTCGTATATGTGACCTCAGTGACCCAACGTGTGACCTATGACATGTGACCATGGTTTGAAAATGAGACCTGTGACTCGTATATGTAACCTTAGTGACCACGAACAAACAATCGTTATCTCATCACCTCCACCACCACACTACCACCTCAGTGACCACAAACAAACAATGTGATTGTGACTTGTATATGTGACCCATCCTCACTTCAGTGCCATCCCCATATGGGCTCAGCCTTAATGTCATCGCATGGCAATTGACATGTGACCTTAACTGTAACACCCCAAGTTTAAAAGCTTAAAACTAGGCGTGTTAACTTCCCTTTACTTTTAACGCGGAAATAAAACGTTTTAAAACACTAAAGTTTTCATTTTCTATTTTAAAATCCTACAAAAATTTCAGCAGAGTCTCCCCTATAAACTGGACTTAACCAACTTGTAGAGGGACATCAAAACCATTTTACAATATAAAAACTCAACCCAAATAAAATCCAACAATCAACCCCAATTCAACATCAAACTCCCACATCACCACACTATTCCAAATTCAATCCCCAAACTCCTCAACACAACATTTTATATCAATAAGCTTCAATTAAGTAAAATAAGCGATAATATAACCAATATAAGAAATGCCAAAACTCATTTAAACAAATTTCAACCAGAACAATTATCAAAATAAAATAAATGAATTAAGAATAATTAATGATAAATTTAATTAACTTCTAGTTTAACTTTATTTAAAAAATTTGAAGCTGGTTAGCCTGAGTCTACCACCAAATGCTCTCCTAGTCTCACCTAGCTTTCATCACCAGAAATATTGTGGAGGAATTGGGGTGAGCTAAAGCTCAGTAAGCAAACTTCGTGTAAGTGATGCATGCTTATGACATGAAATGCTTTAAAAATTTGAATTATGTATCCTCATTCACTTTAACCTTTCACAACTTTCAAACTTTCACTTAACATTTCAAAACTTTTACTTCATTTCCATCGTGAGCTCACTTGATGTAACTTCTAGTCAATCAAATAACAGTGGGCAATTCTTATTTGGAACCGGATCACATTTACAAGTAAAACCGCAAAGCGGTTAACATTTATTCCACCGCAAAGCAGCTCATTCACTTTATTCTACCGCAAAGCAGTTCATTACATTCGGGTACGCCGGTCCCCCATACCCTAATTCCCACTCGTATCTTTCATGATCTAGAAGTACACCCATTCTTTCTTGAAAAACTTGGAATACATAACTTTTGACAAAATTTGCACTTTGACACATTCCTTTCATTAAAACATTTGACTTCCCCATTTCGATGCCAATGCATACTTAATGATGCAATGACATGATAACGTGCATTCTTGAAATTTCCCTAAATACACATACTTGCATATGTTAAACCAAAAGCATTAGAATTCTGTAATTAACACAAATGTCAATTAAGCACATAATTCCACATTGAACATTCAACTATGCTGAGAGAAGGGGAAGTTTACTTACTTGACGTCCTTATCATTTATCGTTTTCTGGATTTGCAAGCGGAGGAGCCTCGACTGCCCGTGGAGTCAATGTACCATAATCCTACTTGTATCCATTCATTTAGTAAAATATACCTTCAGTTCAAATTGATATATTCATCATTTTTTTAACATTACATTAAACAAGGTAAAACAATAAATCTTCTTTTCCTTTTCATTCTTGTGATCATTTATTCCAAACAAGGTATTAAGATATATTAAATTATTCCATACAATACTCGAAAGTAAAAGATTTAAACCATTCAACACAACAATTTAAGCTTAACTATTAAGGTACTTAAATCAAAACCAAAATTTGAAAAATGTACACGCCTTTACAATTTTCCCAAAATTTAGGAATTATAATCGTTACTCACATTCACACTAAAATCACAATTAAGTTAACTAATTTCCCAAATACCTTAATCCTTTACCAAATCCGAAAATTTCAACTGAAATCTCAAAGTAAATCTATAACCAACCATCTAAACTAGAAATTCAAAATTCACATCTCTTAATATCACCTTGTATTCAAACTTAAACCACAATTATCAAAATTCTTACTAACAACTCTAATCATTCAAGAAGTTTTCCCAATTAGACAAATTACAAATTTCCACTCATAGTTAAACACGAACAGTAAACTAATAGACTTAAATTCATAATTTATCAAAATCTGAAAATTTTAAACAAGGTTCCATTTTACTAAAATCAGTCAAAACAACCTAGATCTATAAATTCCAAAATCTGAAAATCACATGTATAGTATATACACTGTCATCATAAAGCTCCCAAATTTTGAATTTGACATTTAACATATGAAATATAAACAAAAATTGAATCTGAATTTATATATGTAAACATAAAATCTGAAATTTACATATATTTATACATATATACATATTATTCACATACTGAAATTAACAATCGAGGTTAAAAAATCTGAATATTACATAGAGGATACATACATACATTCACATCATATGCATATATATATATATATATATATATATATATATATATATATATATATATATATATATATAAAGTGTGCGTGCGTGAGGGAGCAGGGGATGGGTTACTTTGCGATGTTGCTGGTGGGGGTGGCGGCGGTGAGCGATCCGAGAGAGGGCTGGGTCCGGTGAGATGAGGGAGAGGCGAGAGAGAGTTCAGCGTGAGAGAATCACAAAGAGAGAGAGAGAGAGAGAGAGAGAGAGAGAGAGAGAGAGAGGCTAATTTAGGGGTAGGTTTAGGTATAAACTTTTGGCAATTCACAAATTGGTCCCTCATTTCTCTCTAAGTACATACTTCAGTCTATAAGTTCCATTTACTCTCTAATCGCTGCCAAACTACCCCCCCAACTTTTAATTTAACAAAATAAAATAGAAAATAGCAAGCTTAAATAGTAAAACAATTAATCACATAAATTGCAAGAAAAAATTTATAATTTTCTAATTGGCACATTGAGCGAGATGGCATCCAAGTCCTTCTACTGAAAAATGATTAAAATTATAGATAATAATAATTATTAATTTAAAATTCATAAATACCTTAACATAAATATTACACGAAATTTAAAGATGCAGGTAAAAATAAAAAGCGATATTACATTAACCGATGCCAACACCACCATCACTGCCCCCACCACCCCCCTCCTCCTCCTCCTCACACCGTCACACAACCACCAGTGACCACACTGCACAGCCACACAACCACCAGTGACCGCAATGCACAAGCACAATCACACACTATAAACCACCAATGACCGCAAATGCCCAATCAGTGACCACCGTCACACCCAAAAAGTCAGTAAGAACAACCAGTGACCACAAATGCCCAATCAGTGGCGCTGCTGGCCCGTTGGCATATCTTACATCTTCACATTGGTAACCATCAACACCAAATTTCCACTACCCAACCACCAACACCACAGCCCCCCATCGAAAAACACCGAACCACTACCATAGCCCCATCACCACCACCACATATTTCCGAGCCACTACCCCGACACCGTACAACCAAGACAAACACACAATACTTCATCACCAATTCACACAACCATCACAACCGCCACTAGCTACTACCTGCACAAAGTGAACTTTGAAAAAACCCCACCATCATGATCAAATTGAACCGCTGCCGACGCCACCCCATAACACCCCCATCATCATCGCAATCGAAGTGAATCGCTGCTTCCATCAAACTGAACCCCCACCTGACGTTAATCACCATAAAAAAAACCCAAAACATACCCCCAACTCCATCATAATACCGTTGCTTCCATCGGAGTGAACAACATTGCTACTAGATCAAAGCAGTGGTGCCGATGCTTCCATCTAGGAGTGGCGATATCACCTCTACCTAATGGTTTTCCAGCATTATGAATTAATGGTAGGGATCCAGCGCAAATCAAGCTCCATTTGCTCCAAATTCGGGCAGGTGTTTCCGTGGGGGGAAGGTGGCGGTAGAGTGCCGATATCGGAGAGGAACTCACCTACCGTTTCCGTTCTAGCGGTGGCCTGATTGACAGTGGGCTTTCTTCCAGGAGCAGGCATAGATACATAAAGAGAGACAGAGTCGTAGATATATAGAGAGGGAATAGAGAGACATAGTTATAATATAATAATTATTATATAAATATTGGATTAACACCTGGCACATGAATGAATTACTTTTATTCCGGAATTGTGCATTAGTGGATCTTTGAACCGGTTTGTGTGTAATTTTGACATTTCTACTTGACAACCAAACTTTAAATGATACAATATAACTTTCTAAAGTAATACTTGATAAATTAATTCTCTCTAATAAATAATCAATTAATGAACACATGTCAAATAAAAAACATTACATAACCTAATGTTAAATTAATGAATATTTATGAACCAAAAAGACATTAATCAATATACAGTTCAAGGTAGGTATTTAATTATTTTATAAATATAATTTATTGATATGGTATTAATTTAAAGATTTTTTTTTCAAAAAAGTATTATCTTATCAATTTATGAAAATTATTAATTTATCCCATTTGCTTGAGTCAGAATCAACGAATTTGTTTATTTCATAGAGGTTATTAAGACTCTGTTCGGTAACATTGTAGCGATTATAAATTGGCTTTTTTATGTTTTTTTAGATAAAATATGTGATTAAAAAATATATAGAAAAAATGTGTGTTGTTTAAAAGCTTTTTGAGAAATTGTTTTGTTTATAAATTGATTTATAAGTTGTAATGATTACATTAAATAACGAAGACTAATTTATCGAGTATTACTTCAACCATTTAAAATTGGATAGTTAAGTAGAAATTACAGTGTAAGTTAGGTAACCATTGAGATACCTTCTGAAATTGGGTGATTATCTAGAAAATTTGCTGAAATTGGATGACCATTGAGATACTTTTTAAAATTGAGTGGCTAAGTAGTGACCTTTAGTAAGTTGGGTGGTCTTTGGTTAATTTTACTCGTTGATTCTAGAGGAAGGAATGAGCACCATAATCCTTGTCGTGTGTGGGACTGACATGTGGCAGATGGGCACCATATCCTTACTGATTGATTCCATTCTCATTTCTATCTGAATTAATTTGACCATTTAATTATTTTTATAAATCATTTTAAATAAATTAAAAAGTCGTTTTGTTCGAATAATTAAGACCCAAAGTTATATGCGTACAAAACTCGACCACCTTCAACATATAGCAACAATAAACTATATTTTGAAATTAAAGATGTTAGGAAATTGTGTGCTACCAAATAAATCCATTGGTTATGATGAAAAATCGAGGAGTGTTTAACTTTAAACTTTATAAGTCAATATTGAAGAATAATTAAAGTTCACATCATAATTGCTTGATCAAGTATTTGGAGGAAATCAGCCAAATTGAATTTGATGCTCAATACCCACATTGAAGTTAAAAAGATGAGGTTGAAAAGGGATGAAAATTGAAATAACTTGACTCCGTCGTGATCTTCTTCCTTTTTTTTTTTGGATACCTAATTGGGAGTTAATATTGACTCTTTCAAAAGATTTCAAAATAGATATATTTTGATTTCTTCTACCTCTCCGATAGTGATACACACCGAAATATTCAGCCTCTGTTCTTGTCTTCTTCGTGAGACACTCTATTCTTGCTGCTGCTCGTGGGTTGTCTTGCTTTGTGCTTGATTTATTGGGTCTTGTTCTTCATCTCTTCAGTCGGTTGTTACCAAGTACAGCCTTTGTAGTTGTACACATCTCCAAAAAGTGGTGGTTTCCTTTGTGATTGTGGATTGATTTCTAAATCAAAACAAATGGGAAATCAAATACATTTTGAGAAATTTTAGTTTAGTTTGATTTTCTTGTTTTAATTGGATCTGACACTTTGATTTGTTTGATTTGTAGGTTGGATTAAAGCATCACAGAAGCCATATCCGAAAATGCCAAAATCAATCTCAATATCTACAGAATGAATACAACTTGTGTCAAATAAGAACTAATCAAATCGCTACCTACCAATTTAAGAAATTCACACATCTAAGCAATCAATATTTGGCATAAGAAGTATAAACAAATTCTTTAATCAACGATGCAAATGACAAGAAATTAACCTAAAATTGAATCTCTTTCCTAAAGCTGTTTATCCTGTTAATGTGAATTTGCCGTTGCCTTATACTTTGCGCTTGTCTTCTCCAACGTCCGTTTTACTTCAACACGGACCGTTAATGCTTATTCGACAAGATTTTCAGCAGCAATACTCTTGAAATTTCCTCTAGGTAGCTTCACGAAATCCATAACATGGTAAGGAATTTCTATATACACAACAACAAAAGGGGACTTGCATGTAAATGTATGAACTGGGATGTTATATGCAAACTCTCCATGAGATAGTGCAAGATCTCACTATTTTGGCTTATTTCCATAGATATTTTGAACTATGTTTCCAAGAGTACGGTTGATAACTTTAGTTTGTCCATCTATTTGAGGATGTGTAGTACTACTTTGATTCAACTTCGTCTCAAACAATTTGCACAACGTGATCCAAAAGTGCCAATAAAATAAAATAAAATAAGGAAAAGTAGTTAAATGTGTATCAAATCTAGCTTATAATTGTAAATATTAATTTACATGAAACGGTCCAAATTAGTTAAAAACAGGGGAAAATTGGCGCATTTAGTCCCTAAACGTTGGCTTCTTTGTGCAATGGGTCCCTAACTTTTCATTTTTGCTGTTGAAGTCCTTAAACGTTACATTCTTTGGCGCAAGAGGTCATTTTTGATGATTTCATTCCATTTTAATGTTGAAAAATTCAGGAAAGACAAAAATGCACTTATACATAATTGGCGCAATTAGTCCCTGAACTTCATATTTGGTGCAAGTGGTTCCTAAATTTAAGCATTATTTAGTGCAATAAGTCCTTAACCTTTTAATTTGGTGCTTAAGTCCCCAAATGTTGTATTATCTAGCGTCACATATCCTTTTAGATGGATTTCTTCCATTACATCTTTAAAAATTTAATTTAATTTTTATCAAAAATATTAAAATGCTCTTATAGTAATAAATAAGCCTCTTTTTGGTAACTTAAAATTTTTGTTTCTTGCTTTGTTAGAGTCATTTCTATTATTTTAATTGGGCTTTCTATGAAGATTTTTACTGTGCTAACACAAATTATCCAATTTACTATTTTTAAAATTCAAGTTTCTTTTTATACAAAAAAAAAAAAAAAAGATACAAAAGAGGTTTTATTTATTTGTATAAGAAAATTGATTTTAGATAAATTTAGTAGTTTTTTTTTTTTTTTTTTTTTTTTTTTTTTTTTTTATATATATATATAAATTTCATTTTTACTTCTAAAAGAAAATTGATTTTAGGGTGCGTTTGAAATGATTTATTTTCCATGAAAAATCCTCATTTTCATTCCTCTTTTCCATCTCTGATTGTTTGTTTGCCATTTTTTCCAAGGAAACCATTTCCTTCTTTTCCACTTACGTTTGATCATTTTTGTTGTTGTTAGTTGATTTATATTTTTGTCAAAAATTAACATTATTATTATTATTATCAAGTGCCAATGTGTACAATATATATATATATATTAAAATAACTAAATTTTGCTTTATTTTTCATGAAAAATAATGTCAATAAAACAACAAAAGTTGAAAAATTCCCCACTTTTTTCACCTAGAAAATTAAACCAATTAAACACATTAAACTTCCAATTCTTAGGAATTCAATTTCCTCAGTAGCAAACATGCTCTTATCTAAAAAAAAAAGAAAAAAAAAAATTAATTTGTTTAAAATAAATTTTTTTAATTAAACAAATAAATAAAGCCTCTTTTTGTTTTTATTTTTTGTATAAAAAGAATTTAAATTTTTAAAGGTGGGAAATTGGAGAATTTTTGTTAGCACAGTAAAAACCTCAATAGAAAGCACAATTGAAACAACAGGAAATATTCTGACAAAGTAAGAAACAAAATTTTTAAGTTGCCAAAAAGGGACTTATTTATTTATTTATTAATATAAGAGCATTTTAATTTTTTTTTGACAAGAGAGCATTTTAATATTTTTGATAAAAATAAAATTGAATTTTTAAAGATGAAATGAAAGAAAACCATCTAAAAGGATATGTGGCGCTAAATAAAACAATGTTTGGGGACTTAAGCACAAAATTGAAAGGTTAATGACTTATTGCGCTAAATAATGCCTAAGTTTAGGGACCGCTTGCACCAAATTGAAATGTTAGAGACTCAATCACTAAATATGAAGTTCAGGGACTAATTGCGCCAATTATGTATAAGGACATTTTCGTCTTTCCTGAATTTTTTAACATTAAAATGGAAGGAAATCATCCAAAATGATCTCTGCGTCAAATAATGTAACGTTTAAGGACTTCAGTACCAAAAATAAAAAGTTAGGGACCCATTGTACAAAGATGCCAACGTTTAGAGACTAAATGCGTCAATTCCCCAAAAAAAAATTAATTTTTCCATTGGATAGATGTTCACATAAGTGAACTTCTGATTGTAAAAATCAATCATGCTATTTGTATAGATTTCTATACAGATAGGTGTTCAGATTAGACACATGATAATCATCAATTATTTTACCTATTACATCATCTTCAAAATCAACAAACACAAATCTGCCAACTCATTTTCTATACACCTATCTGTATGAAAAATCTGTACAAACAGATTAATCCAAAATTTAATTCTTGCTTTTTTGTTCACTTGGATGTGACATTTTACCCTACCAGTTAAAAACACTTTTTTTTTTTTTTTTTAAATTAAACGTATGGCTCGCCAGAAATTTTATATGACATATTTATACGTGTATATATTCCTCTTGAATTATATATGATGAAAACATTTTCCCATAATTTGCACGTGTTATTTATAAATAGAAAATAAGTTATTCATAAAACGGTTTTTAATGGAAACTAATTAATAATTAAGGAATTGTTTGACAACACTTACGATTTTTTTTGAATATGTGATTGAAAAATTGTGAATTCTATAAAATGTATGATAAAAAAAAATTAAAGTTTTAAACCATTAAAATCTTACCATTGTTAGAGAACATAGGTTTTCTTTTATGCGTATATAAACGAGAAACCTTAAACAAATTTTACAGTGCAAAAATTATCCTTGACACCAATAAACTTGAGTTCTAAGGAAAACCTATAGGAGTTCTAAAAAATGTATGCAAACAGAAAATCATCCAAAATTATCTTTAAAATTAATGACTCTGATGATTTTTTTCCTGACAACTTTCAAGGAAAAAACACTGGAGGAATTTGAAAAACCAATGATGATATTTTTTTTTCTTTTTTTTTTTTTTTTTTTGAAAACCAATGATGATAGTTAAACTTATGAGAATATTGCAGAAATGTTAAAATCTCCACGTGGAATTCACGTGCCACCGGAGTGGACATGGTACAGAGGCGTGAGGCGGCTGACATGTGGGGGGAAGTTTGCTGCAGAGATTAACTAGAGATGACTGAAAAATATAAAAGGATTTTCATGAGTTTTATAATGTAATTTAGGCTCCGTTTGGCGATTATAGTAAAAGAAATTTGATTTATAATGTACATTATTTTATTTATATTTAGGTATAATGGTTAAAAATGGAATAGAGAGAATGTATTGGATAAAAAGTAATTTGAATAAATGTGCCCATTAATGACAAAGATGCCATTACCAAGCCTTAAAAATTCGATCCAAAAGAATGTTAAGATGAATTCCTCTCTCTCCATTTCTTCAACTCCTTCAAATCAAACATTCAAGAAGAAGCATTTTTTCCTATCTAAGAAAGGAATTCAATCTTTGCCATTTCACTACAACAAAAAAAGCTTTTTGGAACATTCAAAATACAACATTTACTACTTAAATGTTGCTAAAGGGGGTTTACCGCAACATTTAATAATTGAATGTTGCCTTTGATTCATAAATTTGAGATTTATCCCCATTTGCAACGTTTATTGAATGTTGCTATAAGTTCAATTTTTTGTAACATTAAAATTAAGTTTTTGCAACGTTTTTCAAATGTTGTCAAAACTAAAGATTTTGCAACGTTTTATTAATGTTGCAAAAGATCGAGTTTTTGCAACGTTTAAAAACGTTGCAAAATCTTATCTTTTGCAAAGTTTTTTAAACGTTGCAAAAAGCACAAATTTTCAATAACCCAGCCAATTTAAACCCCAGCTAAGCCAACTTAAACCCAACAAACACGACATCCCACCTCCCTCTCCCCCTGGTTTCATCGTGCCTCCCTCTCCCTCCCAACTCCAAGCCGCACTCCTCAACATCAAACCTACAAGCTGACTCTTCCCTGCTCTGCCTTTGCAAGCAGCCAAGGCTCGCCCAAGGCCCAAGCCCAGTTTCGGCGACACCGACGCTAGAGGTGAAGCGGTCTCCGTCTACCGCTTACTCCAACTCTCCGACGCTGGAGGTGACTCACTGGAGGTATTTTCTTTTGAGTTTATTCCTCTCCCTCCCAACTCCAAACTGAGAGGATTATGTTTGATTTATGAAAATGCTAGGTTTATGTCTTGATTTATGAAAATACTAGGTTAATGTCTTGATTTATGAAAATGCTAGGTTTAAGTCTGAATTTGATAAGAATCCTAGTGGGGTTTCTTGAATGGGAAAAGATTTAAGTAAAAAATGACTAAAAATTATTAAAGACATAATTTTGGGGGTCCAATATGCAGCTTCATCCTCCCCACCAGCTTCTTGAATGGGAAAAGATTTAAGTAAAATATGATTTTGGGGGTCCAAAACAGATTGATATGTTCTGTATGCATATTACTGAACATACTTTTCTTCATATATATAGCAAAGATTCCTGTTTAATGAAGAATTGAGTTCAATTATTCTGCATATTTGGGAGAGGAAAATGTTTAGCCAGTATGTTTTGTTGAGGATGGAAGATAGCTAAATACGACTTGGAAAACTGGGAGCATAAAAGTGATGTATCTATGATAGATAGAACTAAGTACCTGTTTGGTGACTTGTTTATAAAATTAAAAAAAACGTTATATAACTTTTATTAAATCACTTTTTAACTACACAATTTTTAAACAACTTTTCAACAACATATTTTTCTTTGAAAACAGCAAATTCTTTGTTTATGAGCAAACAGAGGTTACTGTCTACGATAACAGGAATTCAAGTGTCTTTCTAGTTGAAGTGGATTCTCAGCTGGTACTGTTTTTTGTTTGAGGAATAATGGTCATATTGAGGGGAAGAGATAGTTTGAATTGCACCGTTTTCCTCTTTTAGATCAGCACGTGTTCTTTTTCTCTTGTCAGCAAATTCCTTGAGGTTGTTGTCATTTTTAATGATGTTTCCACCTTACCATTTCATTTTTGTTCATTTACTTTGTAAAATAAAAAAATTAATGATGAAATATGTATTTAATGAAGAAAATTCAGATTACATGATGTTTTTTGCTATTTTCACTGTCTTGATGTTTACAGAAAATGGGAACCTTTGTCTCTATGGGCTCCCTAATGAGACATGTGAAGTCAACTTGCCTGCTGAGGAGGTGCCTCCTGAGCTTCCAGAACCAGCACTAGGAATAAACTTTGCTAGAGATGGGATGCAAGAGAAGGACTGGTTATCACTTGTTGCTGTTCACAGTGACTCCTGGCTGCTTTCTGTTACATTTTACTTTGGTGCACGCTTTGGGTTTGGCTAGAGTGAAAGGTAATTATATTTTTGAAACATCTGGTCTATGTGTGAACTTATTTTACATGGTGCAGTTCTATATTTTTGAGAAATAACTTCATAAGATAATGGATTTCCACTATGATTTGAATCATTTTATTGTTAATGATATTAATGAATTTGATCTTTCACTTCTTATTTCATGCGAGATAGTATTTGTCCCTCTTTTTTCTTCTCCCGTTTCAGCTGAGGTTTATGTTCGAATCCCTTCTCTTTTACCTGCTGGTTTTCTTTTTTCCTGTACATCTGCAAATTGCAACTCCAAAGTTTCGTACTTGCTTCACATCTGATGATGAGTCAATGATGAAACTGCTTTTTTTTGATGGTCTAGTTTTCATCACCCGTTCATTTACTCAACCTTTCCAAATGTGTATCAGCATATGTGAAAAGCAATGATGTAAACATGCTGTCATTTGTGTTTTATTGTTCTTTTGGATGAGTGACCTAATTTGACAAGATTTTATTTTCAATGGCTAGGGATTCTCTGATCATGTTTATTTAATTTTTATTTAACCGTTCCTAGATGTTTGTAAGATCTGTTATTTATCCACAAACAGGGGGTTGAATACACGTTATTGGGTGGGGGGGGTGGGGTGGGTATGCTTCATTTACCTTTTGTATTCCTAGCCATATACATTATAATAGATAGAGTTGATTATGATGTTTCTCTACAGGTTGACTAAGTCCAATTTATAAGGGAGGTTCTGTCGAAATTTCTATAGAATTTTTTACAATAGAAGGGAAGGAAAGAGAAGTTAACACGTCTATTTTGATTTTTGAAAAATGTACCTTTCTCACATGCCAAAGATTTCTTAAGGAAGTCTTGAGAAGTAATTTATATAGTGTGCATATACATTATAACAGATAGCGTTTATTATTAAAAACTTATATTTTCTCCCCTTCTTGTTTCAGGTGGTCATGAATTGAGCAAAAGCACTGGAAATGCTAGTGGAAGAGCTTCTTATGATAAGAAACGTTTATTTATTCAATGATCTTGTGTAATTCTTATTTATGACTAACTTCATGTAAGTCTATTTGAAAACAAGCTTAATTTGAATTCAAAATTTTTGTTTGCTATTATTAATTAGTTTTAAATTTGATTTGGGTTTGATACTCAAATAGTGCCAAAAAAGAAAGCAACAACTTCTGCTACCATTTAGTAGTTTATTGTCCTATTTAGTTAGATGGAGTTTATTGTTGAATTTGTGATGTTGATGAGTTATGGATTGATGTTGGAAGTTCTTTGAGGTATTGGTTTGATTTTTAAATTATTATGTTGGTTATGATGTCTCTCTACATGTTGACTAAGTCTAATTTATAGGAGATGTTCTGTCGAAATTTCTATAAAATTTTTTACAATAGAAGGGAAGGAAAGAGAAGTTAACACGTCTAAGTTTAGGTTTTACACTTTGGGTGAAAGCTCATTTTCCTTGGTGGTACATCTAGCTGACATCTGTCATCGATGCACTTCACGTCTCTGGTCTAATAGATTGATTTAGGACAAGTCATATCAATTTCTATGAAATCACATTGAAAAGATGTAAATGTATTTTGCTTTTAACTCTATTTTTTATTTTTTCTACTATTTATTAAGTAAAGCGTGACATTCACTTATAACTTTACTCAAATTTGTTATAGGTCTAACTTTGAAGATGGACCGAATTTTGCGATCTAAAGGTACGGTTATATTGCGGGATGAAGTTGATGTTCCCGTAGTAAAATATTTCTTTTGTCAAATGATGATGTTCTTTTGCGAATTTGTTAAACATTATCAACACTTTCTTTCGTGGATTTGTTATTTTGTATTGTGGATTTGTTATTCTGTATTGTGGATTTATTAAACATTATCAAAACTTTATTTTGTATGGATTTGAAAATTCATAATGTATTTACTTTTGTTTTTTATTTAAAGTACCATTTTAATGAAGTAATTAGAAAAATTTCGATTTTATAAATAATTTGTTCAATAATATTTTAAAAAAAAACATATAGCAACGTTTAAAAAACGTTACAAAAGGGTTTACGGCAACACTCAATAAATGTTGCAAAAGGGTCTACGACAGCACTTAAAAAACGTTGAAAAAGGGTCTACGACAACACTTAAAAAACGTTGCAAAAGGGTCTACCGCAACACTTAATAAACGTTGCAAAAGGGTCTACCGCAACACTTAATAAACGTTGCAAAAGGTTTATTACAACGTTTATTTCAATCTTTTGTAACGTTCAAAAAACGTTGCAAAAAGTTTTTGCTCTACGGCAACACTGCGATTTGCAACACTTGGCAAACGTTGCAAAAACCTTTTAGCAACATTTTTTGAGTGTTGCAAAAAGCTATTTTTGTTGTAGTGTTTCCTAAAGAGGCTAAACAAGATTAGTATTTTGAGACAGAAGAACAACATTTTCAAAATAACCTAAAATCAAATAACAATTTTTTTTTAAATATAACTATTAAAACATTAAATTAAATCCATTATGATAATTAACATTATTGATTGCTCAAATTAATTAATCTTTAAATTTATTTGATGTATTATAAGTAGATGTGTATTCCACTATATATTATATCTCTTAAAATCGTTGATTTTTTATTTCAACGCTACATAACTTGAACAGGGAGCAACTGCACAACCTATATATATTGAATAGTGATCATTATCACTCATGATGAATATATTACATCAATTCGAATACGATTAAGAGATTAGATCGCTACAATTTAATATGAACTTTCCTCTTAGATTTTTTCTAAAATATTCGTTCCCCTCGAAAATATTCATTTGAGAAATAGAATGAGAATAAAAGACAACACAAAGCTTTAAGTGAGAAACCCTAAAATTGGGGAAAAATGTGTCAATAATTATTACAACCACACTATATCTCACATCTGAAACCCTCCAACACACCAACCACAAGATCCATGACTATCTCACAACTTGAGATAGAAAAAACCCTAAAAGGGGAGGCTCCTATTATGGTCATGGGTGCACAAAAAGATGGGCTAAATATTCTAAGCGTGGGACAATAATCTTACTAGTTTATTATTAACCTTTTTTTTTTTAGTGACACTCCATGTTTGAGAAAACAAGGAAAATTAGGAAGCAACTGTAATTCTTGTTTTCTTTGTTCCAACATTTTCTGGCAATGAAAAGGATAACGTAAACTCCGAAGAATGCTTCCGTTTTGTAACCTTAATCGGCTTGGACTCATTGGAGCCAATAAGATGTGGAAAATTAAGCCGAGCTTTTGGGCCATGTAACTTGAAAGCCGCTCGATCATAAGCAAGTGCTGCATCCTCCGACTTCTCATATGTGCCCAGCCAAAGTCTTTTGCCTTTCTTGGAGGGATTCCTTATTTCTGCCGCAAACTTCCCCCACGGCCGCCGCCGCACCCCTCTGTACCTCTTCCACTCGGGTGGCACGTGGATTCCACGTACAGATTCCGACTCTTCTGCCACAGTCTCATCACAGCATAAATTATCATCGAAGATTAATATTCTTTCAGGGCTTTCTGCAAAAAATGAACTGTTAAAGCTTGAGTTTTGGCTGTAAATTTGTGCATTGCATGGACTTATTTCTGTAAAGTTGTCAACAGGGAAATCGTCTAGAAGATAATTTTGTATGGACTGAAGAAGGGCCATGTCTGAATCTGAAATGGGTTTTGCATACATTTTTGGGGATTCCTAAGTTTTCCTTACACAATTGATGGTGTGCCAAATTAAGGATCTTTGTTCACTGTCAAAATCTATAAAGTTTCTGGTTTATATATGCATGAAAGAAAACCCTAATTATTCATCTAGTGATTTCCATGAAGGTCTCTTATTCCAGGTATTAATTTATTGCTATTATAATTCACGTGAAAATTATGCAATTCTTTAATAATTGAATCGAATTTTATATTATTCAAGATACGTATACACGGTCAATGTTGACAAAAAATTTACTTTATTCAACGTGATAAAAAAAAAAAAAAAAGGGACGCTTTTCTCTATTTTAAAGAAAAAATATTGTAGCATCCAAGCAAGAGGGCATAATATATTTTATTGTCGCAATGTCTTGACTTACTCTAAATGGAAATTAATATGATACGGAAAAGAAAAACTTGTTTTTTAGCATACGATTATTTTTGCATGGATTATACGTCTTTTAAAATCATGATAAATCATTATTGTTTCATTACAAACTTGGATGAGTCTAGATTCCTTTAGAGCATCATTGAAAAGTTTATTTTCAAGATTAGCTTATTGATTATACATCTTTACAACCTTTTCAAATGAAGAAGCTCCGATTGAAAATTTTCAATATATATTTTCGCAATACAAATTAATGAGAAAATTAGGCTCTATTCTGTTTACTGTTTTGAGGTCGTTTTCTGTTTTTATTTTCGAAAACACTAAAAACGCGTTCTCTTTACCATTTTGGAAAACTCATTTTGGAAAACAATAAAAAAAATTTGTACACAAAATGCAAAATTTGGGTGTTTTGAGTGTATTTCAACAGAAAATGTTCAAAACGCAGAAAATGCGTTTTGAGATTTTTTTTTTTTTTTTTTTTTTTGAGAATTATCCTAACTTGAAACAAAGCCTAAAAAAGTTTTAGAAATATTGTAACTTGGAACTAAGTTTAAAATAAAGTTTTCTTGAATTCAATATCAACATTACAAAAAAAATTAAGTGAGAATTCTTTTTGTTATATTTCAAAAAATGCCCTGATAAATGGACTATGGTGGTTTTGAAAGAATTTGCATTTTCTGGATTTTAATAGAACTAGAGTTTCCTCAAATCCCGAACTTGACCAAGCCGTGTTAGTATAGACTCTTAATGCTCACATTAGTGTGTTGCAGGTAATCATGTTTTCAGTGTATTGTGAAAGGAAATTTGAGTTTGAGCCAGTAATATTTTGTAAGCAAATTAATTAAAAATAGTTTAAGTAGTATTCTGTAAAATTTCGAACAGAACGTGTTTTCTAGCTTTTTATTTTCAAAAACAGTTTTCAGAAATGACAAACCAAATGTGTTTTCAGCAAATTTGAAAATAAAAATAAAAGTAAGAAACATAAATGTTATGTTCTCTTTACTGTTTTGAGGTCGTTTTCAGTTTTTATTTTCAAAATCGTTAAAAATGCGTTCTCTTTACTATTTTCGAAAACGCATTTTGGAAAAAAAAAAAAATTGTACACAAAACGTAAAACGTCCAAAACCTCGTTTTGGGCGTTTTGTGTGTATTTCGACAAAAAATGTCCAAAACGCGTTTTGGAAAATTTTTTTATTTTTATTTATATATATATATTTTTTAGAATTCTTTTAACTTGGAACTAAGCTTAATATAAAGTTTTTATTTATTTATTTATTATTTTTTTTAGAATTATCCTAGTATGGAATTAAGTCTAAATAAATAATTTTTTTTTTAGAATTATCCTAATTTGGAATTAATCTTAAATAAATTTTTATTGAATTCAATATCAACGTTACAAAAAAAAAAAAAAAAAAAAAAAAAAATTAAGTGAGAATTCTTGTTGTTATATTTCAAAAAATGCACTGATAAATGGATTCTAGTGATTTTGAAAGAACTTGCATTTTCCGAATTTTAATAGAACTAGAGCTTTTTCAAATTCCGAACCTAACCAAGTTGTGTTAATATAGACTCTTAATGCTCACATTAGTGTGTTGCATGTAACCATGTTTTCAGTGTATTGTGAAATGAAATTTGAGTTTGAGTCAGTAGTATTCTGCAATCAAATTAATTAAAAATAGTTTAAGTAGTATTCTGCAAAATTTCAAATAGAACGTGTTTTCCAGTTTTTCATTTTCAAAAACAGTTTTCAGAAATGACAAACCAAACGCGTTTTCAGCAAATTTGAAATCAAAAATGAAAATAGGAAACACAAAACATTTTCGAAAATGAAAATACAAAATAAAATATAAACATAACGCCACCAAAACATTTTCGAAAATGAAAATACAAACAGAACGCCA
Source organism: Ligustrum vulgare (assembly GCA_963555705.1). NCBI lineage: Eukaryota > Viridiplantae > Streptophyta > Magnoliopsida > Lamiales > Oleaceae > Ligustrum > Ligustrum vulgare. The sequence goes on along the minus strand of OY743186.1, from coordinate 34,947,669 downwards.
CCTTAGATTTTAAGAAAACATGCATAAGATATAACTGTGTCAATAAGCAAATGATATACATTCATATAAATTTATTTTAAGCATGTACCATTAGAAGTTGTAACAGACAACACTACTTTTTGTCATCGTCATTCATCAAAGTAAATATTGTATCTGAAAAAATTTCATATTAATTTTAGAATTTTTCTACTTGTACAATTATTTGACAATGTGGTTGACAATTATGTGATGTAGATGTGTGTTGATTGTTGATTTAAAAAATGATGTGATGTGTGAAAAAAGGATTGTGTCAAGTAAGCTAATTGTCACCTTATTGTCAAAATCATTGTACAAGTAGCAAAACTCTTAAATTTATATGATGCACCATGAATTCAAGACTGATAATTTTGAGATCAAATTTGTAACACACCACTCATTAAAAAAAATCACCATTTTTTTGTCAAATCAAAATTTATAGTAACTAAATATTTCTTATATTTTACTTGGTAAAAATGCAAAGGATTTGAATTCTTAAATTAGACAAAAAATGAAATATCTTTTTTTTTTTGTTACACATCATGTTTAAACAACAAAAATAATAAATAATAGCGTTCATTGAAAATAACATAAGAGAATGAAAAATTTGCACCAAGTATCGATTCTCCATGTAATCTTCAACTCCCGTCCTTTTGCTATGCTTGATCTCCCAAGAATTTGACGTGAGAATCTCAATTGTGGCTTGTTCTTAGGAGATGCAAATGTCTGAAATTCGTACTTCATATATTGTATATCTAGGTTTTGGAAAAACCTAGTGAAAAAAGGAGAAAAATCTAATGAAAATCGCGCAAAAGGCCAGAATTATGACCTAGTCGGAAGTGTCGAGTTTTGATCACTGAACTTTAAAGTGTCGAGTTTTAATTTACTGAACTTGTGTAAACGTCTTCGACTAGTCACTAAAATTTTAAATACCGAATTTTGGTCACTAAACTATGGGTTATTTGTCTTACAATCTGTGAGGCAATTTAGTTATAATAAACATTTATAATCAACATATTTACTCAAACCACTTTTGAACTACAGACATTTTTCGAAATCACTTTTTAACCACAAATTCTACTTCGAAAAAACAAATAAACGAAAAAGGCGGCTAAAAAGCCGCCGAATACAGGCTTAATAATCACTAAACTTATGTAAATGTCATCAACTGATTACTGAAGTTTAAAATGTCCAGTTTTGATCACTAAACTTATCAAAATGGTGGACGTTGGTTATTGACTAAATCTTCGTAACAGAATTGGCGACGTGACAAACGGAATGTGCACTTGGTGCCCATCACCTTCAATTGACCAATCACGGCACACTAAACTGGTAAGTAAGAAATTTTTACGAATGTCTTGGATTGGTCACTGAATTTTTGAAAATATATTTTACTGTTGATTTGTTGTATGCAACTGATAATTTCAAAGAACGTTTATAAGTTTTTAGGTCAGTCGTGTGATCTTTACAAGTTTAGTGACCAAAACTCAAATCAACTTAAAGTTTAGTGAATAATTTAAAATGTTTTAAAAGCTTAGTGTATAATAGATGATCCTTTTAAAGCTTTTCTTACGTTGTAATTTGGTATTTCGCGATTGATAGGTTGAAGGTGACGTGACGTCACATGTACATTCTATCCGCCATGTCGTCTATTCTTACGTTACAATTTGGCGTGTCGTGATTGATCGGTTGAAGGTGAGTGACGCCATGTGTACGGCCACTGCGTCAATTTCTTTTATGAAAGCTAAGTCAATGACTAATGTCCACCATTTTGATAAGTTTAGTGATCGAAACTTGATAGATTTTGTCAAAGACAGAGACATAAATTCAATGATTATATATTTGGACAATTTACCCAAAAGTTTGGTAACCAACTCGTCATTTTGAATTTCAGTGATCAGTCAAAGACGTAGACATAAGTCAATGATTATTGAGATAATTAAATAATAAGTTCAGTGATCAAAATTTGACTCTTTAAAGTTCAGTGATCGATCAAAAACATGACATAAGTTTCGTTAACATTGGGACAATAAATCCAAGAACTTCGGGTGAAAATCAGATTAAATTGGGGAGAATGTGTCAATAATTATTACAATCACACAATATCTCTCACAAACACCTTAATTCCTCCAGCACACCAACAACACAACAGGATCCATGACTATCTCACAACTTGAGATAGAAAAAACCCTCAAAGGGGAGGTTCCTATTATGGGTGCACAAAAAGATGGACTAATTTCTAATTATTATTACTTTGATTATTGAAAATTATTACTCCTTCCGTTCCATTTGTATTTGTATAGGCTGTATTTTCATTTTCTATTGCCCCAATTATATATATAGGCTTGTTTCTTTATTGGGAAACATTTTTTTTTTGTTTATTAATGTACCCCTATTTAATACTTTCAATAATAATAACTTTGATATTTAAATAAGAGTAATTTGAGAATTTTCTTTATAAAAATTACATTTTCAATAATATTAAATATGTTTTGTTAATCTGTGTGAAAAGTCAAACAAGCTTCTACAAATAGGACACGAGAGAGAATATATTAGGAAGCGACCTCAATTCTCCATTTCTGGTGATGAAAACGATAACATAACCTCCGAAGATTGCTTCCGTTTGGTCACCTTAACCGGCTTCGAAAAATTGGACCCAATAAGTGTTAGAAAATTCTATCACAGATAATTATTTATCTACGATCCAAAATCATCATGCTGAATTATCAAGAATTAAATAACTGAAGCGGAAGCGTACCTTAATCAAATATGATTCACGAAGAACGATTCGGCGGTTGGATTTTCCAAATCAATACGTAGTCCTTATTTTCTCTCTGATGATGGGATGTCAAAAAGAATGAACAATAAGTATGATTCAGGGACCATAACCGACTTTATATACTGAATTACCAGTTAACCTAATTCGGCCCATCATGAATTAGGTAATGGCCTGATATCTACACATAAAAGTCCATACATTAATTAGATGCATTAAAGCCCGATATATATAAAATCCTTATTAGATAACTTTAAATGGGCTTAACCAAATTTGATAGCATTTTATTCAATACACAATAATTCACATATAAGCCCACACGATTGATTAAAATCCTTACAATCTCCCACTTGGGCTATATGTGTAACATTACAATTGTGTACCAATCATAACCTTATGAGTACTCAGAATTTTTCTATCATTACTTAATGCATCCCCAAACAATCCGGTCCATCAATTATATCAACATAGGATCAAAGCGGCTTTCGCTATATTAATCGTAACTAAACCTATCAATGGTCACATATATCGACATAACTGAATGACATGGATCAAGTATGGATGTGTAGCATATGGATGGCAATGGGGCGGGTTTGGGGCGGGTCAGGGCCGCCCCGCCCCGTGACCCGCGAAGTCGCTGGTCGGGGCGGGTCTCGGGGCGGGCCGCCCTGCTAAGGACCCGAAATTTTATTTTATTTTATTTATTTTTTATTATTATTTTTTATAAATAAATTGGTAATGAAATCTTACGTGAAAAATTTAGACGTTGAACTAGTTAAAATTTTTAAGTTTGAACTTTAAAAATAATATGTATATACTTGAAGAAAAAAATCAATAAACAATATAATGGTATAGTGGTTCTATATTCTCATATCCCTAAATTCCACCAATGTTCAATTCTTCTGGACTTCATCAAATTTATTTTAGTTTCTCATTTCATTATTTTAAATATAAAAAAAAAAATTATTTTTACCGGGTCACGGGGCGGGTCCTCCCCGAACCCACCCCCGAAACCCGCCGCGGGGCGGGTAATTTTCGGGCGGGTCATTTCGGGTCCTCCGGGTTTCGGGTCCTTCGGGTTTTTTTTTGCCATTCCTAGTGTAGTATGAAAATTACATGTAATGTGATCTTCAACATGCCTATTTCCAACCGGTCCAACTTTAGTGAGATCATCCTCAAACGAGTTCAGAGATAATAAACCTGAAACCATACAGCTGTAAATAACTTTAACTTTAAACCGTATCCAAAATGACAGTAAATCTGCTGAGTTATTGTCACAATATAACTTTAGTGGTCTTTCTATACCATACATAATATGCAGCCCAGTGACAAAATTTCGCAGTTATATTCCATAATTAGATGCCCCCAAAAATTGCTACAAACTGTGCTGCCAAGTGAAAGAAGCTAGAGTGTTTGTTAAGCACTCCTTCCGGAAATAGCTCCTCCAACTAGCAGATAGATGTAGCCTGATATGGATCTTCTACTGTTTTGACATCTAGCAAAAATCGAAATCATAATACCATATGATCTCCAACTGATCCGATTTTCTGTATGTGAGCATATAATCTTTTGTTCTCTTTAAATACCTTATAACCCATGTTTGACTGCTTTCCAAATGATCCATCCCAGGGTTATTTAAATATTTCATTAGTATCCCAATAATGTATGCAATATCCGAACGCATACAAATTTGAGCATACATCAGATTTTCTATAGCTTAACTATATGAGATCCTCTGCATTTCTTTAATTTCAAGATCACTTTTCGGGCATTAGTTGAGACTAAATTGTCTCCTTTAACGATATAAGGGTGTCCCCTGATTTACTGTCTTGCATGTCAAACCTCTTAAGTACTTTATTGATATAGTCCTTTTGTGACAATCCAAGAATACCTCGAGAACAATCCCGGTGTATCTGAATTCCTAATACAAAAGAGACGTCACCAATATTTTTAATCTCAAAATTCCTTGAAAAAAAATCTCATAGTTTTATGTGACATGCCTATATCATTGGTGGCAAGCAATAATCAACATATAAAACCAGGAAAATACACTTACTCCCACAGAACTTGTAATACATACAACCATCAACAACATTAATCTCAAGACCAAATGAGATAATTACTTAATGAAATTTGTATTACCCTTAACAGGAAGCTGGCTTGAGTACATAAATAGATTTCTTTAATTTGAAAACCGTCTCATCAATGTCTCCATTGAGAAACGTCGTCTTAACATCTATTTTATGTAACTCGAGGTCAAAATGTGCAACAACCTAACTTTCCTGAAAGAGTCTTTCATTGAAACCGAAGAGAAAGTCTCTTTATAATCAATGCCATCATTTTGTGTAAAGCCCTTAGATACAAGATGAACTTTATATCTTTCCACATTACCTTTTGAATCCTTCTTGGTTTAAAAATCCATTTAAGATCAATGGGCTTCGTACCTTCTGGTAATAGGATAAGATCTAAACTTTATTGTCTTGCATATGCTTATACTCCTTATTTACGACATCAATCCACTTCTGAGAGTTAGAACCCTGCATGGCCTGATGGAATTGATTGGACCATCTTCCACCATTCCATTATTTTCATTATGTTCTTGGAGAAATACTATTTAATTATCCTGAATAGCATTTTCCCTTTCTCTCGTGGATCTCCTTAATGACTTTAGTTATTGAGGTTGTTGAGTTTGTACTTCTGAAATTTACCTTATTTTGGATGGGAGGTTTTTCAATATTGTCTAATTGAGGTTCCGGATATGCTTTTTGATTAATGACATGCATAAAAACTTGCACATTGTCAAAAGCAACAATAGGAATCGAAACCAATCCTTCCTCAACTTATTCCTTAAGGACAATGTCTCTAACCTTATTTCTCCCCCCAAACTCAACATCCTAAAAAATTGTTGCAATTCCCGTTTCAAAAGTTGACTTAAGTGTGGGATCATAAAATTAATAGCCCCTTAAATGCTCAGGATAACCAATAAAGTAGCTGCTGACTGTTTTGGAGTCCAATTTCTTTATGTGGCCTATAAGGCCTAGCCTTAGCTGGACATCCCCAAATGTGGAAATACTCTAGACTAGGTTTTCTGCCTGTCAAAAGTTCTTAAGGTATTTTAGCAGCAGTTTTAGTTGGTACTATGTACGATCTTTCTTTAAATATTCAGATTTCTGACAAAAGAAACAACCCTTAATGTATTTATGTGGTTTCTTTTGTTCTGAACCCTTAACAACTTTATGTTCTTTATTTCTTTTATTGCCCTTATCTTTAGAGGTGTTTGCCAAGTGAACACTTTCAGTTCCGTCATACTTCAACTTTTCTTCCTCTTGCACACAAAATAGAATGAGCTCATTTATAGTTCATTTCTCCATATGATAGTTACAACTGACCTTAAATTGACTGAGTTGTGCAAGAAGCTTGCACACTATGAAATGAGCTCATTGAGAGTCCATTTCTACTTTGACAGTTATAACTAACCTTAAATTAACTATATTGTGCAGGAAGTGATATCAATACCAAATGTACGAGCAAGTCATTAGACAAGTCGAGTTTTAGTTCCTTAAGTTTTGAAACAGTGTGAGACATCTACATGATGTACTTCCTTATTTTCCAATTGCCTTTATACTTTATTGAAATCAAGCTTTGCATAAGCGTGCTTGTTTCAGCCTTATCGTTTTTCGCAAAACGTTTCTTAATTTCAACAAGGAACTCATTGGCATCATTTACCTTCTCAGATACTATGCCACTAAAGGCTTCCGGAATGCCGCACTTAATGATCAAGACTCACGTAATTTAAGCAATCCCACTTCTCAAAGTTCCTCATTTGATTAGATGAACTTTTATCCGTAAGAGGAGCAGGTTGCTCAATCCTTAGTACACGGTCTAGATCCATGCAGCCAACGAAAAGTTAATGTTCTTGTTTTGATTCTTGAAGTTTGTTCCATAAATACAGGGATTAAATTTGAGCTTGTAGATATACTACTAGCAGAATTTGAAATCGAATAGAGAACACTTAAACAAAATAGTTCACATAAATACCATATTATGCAAATCATACTTTCAAACAATGGTAAGGCCCATCACAAAATACCCAGCACAACATCAATATTTAGTCTTTGGACAGAAATATTGACTTGTAAGTGGTACTCTTGGTATAGTAATCAAACACTGACAGTAAGACGTGTCAACCAATAAACCTTTCTTTGGACCGATTTATTGATCACATGTAAAACCAAATAACCGTTACGTATTTATCACCACAAGTTCATGTGAAATTCGAGTCAAATATTGACATTCCTTTGGGCCGATCAATATCCGAATGAAATAACACACAAACACCTAATTTTCCCTTGGTGTAGTGATCAAACACTGGCAATAAGACATGTTAACCAATAAACCTTTCTTTGGACCGATTTATTGGTCACATGTAAAACCAAATAACCGTTACGTATTTATCACCACAAGTTCATGTGAAATTCGAGCCAAATATTGACATTCCTTTGGGCCGATCAATATCCGAATGAAATAACACACAAACACCTAATTTTCCCTTGGTGTAGTGATCAAACACTGGCAATAAGACATGTTAACCAATAAACCTTTCTTTGGACCGAATTATTGGTCACACGTTAAACCAAATAATTGCCACGTGTTTATCACCACAGGTGCATGTGAAATTCGAGCCAAATATTGACCTTCCTTTAGGCCGATCAATATCCGCAATGAATAACACACAAATACCTTCTAATATTCAAAGTTAATTAATATCCACAAGAGAGGTTGCTTTGGCAACATGTTGCTTCAACTAACTTACTTTCGAATATTTTATCTCTCAAATGATTCTGATGTACCAAGATTTGAAATTGAAATCACTGATTTGCATATATATATTTGACTTTAGGATTTGAATTATAGAATTCAAAACTTTAGAATAAAGAAATCCTTAAGTTGAGAGAGTCAATTGCAATATTCTTAAACCTTAGGTGGCCAATTATGTGAAATTTTAAGCTTGAATGACTTAAATTACAATTTTTCCAAAACTTTATTGGCCAATTTATAGAAATTCCAAACTTTAGGTCCCAATTTGAAAGAAAATCAACATTTAGAGGTCCAAAATAGTGAATTTGGAAACTTTAAGGACTTTATTGAAAAATTTTCAAACTTTAGGGACTAATTTAAAAATTCCCAAACTTTAAGGACAAATTTAGAAGATTTCTAAACTTTAGAGACTGAAAAATGAAAATTTTCAAACTTTAAGGGACCAAATTAGAGAATTTTCAAGCTTTAGGGACCAGTTTTGAAAATTATCAAACATTAGGGGCTGGATTAAAAAAATTTCAAACTTCTGGGGCTAAATGTAAAATCAGGAACTTTTATAACCCCAACTTTAATAATTTACAACCTTAGGGGCTGAAATTATAAATTCCATAACTTTCAAGGATTAACTTTAATTCCACAATAAGATTAGAGGACCTTATTGTGCAATAAACCCACACATCTGAAATTGCCCATGAGTCCTCAGAATCTTCTAATTCCCAACGCAAGTCCTGCTTCAAATCCCAATTGTTAGGGTTTCCCCTTAATCGCCGCTCTGAAGCCCGTAATACACGGCGCCAGCCATCACTGCCTGTAGCGCCATCGCCGGCGCTGCAGCCCACACCGCTGTAAACCACCGCATGCGACGCCGCTCGCAACGCACAGTGCGTGGCGTCCCCTCCAACCGAATTGATTTCAACATCCATCCAAAACCAAATTGTAAAATCCAACATCCCAAACTTTCGATCAAAATACACAAAATCAAATATATACACAGCCATATTCACAGACATAGAAACTGAATCAAGAAGTTTAATGTCCTTATTCAATTTCACAAACTCATGCATCTGTATACGCACGGCACTAAAGCAGTAAGCATTTTGAAACCATTATCATAAAATTCTTGATTTATGTATGCAGTATGCATGAATATATATACATATAATACTCAAGTAATGGTAGTCAAATGTGTATGTATGTATATGTACTTTCAATTCTTCTACAGTGACATGCGTGTTTATATAATTTATTATTTATAATAATCATATAAACGATAATCTGATAATACAACACGATGTTGGCTCTGATACCACTTGTTAGAAAATTCTATCATAGATAATTATTTATCTACGATCCAAAATCATCATGCTGAATTATCAAGAATTAAATAACTGAAGCGGAAGCGTACCTTAATCAAATATAATTCACGACGAACGATTCGACGGTTGGATCTTCCAAATCAATACGTAGTCCTTATTTTCTCTTTGATGATGAGATGTCAAAAAGAATGAACAATACGTACGATTCAGGGACCATAACCGACTTTATATACTGAATTTCCAGTTAACCTAATTCGGCCCATCATGAATTAGGTAATGGCCTGGTATCTACACATAAAAGCCCATACATTAATTAGATGCATTAAAGCCCGATATATATAAAATCCTTATTAGATCACTTTAAATGGGCTTAACCAAATTTGATAGCCTTTTATTCAATACACAATAATTCACATATAAGCCCACACGATTGATTAAAATCTTTACAATAAGATGTGGAAAATTAAGCCGAGCTTTTGGGCCACGCAACTTGAAAGCAGCTCGATCATAAGCCAGTGCTGCATCCTCCGACGTCTCATATGTACCCAGCCAAATTCTTGCGCCTTTCTTGGAAGGATTCATTACTTCTGCTCCAAACTTCCCCCACGGCCGTGGTCTCACGCCCTTGTACCGTTTCCACTGTGGTGGCGCGTGGATTCCACGTACAGATTCCGACTCTTCTGCCATAGTCTCATCACGGCATAAAATATCATCAAATATAAGTATTCCTTCAAGGCTTTCTGCAAAAAATGAACTGTTAAAGCATGAGTTTTGGCTGTAAATTTGTGCATCTTATGAACTTATTTATGTAAAGTTATCAACAGGGAAATCATCAGAATCATTTAAAAGATAATTTTGTATGGACTGAATAAGGACCACGTCTGAATCTGAAATTGGTTTTGGATACATTTTTGGGGGTTCCTAAGTTCTCCTCACACCTAATAATGGTGCCAAATTAAAGATTTTGTATGAAGTTTCTCGTTTATATATATGTATGACAGGAAACCCTATGCACTCATATAGTGATTTCCATGAAAGTCTCTTAACCCATTTATTAATTGATTTCTATTACAAGTCAAGTGAAAATTACACAAATTCTTTAATACTTGAATCGAATTCTATAAAAGTATGCCTTTCTCTATTATTTAAAGATAAATTTAAAATTGTGGCATCCAAGCAAGAGGGCATAATAACCATATGGGGGTAATTCTATGTACCACTACTAAAAAAAAAAAAGCTAGCAACGAATTATCCATTCGTAAAAGTTAAATACTCTTCATCTACGATAATCAGAAATGAAATCTTCGTTGGTAAATGTGATAACTCTTGATAAGCGTATTTTATACACTTATTTGTATGTCTAAATTAGGATTAATTATTGTCGTTTGGGAATATTTGCTATTTAATTTATGTTTATTTGTTTACTTTTCAGAAAATGTCCCAATTGAAGAAGAATGAAGCAATTAATGGAAAAATGACACGATTGGATGTTAATTGGAGCTAAATTGGACAAGTGAGGAGTAGGTGCCGTCAACCGGGAAACATGCTTGGTGCCAAAGTGGCTAAATCAGAGGTTGGAGGACCTAATTGAATGAATTAAGAGCTTGAATGGTCAAACCGAGAAGAAGATAAAGTTTGGGGACTAAATTGCAACAATTGAAAGCTGAGGACTGAAGGTGCAATTAAAAGTCAGGGACTAACTTGTACAGCCGAGAAACTCACGAAGTCGCGATCGCTGATCATAAGCCAAGCGATCGCGAGATGAGGCAAATTCTTAACCCGAGAGTTTTAACATCAACCACGCGATCGCTATGGATTCTACCACGCGATCGCGCATCTTTCCGGCTGGGCCACTGATGGGCTTTTCACGCGAATTCTGATTTAATTCACCCCTTTTCGCCTAGGTCAGAGGGGGTACATATATATAGAACATGACACACGAAATTTAGGGGGGTCATTCTTAACCTAAGACACCAAGAAGCACATCAAGGTTTTGAAGAGCGGAGTTGTGGAGATTTATCCAAATTTTCTTGGGATTTTCATATTATAGGTGATGAAGTTCTTTTATATTTATGATTTGCTATTAACTATGTATCTAGGCTAATTTTCCATTGTGCTAGGATTATGATGAAGTCTTAGACAATTATTTCATGCTTTGGTTTACTTAATCTTAAGACAATTGGTATTTTGAGTTGTTGATTCGTATTTATTTTCATCTATAATTTTGATGCATGAATTATATGATGTATGTGGTGGAATTTTATGATCTAAAGAGTGGAATTTCACTAGACTTGAATCAATAGCCATAGGGTTCGATAGGGATAGAAATATACCACTATGCCCTATGTGATCTTTTCATGTTTTGCTTGTTTAATGCTTTCCTAAATATTAGCATTCATCATAGAAATATAGGTGGATCGTAATTAGGAAAAGGCTTAATTCTTGTTCGAAAGAGAGTTTTAGGCATTATAGAAACATTGATCGTCAATAATATACCTTGTCTTGGGTTATTTGAATTAAAGTGTGAAATATCAATACTAAGATGGATTCTAAATCCTAGCACTTCATTTACATACATTTGTTAAACAAATCTTGAAAATTCCATTTGCTTATTTATTTGATCATTAATTTTAGATTTCTTTGGAAACTTAGTCTACTCATTTAAAATCTCTTATAAATCACTACAAATTCATTCGTTTCGGTTAAGGTTAATAATTTAAGAGAATAGATCTAACCAATCCTTGTGGGAACGACATTCGGACTCAAATCCATTTTATTACTTGTTCGATACCGTACACTTGCGGTAAGAGTCAAAATTAGTCGGTCAAGTTTTTGGCGCCGTTGCCGGGGATTGTAGTCTAGATTTATTCTTAGGTTATTTTCACTAATTCGAACTTTTAGATTTATTTAAATTTTCCTTCTTTATTTCAGTTCATACATTCTTTTTCATTTGTTTCTTGCAGATTTGTGTATGCGAAGTTCGAGACACGGAGATCTTCTAGAAGTTGACCCGGAAATCGAACGCACTTTTCATCGCAAGCTAAGAGAGGCAAAATTAGCAGAAAAACAACAAAAACAACAAGATATGGCAAACAACTTGGGAAATCAAGAATTGCAAGTGGAAGATGAAGGGAACATGCTAGTTGGGGACTTTATGACTCCGCAGATAATTCAAAATCAGTCAAGTATTGTCTACCCTCCATTTGGTCAACCAAACTTCCAGTTAAAAACAAATGTTATCCATTTATTTCAAAATGGACATCAATTTTATGGAAGAGCCGACGAGAATCCGCACACCCATGTATCGAGGTTCTTAGAGCTTTGCCAACACTTCAAGTTTCAGGGGATATCAGATGATGCCATCAGACTTCGTCTTTTTCCACATACTCTGAGAGATAGAGCTCTAGAATGGTTAGACTCTCGACCTACAGCTAGCATAACAACATGGAATGATCTGGCTCAGAAGTTCTGTACAAAGTTCTTCCCGCCAATCAAAATTGCAAAGCTCAAGCACGACATATCAGTATTTCAACAACAGGATGCAGAGTCATTTGATGAGGCATGGAACAGATTTAAAAACATGCTCAGGAAGTGTCCTCATCACGGGATTTCGAGGGGAGTGCAAGTACAGTATTTCTACGCAGGTTTGCTACCTCAATTCAAAAGCCTAGTAGACTCATCATCTAATGGGTCACTTTCTACTAAGACTATTGATGAAGCATTGGAGCTGTTTGAAAGAATTGCTAACACAAATGCAATGTGGGCCTCAGACCGAGTAATCCAAAAGAGACCTTCTGGAGTGTATGAAGTGGATAATTATACAGCCCTATCTGCAAAAATTGACTCTTTGGTAAATAAGGTGGAAAGTATAGCAATGGCTGGAAATCCAATGAAGAATGCCAGAACACTTTGCGAAGAGTGTGGTGCAGACCATAACACTTCAGATTGTCCTATCTTAGTTCAGCTACCAGAGCAAATTGATTTTGTTCAAGGAGGTGGTCGTCCACAGAATAATCCCTATTCAAATACGTACAATCCAGGGTGGCGAAATCATCCTAATTTTGGATGGAGGGACAATCAAAATACAGGAAGACCACAACAACCTATGTACCAGCAAGAGGAGAAGAAGTCTTCAATTGAGGACCTACTCGGGAAATTCATCGAGAAAACAGAGCAGTATATGGGAAAAAATGATCAGTTTATGAGAAGGACCGAGACTACACTTCAAAATCAACATGCAGCCATAAAGAACTTGGAAACACAGGTGGGGCAGATGGCGATAGCTATTTCAGGGAGGCAGCAAGGTACTCTACCTAGTAACACAGAAATAAATCCTAGGGAACATGTGAAAGCCATTACTACCAGGAGTGGGGCCCAACTACCAGAGATTGGTGTTAAACAATCAGCTACTAACCAGGATAAGGGGGTAGAATAAGAAATAGAGCATGATCGAGCATCGGAAAATACGTCTGAAACAAAGGATGGGTCAAGTAAGGTGAAATCACCAATTAAGCCTTACGAGACTCCAATTCCTTTTCCACAGAGGTTAAGAAATCAGAAGATGGACAAACAGTTCGAGAAATTTCAAAACATCTTCAAAAAGATCCATATCAACATCCCCTTCGCAGATGCACTTGCGCAAATGCCAAGTTATGCAAAATTCATGAAGGACATCCTAACACACAAAAGAAAGCTGGAGGAACATGAGACAGTGATGCTTTCAGAAGGGTGCAGCGCTAGGTTGCAAAATAAACTTCCACCGAAATTAAACGATTCAGGGAGTTTTACTATACCTTGTGAAATTGAAAATTGTCATTTTGATAATGCTTTATGTGATTTGGGAGCAAGTATTAACTTGATGCCATTTTCTGTTTGCAGGAAACTAGGTTTGGGGGAACCAAAACCAACAACTGTGACTTTACAGCTGGCAGACCGATCAATCACATATCCACGAGGAATAATTGAAGACATTTTGGTAAAGGTGGAGAAATTTACTTTTCCAGCTGATTTTGTTGTGTTGGATATGGAAGAAGACAAGAATGTGCCATTGATACTGGGGAGACCATTCTTGCGGACTGGGGGTGCGATCATTGACGTGGGAAAAGGACAGCTCAAATTACAGTTCGACAATGAGGAAATAACATTCGATGTCTATAAAGCAATGAAGTATCCTACCCCATCAAGTTCATGTTACCGAGTCGATGTCATAGATGAAGCAGTACAGGAAGCAGTGAGGGAAGTATTTAGCTGGAAAAATCCTTCTGACTCCCTTGAAGAAATCATCATGAATTCAAGCTCCATAAATTCTCTATCAAAAGAAGAGCTTGAAGCATGCAAGGAATTTTTGGTTAACCCTCCATATAGACGCAGAACACATTTTGAGGAATTGGGGATAAGTTCCACAAAGCCACTCCCATCTATTCAGCAGCCTCCAAAGTTAGAAATCAAGCTGTTACCACCTCACCTTCGTTATGCATACTTGGGGGAGTCGTCTACTTTACCTGTCATAGCGGCGAGCTCTATTACAGAAGTCGAAGAAGAGAAACTACTTGGAGTGTTGCGGGATCACAAAAAGGCTATTGGATGGACCATTGCTGACATAAGAGGCATTAGTCCAGCAATTTGCATGCACAAAATACTGATGGAGGACAAATTCAAACCAACGGTGGATGGGCAAAGGAGGCTAAACCCAAACATGAAAGAGGTAGTTAGAGCAGAAGTAATGAAACTTTTGGATGCAGGAATCATTTATCCCATATCAGATAGTGGTTGGGTCAGCCCAGTTCAAGTTGTGCCAAAGAAAGGGGGAATCACAGTAGTGCCAAATGAAAAGAACGAACTAATCCCCACTAGAACAGTTACCGGATGGAGAGTTTGCATAGATTATCGCAAACTCAACAATGCAACAAGGAAGGATCACTTTCCCCTTCCATTTATTGATCAGATGTTGGAAAGATTAGCAGGCCATTCACATTACTGCTTTCTGGATGGATATTCAGGGTATAATCAGATTGCCATCGCGCCCGAAGATCAGGAGAAGACAACATTTACATGCCCCTATGGTACTTTCGCTTATCGCCGAATGCCATTCGGTTTATGTAACGCTCCAGCCACGTTTCAGCGATGCATGATGGCTATCTTCTCTGATATGGTAGAAAAATTCATTGAAGTATTCATGGATGACTTTTCAGTTTTTGGATCCTCATTTGACGAGTGTTTGGAACATTTAAAACTGGTTCTACAAAGGTGTGAAGAAACGAATCTGGTGCTGAACTGGGAGAAGTGCCACTTCATGGTGAAAGAAGGAATAGTTCTAGGGCACAGGATTTCCGAAAAGGGCATTGAGGTAGACAAAGCAAAAATTCAAGTGATCGAGAAGCTACCACCTCCTACGTCAGTAAAAGGGGTTCGGAGTTTTCTTGGCCATGCAGGATTCTACAGGCGTTTTATTAAAGACTTCTCGAAAATCACAAAACCTTTGTGTAACTTATTGATGAAAGAGGTGCCATTTATATTCTCTGAAGAATGTTTAGTAGCCTTCAATGCTTTGAAGGAGAGGTTGATATTTGCGCCGGTGATCATCGCACCTGATTGGGAATTACCATTTGAATTGATGTGCGATGCAAGTGACTATGCAGTAGGAGCAGTTCTGGGGCAACGAAGAGGAAAAGTATTTCACGTGATTCACTATGCTAGCCGGACGCTCAATGATGCACAGCTTAATTACGCCACTACTGAAAAGGAGCTACTTGCCGTTGTCTTTGCATTTGATAAATTTCGCTCTTATCTGGTGGGGTCAAAGGTGACAGTCTACACAGACCACTCTGCACTAAAATATCTGTTGAGTAAAAAGGATGCAAAACCCAGATTGATCAGATGGATATTGCTGTTGCAAGAATTTGATTTGGAAATCAAGGATAAAAAGGGATGCGAGAATGTAGTAGCAGATCATCTGTCTCGTCTTGAACAAGAAAAGGAGCCAATTTTGGCAGACATTAGTGAAGTATTTCCAGATGAGCAGTTGTTTGGTGTAGAGGAGGCTCCGTGGTATGCAGACATCGTGAACTATCTAGCAAAAACCATCATTCCACCTGGATACTCGAGTCATCAGAAGAAGAAATTCTTTTCTGACTTGAAATATTATTTGTGGGAAGATCCTATTCTTTATAAAAGGTGCCCAGATCAGATTATTAGGAGGTGTGTGCCAGAAGATGAAACGGTGAAAATATTGGAGCAATGTCATTCCTTCGCGTATGGTGGTCACTTTGGAGCTTCTAAAACGGCTGCAAAAGTTCTACAGTCAGGATTCTATTGGCCTACCATATTCAAGGATGCCTACGTACTAGTGAAAAATTGTGATAGGTGTCAAAGGACCGGAAACATATCTAGGAGAAATGAAATGCCTCTAAACAGTGTTCTAGAAGTGGAAATTTTTGATGTTTGGGGAATAGATTTCATGGGTCCATTCATCCCATCTCACTCAAATCACTATATTCTCGTAGCAGTGGATTATGTGTCTAAATGGGTTTAAGCTGTTGCGTTACCTACCAATGATGGCCGCGTGGTGATGGATTTTCTAAAGAAAGTCATTTTTGCAAGGTATGGCACTCCACGAGCTATAATCAGTGATGGAGGTAAACATTTCTGTAACAAGCAGTTCGAACAGCTGCTGGTCAAATATGGAGTAAAGCACAGGGTTGCCACTCCATACCACCCCCAAACGAGCGGACAGGTGGAGGTCTCCAACAGGGAACTTAAGAGGATCCTTGAAGTTACAGTGAATTCAACAAGGAAGGACTGGTCTAAGAAGCTTGACGATGCATTGTGGGCTTACAGGACAGCTTTCAAAACACCCATTGGAATGTCCCCCTATCGCCTCGTATTTGGGAAGGCATGCCACTTACCCGTCGAGCTTGAGCACAAGGCCTTTTGGGCTATGAAGAAGTTGAATTTTGATTTACAAGCGGCGGGGGAGAAAAGATTGTTGCAATTAAATGAAATGGATGAATTCAGGTTAGAAGCATATGAGAGTTCAAAATTGTATAAGGAACGCACCAAAAAGTGGCACGACAAGCATATTCAACGAAAGGATTTTGAGGTTGGTCAACAGGTTCTCCTATACAATTCTCGCCTGAAATTGTTTCCGGGCAAGCTGAGATCAAGGTGGTCGGGTCCATACTCGGTTACCAAGGTTTATCCATTCGGGGCAGTTGAAATCACTCATGAGGAGAATGGCACATTTAGAGTGAACGGACAACGCTTGAAGCCTTATTGGGGTGGTGACTATTCTAAAGAAAAGACCACCACTTCTCTCGCCTCACTGGAGTAAATCCCGAGAAAGTCGAGCTTAAGACTATAAATGCAGCGCTTTATGGGAGGCAACCCATATTTCTTCCTTTTTATTTACATTTGCTTTCTTTTGTGTCATTTTATTTTACTTTATGCCATTTTAGCTCTTTTTAGGTGAATAACTTTACTTGGTGCATTTTCATACTTTTACATTTCTATTTGACATTTCATAATCCTACATTTTGCATTCTTGGAATGTTAGGTAGAATATTAGCTACATAATGTTCGTACTACTCATTCACACAATCACCCACCTAAAGCATGTTATCCATTCTCATAATTCATGATCATGAAATTAATGTTTGAAAAAATCATTGTATAGATCATGAAGTGATTGGGGGACTACAAACGATTTTGAAAATCAAAAATAAGAAAAAAAATTTCATTTCTACCTTGAACCACGCGATCGCGGGCCTATAGGCTCTAGCGATCGCGACTTTGCATTTAAAATCAACAGGTTCTAAAACCTTGAACCACGCGATCGCTGGCACTCCAGCCAGGCGATCGCGTGGCTAGTCTGATGCCAAATTCGGCAGTTTAAGTGCTCCCTTTATTCTTTCAAGTTCAAACATTAGACACTCGTTTTCTCTCCCCTAATCACCTCATATTTGATCTTCCATTTTGTGTGCATGTCATCATCACCTAGTTGTACCAAACTCATTGCTATTTTCACATCCAAATCAATGAAAGGTATGAAATTCTTCATTTAAATCCATGTTTCCCCAAAATTTCGAATTTTTTTTTGAGTTCTTTGATTTTGAAATTGTGAATGGTGAAGATTGGGCTTAGGTTAGATGTTGGAGAAGATGATTTGTGGTTTAGTAGATAAAATTTTTGGTTCATTCATGCCTCCAAACTTATGCATACCCTTTGATTTTTGCAATGCACACCATGTGTTTGATGAAATGCCACAAAGACATTCTAGTGCTAATTTGAGACATCCTTCCGAGCATTTATCTTCATGGTAGGTTTCTCTATGATTATATGTGTGTAGTTCATGGATTAGTTCACTTCATTTCACAGAATTCATGAAAACAAATTTAGCACCATGGAAGCCTCAATGCAAGGCCACTACAGGCCATTGCACCTGAAAATCCACTCACGTCACCAACTTTGCCATAGTTTTACATGACCCTATAGAACTCCAAATGACCTAAATTTTTAATATGTTGTAGACCATGCTGTAAACTTTAACATATCAAAATATGGCTCGGAAAAAGTTGTGTTTTTCTAGGTTATATCACGGCTTGAATATGTGTGGTCTACCATTGTTGAAAATTCAAAAATGTGCTTTACCTTTAGTTTGGGGGTGTGGTCCTGAATTTCCATTATTCCTTATTGATGTTTATACCTTTTAATCCTACTTTGCTTTTATTTGCTAGGAAAACACCACTCAAAACACCCCAACCAAAGTTCAACAATACAAAAAAGGGTCGATTCATCCAATGCAATGCAACATGGAGCTTCAAAGAAATACATCCTCTACACTTGGGAAGTTCTCGTTCTCTTTTCCTTGTCTTGTTTTACTTTATTGAATCTTTTTGACAAACATTGAGGACAATGTTCATTTCAAGTTTGGGGGTGAAAATTCATTGCATTCTTCATTCATTTTATTTCATTCGTTTTTATTGGGAAAAAAAAAAAAAATTGGACAACATGAAAACATGAACTTCTTTTGAAATTTTGTTGACATGTTTATTGCCTAGGATATAGTATGAATCAATTTGTACTTAGGCTTGAAAATTGGACAACATGAAAACATGAACTTCTTTTGAACTAGTTATGTTTTGCTAGATTCATATTTATTGCGCACATAGCCAGTGTTGGATAATTGCTTGTGTGAGGGGTTTTGTTTAATACACGTGGGGCAAAATTTATGCAATTTGAACTTAGGAATGACTCAAATATCCCTGAACTTAATTCATAAGATATCCCATCCCTAAATTAGAACCAATCATGCTGAAAGGCAAGCTTGGGGGTAGAAGGGTTGGAATTTGTATGTATTGACGGGTTGGAGGTCTGTGGTTCTTGGTTTTGCACTTTAGTCATTACAGTTTGGTCAACGGGTATAAACCATTTCCAGCATAAAAACAGAAAAATGCTGAAGGTCTTATTCCGCTCTTCAAATGCCTTTTTGACTCGAGTAAGTAAGTCCGAGGGGTCTTTCAAACCTGGTGCCCTAAAGCCAACTGGCTTGGGAGTCATCGACCTAAAACTCGCTACAGGGGTCAATTAGAAAGCAAGTAAGGAGAGTGGACTTACACATAAGACATTATAACATCTTTAACTTTTCTGTTTAAGCCTTTATGACTCGGGCAAGTACGTCTGAGGGGTTCTTTGAACCTGGTGCCCTAAAGCCGTCTGGTTTGGGAGTTTCCGATCTGAAAGCCCGCTACAGGGGTCATATAGAAAGCCCGTATGAAAAGTTCTGCACAAAGATGGTAAAAGACAGGGACAATTAAAAGAAAAAGTCGTCCATCATAAAAGAAAAAAAAAATATATATATATATATATATATATATATTATTGCATGGTATAAGCTTTGTTGACTGAGTTGTGGTGGTTGATGTTGTAGAATTGGGGCCCACTTGCTTTTGATTTGTTATACACGCACATTTCTGATTCTAACTACCTTGTGTAGAAAAAGCTAAGAATATTTTTAGAACCCACATAGATAAAAACCTGGGATGTGAGAGAAAAGCAGAAAGTGGTGATCATCCATGAGCGTTGAAAGGAATTTTATTAGAAATCATAGATTGACCACATGGGATTTGGGCTGGATTATGCATAATGAGCCACACAGTGTTGAGTATATCTTTTGCATAAGTATGCGTTTGACATTGGCTATTCACACACACACTTAAAAATCTGGCAGATATAACTAGAAATTATTTTGCAGTTCATGACGATTGCTGAAGCTTAAATTGATTTGGACTGTAGAGGCATATGGTAAACATGTTGACACAACAAAAATATTTGTTCTCTTATTTCTTTGATTTTTGTAGTTTAGTTTACATTGTTCGAGGACGAACAATAATTCTAGTTTGGGGGTATTTGATAAGCGTATTTTATACACTTATTTGTATGTCTAAATTAGGATTAATTATTGTCGTTTGGGAATATTTGCTATTTAATTTATGTTTATTTGTTTACTTTTCAGAAAATGTCCCAATTGAAGAAGAATGAAGCAATTAATGGAAAAATGACACGATTGGATGTTAATTGGAGCTAAATTGGACAAGTGAGGAGTAGGTGCCGTCAACCGGGAAACATGCTTGGTGCCAAAGTGGCTAAATCAGAGGTTGGAGGACCTAATTGAATGAATTAAGAGCTTGAATGGTCAAACCGAGAAGAAGATAAAGTTTGGGGACTAAATTGCAACAATTGAAAGCTGAGGACTGAAGGTGCAATTAAAAGTCAGGGACTAACTTGTACAGCCGAGAAACTCGCGAAGTCGCGATCGCTGATCATAAGCCAAGCGATCGCGAGATGAGGCAAATTCTTAACCCGAGAGTTTTAACATCAACCACGCGATCGCTATGGATTCTACCACGCGATCGCGCATCTTTCCGGCTGGGCCACTGATGGGCTTTTCACGCGAATTCTGATTTAATTCACCCCTTTTCGCCTAGGTCAGAGGGGGTACATATATATAGAACATGACACACGAAATTTAGGGGGGTCATTCTTAACCTAAGACACCAAGAAGCACATCAAGGTTTTGAAGAGCGGAGTTGTGGAGATTTATCCAAATTTTCTTGGGATTTTCATATTATAGGTGATGAAGTTCTTTTATATTTATGATTTGCTATTAACTATGTATCTAGGATAATTTTCCATTGTGCTAGGATTATGATGAAGTCTTAGACAATTATTTCATGCTTTGGTTTACTTAATCTTAAGACAATTGGTATTTTGAGTTGTTGATTCGTATTTATTTTCATCTATAATTTTGATGCATGAATTATATGATGTATGTGGTGGAATTTTATGATCGAAAGAGTGGAATTTCACTAGACTTGAATCAATAGCCATAGGGTTCGATAGGGATAGAAATATACCACTATGCCCTATGTGATCTTTTCATGTTTTGCTTGTTTAATGCTTTCCTAAATATTAGCATTCATCATAGAAATATAGGTGGATCGTAATTAGGAAAAGGCTTAATTCTTGTTCGAAAGAGAGTTTTAGGCATTATAGAAACATTGATCGTCAATAATATACCTTGTCTTGGGTTATTTGAATTAAAGTGTGAAATATCAATACTAAGATGGATTCTAAATCCTAGCACTTCATTTACATACATTTGTTAAACAAATCTTGAAAATTCCATTTGCTTATTTATTTGATCATTAATTTTAGATTTCTTTGGCAACTTAGTCTACTCATTTAAAATCTCTTATAAATCACTACAAATTCATTCGTTTCGGTTAATGTTAATAATTTAAGAGAATAGATCTAACCAATCCTTGTGGGAACGACATTCGGACTCAAATCCATTTTATTACTTGTTCGATACCGTACACTTGCGGTAAGAGTCAAAATTAGTCGGTCAACTCTTTACCATTGGTAAATGGTAAAATTAAGAAAAACATTTTTATTAACAAATTATCGGTTGGTAAAAGGAGAAACTTTTACTAACGAAAGTTTTATCGGTAAAAGGTAACATCTTTACTAACGGAATTTATCAATGAATTATCCGTTGGTAAAGACTTAACCTTTACAAGTCAGTTTGTAAAACAACACTTTGACAATGGATAACGGTAAAGGGTAAAACTAAGAAAATCACTTTTACCAACAAAAAATCCATTGATAACGGTAAAGGACCAGCTATTATTTCCTGCATATAAAAGTTGTACGTCAAAATACTCTGTTTTGACCTTGCTGTACTCATAGCAGTAGAGAGTTGGGTATTCAGATAGGTAGCTCCATATTTCGGTCTCCATGATATACATATAAGTCTGCCCATCTTCAGAAAGTTTCCACCGTTCGAATTTGCTTTGAAAATACTACGATCAAGCATATGCAAAATTTGAAATATGAAAACATGAATACAAAGTATTTAGCAAGTAATAATTTTCTTTTTAAAACATGATTTCATGAGGGCCCAGTATTAAAAGTCAAGTGTTATCCCGAGCATGCAAGATCTCAAGTAGGATTTAAAACCCTGATACAAGCGTATATTTCACATGTATTTTTAGCACGAAACTTCCCCTAGTTCAAGCGTAACCATAATATCGTAAGTATATCAAGACAAGCGGGGTAATATAATGATTGTAATAATGTAATTAAGTAAATCTTTTAGCAAGACACAAACAAGTTATAAAAATATTAAGATAATTGCATGAAGTATCATTTAAGACCAATTATAAAATTGCAGTGTTAATTACTTACCTTGTTTAAGACCTAAAAACAAGAAAGAAATCAAAGATCAAAATTTTGTTTTTTTTTGAAAAATAGTTAAAGTATCGATACATGTCCAGATAATGGTTCTTCATGTATCGATACATGGTATCAATACATAAGGAATTTTTTCTGCAACTGATCTCATATTCTTTTATAATTTTCTTTGGTTTATTATTTCAAGATCATTGCAAAAATTCATAGAACATGTTAGAACTATAACATGATCTTAACATGTATCATTTCAAGCTAAAAAGAAATCAAGTTCTACAAACTACATTTGAGACTTGAAGGTTAGAGTTCGATCTCAAGTTTTCCTACATTTTTACGGAGATTTGAAGTTCAGAAACAAGTTTACTATATATACACGAATTCCAACCACGAAATCAGATAATCTCCCTTTTAAAAAATCATTTCCTACCAAATCATTACCCTAAACTAGATTGAGGACTAAGGAAGACTACAAACATTTCGATACGTACATATTTTATATGTATCGATGCATGAATTAGGGTTTCTAAAATAACTATTTTCCTGAAAATTAGGAAAAATAATGGATTGTTACACAAATAAAATGATGATTCTTTATCAACTTGATATACTTTTAGTAGTTGCAAGTGGCTCTGGTAAGACCTTATTAAGTTGGATGTGACATGACTGCAATTTGTGCATAGCTTATGGAGCAAGTTAAATGAATCTAATTGATGCTCTTTGGGAGTTTAAAGATAAAAGACATTTAATCAAGTGAGTTAAGTAGATCCACTTGATACTTTAATGCTTAGTTGAATAAATATTATATCTCTTTAGGTAGGTGGAGAGCTTAATCTAGTACTTGAGCGTGCTCTGAGTTCAATTTTAATCAATGTGATGGATTTCCTTTGAATATCCCAATACATAAGATTATATTTTCCTAAGATTTTAATTTAGAATTCTTAAGTCCTTCAAGGCATTTCCAAGTCTTCCTAACTCCCAGGTCCTCCGAGATCTGAGGTCTTCCAGGGAAGACCTACCGAGCTCTTCCAGGGCTGAGGTCTTCCTAGTCGAGGCCTTCCAGGGAAGACCTTTCAAGGTCTTCATCCGAGCTCTTCCAGGGTGCTAGGTCAAACTTTCTAGAGTCCTAAATTCGAATCTGAGGTTCTAGCTTGATTGCATTCCTCATGGTGATCTTTATTTATTATCTTGTTGACATGAAACTTAAAGGAAGTCTCTCAAATACTCTGAGTTAAATCGAGTGCCTTAAATTAGGTTGCAACAGTCTCCAACAATGTTATGTAAAAAGAAGATGGGTTTAAAATGCTGCAATTTTTTTCCTCCAAAATGACATATTTTGACACTTGTTATTTAAACTTATAGACACCAAATGTAATCTCTATATGGACGAAAAAGACATCAAATTTCCACACCAAATGGGTTAATATAGGGGCAACAATAGAATCAACATCAACGTCAATGACATATATAGATGAGACTCTATAGGATGACTTCTGTGTCGCCCAAGAATCAATAATAGGGGTGAGCTGAGATCCTGTAGGGACGACTTTTATGTCTTCTTTGTTACTCCGGATTCTTGTACTGCTCATATCAATAATGTCATTTTTTTTGTCAAAATCACTGGAGGGGGTTGTGCGACTGTGAGAAAATGTTTTATGTCCACCATATACAAAACTTTGGTCATAGAAAGAGATTTGTGAGCAATTTATTTAGAAAAAAACAAAGGAAAAATACTTAAGTCTTTGTTTGGTTATTTTAAAATTTTCTCATTTTTCTATAGTACTCAAATTTCAACCATCCATTAAAATTCAAGTTAACAATATTTGACTTTTGAACCAAATCTCAATCATCTATTCTCCTAAAAATCACTATTCATTTAAAAAAATTTCTTTTTAAACAATATCAAACACACACTTTAGCCCAGTTTGGTATAGATAAAAATCAGATTTTTAGAGTATGTTTGGTAAGCCAAATATAGCTTATTTGAAGAGTTTATAAGCTTCATCTACTAAAATAAGCTCCGTTTGATTGATGAGCTTATTTGAAAAGCTAGAACTTATCTCAAAATCTACTTTTACAAGCTTTTCAAATAAGCTCTATGAGCTATTCATTTTTATTCCATTTTTAGTCTATTTATTTTTTTAAAATTACACCTCTATGACATTAGGGAGTTTAAAATATATTATTCTTTTTTATCATTTTATATTTCTGGGCTAGCTTTTCAGCTTGTTTTGCCAAACACTTCTATTTCAATCAACTAACTTATCAGTCATCTGATATCAGCTATCAACTATCAGCTCATAATTAGCTTTTTAGCTATAAGCTAGCTTATTAGCTTGGTCCGTCAAACATAGCATAGTAGATTTTGATAAAAGTATATGACATGCGTTGTTAGAAAGTTGTGGATCTCATAAAAGATGTAAATAAGATTAAATGTTGATTTTGACTTAAAATTAAAATCTAAAATCTTAATTATACCAAAAAGGGCTAAATGTTAATCCAGCCATGCTTATAATCTTAACTATTAGTTTACATGACAAAGTACAAATTAGTAAAGATTTTTCACTTTTCTATTGACAAAAGTTCATATAAGTGCAAATGAAGGCTATAATGGATAAACCCTTTTTAACAAAAATTATAGGCGGACATGTTTTTAATTATTGCTTTTTTATTCACCTGCATGGATAGTTGATGTGACAATTTACAACTACCAATAAATAATATTTATTTTATTACATTAAAGTAAGTCCATTTGCTTGTCAACATTAAACATGTGGCTCGCCAGCAATTTTTATTCCACTTGAAGTCTTGAATTATATACAATGAAAAGTTGTCCTAAATTTGGACGTTATTTAGCAATTGAAATAATTTATAGATAAAAGGACCTTCATGGAAATTGGTAAGGATTATTTGACAAAAAAAATTGTTAAAAATTTCTGAGATGTTATTGAATTTTGATTAAAAAAAGAAATTATGATTCTGACATATATATGTTATTAAAATTGAAGTTAGATAATAAAATTCAATAAAGATTTTATTTTTACAAACTGCGATAGAGAACTTAGGGTTTAAACCTTAAACAATTTTACAGAGAATAAATAATCTCGAGTTTACGAAAAACTAGGACTTGAGATCCCCAAAAATGTATGCATTAATCTATTTCTCATAACAGACACAAACATGGCCCTTCTTCAATTCACAAAATTATTTTGAAGAATTCTTTCTTAACAACTTTTCCTGGAGGAAGTTTAATACTTGATGATAATAATTTAAGCTATGAGAAGAAGGCAAAAAAGTCGGAATCTCTACGTGGAATTCACGTGCCACCGTAGTGGACACTGTACAGAGGCGTGAGGCGTCGGACATGAGGGAAGTTTGCGGCAAAGATAAGGATCCATTCCAAGAAAAGCACAAAAATTTGGCTGAGAACACATGAAACGTCGAAAGATTCCCGTAAGCTCGACTTAATTTCCCCCTCTTTGATTCTATAAAAATGATTTGTTAGTATATTTTGATAAAAATTGTAGCTTCAATGGAATTTGTAAATAAAAAAGAATTTAAATAAAAATAATAATTAAAAACGAGGGTTAAACCTGAGCTGTCTTATCTTGAAACATTACTATTTCTTTGTTGAATAGAGTCCAAAACAATATAATTGATTTCACAATTATCATATATAAGAAATCACAAACAAACAAGATCATTCGAATTTAGAAACGTGTTAATTTTAATAATATATATATATATATTTTTTTCAAATTGTGTTAAATATAGTTTAGGTATGTTTTATTTAGTAAGAATTACTAAGGTTTTCAGTATTGGTATCATAACAATCTTTTTTCTCTACTTTTAAATATTGAGAAATAAAATACATGGGAAGGAGATATGCATGTGTAGAACTATATAATTGTGTTCTAGAACCGAGCTAGAGATGGTTGAAACTAGGTTTGTGCGTGATTTTATATGATTCTGATTCTTGGAGAATCAAGTTGAATCGAATCAAAAATCGATTGGTTCTTTAGAAAAAAATGATTCTTTTTTGTAAAAGAAGAATTGAATCGGAATCATACCGTACCGTTCAGTTCTGGTTTGGTTTGGTTCTGATTCTATAAACTAAGCCTCCGTTTGGTAAAAAAAAAAAATTATTTATAAACAAAGAACATGCTCTTTTTGATGTAAAATATGTTGTTAAAAGTGATTTTAAATTTTTTTTGTAAAAAGTGTGTTGAAATGATCGAACCTCGCAAGACACAAAGTAATCGAGGTTAGTCAATAATGCAGCGGAAGATAATAATATGATTAGCACGTAATTGAATTCAATACATAAACAATATAATTGGGCAATTAATGATAACTCCCTTTTTCAGCAAATTAGCGGACTGCACAGGGTGAAATCGAGGGCTCAAATTTCAGCCCAATCCCCACAATGGTAACACCACTACACCGCTAGAGAACACTCCAAGACAACCCCCCAAACCGGCCAAGGGACCCACTGCCAACGCACCTCCCACACAATACAAACCAGGCTGCACAAGAGGAACCACAAAGGAACCGAAACCAGCAAGGAAGTGATCACAGCAAGAGCCAAACCGCAGCAGGTGGCGTGCAAGCAAGGACCGAACACAGTAGGTTCGGTCACGTCAAGGCTCGGTCACAAGAGGAGCCACACAAGGCTCGACTGAAAATAGTAGCTACACCGAGGGACTGCACCACTGTAGGAACAAGACTCGGCCAAGAGAAGGGACCGAACGCCGCCTCCCACAACCAAGAACCGGACTGCCGAACACACCCACAAAGGAACCAAACACAGCAGCAGCAAGAACACGGTCACAACCCACGATGGCACACTTCCAATCATCGAGAGAGGAAGAAGGGAGAGGGTAGGGTTCTTCACAAAGAAGAGAGTAGAGAGGGAGCGTCCTGCGTGCAGAGAGAAGAGAGTAGTGGCACCACCGAGAGAGAGAGAGAGGAATGTCGAGTGTGTTCTAATTAGCCAAAGGGGAGGGTCGGGTAGAAATAGGTTTAGGGTTTAATTAGGGAGCCCTAATTAAATGGGTCGTCTTGAAGCCTACCCATCGAGCAACAGGGTCGTGACTCAATTAAAACCTCGACGTGGGTAGTAAATCTCGTAGCGCGTGGGCTGCCTAATTGTGGAGATTGGGCAATACTTCGATCATGGGCCGAGGGCCTACGAAGCTTAAAATCCGACACTGTTTATTATCATTGCCCCCGAGGTTTGATTGGGACCAAAAAATCCCAACAAACCTCCACCTTGGTTCTAATCGAACCTGCAACACCAAAACACCTAGTTCATTAGTTGCACAAAACAGTTCCAAACGAATTAGAACTCAACATACCTTTTCCAATGTTTCACGTTAGAAACATATCCCATACCTGCTAACAGTACTCACCAAAAGGGCTAAGGTAAAGAACCAAGAGTACACTAAATCATAGCGAGCCAAACTATGCATTTATATCACATTAGCAAGTAATACAACCTTAGACAAACAACACATGCTTTCTAAAGACAAATGTAAACAAATTACATTTCCACATGAGTCAATCAAGAGCATTTAATAACACAAAGTTATAGGTGACTTCACAAATGCGATAAGAGCACATCAAAAGTAAACCACAAATCTTTTCACCAAGTTCACATAAAGAACTTAACATTAACACCAAGTTAATCAAACAAGGTCAACACAAGTAACGTATGCAAATGACCCCCAAGAAAAGATATAATCACAATTACCCCATTCCAAAACCAATGTAGCTCTCCTCTCACCGCCATCTATGCTTACTAGACTACTCAACAATCACACTTAACTGGTAAACTACTAAGATCCTAAGACAATGGATGTACCTCTATCACAACCTCACCACTAGAAGTTAAACCTCGACTCTCCACCTCACCTAGAGATGATAGGAGCGTCCTCCACCTAATCGAGATCCTCACAGATAGAGTTAAACAAGACATTTGATAACCTCACCTCTCGTGATCTACATGTCAAAACACACATCCCCTAGAATGTCACCAAATACACTCTTAGGCATCTAGTCCAACCTTACCAGCTAACCCTCACTTCTAATATAACTACTGAATACCCATCCCACCAAGGGAACGACATCTAATCTATATTGTGAGAACACACCAAGTGTCAAACCTCACACCAAAACCCAACCACCATGCATGTAACCATGTTATACACAAAGTAACATATCACACTCAAATTCATGCAAATGTTCAAATCAATACAAATGAAATGCAACATAAGAAATGCAACCGAATAAAGTGACCACACACATGCAAAAGGGTAAAAGATCAATCAAAATGCACACAATTATTCAGTAGTAATGATAAATGAGATAAGAGCATCAATAAACTCCACTCGGATCACCTTCCGAGTAAGTAACTACATTGACCCCATTTCTATCCCCATCTCCTATTTTGTTTTTCTCTCTAGGGCAGTCTCTCTTATAATGGCCAGACCTACCACAACCATAGCACTTCCTTCCCTTCGCCTTACCCTGTGACTTAAAACTACTTCCACCCTTCCATCTATCACCCTCATGGTTTGAGTCACCTCTGTTTTTACCATACCCACCTCGCATCATGTGGATCTCACCACTACCACTCCTCACATCTCTTTCAGCTTTCACCTCCCTCTGCCTACTTTTCAAGGAATCAATGACAATTTCAGGTGTAAGAGTATCCATCCCATATTTTATAGCATTCTTAACCTCTTTATAAGTGTCAGGAATAGCATTTAATAATATAACAACTTTATATTCTTTGGGTACCTTTTCACCACAGTTAGTAATGTCTTGCACAAGTTTATTAAAGACATCCAAGTTGTCATCTAAGTCCTTAGAGGGATCAATTTTAAAACTGAAAAAACTTTCAAGCAAGTAAAGCTTATTAGGAGTAGACTTTGACACATAAAGTTCTTCCAATTTGTCCCAAAGTTCTTTAGTGGTATCATGTTTTCCAACTTTATGCAAAACAGAGTCGATAGATGCAAAATGATAGAAGTATATGCGAGTTCATCAAAATCTTTTTTCTCTTCAGCAGTCACAGTATTTGGGAAAGAATTGTCAATAGCTTTTGAAATCTTTTGTTGTACTAAAATACATTTCATTTTTTGTTGCCATATAGAAAAATCACATTTACCATCGAAGGTGTTCAATTCAAAACGATGTGCAGACATCTTAACAAATAAGAAGCACACAACGCAATATAAGCACCACACGGAAAATCACACAGAAGATCCTAAAGGTCGCAATATACGCCGTTCTAAATTTCCAGGATTCCGTGAGACTCAAGGATCTCAGGTCAAGGGGATTTTCGACACGGGAGTCTAGGTGACAGTTCTAATAATAGTGCAACAAGCAAAATAATCACAAAAGACACACAAGACAAACCGCTATGAAAAACACAGGTAATGTCAAATAATTCCTATAACTAGCAACAGGCAACCGCAAGCCTAATGGTCACCCCACACGATGACCTGCTATTACTGGAATTTAAAAGTTTCAGCCAATTTACCAGAGCGGACCTTTCTGAGTCCGTAATATGGAGAGATGCGAAATTATTTATCGTTTTACGTTTTGCAATTAGCGATCTTTGGAGCGTAAGTCAGCACCAAGCTCGAGAAACTCCAAAATATTGCCTAACCAACCAAAAAAGGTAAAACACCAATTAAATGATAATTTTCGATCACAAAGAATTTGAAAAATATAATTGAAATCAAATAATTTCGAACGACAAAAACAAAACTAATTTTCACTTAATGAAAATTAAATTAGGGAATTAGAAAACTCAATCAATGAATTCCTGTATTGATTCAATTCAGCCAATCGAGCCACCAAGGCTCTGATACCAATTGTTGAAATGATCGAACCTCGCAAGACACAAAGTAATCGAGATTAGTCAATAATGCAGCGGAAGATAATAATATGATTAGCACGTAATTGAATTCAATACATAAACAATATAATTGGGCAATTAATGATAACTCCCTTTTTCAGCAAATTAGCGGACTGCACAGGGTGAAATCGAGGGCTCAAATTTCAGCCCAATCCCCACAATGGTAACACCACTACACCGCTAGAGAACACTCCAAGACAACCCCCCAAACCGGCCAAGGGACCCACTGCCAACGCACCTCCCACACAATACAAACCAGGCTGCACAAGAGGAACCACAAAGGAACCGAAACCAGCAAGGAAGTGATCACAGCAAGAGCCAAACCGCAGCAGGTGGCGTGCAAGCAAGGACCGAACACAGTAGGTTCGGTCACGTCAAGGCTCGGTCACAAGAGGAGCCACACAAGGCTCGACTGAAAATAGTAGCTACACCGAGGGACTGCACCACTGTAGGAACAAGACTCGGCCAAGAGAAGGGACCGAACGCCGCCTCCCACAACCAAGAACCGGACTGCCGAACACACCCACAAAGGAACCAAACACAGCAGCAGCAAGAACACGGTCACAACCCACGATGGCACACTTCCAATCATCGAGAGAGGAAGAAGGGAGAGGGTAGGGTTCTTCACAAAGAAGAGAGTAGAGAGGGAGCGTCCTGCGTGCAGAGAGAAGAGAGTAGCGGCACCACCGAGAGAGAGAGAGGAATGTCGAGTGTGTTCTAATTAGCCAAAGGGGAGGGTCGGGTAGAAATAGGTTTAAGGTTTAATTAGGGAGCCCTAATTAAATGGGTCGTCTTGAAGCCTACCCATCGAGTAACAGGGTCGTGACCCAATTAAAACCTTGACGTGGGTAGTAAATCTCGTAGCGCGTGAGATGCCTAATTGTGGAGATTGGGCAATACTTCGATCATGGGTCGAGGGCCTACGAAGCTTAAAATCCAACACTGTTTATTATCATTGCCCCCGAGGTTTGATTGGGACCAAAAAATCCCAATAAAGTGATTTAAGAAAATGTATTGTTTATAAATAATTTGTCAAATGGAAGCTAAAATTCTCTAACTACATACAAACTCACTTTAAATCGATACTACCACTAGTTTTTAGTTTTTTGTACTCAAAAGCAAAACTATTAAAGTCATTCCAGCCATCATCAAAATCCTCTAACGAAGTGACTGTATCATTGTTAAAATCACTATGACCACTAACTCCATCATTTTGCCATCTCTTGTACTGGTTATACAGAGTATAGTAAATTTATATTATTAAAAAAATTTAAAAAGTGTTTGGTTTTTCAATTATTGGTTTTGGTTCCGATTCTGAACATAGGAACAAAATCAGAATTAGAACCGAATGGTTCTTACTTTTTAAAATGAGAGAAATGCTTAAAATTTTGAAAGAATTGAATCGAGACCAAACCGAAATCAAAACGAATAGTTGGTTTCGATTCTTTTCCTAGCCATTTCTTTACGTATTCAGATTTAATGAAAAATATTCAAAGATGTTCGCAAATTTTGGACCATGTAATTTAAATTTCGTTTAATATTTATAAAAATCGGAAAAATAAAAATTGTTGATATGAATTCCTATCTCCCTTTTCTTTAACTCCTTCAAATTTCAAACTTATCCCCTCACACTCACTCAACAAGAACAATGCATCTTTAAGCTAGTCTAGAATTGTAATCATCACCTTCGACGATGAATATTGGAGCGTAGTTCTCCCGCTCTTATAGAAGTTCTCTATAGCGACGAAATTAGTTAGTGATCATCGCGTCCTATGGAATTATGGAAACGACATTTGTTGTCGTCGACGTTGTAGCTCTCATTTCTTGTATTGTAGCATTTCTCATTAAAGAAAAATAATTAATTACATCAATTCTACTATAATCAAAGGACTATGATACCTGCGTAAAATTGAAGAAAAACAGTGGCCGTAAAATACAGATTTATCGAATCATTTGAATGTGCGAGTAATAATAATAATTATTATAACCACAGTTACCACACAATAGCTCCAATGCCTTAAACCCTTCGGCACACCAACACAATTAACTTTGGAGAGCTTATAAAGAATTCTTAGTACAACCACAAGATCCAGAACCATCTCACAACTCGAGATAGGAAAAAACCTTTGAGGGGAGGCTCATATTTATGGGTGCACAAAAAGATTGACTAACAATTCCTAGCTGATGATTGAAAACTTAAACACTATTATAATGTGGGATAATAATTTTTGTAGTCCGCTTAAAGTTGAAAAGCTTGACTCTCGAGCTTCACGTTTCGTCACGCTTCACGCTTTTTAGAAGACTGATTATTACCTTCTCTTTTTTCATTTTTTTAATGACACTCCGTTTTTTGAGAAAACATATTAGGAAGCAACCTCAATTCTTACTTTTTTTTGGTCCAACATTTTCTGGCAATGAAAACGATAACATAACCTCCGAAGTTTGCTTCCGTTTTGTAACCTTAACCGGCTTCGATACATTGGAGCCAATAAGATGTGGAAAATTAAGCCGAGCTTTTGGGCCATGTAACTTGAAAGCCGTTCGATCATAAGCCAGTGCTGCATCCTCCGACGTCTCATATGTGCCCAGCCAAATCCTTTCACCTTTCGTCGATGGATTCCTTATTTCTGCTGCAAACTTCCCCCACGGCCTCCGCCTCACGCCTCTGTACCGCTTCCACTCTGGTGACACGTTGATTACACGTGCAGATTCCGGCGCCTCTTCTGCCACAGTCTCAATATCACAGCTTAAATTATCATCAACCATTAGGATTTCTGCAAAAAATGAACTGCTATAGCTTGAGTTTTGGCTGTAAATTTGTGCATTGCATGAACTTATTTCTGTAAAGTTGTCAACAGGGAAATCATCAGAATCATCTAAAAGATAATTTTGTATGGACTGAAGAAGGGCCATGTCTGAATCTGAAATGTGTTTTGGATACATTTTTGGGGATTCCTAAGTTTTCCTTACACAATTAATGGTGTGTCATTGTCAAATAAAGGATCTTTGTCACTGTCGAAATCTGTAAAGTTTCTGGTTTATATATGCATGAAAGAAAACCCTAACTATACATCCAGTGATTTCCATGAAGGTCTCTTATTCAAGGCATTAATTTATTGCCATTATAATTCACGTGAAAATTATGCTATTTCTTTAATACGCGGACTGTCTTGACTCCTTGTTATTATTTATTTTTATTTTTTTATGCACCTGTCTTGATTCATTATTGATAAATGGAATTGTGTCTTTAGTTATTGATGGACTGAGGGCATTAAATAAATAAAAGAATTTGAGGGACCATGCTAAAATAATCTACATGATTACCTGACATGAGGACAAATCCATTGTTTAATTCCATGGGATATTTGTATGATCGGTACCACAAATTAGAATGAGTAATCTATTAGACAGCTTCCTTATGATATTTAAAAAAAAAAAAAAAAACCGACAAAATAAATTGTGATTTGTTGAACTACATGTTCTAAAAGATTCTATCATTCAACCATTAATCTCCAATGCAATTGCGCGGTTGAGTCTTGACAAGATTTATTCTATCGTAATAGTTGCAACTTAAAGGATTAATACCAATGTCACAAATCTATAGAATAATGGATAAACTTCATTTTTTCTTCAACACCAACTTTTGTGTGTAAGATCACTAAGGCCTCATAATCCACCATGCGCTAAAAAAAATAAGTTTCGAGTTGTTCATCAAATGTCAAGAGATTAGCTGGTGATTCGAGATAATATTCACCAAGTTGAATTAATCTTCTCTTGTCAAAAGCACAAAATCAATCATTTGGACGCAAACATATGCCACACAAAGACACAACTCACAAATGAACTCAGAAAAACGAGCATTCGATTCCTAAAGTTGCATATCAATGATGGCATAAAAGAAATCAAAACGCAATACAAATTTGTAATCTCTGGGTTGCTATGTCGTGAACGACCTCATTCCTGTTAGGAACAATAATATTATGCATCTGACAAAGAACAAATGTTTCCAAAAAAGAATCTCATACATCGTCCCTCATTTCTTGGAGTTATAATTTACAAATTTTCACTAATCTCATAGCATTGACATTATCTTGATCCTTCTTTTGTAATGTCTTTGCAAATTCGTCTGAAATTCCTAAGATCTTTTTCATGAGATGTAGTGTAAGGAAAAAGTCAAATGTTTGTATCAAGCCCAACATATTAAGTGTTTCACCTCTTTTTTGGGTACTTGGCACATAATTAGCAATCATATCAAGGCATTATGAAAACATAACAATCAAACTAAGCATAGAACCATATATAGTGAGAACCCCAACGTGTATCACTCACACGCTTAAGTGTAGTTTCTTGATTAAGGTCACGTCCACTTGATATTTCATCACGACTAAGAGTTTCAAGAACTTTGAGTCTTTATTTCTCATGAAGAAGATAACAATGTTTAGCTGACCCTCCAACAATATTTACTGGCCACCTTATCAACCTAATCAAATAACACATCGATCCGATCTCCACATGCTTGTTTGTCTAGCATATATCTTGTAAGAAAATCAAGCATTCGCCTTTCTATATCTTGTTTATGTGTCATGTTTATGTTTTAAATTTTAAGATATTTTGATTCATCATGGGCAAAGAGTTAAAACAATGTTTATGCTATATATTAATCTAATCTAATTGTAGAAATTAAATATTATGTAAATTGTAGCGTTCATGATTTGGAGAATTATGTTATTGTTGAAAACTTAAAAAGTATGTATTAAGCTTCTATAAATATATTTGTTATTTATTTATTCATCTTAATAATTAAAAAATTATTAAAATTGGATAATGCATTATTAGGTCAAGCCTTTACGAAAGTCTAGGGACTAAGCTCGATACAACCTTTATTAGAAATGACAAAAAAATTCGATCTGATCCATCAATCTGAATATCCGATCCGTGGATAGACAGATCCGATTAACGATCCGATTTATTTTTTAAAAAATTAAAAACCTTTGTAAAAAATTTAATTATTAAATTAAAAACATATAATCTTTTATTGAATTTGACACAAAATTTCTAATTCTATATATATGTATTATTTTGTTGTATGAATTGGATATAATATTAGTTGTTTTATGAATCATGTATCGACTTGTTTATCGTTAAAGGAAATAGATAACGAATTTTTCTTAATATTTGTTCCGATCTGAACCCTACCTGATTCGATTTTTTTACTGTATGATCCGATCTAAAATCTCGCAGAGCGGATTTGGATCGGTAACGATCCACCATGTTGCCATCGCTAACCTTTATGCCACCTTTTAGAATCTTGAAAAAAATGCAATGCAAGCTTTTTTTATTGGGTAAATAGTACAAAACGTCATATCGTTTGTTCTCATTGTGCAAATCATTCCTGTCATTTCAAATTTGTCATTTACTCCTTCATTTCAACATTTTCTCGAGGAGTTGGTCATTGTCATCTCATTTCGTCAATTTTCCATTAAATATGTGTAATTTGTGCAAAATGTCCTTATCGTTTGCCTTCATTGTGCAAATAATCTCTATTGTTTCAATTTTAGCATTTGGACCATCAACTATATTTCTCTGCGCTACAGGTCCTTGTTGTTTATTTTTTCATCAAAACATTGTAAAATGACTAATTTATCATTTTATTTAAATAAAATAAATAGAAAAGAAAGGGATAATGATAATAAAAGAAATAATTATAGTCAAACTCCAAAATTTTTAATTAGTGTAAAAGAGCTCACTTAAAATAATTTAAATGGTAATTAGCACAAAGAAATTAATCTTCCAAAAAAAAAATTAATTTCCTTTCCTCTTAACTATATTTTAATTAGTATAGTACGATATGTTTTGATTGTGATCTTGAATAAACTCTATAATGGAAGAAGAAATTTCATCTTCAAATGTCATTTCGTGAGGCAAAAGAAATTTGAACAAAACCAGAGCAAACAAAAGTTGATGCAACTCACCTGTGTATGTGAAATCAGAACAAGTTGAAAGAAGCAAGAATTGCTAAAAATAGTTAAATCCCTAAAAGTTTTGGTAATTTCGCTGAAAAGATATTAAATAAAAAATTGATTAATGGAAAAAATTAATTTTTTTTAAGATGAAATATTTTTTGTGCTAAATACCTTTTAAATTATTTTAAGTGAGACTAATTTGCACTATTTAAAAAATTAGGACTTTGACTAAAATTTTCTTATTATTATTATTATTATTATTATTATTATTATTATTATTATTATTATTATTATTATTCATTTATTATTATTATTATTATTATTATTATTATTATTATTATTATTATTATTATTCATTTATTTTCTATTTATTTTTATTTAAATAGAATAATAAATTAGTCATTCTACAATATTTTAATGAAAAATAGATAGTAAGGACCTTTGGAAAAAAGAAATGTAGTCGAGTGTCCAAATGCTAAAATTGAAACGATAAGAAAGTTTTGCACAAATTACCCATATTTGATAGAAAGTTGACATAATGAGATGGAGATGATCAAACAACAATTAAACAATATGGGTGATTTGTACAATGAGTGCAAACAATAAGAATATTTTGTGCTATTTACCCGTTCTTATTTCCTTGATATATGCCAATAAATTTGTTGTTAAAAATATTCCCTTACAAGATTTGTTAATTATAATCTGTTTGGTTAACATTTTTTTTATAGATTTTCTTTATAAACGGACATATGATAATACCTCGTTGAAAGGTTTTCTAAAAAGTCAACTATTTTGACTGGTCAAAGATTCTCGTCCACCATTTTGACTTTTCAACAAAATAGATCAATTAAATGTTGACACGTCATAGTTTATACAAAATTTATAAATAATTTTGTGCCGTGCTACCGTCACAGCTAGCTCGGTGACCACGCGGTGAAAGTATCATTTTTCAATTACAAAACACAGGCTAAAATATTTAAAAGTTATTGTTGAAGTTATGAGTGTAAATCACAGATTCACAAGTAATAACTGAAAGGGTAATTGGCGCAATTGGTCCCTACCTTTCACACTTCTTGTGACCAGTGACTTGAACATGTGAAATGTGAACTGTGACTTGAACAAATGACATGTGACTTGAATATATAACATGTGATCCGAACAATGTGATATGTGACATGTGACTTGAATATGTGGTATGTGACCTGTGATTTGAACATGTGATCCGACCATATAACCTGTGACTTGAATATATAATATGTGACCCGCGATTTGAACATGTGACCCCACCATGTGACCCGTGACTTGAAGAATATTTGTGACTTGAATATTTGAGATGTGACCTGTGATTTGAATATTTAACATGTGAGTCGTGACTTAAACATGGTTTGAACATGTGACCTGAAACTGTGACCTGTGGCTTCAATTTTTGACATGTGACATGTAAGTGAAATGTGACTTTTTGGGACTTGATTATGTAACATATGACTCGTGACTTAAACGTGTGACCGATGACATGTGACAGTGATTTGAATATATGACCTGAACATGTGACCAGTAACTCATATATGTGACCTCAGTGACCCAACGTGTGACCTATGACATGTGACCATAGTTTGAAAATGAGACCTGTGACTCGTATATGTGACCTTAGTGACCACAAACAAACAATATGTGGCTGTGACTTGTATATGTGACCCATCCTCACCTCAGTGCCATCTCCATATGGACTTAGCCTCAATGTCATCGCATGGCAATTGACATGTGACCTTAACCGATGCCAACGCCACCATCACTGCCCCCACCACCCCACCTCCTCCTCATACCATCACACAACCACCAGTGACCACACTACACAGCCACACAAACACCAATGACCGTAATGCACAAGCACAGTCATACAACCATGAACCACCAGTGACTGCAAATGCCCAATCAGTGACCACCGTCACCACCCAAAATTGATTTTGCACCAACAATTACACAGCCACTAGTTACCACAACTTACAAGTACAATCACACACCATGAACTACCAGTGACCGCAAATGTCCAATCAACGACCATTGTCACCATCCAAAAAGTCAATAAGAACCACCAGTGACCACAAATGCCCAATCAGTGGCGCTGCTGGCCCGCTGGCATATCTTACATCTTCACATTGGTAATTATCAACACCAAATTTCCACTACCCAACCACCAACACCACAGCCCCCCATTGAAAAACACCGAACCACTACCACATCCCCATCACCACCACCAATATTTCCGAGCCACTACCCTGACACCGTACAACCAAGACAAACACACATTACATCATCACCAAGTCACACAACCATCACAACCGCCACCAGCTGCTACCTGTACTAAGTGATCTTTGAAAAAACCCCACCATGATGATCAAATTGAACCACTTCCGGTGCCACCCCATAACACCCCCATCATCATCGCGATCGAAGTGAATCGCTGCTTCCATCAAACCGAACCCCCACCTGGCGTTAATCACCATAAACAAAAACCTAAAACATACCCCCAACTCCACCAGAACACCGTTGCTTCCATCAGAGTGAACAACACTGCTGCTACTAGGGGTGGGCATTAACCTACCCAACCCGCTCAAACCGTTCAACCCAACCCAACCCAACCCGACCGATTTGGGTCGATTTTTGATGAAAATTGGGTTAGGTTTAGGTTCTACAAAAAAGAATTTGGTCGGGTTGGGTGAAAAACTCAACCCAACCCAACTCAAATTTTAAAAATATAAGACCATTTAAATTTCAAGAATCTCAAGCCCATTTTTAATTTGGATGAAATTCAAATATGGTTTGAACATATTTTAGTTTTATTAGCAAGTATTCAATTTATTATATTTCAGCTTATTGTATTGTACATAATTGATTGAATTTAATAGTTGATTTATGGGCTTAATTTTTTAATTTTCAAGATTTTTTGTTAATTGGACCAAAGCCCAAACCACCAAACCCGACCTAAACTTGATTGAGTGGGTTAACTTTTTATCAACCCGATCAGAGTGGGTTGGATTCAAGTTGGGAAAAAAACCGACCCAACCCAACCCACGCCCACCTCTAGCTGCTAGATCGAAGCAGTGGTGCCGATGCTTCCATCTAGGAGTGGTGATATCACCTCTACCTAATGGTTTTCTAGCATTATGAATTAATGACAGGGATCTAGTGCAAATCAAGCTCCATTCGCTCCAAACTCGAACATGTGTTGCCGTGGGAGAAGGTGGCGGTAGAGTGCCGATACCGAAGAGGAACTCGCCTACCGTTTCCGTTCTAGCGGTGACCGGATTGACAGTGGGCTTTCTTCCAGGAGCATGCATAGATATATATAGAGAGACTGAGTCATAGATATATAGAGAGAGAATAGAGAGACATAGTTATAATATAATAATTATTATATAAATATTGGATTAACACCTGGCACATGAATGAATTACTTTTATTCCGGAATTGTGCATTAGTGAATCTTTAAACCGCTTTGTGTGTAATTTCCACATTTCTACTTAACAACCAAACTTTAAATGATAAAATATAACTCTCTAAAGTAATACTTGATAAATTAATTCTCTCTAATAAATAATCAATTAATGAACACATGTCAAATAAAAAACATTACATAATCTAATGTTAAATTAATGAATATTTATGAACCAAAAAGACATTAATCAATATACAGTTCAAGGTAGGTATTTAATTATTTTATAAATAAAACTTATTGATATGGTATTAATTTAAAGAATTTTTTTAAAAAAGTATTATCTTTTCAATTTACGAAAATTATTAATTTATCCCATTTGCTCGAGTCAAAATCAATGAATTTGTTTATTTCATAGAGGTTATTAAGACTCTGTTTGGTAACATTGTAGTGATTATAAATTGGCTTTTTTATGTTTTTTGAGATAAAATGTGTGGTTAAAAAATATATAGAAAAAATGTGTGTTGTTAAAAAGTTTTTTGAGAAATTGTGTTATTTATAAATTTATTTATAAATTGTAATGATTACATTAAATAACGAAGACTAATATATTGAGTATTACTTCAACCATTTAAAATTGGGTAGATAAATAGAAATTACAGTGTAAGTTAGGTAACCATTGAGATACTTTTTGAAATTGGGTGGTTATCTAGAAAACTTACTGAAATTGGATGACCATTGAGATACTTTTTAAAGTTGAGTGACTAAGTAGTGAGCTTTGCTACATGTACAATGATTTTGACAATAAGATTAACAATTAGCTTATGTGGCATAATTCTGTTTGTTCACCCATCACAAAAACTTTTAATTCAACAATCAACAAACTTACACATCACCTAATTGTCAACTATATTGTCAAATACATTGTACAAGTAGAAAAATTCTTATTAAGTTGGGTGATCTTTGGTTAACTTTACTCATTGATTCCAGAGGCGGGAATAAGCACCATAATCCTTATCGTGTCTGGGACTGACATGTGGCAAATGGGCACCATATCCTTACTGATGATTCCATTCTCATATCTAGCTGAATTAATTTGACCATTTAATTATTTTTATAAATTATTTTAAATAAATTAACAAGTCATTTTGTTTGAATAATTAAGACCCAAAGTTATATGCGTACAAAACTCGACCACCTTCAACATATAGCAACAATAAACTATATTTTGAAATTGAAGATGTTAGGAAATTGTGTGCTACCAAATAAATCCATTGGTTAAGATGAAAAATCGAGGTGTGTTTAACTTTAGGCTTTATAAGTCAATATTGATGAATAATTAAAGTTCACATCATAATTGCTTGATCAAGTATTTGGAGGAAATCAGCCAAATTGGGTTTGATGCTCAATACCCACGTTGAAGATAAAAGGATGAGGTTGAAAAGGGATGAAAATTGAAATAACTTGACTCCGTTGTGATCTTCTTCCTCTCCTTCCTCTCCTTCTTCTTCTTTTTTGTTTTGATACCTATTTGGGAGTTAATATTGACTCTTTCAAAAGATTTCAAAATAGGTTCGAGACCTAAAAGTCTCCAACCATACTTGACGTCCCCAGCATCTTTAAAGTAGATATATTTTGATTTCTTCTACCTATCTGATAATGATATACCGAAATATTCAGCCTCTGTTCTTGTCTTCTTCGTGAGATACTCTGTTCTTGCTGCTCCTCGTGGGTTGTCTTGCTTTGTGCTTGATTTATTGGGTCTTGTTCTTCATCTCTTCAGTCGGTAGTTACCCAGTACAGCCTTTGTAGTTGTACACATCTCCAAAAAGTGGTGGTTTCCTTTGTGATTGTGGATTGATTTCTAAATCAAAACAAATGGGAAAATCAAATACATTTTGAGAATAAAAGTTTTATTTTAGTTTAGTTTGATTTTCTTGTTTTAATTGGATCTGACACTTTGATTTGTTTGATTTGTAGGTTGGATTAAAGCATCACAGAAGCCATATCCGAAAATGCCAAAATCAATCTCAATAGCTACAGAATGAATACAACTTGTGTCAAATAAGAACTAATCAAATCGCTACCTACCAATTTTAGAAATTCACACATCTAAGCAATCAATATTTGGCATAAGAAGTATAAACAAATTCTTTAATCAACGATGCAAATGACAAGAAATTAACCTAAAATTGAATCTCTTTCCTGAAACTGTTTATCCTGTTAATGTGAATTTTCCGTTGCCTTATACTTTGCGCTTGTCTTCTCCAACGTTCGTTTTACTTCAACACGG
Source organism: Ligustrum vulgare (assembly GCA_963555705.1). Classification (NCBI taxonomy): domain Eukaryota; kingdom Viridiplantae; phylum Streptophyta; class Magnoliopsida; order Lamiales; family Oleaceae; genus Ligustrum; species Ligustrum vulgare. Next base: position 34,905,385 of record OY743186.1, on the reverse strand, counting down.
ACCGTTAATGCTTATTCGACAAGATTTTCAGCAGCAATACTCTTGCAATTTCCTCTAGGTAGCTTCACAAAATCCATAACATGGTAAGGAATTTCTGTATACACAACAGCAAAAGGGGACTTGCCTGTAAATGTATGAACTGGGATGTTATATGCAAACTCTACATGAGGTAGTGCAAGATCTCACTATTTTGGCTTATTTCCACAGATATTTTGAACCATGTTTCCAAGAGTACGGTTGATAACTTTGGTTTGTCCATCTATTTGAGGATGGGTAGTACTACTTTGATTCAACTTCGTCCTAAACAATTTCCACAACGTGATCCAAAAGTGCCAAAAAAATAAAATAAAATAAGGAAAAGTAGTTAAATGTGTATCAAATCTAGCTTATAATTGTAAATATTAATTTACATGAAATGGTCCAAATTAGTTTTAAAAAAGGGGAAAATTGGCGCATTTAATCCCTAAACGTTGGCCTCTTTGTGCAATGGGTCCCTAACTTTTCATTTTTGCTGCTGAAGTCCTTAAACGTTACATTCTTTGGCGCAAAAGGTCATTTTTGATGATTTCCTTCCATTTTAATGTTGAAAAATTCAGGAAAGACGAAAATGCCCTTATACATAATTGGCGCAATTAGTCCCTGAACTTCATATTTGGTGCAAGTGGTTCCTAAACTTAAGCATTATTTAGTGCAATAAGTCCTTAACCTTTTAATTTGGTGCTTAAGCCCCCAAATGTTGTATTATCTAGCGTCACGTATCCTTTTAGATGGTTTTCTTCCATTACATCTTTAAAAATTTAATTTAATTTTTATCAAAAATATTAAAATGCTCTTATAGTAATAAATATGCCTCTTTTTGGTAACTTAAAATTTTTGTTTCTTGCTTTGTTAGAGTCTCTTCTGTTGTTTTAATTGGGCTTTCTATAAAGATTTTTACTGTGCTAACACAAATTCTCTAATTTACTATTTTTAAAATTCAAGTTTCTTTTTATACAAAAAAAAAAAAAAAAAAAAAAAAAGATACAAAAGTGGTTTTATTTATTTGTATAAGAAAATTGATTTTAGATAAATTTAGTTTTTTTTTATTTTTTTTTTTTTTTATATAAATTTCATTTTTACTTCTAAAAGAAAATTAATTTTAGGGTGCGTTTGAAATGATTTATTTTCCATGGAAAATCCTCATTTTCATTCCTCTTTTCCATCTCTGATTGTTTGTTTGCCATTTTATTCCAAGGAAACCAATTCCTTCTTTTCCACTTACGTTTGATCATTTTTGTTGTTGTTAATTGATTTATATTTTTGTCAAAAATTAAAATTATTATTATTATCAAGTGCCAATGTGTGCAATATATATATATATATATATATATATATATATATTAAAATAGCTAAATTTTGCTTTATTTTTCATAAAAAATAATGTCAATAAAACAACAAAAGTTAGAAAATTCTCCACTTTTTTCACCTATAAAATTAAACCAATCAAACACATTAAACTTCCAATTCTTAGGAATTCAATTTCTTCAGTAGCAAACATGCTCTTATCTAAAAAAAAGAAAAAAAAAATAATTTGTTTAAAATAAATTTTCTTAATTAAACAAATAAATAAAGCCTCTTTTTGTTTTTATTTTTTGTATAAAAAGAATTAAAATTTTTAAATGTGGTAAATTGGAGAATTTTTGTTAGCACAATAAAAACCTCAATAGAAGGCACAATTGAAACAACATGAGAGATTCTGACAAAGTAAGAAACAAAAATTTTAAGTTGCCAAAAAGGGACTTATTTATTTATTAATATAAAAGCATTTAATATTTTTTTGACAAGAGAGCATTTTAATAATTTTGATAAAAATAAAATTGAATTTTTAAAGATGAAATGGAAAAAAACCATTTAAAAGGATATGTGGCGCTAAATAAAACAATGTTTGGGGACTTAAGCACAAAATTGAAAGCTTAAGGACTTATTGATCTAAATAATGCCTAAGTTTAGGGATCGCGTGCACCAAATTGAAATGTTGGGGACTCAAGCACTAAATATGAAGTTCAGGGACTAATTGTGCCAATTATGTATAAGTGCATTTTCGTCTTTCCTGAATTTTTTAACATTAAAATGGAAGGAAATCATCCAAAATGACCTCCGCGCCAAAAAATGTAACGTTTAAGGACTTCAGTACCAAAAATAAAAAGTTAGGGGCCCATTGCACAAAGAGGTCAACGTTTAGGAACTAAATGCGCCAATTCCTCAAAAATAAAAAAAAATAAAAAAATTAATTTTTTCATTGGGTAGATGTTCACATAAGTGAACTTCTGATTGTAAAAATCAATCATGCTATTTGTATAGATTTCTATACAGATAAGTGTTCAGATTAGACACATGATAATCATCAATTATTTCACCTATTACATCATCTTCAAAATCAACAAACACAAATCTGTCAACACATTTTCTGTACACCTATCTGTATGAAAAATCTGTACAAACAGATTAATTCAAAATTTAATTCTTGCTTTTTTGTTCACTTGGATGTGACATTTTACCCTACCAGTTAAAAACACTATATTTTTTTTTTTTTTTTTTTTTTAAAATTAAACGCATGGCTCGCCAGAAATTTTATATGACATATTTATACGTGTATATATTCCTCTTGAATTATATATGATGAAAACATTTTCCCATAATTTGCACGTGTTATTTATAAATAGAAAATAAGTTATTCGTAAAAGGGTTTTTAATGGAAACTAATTAATAATTAAGGAATTGTTTGACAACACTACGATTTTTTTTGAAATATGTGATTGAAAAATTGTGAATTCTATAAAATGTATGATAAAAAAATATTAAAGTTTTAAACCATTAAAATCTTATCATTGTTAGAGAACATAGGTTTTCTTTTTATGCGTATATAAACGAGAAACCTTAAACAAATTTTACAGTGCAAAAATTATCCTTGACACCAATAAACTTGAGTTCGAAGGAAAATCTATAGGAGTCCTAGAAAATGTATGCAAACAGAAAATCCTGTATCAGACTGATCGGACATGGCCCTTCTTCAATCCATACAAAATTATCTTTTAAATTATTGACTCTGATGAATTTTTTCCTGACAACTTTCAAGGAAAAAACACTGGAGGAATTTGAAAAACCAATGATGATATTTTTTTTCTTTTTTTTGAAAACCAATGATGATAGTTAAACTTATGAGAATATTGCAGAAAAGTTAAAATCTCCACGTGGAATTCACGTGCCACCGGAGTGGACATGGTACAGAGGCGTGAGGCGGCTGACATGTGGGGGAAGTTTGCTGCAGATATGAACTAGAGATGACTGAAAAATATAAAAGGATTTTCATGAGTTGGATAATGTAATTTAGGCTTCGTTTGGCCGCTAAAGTAAAAAAAATTTGATTTATAATGTGTATTATTTTATTTAAGTTTTCTAGGTAATGGTTAAAAATGGAAAAAAGAAAAAGTTTTGAATAAAAAATAATTTGAAAAAAATATGTTAATGACAATGATGCCATTACGTACCAAGCCTTAAAAATTCGATCCAAAAGAATGTTAAGATGAATTCCCCTCTCTCCCTTTCTTCAACTCCTTCAAATCAAACGTTCAAGAAGAAGCATTTTTTCCTATCTAGGAAAGGAATTCAATCTTTGCCATTTGCAAAAGAGGCTTAACAAGATTAGTATTTTGAGATAGAAGAAGAACATTTTCAAAATAACATAAAATCAAATAATATATATTTTTTAAAATATAATTATTAAAACATCAAATTAAATCCACTATGATAATTAACATTATTATTGATAGCTCAAATTAATTAATCTTTAAATTTATTTGATGTATTATAAGTAGATGTGTATTCCACTATATATTATATCTCTTACAATCGTTGATTTTTTATTTCAACGCCACATAGCTTGAAGAGGGAGCAACTGCGCAACCTTTATATATCATTATCACTCATGATGAATATACTACATCAATTCGAATACAATTAAGAGATTATGATCGCTACAATTTAATATAAACTTTGCTCTTAAATTTTTTTTCTAAAATATTCGATCCCCTCGAAAATATTCATTTGAGAAATAGAATGAGAATAAAAGACGACACAAAGCTTTAAGTGAGAAACCCTAAAATTGGAGAGAATGTGTCAATAATTATTACAACCACACAATATATCTCAATATATCTCACAACTGAAACCCTCCAACACACCAACCACAAGATCCATGACTATCTCACAACTTGAGATAGAAAAAACCCTAAAAGGGGAGGCTCCTCAGTGGCGGATGTAGACGTTTCATCTTAGTGGGGCACACAAATAAATTTTTGTTATTTGCGACGGAGTTTACGGGGATTCGGAGGCAGCGCCCCCGAATTTTTTTTTTTTTTTTTTAGAAAGATCCTTTAGAAAATGCAGATTTATATTTCAAATATCTATTCATAACTAATACAAACAATCAAATAAACAATTGTAAACATATATTCAACGAATACCGATCACCACGATCAAAGTTGTATAAATGTTGCGAAAAATGAAGAGACAACTTGAAAGCCGCTCGATCATAAGCAAGTGCTGCATCCTCCGACTTCTCATATGTGCCCAGCCAAAGTCTTTTGCCTTTCTTGGAGGGATTCCTTATTTATGCTGCAAACTTCCCCCACGGTCGCAGCCGCACCCCTCTGTACCCCTTCCACTCAGGTGGCACGTGGATTCTAAAGAAAAATAAGAATATAATTGTGAAGAAAAATTCAACTGTTTCATTGATAAACTTGTATTTATACATGTAACCTAGAAATATAAAGATAAGGATTACAACAATTCCAACTACATATTTAAATACACAAGTTTAGGATAATAGCCTAACTAAAGAAATATGTACATGTAATTAAATAATAAAAATGCATAAAATCACTTAATTCCCAAAACGCCCCCTCAAGATGGAGGACAGTAGGACACCGATCTTGTGTCGAATTGAAGCAAGTGTTGACCCAGGTAACGGTTTTGTCAATGCATCTACGAGCTGGTCTGAGGAAGAAACATGTGAGACACGAAGATGACCTGCTTGAACCTGTTCTCGGACAAAATGAAAGTCAAGTGCAATATGCTTCATCCTAGAATGGAAAACTGGATTAGCACTTAAGTACGTTGCACCGAAGTTATCACAATAGATAACAGGGATGTTGGGAGTAGTGATGCCAATCTCGCCTAGGAGGAATTTGAGCCAGCGTAGTTCAGTAACAGTGGAGGCAATGGAGCGGTACCTGGCCTCAGTGGAGGACCGAGCAACCGTGGATTGCTTTTTCGAGCTCCACGAGATGGGATTGCTTCCAAGGAAAATAATATATGCAGCAGTGGAAGTCTGGTCTGTGATGTTGCCACCCTAGTCAGCGTTGAAAAATGCATGAAGAGAGAGAGAGAGAGAGAGAGAGAGAGAGAGAGAGAGAGAGAGAGAGAGAGAGAGAGAGAGAGAGAGAGAGTTTTTGTTGAACAAGACCATGATCAAGAGTGCCTTTAAGGTAGCCTTTTGGCAGAAGACCAATGTACAGAAGTTGGTGAGTGCATAAACTGTGACATTTTATTTACAGTGAATGATATGTCTGGTCTAGTGAAGGAGAGATATTGTAGCCCCCAATAATAGATCTATATTCACTTGGGGTTGATAATGGCTCACCCTCGGTATGAAGAGGAATATGAGAGGGTGACATGGGACTCACAACTTCTTTGAAAGATGAAAGTTTGGCACGATGAAGAAGGTCAGAGATGTACTTTCTTTGGGATAGAAATAGGCCATCAGAGTGATGAATGACCTTTATGCCCAAGAAATATGATAAGGGACCAAGGTCTTTGAGAGAGAATTTTTTGGCAAGAAAAGTGATGAAGGTGTTGAGAATAGATGAGTTATTACCCGTGAGGACTATGTCATCTACATAGACTAAAAGGAAAAGATGAGAGCCTCGATGATGAAGAAAGAAGAGAGAGGAGTCAGAGTGGGAGTTAGTAAAACCAAATTCAAGAAGAGAAGTTTTCAAGGTAGTGTACCATGCTCTCGGCACCTGTTTAAGGCCATATAGTGATTTCTGGAGATGGCAAACATGGTCAGAATAATCAGGGTGGATGAATCCTGGTGGTTGCTGCATGAACACGTCCTCTGAAAGTGAACCATGCAAGAAGGCATTGTTCACATCCAATTGACGAAGAGGCCAGTTGTTTGTCACAGCCAAGGTTAGGATGACTCTGATTATAGATGGTTTTACAACGGGGCTGAAAGTTTCCTTGTAATCTAGGCCAGGTCGTTGGTGAAACCCTTTGGCGACTAACCTGGCTTTGCATTTTTAACAGATCCATCTGCTTTTCATTTTAACCGAAACACCCATTTGCATCCCACGAGATTATGAGAAGATTGATGAGGAACAAGAGTCCACGTGGAATTGTGTAAGAGAGCATTATACTCATTCACCATTGCTTTACGCCAGTTAGGGTCTTACAAGGCTTGTTTCACGGCCTTGGGTTCACAAGAATAAGAGGATGAAATAGAAGTATTGTAAGAGAGCTTGACAAATTCTGTGTCGGGTTGTTTTTTGACTTCGAGTGATCATGTGGTGAGTATTTTTTGTTAGTCCAAGAGTAAACTAACCAAGAGGGGGGTGAATTGGTTTATAAAACTTTTTCGATAAATAATCTCAAACTTAAAACCAATAGGTACAAGTATTAGCACTTAGTGATACAAGTAACTAAACTATCAATGTAGTGTGCTATATATGTGTAAACTTAATTGATAAGGCAAGTATAGCACTAAGATAAAGCGTTGCACAATATAAATTGATAGAATAGAGTAAGTGCGATGTAAGTAAATAAAAGGGATGAGAGAGTGCAAACGCGATTTATGGAGGTTCAATCAACCAACGTGATCTACGTCCCCCGTTACCGAGCTCTCCGTCACGAGCAAGGCCAAATCCACTATTTTGGTAACTTACAACAAGGAGTACCAAATCCTTAGGCGACTTACAACAAGGAGCGCCTATCCTTTACAATCGAGTTTTCACACGGCTCTCGAAACCAACAATCGAGTTTTGACAAGGCTCTCGAAAACCAACAATCGAGTTTTCACAAGGCTCTCGAAACCAATCAATATAATGAATTGGTTTACAATTGAAATAACTCTCTTGACAAATGATATACTCAAATTAAGTACCGAGAGAGTTAGGCTAACACTTCAATAGATAGCAATGAATTAAGCTCGAGTGTTAGAGAAAAACTTTGATGCAAATGATAATAAAAAGTTCGATGCAATCAAACAAAGTTTTTCAAATGATCTCTTGTTAAAATATTGAATCAAATTAGGTACCAAGAGATGCCACACTTGAATAATTAACAATAAGTTAAGCTCAAAGTGTTTAGGCAATGGAACTTTGATGAATCAAATGATAATGAAAAATGTAGCACAAATAATCAAAATTCCTTAATTGGAATTTCTCTCTTTTAAAAGATTAAAACAAGTTTAGAACAAAGAGAGACTTACACTTCAATTCCAATATAGTGTGAAGATGTTGAAGAAGTTTAAACAAAATAAAATCAAGAATCTTCACAAAACTTTCTTCCAAAAACTTTGATGAATTTGATAAAACAAAGTTTAGATCAATCAAAGTTTTATGAAAATAAAAGATGAATAAAAAACCAAGTAAGAACACTAAATTTTCACAAGAAAGTTTTTCTACAATTTCTTTGAATTGAATTCAAATGAGATGGCTATTTATAGATCAAGAAATTTTGAGCTTCAGCCAGTTTCGGTCGACCGGTTCTTGAGTTTCGGTCGACCGAAAGTTTGAATATAGCCGTTGCATTATAGCCGTTAAACTTTTGGTTGATCAGGCTATTTCGGTCGACCAGACTTTCGGTCGATCAAGTATACTTTCGGTCGACCGAAAGCATAAAAACATGAATTTTTATTTTAATGTCAAAAAGTTTATTTTTCCAAAAACTATTTCATGTTATGATTTGAAAAATCATTTTTATGCAATTGATGAATTTTCAAGTAAGTTTCTTGATGCATAAAAATCATTTTCGAGCTCGTTGAATTTCATCGCTAAAGATTGAGAGTGTTATACCTTTATATACGTTTAAATCAACTCTAATCTTTAAGCTTGAAATCTTGATCTTCATGTCATGCTTTTCAACCTCAATTTTTGATCTTTGAATATCTTCAATGATTTCATGATCTTCTTTGCGTCTCATGTGGTCAATCACATAATTTTGATTTATATCTTTAAGAGACGATTTGAACATTGAGTGCTTTGAATATTTATCATTACATGAAACACTTGAAGCACACTTGTTAGCAACACAATAAATTCTTGTTTGTTATGATCAAAACAATAAGGTCAAATTGACCATAGGTCAACATTTTTATGAAAGATTGTGAATGGGGAATGGATGAGTGTGATGGAGGGGGGACGAGTTGGAGTGATTTGTGAGAGATTGGATGTGGTGGACTAGTATCTTGGTGAGGTAGAGATAGAGATGAAATGATAGGTGTTTCTTGAAGTAGTTGGGATAAGCGTTTTGTTGGACGAAGCTTATCAGTAGAGATTGAATTTGATGGTTGAGATGTTTGAGATGAGGTGGATAAGGAATCATTTTTTATGATAGGGGTCTGGGGAGATTGGGGCGTCTGGTAGGAAGGAGAGATAGGCATATCGGAAGTAGTTGGAGATAAGGGTGAAGGATGATGAGGGATAGAATTTGTAGAGATCGTTGGAGATAAGGATGAAGGATGATGAGGGGTAGAATTTGCAGAGATCGTTGGAGATAAGGATTAAGGATGATGAGGGATAGAATTTGCAGAGATTGTTGGAGATAAGGATGATGAGGGATAGAATTTGCATTGATTGTTGGAGACAAGGATGAAGGATGATAAGGGATAGAATTTGTAGAGATTGTTGGAGATAAGGATGAAGTTTTTTGGTTATAGGGGACAGACTTTGAAGAAGAAGTTGGAGATAAGGTTGTTGCAGAGATATCATTATCTTGGGATATTTGAGATAAGTTTTGTAGAGAGTTTGAGTCAAACCTTTGAGATAAGTCAGGAGTGTCTTCATTCAGAGTCCCAGATTGTAGAGATGTACGTGCCTTATCACCTTTACTGGAATTCAAGTCTTCATGAGATAAAGATAAGGATAAGGGTGGTTGGGTAGGGGTGGGGGGACGTCCAGAGGGGTAGGGGCGGGTGAGGTGTGTTGGAAAAAGGAAAAATTGTTTCGACGAATAGTACGTGCTGACTAACTTAAAGACGACCAATAGATTTGTCAAAATATAGATAAGCACTTTGAGACAAACTGTAACCAAGGAATACACATGGCTTAGAATTGAGGTCGAGTTTATTAGAGTTATATGGTTTTAACCACGGATAACAGAGACAACAAAATGCTCGTAATTTCGAGTAATTTGGTATTGTTTTTAATAATTTCTTAAATGATGAAATGTAATCAAGATTGACTTTTGGAAACCTATTTATGAGATAGATGGCTGTTGAAAACACATAGGGCCAGTATTTAGTGGGAATAGATCCATGTTATAATAGGCTTAACCCAGTCTCGACGATGTGCCGATGTCGCCGCTCGGAGTACCCATTATGTTCTGGATTATGAGGAGGAGTGGTTATGTGATTAATACCTTGTTGGGTTAAGAATGATGTAAGTGCAATATACTCGCCACCATTATCTCTGAATAAGATGATAATTTTTGACTTAAATGTATTTTCAACAAGTGTCTTTTATTTCTGGAAAGTAGGTGAGACGTTATATTTTTTCTTTAGTGGGTATAACCAAACGTACTTGGAAAAGTGATCAATAAAAATAACGTAATATTTAAATCTGTCTGAAGACGCAATAGGTGAAGTCCAAACATCAGAGTAAATAATTTGTAATGGACAAGAACTTGTAACACTTGAAATTGAAAATGGTAATTTAGTACTTTTATTGCACTTACATGGGTTACAATGGGATAGAGTACGCCGAAGCGACGATAAAGACAACAACTAATTCGAACATAAAAATTGTAAAATTTTAGGAGACGGGTGCCCTAAACCTTTGTGCCAAATGTCCAATGATGATTGCACAGTCGAGAAGGCAATAATAGGAGTAGAGTGCGCAGGTGACAAGAAGTATACACCATCTTTAATCGGTCCTTTCAAAAGTGGAGCTCCTGTATGCAATTTTTTCACAAAAAATGAGTTAGGAAAGAATTCAAATGATACATTGTTTTGAGAACAGAGTTTTGAAACTGATAAAAGATTACGTTTCACGCTTGGGACACATAATGTGTCCGAAAGCACGAGACGTGATTTTGGAGTTTTAAAAGAGGTAGATCCAGTATGAGTGATTGCCAAACCTGTACCATAACATATATTCACACCATCGTTTCCAACATAGTTTGACTGTTTGCGTGAATGGAGAGGTTATTTAGATCGTTGGTTATATGGTGAGAGGCCCCAGAGTCCACAATCCAGTCGTCGAGAGAGGTAAGGTTGGTGTTGGCTATATTTGCTGTAGGGTTGAAGGGTGGTCGGGATTGGTTTTGATACTGAAGTGGGGACGTGTTTTGATTGATGGGCATGAAGCAAAAAACGTTGCATTTTTTTGCGGTGTGACCTTGTTGACCACACAATTGGCAATAGCCCCTGTAGGGGCGATGAGTGTAGTTGGTAGAGGAGTTTTTGTTGGAGTTGGGATGTAGGTTGTTATTTTTTGAGAAATGAGGCCAATGTCCGGATTTAGAGGATGACCGATTGGAAGAAGTATTTATTGTGCTATAGTTGGCAGTGATGGGGTTGAAGGACGTGGCATTGGTTGATGGTTGTAGTTGGGATTCCCTTGTGACGATTTTCTCATGAAGTTCATTTAAAGAAATCGATGAGTCACGAGCACGAACGACTTCAGATAAGCCGTTGTACTCTTGGCCAAGACCCCTTAAAATATGCAGAATGATCTCGTCTGGATTTGGCGTAGCATTCATTAAGGTTAAACTGTCATCAATAGATCTCACCTGGTGCATGTATTCTGCTATTGTGGAATCACCTTTTTACAGTTGACCAAGACTGCTCTTGAGATGCATGATACGCCCCCCTTGAGGGCTTTGTATAGGTGTTAGTTACAGTATTCTAGGCTTCCTGAGAGGTTTTTGCAGCAGCAATAAAAGAAACCAAGTTTGGAGATAGGGAGCTAACAATTGCCTTTAGAAAAAGCTTGTCTTGCAGAATCCATTTGGAGAATTCTGGATTTGGCATGGAGGATGTAGGAATAACTGGATTACGAACTATTGGAGACGGAGATGACAATGTCCCGTCGACGAAACCAATGAGGTCATAGCCTATTAAAAGGCTGTGGAATTGAATATACCATGCATGGTAATTGGAGGGAGTGAGTTTGATTGGTAATTGGATTGACCGTTTATCACAATGGGAGGTGAAGGAATGAGTGATGACGTGGTGATGGAGGGGAGAGGGGCTGAGTTTGATGAGAAGGTAGAGCCGATAGAGGAGGTAAGAGGAGCATTTCTGGTGGAGGCCATTAGATCGATGTGTGCTTTGAGAGCAGATGGCTTTGATACCATAAAGATAAAGAAGAATATAATTGTGAAGAAAACTTCAACTGTTTCATTGATAAACTTGTATTTATACATGTAACCTAGAAACATAAAGATAAGGATTACAACAATTCAAACTACATATTTGAATACACAAGTTGAGGATAATAGCCTAACTAAAGAAATATGTACATGTAATAAAATAATAAAAACGCATAAAATTATTTAATTCCCAATAGATTCCACGTATAGATTCCAACTCTTCTGCCACAGTCTCGTCACAGCATAAATTATCATCGAAGATTAGTATTCTCTCAAGGTTTTCTGCAAAAAATGAACTGCTATAGCTTGAGTTTTGGCTGTAAATTTGTGCATTGCATGAACTTATTTCTGTAAAGTTGTCAACAGGGAAATCATCTAAAAGATAATTTTGTATGGACTGAAAATCTGATTAAATTGGGAGAATGTGTCTATAATTATTACAACCACACAATATCTCTCGCACCTTAATTCCTTCAGCACACCAACAACAAGATCCATGACTATCTCACAACTTAAGATAGAAAAAACCCTCAAAGGGAAGGTTCCTATTATGGGTGCACAAAAGATGGACTATTTATTATTACTTCGATCATTTAATTCCTGAACTTGCATATCAATGATGGCATAAAAGAAATTAACAAGCATATAAATTTGTAATTTCTGGGTTGCTATGTCATGAACGACCTCATTCTTGTTAGGAACAATAATATTGTGCATCTGACAAAGAACAAAATGTTTTCAAAAAAGAATCTCATACATTGTCCCTCATTTCTTGGAGTTGTAATTTACATATTTTCACTAATCTCATAGCATTGACAATATCTTGATCATTCTTTTGTAATGCCTTTGAAAATTCGTCTGAAATTCCTAAGATCTTTTTCATGAGATGTAGTGTAAGGGAAAAGCCAAATGTTTGTATCAAGCCCAACATATTAAGTGTTTCACCTCATTTTTCGGTACTTGGCACATAATTAGCAAACATATCAAGGACATTATACATGAAAACATAACAATCAAACTAAGCATAGAACCATATATAGTGAGAACCCCAACGTGTATCACTCACACACTTTAGTGTAGTTTCTTGATTAAGGTCACGTCCACTTGATATTTCATCACGACTAAGAGTTTCAAGAACTATGAGTCTTTATTTCTCACAAAGAAGATCACAATGTTTAGCTGACCCTCCAACAATATTTACTGGCCACCTTATCAACCAAATCAAATAACACATCGATCCGATTTCCACATACTTGTTTGTCTAGCCTGTATCTTGTAAGAAAATCAAGTATTCGCCTTTCCATATCTTGTTTATGTGTCATGTTTATGTTTTAAATTTTAAGATATATATTTTGATTCGTCATGGACAAAGAGTTAAAACAATGTTTATGCTATATATTAATCTAATCTAATTGTAGAAATTAAATATTATGTAAATTGTAGTATTTGTGATTTGGAGAATTATGTTATTTTAGAAAGCTTAAAAAGTTTGTATTAAGCTTCTATAAATATATTTGTTATTTATTTATTCATATTAATAATTAAAATATTATTAAAATTGGATAATGCATTATTAGGTCAAGCCTTTACGCGTGTCTGGGGACTAGGCTTGATACAACCTTTATTAGAGATGGCAAAAAAATTCGATCTGATCCATCCATCCGAATATCCGATCCGTGGATCGACAGATCCGATTTGAATTGGGGTGATTCAATCCTATTAGCGATCCGATTTATTTTTTTTAAAAAAATTAAAATCTTTGTAAAAAATTTAATTATTAAATTTAAAATATATAATCTTTTATTGAATTTGAAACAAAATTTCTGGTCGTCAACGGAAATAGATAATGAAAATTTCTTAATATTTGTTCCGATCTAAACCCTACCTGATCCGATTTTTTGTACAGTATGATCCGATCTGAAATCTCATAGAGCGAATTTGGATCGGTAACGATCCTCCCTGTTGCCATCACTAACCTTTATGCCGCCTCTTAGAATCTTTAAAAAAATGCAATGCAAGCTTTTTTTATGGGGTAAATAGCACAAAAGGTCATATCGTTCGCTCTCATTGTACAAATCATTCATGTCATTTCAAATTTGTCATTTACTCCTTCATTTCAACATTTTCTTGAGGAGTTTGTCATTGTCATCTCATTTCGTCAATTTTCCATTAAATATGTGTAATTTTTGCAAAATATCCTTATCGTTTGCCTTCATTGCGCAAATAATCGCTATTGTTTCAATTTTAGCATTTGGACCATCAACTATATTTCTTTGCGCTACAGGTCCTTGCAGTTTATTTTTTCATCAAAACATTGTAAAATGACTAATTTGTCATTCTATTTAAATAAAATAAATAGAAAAGAATGGGATAATGATAATAAAGGAAATAACTATAGTCAAACTCCAAAATTTCTAAATAGTGTAAAATAGCACACTTAAAATAATTTAAATGGTAACTAGCACAAAGAAATTAATCTTCCAAAAAAAAAAAAAAAAAAACAAATTTCTTTTCCTCTTAACTATATTTTAATTAGAATAGTAGGATATGTTTGAATTGTGATCTTGAATGAACTCTATAATGGAAGAAGAAATTTAATCTCAAACGTCATTTTGTGATGCAAAAGAAATTTGAACAAAACCAGAGCAAACAAAAGTTGATGCAGCTCATGTGTGTATGTGAAATCAAAAGAAACAGGAATTGCTAAAAATAGTTAAATTCCTAAAAGTTTTGGTAATTTCGCCGAAAAGATATTACAATACGAAATTGATTATAGGAAAAAATTAATTTTTTTTAAATGAAATATTTTTTGTGCTAAATACCTTTTAAATTATTTTAAGTGAGGCTAATTTGCACTATTTAAAAAATTAGTACTTTGACTAAAATTTTCTTCTTTATTATTATTATTCATTTCATTTCATTTCTATTTATTTTATTTAAATAGAATAATAAATTAGTCATTTTACAATATTTTAATGAAAAATAGACGGTAAAGACCTTTGGCGAATAGAAATGTAGTCGAGTGTCCAAATGCTAAAATTGAAACGATAAGGAAGTTTTGCACAAATTACCCGTATTTGATAGAAAGTTGACGGAATGAGATGGAGATGATCAAACATCAATTAAATGATATGGGTGATTTGTACAATGAGTGCAAACAATAAGAATAATTTGTGCTATTTACCCGTTCTTATTTCCTTGATATATGCCAATAAATTTGTTGGTAAAAATTTTCCCTTACAAGATTTGTTAATTATAATCTGTTTGGTAAACAATTGTTTATAGATTTTGCTTATAAACGGACATATGACAATATTTCGTTGAAAGATTTTCTAGAAAGTCAACTATTTTGACTGGTCAAAGATTCTCTTCCACCATTTTGACTTTTCAACAAAATGGATCAATTAAATGTTGACACGTCATAGTTTATACAAAATTTATAAATAATTTTGGGTCGTGCTACCTCACAGCTAGCTCGGTGACCCCGCGGTGAAAGTATCATTTTTCTATTACAAAACACAGGCTAAAATATTTAAAAATTATTGTTGAAGTTAAGAGTGTAAATCACAGATTCCCAGGTAATAACTAAAAGGGTAATTGACGTAATTGGTCACTACCTTTCACACTTCTTGTGACCAATGACTTGAACATGTGAAATTTGATCTGTGACTTGAAAAAATGACATGTGACTTGAATATATAATATGTGACAGGTGATTTGAACATGTGATCCGAACAATATGATATGTGACATGTGACTTGAATATGTGGTATGTGACCTGCGATTTGAACATGTGACCCTACCATATGACATGTGACTTGAATATGTGTCACCCGCGCTTTAAACATGTAACCCCACCGTGTGACTTGTGACTTGAAGAATATTTGTGACTTGAATATTTGAGATGTGACCCGTGATTTGAATATGTAACATGTGAGTCGTGACTCAAACATAGTTTGAACATGTGACCTGTGGCTTCAATTTGTGACATGTGAGTGAAATTTGACTTTTTGGGACTTGAATATGTAACATGTGATTCGTGACTTAAAAGTGTGACCGATGACATGTGACCAGCAACTTGTATATGTGACCTCAGTGGCCCAACGTGTGACCTATGACATGTGACCATGGTTTGAAAAGATTTTTTACTGTTGATTTGTTGTACGCAACTGATAATTTGAAAGAGTTTTTATAAATTTTCAGTTCAGTCGTGTGATCTTTACAAGTTTAGTGACCAAAACTCCAATCAACTTAAAGTTTAGTGAATAATTTAAAACCTTTTAAAAAGTTTAGTGACTAATAGATGATCATTTTAAAGTTTTCTTATGTTGTAATTTGGTTTGTCGTGATTGATTGATTGAATGTGACGTGACGTGACGTGACGTGACGTGACGCCATGTGTACATTCCTTTAACCACATCGTCAATTCTTTTATGAAAGCAAAGTCAATGACTAATGTCCACCATTTTGATAAGTTTAATGATAAAAACTCGATACTTTAAGACTTCGTCAAAGACAGAGACATAAATTCAATGACTATATATTTGGACAATTAACCCAAAAGTTTGGTAACCAAAACTTGTCATTTTAAATTTTAGTAATCAGTCAAAGATGTAGACATAGTTCAGTAATTATTGAAATAATTAAATAATAAATTCAGTGATCAACATTCGGCTCTTTAAAGTTCAGTGATCGATAAAAAACATGGCATAAGTCCGGTTAACATTGGGACCATGGGCGGACCTATGGTGGGTCATTGTGGGGGCACGTGCCCCACTAAAAAAATTTGATTTTTTTTTTTTAATAAGCAAAAAAAGGAACTAGAATTTGAGATTTTAGTTTGTTAAAAAATTGTGTTTAAAAACATTTTTTTTTTATGTTTTTAATGTAAAATATGTGGTTGAAAAGTGGAAAAAGAAAATTAGTGAAGTTAAAAAGTGGTTTGAGAAATTGTATTGTTTAAAAACATGTTTTTTTTTTTTTTTTTTTTTTTTTTTTTTTTTTTTTTTTATAGTTTGTCAAACAGAGGTTAATTATGTACTTTTGTTTGGAGTTTATACTTTCAAATTAATATTTTGTACTATTGATCTCTTTTGAAATTTACATTTGGGGATTGAATATATTTTTACAATTGTTTATTTATTTGTTTGTATCAGTTATATATAAATAAATAAAATTGTAATAAAATTTCAAGTGTCTCTTCATTTTTCGCAACATTTATACAGCTTTGATTGTGGTGATTGGTATTTGTTGAATATTTGTTACAATTGTTTATTTGATTGTTTACATTAGTTATGGATATATATTTGAAATGTATTCTAAAGGCTCTTCCTAAAAAAAAAAAAAAAAATTCTGGGGCAACTCCCATAAACTCCGTCGCGAATAACACAAATTCATCTTTGTGCATCACTAAAATAAAACTTTTGCATCCGTCACTAATTGAGACAATAAATCCAAGAACTTCAGGTGAAAAACTGATTGAATTGGGGAGAATGTGTCAATAATTATTACAACCACACAATATCTCTCACACCTTAATTCGTCCATCACACCAACCACAAGATCCATGACTATCTCACAACTTGAGATAGAAAAAACCCTCAAAGGGGAGGATATATTATGGGTGCACAAAAAGATGGGCTAAATATTATTACTTCGATTAAATATTATTACTTCGATTATTGGAAATTAATATATTATGAAGCGACCTCAATTCTCCATTTCTGGCGATGAAAACGATAACATAACCTCCGAAGATTGCTTCCGTTTGGTCACCTTAACCGGCTTCGAAAAATTGGAGCCAATAAGATGTGGAAAATTAAGCCGAGCTTTTGGGCCACGCAACTTGAAAGCAGCTCGATCATAAGCCAGTGCTGCATCCTCCGACGTCTCATATGTACCCAACCAAATTCTTGCGCCTTTCTTGGAAGGATTCATTACTTCTGCTCCAAACTTCCCCCACGGCCGCGGCCTCACGCCCTTGTACCGTTTCCACTGTGGTGGCGCGTGGATTCCACGTACAGATTCCGACTCTTCTGCCATAGTCTCATCACAGCATAAAATATCATCAAATATTGGTATTCCTTCAGGGCTTTCTGCAAAAAATGAACTGTTAAAGCTTGAGTTTTGGCTGTAAATTTGTGCATCGCATGAACTTATTTCTGTAAAGTTATCAACAGGGAAATCATCAGAATCATTTAAAAGATAATTTTGTATGGACTGAATAAGGGCCACGTCTGAATCTGAAATGGGGTTTGGATACATTTTTGGGGGTTTCTAGGTTCTCCTCACACCTAATAATGGTGCCAAATTAAAGATTTTGTTCACTGTTAAAAAATATGAAGTTTCTCGTTTATATATGCATGACAGGAAACCCTATGCACTCATATAGTGATTTCCATGAAAGTCTCTTAACACATTTATTAATTGATTTCTATTATAAGTCACGTGAAAATTACACAAATTCTTTAATACTTGAATCGAATTCTATAAAAGTATGCCTCTCTATTTTTTAAAGAAAAATTTAAAATTGTGGCATCCAATCAAGAGGGCATAATACCCATATGGGGGTAATGCTGTGTACCACTACTAAAAAAAATAGCTACCAACGAATTATCCATTCGAAAAAGTTAAATACCCTTCATCTACGATAATCAGAAATGAAATTTTTGTTTATAAATGTGATAACTCTTTATCATTAGTAAATGGTAAAATTAAGAAAAACATTTTTATTAACAAATTATCGGTTGGTAATGGGAGAAACTTTTACTAACAGAAGTTTTATTGGTATAAGGTAACATCTTTACCAACGGAATTTATCAACGAATTATCCGTTGGTAAATGATAAACCTTTACAAGTCATGAGTTTGTAAAACAACACTTTTACCAATGGATAACGGTAAACGGTAAAACTAAGAAAATCACTTTTACCAACGGAATATCCATTGATAAGGGTAAAGGGCCACTTATTATTTCCTGTATTTAAAATTTGGACGTCAAAATACTCCGTTTTGACCTTGCTGTACTCATAGCAGTAGAGAGTTGGGTATTCAGACGGGTAGCTCCATATTTCGGTCTCCATGATATACATATAAGTCTGTCCATCTTTAGAAAGTTTCCACCCGTTCGAATTTGCTTTGAAAATACTACTATCAAGCATCTGCAAATTTTGAAATATGAAAACATGCATACAAAGTATTTAGAAAGTAATAAGTTTTCTTTTTAAAACATGATTTCATGAGGGCCAGTATTAAAAGTCAAGTGTTATCCCGAGCGTGCAAGATCTCAAGCAGGGTTTAAAACTCTGATACAAGCGTATATTTCACATGTATTTTTAGCAGGAAAATTTCCCTAGTTCAACCGTAACCATAATATGGTAAGTATATCAAGACAAGCGCTGTGAGACGTAATAACAAGCGGGGTAATATAATGATTGCAATAATGCAAGGAAATCTTTTAGCAAGACACAAACAAGTTATAAAAATATTAAGATAATTGCATGAAGTATCATTTAAGACTAATTACAAAATTGCAATGTTAATTACTTACCTTGTTTAAGACCTGAAAATAAGAAAGAAATCAAAGATCAAAGTTTTGTTTTTCTGAAAAAATAGTTAAAGTATCGAACATGTCCAGATACTTGTTCTTCATGTATCGATACATGGTGTCAATACATAAGGAATTTTTTCAGCAACTGATCTCCGATTCTTTTATAATTTTCTTTGGTTTGTTATTTCAAGATCATTGCAAAAATTCATAGAACATCTTAGAACTATAACACGATCTTAACATGTATCATTTCAAGCTAAAAGGAAATCAAGTTCTACAAACTACATTTGAGACTTGAAGATTAGAGTTTGATCTCAGGGTTTCCTACATTTTTACGGAGATTTGTAAGGACGTGAGGTGTATGTGAAGTTCATAAACAAGTTTACTATATATACACGAATTCCAACCACGAAATCAAATAATCTCCCTTTAAAAAAAATCATTTCCTGCCAAATCATTACCCTAAACTAGATTGAGGACTAAGGAAGACTAAAATCAGGTGGTGTGCCTCTGCATGAAGTCGTCCTCTTCATGTTTGACATGTGGCACCATCTGATTTAATCAAATCCAACAGTTCACAACTTGCACACATATAAATCCTATCTGGGTTTCAGCATGTATCAATCCGTATATATTTTATATGTATCGATGCATGAATTAGGTTTTCTAAAATAATTATTTTCCTGAAAATTGAGAAAAATAATGGATTGTTATACAAATAAAATGATGATTCTTTATCAACTTGATATACTTTTAGTAGTTGCAAGTGGCTCTAGTAAGACTTTATTAAGTCGGATGTGACATGGCTGCAATTTGTGCATAGCTTATGGAGCAAGTTAAATGAATTTAATTGATGATGTTTGGGAGTTTAAAGATAAAAGACATTTAATCAAGTGGGTTAAGTAGATCCACTTGATACTTTAATGCTTAGTTGAATAAATATTTTATTTCTTTAGGTAGGTAGAGAACTTAATCTAGTACTTGAGCGTGCTCTGAGTTCAATTTTAATCAATGTGATGGATTTCCTTAGAATATCCCAATACATGATGTTAACTTATTTTAAGTTATGTTTATTGGTATTTTCTATTTTTCTACATGTTGTAATTTAAGTGAATTTAATTTAATTACTTTACACATGTATTTAGTATTTTTTATTAAGTTTAATTAAATTACTAGTTGTTTACTTGGATTTGAATTTGCATTTATATTTATCTCTCATTTTCATTGTGATAATTGTCTTGTGATATTTGGAGATAAATTGTGTTTCTTATCTTTTATGATAAGTATTGAGAATTGTGATAATTGTATACTTGGGGTTAGAATTCTATCACTTATCACTCTTGATAAGACTCAAGATAAAGAATATCTTGTTTGGCCGAGTATAATCTTCTGATTAGGTCGAGTATCTTGATAATTTCATTCTTGGTATCCAAGTTTATCACTTATGGTAAGATTTGCAAACAACTATGATTATCTTACCTTATCATCACTTATGGTAAGATTATTGAATTTTTAATTATCTTACCTTATTGTTCATTATTGTAAGATTCTTGATTTATCTTACCTTATCTTTCTTGATTTTATTGTAGGAAATCAAGATTTAGTGCAAGGAGGATTCTTGATGGCCAAGCAATCCAATTGCATATAAATAAGGGAAACGTGGATGATTTCCCTAGACGTGTAGAAATCAAGAAATTCATGTGGAGCTTAAAAATACACCTACACTACATTGTTGTGTTCTCCGGGAGGAGAGTATCAATCACATAGAGAAGAAAAATCTTTCAGCCTAAAGATCTATCAGGAGGTTTGGATTGAGATCGAACGGGAGTTCGTGTAGTTGAAGATTGTTGCAGTATTAAATAAAGCTATTGAAGACTGGTGGGATGCCAGCTCATATTGCACGCCATAGAAGGATCAAATTTATTTCTTGGGTGTTTGATAAGTCTATGCGTAGATTTATCATATAAATTAGATTGATCTGTATAAACACTTTTCTTAAAATAGTGATTGACTTTTGTCCGTAGGGTGCGGGCACGTGAGTTTTCCCTGTTAGGATTTTTTCTACGTTAAGCTCAAATATTGTATTCCTATCTCTTTACAATTCTGCATAGTTTATACTGTCTATTTACGTTTTTACAATCCAGACAAATCTGTATTAGTAAGATTCATCTAGTATTTCGCTAAAACAAATCTTAACTATTCATTGTCAATTTGTTACTGTCCAGGAAAATCTGTAACAGTCTGTTCGTTTAAATATAAAATTTAGACAACTTTAAATTCTTACATAAGATTATATTTTCTTAAGATTTTAATTTAGAATTCTTAAATCCTTCCAGGCATTTCCAAGTCTTCCTAACTCCCAGGTCCTCCGATATCCGAGGTCTTCCAGGGAAGACCTACCAAGCTCTTCCAGAGCTGAGGTCTTCCTAGTTGAGGCCTTCCAGGGAAGACCTTTCAAGGTCTTCATCCGAGCTCTTCCAGGGTGCTAGGTCAAACTTTCTAGAGTCCTAAATTCGAATGTGTGGTTCTAGCTTGATTGCATTACTTATGGTGACCTTTAGTTATTCACTTGTTGACATGAAACTTAAAGTAAGTCTCTCAAATACTCTAAGTTAAATCGAGTGCCTTAAATTAGGTTGCAACAGTCTCAAACAATGTTATGTAAAAAGAAGATGGGTTGAAAATGTGGCAATTTTTTTCCTCCAAAATGACATATTCTGACACTTGTTATTTAGACTTATATGGACAACAAATGTCATCTCTATGCAGACGAGAAAGACGTCAAATTTCCGCACCAAAATGGGTTAATATAGGGGCAACAATAGAATAACATCAACATCAATGACATATGTAGATGAGACTATATGGACGACTTCCATGTTGCCCAAGAATCAATAATAGGGGTGAGTTGAGTTCCTGTAGGATCGACTTTTATGTTGTCTTTGTTACTCCCGATTCTTGTACTGCTCATATCAATAATGTCATTTTTTTGGTCAAAATCACCGGAGGGGGTTGTGCGGCTGTGAGAAAAAGTTTTGTCCACAATATACAAAACTTTGGTCATAGAAAGAGATGCGTGAGCATTTAGAAAAAACAAAGGAAAAATACTTAAGTCTTTGTTTGGTTATTTTTAAAATTTTCTCATTTTTCTACAGTACTCAAATTTCAACCATTCATTAAAATTCAAGTTCACAATATTTGACTTTTGAACCAAATCTCAATCATCAATTCTCCTAAAAATCACTATTCATTTTTTTTTTTTAACTCTTTTAAAACAATATCAAACACACACTTTAGCCATGTTTGGTATAGATAAAAATCAGATTTTTAGAATATGTTTGGTAAGCCAAATATAGCTTATTTGGAGAACTTATTAGCTTCATCTACTAAAATAAGCTCCGTTTGGTTGACGAACTTATTTGAGAAGTTAGAGTTTATCTCAAAAGCTACTTTTACAAGCTTTTCAAATAAGCTCCATGAGCATTTCATTTTTTATCCATTTTTAGCCTATTTATTTTTTTAAAATTACACCCCTAAGCCATTAGGGTATTTAAAATAAATTTTTCTTTTTTGTCATTTTGTATTTCTGAGTTAGTTTTTCTGCTAGTTTTGCCACACACTTCTATTTCAATCAACTAGCTTATCAGTTATCCGTTATCAGCTATCAACTATCAGCTCACAATTAGCTTTTCAGTTACAAGCTAGCTTATCAGCTATCAGCTTGCTTATTAGCTTGGTCCGTCAAACATAGCCTAGTAGATTTTGATAATAGTAGATGAGATATGTGGTTAGAAAGTTGTGAGTTCCATAAAAGATTTGGATAAGATTAAATGTTGATTTTGATTTAAAATTAAAATCTTAAATTTTAGCTGTACTATAAAGGGCTAAATGGTAATCCAGCCATGCTTATAATCTTAAATATTATTTTACATGACAAAGTACAAATTAGTAAAGATTTTTCACTTTCTATTGACAAAAGTTCATATAAGTGCAAATGAAGGCTATAATGGATAAACCCTAAAGGCCTAAA
This sequence comes from Ligustrum vulgare, assembly GCA_963555705.1. Taxonomy (NCBI): domain Eukaryota; kingdom Viridiplantae; phylum Streptophyta; class Magnoliopsida; order Lamiales; family Oleaceae; genus Ligustrum; species Ligustrum vulgare. The sequence goes on along the minus strand of OY743186.1, from coordinate 34,882,176 downwards.
CTCGTTTACTGTACAAATATTTTTAACAAAAATTATAGGTGGACATGTTTTTAATTGTTGCTATTTTATTCAACTGTATGGATAGTTGGATGTGATATTTTACAACTTCCAATAAAAATAACATTTATTTTATTACATTAAAGTAAGTCCATTTGCTTGTCAACATTACATGTGGCTCGCCAGCAATTTTTATTCCTCTTGAATTATATACAATGAAAAGTTGTCCTAAATTTGAACGTTATTTAGAATTTATAGATAAAAGGACCTTCAAGGAAATTGGTAAGGATTATTTGACAAAAAACACTTGATAAAAATTTCTGAAATGTTATTGAATTTTGATTAAAAAAAATAAAAAATTATGACCCTGATATATATATATATATATATATGTGTGTGTGTGTGTGTGTGTGTGTGTGTGTGTGTGTGTGTGTGTGAGATTAAAATTGAAGTTTGATAATAAAATTCATTAAAGATTTTATTTTTACAAACTGCGATAGAGAACTTTGGGTTTAAACCTTAAACAATTTTACAAAGAATAAATAATCTTGAGTTTACGCCCCCAGTACATATTTTCCAGTGGCAAAAGGGGGGGGGGAGTTGATAACACCCTCATCATGGTCGGGTGCAGGGTTCGAATCCTGAAAATAGATTTGACTTTGTGGTAAGCGGAAGTTACCATTACTCGTGGGGACCTTCAATACCCTCCACCCTGACCTCTAGGAGACATATCATGCGATTTATCACTCAAATCAATGACTCAGGGTAGAGTCAATTTGGACCATCAAGGTGTGGATTACATCCAATAATCTTGAGTTTACGAAAAACTATGACTTGAGATTCCCAAAAATATATGCATTAATTTATTTCCCGTAACAGACACAGACATGGCCCTTCAATTCATACAAAATTATTTTGAAGAATTCTTTCTTACAACTCTTCCTGGAGGAAGTTTAATATTTGATGATAATAATTTAAGCTATGAGAAGAAGGCAAAAAAGTCGGAATCCCTACGTGGAATTCACGTGCCACCGTAGTGGACACTGTACAGAGGCGTGAGGCGTCGGACATGAGGGAAGTTTGCGGCAAAGATAAGGATCCATTCCAAGAAAAGCACAAAAATTTGGCTGAGCACACATGAAACGTCGAAAGATTCCCATAAGCTCGACTTAATTTCCCCCACCTTTGATTCTATAAAAATGATTCGTTAGTAAGTTTTGATAAAAATTATAGCTTTAATGGAATTAAAAACGAGGGTCAAACCTGAGCTGTCTTATCTTGAAAAAGTACTATCTGTTGAATAGAGTCCAAAACAATATAATTGATTTAACCATTATCATATATAAGAAATTGTTAAAATTAAATTTAACATAGATGAATGTTCATCTAAAATCCATAAACATCATGTTGTAATTATCAAGATCGAAACTGAAGCGGAAGCGTACCTGAATCCATTATTGTGTTTGATTGAACGGGGTTATGGCCTTCCAACTGATTCGTGGTTTTCTCCTTATTTTGTCCTCTGTTGATGGGGATGCAGAGAATTATGAAAAGCCACGCTCAATTGGGGACCATGACCCGTACAAATAGTTGTAGGACAACTATCGTGTTTCAATGTTATTAAATTGACCCCTCATCAATTTAAAACATTGAATCCGTCTCTACACTTTAATCTCACGACACTTAATACACATTAGTTCTGAATAATCTTTAGTGGATCACTTTATTGACTAAATCTTTAAGATAGCACCACACATTTTATTTTATACATGTTTGACCCCACATTATTGAATTTTATCCAACAATCTCCCACTGGGCCATACATAGGGGTGGGCGTGGGTTGGGTTGGGTCGGTTTTTTGCCCAACCCGAACCCAACCCAACCCAACCCAAACATGAGTTCAAACCCAACCCAACACAACCCAATCAAGTTTCGGTCGGGTTGGTTTGGGTGGTTTGGGCTTTGGTCCAATTAAATAAAATTCTTAAAAAATTAAAAAATTATGCCCATAAATCAAATAAATTTTGTACAATACAATAAACTCAAATATAATAAATTGAATATTTTCTAATAAAACTAAAATATGTTCAAATTATATTTGAGTTTTATCCAAATTAAAAATGGATTTAAGATTCTTGAAATTTAAATGGTCTTATATTTTTAAAATTTTGATTGGATTGAGTTGGGTCGGGTTGGGTTGGGTTTGTCATCCAACCCAACCCAAACAAATTTTTTTTTTATAACCCAACCTAACCCAATTTTCATCAAAACCCAACCCAACCCGATCAGGTTGGGTTGGGTTGGGCGGTTTTGGCGGGTTGGGCGGGTTGATGCCCACCCCTAGCCATACATGTATCCTTACAAATGTGTACAACCTTATGAGCTCAAAAATGTGCTATCATTATTAAAGGTATTTCCAAATAATCTCGTCCATCAATCATATCAATATAGGATCAAAGCGACTTTCGTTACATTAATCGTAACTAAATTTATCAATGGTCACGTATACCAATACAACCAAATGACATAGATCAATCATGAGAGTGTAGTATGAAAATTACATGTTATGTGATCCAAACATGCCTATTTTCAATTGGTCCGACTTTATTCCTTAGGTGAGATCAATACGAAACATAATGTAACAGAGTAGAACGAACTGAATGCTTTATTTCTGTACAGAAAATTATCCAAATACACAAATGTGTCCAAAACCAAAACATAAAGCAACCAAAATACAAACTCTCACTAAATCATAATATTCTCAAGAAATATTACACTCATACGAGCAGTGTGCTCGTGAAAGACCTTGGGTGCTAATCCCTTAGTGAGCGGATACGCAATCATGGAGTTTGTCCTAATATGCTCTATGGAAATCTGTCTACTCTGTACCCTTTCCTTCACAACCAGGAACTTAATGTCAATGTGCTTTGACTTAGTTGAACTCCTGTTGTTATTGGAATATAGCACTGCAGAGTTATTGTCACAATATAACTTTAATGGTCTTTTAATTCCATTCAGAATGCGCAGCCCGGTGACAAAATTTCGCAGCCATATCCTATGATTAGATGCCTCATAACAAGCTACAAATTCTGCTGCCATAGTGGAAGAAGCTACGAGTGTCTGCTTAGCACTCCTCCAGGAAATGGCTCCTCCAGCTAGCAGGTATATGTAGCCTGATGTGGATCTTCTACTATCTTGGCATCTCGCAAAATCAGAATCGGAGTATCCTACGATCTCTAACTGATCCGATCTGCTATATGTAAGTATGCAATCTCTTATTCTCTTCAAGTACCTCATAACCCTCTTTGCTGCTTTCCAATGATCCATCCCAGGGTTACTTAAATATCTGCCTAGCATTCCAATAATGAACGCTATGTCCGGATGTGTACAAACTTGAGCATACATTAGACTTCCAATAGCTGATGCATAGGGAATCTTTTGCATTTCCTTAACTTCAAGATTATTTTTCGGGCACTGATTGAGACTAAATTTGTCTCCCTTAGCAATAGGGGTGTCCCCTGATTTACTATCCTGCGTGCCAAACCTTACAAGAACTTTGTCGATTAGCTCTTTTGTGATAATCCAAGAATACCCCGAGAGCGGTCCCGGTGTATCTGAATTCTTAATACGAAAGAGGCGTCCCCAAGATCTTTCATCTCAAAATTCTTTGACAAAAAGCTCTTGGTTTCGTGCAACATGCCTATATCATTAGTGGCAAGCAGCATGTCATCGACATACAAAACCAGGAAAATATGCTTACTCTCACTGAACTTGTGATACACACAATCATCAACAACATTTATCTCAAAACTAAACGAGATGATCACTTGATGAAATTTGTAGTACCACTGACGGGAAGCTTGCTTGAGTCCACAGATGGATTTCTTTAATTTGCAAACCATATTGTTCGAGTCTCCTGACACGAAGTTTTCTGGTTGCACCATATAGATCGTCTCATCAATGTCTCCATTGAGAAACACCGTCTTTACATCCATCTGATGTAACTCAAGGTCAAAATGCGCAACAAGTGCCATGACTGTCCTGAAAGAGTCTTTCGTTGAAACCGGAGAGAAAGTCTCTTTGAAGTCAATACCTTCCTTTTGTGTAAATCCTTTAGCTACAAGACGAGTCTTATATCTTTCCACATTACCTTTCGAATCCCTTTTGGTTTTAAAAATCCATTTACAACCAATGGGTTTCGCACCTTCTGGTAATGGGACAAGATCCCAAACTTTATTGTCTTGCATAGACTTATACTCCTCATTCATGGCATCAATCCACTTTTGAGAGTCAGAACCCTTCATGGCCTGATGAAAATTGATTGGATCATTTTCCATCATTCCATTATTTTCCTCATGTTCTTGGAGAAATACTATATAATCATCCGAAATAGCATTTTTCCTTTCTCGAGTGGATCTCCTTAATGGTATTGTTTGTTGAGGTTGTTGAGTTTGCACTTCTGAAATTTACCTTATTTTGAATGGGAGGTTCTTCAATATTGTCTAGTTGAGGTTCTGGATATGCTTCTTGATCAATGACATGCATAAAAACTTGCACATTGTCAAAACCAACAATAGGAATCGAAACCGACCATTCCTCAACTTCTTCCTTAAAGACAATATCTCTAACCTTATTTCTCCCCCGAAACTCAACATTCTCAAAAATTGTTGCATTTCCCGTTTCAAAAGTTGACTTAAGTGTGGGATCATAAAATTAATAGCCCCTTAAACGCTCAGAATAACCAATAAAGTAGCTGCTGACTGTTTTGGAGTCCAATTTATTTATGTGGCCTATAAAGCCTAGCCTTAGCTGGACATCCCCAAATGTAGAAATGCTTTAGACTAAGCTTTAAGCCTGTTAAAAGCTCTTAAGGTACTTTAGCAGCAACTTTAGTTGGTAATATGTACGATCTTTTCTTTAAATGTCCAGATTTCTAGCAAAAGAAACAACCCTCAATGTCTTTATGTGGTTTCTTTTGTTCTGAACCCTTAACAACTTTATTTTCTTTATTTGTTTTCTTGCCCTTATCTTTAGAGGTGTTTTCCAAGTGAACACTTTCAATTCTGTCCTGCTTCAACTTTTCTTCCTCTTGCACACAAAAATAGAATGAGCTCATTTAGAGTTCATTTCTCCCTTTGATAGTTACAATTGACCTTAAATTGACTGAATTGTGCAAGAACCTTGCACACTATGAAATGAGCTCATTGAGAGTCCATTTCTACTTTAACAGTTATAACTAACCTTAAATTAACTATATTGTGCAGGAAGCGATATCAATACCAAATGTACGAGCAAGTCATTAGAAAAGACGAGTTTTAGTTCCTTAAGTTTTGAAGCAGTGTGAGACATCTACAGGATGTACTCCCTTCGGCCAGGAATTCATTGGCATCATTTACCTCCTCAGATACTATGCCACTAAAGACTTCCGGAATGCCGCACTTAATGATCACGAGACTCACGTAATTTAAGCAATCACACTTCTCAAAGTTCCTCATTTGATTAGATGAACTTTCATCCGTAAGAGGAGCATGTTGCTCAATCCTTAGTACACGGTCTAGATCCATGCAGCCAACAAAAAGTTAATGTTCTTGTTTTGATCCTTGAAGTTTGTTCCATAAATACAGGGATTAAATTTGAGCTTGTAGATATACTACTAGCAGAATTTGACACCGAATAGAGAATACTTAAACAAAATAGCTCACATAAATACCTTATTATGCAAATCATACTTTCAAACAATGGTAGGGCCCATCACAAGATACCCAGCACAACATCAATATTTAGTCTTTGGACAGAAATATTGACTTGTAAGTGGTACTCTCGATGTAGTAATCAAACACTGACAATAAGACATGTCAACCAATAAACCTTTCTTTAGATCGATTTATTGATCACACATTAAACCAAATAATCATCACGTGTTTATTACCACAGGTGCATGTGAAATTCCAGCCAAACATTGACCTTCCTTTGGGCCGATCAATATCCGCATGAACAACACACACAAGAAACCTTCTAATATTCTAAGCCAATTAATTTCCACAAGATAGGTTGCTTTGGCTACATGTTGCTTCAATTAATTCACTTTGAAATATTATATTTCTCAAAAGAGTCCGTCATACCAAAATTTGAACTTGAATTGACTGTTTTGCATATATTTAAGACTTTAGGATTTGAATTATAAAATTCAAAACTTTAGAATAAAGCAATTCTTAAGTTTAGAGAATCAATTGCAATATTCTTAAACTTTTGGTGGCCAATTATGAAAATTTTATGCTTGAAGGACTTAAATTACAATTTTTCCAAAACCTTATTGGCCAATTTAGAGAAATTCCAAACTTTAGGTCTCAATTTGAAAGAAAATCAAACTTTAGAGGTCCAAAATAGTGAATTTGGAAACTTTAAGGACTTAATTGAAAATCTTTCAAACTTTATGGACCAAATTGGAGAAACTTAGAACTTTAGATGCTGTATTAGAAAATTTTCAAACTTTAGGGACTGAAAATGAAAATTTTCAAACTTTAAGGGATTAAATTAGAGAATTTTCAAACTTTATGGATTGAATTAGAAAATTCTCAAACTTTAAGGACCAATTTTGAAAATTTTCAAACATTAGGGACTGAATTAGAAAATCCTAAAACTTTAAAAGGCCCAACTTAAAAATTTTATAACCTTAGGGGCTCAATTTATAAATTCCAGAAATTGAAAGGTCAACTTAAGTAATTTCATATCTTTAGGATTAATCTTTAATCCCAACCAAACACAGAGGACGGAAGGTGCAATTTCATATAATTTTCCAAAATTGCAAAATAGCCCCTGAAGACTTCAGATTTCCAATGGAGGTCCCTGGGCCAAAAAAAAATTGAAAAATCTAGGGTTTGCAAACCCTAGCCGCCGCTGCATCCAGCCAAGAACGCTGCGCCATCGCCGGCACCGCACATCACCTACAGCACCATCACCGGCGCTGCAGCCCAAAAATTGCGTCGCCGCGCGCTCGGCGACGCTGTATCCCGCAGCGCGCGACTACCTCTTTCTCCGACTTTCGTCCTCCACCAAAAAACATCACATGATGTGATCCAGACCACGGATACAAGCCCGCACAAAGATCCGTTGAAGATCAAAGGAGGACCGATGACTCGATTGCAAGCAAAGAGGGCCAAGGAAGCAATGGACAAGTTAGTTCAAGAAACAATGGCCAAAACAATGTTCGTGTCATCGAAAGAAGCAAGTTTCATGTTGGGGCCGAGCCAAAACGACGAGTGGATCAACCTCATCCAAGCCGTCGAAGAAGATTGCCAAAAATTGGGAATTACGGCCGTAATTCAACATTCTCACGGCCGTAACCAACGTTCTGCTTAAAACTGAATTTTTGAATAAATTGAGGTTTACGACCGTAAAGGTTAACATCACGGCCATAATAGAGTTACTGCTTAAAATTGGAATTTGTATGTTTTGGACTCACGGCCGTAAGAGTGATTCAGAAACAGAGTTACGGCCGTAAGAAAATCAGTCACGGCCATAAAACCGATTACGCGTAAATTTAGGTTTATTTTATTTCCATAATTTTAGGTAGTTGTTTTCTTATTTAATTAGAACTCTTTAACCTAGTTTTGACCCTATATATAGGGATGTAATTTTCATTATTCATTACACAACTTTGATATATTAATTGAGAGGCAAATTGCTTTCACATTCTTATTCTTTATTGAATAAAATCCGAACTTGCGAGTTAATTCTTGTTTGTTCAAATCTTGGGTGAGATTTATCTTCTTTGTGATCAAGAGGTCAACATATCAATTGATTGTGTTGGTTGCTTGATTCAATTAATTTGAATCAATCTCTAAATCGTGGTTTATTGGCGTTCTTGGGTCGATTCCAATAATTTGTGGGTTGCGTAGCTACAATTGCTACGTGGTTTGCATCATCTGGTATCAGAGCTTAGGCTCCAAAAATCAAGGTTATATCTTTGTTTTTGTTTTCTTGAGTTTCTTATTCTTGTTCTTCGTGTTCTTCCAGTTTTGAGTCTTTAATCCAGAAAAGTGTCAAAAAAAAAAAATTCAAAAGTCGTTATTTCCTTCATTTGTTATCCGAATTTAATTTCGTTTGTTTCGTTTTTCTCGTAGTTGAATTTTCGAAAAAAAAAAAACGAAAATTCTCAGTTCAATTAAAATAGTTGATATCTGATTTTCAAGAATTATTTTCTTGAAACAATCTTAGTTTCCATAAAAAGTGTCAAGTCCCTTATAGAGTCAAATTCAATTCTCTAAAGGTCTTCTTTGAGTTTTCCAACAAATTCCTTAGGCTGCGTTCTCTTTGGCGTTTTCCAGCCGTTTTCCGTTTTCCATTTCCGAAAACGCGGAAAACGCGTTCTCTTGCGCCGTTTTCGGAAAAAAAATTCGAAAACGTTTTCAAAATTTGTAAAGGAAATGGAAAACGTGAAAATCACGTTTTCCGAAATTTTTGCCTTGTAAGTGGAAAACGCGGAAAACGCACGTTTTCCGTGTTTTCCACTTAAAAAAAAATAAAAAATTTAAAATAATCAAAAAAAATTGAAATTTGTCAAAATTTATCATTTTTAATTACATTATTGGTCCCTGATTTTCAAAAGTTGTCCTTTTAATCCTCAAATTTTGAAATTTCTTTCGAAAATGTCCTAATTTATTTGCAACTTAAGTCCCTCAACTTCAGATTTTGTTGCACATTAGTTCACAAATTTTACTTTTCTTTCAATTTAGTCCTTTTCGTATTTGCTTTATAGGTCATTGTCTTCAAATATATATAACTTTTGATGTACAACTCTGAATTGCACTCTGTTTTTTGCGTAGAACTCCAAATTCAACCATCTTTCTGATGATGTATCATTTGCTTAATTATTAAATATTTCTTTTTTACTTTTGTACCGTAGACACTTATTTTGTAAGGGCATAATTAATTAACGTAAATTGATTTTTGCAAATTTTATTGAAATTTAAATTTTAAACGTTATGATTGCTTACTAGAAGGATGTATCTATATAAAGTATTAAATGGAACGATTACTTTAGAAGGGAAAATTACTACTCAAATGTGGAACAATTACTTTAGAAGGACAACATGAATTTTTGAACTTTTTTGGTATAATCAAATTGTGTGATAGGAGTTATTTCATTTATTTTTGTTGTGTAACTCAAAATATGATATCTTTATTTCATTTATATTCACAAACAATATGAAATAATTTTCTTCAAAATTTTAAACAGAACGCGTTTTCCAGCTTTTCATTTTCGAAAACAGTTTTCAGAAATAACAAACCAAACGCGTTTTCAGCAATTTCGAAAAAAGTCACAGAAAATGGAAAACAGAAAACATTTTCGAAAATGAAAACAGGAAACTGAAACACAAAGAGAACGCGGCCTTAAATTCTCACTCTTACTCGAGTTGAATCATTCGGGCTTAAACTTGTTGAGTTCGGGTTCGTTCTTTGAAGCAATTGGGGTGAAAGCTATTGAGTGGAAAAAGGCAGAGAGGTGAGATCAATAGAGGGTAAAAGCCTAATTTGAGTGATACACGTGCGAAATACACGTGAGGCATATAATATTTAGTGTTAGGATGTCTGAACAATTTTCTACTGCAAAAAACAACGATCAAGCCAACATGACGGAAGAGATGGTACAACGGTTTGAGCGGTTGTTTGGGGATGTGTTAGGTAGGTTAGAAAGGCTTGAGCGACCTCGGGAAGTGCCTAATGCCCGTAGGCAAGGTGGACAAGGTCGTAGAGTAGAGGGGATCGATGAGAATGAAGAAGGTAGTGATTTTGACGATGGGACAATTGTGGATAGAGTAGTTAGGCATGGAAGAAGGGATAGAGATCTTGGTGGCGATAGAATGGATGGTGGTATGAGCAACATCAAAATGACAGTTCCATCATTCAAGGGTAGGAGTGATCCGGAAGCATACCTAGAATGGGAGAAGAAGATGGAATTAATTTTTAATTGCTACACTTATTCGAAAGAGAAAAAGGTTAAAGTAGCGGTACTTGAATTCTCCGAGTATGCTATTACTTGGTGGGACCAATTGGTGACTTCTAGGAGGAGGAATCGCGAGAGACCTGTTAGTACTTGGGATGAATTAAAAGCTATCATGAGAAAGAGGTTCGTTCCTAGTCATTACCATCGGGAGCTTCATCAAAAGTTGCAAGGTCTATACCAAGGATCAAAGAGTGTGGAGGATTATCACAAAGAGATGGAGATATTGATGATTAGAGCTAATGTAGATGAGGATAGGGAGGCTACGATGGCTCGATTTTTGAATGGGTTGAATAGGGATATAGCTAATGTGGTTGAACTACAACATTACTTGGAGATGGAGGATATGTTGCACATGGCTATAAAGGTTGAGAAGCAATTGAAGAAGAAGGGGACAGCAAGGTATCAATCGGGTACTAATTCTTCTTGGAAGCCGAAGTGGGAAGGTAAAGGAGAAGGGGCTGTTTCTAAAGGAAAGTTTGAAGCACCAAAAGGGAAGTTTGAGGCACCAAAAGGGAAGGAGGAACAAGCTAATAAATTCGTACCTAAAGGGGAACCTCAACCATCTAGGAGTAGAGACATTCAATGCTTCAAATGTTTGGGAAGAGGACATGTGGCGTCTCAATGTCCTAATAGGCGAGTGATACTTTTGCGAAAGGATGGAACTATGGAGAGTGATAGTGAGGAAGAGGATTATAGCGATATGCCAGCGTTGGAGGAAATATGTGAGGATGAAGATGTGTTATCCGGGGAGCATGGCGAGTTATTAGTGGCAAGGCGAGCCCTTAGTGCCCAAATCCACACGGATGATTTGGAACAACAACGGGAGAACATATTTCATACTCGATGTCGCATTAATAACAAGGTATGTAGTATGATTATTGATGGCGATAGTTGCACTAACGTCGCTAGTACTATACTTGTTGAAAAATTAGGATTACCTTTGTTAAAACATCCTAAACCTTATAGGCTTCAATGGTTAAATGATAGTGGAGAAATTAAGGTGAATAGGAGGGTGTTGGTGAATTTTTCTATTGGTAGCTATGTGGATGAAGTTATGTGTGATGTGGTACCTATGCATGCCGTGCACATTTTGTTGGGTAGACCTTGGCAGTATGATAGGAAGGTCACGCATGATGGGTATAAAAATAGGTATAGCTTTACCAAAGGGGGAAAAACCATTACACTTGCACCATTGACACCGTCACAAGTGTATGAAGATCAAATAAAACTGAAAAATGATGAAGAAAAAAGAGTAAAGAAAAATGAGAGAAAGAGAGTTGAGGCCACGACCTCAGAAAAAGGAGAGGAAAAGAGAGTTGGAGCCACGACTCCAGAAAAAGGAGAGGCGAGAGAAAAAAAAAAAAGAGTGTTGGGGTACATACCTCAGAAAAAGGAGAGGGAGCGAAGAGTGCCAGAAAAGAAAGAAAAATGAGTTTCTACGCAAAAAGGAGTGAAATCAAAAAAGCATTTATGGAAAAACGACCAATGGTCCTTTTATTGTACAAGGATTCATTCCTTGCCTTTGATGAAACTAACAAATCCCTCCCTAGTTTGGCTATTTCTTTATTGCAGGAATTTGACGATGTATTTCCGGAGGATATACCTAGTGGGTTGCCACCCATTCGTGGTATTGAGCATCAGATTGATTTTATACCTGGAGCAGTCATTCCAAACCGTCCAGCTTATAGGAGTAATCCCGAGGAGACGAAGGAGCTTCAAAAGCAAGTGGAGGAGTTAATGAGTAAGGGATACATAAGGGAAAGCATGAGCCCATGTGCCGTACCCGTGTTACTTGTACCGAAGAAGGACGGGACGTGGAGAATGTGTGTTGATTGTAGGGCCATCAACAACATAACGGTAAAGTATCGTCATCCTATTCCTAGGTTAGATGATATGTTGGATGAATTGTATGGCTCTAGCATATTTAGTAAAATTGACCTTAAGAGTGGTTATCATCAAATTCGAATGAAAGAAGGAGATGAGTGGAAAACTACTTTTAAAACTAAGTATGGCTTGTATGAATGGTTAGTAATGCCTTTTGGACTTACTAATGCACCTAGCACCTTTATGCATTTAATGAATCATGTTTTACGTGCATTTATAGGTAAATTCGTTGTAGTTTACTTCGATGATATCTTGATATATAGTAAAACTTTGAATGAGCATGTGGAGCATGTTAGGTGTGTGCTTGTGGTTTTAAGACAAGAGCAACTTTTTGCTAATTTTAAAAAGTGTGATTTTTGCATGGAAAAAGTTGTGTGTCTTGGCTATGTGGTTAGTGCTAAAGGAATAGAAGTAGATGAAGAGAAAATCAAAGCTATTAAAGAATGGCCAACACCTAAAAGCATAACTGAGATTAGGAGTTTTCATGGCTTGGCTAGTTTTTATAGGCGCTTTGTTAAAAATTTTAGCACGATTGCTGCACCACTCACAGAAATTGTCAAAAAGAGTGTAGGGTTTAAATGGGGTGTAGAACAGGAGCATGCATTTGATACTATCAAAAATATGTTATGTGAAGCACCGGTTTTATCACTTCCTAACTTTGACAAAGCTTTTGAGATTGAATGTGATGCCTCAGGGCTAGGCATTGGAGCTGTTTTAATGCAGGATCAAAGGCCAATCGCCTATTTTAGTGAAAAACTAAAAGGGGCTGCACTTAATTATCCCACATATGACAAGGAGTTATACTCACTTGTGCGCGCTTTGGAAACATGGCAACATTACTTGTGGCCACGGGAGTTCGTGATACACACTGATCATGAATCCTTGAAACATTTGAGGGGTCAAGCTAAACTGAGTAAGAGACATGCAAGGTGGGTCGAGTTCATCGAAACATTTCCCTATGTCATCCGGTACAAACAAGGTAAGGAAAATGTGGTGGCAGACGCATTGTCTCGAAGGTATGTTCTTTTAAATTCTTTAAATTCGAAATTGCTTGGATTTGAATACATTAAGGACATGTATGCTAATGACCTGGACTTTTCTAATATTTATGAGTCATGTGGTAAAGGGGCTGTGGATAGGTTCTTTAAACATGATGATTATTTATTTCGAGAAAATAAATTGTGTGTCCCTAGGTGTTCAATGAGAGAATTACTTGTGAGAGAGGCCCATAGTGGAGGTCTAATGGGTCATTTTGGGATTAAAAAGACCATTGAAATCCTAAGTGAACATTTCTATTGGCCTAAAATGAAAATTGATGTGGTTCGGGTTTGTAATAGATGCATTAATTGTAAGAAGGCTAAATCTAAGATTAAACCCCATGGATTATATATGCCTTTGCCCGTCCCTAGTGAGCCTTGGGTCGATATCTCTATGGATTTTGTTTTGGGATTACCTAGGACTAAGAAGGGGAGAGATTCAATTTTTGTGGTAGTAGATCGTTTTAGTAAAATGGCACATTTCTTACCATGCCACAAAACTGATAACGCTACTAACATAGCTGAAAATTTCTTTCGAGAAGTCGTGCGCTTACATGGGGTTCCTAAAAGTATTGTCTCGGATAGGGATGTTAAATTCCTTAGTCATTTTTGGAGAGTCTTGTGGAACAAATTAGGAACAAAATTACTTTTTTCTACAACTTGTCACCCACAGACCGATGGACAGACCGAGGTAGTAAATAGGACAATGATCCAATTATTGCGCACCATAATCAATAAAAATCTGAAAAATTGGGAAGAGTGTTTACCATTTATTGAATTTGCATATAATAGAGTTATACATTCTACTACTTCGTGTTCGTCATTTGAAATTGTTTATGGTTTTAATCCGCTAACACCATTGGATTTAATTCCTTTACCTGTGAATGAACGTAGTAGTTTAGATGGAAAGAAAAAGGCTGAGATGGTTAAAACACTCCACGACAAGGTGAGGTTGGCGATTGAAAAGAAAAATGAACATTATGCTTCGCAGGCCAACAAAGGAAGAAAGGGCATCATTTTTGAACCCGGTGATTGGGTTTGGGTTCATTTGAGAAAGGAGCGGTTTCCAGAACAACGCAAGTCAAAGTTACAACCGCGGGGCGATGGTCCATTCCAAGTGATTGAAAGGATCAACAACAATGCCTATAGACTCGATCTTCCTGGTGAGTATAATGTTTCGGCTTCATTTAATGTTTCTGATCTATCTCCGTTTGATGCAGGTACAGATTCGAGGTCGAATCCTTTCGAAGAGGGAGGGGATGATGTGATCCAGACCACGGATACAAGCCCGCACAAAGATCCGTTGAAGATCAAAGGAGGACCGATGACTCGATTGCAAGCAAAGAGGGCCAAGGAAGCAATGGACAAGTTAGTTCAAGAAACAATAGCCAAAACAATGCTCGTGTCATCGAAAGAAGCAAGTTTCATGTTGGGGCCGAGCCAAAACGACGAGTGGATCAACCTCATCCAAGCCGTCGAAGAAGATTGCCAAAATTTGGGAATTACGGCCGTAATTCAACATTCTCACGGCCGTAACCAACGTTCTGCTTAAAACTGAATTTTTGAATAAATTGAGGTTTACGGCCGTAAAGGTTAACATCACGGCCGTAATAGAGTTACTGCTTAAAATTGGAATTTGTATGTTTTGGACTCACGGCCGTAAGTCCAATTGTCACGGCCGTAAGAGTGATTCAGAAACAGAGTTACGGCCGTAAAACCGATTACGCGTAAATTTAGGTTTATTTTATTTCCATAATTTTAGGTAGTTGTTTCCTTATTTAATTAGAACTCTTTAACCTAGTTTTGACCCTATATATAGGAATGTAATTTTCATTATTCATTACACAACTTTGATATATTAATTGAGAGTCAAATTGCTTTCACATTCTTATTCTTTATTGAATAAAATCCGAACTTGCGAGTTAATTCTTGTTTGTTCAAATCTTGGGTGAGATTTATCTTCTTTGTGATCAAGAGGTCAACATATCAATTGATTGTGTTGGTTGCTTGATTCAATTAATTTGAATCAATCTCTAAATCGTGGTTTATTGGCGTTCTTGGGTCGATTCCAATAATTTGTGGGTTGCGTAGCTACAATTGCTACGTGGTTTGCATCATCACAAACCAACATAAATCCATAACCATACAATTCGAAATATGCAGAAAACTAAGCTGAATCCAATTCGAAATATATCAACAAACAACCATACACAACAAACAACAATCCCAATTCGAAATATACAAAAACTAGAACCGAAAATCAATGTGTAAACCCAGATTTTTCGCACACATGTGTTCATACACGGAGAAATCGACGGCTGTATATTTATAAATTTTGAAATCACGCTGAATCCATTTTTCAATTTGCTTAATCCATTGTATAGTTTCGAAATCAGCAGTGTGTATGTATATTTTCCAAATTTTATCAATATGCAGTGTATGTATATATTTCGAATTTTGAAATCAATTTGCTGTGTATGTAAATATCTCTGAAATCAGAACCTGAATCTTGAATATACATACGCACAAAATCAATTTTCACATATATTCGTACAAAAAATTGATCTGATAATTCAACACGATGTTGACTCTGATACCACTTGTTAAAATTAAATTTAACATAGATGAATGTTCATCTAAAATCCATAAACATCATGTTGTAATTATCAAGATCGAAACTGAAGCGGAAGCGTACCTGAATCCATTATTGTGTTTGATTGAACGGGGTTATGGCCTTCCAACTGATTCGTGGTTTTCTCCTTATTTTGTCCTCTGTTGATGGGGATGCAGAGAATTATGAAAAGCCACGCTCAATTGGGGACCATGACCCGTACAAATAGTTGTAGGACAACTATCGTGTTTCAATGTTATTAAATTGACCCCTCATCAATTTAAAACATTGAATCCGTCTCTTCACTTTAATCTCATGACACTTAATACTCATTAGTCCTGAATAATCTTTAGTGGATCACTTTATTGACTAAATTCTTAAGATAGCACCACACATTTTATTTTATACATGTTTGGCCCCACATTATTGAATTTTATCCAACAAAAATCACAAACAAATGAGATCATTCGAATTTAGAAACAAATCGTGTTAATTTTAATAATAAAATTTCTTTTTTTCAAATTGTGTTAAATATGGTTTAGGTAAGTGAATTATATAATTGAAAAGTAATAATTTTATGTATTTTTTATTTTGTAATAATTACTAGGGTTTTCAGTTTTGGTGTCATAACAATCTTCTTTTCTCTACTTTTAAATATTGAGAAATAAAATACATGAGAAGGAGATATGCATGCGTAGAACTATATAATTGTGTTCTAGAACCGAGCTGGAGATGGTTGAAACTAGGTTTGTGCATGGTTTTATGTGATTATGATTCCTAGAGAATAAAGTTGAATCGAACCAAAAATCGATTGTTCTTTAGAAAAAAATGGTTCTTTTTTGTAAAAGAAGAACAGGAATTGGACCGTTCAGTTCTGGTTTGATTTGGTTTGGTCTGGTTTGATTTGGTTCTGATTCTATAAACTAAGTCTCAGTTTGGTAAAAAAAGATTATTTATAAACAAAGAACGTGTTCTTTTCGATGTAAAATATGTTGTTGAAAGTGAATTTGAAAAAAATTGTAGTTAAAAGTAATTTGAGAAAATGTGTTATTTATAAATAATTTGTCAAACGGAAACTAAAATTCTCAAACTACATTCAAACTCTAAATTGATACTACCACTAGTTTTTAGTTTCTTGTACTCAAAAGCAAAATTATTAAAGTCATTTCAGCCATCATTAGAATCCTCTAACAAAGTGACTGTATCATTGTTAAAATCACTATGACCAGCTAACTCCATCATTTTGCCATCTCTTGTACTGGTTATACAAAGTATAGTTAATTTTTATTATTAAAAAAAATTTAAAAAGTGTTTGGTTTTTTCAATTATTGGTTTTGGTTTCGATTCTGAACATAGGAACATAATCAAAACTAGAACTGAATGGTTCTTATTTTTTAAAATGAGAGAACTGCTTAAAAATTTAAAAGAATCGAACCGGGATCAAACCTAAATCAAATCGAACAGTTGGTTTCGATTCTTTTCCCAGCCATTTTTTTACATATTCAGATTTAATGAAAAATATTAAAAAATGTTCATAAATTTTGGACCATGTAATTTAAATTTCGTATAATATTTATAAAAATAAGAAAAATAAAAATTGTTGATTTGAATTCCTATCCCCCTTTTCTTGAACTCCTTCAAATTTCAAACTTATCCCCTCACACTTACTCAACAAGAACATTGCATCTTTAAGCTAGTCTAGAATGGTAATCATCACCTTCGACCCCTTCGACGATGAATATTGGAGCGTAGTTAATTTTTTAATTTTTTAAAGCTATGTTGTCTCTATTCTGTTTTTTAATTTTTTTAATTTTTATTTTTTAAAATTTCTCTATTTTTTTTGTTGATCTTTTTAATTATTTACATTTATATAATTAATATTAAAGTTAATTTAGTGAGAAAATATTATTAAGTTTACTAATATATATTATTTAAAACAAAATTTAACACAAAAATTCAATTACCTTAGTGGTTGGGACATCACCACCCAACACTTAGGTCCCGAGTTCGAATCCTAGTCATGCAGTCGGCACCGTCAGAAATTTTTCAATTACAATCACTCCTAAAAAACAAGGTTTCTCCGACGGATATTTTCCAATTACAGTCGGCACCGTCGGAAATTTCCGACGGAACGGAAAAATTCTCCCGTTGGAAATTCCTGACGGAAATTAATATTCCCGTCGAAAATTTCAGGCTAAAATAGCTAAAATAACTAAAATTACCAAAAGAATTAAAACTAAAAATAACCAACTAAACCCTAGCCGCAAAACAAAGCCAAAAAAACGCGTAACTTGAATTACGGTCGTAACAATTGTCTTTACGGCCGTAATAGCCTCTCGGATCAAAATGTAATTTAGTTTGTTACGGCTGTGAAATCATTCCTTACGGCCGTGAAATCACATGGATTAGGCACCTCTTCTTCTAACTCGTTCCTCAAGTCTCCCTCCTTCTTTTCAACATTCGTATCCTGACACTCCAATTTTAAATCTCCTCTAATCTCACTTTCACCCTGTTGTAATTTAGCTTCAGCCTCCCTTTCACTCCCCATCTTTCTTAACTTAGCTTCTTTTCTAGCCTTCCATTCATACATCATCATTTTCTCATAAATTTTTGTTCGACTCCTCAAAAGCGTCCTCGCATTAATCTCTTCATCCCAATCAACTCCAATCCCAACCCTAGGTTTATGGATACGCATATATTCCCTTTCACGCCGTTGAGCAAGTTCTTCACTATGCATATCTACTGGGTTCTTAACCTTCCCAAACTTCGCATCATTTGTTTTTAATTATTTTCGATGGAAAATAATTAAAAAAATGAATAGCGTATTTTTACAAATTAAAAAAAAAAAAAACAATATTACTAACATAAATGACTAATATATATTTATAAAAACAAACTAATTCACAAAAACTCAATTGGTCTAATGGTTGGGTTGCTTCTTCACAACCCTTTGGTCAAGTGTTCAAGTC
Organism: Ligustrum vulgare; assembly: GCA_963555705.1. NCBI lineage: Eukaryota > Viridiplantae > Streptophyta > Magnoliopsida > Lamiales > Oleaceae > Ligustrum > Ligustrum vulgare. The sequence continues at coordinate 34,863,672 of OY743186.1, read as the reverse complement.
ACAAACTATACACTTTGGAAAAATTTGCGGGTAGACGGTTCGGATCGAGATTTGGGTCCGGCTAAAAAGGGATTGAATCGGGTCAAAATAAATAAATAATTAATTAATTAAATATTTTCACAAATATACACGATATTATCGTCTCTAAAGGTCGCCTCAATTGACCCGGAGGTAACAAAGACGACAGAGTCGTCTCTATTTATCTTCAGGTATGGACCTACAGAGACGACTTTGTCATATCTAATAATCAATAGAGACGACTTTAGATCCTTTAGAGACGACTTTTGCCGTCTCTATAAGGCCGAATTCTTGTAGTGGTTCTCCCGCTCGTATAGAAGTTCTTTATAGCAACGAAATTAGTTAGACATCGCGTCCTATGGAATAATGAAAACGACATTTGTTGTCGTCATTGTAGCTCTTATTTCTTGTATTGTAGCATTTCTCATTAAAGAAAAATAATTAATTACATCAATTCTACGATAATCAGGACTATGATACCTGCGTAAAATTGAAGAAAAGATTGGCCAACTATTCCTAGCTGATGATTGAAAACTTAAACACTATTATAATGTGGGATAATAATTTTTGTAGTATGCTTGGTTGAAAAACTTGACTCTCAAGTTTCACGTTTCGTCACACTTCACGTTTTTTAGAACACTGATTATTACCCTTCTCTTTTTTCATTTTTTTAATGACACTCCGTTTTTGAGAAAACATGTTAGGAAGCAACCTCAATTCTTATTTTCTTTGTTCCAACATTTTCTGGCAATGAAAACGATAACATAACCTCCGAAGTTCTTCCGTTTTGTAACCTTAACCGGTTTCAATACATTGGAGCCAATAAGATGTGGAAAATTAAGCCAAGCTTTTGGGCCATGCAACTTGAAATTGTTGGAAACAATATGTAATATTAATAAGAAATGAAGTGAAATGAAACAATCAACAAGATGAATAATAATAATAAAAGACTGACTTGAATGCAAATTGAGGCTAGAGGTTGGCTATGTCCTATAGCAGAATTTCGCCCCTACTCGTGTGCTTGTAGTTCGATGAGCGTCTGCTACCAGGATTCAACAATCTGTAACCAAGAATCTAGCACCCAATTTCTTGGCTCCGGGGAATTTACTTAGTGAATTTTCTCTCAGAATTTGAAGGATAGAATGCAAAAAGTTGATAAAACTTAATTCCCGTTTATTTATTTATAGACCTCCAAAAAATATAGTTATGTAATGAAAAATTGTGTTGATCAGACACAACTGTTTCTTTCAAATCCAGTCAAAATCGAATTTGGACTTAACTGCTAACTTGAAACCGAATTTCTGTTATTAGACCAACCAAATAAATAAAATGCAAAAATTAATTTATTTGGATCCATGAGACCCCAAGGCCCATCTTTTGACACACACACACACACACACACACACACACACACACACATTATATGCCCATTAAATAGTCGAAACAAGCTCAAATTACATGTACTAATATTTACCCCGTGCGATGCACGGGAAGAAACGTCGGATAAATATATTTTATATGAAATTATATGAATCCTTAGACAAAACAAATAACATTCGCAAATAACAGATAAGAACATCATTTATTGGCTTCATATTACTACAAATTTTAGAATACTTCTTTGCACACTACATTATTTGTTAAATTTGTTGGTCTTTCATTCTTATCATAAATTAACATCTTTAATCCGGAATGATTTATCACCTTATAAATGGCAACATAAAGTTGTCCATATGTAAACACTGGCCTTTTAAGAAGAACTCACACATGCGAGAGTGATTGTCCTTAACTTTTATTGGTCTATAATATTAATAAGTTTTACTATTGCACCAGAAATCTTGAATGATTAAATGTGATTAAACTAAATAATTCCTAGAAATCTTTGTGGATCAAAGATGCATCGTTGAACTTGTCAAAAAGATAAGATCTAGTATTCTTAGTCCTAAATTATTTTTGCATTTCTATATTGTTTTAGAAGTTTTTTCTACATTTTTATTGTTCTATTTTATTTTATTTTTTTGTCAGAAACCAAGATCTATATTCTTCGACTCAAGTCTTAGCTAATCTTGTCTTGAAGAAAAGAGCAGTCCCTTTTTATTTTTTATTAAAATAATTTAGGATTCTCCTATTCTTTTGGTCTATAATATTAATACGGCTTTAAATTGTATATTTTTTTTTTAATTTAACTTAGTGTGAAAGTAAATAATCAATCAACTTCCAAAGAATAGAAAAAGAGCTTCTTGTAACTGTATTTACCAAAACCGTGAGATGACCAAACGGAACGTCAACGCAGAATGGAGCTACAAGGCATATCACACCGGAAAAGGTAATCCATTCCTCAAAATTCAGATATGTTACATACATAAACCAGCTAGTTCAATTAAAATGTTTTGTTGACCACGTAACTAAGTATAATATTTGATAAGAATTTGCATGAATAATTGAAAGTAGTATTTATTTGGATTTTTTTTAAACTGCTTAAAACTTAACAGCCTATCTGATGCGAACCCCTTCGGTGCGTTGACCGAAAATTCCCACAACAATTTTAATACCAACCCAAGAAAGCTAAAGTTGTAAATAAATGGATAAACACCTTAACCCAAGTTTAAATTTAACCCAAAATTCAATGATTAAACTAACCCTAACCCAATGGGGGTCACTTAAACAAATTCCAAGGTGGGGGAAAATAAACAACAACACAAGAATAACAATACTCAAGCAAAGTTGATTAAATTCCAAGAAGATAACAAGAACAAAGAAGGTTTTAACCTTACCTCAAAGGGGGTCTTCAAGACCTAGCTCTCAAGAGCACTCTAATGAACAAACCAAGTTATGTTACAAAATGAAGAGAAATGAGAATATAATGTACAAAATGGGAAAAATGTGCAATTTCGATATTTACAAGAAAAACCCCGTTTTTGTGGAAATTGCAAGAAAAACCCCGCTATTTCATTTCGGAGGACTTTCGGTCGACCGAAAGATAAGTTTCGGTCGATCGAACTTATTTCGGTCGATCTCATGGTCGACCGAAACTGGACTTTCGGTCGACCTCTGCTCATCCGATACTGACTGAGGCTTGATTCAAAAAAAAAACTCCGCAGACTTTCGGTCGACCGGAATTAGTTTCGGTCGACCGAAATTGGCTGTTTCCAATTTCGTCTTCTTTTTTGCTCCAACTTGATTCTCGACTTGCTTTTCTTGATTTATTCACATTGTTTAGCCTCGAATCTTGAACCTCTTCAACTTCGGATCTCGTCATGGGTCCCACGGGTACGTGCATCGAGGTTTGACTTTCCCGTTTCTCATCATCCCCTCCCTCTTGAAAAGGATTCGACCTCGAATCTTGCTTGAATGCACTATCGTGAAACTCCTTGAACTTTGATCTTGCAACATTGTGGATCACAGGTTCATGCGTTGAAGTTGGACCTTCGCGATTCTCATCATCTCCTTCATCTCGAAAGAGATTCAACCACGAATCGGCACCTATAATAAAAATAGAAAATTCAGACACAATAAATGTAACTGAAATTTCATACTCACCGTGCAAAATCAACTTGTAGGCGTTGCCAAAAGCTTGAGATGTGCCAACACCGCAGAGCAGCAATTTGGATTTTATTTGATTGGGGGGTCGCTCTTTCCACGAATGGGAACACATCCGACCGCCTGGATCAAACGGAATATGTTTCCCACCATGGTTGGCATTGGAAGCACATTGCATTCCAATTCCCCTAAATGGAAGCTCGAGCCTCCTGCAAAGGGGCTTAACCAAAGGTGCATTCTCGTGGCCACCTAAACCAACTCTTTCTTTAATAAACATATGCATAAAGTTCAACAGAGTTAATAGGTTAAAGTCACAAGCAATTTTAAGTGGAGAAAACTTGCTAATATGATGAGCAATTAAATTGCAAGCAAATTTAACAACCACAAAATTAGCACCAACTTCGCGCAAATGCACGACCTGCTGAAAGAAAAGATTAGCTAGGTTGATGACCTTGTTGGTTCCATAACATGCAATCAAACGTGACATTTTAATTCTTCTACCAACAATCACAAAAATAGCTTCATCTTCTTTCTTTGTTCCAAGTAAACCCACTATAAAATTCATAGAAGTAGTACTCCCAGGTTTACTCATGATGGGTAAATATGTATGGAATTCTTGGGGGAAAAACTTAAGTTTAGCCATTTTACAAGTTCGGCATTTATTGCAAGTGCAAACATGCTCAACACCAATTTTCAAAATAGGCCAATAAAATTGATCACATAATACCCCTAAAACCCCGTTGATTTTAAATTGCCCCATCAAATAATCATCATGTGCTCCTCCCACTAGCAATTCATGCATGACACATTTACAAGGAAACAATCCAACTTTCCAAAACAAATAATCATCATGCCCATAGAATCCATCAAAATATTGCTCACAACATGATTCATGAATGTTTAACAAATTCGGATAGTTAACATGCATGCTCTTACTATGTTCAACACGGAATGAGGGAGCATCTAGAAATGTTAGAAGCGAAGTCCTTTTATCATCAAGACATCCCAAATAATCCTTCCCATGGACTCCCCTAACTAGCAATTCCTTTAGAGAGCGAATATGCAAGTCAAGCATATTTTCACAAAATAAGGATTCAACATGCCCATGAAATGTACTATATGCAACATTTTCACAAAAGGATTTGGTACTTATGCCATTGGGCACACGCAAAAAGTTGCATTTACACATTAAGCACTCATCATGACAATGATCCTTACCACATGTTACATTTTCACAAATCAACAACACATTTGTCAAATCTACATCAAGATCATACAACCCTCTAATGTATTCAAAACAAAATAACCTTGCATTCAAAGAATTGTTAGGAGCATACCTCCTCGATGTTGCATTGGTTATCCCATTTTCTTTACCTCGGTTGTACTCGTTGTTGTAGGAAAATTTTTCCATGAATTTCTTCCACAAGGCATGCTTTTGGAGTTCTTTGTTGCCTTGATAAGTTGGCCTCACAATTTCCTACAACAAAGACATGACAAAACTAGGGAGGGAAGTGTTAAAGTATTCAAGAGTAAAGAACATTTCGGGATGATCTTTTCTCTCAATTTTCTTGGTAGTACTCATCACTTCCTCACCTTTTTCTGAGGTAGAATCCTCAACCCTCGGTTCTTTTCTCACCTCTCCTTTTTCTGGAGTCATGGCTCCAACTCTCATTGCCTCTCCTTTTTCTAGGGACGTGGCCCCAACTCTCTTGCTCTCATTTTTATTTTCTTCAATTTTATCAATTGAAGGTTCTTTTGTTTTCCTATCCTCCCCTTCGTCCTCTTCTTTTTCCTTCTCCTTCTCCTTTTCTTCCTCGAATTCCTTATTGAGCTTCATTTTGTCTTTGCATACTTCTTTCGGGCTCAAAGATAGGATCACAACCTTTTTTCCATCTATTTGGAAGCTACACCGGTTCTTTCTCCTATCAAGATTCACATTTCGTTCACATTGCCAAGGTCTCCCCAAAATTATGTGAGTAGTGTGTAAGGGAACCACATCACATAATATTTGATCACTATAAGTACCAATGTGAAAAGTAAGAAGAACTTGTTCACTTACCCTCACCTCCCCATAGTCATTCAACCTTTGCAATACATAGGGATTAGGATGCTTCATAACCGGTAACCCCAATTTCTCCACCCTACTAGCACTCACCAAATTTGTGCCAATCTCCCCATCTATCATGAGACTACATGGTTTATCACTCACTAGGCACCTAGTGTAAAAATCATCCTCCCCATGTTCCTCCATCTCATTAGCATGGGCCAAAGATTGTGGTGGCCTAGCATTCATCTCCTTCTCATTATCACCCATCCTATGGAATGATGGACTTTTCATGTTTGCCCTATCAATAATATCATCAATTCCATCTACACTCCTATCTACCCATTCTCTTCTCCTCCTATTCATTCTCCAATCTTCTTCCACTTCTCCACTTCTACCCATTCCATGGAGTGATGAATTTTGCATTCTCGCACTATCAGTATTTTCATCAACTCCATTTCTCCTACCTTCTAACCCATCTCTTCTTTTCCTATTCAAACTCCCATTTTGTTCACCATCCCCATTATATCTCAAAACATCCACACATTCACCCCTAACTTCTTGTCTATTCAAACTCCCACTTTGTTTTCTACTTCCATCCCTATACACAATGTTCTCACATTTATCCCTCAACCTTCTCCTACCATCCCTATTTTCTTCCCCCATACTAGTTGATGTACTCTCTCCTCTTGTTCCTAAATTTTCCAACTCACCCCCAATCTTCTCCATTTGTCTAGCCATGGTGGTTGAAAGATTTTGTAACAAGTACTTCAAATCTTGAGTTTGAGCATTGGAATTTGACATGGTGTGCAAGTGTGAAAGTGTTCTCACAAGAATAATTTTCACTCGTGTTTCACTCAATTTAGGCTTTTACCCTCTAATGAGCTCACCACTCTTGCCTTTTTCCACTCAAAATCTCATTTCTCAAGTTCTTCAAGGAAGGTAATCAACTAAACCACAAAGTATAATTCTTGTGGAGTTAAAGAAATCACCAACAAGGAAGAAGGAATTTAGCACAAGTAGACACAAATAGCAAGTAGAAATTATGTGCTTGCTATACTCAAAAGGAACAATTAATATGTAGGATAAGATGTTAGGAATACAATTTTAGCAAGGGAATTGAATAACCACAATTAATAGACAAGGCATAGATGTAGAACAATAAGCACAAAGAGTGTAAATTTTCAATGAGGTAATTTATCAAACACTTTGTACTCAATCTTTGAATGACCTTGAATGGATATAGTGTGGATATATAAAAACCCTCAACAACTCAAATTTGGACAATGAAGGAATTATCAACAATACACAATGTAAGGAACAAATTATATGTGGAATAAGATGTTGATAACGCAATCTCAACAATGGGAATTGGATAGCCCCAAGCAATTAGCAATATATGGGCATTGAACAATAAAGCACTAATGGGGTAATTTTCATTGGGACATTTATCAAACACTTTGAATACACAATTTGGAAAGTGTAGGTTTTGTAGTGAATGAATATGAAATTTTCCCAACAACTCACAATCAATATACCCAATACATAGAATCAACAAATACACATGGGTATATAAATTTTCCCCAAATTTTCTCAATTTTCGGATTTTTTTTTTTCACAATGCCAAGAACAACAACAAGAAAGTAAAGATAGGTTTACCAAATTAGAGCTAAGCTCTGATACCAAATGATGCGAACCCCTTCGGTGCGTTGACCGAAAATTCCCACAACAATTTTAATACCAACCCAAGAAAGCTAAAGTGGTAAATAAATGGATAAACACCTTAACCCAAGTTTAAATCTAACCCAAAATTCAAGGATTAAACTAACCCTAACCCAATGGGGGTCACTTAAACAAATTCCAAGGTGGGGGAAAATAAACAACAACACAAGAATAACAATACTCAAGCAAAGTTGATTAAATTCCAAGAAGATAACAAGAACAAAGAAGGTTTTAACCTTACCTCAAAGGGGGTCTTCAAGACCTAGCTCTCAAGAGCACTCTAATGAACAAACCAAGTTATGTTACAAAATGAAGAGAAATGAGAATATAATGTACAAAATGGGAAAAATGTGCAATTTCGATATTTACAAGAAAAACCCCGTTTTTGTGGAAATTGCAAGAAAAACCCCGCTATTTCATTTCGGAGGACTTTCGGTCGACCGAAAGATAAGTTTCGGTCGATCGAACTTATTTCGGTCGATCTCATGGTCGACCGAAACTGGACTTTCGGTCGACCTCTGCTCATCCGATACTGACTGAGGCTTGATTCAAAAAAAAAACTCCGCAGACTTTCGGTCGACCGGAATTAGTTTCGGTCGACCGAAATTGGCTGTTTCCAATTTCGTCTTCTTTTTTGCTCCAACTTGATTCTCGACTTGCTTTTCTTGATTTATTCACATTGTTTAGCCTCGAATCTTGAACCTCTTCAACTTCGGATCTCGTCATGGGTCCCACGGGTACGTGCATCGAGGTTTGACTTTCCCGTTTCTCATCACTATCATTCTTGTAAATGTATTATCCAAAACCGTGCGATGATCAGTGGAACTTCAACGCAGAATAGAGAGGCAATCACATCAAACCGAGAGAGTTAATCCACCTCTCAAAACTCAATTTTTTGTATATAAAACTGCCTATTAAAATATTTTGTGCCCAAATAACTAAGTTTAATATTTGAGAAAAAATCGCATGATGTAATTGAAAGTAGTATTTCTTTGAATTTTTTTTTTTTTAAAATATGAATTGCATAATTCCACTTAGAAATAGGATTACGGTTATATCAACTATAACCATAATTATAAGAACATATATAATGAAGTTCCAAAACACAAATAGTGAAACTTATAGAACATTTATCATAATTAATTATATTATTATACATAAAATCTATATAATAATAGCACAGGAAGGTATAAATGAAGTTTCCATATCCTATCTTCATACATAAAATAATTTTTAATTAAAATACTAAACTCGTGTAAATTAAAACAATGGTTTGAACACTATTTTTGTGAAAGAGTTAGTACTATATGTTTGTATAAATGAGTGAACTTTAAATAAGTTTAGAGTTAAATTTCGAAAATGTCAAAACCATTAGAAAAACGAAAATCAATAATTACTATTTAATTATGATAGAAACAAACAGATTTAATTATAAAAATTTAATTATGATAGAAACAAATAGATTTTGGAAATAACAGCAAGAAAAAAATTAAAGAAAATCGGATCTTGAGGCAAATCATTGGGTAGGATTAGAATATTAGTGTGAACGCATTAACTACATCAGACCAATAAAAAATGCTTTGGAAAAACCCATCAACATAAAAAAAAAAAAAAAAAAGGAAAAAAAATCAATTTATGTAGAGTACTTGAGTTTTGGTGGGAAAATGTATAGTTGACCCAAGTTGACTCAGCTACTTTTATATATTATTACTAGTAATCGCACCCGTGCGATGCACGAAATATATAATTGAAAATTATTTATTGAATAAGTTGTAAAAATATAATATCCGATAAAAGCAACACAATAAAAAATAATAATAATTTGCATGCACAAATTGTAAATAATTTGTAATTTCATTTCTCCATATAAGATTTCTTACTTTATTGTATAATTGCGTATTCAATATATAATCCAAAAAAAAAAAGTTATGAATTTTTTTAAAAGTTAATTGTTCATTTTCTAATTTTCTTAGTTTAATTATTTATATAGAATTGATTATTCAAAAATAATTTTTTTAATGTTCATTCACAACCACATATTATTTAAAAACTAATTTTTTACAATTGCACATACTACTTTTTAACCACACATTCTAAAAAATGAAAATCAATTTTCAACAACTCAATTGATTTATTTGATAATTATTTTATTTTTTATATAACCTTCTTTCACTTTCAATCACACATTTAAAACTATTTATATAATCTATATCAATATCAATATCAAACTTACTCCTATTCAATGATTCAAATACAACGTGACATTTTATTTTTCACCAAGTATTAAAAATGGTCATGTTACACACACACACACAAAACTATTTTTTGTGCCTGTTAAATAAATGTATTAACCATATTTTTATTTTCTATAGAACTCAATGAATTAATTGTTAAAATCTGTAGTATATATTGTACAAATTGATGTTCTTTTAAATTTATAAAATTAAAAAATAGATAAATGAACAAAATGAGTAAATTTATAAAATTAATTTCAAAATTACCAAAAAATTTATCGAAATCTAAAGTTGTAGAAATTAAAATATCTTAATTGAATTTACTTAGAAAGATTGGATATCTATTATTTCTTTTAATTTGATAAGAAAAAATATATGAAATTAATCATTTATGTCAAATTGAAGTTATGTAAGAAAAGATAGATATCATTTTATGATTTAAATGAGATAAATTAAAAAAGATTGGATATTGGAAAAAGTAAAAAGTATAAATTAAGCTTTTTACATTTACTATATAGAAGATTAGGTTCAAAGCCCAATAGGTTGGTCTTTTGTCCAATTTGATAAGTTTATAACTTTTACACTTATAAAGTGGTTTATATATTCATTTTTATTCTATGTGGGACAAACTTCATCTAAAACTCTTTATATTTCTATACAAACTCCAACAGAAATCCGTTCGATCATAAGCCAGTGTTGCATCCTCCGACGTCTCATATGTGCCCAGCCAAATCCTTGCACCTTTCTTAGATGGATTCCTTATTTCTGCTGCAAACTTCCCCACGGCCTCCGCCTCACGCCTCTGTACCGCTTCCACTCTAGTGACGTGTTGATTCCACGTACAGATTCCGGCTCCTCTTCTGCCACAGTCTCAATATCACAGATCAAATTATCATCAACCATTAGGATTTCTGCAAAAAATGAACTGCAACTGCTAAAGCTTGAGTTTTGGAAATTTGTGCGTTGCATGAATTTATTTCCGTAAAGTTGTCAACAGGGAAATCATCAGAATCATCTAAAAGATAATTTTGTATGGACTGAAGAAGGGACATGTCTAAATCTGAAATGTGTTTTGCATACATTTTTGGGGATTCCTAAGTTTTCCTTACACAATTAGCCACCGTTTGGCTATGGGATTTTGAATTAATTTACACAATTTCTCATACCACTTTTTAACCATTCACATTTTCTCTCTCCAATTTTTAACCCCACATCTTACCTCGAAAACACAAATAAATCAACAAATAATTTAAATTCTTTGATTTGACAACAAACATTCTATTTATTTTGCAAAAAAAAGATTCCAAACGGTGCCTTAATGGTGTGTCACTGTCAAATAAAGGATCTTTGTCACTGTCGAAATCTGTAAAGTTTCTGGTTTATATATGCATGAAAGAAAACCCTAACTATCCATCTAGTGATTTCCATGAAGGTCTCTTATTCCAGGCATTAATTTATTGCCATTATAATTCACGTGAAAATTATGCTATTTCTTTAATACGCGGACTGTCTTGACTCCTTGTTATTATTATTATTTATTTATTATTTTTTTATGCACCTGTCTTGATTCCTTTTTTGATAAATGGATGGGTAATTATATTGACACCACTAATTTTGTTGATCACGCCACATTATATATACACCTTTATTGAAACTAGAATTTTATAATTACACCACATTATTTTTACAAATATAACCTTCACTAAATAAAATAAAAATAAAAATGGTACACCACAAATTTAAACAATGCATTATCAGAAGTAATTGATGCACCAGAGAGATTTGAACGGATTTCAATAATAATTCATCATTTTTCTGCATTCAAAAGTAATTTGTACACTGCAAAGATTTAAAAGAATCCAATAAAATTATCCACATCAATAAAAATAATTTCCTCTTTCTTTTTTCTGCAACGTAAAAAGAAGAAGAAAAAAACTTGATGCTTTGACAAGCATTTATATCACCAAATCCCCAAATCAATCCCTAATGACCAGGGTTTTAACTCGATGATCTTCCAAGCATTTCTTTGTAGTAATTGGCATACCTTGTTCAACAAGAATTGTAGGCTAAAAATTATGTAATACATATAAAATTTAGGGTTCTTGATATTTGTGGTGTACATGATAATTAATAAAAAAATAAGGAAAGCTAATATAGTGCGTGGTTATTTAGGTCAATTTAATTGTGGTCAATTTAGTAATTAAGAAAAGTGTGGTGTGATTAATAAAATTAGTGGTGTTAATATAATTACCCTAAATGAAATTGTATTAGTTATTGATGGACTCAGAGCATTAAATAAATAAAAGAATTTGAGGGACCATACTAAAATAATCTGTATGATTACCTGACATGAGGACAAATCCTTCGTTTAATTCCATGGGATATTTTTATGATTGGTATCACAAATTAGAATGAGTAATCTACTAGACAACTTCCTTGTGATATTTTTTTTAAAAAAACGACACAATAAATTGTGATTTGTTGAACTACATGTTCTAAAAGATTATACTATTATATAATTTTTAAATCTTCAATACGCAAACGTGATTCATTATTTTTCTTCCGATGAAGTCTGACAGACGGAGCCAATAAATTATCTTTTCTCGATCGACAAGTATGAAAAGATATTTTAAAAAATATATAAATAATAATTCATCAATATATATATATATATATATATATATATCAATCAAAGTAGTATTTTGATACACTATATTACACTTATTCCCTATGCGTTTTCATACATTGAAATGAGTTATGATTATATCACTATCAATATTAGACTTATCATACAAAATTTTCGCATAAAAAATGAAATATGTATTCGGAGTCTACTTTTTCCTACAAAATGAGTTTTTGTAGGGATAATAATTTGACTCAAAAAATATTTATACTTAAACTACAAATTTTCTGCATACAAATGAAAATGAGGTTTTTGTAGGGCAAACACGTGGCTCCAAAATTTCCGAAATTAGAAATTTATGCCTACGAAAATTTATATTTCTACAAACAAAAAATTTGTGGCTTAAGATAAATCTTTTACCTACAAAAAAAATTGACCTATTTGTAGGATAATAATTACAGAAAAATTCTCAATTTTTTTTATCCCTTACAAAATTTATTTTAATAGGAAAAGAAAATTTAAAAAAAAAAGAGTGAAAATTTAATTTTTAACCCAAAAAACATAAAAACAAAAAGTTCACTCTCAAAATTTACACGTAAAACATTTCCCCCCAATCTCTCATCCCGCAAGAACCATTGTGCCCTAATCAATCTCGCCCCTACGAATCTGTTTCTTCATAAACCTATTGACTATATGAAGAGGAAACTACCCCTCAGATGAAAAACTACTCCTAATCGAAAATCTGTGAAGGTAAACCAAACAAAAATTTTAGATCTGTTCACTGGTTCTATCACTCTATGCGCGAGTATTTATGTGTGAAAATGAACTGTGGGTTTTTTGTTTGTTTGTTCATCTATTATTTTTCAGATCTGTTCGCTGGTTCTTGAATTTTTTTTCCTTTCATTTATTTTTCTGGGTTTCTACCATTTAGAACCTTTTCAATTTTTTTCTATTATAGGTTCTTCATGTCTATTGTACAATGATGTATCGGAGTTGATTCAAGGGATTTGGACGAAATCTCTTACAAATGCCTGACTCCCCTAAAAGACGGTAATACTAACGAACTGATTCCTTTTTGGCTTTTGGGTCTTAGTCTTAAAATTTTGAAAATATAGTTGAATAATATAATTATGTAATTTTTTACACCTCATTTACCACTATAACAATTCTGTGTCTGTGTGCATATTCATATACAGAAATTGTGAATTTGTTCAATTTATGCTTGTGACTTTGGTGATGGGAAGAGTGGCTGAAAGTCGTTCCTGGCTACAGTTTCTTGTTCTTTGTTCGAGTGACCTCATGTGTATGTATTACGAAGGTTGCAGTTAAAAGAAAAAAATTAAATTTGTTTTCCGTGTTCTTTGTTCTGGTGTCTTTGTTAGAATTTAAAATTTGTTATTTATAGATTATCGACAATGATTCAGAACCGAGGCCTTATGAGCTTTACTATGATGAATAATGGCTTGCTACAACCAAAAAAAATAAAAAAGGCTTACAATCACAAGGAAGTTCAACTTTGTATTCCCTCATAATAGAAGACACACCGATTTTATGTGTTTATATTATTTTAAGATAATATTCATTTGCATGAGTTAACAGTCAACTGATAACTGTTTCTTTTTTGTTATAGTGATGCTAAACTTAACATACAAATTTCGTCAATATGTAAAGAATAAGCTCCAACAAGAGGTGGCAAACAATTTGAATTTTCCACAATACTTCACAAATTGTTGCCAATAATTTTCCTTCTAGTTAGTATCTTGGCAACACTAAGATGCAGTTTGTGATCACTTCCTTTTCCAGATGAAAATCACTCTCTTTGGTTAAATTTAAAACAAATTGGTTTTTGACCATTTGATGATATTTCGAACATTACAAGCATTTGAGTTGAACTCCAGTAAAGTGATTTGGATTATGATAATGATGGATGACCTAAAACATATACTACCTCCGTCCCACAAAGATAGGTTTGTTTTCCTTTTCTGTTTGTTCCACGAAGATATGTCACTTTCCTTTTTTAGAGTATATTAATGTCTTTATTTTCTAATATACCCCTATTTAATATGCATTGTTATCAACAAATATGAACAACTCATTATTTAATGTAGGGATATATTAGGTAGAATGTTGAAAAATTTACAGTTCCAACATATATTAATTATGTTTTCTTAATCTATGTGAAAATAAAAGTAAGTCTATCTTTGTTGGAAGGATGGAGTATTATGTTCTCCCATAAGAAATATTAAATTGTTGAATGATGTCTACTGCTTATAGAATTCATTTTCCAAGTTGTTGTATGTGATTATATTGATAAGGGACATTGACATGGTCAAAATATAGCGTTCTGATTATATCTCTTGGGTTGCGTTATTACAGATTTTGTTTTTATAGGTCGTTACATATGTCCTATGGGTTGTGTTAATCTCATTTGGATGTAATGCTAGTCAAAGTTGATGAATATCTTACAAAAAAGGCAAAGGAGTAGTAGCTTCTCAAGGACACTCCTTTGGAGGATATATTTATAGACGATCCATATGCTAAACTTAATTTACGAGGACGAAGAGTCTTGTTTTTTTAAGATGTGTCATAATTGATAGAGTTATACTCTTTTTAAGTATTGCGTAGTGAATGTTTTTATTTGTATTTTGGTACAATATTTTGAATTTAATGTTGTATTGATTGATACTAATAAGGTTCTAATTTAATTTGTTGTCTTTTTCTGCATTTTTATATTATTTTGAAGATGGTAAAATAATTAACATAATATAAATAAATAAATGTATAAAAATAATTTAATTTCTCTTTCAAATTTATCATTGTTGAAAAATTAATTTAGCCCACAATTATGCTTTCCACACAAAATATAATTTTGTAGAAAAAAGTATGACTTGGTCCACAAATTTATTTGTAGGGAAAAGTACAATTTAGTCCACAAAATAATGTTTGCCTTGTGCCCACAAAACATGTTTCATGGGCCAAAGTTAACTTTAGCAAACGAATAGTTTGTGGAGAAAGAACTTAGATGACAAATTGCATTTGTCTCTAAAGGATTTGTAGGGAAATACTTTAGCCCACAAAATTTCACCCTTTGTCGTCCTATATCTTTCCTCACAATGTTTTCCACACAAATGTCCCTACAAATTTTTTTCGTCCGAAAAAGTTTTCCCCAAAAAAATGAATCTTTCCCTACAAATTTATTTTGTATGCGGAATATAAAAATCTTGTTGTGACACAAAGACACAAGTCACTAATGAACTCAGAAAGACGATCATTCGATTCCTAAAATTACATATCAATGATGGCTTAGAGGAAATCCACACGCAAGTGATACAAATTTGTAATTCCTGGGTTGCTATGCCATGAACAACCTCATTCCTATTAGGAACAATAATATTATGAATTTGACAAAGAAAAAAAATTTCCAAAAAAGAATCTCATACATTGTCCCTCATTTCTTGGAGTTGTGATTTACAAATTTTCACTAATCTCATAGCATTGACACTATTTTGATCCTTCTTTTGTAATGCTTTTGAAAATTCATTTGAAATTTTTAGGATATTTTGTATGAGATGTAGTCTAAGGGAAAAGACAAATGTTTGTATCAAGCTAAACATATTAAGTGTTTCACCTCTTTTTTCGGTACTTGGCACATAATTAGCAATCATATCAAGGACATCATAGATGAAAACATAACAATCAAGCTAAGTATAGAACCATATATAGTGAGAACTCCATCGTGTATCACCCACACGCTTAAGTGTAGTTTCTTCATTAAGGTCACGTCTACTTGGTATTTCATCACGACTAAAAGCTTCAAGAACTTTGAGTCTTTATTTCTCAGGAAGAAGATCACAATGTTTAGCTGATCCTCCAACAAAATTTACTACCTTATCAACCAAATCAAATAACGTATCGATCTCCACATGCTTGTTTGTCACGCCTATGTCTTGTAAGAAAATCAAGCATTCGCCTTTCTATATCTTGTTTATGTGTCATGTTTATGTTTTAAATTTTAAGATATTTTGATTCGTCATGGGCAAAGAATTAAAACAATGTTTATGCTATATCTTAATCTAATCTAATTGTAGGAATTAAATATTATGTAAATTGTAGTATTCGTGATTTGGAGAATTATGTTATTGTTGAAAGCTTAAGAAGTATGTATTAAGCTTCTGTAAATAAATTTGTTATTTATTTATTCATCTTAATAATTAAAATATTATTCAAATTGGATAATGCATTATTAGTTCAAGCCTTTAAGCGTGTCTAGGGACTTGGCTTGATATAACCTTTATTAGAAATGAAAAAAAAAATTCGATCTGATCCATGGATTGACGGATCAAATTTGAATTGGGGTGATTCGATCCGATTCGCGATCCGGTTTATTTTTAGAAAAAATTAAAAAAACTTTGTAAAAAAATTAATTATTAAATTTAAAATAAATAATATTTTATTAAATTATATATGTGTATGTATGTATTGTTTTGTTGTATGAATTGGATATAATATTAGTTGTTTTATGAATTGTGTATCGACTTGTTTATTGTTAACGAAAATTGCTTAATATTTGTTCCGATCCGAACCCGACCTGATCCGATCCGAACCAAAATCTTGCGGAGCGGATTTGGATTGGTACCAATCCGCCCTGTTGTCATCATAACCTTTATGCCATCTTTTAGAATCTTTAAAAAAATGCAATTCAGGCTTTTTTTATTGGGTAAATAGCAAAAAATGTCCCATCATTTGCAATCATTGTACAAATCATTCCTGTCGTTTCAAATTTGTCATTTACTCCTTCATTTCAACATTTTCTTGAGGAGTTGGTCATTGTCATCTCATTTCGTCAATTTTCCATTAAATATGTGTAATTTGTGCAAAACGTTCTTATCGTTTGCCTTCATTGCGCAAATAATATTTATTGTTATAATTTTAACATTTGGACCATCAACTACATTTCTTTGCGCTATAGGTCCTTGCAGCTTATTTTTTCATCAAAACATTGTAAAATGACTAATTTATCATTCTATTTAAATAAAATAAATAGAAACAACAGGATAATGATAATAAAAGAAAAAATTATAGTCAAACTCCAAAATTTTTAAATAGTGTAAAAGAGCCCACTTAAAATAATTTAAATGATAATTAGCACAAAGAAATTAATCTTCAAAACAAAACAAAACCAAAAAGAAAATTATTTTCCTCTTAACTATATTTTGATTAGAATAGTAGGATATGTTTGGATTGTGCTCTTGAATGAACTCTATAATGGAAGAAGAAATTTCATCTTCAGACGTCATTTTTAAAGGCAAAAGAAATTTGAACAAAATTAGAGCAAACAAAAGTTGATGCAGCTCATGTGTGTATATGAAATTAGCAACAAGTTGATAAAACAAGAATTGCTAAAAATAGTTAAATCCCTAAAATTCTTGGTAATTTCGCCGAAAAGATATTACAATACAAAATTGATTGCTGGGAAAAATAATTTTTTTTTTAAGATGAAATATTTTTTGTGCTAAATACCTTCTAAATTATTTTAAGTGAGACTAATTTTCACTATTTAAAAAATTAGGAATTTGACTAAAATTTTCTTCATCATCATCATTATTTTATTTAAATATAATAATAAATTAGTCATTTTAACAAAGAAATGCAGTCCCAAATGCTAAAATTTAAACGATAAGGAAGTTTTGAACAAATTACCCATATTTGATAGAAAGTTGACGAGATGAGATGATCAAATATCAATTAAACGATATGAATGAATATTTGTACAATGAGTGCAAATAAAAACGTTTTGTGCTATTCACCCTTTCTTATTTCCTTGATATATGCCAATAAATTTGGTGGTAAAAATTATCCCTTACAAGATTTGTTAATTATTATCTGTTTGGTAAACATTTGTTTATAGATTTTGTTTTTAAACGGACATATGACAATACCTCATTGAAAGTGTTTCTAAAAAGTCAACTATTTTGACTGGTCAATGATTCTCATCCATCATTTTGACTTTTCAATAAAATTGACCAATTAAATGTTGAAACGTCATGGTTTATAAACAAAATTTATTAATAATTTTTGACCGTGCTACCGTCACAGCTAGCTCGATGACCCTGCAGTGAATCTATCATTTTGCAATTACAAAACACAGGCTAAAATATTTAAAAATTAATGTTGAAGTTTAGTGTAAATCACATATTCACAGCCTCACAGGTAATAATTGAAAACAAATCATTGGTCTGAGTGAATTTCATTTATAAACGATATTTTTTTTTCCAAACAAATTTTCGAAGTAAGATGTGCGGTTAAAAAGTGGAGAGCGAAAATGTATGTGGAGTTAAAAATTGATTTGAAAATTTGTGTAATTTATAAACCAATTTTGATGTTTATCAAACACTGACTAAGTCACTATCACGAACACGTTGAGAATAACAAGTTGAAATTATTAGAACAATAAGATCTCAAAAAATGTCGCATAAAAATTTTGGACCATGCAATTTAAGAATTCGTTTAATAGTTATTCAGATCTAAAAGAAAATATTGAAATGAATTTTTCTCTCCTTTTTCCAGTAAAACATTCAAACTTTACGATTTCTTAATGAATTTTGAACATGGCACATTTATCAAATTAATAGATTCACAAAATCCTTAATTAGTCCTAATTAATTAATTTCTTTATTGTACACTCTGAGATTTGTTCAAATTTGTAAGATTCTCTTCAACAATTAAAACATGATTTTAATAAATTATTAATTTTTCTAATAGAAGAACAACTTTTAATATAATAATAACCAATCGTACAAAATTGAATTCTATATGTCCACCAAAATAATAGACTCGTGTTGTTTGGGTTCCATTCACTAGGATGAAAATAAAGTTTATTTTTTCATGTTAGAAGAACATTATAAGTTTCTCGTGAATGTCAGTATTGAAAGAAGCTGAATTTGAGTTGGAGGATAAAAGGTTTTAAGGCTAGACTAGTTTCAAAGGCCAATGGTTACACAAGTAGGAGGTGTAGATTATAATAATTAAAAAAAAAAAAAAAGGGTTTCTTCTTGCACTATTTAGCATTTACAGAGTTTAACTGGGAATTAGACAGTAGGATGTAAAAATATAGCTTCCTCATCCTAAGGGTTTTGATGTTTAAAAAAAACATGAAGAAGAGGCACATCTAGCTTAGGAATAACTTATATGGAAGCTAATAAAAGGAATTTGTTTAAAAAAGGTATATTAATTCAGATTTAGCAAGTGATTTAGATAGGAGGAGTTTCACATTGCTCATCCTTTAACTATGTGTAAATTTTGTATAAGTTGAAAGTCCCAGCTTCAAAAATTTGTTAACATTAAGCTCGTGTTTGGTACAACTAAAAAATACAAATTTTAGTCTAAGTCAAAGTGAACATGATGAGTAACAAGGTAAGACAACAAGCAAGAGATCAGATTACAAGAGGAAAGAACTCAAGTACAACTCCGGTAACTCCAAAGATCGAGCATGGCGTGATAGAAGAAGGCCCAAGTCTAGTGCAAGAGGGAGGAAGACAAAGCTCAAGTCAATGAGCAAGTTGGGAATAAGAGACTATACCCTATACGACCGCAAAGGAAGAAAACATTTGCGATCACAATGTGCACCCACATCTCGAGAGCAATTGAAGTACTCTATGCGATCACAAAGGTTTATACCTTGCAATCGCAAGACTTAAACAAATTAGGGCTTTTATGAAATTTTAGCTATTTTTCGTTTTAAGCCCATCTGGGTGGAGATTAAAATCAATTTTTTATTAGATTTTAATAAAAGTTGATGAAATGTGTGGTTAAAAAGTTGTGGGTCTATTGAAATGTGTAGTTAAAATTAATTATTGACTTTGACTTGAATTATAATCTTGATTTTATGTTTCACCAATCATGGCTATATATTTCCATTCCTTTTTTTGGCCAATGTGAGCAGCTACTAGGTTTTTAATCATATATAAGTGTTTTTTTCATTGTAAAGATAACTTTGATATTGTAGCACAATAATTTAGCAAATCACATTTGATTTTGTTTGACAAAAGAACAAATAAGAACATAAATAAATTATTGCAAAACCAGAATACAGAACGAGACGGTAATGAAACAGTGCAACAATTGTCCGATCAGAATATGGAACCGAGGCCTATGCAAGTACAGTTTCCTTAAAACAGATTCGCCCCTCACCAATATGTGCCTGAGGATCGTTCGAGCGTCTGTCTCCCAAGATACAACGGAGAACTGAGGAGTTAACTTGGCACCGTGTTACCGCTCCGATGAACTGACTGTGCGTTTGAACAATCACCAAAGAGGACAGTAAAAAATAATCCGGGCAGAACACATAAAATTGGAAGGGAAGAGCTGTACGATTTTCGTGTGTGTTTTCGAACTGAGGATGAGCTAAATTTTAATAGCAGCCTTGAATTGAAAAAAGGAGTTACATAATAACTCTGCCACTCACTCACCAATTAACTGAAATTATTCGGGAGTTAGGAGTTTCAAATTTGAAAATTTTAATTAAAATTTTTTACAAAATGTGGACCATGCAAAGAGCCAATTTTTGGTTCATTTGATCTGACATTCGTGTACGCAGGTCGCTCCCGCACACAAGTTCAAGGCTCGAAGGCCAAATCGAACCAAGATTTGCACCCCCCTGCGTGCATGTGGAGAGAGCTTCTATGCTACACATTCTTACAACATCTCAAAGTGTAAGTATATATAAAGTGGTTCCAAGTTTGATTTCCATCCTATGTGGGACAAATGTTAACCCATTTCCCACCAAAACCATCTTCCACATGGTCCTCTTTAAACTCCAATTTCTCATTCATCCAAGCATCAATCTTGACAAGTGAATATACCATTTCGATGTTTTCATGAAGGAGAACAAAATTCAACTTTGATCCTACACAAAGACCAAACGGGTCCCACCAGAAAATGAGCTCAAAGGCAGTCACTTAGCTGCCATTTTTCCAACATCCTCCACGTGAATGAAAATTGTGAGAGACACGACAACACAAAACGCAATGACTTGGTGATATAGTTCAACTGTTGAAACCTGTATAGGATAGGTAGATATTACCCTTTGAATATTCCCTTGTGAAAGTATATTTACTTTACTAGCTGACCAGTAGACTCGATATCCTTGAATTATTCCGCCTTTTGTGTAAACGATGATATAGTTCACACATGATTCTTCCTAACATAGTTCAGTTCTCATTGTTATGTTCATTTGTAGCCATGAACATACGCCTGGTTTTGTGAGAGTTTCTAAGAATTTAGCCCAACATAATTCCTTTAGAAGCAGCACTACTTCTCTCTCAGATAGGTGATCTCTTAATTAAGAGCAGCCCGCTCTACTCCGCTCGAATTCCTGACGCATAAGAATCATTAAAAACCTCGTGCTTATCCTTTATTCTTACGGGCATCACTGTTACATCATAGGAATGGATAAGGGATGTTATCCCCCCCCCCCCCCCCCAATGCTTCAATTAAGTGTTTACAATTAGGTTGTCCCTTTGAACCTAGATCTTTGGATCTCCAGTCAACTAGGTTAGGTTTCCATTGTATTGACTTATTCGTCCAAGGGCTTAAGTCTCGTTCCTTTCGATGATTTTGCAACTAACTCTCTATTCAACCCTTTGGTTAGCGGATTCACAATGTTATCTTTAGACTTTACATAGTCAATAAAGATAATTCCAGATGAGAGTAATTGTCTCATGATATTATGTCTACGACGTATATGTCTAGACTTACCATTATACATATTGCTTTGTAGTTTTCCAATCGCATATTGACTATCACAGTGTATGCAAATTGCTGGCACGGGTTTTGACCATCTTGGAATATCCTCTAAGAAATTACATAGTCATTCAGCCTCTTCACCACATTTATCTGGAACTATAAACTCAGATTCCATGGTAGATCTCACAATAACTGTTTGTTTAGAGGATTTCCATGATATAGCTGCACCTCCCAATGTGAACACAATTCCACTAGTAGACTTTGAGTCTTTTATATCAGATATCCAATTAGCATCACTATATCCTTCAATGACTGCTGGATATTGGCATAATGCAGCCTATAGTTACGAGTAAATATTAAGTACCTTAGTACTCTTACAATTCCTTTCCAGTGATCAACTCCTAGATTACTCGTATATCTACTCAGTTTGCTAATTGTATAGGCTATGTTTGGTCTTATGTAACTTATCAAGTACATCACTCTGCCAATAATCCTAGAGTACTCTAGTTGAGAGACATTCTCCCCTTTATTTTTTTATAGATGTTAACTTGTATCTACCGGTGTTCTAACCACGCCAGCATTATCATTATTGAATTTTTCCAAAATTTTGTCCACAAAATGTCACTGGCTTAGAACGAGTCCTTCTAATGTTCTTAAAATCTCAACTCCAAGAATCACATCAGCTGAACCCATATCTTTCATATCAAATCTTGAATTCAACTTATTTTTAGTAGATTTAATCATCTTATCGTTGGTACCAACGATAAGCATGTCAACATAAAGACATAAAATAACATAACAATTTTTTGTATCTTTGATGTAAGTGCATTTGTCACATTTGTTGATTTTAAATCCACTTTCCATCATGCCATTATCAAATTTTTCATGCCACTGTGTTGGTACTTGTTTAAGACTTCACCAATTTACAAACTTTCTTTTCTTGTCCTAGCGATGAAAAACCCTCAAGTTGACTTGCCTGCATTACAGTATTTGTCGAGAAAATTCTGTTATTCTCGACAGTTGACATCTGTTGTCCTCGACATGATTACCTGACATGAGGACAAATCCTTTGTTTAATTCCATGGGATATTTTTATGATTGGATACGCAAATTAGAATGAGTAATCTATTAGACAGCTTCCTTGTGATATTTTAAAAAAAACCGACACAATAAATTGTAATTTGTTGAACTACATGTTCTAAAAGATTATGCTAGCTATTATATAATTTTTAAATCTTCAATATGCAAACGTGATTCCTTATTTTTCTTCTGATGAAGTCTGACAGACTGAGCCAATAAACTTTCTTTTCTCGACAAGTATGAAAAGATATTTTAAAAAATATATAAATAATATTCGGAATTAGTTGTTCATCAAGTGTCAAGAGATTAGTTGGTGATTCGAAATAATATTCATCAAGTTGAATTATTTTTTTCTTGTCAAAAACACAAAATCAATCATTTGGACGCAAACATATGCCACACAAAGATACAAGTCACTAATGAACTCAGAAAGATGATCATTCGATTCCTTAAATTGCATATCAAAGATGGTATAAAAGAAATTCACACGCAAGTGATACAAATTTGTAATTACTGGGTTGCCATGCCATGAACGACCTCATTCCTGTTAGGAACAATAATATTATGCATTTGACAAAGAACATAATGTTTCCAAAAAAGAATCTCATACATTGTCCCTCATTTCTTGGAGTTGTGATTTACAAATTTTTACCAATCTCATAGCATTGACAATATCTTGATCCTTCTTTTGTAATGCCTTTGAAAATTCGTAATGCCTTTGAAAATTCGATCCGATTCGCGATCCGGTTTATTTTTTAAAAAATTAAAAAACTTTGTAAAAATTTTAATTATTAAATTTAAAATATATAATCTTTTATTGAATTTGATACAAAATTTCTAATTGTATATATATTGTTTTGTTGTATGAATTGAATATAAAGTTAGTTGTTTTATGAATTATGTATCGACTTGTTTGTCGTTAACGAAAATAGATAACGAAAATTGCTTAATATTTGTTCCGATCCGAATCCGACCTGATCCAATTTTTTTACTGTATGATCCGATCAGAAATCTCACGGAGCGGATTTGGATTGGTACCGATCTGCCCTGTTGTCATCACTAACCTTTATGCCGCCTTTTAGAATCTTGAAAAAAATGCAATTCAGGCTTTTCTTATTGGGTAAGTTGCAAAAAAGTCCCAGCTAGCATTTGCACTTATTGTGCAAATCATTCTTGTCGTTTCAAATTTGTCATTTACTTCTTCATTTCAACATTTTCTTGTTGGTCATTGTCATCTCATTTCGTCAATTTTCCATTAAATATGTGTAATTTGTGCAAAATGTTCTTATCGTTTACCTTCATTGTGCAAAGAATCTTTATTGTTTCAATTTTTCTTGCAATTTATTTTTTCATCAAAACATTGTAAAATGACTAATTTGTCATTCTATTTAAATAAAATAAATAGAAAGAACGGGATAATGATAATAAAAGTAATAATTATTGTCAAACTCCAAAATTTTTAAATAGTGTAAAAGAGCCCACTTAAAATAATTTAAATGGTAATTAGCACAAAGAAATTAATCTTCCCAAAAGAGAAAAAAAAAAACAAATTTATTTTCCTCTTAACTGAATTTTAATTAGAATAGTAGGATATGTTTGGATTGTGATCTTGAATGAACTTTATAATGGAAGAACAAATTTCATCATCAGACGTCATTAAAAGGTAAAAGAGATTTGAACAAAATTAGAGCAAACAAAAGTTGATGCAGCTCGTGTGTGTATGTGAAATCAGCAATAAGTTGATAAAACAAGAATTGCTAAAAATAGTTAAATCCCTAAAATTCTTGGTAATTTCGCCAAAAAGATATTACAATACAAAATTGATTATAGGGAATTTTTTTATTTTTTTTAAGATGAAATATTTTTTGTGCTAAATACCTTTTAAATTATTTTAAGCGAGACTAATTTGTGCTATTTAAAAAATTAGGACTTTGACTAAAATTTTCTTCATTATTATCATTATTATTATTATTATTATTATTATTATTAAATAGAATAATAAATTAGTCATTTTACAATATTTTAATGAATAATAAACTATAAGGACCTTTGGCGCAAAGAAATGCAGTCCCAAATGCTAAAATTGAAACGATAAGGAAGTTTTGCACAAATTACCCATATTTGATAGAAAGTTGACGGGATGAGATGGAGATGATCAAATATCAATTAAAAGATATAAGTGATTTGTGCAATGAGTGCAAACAATAAAAAAGTTTTGTGCTATTTACCCTTTCTTATTTCCTTAATATATGCCAATAAATTTGTTGGTAAAAATTATCCCTTACAAGATTTGTTAATTATAATCTGTTTGGTAAACATTTGTTAGATTTTGTTTATAAACGGACATATGACAATACTTCATTGAATGTGTTTCTAAAACGTCAACTATTTTGACTAGTCAATGATTCTCATCCATCATTTTGACTTTTCAATCAAATTGATCAATTAAACGTTGACACGTCATAATTTATAAATAAAATTTATAAATAATTTTGGGCCGTGCTACCGTCACAGCTAGCTCGATGACCCTGCAGTGAATCAATCATTTTTCAATTACAAAACATAGGCTAAAATATTTAAAAATTATTGTTGAAGTTTAGTGTAAATCACAGATTCACAGGTAATAACTGAAAACCAATCGCTCATAGCTTTTCTCTGCAAGCGATCCATATATAGCTTGGTGGTTGATGCTATCACTGAAATTAGACAGAACAAAACAAAAGGAAAAGTTGTTAAATGTGTATCAAATCTAGTTTATAATTGTAAATATTATATTAACGTGAAAAAAAAAAATCAAAATTAGAGAAAACGTTTTAACTTTTCCATTGACAAATGTTCATTTCATTGCACTTTTGAACTCAAGGGATAAGCCCTAAATTCGTTTATTACAAAACATTATTAATTATTGCTAGTCTTTTTAGTTTTTTTATTTTTTTATTATATAATTTTTTTATTTTTATTTTTATTTTTGTTCTCTTGCTTGGCTGTGACATGTTACCATACCAATAAAAAAATATTATTTTATTTTCATTGCATTAAAGTAAGTCGATTTGCTTTTTTTAAAGGGGGGAAACATGCGTGTCTCTAGGCATGTTATTTATAGGACATGCATACGTGTATATATTCCTCTTAATTATATGATGAGAAGTTTTGTCCATAATTTGCACCTTATTTATAGGGAGAAATTAATTTATAAATAATTAACGGAGAGGTTGTTGAAAATGATTTCAATAAAAGACTATGTATTTTATTTTAATAAAAGTTGATGAAATTTATGTTTGAAAAGATAACAAAATTTGTGAATCAATGACCAAATAATGTTTTGACGCCAATAATCTTGATTTTAAGAAAAAACTTGTGCTAGAGGTCCTCAAATGTATGCAAAATGTGAAAGGTTTGATAAATGTAGTCTACGTTTGATAAAAGAATATGATTCATAAATTGATTTAGCATATATATGTTTGGTAAACATTTTTCTCTTTGTAAGTACGCACGCACAGATTAAATCAGGTGACAGTTGATGGCTATGCATTGATTTGAGTGAATTTCGTTTATAAACAAATTTTTTTTTTCAAAACAAATTTTCGGAGTAAGATGTGCGGTTAAAAAGTGGAAAGCGAAAATGTGTGTGGAGTTAAAAAGTGATTTGAAAAATTGTGTAATTTATAAACCAATTTTAATGTTTATCAAACACAGGCTAAGTCACTATCACGAACACGTTGAGAATAACAAGTTGAAATTATTAGAACAATAAGATTTCAAAAAATGTCGCATAAAAATTTTGGACCATGCAATTTAATTGGATTCGTTTAATAGTTATTCAAATAGAAAAGAAAATATTGAAATGAATTTTTCTCTCCTTTTTCCAGTAAAACATTCAAACTTTACGATTTCTTAATGAATTTTGAACATGGCACATTTATCAAATTAATAGATTCACAAAATCCTTAATTAGTCCTAATTAATTAATTTCTTTATTGTACACTGAGATTTGTTCAAATTTGTAAGATTCTCTTCAACATTTAAAACATGATTTTAATAAATTATTAATTTTTCTAATAGAAGAACAACTTTTAATAAAATAATAACCAATCGTACAAAATTGAATTCTATATGTCCACCAAAATAATAGACTCGTGTTTTTTGGGTTCCATTCACTAGGATGAAAATAAAGCGTATATTTACATGTTAGAAGAACATCATAGGTTTCTCGTGAATGTCAGTATTGAAAGAAGCTGAATTTGAGTTGGAGGATAAAAGGTTTTAAGGCTAGACTAGTTTCAAAGGCCCAAGGGGTTTACACAAGTAGGAGGTGTAGATTATTGATCGGTATTATTTTCCTACATTAATTTCATGACCCGACCTCATCGG
This sequence comes from Ligustrum vulgare, assembly GCA_963555705.1. NCBI lineage: Eukaryota > Viridiplantae > Streptophyta > Magnoliopsida > Lamiales > Oleaceae > Ligustrum > Ligustrum vulgare. Next base: position 34,836,296 of record OY743186.1, on the reverse strand, counting down.
ACCTTGTTCGTCATTTGCCCATGTTGCCCCGACTATGGTATGGTCGGTACTATACTGACCTTACTGCTACTCAGCAATACCGGACTGAGGTTTAACGTCACGCTCAGTCTCACATAGGTCGGGTGAATCCCGATTTATTGGTTCGAGTTGACGCTTAAAGGTGAGGTCGGCTATTCCCGGCTTATGGGCCATGGAGGCAGGCTTCATAAGCTCTTTCGACAATGGGCCTCGTTAATGGGCCATAATCTTGAGCCTCAAGACAATGCGCGATCCATAAGGAAACACTTTACAAAAAGAAAACTGAATCCCTATAAGTTTAGAATTCTTCTTAAAATGTAAGTTTATAGCAAAATGACTCCTTCCTTAAATAAAGGAAGTAATGGGTTTTTTTAGCCCTATAAATACAGCTCATTTGATCACATATATTCATTCATTATTTTCTACGTTTTCCAATTAAATACTCTCTCTCTACCTTTTTCCACAAAACTAATTCTCACGCCGGAGGAGCGACGGGGAGAATCCTCCTCGCTTTTTTTGCAGGTCAACCAAGGAGAATTCATTAGTCATTTCCAGCAATCAAGTATCATCAGATCTTGTTACGTCAAGGTTAGGATTTTTTACAGCATCGATTGGCGCTGTCTGTGGTAACAGATACAATCAGCCATGGTTAATAGACATCAAGCTCGTCCCTCCGCATCCACTGGTCAACCTCTTCCGGCCAATAATTCGGTTGAGGAAGAAAATCCTCCACCTCTTGAAGATATTGGGGAAGAACAAAACCTAGAAACCACTCCAGATAATGAACCTGTTAGTCGAGAAGATTTCAACGAACTTCAGCAGCAGCTCCGCGAACTCCAGGCACTGTTCCCAGGGAAGATTCTCGTTCAGTTAATCCTACGGCTGACAACTCCTCGAGAATCAGGGGTGCCCATCCCATGACTGAGGGATCCGCCAACTTGACACAGCAAGAGCTCTCAAGAATCATTCAGGAAGGAATAGCTGATGGAATACGGCAGAACACACAAGGTCGGACGTCATTCATAAGAAGAACCTCTTTTACTCCTGAAATAACGTCATTCTCCTTACCAGAAAGATTTAAATATCCTTGGATAAAGGAATACGATGGAACAACAGATCCTAACAACCACTTGAATACCTACACTGATGTCATGGACATGCAGAATGCTCTCGATCAGATTTTGTGTAAGGCCTTCCCACAAACCTTAACAAATTCAGCCCGAGACTGGTTTTCTACAATACCTCCGAGGTCCATCACTTCCTTCGCTGATATTACTGAGAAATTCACTGCTTTCTTTGCAAGTAGCGAAAGGATCAAGAAAACCGCAGCTTCCCTCAAGCAGTTAAGGCAAGCGCAGAATAAGACACTGCAAGAGTTCATGACTCGCTTTAACACTGAAAGACTTCAGATTCCAGATCTTCACATCTCATCAGCCATCTCGGCCCTAACCTTGGCTATTCGAGGTCCAGAATTCAGAATGTCCTTATCCAAGAATCCGCCATCGAATGTAACAGAGCTTCTCAGAAGAGCCAAGAAATACATAAACATGGAGGAAACACTGTTGTCTGTTCGGGTACAAAATCAAGTGCATGGGACAGTAGCACAGTCTTCACAATTCGCAAGACATGGGAATAAAAGGTCAAGACAGGAGGATGAGAAGAATTCTCCCCGAACTAACTCGAAGGGGCATAGCCATGGACATCAGAGTTCAACTCCACTAAACGCACCTCGATCCCACATTCTCATGGAAATCAAGGGACGTGAATATTTGCGTTGGACCAAGCCTATCAAGGGGAAATCGACGAAAAGAATCGACATAAGTATTGTGACTTTCACAAGAGCCCGGGCAATACCACGGATGAGTGCAGAACATTAAAACAGGAGATAGAAACCCTCATAAAAAGAGGCTTCCTTGGGCACTACATAAAGAAAGACGATAAAGAGCATGGGAATGGGGAAGAGAAAAACAGATCTGCTGGCACCATAAATTTTATCGTCGGAGGAATAGCATCTGGAGGTGATTCGAATAACGCATGCAAAAATCATGCCCGGGCACTAGGTGATCGGGAAGAAAGGTCGGGATGTCATGACCAAGAAGTTTCAAACAGCATCAGCTTCAGCAACCCTGACATGAAAGGAATTTCGTATCCTCATGACAATGCTGTTGTCATCAGCGCAACAATCTCCAATTTTGATGTCAGAAGGGTGCTAGTTGACAATGGAAGCACAACCAATGTTCTTTCCTTAGAAGCTTTCAACCAGATGCAGCTCCCCAAAGATCGGATTCGACAGGTCATTACTCCCCTAACTAGGTTTGGTGGAAGAACTGTGAAACCCGAAGGCCTAATTGACCTTCCTACCTCACTGGGATTAGAAGAGAAACAGGTAACAAAGATGACTCCGTTCCAAGTCGTCAAGACTCCTATGGCCTACAATACTATCTTGGGAAGACCATTCCTAAACAGCCTAAGAGCTATAGTATCGACGTACCACTTGGCGATCAAGTCCCCAACTTCCGCAGGCATAGCAACTATTCAAGGAAGTCAATCGATAACCAGAAGTTGCTATATCAGCTGTATTGGAAAGGGTAAGACGGATCTGATGTCAATAGAACTTCCTGTGGAAGGGAGAATGTCGTCGGTGGAAGAGTTGGAAGAAGTTCAAATCTCAGAAGGGAAGAGCTTCACAATTTGGAAAGAACTCCCCAAACTAATGAAGGAGGAGGTTCACAGTGTTTAAAGAAGAATATCAATGTATTTGCAAGGAGTGCTGAAGATATGCTCGGGATCGATCCCACACTCGTCGAACACAGGCTTAACGTCATGCCTGACAAGAAGCCTGTAAAACAGTGAAGAAGACATTTTGCCACATAAAGGAGGAAGATAATAAAATAGGAAGTAGATAAAGTCTTGAAAGCAGGATTCATCAAAGAGGTGAAGTATCCAGAATGGCTAGCCAATGTGGTCTTGGTAAAGAAGCCAAACGGCAAGTGACGAGTTTGTATAGATTTCACAGACTTGAATAAAGCATGTCCAAAAAGACAATTATCCTCTTCCCAGGATCGACATATTGGTGGATTCCACATCAGGCTCCGAACTTTACAGCTTCCTAGACGCCTTCTCAGGATATCATCAGATTCGGATGGCACAGGAAGATCAGGAGAAAACTTCATTCATGGTATATGAAGGAATATATTTCTATAAGGTCATGCCATTTGGATTGAAGAACGCTGGGGCTACTTATCAGAAGTTGGTAAACATGGTCTTCTCCAGACACATCGGGCTTAACATTGAAGTCTACGTTGATGACATGGTCGTAAAAAGCTCAAGAAAGAAACACCACATTGCTGACCTTGAAGATATATTCAGTACACTTAGAGAACATCGGATGAAACTGAATCCTGCAAAGTGTCCCTTCGGGGTAGGCTCGGGAAAGTTCTTGGGATTCATGATCACTCAGAGAGGTGTCGAAGTTAATCCAGATAAAATTTCGGCCCTAGCATCAATGGAACCTTCCCGAAATATTAGGGAAGTGCAGAAGCTGACAGGGAGAGTAGCAGCATTGGGCCGATTTATGTCAAGAGCAGCGGAAAAATGTTTTCCCTTTTTCAAAACTCTTGGAGGAAACAAAGACTTCAGATGGGACGAGGAATGCGAGGTCTCCTTCAGGAAGTTGAAAGAATATTTGGGTACTCCTCCAATATTGGTAAAACCAAATCTTGGGGACAATTTGTTCTTGTATCTAGTAGTGTCTGATTATGTTGTGAGCACCGTTTTGGTTAAAGAGGAAGAGAAGGCTCAAAAACCGGTATATTACGCCAGCAAGATGATGTTAGATGCAGAAACCCGATATACATTGGCATAGCAACTCGCACTTGCCTTGGTTACAGCAGCCAGAAAGTTAAGACCATACTTTCAAGTCCATACCATAACCGTCCTCACAAATCAGCCCTTGAAGCAAATCTTGCAAAAACCAGATGTATCTGGCCGTCTACTCAAGTGGTCAATCGAGCTTGGAGAATATGACATCGAGTTCAAACCTCGACCTTCCATCAAAGCGCAGGTCTTGGCTAACTTCATCGCCGAACTCGCCCCAAGACCTCGGGGGCCAATAGGTCATGACAGGGAAGAGGCCACATGGACCTTGCAAGTGGATGGAGCATCGAATGCCGCAGGCTCGGGGGCCGGAATCATACTAAAGAAAGATGATGGCACAATGGAAATTCAGTGTGCAATACGGTTTGACTTCCCAGCAACTAATAATGATGCAGAGTATGAGGCCGTGATTGCTGGACTTCAAGCAGCTCAACATCTAGGGGTCGAGCATGTCAAGGTCCTGAGTGATTCACAATTGGTGGTAGAACAGGTAAACGGAACTTTTGAAGCAAAAGATGAGAAAATGTCATCTTATAGGATGATGGTCTTGGACTTGCAAAGAAATTTCAAGTCTTGCTGCGTAGACAAAATTCCGAGATCCTCCAATCACAAGGAAGATGCTTTATTAAGACTTACTTTTTCCAATCGAGATCATTTGGAAAGGACCGTGTTCGTACGAACTCTTCATGAGCCTAGTATTGCACAACAACCCGAGGTTATGGATATTTCAGAACAAGAGCCCAGTTGGATGGATCCTATAATTGAATACCTAACGTCAGGAAAGTTTCCAGATGAAAAACCAGAGGCAAGAAGAATCAAAGCAAGGGCCCCGAGGTATACCTTGCTACTGAATACTTTGTTCCGTCGAAGCTTCACACTTCCTTACCTACGATGCCTAACTCCGAAAGAAACAGCCCTTGCTATGGCCGAGGTTCATGAAGGAATCTGTGGGGGACACCAGGGGGCGATAGCCCTAGTATTGAAGTTGATACGATATGTGTACTATTGGCCAACCATGAAGAAGGACACGCTCAATTACGTAAAAGCTTGTGACAAGTGCTAAAGATTCGCAGCCCAGTTACATCAACCTGCGGAAGAGCTATCCTCGATTATGTGCCCATATCCTTTCGCTCAATGGGGAATCGACATACTTGGTCCTTTCCCCATAGCCTGGGGTCAGGTCAAGTTCTTGGCAGTCGCTGTAGAATAATTTTCTAAGTGGGTAGAAGCCGAACCGCTACCCGTGATCACAGAACAAAAGTTGGAAGTGTTTGTGTGGAAATCAATAGTCTGCCGTTTTGGTCTTCCTAAGACATTAATAACAGATAAAGGGCGTCAATTTGAGTGCCAATCCTTCAAGCAATTCTGCAGGAACCTGGGAATAGAACACAGGTTGACTTCTGTTTCGCACCGGCAGAGTAATGGGTTAGCTGAAGTTACAAACGGGCTCATCTTACAAGACTTGAGGACTCGCCTGGACAATTCCAAAGGAGATTGGCCTGATCTCCTCCCAAAAATACTTTGGACCAACTTAACAACTTTCAAAACTGTAACAGGGGAGACCCCGTTCATGCTTGCCTTCGGAATGGAGGCCGCTGTCCCAGTGGAAGTAACAATGCCGAGCTTTCGTGCTATGGCCACAGGATAACCCGACCATATCGAGGGATAGAGAGAAAGTCTGGATCTTTTGGAAGAAGTAAGGAAAAATGCATCATTAAGAATAGCAGCTTACCAACAGGCCATGTCTAAGAAGTTCAACATCTGAGAAAAGAAGAGGGAATTCAGAATGGGAGATCTTGTCTTTCGCCGCAGTGAGGATGCAGGTCATAAACCAGGGAAACTTGGGCCTATTTGGGAAGGACCCTATGAAGTCATCTGAAAGGTGGGAAAGGGCTCATACAGCCTCCGCACAATGGATTCAAAACCTCTTCCTCGGCCATGGAATGCATAGAATTTGAAGCCATATGATGCGTGTCGCAATGCACCAAAATAATAAATAAATCCTTACTCGTCAAATAATAATTAATAATGTAGTAGTGAGAGTAAGGGTCGATCCCACGAGGAACGGAAACTAATTTTATTTGTTCGATCAATTAAAATGGAATGAGAGGTTTGTTGTTTGAAATTGCTTGAATAAAAAATATGCATAAAAATAAACAATTCAATATGACTAGAGAAATAATATGAGAAGAAATCTTGTTCTCGGGTTCGGTTGTGCCCCCGATTAATGTTATACCTTTCCTTGTAACGTGTTTCTATCCCTAATTCAATTATCAATCATAAATAATCAACAAGCTCTGATTATATAAATTCTTCCTTATGTGTATTGATTCAAAACAAACTCTTCGAACCAATTCTAGCCACGGACAATCCTAAACAAGCTCTTAGGATTTAATGCACGACTAGTATGAAAATTTAGAAGAATAGATTGAATTGGATCGTTAATTACAGAAGCTCGAATTAATCAATCCAAGTTGAATTATTACTAAACCTGCACGAGATTTATTTGCTACTAAAGTAAAGATTCAATGACAATTACGGATCAAGAATCTAAACATAGCGTATTCATGAATCCAAAGATCAATAATCCAATTGGCCAAATTAAACTATTAATCAAATAAACTCAATGAACATTTAAAACATAATAATCCAACAATTGACATAAAGGAATAAATTCACGCTACTAATTTGTTGGAAACGAAAATAACATAATTGATTTAACACAACTTCCCCTTTGAACAAGATATGAAATTTAGCCTAGCATGGTTGTGGTAGATTCTTCAAATTACTTCATGGATTCCCCTTGCTTTTGATGCTCTTGCGCTAAAAAAATCTCTCAAGAATACTCTATATTTTGCTCTCAATTTTCCTCAATGTCTAGCCTCCTTCAAAAATATCAAAGTCTCTTTTTCTTGTCATGAAATTCCCTTTTTATAGCCTCAATTTCGTGCCCTAACTTTGGGATCAAGAAATCCCAAAATTATGGAAAGAATTAAATATGGAAATTTTTGACTTGAATAGTTACGGCCGTAACACGGTTTCTGCATATTTTCCTTAAATTGAGGTTACGGCCGTGACATGTCCCTTTACGGCCGTAACTGTGTTTCTGCACATTTTTCACCCTTTGAAGGTTACGGCCGTAAATCCTCCTTTACGGCCGTAAACGTGTTTCTGCTTATTTTCTTCTTGATTCATCATACTTTTACGGCCGTGACTTTATTTCCTTACGGCCGTAACCTTATTTGCACCTAATTCCCCACACTTCAGTTTTGAGTGCATTTTGGTCCTTTTTTTCTTTTATGATCCTATACAATATAAAACATAAAATGCATTAATAATACTTAGATAGAATCACATTATTGCTTATTCAAGGATATCAGTGCATAAAATAAACGTAAATATCACACTTATCAAATCCCCCCACACTTGAACCATTGTTCGTCCTCGAACAAAGATAGACAGAGAGAAGAATAGGATTCAAACAATATATTACAATTTAGAGACTTGAGGCTGCAACCCGCTTTTCTTTAAAAAAATGTTCCATTGCATGATCGGATTGTGTTAGTGTGTGCTAGAGATGCAACGCCCTTTATTTCCCATCCCAATCATGGCTCGTTTCCTTTCACCTCTCGTGAGCACTCACCTCCCAATCATTTATGAGTGACTACAAAGATAATAGTTTCGCCCAATTCCAGAAGAAATCAGTTTCGTAAATCGAGTTGTTCATGATGTGAATTCACTCAACACAGTACCCTCGACCACATTCATAGCACCAACCCTAGACCAAGCAATTCAAACCACTCATAAGCATATGTAATGGGAGTTAACACCCTCACAAGATATTTCTCTCTTCGCACAAAGTGTATAAGGGTTTGAATTTTCGCTCATCTCTCTGCATGGATAAGTCAGTACCACAGATTGCCTAACTGTCATAACCGGAGCCAACAATAACACAAGTGCAAAGCGAAGGTCTTTATTTGGTTGTAGCGGGGCTTCGGGTCAGGTAGGATAAAAGGATATATTTAGGCTGAGTCGAGAAGGAATTTCGCAAACTAAGTCAATTCAAAATAACATTACTTCCTTCTCCCTTAATATGATCTTTATTGTTTCCCGCTACCCAACTTTATTCACACTTGAATCTCTTCTTTTCTTTTCTCTCTCCTTTTTTTTTCACAAGTTGAGTGTTTGACATCCCCAACTACTAATTTTCATGACTAACTTCCTTTTCATTGCTTTTTCTCTTTCGATTTTTTTTCGATTATAGACTGTAACTTTTTTTTTTTCAAATCATTACGCAGTCATCAATTGGCACAAGATAGAATTACAATCTCCTGAATTCAGTCCATTACACAACTATTGCCCAACACAAGATAAATATTTCCACTAAATTAGGCTTAAACCATAGCACAATCCTCAATCAACAAAAGCTTGCGAATCCCTTCTCTATGGGTTCAAAACAGAGACAATGCGAAAGAAATGGTATTCGTGGCTTGTAACGTGGCATAAAAATTCAAAGAAGGGCTAAGGCTCAAACGGGCTTCTAATGGTCCATGTAGCAAGGTAGGCTCTTTTAGCAAGTCACATTTGGTTTAACCTATTGCCTTTGCTATAATTTGCACTTGAATCAAGAAGCTACAACGGTATGCACAAGAAAGCACATCCAAGCACAACCCAACCATACAGGACACACATCAAAGAATCACGAGCTCATAAGTATTAAAAACAGCTCTTAGGCTCAAAAGCTCACAAATTATGGTTTTCATGTGTTTCTCCCATCCAATTATGAGTTATAGGTCATTGCTTGATCTTCATTCCAAATCTAAATCCATTGGTCGAGGATAGTGGTTAAAAGTATTCAAACCATGACTACTCACAAAAGTATAATCATTTCTGATGGAATTGGGACGCTTAGGGTTATATATGAAGGGATAATACATTTATTCCTGTTTGGGTTGATTAGGTTGTAGACATCTGACAATTTTTCTTTTCATTTTCAACCTATTGTGCAGTTTTGGGCGAGATCATCTCTATGTGCTCAATTTATATCCAATTATGCAATGATTTTTTTCAAAAAAAATGAACCAAAAGTGGGGTCGCTTCCTATCAAAGATTAAAATGGATGCTGACTCAAACTGAATTTTAACGTTTCGATTACAGAAAGTAGATAAAGACATTAAGCTCACAATCAATTCAATTCCCCCCACACTTAGACAAAACAATGTCCTCATTGTAAAGCAAAACAATAAAAGGGGAGTTATGCACAAGGGCTACGCGCTTTTTTTAAAAAAAAATTGAAAATCCGAATGTACGGCCGTAAGGTAGCATATTACGGCCGTAAGGTGGGTTCTGAACAAAAGATAAAAAAATTGCATTACGGCCGCAAAAGTTATGTCTCACAGCCGTAAGCTGGCCTCTGATTAAACGTACTGGAATTGTGTTACGGCCGTACTTGAGTACCTTACGGCCGTAAGTTAGCCATTGAATTTTTTTTTTTTTGTGTGAATAAATAAAATAAAATAAACTAAAAATGCAAATACGAAAATAAAGAGTCGAGGAGGTAAAGAAACTCCCCTCTCAGGTTGCCTCCCGAGCAGCGCCTTTGTTTACTGTCGTTGGCTCGACAGGTTGTTTCCTCCTTCAACCGGGATTAGGTGGATTTCCAAAGCTCAACTTCTTTTTCATATTTTTCATTAGGGCCTGCAAAATAGGGGGAAACTTCTCATCAGCTACTGGTAGGGTGGTACAAAAGTTTTCACCTGGTTGTGATGGCTTTGGACAATCATTAAGCTCAGCAACAGTTTCCTGAAATGGAGAATAACTCACAACAGTAGAATGAACTTTGTTAGCATCATTAATGTGTTTCATGGAGTCATAAATATTGAACTTAACAATTTCATTATCAAACTCCATGGTAAGTATACCATCACTAACATCTATCTTAGTTTTCGATGTTTTTAGGAATGGTCTGCCTAACAAAATAGGAGTGGAGTTTGGAGAGTGATCATCATTCATGTCTAACACATAAAAATCTGCTGGAAACACTAAACCCCCTACTTGTACTAAAACATCTTCAACTACCCCATCCGGATATGCATTGGAACGGTCGGCTAGTTGAATGATAACACTAGTTTCAGTCATTTTAGCAAGTTTCAATGAAGTGTACGTAGATCTAGGCATTACATTTATGGATGCTCCTAGGTCTATCAATGCACGATCTATCCTAGTGTTACCTATTTGACAGGGTATGGTAAACATACCTGGATCCTTGCACTTGGGAGGCAATTTTCTTTGAAAAAGTGCCGACACGGATTCACCCATTCTTACCATCTCATTTCCATTTAGCTTTCTCTTATTGGTGCACAAATCCTTCAAAAACTTTGCATATCGGGGAACTTGTTTGATGGCATCCAATAATGGAATGTTGATTTCCACTTTCCTGAACATCTCCAGTATATCCTTTTCCTTGCCCTCCTTAGTCGCTTTTGCTAACCTGCCAGGAAAAGGAGGTGGAGTCAATTTAGCAATTGAGTTAAAGTTGGATTTTACCTGCGGGTTTTGCGAAGTGCTGTTTTTCTTTCCGACCCCTTCCTTTTCATCTTCATCCATTTCAGGTGCAGCCAGTTCTAATTGCGGACCCTCAATTTCCTTCCCGCTCCGAAGAGTTATGGTGCTCACGTTTTTGGGATTCACCTCGGGCTGTGATGGTAGCTTCCCTTCAGATTGTGCCTCCAATCTATTTATGGCAATGGCCATTTGGCTCATTTGATTTTCCAGATTTTGAATGCTTGATTTGGTATCCTGTTGGAATTGCATCGTATTAGTTGCCAACATCTTAACCATATCCTCAAGAGACATACCTGAATTTTGAGGTTTTTGTTGATATTGCCCCTGAGATTTGTTGGAGGGGAAACCCGGGGGTTTGTTATTTCCGTAGCTCAGGTTGGGGTGATCTCTCCACCCGGGGTTGTACGTGTTTGAATATGGGTTGTACTGTTGCCTTTGAAATGGAAACCCTTCTGCGGCCTTTACCTGTTCATTGTTTTCTTCTTGCAATACCGGACATGTATCCGTTGGATGTCCAAAGTTCGAACAGATTCCACAGGCTTTGGCTTGCTTCGAATTCCCTACAGCAAGCTGCTTAACAAGATTTGTCAGTTCATATAATTGACCTTCAATATTGGAACTATTTACCTCGTTCACTCGGCGGACTTGGGAATCTCGGGTTGAATTGAATTGCTGAGTATTTTATGCCATATTAGAGATTAAAGCTCGCGCTTGTTCCGGCGTCTTGTCCATCAGTGCTCCTCCACTTGCGGCATCTATCATGTTTCTATCCATCGGTGCTAAGCCTTCGTATAAATACTGCACCAGGAGTTGCTCACTGATCTGGTGGTGGGGGCAGCTCGAAATGAGTTTCTTGAAGCGCTCCCATTACTCATATAATGTCTCGCCATTGCTTTGGCGAACCCTGCAGATCTCCTTCCGGATTGTCCCCGCCCTAGATGCAGGGAAGTATTTTTCCAAAAAGAGTCTTTTCATGTCGTTCCAAGTAGTAACTGTTCCCGATGGTAGGCAATAGAGCCAGTCGGTGGCGGCATCCTTCAATGAGAATGGGAAGGCTCTCATTTTTATTTGCTCCTCGGTAATGCCCGTGGGCCTCATACTGTCGCAAACCACATGGAATTCCTTTAGATGTCTATATGGATCTTCACCGGCATGTCCCCGAAAAGTAGGTAGAAGGTGGATCAACCCGGATTTTAGCTCAAAGGTTCTTCCTTCTTCTACCGTTGGAAAAGTGATACATAAGGGCTGTTGAGCCACATCGGGAGTAGCCAGTTGTTTAAGAGTTCTGTTGTTGATGTTGTTAGCTGCCATTTGTCGTGCTGCTCTCATTTGCTGTCGAAAAGTCCTCTCAATTTCTGGGTCAAGATCAAAAATTTCACAATTAGTTGACCGAATTTTAAGCATATAAAAGCAAGGGAGCACAAAAATAATTTTTTTTTTTTTTTTTGAAAAATTATATAAATAAAATAAAATTAAAATAAATGCAGAAAAATAAAGTTCTAATTGATTAAACACTAAATTGGTTAACCGTTCCCCGGCAACGGCGCCAAAAATTTGATACGTGTCGCAATGCACCAAAATAATAAATAAATCCTTACTCGTCAAATAATAATTAATAATGTAGTAGTGAGAGTAAGGGTCGATCCCATGAGGAACGAAAACTAATTTTAGTTGTTCGATCAATTAAAATGGAATGAGAGGTTTGTTGTTTGAAATTGCTTGAATAAAAAATATGCATAAAAATAAATAATTCAATATGGCTAGAGAAATAATATGAGAAGAAATCTTGTTCTCGGGTTCGGTTGTGCCCCCAATTAATGTTATACCTTTCCTTGTAATGTGTTTCTATCCCTAATTCAATTATCAATCATAAATAATCAACAAGCTCTGATTATATAAATTCTTCCTTATGTGTATTGATTCAAAACAAGCTCTTCGAACCAATTCTAGCCACGGACAATCCTAAACAAGCTCTTAGGATTTAATGCACGACTAGTATGAAAATTTAGAAGAATAGATTGAATTGGATCGTTAATTACACAAGCTCGAATTAATCAATCCAAGTTGAATTATTACTAAACCTGCACGAGATTTATTTGCTACTAAAGTAAAGATTCAATGACAATTACGGATAAAGAATCTAAACATAGCGTATTCATGAATCCAAAGATCAATAATCCAATTGGCCAAATTAAACTATTAATCAAATAAACTCAATGAACATTTAAAACATAATAATCCAACAATTGACATAAAGGAATAAATTCACGCTACTAATTTGTTGGAAACGAAAATAACATAATTGATTTAACACAACTTCCCCTTTGAACAAGATATGAAATTTAGTCTAGCATGGTTGTGGTAGATTCTTCAAATTACTTCATGGATTCCCCTTGCTTTTGATGCTCTTGCGCTAAAAAAATCTCTCAAGAATACTCTATATTTTGCTCTCAATTTTCCTCAATGTCTAGCCTCCTTCAAAAATATCAAAGTCTCTTTTTCTTGTCATGAAATTCCCTTTTTATAGCCTCAATTTCGTGCCCTAACTTTGGGATCAAGAAATCCCAAAATTATGGAAAGAATTAAATATGGAAATTTTTGACTTGAATAGTTACGGCCGTGACTTTTAATTTACGGCCGTAACACGGTTTCTGCATATTTTCCTTAAATTGAGGTTACGGCCGTGACATGTCCCTTTACGGCCGTAACTGTGTTTCTACACATTTTTCACCCTTTGAAAGTTACGGCCGTAAATCCTCCTCTACGGCCGTAAACGTGTTTCTGCTTATTTTCTTCTTGATTCATCATACTTTTACGGCCGTGACTTTATTTCTTTACGGCCGTAACCTTATTTGCACCTAAGTCCCCAAACTTCAGTTTTGAGTGCATTTTGGTCCTTTTTTTTCTTTTATGATCCTATACAATATAAAACATAAAATGCATTAATAATACTTAGATAGAATCACATTATTGCTTATTCAAGGATATCAGTGCATAAAATAAACGTAAATATCATGAGTATACCATGAGTACAAGGATCCATATCTTGTACTTTGTGAAACTAACATTTCCCACCCTATTTTGCTTAAATCTTTCTTGCAGGTTGAATATACTTGGAGGTTTGAGTCACACCATATTTGGCCAAGGAAGTTCTTATTTCGAATCGTCCTTCCAATCCAAGTATTCGACTATTGGTTGATCCTATGTAATGGAGGCAAAAATTTTCCTTTTGATCCAGGCGGTGCGCTGAAACACCATGAACCAAGCTATGATTCGGGACGAATCATCTTGAAGAAGGGGAGAATGATGTGATCCGGGATAGTAGCTCAAAGGAGAAGTCAAGTCACGGACGACGCAACAACAATCGACATAGGAAAATGAACAATTTCCATGTTGGAAGCTAGTCAAGACGACAAATGGATCAACCTCATTCAAGCCGACGAAGAAAATTGCAATTTTTCAAAGGTCACAGCTGTAACATATGGGAGCTCACGGCCGTAACCAACCTACTGTTGAAAACTGTGATTTGAAGAAAATTGGACTTACGGCCGTAACGTATATTTGTCACGGCCGTAACGCAGCCTCGGATCAAAAACAAGATTTTTCAGAAATTTGGCTTACGGCCGTAAAAATAGTCTCACGGCCGTAATGTTGGAACAGAAAGGGCCTTACGGCCGTAAAGTGAAGATTCACGGCCGTAATTCATCATACGTGTAAATTAGGATTTTTAATTATTTCCTTAATTTTATTTATTTGTTTCCTTGTTTAATTAGAACTCTTAAACCTATTTTTGACCCTATTTATAGGGATGTAATTTTCATTATTCATTACCCAACTTTGATAATATTAATTGAGAGGCTATTTGCTTTCAAAACCTTTATTCTTTATTGAACAAAATCCGAACTTACGAGTTAATCTTGTTTGTTCAAATCTCGGTGAGAATTATTATTGTTTGTGATCAAGAGGTCAATATATCCTAGTGATTGTATTGGTTGCTTGGTTTAATTAATTTTAATTGGATCCATAAATCGAGGTTCTTGGCGTTCTTGGGTCGATTCCAATAATTTGTGGGTTGCGTAGCTACAATTGCTACGTGGTTTGCATCATTGATGATGCAAACCACGTAGCAATTGTAGCTACACAACCCACAAATTATTGGAATCGACCCAAGAACGCCAATAAATCACGATTTAGAGATTGATTCAAATTAATTGAGTCAAGCAACCAACAGAATCAATTGATATGTTGACCTCTTGATCACAATGAAGATAAATCTCACCCAAGAATTGAACAAACAAGAATTAACTCGCAAGTTCGGATTTTATTCAATAAAGAATAAGAATGTGAAAGCAATTTGCCTCTCAATTAATATATCAAAGTTGTCTATTGAATAATGAAAATTACATCCCTATAAATAGGGTCAAAATCTAGGTTAAGAGTTCTAATTAAACAAAGAAACAACTGCTAAAAATAAGGAAAGAATTAAAATTCCTAAAATCATGCAATTACTCATTTACGGCCGTGACTAACGTCTTTACGGCCGTAAGACGTTTTCTGCTTAACCATTACGGCCGTGAGACGCAAGTTACGGCCGTAAGTCAATTTCTTCAAATTCTCTATTTTCGTCAGTGGTATGGTTACGGCCGTGACGAATAGGTGTTACGGCCGTAAACTTTGAAATTCCATAATTTTCTTCGACGGCTTGAATGAGGTTGATCCATTCGTCGTCTCGACTAGCTTCCAACATGGAAATTGTTCATTTTCCTATGTCGAATGTTGTTGCGTTTTCTGTGACTTGACTTCTCCTTTGAGCTCCTATCCCGGATCACATCATTCTCCCCTTCTTCAAGATGATTCGTCCCGAATCATAGCTTGGTTCATGGTGTTTCAGCGCACCGCCTGGATCAAAAGGAAAATTTTTGCCTCCATTACATAGGATCAACCAATAGTCGAATACTTGGATTGGAAGGACGAGTCGAAATAAGAACTTCCTTGGCCAAATGTGGTGTGACTCAAACCTCCAAGTATATTCAACCTGCAAGAAAGATTTAAGCAAAATAGGGTGGAAATGTTAGTTTCACAAAGTACAAGATATGGATCCTTGTACTCATGGTATATCATCTCCAAATCCTCTTCCCTAACAACGAGGTCCTTCTCTTCACTTCCTTCTTTTGTTGTAACTTCTTGCTCAATCTCTTCTATTTCTTTTCTCTCAAGCTCGTCCACCTCTTCTAACTCCACATTTTCAAGCTTAACCACCTCTTCTAAATTTTTGGCCTCAACCAATTCTTTCATGTTTTCATTCTCTACCCCGTCAACTTTCAATTCATGGATATCATCATCAATAATTTTAACATCTTGTTCATCCACCTCTTTATTACCCAATTCCACATCTCCTACATTAAATTTTGGAATTTGATCAACCGTTTCTAGTTTCAGCTTCCCCTCCTTCTTCTCAACATCCCTATCTCGAGGTTCCTCTTGCAATCTCACTACAACTTTCCTCTCACTCTCTTTTTTTACCTTCCTCGAATCGTCTAGTGCTTCCTCAAGTGTCAATCCATACAGTGTGAATGTTTTCCCTCTCGTAAAAATCCTGTATATGTGCATACTCTTATAATATATTGCTTCCCTCATACGACTCCATGATTTTCCCAATAAAATATGACAAGACCTTAATGGCACTACATCACAAAATACGTCATCAATATATTTTCCACGGGTGATAGTCACTAGGACTTGCTTGGTTACATGGAACTCTCCAAATTCCCTCATCCACGTCACACAATAAGGTCTACTGTGTGGTATTAGAGATAATCCCAATTTTTCAACCATGGTGATATTAGCAAAATTAGTGAAGCACTCTCTATCAATTGCCAAACTGCACACCTTCTGACCCACATAAAATCTAGTTTGGAACAACGAACCCGGATCATAATCCATCCCTTATGTGACAATTCAAGAAAATTCAAGAATAGATGATCTAGACACCAACTAGCAAGAAGGAATTTAATGTTGACTCGAAAAGGAAAAACAATATCAAGAATGTTAAAGAAATTCAAGAAAGTGGTTCTTGAATTTGACTCGAAAGGAAAGAATATCAAGAATATTGTAGAAATTCAAGAAAGTGGTCCTTTAATGGAAATAATTTTTTTTTTTGGATTTTGGGTGAATTTTCGGAATAAATAAAATAAATAAAAAAATAATCTTTTTTTTTTTTTATAAATCCGAAAATTCGACAACGAACACGACAAAACAAACGGAACTTAATTCGGATAAGAATTAAGCAAAACAAACACTTTTGAAAATTTTTGGAATGATTTTCGGGATTAAAGACTCAACAAACTCAATAACAAGAAGAACGCAAAAAACTGAAAAACAAAACACTCAACAAGATATGGATGATTTTTATGGGACTCTATGATAAACATAAAAATCAAACTGGATATAAAACTCAAGAAAACAAAATAAAAATATAACCTTGATTTTTGGAGTCTAAGCTCTGATACCAGATGATGCAAACCACGTAAATTGTAGTTACGCAACCCACAAATTATTGGAATCGACCCAAGAACGCCAAGAACCTCGATTTATGGATCCAATTAAAATTAATTGAACCAAGCAACCAATACAATCATTAGGATATATTGACCTCTTGATCACAAACAATAATAATTCTCACTGAGATTTGAACAAACAAGATTAACTCGCAAGTTCGGATTTTATTCAATAAAGAATAAAGGTTGTGAAAGCAAATAGCCTCTCAATTAATATTATCAAAGTTGGGTAATGAATAATGAAAATTACATCCCTATAAATAGGGTCAAAACTAGGTTTAAGAGTTCTAATTAAACAAGGAAACAAATAACTAAAATTAAGGAAATAATTAAAAATCCTAATTTACACGTATGATGAATTACGGCCGTGAATCTTCACTTTACGGCCGTAAGGCCCTTTCTGTTCCAACATTACGGCCGTGAGACTATTTTTACGGCCGTAAGCCAAATTTCTGAAAAATCTTGTTTTTGATCCGAGGCTGCGTTACGGCCGTGACAAATATACGTTACGGCTGTAAGTCCAATTTTCTTCAAATCACAGTTTTCAACAGTAGGTTGGTTACGGCCGTGAGCTCCCATATGTTACGGCCGTGACCTTTGAAAAATTGCAATTTTCTTCGTCGGCTTGAATGAGGTTGATCCATTCGTCGTCTTGACTAGCTTCCAACATGGAAATTGTTCATTTTCCTATGTCGATTGTTGTTGCGTCGTCCGTGACTTGACTTCTCCTTTGAGCTCCTATCCCGGATCACATCACTATGAGTTGGATAATCACATGTAATAGCTGTCATGCGCTAAGAAATCTTGTCCCGATCTCTGACGTACGGGGGCCAATGATTGGTATTATTTTCCTACATTAATTCCATGACCCGACCTCTTCGGACCTTGTTCTTCATTTTCCCGGGTTGCCCCGACTATGGTATGTTCAGTACTGTACCGACCTTACTGCTACTCAGGAATACCGGGCTGAGGTTTAACGTCACGCTCGGTCTCACATAGGTCGGGTGAATCCCGATCTATTGGTTCGAGTTGACGCTTAAAGGTGAGGTCGGCTATTCCCGGCTTATGGGCCGTGTAGGCAGGCTTCATAAGCTCTTTCGACAATGGGCCTCGTTAATGGGGCATAGTCTTGAGCCTCAAGGCAATGTTCGATCCATAAGGAAACACTTTACAAAAAGGAAACTGAATCCCTATAAGTTTAGAATTCTTCTTAAAATGTAAGTTTATAGCAAAAGGACTCCTTCCTTAAATAAAAGAAGTTATGGGCTTTTTCAGCCCTATAAATACAGCTCCTTTGATCACATATATTCATTCATTATTCTCTGCGTTTTTCAGTTAAATATTTTTTCTCTACCTTTTTCCAAAAAAACTAATTCTCACGCCGCAGGGGAGAATCCTCCTCACCTTTTTTGAAGGTCAATCAAGGCGAATTCATTGGTCTTTTCCAGCAATCAATTATCATCAGATCTTGCCACGTCAATGTTAGGATTTTTTACAGCATCAATTATAATTAAAAAAAAAAGGCTTCTTCTTGCACTATTTAGCATTTACAAATTTTAACTGGGAATTAAACAGTAGGATGTAAAAATATAGCTTCCTCATCCTAAGGGTTTTGAGGTTTTAAAAAAAAAAATGAAGAAGAGGCACATCTAGCTTAGGAATAACTTATATGGAAGCTAATGAAAGGGATTTGTTTAAAAAGGTATATTAATTCAGATTTAGCAAGTGATTTAGATAGGAGGAGCTTCACATTGCTCATCCTTTAACTATGTGTAAATTTTGTATAAGTTGAAAAGTCCCAGCTTCAAAAATTTGTTAACATTAAGCTCGTGTTTGGTGCAACTAAAAAATTCAAATTTTAATTTAATTCAAAGTGAACATGATGAGTAACAAGGTAGGACAACAAGCAAGAGATCAAATTACAAGAGGCAAGGACTCAAGTACAACTCCAGCAGCTTCAAAGATCGAGCATGGCGTGATAGAAGAAGGCCCAGGTCTAATGCAAGTGGGAGGAAGACAAAGTTCAAGTCAGTGAGCAAGTTGGGAATAAGAGACCAATCTAGTACCCTATATGACCTCAAAGGAAGAAAACATTTGCGATCGCAATGTGCACCCATATCCCGAGAGCAATTGAAGTACTCTATGCAATCACAAAGGTTTATACCTTGCGATCTCAAGACTTAAACAAATTAGGGCTTTTCTGAAATTTTAGCTATTTTTCGTTTTAAGCCCATGTAAGTGGAGATTAAAATCAATTTTTTATTAGATTTTGATAGAAGTTGATGAAATGTGTTGTTGAAAAGTTGTGGGTCTTATGAAATGTGTAGTTAAAATTAATTGTTGATTTTGATTTGGATTATAATCTTGATTTTATGTTTCACCAATCATGGCTATATATTTCCATATCCTTTTTTGGCCAATGTGAGCGGCTACTAGGTTTTTAATCATATATAAGTATTTTTTCATTGTAAAGAAAACTTTGATATATTGTTGAGTGATTTCTAAAAGGTGATGATTCCCTTTCCTTTGTTCTCCATTTTAACTTTCTTGAAATTTATAAAAGATTCATATTTTTGTGACGTTCACCCTAGAACTTATTAAATGATTAGGCACTCTTTGTGGCATTCACCCATTGTGATTCTTTTTTTCTGCATCTCAATAGGTCTAAGGTTTAATATATCTTAGGTCCTTTAGTTGTAAGGCTCGAGTTATCATTTTATCGTCTTCAAATCTGAATTTGGACTTTCCATGCATGTTCAATCAATATTTCAATGAGTAGACGTGATTCATACACGGATTCACACCATCTAATATCAAAGTTTTGCTCTAAATTCAGGTTTTTATATTTTTCTTTGTTTGGTGTCATTTCTTCATTAATTCCAGTTATTGTCTTCTTTAATTTCTTTATTAATTCATGATCATCTATAACAAAATTCTTATTCTTGTTAGTTTATAGTTTCATTCTTTCAATCTATCGTTGCAATTACGAAAAACTCAAGAATTTCAAAACTGGATTTTTTGGGGCTCTTGATTCTTGACTGTTGTTTTTGTTGAATTACAAAAAATATTTCGACAGTTCTAAGAAAAATATTTCGAAAATTCAAGAATCATCTTCTTGAAGTTCATTGAGTTTTTAACCTTCTTGCATTCTTTCCTTGAGCAAAATTCTTTCTTTATTCATTTTAGTGTCATTAAGTAATCCTTCTAGTGTGAAAAGATTGTATTCCTCAATTTCAAGAACCACTCTCTTGAAATTCTTGATTTTGTTTCTTCTTCGTTTCTTTCCATTACCTTATATCTTGAATCCTTGGATTGGATACCATGAAGAACGAATTCTTGATTGCGTTTGGTTAAGTGGACTTGAAAGGGAAGTAATGAGGGGAAAAAGACAAGAGTGGTGAGATTATTATCGGGAAAAATCTAAATAGAGTAACGAGGGCAATACACATGAGGATACTTTATATAATTTTATTTTATTTTGATAACTAACTATGTCTGAAAGGGAAAGAACATTGTCATCTAGGGAGGGTAACAATTAGAGGTGTTAAGAAGGACGGGCCGATCAGACCTGTAAAAATCGACCGGATCGACCCGGGACCGGGGGCGGACCCGTGACCCGTGCGGGCGATTCACGGGTCAAGAAGTTGTGAACTTCGGGTTTCGCGGGTCAAACATTCGCGGGCCGCGATTAACTAGCTGGCCCGTAAAAAAAATTATTTTTATTAAATGTGGTAACATTGAAAATCTCCCTTCTTTTACAAACTCTAAAACAACTTTTAAAGTAAAATCTTATTTTTTTTCTCCCCAATAGCTAAAAAACGTAATGTTCTTTGATAATAGTAATTAGAAATACATTTAGTATTTAATTATTATTTGTTTATGTTTTATTTAAAGTTGCAAATTTAGAAGTAATTCATATAACATAAAATATAACTTTAAATTCTATGTAAATATTTTATGGTATAAATATGAATTTATCATTTGAATCATTTTGTATTTAGAAACTTGACAAAAAAATTGCTATAAATATGACAAAGTCTATGTTTTTATTCATACGGGTCAAATCAGAACGAATTGCGACCTGCATGAGCTCCACCCGAATGGGCCAGCGGGCGGGCCTGGGTTGTAATTCGAAATTTGTGGGCATACCCGGAACCGGCCCGTAACTTGCAGCGGGTGAGCTTTTTTCAAGCGGGTTGTTACCGGGCTTTTATGTTGGCGGGCCGACCAGGTCCGGACTACCCGTATTGACACCTCTAGTAACAATCAATTTCACATGTTAGCAGCTATGCAAGATCATTTTGAGAAAATTGATGTAATGTTTAGGGAGGTTTTGAGTAGGTTGGATACACAAGATGCAAACATTGCTCACTTGCATAGAGGAGATAGACTTGAAAGAATGTATAGACGAGATCATGTGGATATAGATGGGATAGATGGAAACCTTGGGAACAACAAGATGAAAGTGATCTTGAATTGTATTTGAAGTGGGAGAAGAAGTTATAATTAATATTTAATTTCCATAACTATTCAGAAGAGAAGAAGGTGAAGCTGACTATGATAGAGTTCACTAATTATGCGATAATATGTTGGTATCGGTTAAAGACAATTGGGAGGAGGAACCATGAGACGAGTGTGGAGACTTGAGGTGAATTTAAAACACTCCTAAGAAAGAAATTTATACCCAATCACTACTATAGGGATCTTTACCAAAAATTGCAGAGCCTTTCTCAAGGTCCTAGGAGTGTGAAGGATTACCATAAAGAGACGAGGATCGCTATGATTAGGGCGAATGTTGAGGAGGATAAGAAGGTTACTATGACCAGATTTTTGAGTGGGATGAATAGGGATATAGCCAGTGTGATTGAACTACGACATTATATGGAGTTTAAGGACATGGTGCACATGACTATAAAGATGGAAAGACAATTGAAAAGAAAATGGGTTGCAAGACATTTTCTGGGCTCTAGACCTTCTTGACAATCAAAGTGGGGAAGTAATAGTAAAAGTGAAGAAGTGGTTCCAAAAGAGAAGCTCGAATCACCTAAGGGGAGAAAAAAAAACCAACTAGCAAAGGTAAATTTGCTTATGATTCTCAACCTCCTAGGAATTGAGATATTAAATGTTTTATATACTTGGTTGTCGGGCACATTGTTTCACAATGTCCAAATAAAAGGACAATGTTTGTGCGTAATGGGGAATTGGTGTCCAAAGATGAGGGTAATTATCAAGGAATGCCTGAGTTAGAGGATGCTGTTGATGATGAGGAAAATAATATGTTGTATCTAAATCTCTTCTTAGAAAATATTTTTCACACCATGTGCTTTGTAAATAATAAGGTATGTAGTTTGATTATTGATGATGGAAGTTGTATCAATGTGTCTAGTACTACCTTAGTTGAGCAATTTGGTTTGACTATACTAAAACGTCCTAGGTCTTATAAAGTGTAATGGTTGAATGAGTCTCGAGAGGTCATTGTGAAAAAAACATGTCAGGGTACACATTACTATTGGTATGTACGATGATGAAATGGTATTTAATGTGGTTCCTATGCATGCTAGACATATCCTGTTGGGGAGGCCATATAGTATGATAGGGATGCAATCAGTGTTCGAAAACGCGCCTAAAACGCACGCGCGATGCGCGATGCCCACGCGGCGTTTTGGCCGAAAGCGCGAAAAACGCGTTTTTTGAAAATTTTGTTCTAAAAAGCGTGGCCGAAGCGCGCGCAGAGTGCGCGCTTAAGCGAGCTTAAACGCGCACAGTGCGCGCTTAAGCGTGCACTGTGCGCGCTTCGGCCATTTTTTTTTTTTTTTTTCCTTTTTTTTTTTTTTACTTGTTCAAGTATGGGTAAAATTTAAATCAAATATTTAGGAATTGAAAAACGCTTTTTAACGCTTACTCCCGCTTAAGCTTCAAAAGCTTGACTCTTGAGCTCCACGCTTCGTCACGCTTCACGCTTTTTAGAACACTGGATGCAATACATGATGGGTTTAGAAATAGGTACAACTTTGTGAAGGATGTGAAAGATATTACTCTAGTTCCTTTAACACCAACACATGTTTATAAGGACCAATTAAAATTAAATGGTAAGTCAGAGAGAAAAAAAGAAGAGAGTTGATGTCACAACCTCAGAAAAATGAAAGGTAGGGGAGTGGAAAAATGAGAGTTGAGGTCCCAACATAAAAAAAATGAGAGAAAGTATGTAGAGGGAAAAGAAAAAGATAGACTACAACAAAAGTGAATTTATTTGTACAAAGGTTAATGTACAAGGACATCTTCCTTGTAGTTAACAGCACTAACCACCCCCTCTCAAGTCTGGATATTTCAGAGGGGCCCACCCGCCACTTGGCGGGTGGGCATTCGTTGTCGGCGAGGCCCATCAACCCCCCCCCCCCCCCAATATGGGGGCCGCCACGTGTCCCCAATGGACACTATAATTTCCACTGGATTTTTTTTTTTTTTTTAAGGAACACAAGTCTTCCTTTACACCTAAAGTTGGGAAGAACATCAATGGCCAAGGTAGGCAGTCAATAAAATTGTCCAACAATTTGAAGGGAGAAAGAAAATGTCCACATGTTATGTCTCAAACCCAGCAAGAGCTAAATTAAGGAATATGGACATTGAACCAGGTACTGCTTCGAGATCGAATCCTTTTAAAGGGGAGATGATGAGTATCAAGGAGAGACAACAAGCAAGAGATCAAGTTACAAGGGGAAATGGCTCAAGTACAACTCCGATGACTCCAAATATCAAACATGACGTGATAAAAGAAGGCCCAAGACTAGTGCAAGCGGATGAAAGGCAAAGTTCAAGTCAAAAAGCAAGTTAGAAAGAAGAGACCAATCCAGTACCATATGTGATCGCAGGGAAGAAAACCTTCGCGATCGCAATGTGCACCCTTCTATAACCCAAGAGAAATTGCAGTACCCTATACGATTGCAAAGGTTTATACCTTGAGATCGCAAGGCTTAAATAAATTAGGGCTTTTCCAAATTTTTAGCTATTTTCCGTTTTAATTATTTCCATTGGCCAATGTTAGTGGCTACTAGGTTTAGGAAAGTCCTTAATCATATATAAGGAATTTTTTTATTCATTGTAAAGATAAATTTGTAATATTGTTGAGTGATTCATTAACCTAAAAGGTGAAGATTTCCTTTTCTTGATTCTTCATTAAACTTTCTTGCAACTCATTAAAGATTCATATCTTTGTGACGTTGAGACCTAGGGTTGGCTCAAGTGGTTAAGGAGATCAAGACCTGGTCCTGGGTTCAAGGCTTCCCCCTACTCCTAAGTTCCCAAATTTGTATAAAAAAAAAAAAAAATTCTTTGTGGCTTTCATTATGCACCATTTTGTGGCATTCACCCATTGTGGTTCTTATTTTCGTATCTCGATGGGTCTAAGGTTTATATATATCTTAGATTCTTGAGTCATGTTAGTTCATCGTGTTATCGTCATCAAATCTAAATTCGGGCTTTTTTAAGTTGTAAAACTTAATTATTACTATCGTACAAAGTGAGAACGCTGAGTTTTCTTGTAAATTTCAATTTTGACCTTATTATTATTACTATTATTTTAAAATGACATTCCTTGTTAGAGAAAGCATATTAAGCCCGGTTTGGTAGAAATTTAAATCAAGATTTTAATCTCAGTCAAAATCAACAATTCATTTTGACGACACACTTCATGAAACTCATAACTTTTCAATCACATATTTCATCAAATTTTATCAAAATTTACTAAAATTCTTATTTTCTCCATCAAATATGGGCTAAAATGAAAATGAACTTTTCAACTTAAACCCTGGTTCGGTTCGTTTCTTTTTTTGCAAACATTTTCTTGAAATGAAAATGATAACATAACCTCCGAAGATTGCTTCCGTTTTGTAACTTTAACCGGCTTCGATATATTGGAGCCAATAAGATTTGGAAAATTAAGCCGAGCTTTTGATCCATGCAACTTGAAAGCCCCTCGATCATAAGCCAATGCTGCATCCTCCGACTTGTCGTATGTGCCCAGCCAAAGTCTTTTGCCTTTCTTGGAGGGATTTCTTATTTCTGCCGCAAACTTCCCCCACGGCCGCCGCCTCACGCCTCTGTACCGCTTCCATTCTAGTGGAACGTAGCTTCCACCCATAGTTTCCCACTCTTCTGCCACAATCTCATCACAGCATAAATTATCATCAAATATTAGTGTTCCTTCAGGGCTTTCTCCCAAAAATAAACAGTTAAAGCTTGAAATTTGTGCATTGCTGGAACTTATTTCTGTAAAGTTGTCAATTGAAGATTCATCAGAATCATTTAAAAGAGAATTTTGTATGGGCTGAAGAAGGGTCGTGTCTGAATCTGAAATGGGTTTCGATATACTGGAGTCAATGAAATTTGGAAAATTAAGCCGAGCTTTTGGGCCATGCAACTTGAAAGCTTCTCTATCATAATCCAATGCTGCATCCTCCGATGTCTCGTAAGTTCCCAGCCAAATTCTTGTGCCTTTCTTGGACGGATTCCTTATTTCTGCCGCAAACTTCCCCCATGGCCGACGCCTCACGCCTCTGTACTGCTTCCACTCTGGTGGCACGTGGATTCCACGCACAGGTTCCGATTCTTCAGACACAATCTCATCGCAGCATAAACTATCATCAAACATTTCAGGGTTTTCTGCAAAAAATGAACTGTTAAAGCTTGAGTTTTGGTTGTAAATTTGTTTATTGCATGAACTTATTTCTTTAAGGTTGTCAACAGGTGAATCATCAGAATCATTTAAAAGATAATTTTGTATGGACTGAAGAAGGGCCATGTCTGAATCTGAAATGGGTTTGGCATACATTTTTGGATTTCTAGGTTTTCCCTAAACACGATTAAAGATTAATGGTGTCAACTAAGGATTTTTTTTCACTGTCAAAATCTATAAAGTTTCTGGTTTATATATGCATGACGGTAAACCCTATCATCTAGTGATTTCCCTGAAAGTCCCTAATCCTCGTATTAATTAATTAATTGCTATTATAATTCACGCGAAAGTTATGCTAATTCTTTAACATTTGAATATAGAAATTGCTATTAGTCAAGATCAGTATATGTACACATAGTTTAATATATAAGCAAGTATACGTATTTACAAAATGACATATTTAGCCCTTCTTTGGTAATCATTAAATCTTTATCATTTTTCTACAGTACTCAATCTCAATCATTCATTAAAACTCAAATTCACAATATTTGACTTTTCAATCAAATCTCAACCATCCATTTCATAAAAATCACTATTCATTTAAAAAAACTCATTTTAAACAATATCAAACACATTCTTAATAGTCACGCCGCACAAGTTCAATGTTGACAAGAATGGATTAATTTGATGTGATAAATATTTATACTGTTATAAAATATATTAAAAATTAGGTATTAGGTAAAAGTTAGGTTTGAATGAAAATTACTCTTATGCCCCCTGTAAAATTTACATATTACGATTGTGTCATTATTCACTCATATGAATAGGAGTCATTTTCATAAGAATTTATACCTATGAATGAGAAGAGTTTCTCTCCAAGCTCTCCATCTCTTTCTCTCTATTTCTTGTTTGATTTTGATAGTTTTGCAACACGTTATCAGCACAAGCCTCTAACTAATTGAGCCTTGAATTTGACTAATCTGAAGGAATTATGCTCTGCAGTTGCCTCTAGTAGGATCCTCTGCATCAGAAACCTGATTATTACTAATCAAACACACACTTAAACCGAATTCTCATGAAGAGATCATCCTTAGGCATCTACTCAACTATAAGTCTTCAAATTTATATCTTTGTAAGAATCAAATTCATTGATATTTCTCGATCTAGATTTCATAATCATTTTAAATATTTACGATTTTTATTAAGTATACAATAATTCTGAAATTACTTATTTTTGAGTTGTCCATATTCATCCTTTTGAAATTATTGTTTATTGAAATTATTGCTTAATTATTTAGTAGTTTTATGTGCTTTAGAATTTCTTGAATTATTGTTTTTATGCATGATAAAATGGTGTGTTATTCAAAAAGTTAAAGTTAAAGCTAAAGTTAAAGATAAAGAAAAAGAGATATAAATATAATATGTGATAATACAATATTAAATATTTATTTTTCTTCTTGTTTATATTTTTGTTTTAGTTTAACGATCTTTTTAATTACCAATATAATATCATATTATGGAAACAATTAAATAACCATATTTGAATTAACTAAATACGAATTATTGTTGTACCCTTGCAAAACATGGAATTATTATGGATCTTGGACTCATGGACTTTGGACTATTATAACCTATGCTCTATTATGGATCTTGAACTTATGGACTTTGGACTATTATAATGCTATATTATAGACCTTGGAATTATGCACCGTGGATTGTTATGAACTTTGAACTTATGGGTTTATCATTCTAAATTAAAGATAATTTATTAAAATTATTTATCTTGATTTTATATGCACATTATATTCATATTATATCTTTATTATATTTGTTAGTCATTCATCAAATAGCTATATTTCTTAACTTGATTTTATTTTGTAGTCTTACTGTAAGACCGCTTTTCAATTCTACGTGCAATTTTAAATTTCGCTCAATATTTATGTTACTGTGATTATAAATTATAAAATTGTGATATTTAATGTCTATAATTCGAATTATTTTGCAGTGGAAAGACTTGGGCGCCGTCTCGATCAATGTGCCAATTAAAAAGTTTATAAATTGTTTACGAACTCGATGTATAATTAATTATTTTATTTGTTAAGCTTGTTAAATTCTATCTGTCATTGAGTAGTAAGTTATTTAAATTTCATTAAATTGAGATTGGGAAAATGTTTAGGGCGAATTGAAATTTTATTGGGAGTTGTGGACTTAAATTTCTAAATTAGAGAGAATTGAGGGGCCAAGTTGCAAATTCCAAAAGATTATATCTAAACCTAATCTAACCTAAACTCTCATACTCTCGGTTTCTACCTCTCTCTCACTCACGGTCTCTCACTCTCACCCGATTCTCCCTCTCTCGTCCTCACGCTCATCTTCTCTGCCTCGCTCTCTCGGTCTCGTCTCTCTCTGTCTCTCGCCCTCACCAAACCTCTCCCGGCGACGGCGACCGCACACCTCGCCCACAACAACGGTGACTTCCCCTCCCTCTCACCGTAAGTGCAGCCCCCGCCTTCCCCTTCCCCTCTCACACGGACACACACACCTGAAACCGGACACACACACACGAATTTTCACACCCACACACACGGTTGAAATTATTGACTATATGTATATATTGATGTATATATGGAATTGATGTATATGTATAGTTGTGTATGTATATATATATATATATATATATATTTAAAATTTCAGATTTTTAAAATTATATGGATAGATTTCAAATCTCAAAATTCGTGAATTTGTTAGTTTAATTGAAATGTTTAGTTGTATTTCGAATTTATGAGATTTAGTTTAAACTTATTTTAGGTTTAATATGATTGAAAACCTTATGTTTCAATATTTTCAGATTTTAGAAATTTAGGAATTTATTAGTTTAAATTGAATTTGTATTTAAATTTATGAATTAATTAGTGTAATTGAACTGTTTAGTTTCATTTTGATTTAGAAACGGTGATTTTCGAAATTGAGGGAAAATTTTGTGAATGTGTATAGCAATTTCAGATTTTGGAAATATGACATTAATTGTTTAATTAATTGCTTCCGTTTCAATTTTTGGAATTTTGATGCTTTCAAAGGTGCAAAAGATTTTTATGGTAAGTTTTAAATTTCGAAAATTATAAATTTGTTTAATTGAAGTTCATATTAAATTTTGGTAAGAAATATAAAATTTTGATTTGGGTAATGCATATACATACAAGTAAAATTCAGATTTTATAATGTTTAAATTAGTAAAAATTGATATTGGGTAAAGTTTGAGTTAAGTTAAATATTTTAGTTTGAGTTTGAATTAAAAGATGAGAGTTTCTAACGTGGATTGAAATTTATCTCTTATATTCGAATATGGTTTTATGTGTTTTGGTTATTATGTAAAGTCACGCTTGGGTTAAATTGAGGTTTTGATCTCGATTGGAAGTTATGTTAATATTAGAAGAATGAGATTTGTGATTTTTAAACTAAAAGGATATGTTATTAATGAATGGAAATAATTAGGAATTTTGGGCACATTGACGTCACGAGCATCTGAAACTCCTCCACTCGCAAGTCAAGATAACGGTAAACATTAAAGACTACAGGTAAGTAAACTTCCCCCTACTTTCATCAAAGTTGAATGTTAATGTGGAATTAATGTGCTTAATTGACATTCGTGTTAATTACGGAATTTTAATGCTTTTGGTCTACCATATGCAATTATGTGTAGTTAAGGAAATGTTCAAGCATGCACGTTACATGTCATTGCATCATCAAGCATGCATTGGCATCGAAGTGGGAAAGTCAAATGTTTTAATGAAAGGAATGTGTCAAAGTGCAATTTTTGTCAAAAATTATGTATCCCAAGTTTTTGAAAGAATGGGTGTACTTCTATGTCATGAAAGATGCGAGTGGGAAATGGGGCGCGGGGGACCGGCGTACCCGAATGTAATGAGCCGCTTTGCGGTAGGAAAGTGAATGTTAAACCGCTTTGCGGTGGAAATGCGCATGTTAATCTGGTTCCAAATAAGAATGGCCCACTGTTATCTGATTGACTAGAAGTTACACCAAGTGAGCTCACGATGAAATGAAGTGAAAGTTTGAAATGTTAAGTGAAAGTTTGAAATGTTAAGTGAAAGTTTTGAAATGTTAAGTGAAAGTTCGAAATGTTGAAAGTTTTGAAAGGTTAAAGTGAATGGGGGTACATATTTCAAAGTTTAAAGCATTTCATGTCATAAGCATGCATTCATACATAAAGTTTACTTACTGAGCTTTAGCTCACCCCAATCCCTCCTCAACATTTCAGGTGATGAAAGTTAGGTGATCCGAGGAGAACACTTGGCGGCTGACTCCGACAGTACCCATCATCGCATTAATTAATAAAGTTAAATTTATTCAAGTTATCGTTTAAATTATTTCCTTCATTCATTATTATTTATAATGGTTTGGTTGAAGCTAGTTTTGATTAAGTATGGATAACGTATTAGAGGTTAAATTATTTCTTATTTCACTTGACAATGTCTGTTGATAATTTGGAAAATATTATGATTGAGGAGTTTGGGAAATGCATGAACTGGTTTTGGCGATGATGAATGTGATTGAGATGTGATGGATATTTTAAATTTTAAAATGGTTTTTTTGATGTCCCTCTACAGGTTGGCTATGTCCAATTTATAGAGGAGACTCTGCCGAGATTTCGCTAAAATTTTATAATAGATAAATGAACATTTTAGTTGTGTAAATGATTTATTTCCGCGTTTAATGTGAATGGAAGTTGACACGCCTAGGTTTTAGACTCTTAAACTTGGGGTGTTACACTTACATACATGGCCAATCTCACAAAATTAGAATTTATGGCTCTTGATATTTCTGGAAAGAACTATCTTTCATGGATCCTTGATGCTGATATACACCTTGAAGCTAATGGCCTTGGGGATACCATAAAAGAAGAAAATACTGCATCCAATCAATAAAAGGTCAAGGCAATGATCTTCCTTCGCCATCATCTTGATGAGGGATTAAAGGCGGAATATCTTACAATCAAGGATCCTCTTGAATTGTGGAATAATTTGAAGGAAAGATATGACCATCAGAAGACAGTCATACTGCCAAGAGCTCATTATACTTGGATGCATTTGAGGCTGCAAGATTTTAAATCAGTATCTGAGTATAATTCCGCATTGTTTAAAATAACTTCCAAATTAAAATTATGCGGAGAAAAAGTTACTGAAGAAGATATGTTAGAGAAAACTTTCTCTACTTTTCATGCCTCAAATGTTATCTTGCAGCAACAATACAGGGAACGAGGCTTTAAAAAATACTCAGAACTGATATCATGTCTTCTAGTGGCTGAGCAAAATAATGAGCTCTTAATGAAAAATCACGAATCTCGATCGACCGGATCAGCTGCACTACCTGAAGCGAATAACATTTCATATAATAAACAAAGACAAGACCATGGTTGTAGTATCCTTCAATTTTAGAGGAACAAATTATGGAGAAAGTGGGGAAAGTTCCCAGAAAAGAAAGATGTCAACAAGATTGACAGACAGTTCATGTCATAGATATGGTATGAAAGACCATTGGGCACGTGCTTGTCGAACAGCAAGATATCTTGTTGAATTATATAGAGTCTCTCAAAATGAGAAAGGAAAAAATGTTGAAACAAACTTTGTTTTTCAAGAAAATAATGCGCACCAGTTCTCATCAGAAGTAACACATCTTGATGTTGATGATTTCATTGAACCTGATGAGAACATTGCTAAACATGACGAAGTTGAAAAGTTATTACTTGTAATTTTATGTATTCATGTATTTCATTGTGTTAACGGTACTTTTTGATAATTTCTGCACGTTGTTTTTAATAAAAATATGTGTGATAATATAATATTTTTCTTCTCAATATAATTATTTTGTGTGTAACCGTATTTCTCTTTGTTAATGAAGAAATGGACACTTCTGATTTATTGAATGGCTCTAAGATCATTGATGAAGATATTTGCTTAGAAGAAAGTGCATCAACAAATACAATACTCAGAAATGAGAAATATTTCTTGAATCTGACAATGATGACAACTAATGTGGGTACAATAATAGGATTTGCACCTATTATTAAAGGATGGGGAAAAGCAAATATTGTACTAAGTGGTGGAACAAAAATGGTCATCCAAAATGCCTTATTTTCCCCTAAGTCATCTAGGAATCTGCTAAGTTATAAAGATATTCGAAGTAACGGGTACCATACTGAGACTTCCGAAGAAAGTAATAAAGCATATCTTTATATTACTTCTATTGTCTCTGGTAAGAAATATATACTTGAAAGGCTACCCCCTTTACCTTCTGGCTTGTACTATACAAAAATTAGTACAATTGAATCAAATGTTATATTATGCCAAAGGTTCAACGAGCCAAAGAATTTTATAATTTGGCATGACCGGTTGGGACATCCCGGGTCAACTATGATGCGAATAATTATTGAGAATTCAAAAGGACATTCATTGAGTAATCAGAAAATTCTTCATTTTAATGAATTCTCATGTGATGCTTGTTCTCAAGGCAAATTGGTCATCAGACCATCATTAAATAAAGTTGGGTATGAATCTCCAATATTTTTGGAACGTATACAGGGTGATATTTGTGGGCCCATTCACCCTCCATGTGGACCATTTAGATATTTTATGATTTTAATAGATGCATCTACTAGATGGTCACATGTGAGCTTATTATCCACTCGCAACCTGGAATTTGCGAGATTACTTGCTCAGATTATTCGTCTACGAGCACAATTTCCGGATTATCCAATTAAGATTATTCGTCTTGATAATGCTAGTGAGTTTACATCTCAAGCATTTAATGATTACTGTATATCGATTGGGATAAAGATTGAACATCGGTTGCTCATGTTCATACTCAAAATGGTCTAGCAGAATCATTTATTAAACGACTTCAATTAATAGCTAGGCCATTACTTATGAGAACAAAACTTCTCGTATCTGCTTGGGGACATGCCATACTATATACTTCAGCACTCATACGCATCAGGCCAACATCTTATCATAAATTCTCCCCATTGCAAATGGCTTATGGTCAGGAGCCTAATATATCCCATCTAAGAATTTTTTATTGTGCGGTTTATGTACAAATAGCCCCACCACAACGAACAAAGATGGGTCCTCAAAGGAGACTGGGAATATATATTGGGTTTGAATCTCCTTCTATAATAAAGTATCTTGAACCCAATACGAGTGGTGTATTTACTGCACGATTTGCAGACTGTCATTTTGATGAAACAATGTTCACAGCATTAGGGGGAGAAATTAAACAGCTGAAAAAAGAAATAACATGGAATGCATCATATTTATCCAAACTAGATACTCGCGTAAAGCAATGTGAACAAGAAGTTCAAAAGATAATCCACTTGCAAAAGATAGCCAATCAATTGTCAGATGCATTCACTGACCTAAAAAGAGTGACTGAATCACACATTCTAGCTAAGAATGCTCCAGTCCGAATTGATGTCCCAGAAGGACAAAATAAAGCTAATGAGTCTAAGATACGCATGAAGCGTGGCAGACCAATCGGTTCCAAGGATAAAAATCCTCGAAAGAAAAAGGTGCATATAGTCAATAATCATATTAAGGAAGAAGAATCTCTCGAAGATTCCAAAGACATAATTCAAATAAAAACCCCTGAAGTGGTACAGGTACCTGAAAATGATGAAAATAAAGAGATCTCGATAAATTATGTCTATACGAGGAAAAGATGGAACCGAGAAGAAACAATTGTCGACAATGTTTTTTCATATAATGTAGCGCTCGAAATTATTAATGATAGCGAGGATGATGAATCAAAATCCATCGAGTAATGTAAACGAAGAAATGATTGGCTAAAATGGAAAAGTGCAATTCAGTCAGAATTGGATTCATTGGAGAAACGTAAAGTTTTTGGACCTATTGTTCAAACTCCTAAAGGGGTTAATCCTGTAGGATACAAATGGGTATTCGTACGAAAAAAGAAATGAGAAAAGAGAAGTCGTGAGATATAAAGCACGACTTGTAGCACAAGGATTTTTGCAAATACCTGGTGTCGATTATGAAGAAACGTATTCTCCTATAATGGATGCAATTACATTTCGATATCTAGTTAGTTTGGAAATACATGAAAAACTAGATATGTGTATGATGGATGTAGTTTCAGCCTATTTATATGGCATGCTTGACAATGACATCCACATGAAAATCCTCGAGGGATTTAAAATGCCTGAAGTATATAATTCGAGACCTCGAGAATTATTTTCAATCAAATTGAAAAGGTCATTATATGGATTGAAACAATCAGGCCGCATGTGGTATAATCGCCTTAGTGAATATCTACTGAAAAAAGGATTCAAGAATGATCCTATATGCCCTTGCATTTTTATAAAGAAATCAATGAATGGGTTCGTAATTATTGTTGTATATGTTGATGACTTAAATATTATTGGAACTCTTGAAGAAATTCCGGAGGCAATTGAGTACTTAAAGTCAGAATTTGAAATGAAAGATCTTGGAAAGACAAAATTCTGTCTCAGCTTGCAAATCGAGCATTTATCAAATGGAATTCTTATTCATCAATCAACATATACAGAAAAAGTCCTTAAACGATTTTACATCGATAAGGAAAATCCATTGAGCACACCAATGGTCGTTCGTTCACTCAATGTGGAAAAGGACCCATTTAGACCTCAAGAAGATAATGAAGAACTTCTTGATCTTGAAGTACCATATCTTAGTGCTATAGGTGCACTACTATATCTTGCCAACAACACACGACCTGACATTGCATTCTCGGTAAGTTTACTAGCAAGGTATAGTTCTTCTCCTACACAAAGACATTGGAATGGTGTTAAACATGTATTGAGGTATCTCCGAGGAACAATTGACATGGGTTTGTTTTATTCAAATGAAACTAAACCGATGAAACTAAACCGGAACTTGTTGGGTATGCTGATGCGGGATATCTATCAGACCCACACACAGCTAAATCTCAAACAGGTTATTTATTCACTTGTGGAGGTACTGCTATATCATGGAAATCCACAAAACAAACATTAACTGCTACTTCTTCTAATCATGCTGAACTACTTGCAATACATGAGGCAAGTCGAGAATGTGTATGGTTGAAATCAATGACTCAGCATATAAGGGAGACTTGTGGTCTCTCTTCAAGAAAAGGAAATCCAATAATTTTGTATGAAGACAATACCGCGTGTATAGCTCAACTAAAGGGAGGTTTCATTAAAGGTGACAGAACGAAACATATTTCACCGAAATTCTTCTTCACACATGATCTTGACAAAAATGGTGAAATTGATGTTCGACAAATTCGTTCAAATGATAATCTAGCTGATATATTCACAAAATCATTACCTACTTCAACATTTGAAAGATTGGTAAATAAGATCGGGATGCGTCGACTCAGAGATCTCCAACAACATCATCAGGAAAATTAAACACGTGCTGGATTTCATTTTAGATGAGTTTTTATCCTATTGAGTTTTTAGAACAAAGTTTTTAATGAAGCAGTGGCTGTACACTTTTTCCTTGGTTCAGATTTTATCTCACTGGATTTTACTGACAAGGTTTTAACGAGGCAGCACTTCAGAACCTCAAACTTCAGTACATGATTTGTTCTACTTATCATTGGATGTTATTTCGAACATTAGACTTAATGATTCAAAATGGCCAATATCAGGGGGAGCAATTGTACTCTTTTTCCTTCGCTCAAGTTTTATCCCATCGGGTTTTCTTAGCAAAATTTTAACGAGGCAGACAATTGAGCAAACGAGTAATATGTCATTCACGGGGGAGTGTTATAAAATATATTAAAAATTAGGTATTAGGTAAAAGTTAGGTTTGAATGAAAATTACTCTTATACCCTTGTAAAATTTACATATTACGATTGTGTCATTATTCACTCCTATAAATAGAAGCCATTTTCATAAGAATTTATACCTATGAATGAGAAGAGTTTCTCTCCAAGCTCTCCATCTCTTTCTCTCTATTTCTTGTTAGATTTTGATAGTTTTACAACATATACATTTATATGCACCCCGCTCTTTGGGAGAAATTTAATATATATATATCAACATTTGATTTTAACCACTTATTCACAATTTTTCAATCACAACTTCTATCAAAATATGCTAGAAATCTGAGCCATAAACTTTGTTTATAAACAGTGATGCGTTAACATATAATTGGTCCATTTTATTGAAAATTAAAAAATAGCGACGACAATCATTGATCAACTAAAATTGTTAATTTTTCAAAGAAATAGTTTAATAAAATGTTTCTATACGTCCATTTGTAAACAATATTAATAAACAAATGTTTACCAAATGGAGGCTGATGTAATGAAAAAATGAAGAATCCAAGGCATAATATATATGGCCCACTGTTTATAGTATATTTAGGCATTCGTGGGCATTATTAATTTTCATTCATTTTTTATCATTTTTCTACGGTACTCAGTCTCAATCATTCATTAAAAGTCAAGTTCACAATATTTGACTTTTCAATCAAATTTCAACCATTTATTCATCTAAAAATCAATATTCATTTCAAAAAATCTCATTTTAACTAAAATCAAGCAATCCTAAAAATGTATTTTGTATTGTTTAAAAAGAGTTTTTTTCAAATGAGTAGTGATTTTTAAAAAAATTAATGGTTGAAATTTAGTTAAAAAGTCATAAATTGTGGACTTGCTTTTTAATGAATAGTTAAAATTGAGTACCGTTAAAAAAAATAAAAAAATAAAAAAAATAAAAAAAATCAATGAAAATCAAACAATGGCTGAATAAATAAAAGAATTTTGGGGCCATATATTAAAATATACTACATGATTACCTGATAGAGGACAAATCATTCATTAATTCCATTTGAATATTATTATCATTGGTGTCACAATTAAAATGAAGTTTAGAAATCTAATAGACAGTCTTCGTCCAACGTTGTCGAAAAAAACAAAAATAAAACTGTTATAAAAGATTATGTTCTTAGAAGATATCAAATATATTTGCAAATGTTTTGCGTGGGTGTTAATTTGTCTGTACTAATAATTAAAATAGGATCAGATGAAAGTATAATGAACAAACATCTTGAAACAAAGCCCAAAAATGGTATGTTTTGCACTAAAAAAATTTTAAGTTACAAGATATCTCCAAGGGGCGTAAGTGTACAAATTAAACTAAGGAAATTCTAGTAAAAATATAAGATAAAAAAAAAATTACATCTCCGTTTAAGAGTTTTTGATTGTTGGTCTTTCTAAACATCTAAATTTCTACAATATATCCAACTACTCTTTGAATTGAAAACTAGTTTATATAACTGATTTGAACTGCAAGTAACCGTCGTTCACTTCTTTGCATAACTGTCATCCACTACTTTGCATAACTGTCATCCACTACTTTGCATTGGGTAAACCACACATGTTTTAATCAATCCACGTTCTCATCAACTTCCCTCATTGCAATAGATTGTCCATGATCTCATCAACTCACTAGTACAAAAATAACAAATTAGCGTCGTTTTTCAAGGAAAACGACGCCTGAAAAAATGCGATGGCAAAGTCGTAAATAAAAGTTGATTAAAGGCGTCGGTTGTTAGGAAACAACCGACGCCAATAACCTGGCCACTTAAGGGCGTCGATTCTTACATAAGAACCGACGCCTTTTAATAATAGGTGTCGGTTCTTTATAAGAACCGACGCCTATACTTAGGCTATACTTTTGCGCCTTCAAGCAAATTTCACACATTTCCCCGGTTTCATCTCCAGCTCCACAACATTTTCAGTTCAACCTCACCGTCCTACATTCTCACGCCGTGGCCACCGTGCAACCCTCCACCCGACGCTGTAGCACCCCACCGCCACCATCCACCTCAGCCTCGCGCCACAAACCCTTGGTTTCAAAGCCACTGCGCGCGCCACCAGCCCCCAGTGACTCCTCCCCCGCCCGCCACAGAATCTGCGTGCCCGCCACCAGCCCCGGCGCCACCGCCCTTGCGCGCCGCCACAACACCCCACCCGCTCCACCACCCACCCAAAACCCGCTCCCCACAGCCACCCGCACCAACACCCACCCAAAAACCGGCTTCCCACAGCCACCCGCACCAACACCCACCCAAAACACGCTCCCCACAGCCACACCCACGCCACCACCCACCCAGATCCGCGCTCCATCCCACTCTAGCCACCACCACCCACCCCACAAGGTCCACTACTAAACGGTAATTTTTCATATTTTAAGTTAAACTATTTTGTTCATTTTGTTAGATTATAATTGAAGTTATCATTTTTATTTATTATGTTGGTTTATTTAAATGATCTTATTAGTTTAGTTTGAATTTCAATTTTAGATTATTAATTTTGTGTTAGTATCTAGTATACATTCAATTTTTAAAAATTGGAGTTTTATTGAAATTGTAGAATGTTAATTTTATTTGAGTTTTGAATTAGTTACGGATAAGTAATGATTGTGAGGTATTTATAAGTGAATTATTTGAGTTGTTTTGTACTTTTTGGATGTTTTGAAGAGTTGAGATGATTATGTTGTGATGATTTGGAGATATGAGCGTATATAGTGAATAATTAAGAGGCTAAAAATGTTAGAGTTTTTAATATATTGAGGATGAATATTTTAGACTGGATGATAATGTTGAAATTTGACTTGAGTTTTGTTTGAGTTTTGAATATGTTGAAGTTAAATATTTTAGTTTTATTGTGGCATTTTGATTCCCTCTACAGGTTGGTTAAGTCCAATTTATAGGGGAGATTCTGTCAAAATTTTCGTAAGATTTATAAATAAAAATGTAAATAATAAGTTAAGGTGATTTCATTCGTTTAAACACGTGGTAAATATCTTGATATGTGTGTTACTAGATATGGATCGGAGTTGGATGTATGAGAAACGTAATACACATGAATATGTGAAAGGAGTTGAAGAGTTTATGAAATGTGCCGAGGAAAACAAAATAAAAGAAGGTGAAGAAATGCTTTTGTGTCCTTGTTGTGATTGTAAGAATCTGAGAAAGTTCCGTAGCTCTGAACAAGTCAAGAGTCATTTGATCCGTCGTGGGTTTAAGGAAGGTTATGTACGGTGGATATGGCACGGTGAGAGTATACTTCCTAGGACGAGCACCGGTGATGATAAGGGTGATCAAGAGGAGAATAATTTGGAAAATGATCAGAATGACGTGATTAATGATCGGATAGATGAAATGATGCGTGACATACAAGAGGATTTCATCGAAAAGTCTCATATTTTCGATAGCCTGTTTAATGATTCTGAACAGCCTTTATTTTCTGGTTGTAAGAAATTCACAAAATTGTCTGATGTGTTTAAGTTGTATAACTTGAAAGCAAAGAATAGGTGGAGTGATAGGAGTTTCACGAATTTATTGGAACTTTTACGAGATATGCTTCCGAAGGATAACGAACTTCCTAGTTCAATTTACGATACAAAGAAAATGCTGTGCCCGATGGGTATGGAGATCGAGAGGATACATGCATGTCCAAATGATTGTGTATTGTATCGGAAAGAGTATAAGGACTTGAACCTGTGTCCAAAGTGTGGAGCATCGAGGTATAAGAAAAAGGAAGGCCATGTTAATTGGGAGGATAAGAAAGGCTCTCCGGCAAAGGTGTAATGGTACCTACCTGTAATACCAAGATTTAAACGCTTATTTGCCAATGCAAAGGATGCGAAGAACATGCGTTGGCATGCCGATGGGAGGAAAGAAGATGGAAAGCTAAGACACCCGGCTGATTCTCCTCAATGGAGGACCATTAATAGGATGTTCCCCGATTTTGGTGGAGAAGATAGGAATCTTAGGCTTGGACTATGTACAGATGGGATGAACCCGCACGGTAATATGAGTAGTCGACATAGCACTTGGCCGATTCTCTTGGTGAATTACAATCTTCCTCCTTGGTTATGTATGAAGCGAAAGTACATCATGTTGTCGTTGTTAATATCAGGGCCTAAACAACCGGGAAATGACATAGATGTTTACCTAGCGCCACTAATTGAAGATTTAAAACTGTTGTGGAATGAAGGTGTGTTAGCATTTGATGCACATAGTCAAATGAATTTCACGTTACGTGCTATGATATTTTGCACCATAAATGATTTTCCAACTTATGGTAACTTGTCGGGGTATACTAATAAAGGAGCTAAAGCATGTCCCGTTTGTGAAGAAGATACGGTTGATCTTTGGTTGAAAAACTGTAAGAAAAATGTGTTTATGAGTCATCGTATATTTCTCCCTGTTCACCACCCTTATCGAAAGAAGAAAAATCTCTTCAATGGAAAAGTTGAGACTCGAGTTTCTTGCTTACCATTAACAGGAAATGAGGTTTATGAACGAGTTAAAAATATTGATGTTATGTTTGGAAAACCTTTTAAACCTCCTCAGAAGAGTCTTTGGAAGAAGAGATCCATATTTTGGGATCTACCCTACTGGGAACACTTACAGGTAAGGCATTGTCTTGATGTAATGCATGTGGAGAAAAATGTATGTGATAGTGTCATCGGGACATTATTGAACATTCAAGGAAAGACAAAAAATGGTATCAAAGTCAGAAAAGACATGGTAGAAATGGGGATACGAGATAAGTTAGCACCGCAAGAGTTGGAAAAGCGTACCTATTTACCCCCAGCCTGCTACACTTTGTCTAGAAAGGAGAAAACAAGTTTTTGTGAGTGCCTAAATTCTGTTAAGGTTCCATCTGGATACTCATCGAACATCAAAAGTCTTGTGTCGATGAAGGACTTGAAATTGGTTGGTATGAAGTCTCATGACTGTCATGTCTTAATGCAACACTTGTTACCAGTTGCAGTTCGTGGCATACTCCCAAAACATGTTAGAAATGTCATTATAAAACTTTGCTTCTTTTTTAATGCAATTTGTAGTAAAGTTGTTGATCCGGATGCGCTGGATGATTTGCAGGCCGATATTGTTATCACTCTATGTCAATTTGAAATGTATTTTCCTCCATCATTTTTTGACATTATGGTGCACTTACTTGTTCACTTGGTGAGAGAAATTAAGATTTGTGGTCCGGTGTTCTTGAGGTATATGTATCCATTTGAGAGATACATGGGTATATTAAAAGGATATGTGAGAAATCGATTTCGACCTGAAGGCAGTATCATTGAAGGTTATGCTGCCGAGGAGGTTATTGAATTTTGTACTGATTACCTAGATGATATTGATGTTATTGGTATTCCTAAATCTCGTCATGAGGGAAGACTGAAAGGTAAAGGTACGATTGGATGCAAAACAATTGTGCCTGGTGTTGAATTGCGAGACAAAGCACACCTCCTTGTCTTGCAACACCTTACCGAGGTTCATCCATATTTGGACGAGCACATGTCCATTTTAAGGCAGCAAAATCCTTCAAAAGGTGAGAGGTGGGTAACTAATGAACATAATCGCTCATTTGCAGAATGGTTCAAAGATAAAGTGCTGAAAGAATTATCACAAATGTCGAATAACATTTCTGAAATTGTAAAGTGGTTAGCTTACAGACCTGGCATGCTTGTGAGGTCTTATGAAGCATATGACATTAATGGGTATACATTTTATACAAAACGTCAAGATGATAAGAGCACGATGCAAAATAGTGGAGTGACTCAAGTAGCAATGTCAAGAGATTTTTCCGTAATGTCTTACTATGGAGTAATTGAAATAAATTACATGCGTGAGGATCATGAAGAAGGATTGTGGATTGACCGTCGTTCCTGAGGAAATATAATTGTGTAAGATCGTTTACTTTCTTACTTTGAACTTTTTAATATTGTTCATATATGCTCTATTCATTGTTACTATTCGCTTACTAATTTGTTTATATGTTTTTGTTTTGTTATATACGAAGATACGTGTATAGTCCCCGTGAAAGTCATGGCTGATTCTTCTAGTTCATCTGATGATCAGTGTATGAGTACAAAAAAAAAGACTGGAGGACCAACTAGTTGAAAAAACATGAAGAGGAAGGAGGATGAAGTAAGTGCGATTGAATTTGATGAACACAATAGGCCAATCGGACCCCATAAGAAGAACTTCAATTCTTATATAGGGTCTTTGGTCCGTATTCATGTGGATATAAATATTAGTGATTGGCATAAAGTCCCTAAAGGCCTTAAAGACATGATTTGGGAAGATATAAAGGTATTACATCACTTCATACATAGTAACTTAATAATTCATTTAATATTGTTTTTGTTATGGGTATAAATATCGCATATTATTGTTGTATTTCAGAAGCAGTTCAGCATACCCGACGACGAAAGGAAACAAATTATTTTAAGAGTTGCTGGGTCCCGATGGAAAGATTTCAAGAATAAGTTGGGGCATAAGTTCATTAAAAATAAGTACCCAAGATACGCATCACCTACTATGCTATATAATTACCTGACCGAAGAAAAATGGGAGCAATTCAAGAAAGAGCGTGAGACTGAGATTTTCAAGGTATATGACATTATAACTCCTACTCTCCTGTGTGATGATTCTTAATTATTTTTTATTATTGAGTTGAAAACTAATGAATGTGATGCTTTATTTTTCAAGGAAAAAAGCAAGAAGGCCGGGGATAGCCAGTTGCACAACGAACATCCACATTTTTTGGGCTCCGCTGGTTATGCCGGGATGTTACTTAACAACTGACGCCTTTAATGAACTTAGGGCGTCGGTTTACAACCGACGCCTTAAGTATGGACTTTTAGCGTCGCTACTAAAGGCGTCTCCTGTACAACCGACGCATTTTCTACTTTACAACCGACATCTTTGACTGTTAATGTACTAGTGACTATAATAATTGCTTAGTATGACTTTGTCAGCTCTACTTTAGATCACGGGTTAATAATGGAAAACTACCTCTTGTGCATCATTCGACACTTGATCCCCCCAAACCTTACTCCATTCGCTCAATCATTCAAGCCCCTTAACATTGCTTTGATTCTTGGGCTTTTATTTAGGCCTTTGGATTGTGTATTTTTATGTGAATAACAATTATCCTCCAATATGGCTAAATTTATGTGTAACCATTAATTTTTCCATGTTCACAGTATTTGCAAGACTTTACAATCCCGGAAATCCAAACAAGTACGAAATTTCTAGTATTCCTTCTGATCTCTCCGCTCCAATATGCATCATATTCTAATAGTCCATCCTTCTAAAATCTAACCATTTGATTTCCGTTACCCCATAAATGTATGGTCGTTTGCATTCCAACCCTTTATCTTTTGATCTTTCATAAATATGGTTGATCTTATCTTTCATTGTTTTTATTCCTATTTGGAAAACACCACTTCAGTGATAACCACGAAAATGATTAGTTCTTAGAACTCGGAGAAGCAAGAATTTTCTTTTCTTATAAAAAAGAAGCTATTTTGGTTTCGTCAATTTTGTTGTTTGCTTTGATACCTCCACCTTATTACTTGTTAATGATATCGTACACTTCGATACTCAAATCACACAACAGTAACCAGTAAGAAAGATGCTTTTATTGAATCCTGCAATCAATTGAGGGATAAAGTTGTTGAAACTACATCAATTTCTCATAGTAAGAATTAGGTGATATTTACTTAAACTTTGACTTTCCCCTGAGGTACAGCTCAACTAACAAAGACTAAAAGAACATAATGTCAATTTCGCTAACAATCCACAGGGTAGGGAGTTCGAATCCTGGCAGAAACGCTTTGGACATGGCTTTCTTTTGGATTTGATCAGTGGCCCCTCTCAGATCTCAGTTCCTGACCAGTTAAAGCATATCCCGGATTTACATCCTCCATCAAGGCTTAGGGTATGGAAGGTGGGGGCCCCAAGGTGAGGGTTTCACCTTTTTTTTTTTTACTTTGACTTGTA
This sequence comes from Ligustrum vulgare, assembly GCA_963555705.1. Classification (NCBI taxonomy): domain Eukaryota; kingdom Viridiplantae; phylum Streptophyta; class Magnoliopsida; order Lamiales; family Oleaceae; genus Ligustrum; species Ligustrum vulgare. The sequence goes on along the minus strand of OY743186.1, from coordinate 34,792,736 downwards.
AGACTTCCCTCATTTTCCTGTGATATATATAAATTACTATAAAACTATAACCTTGCCGGTATGGCAAAAAACTTTTTTTTTTTTTAACTTATGCTTCATTTGGTAAGAGTTTATAAACAACCTAATTTATGAATAGATAGAAATGAGTTGTATATAAGTGGATAGTGCGTATAATTCCATTGGAATGTGTGGTTAAAAACGAAGTTTGATCATTTATAAGTTTTGCAAAGCAGAGGTTAATTAAATTGATGCATAATTGGAGAGAGAATCAGGGAGAGTAGGGGAGAGATCAGTCCCGCTCTGTTACTCACCGTGAGCAGCATAACAATTGTCCACATCCAATAAAAAATAGTCAAGTGTCGAATTTTAAATATTAAAGACACTTGACTGTTTTACATTGGAGGTGGGCGGTTTTTATGTTTCTCACGTGGGCAAATGAGCATTTTCGGGGGAGAGATAGTGCTTGTTTGGAAGTGTTTAAGCCTCTGTTCGGCGTCTTGTAGCCGTCGTTATTTTGTAAATTTTGGTATTTTGTAGGTAGAATTTGTGGTTAAAAAGTGGTTTCGAAAAATATATGTTGTTAAAAAGTAGTATTAAAAATTGTAATGTGTTATAAATATAATTATAACACAGACTAAATTATAATTTAAGCAGTGTCCCACATAGTCTGTAGAGACAAAAAAAAATGATTTTAAGTTGTTGATAGAATTTGTGTATAAAATGTGTATTTGACTTCATTAATTTATATTTAAACTTTGTCAGATATGCAAATGGGGGAAATCATAAGAATTGAAGAATTTAGACAAAAAAAAATCGATTTCAACATCAGGTTGTATATAATTGATCGGTATGATTTCCCGATCCCATCATTCAAGAATAGGGCTGATGAGAATCGAGAAAGTCAAACCTTGATGCGCGTGTCCGTGGGACCCATGACGAGATCCAACGTCGAAGAGGTTCAAGTTTCGAAGCTAAACAATGTGAATAAGTCAAGAAAAGAAGCCAAGAATCAAGTTTGAGCAAAAAATAAGAAGAAATTGGACTCAGCCAATTTCGGTCGACCGAAAGTCATTCCGGTCGATCGAAATTCTGCAGAATTTTTGGAGCTAGCCTCAATCTGGTTCGACTGAGCGTTGGTCAACCGAAAGTGCCATTTAGGTCGACCATGTGATTGACCAAAACACTATGTTTCAGAAAAATTGGGTTTTTTGTGCAATTTTCGAATTTACTTATTTTACCCAAATTTTGTACATTAAATACATTTCATTTTCAAACCCTAGGGAACTAGTGATGTTCATTGAGTGCTCTTGAGACCTTGGTCTTGTGAGACTCCTCTTTGGATTGAGGTAAAACCCTTTTATCTTGTTTCTTCTTAGAATTTAATCAACTTTACTTGAGTATTATTATTCTTGTATTTGTTGTTTATTTTCCAACATCTTGAAATTTGTTTAGATGATACCCATTGGGCTAGGGTTAGATTAATCCTTAAATTTTGGATTAGATTTAAACTTGGGTTATGGTGTTTATCGCTTTATTTTACCACTTTAGCTTTCTTGGGTTTGGTATTAGATAGTTGTGGAAATTCTTGGTCAATTTACCAAGGGGGTTCGCATCATTTGGTATCAGAGCTTGGCTCTAATTTGGTAAACCTATCTTTACATTTCATTGTTGTTGTTCTTGTTATTCAAAAAAAAAAAATTCAAGAAAAATTGGAAAACTTATATGCCCATGTGTATTTGTTGATTCCATGTATTGGATATATTGATCGTGAGTTTGTTGGGGGAATTCCATTATTCATTCACTACAAAACCTAGACTTTCCAAATTGTGTACTCAAAGCATTTGAAAAATTACCTCCATGAGAATACTCAATTAGTGCTTTGTTGTTCAATGCCCATATTGCAAATTACTTCGAGCTATCCAATTCCCATTATTGAGAGTGTAATCAACATTTTATTCCATATATCACTTGCTCCATACATAGGATAATATTGATCATTCCTTCCTTGCCACATTTGAGTTGTTGGAGGTATTCATATATCCACATTATACACATTCAAGGCCATTCAAAGATTGAGTACAAAGTGGTTGATAAATTGTCTCATTGAAAATTTACACTCTTTGTGCTTATTGCTCTACATCTATGCATTATCTATTACTTGTGGTTATTCAATCCCATTGTTGAAATTGTATTCCTAGCATCTTATCCCACATAACATTTGTTCCTTTTGAGTATAGCAAGCACATAAATTTCACTTGATATTGTGTCTACTTATTATAAATTCCTTCTTCCTTGTTTGTGATTTCTTTGACTCCACAAGAATTATACTTTGTGGTTTAGTTGATTACCTTCCTTAGAGAACTTGAGAAAGCAGATTTTGAGTGGAAAAAGACAAGAGTGGTGAGCTCAATATAGGGTAAAAGCCAAATTTGAGTGAAACACAAGAGAAATATTTTCTTGTGAGAACACTTTCACACTTGTACACCATGTCAAATTCCAATACTCAAACTCAAGACTTGAAGGAATTGTTGCAAACTTTTTCAATCACCATGGTCAGGAAAATGGAGGAGATTGAGTGAGGGTTAGAAAGGTTAGCAACAAAAGGGGAGAGTACTTCAACTAGTAATGGAGGAGAGGGAAGGGATAATAGAAGAATGAGGAATAAATGTGGAGATGTTTTGGTGGATGATGGGAGAACGGGAAGGAAGAATAGGAAAAAAGTTAGGGGTAAATGTGGGGATGTTTGGAGAAATGAGGGGGATGGTAAAAAAAATGGGAATTTGAATAGGAAAATTAGAAGGGATGTTTGGGATAATGAAGTGGAAGTTGAAGGAAATTGGAGAATGGGTAGAAGAAGAAGAGAATGGGTAGATAGGAGTGGAGATGGGATGAATGAGAAGGTTGATATTGGGCATATGAAGACTTCATCATTCCATAGGAGGGAAGGTAGTGAAAATAGAGAAATAGTGAAGGAGATAAATGCTAGGCCACCACAATCTTTGGCCCATACTAATGAGATGGAGGAACATGGGGAGGATAATTTCTACACTAGGTGCCTAGTGAGTGATAAACCATGTAGTCTCATGATAGATGGGGGGATTGGCACTAATTTGGTGAATGTTGTAGAGTTGAGAAATTGGGGTTATCGGTTATGAAGCATCCTAGTCCTTACATATTGCAAAAGGTTGAATGACTATGAGGAGGTGAGGGTAAGTGAACAAGTTCTTCTTACTTTTCACATTGGTACTTATAGTGATCAAATATTAAGTGATGTGGTTCCCTTACACACTACTCACAGAATTTTGGGGAGACCTTGGAAATGTGAGCGAAATGTGAATCATGATAGGAGGGGGAACCGGTGTAGCTTCAAAATGAATGGAAAAAAGGTTGTGATCCTATCTTTGAGCCCAGAAGAAGTATGCAAAGACCAAATGAAGCTCAAGAAGGAATTTGAGGAAGAAAATGAGAAGGAGAGAAAAAAAAATTCAATTGAGAAAATTGAAGAAAACAAAAATGAGAGCATGAGAGTTGTGGCCACGTCCCTAGAAAAAGGAGAGGCAATGAGGGTTGGAGCCACGACTCCAGAAAAAGGAGAGGTAAGAGAAGAACCGAGAGTTGAAGTTCCTACCTCAGAAAAATGTGAGGGAGTGAAGAGTGCCACCAAGAAAATTGAGAGAAAAGATCACCCAAAAATATTCTTTACTCTTAAATATTATAACAATTCTCTCCCTAGCTTGGTTACTTTTTTGTTGCAGGAGGTCGTGAGGCCAACTTATCAAAGTAATGAGGAACTTCAAAGTCATGCCTTGTGGAAGAAATTCAATGAAACGTTTTCCTACAACGACAAATGCAACCGAGGTAAAGAAAATGAAATACTCAATGCAACATATAGGAGGTATGCTCCTAACACTTCTTTGAATGCAATGTTATTATATTTCAAAATATATTAGAGGGTTGTACAATGATGATGTGGATTTGACAAATGTATTTTTGACTAGTGAAAATGTCACATATAGTAAATTTCATGGGCATGATGAATTCCTATTTTGTGAGAATATGCTTGATGTGTCTATTTGCCCTATAAATGGATTTCTAGTTAGGGGAGTTCATGGGAGAGATTTATTGGGATGTCTTGATGTTTGTTTGATAATCGTAAGTGTACAATATCATTAACAAGTAGTAAAAACGGATTTTTGAGTCCGAGTTGTCGATCTCACGAGGACTAGTTAATTCGTTATAAATTTACTTCGATTCTAAAATTCCTAAATTAAAACAAAAACTAACTAAGAAAATAAAATTGCAAATAAAATTCGAAAACGACAATAAAATTGAGATTTAATTAAATAAACAATTCAATTAAAATAAAAATAACATATTAAAACTAAAACCAATTAACTAAACAAGAATAAACGTGGTGGGTTTTCTAACAATTAAATGAATATCAAGACTAAAGATTTCGAAGTAATGTTCTAGCTTAATTTCCCACCTCAAGTTGTTTTCTAAATTGTATTTGGTCGAATTCACTCGTGTATCTAACTTACCTCTCTCGAGTTCAAATTAGACATATTTAACTAAGTCAACCTTATATCTCTACAGCTGGTCAGAGTTCTCCTTAACTAAATGCATTAAATTACTTAGGATTTCATAAGTGACCACAAGCAACCACAAGTTCATATCTCTATCTTTTTGTTAAAAATTGCCGAATTTTATTACGTGATCTAATTGATAACTCACCTCTCGGGTTATGTAAATAATTATTAAATCATGAATTGGTGATCAAGCAACTCAAGCATTAAAATCAATAATAAAATCAATACATGAAAATAAAGCACCAACTTGAGAATTAAAATCAAACTAAAAATATTAAATCTACATCATCAATCTCGATTAACAATTTAGCTACTCATGTTCTTGAATAAAAAACAATAAATAATGTAAATAAAATCCGAAGTTTGAATAATTGAAGTCCAAGCATAGCCTTCTTCCCAGTCCGCCGAGTCCTTCAATTTCACCCAACAGCCGAGTTGTCTTCCTCTATTGCACCAGTCTCTCGGCTGTTTAACCTTTTCTTTTTTCTTTTTTTTCACGGCTGCTTCCTCTCCTCTCACGGGTGCACACTCTATACCCCCTTTTTTTGCAATGCATGTGTGTGTGTATATATATATATATATACACACACATATACACAAATTAGTCGTAAGGCCCAAATGAAATAAATTTTCATTTAAGCCTCTCAATTCTTCCAAATATGATAAGTTGGTCATTGAATCTTCAATTGTGCAATTAAGCCCTTGAGTTTCAAAACGTCTTCAATTAGCTCCACTTTTCATCCAATTATTATGTATTTGCTTCAATTTCTCACTTTCTTGATTTTAGGATAAAACATGAAATAATGACAAATAAACACAAACTAAGTAAAGTTTATTAATGAAAAACATTATAATATCCTAATTTTGACAGATAAATAAGTGTTTAAAATACACTTATCAAACCCCCTCCAAATTATAATATTTGTTCATCCTCGAACAAAAATAAAACTAAACTATAAAAATAAAAATGTAAACAGAAATTGTTTTTGTTTTTGTTAATTTATTTACCATACACTTCAATAATCCAAAATGACGATTCACTTTAGAGAAGAAATATGAACAACAAAAATTATTTTCATTCATCCAATGCTCAAACTCATCGTCTGTGTGTGAATAGCCAAAAATCGAATGCAAACTCATGTAAAAATATATTTGACACTGTGTGACTAGTCATGCAGAAATAAGCTTAAATCTCATGTGTTCAATAATAATTTTCTTTTTATTTTCCTTACAGTCTTATGGATGATCACAACCTTAATGCTTTTCTCTCATATCCCGGGGTCTTTCCTATTGATATGGTTTCTAAACATGTATAAACTGTATTTTTCCACACAAGGCAGTTAGAATTTGAAAAGTATGCACGACAGATCAAGAATAATTCATCCACAATCCCACACTCCAGTATTAGGAACTTTAATCAACAAAGCTTATACCATTTTCATTTCATTTTTTTCTTTTATATGGACGACTTTTTCTTTTAATGTCTTTATCTTTTACCATCTTTGTGCTGAACTTTTCATACTGACTTTCTATATGACCCATGTAGCGAGCTTTAGGTCGGCAGCTCTCAACTCAGTTGAGCTTAGGGTACCAGGTTCAAAGAACCCCTCAAACTTAATTACCCGAGTCATAAAGGCTTAAACATAAAAGTTAAAGATGTTTTAGTGTCTTATGTGTAAGTCCACTCTCCGTACTTACTTTCTAGTTGACCCCTGTAGCGAGCTTTAGGTTGGTGACTCCCAATTCAGATGACTTTAGGGCACCAGGTTTGAAAGACCCCTCGGACTTAATTACTTGAGTCAAAAAGGCTTTTGAAGAGCAGAATAAGACCTTCAACATTTTTCTGTTTTTTATATTGGTCATGGTTTATACCCGTTGATTAAAACTCCTTACACTAAAGATGGATCATTAAAAACTTCAGACCCTCAATCCGTTAATACCTACTTTACTTAACCTTTCCACCCAAAGAGCAGTTTAGTTCTACATTTCAGGTCAGGATCTAATTTCTTAAGGTTTGGGATTTTTTGTCAATTATATGTTCAAAGTACACAAGTTTACCCCCACAAGTATCAAGCATCTCCCTACACAAGTTATTATTCGAAAGTGGCTAAGTGCTCAAGTTTGATTAACGTCTTTCATGGATGAACGTCAAGAAAAATTTTAGTTCACATATTGCCCAAATTTCTAACTATAGCACAAAAGTCAATTCAAATCATATCTAATTAATAAATAAATCAACAAAAATTTTCAAGTTTTTCACCCTTTTTTTTGTGAATCCCAAAAACAAGGTATTGAATGAACAAAATGAAGAATGAGATACCACCCCCCCCCCCAAACTAGAAAGTTACATTGTCCTCAATGTAAAATAAAATATATATCAATTAATAACAATACATAAAAGAGGAGTTAGGTACTTCCCAAGCTTAGATGAGTGATGTGATAATTTGAAGCTTTGTTTTGATCTCGCTTGGATGATTTCGACCTGTTTCTTGTGTTTCCATGCTTGGTTGGAAGTGTTACAAGTAGTGTGTTTCTCGCAAGTAAAAAATAAACACATTAGAATCATACACACCATTGAAATAGATCAACACACACAATCCCAACTAAAACATAGCAAAATTCTGAATTTTCGAACATGGTCGACCATCAAGAACGTTACAATTATCATGCATAATTCCTCAAAGTGTGCAAAATAATACATATGATTTGCTTTTGATGTGATAAGAGCAATAAGATTAAAATAATGTGATGCAAAATTGTAAACTCATGGATGATGTATGAATTTAAACTAAAAATGCACTTGAAGATCAACTCAAATAGGTTGGTACTAGGGATGCTTACTTAAAAAACTCCAGGAAAGAAATAAAATACAAGTACTACCTAAAAATTTAAGTGTAAAGCTGTAAATAAATAAAAAGGAAAGAAAATTGGGTTGCCTTCCAATAAGCGCTACGTTTATAGTCTAAAGCCCGGTTTTTTGGAGTCAATCAATCTGCAGGTGTAATGTCAAGTGTGGACTTTGCTATTGGAAAGTCCTCGACATAATGTTTGACTCTTTGACCATTAACCTTGAAGTTACCCTTAGTTGGATGATGGATTTCAATTGTTCCATAAGGGAAAACCTTTGCAATTGTGAAAGGTCTTGACCACTTGGATTTCAGTTTTCCTGGGAAAAGCTTAAGTCGCGAGTTATAAAGCAATACTTGATCACCGACTTGAAAGCTTCTTCAAGTGATTCTACTGTCATGTCATTGTTTGGTTTTCTGTTTGTAGATTAGATCATTTTCATAGGCTTCTTGTCGAAACTCATTGAGCTCATTCAATTGCAAAAGCCTAGTTTCACCAGCTTTCTCCAAATCCATGTTTAACTGTTTTAGAGCCCAGTAAGCTTTATGTTCCACTTCAACAATAAGGTGGCAAGCTTTTCCAAATACTAAGCGGTATGGAGACATTCCAATTGGTGTCTTAAAATCCGTCCTGTATGCCCAGAGTGCATCATCAAGCTTTTTAAACCAATCATTTCGAGACGAGTTTACGGTTAATTCAAGAATTATCTTTAGATATCTGTTAGATGTCTCCACCTTCCTACTTGTTTGTGGATGATATGGGGTAGCTACACTGTGTTGAACTCCTTATTTTCTCAACACTGCCTTAAAGGTAGAATCGCAAAAATGAGTTGCACCATCACTAATTATTGCTCTAGGTGCCCCCATACCTGTTGAAAATGTTTTTCTTGATAAAATTGATAACCACTTTGTAGCGACCGAGAATTTTTAAATAATATAAAATCAATTTTCTCGAAAAACATGTCGCTAAGTTTTGACCCCAATTTTTATTTTTAAAAGTGAAAGCGTGTTCGTCTAGCCATTGTAAAATAAATTAAAATATATTCAAATCGAGTCCAATCTCGAATATTTTAAATTATCAAATTCCTTATCATTTTTAAATCCAAATTTTATAATTATTTTGAGTCCAATTTATTCAAGTCCAATTTTATTATTTTAGATCCAAAATTATGTTGTCCAGATTTTGATTATTTTTAGCCCAATTAAGAAATTCTTCTAGCCCAAACCCAATTAAAATCCTAGATATTTGTGCCCTAAACCTTCACTGTTCAATCACTCTTCCATCCTCATAAAAAAAACCAAGAACGTAGCCAAGCAATATCCTGGTAACATTTTCTTCCAACCCCATAATTCACTGTAGCTTGCAAATCTGAAGTTTCAAATCCCAGCACACTTCATCACCAACCACCAAATGCAGCACTGCCACAAGCCAAGTCATACACAATTCTGACTTCAACCAAAACAGTCACAACACTGCCCCAAATCGTCACTGTTGCACCACCATCACAGCCGCCGCCTGCAACTCATAGCCGGACCACCAAACCACTACTAATTGCCACCTCCATCGCCCAGACTGAAGAGCGACCAACATCACCACCATTATCATCACTGCTAAAACCGAACCACTGCAAAGCCACCGCCGCCAGCCACCAACAACCATTACCAAACCCAGCACCTTCACCGCCGGAGTCATCACCTCCAATGCCCAACTCAAATATCGCCAAATCAACAGAAAACCAAAGAACTAAGTTTCCCAGAAACTTACCTCTACCGTCGACTCATTTCTGGCCAGATTTTCGCCGGTGAAAACTCCAAAATCATGACCTCACAGCCCATAAACCCGCGATCTTGCAGCCCAAAATCAGACTCTAAACTTCACTATTTTGACACACACACTCACCTATACACCACCGCCCTTCGACGGCGGTATCACCGCCGGGTCGCCACCTGACGACGTGGATCGCGGGTCACCTTTCCGCCGCTGCGTCATCGAGGTTGAGAGAGAGAGATAAAAGATCTGATGATATATAATAGGTGTTATATTGATTTTATAAATTTACATTTTAGTCCCTTAAGTATTAAACTCTTTTATTCCAGTCCCTACAGCTTTAAATGTTTTAAATCTTACTTTAAGTTTCAAAAGTTATTTATTTCAGTCCGACAGATTTAACTCCTTTGATTTCAGCCCCAAGGTCAATCATTTCAGTCCTTTCATTTTTAAAAGTCACTCATTTCAATCCCTATAGTTTAATTCCTATTTTGAGTCTCAACTCAACTTTCAAAAGTACTCATTTTAGTCCCTCAACTTTCAAAAGTACTCATTTTAGTCCATCAACTTTCAAAGTATTCATTTTAGTCCATCAACTTTCAAAGTATTCATTTTAGTCCATCAACTTTCAAATCATCAATTTCAGTGCTCAAATTGTAATTTTTCATTTTTAAACTATAAATTTCTAAAGACTAATTTAACTTATTGGCTAGACGAGGCGTACGGAGATTTGAAAAATTGAAGTCATTCCCGCTCAACCACACTCGTTAAGTTTAAGGTAGACTCGCCCCCACTAATTTATTTATATTATAATTGCATGTGTTATGTGGATTTACGTGATTATATGCTTAATTACATAAGACAAAAGTATATCTTATGAGATAAGACAAGAGGATCTCTTATGAGATCAGAAGAGAAATTTATGTTATGCATGTCATAACTTATATGTGTTAGCGCATAAGAGAAGAGTATCTTCATTTGCATTCACTATGTGATTCCTATGATTAAGAAGAGAATGTCATTGTATTATTTGCATAATTATGTGTTCAATTATTTTGTAAATTAATTATTGGCGATGAGTCTACTGAGTATTTCTTTTGAAATGCTCACTCCGTTTTTAACAACATTTGCAGAGTTTGGAGGCGGAGATGAATGATGGGCAATTTGGCAACATTTACTTTAAGTTAGTTTGAAGATCTAGTTTATTGAACTTTGTTAAGTTAAATTTTTAATTATTTGGAATTTTATGGAATGTTTTCAAATAGATGTATTTAAACGTGGGCTTCCAACGCAAAATCTCCCAAATGAATGTGATGTTACGTAACTCGGGGCGTTACAGTTTGGTATCAGAGCAAGGTCTACGTTTTTGTAGACTTGCAAAATTTTCTAAGAGATTTATTTTAAAAATAATAAATAATATTTTGATGACTTTTGCCACTGCCATCATTCCTTCCGCTGACTCCGAAGGTAAAGAAGTTTAGCATATGCATCTTATTTATTTCGGATACTTGAGAAATAAATGTTTTGAGATTTAGACAAGAAAGAATGAGAAGATGAGAAAGAATTAGAAAATTAGTATCCGAAATAATAAGAAAGAAAGAAAGAAATGAGTTTTGGAGTATAACGAGAAATTATATCTGAATTAGAAAGAAAAGAAAAGAGAAGAAGGAAAGACAAGTTTCTGGAGCATAATGGGAAATGATATAATTTAAAGGATGTTTTCATAAAATATTTTGTCCTCAAAAATTTAAATATTAGAACCCTAACTGGACTTTGCAAAATTGAGTTTAGACATGGCACCATTTACGAAGAGTCAACAGAAAGGATTAGACAATATTTTCAAAATATATATCGTTTGGACCAACACCTCATGTTGGATATATGACCACACTATTGACTACTGTGCCGCACGTTATGAGGTCATAGCTAGTGATTTTAGAGCAACTGTTTCGAAAATTCATTAGTCACTTGTTGTCAACATTTTCAGTAAATCAACGAGAAATAGCAAGCCAGTTTTATGAAGTTGTGATAAGATGTTGAGATTATAAGTGATGTGATTTTTATTGAGACTTTTACTAGAAGAGTTATGAAATTAGAGATTTAAAGTTTTGATTATTAATTATTGGAAATTAAGGACTTGATATTGTGTTTTAGTAAGTGGATTTTTCCTCTATTTTGAGAGAAATTTATAATGTTGTTTGGTCTTGTAATTAAAAAAATTTGGAACTATGATTTGTGGCATATATTTTATAAGTATGACAAATGAGTGGTCATTTGAGCCAATTAATGTATTGAAGGAATTGATATTTTGATGTTGGAAATTATGATTTGAAATTGTTATGTTGAGGAATTTTGAATTGATTTCTGGGATATTTTTATGGAATTGAAGTTTGTTGGAATTGTTGTCAATATTTAAATCGTAGTGGTCAGATGTGGAGTATAACTATTGGTTGTTATTGTTGGTTATGAAGTATACCTACGGGTTGGATAAGTCCAAATTACAAGGGAGACTCTGCCTAGAATTTTATCATTTTAAGTTAAGAGCATAGTAGGGTAAGCACCCACTAAGAGAATTGAGGTTAGACTTGCAAGTTCATTTATACCCCAAGCAAGATTTAGTAAATGATAAAAAGGGATAGTGACTCTTGAAATATTTTTGACTTCTTCGAAGTGTGACCATTTTTGTAATGAATATAGTTCTATTGAAATACTCTCCTTGTTTTACAATTTCAAGAACAAGATGATGTATACAACTACTTGGATGTCAAGGTATACGTGAAGTTATGTGATGACATGATGCATACATTGGGAAAGGTCAAATTATATTTTGAAAGATGAGTGAAGACAAATATTATGGCATTATTGGGAAGAATCTTAATTATTCTTGGGAATAAATTGATTATCAGTATAAAGTGATCACTTATATTGGAGAATATTATAAATTATGATGGTAAGTGATAATACTGTTGATTTATTTTGGAAGTTGATTTGGTAGATGATGTGTTAAAGATTTGTTTATTTACATATAATATAATTATTTGGAATAGTCAGTTATCATGAATGGGTGATGTTGGAAATAGTTTATAGTGGGATGCCTTAAAGAAGTGGAGATTTATTATGGTGAGAAATTGGGGACATATGATTGAATGTTCGGGATTATGTGAGATAATGATGATTGTCATAAGGTAATTTGAATATAAAAAGGTATAAGAGGTAATTATAAGGAATAATGTGATTGCTCTTATGGTGAGAACTGAAGATGATGATGTATTGAGATTATGAAATAAGTTGACTTTCCATGAATAAGTTATGCTATATTTGGTTCTAAGTGAGAATCGAAGAAAGATGAGTCTAAGTCATGGAAAATGAATTAGGGCTTCCTCGTGATCAGTGAATGATTCACTAATGTACATTAAGTTTTCATTTATGATACTAGAAGATCATGAGAGAAAATTGTTGGATGAAGTTGATGAAAGAAATTTTATCAGGTCCTAGATTTGTACAAGTATTTCAGAAGTAATGCATTTGATCGGAGGAAAGTTTATGATAAGATCATATATTAAAATTTTGGAGATTGTTACTGATGGTATCTCGGTTCGAAATAAGAAATGAACTTTTATGCAATTGTCCTTGTGGATAGAATTTGTGAAAAATGGGGATAAAACTTCACAGTGATGACTTATTACGTAGTAGTGTGCAGAAAGAGTGACAACGGTAGAATTCAATGTTTATTGAGTTTGAGAGATTGATATATAATCTTAGTGAGCAGATTGACATATAAGGGTTCATGTGATAGATATGATGGTTATTATATTGTAATCTTAGAGAGATTGATATGAATATTTGAGATCATATGATGATAAGTGATATGTTACATGATTACTACAAGATATGGTGAGTAGACGGTTAATGGACGTTATGGTTAACCGTGAAAAATAAAATAAAATCGTTTGAATATATTGAGTCAATTGACCTTATCTGGATGGTTTATTGGATTATGGTGAAATATTACATACGATTGGGAATCTTCATTTCGAGTCATAAGATATATGGATTTATTTAAAATTTCGGTGATGCAGTTTCGATTACTTATTATCGGTTATACTTTTGATGTGAGTATAGTATTTTGCTATGATAATGGAAAACCTGAGATGATCAGTTGTGTGACTTTCACTTATAATGGGATTGTATCTTTGAGTTAAGTAAATTTGATGAGGAATCCTGTATGATTCACATAAGTCTTATTTATAGGGGATAGACTTAATCGAAGTGTTGTTCAAGGTGTGACATAAATTGAAGTTTTGGGAGAACAGTGAAAATTAAATCTTGAACTTCAAATTGGGAAATTAGAGAAGTTTCTTAAGTTTGAGAATATCATATCTGATCCCTATGATGCTGCTTTAAGTTAGTACCTTAGTCCTCAGCTAGAATACGTATGTGATATCAAGTACTTGGTGCATGATTTAAAAGTATGGATTAAAGGATTCAAGTTTGAATTTCTCCAATTTTGAAAATGAAATTTCAGTCAAGTTTAGAAATGATTACGTATGTAAATCTTTTCAGAAAGATTCTGCCAAGTTTAAGTTTGTGCTCAATATTTTGGAATCGATACCGCGTTTCAATGTTTTGGATCATAAGGTTTTATTCTTGATCAATCTTCTTGATTTATAGTTTAAGCATTGGAATAATTGATATTTATATCGTGGATTCGATATCAGTATAGATCCTTGAAAGGTTGGAAATAAAAGGTCAGTGAATGAGTTAATAAGTTGGATAATGTCGGATGATTGATTGAGTTCTACACAACAGCTATTAAGCGTCTTTTCACATGGCTTTGTATGAGGCACAAATATATGTTAGAGAGGTTGTCCGACTTAATGGATTGCTAGTGTTCATTTTTCAGATAGAGATTCGAGGATTTCACCTCAAGATTTTGGAAGAGCTTACAGATGGCTATAGGTACTAAGTTGAATTTTAGTACTGCCTACCATCTCCAAATTCAGACATTGAAAGATATGCTTAGGGCATGTGTTCTAGACCTAAATTGTAATTGAGAGACACATTTTCCATTAGTAGAGTTTGCCTACAACAAATAATTTTCGAGCTACCATTGGTATGGCACCCTATGAAGCTTTGTATGGACGGCGATGTCGATCGCCAATCGAGTGGGATGAAGTTAATGAGAGGAAATTATTGGATTCAGAATTAATTGAGAAAACAGTATAGGCTATCGAGGAGATCTGATGTGATCCGGACCAGGCATCAAAGGGTGAAGTCGAGCCATCGGAAATATGACAATGATCTACGTGCAAAACGGAGCAAGTTCCATGTTGGGATCGAGTCAAGAAGAGAGACGGATCAAGCCGAGCTGAGTAAGCGAAGTTTTTGGGGCAGAAAATCCATTACGGCCGTAATGGATGACCTTCACGGCCGTAACATATATATTCACGGCCGTAATCAATTATCGAAGAAAAATGAAGAATTTCTGCAGAACGAGGCTTACGGCCGTAAGCCTGGAAGTTACGGCCGTAACATTCAAAAAAGGGAAACTTCACGGCCGTAAGAAATTCGTCACTGCCGTAAATAATAAACACAGTTTTGATCAGAAAGGCCTTTACGGCCGTAAAAGAATTATTCACGGCTGTAAATGAGTAGCGGCCAGGTTTTCCTGAATTTTAATTATTTTATTCCTTTTTTGGTTTTTAGGTTATTTTCTTATTTTAGAATTTTAGTCTAATTAGAATTCTATTTTGAGTAAATTAGATGCTAGGTTATTTTGCTTATTTATATTCCTTTTCATTCATTGTAAAAAACAGTTAAGTTTGAGTTTATGAATAATATTTGAGAGAGGATTCTCCAAATTGAAAGGTTGAGTTTTTCCCTTTTGTTTCGAACTTATCAAAGATCCATTCTTTGTGGTGTTCACCCAACGAACTTATCAAGGAATTGACAAACCTTGTGGCGTTCACCAATCTTGGTTCTTCAATCCGCATCGTCAATTAATTGCGTCGTGATTGTCGGGTCAAAGTTTTATCGTCAATCTATCTTTAATTCCGTTATTTCTTTCGTGTTTTTGTTATTTTCGTGCCAGGTCTGATCTAGATCTATCCTAGGGTTTTAAATTTCGTTATTCCGCGTTTTTGACGAGATTCCCCGACTAGGATCTCATCATCTGGTATCAGAGCTTGGATCTATTTCAGATTCTTGCGTTTCTTGAATTTTTTTGTGTTCTTCGCGTTCTTCCTGTCAATCATAATTTTCTTCAGTTTGATCCATAAGAGTCAGTCTCAAAAATTCAAAAGTGTTTTTCTTGTTCGTTTTTCGTCCAAATCCAGTTTCGTTTTTTCTGCCATACTCGTAGTCCAATTTTCTGGCAGATTAAAAAAAAATTGAAAATTCCCAAATATTCCCCAAATATTCCGAATTTCCTTGTTCGTGTCTTAAAAATGTCTGATATAGAGGTTTCCACATCTTCATCTTCTATTGGAGACAGAAAACAGCTCGGGGATGTAAATAGAAGGAATGAACAGGGTAACAATAATATTGCAGCAATGAGGGCACAATTTGAGATTTTTATGGCACAGATGGAGAATCGAGGTGCAGAACGTGAACAAAGACCTTGTGATCAATCTCATGATGGTTCTCGGGTTAGGGGAGGTAATAGGCGTGAGGATAGTAAGAATGATGAGGGCATGGGAAGTGAAAGTGGAAGTATATCTTTGGGAAGTATACGAAGGAGGGATAGAGGAGATAGGTATGAGAGGAGGCATGATAGGGAGCATCGTGATACTAGGAGGCATCGTGGGGGTAGAGATGATGTTGATGACGACCTTGGAAAAATTAAAGTGAAAATACCATCGTTTCAGGGTAGGAGTGATCCGGAAGCGTACTTGGATTGGGAGACAAAGGTTGAACGGCTTTTTGATTGTAATAATTATTCGGAAAAGAAGAAGGTGAAATTAGCCGTGATTGAATTCACCGACTACGCAAATATTTGGTGGGATCGACTAGTTACGGGTAGGAGGAGGAACCTTGAGGAGCCGGTGGAGACTTGGGGTGAATTAAAAACCATAATGAGGAAGCGGTTTGTGCCGACTCATTATTATAGGGATATTTACCAGAGGCTGCAGGGTTTGACTCAGGGATCGAGGAGTGTAGAGGATTATCACAAGGATATGGAGGTGGTGATGATTGGGGCTAACGTGGTGGAGGATCAGGAAGCAATGATGGCTAGGTTTCTGAGTGGGCTGAATAGAGACATTGCTAATGTCATTGAGCTGCAACATTATGTGGAGCTAGAGGATATGGTGCATATGGTCATGAAGGTGGAAAGACAGCTAAGGCGAAAGGGGGCAGCAAGACACTCACCATCTTATCCTACATCACAACCAGGAATCCAACGTTGAACATAACCCGAAAGGGAATGAGAAGCCTACAACGAAAGGTAAAAATATTTCTGATTCTCAAACTACTCAGGATAGAAATATTAAATGTTTTAAGTGCTTGGGTACGGGTCATACAACATCCCAGTGTCCAAATAGGAAGCTAATGATCTTACGTGATAATGGTGAAATTAGTTCCGATGATGAATTTAAGGGAATGCCTAAGTTAGTGGATGTTGGGGCTAGTAGTAGTAGTGATGAGGAAGGGCTGACCTATGCTGTTAAAGATTCACTTGTTAATCGGCGTGCCCTTAGTGCTAGGGTCAGGGTGGATGAAATTGGTGAGCAAAGGGACAATCTCTTCCATACTAGGTGCTTAGTGGGTAAAAAGGTTTGTGGTATGGTGATTGACGGGGGAAGTTGTACTAATGTGGTTAGTACCATGTTGGTTGAGACATTAGGTTTGAGCTTGATAAAACATCGGAACCCTTATAAATTGCAATGGCTGACCGAGTCGGGAGAAATTAAGGTAAATAAACAGGCTAGGGTCAATTTTACAATTGGGGGTTATAAGGATGAGGTGGTTTGTGACGTGGTACCTATGCATGTTGGCCATATTTTGTTGGGGAGACCTTGGCAACATGATAGGATGGTAGTGCACGACGGGTTTAAAAATCAATATTCTTTCGTGAAGGGTGGAAAAATGATCACTCTTGCTCCGCTATCACCTAAAGAGGTCCAAGATGACCAATTGAAAATAAAGAGCGAGTTTGAGGGGAAAAATAAGAGCGTTGAGGCCACGACCTCAGAAAAAGGAGAGGGTGTGAAAATTGAAAACAAGAGAGTTGAGGCCACGACCTCAGAAAAAGTTGAGCTTGAGAGTGAAAAGAAAAAGAAAAGAGAGTCCACCACAAAAATGAGTTTATTTGCATTTGCTAACACATCCCTCCCCAGTTCTATTAAATCTATTTTGCAGGGACATAAATCAAGCTATGAACTTAAAGCGGGAAAGAAATTCATTGGCCAAAATGAGCAGGCCAAAAGTCTAAAGGATCTTACAAAGCTTAAACATGATCATTGAGCTCAGAAAAACATGAGGAGTCCGAAAAGCCAACCAAAAATGGATTCGAGGTAGAATACTTTTCAAGAGAGGGAGTATGATGTGATCCGGACCAGGCATCGAATGGTGAATTCGAGCCATCGACAATATGACAATGATCTACGTGCAAAACGGAGCAAGTTCCTTGTTGGGATCGAGTCAAGAAGAGGGAGAGATCAAGCCGAGCCGAGTAAGCGAAGTTTTTGGGGCAGAAAATCCATTACGGTCGTAATGGATGACCTTCATGGCCGTAACATATATATTCACGGCCGTAAATCATGTTATCACGGCCGTAATCAATTATTTTAGAAAAATGAAGAATTTCTGCAGAACGAGGCTTACGGCCGTAAGCCTGGAAGTTACGGTCGTAACATTCAAAAAAGGGAAACTTCACGGCCGTAATAAATTCGTCACGGCCGTAAATAATAAACACAGTTTTGATCAGAAAGACCTTTACGGCCGTAAAAGAATTATTCACGGCCGTAAATGAGTAGCGGCCAGATTTTCCTGAATTTTAATTATTTTATTCCTTTTTTGGTTTTTAGGTTATTTTCCTATTTTAGAATTTTAGTCTAATTAGAATTCTATTTTGAGTAAATTAGTTGCTAGGTTATTTTGCTTATTTATATTCCTTTTCATTCATTGTAAAAAACAGTTAAGTTTGAGTTTATGAATAATATTTGAGAGAGGATTCTCCAAATTGAAAGGTTGAGTTTTTCCCTTTTGTTCCGAACTTATAAAAGATCCATTCTTTGTGGCATTCACCCAACGAACTTATCAAGGAATTGACAAACCTTGCGGCGTTCACCAATCTTGGTTCTTCAATCCGCATCGTCAATTAATTGCGTCGTGATTGTCGGGTCAAGATTTTATCGTCAATCTATCTTTAATTCCGTTATTTCTTTCGTGTTTTTGTTATTTTCGTGTCAGATCTGATCTAGATCTATCCTAGGGTTTTAAGTTTCGTTATTCCGCGTTTTCGACGAGATTCCCCGACTGGGATCTCATCAAGATCAGATTACGGATTAAAGCTGCCCAAGACAGACAGAAAAGCTATGCTGATCAAAGAATAAAAGACTTGATGTTTGAGATTAGAGAAAAAGTGTTCTTGAAAGTAGCTCCTATGAAGGGTACCTTTCTTTTCGGCAAGAAAGGGAAATTAAGGCCTCGTTTTATCATACCATTTGAAATACTAGAGGAAGTGAGGAACGTGGCTTATCGTTTGGCTTTGCCACCTGAAATTACAGTGGTTCACAATGTTTTTCTTGTTTCCCTATTGAGAAAGTATGTTCATGATCATAATCATGTGGGGAATTATCAGTCTATTGCAGTCAAAAAGATTTGTCTTATGAAGAGGCACCCATGTGCATAGTAGAGAGAAAAGTCCATGTCTTGAGAAACAAAGAGATTCCTTAAGTCAAAGTCCAGTGGGGTAGACAGAGTAGCTTGAAGCTACTGGGAAAAAGAGAATGAGATTCTAGCTAAATATCTAGATATTCTAGATCAAGTAAGTTTAAATTTCGAGGACGAAATTATTTTAAGGGGGTAAGGTTGTAGCGACCGAGAATTTTTAAATAATATAAAATCAATTTTCTCGAAAAACGTGTCGCTAAGTTTTGACCCCAATTTTTATTTTTAAAAGTGAAAGCATGTTCGTCTAGCCATTGTAAAATAAATTCAAATATATTCAAATCGAGTCCAATCTTGAATATTTTAAATTATCAAATTCCTTATCATTTTTAAATCCAAATTTTATAATTATTTGGAGTCCAATTTATTCAAGTCCAATTTTATTATTTTAGATCCAAATTTATGTTGTCCAAAATTTGATTATTTTTAGCCCAATTAAGAAATTCTTCTAGCCCAAACCCACTTAAAATCCTAGATATTTGTGCCCTAAACCTTCACTGTTCAATCACTCTTCCATCCTCATAAAAAAAACCAAGAACGTAGCCAAGCAATATCCTGGTAACATTTTCTTCCAACCCCATAATCCATTGTAGCTTGCAAATCTGAATTTTCAAATCCCAGCTCACTTCATCACCAACCACCAAATGAAGCACTTCCGCAAGCCAAGCCATGCACAATTCTGACTTCAACCAAAACAGCCACAACACTGCCCCAAATCGTCATTGTTGCCCCACCACCGCAACCGCCGCCTGCAACTCATAGCCGGACCACCAAACCACTACTAATCGCCACCTCCATCGCCCAGACCGAAGAGCGACCAACATCACCACCATTATCATCACTGCTAAAACTGAATCACTGCAAAGCCACCGCCGCCAGCCACCAACCAACATTACCAAGCCCTGCACCTTCACCGCCGGAGTCATCACCTCCAATGCCCAACTCAAATACCGCCAAATCAATAGAAAGCCAAAGAACTAAGTTAGCCCAGAAACTTACCTCTACCGTCGACCCATTTCTGGCCGGATTTTTGCCGGTGAAAACTCCAAAATCACGACCTCACAGCCCATAAACCCGCGATCTTGTAGCCCAAAATAAGACTCTAAACTTCATTATTTTGACACACACACACTCACCTATACACCACCGCCCTTCGACGGCGGTATCACCGCCGGGTCGCCACCTGACGACGTGGATCGCGGGTCACCTTTCCGCCGCTGCGTCATCGAGGTTGAGAGAGAGAGATAAAAGATCTGATGATATATAATAGGTGTTATATTGATTTTATAAATTTACATTTTAGTCCCTTAAGTATGAAACTCTTTTATTCCAGTCCCTACAGCTTTAAATGTTTTAAATCTTACTTTAAGTTTCAAAAGTTATTTATTTCAGTCCGACAGATTTAACTCCTTTGATTTCAGCCCCAAGGTCAATCATTTCAGTCCTTTCATTTTTAAAAGTCACTCATTTCAATCCCTATAGTTTAATTGCTATTTTGAATCTCAACTCAACTTTCAAAAGTACTCATTTTAGTCCCTCAACTTTCAAAAGTACTCATTTTAGTTCATCAACTTTCAAAGTATTCATTTTAGTCCATCAACTTTCAAATCATCAATTTCAGTCCTCAAATTGTAATTTATCATTTTTAAACTATAAATTTCTAAAGACTAATTTAACTTATTGGCTAGACGAGGTGTACGGAGATTTGAAAAATTGAAGTCATTCCCACTCAACCACACTCGTTAAGTTTAAGGTAGACTCGCCCCCACTAATTTATTTATATTATAATTGCATGTGTTATGTGGATTTACGTGATTATATGCTTAATTGTATAAGACAAAAGTATATCTTATGAGATAAGACAAGAGGATCTCTTATGAGATCAGAAGAGAAATTTATGTTATGCATGTCATAACTTATATGCGTTAGCGCATAAGAGAAGAGTATCTTCATTTGCATTCACTATGTGATGCCTATGATTAAGAAGAAAATGTCATTGTATTATTTGCATAATTATGTGTTCAATTATCTTGTAAATTAATTATTGGCGATGAGTCTACTGATTATTTCTTTTGAAATGCTCACTCCGTTTTTAACAACATTTGCAGAGTTCGGAGGCGGAGACGAATGATGGGAAATTTGGCAATATTTACTTTAAGTTATTTTGAAGGTCTAGTTTATTGAACTTTGTTAAGTTAAAATTTTAATTATTTGGAATTTTATAGAATGTTTTCAAATAGATGTATTTAAACGTGGGCTGCCAACGCAAAATTTCCCAAATGAATGTGATGTTTTAAAATTTAGTATATTTTCGCAATATTTGTTAAATATATATTTTAAAGAGAGATGAAGTAACGTTCCGGGTTTCACGGAACTCGGGGCGTTACACACTTTGGCATCATTAGTTGGAAATGCTTGTGCCTCTACCCATTTTGAAACATAGTCAACCGCCACTAATATGTATTTGTTCGAGTATGATGATGGGAATGGCCCCATAAAGTATATGCCCCAAACATCAAATAACTCAACCTCAAGAATGTTATTTAGTGGCATCTCATGATGAGTTGAAATGTTTCCCATTCTTTGACATCTATCACAATAACAACAAAAACTATAGTGCAATCAAAGGAATCTCATACTAGTGCAATCAAGCAAAATTCGAGGTCGAATCATTTTCAAGAGGGAGGGGATGATGAGAACCGAGAAAATAAAACCTCGATGCGCATACCCGTGGGACCCATGACCAGATCCAACGTCGAAGAGGTTCAAGATTCGAGGCTAAACAATGTGAATAAGTCAAGAAAAGAAGCCAAGAATCAAGTTGGAGCCAAAAATAAGAAGAAATTGGACTCAGCCAATTTCGGTCAACCGAAAGTCATTCCGGTCGACAAAAACTCTGTAGGATTTTTGGAGCTAGCCTCAGTCAGGTTCGGCTGAGCGTTGGTCAACCGAAAGTGTCATTTCAGTCGACCATATAATCGATCGAAACACCCTGTTTCAGAAAAACGGGGTTTTTTGTGCAATTTTCGAATTTACTCCTTTTACACAAATTTTGTACATTAAATACATTTCATTTTCAAACCCTAGGGAACTAGTGATGTTCGTTGAGTGCTCTTGAGAGCTTGGTCTTTTGAGACTCCTCTTTGGGTTGAGGTAAAACCCTTTTATCTTGTTTCTTCTTGGAATTTAATCAACTTTACTTGGGTATTATTATTCTTGTGTTTGTTTTTTTATTTTTCACCGCCTTGGAATTTGTTTAGTTGATACCCATTGGGCTAGGGTTAGTTTAATCCTTGAATTTTGGGTTAGGTTTAAACTTGGATTAAGGTGTTTATCGCTTTATTTTACCACTTTAGTTTTCTTAGGTTTGGTATTAGATAGTTGTGGGAATTCTTAGTCAATATACCAAGGGGGTTCGCATCAAGGTTGTGGGCTAAATTATCAAAGGTCGGCCCAATTAAGACCTATAGGTCCACCCATGTGCCCGACTCACTTGGACAACCCTCATCACAAGCTCATGAGGTCGGGTATTATGCTTGGCTATTTCTGAATAAGGTTGGGCATGTGCCCGACCTCATGCCCATTTGTCTTGGTCGTGGATCTTAAGATTAGTCTTGCCCGGCTTTGTGATTCCTAAGGCCCATATAAGTAAGTCACGAATTATCCTTTGTCTATGGGCTTCATAAATGGGCCTAGCCCTGAAATCAATAAATCAGGTATAATCTTGTCAGCCACTTCTCAAAAAGGAAAGTCCAATTCCTATAAAGATTCTTTCCCCGAAATGTAAATTTCTTCGATAAGGACTCCTTCTCCTATTAGGAGAACGTGATGAGCTTTGAGCCCTATAAATTCAACTCCTTTTCTATCAGCATTCATTCATTACCAATATAATTACCAGCTTTATATTTTCTCTCTACTTTCTCTCTCTAGAAAACTAATTCTTACACCGGAGGGGCAATAGGGAGATCATCCTCGACTTTTTTGCAGGTTAAAGGCAAAACAATTCATCTTTTCCAGTGATCAAGTAGCTCATATCTTGCCACGTCAAGGTTAGAAAATTTTACAACATCAATTGGCATCGTCTGTGGGAAAAGATATGATTAATCATGGTTAATAGACATCAAGCTCGCCCTTCCACTTCTACGGGGCAACCTCTTCCAGCCAATACATCAGCTAAAGGAGATAGCCCCCCATCTCTTGAAGATGTTCAAGAAGAACAACATCTAGAAGACTTTCCAGATAACCAACCTGTTAGTCGAGAAGCCTTCAATGAACTCTCGAGACAGCTCAATGACCTCTTTCAAATTCTTCAATATCAAACTCAACATCTGGGAATACCGAGGATGATCCCGAGGTCATACCCAAGAATGATTAGAGACCAGCCAATCCCGTGGACACCATCAGGGGAATTCATCCTATCACAGAAGGATCAACTAACATGATACAGTGAGAAATTTATAGAATTATTTAGGAAGAAATAGCTGACGGGATAAGACAGAATAATGAAGCTCGGGCCTCTTTCACGAGAAGAACCCCTTTCACCCCTGAAATAACAGCATTCTCGATTCCAAAACGATTCAAGTACCCTTAGATAAAAGAATATGATGGAACCTCGGACCTTGACTAATGCGGCTCGGGATTGGTTCTCCACCATACCATCAGGGTCAATTTCATCTTTCGCTGATCTTACCGAAAAATTCACAGCATTTTTCCCAAGTAGCAAAAGGATAAAAAAAAAAAGACTACTACTTCCCTCATGCAGTTAAGACAAGGACCCAGTGAGACGGTACGAGAGTTCATGACACACACCTCAATAGTGAAAAGATTCCGATTCCCGATCGTCACAGTACATCGGTGATTTCAACTCTAACTCTAGCTATAGGGAGTCAAGAATTCAGGATGTCCTTGTCAAAAAATCCACCTACAAATGTAACCAAACTTCTCAGAAGAGCCGAAAAATATATAAATATGGAAGAAACCCTATTGTCAGTAAAGGCTTTGGGTCAAAACCATGAATCAACAACGGCACAATCTTCAGAACCCGCCAGGAAGGGAAACAAGAGGTCTAGACAAGAAGACAACCTAAATTTTTCCCAACCTCATGCAAAGATGAACTCTTACGGAACCAGGAATCTGTTCCACTCAATGCTTCCCGACTCCACATTCTTATGGAAATTAGAGATCGAGAAGACTTGCGGTGGCCTAAGCCCACCAATGGGAAGATTAATGACATCAATCGCCACAATTACTGTGATTTTCATAGAAGCCCAGGTCACGCTACAGATGAATGTAAGGTACTTCAGAAAGAAATAGAGGCTCTCATTAAAAGAGGTTTTCTGGGACATTATATGAAGAAAGACGATAAAGAACCCCAAAATCATGAGAAGAAAGAAGAGAAGAATAGGCCCGCTCGTACGATAAATTTTATTGTTGGAGGTATAGCTTCAAAAGGTGATTTGAATAATGTCAGGAAGAATTATGCTCGGGCATTAGGAAATCAAGAGTTCGGGTCTACCAGTCATGACCACGATCTCTCAGCCAACATCAGTTTCAATAATGCTGACATGGAAGGAATCTCTTACCCTCATGATGGCGTAGTCGTGTTCAGTGTCATGATTGCAAACTTTGACTTGAGAAGAATACTTGTAGATATTGGAAGCGCAACTAATGTTCTTTCCTTGGAAGCCTTTGATAAGATGATGCTTCTAAAGGATCAACTTCAACAGATCATTACTCCATTGAAAAGTTTTGGTGGACGTTGTGAAGACTCCAATATCTTAAAACACTATCCTAGAAAGACCTTTCTTGAACAATATAAGGCAATTGTATCAACGTATCACTTGGAAGTCAAGTTCCCCACTCCTGCAGGTATTGCAACAGTACGGGGTAATCAAGTAATGGCTAGAAGTTGTTACATCAGTTACATTGGAAAAGAGAACATAAAACTAATGTGGATTGAACCTTCAACAAAAGAACGCATGTCACTAGTAGAAGAATTGGAAGACGTTCCAATCTCAGAAGGCAAAACTTTCACTATTGGAAAAGAACTTCCCAAAGTTATGAAGGAAGAACTATCATAGTGCTTAAGAAGAAATCTCGATGTTTTTGCATGGAGCGCAAAGGATATGCCCAGAATCGATCCCGCACTTGTTGTACACAGGCTTAACGTCCAACCTGATAAAAAACTTGTAAAACAACGAAGAAGACAGTTTGCAACTGGAAGAAGGAAAATAATCAAGGAAGAAGTAAATAAGCTCTTAAAGGCAGGATTCGTCAAAGAAGTAAAATATTCATAAAGGTTAGTTAATGTAGTCTTGGTGAGGAAGGAAAATGGAAAATGGCGCGTTTGCATTGATTTTATAAATCTGAATAAAGCATGCCCAAAAGACAGTTATCTCCTTCCTCGAATTGACAAATTTGTTGATTCAACATTGGGTTTCGAACTCTACAGTTTCCTTGACGCATTCTCAAGGTATCATCAGATCTGAATGGCCGAAGAAGATCAGGAAAATAATCATTCATTGCTAACAAGGGTATATACTGCTATAAGGTCATGATATTCGGACTAAAGAACACATAGGCTACCTATCAAAGACTTGTGAACATGGTCTTTTCCGAACACATTGGGTAGAATATAGAGGTATATGTAGATGACATGGTGGTAAAGAGCTCGAGAAAGAAAGACCATGTAGTCGAGCTAGAAGACATCTTCTCTACACTTCGACAACATCAGATGAAGCTAAATCCTGCTAAGTGTGCTTTTGGGGTAAGCTTGGGTAAATTTTTGGGATTTGTGATCATCCAGCGAGGAATAGAAGTCAATACTTACAAAATCATAACCCTTATAACTATGGAGCCTCCCAAAAGCATAAGGGAAGTGCAAAAACTTACAGGAAGAGTGAGAGCATTAGGCCATTTCATGACAAGAGTAGCAGATAAACGCTTCCCTTTCTTCAAATCTCTCAGAGGAAGTAAGGAATTCAAGTGGGATGAAGAATGCGAGACGTCTTTCAGAAAACTCAAAGAATACTTGGGATTGCCACCAATACTGGTAAAACTGAATTTTGGAGATCATCTTCTTCTATATCTAGCAGCATCAGAACATGCAGTAAGCGTCATTTTGGTCAAAGAGGAAGGAAAGATTTAAAAGCCAGTCTACTATATCAGCAAAATGTTACTAGATGCAGAAACTCGATACACTCTAGCTTAACAGAATTTTCGCTTGCACTAGTCACAGCAGCCAGAAAATTGAGGTCTTACTTTTAAGCTCATGCCATAACAGATCTTACAAAAATCGGACGTCTCTGGTTGCCTCCTCAAGTGGTCCATTGAGCTTGGGGAATATGACATTGAATTCAAACCCTGACCTATCATAAAGGCACAGTTCTTGGCCAATCTCGTCGTCGAACTCGCCCCAAGACCTCGGGGGCCTACAGGTCATGACAGAAACGAAGAAAGATGGACTTTACAGGCACGGAATCATACTAAGGAAGGATGATGGCAAGATGAAAATTCACTCCTCATTTAGATTTGACTTCCCAACCACTAATAATGATGCAGAATATGAGGCTGTCATCACCGGGCTTCAGGCCGCACAACATCTTGGGGTCGAGCATGTCAATAATGGCAGTTCTTGACTTGCAAAGGATTATGATTCAATTATTGCGCACTATAATCAATAAAAATCTGAAGAGTTGGGAAGAGTGCTTACCATTTATTAAATTTTCATATAATAGGGTTACACATTCTACTACTTCTTGTTTACCATTTGAAATTGTATATGGGTTTAATCCACTAACACCTTTGGATTCAATCCCTTTACCTGTTGATGAACGTGGTAGTTTAGATGGAAAGAAGAAGACCGAATTGGTAAGATCACTCCATGAAAATGTGAGGTTGGAGATATAAATAAAGAACAAGCACTATGCATCTCAAGCAAACAAGGGTAGGAAAAACGTTATATTTGAACCCGATGATTGGATTGTGGAAGAAGGGCCGATGACTCGATTTCAAGAGAAGAAAGTCAAAGAGGTAATGGACAATGTTGTGCAAGCAACTATGGACAAAAACGTGTTCTTGACAATCAAATAAGCAAGTTTCATGTTGGGCTTGAGTTAGAAAATCAAGTAGAACAACGTGATTCAAGTAAATGAAGTTCGGGACCAGCCGGAAGCACTACGTGTCAAAATAGAGGCAGGCTTGAAATGGACCTCGCCACGTTATCGCGCCAACATATGCCATGCAATCGCGTGGTTTGTCGCGGCAAACCTAGTCGTAGATGTTGCGAGATTGTTCGTTATTTACTTTCCTTTTTCAATTAAATAGTTTCCTAGTCAAACTCTAAGACCAATTTCGTCCCTTAGGGTTATACAGGGGATCATTATGTTTGTTTTCAATTACACAACTTTGAGATAATATCGATATGCTATATTGCTTTCAAAACTTGTTCTTCATTAAATATAATTCGAACTTGAGATTAATTCTTGTAGTGTTCAAACGGGTGAGATTTGTGATTGGTGTGATCAAAAGGTCAACATATCAATTGATTGTGTTAGTTGTTTAATTCAATTAATTTTGAATTCAATCCCTCAATCATGATTCTTTTGGCATTTTTGGGTGGTGTCAATCTCGTATGGGTTACGTAGCTACAATTGCTACGTGGTTTGCATTAGATAGAATGTGGATAGACTTGTGAATAGAAAAGCAAAAAAGAAAGAAGAAAAGAAGTAAACACAGTAAACAAATCAGTTTCCTCAGCCCATCTTATTCATCAAGGAGACTTAACACTATGGTTTTAAATCACTATAGAAATATAGGAAATTTCTCCTTCTTGCAAACATTAGAAAGTTCTTCAAGATCGTACAGAAAATACACTCTGACTTTCTCAATCTAACTCTCTATACCACGTTTTCACTCTTTTTCTCCTAGCCATCTATATCTATTTATAGATCTACAAATCTTCTAACTAACACAAGTAATTAGTTACTAAATTGTTACAACCAGTAATAGTAAAATCCGTTATAAAGACTAAGGCTACAGTCTTCAATCAAGTTTCAAGCCTCACCCGCAATAACTAATCTAACTGATGAGTTTAGTAGCAGATTCAAGAGGCAACATCTCCACACAAGTTGTTCTTTAGAAGGAATGTAAAGTATTTGAAGTTGTTGGTTCGCAATTTTGCCTCCTACAAAGTGCACATCAAGTTCGACATTTTTGGTCCTTGCATGGAACACTGGATTCGCAAGTGCTTTAGGCCCCAAGTTGTCACACCAAACAATAGGAACCCCAATAAGAATCATAGATGCAGAGGTGAAATTATCCAATCTTTATTACATGCTACATTATGTGCCAACGAAGCTTTCTATTGTTCTCTATTGAAACAAAAGAGAATAATAATTCCCTGTCAAGATATTTTTTTAGAAATGTATGCGATAAGATCTATTATTGACCTTTTATTTCAGAGTCGAGGTTGTGCGCTATTGGGCATTTATGCTACACCGACATTGCTTGCTAAGGAGAAACTTTTTCTTGATCAAGGATGGCAGGTATTTTATCCTGATGAAAAGTATTACTTCTTAGGTCCGCCTCCCCATCATACAGAGTTAAAGAAAAAGAAATGAAAAAAGGAAGAAAAGATAGTCAATTAGTAGAATGTAATTGACTTATTTATACTTCAAGAAGATGGTTAGAAAGTTTAAGGTTACCCCAGGGGCAAGCTCAACTGATAAAGGTTGAGGAGACATAATGTCAAATTTTGTTGGCAATCCACAGGGTGAAAAGTTCGAGTTCTGGCAACAATATTTTGAACTTGACTTCCTTGTGGATTTGATCAATGGTCAAACTCTCAGTCTCTGACCAGTTGAGACATCTCTCGTGATTTATATAATTTATCAAGGTTCAAGACATGGCAGGTAGGTCCCCCCAAGGTGAGGATTTCTGCTTTAGAAAGCTTAAGGTTCTGTTAGAGCACATGTCTTGAAAAATGCAGGTAAAAATAGATTAATCCAATGGGTATTGGGTTTTGTTTCTGATATAAGAATAATTTAAATTGTATGTGTGGGTTTTTGTGCAAAGTCTAAAGTTGTAGGAGCCTGACTTGATGTTACCCCAAAAAAATTCAATTTTCATTTTTCACGATATCTATTCTTAAAAAATCTACATCAAACATCATTTTGTCTCGTTCTCTTTAATAATCTCTTTAAAGAAGTCAGTTTCCCTAATTTATTGTTAACCGTGATGATAGTGAAGCTATGTTGCTGAGATTCAGAATTTTGTGCATGCTGTTAGATGGCTTTAAATTGGATAATAATAAAGAACATTGTCACTATGTATTGAGCACGTCTAATTTGTTTTGATTCTGAAATCGTTTCTAAAACCCAGATGGAGAAATCCATTACAAGATGGTATATATATATATATAACAGGACAAGAATTCTATATTCCTAAACTAAAAGAACTCAAAATCCAGAAAATTTCCCCCAGGCTTCATCATGTCTGTTCCTACCATCCTTTTGCTGGAGCTGCTGACGCTGACTGGGCTTACTTGCCCAAACTTCACCGGAGACTCCATCTCGACTGGTCTTGGCACCTCCGGTGGTGTACTGCATCGTATCAGAGCCCAATTAACGCCCTCAAAGAATGGGTGCTGCTTTATCTCGGTTGCACCTCGCTTCACCCCAAGCCGCTGTTGTGGATCTTTAACGAGTAGACCGCGGATAAGATCCCGGCTGGCATAACTGGTTGCAGGCGAGTCTGGAAATTTAAGCTGCTGTCCAACTACGTTGAAAAGGGTTGCTCGATTCCCCGAGCCCTTAAACGGGGTCTTACCGTAGAGTAGTTCGTGTAAGAAAATACCAAAAGTCCACCAGTCCACTGCACTTCCATGGCCTTCTGCCTTGATGATTTCAGGGGCTAAGTATTCATGGGTGCCAACAAATGACATGGACCTTGCTGCAGTGGGTTCTGCAACTAGCTCGGGCAGCATGCCGGAGTGCAAACCAAGCTCTGCTCGTGGTTTTCCCAGATTATTTTTCTTACTTTTATGACCAAAAATTCGAGGAAGAAAACATGATGGCTGAATACATGCTGATGTGGGCTCGATGCATGCTGGCTGCACACAGAATGCAGCTCCTCGTTTAGAAGGATCAAAATCAGACCCAGATGTTCTTACTAAGGTTGGTGAAACTGCGCATCTCAGGGACAGATCGAAGTCGGAAAGCATAATGTGGCCATCCTCGCGAACCAGAACGTTTTCTGGTTTCAGGTCTCTGTACACAACTCCCAACATGTGAAGATATTCGAGCGCCAATAGAACCTCAGCAGCGTAAAACCTGCATTTATGAAACCAATAGGTTATCACTTCAATAGCATGAAAATATATTTCAAAATGTTAAGAAGCAGATAATCTGGAATGAGGAATTAAAGTTTCAACAAATCTGAGGTTCATCAATGTCAATTGAAAATCCAGTAACATGATCAACAATCAAAATATAACAAATATTTTCAAGTGTAAAGGCAATCGTGAATGCCTGAAATTGGTTGCTTATTTAAAGGACAGGATCTCATAAGTGGAAATGATCACGAATAGATTTCTAAAAGTGGAAATGATCACGAGTAGATTTCTCATTCAAAGTGGAAATGATTACGAATGAATTGTAGTTTCATTTGCTAGAGTCAGATTTTGACTAATGTAGAAGCAATAAGGCCTCAAGTTAATAATTAAACCTAATAGATGCTTAATAATTCGAGTGAATAATAGCGATTACCGTGCAGCATACTCCGAAAAATGTTTCCCTGTCTGTCGTTGCCTCAGGGTATGCAGATCGCCTCCGGGACAATATTCCATGACCAAGCATGAGAATCTGTCCGTTTCGAAATGAGTGTACAATGTGGGCAAGAATGGATGGTCTAGCAGCTGCAGGATTTCTCTTTCAGTCTGACCTCTGGTCAATTTGTTCCTGCTTGCAAGAGATGCTTTATCCATTACTTTCATCGCGAAAAAACACCGAGTTCCAGTCAACTCCGAAAGATAAACACTTCCAATATCCCCGCATCCAAGTCTTCTGAGCAACTTGAATTGATTCATGCCTAAAATACCATCACGTATTCGAATAGCAAGAATCGCCTTCCATCGAGGATCGTTTCCTTTGTGAGGCTTATTTGCACTGCCAGTTATATTACTCCAGTTACTTTCATCACTAAGGCCACTGCTATCACTTGCTCGGCTAAGGCTAGTTTTAGTACTCTCAAGCGAGTCCCCTCGAATGCTCCCTTTCGTATTTTCGTAGTTCCTGTCCACGATAAGCATCCCATCACTCATTATCACATCACTCCGGTTTGTGCTAGTGCAACTATTGACAATGCTCATAGCCTTGAAAACACCAGAGCTATCAATACTACTGTGGGGGCTAACATTACCACTCGGAGGTTGTGAAGAATCCCATATACATTCGTCTTTCTCCTCAGAATCCATCGGTAGACTTGCTTCGGTGGTATTTCTCAATGGATAAGGAACTGAAAATGGAGAGGATACCGTGGCTATGTCGTTAGACTCTTCAACCAAGCACTCAGCTGGAGAAAGTAGCGACAGGCTTGGCTTTATACTTGGCACTCGTATTGAAAGATCTTCCAAAAACGGACCCTTCACAGACGAGCTTTTATTGAAACATTTTCCATCCCCATTTCTCTGACCAATAGGTACACATAATGGTCTCATCAGGTCCGTATCAATGGGTTCAGGGGGATGACTTACCCCATGGAATGAAATCGAGCCACTTTCCTCAAACGAATCATCACTCACCTTAAACGGAACAATATCAGGAATGAGTTCTTCATTATTCGTCAAAGAGTTCTTTCCTTTCCATCTTTGCACGAGTGCAGCCGAGTCCAAATGCCTAGAGTCACGCTCAGTATATGGATTCCTAATCTCTTCTCTTAACAAACTAGGCGGAGTAATTGCGACTTTAGTCATAATGGGCAACTCTTTGGGAAGTAGTTTAGCCTTGTGAACCCTTTCCATTGTCTTATCACAAATATCATCACATAGATGGAGTACCTCTCTCTATTAGACAACTCTGTATTGAACACGAAAACTAATATCAGTAAGATTAAAACTTGCTTCAATCAAATCCAATATTGACTGGTTCTCAAGCCAATTATAAAGCCTGTTTGGTTTAGATAAATATATCAGATTTAAATAAAAGTTAATGAAATGTATAGTTGAAAATTTGTGGTTCCCATAAAAGATATGGTCAAGATCAAATGCTAACTTTGACTCGGATTAAAATCTAAAATTTTAGTTGCGTAATTCAATTATGAAATTGCAAAATTGCAATAATATCTCCTTCCCAGCTAACAAAGATTTTCCATTAACATCACTGGAAATGGAAGCACAAAATATCAAAAGATAGAGCTCACAAAAATAGTCTTCAACCATTACCTTTCAAGAAATTAAGAACGAATAAACAGAAATCCGTAAAATAATCAACAATCAAATGCAGCAAAATGCTCACATACATTAGCAAATGCTAAGAACTATGTAAAACATGTAAAAATATAAGTATACACGTAATTATCAATTATATGCAAGAAATAAACAAATAAAACATTCAAACCAAGAAAAAACACGAAGCCGAGAGAACATCCAAGGGAACATTTTATTACCAAAGGGAAACGGGAAGAAACATAGCAGAGCAGTAGTAGCTTAACGTATTCACTGCGAAAAATCAGTATCCTGCGTATCTTGGTTCACCTAAGAATCTCTGTAATATTCTTCTGTTGGGCCAAAAAGATTGTACTCTATGCAAAGATTGCAGCTGCTTGAAAGGGGATTAGTATTAGCTTGGAAAATTGCATATAAAGTATACATTAGACGTGAGGATTGAACTGTGATTGGTGGCGTGGGGTGGGGTGGGGTGGGGTGGGTGCGGTGGCGGGTTTTGGGAAAGGGTAACGTCAAGGGTGGCTTTTGCTTTAATGTTTTATGCTTTTGGAGTGAGAATGGCACTTTCATGTGTCTACACTGTGCATGTAATGACTATTGGAAAGGAGGGAAGACGTCAAGACGAGAGAGATAAAGTATGGGCACATCGAAAGAGACTATCGCCACTCCAATGCATGACTTTAGTAGCTTTAAGGACAAAACTACCTCGACTCTGTTTCTTATAAGTTTTGTATTTTAAAATATAATTTTTATATTTTTTAGATAAAATATATGGTTAAAAAGTAAAGAAAAAAAATATATAATTAAAAAATGATTTGAAGAATTATATTGTTAAAAACATGTTTAAAAACATCTTTACCGAACATAGGCTTAATTTCTCTCTGAGTTTAAAATTATTTTATTTCAAGTGATTATATTTTTTTTTTCATATATAGCCCTTGTTTGACCCCATTTTCAGCCCAAAAAAAAAGGAAGACGAAGAGTAATATAGAATAATGATTTTGAAGAATGTATGATTAAAAGGTATGAAAAAAATTAATTTATATGTAAATTATTTTATTAATATAATATATGATTTGAAATAAGTTTGAGAAAAAATGAGTTTTAAATAATTGTGCAATGACCAAATATTTTTCGCACACCATTAGGTCTTGCCCGAAATTGAAATGTGCTCAAGAGTAGCAAACATAGGTTTTGGATCAGATCTAAATTCGCACGTAGATTGAAGGATGGAGAGAGATAGAGAGACTTTCCCAAAAAATGTTCCAAGGTTGCGACTGCCCAAGTTTACGTAGATCGTTGTCTAATTTAGTTGGAAGTCTCAACTGGAGATCTTGTCTGCATGGTTAGAGCTAGGCTGCAATTTAGGATGACGTGTGTGGTATGGTGGTGAAGGTGATGATTCTATTGGACGGTCGATGGTGACAACATGTGTGGCCAGTGATGACGATGGTGGAGGGGATTCTGACGAGGTGATGATGATTGTGTAGCCTTTTATAACAAGTTTTTGTGGTTTTTTATTACTATTTTGTGGTAGGTGGTGATGGTGACGGCTTCGATGATTGTGGTGGTGATACGGAGTTGGTGGTGGTTGTGCGTTCGAAGGTGATGGTGGTAGGTTTTGGATCTAAGGCTGTGGCGACCGAAATTTTGAGATTGTGATTAAATTTGTAATCATGACTCACAATCGTTAAAAGTTATGACCAATTAATTTGAAGTTTGTGATCGTAATATAAGTTGTGACTTATATAATTAGAGATTTTGTGATCAAAAAATAAGTTATGATATATAAAATTTGAGATTGTGATCAACAAATAAGTTGTGACTAATATAATTCGTTATTAGTTATCAAAAAATAAGTTGTGGCCTAAGAAATTTGTATATTGTGACAGAAAAATAAGTCGCGATTGTTATTTTCATTAATCGTGATCGAGAAATGATTCTACCCTATAACATTTGTAATTTGTAAACGAGAAATTAGTTGTGACCTATAAAGTTTGTGATTTGTGATCGAGAAGTTATCGATTAATTTGAAAATTTATGACTCAAATAAATAGCAATCGATAAATGTGATGATTTTTTACTATAAATTGTCTCTTACACTTTCGTCTAATCCTTTTTAATTATTAGCTCAAGCGAAATTACACTCGTGCAAAACACGATCAAAACCTCATCTTTTGACTTTTTTCATAAAGCTTTTATTAAAACCTCATCTTTTGACTTTTTTCATAAAGCTTTTATTTGGTTATTTGTATTTTATTTTTTAAAATTATAGAATATATCCTGATTTGGCCCTTCGATCCTTTATCAAATTTTTTTTTGGACCGATGTTCTGATCAGTTTTTAAAATGTTAGGCCCTTGTTTGATTCAACTTAAAAATTGCATTAATTTAACGTCAATAGTTAATTTTAATCATATATTTTACGATATTAATATTTTTTTTAATAATATACTTCATCAATTTTTGTCAAAATCTTATAAAAATCTTATTTCCATTTAAGCCAAACACTACAATGCCTTTAAATTTAGAGAATAGAAATGCAAAGGCTCTATTTTTAAAAGTTTTGGCTTTGTTTGGTACTCTTTAATTTTTTCTCTTTTTTCTACAGTACTCAATCTTAACTATTCATTAAAAATCAAGTCCATATTATTTGACTTTCAACTAAATTTTAATCATCCATTCTCCTAAAAATTACTATTCATTTCAAAAAAAATTATTTTTAAACAATATCAATCACACGCTTTATGTTTTAAAAATATATTTTTTATGTTTTCGAGGTAAAATATGTGGTTGAAAAATGAAAAGAAAAAATATGTTTGGTCATTTGAAGAATTATATTGTTTAAAAATATATTTTAAAATAATTTGTCAAAACATTAGGACACAAAAAGACAAAAAGTGGCATACGCAAAGGCGGGTGGCAATAGCAACAAAAGTTGTAGTATGTGAAAATAATAAAGGGATGGGACCACTTTAATTGGTGGCCCCACAATGGACCCATTTCTGTTCCTTCTTTAGTTTACACGTCTTTTCGCAGTAGAGGGGGAAAATCAGGCTCTTCTCGTGTTACGTCTTTTCTCAAGTTATTTTACATCACCAACCCATAAATGTATGGATGTATTTATGTATACATATTATGCCCCTGATTGGTTCAGGAGATTTTGACTATTTTTTCTTCAAATTTATTTTTCATCACATATTTTATGTAAAATATTACTTTCAAGCATTTTAATATCTTTAAAACAACACACTCTTTCAAAAATTTAGATGCGTTTTATTTGTATTTTTATTTTGTATTTTTATTTTA
Organism: Ligustrum vulgare; assembly: GCA_963555705.1. Lineage (NCBI taxonomy): Eukaryota > Viridiplantae > Streptophyta > Magnoliopsida > Lamiales > Oleaceae > Ligustrum > Ligustrum vulgare. The sequence goes on along the minus strand of OY743186.1, from coordinate 34,756,893 downwards.
GAAAATATTTTGTGTTTCCTATTTTTATTTTTATTTTCAAATTTGCTGAAAACGCATTTGGTTTGTCATTTCTGAAAACTGTTTTTGGAAATGAAAAAGTGAAAAACACGTTCTGCTTGAAATTTTGCAGAATACTATTTAAACTATTTTTAATTAATTTGCTTGCAGAATACTACTGACTCAAACTTAAATTTTCTTTCACAATATACTGAAAACATGGTTACATACAACATATTAATGTGAGCATTAAGAGTCTATATTAATACAGCTTGATCATGTTCGAGATTTGAAGAAGCTCTAGTTCTATTAAAATCCAGAAAATGCAAGTTCTTTCAAAACCACCAAAATCCATTTATTAAGACATTTTTTGAAATATAACAATAAGAATTTTCACTTAATTTTTTTCGTAATGTTGATATTGAATTAAATAAAACTTTATTTAATCTTAGTTCTAAGTTAGGATAATTCTCAAAAAAAAAAAAATCTTTATTTAGGTTTAGTTCCAAGTTAGGATAATTTTTTAATATATATATATATATATATATATATATATATATATATATATATATATAAAGCTTAATTTCAAGTTAGGATAATTTTTTAAAATAAATAAATAAATAAATCCCAAAATGTGTTTTCCGGGTTTTGAGCATTTTTTGTTGAAATACACATAAAACGTCCAAAACGAGGTTTTTGACATTTTGCGTTTTGTGTACAATTTTTTTTTCCAAAATGCGTTCTTGAAAATGGTAAAGAGAACGCGTTTTTAGTGTTTTCGAAAAAAAAAAAAAAAAAAAAACGACCTCAAAACTGCAAAGAGAACAGAGCCTTAAATTTCTTCCAAAATTTTCTAAGTCAAACGAGCTTTATATGCGAGTATAAAGTATAAAGAGCCAAATTTAAATGATTAGAAAGAGAACAAACAAAAAATGATAAAGAAAAGTACTAAAGAAAGAAAATACATCATCTTCTTCACATATCCTATCCCAAACATCACCTAAGGGAACAGTCTTGATCCGGTGTCAATCGTTGGCACCGTTATAGCGTCAATAATAGACACAACTGTGACCCCCACACACAGATGGAGTCACAGCACATGTGTCTGTCACTGACACCATAACGATGTCAGCGATTGGAACTAGATCTTTTTCACCTAAGGGAGTTCCCGTAGTGGTGGTTGCAAGGTTAGGGTGATGGTGAGACAGAGATTGAGGGCGCAGATTAGGGTTATTGGATTTAGGGTAAGTGAAGAAGATGATGAATTTTCCTTTTTTTTTATTTTATCTTCCTCTTTCTTAATCATTTTAAATTTAAATTTAAATGAGCTAATATGAAAAGATCTTTTTGTCGTTCTTTGAATATGTCAAATTTCTTTGTATATGATTCATTTTATGGATATATAGATGGAAATGGTTCGATACATCTCGTATTTTATACATCATTCATCCCGTGAAGATAGACTTGCTCCTATTTTCACATGAATTAAGAAAATGTCAATTAATGTAATTAAAAATATAAATTTCTCTTACATTTTACTAATATATTCTTGTATTAAATAATTTATTAAATATGGTTATTTTATATTTATTGATAACAATTGATATGAAATAAAGGCGTATTAGAAAATTTAAAAATATGTTAACTTTTAACAAGAAAAGTAGCATATAATTTGGGACAGATAAATAAGGAATACGAGCATATCTTTACGGGACGGATGAAGTATTAATTAAAAGGGAAATTGGCTCATCTCAAACCTATCTATTCAGTGTGTTGTGAATCCAAATCTTTCGTAAGTAGCGCATAAGGTCCCCAAACCTCATAAATTTTGGCGCAATTAGTACTGTTGGATGTAATCCTTCTAAAACCTCCGTTAAATTTGTTCAATCCAAATGATCTTATTTTGTCTTACTCAGAATGGCCATTTTAATCATTCTAATTAATGGCTTCTCGCCTATGTCTCTCTATTAAATAACATATCACGGATACAAGACAAAAACAAACATCGTTTCTCACAATAAACACAAAATAACAATTCAAAATATAAAAACAAAATGTAAAGTAGTTATTGGTCAACCATATGTTCAAAACGAGGAAAAAATTCACTGAGGTGCCGCGCATGATCTTCTATTGTGTCCCTCTCCACGGCATTTACTACTCCTCGTCTTCATACCATGTTATTATTGTGAAAAATTGAAGTTTGGTTTTATTCCGTCTATGTGATATATTGTTATTTAATAGACGAATTCAAGTGGGATGACTGAAAAGCCCATTATGTGAGACAAAAAAGGAGCATCTAGAATGCACGTACAAATTTAATAGAGGTTATGGAAGGATCCGTCCAATTATGACCAATTACGCCAATTTCCCTAATTAAAAATTTTGAAACTTTGATTGCAAAATTGAAAGTTCTGAGACCGAGACACTTTCTTGAAAGATGTGGGATCCCGGAAACAATTTACCCTATATAATGATCGAAGATGGATCAAAGCAAAATTACTATTGTATTTGTGATTACTCTATCACTCCATTCTCTAACACAATCATTATAATTTATAAATTTAAAGAAAATAATTTTTCGAATCACTTTTATCCTCACGCATTTTATCTCTCCACTTTTTAACTACACATTTTATCTAAAAAAATATAAATAAATCAATTTATCAATTTTTACCATGTTAAAAAACACTATGTCGTGATAGTACTTTAATATGTAATCGTTGTATTCATATCTTATCTTGAAACTTGTTTGGTCCTAGTGATTTTTGTTCACATTTTTTTTTTTAAATTCACTTTTAACAATACATTTTTTATTTTTATGTTATTCGTTATTTTCATATTTTTCAACAATTTTTAACCACTTATTCTAAACTCAAAATTTCTCTGAGATCTCGAGAACGGGGTGGGGGATTGTCTTGGAATTTTGTTTATTTTTAAAATTGTTAAAAATTAGTCGATGTAAAATAGCTAGATTAAACATTAAAATTTTATTTTTTATATTAATTGTTTAAACCTGCCTAATGTTGAATTTTTGTGTTTAGGAGCTTTGGGTTATTAATTATGTGTTAATGTTAATGATTTTGGTGTACTGTTTGATTCGTATTGCCGTGTTGGTTTTTTTTTTTTTTTAGTATTTTTAGGAGAGTTCTTTGAGGACATTTTTAAATGATAGTGTGATATATCATACATTTATTAGGTGTGAAAATAATTACCTCGCCACTTACTTTTTCACCACTCAATAAATGTGCGACATATCACAATACCCCAAAAATATTTATCTAAATTTTTTTTTTTTTTATCATTTATTAAAAAAATACTCCAACTTCCCTCCTCAAAGGATTATAACCCTGGTGGGAAACCTGGTAAGGGGCAGGAACTGCCAACAGGGCTGCCCAGCACGCCCCTTGGTTCTCGTATATTGGATTATTTTGCCTCAGTTTGGCAAACTATATATATATATTTTTTATTTTTTTAAATAACTCAATTCCATAAATCACTTTATAATCACACACATTTTTCTCTTCACTTTTTATCATATATTTTATCTCAAAAACATAAAATAACATGTTTTTAAATACAAAATTTTTAACAAACAGATCCTTAGTGCCACACACTATTTTATTAATTTCTGTATCATACAGTTTAACATGGTATTAAAAATTAATGCAAAAGACTATTACGTTCTAATACTAGTATTTTTATCTATGCGATGCACTGGAATATGTTTGTGATAGTGATTTCGATCAAATTTATGAAACTAAGTTAGGCCGCGTTTGGCAGCTCATTAAATGAGCAATTTAAACAACAATTTAAACTACACATTTTCTCAAATAACTTTTTAATTATACACATTTTCTCTCTCTAATTTTTAACCACGTATTTTACCTAGAAAACAAAAAAAAATCTTCTCTCTTCCAATTAAATAACCGCTGAACGAAGACTTAATTATACAATCATATCAAATAAAAATATATACAATAATATTTTAATACAAAATATTATCAAATTCAAAAGTTTAAAAAAGACAAAATTAATCAAAATTGAAAATGCAGCATGTACAAAACTACTCAAAATTAGGAAATCCTGATCTTAAAAATTATTTTTATTTATTATTTATATATATTTGTATTTAATTTTATCTCCAAATGAGTAAATGTTGTTTTATTTGTAAAATATTTTTTTTTAAGAAAATTTTGTGATTTTCAAATAATTATTAATTTTTAATTAAAATCAATTCAACCCCGATTCGACTGGTCCGACCTTCTGAACTTTGACCTATTGCCATTTTCTGGTTGAACAGATTTCAAGTTTATGAATACTGAGTATTATGTAACTTAAATTATATAATTTAAAATGAATGAGATATTGAAGAAAATAAAAAATATATATATAAAATAAACTTTTACATTTGATATTTGTGACCTTTTTAGGGACAAAGTATAGTTTGCTCTCATTTGTTATCTTGTATTAAACTTCTCATTGAGATCTTCAATTTGACATTTATATTACATATTTCTCTACTTCAAAATAATACAATAATTATTAAAAGAATAATCATTATTACAAAAAAATAGTTTATAGATTGTGTTATGGAATTTAAATTATATAATTTAAAATGAATGAGATATAGAGAAAATGTAAAAAAATAGTAAAAATTTTTACGTTTGATCTTTGAGACAATTTTAAGTACAATGTATTTTCAGTTTACTCCCACTTGTTATCTTGTAGTAAACTTTTCGTTGAGATCTTCGATTTGACACACATATTACATATTTTTTCGACTTCAAAATAATATAATAATTATCAAAAAATAATAATTAATAAAAAAATAGTTTATAAATGGTATTATAGAACTAAAATGATATAATTTAAAATGAATAAGATATTGAGGAAAAGTAAAAAAAAAAAAAAAAAAACTTTTACATTTGATCTTGGTGATGATTTTACGGACAATATGTTTACAGTTTGTTCTCACTTGTAAGTTTGTATTAAACTCCTCATTGAGATCTTTGATTTGACACTCATATTTCATATTTTTTTACTTTAATGTAATAATTATCAAAAAAATAATAACTATTACAAAGCAAAAAAATAGTTTATACATTAAAATAAATTACAATATTGATGTCATTAATAATATGGCATGGATTCTGATGTCATTAATGATATGTGTATCATTATAATTGCCAAAATATCTTATTACATTATTTTTTATTTTTTACATAAATTTTCAAATTTAGAAAGTCATTTTGAGCATGAAACTATGTACGTATCATTTTTTGCATGGACTTTGATATTATATATAGATAATATATAGATAGATACAAAAAAAAAATGTACATAATAGTATTGCTACATTGATCGAACAATTATATTTGTCGAAAGAGGCCAGAAGCAACATGGGACCATCGATTGAAAATTGGGGTTTGAAATGTTCAAAATTACATTTCCCCCTTCTTTCTTGAATATAACCCTTTCATTTCTTCAAAATTCAATATTAGCATGTTTAGTGTAGGAGATTTTGAAGGAAATTTGAATATATATGTGAAATCAATTTTGATACACTTACAATGAGTGTGACAATGAGTTCGACAATTAGTTTACGTGGCACAATATTTTTCACACATTAGATCATCTTCTAATTAACAAATACAACACTTTCACATTACCTAGTTGACAATCTTCATTGTTTAATTTTGCAAGTAGTAAAATTCATGTGAAAAAATGTGTAGTAAAATGTAAAATAGAAGTTGTAAGTGTGAATAGTGAATCCTACAAAGATGTACAGTTAAAAATGAATTTTGAAGGAAAGTTTTTAAAAAACTCCAGGTACAGGGCTAAAAGCAAAGATGTAACACTCTACAATGGTTAAGATTTGTTGAGATATATCCATGTCTTACCCTACATATCTAACAAATCATATCTAAGTATTTAATACAGTAGTTCGTATAACAATACCAATAAAATTAAAAACATGACAATATTGACTGTGAAAGGTACAGATACTCGGGACAATCAGCACAATTGAAATTTCATTTAATACTCGAGAGAATGAAATTGTATATTCCTTTATTTAACGTTAACTAGATGGTTTAAAATATCATGGTACAAAATTAATTTAATTAAAAAGAGGCGCAGACATGCAACGGACTAATGATAGAAGATGGCAAATTGGTCTTTTCATTTCGTTGTTGGCCCCAAATTCTAGGGATGTCAAAAAAATTCGGAGGACCCGAAATGATCCACCCCGAAAATTATCCGTCTCATCGGGTCCGCGGGGCGGGTTTTCCACCCCTCGACGGGTTTCGGGGCGGACCCGCCTAGCCCCGACCCGCCCCGTGACCTGGTACATTTATTTATTTTTATTATAAATATTGAAATGAGAAACTAAAATAAATTTGATAAAGTCCAGAAGAATTGAACCTTGGTGGAATTTAGAGATATGAGAATATACAACTACTAAACAATTATATTGTTTATTGATTTTTTTCCTTCAAATATATATATATATATATATTATCTTTAAAATTTAAACTTAAAAACTCTAATTAGTTCGATGCCTAAGTTTTTCACGTAAAATTTCATTACCAATTAAAAAAAAAAAATTATATTTTCGGGTCATTAGCGAGACGGGAGGTCGGCCCGCCCCGACCCACGAACAGTCGCTCGGGACGGGGTTACTACTTTTTGGGTTCGGGGCGGGGCGGTCTCGACCCGTCCCGAATTCGACTCATTGCCATTGCTACCAAATTCCAACCATTTAGGACAAATTTTGTCTCAACTTCAATATGTTTACATCAAAAAGTATCAAAGAATCATGCAACAAATTCTAACACCTCCCAACTTGTTCCTAAACAAAGATTTTATCATTTTAATGTAACGTTTATCACAATGGACATAATATAAGATAAATATGGGAAGTGATAATTTTGTCGTACGTTATTCTTCTTTAATTAAGTTTAATTGTTGTTAACTTGTTAATGACTCAATCCCAAAAAAAAATGTAACACGTGATCTCTTTCACAATATTTGAGTTTTTATGGCCTAGACCTATTTCCAATAGTTGGGTGTATAGAAATAACTTTTTCTAAGTATTTATTATGGTATCACATATCATTATATTTAAACAAACAATACATGTATTTATATATGTTATGTGGTGCTAAACATAATAGTGCACTAATTTGATACTCTAATGTATATGTTATCTATTACTACATCCGTCCCACGAAGATAAATTTATTTCTTTATTTACAATGTAATAAATGTAATTGAAAATATAAATTTTCATACATTTTGTTCGGCTACCTCATTAAATTGTAGTTTAAATTACAATTTAAACTACACAATTTTTCAAACCACTTTTTAATCACACATATTTTCTCTCTTCAATTTTTAACCTTAAACTACAGTTTAAACTACACAATTTTTCAAATTACTTTTTAATTACACATATTCTCTCTCCAATTTTTAATCACATATTTTACTTCGAAAATAACAAAAAATCTTCTCTCTCCTCTTTAATGAGCCGCCAAACACACTATTATATAATATGTCCTTGCATTAAACAATGATATAAATAAGATTAATTTATATTTGTTGATAATAATATATACATTAAATAAAAGAGAATTAAAAAATTAAAATATACTTTCAATAAGAAATTACAAATAAAAAATAAAAAATTGATATGGAAAGATAATGGAGGGATGAATATGATAGTGTTAATGGGCACAATGATCATTTAGACAAGTTGTCGTGTGGGCTCTCTCCAATCCCATGAAATCTCAAATTTTGTGATTTAAATGATTAGCCAAAGGTTTTGTACTAAAGTCATACCATATTTCCAAGATTCAAATCCTTCTTTTTCAAAAAGAAAACCCATATATGTCGAAAGTTTAAAGAGTGGGCATTGGAATTAGGAAAAGCGATGGCAGTCAAATGTGGGTTCTTTAAAGATTCCTTTCTCTGGTTTTTGGTCCACTAATTGTGATTATTTTATGGTATCACGATATGGGTATTAACTACAAATCTTTTACAAAATGAGGTGCATTAGTTAGTTAATCAACAAAGTAGAAGATTCCAATCTTGTCACCAAAGTAAAATTAGGTTCTACTGACGTCTTTATCACGTTCTCTTTATAATTAAATATAAGCTGTGTTTGATTGAGAGGGTGAAAAAAAAATGAATTACATATGGGATGAAAAATCAATTACAGCCCCTCCCAAGAAAATATTTCTCATGAAATTAATCAAAACAACATAATAGCTTGTACCTTTCAAAAATTCTTAGAAATTAAAATCAATCAAACACCCTCATATGATGAAAAACTTATTAATTTTCCATAGAAAAAGGGTGAATCAAACACACTTTAACATTCTTCACTTGCGCTAATTTTATTTTTTAAAGATATCTAGATCTACTTTCAGTATGTTAGAACGAGTAATCTATGCATTCAACGAATCTTGTCTTATGATACCAATTTTTTGAATGTTAAGAGAAATGTACAAGATGGTTAAAAGACTGGCACTGAGATAAGTTATGCTAACATGATAATTGGCCTCGATAGTATGAACAACGATGTATTGCTTTTTGGAACACCAGATTACCTCCAAGATGTAGACAAAGGTAGAAGGGAAGTGCAATCGTCACGATTACCTCCTGAGTCGACATCTGATTAAGAATCAATATCTATTTAGGGTCACAATGCAAGTAAGGACCAAAATAGATGATGTGGTTTTAAGGTAACCAAGGAGCTGCTCAAAATTTTTTAAATGAAGTTGAAGCGGAGCATGCATGATGCAAGGGCGGATTTACGGTGGGGAAGTGGGGTCATCTGACCTCACCCCACTTTATTATTATTATTATTATTATTATTATTATTATTTTGCATTTCAAACCTTACCACGCCATTCATTTGAATAATTGCTCCATCTCCTCCGGCGTTACACAACACCTCCCATTCAAACCTTACCATCCCTCTAGTGTGACACCCGCCCCTGCCCCTGTCCCTCTCCTCCTCTGACCCCCTTTGCTCCAACTCTTCGACGCAAAGCTGTAGTCGCGACTGCAATCGCATAGTAGCAGGTTGCTATGACACCACACCCTTAAGAAGGTGTGAGCAGCAGGTTGATGCGACATCATAGCCAAGAAATGCCACGCGTCGTTTGAATCTTTTCTAGGTTGTTGTCGTAAATTGGTTTCTTTATTCTTTTTTAGTATGGTAGTTGTTGGTGGTATTGTGTGTGCGTGGCGTGGTATTGTGTTTGCGTGGCCTGGTGGTGGTTGTGCGTGTGTGTGGTTCGATGGTGGTGGAGTTTGAAATTAAAATAATTAAACTAGGCTACATCATTCATCACAACTTGAAATCTAGCCACACATCGTCATAAAATTACAAAAACAATAAAATAGACGTTCATTGAAAATAACATAAAAGAAAGGAAAGTTAACACCAAGAATCAATTATTAATGTAATATTCAAGTCTCGCACTTTGCTCTGCTTCGCTTCAATCTCTCTAGAATTTGATGTTGAAATCTGAATTTTAGGTTGTTCTTAGGTGAGGTAAAGGTCTGAAATTTGTGCTTCATGAGTTATATATATATATGTTTTGGAATAACCTAGTAGAATAAGGAAGAAACCCTGTTGAAAATTGCGCAAAAACCCAAATTATGGCCCAGTCGGCTACCACACGGCCGCGCGATAGTAATGCTTGTGGCCACGTGGTTGAATGAAAACCAGTTATGACCATTTAAAGTGTGTTTGTCTGGCCTCGTAGTGTGATGTCACGAGGCCGCGCAGTTATAATTTTCAGCGCAATTTCCAACTTTAAATCCTTTTAAATAGGCTCCCCAATCTTTGTTTGCACTCCAAGTCCTTCCACTTCCAATTAGAGCATTTTGGTCTCCATACTTTAGAATCTTCTCAATTAGTTTGTTTCAACTCTCAACTTCTTCAATTAGGTCTTCTAAATCTTGATTTCTTCACTTTAGCACCATGCATGTTTCCCAATTGACCTCAACAACTCTCGATTATGCAAGTTAACTTCAATTAGTTATGGAAAGAGGCGGGTTCGAATCCGGTCCCCTCGACCAATGCTCCGCACCAGCGATTTTCAGGTCGGGGGCGGGTCAACTCTGCTACCCCATTTACCTCCACATTTAATTTTTTTCTATTGTTTTTTTCTTTAATATATTATTTTAAATAATATATCGGGATGGGTTCGGGGCATCCAAAACCTAACCAACCCGCAACTTCAACCCCCTTGGGTCACTAAAACTTGACTTGAACCCGCCCCCGCCAACTAGGGGCATGTTTTTTCGCCCTATTAGGGGTGGATACTCGTCGGGTTCAGGGCTCGTTGGATTTTTTTGCCATCTCAACATCCAATTGCTTATTAATTTCCTTAATTTGCTTCATTCACTTGATTTTGAAAATTAATCTGAAATATAAACAAATAACAACTAATTAAGTAGTATATATTGTAAAACGACAATATAATATCCTATTTTTAGCTCATAAATAAGTATATAAAATACATTTATTAGTGGTGGTGGTGGTGGTGGTTAGGTGGTGTTGATGGTGGTGGTGGTGGTATTTGCGACGATCGGCGATGATGGTAGTGTAGGTGGGATATGATTAATATTGATTGTATCCCATAAATAGTTATTATAAGACTATTAACTAATATGTGATCTAAAAACTATGAGATTGTGGTGGGGTTGTATTTACAGCGGTCGGTGATGATGGTAGAGTGGGTGGTCATAATTTTTTGACCAATTGATTCGTAAATTGTGACCTAAATATGAGTCGTAACTGGTTTTTTGTGATTTTTAATCGATTAATTTGAGAAATTGTGACCGGAAAATAAACTGTGACTTATATATTTGTAATTTTGAGAAATAAGTTGTGACCAACCCAACTTGAAATTTGTGATGGTGAAAAGTCATGACTTATAATATTGAGATTTATGATTGAGAAAAAAGTTGTGACCTATAAAATTCAAGATTTGAGACCGACAAATAAGTTGTGACTTAAGATATTTGTAAATTATGACCAAAAAACAAGCTTGGTCAAAATTTTCATAATTTGTAACCAAAAAAGACGTCATGGTCTATAAAATTTGTGACTTGTGATCGATTAATTTGATAATTTATGATCTAAAATAATTTGTGACCTATAAATTTGTAATTTTTTATCAAAAAATAAATTAACCGATTAATTTGATAATTTGTGACTTGTGACTGTAACCAATGCCATAAATTGTAATTGTGACCAAAATTATTTAATTACTTATTTAATTAAAAAAATAATTACATATTAATTACGACTTTATTTTTGAATTAAAACAACAAGTTTCTTAAATTTTAAATTTTATCTTTAAAATATCTTACATATGTATTTTTCTCATCCCACATTTATGTAATGGAAATTACATTCACTCCTACTTTTAAAGATCCAAATTAATAAATAAGATCAAACTAGTATAATGTGACGATCCCAAAGTTCCTTCTTTTTTTTTGCAGGAATCTGCTGATGGCTATTAGTAGCCTCCCTTTGAACTGAAAACATAGTTGCAGGAGACTACTTGTAGCGTATTTTTCAGAAATAGAGCAGATTTAATAAATTTATCAAAAACTCTTTTTAAACTTGTTTAGAACCATTTTAATTGTTCTAAATAATAAGTTTACCTTGTTAAACATTTTAGGATCATCATCCTTACTTTAACTTTAACATTTTAATAAAAATTGAGTCAATAATATTTCAAAACTTACAAAATTAAATTCAAGCAGAACTTTAAAATGTAAGACTCATTTTTTTTCATAAACATTTACTTTGCATCTCAAATTTGATTATGGACTAATAATTTACTTTTAAATGTAAAGAGAGTAATATGTTCCAAAATTAGTTCAAACTATCGAGGATCTTAATCCTTTTTCACTTTCGGCTACCAATAAGTATTCTTCATTCTCGGTCGGCATTCTCCATAGAGAATCCACACACCCCATGAAATTAATACTTCATTACCCATAAAAAGAGATGTGAAATAATTGGCCCAGTCTACCTCAAGTCCAATCCAAAGGAATTATTTTCAGTTCAACTCGTCTATAATGCTGAGCCCAAGCACTTGAACCTTTACCCGGGCCCAAGTTGCATTCAAGAACACGTCTTATTCTGTTTAAACTGAATTCATTACAACCGTTGGATCAAACCATGTGGAGCATCCCAGGCCGTTAGATCAATATGCCCTTATATTCAGATGAAGCGTCCAGCATACGAAGGATTCCATTCTGATCCATATTCTCAGACTAGATATTTTTCTCTCTCTTCTGCTCTCACTCACGCCATCTTTGATTTAGGCGATATCTCTCTCCTCAGAAGAAACTTTGTAAAACTTCTTCGAACTTGTTTTAATCTTTTAGAGAGATTTAGTGCTCTTTGTAAACACATTTTGTTTGGGTTTCTTGAGAGATTTTACGCAGTTTGTCTGCTATTTGTAGTCTGAAATATTTTATGAAAATCTTTGTGATTTGATACAAATTCTTTCTGTCATTTTTGTAAAAATGTTTGTGGATTCAATAAACTCTGCATTTTTGTTATTTTTCTGGGTTTGAATCCTTTACAGTGGTATCAGAGTCTTAGGGTTTTTGATACACGAAGTAAAAATTCTGATTTTTTGGAAATCTTGAAAAAAAAATCTGAAGATCTGTAAATCTTTATATGAAAACCCTAGATCTGAAAAACTCAAGGTTGATTCTTTTGATACCTTTGAGTTTTTCGTAAGTTCCCTTTAGATCTGTAAATTTGTGTTACGGATTTGTTGATTCTCTGGCATACTGGAGTTTGGTTATGAAAGATCTGCAATCGGGTCTACTTTTGTTGGAAAAATTTATGAAAGGAATTGAAACGCTAAAATATTTTCGCATCAATCAGGTAAAATCCCTCAAATCTCTAGGGTTTCTTGAACCCTTATACTTTATCTTTCACTTTTCCTCCGTTGAAGACCTCCTTAGACCCCTTTACTTTCCTATGTCCAGGATTCCTTTAGAGAATCCGGAAATCCGAGGGAGTTCTGGGCCAACCTAAGTAGGGTTGAGGAAAAGAAAGATACTTCTTTCTTGTTCTTGACTAATTTCATCAATAGATGTATTTCTGTATATTTTGAAGTTGTTATTATTGCTTTGTGATGTGACTACTTTGTATAAACTTGATTTTTGTGATTCTTGAAACTCTGCAGTTTACTACAATATTGTTGACTACCTGCTATTTCTGATCCTTGAAAATTTGTAATACTTTTCTCCCAATTTTTTTTTAAAATGGCTACTGCAAAGGTTGAGGTTGGGATTTGGAATGGGAAGGGGAACTTCAGTTTATGGCATCAGAAAATAAAAGCTCTTTTATTCCAACTAAATTGTGCTAAGGCTATAGATGAAACTTGGCCTGAAACTTTAACTGAAGAAAGAAGAACTGAACAAGATGAATTAGCTTGGAGTACTTTTTTTCTTCATCTTTCTGATACTGTAATTAGGAAAGTAGGGGAAACTAAAACAGTTGTTGACCTTTGGGATAAACTAGAAGAACTTTTCTTACAGTTTCTCTTTCAAATAAATGTTTTTTATGGAAACAATTCTTTAGCTTCAAATTTGATCATTCCCTTGGTGCTGAAGAGAATATTGATAGGTTTAATAGAATAACTCAAGACCTTCTAAATGCTGGGGAAAAAACTATTGAAGATCAAAGAGTTGTTTGTTTGTTAAATGGAATGGGGGATAAGTATAAGGATATTAGAAATGCTTTGGAGTATGGTGGCCAAAAATTATCTGTTGAAATAATTCATACATCCCTTAAGAATAGAGAGCTTGAGTCCAAATCTGAACTTAAAGAAGTCTATAATGCTGAGTCCTCATTCATTAGAAGTAAAACTTCTTTCAAGCGCAATAATATTAAAACTTAGAACCATAATAAGAACAATCCTAGGAAAATCAAAGAATATCAGACTAAGAGGTTTATACCCAACAAACCTAGAGATAAGAGATTTGATAGGTTTGATAATAAGAGGTCTAATCATAACACCTTTGAGACTAAAAGATATGATAACAACAAATTTGATAGAAAAATGGAAGACACTAGGAAATGTTTTTATTGTGGTAAAATGGGTCATCTTGTCAATAACTGTTTTAAGAAAATAACGGATAATAAGAACAATCAACAAGAAACTGTGGATATTCAGAATAATAGTGGGGTTGTTTATGTTACCACTTCTTCAAAAATGAAAGATGAATAGATTCTTGACTCTAGCTGTACATTTTATATGTGCCCTTATAGGGATTTGTTTGTTAATTTCTCTGACTATGCCTCGTTTCTGTGAAAATGGGCAATGATGTATCCTGTGACATTAAGGGGGTTGGAAAAGTGGTATTAAAACTTTTTGATAATAATACCTTGACCTTAAATCATACTAGGTATGTTCCTGACTTAAGAAGAAACTTCATCTCCTTAAGAATTCTAATGAAGGTTATGACATTAGAGTCAATAATGGATACACAAAAATTTTGAGAAATAATTTGTTAATTACTAGTACAGCCAAGTCTAATGGTATTTACATTATTTCTGTATAATCCAGTTCTTTTGTTTCTCTTACTGTTGAAAATGCTAATAATGACTTGTCTGATCTTTAGCATAAAAGACTAGGTCATGTAGGTCAAAAATGTCTAAAATTGTTGGAAAAAATTGGGGCATTTGGTAAAGACATTTTATTAAAACTACCTTTCTGTGAAGAATGCACTTTGGGTAAACAAAAAATTTCATCTTTTGGTAAAGAAATACATAAATCAAATGATATTCTTGAATACTTGCATGCAGATTTATGGGGTCCTACCCCTATTTGTACTGTTTCTAGATATAAATATTTTTTGCTCATTGTTGATGATTATTCCAGAAAATCCTGGGTTCATTTGTTGAAATCCAAAGACCAAATTGTTTCTGTTTTTAAAGATTGGATTACCTTAGTTGAAAATTTGAAAAACAAGAAAGTTAAAACTATCAGAACTGATAATGGTTTAGAGTTTTGTAATTTTGAATTTGAAAATTTTTGTAAACAACAAGGTATCCTTAGACATAGAACTATTTCATACAGTCCACAGTAAAATGGGGTTGCTGAAAGGATGAACAGAACCTTGCTTGAAAGAACAAGGTGTATGTTAATCCAATCTAATTTACCAAATTTTTTTTGGGGGGAAGCAGTTAAAACTGCATCTTTTTTGATAAATAAATGTACTTCAAGCTCTGTGAACTATAACATTCCAGATCAGATATGGAATGATACAGTTCCAGATTATTCCTTTCTTAAAATTTTTGGCTGTGCAGCTTATGCACACCAGTCTCAGTCCAAACTTGATCCCAGATCCCTGAAATGTATTTTTATTGGTTAAAGGGAAGGGGTAAAGGGCTACAGACTATGGGTTAAAGAATAGAGAGGTTTTAAAGTCATTTTAAGCAAATTAGTTATTTTTAATGAAATTTTTTTCCCTTGCAAGTCTGAAAAAACATGAAAATCCACTTTGTGAAGAGGATTTCTTAACAACTGAAGTGAGTTTTGATGATACTCACATTCAGCCTGAGCAACCCCAACATATTCCAGTTGATATCACTGCACCCACCACACCTGTTGTGCCTGTTGATATAAGTGATGAAGAAATTGATTTAAATGATTACCAATTAGTCAGAGATAGAACTAGGAGGGATATTAGACCTCCAATTACATTAGATGATTTTGAATATTACTCTACCTCTACTTTGTATTCTTCTTTAGAGTCTGAACCTTTCTCATTTGAAGAAGCAATTGAATCTAGAGATAGAAATTTATGGCTGGAAACCATGAAAGAGTGAAAGAGGAAATGAGTTCATTAATAAAGAATCAAACCTGGACCCTTGTTGAAAAACCTCCAAATAAAAAATTGATTGATTGTAAATAGATCTTTAAGTTAAAAGATGCAGATTCAGAAGGGGGTAAGCCTAAATATAAAGCCAGGTTAGTTGCTAAAAGGGTTTTCTCAAAAAGAAGGCATAGATTACACTGAAATATTTTCTCCTGTTGTGAAATTTACTTCCATTAGAATATTATTTGCATTAGCTACACAAAATGATTTAGAATTAGAGCAGATGGATGTTAAAACTGCTTTTTTATATGGTTTGGATGAAACTATTTACATGTCTCAACATAAAGGCTTTGAAAAGAAAAATAAAACTGATCTAGTGTGCCTACTACAGAAATCTTTATATGGACTGAAGCAAGCACCTAAACAGTAGTACAAAAGATTTGAAACATATCTTTAAAGTTTAAATTTTCAGAAAAGTCAGTATGATCCCTGTTTCTACTTTAAAATTGATAAATCTGACCCTGTATACTTGCTTTTATATGTTGATGACATGTTGATTGCTGGTAAGAGTTTACATGACATTTCCTGTCTCAAAGAAAATCTGAAAAATGAATTTGAAATGCAAGACTTAGGACCAGCTAGAAAAATTCTTAGAATAGACATTTTTAGAAATAGAACAGCTGGAAATCTTTTTCTCAATCAAAAAGGTTATATTGAAAAAGTTTTGAATTTTTTTTTTCTATTTGATTCTAAACCTGTTTCACTTCCTTTACCTGCTCATTTAAAATTATCAAGTGAACAATATCCTAAATCTGCTGAAGAGGTTCACAGGATGCACAATGTGCCCTACTCTAATGCAGTAGGTTCTGTGATGTACCTCATGGTCTCAACCAGACCTGATATTGCCTTCTCTGTTAGTGTTTTAAGCAGATTTATGAGTAACCTAGGTGAACCACACTGGGAAGCTCTGAAATCTTTACTAAAATATTTGAAAGGAACTTTAAATTTGAGTATAATGTATTCTAAGTCTGAAAATGATTTTAAACTTAAAGGCTTTGTAGATTCTGATTTTTCTGGGAATATTGATAACAAAAAATCTAATTCAGTTTACTTTTTTACTCTAAATAATTCTTGCATAAGTTGGAAAGCACAACTATAAAAGTTAGTTGCTCTTTCCTCAACTAAGGTAGAATACATTGCAACCACTGATGCAGTAAAGGAATGCATGTGGTTGAGGGGATTACTTAGTGAAATTGGTTGCTCGAATGATTATAAGGTTGAAATATGCACTAATAGTCAAAGTGCCTTATATCTGAGTAAAAATCCTATTTTTCATAATAGATCTAAACATATTGATGTAAATTTTCATTTTATTAGAGACATTACCGAAAAAGGATATGTAAAACTTGTAAAAATTCCTACTCAACTTAACCCAGCAGATGCTGGAACTAAAGTAATTCTTATAGCTAAATTTAAAGATGCTCATAGATTGCTTAACATTGTTGAATTTGATACTGCTTCTTTGAGTCTTTGCAGGAAACCTTATATGGAGGCTGAATGAACCTGAAAGCTGGAAATTGGATACAATTGCTGACTGCACCAATTAAGGGGAAGATCTGTGAAGTAATTGGCCCATTCTGCCTCAAGCCCAATCCAAAGGAATTATTTCCAGCTCAACTCGTCTATAATGCTGAGCCCAAGCACCTAAACCATTACCTAGGCCCAAGTCGCATTCAAGAAACACACCTTATTCTATTTAAACTGAATTCGTTACAACCGTTGGATCAAACCATGTGGAGCATCCCAGGTCTTTAGATCAATATGCCCTTATATTCAGATGAAGCGTCCATCATACGAAGGATTCCATTCCGATCCATATTCTCAGACTAGATATTTTTCTCTCTCTTATGCTCTCTCTCACGCCATCTTTGATTTAGGCGATATCTCTCTAAAATCCCTTTGATTCCTCAGAAGAAACTTTGTAAAAAATCTTTGAATTTGTTGTAATCTTTTAGAGAGATTTAGTGCTCTTTGTAAGCACATTTTGTTTGGGTTTCTTGAGAGATTTTACGCAGTTTGTCTACGATTTGTAGTATGAAATATTTTATGAAAATCTTTGTGATTTGATACAAATCCTTTCTGTAATTTTTGTAAAAATGTTTGTGGATTAAACTCTGCATTTTCGTTATTTTTCTGGGTTTGAATCCTTTACAAGAGACATGAAACAACTATGAACCATATGGCCCAATGAATAAAACTTGATACATGTAATGAGAGATTAATTTCAACTTAAAGTGTATGAAAATCATTAATACATGTATCATCCTCAACATTCTCTTTCCAATACTTAACATGCTTTATCTTTTAAATATATTCTAATTTATACCTCATCAATTAGCCTCAATATCTCCTAAGATCTCTGTCATCAACTCTTTGAATTCATGATTTCTCAACTTATAGAGGAACAACCTCAAGAACCGTATTTTAAAACATATTATCCATCAATCCGGTTATTCCGTAAGACAACATACACTTTGCTTTCCGAGTTTGATCCTCATCTCCCATGTAAGTAAATAGAAGCATATTCACTTAATAATCAATTTATATTCTATTCACACTTAGTTACATTGATGACCAAGTAAGTCATAATCACTTAGAGGCTATTACAGTATTACTTAATGATCAACCTACATCACATTCACAATACTTAAAGCCATGTAATCACATTAAAATAATCAAAATAATATTTATGGCATGAATGCAATGCATGAATGAAAATATTGTTCACTTTTCTCATGTTTTCTTTCGTTATTTCTTGCTTTATTTTACTTTGGGACCCTACCCTAAGAGTAAGTATTTACATAACGCTCAACATAAAATCTAGTACCTTTTCGGTACAAATTTGGAACCATTAACGTTCAAAGGTCACCTATCATGTAAACTTTTCATGGAATAAAACTTTGATGAGGTAAACATCTAATCTCGTGATAGTCTTAAGCATATAGCTTATTGTTCTGTTTATGATTGTTCAAAGCACTAGAATCGAAATATGATTCACTTCCATGACCTTAACTATGGAAAATATTCCCTTGGGCATCTAGAATCTCAAACTAGTGAATACTTTACTTCTTAGAGTTATGTTCCTAGTTAAGCACATTTAGGTATTCTTATTGAACATAAGTGCATTCTTGGAGAATAAATAATGCATCATGAATGAATGCAATACATTCAAGATTTGCAAGAGGAGTTGCATGGAAGAATTCATAACAATATCAATATTTGGAGCACATGAAGTCAAAACTTCTTAGTGCTTCATTTGTTCAACATGAAAGCACATAATCTCATTTTATGCTCTAACATGTATATTGATCATTTCTTTAAACGTGCTTTCTTTTTTAAATGTTTAATGATCATGAATGCATATGATGTTATGATGCAAACATTGGACATGAAATATCATACTATCATCACTTGAAAGATCCTACACATAATCATTTCTTCACGTTTGAAAATACATATCTTGCTCTTTTATGTGAAATGACCATGCATACTTGTGATGATGAGATAAAATGTTAATCATCAAATATCATGTAAAATACTTTACATATCATCATTCATTCAATATGAAAACATACTATCTTATACTTATCTTAACACAAAGAATTAAGAATAAATTCTTTCACTATAGAATAAAATTTCCTATGTTTAATACATAGAATCCCAACCTTTGAGTTTCATCCTAAAAGCTGAATTTTATCCTTAACTTCATCAAAATCTTGATTCTAACATGTAGAAGATAACATAATCAAGAAAGTAACCCAAACAAATTTTTACATCACTTATGTCATATTTTCTTACACTTCCCAAATGTGTAATGACATAAAAATACAATCTAAACATATATCAAGGTTTCACCATAAGTTTCATACCTTAACATCCTTATAATTACAATTAACCCAAATCAATCCCAGTAGATTTTTCACCCATAAGTATACATGTTTGAACACTTTAAATCACATGGATTGATTCTAACATAGAGCATATTGATTTACAAGCTTAAGATGTAACATTTAGCTATCATTCATTGCTAACTTCAAGAAAGTTTCATCTTAATATACTTTCATAATTTCAGATTCTTATCTCCATAATTATCATTTCCAAATCTGAATTTCTTATACATACAACCTCAAAAGTATGTTTAAACCTTAACATATCGAAATCTAACGTCCCAAAACTTCAATATTTTCATAACATTAGATCAAAATCAGATTCTTATATTAATAATAATCATCTACAAATCAAGATCATAGTACATGAAATCCAAAGATAAGTTTAAATCATAAGGTAGAACATGATCTAGAAACTTTTTACTTCAATCCTATTTCAACATCTCCAATCAAATTTGGATCTTCAATCATATTGACTTCAACATAACATATCCATTTAATATCATCTAAATCATAAACCACAACTTAACATGTAGGTAAATTTCTATCTCTTTAATATTATCTCAATTCATAAAGTTCACAACTTATAGGTCTTCATCAATCCTTGAAAGTTCATCAACAAGGTGTGAAAGAACTAACTTCAAATACCAAAAACATATACATATCAAATCTGAATTTTATACTTTATAAGCATGATTAAGTCATGAAAATTCATCTCTAAGTGTCCAAAACTTAAATTTCTTTCTTTCTTATAAAATAAGATTTAACATACTAATATACTTGACAAAAAAACTGAAATTCTAGGATCTTTTTAAACAAAATCAGCAACTTAAAACTTCATGCTGATTCTCATCTTTAAATCTTTTCATTCTTTAAGTCAAACATTCAACTTATAGGTAGGATTCTATAGGAACTTGACAAGACATACTTCATTTATATGTTTAATCAAACACTTAGAAATCACTTGTAATTCTAACCTTAACTTGGCATAATATAAATCCAATCCATATGCATCATCAAAACCAACTAAAATAACATAAACTACATCAAAGAGTTCACCACCATATGAGAAATTAACATCAACAATGCATAATCAGGTCTTACTCACCTTCTAACTTAGGAAAGATGATTTTGAGCCTTTACCCCTACAATTAATTAACCAAGTGTCACTACAACAAAATAGGGCTTTTGCAACACTTAAACGACAACATTCAGCAATTAAATGTTGCTAAAAGGGGTCAATGACAACATTCAATCACTTAATGTTGCCTTTGGTTCATATTTTTGAAATTTATACCTTTTTGCAACGTTTAAAAATTGTTGCGATAAGTTAAATTTTTTGCAACGCTTAAATTAAGTTTTTGCAACTTTTTACAAACGTTGCAAATGATTTACCTTTTGTAGCGTTTTTTAAACGTTGCAAAAGCCTAAGCTATTGCAACGTTTAAAAAAACGTTGCAATAACTTATTTTTTGCAACGTTTATTAAATGTTGCAATAGCTCTAGCTTTTGCAACGTTTAATAAATGTTGCAATAACATCTTGGGAGGGGATTCAAATTATTTAAACATGAGTCACTAAATTGCAAATATTATAAATCTTCCAACCTTATATACCCAGCCCCAATTTGCCTGCATATCCAATTTGATCCAATCATCTCTCTCAATTCTCAAACCCTAATTCTCTCTCTACCATCTCTGCTCCTCTCTACAATATCTGGCAGCACAACAGCCCGGCGGCACCAGGCACTCCGGCACCCGCCGCCGCGCGTAGGAGCGGAATCACCCAGCGCGCGGGCCGCTGATATGCTGCAGTGCAGATGGATTCGATTTATGTTGGAGCTTTAAATTTGGATGTAGAATTTTGGTTTTGTGTTGGTTGAATTCGGTCATGGACTCGGTTGAAGGAGTTTTGTCCGGTGGCAATGGCAGCCAGTGGAGTTGAAACCACGCAGGCGCTGCAACTAGGTATCATATTTCTTTTTTCTGTTCCTTTACCCTTTTCACTAAAAAAAATATATGATACACCCAGTAAATATTTAAGCATGAAATTGAAACAAAATATAATAAATGTAACAAAAGAACAGTAATTGATGAGCTGGGCCGTTTAGTTTTTTCACTTACCTGATTTTTTTTTTAGAACTGAACTGTCACCAATAAATTGTAAAATAATTGAAGCTGAGCCGAAACCAGAAAAAGGATTAACAGATATAAATGAATCTGTTGATACGAAATTGTGGAGCATTTAGAAGTTTGATTTGATTTCATAAAGTGGAAGTGTAGAAATGTTCGATTCAAATGTTCCATTACTTTGCTGCTTTAACTTTAATTTGACCTTGGATGATATTTATTCTCAGGCTTTTAGATTGTTGCTTTCATTAATAAGTTTATACTTAAGTTAGTTTTTGTTCTTCATTTTTTTATGCCTATTGAAAGTAAATATTATCTCTTTGTTGTTTGTTGATGGTTATATCTATAGAAAGTCATTCACTTTGTTTAGGCAATTGTCTGTTGTAAATGATGGTTCAACTCATGTAGGTGGGACGCGTTAATGTTATTTTGTGGAATTTTTTTTATTGTAATTTGATACTTTGAGGCATGTCGTCCTCCTGAATTCATGTTAAATGTAGGATTGAGCATTAGAATAGATAAAGTATTAGGTCTTTTTTACTGCTGTCAAGTTCATTTTATCCAGCCGGAGAACATATTTTATTCACGTAATGGAGATGGAAACTTGATTGATGAAGTGCTTAGTCTTAAAGTTGCTTTTCAAAAAAGCAGAGTAAATATTGGATCCATTTCTTTGAGGGGTGTTGTCTGAAGAGAAATTGAATTATTGAAGCTCTTTGTTTTTTTTTTTCCCATCAAACAAGCTCTGTACTTTGATGTTGACTGCTTTACTTTTTCAATTAAAAGCCACAGTACTCAAAGAAAAAACCTTTGGTGAAGATCATCTTTATTCTTTGCTTTGAGTTGAGCAAATCCCTGTAATTTTAATCGTATATCTAGTGTTTTTTTCTTCTTTACTATGGAATTTCAGTTTTTTTTCTTCACATCCCTTTTGCCTACTGAATTGTTCATCTCTTTTTTGTGCAGTAACAGATTGAAGAAAAGGCAAGTACTGCTCCTTTAATATGGAAGGTAAAATAGTAAATTTTTCCTTAGTTTATTTTAACAATAAAGCAGTTAATTTCTCTTAGCTGAACTAATTGCTGGTTTCTAAAATGAAATATGTGCTTCTTATATTCTTTTCTTTCTGCATTTTATTTTTATGAAAGAAAAAAAGATTGAAGTAGTAGTAGAAAATAAGCCATTGAAGGATTACGACAGGGCAAGACGCACATGGGAGATTGAGAAATTCACTACTTTAAATGTATCAAAGTATTATAGTGGTTCATTTGTGATCAATGGATATACTTGGTATGCAAATATGCGATGTTCCTCAATTTTGGAAATAATTATTACTCTTACAAATCTCACGGTGTGATGGATTCTATGTTCTTATTTCTGCAGGAGATTACTTACTTTCCCAAAATGAAATGCTGTCGAATATTTGTCTGTGTATCTTGGTGTTCCTGATTCAGATAGCTTACCAGATGGGTGGGCTAGAACAGCCAAGTATACTTTCGAGCTTATAAATCAGATAGATAGCAAGATGAATATCATGAAAGGTACTTACGTACACTCATTAGGATGATAATGGAACTTTGTAATCAATTTTCCATTTTACGTTCCTTCATAAATTCTTATATTTTCTTTGGAAGTTCAAGAATGAATAATTTGTTATTTTGCTGAAGCCACATTGCAGAGTTTAGTCATGCTGTCCACTTCTCATATTTTGAGGCTGCTTGTGGAATTAACAAGAAACAAATGAATCCGTCATATATTTTTTAAGAGTCTGCTCCAAATGTATAGGAATCAATCTTTGATAGTCTCTCGACTACTCCATATTTGTTGTTAAATATCTAGATGCATGTTAGTTTATTTCTTGAAGAAGTTACTATACGAGTTCGTTCGTTTTGTGCTCTCTACAATGCTTTCTCGCTTCATATCCAAATATAATCTTCACACTTCCAGCTTTTTCGAACCCTATTTCGTCACAAACCCACATCTTAAATCCGAATCCCATATACCAAAACTCCTTTCCGAATTTAACCTTCCATTTATCCTCCCAAACCCACAACGTTTCATTTTTCTCCACAAAAAGAAACGGTGATGATTCAGGAACCTCAACTTCAGATTTGTGGAAGCTGAACTAAGAATTTAGGTGGTTTGGTTTAAGTGCAATATTCGGTTCTTTTTGGAGTTTATATGCATGGATAAATATTTCTTTGGGTTCAAGGAATTTTGGCAATGGGATAAGTAAGAGGGATAGTTTTGATGATGTATGCTTTGGCCAGTAGAATTCAAGACTAGTCATGACTAGGAAATAAGAGTGTACATTATCTCCAGTGTGGCTGATTTTCACATCTGGAGACCTTTTTTATAACATCCACTGGGTATTGCTGTTGTGTTCCAAAGCAATATCCTTCAGCATTGAAAAATTACTTCTACACTTAACCAAATTCTATTGGCGTTTTTGCAGATTTTCCCTAAAGGTGAGGAGAAGGATAAGGATGATGATGAAGGGGCTAGTGAATTAGATGAATGTTCCAATATAAGTAAAAAGAATAAGCTAGCCAAGGTATTGCTCTATTTTCCATTGATTCATAGAAGACTTAAAAGGATTTATGTATAATAGACTTCTGAAATCTGGGTTTTATAAGTATGAATTATAGCTACTTATTGTTATTAATTATTTATTACTTCTCAAAAGGATTTTGCCTCTGTTTAATAGCTTTTTGTTTCTGTAAAGATATCACTATACCTGCTAAGTGCAGCATGCTCTCAAAATAAAGCACTTTCTACTAATGTTTTCAATGAAATGAAGTTCCTACTTACTTGGGCTATTTCTTGAGCTATAGCAGCTCTAGCTAGAAGAAAGAAATTGTTCAGTACTCCTCCAGTTTTTTTTTTTCCTGCAAGACTGCAAGCCCTCTTAATTTCAGTGAATTTTAAGCATAATCTTGTTTATTATAAGTCCACAACCAGAAAATTCTGCAGCCAGATGTTTATCTACGTGTATCAATTATTGTTCATAAACGTATATCTCAAATTTCAAGATTCAAAGCATTTTTGGTAGACTTATTAACTGTTGGTTAATTTCTCAATCCTAAAGGTTCAATTTTTGGTGGAAGAATATAATCATTTTGAGGTTTCGTTAAGTGAATTTTTTAGATCATGTTGAAGAATATAATTTTATTTGTTTAAAATCTTATGTTGAGCTAGGTTTGGTATATCGTGAAACTTGAACAATTATAAGTCTTTTGTTTCGTTAATGATATGTTAATCATATTTTTGTGTAGCATGGAACATATGGTGCAAGATTTTCTATTGTAGCATATTAATTGTGTATATTGGTGAGATTTTGTGTAGATTATTATGAATTTTTGTTGTGAATTGGTGATGTATCCTAGATAAGTTGTGCTATATATTGTAGATGGCTTAATAGTTATAATTCCAAATTCAAGAATAGTCTTTTTATTTTTTTTAAATATATATATAAAATCAGTGATACTTTTACATGTTACTAAACTTATTAAAAAAGAAAATTAGTGACACTTTTATGTCACTAAACAATGGAAAATATTTATGCGGTGTCATTAAAGTCCATTCAATAGTGATACTTGAAAGTGTTGCAATTTATTAGTGACGCTTACAAACGTCACACTATTTAGTGACATTGTAAAGTGTCACAAATTTTAGCGACGTCTATAAGCATCACAATTTATTTTTTGAGACGCGAGATATACACGCTTCTTGAGGACGTCGCAAATTTTTTTTATGACACTTATAACTCTCATAATATTATTAAATACTTGTCACTAGAAGACTCTTTTTTTGTAGTGTATACAAATGTGATTGAAATTTCGAGTTCTAAAAGAAGCCTGAAGTACCGTTGCTTGGCCAAAGAGTTGTATTATATTAGTTTGAAAAATGTATGTTTCTCACATGCCAAAGATTTTTTGAGGAAGCCTTGGGAAGTAACTTATATAGTGTTCATATACATTATATAATAGATAGAGTTGATTATTGAAAAACTCATTTTTTTCTCCCCCTCTTGTTTCAGGTGGTCATGAACTGAGCAAGAGCACTGGAAATGCTAGTGGAAGAGCTTTTTGTGGTAAGAAATGTTTATTTATTCAATGATTTTGTTTAATTCTTATTTATGATTAAAACTTCAGATAAGTCCATTTGAAAACAAGTTTAATTTGACTTAAAAACCTTTTTTATGTTTTTGTGTGATAATATGAATTAGTTTGAAATTTCATTTGAGTTTAGATACTCAAATTGTAGCGCCCCGAGTTCCGTATACCCGATTCACCACGTCATTTTCTGTCTAAATTTTTTTCGAATAATATTTTTGCGGAAGAAATAATTGAAATTCATTTTTGGCAACATTAAATAAACTGTAATGGCCGCTAAAATTGAAAACATTTATGAAACCATTTGAAATAGTAAATCGAACCATTAATATTGTAAAGAAATTGCCAATATCATAATTTCTCAAATAAATGAACTTCTCTAAATTATTCGATTATTTGGAAAATACGGAAATCATTAACGTCAAACTTTCAACCGTTCAACGATTATTGCCACCATCATTCATCGCTCGCCACCGTCTCCGAAATCTGCAAAACTGTTAAAAAGTAGGGTGAGTATTTCATGGGGGAAATACTCAGTAGACTCATCGCAAATTAATTTAATTTATAAGATGATTAAACACATAAATCCCGGCTCTTTATAAAACGGGCATTGATAGAGCTTCTTTATAAAACTGCTCTTGATAAAACTCATATTGTGCATTACAGCACGGGACATATTTTACAAATCATAGGCTCTTTGAAAACATCTCTTTGAAAACAGTTCTTTGAAAACCATATACTTATAAAAACATTTTAATTATGTCAAGCATAATTTCTTTTGAAAGCATAACATAAGATAGGATTTAAATCCTCATAAACATAAATAGACACAAGAACTTTACCGAACTTAGGTGGCAAGAATTCTTATGCAGTAAAATCATAATAACAGTAAGTTTTCATCATAACATAGGATAATATCGAAATCCTCATAAACATAAGAATTTTACCGAACTTAGGTGGCAAGAATTCTTATGTAGTAAGTCATAATAACAGTAAGATCATAATAACAGTAAGATCATAATAACAGTAAGTATACCAAAACATAATTCATGAAATTCATAGGGATCATTTCCATCATAACATAAGATAGGATCGAAATCCTCATAAACATACGCGACAGGAATTTTACCGAACTTAGGTGGTAAATCCTCATAAACATATGGAAAGACAGGAATTTTACCGAACTTAGGTGGTAAATCCTCATAAACTTATGGAGACACAGAATTCTACCGAACTTAGGTGGTAAGAATTCTTATGTGCATAGCAATGATCCAAAACATATAAAACATTATCGTAAAAACATAGGGTATACTTACTTTTCATAAAAACATAAGGTATATTTACCTTTCATAAAAACATACTTGTTTTTCTTAAAAATTGACTTTCACAAGTCACATGACATTTATATGAAATCAT
Source organism: Ligustrum vulgare (assembly GCA_963555705.1). Classification (NCBI taxonomy): domain Eukaryota; kingdom Viridiplantae; phylum Streptophyta; class Magnoliopsida; order Lamiales; family Oleaceae; genus Ligustrum; species Ligustrum vulgare. Next base: position 34,729,414 of record OY743186.1, on the reverse strand, counting down.
AATTTAAATCAATTAATAAGTGCGAGTCTACCTCAAATCCGACGAGTGCAAAGTTGAGCGGGAATGACTTCAATTTCTTTAAATTCTCCGTACGCTTCGTCTTAGCCAATAAGTCACTTTAGTATATCGAATATATAGTTCAAAATGATAAATTATAATTTGAGGACTAAAATTGATGTTTTGAAAGTTGAGGGACTAAAATGAATACTTTTGAAAGTTCAGGGACTAAAATAGATATTTTGAAAGTTGAGGGATTAAAATGAATACTTTGAAACTTGGGCTTAAAAGTAAATCAGCAGGTATTGAAATAAAAGAGTTTAAAGTTAAAGGGCTGAAGTAAATCATTTAAAACTTTGGGGCTGAAATGGATAACTTAAAAAGTTGGGGACTGATTTGAAAATCTTTAAAAACTTCAGGGACTGAAATGATTATTTTTCAAACTTGGGGGCTAATATGCAAATTTCAAAAATCAACCTTTTAATATCAGATTTTAACCCTCTCTCACAACTCGTTATCAGATCGAAGGAGGGACGCAGCGACTGCCTCGCCAAAATCCGACCTTTAGCCGGTGATTCGCCGGCGAACTCAACGGCGCAGGCTGCGGTGAGTGGCAGACAAAGCAGGGTTCAGATTTTAGGGCTTGGGTTTGAGAAACAAGGGCGAAAACGAAGCAAAAGTCGAAGCTGGAGATCGCGGTTTCCGGCGATGTAACCGACGATCGAGGTAGGTAGGTATTTTGGGTATTCTATTTCTTGGGTTTTGATTTGGGTTTTTCTGATTTGCGATTGAAAATGAAAGTGGGCAGTTGTATGGGACTAGGTTTGGCCGCGATTGTGATGATTCTGACTGTAGGCGATTGATGCAAATTGGTTTCCAGATTGATGTAGATGATTGGCGTTGAATTGGGAAAACGGATTGAAGGTGGGTAGTTATGGTGACTGCTTGAGCCGTGGTTTCTTGGTTGATTGCAGTGATGAAACAGTGGTTGCTTGGTTCGATTTAGGCAGTCTGCTGATTAGGAATTTGGGTTGTGATCCTGTGGTGGTTTATTGATTGATCTTGGTTGAAATCTGAAACGAGGCAGTGATAGTGTAGTGACTTTCTTGTGATGTTGAAAATGGTGGACTGGTTTCAAATCTTGGAGGTGATGACTGATTCAGTTGTTGGTAAATTTTGGTGATGAATTGAGGGCTTGGTTTTTGGCAGCAAATTGGTGATGATTGCTGATTCTGAAATGGTTCTATGGTGATGTTTGTATGAATTTGGTGATGCTCGGTGGTGATTGTGATGAGTGCTAAGTTGATAGCTGTATATGGAGGTGAATATATTGTGTTTGTGATCATGTGTTGTGATGATAATGGAGAATATAATCATTATGTTCTTGCAACATAATGAATACATACGGGTGGTGGAGTTAGTGGGGAATAAAATCATTGAATGGAATAATTATAATTTGGTTTAATATGATATGGATTTGGTGTAAAATGAATACAACTTGTAGCGCCCCGAGTTCCGTATACCCGATTCACTACGTCATTTTCTGTCTAAATTTTTCGAATAATATTTTTGCGGAAGAAATAATTGAAATTCATTTTTGGCAACATTAAATAAACTGTAATGGCCGCTAAAATTGAAAACATTCATGAAACCATTTGAAATAGTAAATCGAACCATTAATATTGTAAAGAAATTGCCAATATCATAATTTCTCAAATAAATGAACTTCTCTAAATTATTCGATTATTTGGAAAATACGGAAATCATTAACGTCAAACTTTCAACCGTTCAACGATTATTGCCACCATCATTCATCGCTCGCCACCGTCTCCGAAATCTGCAAAACTGTTAAAAAGTAGGGTGAGTATTTCAAACCATTTGAAATAGTAAATCGAACCATTAATATTGTAAAGAAATTGCCAATATCATAATTTCTCAAATAAATGAACTTCTCTAAATTATTCGATTGTTTGGAAAATACGGAAATCATTAACGTCAAACTTTCAACCGTTCAACGATTATTGCCATAAATCATATTCCCAAAATTTATTCACAAAGCCAAACTTCATAATAAATTTCTCTTCAACATAGAGGCATAATAAATTAACTCAACATAATATCCATTACTTAATTCTTAATAAAATCATATTATTCCCATTATGCTCAACACTCGTTTTCTTTAAAAAAAAATTTCTCATAATCATACATTAAAGCATATAAGTTATGACAAAGCATAACAACATCATTATTTTCGAAGAAATACATTCTTATTTCTCATAAATCATAAGTATCCGAAATACTCTTCATTCTTTCTCATAAATTAGTAAAATGAGTATTCGAAATACTGAAATAACTTTAAACATCATAAACTTCTTTATGAGGATTTCCATATGTTTATGAGGATTTACCACCTAAGTTCGGTAAAATTCCTGTCGCGTATGTTTATGAGGATTTCGATCCTATCTTATGTTATGATGGAAATGATCCCTATGAATTTCATGAATTATGTTTTGGTATACTTACTGTTATTATGATCTTACTGTTATTATGATCTTACTGTTATTATGTTATTATGATCTTACTGTTATTATGATCTTACTGTTATTATGACTTACTACATAAGAATTCTTGCCACCTAAGTTCGGTAAAATTCTTATGTTTATGAGGATTTCGATATTATCCTATGTTATGATGAAAACTTACTGTTATTATGATTTTACTGCATAAGAATTCTTGCCACCTAAGTTCGGTAAAGTTCTTGTGTCTATTTATGTTTATGAGGATTTCAATCCTATCTTATGTTATGCTTTCAAAAGAAATTATGCTTGGCATAATTAAAATGTTTTATAAGTATATGGTTTTCAAAGAACTGTTTTCAAAGAGATGTTTTCAAAGAGCATATGATTTGCAAAATATGTCCCGTGCTGTAATGCACAATATGAGTTTTATCAAGAGCAGTTTTATAAAGAAGCTCTATCAATGCCCGTTTTATAAAGAGCCGGGATTTATGTGTTTAATCATCTTATAAATTAAATTAATTTGCGATGAGTCTAAAGGAAGAAAGCAACAACTTCTGCTATTTAGTAGTTTATTGTCATATTTAGTGAGATGTAGTTTATTGTTGAATTTGTGATGTTGAGGAGTTGGGGATTGATGTTGGAAGTTGTTTGATGTGTTGGTTATAATGTCTCTCTACAGGTTGACTAAGTCCAATTTATATGGGAGGTTATGTCGAAATTTCTATAGAATTTTTTACAATAGAAGGGAAGGAAAGAGAAGTTAACACGTCTAAGTTTAGGTTTTACACTTGGGGTGAAAGCTCGTTTTCCTTGGTAGTAGATTTAGCATCTAGTTGACATCTGTCATCAGTGCACTTCACGTCTCAGGTCTAGTAGATTGATTTAGGATAAATCATATCAATTTCTATGAAATCACATTGGAAAGATATAAATGTATTTTGCTTTTAACTCTATTTTTTATTTTTTCTACCATTTATTAAGTAAAGCATGACATTCACTTATAACTTTGTTCAAACTTGTTATAGGTGTAACTTTGAAGATATTCTTTTGGAGATGGATCGAATTTTGCGATCTAAATGTGCGGTTATATTGCGGGATGAAGATGTTCCCGTAGTAAAATATTTCTTTTGTCAAATGATGATGTTCTTTTGCGAATTTTTTAAACACTATCAACACTTTCTTTCGTGGATTTGTTATTCTGTATTGTGAATTTGTTAAACATTATCAAGACTTTATTTTGTATGGATTTGAAAATTCATAATGTATTTACTTTTGTTTTTTGTTTAAAGTACCATTTTAATGAAGTAATTAGAAAAATTTGGGTTTTATAAATAATTTGTTCGATAATATTTTTAAAAAAAAACATATAGCAGCGTTCAAAAAACGTTGCAAAAGGGTCTACCGTAACACTTAATAAACGTTGCAAAATGGTCTAATGCAACACTTAATAAATGTTGCAAAATGGTCTACCGCAACACTTAATAAACGTTGCAAAAAGTTTATTGCAACGTTTATTTTAATCTTTTGCAACGCTCAAAAAACGTTGCAAAAAATTTTTGCTCTACGGCAATACTGCGATTTGCAATACTTGCCAAACGTTGCAAAAGCCTTTTGGCAACATTTTTTGAGTGTTGCAAAATGATATTTTTGTTGTATTGTGTTAGGGTAACTTCAATATACTCAAAATCTTACTTCTTAATCTACGAATTATCCAGAAAATATACGCAAAATTGAAAATCTCGTGATTTGGAAGAACTTGTCCCGAAATGTAACATGCTACCAGAAGCTTGGTTTTGCCTCTGATATTGATTCTAGTAGCATCTTTCTACAAAATTTTCCTTTCTTCCATTTTCATATCAGATTTCTCTCCTTCCTCTCAAATTTTGGTCTCTGTCACTCTTCTCTTGTCCCCGAGTTGTTCTTCACCGATAGTGTAAGAGAAATGGGCCTTAAGTCCATCTAATTGGGTATATATATAATGCATATATCAAATAAGCCCCTCTACTTCTTATCATATATATTTTGGTCCTTAAGCAAATTGAAACTAAGTCCTTCAATTTCTATTATCTATCACTTAAATCCCATAAGTTTTGTTAAATAATAGCTTCTTAACTAAAATAAGTGATTTTCCATACAATCCTTAAGCTTAGAATAATTATTTGGACAAGTGTCCATCATTTCTATTATTATAATACTAAAAAATTTTAGATTTTCCTTTTTAAAGTGACACCTTCGAATCAATATTTGAAGGTCGAAACGACCTCCATTTTCGCCAATCCTTATGCCGTTGCAAACTTCATACTTCAAGCTTTGCAACGATTATACATGCAAAGAAAACGGATCATTATACATCTCGTACCATTCATCCAAAAATGGCTACTCGACTAATTTTAACACTTAGCCAAATTTTCAGCATTCTTACCATTTCATGTATACAACTTTGGCTCGACTTTCAAGGAAATTCCCAACCTCAAATGTATTCAAATTTGATATCAATACATAGAACTCAATGTGAACTACAAGGTAGTATAACATACAAAAATATTGGATTACCATGTTGTTCATACGATCCTCTCAAACATGGCTACTCAACTACCATTTTATACTTAGAAATATTTTTAAAATTCTCAGCATTTCAACTACTTCTCATATGGAACTTTAGCTCGATTTTTGAAGCACTTCCCGACTTTAAATATGATCAAACTTGATACCAATACTTAGATCTCAACATGCACTAAGAGATGGTATAACATGTAATGGCTAAAGATCACTACCTATTACCCAAAAATAGTTCTAAAGTCACGTTCATCACAATGACAAAGCTGTAAATAAACCAAACTTTCCTAAAAATTTCAACTTACTCCTCATTTATGATATGTAGCTTAATTAAGCTCAAACATAATTCATAACTTCATTTTATGCCATTTTAGCCTCTTAATGTCACAATTTATGAAATATTCTCCTCCTCTTTCTTATAAAGAGTTACCGTCTCATAGAATTGGTCATTTTCTAATAAAATAATTGAGTCTAATTTTCTAAATAAATAAAAATTGAGGTACGAAATTTTCGGGTTGTTGCATATAACTTCAAACTCGGGTTGTAATTAAAATTTCAAAAATTAATTAATTAAAATAATAATATTTTAAAATTAACCAAAACCAATCCCTAATTATTTTATCTCCACCTCCGCATTCCATATGTTCTCTTAATCTAGACGCCACATCCATCCCTTCCTCCGGCCACAACCCATGCAGGCCATTTCAAGGTAAGTGACGCCAACTCGAGGCAGTGGCGCCGCTGCTACATCTAATCGTGGCGCTGCTTCCTCGAGCTTGTAGCGACGCTGCTACATTGCTGCTTTTTACGTTTGTACCGGCACGCTGTTTCTTGTCTTTTGCCTTTTTCTTTTAAAACTTTGGTAGGTGGTGGTACAGCTGGCGTGAAGTGGTTGCGATGATGACAGTGGTGAGGAAGGGAGTGAAATTTTGGTTTTGGGATTTGGACGTAGTGTGCAATTTTACTGGTGGTGGTGCTGCTGCAGGCTGTGGTGGAGGCACCCTGGCAGTGGTAGTGGTGAGACGCTGGCAGTGGTAGTGGTGAGACGCTGGCAATTGTAGGTGTTGATTGTGTGAGATGTTGTGACTTGGTCAGTGGTGGTGCAACCGACTGGAAGTGGAGGTTGTGATATTCACGTGGTATGGTGGTGTTTGTTACCTAATACTCCCTCTATCCCACAAAGATAGTATCCTACTAATTTTCACAAAAATTAAGAAATGTCAATTAATGTTGTTGGAAACATAAATTTACAATCACTTTTCCTAGTATACATCTAATACATTTATGTAGTTTCCCACAAAATTGAAAGAGTATAAATTTATTTAGACCAATAAAAAACACATTAAATATGGACAAAATGAGACATAAAATATTAACTTTAGTCTCAAAAAAGAAAGTGGATTATCTTTGTGGGATAGATGAAAAACGAGTAACGGACTATCTTTGTGAGACGAATGGAGTAATTTGATAAGTTATGACCTAAAAATAGGTTGGAATTAATTAATTTGACATTTTTTCACCTGATTTAATGATTTGTAATCTTGAATTTTGAAATCAATTGTGATTTAAAAATTATATGTCCTAAAATCAATTTGTGAACTAAAATATGTGTGTTTGTAACCTTAAATTATACAGTATTGTGACCTCAATATATATAATTAATTATTTAATTTAATTAATTAATCTTAATTAAAACTTGATTTTTGAAATTATACAAGTTTCATCTCAATTTTGAAATTTGCATTTATATGGAAACGATCACCTACCCACGGTGGACATATTAACACCTTCCCACCGTAGGTAGGTGATTGAGACTGTGCATTTATAATTACCTTATTTGTATATTTTTTTCATTTATATATTGAAGTGAACTAATACGAGGCCAGGCACGAAGTTAAATCTTAATCCAGACCCAACTGAAACTATGAATGGATCGGAAAGAGACTTAGCACCATTTGGTATTCTTACTCTTTAACACTTCTTTTTATAAATTGGTAGTGTTAGTAGGAGTGAAAAAAATACTCGATTCACTTGCATCATTTCTGATCAAAACCCTAAAATTGTTAGTTAATCCGACCAACGAAGGCACTCTCAACCAGAGTGAGGTAGATCCGCCACTCATGCTGGATTCGACGAAAAAAAATTTAGTTAGATTTTTTTGCATTTTTTGGAATAGACTCGAAAAATACAGTCATTTTACTGAAATCCTCCCTAGCTGAAATTTTTCTTATCGATGTCCACTCAAACTGAACAAAGTTTCTGGATCCGCCACTGCTCTCAACTATACCAAAAAGTCAATGCCTCCACCAATTCAACCTTGAGACTCGAATGTTATATCGAACACTCTTTCTCACCATATTAAACTTAATCAGAATTAACTGAACTCTTCATATTACTTCTAAACACCATTGGCATTATTTAAATATCGTACTCATCAAATGCATATGGAAGAGCATCCCCTAACACATCATATCAACTTCGCATATATGCATTTTTGCTCAAAATCTGTAATTGCATTTCTTGACAACTGAGATTTTTGACACAGTTCTATCGGTGCATCAAGTACCTATTTTTTGTAATATCGAAGCAATTCACTCTGAGCTCATTAAGCATGTGTTTAGCCCTCATTTTTTGGGGAAAAAATTGTGGTCATGAATAGTATTTTTGAGAGAATATGTGGTTAAAAAATGTTTGAAAAATCAAAAATAGTAGGCTTGGCTAAGATGGATAGTTGAGATTGAGTGTTGAATAAATCTTGTTTTGTATATCCCCAAACGTATAGTTTATTAACAACGTTAGTCCAATTTCGAAAAATCTGTTAGTTTTTGCAATTAATTGAGGGAAAAATGAGAAAATCTCTTAAAAATTCAAAAAAGAAGGATTAATTGTAAATTTAGTCATCAATCTTTTGTTTTTGGTGTTATGTGCACCTAACCTTTCGTTTATTAACATATTACATCAATTTTAATAGAATCCGTCAATTTTGACTGGTATTGTTAACTGGCTCATGTGCAATATCGCATGATATTATAAGGGAAGTAAGGAATGACATTATTGAAAAATATTTAAAAAAAGAATAAGAAATTTAGATTACAGCAACTGTTGGACAAATTGGTGCATATATTGTATTATGTTAATAAAAAATATGTGCATGCAAAGACAATTATATAACAACTTACAGTTGTAAAGTATCAAATAAATTTTGACTAGCTAAAATCATGATATGAACATATAATTTCGACTTACTAAAAATGTATAAATTAGAATGAGATAAAATGAAGCGATGTATGCGAATGCAAATCTCCTTGAGATGTTTTTCGCCTCCTCCATTGCTGAATCCATTTTCGAAGTTCGTTTTACAAAAATTGATTTGCATCTCTTCAATATGTGAACACACATTTCTTTTCGCTCAATGATATCTCTAAACCTTAACCTTTTACCGATTTTCAAAATTTCTCCCGCGGGTTTATGTGTTGATAATAGCTACCTTGTCGTAGCAATCTATTTAGTTAAATTATTATTTAGCTATAGTTAACATTGTTGGTAGCAGCCTATTTTGCTGAGCTTGTGTTCGATATTGATATGTCATTATTACTTTGGACCTCTTCTTCTTGACATTTGTTGTAAAATTGCATAATTCCTTGTATTTTGGTTTTTGCCACTTTTATTCTGTCTAGAATTAAGGAAAATGATTTTTGAGACTTTGCTTATTTCTTAATTTAGGTTTTACTTAATCGTGCTTTATGTTATAATCTGTGTTATTACTTGAAAAACTTGATTGAGTTACTTGGTGTATTTGTGATGTTTAAGCTTTGTTCCAAGTATGATTATGCATGACATCGATTTGGAGGTTTTTGATGAGAATGGCGGCTTTTAGGTTTCATAACAAAACATGAGGGAAATTTTATTTCAAAAAAATGTTTTAGAAGTCATAGATGATTATTTTTCTGAAAATACGATCGAGGATCAAAAGAATGATTGATGAGTTTTCTTACTATTCTATTATTTTACACCTTTTGACAATTTTTTGAGAAATTTAGACAAATTTGATTCTACCTAAGAACTTTGACAAAATTTGGAGGGTCTTTATCTATTGGAAACGACTCCAAATAAACCTTTCTTGCTTGAAAGATTTTTTTAACTTTAAAATTGATTTCTCAAAAGATTTGGATGACAACTTGGATATCTTTAACAAGTTGGTGCAAGCTATTACGAATTGTAGTGAGAAGGTGATGGAAGAGTATAAGACTATTATTTGTTAAATGTTATACTTGAAACCTATAATGAGGTTAGAGAGGCCATTAAGATGGTAGAGACATTTTAACACCTGAAATTGTTGTAGATTACTTGAGATATAAGGAAATTGAATTAGAAGCTGAAAAAATTAAAGAAAATAAGTGGAGAATTCCACATAGTGAGAGATATGTCTCAATATAAGTTCGATGGGCGTCATGATTATTAAAGCATTAGTGAGTTGAGTTGTAATGGTAGTAAAAGGAAGGGTAATGGTAGAACTAAGTCTAGGGCAAAAGGTAACAAATGTTATAGTTGTCGTAAAATTGGTTTCTTTATAAAATGTTGTTATAAAGAGAAGGACATGCAGATTGAGGGGGATAGAGATGAGGAGAATGTTGTATCTTGTTCTAATTCGGACCCGAGTGAGGATTTTATTTTATTAATTCCTGTTGACTCCATTGGATTACATTTCAATATGAAATCTCATATGCATGAATGACTACTTGATTCTGGTGCATCTTTTCATGTTACATCACATAGAATTTTTTTCGACAATTTGCATGAATATGATTTAGATCATGTTTTTTTGTGTAACAATAATGCATGCAAAGTTGTTGGAATATGTTATATTTTTGTTAAATTTGATCCGGGATGTGTGCTTGCTTTGAAAGTAGTTAGATACATTCTTGATATGACTAGGAATTTGATGTCGATGAGTTAATTAGAAGAGATGTGGCTAACATGTAGAATTAAGAATTAGATGATGAAAATAATGAAAGGTGTTCTAGTAACTTTTAAGAGAGTTAAAAAAAATTATGCATATGTTACCATTGTTGATGTGATTAGATGTGTTGATTCTTCTATTCCTTTTACCGACACAAATAACATGCACGGTTTGCATACTACGAGTGCACATTGAATGATAAGGGACTTAAGCTTTTGGGTGATGACTGTACTTTTGATGGAGACCATGTATCTTTCTATGATAAATATGGACCTTATGTATATTGTATGTCTTGTATACATTTATGTGATCATTGTGTACTTGATAAGCATCAAGGAGGCGTGTTTGGAAAAGAAAATATGTCTAATATGCTTTCACATGATCGTCGTGTGCTTTGTAAGCAACAATATATTTCTTTTTCTTTAAGCATTTGTGATACTACTCATGATAGATTGCATGTTAAATGTGTTTATTATTTTATGCTTACATCATTTGGCTGTGTTTCATTCTATTAAGAATAAGGGAAAATGTTGGACATATTGCTAAAAAAATGTGTTTCCAGGGTATTCTAAAAGGATTGATGATTATAGTTTATGCGTTAAAAGCCAAAAAGGTGGTAAAATCATGGAGTGTAGCGATTACTGTTAATGAGGCAGATATGTCATATTTTGGACATGATTTTTATGCAATTGAGAGAAAAATAGAAAGGTAGTGTTAGTTATTAGTTGTAGGTGGAGTCAGATATGATGAGTTTGATGAGTAAACTCATCTCAGGTACCTCGAGTGAGGTAGAGACTAAAAATTCAGTAGTCTAAAGAAGAAAATAGTGATGAGACAACGGTAGGAGAACACATGCTATATCTTATTCTTGTGTTGACCAGTGGTAGAGTGAGGAGATTGCGTAAAGTGAACAATCAATAGTGTGGATGAAACAATGGACGTAGACATGCATTTTCTTGTTTAGAATCAAAAGAGGATACCACTAAGAATGGAATATTAGAGTACTAGATAATGAGGCACACATAGAAGGGGGTGTTGATCATAATGAAAAACTTTTGTTAATTGTTAAATACGTTATTGATGGTCATGTTGGCATTGGTTGCATATTTTTTACTGATAACTTGAACAAATTGATGTGAAATTGTTTTTATCATCTAGGTTTTTAGAGATAAACAAAAAATTGTCTATGTGTGTTTTTGTCTTAAATGGTTTTTGTATGGTTTAAACAGTTGCCTTGATCATGGTAAGTGGTTTGTCAATTGTTCTTATTAATGGCTTCTTTAAAGCAATAATCTTAATCATTGCTTATATATCATCATAATGAGATAAAAGTGACATTGTGTTCTTGTTATTATATATTTTTGATATTTTCTTGATTGGTTCTTTGATGATGCTTATAAATGAGAATTGTTGAAATGGGTATGTGGGATCTGAGGGGGTCTTGTGATTGGGTCGTGTGTTTATATGCTATACATAATGTGAAATTGTGAGGATTTGTAGATATATTTTACGATGAGGATATTGGTAATAAGATGTTCACTTCCTCCCATGTTTTTCACTTTGTCTGATGTTTATGTGAGTTGCAAATCACGGTTAATAAACATAGTTTCACTATCCATGTGTTTTCGAGTCTGAGTATATTAACACCATAGAAGTTGTTGACCACAAAATCTGGCTGGACCTTGGACCAACACGTCTCAGCTCCTCCCTCTTGAACATGTGGATCTCCTGCGCACTGTGACAAACAATCAGTTTGCAAAGGGGGCCGATGTGGCTCCCGTTTGCACTCCGATGCCAAAGTTAGTACTCATTTTTAGGCGAATATATATTGGGTGCGGGAGATATAAAAATGTGTAGAAGAGAGAAAAAGGGAGTGAGAGATATATATATTTGGTTAAGAGTATGAAATTGCTAACCCCCTTCTTGAAGACAAGCGTGTTCTATTTATGGTTGAAGTTATTTTCTCGGATCATTACACGTGGCATACTTTACACTTGTCTTCTCCCTAGCTCTTGGACGTGACAACCTTGCTTTTTGATTGTAATCATTGCTACATTTCGTAGGGGATGGGCACCTATCACATCTTGGTAAAGGTAGTGTCTCATCACTGACTCCATCTCTCTTCTGGTCAACGCCATAAAGCGCCCCGGCTGAGTATGAAGCACATCGGCCAGTCGTTAACCAGGTCGGCTAAAGAGGTGTGTTTGACGTACCACCTCGGCATTTGTCCCAAGGTGATATTTTAGGCCTTAGCTGTGGATCAAAGTCCATTGGGCCTCTATTGGCGGATCTCTGTACCTTTCTTTGGGCCTGGATTCAACACTAGTCCCTCAAATCCGAAGGGATCATTCATGGTCGTGTAGGATTTGCCATGATTTCGCGGCAGTAGCTTCTGATCTAGTTCCGTTGCCTGCTACACCCAACATCTCGCAATCGCCTCTCTGTCCTCTAACTAGGAGCCGCTACGTAGCGCAGCAACCTTTTAGGGGGTCAATAATGTCATTCCTTATGTAAGGTTCGGATCCATATTATAGCCGACCTTCTGCCTCGGATTTTTCCCTCCTAAATGGGGCTGGGATCGTACTAGCGCGTTTCTTAGGCGGCGCATTTAATACAAAAGGGGCTACTGGCATCTGTTTCCAAGAACAATGAGGAGTATGGAGGAAGACACGTCACCGCGCGTGGTAAACACTCTGGCAGCTGAAGGGTTTCTCTCTTTCTTTCTGCATCTGGCGTCGTAATTAACCCTCCCCCCAAGAGACGTGGATTGTCAAATTAATCATGAGGCTCAAAGATCAAGGATTTGGGACTATTGGGTTCTTTATAAAGCCTCCTTCATTCCTGCATTTCTCCTTTACCCGCTTCTCAGAATTTTCGCAGTACCTTGTTTCACAAGAGATAGCAGCATTCTATCTTCTACTTGCTTTTTGTCTCCCAGCGCTTCTTTAGAATTATTCACCCGGCAAATTGTTTCCATTACCCAACATTTTCCCATGGCGTGTTTCCCCTTTCGAGTGCACAACCTTGAACATCCAGTTTTCGAAGGTAAATTTCTTCTCCTTTGTATGCGCTAATCTTTTCTATTTTTAGTTTCTCACTGTGGGTTTGAGAATTTTATCCCGCGTTTTTCTTTTATCTTTTTGATGAGTCTGACCCGTCTTTAAAAACAAAAGAAAAATGGAAAGAGTTGGGGGAACGGGTTCACAGGAAATGTTAGCAATGACGGTTCCCGTCAGAGGTTTCTGCCCCATCTCTTTATCGGTATTTAGTTCCCGCTTCTTTAGGGAGCAGATTAAGAGGAGGAATAGGAAAACTAGCGGTATAATTTATTTGAGTGATTCGAACAGCGAAGAAGAAAGGAACCAGAACTACATGGCCCATCTGTCGTCTGAAGAGGAATCCGCATTAAGAGAACTCCGAAGCAAACGTGATAGAGACATGGGGAGAGAGGGAGCAATGGGTTCTTCTTCTGGCCCACAGGATCTTGATTTGGGCACCAGGGCCCCTTTCCGGGCGTATAGAGAGGAGTTGGGGCTCTCAGAGGAGGAGATAGCCCAGGTCGAAGGTTGGGTGGACCTGGTAAACAAAATATCAGGATATCATGTGGACTCTGACCCAAACCCGGATTTGTGGGAGAGCAGCGAGGTTGCTACTGAAATCCGAGGAGTTGATTTGGCTGGGGCCTCGACGAATTTCAGGATGCCAGATGGGGTCCGTTTAGTGCACGCTAAGCCTTCTTGCTGACCATGCTGCCCTCCCTCAGGCCAATCGGCCATATGTTACGATGCTCTGTCCTGTGGTATGAGGCTACCTATGCACCCCTTTTTCAGGGCCTTGCTTAAGAGCTATAACTTGTGCCCCTACCAGTTGACACCTAACTTCCGGACATAGGCCGTGGGCACTTGGCTAGCATGGCAAGAGGTCAACCCAGACCATCCTATCTCACTATACATTATTCATACTTTGTACACTCTGAAGAAGTCAGTGAAAAGGGAGAGGGACGAGAGGGACGTGAGGGCCGATGTGAAAGACTGGTATTATTTGTCTCCTAGAGGCTCGTATCCTCCTGTCATTACTGGCCAACCTACCTCTATAAAGAACTGGAGGAATCAATGGTTCTGGGTGGCTAGGGAGTGGCAGAGTTCTCCTGTGGACCCTTGTCCAGAAATTTCAGTTCCCCGAACTCTTTCCCTTCCTAGTGAGTCTTGTGTTTGCTTTAGTGTCCTTAAGTGTCATGTGTCACTTGTTTTTATTTTCAAGTCACCTTTCTTTGCTGGTTTTTAACATGTTTCCTATTTGTGACAGGGGACACTTTTGCCCGCCTACTCCCTGACACGGATTTAGCGGCCGTTAGGCGTCTGTTCGCTTACAAGGGCACCTTTCAGGGGGTTATTCAACAAAACAAACTATTCGTCAAACACGGTCTTATGCGAGCCATGGGTGAGTTTGCTTTGTTATTGCTTTTATATCTCATGTCCCCGTTGTTTATAACCTCATTTTACTCCTTCTTTTTGGTTAGGTTCCAAAGAGTTCCCGAAGATTTCTCTGAAGGGTCTCATGGCTAAAAAGATCCCTCCTGCCCTGCGCCACAGCAGTGAAGTCGAAAGAAAGCAGAAAGCGGTCCTAACCAACCTGCAGGTTGGGGTGGCAAAGGAAGTGTCTGAGGTTTCTACAGCCCAGCTCCAGGGCCCTCTTCCAGCACTGCTGCCACCACCCAACCTGTTGCCAGTAGGTCCCCAGCAGCCCAGCAGGGAAAAGGAGGCAGATCCTGAAAGAGACATTGCCAAAGGGAAGGGGAAGAGGTCGGAGAGAGGCGGATCCAGGAGGGATAGGGAGACTAAGGATGCTCTGGTGCCGGCTTCCTTTCCGGAGGACATATCTGAGCATGCACCTGAGGAGGAGCCCGCCCCATTGAAGAGGCTAAAAAGGGGTAAGGGCAAGGAGTCCACTTCTGCGCCTCCACCACCAGCGATTGAAGATCTGGAAGACGAGCCAACTGTGCCCATTCCAGGACTGGCTTACGAAGTGACACCGTAGGGGGCAGAAGAACTCAAACATATTAAAACCAGTATTCTCCCCAAAGATGTCACTTTCAGCCCTTCACTATTTGACTCCCCCAGTTCTCCTCCAGCCCGGGCCGCCTTTATTACTGAGCAATTTTGGACAGAGGGCTGGTCAGCTTTTTCATCTAGTGTCAATCCCTCCCGGAAGTTGCTCGCCGCCAAGGCCATGAATGCCAGGGCACTGGCCCTCATTGACGAGGTGGAATCGTCCGTGGACGAGGCGCAGCGGGACAAGAAGAATGCTGAAACTGCTCTCCAGCATGCGGACAACATGCTAAAGGAGATCAATGATCTGAAGACCTAGCTGGCCATAGCCCGGAAGTCTTCCTCAGAAGAGAGGGCTAATGCAAAGCGCCTCCAGGAGGACAACGAAAAACTGAAGCATAACCTCCGATCCTCTGAATCAGACTTGGCGGTTCTGTGCAAAAAATTAGATGACTCCAACCGCGCACAGTCCATCGCATATGAGACTCTGACTGCCGCTAATGCAGCCAAGTCCAGGATGGAAGCCGAGGTGGCAGCAGTTAATGAAAAACTGGGGAGGGAGCTGGAGGCTAAGGCGAAAGCAGAAGAGGACCTCGCCTCTTTGGAAAAGCATATGCAAACGAGGATCACTGAAGTCCTGGAGCAGACTGTCACGACACGAGTGGAGAATGCTTTAAATACCAGAGTGTCGGAGGCTGTCCAGAACTTCAAAGACACCTTTGAAGAGCCCCCTGAGTACGAGGCTATGCAGCGGGTTTTTGGGAACTTAGGGGCCAGGATGGCTTTGGGGGACATGAAGGAAGCTTTTCCAACTTTGGAACTGTCCACCATTGAAGCATTCTACCCCGAGCCTCAGGATACTCCTGCGGATCCTTTAGATGCATCCGGCAAGGCTCTCCAGAAGGCGTCCCTCCACAATGATCATCTTCTATCTTTCCCTTATTGTTAGTTAGTTAGTAAGTGTTTTTTTTTGTGGCGCCAACGGCGTTTTATACTGTAAATGTAACATTTTATACTGTAAATGTCTTGATTTTATGAATGAACTGACTTATTCATATTTTGCCTGTAAATGTAGCATTTCGAACTGTTTACGTATGAATGCTTCCCAGCGTGGATGCCTTATAATTGTATGATGATGTGAAACGCACTTGAATTGTATGATAATATGTGGAAAACTGTAAATGTGTAGTCCCTCAGATCTAACTAGTATAACGCATCCACGTTTGCCGGTTGGGTCTGATTTTGACCAACTTTGGGGCAGTTTAACCTTATACCCTACAACATTTATATTTACAAACTTGTATGAACTCCTATTGCTTGCGTGAACATTTTCAATCTATACGCAGTGGTCGTAGTGTAAATTCACCGGAGTCTTTCGTTTTTAACAAAGTTCATGTCTGGCGGAGGCGTGTGGTTTTTGCAACCAAAATAATATAGGAACTTTTATGTTATGTCTTCTACGCTTATTTACACAGTACTTAGTATACATATGTCTTGCAAACGCTCTATCTGAATGTATGTATGAAAGTGTCAAACATTTCGCGGAAACGTTTACCACTTCATACAAGAAAGCGCTCTGTATGTATGAACTAACTTAACGCATCCATATTTGCTGATTATATCTGGCTTTGATCGAGAGTTCCTGCTTATATGTCAGCATTCGAGTAAATATGAATGCTTCCAAACGAAAATGCCTGTGCCTTAAGAAAATGCCTCTTAAACGTATCGCGTATTGTAGGGTCAATGAGTGTGCATTGCAGGGTTAGTGAGTGTAGTCCCGCAGATCTGAGTGGTTTGAGACATTTTTGTTTACCAGTTAGATCTGGTTTTGACAAACATTTGAACGTATATGAGAGTCCCTTGTTTTTAATAATTTTCATGCATAGCGTGGATGTATGGTGTTATGACCAAAAATCTGCAATCATAGAGGAGGAATTTGGTTTATTGAAAATAACGGCGAAGGTGGTCCGTGTTCCAAGGATTACATAGAGATACTCCAGATAAGTCCTCAATCATGTACATTCCGGGTACCACCTCGGCAAAGACTTTGTAAGGGCCTTCCCAGTTAGGACCTAGAGTCCCTACTCCTGGTTCCTGTGTTGAAGGAAGAACCTTTTTGAGGACCAAGTCCCCAATATTGAAACATCCACTCTTCACTCTTTTGTTATAGTATCGAGCCATCTTTTTCTGGTACCTGGCCATCACCACTTGGGAATCACTCCGTTTTTCCATGAGGAAGTCTAAGCCGGCCCTTTGTGCTTCTTCGTTTCTCACTTCGTCGTAATGGATTTGACGAAGCGAAGGGATCCCAATTTCAACGGGGCATACCGCCTCGGCTCCATATGCCAATGAGAAAGGCGTTTCACCAGTGGCAGTGTGCGAGGTGGTTCGAAGTGCCCATAGTACTTACGGGAGTTCATCTACCCATGCACCCTTTTTGGACTCTAGCTTCCTTTTCAGGGTATTTTTTATGGTCTTGTTTACAGCCTCGACCTATCCGTTGGCTTGAGGGTGATGCGGAGATGAAAATAATTTCTTGATTCCCAGATTGTCGTACAGTTCATCTACACTTTTGTTTTTAAACTGTTTCGCATTATCACTTACCAACGAGTGAGGTATTCCAAACCTGCATATGATATTCTTCCAAATGAACTTGGTAGTGTTGGCCTCAGTGATTCTCATCAAAGGTTCCGCTTCGACCCACTTGGTGAAGTAATCAATTGCACTATCGCAAAGCAATTGTTACCGGTGCCCCTAGGCATAGGTCCGATAATATCAACCCCCACTTTGCAAAGGGCCAAGGGCCAGTCACCACAATTAGCTTGTGATGTGGCTGATGTGGTATGGTTGCGTATCTTTGGCATTTATCACACTTGCGCACGAAGTCATGGGAGTCCTTTCGCATAGTAGGCCAAAAATATCCCTGTTTGAGGGTTTTCCAAGCTAGTGATAACGCCCCGGCATGATTGTCACATATGCCCTCATGGATTTCTCTCATTACATACTGTCCTTCCTCTGGCCCCACACATCTCAGTAAAGGGGAGGTGTAACTCCGTTTATACAGTAGGTCGTCCAAGAGTACGAATTTCGCAGCGTATCTTTGTAACTTCCGAGCTGCTTCCGGCTCGTTTGGTACTGTCTGATGTTTCAGATACGCTATCAGGGGATTCATCCAGGATTCCTCCTCTACTATCGCCAAAATCTCCGGTCCCGGCTCAATAGAAGAGGTCATGATGAGATTCGAAGCGCGGAAGAAACGCCAGAAAGTTCCGAACTCAGGTTTTGGTTGGACGGATGAATCATGACCCGATATTCACAACGCGATGGCTCGACGATGCGGAATAAAGAACCACGACTTTCGAAACGCCACAAGGATTTGCCCAATCTCCTTGATAAGTCTCTGATTTGAACGCCACAAATATTCTAGCAAATATTTGATAAGTTCGATATTTGAACGCCACAAGAAATATTCTTGATAAGTTCGAAAAAACATAGGAATCCACCTATAACTTTTATTGAATCCTCAATAAAACTGTTTATATCAAAATCGAAGTCTCAAGTCTGAATTACAATGAATGAAAATAAATATAAATAAGTAAAATAACTTAGTCGCTAATTGACTCAAAATTGAATTCTAATTAGACTAAAATTCTAAAATAGGCAAACAAATACTTAAAAACAAAATTTAACCTAAAAATACGCAAAAAAACCCTAATTTTCGTATGCATAATTGACTTGATGTTTTAAAGCCCCAAATGATGGAATTTGACCATAAAATCAGTTGGCTCAAGGGCTTTAGCCCATGAGTTTTGCTTAGTGGCCCATTTCTACTCGAAAAACACATATTATGCATCTAATTTCGACATGGTTGACTGGATTGCACTTTTATTTGACTTGAATATTTAACTTTTCTGTCAAGCCTGATATGACTTCGATTGTCGAGGGTCCGGAACACATCATACCCTCCTTCTTTAGGATGATTCGACCCGAATCATAGCTTCGTTCCTGTTGTTTCACTTCACCTCCTGGATCAAACGAAAAATTTCTCTTGCCATTGCACATGATCAACCAAAAATATTCTGCAACGAGGGTCACGTGAATGACTTGAAGTTGAAACACCTTTGGACATTGGTGGTGTTACCCAAATTTCCACGTACCATTAACCTGCAAGAAATAATTAAATAGAACGGGGAGGGAAATGTTAGGTTCATGAGGTAAAAGGTATGGATCCTTGTATTCATGAATTATCACCGTCAATTCCACCTTAATCACGAGGCCCTTCTCTTCACCTCGTTCTCCTTTTGCAACCTCTTGCTCGCCCGCCTCTATCTCTTTTCTCTCAAGCTCGGTTACTTCCTCTAACTCAAGATTTTCTAGCTCATCCACCTCTTCAATTTTTTTCTTTCAAATTCAACCACATCTTCTACCTCCACATTCGTATCACCATGTTCGCACACTACTTCATCACTATCCAAATGTGGATCTTCCAATTCAAAGCTCAAAATTTGAACTTCTACCCCAACTTCTAATTCCTCGTCAAATTTTGGAGTTTGTTTACAACGTTTTCAACTCCTACCACAAAGTTCGGGGTCTCTTCAACTACTTCTAATTCATGTTTTAAGCCTCCCTCCTTCTTTTCAACATTCATATCCCGAGGCTCAACTATAACATGTATTTCACTCTCCTCTAGCCATTTATTCACCGCCTTTCATTTCTCATTCTTTCGCAATTTAGCCAAATATTTTCTTTCTGCCTCCCGTTCACACCTCAATCTTTCCTCATAAATTTCTTTTTGAATTTTCAAAATTGCTTTTGGATCAATCTCAGCTCCTCTCTTAACCCCGATTCCATCCCTAGGTTTAGGATCACGCCTATAATCACTACGATTTGCTTGAGATCGTCCATTGTTGGTAAAAATAATATCGCAAGTGTACGATATCGCTAACAAGTAGTAAAAGTGGACTTTTGAGTCCGAGTTGTCGATCCCACGAGGACTAGTTAATTCGTTATCGATTTACTTCGATTCAATAGAATTCCTAAACTAGAACAAAAATAATTAAGTAAATAAATTGCAAAATAATAAAAACAAAAACAAATACGAAAAGTAATAGGAAATCAATGAAATAAACAATGCAATTAAAATAGACAATTAACTAAAAGCAATTAATAAAAGCAAGAAACAAACTTGGTGGATTTTAAACAATTGAATGAGTATCGGGACTAACGATTTTGAAATAATGTTCTAACTTAATTTCTCATCTCAAGTTGTTTTCTAAAATTGTATTTGGTCGAATTCACGCATATATCTAATTTACCTCTCTCGAGTTCAAATTAGACCTATTTAACTAAGTCAACCATGTATCTCTACAGCGGGTCAGAGTTCTCCTTAGCTAAATGCATGAAACTTCCTAGGAATTCATAAGTGACCACATGCAACCACAAATTCATATCTCTATCTTTTTGTTGAAATTGCCGAATTTTATTACGTGATCTAATTGTTAACTCACCTCTCGGATTATGAAAACAACCATTAATTCATGAATTGGTGATCAAACAATTCAAGCATTAAACGCAATAATAAAATCAATACGTGAAATAAAAGCACCAACTTGAGAATTAAAATCAAACAAGAAACATTAAATCTACGTCGTCAATCCCGATTATAAACTTTAGCTATTCATGGTTGTGGAATAAAAAGCAATAAAAAATAAAAATAAAATTTGGAGTTTGAATAATTGAAGACTTAACATCACTACCAATGCACAGATGAGTCCTTCCTTTCTTTGTTGCTGCCAACCGTGTACTTTTTGTATTACAGCCTCCTTAATTCTCTATCAGGATTCTCCACCACTCAATTCAATTTCAGCCTCCACTTCTGTGTATATCTAACTCCAAAGCTTGCTGCCTTTTATTCTTGAACCAATTAAATCCCCACAGCCGAGTACTTCTTCTCCAATGCCCAACCAATTAATTTCTCCACTAACCAATGAATTAATCCCCAGCAGCTATGTCTCACGGCCCTCCTATTCTCAGCTGCTTCTTTTTTTAACTCCCAGCGGCCTCCTTCTTCCAGTATCTTCCCCAAGCTGTGTATATTCTCGGCTGTTATGTATATCCGTGTATACATCCACAGCTTTAATTCCCAGCCTGCCAAAAATTTTATGAACCAGCCGCACTCCTCTCTGTATATGCTCTCTCTCCCTCCGTTGCTGTGTATATATATGTATATCACAAGTTCAGCCCCCTTGTTCTTACACCAGCAGCCTCCTCCTCTTTTTCAACTCACGGCTCTCCCCCAACAACCTACACTTTTTGGGCCAAAGAAATCATATTAATTGGGTTTAAAGAAGCCCAATTATGAATACCTAGCTTATACTTTTAAAGCCTCAATTATTCCAAACAATTCACTTGGGTCCTTGAATTTTGGCATGTCTTCTATTAAGCTCCACTTTTATTCTTGAATAATTTCACCAACTTTCAAATTGTATGATTTCGCACCAATTATTATCCAATTGTTGTGTAATTGCTTCAATTCCTCATTTTCTTGATGTTGGGATAAAAACCTGAAATAATGTAAATAAATAACAATTACGTAGAATTTGTTCAAGAAAAATATTATAATATCATAATTTCGATAGATAAATAAGTGTATAAAATACACTTATCACCCATTTTTCAATTTCCCTTCCCTTTCATCTAGTTTATCCAACCTCATCAAAGCTTCATTCAAAAATCTCCACATACGATCTTTGACATTTTCATACGATCACCTTTTTTTTTTTTTTTTTTTTTTTTTTTTTTTTTTTTTTTTTTTGAATTTTAGGATGAATTTTCGGAATAAATAAAATAATAAATTTTTTTTTTTTAAATCCGAAAATTCGACAACGAACACGACAAAACAAACGGAACTTAATTCGGATAAGAATTAAGCAAAACAAACACTTTTGAATTTTGTTGGATTTTTATATGGATCAAACAAAGAAAAAATTTACTGGCGCGAAGAACAAGAAAATCAAGAAAAAAAAGACTCAACAACAAGATATGGATGATTTTTATGGGACTCGATAATAAACATAAAAATCAAACTGGATAGAAAAACCTGAATTCAGAGTCTAGCTCTGATACCAGATGATGAGATTCGAAGCTCGGAAGAAACGCCGGAAAGTTCCGAACTCAGGTTGTGGTTGGACGGATGAATCATGACCCGATATTCACGACGCGATGGCTTGACGATGCGGAATAAAGAACCACGACTTTCGAAACGCCACAAGGATTTGCCCAATCTCCTTGATAAGTCTCTGATTTGAACGCCACAAATATTCTAGCAAATATTTGATAAGTTCGATATTTGAACTCCACAAGAAATATTCTTGATAAGTTCGAAAAAACATAGGAATCCACCTATAACTTTTATTGAATCCTCAATAAAACTGTTTATATCAAAATCGAAGTCTCAAGTCTGAATTACAATGAATGAAAATAAATATAAATAAGTAAAACAAGCTAGTCGCTAATTGACTCAAAATTGAATTCTAATTAGACTAAAATTCTAAAATAGGCAAACAAATAATTAAAAACAAAATTTGACCTAAAAATACGCAAAAAACCCCTAATTTTCGTATGCATAATTGACTTGATGTTTTGAAGCCCCAAATAATGGAATTTGACCATAAAATCAGTTGGCTCAAGGGCTTTAGCCCATGAGTTTTGCTTAGTGGCCCATTTCTACTCGAAAAACACATATTATGCATCTAATTTCGACATGGTTGACTGGATTGCACTTTTATTTGACTTGAATATTTAACTTTTTCTGTCAAGCCTGCTATGACTTCGATTTTCGAGGGTCCGGAACACATCAGGTCAGCATGTGCTCAACTGGGATCAGATTATGGAATTCTGAATCACTGCTACTTGCGAGTTTGGACAAAGCATCGGCGTTGGAATTTTCTGTTCTGGGGATGTGCTGTAACTCCATTTTTCCTAAGTGCACAGCCAAATCTCACACTTTCTTCAAGTAAGCGACCATGGAAAGTTCTTTGGCAGAAAATTGCCCATTGAATTGACTCACAACGAGCTGTGAATCGCTGTTCACCACTACGGACTTAATCTTCAAAGCTTTTGCAAGTCTTAGCCCAGCTAACAACGCCTCGTACTCAGCAACATTGTTTGGGGATTTGAATTCAAAGCGGATCGCGCTGTGTAGTTTAAATCCCTATGGGCTTATTAGCAATATTCCTGCACTAGATCGTCCTTCAGCCGAGGACCCATCAACAAACAATTTCCACTCTCGGCTGTCATCCGTGTTATCAACCATCTTGACCTCCAGTGGATGTGTGAATTCGACTACGAAATCCGCCAACGCTTGACCCTTTACAGCGGTCCGAGGCGTATAATGTAGGTCGAACTGACTGATTTCTATCGCCCATTTCAGTAACCTCCCAGAAACGTCTAGTTTTTGCAACACTTGTCTCATGTGAAAGTTGGTGAGCACATGTATGGAGTGTGACTGAAAGTAGGGGCGAAGTTTTCGAGAGGCTGTAATTAACGAGAGAGCACGCTTCTCCATATCTGGGTAGTGCGTCTCGGTATCCAGCATGACTTTGCTAACATAATACACTGGAAACTGATTCTCATCCTCCTCTCTGACAACACTGAGCTGACAGCCTCTTTGGATACAGCCAAATACAGGTAGAGAGGCTCGCCAGCCTTTGGCTTTGATAGCAATGGCGGCCGTCCCAAAGATGCTTTTAGGTCGGAAAAAGCCTGCTCACATTCCGGTGTCCATTGGAATCGCTTTCCCCCCTTTAGGACCTTGAAAAATGGCAAGCATTTGTCAGTGAATTTGGAGATGAATCGATTCAAAGCCGCAATTCTCCCCGTTAAGCTTTGTACTTCTTTCGAATTTCGAGGCGATTGCATGTTTAACAAAGCACTGATTTTGTCAGGATTAGCTTCGATTCCCCTCTTATTCACCATGAACCCAAGAAATTTTCCAAATGCTACCCCAAATGCACACTTCACTGGGTTGAGCTTCATTCGATATTTCCTCAAAACATCGAAGGCTTCGGACAAATGGCGGATATGATCCGCGGTGACCATGCTCTTGACTAGCATGTCATCAACGTATACCTCCATGGTGCTTCCCAATTGTTCTGAAAACATGCAATTTACCAGCCTCTGATAGGTAGCTCCCGCATTTTTCAAGCCGAATGGCATGGCTCTGTAGCAATAGAGTCCTCTGTCTGTTATAAACGAAGTATGCTCCTCGTCCGATTCACACATAGGGATCTGATTGTACCCGGAGTAGGCATCCATGAAGCTCAGTAGTTCATGCCCTGCTGTGGAGTCAACCAACTGATCGATCCGGGGTAGTGGAAAACTGTCTTTTGGGCATGCCTAGTTCAAGTTTGAAAAATCAATACACACCATCAGTTTCCCACTATTTTTTGGTACCAAAACAGGGTTTGATACCCACTTCGGATAGCGGGACTCTCTGATGAAGCCATTTTTCAATAGCTTCGTGACCTCGTCTTTCAAGGCCTCATACTTGTCGGAACTCATAGGTCGTCTCTTTTTCCTATGCCCAGGGCTTATGGGATCAATCTGGAGCCTGTGACAGGCCTCTTTAGGATCAATCCCAACCATGTCACCATGCTTCCATGCGAATACATCGAGATTTTTAAGTAAGAAGCTCTTCAATTGATTTTTGCATTCGATTGGTGAATCCAATCCGATCTACAATTCCTTGATTGGGTCAAACGGGTCTACACTGAAGTATTCTAACATTTAGGCCAGTGTGGAGCAATTGTCACCTGCCATTCTTGGGTCTAGATCTGCTAAATCCTCCTCCAGTATCATTGTAACATCCTTACTTCCAGAAGGCCCTTCACCCAATGTTTCAGGGTCTAGAGCAGCCTCGGCCATGGCTACATCACTTATCATGTTCGAGCTCCGATCTTGAAACTTTCGGATTGCGTTCGTGTAGCAAGCCCGCGACTAGTGATGGCAACGGGGCGGGTTCGGGTCCCGACCCGTGCCCCGCAAAAAATTTTCAATTCCAAACCCGCCCCGCGACCCGCGAATTTCGGGTCGGGGCGGGTTCGGGTTCGGGGCGGGTCAACCTACCCGCCCCGTTTAATTTTTATTTTATTTTTTCGATATTTTTTATTTTTTTCCTTATTAATTTTTATTAATTTATTTAATCGGGTCGGGACAACCAAACCCGTACCCGCCCCGCGACCGACCTGGGTCAGGGGAAGTCGCCCCATACCCGCCACGCCGACCCGCGGGACGGGTTTTTTTCGCCCCATTAGGGGCGGGTTCGGGTCGGGTACCCGTCGGGTCGGGTTTTTTTGCCATCTCTACCCGCGACTCAGTTTGGCTCTCCCTTACAGTTGCAACGCCATGCTCCGTGGGGAACTTCATGCAAATATATTTCATATGTGTCAGAGCTCCCAAGTCGATGAGACCTGGCCTCCCAATTAAACCATGATAGGAGGAGATTTTGTCAACCACCAAGAATTCCATAGGGATTCTGAAGAGGGTTGGTGCTTGCCCTATTTCAGTTATAAGGGTTATGGACCCTCTGAGGGTTATGCTGTCCCCCGTGAATCCGTATATTGGATCCGGGACTGGAATGAGTGGAGTGCTGGTCCCCATTTTATCAAAAGTTACCCCGTAAATCACATTTACCGAGGCACCATCATCCGTGATAGCCCATTCCGAGCCACCACTACTTTGATAACCAATGCGTCATTGTGAGGGAAGTGCACTCCAACGACATCGTCTTGGGTGAATGTGATAGATTCCGTCCTAAGCATCCCAACTGGATGTGAATGGATATGATAATTCACGTTGGCGAGATGCTTAGCCTCTCTGATATACCTCTTTTGGGAGTTATTTGTGCTCCCACCTGGGTGAGGTCTCCCAGTATTGTGTCGATTTCACGAATAGGGAGGTCGGCCACAGGCACAGGTGGTTCCCGTGTATCTTTAGCATGCGCCGAGGCAGTTTCCTGGCCCTTATTCCTGTCTCTTTGACGATTGTCAATTCTTTCCTTAGTTGAGTTCTTCCACGGAGCTCTCCTATCAGCTCGGTTGAAATTCTGACCACCAGATTTTTGAGTTCTCCCTGTGTCGGGGGAGAAGTTACCTCCCCTTCTCCCCTGCGCCTTTTGGTTAGCCAACATATGGATTTCCCTGCAGTCTTCTGTTGCGTGACCGTAATATCTGTGGTAGGCGCAGTAAGCCCCAATCATGGGCTGTTTTCCACTTCGACCACTTTCCACTCTCCCTTGAGCCGTGGGAGGATTTTGAGAAGGGGTGTTGGAGTGCAAGTGGGGGATAGCTTCCGTGATTTCTGCTGCAAAGCTAGATCCTGTCCCCGAAAACGGACGCGGCGCTCCACCTCGGTTGTCGCCGATCCTATCCTTGTTTCCTCCTTTCTTGAGGTTTGCCTCATTAGAATACCCAAGATTGTATCTTCCTTGGGGGTGGTTGTCCCTAGCCCTTGCCATTTCTTCTGATATAATCTCTTCCTTCATCAGGTCTACAAGGGCATTGTAATCCCTTGGTTTTCTGCTTCGGACGTCTCTCCAGAACATGTTGGTCATATCCAGCCCTCCTTTCAAAGCGAAAAACATCTCTGCCTCAGTGATGTTTTCGCAAATGTGCATTTCTTCTGTAAACCGGGCTAGGTAACTTTTCAAAGATTCGTCCCTTCCTTGCCTCAGATCCTGAAGGCTTTGGAGAGGGAGCTGGCCAGGCCTGGAGGAAACAAAGCCATTTTTAAAGGCCGTTTTCAAATCTCTCCAACTGTGAATGCTGCCAGGAGGGAGTTTTTTATACCATCGAATCGCACTCCCCTCAAGGGTTAAAGCAAAAGCTTTACATTTCAGTGTCGGCGTAGCCCCTGCTATTTCCATGCTAGCACGGTAGTTTAACAGGTGATCGTCAGGGTCACCTCGGCCAGAATATTTTGCAATTACTGGCATTTTGAAGTCGTGTGGCACTGAGCACCTACGGAGGCCCTCTGTGAAAGGACTTGTTTCCTCGTCGTCATCCAACTCATACGACGGTAGTTCGCTGTTCTCGTCATGACCAGAATACACTGGATCACGGTATTGGTCATAGAGTGACGGAGCGTACTCCTGCCTTTGTGGCGGTAGAACGCAGTCGTAGTTTGGCCTTTCATGGTTCTGTTATTCGTTGCGAGGATTGGTCTGAACTGCTTCGGCTCTCCTTTCCTGCCTATTCCTAGGCTCATGCGTGGGGGTGAAGCTTTCTCCCCCCGTACCTTGTTGGTCCCTATACATTCGACTCTGCGACAAGGCTTCTTCAGCGCGTCGCTCCCGCCTATTTCTAGGCTCAGCTGCATTATTCCGACCCCCTTGCCTGCCCCTGAATAACCCTCCTATCCGGCTGAAGACACTGCCAGATTTTGCGGGAGAGGCCTCTCTGTGTCTAGCTGGGAGGGGGGCTTGCTCTTCACGTGCTTCATGTTCCAGGCCTTCCTCGTGGAAGGGCTCGGATTCCACCTCGGCATAAGCCTGTGGATCTTGATAATAATACGAAGCGGTGGCCACATCGGATGGTGAGTAATGTGGCTGTGGGTATTGTGGAGGCATCGTGGGTTCATTCACTACATACCCTTTAGCCATATAGGCATTCATCGCGGCAGTCTGTTCTATCTGTTGCTTCTGCATTTCTAGCATTTGGGCCGCCATGTGAGTCATGTCTCGCAACATGCGGTGATTACGGTGTCGGGGGGTGGGTTAGATTGTGCCCCTCCCTCATTGGCGTTCTCATGAGGTCCTTGAGGAGCCTCCTCTTCGCTGTGCTGACCATTTCTTCCCCTACGGGGGTTAACATCACCATCGCTTTCATTCATGTTTCAAAGAGATTTCTTGGTTTTAAATTATCTTTCAAGGACAGACAGATTCTTATCCCAATGCTCCGAGCCTTTTTTCAAGGTTGTTAAACTTATGTTTCAAAGTTTTAAGCCTTTTTCCAAGGTCACCGAACTTATGTTTCAAAGCCCTTTACCTTTTTCAAGGGTGAATAAACTTATGTTTCAAAGCTTTTTTACCTTTTTCAAGGTCACCGAACTTATGTTTCAAAGCCCTTTACCTTTTTCAAGGGTGAATAAACTTATGTTTCAAAGCTTTTTTACCTTTTTCAAGGTCACCGAACTTATGTTTCAAAGCCCTTTACCTTTGTCAAGGTCACCGAACTTATGTTTCAAAGCCCTTTACCCTTTTCAAGGTTACCAAACTTGTATTTCAAAGCCTTCTACCTTTTTCAAGGTTACCAAACTTGTGTTTCAAAGTTTTACAGTTCTCCGCTCTTTTGCAAAAGGTTACCCGCCCTTTTTCAGGACTTCCTTTCTATGTGTGACTTTTCATCATGCATTTTCGTGGTTAGCAGTATGGTTTCCCACAGACGGCGCCAAAATGTTGACCACAAAATCCGACTGGACCTTGGACCAACACGTCTCAGCTCCTCCCTCTTGAACACGTGGATCCCCTGCGCATTGTGACAAACAATCAGTTTGCAAAGGGGGCCGATATGGTTCCCGTTTGTACTCCGATGCCAAAGTCAGTACTCATTTTTAGGCGAATATTTATTGGGTGCGAGAAATATAAAAATGTGTAGAAGAGAGAAAAAGGGAGTGAGAGATATATATATTTGGTTAAGAGTATGAAATTGCTAACCCCCCTTCTTGGAGACAAGCGTGTTCTATTTATGGTTGAAGTTATTTTCTCGGATCATTACACATGGCATACTTTACACTTGTCTTCTCCCTAGCTCTTGGACGTGACAACCTTGCTTTTTTATTGTAATCATTGCTACATTTTGTAGGGGATGGGCGCCTGTCACATCTTGGTAAAGGTAGTGTCCCATCACTAACTCCATCTCTCTTCTGGTCAACGCCATAAAGCGCCCCGGCTGAGTATGAAGCACATCGGTCAGTCGTTAACCAAGTCGGATAAAGAGGTGTGCTTGACGTACCACCTCGACATTCAACCTAAGGTGATATTTTAGGCATTAGCTGCGGATCAAGGTCCATTTGGTCTCTATTGGGCCCTTGCTTCCGGATTTCTGTACCTTTCTTTGGGTGGATTCAACAGAAGTCATTAAAGACGGTCTTTTATAAAAACTTCATTTTTTTTTATTGGTGATGTGATTATATACTTTGATAGTTAGCATGTTATACATTTTATAAAAGAATCCATTTTTTCATGGTTGCACAATACATATAGACATTTTGATACATTTTATTTGAGATGTATCACAGTGTGAGGTAAAGCTTGGGAAAATTCTTTTATCTATTGTTTTATTCCCTCGGATATGAGTACTAAAGTCATAACTTGGTAAAATTCAAGGGTTGTTTGGATCTCTTGAATATTTGTAAAGGTGGTGAAGTTCAATTTTATTGGATTTCATGTTGAGTTGTGACTAGTTTCACTTACTTTCATGTAGGTACAGGCTTGATGTTAAAGGAGGGGTATGAGGAGATATGATTCTATTGTACAAAAGTTCTTGACATCAAGGTGGAGGTTTGTCGAGTCTTGTACCAAATAACCTCGGGAGGGCTATGATGAGAATAGTAAGACCTCAAAATGGTGATGCACATGTAACCAAAGAGAATTGGGTAATGTTGGTGACCCAAAGTGGGAAATTGATGGAAAGTATGTCTCACCATATTGATTTATGTGTGAGGACGTACTTATCACTTTTGGTAAGTTGGTTGTGTTTGATTAGTTTAGAAATTGTGACTTGGGTTGTGTTAATTAAGAGTTAATTAGATCCATTGATCTTAACGAATGGTAATTATTAACTTGGTTGGTTACAAGGTTCCTTTAATTAGTTATTTGGCCATTGGTTGGTAGATTAGACTTAATCACTCTATACAATACAAAATGGTGTCTCTCTCTAGGTTTTGATGTATCCAATTAAGTTATTGATCTTGGCTTGAAATAGGATTACGATTAACTGATTAAGAGGGAATTTTTTTATTATTGATCCAAGTGATATTCGATCACAAGTGCGTAGTCTGTCATCTCGATTCTCCGTTGGAAGACTGAGCAGTACATTAAAGGATGCTAAACTGAGCCCAAATAAGGATTTTGAAATTCAAATGAAAGTTGTTGGACACGTATACTCATTCTAACATGAGAAATTTGGCCAAACAATCGGATTCCATGAAAATCTTGGACAAATGGCCTCTGATCAATAAGTGGAAATTATTTACATTGTAAGATGAATATGACATGTACAAAAGTGGAGAGATATGTTCATTACTTAACCGACAATAATCAATAGGATGACTTGTATTTTTCTGAACTCGATAACAAATAATTCATGTCATTTCAACTATTCTTTGTTACATGACCAACTTTTATGTCTTACATACATTAGGGGATCCATTATTAGAGGTTGTTTTAAATGACACAAGTGTTGTTAAAGACAAGAACACTACCCTGGAGTCGTTACGTGTGTCATCACGAGTATAAGTAAAAGTAAGCAATTTCTATGCTATATATATATATATTAAGGAGTCGGTTATTAAAGTTCGTTTTGTTGAAAAATCTAAACTACGACAAATAACAATTATAGTGCTCAGTGCGACTGTGTGCTTGGTTCGATTCCCCGCAAGGTGGAATTGACCTTGTGGCAAGCGGGAGTTATTGAGATTTGCTCATGCTTACCATAAGCCCTTCCACCATGGCTACTTGGAGACATAACCTGGATTTACCTTCCCGAACCAAGGGCCTTGGACGTGGTCGGTTCGGACCCTCAAGGTGTGGGCTACACCACAATTATAGTGCCGTTTTATGTAATAAATAATGGTTAGAGTGTCGTTCTATATATCAAATAGCAACTAGAGTGTCTTTATTATTCAATAGTTCCAGACAAGTGAACAATAAAGTAGACAATTTTGTTCAAAAACCCAAAAGAGGTTAAAAAATTTAACAATTAATAGAATTTTAGGGTAGCACCATTGAAGATTAAGAAAGTGGATATGTGGAATTATCTAAAATGAAATGAAATTGAATTTTATATCTACTCAACGTTTTAATTATAAGAAATGTCTCCATTATTTACTCATCTTTTCTTTTATGTCCTCAAGTTTTTTGTCATAGCATTTTTACCTTTAACCTTCAATTAATTAACATATTTTATCTCTAATCACAATTTTTATTCAAATATTCTGCTAATGAACATTGGAAAGAGGTGCAAATATTTTTTTAACTTTTGTTTTATTTATTTATTTCGATTATTTAAAAATATGAGAGATAAATTAATCTTCTTTTTTCATAACAAACATTTTGGACAATAATCGTCTCTGTAACAAGATGTGAAAATTAATCGAAGGTTGATGACAAAATTTTAAAAAAAAAAAAAAAGAGAGAATATAAGTGTAAAATTGAGAAAAGCATAGAGACTTTCATTGAAATTGAAACGTGGTTAACAAAAATTGTGGTACGTATATATTTATTTATATTTGTTTACTTATTGTATTTTATTTGTGGAGGTCACTTGACTAACAAATATTGAAAAAATACTATTTAACCAAACATTGTTTTACTAGGTCCATATTTTGTACAAATTTTTATATATATTATAACAATAAAGTGGTCGAATATAACACCATATAGTTTCTCGTCTTTTTTACACTTTCCTAAAATGAAAATTCATGGTCTATAGAGATTAAAAAAAAGTGATTATATATATACATTTCTAAATTGCTTTTATCTAGAGAATATAAACAGTCACTTTGAAAATTATTTTATCTCATTATTAGTAATGTTATATATTCAGCTATTAATTAGTTGGTATTTTCAATATATGTTTATAATTTGGAATTATGAGGTAGGGTTTGAATATAAAATTATATTCATAAAAGAATGCAACCACGTACATTTTTAAACGATGGATTAATAATAATAATAATAATAATAATAATAATAATAATAATAATAATCTATTTATTATATAAAAAGAGCAAAGTCTAGCACAATTTCCCGCCCATTCATCATATTTTATATAAAAAAAAAAATTAATAAGAAAAACAATTCATATCAAAACTCACATCGTGACAGAAGACCATGTCAGACGGCATTTAATCCAGCAGAAGGCATTAATTGCGCTATGAACCATCAGAGACTCAAGTTTGAAAAAATTGAAAATTTAAACTAGAAACTAACACCCTAAACTTCATTTTACACTTCATTTCTACTTCGTTTGCTGCTTCATTTTACACTTCATTTCCGAACCAGTAAGCTCACCACCTACGGCTACTCCAGTCCAGTCTCCACCGTCTCCGGCTCCTTAGGTGGCAACAGCACTAGCTCCGGCTTCTGCACCGTCGAGTGAAACCCTAGCTAAAGGGGGACTACGTACTCTCTCTTTCTCTCTTTTCTATATCGGAGCAGTGAAAATTAGCTTACAAAACAAGGACGAGGAGGAAATACTAATCGAAATAAGGCAAAAAACATGTATATTTCTCTTACTATATATGGAATTTAGACCAAAAAATTGTTAATTTATTCAGTTTACAGGTGGGTTCATTGGTACTTGACAAATGAAGACATTGAGTTCCTCCGCACCTACCTCAACCTTTCTTCTGAGATTATCCCAGCTACTTTCAAGAAGTCTGCTAAGCTCCTCGATCGGCCCATGGGAGGCCCACCAGGTGACCGCCCACCTGGACCACCAAGATTCAGGGGTGATAGGCTAAGGTTTAGAGATAGGGATGGGTACAAGGATGGTCCAAGAGGGCCACCTGGTGAGTTTGGTGGTGAGAAGAGTGGAGCTCCAGCTGACTACCAACCTGCTTTCAGGGGTTCCGGTGGAAGACCTGGATTTGGATGTGGATCTTGCAGCTTTGGTGGAGCACCCCCAAGTTAGAACTTGTCCTAGATATTCATTTGCAAAGTTTCCATGTTTCTTGCAAATTAGTGGTTAGATGTTGGAACTTGTGTGGAAGTCCTGAGGCTTACTTTTGCTTTAAAATACTATGTTTTAGTATGATGTTTTCTACAAATTTGTTGCTTCAAATCATAGTACTATTTTTACAGGTTATTACCAAAAAAATAAAAAATAGAGTTTCTGGTGAAATTCAATTATAATATAAAGCATAATCTTGATTCATTTTTCTGGTCTGCAGTTTTTAGACAAGAAATTCTTCCTTTGCTTCCCTTTTCGGGGTTATTTATGGTAATGTTTCAGTGATGTAATGCTGTCTACTTGCATAGCAGATTCGGATTTTTGCTATCTCATTTCCGCCAAGTCATATTTATATCCAGTTTAATCAACTTTTAGTTTCAAAATTCATTTTCCTAATTTTTTGGCCTCGACTCGGTTATGTTTATAGTAGTAATCTGGAAATAAGTTGAAGCAAAATTGGTTTTTTTTTTTATGTATTTGTGTCATGCTCGATAATTCAACTTGCTATAGGGGGCAAGGCCTTCCATTTCAATAAGATCATGAATTGTATGTTTTACCATTTCCTATTGAATCTTTGCAGTAACTAATGTTTTTTTGTTGTGCATTATTAGGCTCTAAGAAAGTACTGGATGATGGAATAGAGTTGGGAATGCCGGATGGAGTTCTTATTAATGGGAAGGGACCTTATGGATACAACTCGACACTTGTGCCGAATGGCATTGGCTACGAAACTATCAATATTGATCCAGGTACAGTTCTTTAACATTACTGGACAATCCAGTTAGGCAAAAACACTTCTTTAATTATTTTTATTCTATTTCCTTTGTGTACAATACACAATCAACTAAATCTTGAAGTTTCAGACAAGAACTAGATGTTTTTTCAGTCATTTGTTGGTCCTCTATTTGCTGAAATCGAATCAGTGGAAGATGCTGCCGAGCTTGGGAATGAGAACTAGATGCTTTTAGAATTATTGAGGAAAAACAAAAGAAAATGGTTTAGTTTATTGAGGAAAAACAAAAGAAAATGGTTTAGTTTATTAGTGGGTAGTTTTCCCTCTGTAGAAAAACATTGCAAACTGAGTTTGTATTGACTGTTTGATTTCCATGCCTTCTGTATCTGAGTTGCTAAGATCTTCTCATGTATATATTTTGCTTTTCTGCTATAGTTATGACACAGAGGCCACATATTTTGATGAAGGTGTGAGATCTTCAAAGCGGAAACAGCTGGAAGAGAAGTTGTTGCAAGTAATATTCCATGATGATTCCTATGTGCTTGCTATCAAATTTCAAATTATGCTATATTCCTACATAAAGTAAAAAAGGGTAGTGGAATTTGTGGGATCTGATGGCTGCATTAATTTTAATTTTTGTCTCTAATAGAAAAAAGTTCATGTTGTTAAATTTCTATTTGTATGATGGGAGTAAGCTATGTGTCTCACATGCTTGGCTATTTCATACAATAAACTTGATGATACAAGAGCTGAAGTTTATGAATAAATGTCTTATCCTCACGCCATTTCATTTTGCCCTGTTTCTTTTGATGGTTGAGTGTGTATCTTGCTGGACTACTCATAATTTTATTTGACCAATGATTTTTTTTTTCCCATTTTTTCCCCTCAAGCTGGGTGTTACTTCACTTGAATTTGACTCCAAGTTGATTTCCGAATGATTTTTTGTTGAGTTTTTAATGTTTGATTCCTAAATTAATTTCCTCTCTGCTTCAATGTTGTTTTATGAAAATCAAGTTATTACTCTATTTTCTTTAGAAGAAATAAATATCTCATTGCAATTTAATTTTTTTGGAAAAAGAATAATGACATCACTAAATGTAAGTTATTGGTAATGCATTTGAATGTAGGTAAAGCCTTGGCTTGACAGTTAAGTGATAACATAAAAATTATGTTAAACATATACAAAATCCTGAAGCCATAATCCAAGGCAAGCTTGAGTAAAAGTTATCCTTGCCATGATTTTCTCATAACGTTTACATATTATGTTTTGGGTTTCCTTTTGCACCATTAGCTTTTGTTTAAAAAACGATTGCTTCATAATAGAGGGTCTTTTGTTACCAATTCTTTGATGTATATCTATTTCATGAAGAAAGGTCTCATGTTTCTCTTCATTTAGGATGCAGGCTTATAGTATTCAGTAAATGTTCTCAGATAAATATTTTGGTCTATGAATGATTACCTTTTTTTGGTAGGGAGTATATCTGACGTCATTAACAAAATCAGGTTGCTTAACTATGCATGACTTTGATAATCTTCATAATCCAGGTCACGAGTCATACCAATCAGGGGTTTTATTCTCTTTTGTCTTTTCCTGATGTTCCGGTACCCTGTGATTAAGCCTTAAGGTGTGCTAAATTGGGACTTCTTAATGCAAGCACATTTGCTTCTAATATTTGAGTGGCATTTATTGCTTATGTTTCTGTGACAATACAATGACTTTGGCCCAGGTTATAATTTAAGATTATGGTTATTACCTGATAAGCATTTTGATCTTGCTGGTCTTTGTGTATTAAGGTCATCAGTTTTACTTTCAAGTCAAAGTTCTTGGTTTTGTTCTGTTAGTAATAAGTGCATTGTCTAAATTTTCATATATCTAACAATTGTCATCGAACTTTGATTGTATTCGGTTGCAGACATAAATGGTATCAGGAGGTTTTTCTTTTTGTCATTGTATTTACAAGGCGAGACTAAATACTTTTTACTTTGAAAGGTACTAATGCTTGCAAAAATTATGTTCTATGATCAATTTTCTATCAACTAAGGTTTCATATCCCTTGCTATCTCCCTTTTACTCAATTTTAAAGAGAATCCTCAGTTTCGGTTGGCCACTTTTTATTGTCTATAATTGTTTCAGTTAAGTTACTTGATTATTCTAATTCTTGTGTTTTGATTTTAATATGTCTAAGAGCATAAAATCAAGAAATTTTTTGAAATGAATGTAGAGCCTTCCAAATCTACTGGAAACAGCAATATTGCCAGTTCAAGTGTGTGTTTCTCCCAGTCTTAAGCAAAATATTGCTAATGGAGGATGAACTTCAATATTTTGGCATGACACTGAATCTTTAGCGTGCTATGTTTTCGTTGCT
This sequence comes from Ligustrum vulgare, assembly GCA_963555705.1. Lineage (NCBI taxonomy): Eukaryota > Viridiplantae > Streptophyta > Magnoliopsida > Lamiales > Oleaceae > Ligustrum > Ligustrum vulgare. The sequence goes on along the minus strand of OY743186.1, from coordinate 34,693,284 downwards.
TCTATAGTGAAATTGAACTGTTGTTTGCTTTCGTAAGAGATATTGACATTTTTGTGATCTATTTTTATTACGTACATGTATTGATGTCTTGGACTCTTATGCGACCTTTTTTTTTTTTTTTGTACTTTGATACCTTGGTGTCATATATGATTTTTTGGGTTTTATTATTTGTTTAGAACATTATCGTTGGCAGTTGATGATTGGACTTAAGTAAATATCTAATATAATATACTTGGCAGTGAATTGATATTTTCGGTGTGAAAAATGGACGAGGACCGATATTATTGACACAAAATAGTCCAAACTATTTTCATGGCTTGATAGGTTCATAGGATGTGCAAAGAAATGCTGATCAAGTTCAAAGAAGGGTGCTCGCTGAAATTCTCCCTAGAAATTGCCATGTTGAGTACTTGAAAAGAAATGAACTCAATGAGCATACTGATAGAGACACTTTCAAGAAAATCATGCTTGTGGTTATATAGGAAGATATTCAACATGATATCACCCGTATTGCCAACGGTGATAAATCGCTTATTCTTTGCTCTTAGCCAAATTCTGATTTCTTAACTATGTGCGTATTTTAGGCTTCATTTATGCAGTTTTTCTATTCACATTGTATATTATATTCATGCATGTGAGTTTTTTTTTTTTTTTTTTGTTATGCAATTCTGGGACCCCACCATTGAGGAAGAATTGGGGAGAAAATCATTGCTTAATAGTCTTTTGATGCCTTTGATGAGCCATTTTGTTACTATTTTTTGTTAATCTCTCTTTAGAACTCAACATGTATAAATGACTTCTAATGAGAATGAAAACACTGGACTCAGATATGTTGACTTGAGCAGGCCGGTGTTACTGATTATTAGTAGGCTTCTAAGTATTTTAGGTTTGAGATTCTTTGATCATGAAAAATATTAAGTGACTATAACAGATAATCAATGCTTTTACGATGTAATTATAAATTCTTCAGAAATATAAATTTATTTATAATACCAAAAAGAAGTATTGATGCAAAAATCTTTTTGCTGAGAGGTGGATAATTCTTTGTTAGAATGAGATGAAGTGGGTTATTACTATCTTAATTTATGACTGAATGAAGTGGGAAAATCTTAAATGTTTTTTTTTCCCCTTATTATGTGAACTATAGACTTTCAATAAATTTTTATTTTTATTTATTTTTGAAATCACTCGCACGAATTACAACTTCAGTGCAACGCACGGGTAAAAACTAGTATAAGTAAAAAAAGTATTGTTTTAAAAAAGTTATTATAATAATTAAAACACTATTGAAAAGAACATAACTTAATTATGTTATGAAAAGAATATAATTAAAAATTTAAATTTGAAAAATAGTATTACAAAGTAACATAATTAAAATGTATGTTGTTTTAATTAATAATAATGCTGTAATAATAAAAAAGTATTTAAAAGAATGTAATTTAATTATGTAATTAAAAAATAATATAACTAAATATGTGTATATATTGTTTTAATTAAATACATGTTATGCTAATAATAAAATAGTATTGAAAATAACGTAATTAAAAATGTATGATATTTTACCAAAGCTATAATAATTAATCAGTATTGAAGATAACGTAATTATTAAAGAATTTATTAGTAAAATAAAATAGTATTAAAAAACATATATAACATAATACATATTTATAATTATGTTATAATTCTCTACCCACAATACATTTTTTGACCTATATACACACAGAAAAGACTGGCTTAAGTTTTGTTAAATATGTACGGAGGTGGAGGTGGAGGAGGAGGAGGGGGATGGGGATCATTGCAGGGGAGTGAAGAGATTTTGGATCGGAAGCGAATCAGTGATGCGTTAGACAAGAACTTGGAGAAGTCATCCCCTTCCACCTCCAGGAAGCCAGCCGCCGCAGCCTCCGGAAAGCACCACCACCATCTCGACCACCGTGATACCCGATCTTCTTCCACCACTAACAAGAATAGGGGCCCCAATGGTGTGTTATCATTCTTTTTTTTTTGTGTGTATTTCTTGTTGATTATTTGCTTGTTTTTATTAACTTGTTGAAAGAGATGGAGGAACGATTTTGGTAGGAAGCTGTTAAATTTGAGTAAATTGTCCGTATTATTGTGTGGAGTTCTTCGGTGTTTGACGAATCTGAGAGCGGTACATGCATACATTGTATAGGATTGTGTAAGTGAGAGGAGCATCTCGTTTGAAGTTCTTTAGTTCTGAACTAAAAGATGTATCGATTACATGCTTTTGAGATCAAAGATATGACATGGTTTGTAACAAGGGGTGTGGTAGCAATTTTCCTGCAAATTTCTTTGCTTTTTGATTTTATGGGGAGTGCCTTTTGAAATTGCAATGAAAAAAAATAATTGTGATTGTGGAAGGATAAGTAGGAAGATATTTAAGGATTATGATGGAAAGAATTATGCCTTTGTTCATGTTGAAGGATATTCATATGTTCATTAACTGTTCTATTTCTGAAACACAGCCAGCTACTCTTCTGAATGATTTTCAAATGTATTGCCAATTGCCATTCAGAGTGGAGAGTTTCAGTTCAGATTGTTTTAATGATATTTAGTTGCTTGCTGTATTTACCATGTTTCAAAACATCGCAAATTACTGGCCACAAGCTGTTATATATATATATATATATATATATATATATATATATATATATGTTTTCATGTGGATTTTGTGCAATATGTGTACACTTATCTATATTAATATCTGTATAGATGTAATTGTCTAACATGTATGTACTTCTCTCTCTTTTGTGTGAATGACTCTATATGACATCATGTAATACAATGTGTATTGATCAACCAGAAATGTATGATTGTATACCAGTATATCTCATGTTTGCTCTTTTTGCAGAGGAATCTGAAGCTGATAGTGGGGAGTCTGATGTTAGTGGTTCTGATGGGGATGATACATTCTGGATATCGTGGTTTTGCAACTTGCGAGGAAACGAGTTTATTTGTGAAGTTGATGATGAATATATCCAGGATGATTTTAACCTTTGTGGGTTGAGCAGTCAAGTCCCATATTATGATAATGCACTTGATTTGATTTTGGATGTTGAGTCCTCTCATGGTAAGCATTCGAGTTTGTATGGTAACTATGGTTACCTTTTGTTTGCCAGTTTGAAAGAATATTGTTGAGTATATTGTGCTTTTAGAATTATGGTTATGTTATGACATTTTTTAAATTGACAGGCTTTCGTTAGCAACTCTAAGTATCTGTTTTTATGTTTTAATTTTTTCTATTAATAAAGAAAAAACCAATTTTTTTTTTTTTATCACTACAGTTAATAAATCATAGCACAAGGGATCTGGGTTTGTTTCACAGTTTGGACTAAGAATGTGAATGCTTAATTTATTTCTAAGCAATTGACTGACTCAGATACTGGCAAAACTCTATGTCAACATGGATCTCTTTCTCGTAGGAAGTATATGCTTGGTTGGAGGTTTTCTTGAGAGGAGAGTTCGGGTTAGATAAAAGTTTTAAAAGTTGTGGTGGAACCAAAGAGAGAATGAGAAGTTGAGAACTACTAATTTAATTGCTTATAACACCTGAGAAAGAAGTTGACTGACTGAAGACTAGGGGTGGGGTGGGGTGGGGATTTCTGGCATTGGAACAGATGTGCTTTGTTTTAAATGAAATGAAGGGTTTTGATGTAAAAAAGGTTGTTCCTTTGTGTAGATTTGTTTTTTCAATACGCTCTATTCTTTGTGGTCTGTTAGGCCTTTGAGGGAAGAAGAGCATTAATAGGTAAAGGGTAAAGGTCGATCAAATAAAACAATTATCATTTACCGATTAAATAATTCCAGTATCCCTTTAAGTACTATGCCCTTATTAGTTGCTTTCATACTTTCTCTGAGTACTAATTATGCTAGAAAAATATTCAGTTTTTGTTTAGAAACGGTTAAGTTTAATCTGATTGAAGGATTGTAATTTCAGGTTCAACAAGTCAAATAACTTCAGTCAGTTTCTATACTTCTTTCTGTAATTCTACTACAATTTTGAAGAATAGGGAACTGCTAATTCAAAACTAATGATGCATGAACACGTTGATGGACGTTGATCTTGTTCACACGAGGCAACTGTCTTGTGTGTATTATATTTTGACACCTTGGAAAGCTTTCATCCTATTACAATATTATGTAACCCTCTTAATACGATGTAATCAATCATCATTGGCTGTTCTTTGTTTGATAATGTTTTTCTTCTGTTATGGACTTGAATAGGTGATACTTTAACCGAGGAACAGAATGAATTGGTTGAATCAGCAGCAGAGATGTTGTATGGCCTTATTCATGTCCGATACATTTTGACAAGCAAGGGAATGGCTGCCATGGTAATATTACGAGTCAAACTATTTCATATCTGGTCTCTCTCTTCATTCACCACCATCTTATGTAGTTTGTTGAGATGGAATTTCACAGCTAGAGAAGTACAACAACAATGACTTTGGAAGATGCCCCAAAGTTTATTGCTCTGGACAGCCTTGCCTTCCAGTGGGACAATCAGACATTCCACGTTCAAGTACTGTAAAGATTTACTGTCCCAAATGTGAAGATATTTGCTACCCGCGATCCAAGTACCAAAGCAGTATCCTTTCGTTACAAGCTTTTTTAGGCTTTTATCCTTCCTATTTAGATTGTGTTTATGCACATCTCGCACGTGTCTGCATCATCAACAGCGATGACAACATACTAAGCCCTTGTTTGAGCCTCATTTTTTTTAAAAAAAAAGAGAGTTTTGTAATAGTGTTTTTTGAAGAACGTGTGGTTAAAAAGAATGAGTTTTTGATTATGGATCTCAAACTGGGGCTAAGCCTTATGCCCCTCAATATTTGAGGGTCGTCTAAATGTTTTCTTTTTCAGTTCTGCTCTATTCATTGGAAGATCCACATAAGCAATTATAAAAGGCCCTAGCCCTTCCTCTTTTAACTTTTGCTGGAACTGTATTACTTTTATGAACATAGTTTTTTTAAGTAAAGCATAATCTCAATTCTTATCTTATTCATTTAGTACGACAACCCGTCTATTGTATTTCATTTCCACACCATGTTATGCACATCTTTGTCTTTTTAACAGCCCAAACCTGGAATCAGTACAAGTACTAACCAAAATCCATATCCATGCATAGGAGAAAAGCTGGACAAATTCAATAACCTGAGAAGGGGTTTTCTGGGTGGTGTTGGTGTGGTTTTCTGTTATGGTGGCCACTCAACCTGCTGCTGGTAGGACTCTCTGTACTGTGCCTGAGACTTTTATGTTAAGCCCCTGTTTGGTAATTGATTATAATCCAGATTTTAATACTAGTCAACAAATAATTTTAACCATACACTTCATGAGACCACAACTTTTCAACCACACATTTCATCAATTTCTATCAAAATCTACTAAAAATCTGATTTTAATCTTCACCAAATAGAGGCTAAATGTCTTTTTTGGTAAATGCCTGAATACGAGTTTGAAGGATTAGGTGTGGGATTTTTGTTTTTGTTTTTGTTTTGGATAATTATTTTTCTATTTGGTCATTTATTCTATATTAAAGATGATGTTTATGGTTGTGCATTCCTAGATATGATACCATTTTGCTGTATTTTTTATGTACTTTCTGTTGCAAATATCTCTTTAACAGCCAAAAGATATCGATGGTGCTTATTTTGGAACCACTTTTCCTCATCTCTTCTTGATGACTTGTGGGAATCTCAAGCCACAAAAGCCAACACAAAGCTACACCCCAAGAGTGTTTGGCTTCAAGCTCCACAAGCCTTAAGACACGAGTTTCCTAGTTGCACCATGCACGATTCTCCTCTGGTTTCCTTAATGTGCAAGTTGGTGACTCGGACCACATAAAGCAATGCAGCAAGGACTTGAAGTGTTTTTCGTTGATCGATGAAATGCGATTCTGGCCCATCTGTTGTGAAAATGTTTCTCACGTTTGACATTACGTTCATATGGTTTTAAGTTAACAGAGCTTATGTAAGCTGCATATTTATTTTCCAGGGTGAAATGATTTCCATTCTAGCTGTCAACCTGTGTTATTCAATTCATGTGTGCTTACTAGTTCTTGCTATAGTCTGCTATGGAGCCATCCGGATTAAAATGGAGGGTCTAGGTTTCATCCTTCTCTGTTGAATGATTCTCTAGATGTAATCCCACTTTAAACTTTTAGACGAGATGGATCATAAAAATTACATTTTTCGACCTCGAAAGGCAAAAGTTTCCTCCACAGTGAGAGCAGCCGAGCCAGAGAAAAGAAAGATGCTGATTCAACGAGGTTGACTTAACTTATGATAATTATATAATTGCCCCCAAAGAATGGGGTATTTCTACTGTGTCTGGAACTTTGGGGTAAAGTAAATACCTACAATTTGTCCTCTTTTTCATGGTGGTGTCGTCATATTGCATCAAGAGTTGATAAGGAACAGCATTTTAATGGCTTTATCATCCTAATGTATTAAGATCAAAGGTCATATCAGTTGAGATAATCTACATGATTAGATAGCGACGTAATTGTGGCTATCTTCATTTTCTCTATGACTGGGTGCATCCATTCTCCTGATATATGTATATGTTTTGGCCACGTCCCTTTCTATCAGAACCCTTCTTTTGAAATTTTATGCACTCATTCAAGTGAGTTTATATATATATATATATATATATATATATATTTTGCTAAATGGGCATTATATATATATATATATATATATTTTGCTAAATGGGCATTAGGTGGTTCTATCCGAGTATTTTCAGAACCAGTGGTTTCATTTTTTTCGTATCAACCACGTTGCCAACAATTTAATGACTTTTTTTTTTTTTTTTTTGAAATGGTCAGATGCATTCATACAAAAATAAAAAGCTCAATACCCAGTTGAAAGACTCGCGAAGATGAACCAAGGAATACAATCGTCTCAAAGTTGATTACAAGTAGTAAAAACAGCAAACAATTTAAGGACTTGATTGGAATGACTTTTGAAACTTAGCTCCTATTTTGGTCGTCTAGGAGTTTTTGAACACTTCCCTTTAAAACTCAATTTCAACCACATATTTTTATGAGATCCACCACTTTCATAATTTTTAATCTCTTTTAAACTACACATTCTCTCAAAAATTCAAATTTCTTTCAAAATCTCCTATACAAACTATTAAAAGCTTTATTTCACCTGTTTGACGATTTTTTGTCCAATATGACTTCCTCCAAATTCACTTTCAGAGTAAAAAGTGTTTTTAAAAATTAATTTTCAAACAAAAATTAGATATTTTTTAAAAAAAATCTTCTATAAGGAAAAATTAAAGTAAAAGGGATGTCAAACGGAAGCCAAACCAACATATTACAAATGGCATTGCCGTAACAAAGCCCAAAAAATGAGGGCTAGAAGAAGAATGTGAATAGGGAAAAATACGTTTATCAGACCGTTATAAATACACATATCAAAAATATGAGATAACCCAAAATCATACTAAAATCAGGTGTGTGTATATATATATATATATATATATATATATATATATATATATATATATATATAGTAACTGAAAATCATGGAAAGATGCGTCCCAAAAATCACGGAATCAGTTATGAATACTCCTTTCCATAATGATCCGCTACATACCACAAATAAAAAACGATTTGGCGAGGACACCTTCTTCATAATCGGTATTTACAGAATAACAATCATGGCCGGTGGTGTGATGTGAAGCGACTGAGAAGATTGAATATACGAGGTCACAAACAGGTAAACAAACATTAAGAGGGGAACTGGCGTGAAAAAAAATTCATCAACGTTACTGACGCTACATCGAGAACGCTACATTGTATTTAAGTAATCCTTCGCAATACATTTTATATTCGTCAACGTGAGGTCACATATTATATAAGCTGATTGATCTGGCCATGATATGATAGCAAATTCACATTTGTTATATTCATTTGACGTTACATAATATTTTGAATTGATCGAGGTGTAAAAATTAAAATATGTATTGACTTGTTGTACAATATGATTTTGTTAATCAAAATGAGCGTGAACAAATTTCAGACTGTGTGCGCGTAAAAAGTTTTGACATCGGTTGAGGTCACGTACAATTAGACAAATTAAAATTGCGTGTTGTGATAGATGAATTTGATGATAATTACATCCAATATTGATCTCAATTAAGTCTTGTTACTATAGCCTGCAGTAGATGTAATACACTGAGAGATTCATCCCCTGTAGACCCAACTATTGTTAAACATAGCTATTCCAATACTAACGCCATTAACAATCATATGCAGATATGGGATACATACATGTCTGTGTGACTTCTGGGTCATAGTCTGCACTGTTAATGATTGATGAAGACTGCGACTATTTGAACCTTGTGGACACGGTGATGGTGGAGTTTGGACTGGATCGAAACAAGGTCGCAGTTTCAATGACTTATGAATTAAGTCGGGACATACACCCAATAAGAATAAAAAATAATACAAGTTTGATGTCGTATTTGTCACTGAAGAATATGAATAAGGATCCATCAAAATATGCTTTGACAGTTGAGGTCACATTACTGGAAAGGACGCAGCAATCAGGCAGTTTTACCTTCATGAAGCCAGGTGAAGTAACTGAGGGCGGCAATGAAGAACATTATTCAATCTATGGAAGTGCATCAGACAAATGTCATTTAACTGATGAGCCACTGTGATAAGTGTGTTCTACACACTTATTTTGCCTTTAAATTAGCACTTTAATTGACAAATTGAGCAAAAATCTACTTATAAATTGTGTTTATCTTGTACAATTAGGTACAAACTCAATTGGAAAGAAAATAGACAAGATTGGAGAGCAATTGAGCTAAAAGAAGAGCAATTTCGATGTTCAAGGACCAAATTGAAAGAAATCAAAAGTTTGAGGACTCAATTGTAACATCCCAAAAAGTTGAGGATCAAGGTCTACTACTCAAATTCAAGGATAAAACCACAAGAGAAAGCAAAATGATTGCTTAATTTATGAATTTGAGTGAAAATTGATCAATCCCATACAAAAAGATGAAGTTGGGGACCAAAGTGCACAAGTGCTAAATGTTGAGGACTTGGGCTGCAAAATAAAAGTTGAGGGGCTTGGAAACATTTTAAAATCTGTTTTCTCACTTTTCCACATATTTTTGTGCTTGGACACATCAATTAAGAGAAAAATAGAGTTTGGGGATTGTTTTGCTCAACTTTCAAACCTCCAAGGACCAAGGGTGCAATTTCTCTAAACTTTGGCATTAAACCCTGATTTTTGGACAGATTCTGGACGTCCTCTTCTTCATTCTGCTGGAGCTGCGCAGTCTCTTCCTCTTCTTTTCTTTTTCTTTTTTTTTTCTTTTCTTTTCTTTTCTTTGTCTTTTCTTTGTCTTTTCTTTCCAACTACTTCATAAATCTTGGAGAACAATTTCTCACTGCTGGTGCTGGAGAAGTAGTGTTGGAGCTGCTGGAAATTTGCTGATTGCTGGAGAAGAAGAAGTTGCTACCAATTGGTTGTTGCTGATTCTGCTGTGCTGATTTGCTGAAACTGAGGGACTGCAAGGAGGTTTCTGTGCTGGAAATCTGCTGGTGCTGTTGCTGATTTGCTGGAGTTGCTGGGAAGCTGTTGGTGCTGGAGAAGGAGCTGCTGGAAATCTGTTGTGCTGGAAATCTGCTGGTGCTGTTGCTGTGCTGCTGCTGGTGCTGGAGAAGGTTGCTGATGCTGGTGCTGGTGCTGGAGAAGGTTGCTGGTGCTGGTGCTGGTGCTGGTGCTGGTGCTGGAGGTACTGGATTGCAATGGAGAATGCTGCCATGGCTGGATTGATTTGCACAAAGCTGGAAGATAATGGACTGAAATGCAACAGCTTGATAGTTGGAGGACCTTGATGCAATTTCCACAATCTTCAAATTCCGGTTTTTTTTAGTTTTACTGCTTAATGTTATTTTCATTTTCATTTCTCAAACTCATGTTTAGCTAATTTAATGTTGGGATGATTGATGGAATTTAACCTAGTTTGGATTAATTTTAATATTTGCTATTTGATTAAATGCTTATTTCATGTGTGTTTGTTATTGAGATTATTACATGTGTTTGCTTGATCACCAAATATGTGTTTTGTGAAGTGTATGATAATCGAGAGATATTATGCATTTTAGACCAAATAACAAATGCTCTAGGTTCTTGTTAAGGATAGAGATATACCTTAAACCCTAGATGATCCATTGAGCTATTTTCACAAAGAGTTAATGCAATTGATTGGGCCTTAATAGACATAGAGATATAGTAGGTTAGACCAATTGATTAGGGTTGATTTCACTCGAGAGAGGTAATTGGCTAAGCTTGGAAAATCGGGTCTAACATTGTAAATGAGTAATTTGTTAATTTGCATGTTGATAAATTAATTAGGCGACGGTTAAATGAAATCATGAATCCCAACCACGTTTTATCTTTCATTTTCCGTATTTTAATTCGGTTTAGAATTATTTTCTTTAATTTAGAATTTACAAAAATCCATCTTTTAATTGTGTGTTTCTTTTATTATTAGAATTAAATTAATTAAAGTTGTATAATCTAAAGTAAACATTCCTCGTGGGATCGACAATCCGGACTCAAAAAGTCCACTTTATTACTTGTACGCGACCCGTGCGCTTGCGGTACACTATTTTGAGCGAACACACTGCAAATATCAGAAGACAATGTGGACAGCACTGTAACAAATCCAGATGCCAGAGATGTTGAGGAGAATAGAGTTTTCAAGAACAAGGAAGTGCTGAAATTGAGCATGGCATTCTATGCGATACAACAAATGTTCGAATTCTTAGTTGTCAGGTCGGACAAAAAGGAATATGTTGTGAGGTGCTCAAATGATACATGTAATTGGGTTTGCAGGTCCTCCAAATTGGGGAAAAAAGACCTATTCAAGATTATATACATTCATGATGGTCATACATGCGGTTCCAACATTGTATTAGGTTCACATAGGCAAGTATCAACTGCAGTTATGTCCTCATGTATTAAATACAAGTTCAGCTCCAGTCGCACAACATATACCCCTAATGACATATGCAATGACATGTTGCACACTTATGGTGTTTCAATGAATTATGTTAAAGCTTGGAGATCAAGGGAGAGGACTTTGAGATTGATCCGGGGAGATCCTTCAGAATCGTTTCAACATGTACCGAGTTTTTTGCATATGCTTGAACAAACTAACCCTGGCTCGGTCATAGGGATTGATATAGATATAGAAAATAGGTTCAAATATTGTTTCATTGCTCTCGGTGCATCAATTCGTGGATGGAAACATTGTAGGCCTATTATTGTAGTTGATGGAACTTATTTGAATGGACAATACGGTGGCACTCTGTTTACAGCATGTACACAGGATGCAAATAATAGGATTTTTATACTTGCATTTGGTATTGGTATTGGGGATAGTGAGAATGAAAAATCTTGAAAATGGTTTTTTGAGCAGTTGAAGAAAGCATATGACACTAGAGAAGGGTTCTGTTTTGTATCGGATCGTCACGATAGCGACAGAAAGGGTATAGAAAAAGTGTACCATAGAACAAGTCATGGTATATGTTCATATCACTTACTGCAAAACCTGAAGAAGTACTATGGGAAATCAGGTCACAATATAACAGAACCATATAATTATGCTTTCCGAGCATACACATTATCAGAGTTCGAGTACCAAATGCTACAGTTAGACGCTATTGACAAAGGTATTAGGAGTTATTTGGTAAGTACACTAGACTAGTCCATTTTTTGATATGTTGTCATGTCAATATAAAGTTTGAGCTAATTTAATTGTTGTCTGACTTTTAATTGCAGAGTGAAGTTGGATATGAAAAGTGGTCAAGATTCCACATGCCCGATAACAGATATTCTACGATGACCTCAAACATAATAGAATCAGTTAATGTTGTAACAAAGTCATCAAGAAACTTTCCCATTGTTTCGTTGCTAGAGTCATTAAGACAAACAGTACAAAACTGGTTCTGCAAGAATAGAGACAACGCGAATGGTACTTTCACAAAGCTTTCGAGCAAGTACGAGAAGTTGTTGAGAGAAAGTAGCATGGAACTACGGAGCCTAAGGGTAATCATATATTTTGTGTCCTTATTTTAATGTATGTCGTGTTAATATACCATTATAATTATGATTTGTTGGAATTCGGTACAGGTGTATCCATCGAATCATGCAACATATTCCGTTCAACATGAAAGCACATCATTTGTCGTCGATATAAAGAATCGTAAATGTACTTGTAGAATGATTCAAGTTGACCAGATGCCGTGTCCACATACTCTGGCTGTCATAGCTTTCACGAAGAGGGATCCATATGAATATTGTTCTTACTATTACACATGCAATGCTTATAAGTCTACCTATCAGGACAGTGTTTTTTCACTTGGCAATCCTAATGAATGGAAACTGTCGAACGAAGTAACAGAACTTGTTGTATTACCTCCAAATCAAAAGAGGAGTTTGGGGAGACCATCAGAGAAGAGGAAAAGATCATCCACTGAAGGAAAACCGAAGATGAAATGCGGGCGTTGTGGTGGAAGGGGCCACAACCGCCGGTCTTACACAAGTTTGTTTCCAATTAGTCAAAACAGTGCTGGAAGGAAAATTAATTAAAAATTTATTTGCATTTACTTTTGGTAAAAAAATGATTTGGTTATGATGTAGTTAGTTGGGTACCTCATGTTCAATAATTTTGGAAATTTATAAGTAATGAAATGTATGGGAATTTGTCTAATATGGAATTGTTGTCTGAGAATTGTTACCAAAATGCTTAGACTGGCAAGCACTGGAAAAAGTAGAATAGGATCAGAAATGAAGGCAGGTGTTATCCTAATAATACCTTTACATATATCTGTGTTGATGGTGTTATTCGTGCGTGACCTCGTGAGACTGGTCAATATGTAATCACAGCATTGGAAAAAATGTGTTCCTGAATTTACTTAGTGATGTCTAGTAATACCTTTGTGATCTACATTTGTTACCTTCTTGATATGCAATTGTGACCTAGTAGTACATTAGCTAATACAAATAATAAATGTATGGTGAACAGTGATAATTATATTCGCATTTGAAATAATTATATGTGTGACTTGAATATGTTAGTTCTATGTAAACGATTTTGAGAATTGAACTGTTAACGAGTATCTGGTATTTCTGAATGTGACCTAAGTTAATACACTTGTGACCTGGGTATTCTGATCCGTGACCTAAACATTTTCGATTGTGACCTAATCTGGATAAACCCCAATTGCTGTGCAGGAATGATACATTGCGTGGCTTGGAGCGAAACATGAAAAACAAACATAGAATTGAAATGGTAATGAGTTTGTGGTATTTCTGAGTGTGGCCTAAGGTAGTGCACATGTGACCTGGATAAGAAGCTGTGTGATCTAAACATTTTTGAAAATGACCTAATCCGGATAAACCCCAATTGCTGTCCTGGAATGATACATTGCGTGCCTTGGAGCGAAAGATGAAAAAAAAACAGAGAATTGAAATGGTAATGAGTTTGTGGTATTTCTGAATGTGACCTAAGTTAGTGCACGTGTGACCTGGATAATAAGCTGTGTGACCTAAACAATTTCGAATGTGACATAATCTAGATAAAGCCCAATTGCTGTACATGAATGATATATTGCGTGACTTGGAACTAAAAATGAAAAACAAACACAGTCAATGGCCATATTTGAAATTGATATTAAAAATATGAAATCATTGTTTACAACTAACTGCATGTCTGTGACAAGAAGAACATATAACCTGGATAACTATATTTCACTAAACAACTACTAAAGTCAGGGAGATTATACTATAACTACATTTCAGTCGTCTTCTATTACAATGTTGTCAACATTGGGAGGTGTTGTGCGATTTGTGTTTCTCCTAATTTGATGATGCTTGTACAGGTCAGCAACAATATATAGACGTGCAGCTTTTGCATCAAAATCCATGGGCATCGCCTTCATGTTCCGGTGTAATACATAAAGTACATATTCAATCATGAATATCCCACAGTCATGTCTGGGCACATCAAACAAGTAGACGTACATTAAAAATGAAATAAACTAGCCTAAGTTAACGAATGTCACGTACGTACCCATTTTTCTGCTGAGGAATGCCCTCCGCCATATCCAATCTAAGACCTGGTTGATCTTTATTAGGCAGTTTGGATGCTTTGCTCCAAATAATAATTTCTTTTATCATTTCTGGGATAAGCTCATAGAAGGGTTGAACCCCCTCAAGGATCATGTTGCTTCTGTATGTCCTGGAGCAAGAGTTGAAAATTGTCATCCTATGATTTTTTATGTTCAGCAGCAACGCAAGCATCCATTGTGCCTTATTATTTGGCAAGATTGGAATAAGGACATAATCTACATCAGCCCATGGGGAATTCAGTTCCATACGTCCACCAGTCATAACCTCTTTAAAGTAGGTAGCAGAAGATATCACAGACGGGTCTTTCAAGAATTGTATATACAAGGGTTTCATTAATCCTTGAAATGATGAGTCCGTTGTCGTGAACCTTCCGCGTATATTAGTACCATACTTTGCTAGATGCCTTATGAAATTGAAGCAGGCATCAATATGCTGCAATATTGAAAAATTCAATGTCATTTACGTGTAATGAATATACAACATTGAATCTGTAGACCTACAATGTGACGTGTTCAAATACTAGATTATATGCAGATATAATATGATCTAACCGTGCTACATAGCGAAGAGTTGGGGTTGATGAGGTCATGCCACCATGTTTTTTAGCCGACTGGGATAGGCAATTTCAAACAGAGGTTTAATCAAATCATCTTCGTCGCTGAATTTTTTCCTATCCACTAAAAATGATGCGTGGTCAAAATGATATATATAAATATTGAAAGGTTTAAATTTGTATCAAATTGCAATTCTTACTTGTTATTTAGCTTGTACCCCCTGTGAAACCAGCTTTTGAATGTCTTTATGTTAGCCTCATCTCCATGCCTGTCATACTTATCAAGCACTAGAATATTTTCACGAGGTTTGATGTGCTTCTCTTCACCAACTACAAAAGGCGACCTCAACGAACGAGGTAGTCTTGTAGCTCTCTTCACTGGTAGTCCTGGTGTCATGGACTGTTATGTGTTTGATAAAATCATTCTATATGTGGCCTCAGTACCTCATTTATATAGAATTGCTGCGAGTGCGATGATTTTAACACATTTACTAAGATATTGTGGAATGTGAACATAGAAATAATAAGTTTTGTTTCAAGACCTGCTGTTTGATTTCTTCAGCTTCCTGCACAATGGCGGCAACAATTTTGTCTAGACTCCCATGCGAATCTCCATGTGTTGCCATATCCCCAGATGTAGTAATATGTGCCATAGACTTTGTTGAACCCATGCCTAATCTAAAAGAAGGGTTTTGAAATAAAACAGGGTTTGGGATATCATCCTCTAGGTAAAGCTTTCTCTTTCCCTTCACATCAGCATGTTGGCGTGACTGCGGTTCCTATAAAACAATTTAATTTTAAGGTGTTAATAACATCATATAAATTCGCACCTTACAGAATGGAAAACACATTACCGCACTAAAATTGTACCTCAACTGGAACATGATCTTCACCAGGCTGCGACTTGTCCTAGGATTTGTTTTGGAAAGATTTAAATGCACTTGATATCATCGTAGATACTGCGTTAGACATGAATATGAATTCAGCCTTCAATTCGGTCAGCTCATTCTTAATCACATCTTGTGACCTCATAACTGCATGAAGTTGCTGTGTCCTGTCAGAAATCAGTATGAGTACTTGTGATTTCAGATCATTCACCTCCACATGAAGCATATTGTTCTGCAGTTTCACCTCAGCCATTTGCTCCTTCACCTCATTCTTCCACATTTCAAAATCCTGCATCACCACAAAATGTAAAAAATTAAATTGACTATAGGAGCAATTATTTGTTTTGGAAAGTGAATTAATAAAAATATACAGTGTTGGTTGCAGGAGCCTCTTCTTGCTCTGTCTCATCCTTATCCATTGTCGAAATGTAGTCAGGTTCTGTCGAATGCAGGAAGTCTGCTTCATCTAATGCTATCCTCTCCTGGTATGTCATGTCATCAAGCTGATCACTATGTTTGTGCCTTGATGGAGGAGGGTCCACAAAATCATCATCGTCATCGCTAATATCACTTGCATGGCCCAATCTACCATCAGTAATCAGAAGAGGTTTCGTGCTGGATTTTAAGACATTTTTATGAGAAGATTCAGCTTCAGACTCTCCTGGTTGCCGTGGTTTCACGTATGTAACCCAAGTCATGTACCTTTGTGTTTGCTCCATATGGCTAGGATCAAGGCCACAAACTTCAACCTACAAAAATGCATGAAGTGAGAAGATATTTTTGAGATTCAGAACTAAGACTACAATTTATAACATTACTGTGACCAATTAGAAAATGGCTCATGTGAAAATCATTAGATATGAAAGTTATTTGACTTACATTGGAACCGGATAAAATCTTCTCATCCAGTGTGGAAAAAACATATATCTTCTCAGCTCGCCAATTTAGAATTCTAGGATACATAGCCCAAACCCTAGTTCTTATCCTACCATTCAAGGTTGGTATTGTCTCATAAATCCACACTTGAAATGCTAGTAGAAAACCACCCAAACGGTAGTGAGTACTTCGCTTCACCAGGGCATCCTTTAGTGACATAATTGTCATATAAAAAAGTTCTTTCCCCCATGGGAACGTCTCCATCGCATCGAAGTCTTCAACTAGTGCGAAGAAGAAATCCTCAACTGTTTTTCTGTAAGAAGTGGAGAAAAAATATGACATCAGCAAATATAACAATCCAAGTCGCAGAACGTCATGATCGGGTGCCCCGTTGACCTCTAGAAACACATCTCTAATGTCTTCATTTGTTATTGACGTCAAATGGCCAAAGTACGTATGCTTTAGATTTGATGGTAAAATGTCCAGGTCCCTCCGGTTATCAACTCCAGCATATCTCAGTCCAGTCACTAAAATGAATTCAGGTAAAGCAAACTGGACATATCTCCCACGAATTAGAAACCACAGCTCGTGTGGATTAGGTTGTTTCACCATCCGCAGAAGAAAATAATGTAACAATTGGGGCTGCAAAATTATCTCCTGGCAGTCCACATAGTATGAGAAACATGTATTTGATAGAATATGCTTCTGCTCATCAGTGAGTTTCGATTTGAATATGGTAAGCGCGTTCTTTGCGACATTGGACGTAATTTTTCCTGGGAACCATTCAGCTTCTGGGATTAAGTAATTCAAGTACACCTGAAAGATCAAGGAAAGGAAAAATTAAGGTCATAGTAAAACATGTGAGCAGTGACCTGATTATATCTGATGATCTGATAACAAACTTAGGATGTCTGAGGTTCAAAGTGACCTCTTTACCACAAAATGTGACATGTCAAGATATATATATGCATGTAATCTCCATGTCTAAAATGTGAAGTAACAACATTCATTTAATATGCAGATATGGTCAAGCTCTAAGAAATGCAGGAACGTTAAGTCCCTGAATGTAACCTCATTATCAACTACTGTAACCTGGTACAAAAAAATTTCAAGGTGATCCCCTGGTGGAAATTGTGAAGTGCAAATAATCACAGAATCTGAAAATATGTTCACAGTATTTTCCACTTATTAGGAGGTCTGATGTTGAAGTGAGTCAAGTGACCTCTTTACCAATACATGTAACCTGTTAGTGTGACCTCATTAGCATATATGATCTGATAAGAAAACTGAGGATGTCTGAGGTTCAGAGTGACCTCTTTTACACATAATGTGACCTGTCTGGATATATATGTGAATGTGACCTCCATGTCTAAAATGTAAAGTGACAACATTAATTTAATATGCAGAAATGGTCAAGCTCTATGAAATGTAGAAATGTTATGACACTGAGTGTGACCTCATTAGCAACTAATGAAACTAAGGAAGTCACAAAAGAGTTATGACCCTGCATGTGACCTCACATACTTGTCATTTATATGTTTACAACATTTAACACTATTAATCTAGATCACGAGAGTTCAATGTCAATGAACACATGCACTTTTTCCCCCAATTTCATTTACATTTAACATGTTTTTCCTCAAAGTGTTAGGTCACATTACATAGTACTTGTTCCCATATAAAATTGATTACATTGGAGGTTTTAGCTATCAGCTTACAGTATGGGCTTATGAGATCACATTCATATTCAGAACATATAAAAGTGCACTCCTAGAGGAAAATGTGAAGTGAAAACCATCATGTCATATGTTCACAGCAATGTCCAATGTAATCTAGGTCACAGATGTACCTGACCTAGTTATCTAAAAACCAATTGAATTTCACATTTCTCAAACTTCTCTGACACAGTCTCCCAAATGCATCACAACAATTAACAACAACGTAAAGTAAAAATACATCTAGGTCACATTATCAAATTTCAAATCCATCTGCATATTGGGCATATTAGGTCACATGTACGAAATAAGATACATTTCACATCAACAGAACAATGCGCCAAAAAATTGTAACTAGGTCACAAAGGTGATGAATCCAGGTCACATGTTGTCAGATCTTTCTAAAATCACACACCCAATTACCGTCCCTTTCGCATACAGAGAAACCCCAATTTTTGAAAACTTTTCCCTATATTATTTACGTCACAACAATTAAATCACTAAAATACTTCATCATATATCATTTGAACATTACAATTTTATGCATTCTTAGGTCACAAAAAAATTGGATAATATACCTCTCCTGTTTGTGTTCTCCGAGTACTTGGAATTGCAAGAATTCCAGTTCCACTCGTATTACTTTTCTCTTCTCTCTTCCTTTTCCTTTCAGAACTCTTCTTCCCAGACATTATCACTCTTCCTCTTCACAGCTAAATGGCGGTTGGGTAGTCAATAGACTCTTATCGCCTTTCACAAGTCTCAGACAGTGCACAAATGAGCACGGTGATGAACAGTTATTGGTATACGTAAGTGATATGAACAAGAAGACGTGTATATTTACCGTATATTTAGGGATATGATTTCTGTTTATTTATTTGGAGAATTATGTTTCTATATTTAAAACGCGATAATAAAGGTAGTTACTCGAAAAATAGTTGTATTTTATATTGAATAAAATATTATAATATTTTTATTACCTGATTTTTGAATAAATATCAATTTTGTCTTATTTTTGAATTTTAAATTTAAATTACAGGGTTCCTGTAATTTCCACATATATATGAATATTCCCGTCAAATAGAAAAATAATTAATACCGTGAAGTCCATGGGCGGTGTTGAGGCCGATCTCCCTCTGGTTTCATAATAATCCTTCTTCATCTACCATTAACTTCTCGTAATATTCGCTCTCTTTCTCATTCTACATCTCACTATTCTCTCTCTCTTTATATATACATATTATCTAAACATATACAGATATGTACACACATATATGGTCATCATCACCCGTTTCAAGAAAGTTGTGAAATTTCTGGTTTTGAATTTGAATGTTTAGTGATTTGTTTTGTGTATGTAATGCATCAGAAAAAATCTGAAGTTCAAATCGGAACAGAAAGCAGTGGCATCTCTTCCGATTTCAATCTCACCCCAACTTCTCTCACTCAAAAACACCCATCTCTTTCTCAGAATTTCCGGCCAACTCTCCACCACGAGCCGCCGTTGAACAATAGCGCCGCCACCTCCACTCTCCAAATTCTGATTAACAATGAAAAACTTGAGGAGGAAAATGTCCCGTACAATAATATTCAGCAATTTTCAAATTTCATTTCTATAGCTTCGAGTTTGTCTAATGCATTTCACAGATATGGGTTGTTTTCTGCTCAAAATTTTCCATCGAAATTCAATCTTTTATACACCAAATCCCAGAAATTCATGGCGCATTTTCACCACCACCTCTGCCGCCTCCGCCTCCACCTTCGAGTTATTCTGCTATTTGCATTACCCTTTCTATACTTCCTCGTCTCTCAGCCTTCACACTCCTTCATTCTTGATTTCGTCTATGCGTTCGCCTTCTCGGCCGCGCTTCTATTCTCCCTTAATTTAGCCATTCCTAGGTTCCCCACGATACGGCTCTTCTTGGCAAGATCATTCCCTATTATAACTAAAGGAAAAAACCGAGTGGAAGGGCCAAGTTTCCCTGTATTTTGGTCAATTGGATCACGCCAAAATGCCAACAAAAATGCCATTTCAGGTTGTTTTGTGCAGGCATATAGCAATGGAGATGTGTACGAGGGTGAGTTCCATGAGGGGCAGTATAGTGGAAGTGGTGTGTATTATTATTTCATGAGTGGGAGGTACGAGGGGGATTGGGTGGACGGGAAGTACGACGGATTCGGGGTCGAGACATGGGCGAGGGGTAGCCGGTATAAAGGGCAGTATAGGCAGGGTCTCAGGCATGGTTTCGGGGTGTACAGATTTTACACAGGGGATGTTTATGCTGGGGAGTGGACTAATGGACAGAGCCACGGATTTGGTGTTCATACTTCCGAGGATGGGAGTCGATATAAGGGAGAATTTAAGTGGGGGGTAAAACATGGCCTAGGACACAACCATTACAGGTAAAATTGAGCAGGACTGTTAACAATTTGAGTGCTCTAGTAATGAAAGACTCTATCTTGATAATCACATTGCATGTCATATACATAATATATACTTGGGAAAATGATATAGTGCACACCATTGTGCATGAGAGGTGCGTGGTGTACACGCGCTCATGATTGTCGTGCAAGTGTGCACCATAACAGCTCTCTGATATATGATTGTTTTGTTTACAGAAACGGGGATGCATATGCTGGAGAATATTTTGCAGATAAGATGCACGGATTTGGAGTCTACAAGTTTGCAAATGGCCATATTTATGAGGGAGCTTGGCATGAAGCTCGAAGACAAGGTCTTGGAACGTACACCTTCGGTAATGGTGAAACTCAGTCAGGTCATTGGCAAGATGGGATTCTTGATGTTTTGAGCACACGGAACAGCACCTATCCTGTATCTCCTGTTGGCGTCTACAACTCCAAAGTACTTAACGTAGTACAGGTAGTTTTTACTCAGATTTCTGCAACTCCAACATAGATGTTACTTAAGGTGACTTATTAATTCTTAACATGACCTCCAGGAAGCACGATGTGCAGCAAAGAAAGCTTACGACGTGACCAAGGTAGACGAAAGAGTAAACAGGGCAGTATCGTCAGCTGACAGGGCAGCTAATGCAGCTCGAGTAGCAGCAACGAAGGCTATGCAAAAGCAAATGCATAGCAGGAGAAACAGGGATGAGATTTCAATTTCAGTCCTGTAAAAAGTTTCCAAAGAATGAGACTGGTATGCGTCTCGAACTGGACATGATTTGTAGAACCAGAATTTTCAGGCAGCTCATTCTTTGCTTCAACTAGGTATCATTTTTGTAAAAGTTTAGCTAGGAATTGTAGTGATGGTGTTCAGGAAGGATCCCAATCTGGTAGCCTTGTGACATAGAGAGTACTTAAAAGAGAATTGTTGTTATTCTTGTCTAAAAATTCCCCATGTATCGAGCTTTACGAATTTCTCCGAAAGGCTGAGTTGTTTAAATTTGATACATAGCCATAAATAAGGGATAGTTTCAAAAATTTACTTGTCAAATAGATATTCCAGAAATACATAAAATTGCAAGTTACCACTGAAATGTGAATCTAAAGTTGCAAAATACAAAAGGAAAAAGTAGAGCAGCACGTCAATGCAGAAAACAAACACAAAATTCACTATATTTAACTCTCAGTCTGCTCCCTCAGCCTCCGGATTGTGCTCCTGACGGTCACTGCACTAGCAGTGCTGCCAAAATAAAAGAGCATGTCATTTTTGTACAAAACGAATGCAGAACAGAAAAGTAGGGGTGCGGAAAACAGTTACTTCAATGTGTAAGCACCACCGGCTTTGACTTTGCCGCAGTCACAGCAAGCCCAAATGCCAACAGCCTTTCTCTTCACGGCGTACTGCAAAAGTTAAAGTTCGATTTAGACAACACTCATTGAACTAGACGGAACTATATCATACGAAACCTAAGTCGAACCAGCATACCTTGCCGCAGAATTCGCAAAAATACTTGCTATGTTGACTGACTTCCATCTTCTTAATCTGCTTCCTCAAACTAGCACCATAACGAGTGCCTGAAATATCAAGAGAAAATTAGAAAGTGATTAGGAAGGCTCATTTGGCAATCAAGTAAAATACGACCAACTGCATATAAACCTGAATTTGATTCACGGCAAAAATAGTAGCCACTTAATTTCTTGTGCAAGAAATAAAAAATAAAGGTGAATAACAGTAGATTTCGCATTTTTCTTCTTGCAAGTAATAGCTTCCTATAAATGATCCTGGGCATGCTCATCGATGGGCCAAAAAGTTATGCTAGCCTGGTTGTCTCATTTCAATATGCAAAGTTGCAAACATGATGCATACATATGTACTGTTCTTCTCTATCCCTGAAGCTATGGGTTACTTCCATGAAACAAATATTTCCACAGGAGAACAAAAATCGAAAACAAGAAAAACAAGCAGGATTTTAAAAAAATAATAATAATAAAAATCAATTATCATGATGGCACATACCGTATTTCCCAACAATGCCTACCTTCTTGGTTCTCTTGGCCTGCAAAGATCAAATAAATATGGTGAAAAGTACAATCACAGCGAACCTCTACAAGAACTAAACTTCAATCTATTGGTCAAAACAAAAAAGTATTTCCCCTATAAGCTATGCAAAAGTTGACACGTACTATAAATTCAATCTCATGACAGCGTAAATAAAAAGGTTACAAATCAACTGATTTATTTGTTAATTAAGGCTCTGGTAGCTGAACAAACACAATTTATAATTATTATTATTTTTTATTTTTTTTTTATGTAAAATGCTGGGAAGTTGTGTTGTTTATATAAATGGGTAATAGTTGTGTTACAAAATGGAGGTTAATGAAGCAATCATTTTCTTTATTCAGTTATTAAATTAAACAACATAAAAGACAGAAATGCAAACACAGAAAAAGATGAGAGAATTCTTAGATACAAATTACTCGATTCTAATTACTTTTAATTATCCAAAATAATAAATAACAACATTAATGCTTCTTTTAAATTCACGTCTCCAAACTATTCAAACGTTAAACAAATCAAATAACATATAGAATTTTCAATAATAGAATACATAACTGTTCCCCCGCGAGAGCAATAAAATCATGCAAAAATTCTTCATTTATTGATAAATTCAAATCGATCTTACAAATCCCTCAACACACAAAAGCAAACATGCAACAAGGATCCAAATATATAATATCGACAGAATGAAAACAACAAGAAAATTTAACAATCAATCGGTAACTCGAATGAAGGTCGCTCAAATTCTGTGCTTATATCTAGAGAGTACCATCGCAAACGTGAGCGAGGAAAGCAATGAGAGTCGACACGATTGAAGAACAGCAAAACCCCAGTCTCAGACACTCAGCCCTTAGCAGAATCGATTCTATTTATTAGTCTTCCGTGAGCGTAAAAATGGATTATCATTATGCGCGCCCTTGTGGCTTGAGCCTTGAAGTCCATATAAGTTGGTTTTCTTGGGGCCCATAAACATTCAAATTGTAAGGCCCATTAGCCTGTCTTTCTGAGTCTTGTGACTGATGAAAGGAAATTTGAGAATAGAGACGATAACGGTGCAGATCAGTGTCGATCTCAATCCGTCTCGTGGAATTTCATATCAGATCAAATAGTAAAAATTTTAGATCGAAGCAAAAATTAAGAGTTTTTTCGTTATCAATTTTTCGTTAACGACGAATAAGTAAATACATAATTCGTAAAATAACTAATATAATATCAAATTCATACAATAAAACAATACATTTATTTATTTCAATCCCTACAGTTGAATATCCGTTTGAGCTTCAACCCAAGTTTTTAAAATTTACATTTTAGTCCCTCAAGTTTAAAAGTATTCATTTTAGTCCCCCAACTTTCAAATCATCAATTTCAGTCCCTAAATTTTAATTTATCATTTTTAAACCATAAATTTCAAAATACTAATTTTATTTATTTTTCTAATTGGCTAGACGAGGCGTACGGAGATTTAAAGGATTGAAGTCATTTCCCGCTCGATTTTGCACTCGTTGAATTTAAGGCAGACTTACCCCTATTAATTGATTTAAATTATAATTGCATGTGAATGTGTATGTTATGTGACTTATGTGAAAGTCATTTTTATGAAAATAGACGATAATGTATTTCTTCGAAAATATTTATATTGTTATGCTTGTCATAAATTATATGCTTTTATGCATGAGAAATAAAGAAGAGAATATCTTGCAAGATAAATGATGATGTTATGCATAACTTACGTGCCTTAAGTGCACGAGACGAGACACCAACACCCGATGATTTTAAAGAGCTTATGTTTTTCAAATAGAAGTCATGTGCTTTAATACACGAGAAGAGACTACACACACTCTATGATTTCTAAAGAGCATGCGTTTATGTGTTTAATTATAATGTAGATTAATTAATTGACGATGAGTTTACTGAGTATTTATATAAAATGCTCATTTCTATTTTAACAATATTTGCAGATTTCGGAGAGGGTGGCAAGTGATGGATGATTGTGGTAATAGACGTTAAATAATTGAAAATCTTATTTTGATGATCCGTATTTCCAAACATTGGATATTTTTGAGATTTTCAATTATTTGAGAAATTATGACATTGTCAATTGTTTTACAATATTAATGACTCGATTTATTATTTCGAATTATTTCATAAATATTTTCAAGTTTTATCGACCATTACAGTTTATTTAATGTTTCCAAAAAAATGAATTTCAGTTATTTCTTCCGCTAAAATATTATTTTAAAAGTTAGACCAGATGATGACGTGGTGAATCGGGTATTTAGAACTCAAGGCGCTACACAAGCCCTACATAATGGTTACCATAATAATTCTATTTTGAATTATTGATTGGTAGTTATTTGAAGTATAAAATATCAATAGGATGAACATATCAGATTGAGTATGCAAGATGGATATATGGTACATAGTAGAATAAATAAAGTAAGAATTGAGAATATAGGCAAACAAGTGAAAGTGGTTCAAATTCGAGATAGCAAAAAAGACAAATCAAAGATAAATTAATGGAATAATGATTTGGGTGTGTGGGGCACATCTATGGACCTACCGTAGGTCTTGTATCGAAGGCGATTCAATCCTCTGGAATCGACTAGAAAGGCTAGATATAAATTAACATGACCTAATCGTTTCCAATTAACTTAAATTTACTGGATGTTCCACTGGACATAAGTCATTTAACATGGGGTCGAATGGAGTTACCACAAAGGATTAACCAAATTTATTGAGAATAAGGTTTATGTTTCTATTATTTTATGCATTATGTTGGCAGTTATCTACAATGTACACAACCATATATTCAATATTACATTCTTTGTAGACTCTTGAGACGCTTGAGAAGAGGGAAAAAGTGCTACTGAAGAAGGTTTCTTCTGAAGTTGAGAAGGCCAAGGAATTCACAAAAGCAAAAAAACAAGAAATGTATGACCTCAACGTTCTTTTGGATTCCTGTCCACTTTTAAGGATGTCATATTTAGCACAAAAAAATCTGCTTTTTCTATTCGTGTAATCTTTTTGTCAACGAACCCAAGGAATTCACAAAAGTAGAAAAAAGAAAGGTATGACCTCGACGTTCTTTTGGATTCCTACCCACTTTTAAGGATGTCGTATTTAGCAAAAAAATCTGCTTTGTGTCTATTCATGTAATCTTTTTGTCAGCTAATTATTCCTGCATTATTACGCTTTGACGAAGTAAAACTTCATTTTTCATATAAGTTAATGTATATTTGGTGTATTGTTGTTCTGCCTTTGAAATCACATCTAAAATAAACTTCTATTTTTTTTTTTATGGAAGCTTCTATTTGATTTAATTTACAATGTGTTCGGCTATTTTGTTTATTTTTTATTATAATCATTCTAATTTTCAATACAACTTTTTAACCACACATCTTTTCTCTCTCTAATTTTTAACCATTTATTTACCTTGAGATTTGAAAAAGCAAATGTTTATAACTAAAAATGAAGCCGCCAAACGGATGCTTAACTTTCTTCTTTATATGTTTATTTCAGTGGATGAAGGGATTTGTTTGTTCATAAATAGGTGTTGTCTTTATTTAATCAATGAAAAGGTGGATGCTTCTAAAGAACAATAGTCATCTAAAATTTTGACTTGCTTATCCATTCCATGTGCAATTTTGTTTCTATTTATCTAATTGGGTGAAATATGATGTTGCCCAAATCGTGGGTTAATATCTTAGCATCAGATATCGTAATGCTAAAGTCAGAGTTGTCACATTCTACCTTTATGATTGTCGATGAACATTCTCCTCCTAAAGTTGCCTCTTCAATAGATGATTATTAAAAAAATTCATTACTCTTTGCTACCAATGTCTAAAGTGTTCCAAAAGTGCAGTAGAAAATCTTTCGAAAGTTTAAAAGTAAACCAATTCTTTGTCCATAAGATTGTGATTTAGGTTCTAAACATGTGAAGTAAAACAAGATTATATGACCCAACTTTCAATAACAATGTCGTTTATGCATTTCTTTTTATAAAAAAAAATAAAATTGCTTATGATATTTCCATGAGAATTTATTAACACTTAAAACCATGTATGCATATATTCTTTCTAAATTAAAGGCATATGAACAAATGGGGCAAATTTGTATTATGAAATTTGATGAGTTAATTTTTGTTGCATTTTCCTCTAAATTTATTTCTTGAGTGCATATGTTTGATGATGTAATTTTTCATATTTTTGCAATGTGTGAGCAGATGTTCTTCTCTGAATTGAAGGAGGCATCTGATATAGCAGGATGCGTTAGGTCAAGAGTACAGCGCCTTATCCTTCTTCACGCTCAAAACTCAATGCAAAAATATTTCATAAGTTTCCGCTAATGTTTCTTAAGCAATCAGCAAGCTACAACACCAGAATGTCCACTATTATAGAATATGTTGCAATGAATGCTATTGCTCTACGAAAAATCCTCAAGAAGTACAATACGGTAAATAATTTCAATTTGAAGAAGTTTTCTTGACTATCCAATTTCTTAATTTGTGAGGACTAGATTTTTATTTACGTCTTTTTTTTTTTTTATATTTTCCTCTCCCATGACTTCATATAGGTGCATTGCTTCGTTAATGGAAGGATTTTCAAATCTAAAATGCATGCTCAACACATAGAGCCTCTGCAATATCCATGGTTGATGGAACTTGGAGCTTAGTCTTTGTTAATGAAATATGTCCGTACATTGCATGTGTGAGGATCTAGTTATTTATAAAGTTATATGAGCATAATTGAATTATTCAAAACAACGATTTCTCAATTGTATCAGGATTCATGCGATAAAAATTATGAGTTGGTAAGATGCATTAAAACTCTTCTAAAGTGGATGATATTATAAGTAAACAACTTGAATATAGAGGTTGGGATTACAAAATTGCTCACTTTGTATTAGACTAGAATCAACTTAAATCTCTCGTAGAAAAAAAAAATGTAAGGTATTGAGTTTGAATCTTGTAAACGGGATAGAAATATATGAAAGGTAAGTTGAGCTTAGATTCTTTCACATATTTCTACCTCTTTGAATCAACCATTATGCATTGTTTTTATCCCTCTATATCTTTGAGTAATTTACTTGTCTATTTTAAACTAACTTTGAAATGATAGTAGATGATTGGGTTAAACATATATGATATATCATTTGGCAAACATCCATTATCTTATTAACATCATCATCAAACTCAACAATTATAAACTTGCAAACACACTATCACTAAATGAATTTGGACCAAATGATGTATACACGCATTAATTCATGTAAACAATAAGGACATCACGAGAAAAATTAAGGATATATTACGATAGAGAGTAAAGTTCGGGGATTTCATTGCAATTAAAAACAACTTAGGGAATTCACACTAGAGATCCTACTTTTACATGAACTTTCTAGAACCCCCTTAAGTGAACCCACACTGTACAAAAGGAAAAATCTTGAACTAGGTTACTATCGTAGCGACTCCCATTTGGTAATAGAGCCACAATCTCACAATTCTACAGTCTACTATTCCATTTCTTATCCATGGCGTCCTCTTTCATTACACTCGCAAAACCATTCACATCTCACAAAGTCGACCTTCCGTCTCTCTCCAATACAAAACCCTTTGGTAATTTTCTTGAAAACCCTTTTAATACTCATTCCTCTGGATGAATTTCTTAATTTTCAAATTTTAGTCCAATTTGTTTTACTAACTGTTTTCTTCTTTTGACTGACAGGTCTGCGAAGGAACTTTTTAAGAATCAACGCCATTGCGAAGCATTATGAACCCACCAAGGTTTTTCTCAATACTTTTCTTGCATTGTGTAATGGAAGTTTTCTCATTTAAAAAGAAGCTGAAATTGGGGTTTTGTTGTTTGAGTAAATAAAATAGGTTGCCCCTCAGGCTGATAGAGTTTTGGTTCGGCTAGAGGAGCTACCCGAGGTATTCCTGTTAAAGCCATCTGCTCATGGTTTGAAATTTTATAATTTGTGAAGTTGGGCATGGAGTATAATAGGAAAGATTTTTTGCTTTCTGATTACTGTAAATG
This sequence comes from Ligustrum vulgare, assembly GCA_963555705.1. Lineage (NCBI taxonomy): Eukaryota > Viridiplantae > Streptophyta > Magnoliopsida > Lamiales > Oleaceae > Ligustrum > Ligustrum vulgare. The sequence goes on along the minus strand of OY743186.1, from coordinate 34,664,570 downwards.
TAATCAGGATAGCCTCAAATAAAAAATATTTGTATATGTAATATCTGTTGCCTTCTAGAAACTGTGCTATCTTTTACTTCTATTTGTGCAAATGTAAACTGTATGTTGCGGCGGGAAACTCTATTCCTTCATCAAGAAATTTCACACTTTCGGATAGTTAAAAGATGTTTGGTTTGGATGACAATAGAATGTTATAGTTTTATGTACAATAGAAATCTAGCGCATGAAGTGATGGGATGTAGGCTAATGTATTCTGGATCAGTGGATTGTATCCAGTGGCGGATCCAGGATTTTATATTGGGCCGAGCTGGATTTTAAATTTGTAGGGGGCGACAATGCCGGTCATGTGACTTCCGGTCATGTGACTTTAGAGGCATGACTCGAAGTTCATAAATTTAGCCTCTATTACGCAATTGTCCTTTTTATTTATAAACAATTTTTTTGTCGATTTCGAGGTAAAAAAATGTGATTGAAAAGTGGTTTGAAAAAAAAATGTGTCCATAGAGTTTATTTGAAAAAACCTGACAAAAAGTTACATGGAAAAGATGTGATCTGTATTCTAATGTAGTTTCCCCATTCAGAAATGCTATAAGTGAACCTACACATGACATTTTAACCACGCATATGCTTCCTAAATAGATTCAATCCACATATATTTAAAATACGCTCATCCACTTTCACTTAGTTCATCCATCAAGACCTCAGTCTAAAGTCTCAATTTCAAATTATCCATTGGGAATTCAAAAATCCATCAATCCTTTTAATCTTTTCCAATTAAAATCTCACTTTTAAAATACAAACTAACTCACGAAAACATTATAAAACAACCTACCACTGCAGATACCTTATCTTGTAAAACAATCGTTTTCGTTACGTATCCAAGAAAGAATTTACATCTGCTTTAGGAAGTAAAATGTAAAAAGAACTTAAAAGGTATACGTGAAAGATAGTACTACGTTGAAGAATCCAAAACTTCATCTCAGAGGAATTCAAAATCCAAAGCAGACTTAATAAAAAAATCACCCTACCTCAATCAATTTGAAAAAACTGAAACTCATCTTCATTTAATTGCTAGCAAAGCAGGGTCGATCGGCTACTAGCCTGCTAGTTTGCTACTACTTCAGAATCTCAGGTGGAGTGTTGTGCGTCTGCGCTCATCAGTCTTTTGTACCGTGGAAGTATGGAGGCGAAGGACTGGCGGATGGCGGTGGAGCTGGGAGAGCTAGAGAGTGAATTCAAGGCGAGTTTGGACAGAAATGAGAATATCAATGTGTAGGTTGGGAGAAATCAGAATGGACTTTAATGCTTGGTTTGGGTGCCTGGCTAAGACTTTTGGGGAGTTGAATTTAATTTGGGCTGAGTTATTTTAAAAGTTGGGCCTAGCTACTTCCTTTTCCTTTTCTTCTTTGGTCATCTTTTCCTTTATTGGTCCGAGCTACAGCCTAGTACTGGCATTAACTGGATTCGTCCATGATTGTATCTCTATTAATGGCGAGATCAACTTTCAATTGAAGTTGAAAATTGTGGCAAATCATTGATGCAACTGAAGTAACATGTGTATTTATTTTTAATTTGCTGAACATTCGTTTGACTAGAATTTTGGATTATTGGTAAATTTTAAGTTGATCCCTTCCTTAGCATCTATGTTGCACAGAGACTTCAACTAGGATGGAGTATCTGTGTTCGACACGTGTCGGATACCTTCTTCTCAGATGCTCTATCATGATCAATTTTTCCTTTATTAGACATATTAAATATTTTTAAATCAAAGTTATTATTATATAATAACAAATGGGTACTTTATTTAAAATATTTACACTTAAAAAAAAATAAAATTTATACTATCTAAGTGAAGAATTATAAAGAATTTAATCGACTTGTCAACAAATTGTCACGTCAATATTTTTTTTTTAAGAAAACAATCTAGTTTCGACATCTTGGACACATGTCTGTGTCTGATGCATCATAATTTAACATTATACGAAATCTTCCATTGGTTCTAAATATTTTTTATTAGTCGTGACATTGAATTAATTATATTGTTATAAATACAAATAATTATTTCAAAACATCCTTTAGCATTTCATGTCCTAGTTTTTTAGGTCATGTATATCAAGTCGTGTTTTTTATTTTATTTTTTCCCGTGTTACTTAGAATTTCCTAACCAGGAAACATGTAGGTTATAAAATGTAGTGTGATGTTTTCATTATCCGGTTTCACTTGAGACAAATCCATGTTTTGCGTGGATCAGATCTCCTCATCGATGTTTTTTTTTTTTTTTTTCCACGCGAAACAAAATCCATGCTTTGTGTGGAACAGATTTCCTTATTAATGTTTATATTGAGAAAATGATGAATTTGTTTTAAATGAGACCATATAATCATTTTGGATAAGTACTGGATGATTCGTGTTTAATTTTAGTTGATTACCTCATTAGTTGTTTTCACGGAAGGTTAATTGATAAATATTGTGGTGTGAAGTTTATTCTTAAATGAGAAGAATTTCATTGAGAAAAGTGGATATGACCATTTGATAAACATACAAAGGCTTACTGATTAATCGAAACAGGGGATTACTTCCATTCTTCCTTTCTGCACGGGGAAGGATGACCCAAAGTATAGTAAAATACTTCTATGTAATGTGTGTTCCATTGTTCTATCTGCTTTGCGTGTCAGACCATTTGCAAATATTTGGTTCGAAGTGCAGAGACCAAAAATTGCAGCCCGTATTTTAACATGCATCATTTTTTGGCTGTCATAGTGCCATCTGATTGATGGAATAATTGCCATGCAGAAATCAGCTGGTGGAGTTTTACTACCTAAATCAGCAGTTAAATTTGAGCGGTACCTGATGGGAGAGGTGTGTAAATAATGACAAATGCTCTCATTCAGATATAAGAGCAGCTGATCCTCATTCAGAAACACATGTACCAGCATTTATATTTTCATTTTTTCCCCTAAATTAATGCTCTTTCTCAGGTTCTTTCTATTGGTTCTGAAGTTAAGGAAGTGGAGACTGGGAAAAAGGTGGGATTTTCAAAAGTTGTGATTTATTGACTTGTCGTTAATTTAACTTTTTCACTCACTCCAAGCAACCATGTTGGTTTTCTGAAATACTAATATTTATCTTAAGATGTTTTGTTCTCCCCTTGTTTGTTCTAAATACATGAAATCCATCTTTTGCAGGTTATTTTTTCTGATATAAATGCTTATGAGGTACTGTTCAGACTACCTATGATATTTCTTAAATGTGAATGTGCAATTGATTTTGAGTGCATCAAATTCATTTCCTATCTGAAATTCCCTGATTTGCATTTAGGCGGACTATAGACTACCAATGCTAAGGAGGTCGTCTTAGAGGGGGTCGTGATGGGGTTGTATAGTAGTATGGGTACTATATGATTTAAAGACAATGTTTTTATTGAGGGTTATTTGGGAAGTAGTTGAAATATTGTGAAGAATGTGTCAAGGCACAAGTACAACCAACAATTTTTTGGTGGCCAAAGCACGAACCATGGTTTTGTGTTTGGTTCTATATGCATGTATTTAATCGTATATTCGTGATCTTCTATTTTGAGATTGTTGAAGTCATCAATTGCGACAATCTTCTTATCATGCATCCTTAACACTTGGATCTTCCCAATTCTTGGCGCACGCACGACTTTCTAAAATTTCTGATGTGTCGATTCCTTCAAGAACTTTCTCTCCATTAAAAGCAAACTTCGATACGAATATTGAGATTAAAGACGTTGGTAGATCACAAAACCGTGGCAGGATCATTCCTGTTCATGTGATTTCCAGTCCTGTAAAATGTCTAAAATTTCTAATTCTTCTTGACTAAGTACGTTATTTAACTGGCTGCTGATAAACTGCAATCTTGAATGCATGTGTAACAGCATATTCTGGGGTCACGTTATATGTCTAAATAATGTATGCACGTCCTTTGTCAGGTCGAATTGGGAGCAGAGGGGCGACATTGTTTCTGCAAAGAAGGCGACTTGCTGGCGGTAGTCGAGTAGAACATTATTAGCATGTTGCAGTTGCTAATTTAGCTATAAGGTTTATGAACATTACTTTTCCAAGTATATCCTGTGAAAGATGTTGCATGCTACATCCCATTATTGAACTTGCTTGTGTTAAGAGTTAAAAGTTGAACTTATGTTGCAAACTTGTTTGTGTTACAGTTGAAAGTTGAAGTCACTGATTCTCTTGAAATGATAGCATTAGAACTGATCATTTTCATTCTACTGGGCGAGGCGCTCAAATGAAAATTTAGCGCAAACCATTTTTTTATTCAACTTTTATTTGCAGTGGGTCCCACTTTTGGTCAAGAAAATAAATCACTTTTTGCACTCTCTCTATCCTAAAAGCACGTCCACCAACATCTCTCTCCAACCCCACTCCCTTTCTCTAAAATTAAACATTTATGCTGCTTCGCCCGCGCGGGCACTGTAGCAGCGGCCAAAATTAAAATCTTCAACCACCATCTGTTAAACGTTTTTTCAACTCAATCAAAACATCGAAGCTCATTTTTTGTAAAAAGTTAGTAATCATTATATATTTTAAGTTTATATTAGTATATTCTCTTGAGCCAATTTAGCTTTAGATTAATATTTCTAATATTAAGTTTATGATTAACACTTCGTTCTTTTACGCAATGATTACAATTTATAAATAAATTTATAAACATCATAATTTTTCAAATTATTTTTTAATCACATATTTTATCTCTCTAATTTTCAATCATTGATCTATCTAAATAACACCCAAAAAAAAAAAAAAAACATCATCTTGGGCCGTCGAACAGTTTGTAATTTATCGAAGTTCATTTTTTGTAAAAATTTAGTGAATGTAAACATTTGAGATTTATATTAGTATACTCTCTTGGGCTGATTTAGATTTAGCTTTAGCTTTATATTTCTTATATTTTTGAATTGGTCTAATTTCATACGTATGAAATTATACCAATTCGAAAAGATAGGAAAACAACTATAGTTTCATACGTATGAAATTTCCAATCTTTTCGAATTAGTATAATTTCATACGTATGAAAATAGGTGTAAAATAAATAAATTAAACTACATGTTAGTGAAAAAAGTAGTTAGGGGTTGGAAAATGATGTACAAGGAATAAGTTAAATCACATGTTAAAGAAATTTTTTTAGCACATGTTAACTTGTTTGTTAAATTTGGCTAGCAACTTAGTGGATGACATGTCAATGCTAAGTTAAAGAAATGGTGTACAATGAATAAGTTAAATCACATGTTAAAGGAATTTTTTTTAGCACATGTTAACTTGTTTGTTAAATTTGGCTAGCAACTTAGTGGATGACATGTCAATGTTAAGCTGAAAAATTAGCCCAAAATCTTCTTTCTTTCTTTCTTTTTTTTTTTTATTTAATTTTTAAAATATTCATAAATAAAATATTTTTCTTATTACTTTCATATTATATAATTTAATGAGATCTTCAAAATGAGTACCATATTAATATATAAATTTTGCTATTTTAAAAATAAATATTACAACCCATAAACTTCAAAATATAGTAATTTTAAACATTTACATTTTTGCCTAGTTTCATACGTATGAAATTAGTCAAATTCGAAAATATAGGAAATTTCATATGTATGAAACTATACATGTTTTCCTATTTATCCAAATTAGTCTAATTTCGTACATATGAAATTAGACCAATTCGAAAATATAAGAAATATAAAGCTAAATGCCTAAATTTAAATCATCCCAAGAGAGTATAATAACATAAATCTCAAATGTATAAACATTCACTAAATTTTTACAAAAAATGAACTTTGATAAATAATCATAAACTTAATATTAGAAATATTAATCTAAAGCTAAATCAGCCCAAGAGAATATACTAATATAAATCTAAAAATGTATAATGACTCACTAACCTTTTACAAAAATTGAGCTTCGATGTTTTGAACGAGTTGAAAAAATGGTTAACAGATAGTGGATGAAGATTTTAATTTTAGAGAGAGGGATTAGGATTGGAGAGAGAGACGGTGGTGGTGGACGTGCTTTTAAGATATAGAAAGAGTGCAAAAAATGATTTATTTTCTTGACCAAAAGTGGGACCCATTGCAAATAAAAGTTGAATAAAAAATGGTTTGCGCTTAATTTTCATTTAAGCGCCACGCCCAGTAGAATGAAACTGTCGAAGTGATTGTTGAATGTTACCAGTGAAAAAATCGTCTTGAACGCAATGGATTTTTAAAAATATAAAATAAAAAAATTAATGCTACTTGTACTTAAAGATTGACAAGAAGGGTGATAAAAAATGAGATAGCAAGATTGTCTATGTTGATTTAGGAGTTGATGTGATGGTTAAAGTAATGATTGTGTCATGTATATATTATGTTACTCTATTTGTTCACTTTCAAGTACAAGTAGAACAAAAAAAAAAAAAAATCAACACAATGAGCATTTGCCCTACTTCTTCCCTCTTCAAAGAACCAATTGACAGATGGGAACATATCATTTTTTTTGTAAAGTTAACAATGTCGACTAGTAAAAAATTCTCGTATATCATTTTTTACTTTTCAAAAGAATGACTAATAAAATGTTGATACGTTGCTGTTTTACAAATTTATAAATATTTTGTCAAACAGAGATTAAGTTTGTGAACAATATATTTCTTCAAATCAGTTTTTAATCATGATTTTTTTCGTATTACTTTTAAACTATATTACCTTAAAAATATTAAATTTATGTTTATTAATAAAGAAAAATTGTCAAATAGAAGATTTTCTTTTTCTAATTGATGATAGGAAAAAGTTCCATATCTTAATGGAGAAGTATTGCACGGAATAAAAGTAAAGTAGTGGCGGAGAAAGGATAAAGAATAGAACAACTAAAGTAGATGCTAAAGTTGGCGATAATTTATCAAGTGTTTTGTATAAATTATAAACAAGTTTTATCTTCACGTTTTTAAAATTATTTTTTAATCATACTCATTTTTTGAAATTATTTTTTAATCATATATCTTATCTGTTTATAAATAAAAATAAAGTCGTCAAATAGAGACTTCAGATCAGTGGGGGGTAAAAGTTATAAGTTAAAACCTAAATATTAACCTAGAACTAGAACTAGGAGATAAAAACCACACGCCATCATTCACACCCGGGTTCAGGAAAACTGTTGAGAAAAATACATTTTTTTTTTCTCATATAACGGATGTAAATAGTTTATAAATTAATTTATAAATTAAACAATTTAAATTTTTTTTTTTAATCATATATATTTTTTTCTCCACTTTTCAATCATATATTTTACCTCAAAATTATAAATATGTGTTCAGTAAAGTGTAAAAAATAGTTTATAAATATGTTCATAAATCAAACAATTTCTCAAACTACTTTTGATTGTCTAGGCAAAAGAATTGAAACCAACGGTTCAATTTGGTTCGATTTCGATTCAGTCTCAGTTCGGTCCGAATCTTTCAAAATTTTAAACAATTCTTGTTGTAAAAGTCAAGGATCATTTTGTTTCGATCCTAAGTTCAGAACCGGAATTGGAACCAAGAACTAGAATCAAAATCAATTATTATATTTAAATATAAATTTTTACAAAAGAAATAATCATATTATCTTGGAATAATTGCACTTTATACTACTTTTTTTTCTCTTATTGAACTTACATTAATATTTTAATTAATTTTCACTTATTTTCCTTTTTTCTCTGACACCACTTTACCATCTACATGCCACCTCCATTGTCCTTGAAAAGGCTTCGATTATACTTTTAAATGATGTAAATTTTAATTATAATACTAAAAGTTGGGAACTAAAATTATATGGAATTACGTTCATGCCTACTTTTTAGTTGTGGCATTTTTTTCTTCAATTTTAATCACTACTTTTTATAACAAAATCATAAATAAATTAATTTATAAATTAAAAAGTGTTTTGAAACATGACTTTAGGTGTCTTATCAAACGGAGAATGGATGCTTGACTTTGTTTGTCAGCATTTTCCACTTGCTGTCTCCCCTCGCTCACTCCCTCAGTCCCTCTTTGCTTTTTCTCACTTTCTCTCGTCTAGTCGTCTCACTTCTCACACAAGTTACGTACAGAAGACTCACGTAGATGTTATAAAAGTTGTTGATGGATGATTCTAGTATAGCGGTGGCTACATCTCCAAAGTTTGATACGCGGGTTTCTTGATTTGATCGGTTGATCTGCTTTGTGTAGGATAAATAATTGAGTTTAAAATTATCGGGTTAAGCTGTGTTTTTTCGAAGGTGAGAACTTATGTCCGACGATCAATCAAAGTGTGATCCGACCAAGTCTGGACAGTACAGGAAAACAGGCCGATCCAGTAGTTTCAATCTGCAGCGCCACTCCTTTGGCGGCTTTAAAGGTGGCGGGATTTTCTTGCTTGACTGTAATTTATTTATGCCAGTTTCCCTTTGTCACTGAGGTTTTTTCGTTTGTTAATTTTAGTGGCTGTTAACTTAGGAGTGTCTGATTCATTGGTTACAAGTCTGTAACTGTAATTGATTATTTGCTGCTATTATCTGCAGTAGATGCTTCCAGTTCATTTCCTCTACAGTTTGGGTCTATAAGTCCTGGATTTATGAACGGAATGGAGGTAATGTCAATTGAATAAATCCATGTTTCTGCTTATCAATTTGTGTAGTCAGATTCTTTACTTTACATTTTCTATGATACCACGTTTGTTTTCCCCCGTGTGTAGATTCCTGCTCGAACAAGCTCTGTCTCGGAAAATTTGGATGAGCAGGAAGAAAATAAGGTTAGTGGCGATTCCCTTCTGTCCAGGTGTTCGACTGATAATAATGGATTGAAGTTGTATGTGTTCCTCTATTTATTATAAGATAGAGATTAAATACTGAAAAAAAAATCTCTGAGCGGTTGTCTCATTGGTCTTGTTGTGTGCCATTTTTCAGGGCAAAATTTATGCTTTTAGAGTTGCCCGGAAAAAGAACCGGAACCAGTGATTTGATTCGGTTCTGTTCTTACAAAATTTTAAATGGTTATGGTTCTAAAAATCAAGAGTCGATTAATTTTGGTTTCGGTTCTGATTCTAGGTTCAGAACTGGAACCAAAACCAAGAATTGGAACCGATAGAACCAAACACGATTTTTAACTATGAAACTTGATCTTTGTGGGGTGTGAAACTTGATCTTCATCTTTTAATTATGTTTATTAGTTTGACAATGTACTTTGATTGGTGATGTTTGAGATCATGACATTTAAAGTTATCTTATTTTATTGAATGATGAACGATGTTTAGTGTGTTGATTTTATGTGCATGTCAAGCATTGATACAACTTATGTATTAACCATTTAGTTTGAAAATTTTAGTTTATGGATTATGGAACAAGAACCAAACGGTTCGGTTCTTCTCTTATAAAAAAAAATCATCGATTCTTGATTTAGTTTGGTTCCTAGGGAACCAGAACCATATGAAACCACGCACATGCCTAGCCCCTTCCCTTACCTGTTTATCCATAAACATACATATGCATATATTACCTCCATACAAATTTGCAGGAACACATTATAGCTATTTCATTTTGAGTTAAGAACTACCACAAAATTATCTCTCAACAATCAATGCTTGGTTGATAGTAAGCCTGTTTCGAAGATAACTTCATTGCTTAGATTGCACACTATGGTGCTGACCTTCCCTGATTGTTACCGTATTTTTTGATCACTTGTGGTGTACCCAGTAACATACGTATTGTTCATATTTGAGGGTTCAAATCCATGGGGGCGCGCCCAGCCTTGGGACAAAAAATCCCCTTTGAAGAACAATTCGTGTGTTACGGGATACGCCACATGCTACCAAAAATACCGTAACACTGATTATTATTGTCAACAGGCCTGTCATGAAACAGCTGCACTTGCAGTGTCAACTCCATCCATTCCCAAACGGCGACTGCCACAAAAAGAGACAAGGATCCTTGATCAACGGAACTCTGGTGAAGCTCAGCCAGTTTCCCAGTCCAAATGGGATGCGCAGGTTTCAGCTGCACCTCCCGCAACCCAAAAACCATCTGTACACCACCTGTCTGGGACGTCCATGCAAATGCAATTTCACCAGCCACAGTTTCGAGCTCAATTTGGTGTCCCTCATCCACAAACTCAGTCTCAGTCTCAGGCCATGCCAACCTCATCTTTGCCAATAACAATACAAATGGAAATGTCTATTCCTTTACCCTTGGGAAATCCACCAATGTTTGTTTCAGGACTTCAACCAACACAAGCAGCGCAGTCTCAAGGATTGATGCATCAGGGTCAGAGCTTGAACTGCTCATTTCAATTGGGTCATCAGATGCCCCCTCAGTTTGGTGGCACGGGAATTAATATGGCCTCAGAATTTCCTCCACAAGAGGCTGCAAAGTTCATGGCTTCTAGTAAAACAGTAAAAATTACTCATCCTGGAACTTATGAAGGTCTGCAAAGGAATAATTCTGATCCTGACCAGTGCCAGTGTGGAACTGCCTTTGAGAAGGGTTTATTGCCTTCTCCTCAGACACCATTACAAGTGATGCACGAAGCTAAGAAGAAATATGGAATAGGAAGATCTCCAGATGAGGAAGAAATTAAGCAGAGGCAGTTGAAAGCCATCTTAAACAAGCTCACTTCTCAAAACTTTGAACAAATGTTTGAGCAAGTGAAGCAAGTCAACATTGACAATTTTGTAACTCTCTCTGGGTTGGTCTCTCAAATATTTGATAAAGCTTTGATGAAACCCACCTTCTGCGAGATATATGCTGACTTGTGCTTTCATCTCGCTGCGGAGTTGCCTGATTTCAGCATAGAAAATGAAAGAATTACTTTTAAAAGATTACTTCTGAACAAATGCCAGGAAGAATTTGAGAGAGGGGAAAGGAAAGAAGAAGAAGAGACGAATAAAGCTGATGAGGAAGGTCTAGCTAAACACTCGGAAGAGGAAAGAGAGGTGAAGAGGCTCCGGAGACGCATGTTAGGTAATATAAGACTGATTGGAGAACTGTACAAAAAGAGAATGCTGACAGAGAAAATAATGCACGAGTGCATAAGGAAGCTGTTGGGCCAGTATCATAATCCTGACGAGGAAAATGTTGAAGCCTTGTGCATATTAATGGGCACGATTGGTGAGATAATAGATCATCCCAGAGCCAAGGAGCAAACAGATGCCTATTTTGACATGATGGCCAAGTTGTCAAACAACATGAAACTATCTTCTAGGGTAAGGCTCATGCTGAAAAAATCAATTAATCTGAGAAAAAATAAGTGGCAGCAGAGGAGGAAAGTTGAAGGGCCAATGAAAATCGATAAAGTGCACAGAGATGCTGCTGAATTGGGGCCACAGGAAGGTCTGCAAAGGAATAACTCTGAGTCTCACAGGTGGCAGCATGAAAATGGGTTTCTGAAGGGTTTAACGCCTTCTCCTCAGACATCGTTACATGTGATGCACACAGCTGAGAATAAATATGTAATAGGTAAATTTTCAGATGAGGAAGAAATCAAGCAGAGGCAGTTGAAAGCCATCTTAAACAAGCTCACTTCTCAAAACTTTGAAAAAATGTTTGAGCAAGTGAAGCGAGTCGACATTGACAATGTTGTAACTCTCTCTGGGTTGATCTCTCAAATATTTGATAAAGCTTTGATGAAACCCACCTTCTGCGAGATATATGCTGACTTGTGCTTTCATCTCGCTGCGGAGTTGCCTGATTTCAGCATAGAAAATGAAAGAATTACTTTTAAAAGATTACTTCTGAACAAATGCCAGGAAGAATTTGAGAGAGGGGAAAGGGAAGAAGAAGAAGGGACGAATAAAGCTGATGAGGAAGGTCTAGCTAAACACTCGGAAGAGGAAAGAGAGGTGAAGAGACTCCGAGCTAGGAGACGCATGTTAGGTAATATGAGACTGATTGGAGAACTTTACAAGAAGAGAATGCTGACAGAGAGAATAATGCATGAGTGCATAAAGAAGTTGTTGGGCCAGTATCAGAATCCCTCATCTCAGAATCCTGATGAGGAAAATGTTGAAGCCTTGTGCATATTAATGAGCACCATTGGTGAGATAATAGATCATCCCAAAGCCAAGGTGCACATGGATTTCTATTTCGACATTATGGGAGAGTTGTCAAACAACATGAAACTATCTTCTGGGTTAAGGTTCATGCTGAAGGACTCAATTGATCTGAGAAAGAATAAGTGGCAACAGAGGAGGGAAGTTGGAGGGCAAGAGAAGATTGATCAAGTGCACAGGGATGCTGCTGAATTGGGTCCACAGGGAGGTCTGCAAAGGAATAATTCTGATCCTGACGAGTGGCAGCGTGGAACTGCCTTTCAGAAGGGTTTAATGCCTTCTTCTCGGACATCGTTACACGTGATGCGCAAAGCTGAAAATAAATGTGAAATAGGTAAATTTTCAGATCAGGAAGAAATCAAGCAGAGGCAGTTGAAAGCCATCTTAAACAAGCTCACTTATCAAAACTTTGAAAAAATGTTTGAGCAAGTGAAGCGAGTCAACATTGACAATGTTGTAACTCTCTCTGGGTTGATCTCTCAAATATTTGATAAAGCTTTGATGAAACCCACCTTCTGCGAAATATATGCTAACTTGTGCTTTCATTTAGCTGCGGAGTTGCCTGATTTGAGCATCGAAAATGAAAGAATTACTTTTAAGAGACTACTTCTGAACAGATGCCAGGTAGAATTTGAGAGGGGGGAAAAGGAAGAAGAAGAAGAGGCGAATAAAGCTGATGAGGAAGGTCGAGGTAAACAATCGGAAGAGGAAAGAGAGGAGAAGAGGCTCCGAGCTAGGAGACGCATGTTAGGTAATACGAGACTGATTGGAGAACTTTACAAGAAGAGAATGCTGACAGAGAGAATAATGCACGAGTGCATTAAGAAGTTGTTGGGCCAGAATCAGAATCCTGATGAGGAAGATGTTGAAGCCTTGTGCATATTAATGAGCACGATTGGTGAGACAATAGATCATCCCAAAGCCATGGAGTACATGGATGCCTATTTTGACAGTATGGCCCAGTTGTCAAACAACATGAAACTGTCATCTGGAATAAGGTTCATGCTGAAAGAGACAATTGATCTGAGAAAAAATAAGTGGCAACAGAGGAGGAAAGTTGAAGGGGCAAAGAATATCGATGACGAAGTGCACAGAACGGACAGCTTATGGTCGAAGAGAGATCTCATGCCAGAAAGTTCATCTACTCCATCGGTTCATGACCAATCAAACCCACAAGAGTGAAGGTATTAGAGATATTAGAAATGCTGATCACAACTTTGATAGATCTCTACCTAACTCCTCCTACGAGATCGGCCTCCAACTTTCTATGCAAGATGCTTCATCAGAAAGGATGTGGCCATAAGAGGAGCGCTCGTGTCTAAAGATTGTATCATGCCTTGTGTTTCCTGTCTGTCTGTTAATTTTTTACTTCATCTGCTACTTTACCTCTCAGAACTAGCATATGACTGTGTTTCTCTTCTCGGGTATTGTTAATGTGTATGTTAGATAAAAGTTATATGAAGCTCAGTCACAGACTCACAGGGCTTTTCCATTACAGTTATTGGCTATAAGATATATCATGTGCATATGTTTATTTAATTATGTAGCTTACCTCAAATAAGTAGTTCTTGAAAGAAGCACGAACAATGGTTTTGGCAATATGTACATATATCAAATATTCGTGGTCTTCGATTGTAGTCATCAATGACAACAATCTCCTTATAATGCATTCTTAACATGGCGTCTTCCCAATTCTTTGAGCACACAAGACATTCTAAGATTTCTGATGTGAATCGAGTTCAATAAGATTTCCTATTTTTGCTGTTTGGTTCGAAGTTGGAAATGAAATTCAAATTTCACAGTACAATCACTTTAAACTCGTTTTTACTTTTTAGTCAATTCCTTTGAAAACGAATTCTTAAGGGGTGGTAATAAATTGTTTTCTAATTTACTTGAAATTATTTTCTTTCCCCCACTAAATTAATCAAACACAAGTTAAAATTTAACTAAAATATTGTGTTTAAAAATATGTTTTTTTATATTTTTGAGGTAAGATGTGTGATTGAAAAGTGAAGAGAGAATATATATGGTTAAAAAATGTTTTGGAGAATTGTATATTTTTTTTTTTTGGCCAAATAGATGCTAAAATAACTTTAGTTTGATTGAAAAATTCAAGCATTCTTACAACAATGTTGTATCTAGTTACCACTACATATGTATAATTATATTTAAATATTTAAACTCAAAGTTTCCAGTAAGTAGAAAATTTAATTAAAGTACAATTGATTATTTGTTCTTATAGAGAGTGTAATGTGTGCAGATTTAGCGACATGTTGGACTAGAACTATTCAAAATGTGTGGTTAAAAAATGATTTGAGAAATTGTGTGGTTTATAAATTGATTTATAAATAAAAAAGGACAGTTACCAAACGGTATGTCAATCATCCAAATGCTAACATTGTAACAAAATTCAAGAATAAAAAAATCGAAGCATAACCAAAACCGAAATCGCTCAGTTCTTGGATTGAAGAAAAATGAACAGAAAGTTTTGGGTCGATTTCGATTCATTCAATAATCGAACAAAATCGATATGAGGTTTGCCCATTCCGATTTTAAGTATGTCTTATCTTAGCTGTTTACAACAAGGAAGATAATGATTTCGATGTGAAATATGTGGTTAAAAGTGATTTAGAAAAATATGTATAATTAAAAAATAATATGAAAAAATGTATTATTTACCAAATAAAGAGGTGAGATGAAAATCATTTTCCATCCACTTCTCCCAATTTTCTCTTGTGCAATTGTACGGTCCACATAGAATTGCGCTCGTGCAAATGCTATAATGTGCCATAAAATCTTTACCGTCCATTTCATTAAAAAATGGTGTAGCTCACATCTTAAGGGCCCAATCGATTATGTCCTGAATCATTAGTTGAGAAGGTTAATCGCAAATTATACATTTCAGAGTCAGAATGGAGGACTTGATGGTAAGTCCAAAGTTTGGGTAACTCCCGCTGACGACAATGCACAAATCCAATATTTCAGGATTCGAACTCTACACACCGTTGCGCTGAGCCTTACCAGCCTTTCCATTTGCTACTGAGAGATGTGCCCTGGGAGGTCGTCCATTTCATTAATCTATTAGAAATTGACATCTCCTTGAATCTAGTATAAGCAAGACACCACATTTTTTGTCAACAACGCCACATTTTAGTTACAATGAAAATGCCTAATTTTTTCTTGTTTTTACATTTATCCTGTTAAGTTTTTTGGTATAATTTTTTATCATCAACTTTTTATTAATTTCCACATCTTATCTTTAGAGACAATTTTCGTTCAAAATATTTGTTACGAGGACGAAAAATACTTATTTATCTTTTATACTTTTAAATAATCAAAATAAATAACTAATACAAAAATTTTTAAAAATATTTAAACATTTTTTCAATGCAAATTAACAGAATATTTAAATACAAATCGTGATTATAAATAAAATATTTTAATTAATTGAATGTTATGAATAATAATGCGATTAAAAAAAGTTGAGGACATAAAACTAAAAGTAAACAAACATTGAAGATCTTTCTTACAATTAAATTGTGGTGTAGATGTAAAAAAAGTGTTGTGTGAATATAATTATCCTTTGAACAACTTACAATGTGTTCGATTTCTTGTTTTTAAATGGTTTAAAAACAATTTTTTTTTTTACACAATTTCTTAAATTACTTTTTAACCACACACATTTTCTCTCTCTAATTTTCAATCATACATTTTACCTAAAAAATATAAAAATACACATAAGAAACCGTGTGAAGGCCACCGAACAATCTGGACAATATACACTCACATGGGGTGGGCTCCAACCCCATGTGAGTGTATATTGTCTACTAAGTTTTTCAAATTAGGGGTGTACAAAATAACCAGACCAGAATTATACTAAATCAAGCGGTTTGATTCGATTCTACATCGAAAAAAATAATAGTTTGGTTCTTAGAATCAAGAACCATTTGGTTTCGATTCTAGTAGAACCAGAATCAAGAACCAAACTCAACTTATATATATATATATATTTTACAAATCAATGGATATCCATCTCACTAAAAAATTCAAATATGAAATTATAAATGTGAAATGTACAAAAATGTTATTTACTAGTAATCGTTGCACTCCTCAGTCACCATCAACGACGTTGATGTATAATTTTTAAAATTTATATATATATATATATATAAACCAAAGCCCAATTTGTCAATTTTCATGAGTTAACTCAAACTCAAATTGCAAATTTCATCTCAAACTCACATGGCGTCACGACAAAATGAGCAGAGTCAGACATTTATCGTAACCTGTAACTATAAGTCTAAACGGCATTTATGTTGAATTCTTTAAGTTTTGACGAGTCGGCAAGCTTCCTTCAGACGAGTTCCTTCTTCTTCAATTTAGAATAATACGTTGCTTTTTCTAAACTTTTGTTTTGCTAACTAACAATTTCATTTTCTATTTAGTAATGACGTAAATGAATTCTAATGAAGAAGCGGATATAAATAAGTTTAAATTTACATTTATTATTTAAAATCTCAAGTAATGGTCCTATAACAAAACCATAATCGAGCGGTTTGGTTTCGATTTGATTCCATATCTCTAAAAAAAAAAAACAATTGGTTCCAATAGTAAAAAAAAAAAATCATTGGTTCGTGGTTTGGTTTGGTTTGATTCTTTTGGAACCAGAATCAGATCGAACCACTTTCACCCCTAGTTCAAATGTGTTGTTCATGCAGCCTTGTTGAAGCAATTATTGGCTGCTTCGCTGGTGCAATTAAAAAGGGCCCACGTGTAAAGGGCAGATAACTTTTTTGAAAGAATAATATTATTTATTTCAAGATTAAGATCAATTTCAACTCAATTGACACACATTAATTGGAGAATGAGGAGGTGTTCATGTGCACATGCATATACACAAGCCACCTCTTCAATTTTCAATGGGAGAGCGACAATTGAGTTGAGATTTATTTCAATCTTAAGATTCATAGCATTATTCTTTTTGAAAGCAGACAGATGACGGACAGAGGAGACATTGACCTCGAAAATTTAAATGGAGCCTGCAAGTGGTCGCTTTATTTAAGAAGTACCAAAGCCTCTGTTTGTTAAAATTTTTTTGTTTAAAAACATGTTTTTTTATGTTTTTTAGGTAAGATATGTGGTTAAAAATTAGAGAAAAAAAATATGCGTGATTAAAAAGTGATTTGTGAAATTGTTTAAAAAAAAACATGTTTAAAAATATATTTCTCTTGATTTGCCAAACAGATGCAAAACTATTCTGATCTGACAGTCTGACACCCTTCAAGTTCAAGGGTACCACTTATTGTGTCAACAATAATATTTTATTAGTTTTAATGCTTCCAATAACCTTCCACCGTCCACCCCACCCCAAAACATTATCTGACAAATTTTTGACATTTGAATACTTCCACCCCAAATGGACCACCCCTACTACCCAATTAACTTTTTGTCATTTATAGATCGTGAACTTGACTCCCTTAGCAAACCTACTTAAAAATAAGTTTTTTAAACACAAAATTTTAAAGCACTTTTTAATTTTTAACCACACATATTTTCTCTTTTCACTTTTCAATCATATATTTTATTTCAAAAACATAAAATTAAATTAAATTAAAAGCAAAAACATTAACAACGTTGTCTAGTAAACTTAGAGCATCCACAATGGACATACTAAATTTAGTTAGTCACATAAGTAAAAAGTTATATGTTAAATGCTCATCTACATGTTAAATTTAACTAATAAAAATTATAATAATGGTTGATGCGTATCGCGATGCATCAAAATAATAAATAATTCCTTACTTGTTAAATATTAATTAATAATGTAGTAACGAGATTAATGGTCGATCCCACGAGGAACGGAAACTAATTTTAGTTGTTCGATCAATTAGAATGGAATGAGGGGATTTTGTTGTTTGAATTGCTTGAATGAAAACTATGCATAAAATAAATAATTAAATATGACTAGAGAATTAATATGAGAAGAAATCTTGTTCTCGGGTTCGGTTGTACCCTTAATTAATGTTATACTTTTCCTTGTAACGTGTTTCTATCCCTAATTCAATTATCAATCATAAATAATCAACAAGCTCTGATTATCTAAATTCTTCCTTATATGTATTGATTCAAACCAAGCTCTTCAAACCAATTCTAGCCACGGACAATCCTAAACAAGCTCTTAGGATTTAATACACGACTAGTATGGAAATCTAGATGAATAGATTGAATTGGATCGTTAATTTCACAAGCTCGAATTAATCAATCCAAGTTGAATTATTACTAAACCTGCACGAGATTTATTTGCTACTAAAGTAAAGATTCAATGACAATTACGGATCAAGAATCTAAACATAACATATTCATGAATTCAAAGATCAATAATCCAATTGGCCAAATTAAACTATTAATCAAAATAAACTCAATTGAACATTCAAAACATAATAATCCAACAATTGAAATAAAGGAATAAATTCATGCTACTAATTTGTAGGAAAAGAAAATAACATAATCAAGTTAACACAACTTCTCCTTTGAACAAGATATGGAATTTAGCCTAACATGGTTGTGGTAGATTCTTCAAGTTGCTTCATGAATTCCATTGTTGTTGATATTCTTGAGCTTGAAAATCTCCCAAGAATGCTCTATATTTTTCTCTCAATTTTCCTCAATGTCCAGCCTCTTTCACAATATTTTTTCACAAGTTTTTCTGTCATGAGAACCCCTTTTTATAGCCTTAATTTCGTGCCCTAACTTTGGGCTCAAGAAATCCCAAAATTATGGAAAGAATTGAAATATGGAAATTGTTGACTGGAGAGTTACGGACGTAACATTTCCTTTACGGCTGTAATTGCTAAATTGAGTTTCTGTTGATTTGTCTTAACACGGTTACCACTTTTACGGCTGTGAATATGTAACCTTACGGCCGTAACCAATTTTGCATCTAAGTCCCCAATCTTCAGTTTTACGTGCATTTTGATCATTTTTTATTCTTTTATGATCATATACAATATAAAATATAAAATGCATTAATAATACTTAGATAGAATCACATTATTGTGTATTCAAGGATATAAGTGCATCAAATAAACGTTAATATAACACTTATCAGGATGAGTTAACTTCTAACTAAAAGTTAAATGTTAAACGCCACATCACATATGTACATAACAGATTCTTACCAAACAAACAGCAGCTTTCGTAATTTCTAAATAACTCTAATTTCATATATATGAAATTAGACCAATTTGGATAGATAGGAAAACAGTTATAGTTCCATACGTATGAAATTTTCTATCTTTCCGAATTGGTATAATTTCATATGTACGAAATTTCTTATCTTGCCGAATTGGTATAATTTCATGACCAACACGGATAGATGGGAAAACAGTTATAGTTTCATAAGTATGAAATTTCCTATCTTGCCGAATTGGTATAATTTCATGACCAATTTGAATAGATGGGAAAACAGTTATAGTTTCGTACATATGAAATTTCTTATCTTGCCGAATTGATATAATTTCATACGTATGAAACTAGGCCAAAAAACAAATGTTTAAAATCACTCTATTTTGGAGTTTACGGATTGTAATATTTATTTTTAAAATAGCAAAAATTTATATATTAATATGGCAAAAATTTATATATTAATATGGTACTTATTTTGAAGATTTCATTAAATTATATAATATGAAATTAACAAAAAAATTATTTTATTTATGAATATTAAAAAAATTAAAGAAAAAAGAAGAAAAGAAAAAAATAAGATTTTAGTCATGAAATATGTGAAAAACAATTCAATCATAACAAAAGGAAAAAGCAGCAATATTACGGTTTTATATTACACACCTGTCATACTCGAAAAAACATAAATTATAAATCGAGTACAATCATTTGTGAGGTGGGGGGTGGTTGGGGGGTTTGAGTATTGAAAAAGTTAGTAATATTTATTGTGTCAGACTTTTGACTAGGAATTGTACACTTTTTATAATTTTTAAATCCGGTTGGCACAATAACTAATATTTTGGTAGTCTTAGCCCACGACTTTTATTTATGTAATATTTAGGCTCTCAATTGATGATTTTATCCTTGTTCTCAATAAAAAGGTAGTTTTTTTTTTATGTAATAAAAAGGTATGATCAATGAATAAAGGTAAGAACATGATAAAGATTAAAGAAAAAGTTAAAGACGTGATTGTGGTAACGAATATATGTTAACTGTCCTTAATGTAATTAAAATATAGTGAATTTATAAAAGATGTGGTGTGAGTACTACTAAGAAATAGAATAAAATAAAATAAAAAGTTTAGAATTTGAGTGCTATAATAAGCAAAAGTTAAGAATCTTTATTCTTTAGTGTCATTAAAATATGGTGCAACAACAAAAAATATATTCCAAATATATTTACCTATTTAAAAGTGATTTTTTTCCCTTAAAAATACAACTAATACTCTAATTTTTACTAAAAAAAAGTATAAATAATAACAAAATAAAAGATAGGGTTTGATGGATATTGTATTTTCTCTCTTTTACTTTTCTTATTTTTCCATTTTAAGTAAAGATAATAATAAAATCTTCTTTGTACCAAAATTTTGTGATCAAAGGAGGTCAAAAATGTCTTTTAGAGACTCGAATTATACAAAAATAAAAGGTTGGAAACTGCAGTCCACCAAAAATAGGTTGAAGAATTATACTCTATAATTGTACTAGTTTGGGGACCTAACTGTAAATTTCCCATTATTTAATGGATGTGGGACCCAAATGTGAGCATTAGTGGGGTGTGGGGTCCGTGGATGATGGAAAAAGACCCGAATGGAAACCACGGCGTTTGATCGACGAATATGATGAGTGGTTTTGATTTTAAAGAGCACATTTTGTTTTTTCCTATTTAATCGGCTTTTTGCAGTTATACCCACCAAATTTTGGTAAAGTTGTTGATTCCACCACAATACTTTTTTGTCATCACGTTGGGTTCTCTTAACATTCTTATTTTTATTTTTACCATTATTTAATTAAAAGAGATCGAATTCAAAAGACAAAAGAAATCTATGTAGATGATAGTGGGAGTTCCGATTTAGTGTCCATAGTGGGTGCTATAAAATGAGCTTATTGCGATTGTGATGTTGCCACGTATCCTTATATATATTTTTTAGGACACATGACAATTTCACATCCACAGTACGTGTCACAAAAAGTGCCCAATGTGGGCACTAGATCAATTTCGGATGATAATGTAATAAGAATTGAATTGAAACTACCGAATATAAAAAAAACCTAAAAATGGGTCAAGAAAAACAAACCAAATTGTGTTTAAAGAATTGAAACTTAAAATGAGCTAAAACAACTCGAAAACCAACTGCTTCACCACTAAAATAAGTTTCTTCATTTTTTATGTTTTCATTTCCTATTTAGTTCTTTTGATTGCAAAGCTAATATTTGTTCGACTCTTTGATTTTGGACCATTTACAATTATTTTGGATTGATTTTTAAATACTGACAAACGAATGCCTACTTTTATTCCATTCATATATAAATATGTAAATTAGCGTAAGGAGACAAAAGTTATGCAAACATTATGTAAATTAGTGTAAGGAGACAAAAGTTATGCAAACATTAAAATTGTAAGTAAGTTAAGATGAAAGGATAGAAAATTAATTTAAAGTCGACACATACCAGAAACCATGATATTTGAATATTTTCTCAGGAGTCATCATGTTCTTATAATAATGTGAAATGTTGCTATTTAAAGCACAATACTAGATTCCATAGTTTTCTTCAAAATGTTAATTAATCAAACAAAATCTAGAATTTATAAAAGAATATTCATGCACCTATTTAAGATTCTTTAAAACTTGATGGGGGCAAATTGCTTTCTTTATATTATAACTTTATTTGGTTCTCTTTAAAACTTTTACTTTTTTTAATAGTACTCAATATAAACCATTCATTAAAAGTCAAGCTCACAATATTTGACTTTTCAATAAAATCTCAATAATTAATTCTCCTAAAAATCATTATTAATTTCCGAAAAAAAAAATCTTTTTAAATAATATCAAAGACTCACTATATATTAAAAACCTTGTTGGCCAACACAAGAGATATATCATACATGATACATGTACTTGTACTTGTACTACATGATTATTGCACTAACAGTTAGGGGTGGACAAAATGATCATACCGAACCAAATCAAATCGGAACCAAATCAAACAGAGTGGTTTGGTTCGGTTTTACAAACAAACAAAAAAATAATAATGGTTTGGTTCTTAGTATGGAGAACCAAACGGTTTTGGTTCCGGTTTTGGTTCTCGTTCTAGAACCAGGAACCGAACCAAGAACCGAAGTCCAAGCTCACTTTTAGATCAATTTTTTATTTTTTTAAATTATTCTTAAAAGTTAAAAAATTAAGTTTATCTAATCTTTTGATAATCTAAGCTTTAGCTTATTTATGCCATCAGAAATATAAATTTATTTTTCTTTAATCCTATCTTGTTTTTTCTTTTCCATTTTTTGTATGTAGCTTGCAAGAGGTTTTACTTACTTTGTAACTGAAAATATTTCAATGTGGCTCTCACATCTCCTTTTACTCAGTGGAAGATTTCATGCATTACACATCCCTCACCTTTTTGATGAAATTTGGACATTTGTTAACTCGTCCTAAAATATGATACTTGTAGTTCAAAGATGTATAATGAGATTATAGGCATCTTGTGTTTCGTGCATTAATTTTGTTTGTTTTATGCTAACAGTTTCTAGGTAAGTATGAAGACGTAATCATGTAGCTGGATATAATTAATCTCTATCAATGACTCATTCGTCTACATTTTTAAATCATTGTTATTGGACAATATTTTGTATGGAGATGTAACTTGATATTTGTGTATTAGTTTAGACTTTGATAAATGAATTTCGTTAATCATTACTAAGTACTAACTTATGGTCGTGGACATGGTATGTGATGATAATTTGCTTTTATATTTTAAAATTCAAGTAATGTACTGGGAACCAAATCAAACCAAAACAGAATTGAACGGTTTGATTCCGGTTTGGTTTGGTTCCATATCTTTATAAAAACCGATTGGTTCCATTGGTAAAAAAACCATCGGTTCATGGTTCGGTTTGGTTCCAATGGAACCAGAACCAAATTGAATCATGTCCACCCCTACTCACGGTCCTTTTTTTTCGATAATTTTGTTTCATACCCTATTGTTATTATTATTATTATTATTATTATTATTATTATTTGCCCCCGTGCGATGTACGGGACATAAAAAGCATATATAATATAATTACAAATGTGTATTATATTATATATGATTTTTAATATTATTTTATTTTACTAATAAATTCTCTAATAATTACATTATCTTCAATACTGATTAATTATTATAGCTTTAGTAAAACATCATATATTTTTAATTACGTTATTTTTAATACTATTTTATTATTAGCATAACATGTATTTAATTAAAACAATTTACACACATATTTAGTTATATTCTTTTTTAATTACATAATTAAATTATGTTCTTTTAAATACTGTTTTATTATTACAACATTATTATTATTAATTAAAATGGTTAATAGCACAAAACGTCCCAACGTTTTGATTTTTGACGCTAAACATCCCAACATTTACAATTTTTTGTAGGAGACATCCTTTCTGTCAATTTTAACTCCATTTCATCGTTAACTTCGAATTGAACAGTAAATGTTTAACAGGAGCAAGGGCATTTTCGTTCAAATCAAAAGTAGCCCATTCATATTTGGGTAATTGGTACAAAACGTCTCTACGTTTGACACTTATTGTGGAAAAACGTTCCTACGTTTATTTTTTTGGCGAATAACGTCCCTACGTTTATTTTTTGGCGAATAACGTCCCTACCTTTAAATTTTCTTGTTGATTAGTCCCCAAATTTTAATTTTCTTTCAATTTAGTCATTTCGTATTTTATTTAAAGGTAATTGTCTTCAAATGTATATAACTTTTGATCTACAACTCCGAATTGCACTCCGTTTGTTTGCGTTGAACTCCAAATTCAACAATCTTTTTTATGATGTATCATGTGCTCATTTATTAAACATTTCGTTTTGACTTTTGTATAGTAGATACTTATTTTGTTAGGGCATAATTGATTGACGTAAATTGATTTCTGTAAATTTTATTGAAACAGTGAAATTTTAATTTTAGTGTGTGTTCGGCGGTCAGCGGAATTTATAAATTTGATTTATTTGACTTTTTTATTTTTTTAAGGTAAAATATTTGGTTAAAAATTGGTATGTTTAGGCTCTATTTGAGTCATGTTATAATCTCTAATAACTTTTTGAACAACACACATATATTTTTAATTATGTTACTTTTTAATGCTATTTTACAAATTTAAATTTTTAATTATATTCTTTTCATAACATAATTAAGTTATGTTCTTTTTTATAGTGTTTTAATTATTATAATTAATTTTTTAAAGCAATACTTTTTTACTTATGTTATTATTATTAATCCATCGTTTAAAAGTATACATGGTTGTATTCTTTTATGAATATAATTTTATATTCAAACTCTACATCATAATTTCAAATTATAAACATATATTGAAAATACCAACTAATTAATAGATGAATATATAACATTACTAATAATGAGATAAAATCATTTTCAAAGTGACTGTTTATATTCTCAAGATAAAAACAATTTTGAAATGTATATATATAATCACTTTTTTTTTAATCTCTATAAATCATGAATTTCTATTTTAGGAAAGTGTAAAAAAGGTGGGAAACTATGTGGTGTTTTATTTGGGAATTTTGTTATTATAATATATATATATATATAAAGATTATTTTTATTTTTTTAATCTTTATTGTGCAATGAGTACAAATAAGGTTTGAAAATTGATGACATTGAACTATTGAAGAGAAAAATTATCTTCCAACTTCACCCAAATTCTGTGTCGATACCTTGATCACTTTGTCGACATCCCATGTTTATACATGAACACGGGGCAATTCAGGTACTAATTTTTTTTGACAGAATTCGCTTACGTCCTTTGAAAAAAATTGAAGTGACATATTTCACGAGTATTATGCGACAATAAAAAAAAAAAAAAAGATTGTTGTTGTTGACATCTGATTCTGCAACCACAAGATCATTATAGTAGAGTTGCATTCAGGACACATCTCCCAGCGATGAAAGAGATGGTGGTTTAAAGATCAGCATTGCTTGGTCAGGGGTTCGAATCCGACCATTGTCAAGTTAAAATGTAAGCCCTCACCTTGCACTCTGAAAAGCATAACCTGCGATTTACATCATTCACCAAGACCCAGACATGATAGATGGGGCCTCTAAGGTTGGGGTTCAACCTTTTTTACAAGATCATTAGAGTTGAGCTTACCAAAACAATAAGTTCAAGACTGAAAAATGCAATTCTTGATATCATATATTGATCATATATTCATTTCATTACATATGCCCTTGTTTGATTTTCTATCAAATTTTCTCTTTTTTCTATATTACTTAATTTCAATCATCCATTAAAAGTCAAATTCACAATATTTAACTTTTCAACCAAATCTCAATCATCCATTCTCCTAAAAATCACTATTCATTTCAGAATTTTTTTTTTTTTTAAAACAATATCAAACACACAAGTTTGATATATATATATATATATATATATATATATATATATCTAACCTCCATTTGTATGTATAAATCTACCAGCCCTCCTCATTTTCCTTCACCACTACTCCTCCCATTTGTGTATCAAAGAACATACCAGCCACCCCTATCGCCGCCGCAATCCGCCATTCTCTCAACAATGAGATCCGTGATCCACAAAGCTGAGCATAAATATGAAATAGGTGAACTTTCAGATGAGGAAGAAATCAAGCAGAGGCAGTTGAAAGCCATCTTAAACAAGCTCACTTCTCAAAACTTTGAACAAATGTTTGAGCAAGTGAAGCGAGTCAACATTGACAACGTTGTAACTCTTTCTGGGTTGATCTCTCAAATATTTGATGAAGCTTTGATGAAACCCACTTTCTGCGAGATATACGCTAACTTGTGCTTTCATCTAGCTGCGGAGTTGCCTGATTTGAGCGTAGAGAATGAAAGAATTACTTTTAAGAGATTACTTCTGAACAGATGCCAGGAAGAATTTGAGAGAGGAGAAAAGGAAAAAGAAGAAGAAGAAGAAGAAGAAGAAGAAGAAGAGAAGAATAAAGCTGATGAGGAAGGTCTAGCTAAACAATCGGAAGAGGAAAGAGAGGAGAAGAGGCTCCAAGCTAGGAGACGCATGTTAGGTAATATGAGACTGATTGGAGAAGTTTACAAGAAGAGAATGCTGACAGAGAGAATAATGCACGAGTGCATAAAGAAGTTGTTGGGCTCGAATCAGAATCCTGATGAGGAAGATGTTGAAGCCTTGTGCATATTAATGAGCACGATTGGTGAGACGATAGATCATCCCAAAGCCAAGGAGTACATGGATGCCCATTTTGACAGTATGGCTCAGTTGTCAAACAACATGAAACTGTCTTCTAGAGTAAGGTTCATGCTGAAAGAGACAATTGATCTGAGAAAAAATAAGTGGCAACAGAGATATATACCAGAAAGTTCTTCTAGTCCATCGGTTCATGACCAATTATTATTAAACCCACAAGAGCGAAAGTATTAACTTTGATAAATCTCTACCTACTTCTCCTTCTACGAGATCGGCCTCCAACTTTCTATGCAAGATGCTTCATCAGAAAGGATGTGGCCAGAAGAGAAGGGCGCTCGTGTCTGAAGATTGTATCATACCTCGTGTTTCCTGTCTGTTAACTTTTTACTTCATCTGCTCCTTTACCTCTCAGAACTAGCATATGACTGTGTTTCTCTTCTCGGGTATTGTTCATGTGCATGTTACATAAAAGTTATATGAAGCTAGCTCAGTCACAGGGCTTTGCAATTACAGTTATTGGCCATAAGATATCTTGTACATATGTTTATTTAGCTCCTGTTTGGTGGAGATTAAAATTAGATTTTTAGTAGATTTTGATAAAAGTTGATAAGATGTGTGGTTGAAAAGTTGTAGGTCCCACGAAATTTGTGGTTTAGATTGATTGTTGACTTTGACTTAGATTAAAATCTAGATTTTAATTTCTACCAAACAGGGGCTAATTATGTAGCACAAACAATGGTTTTGGCACTATGTATATATATTTCATCAAATATTCGCTGTCTTCCCAATTCTTCGAGCACACCAGACATTCTAAGATTTCTGATGTGAATCGAGTCCTTCAACACGACTATTGGAGATTGAAGACGGTGGAACCGTTGAAGTATCACAAACCGTAGCAGAATGTACTGTACTTGGCATTCCTGTTCATGTGATTAATTTCCTCCTCCCGATATTTGATAAACTTGTTTATAAACAATATATTTTAACCACGCATATTTCCCTAAATAACTTTTTAATTATATATTTTACCTTGAAAATATCACATTCTTTTTATTATTTACACTAGGTAGTAGGTTCGGACTGAGCCAATTTCGGTCGACCGAAAGTCATTCCGGTCGACCGAAACTCTGCAGAGGATTTTTGAAGGCTGCCTCAGTCGCGTTCAGCTGAGGGTTGGTCGACCGAAAGTCCAATTTCAGTCGACCATGTGATCGATCGAAAATGGTTCGGTCGACCGTGTCGATCGACCGAAACACTCCGTTTCACAAAAATGGGATTTTTCTTGCAAATTTCGAATTTGCACCTTTTGCCCATTTTGTACATTATATACACATCTTTTTCATTTGTAAAAAAAACTTGGTGGTTCATTGTAATACTCTTGAGAGCTTAGTCTAGAGAGACTCCTTTTTTGAGGTAAGGTTAAACCTCTTTGATCTTGTATTTCTTTAGGAATGTAATCAACTTTGCTTGAATCTTATTATTCTTGTGTTATAGTTTATTTTCCGCCACCTTGAAATTTGTTTGGTTGATACCCATTGGGCTAGGGTTTGTTAATCTTTGAATTTTTGGTTGGATTTAAACTTGAGTTAAGGTGTTTAAATCTTTATTTACCACTTTAGCTTTTCTGGGTCTTGTATTAAATTGTTGTGGAAATTTTCGGTCAATATACCGAAATGGTTCGCATCATTTGGTATCAGAGTTTGGCTTTAATTTGGTAAACCTATCTTTACCTTATTGTTGTTAAAAAAAAACGAAAATTCAAGAAAAATTGGGGAAAATTTATGTGATCATGTGTAATTGTTGATTCCATATATTGGGTTTATTGATTGTGAGTTTGTTGGGGGGAATTTCATTATTCATTCACTACAAAACCTACACTTTCCAATTGTTTACTCAAAGTGTTTGATCAATTGTCCCAAAGAAAAATACTCCATTAGTGTTTTATTGTTCAATACCCGTATATTACTAATTACTTGGGGCTATCCAATTCCCATCATTGAGATTGTGTTATCAACATTGCATCCCATATATCACTTGCTCCATACATTGGGTAATTGTTGATCATTCATTCCTTGCCACATTTGAGTTGTTTGGGGTATTCATATTTCCACATTATACACATTCAAGGTCATTCAAAGATTGAGTACAAAATATTTGATAAATTGACTCATTGAAAATTTACACTCTTGTACTTATTGCTCTACATCTTTGCCTTATCAATTATTTGTGGTTTGTCATTCACATTGCTAAAATTGTGTTCCTAGCATCTTATCTCACATAAATATTATTCCTTTTGAGTATAGCAAGTACAAAAATTCTACTTGCTATTGTATCTACTTGTTATAAATTTCTTCTTCCTTGTTTGTGATCATTAACTTCACAAGAATTATACTTTGTGGTTTAGTTGATTACCTTCCTTGGAGAACTTGAGAAAGGAGATTTTGAGTGGAAAAAGGAAAGAGTTGTGAGCTCATTAGAGGGTAAAAGCATAAATTGAGTGAAACATGAGTGAAAAATATTCTTGTGAGAACACTTTCACACTTGCACACCATGTCAAGTTCCAATACTCAAACTCAAGACTTGAAGTACTTGTTACAAAATCTTTCAACCACCATGGCTAGACAAATTGAGGAGATTGGGGGTGAGTTGGAAAATTTAGGAACAAGAGGGGAGAGTACATCAAATAGGGAAGGTGAAGAAATGATGTGTAGTAGAAGAAGAGTGAGGGATAATTTTGGGGACATTGTATATATGGATGGGAGTAAGAAAATAAAATGGGAGTTTGAATAGGAAAATTAGAATGGATGTTTGGGATGATGAAAGGGATAGTAAACAAAATAGAGCATGCATAGGAAAAGAGGAGAATGTGTAAATAGGAGTGGAGATGGAATTGATGATAATATTGATAGAACAAAAATAAAGAGTCCATCATTTCATATGAGGGATGATAATGAAGGGGAAGTTGGAGAATGGGTAGAAGAAGAAGAGAATTGGTAGATAGGAGTGGAGATGGGATGGATGAGAAGGTTAATATTGAGCAAATGAAGACTTCATCATTCCATAGGAGGGACGGTAGTGGAAGTAGATAATTTATAGCTTTGGTTTAGGATCATCATTTTTTAAAGTGTAACCAGTGTGAAAACTTGAATTATGCTAGGATCCCCTTAGCGCTCACCTCGGGGATGACCTCCTTACTCACATGGATGTGGAGAACACATAACATGGGCTCCACACTCATGTGAATGGGGGGTCATCATCGAGGTGAACGCAGAGGGGAGTGTAACATTGCTCGTGAAAACTTTGCTTGTTCAACGGTTTAAGTAGAACTTGTTGATTCTCTTGAAATAATAGCATTAGAAGTGATTGCTTTGCTGAATGTTACTGATTGCACTTTTTATTTTTTTACACAAATATATTATTATAATTATCCGTTAATTCTATTAATTTATTTAAATACACAATGTTTGTTTACGTATCATTGTTAAGTTAGGAGTGGACAAAAAAATTGGAATTGAGCCGACTTAATAGAAACCAATGAATTTTTTGAAAAAAATCGAAACAAAATCCGGTTTTGAAAAACCGAAAGCTGATCGATTTTGAAAAGTAAAATCGAAAACTTATCCACATGCATGTTTCTTTACCATTTATAAGAACTTTATCTCTCTTTAAGCCACCACAAACATTAAGGATGTGTTTGATGAAAGGTGGAAAAGGAAAAGGAAAATATTTTCCTTTTCCATCTTTATTTTCTCACCTAAAGCTAAAAAAAAAATTTGGAAGGAAATTGACTAAAACATACTTCATTTGATTGTACCTAAAAAATCTTTTGCATGGAAAATTTGCCAATCAAACAAGAAAAAAGGAAAATATTTTCTTTGATTGGACATTTTCCATGGAAATTTTAAGCAATCAAACACACCCTAGTTGACTTGTGTAGCGTTAGAACGTGTATTTTCTTCATGAGAAAAGTGAAACTGCATCAATTTTCTTCAAATACTTTAAGGGTCCGTTTCATTCGTGAGATTTCCATGAAAAATATCACACCTGAGAATTCAATTTTCTACTTTTGTTGTTTGCTTTGAAGTTGGAAATGAAATTCGAATTCCATTATACAATCACTTTAAGCTCATTTTTAGTCAATTTCTTTGAAAGTGAATTCTTAAGGGATGGTAAGAAATTATTCTCTAACTTACGTGAAATTATTTTCTTTTCATACTAGATTAATCAAACACAACTTAAACTTTAACTTCATTAATGTAACTTTATGGTTGAATTGATTTAAATAACTTCAGTTTGATTGAAAAATTCAAGCATTCTTACAATAATGTTTTATATATCTAGTTACCACTACATATGTATAATTATATTTAATTTAAACTCAAAGTTTCAAGTAAGTAGAAAATTTAATTAATGTACAGTTGATTATTTGTTCTTATAGAGAGTGTAATGTGTGCAGATCTATTGACATGTTGGACCAGAATTATTAGGAGTGGGCAAAAAAATCGGAATTAAACCGAAAAAATCGGAATCGTATTGCTTTAAAAAAATAAAATAGGAAATCGGTTTCGGAATCGAGAACCGATTAGTTCTCTGTTCTGCTTTTAGAACCAAAAGCTCGAAGTTAGAATCGATCTTTGATCCTTATTATTTTTTTTTTTACGGTCTTAATTGATTGTCCTAAAACTAAAAATGAAAAAAATTTGTAATTTAAATTTTTTGAATAAAGTGAAAATGATTAATTTCTTTTTATGAAACTTGTTACTTCTCTATCTCATTGTAACATTTAACGTCACACTTGGACTGAAATTCTTAATAAATGAAAACAGAATGAGACTAACTTATTAATAAGCGAAGTGGTAAATGACCACGATGGGGTTAATTAAATATTTAAATACAAATATAAAATAATTAATAATAATACATTTAAAACTAATAATTCATCCCACAAGTTTACTATACAAATTTATTTGTATGGTTTCTTGTCATACTAGAAAAACCTTTTAGGCCATTTATTTTTTATTTTGATTTATAAATATTTTGTTTCATGGAAAATCCTATACTTTCTTTGGTGTGAAATCGTGAAAGGATGTTTGAAATCCTTGATCTTGGTATATTCGGTAGAAGTTTATTTCAGGTTATTGGCTTGCTTTCTGAGGCTTGATACTCCTCGATAAGGCCCACAAAAAATAATTATTATTGTGAAATCGAAATCGAACAAAAATCGCATGGTTTGATTCTGGTTTGGTTATTTGGATTCAATGGAACCGAATTGTTCCATTTTACAAGAATCGAAAAGTATGGTTCAGTTTCGGTTTTTGAGATACCACCGAACCACCTGACGTCCCCCCCCCCCCCCAAAGAACTATTCAAAACATCCACTAGAATACTCAAATATCAATCATCCAAATGCTAACATTGTAACAAAATTCAAGAACCGAAATAAATCGAAGCATAGCCAAAACTGAAATCGCTCAGTTCTTGCGATTGAATAAAAATGAACAGAAAGTTTCGAATCAATTTCGATTCATTCAATAACCGAACAAAACTGACCCGAGGTATGCCCACTCCTTTTTTAAGTATACGTGCGCGCTACATAATAAAAAAATATGAAAAAGGAAGACGAAAAAGAATAAAATACTATTTAACTTTATTGAGTGAGTGATGATCAAAGGCCATAAATATTTTAACATAAATTGACTCCTATTTATAGTGAAATGAAAATAACAACTCTTTTCAAGATAACATCAAATAATAACAATTATTAAATCTACATTATCTTGAACTCTATCTTCCTATCTTGTTACGCTATTTTCTGTTTGAATTTGATCTCATCATCTCATTTTGTCTTCATCATGTTTGATATTTTTCAACATCCTCCCACAAATTGTAAAAATTGAAAATTGCTTTGGGTACTGATTTTGTGAAATCAACATTTTTTATCTTCATCCTTGTGAAGATATGTCACTTATTGTAATGTTGTGAATTCGCATTTTTTTTTTTTTTTGGCGAATTTTTTGTATCTCATATTTCATGGGTTGTGTCTCTGAGAATTTTTTCAGAGAATATACCGATTATTCGGACTTTTGATTGGTAATGAATTCATATATTGATTTGTGGTATGAATTTTTTTGTTAACGTGTGCGGGTAGGATTTTGATTTGTATTTTTTGGATCTAATATAATATGTTTGGTAGAAGATAACATGAGATGAGGAAGGATTTATTTTTTGGTGAAAACAATAGTGAAATCTGTTATAAATAATGTATATATGTGAATGACATTACCATTATATCCCTGTAAACTTTACAATATTACGATTGTGCCATTGTCCACTCCTATAAATAGGAGCCTATACTTACCAATTTATTACATCAATTCTTGAAGAGAAATTCTCTCCTCTAAACTCTCTCCATTTCTCTCTCTATGTTGTTCTTATGATTTCGATGATTTTATAACACGTTATCAGCACGAGTCTCTAACCAATTGAGTAATAACGGGAGTATGCTCTACAGTTGCATCTAAATGATGAGCCTCTGTATCAGAAACCTGATTATTACTAACCAATGTTTCCTTTTCTCTCAAACTGAAAAAGAATGATTCTGGCCGATCCAGATATCCGATCGACGATCGGCCACCGCCATCAGAACGGGCTTGTCAAGGAGAAGACTCGCCTAAAATTTGGCGCAGAACCAACGGCTGAAACAAAAGATATCGACCGAAGAAGAAAATCTGAAAAACTGTGCAAAAACAGATATCTGACCGAAAATTGAAATGCTTATTCCGGACGATTCTGAACTCCGATCGACGATCGGCCAGCGGCATATCAACGGGTTTTTCTAGGAGAAGACTCGACTGAAATTTGGCGCAAATCCAACGGTTAAAACGGAAGTTATTGTCCGGAGAAGAAGATGCTGGCGGACTGAAAAATGATGATTCCGGCCAAACGGTTGATCTTTTGGAAAATCGGAGACCACCGGCATGTTCAGGACGCCGAGGCACATATTATGGTGATGGGTTAATTTTTCCGATCACCGGCGCGTGGCGGCCGGCGGCGGCCGGCGGCGGCGGCGCGTGGCGGATCCGGCGATGACGAAAGGCAGTTTGTCCGTTTTGATGAATTGGATTTTTCTATGATCTTATTTTTCTGTTTTGTGCAGTTTTTAAAATATTCCGGCGGTCGAACATGGCGGTTTTCTTAAAAACTGTTTTTGGAGCAATCCTGACGAGATTTTGAACTTCGGACCAAAAGTAAGTTTGTTCTAAATTAAATTTTAAACCTATTGACGGTTTCAATTTATTCATATGAGCAATATATTAAAATATGGACGATTTTGCCCTTAATAATACATACAAGTATAATAATCGTAAATTAACGATTAATATGTGATCAATTGAATTATATTATGCTGCCACCTACATGGTTGGTTTTACCACCTACATGGTTGGCTTTACCCGGTTTAATTATTTCATTATGTCGATTCCGCCTATATGGCCGGTTTAATTGTTTCATCTCGTTGATACCGTCTATATGGCTGGTTTAATTATTTCATCACGTTGACACCGCCTATATGGTCGGTATATCAATTGAATACATATAAACACCTCAGTTGTTGGTTAATTCTAACATATTAGAGGGTTGTTGTCAACATATATACTTGGTGGTATAACCCCAGTATCGTTATTGTTAATATATATATACAATATTATTGTTATTTGATACTTCATTAAATGATACCAGAAGTTATCAATACTAAAGTTAGAAAATATTTTATCAAATGATACCAGAAGTTATCATTACCAAAAGGTTGATAAATATTAATAAAATGTTTTATCCAATGGTACCAGAAGTTACCAATATCTGAATTTGAATGGGTGGATGAAAATTATTCAACAAGAGAATGTTGATGTATGATAAGATAATATCACATGATAGCACGGATATAGCTAATGTGAAAATAATCTCATCAGTATTATGAGATGAATGTTAGATGATAAGTGCCTGGAAAAGTTCTTGCACGAGCACTTATATATTCCAGAAGAAGTACATATTTACTCCAGAAGAAGTAAAAATTATCATCTAAACATACTGAAATGATATTATTATTGCTCCTGAAGAAGCATAAACGAGACATACATGCAAAATGCAAAAGGGGAAAACATTTATGATCCTCAAAATTAGAGATGTGTTTCGGGAGTAGCCGTATCCTACCACCTCTGACCTTTTGAGGAAATAAAGAAAAAAGTGTGTTTCAAGAGTAAGAAATACTCCATACTCTACCACTTTAAATCTTTGAGGTACACAAGATTAATACATTGATAAAATCCTAGAAATTTATGGTGTGTCTCAAGAGTGAGAATACTCCGTACTCTACCACCACCTATTCTAGAGTTCACAAAGATAAATTTACATTAACCGGACTCCATTTTCGCTTGATTCCCCTTCCTTGCGACCAATCTATCTTTACTCCTGCTGGATCTTGTATTGGAATATATGATTGCAACTTATCCAGCAGTTCCTCGATAGTAGGAGCAGAAATAAGGATTCTCCTAGAAAATGGAGATATGAATCCCTGTTCCACAGCATAATCAAGAAATGTTAGCAAACCATCAAAGAAATTGTTTACATTTAAAAGCCCTATAGGCTTAGTATGGAGATCTAGTTGAGCCCATGAAGTAATATTAAAGATTTCTTCTAAAGTACCAAAACCTCCAGGCAGGGCTATGAAGGCATCAGAACCATATAACATGCAAGTTATGCGTTCATGGATAGATAAGGTTTGTACTTCATGCCCTCGTGTTTTGCCTGCAATATCAGCTAAAGGAGTAGGTATAACACCTATCACTCTTGCTTTCTCTACTAGAGCGGATTGTGAAACACAACCCATCAATCCACTGCTACCTCCTCCATACACGAGAGTGATACCTTTCTCTCCCAATTTCTTTCCTAAATCCACGGCTGCTTCTAGATACCCAAAACCTTTTCCCACTTTTGATCCACAAAATACACAGATAGTTTTGATCTGTCGAAATTTTGGTCCTTCCATTTTTGAAAGTAAAGAAGGAAAATGTTATTTTGGGATGCATGAACTATGAAAAATGTTTGGCTATTTAAAACCGAAAAACTTCACTATTTACTGGTCGTTTTTCGAAAAAGTGAAGATTTACTTTTGACAAAATCATCCTACTCACCTTTCGGCGATTTAATATTTTTAACCAGCCTTTATCAAAACTCGTGAAAGGAAACAGAAAAAATATTTTATATGTGCATATATATCAAATGATTTACCTTGTATTAATGCTGCATAGCCAAAGCATCATTGTTTATAACAGCATGGCAAACAGGATCTTTTGCTATTATATTTTTGAGACTATATCTCTCTTTATCGCTGATGAATTTAGCCCATAAAGATAGTAGCTCACGCTGCACATATCCACTAGGGTGCGTCTCAAGAGTCAATCGAATATCATCCAATGACTCCTTACTCAGTCCACCCTTAATGAAGTCTATCTTATCATCTCGATTTATGGATGAATATCCTATTGATTTACAACGGGTATCACATGTCCATCGAGCACATTTGAAGCAACTATTTAATCTTTTTGCTCTTCGCTTCTTTGCAAAAGTACTCTTACCTAAGCCAGGCTTGTGCTTAGAAAATGAATCTGGTAATTCACCAGCTAATCGAACTTTTGCTTCGATCAACCAGCGAACATCTTCTGGCATGCCATGATCCATCAGCAACCTCAATCTTTCGAGCCTAATTCGATAAATTTTTCTCAAATCATTTACTGGAAGATTGGAATAATATTTGCGAATATTTGAAAGTATGATATCCATTTTTGATGGATCTAGCCTTCTTCCCAAATCATCTATTTAAATGCATTATTCAACGCGTAAAAGAGCGGCGGCTCCGCGTGTCAGTGATATGGATTCCATCAAGAAATAATGGAATAAATTATTGAAAAGGTGAGATAATATGCCATTACCTTTTTCGATATAAGGGAAGATTTGGCGACAAGATTGAGATTATGAGATATTTCCTTGGATATTGTACCTGATTTTTCGGTATACTAAAAGTAATAAAGGTATACTGATTTGAACTATATAGAATACTGATGAAATAAATGTTGTATTGAACCAGAAGTTCATACATATGTACAAGTGAAATATCTTATTGAACCAGAAGTTCATACGTACAAGTGAAATATGTATATAGTATGAACCAGAAGCTCATAAATGAAATATACATTGTATTGAACCAGAAGTTTAGCGATATTGTATTGAATCAAATATTCATACATAGAAATGAAATAAAACCGTATAGAACCAGAAGTTCTATAATAAACGGTTAGATTATCAAAAGTTCCAAATTATTTTCTATGAGAATAACTTATTCAGAAATTGTTTATCATACAACAATATTCTATGTCAAACAGGGAATAGCTCAAGAAGCTTTATTATTTGTAAAAGTGCGATATGCATACACTCCACCAAAGCGCACTGAGATATATGATTGAAATTACATCCCTAAAAGAATGACATGTGTTATGGCATTTTAGCCGATTGATAATATTTGAGAACATTATGGTGAAAACACGCCTGAAGCGTAATTATGCCTGAAGCATAATGACTATCGATTCCAAAAATAAATATCTCTTGAATGATTGAAATGATTCCTTTGAGGCTAAATACTCAAAGTAAGTAAAAGGGACATAGTCAAATGATGAGATATTCAGGTACCTGATGATAGAACATATAAAGAGATCTCTCCACGTTATATTGAGATGGAATCGATAAATAAGTCGACTGCATACCCTCTTATGAAATAAGATTGATGAAATCATAATTCTTTGGCCAAGTATGAAACCCTAATGTAGGGATTATTGTTCAAGGACCTGAAGTCCAAATGCTTAAATGTGTAAAGCCAGTAATTATATGTACAAATGAAAAATATTTCACAGTCGTAAAAGACGACTAGTTGCGCGCGAAATTTTTCATAGAACTGGCATGACATATGGTGGATAGACTATAGTCTAAATCACTAGCTTGAGCTCCTTGATATACCAATGAGTGAGATCAAAATGTATGATTCTCATCTCGGTACTTTGGGAGTATTCTTTGATGTACCAGTTGATCGCGGTACGTTGGGATTTCAAGTAAAATGATTGTAGATTATATGTCGAAATTGATATCTATTTCAATGATTGATTATGCTCCTGCAAAATTAGAAATTGCAGTTTATAAAGTGCAAGAACATACATGTATAAATCATTGAAAGATTCAATATGCCCAGATTAGTATCACTATAGAATGATACAAATGACTCCATGATATAATATGTTGAAAGTGAAATTGGAGTGTACTATTTATGACATCTGGGAAATTGATTATTCACTAGAAGTGAATACGAAAATGAATATTCACCAGAAGTGAATTTGAAATTGATTATTCACTAGAAGTGAATTTGAAAATGAATATTTAATTATTCACTAGAAGTGAAAGATGCAATCTATGAAAGTGAATTATAGATTTGATTATTCACCAGAAGTGAATTCTAAATTTGATTATTCACCAGAAGTGAAAAATACAATGAAAAGATTCGTGATTGCACCAATATACATGTAATATTCCATGAAAGGAATAAATACGCGTTGCACTCTTTTTCCCTTAGCTGAGGTTTTGTCCCACAGGGTTTTCATAGCAAGTTTTTTAATGAGGCAACAGTTGAGGCGTATTGATGAAAATTAATGAGAATAATGCACTCTTTTTCCATTCGCTGAGGTTTTGTCCCACAGGGTTTTCCTAGCAAGGTTTTTGAGGCATCATCATAGCTATCAACAAGCTATAATTCAGCAACACATTGTTATACTGGAATGATATCAACAAATGAAGAAAATCATACACATCTTATGAAGAATGTTATGATATCGACTACACACAAGAAGATTTTCATATATATTCCAGAAGAAAGATGATATCATTATTCAAAAGGTTCATGAATACTTGATTGCACACTTCAGGAGGAGAATCATGCTGTCATGCTGTACTCTTTTTCCTTCGTCCAGGTTTTGTCCCACAGGGTTTTCCTGACAAGGTTTTAACGAGGCAGCGGCTGTACTCTTTTTCCTTCGTTCAGATTTTGTCCCATTGGGTTTTACTGACAAGGTTTTAACGAGGCAGCACTGAAGCACTGAAGAACTTCAAAGATTCAATACATGATTTGTTCTACTTGAACATTAAGACTCAACGATTGACGATGGCCAATATCAGGGGGAGCAACTGTACTCTTTTTCCTTCGCTCAAGTTTTATCCCATTGGGTTTTCTTAGCAAGGTTTTAACGAGGCAGACAATTGCGTAATATGTCATTCAAGGGGGAGTGTTATAAATAATGTATATATGTGAATGACATTACAATTATATCCCTGTAAACTTTACAATATTACGATTGTGCCATTGTCCACTCCTATAAATAGGAGCCTATACTTACCAATTTATTACATCAATTCTTGAAGAGAAATTCTCTCCTCTAAACTCTCTCCATTTCTCTCTCTATGTTGTTCTTATGATTTCGATGATTTTATAACAAAATCATAATAAAAGAGAAAAGTCGTATTTATTGAATTTAACGTAAACACAATTTTGTGTTCACTCTGACTCTGATACCAAAAAAAAAAACGAAAAATGAATGCGGAAATGAATAAAATATTAAATCTAACTTTATTGGTTGAGTGATGACCAAGAGTCATAAATATTTTAACATAAATTGACTCTTATTTATATTGAAATGGAAATAACAATTCTTTCCAAAATAACTTCAAATAATAAAAATCTATATTATCTTGGACCCTATTTTCCCATCTTATTACGCTATCTTTTATTTGAATTTGATCTCATTATCTCACTTTATCTTCGTCATTTTTGTTATTTTTCAACAAGACTTTAAAGTAATCTTATTAATTTTAGAGACAATCTTGCTACAATCACAATCTCACTCACAATGTGGGTGACAATTCACTCACATTGGAGTGGGACCCTCAAAATCAAAATTTTGAGGGTCCCACTCCAATGTGAGTGAATTGTCACCCACATTGTGAGTAGGATTGTGAAACAAGAATAATTCTTTTAGAGAAGACTTTTTGCTTAGGAAATACGCAACATCCAATAATAATGATTAATATGGAAAAAAGAAAAAGGAATATACACCCATGTGCCTCGCCAAGTTCATGAGTTAGGGACATCTGTGGACACCATTGATTGATTATAAATAATAGACTACTCAAAAATAATGTAGTAACTAATGACAATATAGTCTATTGGCCCGTTCTTAGGGGTTTTGAAAAGTTAAAAAGTTATTTTTATAATTAAAAATTTATTTCCGAATATTTTTCAATAAATTTTTAAAAATATTTTAAAGAAATCTTACATAAGGTATCTTCACGAAACTCTTTTACAAGAAGAAAAATCGGGAATTTCCCAAACTATCCAACGATTAAGTATTTCGATGTGTAGGTGCTAAAGTTATCGAAGCATGACAATTAAAAAACTTGTTATATAATAATTAATTACATGCTGGATACTCTGGAGTCAACAAGAACAATAACAACTAACTAATGATTTTATCAATTAAATTTTAGTTTATTCTCTATAGTAGATGGAAATAAAATTTAAACAATCTTTTAAGGGCCAATAAAATTCGGAAAATGAAACCAAAAAAAAAAATAAAATCTTTTATGATTTTGAGGTAAAAAGTAGTTGTTAAAAATTGAATAGAGAAAAATGCGATTAAAAAATAATTTGAAAAATTGTGTGATTTATAAATTTATGAGAAAAAAAAAAAAAAAAAAAAAAAAAGAGGATATTTACCAAACTGCGGCGTTTACGGAATAGAGAGGGGATGAAAATCATTTTCCATCCACTTCTCCCATTTTGCTCTTGTGGAATTGTACGGTAGCCAAACGTGGCTTTAAGCAAAAGGTCCACAAAGAAATGACGCTCTTGCGAATGCTATAATGCGCCATGAAATCTTTACCGTCCATTTCTTTAATCTCGTAGAAATTGACATCTCCTTGAATCTGGTATAAGCAGGACGTGGCATCTGAAAGCAATTATTGGCTGCTTCGCTGGTGCAATTAAAAAGGGCCCACGTGTAACGGGCAGATAACTTTTTTGAAAGCAGACATTGGAATATTAGCTGCCCTAGGATCACGGGCAGAGGAGACAATGACCTTGAAAATTGAAATGGAGCCTGCAAGTGGTCGCTTTATTTAAGAAGTACCAAACCAAATTTTTTTGGTAGTCTTAGCCCACGACTTTTATTTATGTATATTTAGCCTCTCCATTGATGATTTTATCATTGTTCTCAATAAAAAGGTAGTTATATTCCCAAATTTTTATTGTGGCATCATATTTTTTGGCCTCTATTCGGTAAATTATTTACAGAAATAAATTTATAAACAACACGTTTTTCAAATTACTTTTTAATCACCAATATTTTTAAAATATTTTCTCAATCACATATCTTATCTCGAAAAATCATGTTCTCTATTTATAAACAAATTTTTTTTTTTTTTTTACCAAACATAAGTTTAATTACATTGAATATTTTTTATCTTTATTTATTTGTCATGTTATATCTATTCTTCCGTCCGTATTTTGTTAAATAAATTATGTGAGAGAAACTTAAAAATACTTATATACCCCTTACATTTTTAAATTAGCAAAACAATTATAAGTACAATAGTGTCAATGAAAGTATTTTTATCATAATTTTGAAGAACACAAATAGGATACTTGAAAAGAAAACCATCATTGATCGAATTGATTTTTTTATTTTTTTTATGGAATGAGCATAAACGTAAGGCTAACTATATTCAAATCACAGTTTTTAATGACAAGACTTGCATTAAAAGTTCATAATTTTCACATATTAACATATTTGTATTTTATGTATTTTCGTTGCGTTCTTATTCCCAACTCAACATATAATGTTCATGATTATGGTTTCTTATCAAAATCTTCTTTAAGAGTAAAAGACGCATTTGTCCATTGTAATAAGCAAAATAATAATAATGCAAAAATACGATTAAATATTAAAGCACGTTAACAGTATTCTTTAATGAATAAGGACTAAGTTTCATTATAAATTAAAAAAGATAAGAACATGATAAAGAAAAAAAAAATTAAAGATATAAGTGTGGTAACAAATATATGTTAACTATCTTTAGGCTGCGTTTGATAGCGAGTATGAAATTTGAGTAGAAGAAAAATGAATTCCAAGGAATTGAATTCCTGAGAATTTAAAGTTTAATGTGTTTGATTTGTTTAATTATCTAGGTGAAAAAAGTAAGAAATTTTTCAACTTTTGTTGTTTGATTGACATTATTTTTCATGGAAAATAAAGTAAAATTTATCTATTTTAATAAAAAAAATTATTTTTTCACACATTTGTACTTGATAATAATAATATTAATTTTTAGAAAAAAATAAAATTAATTAACAACAACAAAAAGGATCAAACGTAACAAAAATGGTATAAAATTTTTCATGAAAAATAAAACCTCCCCCCCGGAAAACGAATTCATTCAAAACAAGGAAAATACCGAATTTCGAGACAAGTGGAAAAATGAATTCCATGGAAAACTTAGGCAATAAAACAGTACAAAGTTGAAAAATCATATTTTCCATGAAAAACTTAGCATATCAAACGCACCCTTAATGTAATTAAAATATAATTATTTATAAAAATATGTGGTGTGAATATTACTACCATAAAAATAAAATAAATTAAAAAAGTTCAGAATTTGAGTGCCATAATTTGCAAAAGTTAAGAATCTTTAGTGTCATTAAAATATGGTGCCAAAAATATATATATATATATTCCAAATATATTTACCTATTTAAAAGTGAATTTTTTCTTAAGAAGACAACTATTACTCTAATTTTTACTAAAGAAAAAAAAAGTATATTAAATAATAACAAAATAAAAGATAGGGCTTGATGGATATTGTATTTTTTTTTCCTCTTTTACTTTCCGTATTTTTCCATTTTAAGTAAATATAGTAATAAAATCTTCTGTACCAAAATTTTGATGATCAAAGGTGGTCAAAAATGTCTTTTGGAGACTCGAATTATAAAATAATAAAAGGCTTGAAACTGCACTCCACCAAAAAATAGGTTGAAGACTTATAGACTATAATTGTACTAGTTTGGGGACCTAACTGTAAATTTCCCATTATTTAATGGATGTGGGACCCAAATGTGAGCATCATGGGGTGTGGGGTCCGTGCCTACTCAGCTCCGACTCCGAGGTGTTATTATGATGGGAAAAGACAAGGGAATGGAAACCATCAACCATGGCATTTGATTGACGGATATGATGGTGGTTTTGATTTTAAAGAGCACATTGTTTTTTCCTATTTAATCGGCTTTTTGCAATTATACCCACCAAAATTTGTAAAGTTGTTGATTCCACCACAATACTTTTTTGTCATCACATTGGGCTCTCTTAACATTCTTATTTTTATTATTTAAATAAAAGAGATCGAGTTCAAAAGACGGAAGAAATCTATGCAGATGATGATGTAAGAAGAATTGAATTGAAACTACCGATAGATAAAATATATTAAAAATGGGTAGAGAATGTAATCAAACCAAATAATGGTTAAAGAATTGAAACTTAAAATTCACTAAAACAACTCGAAAACCAACTGCTTCACCAATCACCACTAAAATCGATTTCTTTATTTTTTATGTTTTCATTTTCTATTTAATTCTTTTGACTACAAAGCTAATATTTGTTCGACTCTTTGATTTTTGACCATTTATATTTACCAAATTGTGCTTGGGTTGATTTTTAAAATACTGAAAAATGAATGCCTACTTATTATCGTAGTCATATATAAATATGTAAATTAGAGTAAGGAGACAAAAGGTATATAAACATTAACATCGTAATTAAATTAAGACGAAATGATAGAAAATTAATTTAAAGTCGACACATATAAGAAATCATGATATTTGAATATTTTCTTAGGAGTCGTGTTCTTATAATAATGTGAAAGGTTGCTATTTAAGGTCGTGTTCGGCGGTTAAGGGTACGGAATTTAAATTATTTTGTTGATTTATTTGTGTTTTCTTAGATAAGATGTAGGGTTAAAAATTAGTTTGAGAAATTGTATAATTGGAGAAAGAAAATATGGATGGTTAAAAAGTGATTTGAGAAATTATGTAAATTAAATTTGTTATTTTTTTTTTTTGTCTTTTAGTGTATTAATTTGGCATTTTAACTGTCCCTAAAGCACAGTACTAGATTGCATAGTTTTCTTCAAATTTGAATTAATCAAACAAAATCTATCTAGAATTTATAAAAGAATTAAATAAGTCGATTCATGCACCTATTTGAGATTCTTTAAAACACGAGGGGGCAAAATGCTTAATTTCTTTTATATTATATAAAAACCTTGTTGGCCAACTCAAGTTACACAACAGATACATCATACGTGTACTTGTACTTGTACTACATGATTATTGTACTCATGGTCCTTGTTTTTTCGAACATTTTGTTTCATACCCTTTTTTTTTTTTTATCATTATTTTGCAAGGAGTACAAATAGGTTTCGTAAAACATAAAATACTTTTATGGGATGAAAATTGAAAACGTAGAAGAGGAAAATTATCTTCCAACTTCACCCAAATTCTGTGTATGTTGATACCCCGATCAATTTGTCGACATCCCATGTTTATACATGAACACAGGACA
This sequence comes from Ligustrum vulgare, assembly GCA_963555705.1. Lineage (NCBI taxonomy): Eukaryota > Viridiplantae > Streptophyta > Magnoliopsida > Lamiales > Oleaceae > Ligustrum > Ligustrum vulgare. The sequence goes on along the minus strand of OY743186.1, from coordinate 34,620,310 downwards.
ATTTAGATACTAATTTTTTGATAGAAGTCGCTTACATCCTTTGAAAAAAAATTGAATGGATGATTATTGTTGTTGACATCTCTGATTGTGCAACCACAAAAATTAGAGTTGAGCTTACCAAAACAATAAGTTCAAGACTGAAAATGCAATTTTTCTTATCATACATTCATTATTTTATTTTTATTTTTTACATATTAAAAAATTCATATTTGATGGGTCCATCCGTCCATATATCACCGAATCTAACCTCCATTTTGTATATATAAATCTACCAGCCCTCTTCATTTTCCTTCCTTCCTCCGCCACTGCTCCTCCCATTTGTGTATCAAAGCACATAACAGCCACCCCTATCGCCGCCGCAATCCACCATTCTCTCCACCTTTCAAACAATGAGATCCGCCGCCGTATACTACACTGGATGTGAGGATGACCACCACCAGCCCCATTTTCTTGATTCGTGCTTTCTTTGCCGCAGAACACTGAGCCATAACAATGACATTTTCATGTACAGGTTAGCCAAATTACTCCCCTTTATAAATTGTTTAAATAAAAATACCAATCTTAGAACTCGATTACAGATTTGACCTTTAGATGGATCGAATTGCTGGTGTTTTGGGTTAATTTCTGTTTTAATATTCGAATGACTGATTTCTGATGAATTTGCATTTGTTTTGCAGAGGGAACAAACCATTTTGCAGCCAAGAGTGCAGACAAGAACAAATTGAGATAGACGAATCCATTGAGAAGAAATGGAAGCTTTCTTCTTCAAAGAAATCAAATTCTGTAAGAAAAACTACTGATTCTGCTAAAGAATTTGACACCAAGAAAGCTGTGAGGACAGGGACAGTTGCTGTTTCTTAATACAAAATCAAGAAATTTACTCATAAAATCTTGATTTTACTAAGGCTTCTTATGCAGAACAATAATGAAGGTTTTCCACAATCTGTAAAGAAATGATGGGTACAGGAATGGAAGAAGATCCATCACACAATTTTGATTATTTTCTTGTAATTTAATATCGTTTCTTTTTCAGTTTCCAAATGGGCTTTCATTGTGTTGTGTTGTACTGCATTGAAAGACATAAATATTGTAATGATATATAAATGTTCCTAATTAATCATAAACCTTAGAATTAAGGTTTTGATTAATCTATGTTCTGAAATCTGAGTTTTTGAATAGGTATCTGCTTTTATTGATTTTTTTTTATTTTTTTTAGTGAATTGTAATTTGGGATTGGATCATGAATCTGGACAGCTTGTAATTTCCTGTGACAAAATGTTTGTTTAAAGAGCATGTTTGGCTGTGCCTGTGCATATAAAAGCAAGACAAACTTTTTCTATTGCTGACAGCACTTTTTCAGCATGTGCTATCATCTAAAAGTAGAAAGAAAAAAAGTTACTTCTATAAAGGAAATAAGTTTAGATGATTAGACCTGCCTGCCATTGAAATGTTGAGCCGTCATCTCCAAGTCCAACCATCAATAACAAGGATTACGCTAGGTTTCCAATTGCCTTCACAATGTGCATGACAATAATTGAGATATCGCGAGAAATTACTTTACAAAATGTTGCGATATTTTGACATAAAAACTTTACAGCTGGGTATTTCACTTCACTTACGCTACAACGTATTCCCATGCCCATTCCTCTCTGTAAACTTCCCAAAGAAATCCCTCTCACAGACGACAACCCACCGGAGGCCTTGAGCGTTCCCGACAACCCACCGGAGGTAGACGACGACGGTTGCGGCTCCGCACTTCGAAAAATACTGGAAGAAATGACGGACTGACCTTCAAGACTTTGAACTACGATAATGGAGCTTGGTCACCGGAGGTAGACGACGACGGTTGCGGCTCCGCACTTCGAAAAATACTGGAAGAAATGACGGACTGACCTTCAAGACTTTGAGCTACGATTATGGAGCTTGGTATTGTATCTGGAATTCAGTTTTCGGAACCATTACTGTATTATTTTTCTTAATCAGTTCGGACATCAGCATTATTTGTTCAAGAAATGTGGGAAATGTACTATCTGGCCTGCAATTTTTCAATAAGTATTACTTTATATACAAACACTTTCTATGAGTAGATGTATAAAGAATGTTGACGAAGTAAGAGTCTAACCAGTATAATAAAGAAGGAAAACTTTTTTTTGTCCCCTGGGAAAGTGATTTATAATGTCAAGACAAGCACATAACAGCTTAACTTCTGGACATTTTTTACTCTTCTTAGGAGAAATTTTTTACTTCTCAAATAGAGTAGTTTTGGCTGACCTCCTGGTTGTAATTTCTTTTAGTTATGGATCAGTAATTGCTGCTTAACAATGTGTCCACTCAAAAGTCTTACTTATATGCTCCTCTACTTGAATTTCTTTTACTGGGGATAGGTGTTATAAAGATACATGAAATTGTACAGATTCCTTGGATGAATTGCTTGAACCTAAACTAAATTCAGAAATTCCAATGACAAAATTAAAACGGGTTGCAACAAAATCAAGACTTTTTTTGCAAGAGTATACTTAATTACCTGGTTGATATTTTGAATAATTTGTCATACTATTTGTGATCAATATGCAGGAATTCAAACTCCAATTTGTTGAGCAGTATGAGCGGGCATTGAGGAGCAAAGTTGAGAAAGAGTTTCACGCAGATTTCAAATCTTATGGCCAAATGGTACCTTGTTCGACTGCCTTCAGTTTGGAAAAACAATTCCAATCTGTCTACACAATTGCTAAATTCAAAGAGTTCCAATCAGAGCTCATGGGGAAGGTCTACTGCGATCTGATGTCCATCGAGGAAGGATATGATGGTGTGCGATACATCATTCGAGAGGATATCATACTAGAAGATTTTCAGAAGAGAAAGAACTTCACTGTCATTTTTGATAGAAACAACTGTCAAATTGTATGCAGTTGCCACTTGTTCGAATTTAGAGGTATCATTTGTAGACACTCCCTCTCGATATTAATTAGAGAAAATGTTAAAGTGCTTCCGGATGGTTACATACTTAGGAGATGGAGACGAGATGTCGTCAGAGCATACACTCGCGTGAAGAGTAACTATGATGGTTCAGTTAGCACTCCGACTCAGTTACGATATGACAAAGTCTGTAGAGCATTCGAGAAAATGGCTAACTTGTTAGCGGATGATGAAGATCGCATCCAGGAGTTGCTTGATTGGATAGAACTGCGTACAAATGCAATTAGTATTGGCCAAGACAGCATTCGATTACCCTCTGATTGTGGAAATGTGGAAAAGACATCAACAAAATTATTACTAGATCCTCAGTCAAGAAAAACAAAAGGCGCTCCTAGGAAGCTGCGGAGAAAAGGTCCACTAGAAACCAAAACTAAGAAAACAAAGGTATGTATTTTTACATCAATAATGCTGTGTTCATAAATTTATTATTGCAAAATTAATGATTTCGATTAATGGAACTAATCTAGGGTCATCCGAAATCGAAGACAAGGGAGACATCGACCCAGAATTTTGATTCACATATTACCTCTTTCGCCCACGTAATGGTACTTCAACATATTTATTTTGATACATTATTTAATTTGTTTAATCACATAAATGCACTTCACATTACATAATGTACAGGGAGGACCAACACAATCATGGGGTGGAGAGGTCAATTGGGTTACGCCTACCTTCGGAGGTGAAGCTGTGATACCAGCCTATGTACCTGAGCGTACGCTAAATAGATAATAGATCGATGAAAGTTCGAAAATCCAAATTGTTCCATTTCGTATGTTGATATTTATTATGTAATATTGAAACAGCTTTTGTTGTGACCAATTAGCGGATTCGATGAAGAATCCCTTATGAGGGATTATAATGGTAATTATTTGGTAGAGATTGTTTACTCCAGTTTATAGATGGAAATGTTAGTTATATTATAAACAAAGTTTGGTGAGTGCTAATTGGTATCTGGTGTACTTTTTTATTTTGTTCCCATTTGATATATCAGGATTAATCATGATTAATCAGGATAAATCAGGACATATGAAACATTTGATATATCAGGATTAATCATGATTAATCAGGATAAATCAGGACATATGAAATAAAAGACTTGTTTTCTCTCCTGTTTTCTCTCCAGTTTTTCCTTCTTCTTCGATCTTTAATTTCTTCAAAAATGGCAAACTAATGTTGAAGAAAATATTACATACTGCATCAATATCTATCATAAATCACCTGAAATTTAGAGAACATTAAATCACAATGCAAACATGCCATCAAGGACATACATAATTCGTAAAATCACAATGCAAACTTGCCATGGTTGATGAGCATCATCCAACCTTCTTGACCTAAAAATGACTGCAAAGGTGAACCTGAATTTCTTTATGGATTTTGCAGGTGGTAATGCCATAAGCATCTATAAATTCTAATCGTTGGGATTGAATACACAACAGTGATACGTAAAGGATCTGCATACAATATTTGATATGAAATCCAAACTTCATAGTTCATTAGCTTCTGGTACAAAATTTCGAACCGTGAAAGCTTTTCGTTCAACATTTCTAAAATAGCCGCGATACTACTAAACATAAAGTTCTAAAACTAATACATAACACATGACACGACACTAGTACCTAAAATTAGATGGAAATAATCATTGGTTACAAATGATGATAAGAAATTTAAAAACATTTTCCCAATGTCATTGTCTCATTCTTCCACCTTCTCCTTGCCTTTATCAGTTCGGCTTCGTTCATTGGGACGAAAGTGCACCACGGTCACTTCCACCTTTTCTTCATCTGATATACGTGCACACGTCTTTAGTAGCTGCGATAACTGATCCGTCTCTCCTTTAACCGAGTTCTTCACTTTAGCTCGGCTGCTTGACACTTCTTCCTCCCAAACAAAAAATCGACAATCCATCCTAGAACAAGAATAGAACAACTTCCCCAAGTACTTCGAAGACGGTTTTTCAACCTCAAGACATCTGATTACTCCTTGTCCACAAATATGGCATATCATCTTTGTTGGACATTCACTCAACCAATGTCCCGCTTGTCGACAACCATGACAAATTCCATAGTTCTTCCCCTTCATTTTGTTTTCTTATCAACTCAAACGTGTCAAATATAAAATAAATTGCTCAAAATTATCTCACATTTTATGTAACAATAATGTAATATAAAGCACCTGCACATGAAAACCAAAGAATGAAATGCAAATGCTGTCTGTAATGCAAATACTTTGACAGATATCCGAAGGTAAAAAAGTCCACACATTTGACAGAGTTCTACTATAGGTCCCAAAAAACTCCAACTGTACCAAACAATAGGTCCCAAAAAACTCCAAAAAATCAAACAACCAGTGACTGCATAACAATTCCAACCATACCAAACATGAAGTCCCAAAAACTCCAAAAAATCAAGCAACCAGTGACTGCATAACAATTCCAACCATACCAAACATGAAGTCCCAAAAACTCCAAAATCAAGCAACCAGTGACTGCATAACAATTCCAACCATACCAAACATGAAGTCCCAATAACTCCAAAATCAAGAAATAACAAACTATAAATTACACAATACCCGAATATACCAACTGCGCCAAACATAAGGTCGAAATAAAAGTCCAAAATATAAACCAAAAAAAAGACCGAACCTCACTGCATTACATTTCCAACCGTTAACAAAAAAGTCCCAACAACTAGAAAATCAAATAATAAACAACGAACTATAAATGAAATTTGGGTTCCGAAAATAAGCCACAACGAAGTCTCCATTATTGTTTATCAACATTCATCATTCATTTCATATTAAAAAAATAAACTAGGGTTCTGAAATTCGTCACTACTAATTTTCGCAAAATCTGAGGACGTACCGTCGGTAGTGCAGCAGCGCCAATCACCTTCTCAAAATGTACTCCTATGCTACGCACTTCAACAAATCGCGAAAATGAAGGAAAAAAAATATTAGCTTCAGTTCTTTGTTTTGGAGATTTATAGAGAATGGAGACAGAAATCGCACTCTTACCTCTGTTGGAAATGGAGAAGACGGTTGTAGGAACATTTGATTTTGGGATGGGGCCAAATTGGGGGCTGATTTTGGGGAGGGTAATGAACATCCGGATTTCAGAACAGAGAATAAGAGCTGGTAGGTTTTGGCAAGTTCGCTGGTCCATTCGTTCCAATTTAGTTTATTTGTTTTCTTTTGACTTAGGGGTAGTCCGGTAATTGCATACTATTATTGTTATGCACATTGTCAAGGCAATTGGGAACCTAGCATTTTCCCAATAACAATTTGGTGCAACTTTCCCATCAAATTGGTGTAATTTTTTTATGGTAATCACTATTTCATCTTTAATTCACTGCATTCAATGTTACACAAAATAAACAATATATCTTTTATTTTATTTTATTTTAATTTGCAACATTTAAATTAATTGAAAAATTATTCTATTGATTATTCTTTCACAACATAAATTTATAAGAAAATTATTGAAATTTTTAATTTTATTAAAATATTTTAATAAAGCATAATATTTGACATTACATGAAAAAATGGTACAATTAAGAAGGGAAAAAAAAATCAAACATAACACATTACTACATTTAAGTGTACTAATTCCAAGAATTAGTATACTCCTCCCACAAATGATCAATCAATGCATTTCGAAGTGCAATGTGAGCTTCTTTATCCTTGATTTGTCGATATCGTGCAAGCAAATTTTGAAATCAAGTGTTTTCATCTGTAGCCATATCAACTTCTGGAGTAGGAGCTTCACGCCACTCTGTAATTGGAGTCTCGACATCACGTTCATCCTCGATAATCATATTATGCATAATAATACACGCAGTAATTATGTCATGTAACACACGTTTCTTCCAAAACCTTACCGGACTTGCAACAATTTTCCATCTTGATTGTAAAACACCAAATGCTCGTTCTACATCTTTTCTACAACTTTCTTGTTTGGTTGCAAAATATATTTTTTTAGGACCTTGAGGTTCATGAATTGTTTGAACAAGAGTTACCCATTTGGGATATATACCATCAACTAAATAGTAACACATATTATATATTCTTTTCCTTGTATGACATAATTAGCGGGGGGAGCAATGCCTTTAGCGAGGTTCGTGAAAAAGTGAGATGCATCCAACACGTTGATGTCATTGTTGGAGCCTTGCAATCCAAAATTTGCATGCCAAATCCATAGGTCATAATCAGCTACGACCTTAAGGATAATTGTCGGTGATCCACTACTACCAGCATACTGTCCAGCCCAAGTCGTAGGACAATTTTTCCACTTCCAGTGCATACAATCTAGACTACCCAACATACCTGGAAAACCTCGTTGTTTACCAATGTGAAGTAACCTTACAACGTCATTAGAGTTCGGTGATCTAAGATATTGCTCCCCAAATACTTCCACAACAGCACGACAAAATCTCTTTACACTTTCAATTGCAGTCGATTCTCCTATTTTAATGTACTCATCTGTCGCATCTCCGGGTAATCCATATGCTAACATCCGCATCGCAGCTGTTATCTTCTAAAATGAAGACAATCCAAGTTTACCTACGCCATCTCTCTTTTGCACGAAATAGCTATCACGAGCTTCCACGGCCTGCAGTATACGTAAAAACAAATTGTGTGACATTCGATAGCGTCGTCAAAACAACCTTTCGCAAAAGTGTGGATTTTTAACAAAATAGTCATTGAATAGATTAATGTCTGCTATTTATCGGTTGCGATCGATGAATATATGACCAGGACCAGATCCTCCATGTATCTCGTTTCCTTGTTGTTGATTGAGATAGTGAGTGACAATGAGGTTGTTGTTGTGCCTCCTACGACATATCAACTGATGTGATCCGATTTAGGAGACCAAAGGAGAAGTCGACCTATCGGCAATGCGGCCGTGATCTACGCGGGAAACGGCACAAGTTTTATGTTGGAAGCGAGCCGAGGAGACAAAGGGATCGAGCCGAATCAAAAGGGTTAAGGTTTGGTGACCAAGAGCACATTCACGGCCGTAAAACCAGTGTTCACGGCCGTAACAGGCCCTCGGGTCAAAAGCAAGAATTTCAGGATTTTATTACTTACGGCCGTAAGACTACAGTTCACGGCCGTAACTCCTTCTCTGGTGGAATTGAAGAACTTCAGCAATTTGGTATTTACGGCCGTGAGAGTTCTTGTTATGGCCGTAACTTATTGACAGAGAGTCACTTACGGTCGTAAGTGACATTGTTACGGCCGTAACATCTAATTTTCCAGATTTCGCGTTTTGTTAATTTAATTCCCTTTTTATTAATTACTTTTATGTTTTGGGCCCAAATTAGCGGCAAACCCTAGTTAGGTCAGTTTTTACCTTATATTGCTTTGTTTTTCATGATGAAAACACAACTTTGATATTATTGAATGAATGTGAGAATTTTCTCTCTCGAAAAGGAGGATTCCTTTTTCTTGTTCTTGAAGAACAATTTATAGAACTTATCAAATATTTTTCCTGAATGTTTGTGGCATTCCAATCAGAAACTTATCAAGGAGTTTGACATCCCTTTTGGCGTTTCGAAAACCTCGGTTCTTCAATCCGCATCGTCAATTTATTGCGTCGTGATTGTTGGGTCCAGGTCCTATCGTCAATCTTATTATAATTTCCGTCTATTTATTCGTGTTCTTGTTATTTTTCGTGTCATATCTGATTTAGATCTTTTCTAGGGTTTCAAATTTCGTTATTCCGCGTTTTCGACGAGATTCCCCGACTGGGATCTCATCATCTGGTATCAGAACTTGGATCTATTTCAGATTCTTGCGTTTCTTGATTTTTCTTGATTTTTTTTTCGTGTTCTTCACGTTCTTCGTGTCATCCATAATTTTCTCCAGTTTGATCCATAAGAGTCAGTCCTAAAATTTCAAAAGTGTTTTTCTTGTTCGTTTTTCATCCAAATCCAGTTCCGTTTTTTTCGCCATATTCGTAGTCAAGTTGTCTAGCAGTTTAAAAAATATATATATATTTCCATTAATTTCCCGACATATTCCGAAATTGTTTCAATTTCCAAATTCTCCCATTCTTACTCGTGTCTTATCGTGTCCTACCCTTACTTGAGTTCTTGAACTGTTTTGAAGTGCTTGGAAGGGGGATTTTGAGTGATACACAAGCGATATATTTTTGTAAGGTATATACTACTTATTCCTGTGAAGACTAATAATGTCTAGCAGACGGGATTCATCATCTTCATCAGTTGGGGACAACCAGGGAATTTACAGAAGGGAGCCAGCAGCTTCATCAACGAGCCACAACAAACGACCAGAAGGTATGAATAGGGTGAATAACAATGTTGTAGGTGTGATGGAGACTTTACATGAGCAATTTGAGAAGTTGATGACTATGATGGATAGGCAGGAGGAAAATATTAACAAGTTGCGTAGGGAACAAACTCATGCGGGTCCTAGGGCTAGGAGGGAAGACCGGAGAGATCATAGGGGAAGACATAATCAAAGGGTTGGATATGGGTTTGATGATGAAGAGTTTGCGAGTGAAGGAAGTAGTGTCCAATCATCTGCGGCTAGTGTAAGGAGGAGAAGGGGTAGAGGAGATAGGGATGAGAGGGCGAATAATAGAAGAGATCGTGGTGATCGGGATGAGATAGATGATAATCTGGGTAAAATAAAAATGTCTATTCCACCTTTTCATGGGAGGAGTGATCCGGAGGCTTACCTGGATTTGGAGAAGAAGGTAGAATTGATGTTTGATTGACACGATTATTCTGAAGGAAAGAATGTGAAACTAGCGGTTGTTGAGTTCACCGATTATGCCATTAATTGGTGGGATCAGTTGGTAAAGGATCGGAGGAGGAATGGTGAAGGACCGGTGGATACATGGCGTGAGATGAAAACCATCATGAGGAAGAGGTTTGTCCCAAGCCACAATCATAGGGATATTTATCAAAGGTTGCAAGGGCTCACGCAAGGTTCTAGGAGTGTAGAGGAGTATTATAGAGACATGGAGGTAGCCATGATTAGGGCCAACGTGGTGGAGGATCGGGAAGCTACAATGGCTAGATTTTTGAGTGAGCTGAACAGAGATATTGCAAACATCGTTGAGTTACAACATTATGTGGAACTGGAAGACATGGTGCACATGGCAATGAAGGTGGAAAGGCAATTAAGGCGAAAGGTGACATCTAAACAATCACCGGGAACTTACCCTACATCACAACCGAGGAAGGATCACAATGATGAGCACGTCCCGAGGGGAAAGGAGGAACTTACAACTAAAGGTAAAAATATTTCTGATTCTCAACCTACTAGGGATAGAAATATTAAGTGCTTTAAGTGTTTGGGGTCGGGCCATATAGCATCACAGTGTCCAAATAAGAAAGTAATGCTCTTGCGTGATAATGGTGAAATTAGTTCTGGGGATGAATTTAAGGGAATGCCTAAGTTAGTAGATGTTGGGGCTAGTAGTAGCGATGAAGAGGGTTAACTTATACGGTGAAAGGGTCTCTTGTGAATAGACGTGTCCTAAGTTCTCGAACTAAGATGGTTGAAATTGGTGAACAGCGGGATAGTCTTTTCCACACTAGGTGTTTGGTAGGGAAAAAGGTTTGTGGGATGGTAATTGATGGGGGAAGTTGTACTAATGTGGTTAGTACATTATTGGTGGAGAAATTGGGATTGCCTAAGGTGAAACATCCCAACCCCTATAAATTACAGTGGTTAACCGAGTCGGGAGAACTTAAGGTGAACAAGCAGGTTAATATTAAATTCACCATTGGGGGTTACAGAGATGAGGTTGTGTGTGATGTGGTCCCTATGCATGTTGGGCATATTTTATTGGGAAGGTCATGGCAACATGATAGGAGAGTGGTGCATGATGGGTTCAAAAATCAATATTCTTTCGTGAATGGAGGAAAAAGGATCACTCTTGCTCCGCTAACGCCTAAGGAGGTCCAAGAGGACCAACTGAAAATAAAGAGTGAGTTTGAGGGGAAAAATACGAGCGTTGAGGCCACGACCTCAGAAAAAGGAGAGGGTGTGAAAATTGAAAACAAGAGAGTTGAGGCTACAACCTCAGAAAAAGGTGAGCCTGAGAGAGAAAAGAAAAAGAAAAGAGAGTCACCCACAAAAATGAGTTTACTTGCATTTGCTAACACATCCCTCCCTAGTTTGGCTAATTCTGTTTTGCAGGTACTACAATCAAATTACAAAACTAAGGCCAAAGGGAAAATTAATCACCGGACAGAACAACCCCAAAGGATGATGCATAGCACAAAACATGAACAGGTCTCTCAAACCAACGAAAGAAAGAGATACATAAAGGAGAGGCCATATACGGATTCGAGGTCGAATCCTTTCCAAGAAAGGGGGGATGATGTGATCTGGTTTAGGAGACCAAAGGAGAAGTTGACCTATCGGCAATGCGGCCGTGATCTACGCGGGAAACGGCACAAGTTTCATGTTGGAAGCGAGCCGAGGAGATAAAGGGATCGAGCCGAATCAAAAGGGTTAAGGTTTGGTGACCAAGAGCACATTCACGGCCGTAAAACCAGTGTTCACGGCCGTAACAGGCCCTCGGGTCGAAAGCAAGAATTTCAGGATTTTATTACTTACGGCCGTAAGTGACATTGTTACGGCCGTAACATCTAATTTTCCAGATTTCGCGTTTTGTTAATTTAATTCCCTTTTTATTAATTACTTTTATGTTTTGGGCCCAAATTAGCGGAAAACCCTAGTTAGGTCAGTTTTTACCTTATATTGCTTTGTTTTTCATGATGAAAACACAACTTTGATATTATTGAATGAATGTGAGAATTTTCTCTCTCGAAAAGGAGGATTCATTTTTCTTGTTCTTGAAGAACAATTTATACAACTTATCAAATATTTTTCCTGAATATTTGTGGCGTTCCAATCAGAAACTTATCAAGGAGTTTGACATCCCTTGTGGCGTTTCGAAAACCTCGGTTCTTCAATTCGCATCGTCAATTTATTGCGTCGTGATTGTTGGGTCCAGGTCCTATCGTCAATCTTATTATAATTTCCGTCTATTTATTCGTGTTCTTGTTATTTTTCGTGTCAGATCTGATTTAGATCTTTTCTAGGATTTTAAATTTCGTTATTCCGCGTTTTCGACGAGATTCCCCGACTGGGATCTCATCATCAACTCTTCCTGATTATCTATTTCCTCAAGAGCGTTCATAAGTTGATCTTCACCTTCGCCATCACTGTCGAACATCGAAGATGAAGCTGATGAAGAATAGAACGAGGGGCCACTCAAATTGGAATTCATTTTGTAATATGTGCGATTGGGTGCTTTGGTTTTATCAAACTTCAAGTTTGCCTTATATAATTGGGTTCAATGGATAAGGTATCTCAATATAGAAAATCTGAGCCGTTGGGTAAGATTTCACTAGATCTGGACCATCGATCCAAATCTAAAAGTAAATATCCTATTTTATCTCAGATAGAAAATCTAAGCCGTTGGGTAAGATTTCACTTGATCTGCACCATCGATGAAAATCTAAAAGTAAATATCCTATCTTATCTCAGATAGAAAATCTGAGCCGTTGGGAAAGATCTCACTTGATCTGCACTATCAATGCAAATCTAAAAGTAAATATCCTATCTTATCTCAGATAGAAAATCTAAGTCGTTGGGTAAGATTTCACTTGATCTGCACCATCGATGTAAATCTAAAAGTAAATATCCTATCTTATCTCAGATAGAAAATCTGAGCTGTTGGGAAAGATTTCACTAGATCTGGACCATCGATCCGGATATCAAAATAGAAAACTTATCTTTCTGAAGATGGGAAAATTTCTCTATAAATTAGAGGAAAATATTTAAGAACCCCATCACTTTCTCTCTATTCGTTACTCCAAATATTTTTCTTGTGTTGTTCCACAAAATGAGTTCAACCGAACGAACTGCTTCATACTCGAATGAAGAAGATAGGCATTTGTGTCTTTTCTGGCTTGATATTTCGCAATATCCAATTAAAGGTAATTTCCAATCAGGGAAAATGTTCTAGTCTCGCATCGAATCTAGTTATAACAACACTAAACCAGAATATATCGTGCAAGAGCGTCCTCTACGATCCTTACAAACACGAATGAGTACCATTTTGACAGCTATATCCAAATTGAGGGGTTGCATTAGAAAAGTGGTGCATCCGATCAAGACATAGTGAGTTTCGCTTAAAACATTCTTAAACACATTACACTTGAGAAACCATTAACACAAGATAAGGAATACAAGAAGGGCTTCAAGTTTGACCATGTCTGGCCCCTCCTAAAAGATATTGAAAAATTATCGAACGATGTCACCATGCCAACACCAGTATTTCAAAGTAATACTTCAGAACCAGAGTCTCCCATGTCATGTTTTTGTGCTTCTCCTGGGCTGTGAGGATTTTCCATCTATTTAGATGAACAAAATAGTGGAGGTACTTCCACTCAACAACCCATTAAGGTGAAAAAAGCAAAAGTCAAAAGGAAAAATGACTTGGACAATACAAATGTTATTGAATATCTCAAAGAAGATAGTAGGGAAATTAATGAAATTTTGTAAAAAGGAATTGAGGATAGGCAGCGAATTTATCAAATTCAGATGTTGCGGGCTCAAAAAGAGTCCAAAAAATCGAAAATCAGTCAAAAAAACTTGCCATGGAAGAAACTCGAGAGGAGAACAAAATTTTACTAAAAGATTTAAATTCCATAGCAGAACCAGATTGACGTGACTTTATTCTATCGCAACAATTATAAATTATGCAAAAAAGATCTCGTGAATAAGCCAATGAATCCTAATCTAGTTCAAATCCATTTGGACAATATTTTGATGGCTTCGGAGGGTCCGATAATGATTTACCGGACTATTAAATTATTAGCATTCGCATGATGTACTTCACTTTTAATATTTCCTTATTGATATTTTTTGTCATTTTATCGTATTTATCGAATATGTAACCTTTAAGTTTTAACGAGTAATTTATAATTACGAAATTAATACAATTATTTATGATGATAAAATTAACAAACCAAATAAATATTCATACATCAATTAAATAAAAATACAATAAAGCTAAATTAAAAGGGACATAGAAGGAAGAAATAATATTTGTAATGTATATTTAAGGATATTTTTGGAACAAAAAAAAAAAGGAAATTGGACGGCATTTTCTACACCAAATCTACTGTGTTGCGCCAAATTTGGTGCAACACTGTAGCAAGGACAAATTTGGTGCTCAATTTTGCACCAAATTGGTGCTCCATTGGAAAGCAATTCTAGCACCAAATTGGTGTTTTGCACCAATTTGGTGATAGATGGAGATGGTCTAAAGGCCCAAAACGTATATGGAAAATGTTAAACTTACACACTCCCTTACATACTACTCACATGGGGTGGACCCCACAAAATAATAAAATATTTATGGGCCCCACCTCATGTGAGTAGTGTGTAAAATTTGTGTGTAAGTGTAGCATTTCCCTATGTATATATCTTGAAAAAAAAGAGGAAATTACATGACGTACCCTTTTTTAAACCTATTTTCATTTATACCCCTTTAACTATTTTTCACTTTTTGTAGAGGTAAAAATAAGGTGTTAGAATCTCTCAAAACCTCCCCAACCTCTGCTCCCATCGTTCTTAGCTCACACCGACCTTCGCCACACCTCGCCCACCGCCTTACAAACTCTCCTCCGCTAGCCAGCTCCTAACGCCAGGAACCCTCTGCCATCTCCTTCACACCGTTCACACCGCCTCACAACCTCTCCTCCGCTTGCCAGCTCCTCACGCCGGGAACCCACCAGCTCCCCGCCATCTCCTTTATCGGAATCAATAGATTTGTTAATAATGACCGGTGAAAGTTTGAAGAGGAAAAATGTGTTTCTTGAAACAGAGAGTTCAAAAAATAAGAAAAAGAGTGCTTCGAAATATTATAAACCTAATGTTCGATTTATATTCAATTTTAGGTTGAATATTACTGTGTTATATTGCTTTGACATTTTACATTTCGATTTTATATTGAATATGACTGTGCATTTTTCATAATGTGTTAAACATTCTTTCTATGAACTTTTCGTTGATGTTGCATTAAAGGTTATTTCGCTGGCTTAATTTTTGTGTTAAAATGCTACAATGGTGTCAAAAAGTTGGAACACACTTGGTGAGAATGAGATAGATAAGACTGGAGAGATTAAGAATAGTCTCTGGTCAACTCAAGAAAAGATCATGGGATTGCATTCAAATCAGTCGAGGATTTGGAATTCCAGTCCCGTGATAGTTTTTGAATATTTTCAGGCTATTGATGAGGTTTGAAGGAATGGTCCATTTTCTTGCTTAGAGTAAACAACGTTTTGAGCAAGAATATGTGTTGCACCCCACTTGTGAAGAAATTTTCGTATACAAGGAATCCATTGCTTCGAATGAAGGTGATTTAGTTCAAGAGCAGCAGCACTGAAACTGAGGAATATGTAATGGATTTGGTCCATCCAGATGTGGAGCAATTTTGAATGTGGAGCAATAAAGCATTGAGGACGTGTCGAAAATGGAGTGGAAATGCTTGAACTCTAGAATCGGAAAACGGAGTCGAGCAATTAAGAATGTAATTGGAATCTATCTTATTAGCAATTAAAAATGTAATCAGAAAATCATTATTGCTTACTCGATATGTATGAGGCTTTAGTTTTTCTTATTTCAGATGTAGAATATCTGTTTCTAGAAGAGGTGGGCTCTTTCATTAGGATTGAATTTCATGAGGTTCTGCGAAGACTTGTATAGAATATTAGTTTGGCCTTGTTCTTTTCCTGTTTGAGTTACAAATGTAATGAGACGCACTGTCTATACTCATGTTTTTCTTCTTTTCATTCTCATACTTTCTTAGATTTTATCTCCACATTTCAGTTTTCTTTGCTCTATTTTTTTATTTTTCTCTTAAAACCAAAGCTTGCAAATAGCTTGGTACTTCCAATTATGGATTAGTGGCATTGTCATGTAAATAGTAAATACTGCTTTTAATTACTTCCTTATTGATTCATTGTTTGCTGTTGTAATGATGTCTTTTATGTTTCAAACTGCAAATTCGACTTTAATTTTGTTATAAGCATCATATTTTTTTAATAATTCAGTTATTTTATTTGGTGCCTTGAGGTTTATATCTTGCCTCGCAGACACAAAATGCCTAGATTCCCTTATTTAGCCTTTTTCGAACTCTCGATATTATGAAACTAATTTTGTTAGTTTATTTCACAATTGCAAGAAAAAACCTTCCCTTTTTAATCAGATATATATGTACCATCTTTTGCATCTTCCGAGTTTGTCAGCCTCATCAAGGGCGGAGCCAGCCCACATGAATGGACTAGGCCATCATTGAAATGAGCTGGGTCATCTTCAAAGAATTTTTTTTTTTTTTTAATTTATAAAGGATTTTTCAGTTTTTTTAAAAAAATGGGGTGGGCCATGGCCCAGGCGGCCCACCCCCTAGCTCCGCCCTTGAGCCTCATTGTTATCCATGAAGAATGTGTCTAATATAATCGTCAATTCCTTAATCAAGAATGCTTATGCAAGTTAATTTATCATGTCTGCATAGCATAAACAAATGGGCCATTCTTATTTTTTGGTTTAATTTTCACGTACGAAATTTCACAAGCTCATTGCATTCACGAACTTCACATGAAAACGTGAAGGAATGAGACTTTTTTTTTTTTTTTTTTTTTTAAAAAAAAAAGTGACATTCTGACAGAAGAAATTTCGTAATCCCCTTACATTCGCCAACTTCACATGAAAAAGCGGCGGGTTGCGATTTTTTTTTTTATAAAAAAAGTGACATTCTATCACTTTTCTACATACGAAATCTCATAAGTCTCTTGCGTTTACCAACTTCACATGAAAAAATGGGAGGTTGCAACTTTTTTTAAAAAAAGTGACTGTCACTTTTTTCACATAAGAAATTTCAATAGCCCTTTGCATTCACCAACTTCACATGAAAAAGTAGCGGATTGCGACTTTTTTTTTTTAAAAAAAAAGTGACATTCTATCAATTTTCACATACGAAATTTCACAAGTCCCTTGTGTTCACCAACTTCACATGAAAAAGTGGCGGATTGCGACTTTTTTTTAAAAAAAAGTGACATTCTGTAACTTTTTCACATACGAAATTTCACAAGCCCATTGCATTCACCTACTTCACATGAAATCACCCTATAATATCCATGTGTTCGGTAAATCATGGGTGGCTATATTTCCACTACAACAATTATTTAGTACACTACAATTTTAATATTTACTTAAATATCCTTGAATAAAATTACATGAATATCTTATTTATTAATATTCACAACATTTCAAATTATTATTTTATTTACTGAAAGGGTTATAAATAAAATGACATTACATCAATTTAAAAAACCCTACCATATATTTACAATAGATACTCCATAAATAAAAAACCTAATCCATATATTTTCATACAACAAAATAAAATCCTTAAACAGAAAAAAGCTTCATTGTAAGTTTAAATTCATGATACCTTCTTTTTTGTTTCATATAGATGTTCTCTTTCCAACAATGTAATAATGCAACGAACTCTCATTAAAGAGGCAAGAGTGATGAGTGGAGAATTGAACTCAATCATCTTATGCCATAAATTAAGGAATTTTTGTGCAAATTCGACTGAAGAATTTAATGAGATTTTATCTGTACTATTTTAAATTTGGAAACATTACTCCATGACTTTGCTTGGAATCTAAATTTTGGGATAGAATGCGGGGTTAGGAGGTGAGGTTGTGTTGGTCCTGAGAAGATGATAATAGATCAATGAATTGATACGCACTGAATTTTGGAATTTGCGGGGGAGAAGATAACGGGTGGGGTGATTTTGTGGATGAGATTCCACAATGTGGATTACAGTTTGTTTAGTTCAATATTTTTCTAGTTATAATCTGTGTGCACGAGAATCGGCATACTCGATTTGCATGGGCAAATTTATGATGATGGGACAGAAATTCAGAATTTTGCAGCATGTCAAAGGAATACAATTACCACGTGTCCTGATAAAATTTGTATTATTGTCAAGACTCTGGTGCTTTCAATGTGTAGTGGGGTCCACTAGTCCTCTGCAGGCTTTTGTAGGATGCCGTACCAGGTTGTGTGTAAATGATTTCTTTTTTTTTTTACCGAACAACAAAAGCAAGGGTAGTTGCAGGAAAAAAACACGTGATATTCAATACATTCTTCGTGTACATGAGAAAATCTTGGGTAGGGTGGGCATACCAAGCTACGTGGTATGGTATGCTCACCCAATAAAAAAGTTACACGTTCAAATTTGTCAAAAAAGATAAAAAAATCTGCCTCCTTTTCACTTCTCCTAGGAAATTGACAAAATAATATTTCTCTTTCTTCAAAGTTGTTTCCACTTCTTCTTTTTTTACCAGGTTTATACGTAGTTGAATGTTAAATATGAACAAATACAATTTTCTTGTCAAAATATCATTTTGCTAGATAATTCATTTATTAAACCCCTCTTTGTTAGAGGCTTTAATTTTGATTTTTAACCAAGTCAAAGTAAAAAATTAATTGTACCCACATACTTCATGAGTTCCCAAATTTTAATTTGATTTTTATCAAAGTCAAATTGTATTTTTTAGGTAAAATGTGTGGTTGAAAGGTAGCCGTCGAATATAGTTTTTTAAATCAATTTATAAACAACACAATTTTTCAAGCCACATTTTAACCACACAAATTTTTCGAAATTACTTTTTAATCACATATTTTACCTCAAAACAATAAAATTTAAATTCAAACAAGAAAATGTACTAAATAATACGCAAATGTGTTCGTAAATATATCCCTCAACTCTCGGTTTATAAATGAGAAATAATTATGTTCCAGAGCGAATGTTGAGTTTATAAATAACACGTTTCTCCAAATCATGTTTTATAAAAAAAATCGAAAACCACCAATTTATTAATTTCTGGCAGCCATTAATGCATCTCTTTTTTTTTTCCCCTTTTTTTTAATGTTTCTAAAATAGTGAAATATGTGGATATTTTGTTTTTTTGAATGGTGAGTCTGTTTAAGCAAGTGTTTGGTAAACTAATCATGTGTTCGGTATACCATACAATTTTTCAAATTACTTTTTAATCATATATTTTCTCTCTTCATTTTTTAATCGCACATTTTACTTTAAAATTATAAATAAATCAATTTATAAATCGCTACAATATTATAAATAAATCAGTTCATAATTTATGCAATTTTCTAAATTACTTTTTAACTACACACATTTACCTTGAAAACACAAAAAACATGTTTTTAGCTTGTGTTCGGAAACTAATTTTTTTTGGTGAGCTGCCATTTTTTTGGTTTTCAAGGTAAGTTTTGTTGTTAAAAATTGAAAAGAGAAAATGAGTGTTGTTAAAAAGTGATTTGAAAAATTGTTTTAAATTAGAAAGTATAATCATTATGAAAAAAAAAGGTTGCAAACATAAAACTTTTTAACAAAGAGAGCTTTATAATTATAACTAGTAGAAGAACACGTGCGTTGCACGTGACAATTTATATTTGTGATGATCCGCGTGGCATTGTAACTGAAAAAAAAAAGATATACGAACATGAACGATTAATGTTAAGAGTAAGTAACATCTTCATCTTCATCTTAATGCTAGTCAAACCAAGCAACATAAGCATTTTATAAATTTGAGGTCAACCAACCTTTCAGATCAGATGGAACACCGCTCTTGATGCTTTTAAGCAATATCTATGCATAACCTTCTAATACAAAGGCATGTTTAGTATCCGATTTTCTGCAAAGGAGAAGGGAAGATATTTCAAGTTAAATTCTCCGGCATAACCTTCTAATGCAAAGGCATGTAAAGTATCCAATTTTCTACAAAGGAGAAGGGAAGATATTTCAAGTTAAATTCTCCATTTTAAAGCATTAATTGGGAGAAAATAACTATAAGTTGTATTGCATTTAATGCAACATCACAAATAGGTGCACTATAATCCAATCAAACAGTAGATTTAACAAGTACTTGTCAAAAAAAGTAAATTCAATCCAAGCCAAGCATATAAAATATGGACCTCATAATAGCAATTCTTACGTACATATAAGCATGTAAACAAGAAGTGCATGAATTGATTTGAAAAGGCTTGTGTTGTGTGCAATGCTTGCAGGAGAAACTACACTATTTTCAGTTTTAGCTTGCCTTACTCCACTTTGTGGCAGTTATGCTTGAAAAAAAATGATTTTTTTTTCCTTTCAAAAAAACATGTTTGATGTAAGCAGGCTTCCAAGTAAAAGCTGAATCAGCAAGCCATTTTTGTACATAATGATATATAAAAGAAATCTACTCTCTCCATCCCTCCCTCCCTCTCTCTTCCCCTTTTGGGAACACATTGGCATCAACCATATTTGTTTTCCCCTTTTAAGCAAGTAAGAAGTTTTTTAGGTAAAAGCAAGGAAAAATTGAACTATGGCAACATGGCACAGGGATTGTAAGTACAAAGTCCAACATGCTTATAACTACATATAATGAGAAATGAGACATGCTTTAAAAGAAACAAAAACCCAAAAATGATGAACATCGAACACATAAAGGAAGTTGAAGATCTTTACAGTTCACTTCTGGGTTCTTCCTCGTATATAAAGGAACTAAACACGGGTCCCATAGGTCCTCTGGAGCCTGCATTTGGTGCATCACTGCTCTCTTCACCTCTGATCTTCTGCCATCAGTACATACAGGGAAAGATGGTGACAACTATTGCTAAGAGTGAATGCAACTTTCGTTGAAAAGAAAGATTATGATCTCACTGTTGCTGATCCATAGCCTACGAGATATATAATATCAATATTTCTCCATCGCTTCTTCTAGAGGCATAGCACCAAATATTGAAATGTGAGATATGGGAGAACTAAATCCAAATCCCCACAGAATGGGAGAAAAATAAAAATAAAAACCTTAAATTTCAGACCAATCTCTAAATTTTAAAAATGCATAATAAAAGTAGGTTATACTTCATTTTTAACTTTAACAAATGAACCGAAGCCGAGAGTCTTCCCAAGCTTATAGTTTCGAAAAAATGAATCCACACTTCCACCTAGCATGATCCATCCATATTCCTAAACATATAAATATAACATAAGAGAATTAAAATTGCATGTATGCATAATGTTGTAAATATATTCTCCAGAAATTGTAATATTAAAAAAGTTGTCTTTCCTTATGCAGTAGAAACTATACAACAAACCAGTGTATTCTTACTATATATACACAGTCACTACAACAAAAATAGCCTACAGCAACGCGCAAAAAATGTTGCAAAAGGCCTTTTGCAGCGTTCGTGTGCATGTTGTAAATCGCAGTATTGCCATAGAGGAAAAGGATACGACAACATTCATTGCATGTTACAAAAGGTTGAGTTGCGCGTTGCAGTAGACCTTTAGCAACGTTCAATGCACATCGCGGTAGACCTTTGACAACGTTTATTGCGTGTTGCGGTTGATACTTTTGGCAACGTTCAAGTGACAACATCTCATTGGACTTTTTTTTTAAATCAACTTTTTCGACTGGTCAAATATTCTGGTCTACTTTTTTTGACCGGTCAAATTATAAGATTTAACATTTACTACAATTTGAAGTTTGTGATAGAGGTTTCTAATACACACAAAAACCTCAGCCACTTGAATAAACAATTGTCTTGTCAGCATGTAAAAATACTTTCTATTTTTCTTTCTAACTATTCAGTAAATCATGTAGTAAAATAACATGAAAACAATGGGCCATGAGAATCTGAAACATGCATAAAGTTAATCGACAGTATTATGCATATTTCAACACATGTGGTGCATTGAAATAAAGGTAAAAGCAATATTCATTCCATGTGCACCTGGAGCAATATGCTTAAGCTATCCTATCAGCTTGTAATTAATTGAATAATACAATAAACCCATATTAGTTATAGCCCAAGTATGCATTTACTTTCTCTCTTCACATGTATATCATAAACATTACAAGAAAGTTTTAGCATATGCATTAGACTGCTCAATAAAAGAATCACTATGTGACTTGATAAATTGGCCATATAAATGCATTCATATTAAAATGTGATTGGCAGCAGTTGAGTATTATGGAATATAGATTCCGGGAGTGACCAAAATGTTAACTAATAACCACTCTTTTTATTTAAAGAAAGATCTCTTTTTGTTGTTATGTTGTTGATGCTGATGAATGAGATACTTGATAAATAAATTCCAGAATATGATTTATACTTTCTTTGGTAACTTGTTTATAAACAACATATTTTCTCAAACTACTTTTTAACAACACATTTTCACATCTTATTTTTAATCACATATTTTACCTAGAAAACATTACATTATTTGTTTATAAATATAATTTTTTTACTAAATTGAGTTTTAGTTATCCTTAACCTCTAAAGCTTCATAGACTATCACAAATGCAAAAGTAAGAGATCCCAACCTGCATTCATATCGATGGAGTCAAAATTCAATAGAAAGACATACTTTGTAAGCTTTGCTTCCTGAAACAATTTGGAAAGACATACTTTGTAAAACAACAGACAAGCGGAAAAAGAACTACTGTGATTAACCAAAAACTTTCAATTACTTTAAATTAATCAAGCATGTACTTGACCTGACCCATTGGTAAACCTACTTTCAATAAGTTGCTTATATTTATTTATGAAGTTAGAAATGATAGGTCTTCACAAATCCAAACACTGGATCACTACATGCTACGAAAACAACCTCAACCACCAATTTCCGAGGCAATGTGGCAATATCTTATCAGAACAAGAAATTATTTCCATATAAAGCAATACATTCAGATTATGCTTATCTTCTAACTTCATCTATTAAATTCGAAGATAAATTGATTATACAAAAGACTTCTTTATGAGTTAAAGAAACAATTACATACTATGACTCCGAAGGTTGCTTAGAAGTCCGGCAATTGAAGATATGGATGTTTGCCGTAGTATCCCGCTTACCTGCAAAAAGAAATTAAAGTTAGCATAAAAGTTGTACACCAAAAGCAAGCAATATGAGAACAAATATTTAATCTCTTCTGAAATATTAGCTGAACAGAGTTTCGAGATCCAATTTACAGATCAAAAAATTGGAACACTTTAGCTCAACAACAAATTATCAACAATACTATTATTATATAACAATAATCTATTGAAAATTGGAGATACAAACCTCCCCCCCCCCCCCCCCAAAGTTAAACCCACGAAAAAGAAACCGATTTTAAGAGAGAAAAATGTAAAACCAAATATTAACTACTAATATTTCCACACTGATCACTTTTCTGAAGATGATCTGCCATAGAAAGAGTACATGAAAGAGCATGCAAAACACACCAGTTGGAGTAAAAATTAAGAAAAGGATGACTTGGTGTGTGGCATGTCTTAACATAGACCTAAAGAGGCTCAGAGTTTACATCAATAATAAAAATATAAAGCTTATAAACTCTATCAAGAGTTGTCAATATTGATGTAACTTCGTTTCTCCTCTCTTTGATAGAAAATATCTCACAATTTGAGCTTATATTAGTATGGTCATTTACAGCATCTTAAACCATCCACTTCCGGATCTTTCCTTTGACAATATAGCAATGTACAGTGCATGATAATATGCACATTCAACCCTAGCATATATAGAAGACATTAGAACCAGCAAAACATGAGAATGAAGATTAATAGCCAGAGAAAAGTTTCATATATACCTACTAAAGCTTTCAGGCTTTGGAAAGTGCATATTTGGAGTTCGAGATTTATCAACTTCCTTATCGTGGTAATGCCACTACCAACAGTTCATCATAGCAAAGAACTCACTAAGCCGAGATCACTAAATAATACCAATCCAATATAATAGAAAATACTAAGATAATAATAGATACCTCTTTTAGCCTCCGTTCGGTAAAAAAGTTTATTTTGGTTTTTTTTTATTTTTAAACCAATTTTTAAACTACACAATTTCCCAAATCAATCTCTAACCCTACATATTTTCTCTCTCCAATTTTTAATCATCCATCTACCTAAAAAACAACAAAAAAACCTTTTTTTTACCACTCCCGTTGCCGAACAGTGGCTTAGTTGCATTCAAAGGTGCTTGCTCGTTTAATTATCAACAAATTCATCACATCCCCTTTCAATCCTATAGAAACAATATAGCATTCAATTTAACATAAAAAAATCCATTCAAACCTCCAACAGACCAACTAAAAGCAAAGAGAAAGATAAAGAAACCTTCCAAAATCAAAATCTTTGAAAAGTATGTAGTCTCTCTCTATTTATATATTTGTATGTATACGTGAATGTATATATGTTATACTTTCTAATAATGTCGTATGTTCACCAAAAAAAGAAGCAAAGGTACAAAACCCAAAAGAAATTCTGGTGCAACTCTGGAAGAAAGAAGAAAAATGAAAAGGAACTTGCGGCAAATCGAAGAGAAGAGTGAATTCTGGTGCTGTTTTTGGAGATTTTGGGTTGGCTAAAATGGTAATTGAACTATGAATAGTGTTAGGAACGGTAAAGATTCACCGCAACCTCTCTTACCACTTCTTCTACCAGCAGCGAATCAGTCGTTCATGAATATGACGTTTCCGCCGCCTAAGTCCAACAACAACTCAAACATTAAAATCATACAAAATTCAGAAAAAACGAAAAATCAAAAAAATAAAAAAAGTTTAAACAATAAAAAATCCCAAAAAAACCCGACCTTAGATCTTTTAGCTAACTTCTATTTTTTGCTGAGAGATGGTGCGTTCACAAGCAAATTGATAGGTAGATAGAGAAGAAGAGCACTTCCATCCGAGATGAGTTTGTTGCTGGAGACACCCACCTGCATTGGACAACAAACCTTGAGAAGATGAAGACCAGATTGAAGATCGAGTGTTGCGTCTTGTTCTTCAATTTAACTGCTGGTCGGAAGTATTTGTTCATCTGATAACTTCTGGGAGAGAAGAGAGCGGCGAAGGGTTTTGTGTGGGAAGAGACGAAAACCCTAACAAAGTGAAAATTCTGGAACCTCACTGATTTCTATCAATAAAGCAAATTGCGTGCATTTGTCCAACCAAAAAAATCGCATTTGTGCTGACAGGTAAAATCGCATTTGGTACTTATGAATAGTGATATTTGAAGTGTAATTTATATATAGTAGTGAAATGAATGAATTTTTATGGCCAAAATGAAAAGGCAACAAACAAAGTACAGTTCGTTCAACAACCAAAAAATAAGTACAGTTTTTATCGAAAAATGAGGAAAGAGGCAGGCAGCATGCAAAACCATTTACCTTATGAAAAATTTGAATACTTGTCAACTTTCTATTCGAAAAATGGTAATCAAGATTTTTTTGGTTTTTTTTTTATTTATTTTTAAACCAATTTTTAAATTATACAATTCTCCAAATCAATCTTTAACCGTACACATTTTCTCTCTTCATTTTTTAACCATTCATCTACCTAAAAAATCACAAAAAAAAAAAACTATTTTTTTACACTCCTAGCTGCCGAACAGTGACTTGTGTGATGATGGCTTTTGCATTAACTAGCCTCCATTCCGTAAAGTCATAATTGTGGTTTTTAAAGAATTGTTTAAACTAAACAATTTCTCTAATCAATTTCTAATCCTACATATTTTCTCTCTCTAATTTTTAATCATCCATCTACCTAAAAAACAACAACAAAAAAACCATTTATGTTTTAAGGTTGGCCGCCGAACAGAGGTGATCCAAACAATGATTTCGGGGAGAGAGAGAGCCATTTGAGATCTGCCAAACCGACCTCCTTTGCAAATAAAATGCCTTCTCCGCCAAGTGCCTTTTTTATCGTACAAACCCGACCAAGTGGCTTCTTCCTCTTGCGAATCGGAGAAGTACTTGAAGTGAACCGGGTGGGATGTTTGTCATGGACGGATGGAACATAAAATTAGGTATCTTTTATACAGAACAAATTACGTATCTTCATCGTCCGGTACCTTGAAATTTCTGATTTCTCTTACTAATTTTGGGATTTGGTGAGAGTGGGTTTGAATTAATTTTTACTTGATTTTGATGTGTGAGTGGGGGTTTCAAATTTAGAGTTTCTGTCACTGATTTCCAATGTATACTTTGAGGTTTTAAAATCTAAATAATGTATGTTTTATGATCTGAATAATTTGGGTGTTTCAAACTTTGCAAAAAGAGACGGGCTCTAAATTGAATTTAAGGTTTTAAAATATGAATAATTTGGGTTCTAAATGGAATTTGAGGTCTTTTTGAAATTGATGAAGTGGCTATCAATATTGTTCATTTTTCATTGAGTGGGCATTTGTGAAGATGTATGAGAACAGAGAATTATGCCTTGACTACCAAAAGCTCACTTGTTAAAGGCCTGCAATACAAATCTTCAATGCCCAGTTTGTGAAGTGGGATTTGTGAGATGGCTAAAGGTCGAGGATCCATGAGTTGGTGATCATGTGTTCGAAAAATTTAACGTCCGTTTTGAGTTTTTCTTTTGCTGAACATGTCGTTTATGTTGTAGACTAACATATGTTAGTCTTTATGTTAAAGAATTTGATTTAGTAATCGATAATTAGATGAATATAGTGAAACTTCAAAAATATATATATATATATATATATATATATATATATATATATATATATATGGTTCCATTTCTAACTTTGAGAAAAACAATATTGTGACTCATTTTATGAATGCTATGACACAAATCTTATGCAGCGAATTGAGGAATTAAGACATCAATCTTCTATTACAATCCTGACAGAAATCTTGTGCAGCTACTTGAGTAATGAAAACAGCAATCTATTCTGCATCGCCCTGTCTTGATTTGTTACTATCTCGATAGGAGCCTGAGCATCCATGCATTGAAGTCAACTCCAAAAAAGCCAAATGAAAGTCTCGGTGTCCTCATTGGACACCAAACCGCATCCCAATAGCGTCGATTGTCTGTGATGATTGACACCTAAGAAAGGGGCAAGTGGCATATTGTACTTGTTAGTCAAGTATCCATAATCAACCATGATAACATCCCCGAACTCCTTATATGCTTCTCTACACCTATTGTTAGCCCACAAAAATTCTTCAGGTGACCCTCATCATCCAAATCAAGAGAAAAATAAAAACATGGGCAAGACGCTTGCATTTTACAAAAATAAGCTTGAATAGTCGCCACATCTCCATCCCCAAGTCTTAAACCCGTAGCAGTGGCAATATAGTTTCTGCAATCCCATTCAATAAATGTCATCTACTCATATCCATCAGCCTCAACTACAACTGAGTTTTAAGTTTTATGTAATGATATTCCAGTAATATATCATTCAACTCAAGTTGTCTTTTATGTTTTCAGTAAGCTGTCGATTGCATCGAAACACTCTAGACTTTGTAGGACTCCAAAAGTGATTATGTTCAAGACAAACCTTGGTTATTCGCCATGTTCCATTGACATCTGAAGAAGCTGTCAACTTAGCTTTACACCCCATTTGCATGGTCAGTTGAGGCTTCAAAGAATTGCAGGTAGTACTATTTTTTGGACCTTCTCGGGAACATGCAATTGCCGCATTTCGCACTAAACAATCCACACCCTTCCTCGAGTTTCTTTTTCTAACGGAGAATCCCACACGGAAAGCGTGCTTTGCATAAAAAACATAAAGATCATCGACATCCTAAAACTTCATGCAACCTTTAGGCACATCCTCACTATCCATATCTGCATTCAACCCACAATCCATTCTCGTTTCTTCCTCATTATTTCCCAAACTTACGTCATCTGCCATGACTTGAGCCATGGTCAATAACTCTTCATCTAAACAGGGTAACTAATTTTCTGTAAAAATAAATAAATAAATAAATTTATATTTCGCTAGTTACCACAATTTTCTGCAACCATTCAACTTATTCCAATAGCAAAAAAATCAGTAAAAAATTTGAAATTAAATATGAACATTTAGTGAAATAGATACCCGAATAATTCGAGGGCCGTGCATTTGGTGAGAGATTTTACAATTATCTTTTTCATTGTTCTTTTATTATGCTGGTAGATTTATAATAGCAAAAAATTCAGTGAAAATTGAAATACCTTTGTCAACCATGGTTGTTGAAGACACCTAAGGTCGGGAATGGAGAGGAGTTTGAGGTGACTATTCTGGGATTGTATAATTCCAATCGGTTGGGATGATGATTATAACAGATATCATAAAAAATGGGATTTGGATAATAGTCTATCTCTCTGATGGGTGTTGAATTCAACAAATGATAATTTCTTTCTCTTATAAAAATAAATTGTAATAGCGGTTAGGAAGGTCGAATCCACAGAGATTTGTTATATACTTATATTTAATTTTTCGGGAAAATTAAAATAATAAATTAAAAACAAGGGGGATTTGAAATTTGAATGTGAAATCAATTTGTAAATAAACAAGTGCGAAATTAAAATGATGAAAATATCAAATTAAATGAATATTCAATCTAAGGTATAATCTCAGTATTGATTCTTAGAATTGATCATGGATGCAAAAATAAAATCTTTACTCATTTTCTAAATTGGTTATGGTCATTGATACGATATAACAATCTATCTCTCCTTACTTTATCGATAATCAAAAGACGCTCGTTGATTATTTCTCGAATCAATAAACAACTCTGGATACGATCGTAGGATTTAATTTACCAATAGCATTAATTTCTAGAGAGACGACCAATTCTAACCAAAAAATTCACACGTGTGATTCATTTAAGCTAGGTTATATATCTTCATAACACGAGTCA
Organism: Ligustrum vulgare; assembly: GCA_963555705.1. Lineage (NCBI taxonomy): Eukaryota > Viridiplantae > Streptophyta > Magnoliopsida > Lamiales > Oleaceae > Ligustrum > Ligustrum vulgare. The sequence continues at coordinate 34,591,557 of OY743186.1, read as the reverse complement.
AAAATCAATCTATGATCAACTATGTTATTTGCCACTTGTATTAGAAAACCTAAACAATTACGGATTTAGATTCCTAATTAGCTAAGTATCATTTTGACAATTAAAACAACATGCACTTTGTATTACTCAATCAAAACAACAACTTCAATACAAACAAAAGATATATAAATAAGAAACAAATAAAAGAACAATTAAATTAATTAGATCTCACAATTCTTTTAGAATCAAAACTTCAATTATCCTTGAACTGGAATAATAAATTTAGATATCCATAAATATTGTAAATCAAAAATTAAAAGAAAAAAATAAAAATCAAACTCTAGGTTGAAAATAACGTGTGGCTGCCTCCTCAATTCCCCCGTCAAGACCCGATGTCACTGCGTCCTCTCCTCCCAGTCTTCTGCTCTTGTTTTTTGTTGCACTGATACCAATACCCGTTTTTGCATATTGACATGCTAAATATTTAAATTGTAAAATTGTCATCATGAAACAAATGATTTGTAAAAAAGAAAATCCTAGATTTCAGGACTAATTAATTGAGAATTATATTAAAATGGAAGAAAAAAAGGGAAGGAAATCAGTTTCATCATCAATAATCGTAACTGAAAAAACAAATTACAATTCAAAATCATTGGACAGTGAAAAGGGGATCATGATAAATACGATCGACATCAATGGTGTATATTATTTTATAATGTTTCAATCTCATAGCAATCACCATTATCTTGAACAATATAATCAGTGATTGAAATCGAAATATACTTATGCTGATCATTCCGACATCAATGAGCCCATGAGTTCCATCAATATATTGAATTTGTGTTTATTAATGCAAGGATGAAACCATCGGCAGGATTTTGCTTGCAAGTGATGCTTAGAGAGAGATTTTTTTTTTCCTCAAGATAACGAGCTGCAAATCATAATTAAAATCGTACAAAGAACTTTGAATCCCTTTCGTTACACGATGCTGAAAATCTTGTATGGAATAGCATAATGTCATTTGTGTTTTCACCAAAGATTTTGATACAACGGGATTACAGGCAACGCTTGCAGCAAGGCAGTTGATTAATGCATTGCTAAATCGAGATCCTGCTAGTCGTTTAGGATCTAATGGAGGTGCAAATGAGATCAAGCAACACCCTTTCTTTCGTAGATTCAATCGGCCTCTCATTCGTTGCATGGTATACTTCTTATATATAACAAATATCCGACCAAAAATATTAAAAACTACCACGCTTTTTAAGTCTATATTCTCACTTTTACTGGAAGTTATTTTAGAAAGAATTTTCTTGTCTGGGCTTTGCATGAAGAACCCATTACCGTTAGATATGCCTATTTGATTGATTGGAAAAGAAACCAGTGCCAAAGATGTAGACTGGGATGAAGAATGGGTGCTTGTACATCCCCTTGGCTAATCGGAACATTTATTCGAATCCCCGGTTGCAGCAGGTTAATACAGGGAAGATGGGGAATCAGCGAAGTGAAGAAGTGAAAAAGGTATTGGATATTTTGGTAACAACTAAGAAAAGAAACCCAATTCTTGTGGGGGATTCTAAGCCTGAAGTAGTCGTGAAAAAATTATTAAGAAAAATTCAACAGTAGCAGGTTCATTAAGATCATGGATTTCAACACCTGAGGAAATGTGAACAACAACAGCAGCTTCATCAAGATCTCATATCGGGTGTAGCTACACCACCAATATCATCATTATGCTCATTGTAGAATATTTTGATGCTCAGTTGAAGTTTCAGCGACTGAAATATAATATTTTGATGCTCATCATAGAATATTTTGATGCTCAATTGCACTGAAGTTTGTTTGATTGAGAAAATCAAATTTGTGTTTTGAGTAATACCCCCAATTATAAGATCGAGTTCATCTGCTATAAACATAATCTTCACATGATGGAATATAAGTCTAGAAATTGAAATGTAGTTTCATGATAAAAAAAAGGGTACTGAAATTAAGTTTAAACCTGTACAGCTACATGAAAAGATATAAAGAATAGGTGAATAGGTAACAAAATTTTTCCTTGGCAAGCAGTACTAAAGTTCCATTTTTTGTACAAAACATGGAATGCTACCAGAATGTGAATGATTTCCATCCAATCTATGATTCCCATTTATTTTTATCATTATAATCACGATTGACATTCACCGTTAATAGCTCAAGGCCTCGTATTTTAGTGAAATCAGACAAACCCAGTATGAGAAAGCAGGTAGGTCTCTACAAAACCTGCCTTGAAACATCATGAAGAAATTTAACAGGGATTTTATTGCGATTGGGTTCTTGATTAATGTACCATCAACCATCCTCATTTTCACCATTTCGTACCTTCATCGTTTAACGATGCCTCACCCCCAACAAAATACACACCCCAAGAGAAAAGAACCACAATTCTAACGGCAAGTTTGATATGTGATAATGGAGAGAATTAGACACTATAATGCAATTGCTCAGATAGACCCCATCAAGTTTATGTACCCAAGGAGGAACAAGAAGGTTGATCGATAGGAAAGCATGTTAACGATTAAGCGCTGATCTCAATCTCAAGAGCAATATAAAAGCAAGTTGAAAAAAAAAATGCAAAAGAAACACTCATGCTTCACTCTCAAAGTGGAATCTTGGATCTCACAGTTTCTATTTTGTTACCAAAGTTTGAGATCCTGAAAGCAAAGATCAAAGAGCTGCCTCGATGAATGAATGAGGGGTTCGCATATCCATTATTTGAATCGACTGATACTCACGTGTTAAATTGGTACTTGACAATTATAACATTATAAATTCCAGTCCTATAAAAGTCATCCTCAAATATGAAAATTGCAATATTATCATGTATATATGAGATAAAACTGGAATAAGAAAATCTTTATTTATATTTGTAATTACATCAAAACAGGAAACATAACTGAAAACTCAATTCAAATATTCAAAAATATCAAGAATGAGAGAGGACATCGGTACATTCCAGAAAATCCATTTTCCTAAGAAAATCTTCCAGCTCCATTTTTATGTTTACCGCCTTTGATATTTCTTCATCTTCTTGTTTGAGTTAAAAATGAGTCTTGGGTTCGAGTTTCTTGAAAAATAATGCAGTTTTCTGCTTTCTTCGTTCAGCAAAGCCAATCTCAATCTGTTGTTAAGTTTCAAGAAAAAATCAATACATGAAAATTCCAAATAACAAAATCAAAATGATGAAAACACAACTAATTTCGTTACATTCTAACCTGTAAATTGATGAACTATCAATCCCAAAAAACGCCTTCGAATAACCGACATGATGAGTCCCTCCATGGATTGACTTCAAATGTTGTTTCTATAGTAGGAGGAATTAATCAAATCTCTGTAAATTTTAAGCAGTGACAAAAAAAAAAATCAATATATGGAGGGAAAAAAATTAAAAACGGAGAGATTGACGCAAATCAAGAAATTCGAGCAGAGAAAATAATTTTAAAAGTGTACCCTTTTGAGATGAGGAGAGGAGAAAAATATTGAGATGCTTTGTTTCAGTGGTCATTGAAACTCTTGATAATTTTTTGTGGGTACTATGGCAATTCGTCTTTTCCTGGAAGAGAGATGGAGAGTAATGAAATGAAAGAGGGAAAGGGTGATGATATGAGAATTGGGATAATTAATGGGAATGCAAATTGCAAAATATTGGGAGGAAAATCTGGAAAATATTTGAAAGTTTGTTATTATTGAAATTGATTTTTTTTTTTTTTTTTTTTAGATGATGTTTAACTGAATTGTTTACCTTTAGGTGATAATAATCAAAATATATTAGTAGATGTGTCAAATCTCATAAATGATTTTAATAAGGTGGATGTACAACTAAATTCTGTTATAAAACTATCAATTTCTAAGAACAACATTAGAGAGAAAGAGATGGAGAGAATTCTCATTCCAAAATTGGTGTAATAAATTGGTAAGTATAGGCTCCTATTTATAGGAGTGGACAATGGCACAATCGTAATATTGTAAAGTTTACAGGGATATAATGGTAATGTCATTCACATATATACATTATTTATAACACTCCCCCTTGAATGACATATTACGTAATTGTCTGCCTCGTTAAAACCTTGCTAAGAAAACCCAATGGGATAAAACTTGAGCGAAGGAAAAAGAGTACAGTTGCTCCCCCTGATATTGGTCATCGTCAATCGTTGAGTCTTAATGTTCAAGTAGAACAAATCATGTATTGAATCTTTGAAGTTCTTCAGTGCTTCAGTGCTTCAGTGCTGCCTCGTTAAAACCTTGTCAGTAAAACCCAATGGGACAAAATCTGAACGAAGGAAAAAGAGTACAGCCGCTGCCTCGTTAAAACCTTGTCAGGAAAACCCTGTGGGACAAAACCTGGACGAAGGAAAAAGAGTACAGCATGACAGCATGATTCTCCCCCTGAAGTGTGCAATCAAGTATTCATGAACATTTTGAATAATGATATCATTTTTCTTCTGGAATATATATGAAAATCTTCTTGTATGTAGCCGATATCATAACATTCTTCATAAGATGTGTATGATTTTCTTCATTTGTTGATATCATTCCAATATAACAATGTGTTGCTGAATTATAGCTTGTCAATAGCTATGATAATGCCTCAAAAACCTTGCTAGGAAAACCCTATGGGACAAAACCCCAGCGAAGGGAAAAAGAGTGCAGTATTCTCATTAATTTTAATCAATACGCTTCAACTGTTGCCTCATTAAAAATCTTGCTATGAAAACCCTGTGGGACAAAACCTCAGCTAAGGGAAAAAGAGTGCAACGCGTATTTATTCCTTTCATGGAATATTACATGTATATTGGTGCAATCACGAATCTTTTCATTGCATCTTTCACTTCTGGTGAATAATCAAATTTAGAATTCACTTCTGGTGAATAATCAAATCTATAATTCACTTTCATAGATTGCATCTTTCACTTCTAGTGAATAATTAAATATTCATTTTCAAATTCACTTCTAGTGAATAATCAATTTCAAATTCACTTCTGGTGAATATTCATTTTCGTATTCACTTCTAGTGAATAATCAATTTCCCAGATGTCATAAATAGTATACTCCAATTTCACTTTCAACATATTATATCATGGAGTCATTTGTATCATTCTATAGTGATACTAATCTAGGCATATTGAATCTTTCAATGATTTATACATGTATGTTCTTGCACTTTATAAACTGCAATTTCTAATTTTGCAGGAGCATAATCAATCATTGAAATAGATATCAATTTCGACATATAATCTACAATCATTTTACTTGAAATCCCAACGTACCGCGATCAACTGGTACATCAAAGAATACTCTCAAAGTACCGAGATGAGAATCATACATTTTGATCTCACTCATTGGTATATCAAAGAGCTCAAGCTAGTGATTTAGATTATAGTCTATCCACCATATGTCATGCCAGTTCTATGAAAAATCTTGCGCGCAACGAGTCGTCTTTTACGACTGTGAAATATTTTTCATTTGTACATATAATTACTGGCTTTACACATTTAAGCATTTGGACTTCAGGTCCTTGAACAATAATCCCTACATTGGGGTTATATACTTGGCCAAAGTATTATAATTTCATCAACCTCATTTTCATAAGAGGGTATGCGGTCGACTTATTTATCGATTCCATTTTAATATAACATAGAGAGATCTCTATATATGTTCTATCATCAGGTACCTGAGTCTCTTACATTTAACTATGTCCCTTTTACTCACTATGAGTATTTAACCTCAAAGGGATCATTTCAATCATTCAAGAGATATTTATTTTTGGAATCGATAGTCATTATGCTTCAGGCATAATTACGCTTCAGGCGTGTTTTCCCCAAATATTATATTATATCAATTGGCTAAAATGCCGCACATGTCGTCCCTTTTAGGGATGTAATTTCAACCATATATCTCGCTTTGGTAGATTGTATACATACCACACTTTTACAAATCATAAAGCTTCTCGAGCTAATCCCGTTTATTATAGAACTTCTGGTTCAATACGGTTTTATTTCATTTTGATGTATGAATATTTGATTCAATACAATATTGCTAAACTTCTGGTTCTGGTTCATACTATATACATATTTCACTTGTACGTATGAACTTCTAGTTCAGTAAGATATTTCACTTGTACGTATGAACTTCTGGTTCGGCAAGATATTTCACTTGTACGTATGAACTTCTGGTTCAATACAGTATTCATTTCATCAGTACATATTTATGTACAGTTCAAATCAGTATGCCTTTATTACTTTTATACCGAAAAATCAGGTACAATATCCAAGGAAATATCTCATGATCTCAATCTTGTCGCCAAATCTTCTCTTATATCGAAAAAGGTAATGACGCATTATCTCACCTTTTTAATAATTTATTCCATTATTTCTTGATGGAATCTATATTACTGACACGCGGAGCCACCGCTCTTTTACGCGTTAAATAATGCATTTAAATAGATGATTTGGGAAGAAGGCTAGATCCATCAAAAATGGATATCATACTTTCAAATATTCGCAAATATTATTCCAATCTTCCAGTAAATGATTTGAGAAAAATTTATCGAATTAGGCTCGAAAGATTGAGGTTGCTGATGGATCATGGTATCCCAGAAGATGTTCGCTGGTTGATCGAAGCAAAAGTTCGATTAGCTGGTGAATTGCCATTGACATTTCCTAAACACATGCCTGGTTTAGGAAAAAGTACTTTTGCAAAGAAACGAAGAGCAAAAAGGCTTAACGGTTGTTACAAATGTGCTCGTTGGACATGTGATACTCGTTGCAAATCAGTAGGATATTCTTCTGGAAATCGGGATGACAAAATCGATTTCATTAAGGGTGGACTGAGTAAGGAGTCATTGGATGATATCCGATTGACTCTTGAGACGCACCCAAGTGGGTATGTGCAACGTGAACTCCTTTCCTTATATGCTCAATTTAACAAGGATAAAAACCGTTATAGTCTCAAAAATATAGTAGCAAAAGATCCTGTTTGCCAAGCTGTTATAAACAATGATGTTTTGGCTGTTCATCATTGATACAAGGTAAATCTTTTGATATATATGCACATATAAAATATTTTCCTGTTTCCTTTCACGAGTTTTGATAAAGGCTGTTTAAATATTAAATCACCGAAAGGTGAGTAGGGTGATTTTGTCAAAAGTAAATCTTCACTTTTTCAAAAGACGAGCGGAAATAGTGAAGTTTTTCGGTTTTAAATAGCCAAACATTTTTCATAGTTCATTCATCCCAAAATAACATTTTCTCGTAAGTTTTTCCTTCTTTACTTTCAAAAATGGAAGGATCAAAACTTCGACAGATCAAAACTATCTGTGTATTTTGTGGATCAAAAGTGGGAAAAGGTTTTGGGTATCTAGAAGCAGCCGTGGATTTAGGAAAGAAATTGGGAGAGAAAGGTATCACTCTCGTGTATGGAGGAGGTAGCAGTGGATTGATGGGTTGTGTTTCACAATCCGCTCTAGTAGAGAAAGCAAGAGTGATAGGTGTTATACCTACTCCTTTAGCTGATATCGCAGGCAAAACACGAGGGCATGAAGTACAAACCTTATCTATCCATGAACGCATAACTTGCATGTTATATGGTTCTGATGCCTTCATAGCTCTACCTGGAGGTTTTGGTACTTTAGAAGAAATCTTTAATATTACCTCATGGGCTCAACTAGATCTCCATACTAAGCCTATTGGGCTTTTAAATGTAAACAATTTCTTTGATGGTTTACTAACATTTCTTGATTATGCTGTGGAACAGGGATTCATCTCTCCATTTTCTAGGAGAATCCTTATTTCTGCTCCTACTATCGAGGAACTGCTGGATAAGTTGCAATCATATATTTCAATACAAGATCCAGCAGGAGTTAAGATAGATTGGTCGCAAGGAAGGGGAATCAAGCGAAAATGGAGTCCGGTTAATGTAAATTTATCTTTGTGAACTCTGGAATAGGTGGTGGTAGAGTACGGAGTATTCTCACTCTTGAGACACACCATAAATTTCTAGGATTTTATCAATGTTTTAATCTTGTGTACCTCAAAGATTTAAGGTGGTAGAGTATGGAGTATTTCTTACTCTTGAAACACACCTTTTTCTTTATTTCCTCAAAAGGTCAGAGGTGGTAGGATACGGCTACTCCCGAAACACATCTCTAATTTTGAGGATCATAAATGTTTTTCCCTTTTGCATTTTGCATGTATGTCTCGTTTATGCTTCTTCGGGAGCAATAATAATATCATTTCAGTATGTTTAGATAATAATTTTTACTTCTTCTGGAGTAAATATGTACTTCTTCTGGAATATATAAGTGCTCGTGCAAGAACTTTTCCAGACACTTATCATCTAATATTCATCTCATAATACTGATGAGATTATTTTCACATTAGCTATGTCCGTGCTATCATGTGATATTATCTTATCATACATCAACATTCTCTTGTTGAATAATTTTCATCCACCCATTTAAATTCAGATATTGGTAACTTCTGGTACCATTGGATAAAATATTTTTATCAACATTTACCAACTTTTGGTAATGATAACTTCTGGTATCATTTGATAAAGTATCAAATAACTATATAATAATAATAATAATACTGGGGTTATACCACCACGTATCTATGTTGACAACAACCTCTAATATGTTATAATTAACCAACAACCGAGGTATTTATATGTATTCAATTGATAGACCGACCATATAGGCGGAACATAATGAAATAATTAAACCGGCCATATAGGCGGAATCGACATAATGAAATAATTAAACCGGCCATATAGGCGGAATCGACATAATGAAATAATTAAACCGGCCATATAGGCGGTATCAATATCATGAAATAATTAAACCGACCATATAGGCGATGACATGATATAATTAAAACTGGTAAAGCCAACCATGTAGGTGGTAAAACCAACCATGTAGGTGGCAGCATAATATAATTCAATTACCTTTCATGAGTGAGCGAGTCATATCTGTTCACCACTAATAATTTAATGGGTATCATTTTCTTTGAATAATGATCACTTGTTGGTGGACCATTGCATTATCACTGTTCAAACGAATTAATAACATGATTAATGACTTACCTCCACTATCTGCAACTGATGATGGAGTCCAACAATAGTTAGTGGGTATCCTCTACTATTTTCACTATCCGTAACTTTAAGTGCTGCTTTAATCTATTGATGAAGTCATCAGCTTTAGTCCAGCAATAGGAGTAAAGGTATCCTCCACTATCTCCACAATTTTTTTTTTTTTTTTTTTTTTTTTTTTTTTTTTTGTATAAAAGATAAAGTAAGGGAGGATTTTCATGGTTTCTAGTCAAAGTTGCAGAATTGACTTCATCTTTAAAACACAATTCTGTCCATCAATTTATTTTATAATAATCAGATGTTATTAGAAAAATCTTTCCTTCAAACACCTCGCTTTTCGGTCTAGATGATATGGATAAATCGAAACCTGTTTATTTGGGGTCAAAACATGGTGCAGATGATCTGCTCTGCCTCGGCTGTATGAATTGTTAGGCCTCCATGGTCGATAGTGGTCTACACCCTTCTCATCCTTCCCATGGTATGGAGTATAGGATGGCCCTTTATCAAGCAGCATGTCAGATTCCTTGTTAGATCCCCCCCACTTCTCAAGCGTAGTGTTTGTCTCTTTGCCATGAGGCCCCCAGCGCGAGCTCCATTTGCTACGTTGATCCGATGAGGTTTCTCGATTTCCGGAAGTGAATTGGGATGGCCGGAAATCATCTATCCTGGATATGGAATCTGGTCGTCATGAGCGCTGGCGTGATGAAGAAAGGGACACCAATTCCTCTGTCCGCAAAGATCGATGGAGGGAGGGGGATAAAGTGCAATATGATAACCGCCAGGTGGATCGCTGGACTGACTCATCCGGACGACACCATGGAGAGGCCCATCGTGGTCCTGGGGAGCGATGGGCTGATTCTAGAAATAGAGATTGCTTGTTTGGGAATTACTGATCGACAAGCATGGGGTTCGAGATTTCCTTTACAATCTAAACCAGGCATATCCCGCATATCTGCGAGTATTCCTGTTATTACTCAATTGGATAGAGACTCGTGCTGATAACGTGTTATAAAACTATCAATTTCTAAGAACAACATTAGAGAGAAAGAGATGGAGAGAATTCTCATTCCAAAATTGGTGTAATAAATTGGTAAGTATAGGCTCCTATTTATAGGAGTGGACAATGGCACAATCGTAATATTGTAAAGTTTACAGGGATATAATGGTAATGTCATTCACATATATACATTATTTATAACAAATTCCACCCTTTTTTAATTTCAGAAAAATCGGCTGCTGGGCTACCAAAATCAAGAGAAGTGATGTCCATAATTGGTCCCATATTTGGCCCAATTTGTCCCCAAGTAGAGTAGTGCTACCCATGAAATTCAAGTGTGACTTTATTCCAAACAAATCCAGCCCAATCTCCCAAAATTTGTTGCTGGTGGAATTGTTTCAAAGTGTGGTGCTTTGTCCTTTTTTTTATTCATTTCTTAAGTGCCACAAATTAGGTCCAACTGCTAAAGTTAGATCCAAAACATGAGTCCAATTGTGTGCTGGGCTTTTTCTTCAAAAACAACAGCCCAATCAGCAATATAGAGAAGTCCATTCATGTGATTTAAGTCTTCCTGAAACAATAAGGCGTGTCCACGCCTTATGCAAAGTCCTTATCTGATTGTGTACTTTAGAATTCCAAATTTCTTCTTTCCAATTTGTGCTGTTGAGTCCAATTTTATCTCAATTTTCCACCTGATCCACAAAACATAAAATATGATTAATATCCACAATCTAAGCATTTAAAATCAATGGAGTAAGAGGAAATATCACAAATTAAATAGCAATTACGAGCTCTATCAAATCTCCCCACACTTAGTCAATGCTATTCCTCAAGCATAAACTAGATCAAGTTTATCAATTGTTCTTATCATCATTCATTCTTCTGTTTCCACCTATCCATCCAAAATCTAACACAAGGCTAATCACTTCAACAATTTTTCAAAATCCACATGTGGTGGAATTTACCACCTCACATTAGGTTCACACAGTACCCTCAAAGTGTTTAGGGTATAAAGCATATATGTACTCAATTCAAAGCATAGAAAATTATTGCCATAGGCTTGTTAATATATCACATCGGAGCCACCAATGATTTTGAATGCAAAGTAAGGGTCTTAACACTGGTTGTAATGGGGTTTGGGTAAGGTAGGATAAAAAGGATATATTTTTAGCTATTTTCATCGAAGGAATTATACGAACTTCTTCACAAGAGCTCAAGTAGACTTGATGTACTTTAATCAAATCACTTCATAACTCAGTGTGGTTTATATCCTTTCACCTCTCGTGAGTATGCTCTCAATATCTATTAATGAATTACAAAATGGGTGTTAGTTTCGATCAACTCCAAGGCACGGAATATAGACCAAGCAATTCAAACTACTCATAAGTATATGTAATGAGAGTTAACACCCTCACTAAGTATTTCTCTCTTCGCACAAAGTGTATAAGGGTGAGAATTTTCACTCAAGTCACTGCATGGAGAATTCATTGCTACAGACTGCTCAGATGTCATGACCGGAGCTAACAATAACACAAGTGCAATGTAAAGTTCTTTACTTGGTTGTAACAGGGCTTTGGCAAGATAGAATAAAAGGAAAATATTTAGGCTAAGTTGAGAGGAGAGTTCAAAAGCCGATTTGGTTCAAAACGATAATCTCTTCCTCCACCTTTCAATGTGATTTTCCACAATTCCTAGTATCCAATCGATTCAGCCCTTGATTCTTATTATGCACTTGGGGGTTTATTCTCTTCACCGGGGAATTTTCTTGACCAGTAGCTTGAATTTTTTTTTTTTTTTGGCGCTTGTTTTCTTTTGACCCCATTACCACTTAATCCTTGATTAGCACAAAGTGAAATCACCCATCTTTTTGAAGTTTAGTCAGTCTCATACTTCTCAACCAATACAAGCTTGTGAAATTCCTCTCTTGTGGGTTCAAGCTAGAGGTAGCATGAAAAAAAAAGGTATCCATGGTTTGTAGTGTGGCAGCAAAATTCCAAAGACAGGCTAAGGCTCAAAGAGGCTTCTATTGGTACATATATCATAATAGGCCCTTTTAGTAGGTCAAATTGGGTTTCACCTAATGCCTTTACTATATTTTGCACTTGAATCAAGAAGCTACAACGACATGCACAAGAGAGCACATACAAGAACAAACTAACAATGCAAGACATACATCAAAGAATAAGAGCTTAATATTAAGAGTGAAAGTAGCTCATAGGCTCAAAAGCTCATGAATTACAGTTTATATGTGTTGCTCTCTTCCATTTATGAGATATAGGACATTGCTTGGTCCTGGTTTCGAACTCAAATTTAGTGACCAAGGGTTAATGCTAAAAAGAGTGGAGTTGGGTTAATCAGGGTGGTGTTACATTATATCAACTTTGGTTTGACTCTATTGGGTTTCAAATAAAAGAACATCATAGATTGTAACTCAACCACTTTATCCCCAACATTTCTTTCACATTACCACTTCTCAAAAGAAAGAGGAAACTTATATCATAGGTCTTTGATTCTCAATATCTTTCAATCTCAACCAAAATAAATTGAAGCTCATGTGAATAAACCTATATATTCCTTCAATGCAAGGTTCAAAAGAATGGAATATTAGCAAAGAATAGGATTTATCATGGCTTGTATTGTGGTTAATTTTCAACAAAAAGGCTATAACTCAAAAGTGGCTTTCTAGGGGTATATTTCAAGGTAGGCTTTTTAAGAAAGCTAAATTTGGCTTCACCTTAATGTCCTTACTTATTTAGTGCATCTAATTACCAAGAGGCATCTCAACATGCATAACAGAGCAAGTTTTAGAAGAGATCAATTACACGTGACAATCACACAATCAAATGAATAGAGCATGTCGTAATGTTAAATGTAAATGCTCAAGAGGCTCAAAAGCTCACAAAATTAATGTGCATCAAATCCCACACACCCTTCATTTAATCCACCATCAAGAGCAATCAATCACCATGTAGTAAATGAAAATTCAACTACTCATGAAATTCCCCACTGTGCCTCAACTCATCTTAATAATTCACAATATTTAAGATCATAAATGAAAAAGCATCGATATAATCTAGAATTAGGATGAGAATTTTCAAAAATTTCCTTGAAAAATAGAGCAAACATGGAATATAATGAAAATTGAGGTGTAATTAAAATGAATCAACTTTCAAAAATTAAGCAAAGCACATCAAAACCCTCCCACACACTTAATCCATACATTGTCATCAATGTAACAAAATCATAAATTAAGAAAACTATAAGATAATAGGAAAAGAGGACTCCCCTGGAAGTGACTGGACCTCATCCGAGTTGTTTCGGGTTTCTGCACCAAAGGTCGACCTTACAGATTTTCTTGAGCTTCCACAACTACTTTGAGACCCTTTATTCGCCCATAGTGTTCAAATTGTGTGTTTCTTATTGCTGAGCAAAAAGGACTAGGGCCTGCTGTTAAGGACGGAGTTGAGGGGTGGAGGAATGTTTGTGGCGATAGAAGAGGGGATGTAGATAAAATCATGGAGGTGGAGAAAACACAGCGGCGGCTGTGTTTATGGTAGATAAGAAGGAAGGTGGTGGAGAGATGAAGGTGGCGGTGATGAAAGGGTGTAAGGAGGGTTGTGGCTATGAGAAAGAGAGAGGGAGAGACGAGAGTAAAGCTGAAAAGGGTTTGGAATTTTTTTTCTTTTTTTTTTTTTTAATCAGGCCTTGTTTTCAACTCGAGAATCACCTTGAATAAGGCGTGGGCACGCCTTATTTCAAGATTCTTTCAATCCATTATTTTCTTTATAGAACGTGCAAACGTCCTAATGAAGATTCATATCTTCCCAAAAATCAAAATAAGGTCAATTTCATTTCAAAAAAAATTATGGATATCATAAAATAAATAATAGTAAATAAATGAAAACAAAAATAAAAATAAACATAAAATTTATTGCTAAAACTAAAGAAAAACTCGGGTTGCCTCCCGGAAGCGCCTTTCTTTTACATCTTTGGCTAGACTCATGTTTTTCTTTCTTCAACAGGGATCAATTGGATTCCCAATGCTCAATTTTGTCACATTCTCCATCTGGTGACCTTCATAGAAAGATTTATGTCTATAGCAATCAACTTTGCAATGCTTGTTACTATCAACTTTCAAGCTATCATTTCCACCAAGTTGGAAAACATTCTGTGCTAAACAATCAACAACATCAATAAAATAGACATAATTAACATCTTTAGGACAATTTATGGCATCATGAATGTTAAACTTAATAATTCCACCATCAAATTCCATCGTGAGTGTACCATCATACACATCAATGTTTGTCCTAGATGTTTTCAAAAATGGTCTTCCTAGAAGAATTGGTGTAGAATTAGAAGAAGAATCCTCGTCCATATTAAGTACATAAAAATCAGCAGGAAAAACCAACTCATTTACTTGTACTAAAACATCCTCTAAGATACCTTTAGGATATACATTAGATCTATCAGCAAGTTACAAAATCACACTTGTTTCTTTTAATGGAACAATATTCAAAGATGAATAAACAGACAGGGGCATGATATTTATTGAAGCTCCTAGATCTAACATCGCTTTCTCAACTCTTACTTTACCTATTTTGCAAGGGATAGTGAACATACCTGGGTCCTTGCATTTTGAAGGCAATTTCTTTTGGAGGACAGCTGAAACGTTTTCTCCCATACTTACTTTTTTATTGTCTTTCAACTTCCTCTTGTTGGTGCACAACTCCTTGATAAATTTAGCATAATGAGGTACTTGTTTAATTGCATCAAGTAAGGGAATATTTACCTCAATTTTGCGAAAAGTTTCAAGGATTTCCTTCTCATCTTCCTCCTTCTTGGATCTAATCAATCTTGTAGGGAACGGAGGAGTTGTCACATAAAATTTCGATGGTTCTCTATTGAGGCTTTGAGATTGGTCAGATTGAGGTTGAGAAATGACTTCATTTTCAGATTCTTCCCCCGAATTGTCTTGCTTCATCTTGCTAGATTCTTTCAATTCATTCCCACTTCTCAAGGTAATTGCACTAACATTTTGTTTTGTGTTGACAATAGTTTGGGGAGGCAATTTACCTGGGATTCCAATCTGCTCACAGCTGATGCCAATTGACTCACTTGAGTCTCCAAATTCTTAATGCCTGTCCTCGTTTCCTGTTGCAATTGTTGTGTATTAATTGCAATTGATTTAACAATTTCTTCTAGAGACATAACTGAACTTGAAGAAGATTGTTGTGGTTGAGGAGTAGGTTGTCTAGGCTAAATTGTTGGAACTGTTGGAATTGTGGCCTTGTTTGATAACTGAAGTTCGGATGATCCCTCCATCCTGTGTTGTAAGTGTTTGAATAGGAATCATAATTTGCTTGAGGTGAGACTGGAAATCTTTCTATTACATTTGCCTGTTCAAAAGAATCTTCTTGAAAAGTAGGACACGTGTCAGTTGGATATCCAGTAGCAGCACAAATTCCACAGGCTTTGACCTTTTGTATATTTCCTACAACCATTTGTTGAACAAGAGAGGTTAAATACGCTATTTGATTTTCAAGAGAAGATACATTTACCTCATGCACCCTTTTCACATGGGTGTCTTGTCTGAATCCAAATTGCTGTGTGTTGGCAGTCATGATGGAGATCAAATCCCTAGCAGCAGTTGGGGTTTTATTTACTATAACTCCTCCACTAGCTGCATCCATGATCTTCCTCTCCATTGGTAAAAATCCTTCATAGAAGTATTGAATAAGAACTTGTTTCGAAATCCCGTGTTGGGGACAACTTGCACATAGTCGCTTGAATCTTTCCCAATATTCATGAAGTGTTTCAGTATCGCTCTGTTTGATTATACAAATTTCCAGTCTGATGCTAGTAGCTCGTGAAGCAGGGAAATATTTATCAAGGAACAACCGACCATACTCATCCACGTATTTACAGTACCTGGTGGTAGATAGAATAGCCAATCATTTGCCCTATTAGTTAATGAAAATGGAAAAGCCCGTAACTTGATTTGCTCTTCAATTACTCCTTGTGGTTTCATGCTTGAACACGCCATGTGAAATTGTGATGCCCATAATTGGTCCATATTTGGCCCAATTTGTCCCCAAGTAGAGTAGTGTTGCCCATGAAATTCAAGTGTGACTTTATTTCAAACAAATCCAGCCCAATCTCTCAAAATTTGTTACTGGTGGAATTGTTTCAAAGCGTGGTGCTTTGTCCTTTTTTTTATTCATTTGTTAAGAGCCACAAATTAGGTCCGGGTGCTAAAGTTAGATCCAAAACATGAGTCCAATTGTGTGCTGGGCTTTTTCTTCAAAAACAACGGCCCAATTAGCAATATAGAGAAGTCCATTCATGTGATTTAAGTCTTCCTGAAACAATAAGGCGTGACATCGCCTTATGCAAAGTCCTTATCTGATTGTATACTTTAGAGTTCCAAACTTCTTCTTTTCAATTTGTGATATTGAGTCAAATTTAATCTTAATTCTCCACCTAATCCACAAAACGTAAAATATGATTAATAACTACAATTTAAGCATTTAAAATCAATGGAGTAAGAGGAAATATTACAAATTAAATAGCAATTACGCGTTCTATCACTCTCTTCCTATGGTCATGCTTCATCCTCCTACTCAAGAAGAGTTTCCTCCTCTGGAAACTTTTGAAAACGATCAACCTACCCACGTGTGGAAAATCAAGAATTCAAGCACCAAGAGATCAGATGGATCGGTACAACCTCTTTAAGTAGCTGAAACAACTTTGAAATGACAACCTGAAAATGCAGTACACAAGAATTTCTCAAATTAAAACGTTGTTCCTACAATCCAAAAAATCTTAAAAGGCACTTTAGAAATGCTGCCCAGCAGTATTATCTCATTGATGGTATAGATGATACCAACATCATGTAGGCCTATCCAGAATCCATTTTTCAGCCTCTCGGCCAAAAAACTTTGAGAACGATAGAAACGAGATGACAGCTTTTGAATGCTACATCTTTTGGCAGGCCTTATAACTGGATAATGAAAGCATTGAAGAAGATTTGTAATCAAAATGCTTTTCTTAAGGATATCAATGTTACAGGCAATAAATTGGAAAATGCATGGAATGAGCCTTATTTACAGATCAAGTGCAGTCATTTTATGAAAGATTGTGATTGGTCAGGAAATAAAACAACAGGGCTATCCCGACAACGGACAACCTTAGGCATAGGCACATCCCCATCCAGCTTAACTGCCCAAGGTGCGGTGGAAATGAATCTAATATCCACGTTTTTATCGAGTGCCCTTGGACGAAGGAGTTATGGAAACACTTAGGCGTTTGGGATTTTTGGAAGGAGGCTCGCTTTGCTGGTTAGGATATCGAGTTTAGTGAGTTAGTGGCAAATTTGCCGCTCCAACACACAGCAGCAATTATGGAAAAGGTGTGTAGGCCTTTGGTCTATTTGGAAAACAAGAAATGAAGTGAAGCATGGGGGAAGGCTTGTCCTACGGTGCACACGAACTGGTGTGTGGAGGTCAGGTACGGGACTTCAAGGAAGCAAAAAAGAAGGCCACTGTGAACAGAAAGGTGGAGGTGAAAGGTAAGGCTAGGTGGAAAGGCCCAATCATGAGACCGGACGGACCGATCTTGGCGACTGACATTGCGGTTAGGAAGGATGATGAATTCTTTGGCCTTGGGACTGGTTTAGAGACGAGTCAAGAGTTGTGCATGCAACCTTTGCAAGTCGTGTTCGTAGCTATGTAGATGCTAAGCTTGCCGAAGCCTTGGCCATTAAAGAGAGCATCCGCCTTGCCCTTGAGAGTCAGATTCCAATCAAGGTTGTTGAGAGTGATGCATTACGAGTTGTTCAAGATTTGGTTTCGCATAACAGTTGTGACTCGAATGCCAACATCTTTGGTGAAATCCGTGATATTCTGATTCGTAGTAATTGTGGATCGTGTTACTTTATTCCTCGGGAGTGGAACACGATAGCCCACAAGTAAGCACAATTTGCCGTTTTTACTACTTGTAATCAACTATGGGTCGATTGTATTCCTTAGTGTGATAAAGTTCAGAAATTGGCAGAAAATTACATGATAATGAGATATGCTATTAATTAAATGTACAAACAAGGAGTTTACCGCTTATTGTCGGATCTAATTCTAGCAAAGTTTTATTAAACAAGGTGTTAATCTCAATGGATATTCAAAACTCCATTAAAAAGTCCATGCCACGATCCATACAAAAACAAAAACTCAAAAGGTACAACACTCGCTAGTTTCTTCTACTCTAAACATTTTCACAGCCAAACATATGAAATTACGAACTATAATCCCCCTTGTACTCAGCTGCAAGTTTCGAATATTTACACACAGCATATTTAGCATAGGTACAAATGTTAGTATACAAAAACCTACCATCAAAGTCTTAACGAGGTAAAAATGAACCGGACAAGACAATCAAGAATATGGAATTACCCTTATTTCAATCACGAATATTATTATTGTATAAATCGTGTTAGCTTCATCAAACCCAAGATACTGAATCAATCTCGTCCCTCGATTTCTTATACAGTTCAAGCCTTTTGGCACATTGCAATCTTCTCTCCATCAATGCCGGATCTTCATCCAACAAGTCCGAGAGTTGCTTACCCTAAAATATAGCGAAGCGAAACCGTGAATAAGATGCAGCAGCTTCTAGTAAGCATCAACTTAATAAGGATTGAGGCATAATGCATCACCATGCTTTTAAAAATCATAATGCATCACCATTATCAATGGCTCAAAAATCTACTTTCTAACTATTCAATTTAAAAGAACATTAAAATAAAGTTTGATCCATGAATTACCGAAGGAAAACAGAGTTGATAGGTACCTCTTTCTTCCCAATATACGTGTAAAAGTTATTGAGTAAAGACTGTTTTGCCTGCTTAACTTGACAATAAACCACTGCCTTGGGAACTGAATTCTTCAGTGTCTCTAAAACCATGTTCACATAAGATGATACGTTAGACCCGATCCTCCTAAAATGTCCCTCTGAATAGCGATCCACGGTTGTAGAAGCTGGATTTCCCCCTTTCTCCACTTCCTGAGGAAGCCTCCGGAAGAATTCAACCGTCAGATAAGAAGCTTCCATATCGACCAATCTAATGACTGTTTTCTTGCTATCCTCGCGAAACCTTTCCAATGCTTCATTTGCTGCTCCAGCTATTGTTGATTGTAGAGTCGGAAACCGTTTCAACTCCTGTTACTCAAAAGAGATGCAGTACACAAATAAGATTGACATTTAAATTCGGTAGAAATGAAAACGATCACCTACCCACGGTGGGTAGATGTTAATATGCTCACCGTAGATGTGATGCTGACACGTGTCCAGTGTTTTAAAATCTTTAGGCATGTGTCAGCATGACACTCACTGTGGACACATTAACACTTGTTTACCGTTGGTAGGTGATTAGGAATGTAGGTAGAAAAGTATAACATCATTTAATCATTATATAACCCACCTGACACTCCTCCATTGACTTCCTCACGAGTTCCTTCAAGACGAAGTGTACCTAATATGCAATTGGTTAGCCAAATGTGGGGAGAGATTTTAGACAAATCTTGCAAGGAAACAAGAAAAAGTTCTTACAGCATCAACGGTTGCTTCAGAGGGTCCCCTAAAATAATTGAGGGCTCCCTCAATGAGCCGTCGATAGCCTTGCTCAGGGGCAATCAAGTGGGGCTGATAACCATCTGCTTCTGAAACAACTTTCCGCACATTCTGCATTGAAAGATGCCGATCAAGCGGAAGTTTCCTCATAGCAGCAGGCAGCTGATTGTCAAAAACGCCATAAATTCGATCACCTCCTGGTCGGCTGAAATAGTGAACTTGTACTTCAGCTAATCAACAAAAAGGTTCAAATGATGCAGGAAGTTCATAAACTAAGAAGTGGACAAGTCATTTTATAGCTCGTATGTGCATTAGAGGTGATACAGTGCTTTTTTCTCTATATTCTCATAAGTTCTAAAGTGAATTTACTCAGAAGTCAGAAATATGGAGTAATGGATACAATTTGACTTCTATAAAGAAGCATTTAAGAGAGGAAAATTATTGGGTCTTGAAGAAAAAAACTTGAAGATTCATAACATAAGAATAGGATGCAAAAAGTCCATACCCTCCATCCAGATGCTCCTTGAATATACGGTCAAAAGCGCGACAAAGATCCAAAATGGTATACAATTGAGCCTGAAAACCACATCTCAATTACTGAAAAAAATTACTAGACTTCAATTCATAAATCCCAATCAGGAATGCACAGCTTACCCCTGCATCAACAGCCACAGGCCTTCCAAGGTGATCTAACTCAGATTCAAGTTCTTCGATGGTTTTGTTAATCGATGAAGTGATAGTCGGTATTCTTGCCCTAATGACGGATTCCAAGTGCTGAAATAAAAACATTCACTTATATGAACTCCACTATGTAATCTAGTACAGACGTCATGATATGAAAAAGAGAACCAGAGACATACCTTTGAGAGAAGTTTAGCAAGATACTCTGAACCCATTTTACTAGCCAAGTGCCCATAATCAGGACTCGTGGCAAAATACTCTCGTTCTTTTTGTCTTGCAAGTATCATATCCACACTTCTATTAATATCTGCCTGTGAACGATTAACAACTCCAACCCAGGGTTGCTGTAAACGATAAGATCGTCCTTCAAGAACCTGTTGGAAGAGAAGAGGCTTAGTTGAAACCCAAAAAAATTAAAAATTAAGTATGCTTCAAGAACTGGAAGACAATGACCAAAAGGAAAATTTGATAAAATTATGTAATTAGTATTAGCAATACTCATGCATCAAATAGGAAATTTGATCATTTCAGAACTTCATTTTCTTGCATCACTTTGAACAACATACCATTTTCTGTTAAACAGTACTCCACAGAGAGAGAAAAAATGAGAATCCTTATATATTAGGGAAGGGAGAGCTCACATCCAGAGCATTAGTTCCTTTGTCCATCAAATCTAATTTTGTCAGCACTCCAAATGTTCGTTCACCTACAATGATTGCAAATAGATCTCCATAAAAATGGCAAACACACAGCTTCTAGCCTTCTACGGTTCCAAAATTTAGGTTAATCAAAAGGCAAGCAAACATACCCATTGGATCGACTTCTCTGGAAAGTTTCATAGCATCTGATGTCGCAATATCTTGGTTTGCCGGAGATATAGCTAGTATGATGCAGTTGGGCTGCACATGTATAAAAATTCATATTTAATATAACGTATTAACAAAAGACGAAAGGCAAGCATATTCCTGTGAATCTTCATTTTCTAAACACCTATAATAGTTGATTTGTAGGACAATAAACTTGAGTTGCAGTCTAGTAACAACTAGAATTGGAGAAGTGATAATGTAGTACGTTAAAGAGAAACCATCGTCTTCACCTTGTCAACAAAAGATCGAACCATAACTTCGATGTCTTGGGCTATACTTTCTGGTTGTCCCTCTGCAAAGAACAAACATTTTTTCATTTGCTGAAGTTGAAGTCAATTAAAATTTTACTCGTGATAGATGAAAATAAATTACTACGTACCAACAGCAACTTTGGTCAAACCAGGCAGATCAATTAGAGTTAAGTTGACAACTGCAAGACAAAAAACTGTGCATCAGTGGGATGAATACTGTGATTAGAAAAACCAACTAGCTAAGCATTGTTCCCTTTAGAATTGGTATCACCTATATAATATTTTCTCGCCATTTAGTTTAATCTAACTCTATATCTGTCGAAAGAGCCAATGAAATCATATGTTTTGCGGTAACGTCCTCATCAAGTCCGCATTTCTTGTCAACAGTCGAACTTAACACGATACTCTTCAATGTCTATGAATCTATGATCATCCTAACTTTTACTGACTAAAAGGGCTTTTGATTTAATCTGTCTTGTTTCTACTTAACCTAAAAGTAAAACCTTAGTTTCTACATTTGTTGTGTTCAATGTTCAAACTACCATGTAATCCTTTGATCTAATCAATTAAAATTATATCATCAGAAAATATATACCAACAGACCTTTATCTATGATCCAGTTAAATAGGAACTGTACTAGGTAATGTAAAAATTAGAACTGCACGTTCCTTTCTTTCAACAGAATGAAAAGAAATTGGACTGATGAAAAATACCATTGGGAGAATAAATGCTGAGGTGAATAGGAATGGGAGAAATCTGTTTTGTCTTCCCTGTGACTCTATCTGTTTCATCCTGAATTTCCTTGCGAACCAAGGCTGCAAAAGAAAAATGAAAGGAAAAAAATTATTGTTTCCTTTTCCAAGTCATGCATCCAAATATATTTATCCCACTATCAAAAAGCAGAAATAGCTTCATAAATCCCTCAAAGTATTGCTCAATTTCATGCTGAATATATATGTAAGGAGGCATAATATTGAACAGTAACAATTTAAGTACAAATTAAAAATCTGAAAAGCAGGACATACAAAAATCGCTAAATTTCCTGTCTGGCAAATGTGCAAATTCTGCATATTCCTGCTCTCCTTCGTTGGTCTTGTGTAGTTGCAATACCAAAGGCCGCCTCGTAACAATCCCTGCACAACGCGCACACGAACAAAAGCACCAAGACATAACCAATGAATATCATAATTCAATTCAAATTCTGTTTGTACATTATGATATGTGCGAAAAAATGAAGAAACTAACCGGATCCTCGTGGAAGAAAATCTCGTCCTACAATACTTTCCAGCACGGATGACTTTCCTGAACTCTGTTTGCAGTCCAAACCCCAGAAAGAACAGAAAAACAATAGTAAATAGATCATGTAGAAGTTTACTACTAACCCTACAGCTGGGATCTAGAGCAAAAAATCTATTTGTGCCCAAATTAATCATCTCTCTTTTTTTTACATGACTGAAATTTCAAGACTCAGCTTCTATATGAAATAGTTAGCAGAAATGCGGACCTGGCCACCGACGACGGCAACTGAGGGAAGGGAATCCCATAGGGAAGAAAACGCCTGATCGTCGCCGCCATAATCGCCCAGGGCTGTGCAAGCCATCTGTATCCTATTCACCAACCCAATCAAACTCTCCATTGTAGTCATCGTTTGTGAATTCAAAACTTTTTCTATTTCGTATAATCACGATACTTGATCAAAATTCGAAGTTTATGACGAATATTAAGCACAAAATATCTTCAAGAATTGGAAGAAAAAAGAAACTTGGAAATTAAGCAAGAAGACTGGGAATGGCGGGCGGTGTGGACTTGAAAACGAGCGGTCAAAAAGTTGGACCGGTAGTTTTTCAAGTAATTTTTTTTGACAAATTAAATAAAGGGATAATTGCATCAGACGCCTCAACCTTTTAAATATTTGAAAGTTTTATCCTAACATTTGTTTGTTGCAAACGTTGTCTCAAACTTTTCTAACTCTTGCAGTGGAGGCCTTAATGGATAGAATACGTCCACTAAATCGTTAGTTAACCAATAAAAATTAAAAACACTTTTTGAACAATTAAGTAAAGGGTAAAATCGTAACTTAATATAAAATTAAACTAATTAAAATACTAAAGGGGGAAAAAATCATCATCTTCCTCCCCCATCCAAAACTCAATCCCGTACCACCAAACCAAAATTTGCACCACCCCTCCACCACTGCCGCAAACATCATCAAACCTACAGCCTATTGGAAAAAAAATAACATGCATAATTATATTCTAATAATATACATTTTACGTGCATAAAATTGAACAGAATTTCGATTTACTGAAATTGAATACATGAAGTAAAAACCAAAAGTGCATAAATATGAATTCAATCGATGAAGAGTTCAACTCTTTGTCCTTAAGACGATAATGCCCCGCACGGGTGCTAACGTTATCTGACATTCGTCTCTCAAGATACAATGATCATGTCTCGCAATAGGAGCACTTCAAATTACATAGACCAGCTAAATTTCTTATGTTTTGAACCCTCTTTCTATGAAACTCAACACAAAATAAATGCACAAAATATTTTGAAGTAGACGTGCATTAACATGAAAATACAAGAATGGAAAATGAATAAATGATTTAAAATCTAATCATATGGGGTCTATATATAGTTGTTGGAAAGTTGTCCATTTTAAAAGACACGTTTTTTGAAAGTTGTTTCTAATCGAAACAACATACATATTGGAAAATATCAATTTCAAAAGTCACAACATTTCATACGAAAAGACACATCTTTTTATTTAAATAGGTTCTAGAATATTCAATAATATTCTAATAATTTTCCAACAACGTCACGTTTCTAGACGGCTTAATTTCTCATTTATCGACTAACGATTCCACTTAAGTAATTACATAAAATTGGTATACAAAGTTCCAACACAGTTGTAGATCGAAATATTTTTGGGGAAGATCTTGGCAAGTGCATTGCCATTAGTGAAAGTTGAAGTCTTTTTGTTGTTTATTGTCTATTGATGCCCACATAATTTTTCGTTTGGTAAAGTGATTATAAATCAATTTATAATCTACATAATTTTTTAAATTATTTGTTAACAACACATATTTTCTCTCTCCTATTTTTAACTACACATCTTACCTCGAAAAACCAAATAAATTGATTTATAATCACCAAAAAAATATCCGAACAGAGGAAAGTAAGGTTTGGTCGCTGGATGATTGGCTCTTTTTAATAGGATTTTTTATTATTATTATAAATTAAATTTTGTGAATGGATGAGTTTCATTGAATAAATATTGGGAATGGTGTTCGAAATTTTGGCTATAGGAATTGTTGACACATAAAAATATTAAATTCAAATGCCCAGCATTGAGGTCCAAAATATGATAATCCATTATAAATAACATGGTGATATAGAGGAGCCTGGGCTATTAGATGATTACAAAAGCGTCTGGACAATTAGATTACTGGGCGAGCAAATAAACAGTTTCAACAACTTACATCATGATTTAAGGTAATCTATTGAAATCATTTGTAGGTGGTCACCACTACGTGAATAGTTGGGAAAGATCAACGGAAATTATTTCATCACCACCACCCTCGCCTAATTCACCGCCCCCACTGCCTCCCCCTTATCGCCTAGCTTCCCCACCACCAACTCCTCATGCGACCCCTCCAGCAGCCAAATCGCTAACACCTCCAATTTTATCAATTCCCACACCATTAGAAGCTCCTCCTCCTAAAGCATCACCACCTCCTCCTCCTGTTATTCCACTCGCTCCTCCCCCATCATCTGATGCGACTGCTCAAGATCTTCACGAATATCAAGAATGGATCAATAGCATGGATCCGTCAAGAAATTTTTTTGTTAGATTTATATCATTTATTGGTATATTTTGGGTTGGAACTCGAAAAATACAGTTATTTGATCGATATCCACCCTAGTTGAACAAACTTCTTGAATGGCCGCCCTAACTGAACAAAATTTCTGAATTCTTCCTTGACGAATATCATCAAATTGTGAAGCATCTGATGGATCTGGGGACAGTGAGATTAAATCTAGTCAAGAGTTTGTATTTTTGTCCTACTGAATTTGTTGTTGTTGTGAGGCTGAAATGTGATGCCGACGATATTTTTTGGTTCTATTTGGTTAGGGGTTGGTGGGGTGGGCAGAGAAGAAGACAATTTCCATTTTTTTTTTCCTAATTAAACTTTCCAACTTATGTTATGTGAAAATTATAAAGTTACAATTTTACCTTAGTGAATTCATTAAAAATAAGGTCAAATTCAAACTCATTTTCCAAGTCAACTAACGGCTCGGTGGATTAATTTCATTCAATTGGACATTAACGTCAAGAGTCAAAGTTTGGGGTAACGGTGGCAATAAAAAACGGTTATGGTAAAAGGGTTTGCAGCCTCATATACAATTATCCCTAAAATAAATCCCTTGTTTCAACCCATTATAATATAACATGGCAACTGTTTATAAACAATTGTTTATAAATATTGTTTATAAGTAGCGATGTATCAACATTTTGTTAATCCATTTTTTTTTGAAAAATCAAAAATAGGTGGATGAGAATCTTTAACCAGTCAAAATTATTTACTTTTTCAGAAATTGTCTAATGAAATATTGTCATGTTGTCCTTTATAAACATATTTTACCAAATAGAGGCTTAATACATTCTTTTCTCTTACTTTCAACTTCATATTGTCCAATACATTTTTCTTTCTTAATTTTTAACCATACATTCTTCAAAAAATCATTAATTCAGAATATTTTATTCGAAAGTTTTTGTTTGGTAAACGTTTTTTACTTATAAATAAAGAATGTGATTTTTAAGGAGAATAAGTGATTTTGTAAAATGTATGTGGTTAAAAAGTAGTTTAAAAAATATATTGTTTCTAAATTTGTATATAAAAAAGTTTATCAAACGGATGCAATATAATGGGTATCAAAGAAGGGAAGTACGGATATGCAGGGGCATGTACACAATGTGGTTCATGTACCTTTTGGAAAGGTTGAACTCCAACCTTAGAAGTCCCTACAACCTCTATTATTGAGATTTATATAGGATGTAAATTGCAAGATATGTCTCGGTGTAGCAGGGTTGAGAACTTGCTATTTAACCATGCTTGCAAGATGTCTCATCCATACTAAAGATAGAATTCGAATTTCCATCTTGCAGTTCTCAGCTGAGATTTCTAATTCTCACATTTCAATCACTTAGGTATATCGTGGGGCTACCTTTGTGTTGTAGAAAAAGGAAATCTTGGCATGAATTATAGGGGAAATTTCACAAATAGTCCCCAATACTTGGAAAATGGAACAAATGCATACCTAACCTTCCAAAATATAGCTCTTATTAATAGAAATTAAAATTTAGATTTTAATTTAAATAAAAATTAACAATTGGTTTTAACCAATATTTAATGAAATTCACATTTTTTTAGTCAGACATTTCATAAACTCTTATCAAAATTTAGGCATAACCTTTTTAGTCCCTAAATGTTTTATGCTGCACCACATGGCAATGTAATTGGGCAAGAGTGGCCTCTCATCCCCCATCCCGCCGAGACGTTGAAAAAGAGAGGGGGAAGGAACAAACAAAAATACAAAGGAAGAGATAATTAAAAATATATATATCTAGTACAGTAAAGTTATAAAGAATTTATGAGCTATTTGGTAGACGTTGATCTTCCAGTTTGAGTCTTTGACCCTCAAAAGTCAAAAATTAGCTCAGGTGCAATTCACGTGAGCTTTTGATGCCTGAGTTGACAGAAAATGCAACAAAGGCGGTTAAGTTTAGGGCCTGTTTGGCTGCAATTTAATTTGCCATCATTACAAAAATTTAAATTATACAGTTTTCATATCACTTTTTGATTATTCACATTTTTTCTCTCCAATTTTTAACCCTTCATCTTACCTAGAAAACACAAATAAATCAACAAATAATTTCAATTCCTTGATTTGACACAAAACATTCCAAATTAAATCTAAAAGAACACACCAGTATGTGAAAGGCTGAATGCTTATAATAATTACAATTTTTAATATCACTTTTCAATCACACATTTTTCGACCGAGGCTTAACCAACCGTGCTAGAACTCGGTAAGAATGGGGGATGTGTTTACTCTATAAGCTAAAGATTGGAGACTATTTGTGCAAAATCCCCTGAATCATTACATGGAACAGCGTAGGAACTGTGGGGTTAGAAATAGTGTGTTTCCTGCGGTCGTGACGCGTGCTTGGCGGCTAAGCATTATTCATTATATATATATATATATATATATATATATATATATATATATATATTTCTATATTTTGTTAATTATGTTTTCAATTGTTTTATATAGTTCTAGAAGAAAGGTTTCAATCTGAATAAAACTGATTATTATTTAAATAATGATAGTTGCCCTCTAATTTTGTCATCAGTATATACGACATAGAGTAAAAAGTTCGGGTAAGAAACTATACTCGACTTTAATTCATGAAATGTAATCCTAAAACAGGACTTTTACAATCCCAAAACTTTCCTAGTTCGTTGGAGTATTCAGTATCTAAGAAAGTGATTTTGACTTCAATTCTTTATGATAATAATCCTTCATATATTTATTTCAACCGAGTTATGGAGCCATAATTTTTGATCGAGTTTTTTTACACATTTACACATGTCATCGATCTGAAATTTCAACCATCACATCAACCTCGAAATCAACCGCCAACACCAATCCGGTCAGGCATTCGGTCCCAAAATTCAGTCTGTGTAGCATAATTCTATTTATTTTACTTCAATATTTTTCGCCATTTTAAAGTATAATTACAAATGCAATGCAATGGGAAAGAATTGAACCTAGCTCTTCTTAAATTTATGGAAAATTTGACCGCTATGACATTGAGTGAATTTGAGACATAAAAACAATAAAAGATTATGGTTTATAGGGAGTTGCAATCAAATCTTTTCAAATTATCCCAATGAACAAAAATTTCTTACATATCATAATAAGGATTTTAAGATGAAAAAATTGGATGATATTGAGTGGCGGACCATAGGCGCCTAGTGCAAGCATATGCCTATACTGAATTTTGGGTCAGCTCATTTAATTTAATTTTTTTTTTTTAAAATAGACCAATTCTGTCTGCATTGATTTTTTCGGTTAGTCCTAACTTTGAAGCTCATTTGATCGAAAAAAACAATTGAAATAGACCAAATAATTGACCCAATTTTAATTAACTAAATTTGTAATTTATATACAATTATCACCTAAAGTTTCAAACGTGAAATGTGAACTTGAGATTCAAAATCGTAATTACACCACCCCTACTTGCCCACGCTCGATGTTTTGGCCTTATTTGTTCAGAAAAAAAATCCAAAGCCTCAACCCCCAAATCCCTGGAAGGTCCACCTCTACCTACCCTAAATAAAAATTCTAGGTCCACCCCTGATAATATATACTAATTTCTTCTAATAATGTGAAAATATTTACTAGTTATATGTCCTCATTTCACTTATAGTTAAAAGAAAAAAAAAAGGCGTTGAGCGAGTCCATGAAAAATGAAAAATTATTAACATCTTTGATGATCTCGAAACCTACATTGATTTTTATTATGATCATTGACGTTCAACGACCGCTCGTACTCACTCAAGATTTGAAATCCGTCCTTGATTTCAGTCATATATTTCATGAGAGTCTGAGACCTACAACTTTTCAACCATACATTTCATCAATTTTTATTAAAATCTGATTTTAATCTTTACCAAACATGGACTTTGTACTTTTTTTTACATCAAAGTTTATGAACATAATACATAGTTTTTGTTGTAAAATATAGGACGATTATTGATTATTATTTGTTATTATCAAAATACATAGACATGTCTAATATATTCAAGATTGATTTTATTCTACTTCGATTGTAACTTTCATTTCGGACCCTATAAATAGGGGCCTTAGTACTCGATAAGATAAATACAAGTATATTAACTTCTCTATTCTCTTCTATTTTTTTCTAGCTTATAACACATTATCTGCACGATTATCTCAAAATAAAAGTGAACTATTTAAAAGTGTATCACATTGTTGCTCTTGAAGATGTACAAAATGCAAATATTAACATCTATTATAATACATGCTCCTAAAGAGTATGATATTAGAATTTCAATATCCATAATGAATTTTGACTTATTGCTCCTGAAAAAGGAAAACTTTGCATATTAACAATATGTTAGTAAGGGATGACAAAAAAAAATTTGGAGAACTCGGAGACCTTGCATCCAGCCCCAAATAATCGAGTTCCCTGGGGCATGCTAAGTGGGTCCCCCACCCAGCTCCCATCCAGGATGCCAATTAAAAATGTCCAATAAAATGTTATGTGACTATTTATAAACAAAATCTATAAACAATATCTACCGAGAAATCAAAAACAACGTCTCAGTCCGTCCGAACTAATTTGACTTGATTATGTAAATCTTTTTTCATCAACTAAATTTCAAGGTTTATCAATGCAACATCTACAATAGATTCGATGAAATCAAGTCTTTTGCACACATGCGTCGTTTCTAAACTTTCACAAGTCAATGAAATTGCTTTGTGAAAGAAACAGAAACGCAGCTTTAATGGAACTTATAAATCAAAATTTTCTGTAAAGAATCTCGGAAGACACCATATGCGATGTTAACCCACTACAAATATAACTCGCTGATAACAAAATTTGACTATCTAAATCCTTGATAACTACAGGTCCACAGAGTGAAACAGGTAAGAGATGACACAGAACTAAATGTAAATCCAAATGCAACCAATGAGACTGAAGAACTTTACAGTCGAATTGAAGGGTCGAGGCCGAAACATAATAATGCATCATACTATCAACATGCGCATCCTCCTGACTGTTGTGACTGGGAAGCATTTGTGTTGCTGGACTTGAGGTTGACATCGACCATGTCCTCTTGCTTTGCTGAGGATAGCGTCTCCATTCCTGGCAAGGCTGCGGCGATCTTGCGAAATAGTGCCTGAAACAATTGGCCTGAAAAGATGAGTACAGCTGATAAACCTGTTGATCACGATGGATTTATTTCGTTTGTGATTTACGACGCCTGGCCAAGCTTAAATTTACGTTCGAGTAACTTTTCGCTTCCAAGATGTTTAGGTAAGACACATTTTCTCTTAGACGTACAGAAGAAAAATTATTATAATTTATAACTGAAAAGAAGAAGCATCTTTTAAAACAGTAGCTTATTGTTTGGTTAAAATTTAAAACTGCGTGATTATTCAGCATAACCATAATATAATTATTGACATTAAATATGCCTCCGGATGTTGTGAGCCATCATTGTGTTATTTTGACGGAAAAAAACTAACGCTTGCCAAAATGAAATCAGAAGAAGACATCAGAAAAGGTCCAATCACATTCACATATATTTAGTCCACTACTATCCTAGAACATTTAAAACAAGACTTCACCCATTATTTTGGAAAAATGGATTTTGTAATAGTGATTTTTAGGAGAATATGTGATTCAAAAGTGGAGAAAAGTTTTGCGTTTACGTGTAATATTATTTTAATGGAGAATGTGTGGTAAAAAATGAATTTTGGAAAAAGGAGGCTCACACACTTACCTTTATATTGAAACCAGCCTTGGCACTCGTTTCAATAAACATGACATTTAGGTCACGAGCTTTCGCCTCTGCTTCCTCTATTGAGACTTGCCTAAATTGTCACCAGGCACATTCACAGATGAGAGTAGCATATAATGTCAAAGGAATTAAATACAAGAACATTAACCTGATGAATATACGTGTATAGTGATTTTACTGATTTAAACTATTTGACCTAAATAATGAGACAAAGCAGCAAGACATATAATACCAATTCATTCATGTCTACTTGATCACACCCTTACTCAAGTCCTGTTGTATATTCTCCATTGTACATTTCCATTAATTTTCACACATTACTAAAAATCAACACACATAAAAATCACGATACCGTAATACATCTGAATAGTCGGCTCACAAGGTTCATTACTCATGAGGTTTGTGGCTGTACATTTATCGTTTGGGATTATACCAATGGTTCTTATTTAATCAATCACTCAAGGAACATGATTTGAGCAAAACTTAATTCATACTATCTACCAATTTGTACTACTATCCAAAATTCTAAACATGGAAAAGCGAACAAGTTATGTCTATTAGCAAGACAATTTCCAGTAGTCTTAAGTATTTTTCTACAACAAAACTATACACTTCTTCACGGACTGTGTAAAGAAAACACCATAATAGAAATTCTGCAACGACTGAAATACACATTAATGGAGATTTGTCGTGTCAAAGATGAACAAAGCACAAGTAGACAGAAAAAATAATAATATTTGAAGAAACCAAATAAAGTAACAAGTTCTTATCTTTCTGCAATTGGTCGGCTAAGAATCATTATCAGACCAAGTAATAAGCATTGAAATCACATAAAGCAACTGCTTCCACATAATTACGTAGTCATAGCTTTCTGAAGTTTGTTGACCATAATACTTGTGCTTTGGTGTTTCACTGTTATTTTCAGATACTCCACATGCACCAACTCCCCTCTCGAATCCATTTTCCGTAACAGACATTTACTTTTACAGATGACAACTCTAGAACAAAATATCAGGGGTTGAAGCCGAATCTTACTTGTGTATATGCTACTTTGAGATGGAAAACAAAAATCACTATATACAATTAAGCCTCCCTACGGGAAGAATTTATAAACGGTTTAATTTATAAGAAGATAAATATTAGTGGTGGATAGTATTTGTGGGTTCATTGAAATAACCAATTTATAAATGATTTATAAATTTGCCACAAAGGATAAATAAATAGCCAACCACAAGAGACCAGAATCCATACAACTTCCATCACATCATTCTTTTCTCCAACCCACACATTGTCTTCCCAACTTAAGTTTAACTAAATTAATTTTGAGCATTCACATCCTAAACCAATTTATCATATTTAATAGCCAAAAGGCTTTTTGGCAAGTATACACTGTAAAAAATCTTCTAAAGGTTCAAGAAAAAAATTCCATTAGTTTTCTACGTACTTAAGGCCATTGTATTCACCTCAAGGTTTGTTTACATGTTAAAGACAGAACTACCAAGTCATTAACCAATCCATACAGTTGTTTTAATGACTTGATTTTCATTAAAAAGATCAGCTTCATTGTTTCAAACAAAAAAGTACACGATATTTAAACAAATTAATGCATTTGAATATTTGATAAAGGTTAGCAAAGAAAAGACAATCAAAAGGTTAGCATTTGAAATGCAGGATGGGATTTTGCATATTTCTAAATGTGCAAGCACTGCATTTAAAACAAACTTATTTCTGTCCACGTGACAAAATTTCATTGGACAATCTTTCTAAAAAGTCAACAATTTCAGCTGATCAAATATTCTCGCCCGCCATTTTTTACTTTTCAAAAAAAGGACCAACGAAATGTTGCCACGTCGCAATTTATAAACAACCGTTTATAAACGGTTTACCTAAATGTGATTTCAATCATACATTTCATCAACTTCTATCAAAATGTGCTAAAAGTTTGATTTTAATCTACACAAAACAGGGGCAAAATAACAAAAATCAACAACAAGAAATCTTGTTGAATAGTAACATTTTATCTGAATAATAAAAAAAAAAAAAAAAAGGAAAAAGGTTAACAACATCCCTACCTCTTTTCCACTAAGTCAGTTTTATTGCCAACGACCACAATGATGACATCACTGCCTCTCTCAGTGCGAACCTCATCAATCCATTTTGAAGTGTTGAGAAAAGACTGCCTGCCTAAAAAGCATCAAAATAATAGGTAAAATATCTCCAATGCACATTTATAGAGCGAGCTTACAAACTCAAGTTAAGTCAACAGACATGAGAAAGGATTGAAATACTTTCCAATTATGAAGAGCGCTGAAACTGAAAACGAATGGCATGACCATAAGAACACTTTCTCAGGTAACCTAAGTAGTCTCTTTTACAAGTAGTTTCTTTTGTTTCTAATTAAATACGAGATATCGGGGTACAAAGTAGAGGATAAACAACACAAGGCAGAATTTAAAGTTTCAAATTGTTTTTCAGTTTCTGTGTGGTGTGAACGTAAAAAATTAAATTGTGCAGGGAGATTCATACTTGCAACATCATATACAATGACTGCAACAGAAGAGTCCCTTATATAGCTCGGAATTAGACTTCTAAATCTTTCTTGTCCAGCAGTATCCCTGTGCACATAAGATTAAAAATAAAGTTGCCAAAAGTAAACAACTCTGCAAGAAATCCAACGTAAATAAATCCAAAATCTGGAATATGCAGCAGTGTGTGCATACATGCCAAAATGTGACAAACTGACAACTATGCTTAGGGGCCTTGCAGTCTCACGAGAAGTCAAGTGAACTGTCTTTCTAACACCTCTTTACCAATACAACCCCAAACTAGAATGAGAAAAAGCTTTCAACATCAGGCTTGATGTTGTTTCTTTGCCAGACGCTTACAGCTGGAATGTTTATTATCTCTACATTTACGTGAAGCGGTCTTGGGATTGGAGTTCAGTCTGAACTGAGTTTTCCAGAAAATTAAAATTTCATGGAACAATTTCCGTGCCACCAAATACAGCCTTGATATAGGCCCAGTTATAACATGGTAAAAATGTCAAAATGCAAAATTCCGTGATTTTTCCAATATGTAATCAGGATATCATATCAAACAGTTCACAGAACAGAAGAGTATGCACAAATAAATCAGCAGCTAGATAATAGCACCTTCAATCTCTTCGGCCCTAAATCAACCAAAATGTCATTGCTATCAATTGACCAATGACGATGAAACCCAGCAGGAGAATGTTTTTGCAATATACTATAATTTTACACTCAAATCATATTATCAGATTAATGTTGAGACTATGATGATAAAGACAGGTAATATGCACACATTATAAAGTTCATCCGAAGTTCTGGACCAAGCAAAACGCTGTTACATAAATGTTTAAATATGGATGACATTATTTTATCGAGAAACACATCTTACCAAAGCTGCAATCTTACAGTTCGATCTTCAAGGTACATGGTCTTTGAAAGGAAGTCAATACCAATAGTAGCCTGAAAAGCAATTAAGGAAATCAAAACATATAATAAGAATTCGTCTCCTATTGAATGACAGGCATTGTTTAGACATGAAAAGGTCCAATTTCAAAACACGAGAGTATGCCATGCATATCATAAGACTATTTCCTTTCTTTCTTTATATATAATAATAATAATTAAAAATAAAATCAATTGGAGCAACTTCAATCAGGTATGTGTGAGATTCGCAGAGTGTTTATATCATACGAGTTCCAAAAGGGTTCCATCATATTATAAGACACAGCAATTTTAGTTTATAGTAAGTAAATAGAGGATAAATACAAGGTGAACGGACGGACCTGGATAAAAAAAACGAATAATATAGAGTACCAAACCAATAAGTTAAATACTTCTAAGTTTGCTGTTAAAATTCAGATTCAGATATGATTGAATTAGAATTATTCATTTGAAGTAAACAAACAGATTTTAATGAGAATGTGTAGGTGTAAAAATAGGATAAACAAAGAAACAAGTTGGATGCTTTAAAGCGAGCATTTCCAATTTTAAATTAATATTTTGATTAAAGACCCTTGCATAAATTTTCAGCATCGTTCACCTACCTGAAATTCATCTTCTTCTTCAAGTACTAAACAAATGCAAGTTTAATTTTTGCATAAAATCTCCAAACTAAGCCGGCTATCAATTTCTCTACACTGATCAAGACTACATAAAAATTCTAGTTACAAAAAAATTGCAAAACACTGTCTCATCCTGGAATACACCATCATAAATGTTAAGTAACAGATCAGGCGTTATCGGGGCATCAGATGACTGGGATAAGATCATTATTGAGAGAGAGAAGAAAAAAGAAAAAAAAGAAAAAAAACGTAAGATCACTAACCAGTTATTGGAGTGTAGTCGAAAACTAGCTTGTAAGAAAACAAATTCACTATTAATTAAGACAGAAACCTAAAAACTCAGAAAATGCGAACAAATTATAAACTTTAGCAGTAAGATCCGTTCTCTTTAAGCAAATTAATACTTTAAAATAAAATCAAAATTTGATGATGACTTGATCTTTACCTGGTAAGTGTTATCGAATTTATCGTACATGAATCTTGTGATAATACTAGTTTTTCCGACCGATTGATCTCCTAAAAACACTAATTTGTACTTCGCGAGAGCTGATACTGGAGCCATCAATCAAATACGGAAATATCCAATCAATTGAATTCTGATCTTCTGTAAATGGAGTGGATCGGGGTTTCCGACAAGTTTAAGCAGTAAATATGTATCGGAAGTCTCAGGCGGAGAAATCGATTTTGGCTTCGCAAGGCTTGTCTCTCCGCATACGTGTTTCCTTGAAATGGGAGGGGTTTTGTTTTTATTTTATTTTTTTAAATTTGCATTGTGAAAAATCAACCAATTGGACCATATTTGCATATTTGGAAGCTTTATTACTCGAAAATTAATATTTAGATAAAATTTATTTTTTAATAAGTCATCACTACCAAAATTAATATATAAATAAAAATATAGATGTGTGGAAATATTTTAATTATCAATCACTATCACTATCACTAATCATTATTATATTATTATATTATATTATATTTTATAATATAATATATATATAAATATAATATAATATAATAATCACTATCACTATCACTATCACTACTACTTTAAAAGTATGGATAAGGGAGAATCTTTTCCTAGACAAGTTTGCCCTCACACATTTTACTCTAAACCAAGAATATTATT
Organism: Ligustrum vulgare; assembly: GCA_963555705.1. Taxonomy (NCBI): domain Eukaryota; kingdom Viridiplantae; phylum Streptophyta; class Magnoliopsida; order Lamiales; family Oleaceae; genus Ligustrum; species Ligustrum vulgare. The sequence goes on along the minus strand of OY743186.1, from coordinate 34,555,197 downwards.
TCTTAATACTATTAAACATATTTATAGGGTGGCTATAATGTCATCACGAAAATTATTTTTTACACCATAATCATAACTTTTTTGTTTATTTATTAAAATAGGCACAAATATAATGACATAAATATCCTTTTAGTTTTTTTAATCTAATTTCTCTTATTAATATTAAGTACACTACAATCTCTAATACTAATTATCTTCTCCATCTCACCTCTTTTATTTTTCTGTCTTTATTTTTTCAAAATCATCTTCTTACAAAAAACATCTATCAATAAAAATGAATCATGTGCAAACTAAAAAGTTTAACTATACTCAATTTTTTCAATAAATTTGGTTTCACCACGAATCATTTGGCTTCTCCATATTTCAATCATTTTTTTTTAACTTCATCAAGAAAATAACATTTTACATGTAAAATTCATAGGAACTATTTCTCTTTCCTACAAGAATTTCAATCATAAAAAAATGTCGATATGATATTGGTGAAGAAAATTTATACCAATTCCTAATTTAATCACTAAAAAAGTAAATGAGAATTTATCCAACAAAATCATTTTTTTTTTTTTTTGATAAATCAACAAAATCTTTTTTAATCTATCTACATCGACATCTACACTAACTTAAAAGTATAGATAAAGGAGAATCTTTGATTTCACGATTTTGCCCTCACATATTTTGCTTTAAACCAACTATGCCCTATTATATTAATTAATTAATTAATTAAGTTGAAAAAATGAAGAGACTTATTTTGTGCACCCACTATATTCTATTTTTTACAATATATAAAAATTGAGATTTAGCAGAAACTTTTAATTACCAATTTTTCATTCATGTCATTAAATATTTTATTTCATTATAATCTTTCAATTATTTTTTATTAAAATATTTTTATTATCTAACAATTCACAATGTTATAATATAATTTTACATTATTATACTTTCTCATCATATTATACTATCGCATTTATTTAGTATTAAAAAAATTATGTTTTAATTTTTGCTTATATCTAATTTCAAAAATTGAATTGTCTACTCAAATTCCATAGTTTACACTATATATATTATAAATGTATAATCTTATGATATTCAATTCAAAAGTCTACAATTTCATTAATCCGTGAATTTAATGTCATATGTTACACATGAAGAAAAAAAATATTGTACAAATTTAATTCAAATTTACCTCTTTTTTATCCTTTTATTTTTTGGGTCATCTTCTCAATATTTTTTAGAATTTTTAATGATTTGTTGTTAGAGTTGAAGTGAGTGATTTTATACATCCCTCATATTTTATTACAATACATAAAAAATTAGGGTTTAGGAAAAACTTTTGATTACAAATTTTTTATTCATACCATTAAATATTTTATTTCATTATAATCTCTCATTTATTTATTATTAAAATATTATACTATCTAAAATTTTACGATGTTATAAAATTTTACGTTATTATACTTTCTCATATTATTATACTCTCACGATTTTTAAGTATTAAAAAATTATTTGTTGTTAGAGTTCCTATTTCTGATTTATAAGAAAAAATATCTTATAATTTTTACAACGTCCTTTAATAATAATTTATTCAACATTTTCATTCACAATGGTTTCATTTTATGTGTATTCTATTTAATAATTTTAACATTAACAATATCATTCATAATATACATAAGTTGTTCAATGTACATAATAATAATAATAATAACAACAACAACAATATAGAATTCATATAAATCCGCACATAGTTTTCTGTCTATTTTTATTTTGGGTAATTTCGAATTTTATCAACTTATTTTAATAACTAGATTATAGGAGTTTAATTAATGCAAAATCAAAGAAGGCCTCAACTAAATTGGGCTTGGCCCACCTTGGATCCCTCATTTTGAACAACGAACTTCATTAATGTTGCTCCGTAGTCCGACTTGCGACCTACACATGTTGTCATATGGGAGGAAATCCCTCAGGTCAGTAAAATTTCGACATCGGTACACATTAGACAACGGGGAGGTTTATTGAGAATACGAATTAAATGGCTCAACGCAAGTGGTTTACTTAGGGCTGCACAACTTAGAGAAATTGCCTGCAACAAGACGCCGCAATATGCAGTTTCAGAGAATTTCTATTTTGTGATAGTGGACCCACAATTACATATTTTTGCTTAGACAATAAGTTATCAACGTCATTTGCATGGATTATTGTGTAAATCTCTTATTTTATTCATTTAGCTACAGTAAACCATAAAAATTTCTCTATAAATGGAAAGAGTTTATATCATTATAAAATATACCAAATTGGAAGTGAAAATGTTGTTACAATACTTCCAAGACATATCTGTTTTTCTTCTATTTTATTATCTCTAAATACTAATCATATTAAACCAGAAATACTGACCTCAGTCGATAAGAAAGTTTCCACGTGTCAACAACAATTTTTTACGTCAACGGTGATAATATAAAATAATATTATAAAATTGTAAATTGTTAGATAATAAATTAATTTATAGTAAATAAATGAGAAAGTATACTGATATGAAGTTATATTATAACATTGTAATTGTTAGATAATAAATTAATATTTAATTTTATTAAATAAGAAGGTAAGAGTATATTTGGTAAATATATACGTGTAAAATAAGAAATTACGTATTTTTGACTCATCCCAAATGAGTAATATATTTTAAGTAGTATATTAAGATATTATAGTAGTAATAATATTTTATAAATGATGAAGTAATTTTTTTTTCTTTTCTTAGTGTGTGTTTGGTATTGTTTAAAAATAGTTTTTTTTTTTAAAATGAATAGCGATTTTTAGGAGAATATATGGTTGAGATTTGGTTGAATTGTCAATTATTGTGGGCTTAACTTTTACTTGATGGTTGAGATTGAGTACTGTAAAAAAAAGATAAAATTTTAATGTAAACTAAACAAGGGCTTAATACTAAATAAATGAAAAAAACTATAAAAATAAGTGTGGATGTGTGAAAATCTTTTAATTACCAATTATATCCCTACTTTTATTTTTCTTTTGTCTATAATACATTTATCATTGATTAAAGTATATCCATATAATTAAATATAGAGCGACTTTTCAAATGACTTTGGTTTAATTAAACAATAAATTAAACTTCCAATATAAAATCCTTATATTCAATCACATAACTTATAAAACATGTTTGTTGATAATATTTATCAATCTTTTACCACATTATAATTCAATACATCTATTTATACAATTCATAAACTGAATCATTACGACGCTAAATCAAACATTTTTTTATCCAATATAAGAGATAATATTATAACAGAATTAAGATAATCTCACAATAAAAATAGTATGAATTGGATTAAAATAATCAACATGATGAATAATTGGTAAACTACGAGTAGAGTTAAAATAAATACATTTTAAAACCAATAATTTTTTGAATAATTAAAATAAAAAATAGTGTCTTAATTATTTGGATGCTAACATGAGAGCCACTTTGAAGAAAATGATCTACTATTTACTCAAGCGCAATAAGAGGTAAGATTTTATAACATGTTTATAGATAAATAACTATTCAATCTTTACTTATATAATGAACGTAGTTAAATAAAAAATAAAATCCCGAGTTGTTCAAATCTGACAAAAAAATGAAAATATATTTATGGTTGAAACATATTTTCAATGTCTTTTCGAATTTTCATTCCCTATTTGCATTTTATTTTATATAATGTCCTTACATATAGTAAATTGAGAAAAAATAAAATGTCGATTATAAATTTACTCACAAGTTAATAAATAAATAAGTAAGTAAATGCATATTTTTCATATAAATAACTATTTTCATTATTAGAGTTAAAATTACTGATACTACATGTTACAGTCACAGGAGTTAAAAAAGATTATGCCTAACATGATTTAGTAAAAATACTCCATAAACTACCTTAATTTCATCTATCATAAATAATAATATATTATTTATTATAATTTATAATCAATGACTATATGATAATTTGAGTGATTTTTATTTTATTCTTCATTACATAGAAGGCACAAAAATATAAATTTTTTTAATTTATCGTGTACATAAGACGTGCAAAGGACGTGGGAAAAAACTAGTTATGATAAAAGTATGGATGTGTGAAAATCTTTTAATTGTCAATAATGTCATTACTTCTATTTTTCTTAAGTCTATAATACCCTTAATTAAAAAAATTATATTTCCATATAAATAAATGTTGAATGACTCTTCAAATAATTTTGATTTATTTATACAATAAATTCAATTTCTAATATAAGGTCCTTAATTCAATACATATAAGGGAAAAATACACAAATAAGGTTATTATAAATGTATATTTCAAAAATGAGATGAAACTTGTGACATTTCAAAAATCAGGTTTTAATTAGATTAATTAATTAAATTAAATAATTATAAATATTTTATTAATTGTAGATATTAAGGTCACGACATTGTAATTTAAATTACAGGTCACAAAATACAAGTTGTTTAAGTCACAATCATCAGTTTTAAGGTCACAAATACCTTTTCCTGATCAAAAATTATTTTTGGATAAGAATATTAGGTCACAAATCGAACTTATTTTTAGGTCATAATAACAATTTTCTAAGTCAAGGTCACAAAATACAAATAGTTTAACTCACAATCATCATTTTTAAAGTCACAAATACTCTTTTTTTTATCACAAATTATTTTGGGATAAGAATATTAGGTCACAAATCGAACTTTTTTTAGGTCACAATAACAATTTTCTAAGTCAAGACGGATTTTAAAATCACAACTTATTAAATCAGTAGGTCACAAAATGTCAATTTAATCAAATTCAACTTATTTTTTGTTCACTGCTTTACAAATTAATAGGTCACAAATATTTTTAAGTCACAATTATCTAAATTCTCTAGGTCACATAATCACGCCCAAAGCTAACACAGTCTCAACGCCACCAGATCGAAGAAGTTCCATCTCACGACACCTGCCCAAGTTACCATCTTACCACAAACCAGTCCACAACAGTCGTCGTATCAACGCCAACACCACCATCATCGTCGCCTCAACGATGCCAATGTCACAACCGCCCAACCAGGGGGGGAACAAATCTGCTGCTGTTAAAAAAAAAAATGACTGGTTGCCGTATCAACGCCAACACCACCGTCATCGTCGCCTCAACGATGTCAATGTCACAACCGCCTAACCGGGGGGGGGAGAACAAATCTGCTTCTGTTAAAAACAAAATGCTTGAACCTCCTTTGTGACATAGTGGTGGTTTGTATAACCTGGGACAAGTTATGTGCGACGGCGCTGCTCCGTTGTTTTTGCTGCTACGTGCCAAGACGCCGTCGTCGGTGAGAGAGGAAAGGTGGTTTCACTTCGTCGTAGCCAGAGGAGAGATGAGGTTTCGGCTGGGATGGGTTTGGCTGCGATCTTTGAGGGCGGGTTGCTTTGGTGTGCACAGATAGAGAGGCAGAATTGAATGTCTAGTCCGATGAAGTGGCGCCCGCTACAATTTTGCCTAGATCGATGTAGGGATCGATCGCTAGTCCGATGAAGCGGCGCCACTGTCTCGCTGCCTAGATCGATGTAACGACATCAATCGCTGCTGATCAATGAGCGGCGCCGCTGTCCTTACCCTGAAATGTCACCGCTGAAGACAGGCGTGCCAGAGGGAGGAAGGGGCGGTGGTGTGTGATTGAGAGTGACAATATGTCGGCATATAAGAATAGGGAGGGGAGTGATTAGGGTTTGAGGTGTGATATGTGGCGTGTGATAGAGATAAAACTTTGATAGTTAATTTAATTTTAAAATATTATTATTTTAAAATTTTAATTATAGCCTGATTTTTGAAATAATATGGGATTGATCTTATTTTTGAATTTGATTTTTGAAAAACAGGCTAGCATGTAATTTCCACTACATATAATTGTCTTTACTTCTATTTTTCTTATGTTTATAATACTCTTAATTAAAATATATTCACATTAATAAATGTTGAATGATTTTTCAAATGATTTTGATTTAATTAAACAACAAATTCAATTTTCAATATAAGAATCTTATATTCAATGCATATAATTTATAAAATATATTTATTGATAACCGATTTAAATCTTGTACCACATTGTAATTCAATATATATGTTTACACAATTCTAAAACTGAATCACTATAAGTTTACAATGTAAATAAATCAAAAATAGATGTAATTTTTTTATACAATACAAGATTCTGATAATCTTATAGTAGAATTAAGATAATCTCAAATAGAAATAGTATGGAGAGGGTTAAAATAATCAACATGATGAATAATTAGTAAACTATAATTTGTATTAAAATGAACACATTTTAAACAAATAACTTTTTGAATAATTAAAATAAAAAATATATAGTTATTTATTTGGACGTTAACATGAGAGTGGAAATATTTTAATTGCCAATTATGTCCTTACTTCTATTTTTCTTATATTTATAATACCCTTAATTAAAAAAATTATATTTCCACATAAAGAAATGTTGAATGACTTTTCAAATGATTTTGTTTTATTTAAACAATAAATTCAATTTTCAATATAAGGTCTTTAATTCAATCATATAATTTGTAAAATTTATTTATTGATAACTCTTTCCAATCTTATACCACATCGTAATTCAATAGTATATTTATACAGTTCTAAAACTGAATCATTACAAGTTTACAACGTAAATCAAACATAAAAGTAATTTTTTTATACAATAAAATATTCAAATAATATTGTAGCAGAATTAAGATAATATCACAATAAAAATAGTATGGAGAGGGTTAAAATAATAAACACGATGAGTAGTTGGTAAACTACGATTTATGTTAAAATAAATACATTTTAAAATCAATAACTTTTTGAATAATCAAAATAAAAAACATAAAGTTATTTATTTGGACGCTAATATGAGGGTCACTTTGAAAAAAATAATTTATTATTTTTTTAATTAAGTACAATAAGAGGTAAGTTATTAAAACATATTTATAGATAAATAATTATTCAATATTAACTTATATGATGAACGTAGTTAAGCCCAGTTTGGTGTTGATTTTAATTCAAATTTTAATTTAAGTCAAAGTTAATAATTAATTTCAACCAAATATTTTATGGAACCTACAAAATTTTAACCACACAAATTCATCAACTTCTATCAAAATCTAATAAAGATCTGATTTAAATCTTTATCAAATGAAAAAGAAATTCCGCTTGTTCAAATATGACAAAACAATGAAAATATTTCTATGGTTCAAACACATTTTCAACGTCTTCTCGAGTTTTCGTTACATAAATGTCATGATGTATACTTAATGATTGAGAAAAATTTAAAATGCCTATTACAAAATTTACTCATAAGTTAATAAATAAATAAGTAATCGAGTAATTTTTATATGAATAATTATTTTCACTATTAAAGTTAAAATTAGTAATAATAATTAATTTGACTCGATCATAATAGTTTAAAAAGATTCTACCTAACACGATTTAGTATTAATACTCCTTACTTAATATACCTTAATACTATATATCATAAATAATAACGTATTATTTATTATATTTTATTTTCAATGAGCTGTAACTATATTTGTATAATATGATGATTATAATAATTTTCATTTTATACTTCATTACATAAGAGATGCATAGTATAAGTTCTTTTACTGAGTACATAAGATGTGCGAAGTATGTGGTGAAATACTAGTTTTGATAAAATGTATGATTAAATAATTGTTGAATTCATAAAATATATAATTGAAAATTTGTATTGATCTTGACTTAGATTTTAATTTTAAAAAATAAAAAAATATAGTAATTGGGATTGTGTAAATCCTTGCTTCTGGAAAAAAATGATCAACTAGCAAATGTAACGTGACATGTTATTAGTTTATAGATAAGTTTACAACGAGTTTCATAAATCAAATTGAATTTGTTAAATTAATGTGTTATATTGTTCACTGATATCTCACAATGCGAGATATTCCCACAAATGTACAATTCGTGAGAAGTAGTAAAGTGAACCTAGAAGTCCAAATTATCGTCCCACAGATACTACTATTAAGTATTGAAATATTTAGCTCTTATCCTTATTTGAACGGATGAATTTGGTTAAAATTGTAAACTAAAACTAAGGAATTAAACTAAACAAATAAAATAAATACAGAATTTGTTTTGTTTTTAAAAACGATTGTAATGTAGTTAGGATTCACGATTTCACCTAACCAATTAAATCAATTCCAATTCAATTTTATTTTCCAAATATGCATTCGGTCGAATTCTCTAATTTAAATTGAAATTCCTCTCTCGAGTTTAAATCAATTCTATCTAAATAAGTCAATCATGTATCTCTACAGCGGGTCTAAATATTTCTTGTCTAGATGCAATAAATACAAGAATTCACACACGACCGCAATAATAGCAAGAGTATATCTCTATCTCTCGTTCAATTATCGGATTTATTACCACGTTCTAAATTATTAACTCACATCTCGAATTATGAAAATAATTCAATATATCATAAATTGGTGATCAATCAATTCAAGCATTAAGAACAACAATACATGCAACGAAATCATTAAAACAACGAAATTTGGAATTAAAATAATTAAACTAGGCTACATCTTTCATCCCAACATAGAATTTAGTTACACATTATTGATAAAGAACAAAAACAGTAAATATAAGCATCCATTGAAAGTAACGTAAAGAATGGAAATCTTGCACCAAGTATGTATTCTTCAATTATCTTTAATTCACGCTCCTTTGCAACACTTGATTCCCCAAGAATTTGATGTTGAATTCTCTATTGTGGCTCATTCTATGGAGAGGCAAAGGTCTGATTTTCGTGTAAAGAAGTTGTATTTATAGTTGGTGAAGAGACCAAGTTGAAGAAGGAAATAAATTCGTCAAATCCGCGGGCCAGTCTTTTTTGGTATCTGCACAGCATTCAGTATTTCAACCATATCTTTCTATTCCCTTATCCGATTGAGGTAATTCAAAGTGCGTTAGAAATATAACTTAAGACCTACAATTATTCCTGAAATAGGATTTTCTCAATTCAAACGTTTACTACCCCAAAATTAGGTTTCAAAATTCGACTAGAAATCTGTCCAATTCAATCATTGGATATTTGCAAGTTGTTCCCCCATGTTTAATATGATTTTCAGTCATTCAACTTCCAATTGCAACAATATAGTCCTCATACTTTGAAATCTTCTCGATTTGCTCGTTTCAACTCTCAATTTCTTCAATTGGATCCTTCAAATTCTTATTCCTTTACTTTGGCACATTGTATATTTCCATGTTGATGTCATTAACCTCTCGATTGTCCAATTTAGCTATAATTAATATCTAATTATGAATTTTTCTTATCAATTGCTTCATTCTTCAATTTTTGGGATATTTTTAACAAAGCATCAAATAAACACAAATTAAATAAGATATATTCTAAAACGATAATAAATTATTCTAATTTAAACATACAAATAAGTGTATAAAAACACTTATCATATATCATCCACGTTATTTAGCTTGTACAAAGCAACGACGTTCACGATTATAAGTGGGCATTGATCAAATTGGATAGGTATTACATCCAACCCGAAACTTGGAATTGAGATTGGTTACGTATCAATTTGGGTCACTTATAAGTTATATCACAAGCTATATTTTTTTTGAGGGAGGGAGGGAGAGAGAGAGGGGAGAGAGTAATGATTTTTTGTAGATTGAAAGTAAGAATTTTTTCATTTTTTATTTATGTATAAATTATTTTATTAATATAATATATGGTAAAAAAATAAATTTTAAATAAAATGCAACTCAAACAAAACAAGGGCGAAGTCTCATTTTAATGAGATCAATCAAATAATACATAATCTCTTAGAAAATGATATTTTTCTAAATCTAGGGAGTGAAATTATGTAATATTACGAATAGTTTCAAAATTACATATTTTTCAATTACTACCCATTACATCTAGGTAGTTTACATAAATTTCCCTAATAATAAATAAAGCCCTCAACTTTTTCATCTAAATTAAGCCCCAATTTGAGCTTCATTAAAATGAGATTTGGGAAAAAAAAAATTGGAATAATGGTTTTTCGAAGAATTTTTGTTCAAAAAATAAGAAAGAATTTAGATTTTTGTGTAATATTATTTTATGAAAAAATATATGACTGAAAATGAGTTTAAAGAAATACACCCAAACAATCACAATTGGACAAAATGAAAGTGAGAATTTGGAAAATTACCTCGAGTTCTCGAGGCTTGAGTTTTGTAAGAGGCGAGAGCCGGCAAGGGAAAGCCAGACACAATAATCAGCAACTACAATGGATCATACGAGATGACTGGCTAGGGATTTTCTTGTTCCTTCTTTTCGTCGGTTCGGAATCGAGAGTTGAGAGTTTTTTTACCATGGTTAACTATAAATGAATAAATAATAATGGGGTGTAAATTTTTTTTTTTTCAAAAGAACTTATTAAAAGAATCATATTTCTTTATTCGAGTTTGGGACTAGTACTACAATACTACGTGATATATGTAAGCGGAGTTAAAATTGTAGGAAAATTAATATTTTGTGTACAAATAAATGAAATAAATTCGATTTAATAAGACATTAAAAAATGAAATATACTTAAAGTCGTATTTTCTTAGCCTGTAATTGCAAAATAAAATAAAAAAATGTTGGAAGTTTACCTTCATCTTCTTGAAGCAACTGACGGGTTGTAAGATTGCTTAAATCACAGATTCACATTATAAATCTCGGTGCAACACATGTTTTCCCATCATATTTAATATTTATACATTTATTGTTGTAAAATTATCAAAATCTATGTAACAAAAAATATAGATAGAGAGAATAGGGAGAAATCATTCTCATTAAGGTGTGTCGAATGAAATGAAATATGACTCCTATTTATAGGAGTGGACAATGGAACAATCGTAATATGTAAATTTTACAAGGATATATGGTAATTGGTCATTCACATATTTATATTATTTATAACACTCACCCTTGAATGACCTATTCCGCAATTGTCTGCCTCGTTAAAACCTTGCTAAGAAAACTTAGTGGGATAAAACTTGAGCGAATGAAAAAGAGTACAACCGCTGCCTCGTTAAAACCTTGTCAGGAAAATCTAGTAGGACAAAACCTGGACGAAGGAAAAAGAGTATAGCATGATTCTCCCACTGAAGTGTGCAATCGAGGATTCATGAACTTCATGAACATTGATATCATTTTTCGTCTGGAATATATTTATATAAAAATATCCTTGTGTGTAGCTGATATCATAATATTCTTCATAAGATGTCTTTGATTCTCTTCATTTGTTGATATCATTCTAGTATAATATTGAGTTGCTGAATTATAAATCGTAGATAGCTGTGATAATGTCTTAAAAACCTTACTAGGAAAACCCCGTTGGACAAAACATTAGCGAAAGGGAAAAAAGAGTACATTATTCTCATGAATTTTCATTAATACACCTCAGCTGCTGCCTTATTAAAAACCTTGTTAGGAAAATCCTGTGGGACAAAACATCAGTTAAGGGAAAAATAGTGCAATGCGTATTTATTTCTTTTATGGAATATCACAAGTATATTGATGCAATCACGAATCTTCATATCATTTATGATGAACTTTATATAAATTGTTCATAACTCATTTATGATGTCATAACATGCTATATTAATTAATGTTTTACTAATTTACCGATTGCATTTTTCACTTCTGGTGAATAATAAAATCTAGAATTCACTTCTGATGAATAATTAAACATATTCATTTCCATATTCACTTCTGGTGAATAATAAAATATTCATTTTCAAATTCACCTCTAGTGAAAAATCAACTTCCCAGATATCAATAATAGTACACTCCAATTTCAATTTCAACATATTATATCATGGAGTCATCCGTATCGTTCTATAGTGATACTACTCTGGGTATATCAGATCTTTCAATGATTATACACGTATGTTCTTACATCTCATAAACGACAATTTCTAACTTGTATAAGTATAATCAATCATTGAAATAGATATCAATTTCGACATATAATCTACAATCATTTTACTTGAAATCCTAACGTACTGCAATCAACTGATACATCAAAGAATACTCTCAAAGTACCGAGATGAGAATCATACATTTTGATCTCACTTTATTGGTATATTAAAGAGCTCTAACTAATGATTTAGATTATAGTCTATCCACCATATGTCATGTTAGTTCTATGAAAAATTTTGCTCGCAACGAGTCGTCTATTACGAGTGTGTAATATTTTTCATTTGTACAAATAATTACTGCCTTTACACATTTAAGTGTTTGAACTTCAGGTCCTTGAACAATAATTCCTACATTGGGGTTTTATATTTGGCCAAAGTAGTATAATTTCATCAACCTTATTTTCACAAGAGAGTTGTGTATGTATTCGATTTATTTATCGATTCCATTTCATCTCAATATAACATATAGAGATCTCTTTATATTTTCTATCATCATTTACATAAATCTCTTATCATTTAACTATGTCTCTTTTACTCATCATGCGTATTTTGCCTCAAAGGGATCATCTCAATTATTCAAGAGATATTCGTTTTCGGAATCGATTGTCATTATGCTTCAGGCATAATTACGCTTCAGGCATATTTTCCCCATAATGTTCACAAATCTTATATTATATCAATCGGCTAAAATACCGCAACACATGTCATTCATTTTATGATATAATCTCAATCATATATCTAAGTGTGTTTTGCTGGGGTGTATACATATCGCACCTTTTAGAATTCATAAAGCTTCCCAAGCCAAACAAGTTATTCTCATAGCAAATAATTTTGAGGCTTTTGATGATCTAACTATTCATTATAGAACTTCTGGTTCATTATGGTTTTATTTCACTTGTACGTATGTTCTGGTTCAATATAATATTTATTTCACTCGTACGTATGAACTTCTAGTTCAATACAATATTTATTTCACTTGTACGAGTTTCTGTTTATTACAAATCAATATACCTTAATTTATTACATCGAAAAAGGCTTGGGACGATATCCAAGGAATTATTTCATATCCCATTTTTGTCCCCAAATCTTCCTTAAATCGAAAAAGGCAAGGAACGATATCCCAAGAAAATAATTATTGTCCCTTACTTTTTAATAGTTTATTTCCATTTTCTTGGTAGAATCAATGTCACGCGGAGCCACCGCTCTTTACGCGTTAAATAATACATTTAAATTGATCGTTTGGGAAGAAGATTAGATCCATTTATATTATCAAATATTCGTAAATATTATTCTAATCTTCCGATAAATGTTTTGAAAAAGATTTACCGAGTTCGACTTGAAAGATTGAGGCTGCTGATGTATCAAGGTATCCCAGAAGACGTTCGTTGGTTGATCGAAATAAAAGTTCGATTATCTGGTGAATTACTAAATTCATTTTCTAAGCACATGCCTGGCTTAGGTAAGAGTACTTTTACAAAGAAGCGAAGAGCAAAAAGATTGAAAGGTTGTTACAAATGTGCTAGATGGACATGTGACGCCCGTTGTAGATCAATAGGATATTCGTCTATAAATCGAGATGATAAAATAGATTTCATTAAGGGTGGACTGAGTAAGGAGTCTTTGGATGATATTCGATTGACTCTTGAGACGCACCCTTGTGGGTATATGCAGCGTGAGTTACTATCTTTATGAGCTCAATTCAACAATGATAAAGACTGTTATAGTCTCAAGAATATAATAGCAAAAGATCTCGTTTGCCAATCTGTAACAAATATGTGTGTTTCAACTATTTAGCATTGATACAAGGTAAATCAGTATATTATATATATGTATACATATATATTTTAACAAAGTATTTTATTTATTTATTTATTTTTTTTGCATATTAACAGACTGTCACTGAGAGACTGCCGAAAGGCGATCTTCATTTATGGAGCACTGATAAAAAGTAGTGTCATTTAGTCAAAAACAGATAGTCACCTTTTCAAAAGTTGAACAATAAAATAGTGTAAATTTTCGGTTTTAAAAAGCCAAATATTTTCACAGTTTCATTCATCCCAAAATAATATTTTCTCGTAAGCTTTCCTTCCTTATACACTCAAAGATGGAAGGACCAAAATTTCGACATATCAAAACTATCTGTGTATTTTTTGGATCCAAAATAGGTAAAGGCTTTGGGTATCTGGAAGCAGTAGTGGATCTAGGAAAGAAATTGGGAGAGAAATGTATCAATCTAGTGTATGGAGAAGGTAGCAGTGGATTGATGGGTTGTGTTTTCCAATCTGCTCAAACAGAGCGAGTGAAAGTTATAGGCGTTATACCTGTTCCTTTGGTAGATGTTGCAGGTAAAACACGAGGGCATTAAGTACAAACATTATCTATCCATTAACGCATAACTTGCATGTTATACAATTCTGATGCCTTCATAGCCTTGCCCGAAGGTTTTGGTACTCTAGAGGAAATATTTAATATTACTTCTTGGGCTCAGTTAGATCTCCATACCAAGCCTATTGGACTTTTAAATGTTAACAATTTTTTTGATGGTTTGCTAACATTTCTTAATCATGTCGTGAAACAGGGATTCATATTTCTGGTCCTACTATCGAGGAACTGCTGGATAAGCTGCAGTCATATATTCCAATATAAGATCCAGCAAGAGTTAAGATAGATTGGTCGCAATGAAGGGGAATCAGGCGAAAATAGAGTCCAGTTAATGTAAATTTAACCTTGTAAATCTCTAAAATATTGGGGGTGGTAGAGTATGGAGTATTCTTACTCTTGAGACACACTTCTAATATTGAGGACTTTATGAATATTTAAACTTAATCTTGTGAACCTCAAAAAGATTAGGAGTGGTAGAGTACGAAGTATTCTTACTCTTGAGATACACAAAAAGATTAGGGGTGGTAGAGTACGGAGTATTATTACTCTTGATACACACCTCTACTTTTGAGGATCATAAATGTTTCCCCCCTTTTGTATTTTGCATGTATCTCGTTTCTTGATATGTTTCACTCTAACTCCTTTGTGCTTCTTCAAGAGCAATAATAATATCATTTCAGTATGTTTAGATGATGATCTTTCCTTCTTCTGGAGTAAATATGTACTTCTTCTGGAGTACATAAGTGCTTGTGTAAGAACTTTTATCAAATCTGTTTATTTCAATCATACAATATTCATCTCACAATATTGATGAGATTATTTTCACATTTTTCATATCCGTGCTATCATGTGATATTATCTTATCATACATCAAAATTTTCTTGTTGGATAATTTATTTTCATCTGTCCTTTCAATATAGATAATGGTAACTTCTAGTACCGCTTGATAAAATATTTGTTATCAACATCCAACAACTTTTTGGTAGTAGTAACTTCTGGTATCATTTGATAAAATATTATCTAACTTTAGTAGTGGTAACTTTCGGTACCATTTAACAAAATATCAAATAACAATAATATCAAATTTGTAAGAGCGGAAATATTTAAAATTAGTAGAACCAACCATATAGGTAGTAACGTAACATGTATATTTAAAATTGATAAAACCAACCATATAAGTGGTAACGTAATATGTATATTTAAAATTAATAAAACCAACCATATAGGTGGTAACGTAACATGTATATTTAAAACTGATAAAACCAACCATATAAGTGGTAAAAATATAATGAAATAATTGCATTTCATAAGTGAGTAAGTCATAAATCCAGTCAACGTATTTATAATTGTCTAGTCCGTTTACGATAATGAGTCATATTTGGTCAGATATAATTTCAGTTTATAATAACTCAATACATTACGTTTTGGCAATAATTAAATTACTTTTACCTTTTGCATCAAACCTGCTTGGCTCTTTCTTGTCCATAAACTTAGTGGACACCTCATACCCATTATGAAAATCTTGCATCATCCACTATAGATTATCAACAGCCACGCCTCATATTGTTCTTTGGTTGGTGTGATAAATTATAATTTTGGTAGTAGTGGAAGAGTGTCCAGCCCAATCTCCAGACTTCTGCAACTCGTAGTTGTTTCTTCTTGCGGTCTAATTCCTCTTCTCAAAATTTTCAACTGGTCACTTTCTCTGCTTGTGAAGGTGGATACATTTATCTTCCCGGCGAATTTCATTATTCTAGACATGGAGGAAGATTATGACATTCCAATCATATTGGGAAGGCCATTTCTAGCAATCGAGAGATCACTTATTGATGTGCAAAAAGGGAAATTGATTTTGAGGGTGCAAGATGAGCAAGTCACCTTCAATGTGTTGAAGGCCATTAAATATCCTTCGGAGTCAAATTCATGCTTTCGGGTGGATGTAATTGATCATTTAGTGGTAAACTCCTTCAACCGTGGGATTTCTAAGGATCTATTGGAGTCGTGCATCGCCCACTCTTTGACTATTGAGGATGATGATCATGAAGTCGAACAAATGGCTCATTACTTGGGGGCATCACCACAATATCAACACAAGAGGGCCCCCTACTTTGAGGAGTTGAAAAAGAGTTCTTCACCACCCCTACCATCTCTCGAGAAGGCACCACCCTCGAGCAAAAGCCTCTTCCTTCTCATTTGAGGTATGCTTACTTGGAGGAATCTTCTACCCTTCCGGTCATTATTTCTAATTTATTGAATGAGGTGGAGGAAGACAAATTGCTTCGGGTATTGAGGGAGCACAAGGAGGCTATTGGATGGACCATATCGGATATTCGAGGTATTTGCCCTTCGTTATGCATGCATAAAATTCTTATGGAGGATGATTTCAAACCTTCGGTGGAGCATCAACATCGGTTAAATCCCAACATGAAAGAAGTAGTAAGAGCCGATGTGGTGAAGTGGCTTGATGCGGGTATTATCTATCCAATCTCGGATAGTGCATGGGTGAGCCCGGTGCAGGTAGTTCCAAAGAAAGGAGGTGTTACCGTGGTGGAAAATGAAAATAATGAGTTTATTCCAACGAGGCCAGTGACGGGGTGGAGAGTTTGCATTGATTATCTCAAGCTCAACAATGCTACTAGGAATGATCATTTTCCCCTTCCATTCATCGATCAAATGCTTGACCGATTGGCGAGTCACTCTCAATATTGTTTCCTAGATGGGTATTCGGGCTATAATCAAATTCCTATAGCCCCAGATGATCAAGAAAAGACAACATTCACATGCCCATATGGAACTTTTGCATATAGGAGGATGCCCTTCGGTCTTTGCAATGCCCCCGCCACTTTCCAACGGTGCATGATGGCTATTTTCTCCAACATGGTGGAGAAATTTATTGAGGTATTTATGGATGACTTCTCAGTTTTTGGTACTTCATTTGATGATTGTTTGAATAATTTAAGGATGGTGCTAAAAAGATGTGAGAAAACCAACTTGATTTTGAATTGGGAAAAATGCCATTTCATGGTTTGTGAGGGGATAGTTCTTGGACACCGGATTTCAAGTGAGGGGATTGAGGTTATGATGTGATCCAGACCACGGATACAAGCCCGCACAAAGATCAGTTAAAGATCAAAGGAGGACCGATGACTCGATTGCAAACAAAGAGGGCCAATGAAGCAATGAACAAGTTAGTTCAAGAAACAATGGCCAAAACAATGTTCGTGTCATCAAAAGAAGCAAGTTCCATGCTGGGACCGAGCCAAAACGATGAGTGGATCAACATCATTCAAGCCGTCGAAGAAAATTGCAAAGTTTCAAAATTCACGGCCGTAACCCGTAATTCTTACGGCCGTGAAGAGCTCACTGCTGAAAATTGAGAATTTGAAGAAATTGGACTTACGGCCGTAAGAAGCTTTTATCACGGCCGTAACGAAGCATCGGGTGAAAGAACGAGATTTTCAGAAATAAGAATTACGGCCGTAAATAATTATGTCACGGCCGTAACTATTAAACAGAAACAAAGTTACGGCCGTAAAGGGAAGGGTCACGGCTGTAAAAACATATACGCGTAATTTTAGGTTAATTTTTATTTCCTTATTTTTAGCTAGTTGTTTCCTAGTATAATTAAATCTCTTAACCTAGTTTTTGACCCTATTTATAGGGATGTAATTTTCATTATTCATAGACAACTTTGATATTATTATTGAGAGGCAATTTGCTTTCAAACCTTATTCTTTATTGAATAAAATTCGAACTTGCGAGTTAATCTTGTTAGTTCAAATCTTAGGTGAGATTTATTTTCATTGTGATCAAGTTATAGCCTAGCAGTAATCCAGGGTCATTCTTCCTAGGGATTTTGTTGGTATAATAATATTTGCTAAATTCGAAACTTAAACTATGATTTCAATTGTTTTTAAATGAATAAAAAGATGATAATTAAATTGCAATGAAAGGGAAATTTGAGTGGAGTTATTCTTTCGCTATCAATTGGGCTTTTCAAATAAGATTAGTGTGAATTTCTTGAAATCAATAAGATTTAAACATATTCGTACGAAATTTAGTCAATTTATTTTACGGCATTTAATCGAGCATGTTATGTGCATATTCAATACATATCACATCAACGACATCAATCGAAGTAAAATAATTTGAAACTTTAAAACAATTTGTAAACACTTATCAAAAACAAGAATTCATTCATAACAAATTAAAACAGGCCCATTGAAGTTAAGAATAACTCCCCTCAAATATAATTTAGCCGGACATTATTAAATTAACCGAAATAGAATTCAACCAAAAAAAATATCATTACAAAAAAAAACGAAATTCAAATTTGAAAATGAAAATTCAATAACTAAAATTATATCTAAAAACAAACTAATATGAATAATCTACTTTATTCAAACTAACAATTAAAACAACTAACAATCCAACAAAACAAATTATAAACTTGAACAATTCAATTAAAACCAAAACCGAGGCTGCTGAGGAAGATGAGGGAGAGAAGGCACGCTGCTGGGGAAGTCGAGTCTGAGGCAGAGAGAAGAGAGGTTGGCAGCGTGTGTGAGGAGGATTCTAGCGGCTGCTGCAGGTTGGAGCGAAGTGTGAGAGAGGTGACTGCGGCTGTTGGCTATTTGTGTAAGGTGAAAGAAAGAGAGTTGTGTGAGAGAGGGAGCGAAAGGCGAGGCAGAGAGTGGTTGGTTGCGTGCGTTAGGAGTGATGGCTGTAGGTTCGGTTGTGGCTGGAAGTTTTAGAGGAAGAGGGCAGGCGGCTGGAGATGAAAAGAGGCTGAAGATGGGAAGTGGAAGTGGAGTGCGGCTGATGGAGAAGATGAAGATGGAAGGGATGAAGGGCTGTTCTCAGAGAAGGATTTGCAGCTCCCGGTTTTTTTGTAGAGAAGACGGCTGGAGACTAAGGCTGGGGGCTAGGGCTGTTGAATCTGAGTGGTAGGTATTAGGTTGTTGTGGATGTGTTGGACTTGGAGTATAAGATGACTTTATGGGCTTTTTCGGTCCATTAAATTATGGATCTTTGGGTTAAATTTGTCCAAAATATACCTGAAATCAAATAAATGAAATTTTTAGCGATTAAAGTTAATTTCGAGTTAAACAAATAAAATTGAATCTTTAATAAATTTTACTCTAAATGACAAAATTTATATCCCAAAATTGTATATTTTCATTTATTTATTTCTTTAAAATACGTAAAATTGGACAATAATCATGTTGGTTGCTTGGTTCAATTAATTTGAATCAATCTCGAAATCGTGATTCTTTGGCGTTCTTGGGTCGATTCCAATAATTTGTGGGTTGCGTAGCTACAATTTCTACGTGGTTTGCATCAGGTTGATAAGACAAAAATTCAAGTTATCGAAAAATTACCTCCCCCAACCTCGGTAAAAGGTATAAGAAGCTTCTTGGGGCATGCGGGATTTTATAGGAGGTTTATCAGGGACTTCTCAAAAATCACAAAGCCACTTTGTTCTTTGCTTGAGAAGAGTGCCACATTTGATTTCTCTAAAGAGTGTCTTCTAGCTTTTAACACTCTTAAAGAGAAACTTATCACTTCACCTATTATTATGGCTCCGGATTGGAGTTTACCTTTTGAGCTTATGTGTGATGCAAGTGACTATGCCGTGGGGGCGGTGTTGGGGCAAAGGAAGGACAAAATCTTGCATGTCATCTACTATGCTAGTAGAACCTTGACCGATACTCAATTGAATTATGCTACTACCGAGAAGGAAATGCTAGCGGTAGTCTTTGCCTTTGATAAGTTTCGGTCATATCTTATTGGCTCCAAGGTGATTGTGTATACCGACCACTCGGCCCTCAAGTATTTGTTGGCAAAGAAGGATGCCAAGCCGTGGTTAATTAGATGGGTTCTTCTCCTCCAAGAGTTTGATTTGGAGAGTCGTGACAAGAAGGGGACGGAGAATCTTGTAACTGATCACTTATCTAGACTTGAGCAAATCGAGGAAATTTTGGATGAAGAGATAAGTGAGGTATTTCCGGATGAGCAAATTTTCCAAATCATGGATCTTCTACAAGCTGCTAGTGTGCCATGGTATGCGGACCATGTGAATTTTCTTGCAAGTGGCATCACTCCCCCGGACCGCTCTTATCAACAAAGGAAGAAGTTCTTTGCGGATATCAAGCATTATTTTTGGGATGACCCGTTATTATTCAAAAGGGGTCCGGATCAAATCATGAGAAGGTGTGTGCCCGAGTAGGAGATGGAGAAGATTCTTGAGCAATGTCACTCATCACCTTATGGAGGCCATTTTGGTGCAGTGAAAACTACATCAAAGGTTCTTCAGTATGGATTTTATTGGTCCACTTTGTTCAAGGATGCTCACACACTTGTGTCCAAATGTGACTGATGCCAACGCTTGGGTAATATCTCTAACGGAAATGAAATGCCCTTAAATTCTATTTTAGAAGTGGAGATATTCGATGTTTGGGGTATTGATTTCATGGGACCTTTTCCATCGTCCTTTTCTAATCAATACATTTTAGTTGCGGTAGACTATGTGTCCAAGTGAGTAGAAGCGGTGGCACTCCCCACAAATGATGCTCGAGTGGTGGTGAACTTTTTAAAGAAAAACATTTTTACTCGTTATGGCACCCCTCGAGCTATCATTAGTGATGGAGGAAAACACTTTTGTAACCGCCTCTTCGACTCACTTTTGACCAAGTATGGAGTCAAACATCGAATATCCACTCCTTATCATCCGCAAACAAGTGGGCAGGTTGAAATTTCAAATAGAGAATTGAAAAAGATCCTTGAAGTGACGGTGAATGCCTCGAGGAAAGATTGGTCCAAGAAATTGGATGATGCATTATGGGCATACCGCACCACTTTCAAGACCGCCATTGGTATGTCTCCATTTCGACTCATATTTGGTAAAGCATGTCATCTCCCGGTTGAGCTTGAGCACCGAGCATATTGGGCAACAAAAGTCTTGAATTTTGATATGGAGTTGGCCGGTGAGAAAAGACTACTCCAACTCAATGAGCTTGATGAATTCTGCCTTGAATCATATGAAAATGCTCAGATTTACAAATAGAAGACAAAGAGGTGGCATGACAAGAACATTGTGAAGCGGGACTTCCAAGTTGGGAAACAAGTACTTCTCTACAACTCAAGACTTCGATTGTTTCCCGGTAAACTCCGCTCTAGATGGTCGGGACCTTTCACTATTGCTCAAATCTTCCCACATGGAGCAGTCGAACTTTATCATGGAAGCAAAGGGAACTTCAAAATAAATGGGCAACGCTTGAAGCCATACTTGGAGGGTAATTATGAAAAGGAAAAGTCATCCATCCCTCTTGCGAACCCGGAGTAATTGTATCAAAAAGTCGAGCTTACGACTTTAACCAAGCGCTTTTTGGGAGGCAACCCAAATTTCTACTCTTTTAATTACTAGTTGATATTTACTTATTGCATTTTTATTATGTCTAAATTGGTTAATCACCAACTTTTGTAGGTTCGAATTTTTTTTTGAAATCCTAAGCAACATTGTCCTCAACAAGTTTGGGGGAGATTTGCGTATCAAGAGAATCAAAGCTTAGGGCAATTTGGAACATCATACACGCATCCATCCGGGGAAGTTCCATTACCCATTCCTTTCTTGTTATTATGCCATTGTCAACATTGAGGACAATGTTTGATTTAAGTTTGGGGGTGTTGGGATCATGTTGCTTTATGAACATTTTACATTGCCTTTCCGACCCTTGATGTCTTGATGTTTGAAATTGTTTATTTTGTTGAGAATATTGACATGCTAGATAGCCTTGCCGGCTTATAAGACTTTGATGTTCGAAATTGTTGTTAATTTATGAGTTATGACCAAATGTACTACTTGTGCTACTTTCTTTAAATGGTTATCCATGTAAGATCATATGTACATTGAGCACAATAGTCATGTTTAATTTTCGGTGAGTTTGGGAATTGTTGAAGGGTGAAGAGGTTAAATGAGTAGATGAACTAGGTTGTGAGATTGTATTGTTTATTTTTATCAACCTATCAAATGTTTCCCAAATCTCTAAATCTCTTGATCCTAATGTAAGATAAGTTTGGGGGTGGTCGACCCGGTAAAGGAGATGGCCTAGATGTGTGGTGATTCCATGCATGTGGAAGTAAATTTTTGTGTGGAGTGTCTTTCGCCAAGTATAAGCCAAGTAATGACCATATGCTAGAGTTTTAATCCCATTTTAATTTTTTCATTGCATTGCCCTATCTCGAAGCCTTTTTGAAACTTGGTGCCTTAAGCAAACTTGGGAATCACAGGCCGAAAGCTCGCTACATGGGTCAATTAGAAAGCTTAATGAGTAGGGTACTTACACACACTTGAAAAAAAAAGCACATTATCATTGCATTCGCTTAATAAGTCTACCCCACTTCGTAACCTTTTTGACTTGAGTTAGTAAGTCCTAGGGGTATTTTGAAACCTGGTACCCTTTGATCTAAAAAATCGGGGAGCTTCCGACCTAAAGCTCGCTACATGGGTCAATTAGAAAGCTTAAGGGAGTGGGGAAGTCACGAGCAAACATCATGTTAGTTGTTAGAAATCATGCATTTGTACTTGCATAGGGGCATAGATGAATAGTGAGTTTGAATTGCTTGGCATAAACTTGAATGTCAAAGCACTCATTAGTGGAGAGTCACTGCATTTCTAGGTTGTCGAGATGGTCGGTAAAACACACCCATACTAGAGTGGAAAAATAAAGAGTGATTTGAGAGTACTCTCTAGAATTGCATCCCGAGAGTGGAAAGAAAATTATTCATTGGAGGTGGGGGATGAATGTCACGAGTGGAAAATGAAAGAATTGACCACTAATGGTGGGATAGTTTTGACTTGAAACCACTTTACTCATCAACATTCTTGAATCTTATTGATGATTGACAGTGGCTATGCACACACGCACCGATCAAGCATCGGATAAGCCAAACTCATTTTTGTAGCATTATTTGGGAACATAATTGTGAATTAATTATGCAATTTCACACTCATGGAAAATTGCGAGCTATCTAGCATTGTTGATCATATTGTCATTCTTTTTTGTAGATGCATGTGAATATTCTTGCTCAGGTCGAGCAAGAGTTTAAGTTTGTGGGGTATTTGTTGAGTGCATTTTACATGCATATTTCATATATTTTTAGTAATATTTTTTGAGTAATTTGGACAAATACCTACTTAATTGTGCATATTTTGTGGTTAAATGGGTTTAACAATCAACCTCATGGAGAAAGCACAAGAAAGAAGTTAAATGGATAAATACTTGAAAAAATTGAGGAGAAAAGAGTCAAAGTGTGGGGACCAAATTGTCATTTTCGAAAAGTTGTGGATCGCATGTGCAATTGATCAAATGACTAAATTGCAAGTTTCCAAAGTTGACGGACTCAAATGCACTTTTGGAAGTTCTCAATTGAAAGAAATTGGAAACTTTGGGGACCAAGTTGATCGATATCTAAAACTGAGGACCTCAATTGCAATTAAAAGAGGATCAAGCTGCAAGACATCACTCAGGTGAACCACGTGAACGCGTGATTAAGCACAGGTCGCGTTCACGAATCAAGCCTAAAATCCAACCCTAGAGTTTTCAAAGTCAACCACGCGATCGCGTGGTCATAAAATGAAGCGATAATTTGGGCCGACCCGGTGTGGCCCGGTTCGGCCCAAAAGCCGTTATACGCGGATCTACGCGATTTTGGGGGTATTTTGAGTGATTTTGGCTATTTTTGAATCATTCTTCCCTCCTTTTCAAGTGAAGAAACCCTAGCTCTCTTTCTCTCTTTGATTTTTCTTGCTTTTGTCTTGTAATTTTCTCTTGTAATTAGTTAGGTTAGTAGATGAATGTTGATTTAGGGGAGAAATACCTACAACTTTGTGGAGGAACATTGATGTTTTGAAGCACTAACCATTGTTGAAGGGAAGTTTTCTTGTTAATCTTCATATTTATTTATATATTTTAGTCTATTGTTGAAATGATGTATTTAATTCTTAAATTTTATTGTTATTTCATCATGGGCTAAACTATTTTGTGTTGAGATTATTGATGAAGCTTGACCTAGCTTAGTTGATTTTAATGCTTGTATTAAGAATTTAAGTTTTTTATTATCTTGTGCATTTATTGTGGCTATATTTATGCTTAGGTTTCATGGGATGTACAATTATTGAGAAATTATTGTGTATTCTAGATCAATACAATATTTGCTCTAGATTCTTGTTTAGGATAGAGATATACCTAAAATTTTAGATGACCAATTGAGCTATTTTCACAAAGGTTTAATGCAATTGGTGTGTTTTTAATCGACATAGAGATATAGTGGGTTAATGCCACTAATTAAGATTGGTTTCACTCGAGAGAAGTAATTGGCTAAACTTGAAAAATCGGGTCTAACATGATTAATGAATTGCATTTTTATTTGCTTGTGATAATTCAATTAGGTAATGGTCAAGTGGAATCAAGAATTCCAACACTCCTTCATCATCTATTCATCACCATTTTTCTAGTTATTTATTTATAATTGTAATTTAAATTCTAGTACTAGGACTTTCCAAAACCGAAACTTTATTGTGTGTGTTTTTTGTTAAAATTGATTGAATTAAAGTGTAATTGAAATATACAATCCTTGTGGGATCGATAAACCGGACTCATATAGTCAACTACTACTTGTATGCGATACGTGCACTTGCGGTGTGTTTCTAGCGAACACACGTGAATGCCACAATATATCTCGTGCACCAACTATATATCATAATCACCTAATATGACATTCGAATGAAATCACGTGCATTAATAACATGTCATATCATCAATTCATGTCTCGCATGCTTTCACCATATATAAATATATGCCACATATTTTGAACCAACAATATATCTCTCATAATCACATAGGGGCACGTAATATTTAAATATTATGTTTTGCATTGTAGTTGAAATGTTACTTACCTTACTCTTTGGTTACATATCCTAAAATTCACGACTTTATTCCTCAATATTAACATCACTAATCCACTTGGAGTCGAACTAGAATGATCATCACTCCACACCTATCATATATATAAACTATAATTTAGTCACGTAATAATATATTATATTCCAACTAACCAATATAAATTAGGACCCATTAAATGATATTAAAATGGACCATCTTATTGTAAAATATTTTATCTAAATAATTATATGGACTAACTTTATTTTAAAGGAATTAACCCACTTTATTATACTTCATAAGAAAATTAATCTAATCCTCATATCCAAAATAATAATTGTAACATTAATAATATAACCCCCAAAAATAATTAGGGGTCAACCCCCCTCTTCTTTTTTTTTTTCATTTTCAATAGCCGACTGCCCATATATATAGATTTTATGAGGGACTAAGCTGCAATTAAATAAATTATTTTATTTGTGTTGATCTATGACTATTCACGTATATATTGTTTTGATTATAACAAACAAGATCTCCCGTATTACTAATGGTTTCGATTCTTGAGTTTTATCATATATGTGTCATTTGAATACTCTGAGATCAAAATCGTCATCCATTGAAGTACAAAGCAATCATAAAAGAGATTTGAAGTGAATAAGATCGTCGAAGACCAAAAATTAAAGTTTTAGAAGATTTATGTTGAAAAATTTCAATTCATTTGTAAAGGTATCGACTCATCAATTTTTAACAAGTCTATAAAGTTCAAAATTATTTCAAAAAATCATTATTTGCATAAAAATGATTTTTCAAATCATAACATGAAATAGATTTTGGAAAAATAAACTTTTTGATATAAAAAAAAATATTCCAAGATTTACTATTTCGGTCGACTGAAACTCTCTTGATCAACCGAAAGTATGATCGGCCGAAACATGTTTGCCCAACCGAAAGTCTAACGGATCAAATAGTGTAATGGCTAGTTTTGAACTTTCGGTCGACCGAAAGTGTAGAAAGGGTTGATCGAAACTTCCTGCAGCTCATTTTCTTGATTTATAAATAGTCATTTCTCTTGCATTCAATAATACCAACTACAAGAGAAATAAAGAGAGCATATTTACTTGAAAATCATTGAGCTTACTTGGTTTTACATTCTATTTCATTTATTGCAAAGATTTCTTGATTGATCAAAACTTTTCATATATTTATCAAGAATTTTATTTTGTAGAAAACTCAATACTCTTACTTCATTATTGATCATTGATTGAGTTCATCATCACCAAACACTTATTGAAGTGTAAATCTCTCTTCATACTTAACTAAATATTATTTGGAAAGAGAGATCATTGATTGAAAAACTTTGGTTCAAGCAAAACTATCTCATATCATTTTTTTTTCAAAGTTTACATAAACACTTGAGCTTTAAACATATGCTATCTATTGAAGTGTTATCCTAAAACTCTCAAGATACTTGATTTGATCATATCATTTGTTAAGAGAGTTTACTCAATTGTAAAATTCTCATTTGTATTTTGCTTATGGTTTCGAGATCCTTGTGAAAAACTCGATTGTAAAGAATATGTGCTCCTTGTTGTAAAGTCACATAAGGATAAGTGCTCATAATTGTAAGTCCCTTAAGGATTCGATACTCCTTGTTGTAAGTTATCAATATAGTGGATTTGGCCTTGCTCGTGACGGAGAGTTCGGTAACGGAGGACGTAGATCAGTTGGTTGATTGAACCTCCTTAAATCGCGTTTGCATTCTCTTATCCTTTTTAATTACTTACATTGCACTTACTCTATTCTATCAATTTATATTGTGCAACACTATATCTAAGTGCTATACTTACTTTATCAATTAAGTTTACTCATTTATAGCACACTACATTGATAGTTAAGTTATTTGCAACACTAAGTGTTCATACTTGTATCCATTAGTTTTTAAGTTTGAGATTATTTATCGAAAAAGTTTTATAAACAAATTCACCCCCCCCTCTTGATTAGTTTATCTTGGGCTAACAATTTGCTCTTTAATCCCATGAAATATAAGATTTATATTTTAGTCCCAAAAATTATTAAAAACTCCAAAATGACTTTAAAAATTATAAGGTCATATGAAATCACAATAGAGAGTTCTTGGGGGCCAATATGAAGTTCTCAGGTTGTACTTTACAACAATATTTTCGGATCATAAAATCGATATTCGAGGTAAAAGTTATAATTCGTCAAAGTTAGCCACTTAAAACTATTTTATTTCGATTTCTTTTCAAGCTGCTACTTTCGTCTTAATGTTCGGTAGTCTTATTATAATCAAAGTTGAACTTCTAAGCCTCTGTTCGGAGGCTGCGTATAGTTTAAAAACTAGATTTTTTGATTTTTTTGATGTAAATGTGTGGTTAAAAAGTGGAGAGAGAAAATGTGTATGGTTAGAGATTGATTTGGGAAATTGTGTAGTTTAAATTTTAGTTTATAAATCAAAAAAAAAATTGAAGATCCGAACACAGGCTAATATACCATTCTGAAATACTCATGATCTAGTTTCTCGTATCCTTGCCGAAATGCAATATGGTCAGTTATAGCAAAAGTTACGGCTTGTCAAAATAAGCCGTTTAAAACTAAACTTTCGAATGTCAACCTTCTTTATTAAAGTTTTCGAGACACGTACGTCAACCGAATACATGTCTACAATATGCCATTTTGAAGGTCAATCAAAATTCTACGTGATGGTTATCTCGAATAGTCAAGACAAATAATAAAACTAAGAATTTCAACGTTGGGACAAATTCTTAATTAACTTTGAAGTAACTTCATATACCTCAATCCATATCTTCCCAATTATGGAATCGATAATCGATTTATTTAAGCGATAAAATTACTTATAGTAACATTTAATATTCTTATTTATTTTTCGTTGATATTACGTCAATTAAATTTAAAATCTGATTTAATATCGAATAGGTCCCTTTAAATAAATCAAATAAATTAAAATTTGTATTTGACTTTCAAGTGGATCCCATTAAATATGAATAATAATAATTTAATAATATGACGAATTTTAGGGGCGTTACAGTGTAAAAATAAATCAGATTTTTGGCATAGGAGGATGGGAACATTGAGAACAAGAGGTTGAAATTCCTTAGTGACCATGTATTCTTGGTAAAGATAGTGTTATATCTTTAAACTTTTGCAAGATGCGTGTTTTAGGAGAGCTACACGGGGTTAACTTTAGGATAGATGAACACAATAATAAGAGACCTTTAGACTGCATTCACGCAAATTTGTGGGGTCCAAAAAACGTCCCACCATATTTTCTATAAATTGTTGATGACCATGAGGATTAGGTTAGAGAGCTTTGCATAGATTTTGCTAGTTTGGAGTATTGTGGACTATAGATTAAATTCAATAATAGGATTTAATATTATGGTCACGTCTGTATCTAGTCAAGTCTATTTCTCTATAGTACAATTATTTTAATTTTCAAATGGTTTTGGCTCAATAATTAACAGACAATTCTCCTCGACTTCATTTGGACTTGTTAAGTGAGTAAGAAATAGAGAGAATCAAGTGGGAGTGACTCACTTCTTCATTGATATTATTTATGATAACAGACAGTTTTCTCTTGGTAATTTATTATCCTTTCCTTGAACTACGGTGATTTGATCTGATGTGACAAAAAATTGAGTTCAACAACTTATGATACAAAGGTGCAAATCGAACTCATTTGGTTCAGATTTTCAACACTTCGAGAGTCTGTATTCCACGTTATATTTGCAATAATATTTGCAAAACTACATTTAAACTCTATAATACAATAACGCGATAGAAAATATATCTCTATCTTGTATAAAAGTTTTATTCATAAACAAAAATTTGGATGTTTTAAAGGTAAAATATGTGGTTACAAAGAGGTTTGAGTAAATGCGTATGGTTGAAAAGTGATTCGGGAAAACTCGTTTATAAACAAGTTTACCAAACGGAGGCTTGGAAGTGAAAGCTATTTTTCGAAGTGGTACAATTATTCCAATCCCAAACAAATTATGAATTTAGAAAAAAATCAATCGAACATTTAGGGGAGTGATGAGAGAATTTGTGTGAAAATTAAGGTTATGTATCACTGCTTTCTAGCAAACTATCCCAAAAAAATATGAAATATAAGGAAAAAAATTTAAAAATTCAAACTTGTATTTTTGGGTAGCCAATTGGTCAAAGTTTAAAGCTACTTATACTAGAATCTTGACAAAGAAGCTAACAAAAAATGAAGTTGCAGTTTTGTATGTGTTGATTTAAGAACTGATGTGATGTGTGAAATGATAAGATTGTATCACACGTGCGTTATGTCAACCTTCTTGGTAAAGTTCATGTACATGTAACATTTCTCTTGGTAAGAACTTTCATGGCAGCAAAATGTAGGTGGAAAAATTTTAGAGAATCAAAGAAATTATAATCAAACCGAAGGCCCGTGTTTACACGGTTTCCTTAAATCGAATTCGCCGCCTCACCGGGGTGCACGAGGTTTTGATCGGTGTTCGATTCCCAGGATACAATCGGTTTTCGGTTGGCGTTGCACTACGTTAACCGCCTATCGAACTACTGTGTCTCTCTCTCTCTCTCGAAGAACTTTGGCAAGGAAGAAGAAGGAAAAGATTTAGGCAGCTGAAAATGGAAGAGGAAGCTGAAAAATTCTGTGTTTGCTATGTTGTCTGTGTTGTGTTCCAACCAAGAGAAGATGATGGCTATTTATAGGCTCATTGGAATATGAAAATCAGTAACTTATTATCAAGGAATAAAGCTGACATTCATCACAATTTATTTCACAGATGAAACTGATTCTTAATTTCTCAAACAGATGAATTTTGAAGGTTGGAATTTAAATTTCATTCACTTTGAAACATAAGAATTGAAGGCTGAGAAACTGAAATTTCCCAACAATCCCCCACATGAATGAAAATTTGCGGAAATCAGAATCTCAAAGGAGAAAGAGAGAGTAAGACGAATCAATCCTGCATAGGATAGGTAGCGTTTAGCTTTGAACCTTCCCTTGTGAAACCTATCGGGTATTACTAGCAAACTAGTGAATCTGATGCCTTGAACTGTTTCTCCATTTGTGTAAACCAAGACAATAGACCTCACACAGGATCATTCTAGACACAGCGTAGTTCTCAAATTTGTGTTCGTTTTGGCCATGAACACGTCGCCTGGTTCTGCAAGTGTTTGTTCAAGTATGTAGCCTTCCCAATCCTTATAAAAGCGGCCCCACTTCACACTCACATAGGTGACCTCTTAACTTAGCGCTTCACAACAACGCTTAAGAATCATTAAAAGCATAGCTTAACCTTAATCACTGTGAGCACCATAGGAATGAGCAGAAGGAGAACCTTCTCAGTGATTTACAGATATAATGGTTAGTTGTCCCTTTGAACCTAGATCCTGGGACTCCATTCAGCTAGGTTGGGTTTCCACCATGACACCTTTCAACGTCATAGGCTGCAAGCCCATTCCCCTCGATGCTTTGACAACTAGCTCACGAGTTAACCATTTGGTTAGCGGATCCGTAATATTATCCTTTGACTTCACATAGTCTAGAGTGATAATACCTTGTGAGAGTAGTTGTCGAATGGTATTATGTCGTCTTCGAATATGTCGAGACTTACCATTATACATATTGCTCTGTGCCCTGCCAATTGCTGATTTGTTATCGCAATAAACACAAATTGCAGGCACGGGCTTTGACCATCTTGGAATATCCTCAACAAACTGTCTAAGCCACTCTGCTTCCTCAGATGCTTTATCCAATGCGATAAATTCTGATTCCATTGTAGATCTTGCGATGCAAGTTTGTTTGGACGATTTCCAAGAGACAGTTGCACCACCAAGAGTGAAGACATATCCACTTGTAGACTTTGAGTCTGACATATCTGATATCCAATTTGCATCAGCATACCCTTCGATTACTGCAGGGTATCTAGAATAATGCAGTCCAAAATCACGAGTGTATCTCAAATAATGTAACACCTTGAAAATTGCTTTCCAGTGGATAGCACCTGGGTTACTCGTGTAGCGGCTATGTCCGGTCTCCTACAAGTCATTAAATACATTAAACTCCCTATTATCCGAGAATATTCTAACTGTGACACGCCGTCACCAGTATTCTTGGATAAATGGAGACTCAAATCCACTGGAGTCCTGGCCACAGTGGTATCTGATTTTTTGAACTTGTCTAGTATCTTATCAATATAATGAGATTGAGCTAACACAAGTCCATTTGGAGTTCGAGTAATTTTTACTCCCAAAATGGCATCCGCGAGACCCATATCTTTCATGTCAAAGTTTGAGTTTAACATATTCTTAGTGGCTTTGATAATCTTATCAGAACTGCCGACAATGAGCATGTCATCGACATACAGACACAATATGACATATCCATCATTAGTGTCCTTAACGTATACACACTTGTCACTCGTTAAAATTACTTGATGCAGGTATTATTTATCCTATTGCAGACAGCAAGTGGGTAAGTCCTACTCACGTAGTACCTAAGAAACTGGGGTTACTGTTGTTGAAAATGAACAGGGGGAAATGATAACTAAAAGGGTACCCACTAGTTGGAGAATGTGCATAGATTATAGGAAATTGAATTCCATGACCAGAAAAGACCACTTTCCTTTACCATTTTTAGATCAAGTGCTAGAAAGAGTTGCTGGACATTCATTTTATTGTTTCTTGGATGGTTTTTCAGGCTATCATCAAATTGAAATAGCATTAGAAGACCAAGAAAAAACTACTTTTACTTGCCCTTTTGGGACGTTTGCTTTTAAAAGAATGCCTTTTGCTCTTTGTAATGCCCCAACAACCTTTCAAAGATGCATGCTTAGCATATTCAGTGACATGATAGAAAACATTTTGGAAGTTTTTATGGACGATTTCTCTGTGTATGGTAATTCATTTGATGATTGCCTAACAAATTTGAAAGTTGTTTTATGCAGGTGTGAAGATAAGCGACTTCTCCTTAATTGGGAGAAATGTCATTTCATGGTAACACGAGGAATTGTTTTAGGTCATATAATTTCTGCTAAAGGCATGGAAGTAGATAAGGCAAAAGTAGATTCTATTTCTAGGTTGCCTGTTCCTTCAACCGTAAAAGACGTTCGATCATTTTTAGGTCATGCAGGTTTTTATAGGAGGTTCATAAAAGATTTTAGTGTCATAGCAAAACCTTTGACTACACTTTTAATGCATGATACAAAATTTGTTTGGACTAATGAGTGCACTGCAGCTTTTGAACATTTAAAAAAGGCACTCACCACTGCACCCATAGTTAGATCACCTGATTGGTCTCTACCTTTTGAATTAATGTGTGATGCAAGTGATATAGCTGTAGGGGCAGTGCTTGGCCAGAGGAAAGGTAAGGAACCTTATGTAATCTACTATGCTAGCAGAACTTTGAATCATGCTCAATTAAATTACACAACTACTGAAAAAGAGCTGCTAGCAATAGTTTTTGCACTGGAAAAATTTCGAACTTATCTTATTGGGACCCCTGTTACCATCTTTACTGATCATTCTGCTCTTAAATATTTGTTCACAAAGAAAGATGCTAAACCTAGACTCATTCGATGGATTTTGTTATTGCAGGAATTTGACATTACAATTAAGGATAAAAAAGGGGTGGAAAATGTTGTCGCTGATCATTTATCCAGATTAAATTCTGAGAATTCAAAAGCTTCTCACCCTTTAAATGATTCATTTCCCGATGAACAGTTATTTAGTTTGAACATTGTTCCATGGTTCGCTGACTTGGTTAATTATCTTGTCACAGGTCATATGCCTTCAAATTGGAGTGTCCAAGACAAAATGAGGATGAAAGCTATTGCCAGGAACTTCTTCTATGATGATCCGTATTTATTCAAATATTGTGCTGATCAGATTATCTGAAGATGTCTTCCTGATGATGAGGTACAACAAGTTCTTACTTTCTGTCATTCTCATGCTTGCGGAGGCCATTTCTCTTCGCAGAAAACAGCTGCTAAGGTACTTCAATGTGGTTTTTATTGGCCTAGTTTATTTAAGGATGCTCATACCTTTCGTAAAAATTGTGAAGCATGTCAGAAACTTGGTAGTATCAGCCATAGGAATATGATGCCATTAGCTCCAATCCTTGTTCTTGAAATTTTTTATTGTTGGGGATTAGACTTTATGGGTCCTTTTCCCCCTTCTTTTCGATATTTATATATATTGGTTGCTGTTGATTATGTGTCAAAATGGGTAGAGGCTATTCTATGTAGAACAAATGACCATAAAGTTGTGCTCAAATTTCTGAAAGAACATATTTTTTCTAGGTTTGGTATGCCTGAGGCCATAATTAACGATGGAGGAACACATTTTTGTAATAAACCTTTTGAAACTCTGTTAAAGAAATATGGCATTAGGCATAAGATTTCCACTCCCTATCACCCTCAAACTAATGGTCAAACTGAATTAGCCAACCGAGAAATTAAAGGCATTTTGACGAAAACAGTTAATCCAAATAGAAAAGATTGGGCTATAAAATTGGATGATGCTTTATGGGCCTATAGGACTGCTTTTAAAACTGTTCTTGGAATGTCTCCTTATAGAATTGTATTTGGTAAACCTTGTCACTTGCCGGTTGAAATTGAACATAAAGTTTATTGGGCAATCAAAACACTCAACTTTGATTTAGATCAAGTTGGTGAATTTAGGAAACTGAAATTGAATGAGTTAGATGAATTACGTTTGGAAGCATATGAGAATGCAAAAATTTCAAAAGAGAAAATGAAAGTTTTTCATGACAAGAAAATTTTTAGAAAATCATTTTTCTCTTCTCAAAAAGTATTGCTATATGACTCTAAACTTCATCTGTTTCCTGGTAAGTTGAGAACTAAATGGATTGGTCCTTACATTGTGCAAACTGTTTACCCTTATGGAGCAGTTGAAATCTTGGATCCGAAAACTGGTATTGTTTTTAAAGTTAATGGACAACGTCTGAAACCATTTTTGGATAATTTTTCTGCTGATATTAATGAACTACCTCTGCTGGACCCTGCTTCCAGCGGCTGATTTTTTTGGAACTAACATTTATTATTATGTATATATTTTATTTTCTTTTTGCAGACTTCATTCTTTTCTTCATTTTTTAGTTTTTCATTTTTGAATAATTGCTCATGTGCATAAGCCTCCTCTCAGGTACTCTCTTCTCCTTTAGCTTGATTTAATTTTGAGTCGTGTTTATTATTCACCGTTCATTTTTCTTCTCTTTGAGTCATTGAGGACAATGTCTGATTTTAGTTGGGGGGAGAGTGACTCAAATGTACTTGTTTTGCATAAATTCTTTTGTGATAGTTGAGCATTAAAATTGAGTACATCTTGAGTCTTGAGTTATATCTTTGTTATTCTGTAAAGACCTCCCTCCTAAAATTGAGTACATCTTGAGTCAACACATACAACTAGAGCTCTCTCAAGTTAAGTAATTTTATTTGTTCATCATGAGAGTTGAGCGATTGGTAGTTTTCTTATATTGCCCTTATTTGATATTGCTACTTCCATTGGGCATCATTACACGGATTGTGGATTGTTGGTGGTTTACACTTGAGAAACGATGAAGGTCAATGTCAAATAAAAATCTGATCATTTGAAGCTAATATTATCATATTCTCTTCCCATCACAAATCCCTTCATATAAAAAAAAAAATTCCTTCATAGCCACAAAGCTCTTTCATCTATTTCACATTAAAAATGACATTACATCCAGACATTGCTTCCATAAATACATAACCTTGTTTCTACTTTCAAGTATAAGTGAGGATGATTATTTTTGCTCCATATTTGAGAAACAAACGTTCAGTGCATGAAAAAGAAAGAAAAATGGAGTTGGAAAGTATTTGACAGTCATTGAGACTAGAGGAAAATGTTGAAAAATTATTTGAGAGGATCTCAGTATGAAAAAAAAAAAAAAAAAGAAGAAAGAAGAAAAAAAAAAAAGAAGAAGAAGAAGAAGAAAAAAACACAAAAAAGAAAGAAAGAAAGAAAAGGGAGACGTATTGAAGAGAAAGTAAAGGATGTGAAGAAGAAAGCAAGCTTGAAGTGCGATTAAAAGTGAAAATTATTATCCTTGCTTATATTTTTGAAAGTCTTCGATTTCTACCAACTTCTTTTATTTCCTTATCCTATCGAAAAAAAAAATGCTACCATTGCGTCGTATACTTCCATTGGAATTTCTTGTTCTATTATTATCACTGAAATATGCAAACCTCTTCTTCCATCACTCTTTATCAATTCTCTTGAGAACACCATCATTACCTCTACGTTGACATTGACATTTTGATCTTAAGTTGGATTGTGGTAAGAACAGTTGAGTCCCAATGGTTGTGAGCTTTTCATGAGGTCAATATTTGCATTACTATCATCCACATATATATGGGCTTTATTGAATGCTTGAGTGATCAATTTTCAAACTCCATGAGTGACCCCCTAACTAGTTCAGAAACAAAATACACATACCCGTGAGTATATGGAGTTTATACTTGGCTTGAGTGAATACTCGACACTGTATGTGTTGGGGTTAGTGGTTTGATGGATCGGCTTAAAACACACACACAAAAAATTTTGGGAATGTTTTTATGGATTAATTTGGATATAATGCTTGATCTGTTGATTGTGCGAAGTTGCTGTGCTCGACTATCTAAATTCATTCTCAATCAAAGTTTTTCATTGAGCTAATCATGTTTTAATTCGCTTGAATTGCTAGAGACTAGCAAAAAGCTAGTTGGGGAGTGTGATTATTGTCCAATTTTACGTATTTTAAATACGTAAATAAATAAAAAATACAATTTTGGGATATAAATTTTGTAATTTAGAGTAAAACTTATAAAAGATTCAATTTTATTTCTTTAACTCTAAATTGATTTTATTTGCTAAAAATTTCATTTATTTAATTGCAGGGAAAAATTGGACAATATTTCAAATTGAATTTGAATTTCTTCTCAAAATTTTCTAACCTAATTCGACTGAAAAATCAAGAATGGTGCATATTTTTGGCCCAAATTCCCAGCCCAAAAATCATCTTACCCACCTGGGCCATCTCTCTTCAATACCTAGCAGTCGCAATAATTCTTTTTTTGGGTGTGCCAACAG
The DNA here is from genome assembly GCA_963555705.1 of Ligustrum vulgare. Taxonomy (NCBI): domain Eukaryota; kingdom Viridiplantae; phylum Streptophyta; class Magnoliopsida; order Lamiales; family Oleaceae; genus Ligustrum; species Ligustrum vulgare. The sequence goes on along the minus strand of OY743186.1, from coordinate 34,518,716 downwards.
GAACCTACAGCGCCACTTTTCAATCCCTTCTTCTCTCCCAATCCTGCAGCCAACTTCTCCCTCACCTTCACCATCTCTCTCTCTTGTACCCAGCATTTAGAACCTGTTTCAGCCGCACTTCCACAGCAAACCACCAGCCGTTGTCTTCTCTGTCTTCTTTTCTCTTCACACAGCAGCAGCCGGAACTCCCCAACAGCAACCATCTTCTTCCTCCTTTATCATCCACTCAACAGCCGCATACACCCTCTCCTTATGTCTGTCTTCTTTTCATTCCCTCAAGCACAGCATCCTCTTCTCCCTCACGGAACTCACACAGCAGCAGCCGGAACTCCCCACCAGCAGCCTTTTTCCACCTTAACCTCACGCCTCTGTCTTCCTTCTTCCAGCAGCAGCAGCCCCTCAGCCATCAGTCCCAGCCGCAACCTTCTCTTTCTTCACTCTTTCCTCACGCAGTCTGTTTACTCTCCCTTCTGTTCTCTGCCAGCCTTCTTCCCTCACAAAAAAACCACAGCCGCCCAGCTCATCTCCCTCTCAACTCCCTTGAACCGCACATCAATAACCAGCAGGAGACCTCCCTGTTCTTCCCTCTCCATCTATCTTCTTTCAGCAGGTCTCTCTGTCTGTCTTCTCTCTCAGCAGCCTCGCCAGCAGCAACCTACCTCCATCAGCAGCTATAGCTCTCGGCCAACAGCATCCTCTTCTCTAATCTCACGTATTGCACCAGATTGTGGAAGTGCCTTGCGTGGAATACAAGAGGCAGCCGAGTGAGGAGCATTGCAATTGGCGTTTTTGGTGACTTGTTCCATTTTTTATTGCTCTTTTACTTAGAATTTTTTTTATTGTTTCAATTATTAAGTTTTATAAATTCAGATTATTGGCATTGATTTAGTTTTTTTTGATATTTTTAGTTATTGAATTTTCATTTTCAAATTTGAATTTAGTTTTCTAGAATGATAAGTGTTTGTTTGAATTTTATTTCGTTTGATTTAATTATGTTCGGCTAAGTTATATTTGAGGGGAGTTATTCTTAGCGTCGATGGGTGAATGTTAATTTTCTATAGATGAATTCTTGTGATTGATGATAATTAACGAGTGTTTTAAATTTTCAAATTATTTTACTTCGATTGATGTCGTTGATGTAGTATGTATTAAATATGCACACAACATGCTCGACTAAATGCCGTAAAATATATTGATTAATTTTCGTACGAATATGTTTAAATCTTATCGATCTCAAGAAATTCACACTAAATTTATTTGCAAAATCCAATTGATAGCGAAAGAATAACTCCACTCAAATTTCTCTTTCATTGCAATTTAATTATATTCTCTCCAAATTCGTTTTAACACAATTGAAATCATAGTTAAGTTTCGAATTTAGCAAATACTACGATACCAATAAAATCCCTACGAAGAATGACCCTGGATTATTCCTAGGCTATAACTTGACCCCTTTATACTTGGAGGGTAGAATTAACATCGAGTCGGCCTACGAATTGCATTATAATTTACGTGACCTAATCTACCATGCCACAGATTAGGAGACTCAAGCAAGTAAACAGAAGGAGTTTTCTCATTATTCATAACAGTTGGGGTTACAACAATTACATTTAATTTAAATAGGTCATCAGTCATATAGCCTTTCCCAACATAAACTCCTATCTTGGTAATCACCAGCTTGTCAGCCTCAATGACCATGCGGAAACCATTCTTGCTCAGAAGAGACCCAGAAACCAGATTCTTGCGAATCTTTGGCACATACAACACATTGGTCAGAGTAAGCTCTCTACCAGAGGTCATTTTCAGGATCACCTTGCCTTTACCCAGCACTTCAGATGTTGCGGAGTTTTCCATGAACAATTTTTCACCATTTGTAACTGGTGTAAAAGTAGTGAACATGCTCATGTTGGAGCAGACATGGCAAGTGGCCCCAGTGTCTAGCCACCACTCCTTTGGGTTAGATCCCACCAAGTTAACCTCACTAATCACCGCTGTAAGGTTTAGGTCAGACATGTCATCTGAGAGATGATCTCTCTCATTTCCAACCATATTAGCTTGAGGACGCTGCTTGTTATCCCTCCGAGGCTGGCGGCAGTCTGCTGATCGGTGCCCAACTTTATCACAATTGAAGCACTTCCCATTGAACTGGAACTTGGCCTTCTTTCCTACGCCACCAGTAGGCTTCAACTGAGACCCTTTCATTGCCTGCTTTTTATCATTTCGATTCCCATTACCCTACTTGGCTTTAAAAGATTGACCTTTCTTGGTACCAGAACTCTGGCCGTGCTCCAATACATTAGCCTTTTCAGAGTAAGAATTCTTCGATTTACGTTCAGCCAATTTGTTATCCTCCTCAATTCGCAGCTTGATAATTAAATCCTCGAAAGACATCTCTTTCCTCTTATGCTGAAATAGCTGTTGAAAGCCTTCCACTGAGGAGGTAGCTTGTGAATAACAGTAGCCACTTGTAGGGATTCTGACATAGTCAAACCCTCAGCATGCATTTCCTGCAAAAGCACTTGGTACTCCTGCACTTGGCTCACCACTAAACGTGAATCCACCATTTTGAAGTCCATGCACCGACTGGCTAAGAATTTCTTAGACCGAGCATCCTCGGTCTTGTACTTCTTTTCTAAGGACTCTCAAAGCTCCTTAGCAGATTTCTTTACCACATACACGTGATACAGAGAATTCTGTAGGCCATCCAGGACATAGTTGCGGCACAGAAAATCAGCACTTTTCCATGCATCCCAAGCAGCACGCCTATGCAAATCATTGTCGTTTTCAGCCACAACAGGGGCATCCTCGGTGAGGAAACATGCAAGGCCCAAAGTTGTAAGATAAAAAATCATCTTGTTCTGCCATGTCTTAAAATTAGTCCCCGCAAACTTGTCCGGTCGAATCGAATGATTCACAGGAAATGGAGCCGGAAATGATGGCAAAGGTATCGAGGCCGCAGCCCTAGGTACTGGCAAAGGTATTGTGCCAAATTGGATTGCCGAGGCCGCAGCCGTAGGCAAAGTGGGGTTCACTCCAATATGAGGAATACCGCCACCAAGTGTCCCATCAACGGGAGAAACGCCAGTCGAGGTCTCAACAGGGTTAACCGCAGTCATTGCAGGATTTGGTACACCGGTACCAATAGTGTTGCTTCCATTGTTCACATTGTCATTTCCATGAGACGCCATTTAACCTTATAACAAGCAACAAAAATTTAGAATAATAGTAATAATAATGACGTTGTGAAATGTGAATAGATTCAAGATCTATGTTATCAATTTGAAGAAAATTAAAATTTCGAAATTGAAATATGAGAGCAAGTTATTAACAAGTCAACAATCATTAACATGAACTAAAATTATAAATTAATCTTGAGAAATCATTTACCAAGCAATCATGAATTAATTATTATAGAAACAAATTATGATGCAATCATTGGTTGATTTGAAAAACCATGCAAAACAATCATGAGGCAATTATATTATGCAATCATTATTTAATTTTTTTAATCACAACAATCATCAAAAGTCCTGCAACCACTTACTATTGCATGCAAAACCGCATGAACCATGCAAAATCACTTTTAAATTTAAAATCATGCAGAGACAGTATGGCAGGGAGGGTGAGAACCAGGCAACTAATTTTTTTTTTCTTCGTAACAGAATTATACTGCAATTAAGTAGACATTATTATTGAAACATGCTGTTAATATTATGTATACTGTAATAGAACCGAGAGGGGGAAAAAACTGACAGAAAAAAAAAAAAAAACAGATTCTCAATTTTTTTTTTCAACCTAACTGCAATTAAACAGACGGATTTTTAGGCCATAAGATTAAATTGCCATAACATACAGATTATCAAACCACGCTGTTAATATATGTAAACTGGAAAAAGAAAAAAAAAAAAAAACCAACCAGAAACAGGGAATAGTTAAACAGAACTAATATAAGCATATATAATAAAATTTGATTCTCTAAATTTTTCAAAATGGGATTCGATTTAAGTTTGTAGGTGGAAAAATTTTAGAGAATCAAAGAAATTATAATCAAACCGAAGGCCCGTGTTTACACGGTTTCCTTAAATCGAATTCGCCGCCTCACCAGGGTGCACGAGGTTTTGATCGGTGTTCGATTCCCAGGATACAATCGGTTTTCGGTTGGCGTTGCACTACGTTAACCACCTATCGAACTACTGTGTCTCTCTCTCTCTCTCTCGAAGAACTTTGGCAAGGAAGAAGAAGGAAAAGATTTAGGCAGCTGAAAATGGAAGAGGAAGCTGAAAAATTCTGTGTTTGCTATGTTGTCTGTGTTGTGTTCCAACCAAGAGAAGATGATGGCTATTTATAGGCTCGTTGGAATATGAAAATCAGTAACTTATTATCAAGGAATAAAGCTGACATTCATCACAATTTATTTCACAGATGAAACTGATTCTTAATTTCTCAAACGGATGAATTTTGAAGGTTGGAATTTAAATTTCATTCACTTTGAAACATAAGAATTGAAGGCTGAGAAACTGAAATTTCCCAACACAAAATGCATGTGTCAATTGCTATACTTTTGCAGGGCTAGAAGAGTGATACGTGCAAAACAAGAAATGGAAACGAGGATGAAGTGGGAAGTGAAAGGGCTAGAAGAGTGATACGTGCAAAACAAGAAATGGAAACGAGGATGAAGTGGGAAGTGAAAAAGTGAATGAATTAGTTTAGATAGTCATTTTGTTTGTTAATTTATTTTAGTGGATAAGTTAAGTTGTTTTACTATTTTCCTATTTTGTAGCCTAATTTAGTGGGTGGATTATCACTTTAAAAGGCTATAAAAAGCCTCACGTATGGAATAGATAAGGGAGGAAAAATATTTATGTCAAAAGAAATCTCTCTTCTCTTATTTGAAATTATGTTCTTTCCAATTAATACAGTCACAATCTGACTTCTTCTCCAGTCTTCTTTCTCCTGCTTATAATATTTCTCTTCTTCATTAATCCAAATTCTTTACATAACCGAGGGTCTACTAACCCCCTAGCACTGGTTCGTGAGTTGGCTCGTACGAAGATTTTCCTGCTCGGCTTGCATTTTGGGCATGTCGAGTTCCTGAGGCGATTCTTCCTATTTAATATTCCTATCTTTAACCTTTATTCGTGTCGTCGACCTTAGGCGCCCCCACTTTCCTACCCTGAGCTTAGTGAGAAATGTTAATCGCAAGTTATGTCTTCAAGTGTATAGGGTGAAGGGATGACACTTTTCTTTAACCTTTATTGTTTTGTACATCTCGTCTCTAATGACAATTTATGTCCAAATATTATATTATTGTGAAGAAAATAATTTCTAAGCTGATTGAACCAACATGAACTAATTAAGTTCATAGATAAGTTGAGCTCTCCTCTCCCTCTTTCTCAACTTTAAATATACGTGGGGGGCATCTTTGCAATAGGCAACTCGACGACGATGCTTTTTTCCTCATTAAGCAATTTTTTGAAGACACTTGTTTATGTAAAATTCAATTATTAGTAGTTCAACCGTTGACAAAATAGTTACCGTAGTAAAGGTAAAAATATCAAAAAATAAAAAAGAAATGGCATTAATATGTTTTCATGCAACTAGTGATATACACGTGTGTGATCGTCCAACAATATTTTAAATTTTCTATATTTTAAATTTTTGTGTTTATTAATTATTAAAAATTAAAAATTTAAAGTAATAATTATAATATATATATATAATAACATGCTATATTATATTATCAGATAATACAATGAAGGAATTGACAATTTATTTATATACATAGAAATACAAATACAATTAGCGAAGATTTTGAAATATGACAATATTAAAAGTAACTTGAATCTTGTGAGTACCTTCAGCGAATGACATTTGATTGACTAACTCTTGATATGAAATTTTATGGGTTCGATGAGGTATTAATAAGAATTTTTAGGGCTATATTTACGAAATATAAAACTAATAATTGCTAATTTTATTGTGATTACCTAGAGAGTGCGTGAAATTCAAGGTATAGCACCGTGGATGCACTTACACTAAGTACCTCTAAAATCCAAAACTTAATCAACTCTTTGACTATCCTAAAAGAATTTTATTAACATCATAGAAATTCGTGTTTTGTGCTCAAATTTCTTCTCAAAAGAGACAACATCAATCCATTTGAGTTCATCAATCAAATAAGGTTATGGATGAAAACATATCCATATATGCCCCGACTTTAAGCTTCTTATATCAATTTCATCAATTGTTTAGCTAACGAACAATACAGAATATGTTTGCCCCAGAACTTGAGTATTTTGACTTTCCATTTAACACATTTGTATATTTCTATACTTGGAACTAGGGGTGGGCGTTTGGTGGTTCGGTTCAGGTATCTCAAGAATCGGAACCGAACCATACTTTTTTGGTTCTTGTAAAATGGAACCATTCGGTTCCATTGAATCGCCAGAACCAAACGAGAACCAAACCATTCGGTTTCGGTTATAATTCGGTTCCATAATAATAATTATTTTTCGAGAGCTTTATCAAGGAGTATCAGGTCTCGGGAAGTGAGTCAATAACCTGAAATAAACTTGTACCGAATATACCAAGATCAAGGATATCGAAAATTCTTTCACCTCAAAGAAAGTATTGGATTCTCCATAAAATGCAAGAGATTCATAAATAAAAATAGGAAACAAATGATCTAGAAGGTTTTTCGAGGATGGAAATATAGTAAACTTGTGGGATGAATAATGAGTTTTAAATGCATTATTATTAATTATTTTATATTTGTATTTAAATATTTAATTAACTCCATCGTGGTCATTTACAACTCCACTTATTAATAAGTTAGTCTCATTCGATTTTCATTTACTAAGAATTTTAGTCATAGTATGAAGTTAAATGTTACAATGATGTAGAAACGTAACAAATTTCATAAAAAAAATTAATCGTTTTCACTTTACCCAAATAAATTATAAATTCTTTTGATTTTTAGTTTTAAGACAACCAATTAAGACCATAAAAAAAATAAACAAGAATCAAAGACCGGTTCTAATTTCGATTCCGGTTCTTAAGGCGGAACCAAGAACCGAACTGAAAACCAATCAGTTCTCGGTTCCAAAACCAATTTCCTATTTTATTTTTTTAAAACCATATGGTTCTGGTTTTTTCGGTTTGGTTCCGGTTCAATCATTTCAATTCCCCTTTTTTTGCCCACCCCTACTTGAAACTTTAACTTGGAGTATCTGTACTTTTCGTCAAAGTGTAATAATAATTTTTTCCACCTTTAGATTGATCATCTAAAATGCACAAAATATTATGTTTCCTCTAAAAAAATAATAATAATTTCTTTCCCACGTCTTTAAAAACCTCAAAACTTGCAAATAGAAAATAAAAGTACAAATTATTAAAAATAATGAAAAATCATTCTACAAGATAGGGTGAAATAAATGAAGACTCTAGCAAATTTTCGATAACAATAAATAGTATTAGAGAAATCCAATCATAAATCTCTCAAATAATACCTATTATAAGGTTTTTTCCTGTAATCGCCCAAGCAAAAGCTTATGATTGCTTCTACTCCTTGAAACTTAATGGTCACCCTATCATATGCACTGCTATTAATTCAATTCTAAGTATTTCTATTCAAATCTCATTTGATAGTTCAATAAAAAGTCTATAAAAAACTTGAGATTTATTATAAGAAATACGGTGCATTCATAAAAACAAATTCAGAAAATATAAACACATTATTAGCATTTTTTATGAATTGAAAGTGGATTCATTGCCATTCTGTTTCAAAATTAGTTTGCAATTTCAATTGTATCACATTTTTGGGTTAATACATTCTACAATATAGAATCAAATGAATTCTTAAAATAATTATAATAGAAACATCTGAATGAGTCAACTCATAAAATTCAAAGCTATGTGATGCGAACCCCTTTGGTGATTAAACCAAAAATTCTCACAACAATAATGTATCAACTCAAGAAAGCTAAAATAGGTAATAAATGAGAAATCTTGACCCAAGTTTAACCAAACCAAAATTCTAAGGAAAGTTAACCCTAGCCCAATGGAGAGATTAAGACAAATACCAAGACTTGTGGAATAAATATCAACAAATACACAAGAACAAACCCTCAATATATAAGTTGAAATAAATTCCAAGAAAATGTTACAAGATAAAGAAAGGATTTTTACCTCTCAAACTCTCAAGGAGTGATCTTCAAATGTGCTAAACTATCTAGGGTTTGGAAGGACTCCCAAATATATACAAAAAGTGAAAGAAAAGAAAGTTTGCATAATTGCACAAAAAACCCCGCTATTCTATTCTGGGGACTTTCGGTCGACCGAAAATATTTCGGTCGAACATCTGGTCGACCGAATGGGCAGTTTCGGCCGTACAATGGTCAGCCGATCCTGCCTGAAGCTATGTCTAAAAAACCCTGCAGAGTTTCGGTCGACCGAAATGTCCTGATCTTCCAAACATATGCAATTGACCTCGATCTTGCTCTCTTCCATGTGGACTTGATTTCGGAGCTTGAAAATGAGTCCCGCCATCAACTCTTGGACTTCTTTAGCCTTGGATCTTGTCATGGGCCCCACCGGTATTCTGATAGAGGGTTGACCTGTTTGACTTTGACTCGATTGACTCCCTGAATTCTCATCATCCCCTCCCTCTTGAAAAGGATTCGACCTCGAATCTTCACCTGCATCAAAAGGGGATAAGTCAGAGACGTTAATAGAAGCCGATACATTATACTCACCAGGAAGGTCAAGCTTGTAGGCATTGTCATTGATTTTCTCGAGGATTTGGAAGGGGCCATCACCACGTGACTGTAATTTTGATTTTCTTTGAGTCGGGAACCGCTCCTTCCTCAAATGCAACCATACCCAATCACCGACCTCAAATGTCATCCGTTTTCTACCTTTGTTAGCACTGGAGGCATATTGTTCATTCTTCTTCTCGATTTGGAGCTTGACTTTCTCGTGGAGAGATTTTACCAACTCCGTCTTTCTTTTCCCATCTAAACTACCTCGTTCATCAATAGGTAACGGAATCAAATCCAAAGGAGTTAGAGGGTTAAAACCATAAACAATCTCGAATGGAGAAAAAGAAGTAGTAGAATGAACACTTCGATTATATGCAAATTCAACAAAAGGTAAACACTCTTCCCAATTCTTTAGGTTGCCCTTAAGGACGGTGTGAAGAAGTTGTGTTAAAGTTCTATTAACCACCTCAGTTTGGCCATCGGTTTGGGGATGACAAGTTGTTGAAAACAAAAGTTTAGTTCCCAATTTCCCCCACAAGACCTTCCAAAAGTGGCTAAGGAATTTAACGTCCCTATCCGACACAATGCTCCTAGGAACCCCATGGAGTTGCACTATCTCCCTAAAGAATAGGTCGGCTATATGAATGGCATCATCGGTTTTATGACAAGCAAGGAAATGCGCCATTTTACTAAACCTATCTACAACCACGAAGATGGAATCACTACCTTTCTTTGACCTCGGCAATCCTAAAATGAAGTCCATAGAAATTTCCGTCCAAGGTTCACTAGGGACATGTAGGGGTGTATATAATCCATGCGGTTCTACCTTGGACTTGGCTTTTCTACAGGTTATGCACCTCGAACAAATTCTCCCAACATCTCTACTCATTTTAGGCCAAAAGAAATGTTCTTGTAAGATTTTCAAGGTTCTCCTTACCCCAAAGTGACCCATTAATCCCCCGCCATGGGCCTCCCTTACCATCAACTCCCTCAATGAGCAATTTGGCACACAAAGTTTACCTTCTCGAAACAAAAACCCCTCATGCCTATAATACTTACCAAATCCAACCCTCTCACATGATATAAATATACTAGCAAAATCCGCATCATGCGCATACAAGTCCTTAATGCTCTCAAAACCCAACAATTTAGCACTCAAGGTAGTAATAAGAGCATACCTTCGAGAAAGGGCGTCGGCTACCACATTCTCCTTACCTTGTTTGTATTTGATGACATAGGGAAAAGTTTTCACGTACTCCACCCATTTGGCATGCCTCTTGCTCAACTTCCCTTGCCCCTTCAAGTGCTTCAATGACTCATGGTCGGTGTGGATGACGAACTCTCTAGGCCACAAGTAGTGGTGCCATGTCTCTAACGATCTCATCAACGCATAGAGCTCCTTGTCATAGGTGGGGTAGTTCAGGGCGGCTCCACTGAGCTTCTCGCTAAAGTAGGCAATCGGCCTTTTCTCCTGCATCAAAACTGCTCCAATACCTGTGTCTGAAGCATCACATTCAATCTCAAAAGTTTTATCAAAATTAGGCAAGGACAAAACCGGGGCGGTGCACAATTTGTTCTTTATTTCATTAAAGGGCTTTTCTTGCTCCTCCCCCCATTTAAACCCAACATGTTTTTTAACAACCTCGGTAAGTGGTGAAGCTAGTGTGCTAAAATCTTTGACAAAACGACGGTAAAAACTAGCTAACCCATGGAAGCTTCTTACCTCGGTGACACTTGTAGGAGTGGGCCATTCCTTAATGGCTTTGATCTTCTCCTCATCGACCTCTATTCCCTTAGTACTAACTACAAATCCAAGGAAGATCACACTCTCCATGCAAAAATTACACTTGTTGAGGTTAGCATACAATTGTTCTCCTTTCAAAACCACAAGTACACTCCTCAAGTGTTCAATATGCTCATTCAAATTTTTGCTATAAATCAAAATATCATCGAAGTAAACTACCACAAATTTCCCAATGAATGCACGCAAAATATGGTTCATTAATCTCATAAAAGTGCTCGGTGCATTAGTGAGACCGAAGGGCATAACCAACCACTCATATAAACCATATTTAGTTTTAAAAGCGGTTTTCCATTCATCTCCTTCCCTCATCCTAATTTGATGGTATCCACTTCTCAAGTCGATTTTACTAAAAATGCACGAGCCATGCAACTCATCTAGCATATCATCTAACCTAGGAATGGGGTGTCGATACTTTACCGTTATGTTGTTAATGGCTCGGAAATCGACGCACATTCTAAAGGTTCCATCCTTCTTGGGCACTAGTAGCACGGGAACGGCACAAGGACTCATACTCTCACGAACATATCCTTTACTCATCAACTCCTCAACTTGTTTTTGGAGTTCCTTGGTCTCGTCCGGATTGCTTCGGTATGCCGGTCTATTTGGAATGACGGCTCCGGGGATGAAATCAATTTGATACTCGATGCCTCTAATGGGTGGAAGCCCACTAGGCATCTCCTCCGGAAAGACATCCTCGAACTCCTGTAACAAAGAAGTAGCTAAAGTGGGGAGGGAAGTGTGAGGGTTATCAAGTGTAAGGAGGGACTCCTTATAGACCAACAAAAGAATTGAATGATTTTCTTTTAAAGTTCTTTCTACATCACCTCTACTCGCATAAAAATTCATTTTTTTCTCAATATCTTTTGCTCTCTTTCTTTTTTCTTGCATCCCCTCTTTTTTTTCACTACTTTTTTTTTCACTTTCGTTTTGCCCCTCACTCAACTCCATCTTTTTTTTCCTTCTTTCTTTTTCCTCCTCCTCCTCCTTCTTGAGTTTCAATTGGTCCTTGTAAACTTCTTCCGGACTCAAAGGTAGGAGTGTCACGGGTTTTCCATTCATTTGGAAACTATACCGATTTTTCCTACCATCATGCAATACCCTCCTGTCATATTGACATGGCCTCCCCAATAATATATGTGTAGCTTGCATGGGCACCACATCGCAAAGTACTTGATCCTCATAGGTCCCTATGTTGAAAATAAGTAATACTTGCTTGCTTACTTTCAACTCACCATAATCACTCAACCATTGTAACTTATAAGGACTAGGATGTGGCATTAAAGGTAATCCCAACCTTTCAACCATACTAGTGCTAACCACATTGGTGCAACTCCCCCCACAATGATGAGACTACACGCTTTGTCCTTCACAAGACACCTAGTATGGAAGATATTCTCTCTTTGCTTAGCCGCATCATCCACCTTGGCTTGGGTGTTGAAAGACCTAATGGTGACTAAAGACTTGGGTGGACTAACAATTCCCTCCACCTCTTCTTCCTCGCCATCACTATCTCCCCTACATGGCACCCCCTCTTCGTCCTCTTCATCTTCCGAGTACCACTCCCCATTTTTGATAATCATCACCCCATTGTTAGGGCACTCTCGAGCATAATGCCCACGTCCTCTACACTTGAAGCATTCTATATCCCGACTCCTAGAAGTGGTAGGAACAACCTTTGATTTATCCTTGACGAAGCTAACTTCCTTTCCCTTGGAGGTTTCAATATTGTCCTTAAGTGGTACCTTATCAACCTTTTCACTCCCCCACTTAGACTTCCAATTGGAACTAGGACCTCCCAAGAATTTTTCTTGCCCCTTTCTTTTAAAGTGCTCATTTTTCTTCAATTGAGCCTCCACTTTAATAGCCATGTGTACCAACTCCTTCATCTCAACATAATGGTGTAATTCAACCACATTGGCGATCTCCCTATTCAACCCACTCATAAATCAAGCCATAGTGGCTTCTCTATCCTCCTTTATGTCGGCCCTCATCAAAGCTTTTTCCAACTCCTTATAATAATCTTCAACACCTTTTGTTCCTTGAGTAAGGGTTTGTAGTCTTTGATAGAGTCCCCTATAGTAGTGACTTAGTACAAATCTTTTTCTCATAAGGCTCTTCAATTCATCCCAAGTATCCACACTACCCTTGAAATTCCTTCTCCTAGTGAGTAATAAATTATCCCACCAAGCTAAGGCATAGTCGGTAAACTCCACTACCACTAACTTAACCTTTTTATCCTCGGAGTATCTATGACATTCAAAAATCAATTCTATCTTCCTCTCCCATTCTAAATAGGCATCCGGATCACTCTTCCCATGGAAAGAAGGAATTTTCATCTTAATACTACCAAGATTACCATCCATTCCATCCCTACCCCTAGGGTTCCTCCCATGACCTCGTCCTACTCCCCTCACATTCCTACCTCCTCTATTCCTACCCATGTTCCAATTTTGGTCACTACCCCCTTCACTCTCCAATTCATCATCATCAACATCATCATATTCATACTCATCTCTAGGCCTTCTCCTATCACCCCTCCTAACATTATCATCCCTTGGAGGTGGAACTTCCCTCCTAGTCTCCAACCTTGCTAATCTACCTTCCAACCTTCCCCCCATATCCGCCATAGTAACTGTGAGAGCTTGTATCATATCCCTCAACTCTTGAGTTTGTGCATTAGAATCTTGTCCACTCGAAGTATGTGCATGAGCCATGGAGTGTAAGTGTGCAAATGTCCTCACAAATGATGTTCGCTCGTGTTTCACTCAATTAGGTTTTTTCCCTCTAATGAGCTCACCACTCTTGCCTTTTACCACTCTTCACTTTCTTACTCAAACTTTTCAAGGAACGTAATTCAATTAAATTGAGAATTTAATTCTTGTGTAGCACAAATTCCACAAACAACAAAGGAAGCAAATGAAGGATTGACACAATAGCAAGTAGAATTTAGTTGCTTGCTATTATACAAGGAAGTAAGGAATTGAACTAGACCAATAAGATTTTCAAGGGTATAGTCACAATAACTTGATGTAAGACACAAGGAATTCAATTAGGAATGTGTTTGGTAGTTGAATGGTAGGTTTCAATATGAAGACACTCTTTGAAACATTTTATCAAACACTTAGGATGCAAGCTTTGAATAGTTTGGAATTTTCAAGTGTTTGTTCAAATGTATCCCCAATAACTTTCAAATTGATGATAACAACAATGTCCAATATGTAGAAATCATGAAATTTTCATGGGCACTAATTTTCCCCAAATTTTTTTGTAATTTTCGTTTTTTTTTTTTTTTTTACTATCAAGAACAACACAATAAATGTAAAGATAGGAATACCAATTTTAGAGCCAAGCTCTGATACCAAATGATGCGAACCCCTTTGGTGATTAAACCAAAAATTCCCACAACAATAATGTATCAACCCAAGAAAGCTAAAATAGGTAATAAATGAGAAATCTTGACCCAAGTTTAACCAAACCAAAATTCTAAGGAAAGTTAACCCTAGCCCAATGGAGAGATTAAGACAAATATCAAGACTTGTGGAATAAATATCAACAAATACACAAGAACAAACCCTCAATATATAAGTTGAAATAAATTCCAAGAAAATGTTACAAGATAAAGAAAGGATTTTTACCTCTCAAACTCTCAAGGAGTGATCTTCAAATGTGCTAAACTATCTAGGGTTTGGAAGGACTCCCAAATATATAAAAAAAGTGAAAGAAAAGAAAGTTTGCATAATTGCACAAAAAACCCCGCTATTCTATTCTGGGGACTTTCGGTCGAACATCTGGTCGACCGAATGGGCAGTTTCGGTCGTACAATGGTCATCCGATCCTGCCTGAAGCTATGTCTAAAAAACCCTGCAGAGTTTCGGTCGACCGAAATGTCCTGATCTTCCAAACATATGCAATTGACCTCGATCTTGCTCTCTTCCATGTGGACTTGATTTCGGAGCTTGAAAATGAGTCCCGCTATCAACTCTTGAACTTCTTTAGCCTTGGATCTTGTCATGGGCCCCACCGGTATTCTGATAGAGGGTTGACCTGTTTGACTTTGACTCGATTGACTCCCTGAATTCTCATCACTATGAATCTTTAAATCTTTCCACTTCACATCCAACATAAACACATGAAAGTGAAGAGGTAATAATAAATATATTCATAAAAGCAAAGTCAATTATTTAAACTTGCAAAGAGTTGTATTGTCCTACATATACATATAAGTTTTCAGAAGGCTTTGTACTTGTTCAACTTCATTTCTGAATGATTGTAATGTGTAGACATCAACGGGAAAAATCCAATCAAGAATTCATCATTTTCAATAGAAACTAAAAAACCCAACCAATTCCGAATTTCACGGGGGCACCTTTGCTATCCTTGACACCAAGTCATCAAGGTTTCCACCACCTACGCACATCTCTCTATAGAGGGAGATTTAAAGCACGCCAAGATTTAAACATTTCGATTCTCTTGTTCATCTGCTTTTATTATTACTTTTCTCACACACTAAAGCGATCAAACAAAATAAGAAATTTACGAAATATGCAAATGGAAAATAAGGAAAGTATTGAATAACATACCTACATGAAGAGATTTCTTAAGAATATATCAGCGTCCTTATGCATGAAGTGAAAATAATGAAATGAGAATATGAATAGTTTAAAATGTGATAAATTATTTATTTAGGTAAACTAATTGATTAAAATTTGATAAATAAAATTTTAAAGAAAATGGACATTAATAAACATTAAGGATGAATAAGGAATTTAAGAGATTTTTAGGGTTAATATTGTCCAAAAAAGTTTCCCCCTTTAAGGACCTTTTAGAAGTAGTATAGATAATGGAGTAATATTTCCGTCTAAATTGCAATGAAACTATGGTCGATATATTGGTATTTTAGTAAAGTCGGTGACATATATGTTATTGGGTATCGCCAAAGAAAGGTGTTCTCCCCAATTAAAAAGTACTAAAATTATGAGTCTCGGTGTCTCGTATAATATGTGATTGAAAATGATCTTTGTAAAAATGATTTTTAACAAACTCTGATGCGTAATCCCATACTCTTCACAAAAAAAACTGATAAACAGCTCTATTGAAAATTTCAAATCAAACTTTCCTGTAAAGAATCTCGAAAGACAACATATGTGATGTTCGCTGATAAAAAAAAAAATCTGACTATCTAAAAGCCTTGATAACTACAGGTCCACAAAGTGATACAGGTAAGAGATGACACGGAACTAGTGAACTAAAATGTAAATTCACATGCAACCAAGGATAAGGAAGAACTTTACAGACGGATTGAATGGTTGAAGATGAAACATAATTATGCATCATAGAAGGCCTTCGATCAACAGGCGCATCCTCCTGACTGTTGTGACTGAGACGCGTTGGTATTGCTCGACTTGAGGTTCACATCAACCATGTCCTCTTGCTTTGCTGAGGATAGTGTCTCCATTCCCGGCAAGGCTGCAGCAATCTTGCGAAATAATGCCTGAAACAATTGGCCTTAAAATATTAGAGCACCTGTTGATCACGACGGGTTTATTTCATTTGTGATTTACAACATGTTTGGCAAAGCTTAAGTTTACATGAGTAATTTTCACTCCCAAGCATGTTTAGATAAATCACATTTTCTCTTGTACGTAAAAATAAAAAATATTATAATAGAAAAGTAGAAGTTACATTCAAAATATCAAAAGAAAACATATCAGAAAAAGTCCCATCACATTCACAAATATATAGTCCACCACTCAACTAGGAACATTTGAAAATATACTTTATAACAACTGCTGCCACTTACCTTTATATTGAAGCCAGCCTTGGCACTCGTTTCAATAAACATGACATTTAGGTCACGAGCTTTTGCCTCTGCTTCCTCTATCGAGACTTGCCTAAATTGTCACCATGCACATAACAGATGAGAGTAGAATATAATGTCAAAGGATTAAATACAAGAACATTAACCCGATGATTCTGTTTAAAGTGATTTTAAATATTTGATTTCATTTTCATCATTAAATTGATCAATGCTTAAAGATAGACCTAAATAATGAGACTAAGCAGAAAGACATTTATTACCAATTCATTCATACCTCCTTCACCAGACTCTTACTCAATTTCTATTATATACCCTATTGTACATTTTCATTATTATCACGCTGTACTAAAAAATTAGCACATATCAAAACCATGATCCCACAAAACGTCTGAATAGTCTCACAATGTTCATTTCTCAAGAGATTCGTGACTGTAAATTTACTGTTTGGGAATTTCTCAGTAGTTCTTATTTGATAAATCTATAAATGAACATGATCTGAGATTAACTTAATTCATACAATCTACCAAATTGTACTAGTATCAAAATTCTAAACATGGAAAAGCGAACAAGTTATGTCAATTAGCAAGACGGTTTCCAGGAGTCTTGAGAGTATATTTTTCAACAAAAATTATATACATCTTGAAGGACTGTGTAAAGAAAACACCATATCAGAAAAATTCTGCAAAGACTGAAATGTACACTAATAGAGATTTGTGGTGTCAAAGATGAACAAAGCACAAGTAGAAAGAAAGAAGTAATAATATCCAAAGAAACCAGATGAAGTAACTTGCTCTGATCTTTCTGCAATTGGTCAGCAAAGATGGTTAAGAATCATTACCAGACCAAGTAATAAGCATTGAAATCACATAAAGCAACCACTTCCACATAATTACATAGTTATAGCTTTCTGAAGTTTCTTAACCATAATACTTGTAATTCGGTGTTTCACCATGCTCTTCAGATACTCCACGTGCACTAGCTCCCCTCTTGAAACCCTTCTCCATAACAGACATTTTCTTTTATAGATGACAACTCTAGAACAAAATATCAGGGGTTGAAGCTGAATATTATTCGTTTATATGCTACTTCGAGGTGGGAAACAAAAATCACTATACAGAAGTAAGCCTATGTACGCTTTAACTTATAAGATAAGAAGATAACATAAGTGGTGGATAGTACTTGTGGATCAATTGAAATGGGGTTGAAAATGAAGTATGATCAATTTATAAATCATTTATAAATTTGCCAAAAGGAGGTTGAATAAATAGCCAACCCATGACAGACCAAAAAAATCTCTATTTCCAGTCCATATCCCAGGATCCATTCCTTCGCACCATTCTTTCCTCCAACCAACCCATGACAGACCAAAAAAATCTCTATTTCCAGTCCATATCCCAGGATCAATTCCATCGCACCATTCTTTCCTCCAACCTAAGCATTGTTTTCCCAACCAAGGTTTAACAAAATTATTTTTGAACACTCAGATCCTAAACCAGTTTATCATATTTAGCAGCCAAAAGACTAGTTGGCAGTAACGTCATTTTATTGTTTCTTATAGCATATGTGTCAGCTCCATGATCCAATGTCCCTCAAACAAAACTAATACAATCCATATTTGGTCTAGATTAAAATTAGATTTAAATACCAAGTCAACAATTAATTTTAACTGTACATGAAATGGATCCACAACTTTTCAACCATACATTTTATCAACTTCTATCAAAATGTGCTAAATATCTTATTTTAATCTACACAAAACAGGGGGAAAATAACAAAAATCAACCAGACAAAATCTCGTTGAACAGTAACATTTTATGAGAATAACAAAAAATAAGGGGAAAAGGTTAACAACAACATCCCACCTCTTTTCCACTAAGTCAGTTTTATTGCCAACAACCACAATGATGACATCACTGCCTCTCTCAGTGCGAACCTCCTCAATCCACTTTGATGTGTTGAGGAAAGACTGCCTGTCTAAAGGCATCAAAATAATAGGTAAAGTTATCGTCGATGAACATTTATAGAGGAAATACATAAAATTCATGTCAGGTCAACAGACATGAGAAAGGATAGAGAAATACAATTATGAAGAGCGTTAAAACTGAAAACACGTCGCATGACCATAAGAACACTTTTAAGGTGGTTAAAGGTAGTATTCGTACAAGTAGTTTCTTTTGTTCATAATGAAATAGGCGATAAAGGGGTACAAGGTGGAGGAGAACCAACAAAATGCAGAATTTAAGATAACAGTTCGAAAATAAACTACAGAAACATTTTATTTTATTTTTCAAAATTTTCAAATATCAAATTGTTTTTCAGTTTCTGTGCGTGGGGTAAACATATAAATTACATTGTCCAGGGAGATTCATACTTGCAACATCATATACAATGACTGCAACAGAAGAGTCCCTTATATAGCTTGGAATTAGACTCCTAAATCTTTCTTGTCCAGCGGTATCCCTGCACATATAAGAATTTAAAAAAATAAAAATGTTTCCAAAAGTATACAAATCTGAAAGAAATCCAAAGTAAAATATCCAAAATCGGGGATATGCAAGACTGAGTTCATGCATGCCAAAAATGTGGACAACTATTCTTAGGGCCCTTGCAGACAAGAACATGAAGTCGAGTGAACTAGCTTTCTAACAACTCTTTACCAATACAATCCAATGATAGAATTAGAAAAAGTTTTGCACAAGCTTGATGTTTATTTTGACGGAGACATCTGGAATGTTCACTATCTCTACATTTACGTGAAGCAGTCTTGGGACTGGGGTTTAGTCTAATCTGATTTTTCCACAATTTAAATTTCATGGACCAATTTCCATGCCACTAAATACAGCCTTGAAAGAGCCCAGTTGCAATAGGATGAAAAATGCCAAAATGCGGAAATTCCATGCCTTCTCGTAAATGCAATCAGGATATCATATCAAACAGTAGACAGAACAGAATAGTATGCACAAATAAATCAGCAGCAAGATAACAGCATCTTCAGTCACTTTGTCCCTTAAATCAACCAAACTGTAACTGCTATCTATTAACAATTGATGATTAAATCAAGCAGGATAATGTTTTGCAATATACTGTAATTTTAACACTCAACCGATGCTCAGATTAATGTTGATATCATGATGACAATGGCAGGTAATATGCACACACTATGAGGCAACAATCTGAAGTTCCGAACCAAGCACAAATCTGTTACATAAATGCGTAAATTATAGATGGCACTCTTACCAGAGCTGCAATCTTACTGTTCGATCTTCAAGGTACATGGTCTTTGAGAGGAAGTCAATACCAATAGTAGCCTGAGAAGCAATTAAAGGAAATCAAAACATATAATAAGAATTTGTTTCCTATTGAAGGATAGTCATTGTTTAGAAATGAAAAAGTCCACATTCAAAACAAGAGTATGCAAAAAAAAAAAAAAAAAAAAAAGGTACTAAATTCAGCCCCTGTTTGGATTTGATAAAAAGTTGATAAAATGTGTGGTAACATAGCTTAATCAGGTATGTGTGAAATTCAGAGAGTTCTACTAACATTAAACAAGAAGTTCCATAAGGGTATTCCGATCATATGATAAAGACATTACAATTTTAGTTTAAACAAGAAGTTCTATATGGGTATTCCGTTCATCATACCACAAAGACACTACAATTTTAGTTTATAGTAGCTAAATCATACTATATATAAAAGTAAGGTACTTCCCAAAAATATGTTTTGAAAATTTTCCCACCTAAACTGTCTTTCCTTAAATAGAAGTATTTCAATTAATGAGAATATTTTTTACATTTATACTATTATTTTGAAATCGAAAAATATGCAATATGAGTATTAAATTGAAAATCTTAACAAGAACTTTAATATGAACTCACAAGTTAGAATGTCGTCCTTAAAATCATATCAAAGATTAAAGGTAAAAAATTTATTTTGTACCTTTTACTTTTTCTCAATGTTCCTTTATTTCAATGTCCCTTTATTGATCCATTTTTTCGCCAAAATATATTTCCTAAAATGGTATGTAGTATTAATTAACTATATATTATTCATTTTGAACAAACTTCAAATTTAAAATAATCCAGTTGAATGCAAATTTTTAAATAGCCGTTTTTTTTCAATTACATTTTTTTAAAATTGGTAATAATAATAATAATAATAATAATAATAATTTGTCAATATCACATAAATATTTTTTCTTTAAAAATGGAAAATGAAAGGTGATGAAATAAGAATGTTCATCGATCTATTTTTTATTTTCCTTTTTCTTTTTAATAAAATTGTGAGCGTATATCACAGATATATCTATTTTTTTACGTATTACAAATTTTGTTTAAATGTAATTTATTTAATTATTTTAAGCTTTAAATCAATTAAAATTACAATATTTAAAAAAAATTCCTAAAACGGTTAACATACTAACGGTAAAAAATAATTAAGGTATGTTTAATTTGTACATTTTTTGTGATTAATTGTTCTCATTCGTTTCTAATTTTTAATTAAATATTTATTTCATACATTATCATATAAATTCGATATATGTAAGTAACAAATGATCGTGTATCGCACGGGTGCAATACTAGTGGAGGATAAATACAAGAAAGTGAATGGAGTGAGCCTGTATCAAGAAATTAACAATTAAGAAGCACCGAACTAATAAGTTAAATACCTCTAACATTGCTGTTAGAATTCAGATTCAGATATATGATATAATTAGAATTAATCACTAGAAGTAAACTACTAGATGTCAATGAGAAGGTTTAGATGTGAACTACGAGTAGCAAACAAACGAGTTGGGTGCTTTATGGCTAATATGTCCCGTCTTAAATTACATTTTAACTAAAGATCCTCGAATAAAATTTTCAGATCGATATCCTATCTGTATTCCATCTTTTGTTTCAAGTACTATTCAAATTACTATTTAATCTTTGCACAAAAATCAACTAAATAAAGCCGGGTATCAATTTCTCTAAACTGATCAACGCTAGATAAAAATTCTAGTAAGACAAAGTTGGAAAACACAATCCCAATCTGGAATAAGAAGATCTTGAATGATAAGTGACAAATCACATATTATCACCGCATCAGATGACTAGGATGAGATCATTGATATCAAATCAAAATTTGAGGATGATTAATTGATCTTTACCTGATAAGTGTTATCGAATTTATCGTACATGAATCTTGTGATAATACTAGTTTTTCCGACCGATTGATCTCCTAAGAACACTAATTTGTACTTCGCGAGGGCTGAAACCGGAGCCATCAATCATCAAATACGGAAATATCCAATTAAATGGAGTGGATCGGGTTCTCCTACAGAGGTTTAAGGTCCTGCACGAATATGTATCGGTTAGTTTCCGCCGGGAAAATCGATATCAGCTTCTCAAGCCTTGTCACTATGCGTGCGCGTTTCGTCAAAATGAGAGCTTTTTTATTATTTTTTTGGGAGATGAAATGACAGAGATTTTTAATTTGAAGTAGTGCGCACGATGCACGAAATTTAATCCTTTCTAATTTTATTTATTTACTTAGCTCCGTTTGATTTTCATTAAATTTTGTTTAATTTCAACCATTCATTAGAAGTCAAATCTATAATTTTTTACTTTTAAACAAAATTCCAACCATCATTTCTCCTAAAAATCACTATTCATTTAAAAAAATCATTTTAAACAATACTAAACACACTCTTAAAATTGAAAAATAATATAAGGCCCCTTTTTGACCTCCATTATTTCCTCAAATGTGGTTTTAAAAAGTGTTTTTAAAAAATATGTGGTTAAAAATGTTTGAAAAGTTAAAAATGATTCCTGTAATAAAAGATTTGATTATATTGTATAATCTAGAGTATTTGATTACATAGTGTTCCCAACTATTGTTGTTGACAAGCAGTAACTAAAGTAAAATAGAAATTTCATGTTAGGAAAAAAGCAACAAATGTATGAAGGATTAACTAAATAGTAACTAAGAAATCCCTAATATGAACATAAAACTCGAAACATGTTCCTTATCTTCAGACTTCAACAGCTAAGCAAATTTTTCTCTAATTGAATAAGTAAATAAAAAGAGTAGAAAACATCAAATTCCTTTTTCCACTCTTTCCTCATAAATAAATTGGATAGAAAGAATTCATCTCACTCATTGCTTAGGAACATTGACAATATACACCAAAACATCAAAAGCAAGTAGTCAAACAATAACATAAATCGAAACAAAAAATCACATCTATTTTCTCACATGAATAAGAGAAGCTAAAATTTGCTATTCAATCGGCATAGGAACACCAAAATTTCCAACTTTTATGATTCCTATAATTTCATCTATTTTCTCGCTTGAATAAGAGAAGCTAAGATTTGCAATTCAATCGGTATTGGAACACCAATAACCACCATCTCTTATGATTCCTATAATTTTCTCTTTAGTAATAAATTAATCAAATATAATAAATATAATGTAGCCAAAAACTTTATCTTTAAAAAATAATAAAAAGGTATAGGATACAACTTACCACCCTGGACATAGAAATATACTTCACCGTCGCTCCTTTCAAAATTTCAGTAGAGAGAAGCTTTTTAACATTTGTTAAGTATATCACATGTGAATTGATAGCAATCACGTCTACAATTACAGTCGATCTGCATAACATAATTAGTACTAAAATAATTTTACATCAAGAGAAAATGCAATTGAATAAAATTGCATCACAACATTGACAAAGTTGAGGTTTGCAAGAAAATTAACAATATAGTTAGCAAATAGTTTTGTGAAGCCTCCACACAGTCTACAAAACCAGTTAAGTTCGTCAAATAAAAAATATCCATTAAAATTTAAAACTTCATTATTTCTCTATTTAGAAATTAACATAATCACGAAAGAAATTGAACATGAGATAAATTTGAATAAAACAATCATAGTCACGAATATATCACGAAATGTCTAGGAAAAAAATCAACCTAGATCAGAGCGGACAACCAGACACTGTATCAACTCAGCACCACACCGCTCTCCAATTCTTGAAAATTATACGATTTCATAACAAAATTAATAAGAAGTATCAACAGACCATATGACTTTTCTTAATCAGGACTTTCTCTAACCTTTGTTTCATAAGCTGATTATTAGCCAAAAAAGAAAAGAACATATGGAACTTTCATGTCTGCTATTGACTGATGGGTTTACAATGCTCGATTTCGTAAGCTGGTTATTATCCACAAAAGAAAAGAACATATGGAACTTTCATGTCCTCTATTGACTAATGGGTTTACAATGCTCGATTATTCATTATATTTTGACGAAAAAAAAGAACATTAATAAATCGAAAGATTATTAAGTCACTGAAAGATCGTTAATACTATCTGCCTCAGATTAAAAAAAATATGCACTTTCATTGATGAATATAAATCAAATACATATGTAAACAATGAACACAAAATCTACTTTATGGATGCAAGAAATCCATTTGGGCTACAACATTAGTACCTTGTACACGTGCCTTAACTTCAATATATAAGCATTTGTTTCGCAAACACGTTTAAAAACATATTTTTAACCAAAAGAATTTTCAAAATCACTTTTTCATCACACACATTTTCTCTTTACACTTTTCAACCACATGTTTTACTTTGAAAATATAAAAAAAAAAAAAAAAAAATTAAAACAAAAAAATTTTAACAAACATAGCCCTAAAACAAAAAATACAACCACCTTACTTATAAATATCAAAATTTAATGGTTAACATTAAGAAAAAAATTCATATCAACTCTAATAAGCATCTAGTGGATCATAAAAGATATTAAATCCATAAGAAAATAATATAAAATTACATACAAATCTTTAAAGTTTTTAGCTTCATTCACCTGAAATTGAGAGAAAATTAACCAAAAAATAAATAAAATCAACCTCAACCTTTGAACCATGGTCTAAGATTCTAGAATCGAAAAATGTTTTTAGTACATCTGAATCAACAGTCACTCACAAATAGAATAAATATTTGTAGAAGAATTAAACTGATTATGAATCATGATGCTCAATAAAGTAGATGCAGCAATGATTTAGTGAAAGACCATGATATATGACGGTCAAGAATTAGCAATACACACCTTTTGTTATACCGATAATGTATCGCTCCTCCGAGCAGCGAAATCTACATTCAAGAAAAAGAAAAAACGAAAGAGTAAAAAATGAGTATATTGTTAGGGTCCAAGGAAAGAAAGAAATGGACGGTTGTGTAGGGGAAATGAAGGAATAAAGAGGCTGGTTGCGTGAGAAACTATCAAATGTGTCAAAAATACACATTTGAGGTTTGTTGGAAGAAACTTTATAAACATATTAATACTACGTAATCTGAAAAAGGGAAGACTTGTTGACTGAAACTCGAAAAAGTACCCTTTCCAAATAGTCGGTGACCCTCTGCGACAAACTATCGAACACCTTTAAAGCACCCACTAATCACCATTGATCATACTTACTAACTGTTTTCCAAATGTTCTCCTCCACCGGAAAAACTGACAAACTAGGCTACCTGAACAGAGCAAACTCCAACCCTTCAACTTTTTTTTCATCTCAAGAAAATCCAAATTCCTAAACAAAAAATGGGCTTTAAACCAAGGAACATAAGATTTATTGTTAAATAGAGTGATTTGTGCTAACCAGAGTGCTTGTATCCATAGGAGTAGAGATTGAAGAGGGGATGGAATCTGTAGGAAGTAGTAGAGGGAATAGAACGGCGCTTGAAAAGAGGCAATGGATTTAGCTCGAAATGAAGCTAAAGATGCCTAAGCTCGAAAGGAGGCGATAAAGGAGAAGAGAAAACGAAAGCGGCGCACCTAGCTAGGGTTCGAGAGAGGTGGATATCTGTAGAAAAAATGAGGTCGAGAGCTGTAGAAATGAAGTCTATTTTTTTATTAAAACAACGTCGTTTCATGTTCGCCAATACGACATCGTTTTGGTCGAAAATGTGGCACTGTTTGAAGACTTCTACTCTTTTAATTTAGTTAAGAAATGAAATTCGCCCCCTTTAATCTGGCGTTCGAGGCAGCCGCCTCGTCTGCCTCACGAATGGACCAACTATGGATAGTTGTGATCAAATATGCCTAGTCTATTATCAACGAAAAGTTGAGTGAAATGACAATTAAATTCCCAATGTTCGAGTTATGCACCCAACTGGCCATACAACTATTCAATTTTGTCATGTCGACGTAGTTAAGCAAGGGTATTGTGTATAAGCGCAATCATACGAGGGGCCGATACTAGTCTTATTAGATGAAAATTATCTAGTTATTTTATTTTTTTTCCAATACGGGGTATGTAATTGTGTTGTAATTAATGACGTGTAAGATCTAAATTGTAATTTTTCTTCACTACACAAATTGTATTGTAATTTTAATGTAATACGTAATTAACGTTGATACAGGTAGGTATTGTAATTTAACTTTATGACGTATGGTATGGAAAGTTGGTTGATTACATAAACTTAATTTAAACTTGAAACTTCTCGAGAGTTGTATTGCAAATTTATTCATTACAGATCATGCAATAAAGCAAATATAACTCCCAAAATCGAGTATATATATACATATTAAAATGACGAGACTGCCAATATAATTATAAAAATCTCATCTTACAATATGAATAATGAAAAATATTAATACTCATTGAATAATGCATTCATTACACCACATGTAACATACGTAACTATGTTAAAACCGAACACATTACACCGTTGCATCTTGATATTTGATTAGAATTTTTTTTTTACTTTTTCACGATTACACGAATTTTTTTACTGGGCTTCATTGGCTAATTAATAACTCTTGTTTAATTTTATATTTTATGATAATTATATTTCTACAATTAAGATAGTGACAAATACCTAATTTAATAATTTATTATACCATTTCATAAAATTACGTATCTTTTTAAAAATTAATGTAGGAGCCTTGTAATTCTATAAATTGAAGTATTTATACGTAACTTTAACAACCAAGCCTCTATTTTTACTTTTTAATGCAATCATTACAATTTATAGATCAATTTATAAATAGTGGTAATTATAACACAACGGGTTTATATATTTTACAATTCATAAAACAAGTTTGAAATTTTTTAATACATTAATCAGGTGTTAATTCATAATTAAAATATTAATTAATAATGTTATTACAATTTAATACACCCAATTCATGCCCTACCTACCGGCACTCACCCTCCCCATTTCGTTCATGTTGTGGCTACTTACTCCCTTGTTCTGGCTCCGACAACAATGGTGGCTACTGGCGAAGAGAATCATGGAGCAAGACTCCCTCCTTCGACGACGATAGTGGTGCCGTCGCTCCTGCGGAAGTGACTTCTCCGATGGATCGAGCAACAGAGCGAGTTACATTGCTTCCTCTCCTTGCATTGATTTACAGTTTCTTCATTCTCAATTTTAGATTACGTGCATCCCATTAATCCCTATCTAGAAATCTGTAAGAAATTGGAACAGATACACACGGTGGTTGCAACTAGAGAATTGGGAGATGCAATTTTGGATCCAAATTTCAATTTCCATCGCTCGGTGAAGAGTTGCTTTATTGATTTTTCTTGTTTTGGGAGGATAATTATTATGACTAGTGAAGATGAAGCTTTTCTTGGAAATCAGACCAAGCTAGGATATTGAGAACACTAACAGAGGCAATCTGGTTGTGGTGGTAGCAGTACGTCTGTTTTTTTTTTTTTTTTTGTGGTGGTTGTGGTTGTGATGTGTGGAAATGGAGGTAGTGAGTGTTGGTGACTGTTGTGAGGTGTTGGTCTTTGCCCTCCTTTGTAGATTTGAGGGCACCAAGTTTGATGGTTTTTTTTTTTTTTGGGTGGGGTGGGGGAGGTAATGGCGGTGGAGACAGATGTTGTGATTATTTGGATGTTTTATGGTGATTTTTGAGGTGATTTTGTACTGAATTTTGAGGCAGTAGTAGTGCTAGCAATGGTTCACATGTTCAAGTCAAAACATGTTCATGGGTCACAACATGTTCAAGTCACAGGTCACAGCATGTTCACACATCACATTTGATGCTATTAGGTCACATCATAATTCATCTAATTACAAATTAGGAATCCAATGAATAATATGTTTGATGTATCATGTCACAGACCACACTTTAAATGTTTGAATCACATTTGATGTATTGGGTCACCTCACATTTGATGCTATATGTCACATGTTAAAGTCACGGTCACACTTTATATATTGTAGATTACGTTAATTAAGTCACATTTATGCTTTATGTCACATATCTCACTTAAAATGTTTAGGTCACAGGTCAAATTTGATGCATTAAGTCACGAGTCACACTTTTAATGTTCAAGTCATAGGTCATATTTGATGTATTAAGTCACATGTCATACTTAAAAAATGTTTAGGTCACAAGTAACCTGTTTAGGTCACATGTCTCACTCTATACATCAAAGTCACAGGTCACCACCATCTTCGACGTATGGGTCATATGTCACACTTAAAAAATGTTCAAGTCACAAGTGACTGGTTCGGTCACAAGTCATATTTTGTAGGTCACATATATTCACAGATCACATGTTATAGTTCATAGGTCAATATTTATTGGTCACATTTTATAGCTTATAGGTCACATATAATAGTTCATAGGTCACATGTTACCATTCACAGATCATAGTCGTAATGTATGAGTTACAGATGTTCACGGGTGGTTATAATTCAAATGTCAATATTAATTAGTCACGAGTTATAGTTTATACGTCACCTTCATTGGTAACAGATCAATGTATAATTCAAGAATTGATTACAGGCTTCAAACAATATCATAGGCAACATATCAATATGATGTAGGCTCACCCACAATTCTTATTTACGAACAATTCGAAACACACAATAAACTCGGATTTCCACTCTCAAAGAAAACGCCAATTTCATTCAAAGTCGAAAATCTCTACTAACATGAATAAGAGAGTCTTAAATAACGAAATAAAGAAACCTAATGGGCCCTCAACTCCTAAACGGACCAGACTCATGATAATAATAATAAAAAAAAAACGAAAACTCAATAAAAAAATAGAAAACGGTAGTTTTGAAGCTCTAAACGTTCTCAAACGGCCCAAATCCATCATACGTCATAGTAAAACAATGAGTCTTGTCCAGCTCGTCGAGACTTTTCCGAAAAGTACTTATGGGCCCAAAACGGACACCGTATGACAAAGTTATGACCATTTGATGATTACAAGCCAACATCTCATGCTTGTCGATCCCAACGGTCCAAGAACGCTAGGGCCTGGTCCGCACGCCATCACAATAGAAAACTGATCACATACCATTGACTGTGAGAATTGAAGTTATTTAGAGACCGTTTGGTCCATGAAAAAGTTTTGATTTTTGTGATTTTTTTTGTTTTTTTTTTTTATGGACGCGTGGTTTAGAATTATTTGAAAAGTAAAAGATTGTGGACTTAACTAAGGATGGATGATTGAGATTGAGTTGAAAATTTTTGGTAAAATTTTTTGATAGAGCAAACAAGCTCTTAATTAGGTAATTACTCTACAAATTACACCAGATGATTTTTTCAACTATTCTATTTTCAATTTTAAATCTTCTTCTTTTTCTCAATTTTGAAAATAGATGGCGACAATGGTGGTGCACCAGAGATGGTGGTGGTGACAGTGTGTCGAAGATTATGGTCATGATGAGATGGTGACAATGGTGGTAGTGGTTGGTGGTGGTTTGTGGTTGTGATTGGTGGTGATATTGTTGGATGTGGTGGTAATGACAAGCCGTTGTTTCACGGGGCGCCTTTCCTCTTAGCACAGAAAGGGGCACCGTGCGGCAGTAGTCTACTCCGCTAGACTACCTTCCGCCTTTTCTCACTTACTTCGGGACGAAAGTTGAATTTGATTACAAATGAAAGAAAACTTTACAAGAGAAGACTTGATTGCATTGAAACATCATTGTTCATTGATTGTTGAAAGCAGTAAATTACATCAATTGCTGAAAGCAGTAAATTACAAAGATTGGTGCAGGGGGAACACCAGAAAGCTTGAAAGTCTTAAAATCTTATACCCCCTATAATAGACTTCGGAGAAAAAACCTAAGTTACAGCAATAGACGTTAAAAAGGCTGAAGAATCATAATAAACTTTTACAATTAAAATGGAATTACAATAATTTACATAATATTTACAGAGTACGGCCGAAGTTGGTCTAACTGCAGGCCGGGAGTGAGTCAAGGAGCTAAGTGATAGCTGCGGTCCTTGACATTCTCCCCCATCTGTTTTGGCAACGTCCTCGGTGCCATCCCTTTATGATATTTTTCAATGAGATGCTTGAAGGCACTAAGGTCTTTTCCTCTTTTCCAGGTATTCTCCTCACTGCTGCATCTGCTCCACTTTACCAAGTACTCTTGATGATTCTGCTTGGAAGCTCGTGTGACTCGGTGATCAAGAATAGCTTCAACAACCTTCTTTCCCATTTTCTTCAATTTGAACACTGGTCGTTTCGGCTTATTTCTGGATGTATCCTCCTTGTCTGCAAAATATGGCTTAAGAACACTGACATGGAGGACCTTGTGAATTTTGCACCATGACGGGAGATCTACTCTGTAAGCCACCTTCCCAATTCTCTTCACAATAGGTACTGGCCCAATGTACTTTGGTACCAATCTAGAGTCTTTCCCTCTGGTGAGCTTGTAGCAATTTCTATCGGGAAGTTTAACCATAACCAGATCTCCCACGTTGAACTCAACAAAACGGCGCTTCAGATCAGCAGACTTCTTATATCGTTTCTGAGCTTTCTCAAGATAGCTTCGAGCAATTTCAATATTCCGCTTCCATTCCTGAGAGAAGTTCCTTGCCTGAGGGGACTTGGTACTTAAGTTCAAATCAACCGTGTGGGGGAGTAACGGTTGCTGGCCCGTGACAATCTCAAAAAGACTCTTGTTGGTGGAAGAGCTCTTTTGGGCATTGAAGCATATCTGGGCAGCATCCAAGAGTTTCACCCAATTTTTCTGCGACGTAGATATGAAGTGCCGAAGATATTCCTCCAACATAGAATTGAACCGCTCCGTCCGTCCATCAGATTGTGGGTGAAAACTAGAACTCGTGCTCAGAGTTGAACCAAAAAGTTTGAACAATTCGGTCCAAAATATGCCAGTAAACCGAGTATCTCGATCGCTGATGATGTCCTTAGGCAGCCCCCAGTATTTGACAATATGCTTGAAGAAGAGGTGAGCTGTCTTTTCGGCGGAAACATAATTAGGCGCTGCGATGAAAGTTGCATACTTCGATAACCGGTCCACAACCACGATAATTGTGCCAAAATCTGCAACTTTTGGCAATCCAATTATGTAATCCATTGACACACTTTCGAATGGCCTAGATGGGACGGAAAGGGGTTCCAGCAAGCCCGCTTTCTTCTGATGATCTGTCTTATCCTGCTGACAAACAAGACAAGTTTTCACATAAGTGGCGATGTCGTCTCGCATCTGCGGCCAATAGAAGGCACGTTGCAAAAGTGCACAAGTACGTTCTTCTCCCGGATGTCCAGCCCAGAGCGTATCGTGGCATTCCACTATCAAGGACTTTCTCAAATCCGCACCCTTCGGGACATACATACGGTCCCCCTTTGTCTTCACCAGACCCTCGTCCAACCAGAACTGACGAGTTTTGCCCTGTTTGATGAGGTCGACCAAATATATTGTAGCCGGATCCTTCTCCAGAAGTGCCCGTATTCGGTCCCTTATGTCCGTAGTAACTTCGCTCCCTGAAAGAGCCGCCATTGCACATATTGGATCTAAGTCAGCGTGACGGCTGAGAGCATCTGCGACATGGTTATTGGATCGTGGACGATACTCCAACACGAAGTTAAACTCCGAAAGAAGCTCCTGCCAGCGAGCTTGTTTATTTGAAAGTTTCGGCTGGGACATGAAGTGACTAACCGCAGTATTATTGATTTTCACAATAAATGGGGACCCCAATAGATAGTGACGCCAAACCCTAAGGTAATGAACAACCGTCAACAACTCCTTTTCGTGTGCTGAATAACGACGTTCTGCATTATTGAGCTTTCGACTTTCAAAAGCGACAGGATGTCCTTCCTGTATAAGAACTCCACCGAGAGCAAAGTCTGAAGCATCTGTCTGAACTTCGAACGGTTTCATCACATCCGGTAAGGCTAACACCGGGTTTGTCCACATAGCCTTCTTCAACTTCTCAAATGCTACTTGGCATTGTTCAAACCAATCCCAAACCTTTTCCTTCTTCGTTAACTCCGTTAGGGGCAATGCAATTTCTGAGTATCCCTTCACGAACCTTCAATAATAATTACATAGCCCAAGAAATGAGCGTACATCATGTACGTTCTTTGGTGGCTGCCAATCCCTGATGGCCTGAACCTTCTTCAAATCCATGCGAACCTTCCCTTGCTCAATAATGTGACCCAAGAAGTTGATAGAGGTTTGGGCGAATGAGCATTTGGATGGCTTCGCATACAATTCATTCTCTCGGATTCGATTGAGGACTCTTCTGACATGGAGCACATGTTCCTCTAATGTCTCGCTGTAGATGAAGATGTCGTCCAGATATACGACTACAAAATCTTCCAAAAATCCGTGCAGCACCTGATTCATCATTGTGCAGAAAGTGGCCGGAGCATTTGTCAAGCCAAAAGGCACGACTTTAAATTCAAAAGCTCCATATCTGGTCACCACGGTAGTTTTTGCTTCATCTCCCTCCTTGATCCGAACTTGCCAATATCACGTTTGAAGATCAATCTTCGTATAATATTTTGCCTTGCTTAATCGGTCAAAGCAATCGGCCACCAACGGGATGGGATAACTGTTTTTCACAGTGATCTTGTTCAGGGCGCGATAATCACAACACATTTTGAGAGAGTGAGAGACCCATCCGACTTTTTCTGAAACAACAGGGCGCTCCGTATGGTGATTTCACAGGTACGATAATCCCACTTTCCAGCATTTCTCTCAACTGTTTCATAAGCTCTTCAAGCTCAGGTTGAGACATTCGATAGGGTGCCCTGGCAGGTGGCTTGGCACCCGGAATAAGCTCAATTTCATGATCAATGGTTCTCCTCGGTGGCAATTGTTTTGGCAACTCCTCCGGCATAATATCCTCAAACTCTAGTATAAGCTTTCGAATCGGTTTAGGAATAGGACCAGAAGCCTCTTCAATCTCTTCTAGACGAAGAGTGCACAAAAATGAGGGTTCGTTTCTCTTGAAGCCCTTACTGAATTGCATGGCCGAGATACTCTTCTCGCCAACCTTTCCTGCCGAAGTGGGTATGACACACGGCCGAGTGCCCATCATCATTAGGGAATCAGAGTGTGGGAATACTGCCGTCTTTGTATCCCGAAGAAATTCCAATTCCAAAATGAGTTTAAAATCATCCATTTGGACAACTGACAGATTAGTCCTTCCATCAAAGGGGCCAACCCTGATTAACAAAGATTTGGCTACTCCTGCAATTGGTTGAGCAGCCGAGTTGATGACTTTCACTTTTCCATTTCCTTTCTCTAGAACCAACCCAAGTCGCCCTACTTCAGTACTTGCAAGGTAGTTATGGGTGGTTCCAGTATTTACCATAGCCTTTATGGGCTTCCCATTGATTTTCACATCAATGTACATTAACCCTTTTGCTCGACAAATGCGAGGTTTGGGCTCATCCAGTTTTGCCTCTTTCACAGGCACTTTTCCCTTTCCCGTGGTCCGACTTGAGATAGCATTGCATCGATGGGAAAATGCACCAACCACCTCTTCGTCCTCTTCCGAATCGGTCTCGCCATTATTACTAGCAGGAGGAGCATCTTGCTTAGACGTTGATACCCCACTGACTAGTTGGCAATAGGCATTCACCATTCGCTTCTGTGGACATTCCGACACTCTATGAGGTCCTTCGCACAAGAAGCATGAAATCTTAGGAGTAGTATCAGATCTACCCTCCACAGCTTTTCCTTTACTCCAATTACCTTGGTTACTACCTTGATAGTTGCCTTGACGACTACCTTGATGATAACCCTGGAAGTTGTTCTGACAAGAACCTTGATAGCCACCTTCTCTCTGGGTGGAATTCCGTTCTCCCCCATTAGAACTCGAGCTAGTCCTGGACTATTTATTTCCTCCAGCATTCGATTGACCACCAGAGTGTGGTCGATCCTTCTTAGACTCATTTTGATAGTCCATCAGGCATTCGACAGCTCCCATTGCCGTGCTCAAATCTGTAACTTTCTGCCTCTGGAGTTCATTGCGGGTCCACTGTTTTAAGCCTTCCATGAAGGTGAAGAGCTTGTCCTTTTCCGACATATCTCGAATATTCAGCATATGTCCAGAAAAGGCTTTCACGTATTCTCTGATGGAGCCCGTATGTTTCAGTTCCCGCAATGCCCGAAGGGCTTCATATTCCACGTTCTCTGGGAAGAACTGGTTTCGAATTGCATCCTTCAGAAGCTCCCAAGAGTCTATCGTGACTCGGTTGGCCTGAATATCAACATATTTCGACCGCCACCACAACTTTGCATCTCCACCCAGATACATGGTAGTTGTAGTCACCTTTCTTGCTTCATCTCTGATGCCAGCAGCAAGAAAGTATTATTCCATGTCAAACAGGAAGTTGTCAACTTCCTTTGCATCACGTGCCCCACCAAAGGTGCACGGTTCGGGGATTCTAACCCTAGGTGCATACTCTTCTTGTGTGGGAGCTTGCCCATTGCCCACCGCACGTTGGAGAATTTGTAGCTGAACTCTCATTGTTTCCATCTCTTCCCGCAGACCAGGAATGATCGGAACAGCTTCAGTCATTGCTGTGCAAGCCGCTCGGCTTTCATCCAGTTGGATGTGTATATCTCGAATATACGATTCCGCCATTTCAACCTTTTCCTCCAGGTTTTCCACAGCATAGCATAACCTTGTGGTTTGCCCATCAAGCGCATCCACGCGCTGTTTAGTGCTCTTCTTAGCATCAGTCATATCCGTGATCTGTGATGCACTCGCATCCGAAGCTTTCGGATCCATTGCTTTCTTATCGAGGGACGAGAGTCAGGGCTCTGATACCAAATTTCACGGGGCGCCTTTCCTCTTAGCACAGAAAGGGGCACCGTGCGGCAGTAGTCTGCTCCGCTAGACTACCTTTCGCCTTTTCTCACTTACTTCGGGACGAAAGTTTAATTTGATTACAAATGAAAGAAAACTTTACAAGAGAAGACTTGATTGCATTGAAACATCATTGTTCATTGATTTTTGAAAGCAGTAAATTACATCAATTGCTGAAAGCAGTAAATTACAAAGATTGATGCAGGGGGAACACTAGAAAGCTTGAAAGTCTTAAAATCTTATACCCCCTATAATAGATTTCGGAGAAAAAACCTAAGTTACAGCAGTAGACGTTAAAAGGGCTGAAGAATCATAATAAATTTTTACAATTAAAATGGAATTACAATAATTTACATAATATTTACAGAGTGTGGCCGAAGTTGATTTAACTGCAGGCCGCAAGTGGGTCAAGGGGCTAAAGCGATAGCTGCGATCCTTGACACGTTGTTTGAAGATTTGAATGAGTGGGTTGGGGTAGACTTTTATAATATATTAATTATATTATTAAACACTTGATGTATGTATTTTTAAACTATTTTTCTTATCTTTGAAATGTGGTATTATAATCACATGGTTTGTGTATTACCCCTTATAAATAACACAATTTTTTAAATTATTTTTAATTACATATATTTTTTTATTCAATTTTTATTTAAAAAATATAAATAAATTAATTTATAATTGTCATTATGCTAACAGAGCCTGAGAAATATGGGTAACTACTCGACTACTGATTTGATTTTAGAGATCCTAGCTGTTCATATCATCGTACGGTCCCAAATTTCTCCCTCCCAAAACTGAACTACCAAAACCCTTATGCCAATGGCGGGAAAATTCATCACAACCAAAATAATATTATACAGAAAATCTTCCAACATTTCCTCTCTCTCTAGCCTAGTCCATCTCAATAATACTAAACCAGATGGCTCCGAGGAAGAGAACGAGCGGTGGAGCAAAGAAATCCAACAATCAGAATCAGAATCAGCAACCCCAGCTGCCCAAATATGGAATCCAGCACTTCTTCGACCAACACTCACAGAGCCAAAAAGCCCTCTCTCAAAATATCTGCCAGAACAGCAGCAATTTGAGAAATCCCATTACTGATCCTGCCCTTGGGAAGAGACAGAATTTGCAGATTTCCCGCAAAGCCAACTCAGTTGATCCGAATTTGAATAAAGGTACGGAAGATGCCATTGCGAAAGCTGAGGAGCACAGAAACTTGACCAGTTCCAGGAAAATTGATTCCATAGGTAAATATTTGAGGGGTGGAAATACAAATACCGTGGCAGGTTCAAGTAAAACTGAAGTGAATAATGGCGTTTCTGGGCTTAATGAGTCTGGAAATGAGATGGGGTTTTGTAGGGCTTCTAATACGAGAAATAGGGACTCAGGTATAGGTGAAAAATCTTGGTATGATTTGAATGCTGGGGTTGTGCCTTTGGAAAATACAAAAGATGGAGGAAATTTGAGGGAAAGTGAGATGAATATTCCACTTCAGAATACGACTGAGAATTTTTTGCCAGTGGTGACTGATGATGTGGAGAATCAATTAGAGGTGTCGCCTGAGGCTTGCAAGTCGGTGACAATTAAGCGCTTCAAATTTTCTCCTGGAATGGTAGCCATATCTTTTCCTATTGTTCAGGCGTTACTGTGCTCTTTCTTGTTATGGAAAGATGATTACATTGAACAAATTTTATATACCCTATATAACACAGAAAAATACTAACTTTCGAACTTATTTAACTTGCTGAACGGCCCATTTGTGGTTGTGGACACACATCCATAGTCTTTTCAAGCTGGGACTTATATTTTTAGTATTAGTCTCAAGACTCTCAACATAAAAATTTTCTTTGTTATATAGCATTTAGAATCAGATTCCTCTCCTACAGTTGCCCTTGGAGCAAAATAAACAAGCTAGATGTTTAGTGCAACATGCATTGTGAAAGGAACTATATCATCTTTTCGCAACAACAGCAACTGAAAACTATAAAGTCAAATTTTCACGAAATGCAATCAGCTGATACTAGTGTACTGAGAACAGGCTGAGTAGATTTGGTAATTTATCTTCTAATTGTTGTTCTTTATGCAGTTAATAAAGCAAAGCCAGGATGATGGAGGTGATGAGGTGACATGGAGAATTTCTCCAGTAAACGAACGGCTCCATGCAAAGTCAAAGCACCTTCCGGGGACGATCAGAGTCTTGGCAGACTCTTCAAGATTAAACTCCGTGAATTTCCAGCAATGTTCAATGAAAAAGGTACAAGTTTCTGGATTTTGTTTTGGTTTTATCTTCCTTGCAGTACTTTTTACAGCTCATATTGGCAGGTGCAAGCTTCTCCCAGTGAGTCAGGGAAGCAAGAAAAGAGGCTTCCTTCATCCTCATTGAAGGCAGAAGAAAAATCTTTGATATGCTCAGATAAGGTTACCTCGATAAAGTTTAATTCATATTACAATGCGGATTGTGATGGGATCAATACCAATAGCAAGAATGATGTTTTTAATAGTCAGAGCCCTTTTAATACTCCACCGTCTCTATCTTTTTGCCACAATAAGGTAATTTCAAATGTATTTACAATGTATGGTTCAGTTCTCCAGCTATTTTGTATTTTATTTTTATTTTTAAATTCTGGTTATGAATAAGATGCAGGCTGCTGATAGTTTTGATTCTAGTGGAGTGCAAGATGAACAGGGTTCAAGGCACCACAAAAAGGTTTCAAGATTTCCATACCAATCTTCAATTTATTGATTTTGTTTGTTTAATCTGCATTTTTTTTTTAACTCATACTTTTCTCCCAGAAGTATTATAAACCATTACATATATTTTTCCAATGCAGATGCTTAAAATTATACTTAACATAAAAGTAGTTTTGCATTATCAGTGATACTTGTTCTCTGTACTCAGGCATTGATTGAAATTTTAGATCAAGTTGAAGATGTAATATCTGTTGAAGAATCAGTACATAAGGACGACGAAACATTCTTAGAAGCTGAAAGATGCCCTGAAACTGATCTTGCTGTGAAACATTTGACAATCAATTCTAAAGAAAATATCAACTGCAAAGTCTCTAATTGCTATTTTCTTGTATTGGAGGTATCGTTTCACTAATTTCTCCTGCATGAGAAAATGATTATCCCCCTGACCCTGAACATTTATTTTCTTTCATCGTATATTTTCTGCAGGTTTCAGAAAAGCATGGATATGCTATTTCATCTGGTCCTCAATCCCCTTTCAAGGTTGGTCCCATGTCTGAGATGTTAATTTTGGTATTCTACAAAGCTGTTGGGTTTAATCTAGGCTATGACTTCTTAGGTTCTGCGCTTACTCAGTGAACAAAGTGGAGAAGAAAGGGCAGTGAAGTTATGGGATGAATGGTAAGTAGTCCTTTATAAAGCCTTGACTTAATGGTAGTTTGATGTCTAGTCTAGCAAAGAGTTATTTCATCAAATCAAAGTAATACCAGAATGTAATAGAGAACTTGTGATAAGTGGGTAAAACTTACTAAACGGTTTTATATATTGATCAGGTAGATAAGTTTGTTAGAAAGGTTATTTCGACAATGTATACAATATACATTTCAACCTTCTTTCTAGACTCTCATGAGATGCAGGTAGTCTAAAATCAGAGTCTTGTAATTTTGTTTCCTTCATTCAGGGTTTTCAGCAATGTTGCACCCGGAGATACTGTTCACATCATTGGTGAATTTGATGGTCATGGAAAGTGTGATGTAAATCGAGAGAAAAATTTTCTGATTGTCCACCCTGATACTTTGGTGTCTGGCACGAGGGTATTTCAATTGATTCTTTCTATTCTCTTAATTCCACGCTTGTCACTCCGAGTTTCTGCTTACACAGTAAATTAAGCTCAATGCTTTACCTATAAGGATTCTTGCTGTCACCGTTCCATTTCCAGCTCTAATTGTTTTTTGTAAATTGTTACAATACTAGGTTGCTTCTAGTTTCAGTTGCCCAAGGCGTGCTATCCTGGATGAGAGGTTAAAATGTAGCGAGCATTCAGCTGCAGCATTAATGGGTACCTTGTTGCACCAGATATTTCAGGTAGTCTGGGAAATGTAAAAAAATTATAATTCCATGTTATCTGTCAAAAATCATCTTTATGGCCTGAAGCAGGCTTGAAGCTGTTCTGTATTGTACTGTATTAAGTATCTCCCTTTTGTTTGTCCAGGCTGGGCTCATTAAAGATTCACCCACAAAAGAATTTTTGGAGGAATATGCGAGAATAGTGCTTCAGAAAAACCTTGAGAGCCTTTATGCATGTGGAGGTGGAGATTCGTAGTTTAGTCTCCTTCTGTAGTTACCTAATTGTTGCTTGCAATCTCTTCAGGTTTATCATTCTATGGAATTGTGAAGCCACACCATCATATAAATATTCGTTCATTAACAGCATTATCTTTTAGCTTTACCCTTTTGCAGATATTCAACTAATGCAATACTAATTATATTATCTCTATACACTAAAGTTTCTTTACTTGTGTAATTGCAGTGGATGAAATTGATTCTTGGAAAACCTTGTTTGCGGCTATCCCAAAAATACGAAACTGGATATCCATCTTCAGAGATTCCCAGGTAGTTGAGTGTCATCTTATTGAATATCTATATTTCTTTGTGAAGTATTAGATGATAAGGGACTGAATGGAACAGATTGGATAAACATCTGGAGATATCATATAAGTCTTACTGCTGCCCAACTAGCTTATGCCAAGTTTTGTTGAAATAAATGGCTTTGGGTGATCTTACACCATGCAAGCTCAATTTGCTCAAAATTTTGAAAAAAATGTTTCATGTTACAGATTATAATGTTTGTTGTTCCGTGACGTGGGCCTAATCCTTATAAGTTATTTCATTTCTTTTTAATGAGTAAAAAAATTATTTATTTTAAACTTTAATAATAAATTGCTTAAAAACCCTTCTTACCTTAAGATTATTCAATATTATAATTATGAAAATTTTATAAGTAATTATTAAAATAGTAATTCCACTTTAGTGACAGTATAACTGGGATAAAAAATAAGTTGCTATGGAGGATCATGTTGTGTTGTCCTTAAAAATGATTCTTTTAGATCTATAAGTTCGATCATTGATAATTAAGGATGACTTGTAGGTGATGTAATGGACATAATTAGAGCACATGGGACAAAATGGAGAACTGCTACAAGAATTTTATATGATAAGAAGATCCTAAAGATTTAGTAAACCTGCTGTGCTTTTTGATACTAAGTGTTTGGTTGTTAAAGGTTAAGGTGTCCATAAATGAATGTAGTGGAAATGAGAAGTGAAATGGATGCGTATGCATCCTTAAATGGAAAAGATAAAAAATAAGGTTATATGCCAACAAGTGGAGGTGGTACTGACTAAGGATAAACTACGAGAACGACGACTTCGGTGGACATTTTTTGCACAGACCTAAGAAGGCATCATCTTAAGACAAAACTAGTTGTTTTGCATGTTTCAGTAGAAGCAGGAGAGTACTAAACTTATATGGCATATTTTGGTTGCTATGTATCTAGTTGTTTTGCCTTTTATTTTATCTATCGATGAACCAAACAAGTAGTGGAAAAGGATTCCTAGCCAACTGCATATTTATCAAGAATAATGCACCATTTGTCATCACCATCAATATTTTAGAAGTTATTTTATTCAGAGATAAACACTTGTATTTTTTCATTACTGTGTCAAATAATTTAAAAAATATTATTCAAGTACGAACTTAAAAAAAATACATTTTAAAATTCTAAAAATATTAGTCAAATGCAAAGTTTGAAAATAATGCATTTTAAAATTAATTGAATTTGGTAATATTTCTAAATTTTCAATTACAATTTCAAAAAAATTTGGATGAAGAATAATATTATTATTATTATTATTATTATTATTATTATTATTATTATTATTATTATTATTATTATTATTATTATTATATAAAAGTTTCACAATATCTTTTTGGTCATTTGACATTCTAAATTTAGTTCACATGGTGTTTTATCTTGAAGCCTTAAATTTTAGTCTCGCTACATATAGCACCATTTAAACCTAAAGATGCTCGTGCTCCTATTTGTGATGTGATCTCAGTGAAAAGAGGGAGGGGCATTCCCTGGGTAACTTTTACTTACGGATCTAGTTTTTTTAGATCTTCTATAGTAATGGATTGAATAGAGTGGCTGAAAAAATGTTTACATAGTTGACTCCAAAATTATTAGAACGCTCATCCTTCGTTTGGCAAATTTAGAAATCATATGTAAATGGATCAAACTTCATTTTCTACCACATTCCAATGGATATTATCCACTACTCATTTGTATCAATATATAAATTAAACTGTTCATGAATTCTTTCCAAATGGAAGCTAAGTTGTTGTATTTCACCATTTGACACTGGTTTCATGTTTCCTCTATAGGATTCAGAAAGTCCAAGCATTGATTTTAAATGTGATGAAGGACTGAAGAAGATCAAAATTTCTGAGGCAAGGCATCTCACTTCATGTACTTACTAAGAAAGGGTTGACCTACTGGACAAGTTTCCTTTCATACGGACATGTCAGGAGATCACAAGACACTTCCGTAGACAAAATGCTTGCATTTGAATGTGTACACCTGTTATTTCGTTATTTAGAGATCTCCTGGTCTACTTTAAGAATCACCACGTTTTCGTTATTTCTTAAAGATTGTGAATCTTTAGTATCATTCTGCGTAGTCCTTTGAGAGAAGTATAATAAAAATTGATTATACTGGATAACAACTTCAACTTTTTAAAGTACTTAATTGACAATCATGTGGGATCTTTTTCAACACGAGCTCCGGTTACATATATTAATTTCAACGTGTATCATCACACCTAAACGTCGATCAACTAGACATTTGAAAGGTTTAGTTAAAACATTGAGAAACCAAATATTTGATGCACATTACTTTTATGACGGGACGTTCTCTTCAATGATACAGGTAATTGACATTGAGGAAATGGCATGGGCTCCAAAGTATGGCTTGAAGGGGATGATTGATGCCTCTGTGCAAGTAAGGATTGAATCAACCTTGCACGAAGCTCATGAAATGATTATGCCATTAGAGTTCAAAACTGGGAAGGGAACTAGTGGCCAGGCAAGTTGAAATTATCAAACAGACGCTTCTAAAAAATACACTAGTGTTTTGCAGTTTGATATAATTTCTTCGGAAGCTATCTTTCCTAAATGCATTCTCATTTTTTTCCTGTACCATTTTGTTGTTATGCAGACAACTATGGAACATAGTGCACAAGTGATGCTATATGCCCTCCTTATGTCAGAAAGGTGTGCAGCTCACAAAGGATCACCTTTCTTGAAGTCACTGAAAGATGTTCTCAAACCCTTTTGTTTTCATGTTTTGATCTCTTCTGTACGTTTTCTGCTAGTACTGTGTTCACATATTTATTGGTTTATATATCTTATCTCCATTTTTCTCTTTCAGATACATGAAAAATATTGAATGTGGCCTTCTGTATTATCTCCACACCGATCAGACACAGGTCTACCAATTGCATCTATTACTTGATTTATAAATGACTCAGTTCTGTCCGATTTCTACTTTCATATTCTTTTAAGCTTTATCATAAATGTTTCTTGAAGGGAATTTCTGTACGGAGATCTGACTTAGTTGGTCTTATAATGCGTCGTAATGAGCTTGCCAATGATCTTCTAAAGGCATTAACAGCTCAGCAACTGCCACCAATGTTACAGGTTTGAGTATCCTCTGAATTTAATATAAATCATTGAAACTTTAAAATCTTATTTTCTTTTTATATTTTTATGCAGAGTCCAAATATGTGCAAAGGCTGTCGGCACCTTAGCGTTTGTTCTATTTACCACAAGGTACACCCCTATAGACTCATACAGCCTTCTCTAATATCTTATGAGGTAGAAGTTTAAGTGAATGCCCAAAAGTTGGGAGATAAGGAAACTAACTTGTAAGCTCAGTATTTCTACTCAAATTGGTGGTTGACATGACAAATGTTGCCAATTCTGACA
This sequence comes from Ligustrum vulgare, assembly GCA_963555705.1. NCBI lineage: Eukaryota > Viridiplantae > Streptophyta > Magnoliopsida > Lamiales > Oleaceae > Ligustrum > Ligustrum vulgare. The sequence goes on along the minus strand of OY743186.1, from coordinate 34,476,225 downwards.
TGCCACCTTTTGACATATCTACTCAAAATGGCACTTTCTTTTGATAAGCATGCTTTAACTATATGGATTTACTCAGTGAGGTCATAAAGGCAATCATTACAACGCCCCATTCGTTTTCGATTATTTCCCTTTGATAAATTATCATTTGTACTTTGCAGAATGTGAATTAAATAAAATTTTGTAATGACATTCATCTCCACCTGTGATCTCATCCTCGAGAAATATATCATCACCCATGTAATTGTGAAACTCCAACACTTATGTAAATATCTTAGGTTCTCCTAATCTTTAGATAAAATATTTTTGATAACAGAAACTCCTTTTACTCTTAAATTCCTGTACTATCTATTGTAGACCAAATTAAATAAATATGTGGCATGTCCTCTTTTGACAGTTTAAGCTCTATATGTGATGGTTATCATGGTAGGCAGCCATATAAAAGACATAGGTTCAAGTCTTGTTGTCACCCTTTATGAAAATTGTATGTGACATGACATGCCTTTCAACTTTTATCAAAATCCATTTTCGGTTAAGTCTGTAAAACATTGGTCAAAGACGCCAGATGGTATAAAGATGCTTCACTTGTTTCTGAGTAAAAGTAAAAGTATCAAATATCTACTTGAAGGTATCCAAGTCTGTAAGAAATCTCTGATTTTAGGTATATTAAATCCTACTAATAGAAGTTAGTTGATATTGTCTTGCTCCTGCAAATCACGCTGTATTATATCTATGTTTGAGGCTCCTTTGTAAGTTGTGTTGCTTTCCTTGATTCATCAAGAAAACTTTGACTACTTAAGACCGCCATATATAGTTATTCGTGCCCTCTTTTTCAATACTTAGGCACTTGTGAGTTACGATGAGTGAAGTAGAAAACTTTGAATCCATTGAAACTTTCGGAATTAAGGGAGATAAGTTTAAAGAATGTCTCGTTGATAAATATCCATGGAATAGGTTATATTTTGGCAACCTTCTAAAGCAGAACTGGTCAAATGAAGAAATCTCTTGGTTGTCTCTAAAGTGGTCAAACGAAGAAATCTCCGGACGATCATTTTTAAAAAAAGTCATTTATAGTCTTACAATATACTGTTATCTATGTAGGTTGTACTTATATTAAGCAAACAAAAGACATGGATTTTGTTAATAATTGTGTTCAAAATCCCAGGCATATGGTGGAACTACTGAAGGTAGCGGACTGGGGGACATGTTTGATTCATTGATCTCCCATTTAACAACTGGTCACACTGATTTCCTCAAAAGATGGGAGCGGTTAGTTGACCTGGAGAATAAAGCACTGGAGGTAATGAATACTAAATAGCCAGCACATTAGTAAACTGACTGCTATATATTCAATGCATGCTTATTGTTTTTACTGTCTTTGCTGTCTTAGGTTGTAAAGAAAGAAACCTGTCGTTCACAGAGTTCAAGGAATGATCACTCCCCTATCTCCCTTTCATCTCTTGTTCTGGATTCTTCAGACACAACAACTCCCAGAAATTTTTGCAAGGGCAACAAATTTGTTTATCGCTTTGTACACCGAGATTTTCCTTTGTCGGGAACCGAACAATTGAATGGGGATTCTCTGAACTCTTCTTCGTCCTTGGATTGCACACTTAGAATGGGTGATTATGTGGTATCTTTTCATCTCTCTTTTCTTGTTTCTCTTTGTTTTTCTGTTGCCTTTCTGTATGCATTTTTTCACTATAGTTACATTCTCATTGGGCTTCCACTCTCATATTTGCGCACTTATGATCAGAGTTTTTTGTGTTTTATCCTCACCTGACACAACATTTTATCTTCGAGTCCGTTTGATAGCCTGGAATTGGGTGGAAAGGAATTCATTTTCCATCAAAGTTTTCCTACTTAGGCGTTTGATTGGAAGATGGAATTCGAATTTGAATTCTAAGGTACAATCATTTCAAGCACAAAATTAACCAATTCCATGGAAACCAATTATTTTTTTGGGTTTGGGGGGGGGGGGGGGGGGGGGGAGGTGGTTTTTGTTTTCCTACTAAGATGGAATTTGATTTCTTTTCCACCTTTTCCTATCAAACACTACCTACATTTCTCTATCGTTGTGGAATTTATATTCTAATTACATAATCTAAAATAAGTTTGTGTTTGTACAATTTCCAGGATATATCTAGAAATTTTATCACTGTAGATTTAAGTGAGAAGAAGAAAAAAAGTAAAAAGGAAGGCAATGCAGTTGCTGCAATGACCTAACTTTTGTTTTCATTTGTTACTCACTTCTCATGTTTTCATTGACTGAAGTTATTTGGATGTATTCTCAGCTTCATTTAAGTTCAGAGACTAATATCAGTAACGTGCATGGTATCAACTAATATGGAAATAATTTTCCAAAAAGTAAATACGCTTTTATGTCTTAATTTTGTTTCTGCCTTTTAGAGTTATTAATAATTACACGACAATCTCTAAGATACAATTGTTTTGTAGATGAGTTGAGTTGATAGTTGTGTCTATTTGGAACGTCTAAGAGAAATCATGAATGTACCTTAATTTCGGTTCAATCTGGTATTTTTCACCCACATATTTCTGCTTATAATATGGTACGATGTGATAAGTATGATTGGATGCACTTCTGTTCTTTGTGGGTAATATATCATTCATTTGTGTCATAATAATTTATTAGTAACTATTACCTAAAAACTTACATATTATTGTTGCAGATATTAAGCATTGAACCTGATTGCCATCGAGTTGCTAATGGAGTCATAGTTGATGTTGGTAACTCCCATGTTTCAGTAAGTATTTTATTGTGGCACTTAATATCAACTTTCACAAGATAGATATTAGTATCTAAGTACATCCCCGGCTCCAAAGAATACCACTTATAAAATGAAAGCGTTAAGAATGGGAGTGGCACTCCAAAAAGTACCTACTTTGCAAGTCGAACATAACATTCCAAAGCATCTTGAAGAACAAGAATGTCATTTACCCATTACTAAATCAGTTATCGTCATATAATTGTGATTACACGTTTTAATTGTCTGATTTGTTTTTTATTCCTTTAGGTATCTTTCAATTTCTGATTTTTTTTAGGTATCTTTCACAAAGCGATTAAGGCTTCCGGGGAGCAGTCGTAATTCAGCAACACAGAATCTTCATCAGCAATCTTGGAGGATCGACAAAGATGAAGTTATGTCATCATTTGCTATCATGAGGTAAATACAAAGAGAAAACTTGTTGTTTTGCAAATTATCTCTACTTTAACTATCTGCAATTATTTAGACCTCACAACATGTTTGTTTGTTATGAAGGTTTAACCTTGTACAAGTTTTTATGCAAAATGAACACAGTTCTCACCTGCGGAAGATGATTGTTGACCTCGAGGTGAATTTTATTTACTTGCCTATACTAACATAACTCATTACACCCTACCTTGTTAGATACTGCATAGACAAATTTCCCAGTGTGTGTTTATTTGTGCATCGCAGACACCTAGATTTGATAGCGGATGTATATTTAGTCAAGATCCTGCTATTGCATACGTCTGGTCAGAGAAAAGTTTAAATGATGATCAGCGCAGAGCCATCCTCAAGGTTGTATTTCAATTATAAATTTTTTGATTCAGTAGTCTGAATTTCTCCATCCACAACTTCTCCTTTTTGATTCTCTTTGAATAACAAAAATAAATTCAGCTCTATGCAATGGGAAGAAATTTTTTTGCCTACTGGTTGCTGATATGTTAAAATGATTTAAATATTTCAGATACTCACAGCAAAGGATTATGCCCTCATTCTCGGAATGCCTGGAACTGGCAAAACATCCACTATGGTGCATGCTGTGAAGGCATTGTTAATGAGAGGTGCATCCATTTTGCTTACATCCTACACAAACTCAGCTGTTGATAATTTACTTATCAAGTTGAAAGCTCAGGTTATAATTCATTCATCCTTACTGAATCTTGTTACAAATCTGTGATGCTCAACATCTGAAAAGTATTTTGCCTTGTAATAACAATCATGACCTATAACATTTAGATAAATTACACTTCTTGGGAAGCAAGTTTGAATACTGTGTCTCAAGCCCAAAAAAACCTCATTATTCAGATATTTCTTTGTAGAAGGAAATCTGTATTTAGGTTATCGGGCAGAAATAAGCAGTAATGCATGTAGGTATGGAAATTCAAGAAATACACACCTCCTGTTGTGTCCTATCCATACTGGGTATTGGCTGTTGCAAATGTTTTATTATGTTTTCTATGTACAACTATTTTTTCAACTTAGAGGATTCTTCCATGGGTTCCGTAGTAGTTGATTATATCGACCTCAGATGCATCCATATAAATATAGTTCAAAACAGTACCTGTGGTTCATTACTAATGAGTTCAACAAATTTACCAGAGGCCTATTTGGAAAGTTACTTGTTTCCTCGATAAAATAAACACGTGATTGTAAAATGGGTTATGTAATAAGATCTGGCATTACAATTGTGATGGTGTTTACTCTGTGTCACGAATTAATAAAATTTACTACAACCCTTTTATAGCGTGACATATTAATTCTTTATTTGGTTCAACTAAAAAGTTAGATTAAAATCTAAGTCAAAGTCAACAATTAATTTTCAATCACACATTTCATGGGACCCACAATTTTTCAAGCACATATTTCATCAACTTTTATCAAAATTTACTAAAAATCTGATCTCATTGATTCTAGACTCATTTTGGAATAAGAAATTATATCTATTAGAAAATCGATTTATGCCGACTACCCTTGTAACACCTTGTAATCTATTTATCCTGTTTAGTCACCTTGGCATGCAGTCCTTCTACTCAGCTCTGCATGCTTTTCAATTGAACAATCAAATTTTTATTTTTCAAGTATTTTGCAAACTTGGAAGACAATCTGTTTGCTTCAGAGACCATACTACAGTTGTGATCAAAACATCAGAGTTGCATGCGTAACAGTCTCTAGTTCATGAAATATGCACAAGGATATATCTGCTGCTTCAAATTCATTATACTGCAGGTCAAACTCAACCCTTGGTGGCTCAAATGCATGAAAAACGTGCTCTTACATTTTTTAAAAAGAAAATTGACAAAAAATAGCTGCTATGTACAGCGCCTTGTATTGTCCTCATTGAGGTTGAAGGACGGATTGACTGTTATTGACAACAAATGCACATGGGATTTTTTTTGAAACTTCATTGCATGTTTTTTTTTTTTTTTTTTTTACAAATCATGTGCCATATAGCTTCAACATTACGGGTAAAGAAGTATGCGAAAAATATGTGGTAAAGTATGGATTCTTGAAAGTCTTACCTATCTCGTATTCAGTTGACAGCTGTTTGCTAATTGAAGTTTTAGTGTGAAGTTAAAGCAAAAACTCTTTAAGTTCAAGTGTTTTGGTAGATTCATTATTTATTTATTTTTTGCCTAAGGTCATTGTAGTTTTTTTTTTTTTTCCTGTAATCCTTACATTGGGATTAAATAAAGAGATTCATCCTTAGGATTGTAAAGCTAAAGAGACTGCACTGCTGATTTATACAATTTTACAGGGCATAGATTTTATCCGCATTGGAAGAGATGAAGCTGTGCACACGGAAGTTAAGGGGAATTGCATATCGGGTTGAATACCTAGCTCATCATCAACAGCTTGCATTAATGGTCTGACTCCAAACTTACTGTTTAAAACTCTGTGGTTCCAGCTATGAAGATGGATAGCACTCAGGAGATTAAGCTGAAGCTGGATCAAGTCAAAGTTGTTGCAGTCACTTGTTTGGGGATAAACAACCCTTTGCTCACTAACAAGAGATTTGATGTATGCATAATGGATGAAGCAGGACAGATTACCCTACCGGTAAATGTTATAATATACTCGTATTCATAAATGCATGACAACATCTGCTTGTGGTTATACTAATGCAAGTAGTGAAAATTGTTCAAGTGCTGGTTGAGAAATTCGAAGTTAATAAATGGAGAACTGTTTAGATAGTGGAACGTATTGATTAGAAATGCAGACCATTTTAACAAACTTGTCCAATGATTTTGGAGAACTCATTAAAAACTTGCTGTTTATCTTCTCTATTGGTTTTACTCTGATAGTTTTTCTCATGCTAGTGAAAGCAAATAGTTTTTCATACTGTAGTTCAACTATGAATCATTTTTGCATTTAGATGCAAATCATTTAGATATTTTGCTCTATATTTTGTTGTAGTTCCCATGTATGAGATACACAATAAATTTAGATTTGCTCAAAAGAGAAAAAATTAAATTAAGCCCTTGTTTGAGCCTATTATAATTTCATACATTTTTATATGTCTTACTTTCAATCACACGTTCTTCAATACATTTTCTCTGTCTTAATATTTAACCACACATTATTAAAAAAATCTATATTTCAAAATATATTATCACAAATAATGAGTCTCAAACAAGCACTAATATTGTCCAACTGCCCAAGCAGGTGTCTTTGGGACCGTTGATGTTTGCTTCAAAATTTGTTCTTGTGGGAGATCATTATCAATTGCCGCCACTTGTTCAGGTATCTTCTCCAATCACAATAATTCATATACTTTTTTGTGGAACTTATCTTATAATTAACTTGAATATTGTAATTTTACATCTGATGTCAGAGTCCAGAGGCTAGAGAGAATGGAATGGCTGTGAGCCTCTTTTGTAGATTATCAGAAGCGCATCCACAGGCAATTGCAGCTTTACATAGCCAGGTGACAAAAACTGTTAACATGAACTTTTGTCTTGCGTTTCATTTCATTTCTTGTCAATTGAAAAACCCAATATGCTACAATGTGCAGTACCGAATGTGTGCAGCCATAATGGAACTCTCAAATGCATTGATATATGGAAACAGACTGCGTTGTGGTTCTTCAGAAATAGAGCATGCCAAACTTAAGTACACACGTGAAGCATCTGCCCCTACATGGCTGGAGGTATTCTACAATATCTTCCACATTATTGTTTACATATCATATCGTCGTATTATAAAATAATATTAAGTGTGCGTTTGGTATTTTTTTTGTTTAGAAATTTGTTTTTGTCATGCACGTAACAAACTTGAATTAAATCAAATAACACATCTTCGATGACTTTTCAGCAGGTTTTGAATCCAAGCCACCCTGTGATATTTATTAACACAGGTTCCTATGGCACCTCACTTTTCTCATCCTTTATATTGAATGAATCATGTTGTTATATTTATTGAGTATTAACTACGGCTCCAACTTAGATTTTTTGCCCGCTTACGAGACAAATGACCGCAAGGCTGTAAATAACCCCATCGAAGCTTATATTATTGCAGAGGTATAATTCATTCTGACAAACAACAAATTATAGGACCCCAAACCACTTTTTACTCTGTGATTGCATATTACTGTACGAGTAGGATTCTTCACTGTGTTATCTGAATATTTTTTCAATGAAAGGTTACAAAAGCATTATTGCTTAGAGGTATAGGAGGTGAAGATATTGGCATCATTACACCATACAACTCTCAGGCAAAGCTCATTCAAGAAGCTGTTTCTGCTGCTGTGGAGATACATACCATTGACAAATACCAGGTTTTACTTTTAGACCTCATATGAAGGCAATCCTTTCTGAAGTGGTTTGTTTTCTTTATGACTATAAAATGGAGTGATTAGGAGGAAAGTGCCTGTGATAAGAGTTTTCTTCGAACAGATTTTATAGTTGGCAATTGCCCTCTATACAAGAGAAAGAGATCTCTAGGCATGGCTTATTCTTCCTATATTATACGTAGAGATTGCCTAGATGTTCTGTAAGTCAATTCCAATTTCCATATACTTCCTCAATTCCATTTTCCATATACTTTCTCAATTCCATTTTCCATATACTTCCTTTCTTTTATTATAAATAGATATCACTTCGGACGTACATATTCATTTTGTGCTTCCAATCTTAATAAATAATTCCATCACAGCAGGTAAATTGCCCCTTTCTCCAATATTTAAGGCCTTCTATGACAGTGAAAAAATCAGATATTACTCTCTTCTTTCCTAAACTAATAAATATTACTCTTTAAACAGAACCACGAGGAGGAACCAGACCAATTTAATGTCCCACGTAAACAAAAGGAAGCAGAAAAGTTTTGTATATATTGTGTATCAAATGTACAAAGTCTGCAAAATATATACAGGGGCAATGAAGTTAATTTAGGAATACAAAATTAAGATCCTAAAATCACTACGGTCTAAATGCTAACTATATGCTTGATCCACAATTCACTCCTATCATATATTCTAATATCAATTACAAATGAATGCAAATTTACTTTCCTTTAACACTCTCCCTCAAGTTGGAGTGTGAATGTCAATGACACTCAACTTGCTGAGATGTGAGTGAAATGCTGGTGCTCGTAGTGGTTTAGTCAATAAGTCTGCAATCTGACTTCCAGTTTGCACATATGTTGTCTTTACTTCCCCTCTTTGGATCCTCTCACGCACTGTATGACAATCTAATTCAATGTGTTTCGTTCGCTCATGGTAAACTGAATTGGCAGCGATATGTAAGGCCGCCGGATTGTCACAAAATAGGTTTGTCGGATCAAGATGGGGAACTTGTAGATCTTTTAACAAGTATCTTAACCAAGTGAGTTCACAAGTAGCTGCAGCCATGGAGCGGTATTCTGCCTCTGCTGATGATCTCGACACAGTTGCCTGCTTCCTGCTTTTCCATGACACAAGTGATTTTCCGAGGAAGGTACAGTAACCTGTCATAGATCTTCGTGTAATGGGGCACCTTGCCCAGTCATCATCACAATATCCAATCAAGCGGAGTTGGTTGTTTGAAGAAAATAACAGTCCTTGTCCAGGGGCTGCCTTCAAGTATTGCAGCAATCTGTGTGCAGCTTTAAGGTGATGCAATTTGGGTTCCTGCATGAATTGACTGAGGGTATTTATAGCGTATGTAATCTCCGGTCTACTAATTGTAAGGTATATCAGCTTTCCAATTAGCCTCCGATATCGAGTGGGATCCTTGAGTACTTCACTGCCAATGTTAGTTAGCGTCAAGTCAGGTTCCATAGGTACATTTGCTGGCTTCGCTCCTAATAGCCCAGCTTCCTCTAATATGTCCAATGTATATTTCCTTTGGAAAACTGTAATTCCGGATTTGGAACGCGCGACTTCGATCCCAAGGATTGAGTGGTCCTAGATCCTTGATCTTGAAACAACTGCTAAGGAATCTCTTGAGATCATCAATGACTTTTTCATCATTTCCTGTTATGACCATGTCGTCAACATAGATTAGTATGATGGTAATTGAATTCCCACGGACTTTTGTGAACAAAGAGTAGTCGGCTCGGGACTGGTGGAAGCCAATTTCTAGAATTGCACATGAGAAGCGTTGAAACCAACTGCGAGATGCTTGCTTGAGCCCATAAAGGGACTTGTGAAGTCGACAAACAACATTCTCCCCCTGTCGACGAGAACCAGGAGGCAGAAGCATGTATACCTCTTCTGTAAGAGTTCTGTGAAGAAAAGCATTTTGGACGTCCATTTGATGTAGAGGCCAATTTCGGACTGCAACAACTGCCAATAAACACCGAACTGTGATCAATTTAGCAACAGGAGCGAAGGTATCAGTATAATCAATTCCTTCGCGTTGAGTGAACCCTTTGGCAACAAGGCGAGCTTTGTATCGCTCGATGGATCCGTCGGCATTATATTTGATCTTGAACACCCATTTGTAGCCTATAGGACGTTGCCCCGGAGGAAGGGGAACTATGGACCAAGTATTGTTGTCCTCGAGAGCCTGGATTTCAGAATTCATAGCGGCAACCCATTGAGGATCATGGCGGGCCTGCTCATAAGTTTCGGGCTCAAGCTGTCGAGATATGTTATTGACAAAGCAACGATAATTTGTAGACAGCCCAGAGTAAGAAACATACCGTTGTAATGGATAGCGAGTGCCGGACGAGGATGGAGAGGAGGCGGTAGGTTCTAGGACAGTAGCATGGTACGTTCTAAAATCTCGAAGATGTGCTGGTGGTCGGTGAGAGCAACATGAGCGGCGAAGGTTGGAAGTTGAGTTGAGTTGTTCTGGCAGGGAAGAGTCATTTGGTGGGGATGTGGACGGTGCTACAGTGGGTGCTAATGAGATGGGAAGTGTAGAGGATTTATGATCTGTTGGTAAAGGTGGTGCTGGAGAGGACAATGTTGGGGTCGTGGTGATGATGGGTGGTCTGCGGGAATAGACCTTCAGTGGTGTCGAAGGTGGTGGGCTGTGAGTTAGGCTGGGTGCAATGGGAGATGATGGGTGGTTTGCTGGAATTGATTCTGATGAAATGGTGGAAGGTGAATTTGATGGGTGAGGAGGAATTGGGTCGGTTCTTGTGAGAATGGGTTGAGGAGTAGTATAGGTGGGCTCATGGGAAGGAACTAGGCCTGCAGAAATGGGTAAAATAGGACCATCATCTTGATTTTCTGATGGGATTTTATGTAATGGGAATATATTTTCATGGAAAGTAACATCTCGGGAAGTGAAAAATTTCTTGTCAGTGAGATCATAAACTAAAGAATTACAAACAGGAGAATTGAGAAACAATTTTCTTATATCTTTTTCTACAACAATACAATCACACCATATATATAATACAAATTATGTAAAGAAAAGGAAATAAATAAAAAAGAAAACAAAATAATCCTCTAACCAAATCAGCCTAAATCTTTCCTAATAATCCCTAAACTTGCTCCAAAATAAACGGGATTTCAATACTCCCCCTCAAGTTGGATAATAGATGTTAATCATGTCCAACTTGCTAATGAAATCATCAAAACTTTGTCGTGGTAGTCCCTTGGTGAAGATATCAGCCGTTTGTTCTTTAGTAGGGATATAGATTATACAGATGACACCTTCTTCCACTTTTTCTTTAATGAAATGTCGGTCCACTTCCACATGTTTGGTTCTGTCATGTTGTACCGGGTTAAGAGAAATGCTAATGGCTGCTTTGTTGTCACAATAAAGTTTGAGTGGATACTTTATAGTGACCCGTAATTCTTCCAAGAACTTTTTTAACCATAAGCCTTCACATATCCCTTGTGCTACTGCTCGAAACTCAGCCTCCGCACTGCTTCTAGCTACTACATTCTGTTTTTTGCTTCTCCAAGTTACCAAGTTTCCCATCACAAAGGTACAATATCCAGTAGTTGATCTTCTGTCTTCTGATGAGCCTGCCCAGTCTGCATCTGTGAAGATTTCGACACCCTTACTTTCATTTTTTTTGAAGAATAATCCTTTACCTGGAGAGCCCTTGAGGTATCTAAGGATTTTGAATACAGCTTCTAAATGTGTTTCTTTAGGTGAATGCATGTGTTGGCTCACCATACTAACTGCAAATGCAATGTCAGGTCTAGTATGTGATAGATAGATTAATTTCCCTACTAATCGTTGATACCTATCCTTATCAACGGGTTTTCCAACATCCTCCAGCCTTTTTCCAGTTTCAATTGGTGTGTCACTAGGTTTACACCCTAGCATGCCAGTCTCAGTTAGGAGGTCTAGAACGTACTTTCTTTGGGATACACTTATACCCAATTTAGACCTTGCCACTTCCATGCCTAAAAAATATCGCATTTGCCCCAGGTCTTTTACTTCGAATTCTGTGGCCAAAACTTTCTTTAATCTTTCCATCTCAACAGTATTATCTCCAGTCATAATAATATCATCGACGTATACTATGAGAATTGTTCTCTCCCCATTATCTGTATGCTGGTAGAACATAGTATGATCAGATTGTCCCTGCTTGTAACCTTGACCCCTAATTACCTTTGCAAATCTATCAAACCAAGCTCTTGGAGATTGGTTCAAGCCATAGAGTGACTTTTTTAGTTTACACACTTGATTTTCTTCACCTGCCTTGCAACAACCTGGTGGTATTGTCATATAGACTTCTTCCTCTAATTTTCCATTCAAAAACGCATTTTTTATATCAAGTTGTTGGAGAGACCAATCCAAATTCACCGCTAAGGACAAGAGAGCTCGAACTGTATTTAGCTTTGCTACTGGTGCAAAGGTTTCTGTGTAGTCAATACCATATGTTTGAGTGAATCCTTTTGCAACGAGTCGTGCTTTATATCGATCAATTGTTCCATCAGTTTTATACTTAACCGTGAAGACCCACTTGCAACCAACGGGTTTCTTTCCTCTAGGTAAATTCACAACTTCCCAAGTTTCATTTTTTTTCAGCGCTCGCATCTCCTCCAGTACTGCTTCTTTCCATTTAGGAGCCTCCAAAGCTTCCTCAATATTTCTTGGAATTGTTGTGCTGTCAAGGTTAGAAATAAAGGCACGAAAACCAGATGATAAAGTATCGTATGTCACAAATTTTGAGATGGGATGGAGAGTACATGATCGTGGTTGTTTTCGAATAGCAATGGGTAAATCAAGATTGGGTGACTCAGAGATTAGAGATTCAGAATTACCTGATTTAGAGGGAGACCTGTTGATGTCAGAATCTATCATCGGTTCTGACTCCTTTGGTGCCTCGGGTATGAGAACTTCCCTATTCCTTGATTTTGACTTCCGTGAATAAACAATCATTTCCTTATCATTTTGTGTTTCAACATCTCCCCCTGGGTTGGAATTCCCTCCGGTTAATGGCACGTCAGGATGAAGCAATGAGGTGGTAGACTCAGTATCTGTGATGGGTAGTTTTGATATGGGTTCAGGTAGAGATAGGTCAAATTCAAAAAATCGATCTTCCCTTGTTTTCTCCCCCTGAAGAGAGGTTTTTTGAAAATAAGGAGTGTCTTCAAAGAAGGTGATATCAAGGCTAACAAGGACCTTTTTTGTGGATAAGTTATAGCACTTGTAGCCTTTTTGGGTTGGAGAGTACCCAATGAAGATACATTTAATGGCTTTTGGATCCAATTTACTGCGACTATGAGAATGGACATGAACAAAGGCAGTACACCCGAACACTCTGAGAGGTAGATTGGAGAGTTGGTGGGACATAGGAAAGTATTTTTGAAATTTTTGGAGTGGTGTTTCAAATGAGAGAACACGACTTGGCATTCTGTTTATGAGGTATGTGGATGTTAGGATGGCATCCCCCAAAATGGCTTTGGCATATTGGTGGTGAACATCAAGGCGCGGGCTACCTCAAGAAGATGTCTATTTTTGCGTTCAGCGACCCCATTTTGTTGGGGTGTTTCAACGCATGAATGTTGGTGAATTATCCCATGTTGTGAGAGGTAATTTCCTAACGCGGAATTAAAGTATTCGGTGCCATTGTCAGTTCGTAAAATCTGAATTTGTGTTTGGAATTGTGTTTGAATCATTTTGTGAAATTCGATAAAAATGCTACGAACGTCACTTTTTCTTTCAACAAGTAGACCCAACAAACTCGAGTATGGTCATCAATAAACGTGACAAACCATTTTGTGTTTGTTCGAGTGAGAGTTCGGGATGGCCCCCATAGGTCACTATGAATTAATGAAAATGGTTTGGTGGGTTTATAATTTGATGCTGGAAATGATGTACGATGATGTTTTGCGAGTTCACAAAATTCACATTGAAAATTAAAAGGTAGTTTATTTGAAGTAAAGGTAGGAAACAAGTGTTTCATATACTGAAAATTGGGATGACCCATTCTAAAGTGCCATAACAAAATTTCACTATTTCTGGGGATTGTCACTGAATCACAAATTGCAAGTTGATGTTGTTTGTTCACCATAGCTTCATCAAGGTAGTAAAGTCCATCATACTCCTTAGCACTGCCAATCATCCTCCCCGATGATAGGTCCTGCAAAACACAGTGAGTGGGAAAAAATGTAGTTGAGCAATTTGAATTTTTTGTCAATTTACTAATAGACAATAAATTGCATGATAAATTTGGAACATGAAGAACAGACTCTAGGGTTATAAAATCAGATATTTTAATATTCCCCTTTCCTGCAACTGGTGATAGTGTGCCATCAGCAATTTTAACTTTAAGATTTCCAGCACATGGTGAGTATGATGAAAAAAGGTTTTGAGCATCAATCATGTGATCTGAAGCCCCTGAGTCAAATATCCATGGTGAGTTTGTTTGTGAGGAAGCATTTAAGGCTAAAAGAGTACCTTTGTGAGCTAGGGAGCTAGATCGGATGGGTGTTGAAGACTGACCAGATGTTTGGAAGTTAGAAAATATTTTGTAAAGTTGATCCAGCTGGTCGGAATTAAAGGCTCCACTTGAAGAATGACTGACATTTTTTTCTGTCTGATGATCGATGGTTGCCTGGTATCCTCGATTTCTATTATTCTGTCTCGGCTTCCAATCCACTGGTTTTCCATGCAAATCCCAACATGTATTCTGATTATGTCCAGTTTTATGGCAATGGTCACAATAGGGACGCTCTTTTTGATTTTTTCCTAAAACATTTTGAGGCCCTCGAAAATTCAGCCCAGGCCCACGATTAAAAACCGGCCCACTTGGTTTGTGGGTTATTAAAGCCGACGCTTCAGGCCCAATGGACACATCTTCCCTGAACATCACCTTGCGTCTGGCTTCCTCTCTACGAACTTCAGAGAACACCTCGCGCGTTGATGGGAGAGGTCGCCGGCCGAGAACTCTTCCTCTAACGTCGTCCAAGTCGCGGTTAAGCCCAGCCAAGAACTCGAACACTCTTTCACTTTCAAGCTTCTTTTTGTACTTAGCGCCATCTTCGGTGCACTCCCATTCCTCTTCGCTGCTCAGATCGAGTTCTTGCCAAAGATTACACATTTCCATGTAATATTCGGTCACATCCCTGTCTCCTTGTTTCATTTTCCACAATTTGATTTTAATTTCATATATTTGCGAAGAATTTTCAGAATCCGAGTACGTCTCCTTCACTGCATCCCAAACATCCTTTGCGGTCGGTAGAAACAAATATGTTTTTCCAATGGTGGGCTTCATCGAGTTGACAAGCCATGCCGTTACCAAGGAGTTCTCCGATTTCCACTTCTGTAACGCAGCTTCATCTCCATTGTCGGGCCTCTTCTTCTCGCCGGTAAGTAACCCTAGCTTCCCTCTGCCGTCAATTACCAGCTTGATAGTTTGGGCCCATTCACGGTAATTTTTTCCGTTCAGTTTCTCCACGGTGAGTTGAAGGGAGGTATTTTCTGCTCCATTCGAACTCATGGTGGAGATGACTTCGGTTTCAGTGTCGATGTTGTCTGTTGAACTCGACTCGTTGGTGGTCGATCTTGACATGGTGGGCTAGGATTGGACAAGATCCCGCTCTGATACCATAAAGAATTACAAACAGGAGAATTGAGAAACAATTTTCTTATATCTTTTTCTACAACAATACAATCACACCATATATATAATACAAATTATGTAAAGAAAAGGAAATAAATAAAAAAGGAAACAAAATAATCCTCTAACCAAATCAGCCTAAATCTTTCCTAATAATCCCTAAACTTGCTCCAAAATAAACGGGATTTCAATATAAACCCTATAACCTTTTTGCCCAAGGGGGTATCCGATGAAAATGCAATGACGTGCACGGTAATCAAATTTGTTGCTAGGGGTGAGGATGGTGGCGTAGCATAAGCATCCAAAAACCCGAAGGTCGGAGTAAGTTGGCGGGTTTTTGTGTAAAAGTTCATATGGGGATTTGTGAGAAAGTAGAGGTGTGGGTAAGCGGTTAATAAGATAACATGCTGTTTGAACACTCTCCCCCCAGTAAATTGGCTTGAAATCGTAGGGCTTGGGCTACATTTAAGAGATGACGATGTTTTCTTTCGACCACCCCATTTTGTTGAGGGGTATGTGCACATGTATGTTGGAGAATTGTGCCGCGTTCATCAAGAAAAGAACGCATTGATGTGAATTCACCCCCATTATCGGCACGTAAGATTTTTATGTCGCGATGAAATTGGGTTTTGACCCAAGAAAAGAAAAATTTCAATAGAGATTGAGTACTGGATTTGGAACTCATTAGATGCACCCAAGTAAAACGAGTAAAATCATCAACAATGGTCAAGAAATAACGAGCTCCAGAGTGTGTGTGAATTTTGTGTGGTCCCCAAACATCACAGTGAATTAAATCAAATGGTGCAACAGTTTTTATTGAACTTGAAGCGAAAGGTAAACGAGTTTGTTTCGCTAGGGGGCAAACTTCACAAACATGATTACAATTAAAAATAATATCAGGAAAATGTTTTGATAAATGGTGGAGAGGAGCTGCTGATGGATGTCCAAGACGCTTGTGCCAAAGATTGGAAGTGCGGGTGATGTGGTTGACGAGGTGAGAATTTTGGTTTGGTGTGAGATAGTAGAGACCATTAAATTGCTTGCCCATGCCAATCGTCTTCCTCGTATCCACGTCCTGCACAACATAAAAATCAGGGAAAAATATTACCATACACCTCAAGGCTCGTGTTAGCTTACTCACAGATATCAAATTCACATGAAATTTAGGTACATGGAGAACTCCATCAAGGGACAATCCCGAAGATAATTGAATGGATCCAATATTCTCAATTTTAACCTTTCCACCGTTAGGTAGTCCAACAAATTCATGGGGTGCCTTATTTTTATTGTGAGTAGGTGAGAGGTGTGATACGTGATCCGTTGCTCCACTATCCACAATCTAATATAATGATGAATATGCATCATGTTCCATGTTGTTGTGATTGGTTGTAAGTATACCTGTCACGTTTGTGGGGGATTGGTTGTTACCATTTTTGTTGTGCAGCATATCCATGATTTGTTTGTATTCCTCAGTAGTAAATGTTGGGCTCTCATTGGTTGGTTCTCTCTTTATTTCAACACTATGGGCTGTTGCTCTTCTGTTTTTGGGCTTCACATTTTTTCCATGTTGAAGATCCTTGTGAAAATGGGAATCTTAATTTCTCATATTACACAACATGTAGATATACAAGATATATTACATATTATCACTCTAGTCCCTAAACTCTAATAGATGTTGTATTGGTACAATTAATTGCTAGAATAGTACACATAACTAAACATCTCAACACTCCCCCTCAAGTTGGTGCATAGATATCACACATGCCCAACTTGGATATCGATGTATAGAATGAATTACTAGCCACTCCATGTGTCATGATGTCGGCTAGTTGACTTGCACTCTTAATATATGGAATCTCTATATTCTTGGAGTCGAGATTATCTTTGATGTAGTTCCTGTCAAGTTCAACGTGCTTTGTTCGATCATGTTGTACTGGATTGTTCGCTATCTCAATAGCTGCAGTGTTGTCACAAAAGAGCAACATAGGCTTACTTGGACCAAAACCAAGTTCAGTAAGAAGAATTTTCAACCACGTAAGCTCGGTAGTTGCATGATGCAAAGCACGATATTCAGCCTCTGCGCTAGATAGTGAAACCACGTTTTGTTTCTTACTTCTCCAAGTAACAAGATTTCCTCCAACAAATGAGACATATCCCGACGTGGATTTTCTATTCAATCTCGATCCAGCAAAGTCAGAATCTGTGTAACCCACAATGTCAAGATGATCACCTTTTGAGTATAAGATGCCCTTTCCAGGAGAGGATTTTAAATATGCCAAGATACAATTAATTGCACTCATGTGCTGTTCACTTAGGTTGTGCATGAATTGGCTCACAACACTTACCGCATATGATAAATCAGGTCTTGTGTGAGTAAGATAGATCAATTTTCCTACCAATCTCTGATATCTCTCCTTATTTGTAGGAACCTGATCTGGGTAGATAGATAAGCCATGATTCACCTCAATAGGTGTGTCTACAGGAGTACATGCTGACATACCAGTTTCTGCTAGGAGGTCAAGGGCATACTTACGTTGGGAAATGACAAGTCCTTGCTTAGATCGTGATACTTCAATCCCTAAAAAATATTTTAGAGTACCCAAGTCGTTCATTTCAAACTCCCTCGTCAGATGTGCCTGAAGTTTTTCAACTTCACTGGGATTACTCCCAGTAACAATCATATCGTCCACATACACAATGAGTAAGGTGATATCCTGGCCATCTCTTTTATAAAATAAAGTATGGTCAGCTAGAGTTTGCTTAAAACCATACTTCTTCATTGAACAGCTCAACCTTTCAAACTATGCCCTTGGTGATTGTTTTAGCCCATATAGAGCTTTCTTCAACTTACACACCTTACCCCCTGGAGGGGTAAAACCCTTAGGTGGGTCCATATATACTTCCTCTGTTAGATCACCATGTAAGAATGCATTTTTAACATCGAATTGCCTCAATGTCCAATCAAGATTGATTGCTAAAGATATTATAACTCTAACAGTATTCATCTTGGCTACTGGAGCAAATGTCTCTTGGTAATCAATCCCATAGGTCTGTGTGTAACCTTTGGCAACCAGTCTAGCCTTATACCTGTCCACAGTCCCATCTGGTTTGTATTTCAGCGAGTACACCCATTTGCACCCTACAGTCTTCTTTCCTGGTGGTAAGGAGATCATCTCCCAAGTAGAATTCCTTTGGAGAGCATCCATTTCTTCTACCATAGCAGATTTCCACTTAGGTTGATCAACAGCTTCCTGAAAATTGTTAGGAATAGACACGGAAGATATCTGAAGGGCAAATGCCAGGTTAGTTTTAGAAAAACGGTGGTATGAAACATAATCAGATATAGGAAACATTGTATGAGAAGAACATGTTGAGAATCCCAATCTATCAGGTGGGTTACGATTCCGAAGGGAACGTCTCCTAGCCGGGGTGTCAACATTGTCCAAAGATGTATGGTTAGGATTAGAAACAGGAATAAAGTTGGAAGGAGTATGGGGTGAAGTATGTACCTCATTTTCAATCGTAGAAGAGTTCGACGGCACTGTAGTATCAATAGGAGGACTATCCTCAGTAACTAGTGCAGGGGTGCAAGTAGTATCTAAATTTCTCCTGGTATAACACTTTTGGAACAACTTTGGTGATCTGTCACTTTCAACTTCGAGCTCCCCCTTTCCACCAGAAATCCACACCTTTTTTTCTTCTAACCACATTTGTTCCTCTTCTTTACTACAAATCTCCCCTGAAGAGGAACCAACGACACATCATCCGAGAAAAAAGACTCAGACTCACAGAATTCAACATCCATAGAGATATAGTACTTCCCAGTAGGGGGGTAAAAACAATTGTAGCCCTTCTGGGAGTTGGAGTAACCAAAGAAAACACATTTCAAGGCACGAGGATCAAGCTTGTCTCGAAGATGGGAGTGCACATGGACATAACACACACAACCAAAAACTTTGGGACAAATATTCAAGGCAGAAGGAATAGAGTGAAACTTTGACAACATCCTTAGGGGTGTTTGAAAATCAATTATGCGAGAAGGCATACGATTAATAAGAAAAACAGCAGTTGTCACTGCATCAGCCCAAAAACGTTTTGGAACCCGCATAGTGAAACATAAGACTCGAGCTACCTCAAGAATGTGTCGATTTTTTCGCTCTGCTATGTCATTTTGTTGTGGGGTGTAAGCACAAGTTGTTTGGTGAAGAATACCGTGAGTTGCGAAGAAGGTGGCAAGGGTTTGGTTCATAAACTCCCGACCGTTGTCAGAACGAAAGGTCTTAACTTGAGTATGAAATTGTGTCTCAACCATTTTGGAGAATTGAGGGATAACATGTACAACATCACCTTTTGATTTTAACAAATATATCCAACATACTCGGGTACAATCATCAATGAAAGAAACAAAATATTTTTGACCTGAAGTTGATGGAGTGGAGAAAGGGCCCCAAACATCTGTATGAACACAAGTAAATGGAACATGACTTCTATTGAAATTGATTTTAAAAGTTACACGATGATTTTTGACAAAAATACATTGTTCACATCGCATACTAGAACTAGGAATATTTTGAAACATGTTTGGAAACAAATGTTCTAAATAAGAAAAAGAGGGATGTCCTAATCGACAATGCCACAAAAGGATCTTGTCTCTAAGAGAAGATCTACTAACTGCTTGAAGACCAGCACCAGTTTGCAACTTCCTTGCCCCCTCCAAAAAATATAGTCCTCCTCTTTCTCTACCAGTGCCAATCGTCGTCTTCGTTCAATTGTCCTGAAAGACACAATGAGAAGATGAGAAAGTTACAGAACAATCTAGAGTTTTTGTAATTTGATTAATGGACAACAGATTTGTAGAGAAAGTAGGTGCAAGTAAGACAGAAGATATGGATAGAGTAGGTGAAAAAGAAACATTTCCGGCCCAGTGATTTGGACAGGAGTGCCATTAGCCACCTGAACAGACTGAACATGTGAGGTAGATAAAGAATCAAGAGTAGAAAGATTGCAGGTAAAATGGTCAGTTGCTCCTGAATCAATAACCCAAGAGTCAGATACAACAGAAGTAGATGCCAAACCAAAGGTACCTTCCCCGGGAGACAATCGAGCAACATGAGAGGCAGTAGATGTATGAATAGTCTGAGAAGATCTCCAATCTTTTCTCTCTCCTTGTTTGCGTGTGTGCCAGTCCGGGTACCCATTTTTCTTAAAGCACTTGTCAACAGTGTGCCCTTTGAAATGGCAGAATGAGCAAATATCAACTGAGTGGTTAGGGCCTCGTGGTCGAGGATTGAATCCTTTAGCAGCTAATTTAGAAGTCTCAGAGTGATTTTCAGTTCCCATGGTAAGCTGTCGTTGTTCTTCACGGCGAACCATAGAGAACACTTCCTCTAGGGTTGGAAGAGGTGTAGCAGCTAAAATGCGACTACGCACCTGATCCAGGTTATAATCCAGTCCCGCAAGAAACATGTAAATTCTATTTTCAGAACAACGTTTCCTTAACTCCTCAATATCAACAACACACTTTATAGTGTTTGGCCTGCGATAGTCAAGCTCCAAGAAAATGGAGTTCATTTCAGTGTAGTACGTGACAAGGGGCCGCCCCCTTTGACTCAATTGAAAAGATCTTCTCACCAACTCATAAATCTGTGATGAATCAGAAACATCAAGGTAACTTCTCTTAACCGCATCCCATACATCTTTAGCAGTATCACACTGAACAAAATGTGCCACAAGATTATCGATTATAGAATTGATAAGCCAAGACTTCACAATGGCATCATCCGCCATCCACTCACCATAATCAGAGTCACTTTTACCCAGTGCGGTTTTCTCACCAAAAATGTGATCTGATTTTCTTCTACCAGCAATGTGCATTTCTAAAAGTTTCGAACAAACACGATAATTTTTTCCATCCAACTTAATGTGAATTGGAGACGATGTCTCATGAATTAATGAGGTCATAATTTTGTTCCCGGCCATTTTCCAAAAAAATCCAAAGTTGATACAATTCCACAGCCACCAACAGGTAAAATGCACCAACAGAAAACCAAAGTATATGCAACTCCTCTAAACCAACCCCAACAAGCGACTATATCTCAAGGAGAAAAATGATTTCAACTTAGATATAATGTACAATACAAAAAGGGCAGGAAAAACACAGAATACTTAGCCAAAAAAAATTGAGCTGCAAAAAAAAAAACGAAACTGAGATCGGAAGTGGTAGCAGACTTGGTCGGAGAATCAGTCGGTGGTGAGCACCTGGGTCACTCCTGGGAGCGAAAGGCAGAAAGTCACGGCTACTGTGCGACGTCAAGGTTCGCGCAGTGCACGAGGAAGAGACAAACTTCGAACAACTGGGTACCGCGATTGGTCGTCGGAAGCTGGGTCGATGGCGCCTTGGTCGTCGGCGCTGCGCGGTACCGTCGGCGGAGCTGGGCTAGGAGGTTAGAAGTGCAGGTTAGGGTTTCTTTCCCAGGCTCTGATACCATGAAGATCCTTGTGTAAATAGGAATCTTAATTTCTCATATTACACATGTAGATATACAAGATATATTACATATTATCACTTTAGTCCCTAAACTCTAATAGATGTTGTATTGGTACAATTAATTGCTAGAATAGTACACATAACTAAACATCTCAACACATGCCATTTATGGCCCACTGGAAATCCAATCAGGTAGAAGCATCGATCAATTAAGTGGCCTTCTTAGTCACAATAAGTGCAACGCTTACGACTGGAAGAGGTGTTCCCATGTGTCGCCATTTGTGTTCCTGACGGGCGCGTAGTATGTGTGCGCGTGATTTGCATTGCGTGAGATGTTGTCGAATTTTCCTTGCGGTTTGCTGCCTCCATTTGCCTTTCTTGTTGAAGAACGAGGCCATGAACTTTCTGTGTGTCAGGAAGAGGACTCATCATCAAGATTGATCCACGAGTCCCGGAATAAGGTTCGTTGAGCCCCATTAGAAACTGCATCACTTTCTCCTTTTCTTTTCTAACAACAATCTTTTTCATCATGTCACATGAGCATGCGATGGGTTCCTGATAAGACCCCAATTCATCCCAAAGTCCTTTAAGTTTGGTGTAGTAAGCAGAAACTGAAAGAGCTCCTTGGCGACATTCGGCAATTTCTTGTCGAATTTGATAGATTCTTGATTCATCTCCCTATCATGGAGGTCGCTCCAAACCGTTGCTGCTGTATCCGTGAAGATGATGCTGCGGGCAATATCGGGCTGGACTGAATGAAGAATCCAGGCTATCACGAGGTCATTGCAGCATTGCCATAATGGAAATCTCGCATCGGTCGTTGGTGGAGCTTCTACGAATCCATCGATTAGTCCTAGCTTGTTCTTGGCGCTAAGGCTGAGTCGCATAGAGCGACTCCATTCCCCATAGTTGCTTCCATCCAGCAGTGTGTTTACCAGAATGAGTCCTGGTGTGTCAGAGACGTGTAAGACCAGAGGATCAGGCAATGATGCTCCTTTCTCCTCTGTGACTGGTTATTTCTGATTTTTCAACTTCATTGTTTTCTGTACCAGCCATATTATTGATGCACTGGTGTGTGTTTTGGTTGAGGCGGAAAATGATAGGTTAATTGTAGCAAAACCTGGTCTCTGATACCATAAACAAAAGGAAGCAGAAAAGTTCTGTATAGATTGTGTATCAAATGTACAAAGTCTGCAAAATATATACAGGGAAGTAAAGTTAATTTAGGAATACAAAATTAAGATCCTAAAATCACTACGGTCTAAATGCTAACTATATGCTTGATCCACAATTCACTCCTATCATATATTCTAATATCAATTACAAATGAATGCAAATTTACTTTCCTTTAACACCACGCAACCGTGAAAAAAAAAAAAAAAAATCAAGAATTTATGAATAGTTAATAGGTCCCAGGACCCAGAGCCAGATACAATACCCTGATATGATAAGGAATCTCTTAAAATTGGCAAAGTTAACCGTACTTAAAATATTTTTAGGTAATAATAGAGTTTTAATTGTATGTAATTCAGTTCTAAAATGATTTTTTCAGATAAAATAAATGTTAATGTTCAATGAACAGTAAGTTCTCTGCGGTGAATTTTACATGAGTATAGGAAGTCTTAGAATTAACGAAAGAGCACAATTTTTGAAACAGCATTCAAGATTCGCTTGTTCTCATCAATCTCTGTATTGCAGGGGAGGGATAAAGATTGCATACTGGTCTCCTTTGTAAGGTCCAGTCAAAATCCCGGGATCAGTACTTCGTCGTTGCTTGGAGACTGGCATCGTATTAATGTTGCTCTTACACGGGCAAAGGTATGTACCAACATATTCTCAACTACAATGCCTGTTACAGTAGTGAAAGCACCTACTTTCTTGTGTCATTTGATTTGTCTTTGTAATATAGACAAGTCCAATTTCAATTACGAGAGAAATAATAAAGAAATCAGAAACACACAAAGATATATAGTGGCTCAGTCTTAAGACGACAGTTACGTCCTCATTGAGAGACGTTTCACTATGTTGAAGAAAAATGTGTACAAGGATCCTCTCTGTGTCTCGCAGAAAGTGGAACCCGAATCTGTATTACTGAATGGAATGTAAGGACAAAATGAAATCTTCCAACTTCACCCTTAAAATCTGACTGCTCAAAGGAAACCAACCCCCATATTTATAATAAAGCCTATCTCAATTTATTTTATAGAATCCCCATAATGATACCACCCCCTTGCTGACAAACAAACTGGAAAATGAATTTGCGGGGTACCTATTAGGGTGTGTTTGAATGTCTACTTTTTCATGGAAAATTTTGTTTTTCACCTTATTTTACCACTGCAGCATGTTTGATTGGCAATTTTTTCCTTGAAAATCATTTCTTGTTTTTTAATCCACGCGTCTCCAATTCCACGAAAACAAGGAATTCCTTTTCCAGCCTATATAGGTGATTTTATTTTCCAGCCTATATATATATATATGTTAAAATAGCTAAATTTGATTTTATTTGTCATGGAAAATAATGCCAATTAAACAACAAAAATTGAAAAATTTCTCACTTTTTTTATTTAGAAAATTAAACCAATCAAATACATAAAACATCAAATTTTCAGGAATTCATTTTCTTTCTATTCAAATTCCACATTCGCTATCAAACGCAGCCTTAGTTTCCTAAGTATTAAATATGTTGGGAATTATACACAAATTCTCTCTCTAATTAACCCATAGGAATTTTTGATGTTCAAGAAATAAATGAGCAAACCAGAAAATAAAATACGAACGCAGAAATTTACGTGGTTCGGCAACTTGCCTACGTCCACGGACCGCAAAAGCTTTTCACTATATAATAAATTGTTACAATTATATAGCATTTGCATTCACCAAACTCTCCAAGTATTGTAAGAAAAATAACTAAGTTTTACCACATCTACCAATTTCTACTTCTTTGTACAATTCACAAAGAACTCAAGAAAAACCAAGATGCTAAACTACATTTTTCCTCACAATACTCTCTAGTCAATGTGCAATTAATTGGTTCCTCAATACACATATTTATAGGTAAACATACCCAAAAACGTGTATTACTTGTGTCTCAAGTTGTTTCCTTGTTGAAGTAGAATAATCAGAATAAGGAAAGATATTCATGCCAAAAAGATTATCTTCCTTTTCTTTTCATCCTTAACTTGGTCTCCAAGTTAACCACTTTAACAAGAAAATCAATTGTCCAAAATATTCTCATTCTTAATTTGGGTCAAATATCCCAACAATCTCCACCTTGACACAAATTCATCAAAGCCAAAAAATTCAAATTCAATCATTGCGTAAACAGGCAAGCATTTAACACTTTGACGATCCCATACTCCACCATATGAGTATAACCAGTACTCAGAATTATCAACCAACTCCGAGCTTTTCATCAGCTCATGTCGAAATAAACCTTGTTGAAAAATTATGGTGCAACTCCCATGTTTGGCTTTCCCTGGGAGCTCATCAGTCATCGACATCAAATTCATCACACACCTTGCATTAATGCCAAACCAATGCCCGTGTGCAAACACATGTACCTACCAACAAGAACACATCCTCTATCATGGCAACTGACTTCATACCATAAGGAAGTCTCATCTTACTAAAGTATATCATCACTACCCTCCATCAGGAGAGTCGCATTGTCCACCTCCGAGCAATTAGTCGACTCTGCTCCACCTTTTGGACATTTCTTCTCACATGACTAGATTTACCACAGTTCCAACACATTACCTTCTTCTTCATGGAGTTACCTCTCTTCCACTTTTCAGTAACAAGCAAAACTTTTCAGATGAACTGTCACTTCAACCTAATCAACTTAACTTCTGAAAATTTCACCGTTTCCGTCTCGTACATCAAAATCATCATGATGTACTCAAACGTAGATAGAAGAGATCAGATGAACCTTATCCTCATCATCAATCTTAATTCCAATAGATTACAGTGTAGAAACAATCTCATTGAGAACACTAAGATGGTCTAAGATTTTCATACCTGCATTCATTCTCAAAGAATGAAACCGCTCCTTCAGGTATAAGTTATTTGACAAGCTCTTCATTTAATACAACTCTTCCAGTTTTTCTCACAGTTCCTTCACAGCAAATATCTCATAAATATTTGCAAGAACTTTTTTGGCCAAACAAAGTTGTAACATGCCAGCAACTTTCAAAACTAAATCTTCCCAATCTTCATCTCTCGTGTTAGATTCAGTTTCTTTATCAGAACCCGGGGTTGGTTTTCCTTCAAAGCTTTTTGCAGTCCCAACTGAATCAATACATCCATGACTTGTACTTACCACAAGCCAAAATTGATTTTTCAGTCAAATTTCTCTACGTACTTTTCAAACATATTTTTTTTTGCTCCAAAAAATCTTCGAACCACCTGATACTCTGTTAATTAAACGTCGATTTCCCAGTTGACGGCGCCACTGTTGGGAATTACACACAAATTCCCTCTCTAATTAACCCACAGGAATTTTTGATGTTCAAGAAATAATTGAGCAAACCAGAAAATAAAATACGAACGCAGAAATTTACTTGGTTCGGCAACTTGCCTACGTCCACGGACCGTCAAAGCTTATCACTATATAAATAAATTGTTACAATTATATAGAATTTGCACTCATCAAACCCTCCAAGTATTGTAAGAAAAATAATCAAGTTTTACCACATTTACCAATTTCTACTTCTTTGTACAACCCACAAAGAACCCAAGAAAAACCAAGATGTTAAACTACATTTTTCCTGACAATATTCTGTAGTCAATGTGCAATTAATTGACTCCTCAATACACATATTTATAGGTAAACATACCAAAAAAACGCGTATTACTTGTACTCCAAGTTATTTCCTTGTTGAAGTAGAATAATCAGAATAAGGAAAGATATTCATGTCAAAAAGATTATCTTCATTTTCTTTTCACCCTTAACTTGGTCTCCAAGTTAACCACTTTAAGTCTTTAACAAGAAAATCAATTGTACAAGATATTCCCATTTTTAATTTGGATCAAATATCCCAACAAAATAATCCTTCATACACGTGAATATTGAGATTAGAGCTTCTTTGGTCCATTCCATTTTTTCCTCTATCACATTTCAAAAACTGAATTCCTCCAAAACTCTCAACACCGAATAATAATCTCTTAATACTATGTATGAAGATCAAGGCATAAGTTGTGAAGTATGATTATTATGCACATAATCCAACTCACTTTGAAGTTTGAAGCTTTTGATCACTGTAACTGATTAATTCAATTTCTTTGTTTCTTTTTTTTTTTTTAACAGAAGAAGTTGATAATGGTGGGATCCTGTAGAACTCTTTCAAAAGTGCCGTTGCTAAAGCTTCTGATTGAAAAGGTTGAAGAGCAGTCAAGTACGCTTATTGTCTCTAATGAGGATTTTAACGTCAAACCTGAGCTGAAGAGATGCTCACGTATTAGATGACTTGTGTCTGTTTCAATTTGTAAAAATTACTTTTTGTGCCAGCCAAGAACTCCTGATTGTTGAATACAACCAGAAATGCCAAGTAATTAATGCAAGTGATTCTTCCTTTCATATGCTATGAACTTATCTTTCTTCCCTCTGCCAAATAATCTGTCCAATTGAGTAATGTGCTTGGGCAAATTCAAGGAAATGTGATTTTAGGAAAAAAATAAAATAAAAATGGTCTAGTACATTCATCTTGAGTGATTCAATGGATTGATTGAACTTGAAAGTCTCTCATGGACAAAACAGAATTTGAGTTTCACCCTTTTAAATAGATCTAAATAACAAATGTTAAAGATGATAATCAAAAACCAAATCTTATTACCGATGAACCGGCACATTCGTAGTCCATAGTGGAACTGGACATCATGTGTTTACAAACAAATTTATTGTCCGAAAATTTTATCAGTTTCTGTACGACTTGAGCCTTTTTAATTTTTTTTTCCAACCCCTTGACTTGAACCCAACCCAGGTATAACACATGACAAGGGAAGCCCTCCTCACTTGGGACTACTCCTTGGTCTCGAAACTTAACTTTGGGTCCTTTTTTTTCTTTCTAAAATTCATTTTTAACACCACTTTCTTCCATAAAATAATTTTACTATATATATATAACCATACATTCCAAAATCATTATTTCAAAATACATTTTGCAAACCCATCACTTGACCGGTAGTCATTGAGTGATCGGACCCCACACGACACCTCCAACGGGGGGAGGACAAATGACTAGTGGCATTATCATTTGTTTCTGTGGACAATCAGACACCCGATGGGATCTTTCACATAAAAAGCATACAATTTTAGGAGCAGTATCAGATATACCCTCCGCTGTCTTTCCTTTATTTCAATTGTTTTGGTTACTACCCTGATAGTTGCCTTGACGACTACCTTGATAAACTTGAAAGTTGTTCTGACGAGAGCTTTGATAGACACCTCTTTAGTTGGAGTACCGTTCTCCCCCATTTGAACTTGAGCCAGTCCTGAATTGCTTATTTCCTTCACCATTAGATTGACTCTTTGAAGGTGGTTGATACTTAGTAGTTTTGGATTGACAGTCCATTAAGCATTCGGCAGCTCCTATTGCCATGCTCAAATCCATAACTTTTTGCCTCTGGAGTTTCGTACGTGTTCACTGTTTCAAGCCTTCCATGAAAGTGAAAATCCTGTCCTTTTCCGACATGTCTCGAATATTTAGCATGTGCCCAGAAAAGGCTTTCACGTATTCCCTAACGGAACCCGTATGTTTTAGTTCTCGCAGTGCCCTACGGGCTTGATATTCCACATTCTCTGGGAAATGAGTTCGAATAGCTTCTTTCAGAAGATCCCAAGAACCTATCTTGACTCTGTTGGCCTGAATATCAATATATTTTGTCCGCCACCACAGTTTTGCATCTCCACCCATATACATGGTAGTTGTCGTCACCTTTCTTGCTTCATCTCTAATGCCAGCAGCAAGAAAGTATTGTTCCATGTCAAATAGAAAGTAGTCAACTTCCTTTGTATTGCGTGCCCCTCCATAGGTGCACGGTTCTGAGATTCTGACCCTAGGTGCATACTCTTTTCATGCGAGAGCTTTCCCATTTGCCACTGCACGTTGGAGAATTCGTAGCTGAATTCTCATTGTTTCCATCTCTACCTGCAGACCAAGAATGATTGCAACAGTTTCAATAATTGCTGCGCAAGCCGCTCGGCTTTCATCCAGTTGGATGTGTATATCCTGAATATACGATTTCGCTATTTCAATCTTTTCCTCAAGGTTGTCCATGGCATAGCATAACCTTGTGGTTTGCCCATCAAGCGCATCCATGCGCTGTTAAGTACTCTTCTTAGCATCAGCCACATCGGTGGTCTGTGATGCGTTCGAATCCAAAGCCTTCAGATTCATTGCTTTCTTATTGAGGGACGTAAGCCGAGTCTGTGATACCAATTGTTACAGGGTGCATTTCTTCCTTGCATAGAAAGGGGCACTATGCGGCAGTAATCTGCTTTGTTAGACGACCTTCCGCATTTTCTCGCTTATCTTGGGACGAAAGAAGATTTGATTACAAATTGAAGAAAACTTTACAAGAGAAAACTTGAATGCATTGAAACTTGATCGTCATTGAGTGCAGAAAGCAGTAAATTACATTGATTGATGAAAGCAGTAAATTACAAATGTTGGTGCATGGGGTGGACACCAAAAGTTTGAAAGTTTTAAATTCTATTACCACCCTATAATACACTTCGAAGAAAAAATCTTAGTGACAGGTTTAGACATCAAAAAGCTAAGGAATCATAATAATCTTTTACAATTATAATTGAATTAAACTATTACAATTAAAAGGGAATTACAATTTGAAATAATATTTACAAAGTGCGGTTGGAGTTAGGCAAACTACGATTGCGAGTGCTCAAGGGGCTAAGTATAACTGCAGTACTTGACACAAGGGAAGCCATCCCCACTTGGGACTACTCCTTGGTCTCAGAACTTAACTTTGGGTCCATTTTTTTCTAAAATTCATTTTTAACACGACTTTTTTCCGTAAAATAATTTTACGCGAAAACTGTTTTGTTTTGTTTTTTTTTTTAAACCATACATTCTGAAATACATTTTGCAAATCCATCACCTGGCGGGTGGTCATTGAGTGACTGGGCCCCACTCGACACCCCCAACAGGGGGGACAAATGACCACTGTGAGCATTATAAAATTTTTCATACAATTTGACCCCAAAATTTCATTTTAGGAGAGCCATTAGAATAGTTTAAAGCATCTCTAATGATTTATGAATTGCGAAAAAAATTATTGTCATATAAAAAAAATAATGATTTAAAAATTTCATCTATAATGATTAATTTTCATGCCCATATGATACTGACGTGGAAAATATATTATCTGGTGCTATGTTCAAGTATAGAAAACGTGATAAATAAAGTAACTAGACAAATATTAATTTTTTATTTATTTATTCTAAGAAAATGGGGTAATTTGAAGACACATGTATACATAGAAAAATTGTTGATAAATTTTTTTCAATATAAATTTTAAATTTCATTATCTATTTTATGAATTTGAGTGACATCAAAATATATATAAACCATTAGATCTGTTAGAAAGCTGAATTGCTGTAAATATTGAATGGATATAATTTTCCGTCTCCAATAACGGTAAACTGATTGAAGCGTCTTTCAACTGAAAATTTGCAACCCAGAGGTCCCAGACGCGAACTTTCTACTCGAAAAAAGAAAAAGAAATAATAATAGAATTCAGAATTTGTCTAGCATAATTGATAATCCCAGGACCCTTTTTCCCTGCTACTAGCAAGCTTTTATACTGTCCAAGAATGGCGGTGATAACAAGTACAAAGTTACTAGCATCTATTAGGTCGGAAGCAGCAAGTAATGGTGTACCCGCTCCACAGAATCAAAACCCACCAAGAGCATGGCGACTTCCCTCACTCTCTAGGCCTTCTTGGTTCGTCAGAACAGAGGCGAGTTCTTTAATAATCCTTTAATTATTTTACCACAAAATTTTTTTCCATCCGTTTTAGGGTTAGTTTTTTTTTTTTTTTTTTGCGCGCGCTCGCGTGTTAGTGTTAGTAAATCTCTTTTGGACTCAAAATCAATTGGCTTTAGATTGAGTTGGAACACGCAATTGGGATTTGGGACCCAGAAATTGGAACTAGAAATGATTTCTTTTGAATTTGAATTGTTTTTAATCATGTAGGTTCTGCAAAACTAGCAGCTATTGACAATATGGATTCTTTTATATTCTCCGTGTAAGCTTCGTCTTGTCTTGCACGTAAAGACAGAAGTATGAGAGAGAAGCGAAACGAATTATCTTGCATTAGGTGGAGTAATGTGTACCCGGGTAACTTGTAAATCACTTTGGGGACCTTAGATAAGCACGGCCAAACATGCTGTATGTTTCTTTGCATTTTCAGACACAAGTAGAAAGCTATATTGCTGACGTTACCGTGTTACATATCTATTGCTTTGTGTTTGTGTTTGTACTGGTAGTCTGGCACAGGTTCTCTAAAATCACTTGAATTTTAAGAATTTGGTCCACATAATACGTAGTGATGCAGTTTGTAATTTTGTTGATGTGTATGCTAGTTGTAAATTCATTGTTTTCTTTTCAATGTTGGCCGAAGAGACATGATAAATAAATCACCAAATCCCTTTTTGAAAGCTGAACTGAAATTCATAGCTGTTAAAGAGGAATATGCATATTCAGCACTTAGTCAACCACAAAAGGCTTAACTGTTGTGAATTAGAAATCATAATTTTATTTTATCGAGAGCAATTAATATCAAGAAAGGGAAAAAAGCAATCAAGAAACACAAGATTTATAGAGAATGTGAGACTACGTCCTCTTCCGCTACTGCACGAATCCACTATAATGAAAAAGAATGTTTTACAAGATAAAACACACACATATCTTCTCTAACCTCTATTTCCTTTCTTTTTATTTTTTATGGATGTATAAAAGCATAAGTATTGCCCCCTACTTATGAGTTTGAATAGGGAAAATTAGAATTATATAAGGACTTCAATTCTGTATTAAAAATTTTCAAGAACATTAACACAAGGCCTACTAGAGTAAAGTAGATTAGTATCTTCATCGACCTAGTCCATGCATGAAGTTGTTTTTCGTTGGTAAAGGGGTTGAGCATATCTGATTTTGATTAATTGGTGTTGACGAAGTTTGAGAATTTATCTGTTCTAGTACCTTGACCAGTCATCACCTTGAATACAGTTTAACCTTTAAGTTGGATGTTTCTCTTTGCCTTTAAAAAATTTATTTTGCTGAACTACGTCATAATAAAATTGAATTTCAATACCAGAATGGGATTATATACCCATCTAGAAATTGAAAATGCATATCATATTGTTCTTCTTGGTATTATTCCATCTTTGGCCAAAGTCTGTATCTTTTTGTTTAATTTAATAAGAATATATTAGATGTAATTGCCACTGCATTCTACTGACAATCCATTTTGATACAGTCAAATGTTCGGAAAGAAAAAATCAAACTGCCAGATCCGCCTTGTGTGGTCTGCAGAGGAAGTGGGAGAGTTGATTGCCATGATTGCCATGGAAGAGGTTGGTTTTTTAAATCTCTCTTTCTCCCTCTTTGCTACGTGCCTCTGTACATTCTCTATTGTGGGTAATTCTTGGAGGGGTAAAACGGACTTTCATTTCAAGTGTGACCTAAGCGAGATTATGATGCTGTTTTGTGAAACAATGTTTGACACTTTAACTGAAGTACTGTTATTGAAGTTTTTTAGCAGAAAAGTTGAAATCATTTTGTGTAGAGGTTCATTCTCAAGTAAGAATGGAAAAATTGTTATGCCCCTACTACAAAGTTATATTTTTGGCCTTTTCCTAGTCTCTAGCACAGAATACTGTCTGGTGCTTTACAAATCACCACATTTGTCAAAATCAGACAGATGGACGGTAGAAATTTGGTAACTGGTCTGGTGGTGTTAAAAAATTTGGAAAATAATAAGCCATACAAACTGGGCACTGCACCTTGAAACATTGCTTTTTATTTATTTCAATATTTGTTTACCACAGGTTCGATCTTTTTACCTTTTTCTAGTCGAAGTCCAGATCAGTTTTTAAAACGTTGCGAATGAAATATCGTTTTTGGTTAATTCAAGCCTTGCATATGTGATGGGGATTTCATTGAGTGCTTGTAAAAAATATGCACCTGTTGTGAAACTACCAAAATTTAAGAACAAGAGAATAGAGAGGTAGAGAGAAATGAGAGAGTTTCTTCTCATTCCATTCAAATCAAGTGTGTTTATTTACAAAATTTAGGCCTCTATTTATAAAATTCAATAGGGGCATAATAAGTCATTCATACCAATAAACAAATAATATAAATTAGGTAAGGTTAGGTATTAATTAGGTTAGGGAATAATTTACAACACTCCCTCTTGAATGACTTATTGTTCAATAGCTCAATTGTCTGTCTCGTTAAAACCTTGCTAAGAAAACCCAATGGGATAAAATTTGACCGAAGGAAAAAGAGTACAGCACCCCCCCCCCCGATGTTGTCCATCATGAATCATTGAGTCTAATATCCAAAATGATATCAATGATAAGTAGTACAAATCATTTACTGAAATTTGAAGTTCTGAAGTGTTTCAGTGCTGCCTCGTTAAAACCTTGTCAGTAAAACCCAATGAGACAAAATCTGAACGAAGGAAAAAAAGTACAGTCGCTGCCTCGTTAAAATCTTGTCAGGAAAACCTAGTAGGACAAAACCTGGACGAAGGAAAAAGAGTACAACATGATTCTCCCCCTGAAGTGTGCAATCAAGTATTCATGAACCTTTTGAATAATGATATCATCTTTCGTCTGGAATATGTATATATGAAAATCTTCTTGTGTGTAGCCGATATTATAACATTCTTCATAAGATGTCTATGATTTTCTTCATTTGTTGATATCATAACATTCTTCATAAGATGTCTATGATTTTCTTCATTTGTTGACACCATTCCATATGTCTATGATTTTCTTCATTTGTTGATATCATTCCAGCACAATTTAAAGAGAGAGCTTGTTGTTGAATTATTACTTGCAGATAGCTATGATAATATCTCAAAAACCTTGCTAGGAAAACCCCGTGGGACAAAATCTTAGCGAAGGGAAAAAGAGTACATTATTCTCATTTGATACGCCACAATACCTAACCTTACCTAATTTATATTATTTATTTATTGGTATGAATGACTTATTATGCCCCTATTGAATTCTATAAATAGAGGCCTAAATTTTGTAAATGAGCATACTTGATTTGAATGGAATGAGAAGAAACTCTCTCATTTTTCTCTACCTCTCTATTCTCTTGTTCTTAAATTTTGGTAGTTTCACAACACGTAGAGCTCAAACTAGTGATCTAGATTATAGTCCCATCCACCATATGTCATGTCAGTTCTTTGAAAAATTTTGCGCGCAACGAGTCGTCTTTTACGATTGTGTAATATTTTTCATTTGTACAAATAACGGCATTACACATTTAAGTGTTTTGGACTTCAGGTCCTATAACAATAATCCCTACATTTGGGATTTTTATATTTGGCCAAAGTATTATAATTTCAAAAACCTCATTTTCATTAGAGGGTTGTGTGTAGTCGACTTATTTATCGATTCCATTTCATCTCAATATAAACATAACATAGAGAGATCTCTTTGTATATTTTATCATCAGGTACCTGAATCTCTCATCATTTAACTATGTCCCTTTTACTCACCATGAGTATTTAGTCTCAAAAGAGATCATTTCAATTATTCAAAAGATATTTGTTTTTAGAATCGATTGTCATTATGCTTCAGGCATAATTACGCTTTAAGCTTGATCATGCTTCATGCATGTTATTGTTTAATTTCCCTATAATATTCAAGAATCTTGTATTATATCAGTCGGCTAAAAATGTCGCAACACATGTCATTCGTAATTATGAATATAATCACAATCATATATCAAGTGCGTATTGTCGGAGTGTATATAGATATCGCACTTCTTAGAAAACATAAAGCATCACAAGAAAATCTTTATTTCATCGTATTGACATGTTTGTATGTAGAATATTGCTGCATGAGAAATATTTATATTCAAGTTGTTCTCATAGCAAAAATTTGGAAACTTTTAATTTGCTAAACCATTAGCAACATAATGCTATTATCTCAACTAATTCGTAAAATCATTAATGACTTTAAGATATATTCATGTTAGCATTTATCACTTTGCTCGTAATATCATTACTTGAGCAAATAATCAGTCATTCATTTTCTTAGTGAGATAATTAATTTGCTTTTGAGAACAAGCAGCAATGATAACTTGTTAACCTAAACAATCTTCTGGTTCTTTAATGAATGTCATTTTGCATTCTCAATAAATCTCATTGTTCAATTGGAATCTAACCAATCATGCTAAATTAGAGAACTTCTGGTTTAGTAAGATATTTCACTTGTACATATGTATGAACTTCTGGTTCAATATAGTATTCATTTCATCAGTTCGTATTTTTGTATAGTACAAATCAGTATACCTTTATTTAGTATATCCAAAAAGGTGATTAGAATGACATCACAAGAAAATGATCATTGTCCCCACCTTTTGATTACAAATCTTTTCCCTTTTCTTGGTGGAATCACTGACACGCGGAGCCATCGCTCTATTACGCGTTAAATAATGCATTTAAATAGATCACTTTGGGAGAAGATCAGATCCATCAAAATGGATGTTATATTATCAAATATCCGCAAATACTACTCAAATCTTCCCATAAATGTTTTGAAAAAGATTTACTGAGTTCGACTCGAAAGATTGAGGCTGCTGATGGATCAAGGTATCCCAGAAGATGTTCTTTGGTTGATCGAAGCAAAAGTTCGTTTAGCTGGTGAATTACCAGATTCATTTTCTAAGTACAAGCCTGGCTTAGGTAAGAGTACTTTTGCAAAGAAGCGAAGAACAAAAAGATTAAATAGTTGCTACAAATGTGCTCGATGGACATGTGATACCCGTTGTAAATCAATAGGATATTCATCCAAAAATCGAGATGATAAAATAGATTTCATTAAGGGTGGACTGAGTAAGGAGTCATTGGATGATATCCGATTGACTCTTGAGACGCACCCTAGTGGGTATGTGCAGCGTGAGCTACTATCTTTATGTGCTAAATTCATCAGCGATAAAAAGCGTTATAGTCTCAAAAATATAATAGCAAAAGATCATGTTTGTCAAGCTGTTATAAACAATGATGTTTTGGGTACTCAATATTGATACAAGGTAAATCAGTATAGTATATATATTTTAACAAAGTATTTTGTATTTTCGTTTTTCGCGTATTAACAGATGGTACATGAGATATTACCGAAAAAATTATCCATTATGGAGCAAAATATATGCTGTCAGAGACAATATCAAAAGTGGTGCCATTTAGTTAAAAATAAATAGCAACTTTTTCAAAAGAAAAGCAGTAAATAGTGAATATTTTCAAGTTTAAAACGTCTGATAATTTCGCAGTTTAAAGCATCCCAAAATAACAATTTCTTGTAAGTTTTTCTTTCTTTATACTCTCAAAGATGGAAGGACTAAAACTTTGACAGATCAAAACTATCTGTGTATTTTGTGGATCAAAAGTAGGGAAAGGTTTTGGGTATCTAAAAGTAGCAGTGGATTTAGGAAAGAAGTTGGGAGAGAAATGTATCAATCTAGTATATGGAGGAGGTAGCAGTGGATTGAAGGGTTGTGTTTCACAATCCGCTCAAACAGAGAAAGCAAGAGTGATAGATGTTATACCTGTTCCTTTAGCTGATATCGCAGGCAAAACACGAGGGCATGAAGTACAGACGTTATCTATCTATGAACGCATAACTTGCATGTTATATGGTTCTGATGCCTTTATTGCCATTCCTGGAGGTTTTGGTACTTTAGAGGAAATGTTTAATATTACTTCATGGGCTCAATTAGATCTCTATACCAAGCCTATTGGGCTTTTAAATGTTTAACAATTTCTTTGATGATTTGCTAACATTTCTTGATTATGCTGTGGAACAGGGATTCATCTCTCCATTTTCTAGGAGAATCCTTATTTCTGCTCCTACTATCGTGGAACCGCTAGATAAGTTGTAATCATATATTCCAATACAAGATCCAGCAGGATTAAAGATAGATTAGTCGCAAGGAAGGGGTGCTAAGCGAAAATGGAGTCCGATTAATGTAAATTTATCCTTGTGAATCTCCAAAATATTGTGGGTTGTAGCGTACGGGGTATTCTTACTCTTGAGACACACCTTTAATATTGATGAGTATTTGAACTAGGGGTGTGCATTAACCCGCTAAAACCGCTCAACCCAACCCAACCCGATCAGGTTGGGTTGGTTTTTATGAAAATTGGGTTGAGTTTGGGTTCTACAAAAAAAATTTAGTTGGGTTGTGGGTTGAGTGAAAAACCCAACCCAACAAAAATTTTAAAAATATAAAACCATTTAAATTTCAAGAATCTCAAGCACATTTATAATTTGGATGAAATTCAAGTATGGTTTGAACAAATTTTAGTTTTATTAGCAAGTTTTCAATTTATTATATTTGAGTTTATTGTATTTTACATAATTGATTTGAGTTAATAGTTGATTTATGGGCTTAATTTTTAAAATTTCAAGATTTTTTATTAATTGAACCAAAGCCCAAACCACCCAACCCGACCGAAACTTGATTGGGTTGGGTTGGGTTGATTTTTTATCAACCCGACCATAATGGGTTGGGTTCGGGTTGGGCAAAAAACCGACCCGACCCAACCCATGCCCACCCTTAATTTGAACTTAATCTTGTGAACCTCAAAAGGATTACGAGTGATGGAGTACGGAGTATTCTTACTCTTGAGACATACAAAAAAGATTATGGGTGGTAGAGTATGGAGTATTATTACACCTGATACACACCTCTACTTTTGAGGATCATAAATGTTTCCCCCTTTTGTATTTTGTATGTATGTCTCGTTTATGCTTCTTTAGGAGCAATAAAAATAATATCATTTCAGTATGTTTAGATGATAATTTTTACTTCTAGAGTAAATATGTACTTATTCTGGAATACATAAGTGTTTATGCAAGAACTTTTCCAGATATTTATCATCTAATATTTATCTCATAATACTGATGAGATTATTTTCATATTAGTTATGTCTGTGCTATCATGTGATAATATCTTATCATACATCAACATTCTCTTGTTGGATAATTCATTTTTATCTATCTTTTCAATACAAATAATGGTAACTTCTGGTACCGCTTGATAAAATATTTTTTTTTAATCAACATTCACCAACTTTTTGGTAATGATAACTTCTGATATGTTTTTGGGTGTGTTCACCTATAAATATGTGACTCCGTCTTAAGACGACAGTTACGTCCTCATTGAGAGGCGTTTGAATGCCTACTTTTTCATGGAAAATCTTGTTTTTCATTCTATATTACCACTACAACATGTTTGATTGACAATTTTTTCCTTGAAAATCATTTCTTGTTTTTTAATCCACACGTCTCCAATTCCACGAAAACAAGGAATTCCTTTTCCAGCCTATATAGGTGATTTTATTTTTCAGGCAACTTCACTTAAACAAGGAATTCCTTCTCACCCTAATTGTAGTTTTAAGTTGGAAAATTGTCCATTTTGTTATTAGCCCATTTCCCAGAGGTAGTTATTGGATCCTTCAGAACAGAGAGACCTAAATAAAGGTTTAATTTAAATGCTTAATATTATTTTAAAGATATTCATATCAAGCAACCAAATAGATGTTAATGCTTTTTTATGAAAATCCTTAATCCATCCACCTCATCCTAGTACCCGAGGGCTCAACCCGAGACTAGTGTCATCTCCCCAACTCGTAATTCTTGAAGCTCAATGTTTTATTATATGAAATTACAAAATGGTTCTTTTGCCGAGGATTTGTTGTCTACTAGATCAAGCAATGAATTGAACAAAGTAAAAAAATGATTCACGTTACTGACTCTAAATTTATTTGGAACAAGGTTTAATTTTTTGTTGTTGTACAATTTTGCAACGTTTGTCCGTAAGTAATATGACCATAGTTAATAGTTAAACATTTTGAATGTTATTAAATGAATATTGTTTATTTATTTATGTTTTAAACAATTATTACATTTATATTGAGCATACGGTTAAGTGCCTTCATCGTTGGTGGATTTTGAACTATTACAGTATGATCCTAATACTTTGGCACATTATATCCCAAAAAAACTCTTCATTTTTGTCGACTGATCTGGGTTTTAGTTTTCATATTGCAGGGAGAACAAATCACAGTCATTTAACAATGCTTCCGAAAGGAGAGTGGCCAAAATGGTAATATTTAAAAAAAAAAAAAAAAAAAAAAAAAAAACCACCTTGGATTGGATGATCTAGTATTGATTTAATCATGAGTTCATTGTGCTGGACCTTTTGATGCCTCACCATTTGCTCCCAACCAACTATCCAGGTGCAGAAGATGTGGTGGAAGTGGTCTTGGCTACTGCCCTCGTTGTCTTGGAACCGGAGAATACAGGGACGTAGTGGGATTCCGGTTCATGATGAGAAGTACAGATAATGAAGGTCTCGATAATGGGAGACGGCGTTTATCTGCAGATGATCTACTAAATGATAACCAATCAGATTCAGTTTGTGAAGGTGAGTCTTAACACCATGTTTGGTAGTAAGAATATAGAAGAAAAAGCGGTTGAAATCTAGTTCATCGCTTGTCGAGTGCCTACCAAACATGCACTAAGGAATTGTAATAGCAGCTATCAGATCTTTGGGCCTCCATTTTTTCCAATTAGAAAGAAATGCTATTCATTGAATATCAGAAAGTAAAATTTTAAGTTATTTGACATTTATATGGGAAAATTGTATCTCTTTTATTGTTGTTTTTATTGGAAAATACTCTTTCGTAGTCCATGTTTGAGTTCTCAGATGACCAATCAGATAGGTTTATGTACCCTATTTGCGAACTGCAATCCTGGCTCATTACAAGGCAGCTTGTCTACTGTTGAATCATATGGAATTTAACAAAAAAAAATATGTTGAACAAGTTGGCATTAAAGAGGCGAGTTTAACGTCCATATCGATACTGCAGCAGATCATCGCCCGTCCATGGAAAAATTGATTCTAGCTGGAACAAAACCGAAAAATTGATTCTAGCTGGAGCAAAACCTTGAGTTCGACATGATTGATTCATGATTTGAAACTCGAATATGAAATCCATGGACTACATAATCCATATATGTATTTAAAGAATTCAAGATGGCATAAACAATTGCCTTACGAAGATTGTTGATGCTTTTATACAAACATAGGAAACCACTTAGAGATTTGCTATCACATACAACGATCCGGTCAACACTTTTGTACAATAGGGCGAAAGAGAAAAAAAGAGGGGGAAAAAAAAGAGAGTTAAAAAGATGCACTAATTCCATGAACGAAAATTGTCGGTTCAAAAGACCGCCTTTCAGGGGAGCAAAATGACTAGCAACGCAGGGAAAGACGACGCAGCTTTGAAAAATTTATCAATCAATGCCCAAGCTTGAATAGGGTTCAAATCCACCCTGAAACAAGAAAATTAAAAGAAAGACAAGAAAATGAAGTCAGGCACAATTCCTCTTCAGTAATGAAAATGTAAAGAAGAGTCAAACACTCCATCCCAATTTGATAGGCATCATGATTTGAGGGTTATCGTGCCTGCAGAAACTCATAATCACAAATCTATTCTTTTCTTCCGTGTGCATTTTGCTTATCCAATTTGTTGAAGAAATATAATAGCTATTCAAGTCTTCCATAGAGGACGTCCAATAAAATTTGTATCCCGAGCATCTTCTTGTTCAAAAATGGCAAGAATAGAACACAGAAAATTTAAAATGCAAAATACAATTAGTGTCTATTTTTCTTTTCTTATATTCATTTCTTGTCTTAAATTCTCATCTTTTGTCGGTATAGGGTTGCATAAAAGCGCTGGGGAGATTAAAGTGAAAGCTACTCACAGCACAATCATCGTGCACACGCCATATAGTCTCGCCCAAGAGATTTGCAACGGATAAGATTGTTAGCTGGGGAAAATAGTTCTTCTCTGATACTGGAATGGTGTTTGTTATGATAACCTCTTGGAATAGTCCACTTGACAACCGCTCAATTGCAGGAGGGCTGCAAAAAGTTTAACATGAGATATTTGAGTAAACAAAATAATGAAAAATATTATACCTGATTGAGTACGAGCAAAGCCCAATGTCAAGCTTAGCACAATTCCTTAAATACTTTATTAGATTATAGAGATGGAACTCTTGCTCCAAAGGAATAAAAAACCACGGCTTCATTGATCAAACAATAAAATATAATGATCCAGCAGCTCAATGATCTAAACTTGACACCTATTTTATTCACCAAGGCTGGGAATCAGTTGACTCTATTTGCCGATATGTTTATGAGCTCTGGGAAGGTAGAATGTAACTAAGTATACTATTTTCATTAAAAAAAAAAAAGGAACATGATTAGATTAAGCTGCAAGAAAAATAAATGATTTAGTACCTGAAAACAGCATGAGTGCTGCAAGCATACACTTCCCTAGCTCCTTCTTGATGCAATAGAGCTGCTCCTTTTGCAATGGTTCCTGTAAACCACCTGCCAGTAAGTACAGTTCCCAACTACAGATACAATTATTAGGACAAAATTGCTAGCAGAAGCTATACGCGACAACCCTCCAAATGGAGAAAAAAAAAATGGAAATTCAGGGCATATTTGGGAAGTGTGTATAAACGGCTTTAAATTATAAATATAGAAATGAGTGGTAGATAAGTGGGTAAGTACATGTGAGTCTTGAATTGTGTGGATAAAAGTGGCTTGAATGTTTATAAACAGTGTATAAACACGAGCCAAGGCTGAGCAATTGATTTACGTATCAACAAAGGAAACATAAAAAAAAAAAAATGTAGCCAGAAGAGTTGGTGTACTATTGATTAGGAGAGTGGCGAATCAGACCAAAATTGATAGTAGTGCTGGATGCAGATATATTCTTATTTTACTCCTGGTGGAGAACAAAGGTCAAATTGGAAATATAATTTAAAATGCATTTATTTACAAACACAGCTGTACATATGATTACCAAAAGCTCATTTTTTTCAGCTTCATCTTGATTTTGAATAGGGTTTGCAAGTGCAGTATCCAAATTAGTTTGCCCAGGTTGCAGGTGATTGAGAAATAATAAGTGGAGCTTGAAGAAAAAACTTACCAGCTGTATCAATCATGTCATCCACCATCACTGCCACTTTTCCCCTCACGTCACCAATCAAATTCATCACCTGCATTATCCAAATATGTATATTAACCCACTGGTGGGTATAAGCATCAAAATGTGGCATACTAGATAACTTTTGGACTAACACCTAGAAACACCATAGGTATAGAAGTTTCTTTCAAATTACATGTCAAAACTCAACTTGTTGCCCTTGTAAATGTTTTCAATCAATTCTGAGATGTATTGTGATTGAAAGACCTGAATTTAAAACGACAGAGATATATTTCATTTTGAAGATCTTCACCTCAGCAACATTATGTGCATGACGCCTTTTATCAACAATCGCAAGAGGTGCATCAGACAACTTTTTGGCAAAAGCTCTTGCTCTAGCAACCCCACCAACATCAGGTGAGACCACGACCAGATCATCAGAACATATGGTCTTGCTGGCAAGGTAATCAAGTATGACAGGCTGCTTGCAAACATTCCAAATAAAAAACAAATAAACAATATAATTCAGTCAGCCTCATTCATGAATTTTCAATTAAACAGCTTCCAAATTTTCTTGTGACATAATGCCAAAAACCACAGAATGATGCCAGTGTTAGCTTCTGTATATGTCATGGGAACAAACATATAAAGCATTTTACCTGACCATGTACATGATCCACTGGAATGTCAAAATAGCCCATGGACTGACCAGAATGAAGGTCGCAGGCAAGCACCCGGTCTGCACCAGCTTCAGTAATCAGATTAGCTACAAGTTTGGCTGCTATTGACTCACGACCTTGTGTCTGTAATGGATGTGAATGTTCATAATGACTACAGATGGGTAATTTGAAGTATTAAAACAAAAATAACTCAAAACTCTCAAAAACCAAATTCATTCAGGCAGAATAAAGGTCAAACACTTTTTTTTTTTAATCGTTTGCATCTGACGCTTTAAATTCAAGGATTTTTTATTTTTTTGTTTTAAAAAAGTTTAAAATTGAAAACGCTCTAGTTGGGACCTGAAGCATGTATATATTTACCAATACTTGCATAGCTACACTGTATG
The DNA here is from genome assembly GCA_963555705.1 of Ligustrum vulgare. Classification (NCBI taxonomy): domain Eukaryota; kingdom Viridiplantae; phylum Streptophyta; class Magnoliopsida; order Lamiales; family Oleaceae; genus Ligustrum; species Ligustrum vulgare. The sequence continues at coordinate 34,433,182 of OY743186.1, read as the reverse complement.
AATTCTATATTTCTATTAAATATCACATCTAGTAAGAATTCTTCAATTTTGAAGAAAAGACTCAATGTGAGTGAACAAAATACGTGTGTGAATAGAAACCTATAAGCTGCATCATAATGTTTCATTTAGCAGGGAAAGACAGCAGGGCGTCAAGCAGATTATGATATCACCTATTTGAAATGGCTCATTCAGTAATTTCGAGATTATCACCTCAACAAACTATTTTAAATCAATATTTCAATACAAGAAACCCAACCTTGGGTTTTTTCAATGCGAGAAACCCAACTGTAGATTTACTTAAATCAAGTCAATGCTGAGCTAACATACCTTTCGATCAGCTCTAGCGTATCCAAAATAAGGAATAACAGCGGTAATGTTTTTGGCTGATGCTCTTCGACAAGCATCAATCATTATCAAGAGCTCCATAAGATTTTCATTTGCTGGAGGACAAGTGGGCTGTACAAGATATACATCACACCCTCTAACACTCTCTTGTAGTTGAACATAAATCTCTCCATCAGCGAATCGTTTTATCTTAATTTTTCCAAGCTCCAGACCCATATAACATGCAATTTCCTGTAAAAGACACATTTCCGTACAAAACATTGAAATTGTTTATGTATCTCATTATGCAAACTCTTGAACAAAATTGTTAAAAAAAGAAGTAATCACACGTCAATAACTGCACGGGGGAAAGAAAGTGTGATATAGTACTAAACACCTTTTCGCATCAAAGAATATATTGACACCACAGCATTTGTTAATTATACCACATTTTAATTGTAGTGAATATCCCTAAGCTTTTCTTGTTTTTAGACTTGCGCTCCCAAGTTTTTTATATAATTTTTTTATCGTCCATCTACTAATTTAACATCTAGTCCATAAAGATGATTTTGGTCCAAGATATTTATTTTAATTAATTGAAATTTAAGAATAATAATGCGTTGAAAAAAAATAAAAATTGAGAGTATAAAAGCACGAGTGAGTAAATATTGAAACCCTTTCTTGTAATTAAAATGTGGTTTAGATGTAAAAAATTGTTGTGTGAATATGACTACCCATTAAATTTCCTTCAGCGGAATCACAAATATAAGCTTAACATTGGGAAAGAAAATTAACATCCAGAAGCACTATTATAAAGTAGTGCAATGTTACGGTATTAAGCCTCCGTTCGGTTGGTGATTATTGTCCAATTTTACTTATTTTAAAGAAGTAAATAAATGAAAAAACACAATTTTGGAATATAAATTTTGTCATTTAGAGCAAAACTTATAAAAGATTTCATTTTAATTCTTAAACTCTAAATTAATTTTATTTGCTATTAATTTCATTTATTTGATTGTAGGGATATTTTGGACAATTTCAACTCAAAAATCCCTAATTTAATGGACCCGAAAAAGCCCATAATGGAGCCACCTCATCCCCCTCACCCTAAACACCAGGTGAGAACCTAACAGCCTCTCTCTCGCACAATATACCTCTCGGTGCTGTCTCTGCAAAGAAAGGAGGAGCCGCAAGCCATTCTTCCCAGACTTCATCAAAAACGGCCAGCCACCCCTCAACCTTAGAACCCACAGCACACAACCATTCTCCAGCATAACTCACTTCCAGCTGCAACCAAGTTTCTCCCTCACCTCTCTCTCTCTTTCCCATACAATAAAACCAGCCGCAGCTCCTCTCTGTCCGAACCTTCAACCTACGGTCGCACCAACACCTTCAACCTACAGTCGGAACGCAGCCACAACCATTCTCTGAAAACCTGCAGCAGACAACTCCCGTCCTCTCCAATCTCACAGAACCTCAGTCGCTCTCCTTCACCTTCTTCCAGCAGCAGCAGCCACTACAATTTGTCTTACCCTCCAGCCGAAACTCTGTTTTCTTTCTTCCATAACCAACCATCACACAGCACCATTCGGCCGCAACCAGCACTTCTTACCAGCCACTAACTCCCTTCACTGACCTTCAGCCTCCATCTCAATACACAGCAGCGGCGAGGAGGAGAAAACACAATCCCAACCTCTACTCAACAGGCCGCAACATACACCAGCATCAGCCTCCACCGGAAAACCAGTTGCTCCTCCACTTTCACGCAGCAGCAATCCAACACCAACCCAGCAGCCTCGGTTTTGGTTATTTGTTCGAGTTTAATTCATAGTTTGCTTAGATTCTAAATTGTTTCAATTATTAGTTTATTTACATAATTTTAGAGTGTTGATGGTTTGTTGAATTGTGATATATTTTTGGTTATAGAGTTTTATTTGTTTCAAACTTGAATTTAAATTTTTAGTGATGATATTTTTTTGGTTGAATTTTATTTCGTTTAATTTAATTATGTTCGGCTAAATTATATTTGAAAGAGTTATTCTCAGCTTCAATGGGTATGTTTTAATTCGTTATGAATGAATTCTTGTGATTGATAATAATTAACGAGCGTTTTAAATTTTCAAATTGTTTTACTTGGATTGATGTCGTTGATGTGGTATGTATTAAATATGCACACAATATGCTCGACGAAATACCGTAAAACAAATTGATTAATTTTCTTACTAATATGTTTAAATCTCATCGATCTCAAGAAATTTATACTAATCTTAGTTGCAAGCCCAATTGATAGTAAAAGAATAACTCCACTCAAATTTCACTTTCATTGCAATTTAATTATATCCTCTTTTTGTCATTTAAGTAATCTTGAAATCGTAGTTTAAGACTTGAATTTAGCAATTATTATTATACCAGAAAAATTCCTAGGAAGAATGACTCTGGATTATTGCTAGGCTATAACTTGACCCCTTTATACTTGGAGGGTAGATTTTACATCGAGTCAGTTGGCTAATTAATTTGTAGTTTAAACTACACAATTTCCTAAACAATTTTTTAACCACACACATTTTCTCTCTCCAATTTTTAACCACATATTTTACCTCGAAAACAACAAAACATCTTCTCTCACCTCATTAATGAGCCGCCGAACGGTTCCTAAAATACACATTCTTAGAATCAATTTGCTTTTGATATGATCAATTGATCACAACTATTTATAGATCCAATCATGAACATATGACAGCTTTTTTTTTTTGGGTAGTTTTCTGTAATAATAAATGACAACCAAGATCATCGCATTACCCAAAGACTTCATCTATATTTTAGAAGTGACCTCAAGACATGTAATTCAACCCAAGCCAAACAAGACCTCAATGCGAAGAAATACATTCGAATTTCGTTTTTCACAAATATTTTTCATGGAAATTGTGAGTTTTTTAAACAAATAATAAAAAATAAAAATCTATTTTCTATCAATAATGCTAAAGGAACCGAAAAACGGAAAAAGTGGACCGAAATTCTGACCGAATTATTGTAAACTGTTGATTTCGATGTTGATGTGATGGGTGAAAAAATGGATTGTTGCTAAATGTGATGGTGTGCAACTTTCAGTCAAAAATTCGGGCACTGTAGCACGATTGATTTTCTATAACTATTATAACTACGATTAATGCTACTTGTAATTGTAGGTTGATAAGGAAGGTTACCAAAAATGAGGTGGCGAGATTGCGTGCTGATTCAGGAGTTGTTGTGATGGAAAAAGTGATAGTGATGGATAAAGTGATAGGATTGTATGCATTATGTCAACCTGGATGCCTACTATAACTACATGGCTTGATTCATTTCTCAATGTTATCACGACTCGTATTTATCACCTCTTTGTTTGGAATCCCTTAAAATGATCATAAATCACACGGAAATATTTTTAATCCACGAGCATGCGTGAAAAAAAATTGAAAGAAAACTTAGCAGCAAAAACCTGCGACAGAGAAGGGTTAGCAGTGCCCGAGAAAATTCGAAGACGGGTATCATTTTTATGAACTGGAATTCTTTCATACAATTGATGGTGAGTGTTGAGGAAGCCCGGAAACGACGCTACTTGTCCAAACTCATTGCTGATGTCATTGGGCAAGCTTCCTGGTTTCCCGTTGTCCTTGTGCTTCAATGGCTCCGCTACGTTGTTACAGATCTGCAAAGCAAACAGAAAACCCCAAAAATCAAAATATTTACGCACGAGTCTGCGTGTATGTGTGGAATTATGAGTTTCTTACTATTAATGAGGACGCTTTATGAGTGGAATGGAGATTTCTGCGGGGAATTAAAAGACTACCAGAGAAGGCCAGAGAGGCCATTTTTACAGTAATTGTGGGAATCAATTCAGCTTTCTCGGCTAGGTTTTCCTTTAATCGGACTCCGAAAGAATTTAGGGGTTAGGATTTTAGCAAATTTGATGATATAAATTGAATTTCTTTTGACTTAATAAATTCTTTTTAAATTTTATGAATTCTAATAAAATTCTACAAAGATTCACTCACATCTATCAATATTTATATATATATTACTAAATGCAACTGAGATTTTGGCCAATTAATTTTGACCAAAATTTCAATTGTCAAGTATTCTTAAATATGACTCATGCTTATAATATAATATAATACAAATCATTTCAAATTTTTTAATGGAATTCTATCACACGTCTGTCATAGAGTTAATTGACAATTAATTGAAAACTTAGTGGGTGCCCGAGTGGTTACCTCGCTCTTCCTATCCTATGCAAAACTTCAAAACACTGTCTCCTACCCAAGTAAATACATCTCTGGTGCTCGACAATGTGATCGTTCTTCCCTGTTCTTGTATTGAATCTACTGATTTTGGTTGGTGTTGTTGAATTTAGTGAAATTTTTTTAGAATCATTATTTTTCATAGACATTATGGATTCTAATAGAATTCCATGAAATCACTTTAAGGGATATCCTCAATATGAAATTTTGTAGAATTTTTTAGATTCATGAATTATCATGGATTTTATAGATTTTAATAAAATTTCATAGAATCTCTCAAATTCTAATAAAATTCTATTTCACGGATTTTAATTGATTTCAATAAATTTTAATGAAATTAGTTTAGTGTGTCATCGTAATGAAATTCAATGGATTTTACAATTTCATCTAGTTTTATCTCTTGTCGGGTAATTTATTTATTATTTTTTGTTATACAAGTTGAACATGAACTTGAGATGGAAGTAAAAAATTAACTTGATTTCTTACTTGATCTTCAAAAAAATAAAAACAAAATATTTGAACTGTGTCGTTAAAAAATAAAAGGGTTAATATGTGACGACCCGAATTCTCGGCCATTCGAGTGCCACTATTAATGACTCATATCATATTATCGAGACCTAAATAGTAATATAATAAGAATTTATTTCATAACTGAATTAATAGAGTGCGACTTCCAAAGTCATAATTTAATTGCGGAATTAAAATAGTGAATATTGTTTTTGCATAAAAATAATATCAAAACATAGAAAATTTAAAGTGATCAATCCAATAATCTCATCAATCTTGGCCACTTTATTTTGCCACTTCCATGTTGACCACCTCGAATCATCAATTTTCTGAAAGGAAGAAATATCGTGGAATGAGATTTTATAAAAACCTCAGTAAGCATAAAAAAAAAAACAATTTTCATGAATAACATAAGGATCATAATTAACATAAGGAGACACAAGGATTTTACCGAACATAAGTGGTAAAAATTCTTATGTGTAGCGCTACTAAACTCCGGTCCCTTAGCATAGTCATAAACATATCATATCATATCATGTGGAACCCATAACAATTTCTTGAAATTGACTTCACAGTATAATCCAAAACATAGAAAACATACTTTCTTTTCATAAAAACATAAGATATACTTACCGTTTAAAAGATTAAAATGAAGTGTAGTAGTAAATGGACCAAAACTTTCTTGACCACCTTGAATTTCTCTTACTTGTGGATTTTGTCATGAGATTGGAAATAAGTGTATATGCGTAGAGTTGTGTGTAAAAGAGATGGATTTATATAGATGTGTAAAGTTGGCATAATGTAAACATCATCATTCAATTCTATTAATTTTAACACATCCTTTTCTTAAAGTAAAGCACCATTCATATACTTTTCCATATTTATACAAATATTATGCTCTTCATGATTACATATAATGGAGTCTTATTAACCATTCATATACTTTTCCATATTTATACAAATATTATGCTCTTCATGATTACATATAATGGAGTCTTATCAACCATTCATATACTTTTCCATATTTATGCAAATATTATGCTCTTCATGATTACATATAATGGAATCTTATCAACCATTCATATACTTTTCCATATTTATACAAATATTATGCTCTTCATGATTACGTATAATGGAACCTCTCATGCTTGCATATATTTTCTTAATTTCAACAATAAAATAATTTGTCATGATTAAGGTCTAAATAAATTTTAACATCCAATTAGTCCCTAAATTTACAATTTCTTGAGGTTAAACCCAAAAATTAAGTGCGGTTGTTATATAATAGCACAAAACGTCCCTACCTTTGACATGTATTGTGCAAAACATCTCAACGTTTTGATTTTTGACGCTGGACGTCCCAACATTTACATTTTCTTGTTAGAGACGTCATTTTCGTTATATTTAACCCTATTTCAACGTTAAATGAGGGTCATTTTTGTCCAATTCCATTTTTAATTCATTTCTTAAGGGTAATTGGCACAAAACGTTCATACGTTTGACACTCATTGTGGAAAAAGTCCCTACGTTCTTTTTTTTGGCGAATAATGTCCCTTCCTTTAGATTTTCTTGCAGATTAGTCCCCAAATTTTACTTTTCTTTCAATTTAGTCATTCCGTATTTGATTTAAAGGTCATTGTCTTCAAACGTGTATAATTTTTGATCTACAACTCCGAATTGTACTCCGTTTTTTGCGTTGAACTCCAAATTCAACCATCTTTCTTATGATGTATCATGTGCTCATTTATTAAACATTTCGTTTTGATTTTTGTATTGTAGATACTTATTTTGTTAGGACATCATTGATTAACATAAATTGATTTCTGTAACTTTTATTGAAACAGAGAAATTTTAATTTTAGTGTATGTTTGACGGCCAGCGGAATTTATAATTTGGATTTATTTGACATTTTTTAAAGGTAAAATATTTGATTAAAGATTGGTATGTTTAGCCCCGTTTAAGCCATATTATAGTCTCAAATCACTTTTTGAAAATTGGAGAAAGAAATTTTGTATTGTTTAAAAAGTGATTTGAGACTATAATATGGTTCAAACATGGGCTAAACATAACAATTTTTAACCATACATTTTACCTTAAAAAAATAAAAAAGTCAAATAAATCTAATTTATAAATTCCGCTGGCCGTCGAACGCACACTAAAATTAAAATTTTACTATTTCAATAAAATATACAGAAATCAATTTACGTTAATCAATGATGCCCTAACAAAATTAGTATCTACAATACAAAAGTTAAAACATAATGTTTAATAAATGAGCACATTATACATCATAAGAAAGATGGTTGAATTTGGAGTTCAACGCAAAAAACGGAGTGCAATTCGGAGTTATAGATCAAATGTTATACACGTTTGAAGACAATGACCTTTAAATCAAATACGGAATGACTAAATTGAAAGAAAAGTAAATTTTGGGGACTAATCTGCAAAAAAATCTAAAGGTAAGGACGTTATTCGCCAAAAAAATGAACGTATGGACTTTTTCCACAATGAGTGTCAAACGTAGGGACGTTTTGTGTCAATTACCTTTAAGAAATGAATTAAAAATGAAATTTGACAAAAATGCTCCTCATTTAACGTTGAAATAGGGTTAAATATATCGAAAAGGATGTCTCCAACAAGAAAATGTAAAGATTGGGACGTCCATCGTCAAAAATCAAAACGTTGGGATGTTTTGCACAATACATGTCAAAGGTAATGACGTTTTATGCTATTAACCCAAAATAAAATATACAACATTGTCTAGTTTTGATTAAAACAATGGTGACTATATTGCCACCATAATAATTATTTAGTACACCACAATTTTAATATTTACTTAAATAACCTTAAATAAAATGACATAAATATCCTATTTATTAATAATGAATATATTACACCTACTATTTTTATTTGATATACACCACAACACTACTTGGACTAAAAAATAAAGTCCTCAAAGTTAGGTTCCTTCAATTTTAAATTAGTATCTCCATCTTAGTCCTTTTTCCCTTCCACCACCAGCAACACAGACAAGCCGAAACCTCATCATCCTCCATAGCCAGCGCCACCGTTCGAAAGATATTTCAAGTTCATACAACCAAAGCGTCGCTTCACCTTCCCATCAATTCGTTTCTAGTTAAAGGATCCCATCAATCCCTTTCCACGCAATTCCCAATTGTGCTGAAACAAGCAAATTCAAGGGGGAAGTTACAAAATGAGAAATTCTGATTCATAGAAGGTAAAAAGTGAAAAAAAGTCAGAAAAAGGATGTGCAAACATTCAACATAAAAACAAACAAAGTGTACATTGAAATATTACTACTTAGTGATTCCAAATCAAACAATGTGATCTGAAAACTTAGAGTATTAATCCTACAACCTTTAGCAAAGCAATTGTTACAAGTTTGAAATTACTAAGGTCATGTTTGATTACACAAGATTTTCCATGGAAAATGGAATATGTTTTCCAATTCCCACTTTTGGTTTGTTTGTTTGACAAAATTTTCCATGTAAACTTTTTCCGCGGACCCACTTTTTCTTCCATTTTCCTTGATTTGGTGGAAAAGATTTTCTTTGGGTTTTGGTGGAAAAATGTTTTACATGATAGATGCAAAATGATTTTGAACACGTTTAATCAATTTTGTTGTTGTTAATTGACTTATTTTCTTTCCAAAAAATAACATTACCATCATCAAGTACAAATATATTTAAAAAGTAAAAAAAAAATTTTTTTTTTTATTAAAATAGCAAAAAATTACTTTATTTTCCATGAAAAATAATGTCAATCAAACAACAAAAGTTGGAAAATTCCCTACTTTTTCCACCTAGAAAATTAAATCAATCAAACACATTAAACTTCTAATTCACAGTAATTCAATTACCCAGAATTATATTCCCTGGAATTCATTTTCTTTCCACCCAAATTCCACCATCGCTATCAAACGGACCCTAATAGTAATTTTAACGAATCAAAAGCTCAATATTACAAGCTAAATGTAAACTACATCCGTTCCCCAAGGTGCGCTAGCACAAAACCAAAAATAGAAAAACCACACCCAAGATCTAAGCATTAATGGTCGAATACCGAACGCCGACCTAGCCAAGAAAGTGAACAAAATCTCTAACCGCGACTCGGGGTGTACAGTGAGACTAATGGGACTAGTAATACTATGTTGGTGCGGAACATCAGTGGGTGGCAAAATTGGCATAGAGGAAGTTGTTTGAGGAAGAAATGTGGAAGAATGGGTGTAGTAAGAAAAAGGTAATGAAAAGTAATTTGGGGATGAAGCCCAACAATAATGTGATTGTTGTGAAACTATCAAAAATCTAAACACAAGAATTTGAGAGAGATTGAGAACTAGAGAGAAGGAGGAGAATTCTTTCTTGATCAAGAATTGGTGCAATTCATTACAATGTCAATGCCCTCATTTTATAGGCAATTCTCAAGAATATAATAGTCATTAATATATTAAAATTAGATATTGTGAAATATGATGAAAGCAAATTAGGTAAATGATTTCATAACACTCCCCCTTTAATGAATTATTGCTCAATAGCTCAATTGTCTGCCTTGTCAAAACCTTGCTAAGAAAACCCAGTGGGATAAAACTTGAGCGAAGGAAAAAGAGTACAGCTGCTCCCCCTGATGTTGGTCATCATTAATCATTGAGTCTAATATCCAAAATGACATCAATGATAAGTAGTACAAATCATGTACTGGAAACTTCGAATTATGAAGTGCTGAAGTGCTTCATTGCTTTATTGCTTCCGTGCTTTAGTGCTGCCTTGCTTTAGGGTCTTTAGTGCTGCCTTGCTTTAGGTCTGCCTCGTTAAAACCTTGTCAGTAAAACCCAATGGGACAAAATCTGAACGAAGGAAAAAGAGTACAGCTGCTGCCTCGTTAAAACCTTGTCAGGAAAACCCTGTGGGACAAAACCTGGACGAAGGAAAAAGAGTACAGCATGACAGCATGATTCTCCCCCTGAGGTGTGCAATCAAGTATTCATGAACCTTTTGAATGATGATATCATCTTTCGTCTGGAATATGTATATATGAAAATCTTCTTATGTGTAGCCGATATCATAACATTCTTCATAAGATGTCTATGATTTTCTTCATTTGTTGATATCATTCCAGCACAATAAAGAGAGAGCTTGTTGTTGAATTATTACTTGCAGATAGCTGTGACAATGTCTCAAAAACCTTGCTAGGAAAACCCTGTGGGACAAAACCTTAGCGAAGGGAAAAAGAGTACATTATTCTCATTGATACGCCATAATTGTTTCATAATTGCTGCCTCATTAAAAACCTTACTAGGAAAACCCTGTGGGACAAAACCTCAGTTAAGGGAAAAAGAGTACAGTGCGTATTTGTTCCCTTCATAGGAATATCACAAGTATATTAATGCAATCTTAAATTATTTCATCAATCATATAGTTTGTGATGAGCTTTTATAAATAGTTTATAACTCATTTATGAAGTTATAGCTCATTTATGATGTACTGAACATGCTATACCAAGCAATGTTTAGTTAGTTAACTGATTGCATTACTCAAATCTAGAATTGATTCACTTCTATCAAAATCTAGAATTCACTTCTGATGAATAATTAAATATTCATTTTCAAATTCACTTCTGGTGAATATTCATTTTCCAAATTCATTTTCCCGAATTCATTTTCCGGTGGATAATATAATTTTGAATATTGAAAATCAATTGCATGCCCAAATATTCAAATATAATAATAGTACACTCCAATTTCATTTTCAACATATTATATTATGGGGTTATATGTATCATATCATTCTTCATGTGATTTTATTTTAAGAATCACATTTCATTCTATAATGATATTATTTTGGGCAAATTGAATCTTTCAATGATTTATACATGTACGTTCTTGCACTTTATAAACTGCAATTTCTAATTTGCAGGAGCATAATCAATCATTGAGATAGATATCAATTTCGACATATAATCTATAATCATTTCGCTTGAAATCCCAACGTACCGCGATCAACTGGTACATCAAAGAAAAACTCCCAAAGTACCGAGATGAGAATCACACTTTTTGATCTCACTCATTGGTATATCAAAGAGCTCAAACTAGTGAATTTAGACTATAGTCTATCCACCATATTTCATGCCAGTTTTATGAAAAATTTTGCGCGCAACGAGTCGTCTTTTACGACTGAAATATTTTTCATTTGTACATATAATTACTGGCTTTACACATTTAAGTGTTTTGGACTTCAGGTCCTATAACAATAATCCCTATATTGGAATTTTATATTTGACCAAAGTATTATAATTTCACCAACCTCATTTTCATAAGAGGGTTGTTTGTGTATGCAGTCGACTTATTTATTGATTCCATTTTATGTTAATATAAACATAAGATAGAGAGATCTCTTTGTATTTTTATCATCAGGCCTGAATCTCTTATTATTTAACTATGTCCCTTTCACTCACTATGAGTATTTACCCTCAAAGGGATCATCTCAATTATTCAAGAGATATTTGTTTTTGGAATCGATTGTCATTATGCTTCAGGCATAATTACGCTTTAAGCTTGATCACGCTTCATGCGTGATATTGTTTAATTTCCCCATAATATTCAAGAATCTTGTATTATATCAGTTGGCTAACAATGCCGCAACACATGTCATTCATAATTATGGATATAATCATAATATTATATCTAAGTGCGTTTTGTTGGAGTGTATATAGATATCGCACTTTTTAGAAATCATAAAGCTTTACAAGCAAATCTTTATTTCATCGTATTGACATAATTGTATGTAGAATATTGCTGCATAAGAAATATTTATATTCAAGTTGTTCTCATAGCAAATAACTTGAGGCTATTAATCTGCTAAATCATTAGCAATATAATATTCTATTATCTCAACTAATTCGTAAAATCATTAATGACTTTAAGATATATTCATGCTAGCATTTCTCACTTTACTCGTAATATCATTACTTGAGCAAATAATCAGTCATTCATTTTCTTAGTGAGATAATTAATTTGCTTTTGAGAACAAGCAGCAATGCCAGTTTGCATTCTCAATAAATCTCATTATTGAATTGGAATCTAACCAATCATTATAGAACTTCTGGTTCAGCAAGATATTTCACTTGTACATATGTATGAACTTCTTGTTCAATACAGTATTCATTTCATCAGTACGTATTTCTGTACAGTTCAAATTAGTATACCTTTATTACTTTTAGTATATTGAAAAAATCAGGTACAATATCCAAGGAAATATCTCATGATCTCAATCTTGTCGCCAAATCTTCCCTTATTTCGAAAAAGGTAATGACGCATTATCTCATTGTTCCCACCTTTTCAATAATTTATTCCATTATTTCTTGATGGAATCGATACTGCTGACACCCGGAGCGCTCCTTTACGCGTTTAAATATATCATTTGGGAAGAGATTAGATCCATAAAAAATGGATGTTATATTATCAAATATTCGCAAATATTATTCTAATCTTCCGGTAAATGTTTTGAAAAAGATTTACCGAGTTCGACTTGAAAGATTGAGGCTGCTGATGGATCAAGGCTTTCCAGAAGATGTTCGTTGGTTGATCGAAGCAAAAGTTCGATTAGCTGGTGAATTACCAGATTCATTTTCTAAACACATGCCTGGTTTAGGTGAGAGTACTTTTGGCTATTCAGCATTGATAAAGTGTATTTAAAAAAATTACCGAAAGGTAAGCTTTATCAAAAGTAGTGTAGTTTAGTCAGAATTAGGTTTTCACTTTTTTCAAAAGATGAGCAGTAAATAGTGAAGTTTTTCAAGTTTAAAAAGCCAATGATTTTCACAGTTTCATACATCCCAAAATATCATTTTCTTCATAAGTTTTTTCTTCCTTATATTCTCAAAGATGTAAGGACCAAAACTTCGACCGATCAAAACTATCTGTGTATTTTGTGGATCAAATGTAGGGAAAGGTTTTGGGTATCTAGAAGCAGCCATGGATTTGGGAAAGAAGTTGGGAGAGAAAGGTATCAATCTAGTATATGGAGGAGGTAGCAGTGGATTGATGGGTTGTGTTTCCCAATCTGCTCAAGCAGAAGAATCAAGAGTAATAGGTGTTATACCCGTTCCTTTAGCTGATATCGCAGGCAAAACACGAGGGCATGAAGTACAAACATTATCTATTCATGAACGCATAACTTGCATGTTATATGGTTCTGATGCCTTCATTGCCATGCCTGGAGGTTTTGGTACTTTAGAGGAAATCTTTAATATTACCTCCTGGGCTCATTTAGATCTCCATACCAAGCCTATTGGGCTTTTAAATGTTAACAATTTCTTTGATGGTTTGCTAACATTTCTTGATTATGCTGTGGAACAGGGATTCATCTCTCCATTTTCTAGGAGAATCCTTATTTCTGCTCCTACTATCGAGGAACTGCTGGATAAGTTGCAATCATATGTCCCCATACAATATCCAGCAGGAGTTAAGATAGATTGGTCGCAAGGAAGGGGAATCAAGCAAAAATGGAGTCCGGTTAATGTAAACTTAACTTTGTGAATCCTAGAATAGATGGTGGTAGAGTACGGAGTATTCTTACTCTTGAGACACACCTTAAATTTCTAGGATTTTATCAATGTTTAATCTTGTGTACCTCAAAGATAGGTGGTAGAGTACAGAGTATCCTTACTCTTGAAACACACCTCTTTGAGTGTTTCTTTATGTCCTCAAAAGTTCAGAGGTGGTAGGATACGGCTACTCCCGAAACACATCTCTAATTTTGAGGATCATAAATGTTTCCTCCCTTTTGTATGACTTGTTTTATGCTTCTTCAGGAGCAATAATAATATCATTTCAGCATGTTTAGATGATAATTTTTACTTCTGGTATAAATATGTACTTCTTCTGGAATACATAATTGCTCGTGCAAGAACTTTTTCAGATACTTATCATCTAATATTCATCTCATAATACTGATGAGATTATTTTCACATTAGCTATGTTCATGCTATCATGTGATATTATCTTATCATACATCAACATTTTCTTGTTGGATAATCCATTTTTATCTATCTTTTCAATACAGAAAATAGTAACTTCTGGTACCGTTTGATAAAATATTTTTATTAACATCTATCAACTTCTTATCAATATTTACCAACTTTTGGTAATGATAACTTCTGGTATCATTTGATAAAATATTTTCTAACTTTAGTATTGATAACTTCTGGTATCATTAAATGAAATAAATAACAATAATAATACTGGAGTTTTACCACCACGTATATATGTTGACAACAACCTCTAATATGTTAGAATTAACCAACAACTGAGGTGTTTTTGAAATAATATAAAATTTGAATATACGTAAAGTATTCCGTAAACCGACCATATAGGCGGTGTCTACATAATGAAATAATTACCTTTTATGAATGAGCGAATCATATCCTCCAGTCAAGGTATTCATAATAGTGATCAAGTCATATTGTCAAATCCAGTCAAGGTATAGTGATCGAGTCATATCGTCAAATCCAGTCAAGGTATAGTGATCAAGTCATATCATCAAATCCAGTCAAGGTACTCATAATAGTCCAATCCGTTGCGGTATAAATTCAGTCCATAATAACTCAATCCGTCACGGTATGACAATGATTATTTTACTTATACCTTGTTTAAAATCTTTAATTTATCTTGTTGATCACATATTAATCGTTAATTTTCGATTAATTTACTTTTATGTATTACCAAGGGTAAAATTGTCCATATTTTAATATGTTGCTCATATGGATAAATCAAAACCGTCAATAGGTTTGAAATTTAATTTAGAACAAACTTACTTTTGGTCCGAAGTTCAAAATCCCGTCGGAAGTGCTTCAAAAACGGTTTTTAAGAAAACCGCCACGTTCGATCGCCGGAAAATCTTAAAACTGCACAAAACAGAAAAGTAAGATCATAGAAAAATCAAGATTTTCGATATGAACAAACTTCCTGTTGACGTTGTCGTCTGATTCCGCAGCACTCGCCGTCACGCGCCGCCTCGACGTCTGCGCGTGGTCTTCACGCGCTTCACGCGCCACCGCGCCGGTGCCGGTGACGTCGACACGCGCCGGTTCGGAAGAATCGTCCGGTCGCCGTGGTCATGGATCCGGTCTCCGATCATCATTTGGATATATGGTTTGGCGTGAATTTGGTTTGGAAGTTTCGGATTATACAATTTCTTCAATTTTTCTATGTATTTGGAATTGATCTTCTAATCTATGATGTATAAATGATGATTAATAATAATCTGGTTTCTGATACAGAGGTTCATCATTTAGATGCAACTGTAGAGCATACTCCCGTCATATTACTCAATATGGTAGATACTCGTGCTGATAACGTGTTGTGAAACTATCAAAAATCTAAACACAAGAATTTGAGAGAGATTGAGAACTAGAGAGAAGGAGGAGAATTCTTTCTTGATCAAGAATTGGTGCAATTCATTACAATGCCAATGCCCTCATTTTATAGGCAATTCTCAAGAATATAATAGTCATTAATATATTAAAATTAGGTATTGTGAAATATGATGAAAGCAAATTAGGTAAATGATTTCATAACAGTGATTTTTTTTTTCTTCATTTTTTATTGAGTTAGGGTTATGATTGTAAATTTGTTGTGGTGCATTTATTGAAAACATAATTTAAATGTAGTGTGATTAAAATGTGGTGTCGTAATTAATTTGTGATGACAATATATTTATCATTAAAAAATAAATAAATTCAAGTATTTCATTTAAAATAATCATCTTTTTTTCTCTACTGGTATTTCACCCGTGCGATGTACGAAAGTTATTATCCGCAATATCGATTTAAATAAGTATTCGTAAAATTTTAGTGCTTATACATAATCGACATGTATATAAATGCATAAAAAATAATTATCTATTACAATAATTATTAGAATTTAAAAAATAACATAAGTAATTAAAATTATAAAAAAAATCTTTGAATAGTAAACGTCAATATATATATTTAAATAATAAATTATATTTAATTTCAATAATTTTTATGAATTATTAATAACTTCATTGAAAATATAAATTTAGTAATTTTTTAATGATATATCATATTTGATATAATATTATGTGCACGAATATTGATGGTTGTGAAAGGTATTAGCATATTTCTCATAACTTCTACATTTACCTCTTGTATTTAACGTAATTTTTAATTTTCATTCAACGCATCAATCACAATAATTAAAAAAGAAATAGTCAAAATATTTGAATTTAACCAATAAAACTTTATTTACCAAAATAAATAGTCAAAATAATAATTTTGAAAATCTAGCGATTATCATGATACGACAAACGAGTAAAGTTGGAAATTACGAAATTATACCGAAAATTATACACAATAATCTTTAAAATTTTTATTAAAATTAAGAATGTTTAAAAAATATTAATCATTCTACTAATATTATTAACTAAAACAAATCAAAGCATTAACTTTTCAATATTAATTTTCGTTCAGTAACTTTTTCTATAAATTATTTATAAGTAGCACATTTTTTCAACCCACTTTGTAACCACATATTTTTTCAAAACTATTTTTCAACCATACATTTTACATCGAAACAAAATATATTTGGTGAACAGAGGCTTAATAATAATAATAATAATAATAATAATAATAATAATAATAATAATAATAATAATAATAATAATAATATAGTTTAGAAAATATGATTTGTAATATTAAAGATAACAAATGATTTGATCATTAATAATTAAAATAAAATTTAATTATTGATGGCTACACATATGATTTGTAATATTAAGAACAATAAATAAATAAATAAAATAATTAAATAATAATTTTAATATTGATAACTAAAAATATTGATTGAACTCATTCAATATCAACGTTAATAATAAAAATAAAAATAATTATAATTATAATTATAATTAAAATTAAAATATAAAAATAACAATAACATCATATTAATTATTTATTATAATATTAAAATATAAAAAATATAAGAATTAAATTCTACCAAACTATCATACTTTTATATATAATATAATATAGATTTCCACCAGTACTGTTGAGATCGTACCCAAAACGCGACACATTGGACCGCCAGCGAAGACCCAATGAGGGCCCAATGAACTCTAGCCCATGGTTGAAGCTTAGAATATCACCTTAGGTCAACCGCCGAGGTGGAATATCACGCGAACCTCTTTGGCCGAACTGATTTGTGTCGGCCGATGTGCTTTATACTTAGCCGAGGTGCTTTACAGTGACGCACGGAAGAGGGGTGGGACAAGGGATGGAGTCAGAGATGTGATACCACCTTTACCATGAAGTGACAGGCGTCCATCCCCTACAAAGTATAGTAATGATTAATATCAAGAGGCAAGATCTCCTTTTTAGAAGCTAGGGTAAATACAAGTGTAAAGTACTCCACGTGTCACGATCCGAAACAACGACTTCCTCTATAAATAGAGCACTCCTTCCGCTTTGTAGGAGGTTGGCAATTTTCATACTCTTAACTAAATATTTACTCTCACTCCCTTTTCTCTCTTTTACACATTTATATTTCTCGCACCCAATTTATATCTGCTTAAAATGAGCACTGACTTTAGCATCGGAGTGCAAATGGGAGCCACCTTGCCCCCTTTGCAAACTGATTGTTTGCCACAGTGCGTAGGAGATCCACATGTTCAAGAGGGAGGAGTTGAGACGTGTTGGTCAAAAGTCCAGCCGAATTTTGTGATCAACAAGTACGATGAACTGAAATTACTATCCGCAATATATATAAGCATTCATAAAATTTAATGATTATACACATAATCAACACAAGTACAAAAGATTCAAAATTAATTTTTTATTACAACAATTATAAATGCAAATTCTGTAGTTTTTTAATTGTATATCATGTTAGACGTAATATTATGAGTACAAATTCTGCCAAACTATCCTACTTTTATATATAATATAGATATCGATTTCCACCTGTGCGATAAATTAAAATTGATATTCGCAATATAGATAAGCATTAATAAAATTTAATGATTATATAACATAATCAACACAAATACAAAATATACAAAAATAATTTTTTATTACAACAATTATAAATGCAAATTCTGTAGTTTTTTAATTGTATATCATATTAGACGTAATATTATGAGTACAAATATTGATACTTGTTCAAGATATAAATATATTTGTTATAATTTCTGCATTTGCCCACATATTTAACTTTTTTAACATTGAAGATTAACAAATTATTATATCATATAATCTTTGCACAATTATTAAAATTAAAAATTATTAAAAAAAATATTAACTATTGTTTATTTAGTATTTACAATAAAATAATATTAGTACTTATATATAAATATAAAGCAATAAATGCATTCACACTAATCCACTTTGCATTTACACTAATCCACTATTCTCCCTTATATATAGTATATAGATATTTATTTTTCTAAATCTCCTTGTTGTTCTTGTTATTTTTACTTTTCAATTGAAATTAATTATCCAAAAATTAGCAAATTATGTATCTAATTCAACGACATCTTTATTCGATTACAGAAATATTTGTATATATAACGTTAAATTTTTTAATTTTATGGATTTGGGTGAAATTTGCGACAGCAAGAACTGTCCGAATACTCGCTTGTTAAAAAGTGGGTGATTCAGACTTATGTTCTTGTAATCATATGAAAAGGGAAGTCAAGTTTATCCAAGATATTCAATTATTTCTTCTTGTCGTTTTTCATGAATGATGATGGAACTTCTCAAGGAAATTATTTTCATATGCCAAAACAAGAACTCAATTTTCTAGTAATAAGTCAATTTGTAATAATATTAAAAAAAATTTAATTTTTGTTTTTATTTTCAAAGTAAAAATAATTTTTATTTTTGTAGTTTTAAAAATATTTTAATTTAATTTTTAAAATTTATTTTCATTGTTATTATTAGTGTAAAAATTAATTTGGGTGGATGGTAGGGGTGGGTTGAGGGAGAAGGAAAAATCATGAGTAATTTGGGGTTGTGGTGTAAAAAAATTTATAACTTTTTATTTTATAATTACATAAGATATATTTGTATATGTATTCCTTCATATTTATGGTTTCAAATCTATCAAAATCCTTTCAATTTCATTCATATTAGAAATTCGCTGAAATCCATAAGATTTATTTTAGGACACCGGACTTTTATGGAATTAATTGAAATTTATATTGAGGACCTTGAATTTTGACAGATTATATAAAACTCTAAATTGAGGATATATGGAATGTTATGAAATTCTAAAATCCCTCAAATTTCATGTTGAGGACACCCTCCTTAGATTGTAACAAAATTCTATTTCACTGATTTTTGTGGATTTCAATGAATTTTGGTGGAATTTGTGACTGTGCCCTCAATATAGAACTCCATAGAATCTCTATGTCAGCAACCTTACTATATCATTGCACGAGAAATTCACACATCAGAAAGCCTAGTACCCGGAATAAAGAATTGACAAATCACAGTCAAGCAAGAACCCTGAGGCGCAACACCATAAAAAGCACAATTTGGCCTTACCAAACTATATTGTAAACTCTTAAAAATGTGCTTGACACTCACTTTTGCACTGTCATTGCATCCCCTCTTTGCACAACCCTCTCAGTACAATTGTGGTCACTTGATAAAAAAAAAATTGGTCCCTATACGTACCATTTATTCAAAATTTCATTTTTTTAAAACTTTTTTTTTTTCAATCAACATTTTATTAATAAAATAATTTACATATAAATTCAAAAAATCACTACTTTTTAACAACTCATTCTTCTAAAATTTAATATTACAAACTATATTATTTGAAATAATGGATCTCACACAGGGACTTAAGTACATATTCTCCTAAAAATCACTATTGTAAAACTCATTTTGTAGATAATAAGAGTTCAAATAAAGACTAAATATGTTCATAAGAAAAAAACGTAATACATAAGGAGAGAACACTTCTTAAAAATAGGTATTGACCCATTTTCTTCCCTAAAACATATTTCCTAAATGGTAAGTAGTATTAACTAACTATTTATTATTCATTTTGGACAAAATTCAAATTTGAAATAATCCAATTGAATGCATATTTTTAAATAGCCGCGTTTTTCAGGTTCCGAAATTTCTTGGTTCGCCTTCATCTCTTTGTAAAATTGGATAATGTAGTAATAAAATTAATTGATAATTGTATTGATTGATGGTTATGTGTTGAGAGTTAAGAGAATGTAGACGAGAGTTTGATTGTGTTGTGAAATAAAAGAGTGAATTTGTGTATTATTTAATATTTATAGAAGAAGGGAAAAATGAAAAATCTTGTGACCGTTGGGAACTCAAATGATGATCGTTTGATCATGTCGAGCCTTTCACACGAGGGGCAATGTTAGAGTCCTCGCGGTGCTCATCGCTGGGATGACCTCCCACTTACACGGGTGTATTCTTCACACGAGTTGTAGTCAACTCATCCAACACTCTTGAAAAAGTAAAGATTCTGTTTTCTTAGCTGTTTTCAGGTCATTTTTTATTTTTATTTTAAAAAACATCTAAAACACGTTCTCTTCCTCATTTTTCAAATCATGTTTTTGAAAATAAGAAAAAACTTTGTTCACAAAATTGAAAACAAGGGAAACGTCATTTTTAGCATTTTATGTACAGAACGCCGTCAACAGCAAAAACGCGGAAAATGCATTTTAACTATTCCTTTCTACCTCATTCTTCACTAGATTGGTTTTTTGAAATTTTTTTAGTCCTTCAATTTCAATCTGTGGCAATCGTAGTCTGCAGCCTTGCGCTGCCGTCGAACCTGTGTCGCCGGAGCCGAGTCTTCTACTCGAAGGTGCGATTCCGATGATGGTCTCCATTCGTCAATCCACTGGTCGGAAGTAAAGAAAATCGATCCGCAGGTCACCCCTTTCTTCTACGCTTGATTTATTTTGGATTCTCAGATTTTTTTGAAATTTCACAGGTTCTGAAGATGTTCTTGCTTCTTGACATGGACAGTGGTAAACTTGCTTCCAGCTTTGGTCGGTTTGTGGAAAGCCTACTTCTTCTCCACAGGCATTTTTTGTTTTGTTTTGTTTTAATACTTTAATTATTAGTGCTGCTGCTGCTGCTAATACTTATTTTTGTTTATTTCAAAGTCTTTAAAATTTAAGTTCCTTTAGACTAAGTTTTCTTCTTAAACATTTACAAATAAATTGTTAACTCTTGTTTTTAACAATCTTTGAATAATAAAATTTTGTGAACTTATCTTTTATTATCTGGTGGATTCTAAATTTTGTTGGGTGGATTTTGTGAATAGTGACGTCAAATAAATATAATGATGGTTTTGTAAATTCTTATCGAATATTGGACAGAGTAACGGCAAAGAAAAACACAAACAAAAAGAATAAGAGAAGAAGGGACAAAGCCGATGCAAGAGTTGGACTCTTTGTCCTTAAGTCGAATTTGCCCCGCAACGGTGCCTACGAATTTCGGCAATCGACTCCCAAGATACAACGATTTCACTTGTGTTTGTAGCACTCCAAAATACAAGTATAACGAACCAAATATAGGCTTATGTACTCCAAAGGATGTAATGAAGGAAAATCAAAATAAATGAAATGATTTTGATTTAGGAGAGAAGTGAGGATGAGAGATGTTTTTGCATATCAAAATGTGAGGAATAGGACATCCAAAGGGTTCTATTTATAGACCATGAAAGGGTGTGGATGAAATGGTTGATGTCCAAACCATGCACCATTTCCAAACAATGCACCTTTAAGAAAATGTGTCTTTAGGCCGGACAACCGTGCGGCCGCACGGTTATAGACCGTGCGGTCGCACGATTTTATTCAAAAACCCAAAATTAAATTTGAGTCGAGCTTTTGAGTATTAGGCCGAAGTCGACACGAAGTCACTTTAATCGATTTTCAATTCTCGATTTATTAACCAATATCCAACAATCCCCCACATGAATGGAAATTCCTCGATATGCGCAACACAATGCGAATGCAATGCAAATGAAATGCAGACTCTAATAAATGGAGTACACGACGACAAGTCATAGCATCAAGATAGGTAGCTTGTGGCCTTGAACCTTCTTTAGTTGAATACAATCAGATTTACTATGCTAGTTGGTGAACGCGAAGTCTTGAACCATCCAGCCGTTCGTGTAAAACCAAACAACTGTACCAACACAATGACTTATATAACCTATTCGGTTCTCATGGTTGAGTCCATTTTGGCCCTGGACTACTCTTGGTTTCATAAGTGCTCTAAGAGAATTAAGCCTCGAATTCTCGTAGAAGCGGCCCCACTTCACACTTATATAGGTGATCTCATACATTTCTATCTCAAGGTTATGAATCATTAAAAGTATATATGTATACTTATCCTTATACACATTTTACATAACACTTTAAAATTTAGGAATGAGAATAAGTGTTTTATTCCGAATCATTTATGACTTAGTTGTCTCATTGAACCAAGATATTGGGATCTCCAATCTACAAGGTTGGGTTTCCGTCATAGTAACTCTATTCAATAGGCTTTAGGCCCATTCTCCTCGAAAGATGGTATACTTGATCTCTTGCAAGTCCTTTCGTCAAAGGATCAGCCAAATTTTCTTTTGACTTCACATAGTTAATAGAGATTATACCATTCGATATTAACTGTTTAATGGTATTATGTCTCCGACGGATATGTCGAGACTTGCCATTATACATACTGTTTTGTGCCATTGCAATTATCGACTGATTATCACAATGTATATTAATCGCAGAAACCGACTTTTCCCAACATGGAATTTCTTCAAGAAAATTACGAAGCCATTCCGCTTCTTCACCGGCTTTGTCTAACGCAATAAACTCAGATTCCATCGTGGATCGAGCAATACATGTTTGCTTAGACGATTTCCAGGACACGGCTCCACCTCCAATGGTAAATACATAACCACTCGTGGATTTTGAATCCTTAGTGTCAGATATCCAATTTGCATCAGTATATCCTTCTAACACTGCAGGATATTTTGAGTAGTGTAATCCATATTCAACCGTGTGTCTTAAATATCTAAGAACTCGGTTTAATGCCTTCCAATGTACAACACTTGGATTACTAGTGAATCTACTCAACTTGTTGACTATGTATGCTATATCCGGTCTTGTGCAGTTGGTAATATACATTAAACTACCAATGACACGCGAATATTCCAATTGAGATACGGGCTCACCAGTATTCTTGGCTAAGTGAATACCTAAGTCAACTGGTGACTTAACCGGTTTATCGTCATACGCCTTAAATTTCTTAAGTATAGTCTCAATATAATGTGATTGAGACAATGACAAACCATCGGATGTCTTAGAGATTTTAATCCTTAATATTACATCTGCCACTCCCATATCCTTCATGTCAAAATGTTTTGTTAACATTTTCTTAGTCGAGGAAATGACTTTGGAGTTATTTTCCATAATTAGCATATCGTCAACATATAGGCATATGATTACATATTCATTAGGTGTGTTTTTAATGTAGACACATTTGTCACATTCATTGATTTTGAAGCCATTTGACAACATAGTTTTATCAAACTTTTCATGTCATTACTTCGGTGCTTGTTTCAATCCATACAATGATTTCACAAGTCTACACACCTTCTTTTCATTTCCTGGTACAACAAACCCTTCAGGTTGTTCCATGTAGATTTCTTCTTCTAATTCACCATTTAGAAACGCGGTTTTGACATCCATTTGATGTATTTCAAGATTATGCAATGCTGCGATTGCAATCAAGACACGTATAGACGTAATTCTTGTAACGGGTGAATAGGTATCAAAGAAATCTAGTCCTTCTTTTTGTCTATACCCTTTGGCTACTAATCTAGCCTTGTATTTATCAATTGATCCATCCGACTTCAATTTCTTTTTGAAAATCCATTTACAGCCTAAAGCTTTGTTTCCCGGAGGGAGTTCAACCAATTCTCAAATATGGTTACTCATGATGGATTCAATTTCATTGCGTACAACTTCTTTCCAAAAAGGAGCTTCTGGAGAGGACATTGCTTCATCAAATGTCCTAGGATCATTTTCAAGTAAATTGGTTACGAATTCTGGACCGAATGTCTTTGGAATTCGTTGCCTTTTACTACGTCTCGATTCTTCATTTGCTTGAAGATCACCATTCTTTCCATGTATGTTATCATAAGTTCGTTTATTTGCACATACTTCCTTTTCTTTACACGGAAAACTTTCTTCGAAGAAGACCGCATTTCTTGATTCAATAATTGTACCTACGTGTACATCAAGTACTTCGGATTTGTGAACCAAGAATCGATATGCACTACTATTGATAGCATATCCAATAAAGACACAATCAATTGTCTTTGGTCCAATCCTAACTTGTTTAGGTTTGGGTATTTGTACTTTCGCTAAGCACCCCCACACTTTGAGATATTTGTAGGAAGGTTTTCGACCTTTCCATAATTCGTAAGGCGATTCAACATTATCTTTATGTGGTATTTTATTTAGGATATGATTTGCAGAAAGTATGGCTTCCCCCCACAAGTTTTGAGGTAAGCCCAAACTTATCAACATTGCATTCATCATTTCCTTTAACGTTCGATTTTTGCGTTCAGCAATTCCATTAGATTGTGGTGAATATGGTGCCGTTGTTTGATGAATGATTCCAGATTCTGAACAAAATTCTTCAAACGATGCAACATATTCTCCACCTCTATCACTACGAATCATTTTAATTCGTTTTCCAAGTTGATTTTCAATTTCATTTTTGTAGTGTTTAAACACTTCCAAAACTTCATCTTTACTTTTCAACAAGTACACATAACAGTACCTTGTACAATCATCTATGAATGTGATGAAGTACTTTTTACCACCCCTTGTTTGTACGAACTTCAAATCACACACATCCGTGTGGATTAGTTCTAATGGTGTGGTGTTTCGTTCAACCGAATGAAATGGTGTTTTCGCCGCTTTTGCCTCTACACATGTTTCGCATTTTCCTTTATTGAAATGCATATTCGGAAGTAAACATAAATTCATTAACTTTCGTATTGAATTAAATTTGACGTGTGGTCGCATGGTCAAATATTTTGACCTGATTTTGGTCCTTTTACGTAATTTCTCATTCATCCGATATTGGTTTTCGAAATGCCAAATATACCCTTTAATACATGCAGAGAAATCAAAATTCTGTTTGTGCGCCCCGAAGCGGCGAAGTTGCAAACAATTTTGCCTAAACGGATTGAGTCGAGTTTTTGAGTATTAGGCCGAAGTTGACACGAAGTCACTTTAATCGATTTTCAATTCTCGATTTATTAACCAATATCCAACAAATTTTATGTTCTTAAAGTTTTTATTTGGATTCCTTGTTTTGCGCTGCATCAATTTTATGTTTATCTCATCATTTATTGGAATAAGTAACAACAATTGCATGATAGAGAAATTAGCAAATATGGACTCGAAACTAAATATAATATCGCTCAAGGGCATAACTCAGTTGGTTGAAAGATGAGAGTGAAAAGTATCAGTTGAGATGGTAGCTGCACGATAGGAGTTAGAATCCTACATTCGGTATGGATAAAATTCCTTGTAAGCGCAGTTAAATAGCAAGCTTTCAACCCCATCACGTGATTTACATCTACAAATTCACATGGCAGAGACTTCTAAGGTTGGAGTTCAATCTTTTTCAATATATTATCGCATGGTACATATGTGTGTTTAAGACAAGAACAGCCATTAAAGAAATACTAGGATATTGCAAGACATTATATGTGTATGGAAAAAGCTTAACATTGGTGGGGTTAGATAACGTTTCAATGGCAATTATCTAACATGATACAGACATGACCCGACAATGGATTTCAACATAAATTGAAAACCCAATCATGTTTTTGCTTTAGGTAACATATCGTGTGCCATTGTGAAGTCCATAATTAAATGCAATCGAAGCCATATTTATCAAAATATTTTCCTTAAAGGCAAAAGCAAAGGTTATATAGGGTCAAAAATGTTTTGTTGCCCGATCAATCATTGATTGCTACATGAAATTTTATTCAATATTCCACTAGCGAGTTCTTAAGAAATTCAGCAGAGATTGGTGACGGAACTGAAATAGGTCATTTCTATATGTACGACTATTCCCCTCTTTTTTTTTTTTTTTTTTGGTAAGTTCAATTTTTATCTTGATGGTTTCTCTTTGATTTCTTCTTTTTTTCAATAAATATCATGGTTTGATGGTTGAGAAACATTAGAGCACTCATTCAAAATTTCCGTTTACCAAAAGGAAGTTGATTATTATTACAAAAAAAAAAAAAAAATTTAAAAAAGGTGTAACCCACACCTTAGGGATCCCCACCTGCCTTGTTCTGCTCTGTTCTGAGCCTTGATTAATGAGGTAAATCACAAGATGATTATTGTTACATATTATATTGTGTTCGACAACCCGTTTGGATTATAAATTTAGTTTATTTGAGTTTTCTAAGCAAGATATATGATTTAAAATGAGAGAGAAAATATATGTGTTTAAAAAATGATTTACGAAATTATTACATTATAAATTGAATTATAATTGATAATGATTACCCAAACGAACATAGGCTTAATCAATAAATATTTTGGAAGTGTTTCATACTTTCATGGTCCCATTAAAGAAACATGACCACTAAAAGCATCTCCAATGTATGATGGGGATTGAGGCTGACAATGAAACATAAGGACTTTCAGAGAGCTCAATTATAAATTTACTATGCGATTTTCTTTTTTGAAAAAACATTATTACAGAAAAAAATTCTTTATTAATCCTAATTTTTTTTATTGTTATTTTGTTAAGACATTTCAATGACTAATGTTTTTATATAACTTTATTTAATGACAATTTTTTTGTTGATAAATTAAATTTATTAAAATACATATTTTTTTAAAATTATCAATCTTAAATTTATTAAAACTTGTTGATTATGTATTTTTTAAAATTTAAAATTAATATTTCACTCACAAAATAATTATAAAATTAAAAAAGTACAGAGTCATCAAGTCTCACAAAATATTTAGAAGCACATCACATTGTCTATTTTTTTTAAAGCAACTACAGCTTTACATTGTGCTTCACATAATGCATTGGAGAAGTGTTTTTAACACACAATGTCTATTTGTTGATGTGTCACCTAATTTCTCCCAACCCACGTAATGTATCGGAGATGCTCTAAGTGTAATGTATTTAATCGATTCGTAAACTATGTAAATAAAGAAAAAAATTATTTAACACATCATGTTTGTCATAATATTTTATGTTATTTTTCTTAGAAAAAACTGGTTGTACAGGGCCTTATGCTTGTAACATGGCTCATTTTTCTACCATAGTCTAAAGTATTATTTTCTTCAATAATGCTATTTTCACAATATGATCTATAATGTGGATCACAATCACACTCACATGGGGGTGGGAGCCATGTGATTGTGATCCACATTGTAGACTACATTGTGAAAATAGAGTTATCCTATTTTCTTTGGTGAATATGGTGATTGACCTTCTACTGAAGTGTTCTATTGGATGACAGCAAAAAGTTTTGGACCAAAAAGAGTTGTAATCCATTAATACGTACATTTTTTGCACTTCAATCCTCTCTCTCTCTCTAATTTTTTTTTTTTATTTGGGGGGGAGGGGGCAGCGCTATCTTTTATGTGGTCTTCGCTGATCGCAAGTATACGGAACACATAAGTAATATAATAGATGTGAGTCTAAGTATCGATTCCAAGAAATTGAGTAAATTGTATTTTAGATTACAATTCCTAAACTGGAACTATGAAAAGTTTTGGCGTGAAAATTTTGAAATTAAACATTAACTAAAAAGAACGAGAAAATTTATTTTATAAAAACTATGAAATGAATATATTAGAATCATGAATCCACTCAAATCCTATCATCCTTGTGTTTGACTCTAATATTTAACAATAATTTACAGGGTATTGAAAATTCATGTTCTTATAGCTTTTTATGTCCTATTTTGAGCGATGTATAAAATCATTTTTCCACAAGAGATTGAGCTATATTTCTATGAGCAATTCAAACACGAAGAAAAATATTAACAAATTATGAACACTTTTTGGGATTACACAAAGCATATGGGTATATTTCTATCCTCATTCGAACATTGTGGCAATTAATCAAGGTTTAATAACTTCCTACTCTTTCAAACATAGAAAATTATCACAAACATCAATAATTATGCATCCACAATCATAGATAAAAAGAAAAACATAATTAATTGCATCAAATCCGTTAATTGTATATATTAAACATAGAGTCAAAACATGGAATAAAAAACTAGTTTCATCACAATTCTAACAATAGAAACCAGTCTAGATACATAATTGAAAATAATTCACAAGAAGAATGGATAGATATCACCATATTCATGCTCTTGATCTTTGGTCTTCAATTGTTCATTCGACTTTGATTGAATTTCGCAACAATTGGACAACATTTTGACAAATAATCAATGAGTTGGGAACCCCTAATTTCGTGTCTCAAGTCATGTATTTATAGGTTAGGTTGCAACTTAGGTTACTTGGAGGAAAAGAATGCTGAAAATCACGTAAAAGCTCAACAGTTCGGCCCAACGGACAACCGTGTGACCGTGCGCTTCTGACCCATGCAGCCGTGCGATTTACCGGTTGAAGTAAATTTTCATCTTTTGATTTCATTTAAGTTGGTCCTCAAAGTTTATTTGCATCCCAGGTCCTCTAACTTTCAATTATTACAATTTAGCCACTGAACTTCTGATTTCTTCTTCAATTTTTCTTCTAATTGGGCCCTTGATTGACTTCAACATTTCTTCATTTGCACACTTTATCTCTTTTATCATCCAAATGTCTTGATTTTGATCCAATTCCTCTGTTTTTCTCGACGTTGGGACAATTTCTGAAATATAAACAAATAATATCAAAATCAATAACTAATATTTTCAAATGAACATATAAAATCCTACTTTTAAGATAGAAATAAGTGTATAAAATACATTTATCAACACCCCCAAACTAGAATTATTATTTGTCCTCGAATAAAAATAAAACTAAACTATGAAATAAAAATACGAATAACAAAATGTTTTTATTTTTGTCAATTTATTTACCATAAGCTTCAACTGTCCAAAATGACAATTCACTTTAGCAAAGAAATATGAACAACATAAAATATTTTCATTCACCCGATACTCGACTTCATTGTGTGTGTGTGTGAATAGCCAAAAATCAAATACAAATTTATGTACAAATTACTTGATATTGTGTGATTAATTATGCATAAATAAGCTCGAATCTCATGTGATCAACAATAATTTTTGTTGACAGTTGAAATATGAAATATTCCAAGTCAGCAAGAAATAAGTGGATGTTAGTTGTGTAATCGAAAATTATATGTGGAAGAGGTGGACCTCAGGTCGTAATTGATGACCTGGACTCCACGTAGGTAATAAAAGATGGTTTGTTAGAGGTGGATCCCAGATCGTGTGAATGACCTGGACTCCATATATGATTTCTTGTATAAATATAGTATTGGCTTTGAATAGCAAAAGTCCCCTTTTTTGAGCTACCATCTCCTATATTTATAGGGAGAATGGGGTGAGCTGACTTATTACAATACTTGACATCTGACATAAGTACACAACTGAACTATTTGAGTTCTTAGTACTAGGTAGTTGAGTCTTACTTAAATCTAACTAACTGTCGGAATAACTGTCTCAACTAGCGTGTAAGAAGGTAGTTGGTCCCGTTTCACCTAAGCAGTAACCGACCTCACTGGACCACGTCAGAATCATATTCAGTAACCGACCTCACTGGACCACGTCGGAATCATATTCAGTAACCAACCTTACTGGACCACATCGGAATTATATTCATTAGTCGACCTCACTGGACCACGTCGGAATTATATTCAATAGTCGACCTCACTGGACCACGTCGGAATCATATTCAATCACCGACCTCACTGGACCACGTCGGCATCAGGTCGGGTAATTCATCTGTAATCTCCAAAAGTATATTGTAATAATATCCGACCTGATGATGTCAGGTCGACCTCCGGTTCGGGTCATCATGACCAGTCTGGATAGAAGTTTTCGGCTGACGTCGTCACATTGTCACTAAAATTGTAGTCACCTATCAACAATTGCCCCTAGGAGTGGTTCTGAAGGAATTTTTGATCCGCTCCTATTGATAATTCTTGAAGACTAATATAAAAATAAGCCATAATGACATTGCCACGTGTCTTAGTCCCAGACACCTAGGTTTGACAATGCCAGTAGAATGCCGTCAGCCGTCATTTCTCTTTGAGGGGCTCTAGGTGTCTTTTCAAATTCTGTACTGATAATTAATGAATTCCTTATATATAAGGGACCCTTGAGCGGCTTTCCCCTTCATAATTTATTCAAAACACTCTAAGCTTCTGGCTATTTTCTGAAGTGATCAGTTGTTCGGTTTATTAAGTTCACGACCTAGAGTCCAGATCTGTTTTCCAGGTATTCCTTCTTATCTTTGAAAAATAATGAGCAACTCTGGTAGCGATAGTGAGGCCTCTAGGAATGACTCTTAGGGTGGGGGAAATGAGGAGTCCAGTCCGGGTTTAGAATCTAGGTTGAGTGGGTCAGATGTGAGTGTATCTAACCTGCGAGGGGTAACCCGTGAGGTGCAACCCCTTAGATCTGCAAACCCTCCCTTTGTTCCTCGACCTCTTCCACCCCTACAAAGAAATTCTGAAAGAGCGGGATTGTCCAGTTCTACTTCGATGTTCTGGCAGGCCGGATTTCATCCTTCCGTTGTCTCTGAGTTTGACTTGGATGAATGGCGCTACAGGTTTAGGATCCCAGACTCAGTACTGTTTTTTCTTCCTAGGAGTGATGAGCGGGCTGATGAACCCCCTGAGGGTTGTGTGGCGGTGAACAGGATGATGTTGGAAGCAGGTCTTCGATTCCCATTACCCCGCACCATAACCAATTACCTTCGGTACTGGGGTTTGGCCCCCTCTCAAATCACTCCTAATGGGTGGAGGGTAGTAATAGGCTTTTTAGTCATCTGGAGCAAATTAGGGTTACCTCCACCCCGTGTCAGTGAATTCGGTTCTGTTTACCAGCTCCGATCTGACGGGAAGGATTCTGGCTGGTATTACATAATGGTTCGGCCCCGAACTGGAGGGAATTTGATAGAGGAGCTTCCAGATTCTATTAAGGGGTGGAGCGATCAGTGGTTTTATGTTGGTGGCGGGTGGCAAACTTTGGAGCGGACTGAGGACCTGGACTACATTGTTCCTACCCATTACAAACCTTACTGTATGTTTCAGACCTTATTCTTCATTTTTGAACTGCCTCTTCTAATATTAATTATGTCTTTTGTATTTTAGGTCCGTCTAATCCCTCCAGGTCCTTAGCATTTGAAGAGCAGTTGCAAAGGGCGCGTGACCTTGACCGGCATGACAGGGACTTCAGAGAACTAATCACTGAAGAGAATCTGTTCAGAGCCGGGCTCACTATTGTACATCCGGCTACTTCTTTCTTACCTCCTCCACGTCGTAAGTAGTTACTATCCCGAACCCGTCTCTCCTTTATTATACTAATTTCTTGGTCGTTTTTGCGGAACTGAACAAATCAAGGAAAAGGAATATGCCTCATTTCGACCGAAGTGCATTCGTGGGCAAGAAGAGGAGACCCACTACTGGTGGGAAAACTCTCCCTCCTAGCATGGGCCCCACTCCCAGGTCCGGTCAATCCAGTGGGGCTCCAAATTCTATTCCTAGTCCTTCCAGATCTTCCCATGGCAAAAGGAAGATGGTCGAAGAAGACATGGTGGCTCCACCTCCCCCCTCTACTGATCCGATTACAGTTTCAGATGATCAAGGATCATCCGATAATGCAGGCCGGTCCGACCTGCGAGGTGCCTCAGATCTGCCACCTCCGGCGTCTGCAGCTGCCGATCCTGTTGATTTCTCCTACTTCGGCATCCATAAGGCCCGGACTATGGAGATGGCCAAATTGAAGGGAAAACTCCCCAAAGCACTGAGGGATGTTCGGTCCCATAAATGTCCGGGGTCGAACTCCTTGAAAGTCCTTCCAAGCTGCGTCCATAACTCGGTCGATATAATAGTGCGGACTTGGGACAAGAAAAAAGAAGCCATGGACGCTGAGATGGACTTACTCAACGCTGCCCACGCCACATCTGCTTTCCTCGGACTTGCGCAAAATTATGTATCCCACGTCCGAGCTAAGGCCCATGCAC
Source organism: Ligustrum vulgare (assembly GCA_963555705.1). Taxonomy (NCBI): domain Eukaryota; kingdom Viridiplantae; phylum Streptophyta; class Magnoliopsida; order Lamiales; family Oleaceae; genus Ligustrum; species Ligustrum vulgare. The sequence goes on along the minus strand of OY743186.1, from coordinate 34,400,781 downwards.
AGATTGAGCTACACGACGAATTAATGCGCCAAAGCATTGTTGTGAAGGATCAGAACCACGCACTTGGGCTAGAGAGGGATAGACTGGCTAGGGCCAAGAAAGAGCTTGAGCTGAAGTGTGAGAGCCTGGAACAGAGAAACGGTCTGCTTCTGTCCGAGCTGGAAAAGATACAACTGGAAAATGCTGAGTTGAAGGCCAAGGCAGCAGCGGACCAGCAAGCTAAAGAGGGGGCAGTGGCGGAGCATGATCTGGTCAAGAAGGATCTCGCACAGGCCAGAACGGACTTAAGTTCTTCGGTTGATGTGTACAAGGAGTCCAAAGAATATGAGGTGGATCATACCGAGACCTATATCATGGCATTGGAAGATGCCGTAACAAGGTTTCAGGAGATCCACCCTAAATTCAATGTGGACCAGTTGAAGGCAGAGCTGGAGAAGCTTAGGAAGGATCGGGCTGCGGCCATGGCTGAACTAGCTCAGAGTACGGCACCTACGGCTGGGTGAAAACTTGTAAAAAATATTTGTCTTTGGTAGCCTATAGGGCTAGTCCAGCCCAACTTTTACATAAATGAAATTTGCTTTTGTGATTATTTTCCGCACTGTTCGTAATAACGAACTTATCAGATCTGATTGTGTGTCTTAACCTTAAGTTTGATTCTGAAATAAACTCGCGAACATAGTAGGGCTCTCAGTCCAGAATGCTTTAAACTTTTGTTTAACCCGTTTCCGACCTGGAGGAGTACGGTATGGTGGTCTAGTGTGACTTGAATTAAACATATGTACTGATCAGCTAGCTCGCTCCTGGTTTTACTTGAGATCATAAGAGGTTCACGACCTCGGGTGTGATAGAGCTGATGAGCACGTGACATGGTCGCAAGGAATTCGTGTATTGCCCTTTTGCAGACCTCGGGTGAGGTCCTAAGGAATTCGTAAATTCCATTATGACAGACCTGATGGCTGTTGGCTTGGGGTCCTAAGGAATTCGTAAATTCCGTTATAACAGACCTGATGAGCTCTTGGCTTGAGGTCCTAAGGAATTCGTAAATTCCATTATGACAGACCTGATAAGCTCTTGGCTTGAGGTCCTAAGGAATTCGTAAATTCCATTATGACAGACCTGATGAGCTCTTGGCTTGAGGTCCTAAGGAATTCGTAAATTCCATTATGACAGACCTGATGAGCTCTTGGCTTGAGGTCCTAAGGAATTCGTGAATTCCGTTATGACAGACCTGATGAGCACGTGGCCTATTTTATCAAAAACACTTGCAAATCTGGTAAAAAAGGAAAATAATTTATTCAACGTAACATCCTTTAAGACCCATTGGTCATTACATATCTTCTGGTTACACGATCATTGATAGTACTTTTTCAAATGTTCTGCGTTCCATGGATGTCGTAAAGTTTTTCCTTCTAAAGTTTCTAGTTCATATGCCCCGTTTGGAAAGGTTTTCCTAATTCTGTAAGGTCCTTCCCAAGATGGGCCAAGCGAGCCGGATTGAGCTTCCCTTGTGGCTAAGAACACTTTCCTGAGTACCAAATCTCTAGCGTGGAACTTTCGGCTCCTCACCTTTGAATTATAGTGCCTGGTGCTTCTTTGTTTGTAGGACTCGTTCCTGAGTTCTGAATTTAAGCTCCTCTCCTCAATCAAGTCTAGCGTGGATTTTAGCATTTCAGTGTTTGTTCCTTCTCCAAAATATTGAGTTCGGCTCGAGGGGATTCCTACCTCAACAGGGATCACAGCTTCAGATCCGAAGGTGAGGGCGAAAGGAGTTTCTCCCGTCGCCGTCCTGCATGTTGTCCTGTAAGACCATAGCACTGCAGGTAGTTCATCGGCCCATGCCCCTTTCAATTCATCCAATCTAGTCTTCAATGTGTGTTTGATGATTTTGTTAATTGCTTCCACTTGCCCGTTGCCTTGTGGGTGGCAGGGGGTAGAGTAGTGATTCTTAATTTTCAGTTCCTCACAAAATGACCTGAACTTTGCATTGTCAAATTGTCTCCCGTTGTCAGTGACCATCGAATGAGGAATACCAAACCTGCAGATGATCGACTTCCATACAAAGTCCGTTGTCTTTTTTTCAGTGATCTTTGCTAAGGCCTCTGCTTCAACCCATTTTGTGAAATAGTCTACTTCCACTATTGCATATTTTGTTGATCCTCTTCCTGTCGGAAATGGTCCAATTAAATCAATGCCCCATTTTGCGAAGGGCCATGGTGCCATGACAGAAGTTAGGTCTTCAGGGGGAGATCTGATCATTGGGGTGAACCTCTGACACTTGTCACATTTCTTCACAACTTCCATGGCATCTCTCTTCAAGGACGGCCAGAAGTATCCTTGTCTTAAGATCTTGAATGCTAGGGCTTGTCCTCCCGTATGGTTGCCACACACTCCTTCATGTATTTCTTTCATAGCATAAAGGGCTTCCTCTTCATTCAAGCATCTAAGTAGTAGGAGGGAAAAACCTCGTTTGTATAACACCCCGTCTATCAGAGTATATCTGGAGGATCTGATTTTGAGCTTACGAGCATCATCCTTGCCTGGGGGCACTACTCCCTCCTTTAAGTGATGGATGATTTCATCCATCCATCCAGCTTTGATTTGTGTTGATTGCCATTGTTAGCACTTCCGCTTCCGCTAGGGCTGAGTTTTGGACCCTTCCAATAGTCACACTGTCTAAAGTGTCGGCTCCTTCGCTGGTGGCTAGCCTAGCGAGAGCATCCGCCTGACTGTTTTGGGTTCTTGGTATCTGTATGATATCCACATAGGTGAACTTCTCCAGTTCTTTCTTGACCACATTGTAATAAGAAACCATTTTCTCTTCTTTCGTGCTATAGATTCCTTGGATTTGGTTCACTGTTTGTTCTTCAGACCGAGAATAAGGGCTGTTGGTGAGGGAGGCTGGTTGGTTGTTCTACTGGTGGAGTCGGGTCTGCTGGAAGAGGATGGCTGAGGGCTGTTGGAAGAAGGAGAAGACAGACAGAGGATGAGAGGTTTGAGATGGTTAGCTGCGACTGGTTTGCTGTTGGTTGTTGCTGTGCGGTTCAAGGGAAGACAAGAGAGATGGTTGCTGGCCAAGAGCGAAGACAGAGAACGTGAGTGGTAGGTTGGAAGATGAGAACAGACGTGAGGCTGAGAGGTTACAGAGTGAGAGGGGCTGGGAAGGTGCAGCGTGTAGAGAGGAGGTTGAGGAGAGTGTGACTGAAGGTTGCTGCTGGTTGAGGGTTGCTTCTGGAAATAGGCTGCTGCTGTTGAGGATGAGAGAGAAGGCGTCCGAGAGAGGCTGGATGAAGTGGCTAAGTTACGTGAGGGAGAGGAGAAGACAGAGATGAAGAGGGGCGTGCTGTAGTTGGTGAGAAGATGAAGGCATACTGGTTTGCTGTGGAGAAAAATACAGAGAGGGAAGAAAAAGGATAGCTGTGGCTGAGTTGTTTTAGAAGATGCTGAGAGTCCTCCTTTTTTTTGGCGAGTGTGAGGTTTTTTTAGATGATGAAGGCTGAAGTGAAAATTTGGATATGGGCTGAGAGTTTGGGCCAACAATTGTGGGTTGGAAATTGAATTGGATATAAAAAATTGTCCATTGTATTTCTGCAATTAAATAAATGAAATCAATAGTCAATAAAATCAATTTAGAGTTTAAGAATTAAAATTAAATCTTTCATAAGTTTTACTCTAAATTACAAAATTTAAATCCCCAAAATTGTATTTTTCATTTATTTGCCTACCTAAAATACGTCAAATTGGACAATAATCACACTCCCCAACTAATTGTATTTTTTTTTGAAACTGAAATCCTGTCAAATAATTCTTCAACATTCTCCTCTAGTCTCAATGACTGTCAAATACTCTCTAACTCCACTTTTCTTTCTTTTTTCATGCACTGAACATTTTTTCTTCAAATATGGAGCAAAAATAATCATCCTCACTTATACTCGAAAGTAGAAACAAGATTATGTATTTATGAAAGCAATGTCTGGATGCAATGTCGTCTTTAATGTGAAATAGATGAAAGAGATTTGTGGTTATGAAGGAATTTTGTGGATATGAAGGGATTTTTGATGGGAAGAGAAGATGATAAAGTTAGCTTCAAAGTGTCAAATTTTTATTTGACATTGACCTTCATCGTTTCTTAAGTATAAACCACCAACAATCCACAATCCGTGTAATGGTGCCCAATGGAAGTCGTAATATCAAACAAGGGCAATATAAGAAAACTGCCAATCACTCAACTCTCATGATGAACAAATAAAAATTACTTAAACTTGAGAGAGCTCTAGTTGTATGTGTTGACTATCCATCTTACCACAAGGCTTAAATTCGTGCATAAATTTATTTTTTTAGGAGGGAGGTCGGGAGGTTTTTACAGAATAATTTAATGCTCAATTATCACAAAAATTAATGATGCAAAACAAGTACATTTGAGTCACTCTCCCCCCAACTAAAATCAGACATTGTCCTCAATGACTCAAAGAGAAGAAAAATGAAAAGTGATTAATAGGCACGACTCAAAATTAAATCAAGCTAAAGGAGAATAGTGTACCTGAGAGGAGGCTTATGTACATGAGCAATTATTCAAGAATGAAAAACTAAAAAAATGAAGAAAAGAATAAAATTTGTAAAAAGAAGAGAAAATATATACATAATAATAAAAGTTAGTTCCCAAGAAAATCAGCCGCTGAAATCGGGGTCCAGCAGAGGTAGTTCATTAACATCAACAGAAAAATTATCCAAAAATGGTTTCAGACGTTGTCCATTAACTTTAAAAACAGTACCAGTTTTTGGATTCAAGATTTCAACTGCTCCATAAGGGTAAACAGTTTGCACAATGTAGGGACCAATCCATTTAGTTCTCAACTTACTAGGAAACAGATGAAGCTTAGAGTCATATAGCAATACTTTTTGAGAAGGAAAAAATGATTTTCTAAAAATTTTCTTATCGTGAAAAACTTTCATTTTCTCTTTTGAAATTTTTGCATTCTCATATGCTTCCAAACACAATTCATCTAACTCATTCAATTTCAGTTTCCTAAATTCACCAGCATGATCTAAATCAAAGTTGAGTGTTTTGATTGCCCAATAAGCTTTATGTTCGATTTCAACCGGAAAATGACAAGGTTTTCCAAATACAATTCTATAAGGAGACATTCCAAGAACAGTTTTAAAAGTAGTCCTATAGGCCCATAAAGCATCATCCAATTTTATAGCCCAATCTTTTCTATTTGGATTAACTGTTTTTGTCAAAATGCTTTTAATTTTCCGGTTGGCTAATTCAGTCTGGCCATTAGTTTGAGGGTGATAGGGAGTGGAAATCTTATGCCTAATGCCATATTTCTTTAACAAAGTTTCAAAAGGTTTATTACAAAAATGTGTTCCTCCATCGCTAATTATGGCCTTAGGCATACCAAACCTAGAAAAAATATGTTCTTTCAAAAATTTGAGCACAACTTTATGGTCATTTGTTCTACATGGAATAGCCTCTACCCATTTTGAAACATAATCAACAGCTACCAATATATAAAGATATTCAAAAGAAGGGGGAAAAGGACCCATAAAATCTAATCCCCAACAATAAAAAATTTCAAGAACAAGGATTGGAGCTAATGGCATCATATTCCTATGGCCGAGACTACCAAGTTTCTGACATGCTTCACAGCTTTTACAAAAGGTATGAACATCCTTAAATAAACTAGGCCAATAAAAACCACATTGAAGTACCTTAGCAGCTGTTTTCTGCGAAGAGAAATGGCCTCCGCAAGCATGAGAATGACAGAAATTAAGAACTTGTTGTACCTCGTCATCAGGAACACATCTTCGGATGATCTGATCAGCACAATATTTGAATAAGTATGGATCATCGTAGAAGAAGTTCCTTGCAATAGCTTTCATCCTCATTTTGTCTTGGACACTCCAATTTGAGGGCATATGACCTGTAACAAGATAATTAACCAAGTCAGCGAACCATGGAACAATGTTCAAGCTAAATAACTGTTCATCAGGAAATGAATCATTTAAAGGGTGAGAAACTTTTGAATTTTCAGAATTTAATCTGGATAAATGATCAGCGACAACATTTTCCACCCCTTTTTTTATCCTTAATTGTGATGTCAAATTCCTGTAATAACAAAATCCATCGAATGAGTCTAGGTTTAGCATCTTTCTTTGTGAACAAATATTTAAGAGCAGAATGATCAGTAAAGATGGTAACAGGGGTCCCAATAAGATAAGTTCGAAATTTTTCCAGTGCAAAAACTATTGCTAGCAGCTCTTTTTCAGTAGTTGTGTAATTTAATTGAGCTTGATTCAAAGTTCTGCTAGCATAGTAGATTACATAAAGTTCCTTACCTTTCCTCTGGCCAAGAACTGTCCCTATGGCTATTTCACTTGCATCACACATTAATTCAAAAGGTAGAGACCAATCAGGTGATCTAACTATGGGTGCAGTGGTGAGTGCCTTTTTTAAATGTTCAAAAGCTGCAGTGCATTCATTAGTCCAAACAAATTTTGTATCATGCATCAAAAGTGTAGTCAAAGGCTTAGCTATGATACTAAAATCTTTTATGAACCTCCTATAAAAACCTGCATGGCCTAAAAATGATCGAACGTCTTTTACACTTGAAGGAATAGTCAACCTAGAAATTGAATCTACTTTTGCCTTATCTACTTCCATGCCTTTAGAAGAAATTATATGACCTAAAATTTTCTCCCAATTAAGGAGAAGTTGCTTATCTTCACACCTGCATAAAACAGCTTTCAAATTTGTTAGGCAATCATCAAATGAATTACCATATACAGAGAAATCATCCATAAAAACTTCCAAAATGTTTTCTATCATGTCACTGAATATGCTAAGCATGCATCTTTGAAAGGTTGCTGGGGCATTACAAAGACCAAAAGGCATTCTTTTAAAAGCAAACGTCCCAAAAGGGCAAGTAAACGTAGTTTTTTCTTGGTCTTCTAATGCTATTTCAATTTGATGATAGCCTGAAAAACCATCCAAGAAACAATAGAATGAATGTCCAGCAACTCTTTCTAGCACTTGATCTAAAAATGGTAAAGGAAAGTGGTCTTTTCTGGTCACGGAATTCAATTTTCTATAATCTATGCACATTCTCCAACTAGTGGGTACTCTTTTAGTTATCATTTCCCCCTGTTCATTTTCAACAACGGTAACCCCAGTTTTCTTAGGTACTACGTGAGTAGGACTTACCCACTTGCTGTCTGCAATAGGATAAATAATACTTGCATCAAGTAATTTTAAAACTTCATTTTTAACAACCTCTTTCATGTTAGGGTTTAGCCTTCTTTGAGATTCCCTTGAAGGATTAGCATTTTCTTCTAGAAAAATTCTATGAGTGCACACTAAAGGACTAATTCCCTTAATATCTGCTATAGTCCAACCTATTGAAGATCTACGATCATTCAACACTTTCAACAACAAATTTTCCTGATCACAAGTAAGAGTAGAAGAGATTACCACAGGGTATGATTCATTAGGTCCCAAGAATGCATACTTTAGTTCCGATGGAAGAGGTTTAAGCTCCAGAGTTGGCATCTTCTCTGCTGATGTTTGCATTGGTGTCTGGTTGACATTTAGAGGCTCAATGTTTGGCAGCCAAGCTCTTACAGCTGCTGTTGTTATACTTTTTGAAGAGTCCTGAATGCTGTCTAATTCGAGATTCTGCTCAAGTTGTTCATTAGGATCTTCTAACTCGACTAGCAGCTCTTCCAGCACATTAACTTCCTGCACTTCATCAAAATCTTTTGGTTGTCTACAAGCATTGAAAAAGTTAAGTTCCAAAGACATATTACCAAAAGTCAACTTTAAAATACCACTCCTACAATTTATCAAAGCATTTGACGTTGCAAGAAATGGTCTGCCAAGAATAACAGGGATTTGAGGAGAAGTTTTAGGTGTACTTTGAACATCAATAACAACAAAATCAATTGGGTAATAGAATTTATCGACTTGAACCAAAACATCCTCAATTATCCCTCTAGGATCTATCTGCCAATTGTAAAATCATGGGGGTAGGTTTTTTTCGCTCAAAATAGTGTACCGCAAGCGCACGGGTCGCGTACAAGTAATAAAGTGGACTTTTTGAGTCCGGATTGTCGATCCCATGAGGAATGTATACTCTAAATTATATAACTTTAATTAATTTAATTCTAACAACAAAGGGAAACACACAATTAAAAGATGGATTTTTGTAAATTCTAAATTAAAGAAAATAATTCTAAACCGAATTAAAATAAGGAAAATGGAAGATAAAATAGTTGGGATTCATGATTTCACTTAACTCTCGCTTAATTAATTTCTCAACACATGCAAATTAATAAATTACTCATTTACAATGTTAGACACGATTTTCCAAGCTTAGCTAATTACCTCTCTCGAGTGAAATCAACCCTAATCAATTGGTCTAACCTACTATATCTCTATGTCGATTAAGGTCCAATCAATTGCATTAACTCTTTGTGAAAATAGCTCAATGGATCATCTAGGGTTTAAGGTATATCTCTATCCTTAACAAGAACCTAGAGCATTTGTTATTTGGTCTAAAATGTATAATATCTCTCGATTATCATACACTTCAGAAAACATATATTTGGTGATCAATCAAACACATGGAATAATCTCAACAACAAACACACATGAAATAAGCTCAACATTAATAAACAAACATTAAAATTACTTAAACTAAGTTAAGCTACATCAATCATCCCAACATAAAATAACTAGCCCATTATATAAATATTGTACAAAAGTTGAGGTTTACAAAAATACATCACAAAATATAGAAATCAAAGATTAAAAATACAAGATAATGAAATAAATCACTTCCCTTGATTTTTGCCCCAAAATTCCTTGAACTTTGATTTGTATCTTCACCTCACTTCTTGCTTCCTTGCTCCAAATGGTGCTAGTAACTTAGAAACAAAAATAAACTACAACTAATTTACAAACAAAATCAAAGAAAGGAAAATAAAAGAAAAGAAAAGAAAAAGAAAAGAAGGAAAAAGAGAAGAGAGAAAATGGGGGCTAGGGTTTGTGTTAAGAAAATTGGGGATTCTTGATGAAGTGAGAAGTGGGGGTATATATACCCCCAAAAATCTGACCTAAAAAAAGGTCCAAAAACGCGCCCCTTACGAGCCAAACACGCCCTTAACACAAAATAAAAAAAAAACAGAAAATAAAATCGGAACTGGGTCAGCATTCAGCCACGCGATCGCGTGGTTAGGCTGCAGACTCTCGGGTTGATTTGTGGCCTGATCTTGCGAGCGCGACCTGTGCTTAACCACGCGATCGCGTGGTTCAGCTGAGTGAGTGTTTGTGGTCTGTCCTTCAATTAATTGCCATCCAGGTCCTCCAACTTTTGATCTTCTTCAATTTAGTCCTCGAATTTTGGCTTTTATTACAAGTATGCCCCTGAAATATTTGCAAATTTAGTCCTCTAACTTTCTGAGATGTTGCACTTAAGTCCCCAAACTTTTGATTTCTTTCGATTAGGTCCTTGGACATCAAATTTGCTCCTCTTTTAGCCCGATTTCACTCCAATCTTGTCCATTTGCTTTCCAATTGAGGTTGTACCTAATTGTACAAGATAAACGCAATATATAAGTAGATATTTGCTCAATTTGTCAATTAAATTGTTTATTTAAAAGCACAATAAGTGTGTAAAACACACACTTATCACACCCCTAAACTTGAGCTTTTGCTCGTCTCGAGCAAAATTATCTACTAGTGCAATCAAGTAACGTGAAATATAGATCAACGATGTTAGATAACTTGCAAATTACTCATGAGTGCAAAATTGTAATATCAATTCAAAAGTATGATTCCAAATAATGCTACCAAAAAGAAGTTTAGCTTATCCGATGTTCGATCGGTGTGCGTGTGCATAGTCACTTTCAATTGTCAATTAAGTTTCGAGAATATTGATGAGTAAAGAAGTTTCAAGTCAAAACTACCCATCATTAGTGGTCAATTCTTTTTCTTTCCCACTCGTAACATTCATCCCCCAATAAATATTTTTCTTTCCTCTCCCGGGATGCACTTCTAGAGGGTACTCTAAAATCACTCTTTTCTTTTTTCACTCTAGTTTGGATGTGTTTTACCGACAATCTCGACAACCTAGAAATGCGGTGACTCTCCACTAATGAGTGCTTCGACATTCAAGTTTATACCAAGCAATTCAAACCCACTATTCATCTAAAAGCCCTTATGTGAGTACAAATGCATGATTTCTAAGAACTAACGTGATGAATGCTCGTGTCTTCCCCACTCCCTTAAGCTTTCTAATTGACCCATGTAGCGAGCTTTAGGTCGACAACTCCCCGATTGTTTTAAGATCAAAGGGTACCAGGTTTCAAAATACCCCTACGGACTTAATAACTTGAGTCAAAAAGGTTACGAAGTGAGGTAGACTTATTAAGCAAATGCAATAATGAAGTTTTTTTTTTCAAGTGTGTGTGTGAGTACCCTACTCATTAAGCTTTCTAATTGACCTATGTAGCGAGCTTTAGGCCGGTGACTCCTAAGTTTCAAACTTAAGGCACCAAGTTTCAAGATACTCCTACAGGCTTAATTACTCGAGTCAAAAAGGCTTCGAGATAAGGTAATGCAATGCAAAAATTAAAATGGGCTTAGGACTTTAGCATACGGTCATTACTTAGCTTATACTTGGCGAAATACACTCCACACAAAATTTATTTCCAACATGCATGGAATCACCACACGTCTAGACCATCTCCTTCACCGGGTCGACCACCCCCAAACTTGTCTTACAATAGGATCAAGAGATTTAGAGTTTTGGGAAACATTTGATAGGTTGATAAAAATTAACAATACAAGCTCACAACCTAATTCTTCTACTCCATTAACCTCTTCACCTTTCAACAATTCCCAAACTTCACCAACAATCAATCATGACTATTGTGCTCAAGATAAATATGATCTTGCATGGATAAACATTTTGTAAAAGTAGACATAAGTAGCATATTGGTCATAAATCATGAATCAATAACAATTTTAAACATCTAAATAATCCTGGCCGGCAAGGCTATCTAACATGTCAATACACAATAGGAAATCACCCCCAAACTTGAAATGCACATTGTCCTCAATGTGTAAAATAAAATCAAAGTAAGAGGAAAGAAGTTACTAGACGTCCCAAGAAGTGTTGGGGGCACTCATAAGTAGTCTTGGGTATGTGAAAATCTCATTGCAATCACCAACAATCCACCCCCAAACTTGTGTTGAAGCCTCCAATCGATCGAACACAAATTTCTCCAATGAGGCATTTCACCAAACACCTTGTGAGCATCCTATGAAAACACAAAAAAAGAGTAGATATTAAATGATGAATGACCCAAAAAATTAAAATCACATTCAACATCTCAATCCTAACTCATAAATCCAATATAATTTGTCCATCCACATCAATATTAATCACACTTGAAGATAAAAGACAATATCAACCAAGTGATTTAAAAATGAGTTTTAAGCAAATTTTGACTTTGAAAATTTGATATGAGTATATGCTAGAATTAAATGAGAATGCATTTGAGTTATTTCACACTACCCATCTTGAGGAAAATAAATGTAGAAGATAGAGACTTGGCCTAACCAACTTATTTGCAAGAAAGTAAATAATATGCAAAAAATAAAAATAAAGCAAGTAAAGGATAGAGAATGTGTTGCCTCCCATTAAACGCTTATTTTAAAGTCATTAGCTCGACTCTCCGCATAAGCACTTCATGCCACTCTAAACATAGCTTTTGATGCCTTGCCCATTTTGCTTCTTTTGGCTTTGCCCCACTCTTCATTGATTCGAAATACTTGTACCTTGCCCCTTCCAATGTCATGGGACTTGCCTATTCCATCCAATTCGAACTCAACAATGTAGACTTGCTCCTCTTCAAGTGGCTTAATCACAAATTCTATTATTGGACAATCAATGAAGTTGAGAGAATTTGATTTGATCTCTTCCTCATTAATTGCTACTTCTCCAAGTGATTATTTTGTGATTAAATCATCATTCTATTCAAGCTCATCTCCATTTGTTGATATCTCCTTAGATTGAATGACCGATCCAAAATTTGAATCCATGGGCAACGGCAAGTTTTTCCTATTAATTCCCAAGAGTGGGTTATACCCCCACATTCGAAATTCTTCCCAATATATGGCATCCCCCATAAGCATATCGTCTTCATCTAAATTGGCAAGCTCATTGTAATACTTTGCAAGTACCTTCTCATTCAATAATGGAGGACCATCTCCTACAAGAGTGATGTCCTCATCCCAATCATCCGGTACACAATCTCCCAAGAGCATGTAACTCACATCCAATGTATCAATTGCTTGTTTTCGGCATTTCAAATATTGTCTAAACCCAATAAGTTTCAACGTAATCAAATCATTCCCCGAAAACAAACACTGTCCATTACAATGCAACTTGTAACAAAGTTCACAACTTGAATATTCTTCAAGCATGTATTTATCACCTATGTTGAGATTGTTCAATGCAATTGCTTTCCTATTTTGCCAATGTTAAAATCAAATATGCATAGAAAGAAAACCAAACACAAGAGAGATTAGAATTGTGGTGGTTAACCAAAGATAACAAAATAAAACATAAAACAAAAATAATTACAAATTGTTAAAACTAAAATTAACTAAAGTAATAATCAAAGTAAAAACATTCCCCGACAACGGCGCCAAAAACTTTTTCGCTCAAAATAGTGTACCGCAAGCGCACGGGTCGCGTACAAGTAATAAAGTGGACTTTTTGAGTCCGGATTGTCGATCCCATGAGGAATGTATACTCTAGATTATATAACTTTAATTAATTTAATCCTAACAACAAAGAGAAACACACAATTAAAAGAGGGATTTTTGTAAATTCTAAATTAAAGAAAATAATTCTAAACCGAATTAAAATAAGGAAAATGGAAGATAAAATAGTTGGGATTCATGATTTCACTTAGCTCTCGCTTAAGTAATTTCTCAACACATGCAAATTAATAAATTACTCATTTACAATGTTAGACCCGATTTTCCAAGCTTAGCTAATTACCTCTCTCGAGTGAAATCAACCCTAATCAATTGGTCTAACCTACTATATCTCTATGTCGATTAAGGCCCAATCAATTGCATTAACTCTTTGTGAAAATAGCTCAATGGATCATCTAGGGTTAAGGTATATCTCTATCCTTAACAAGAACCTAGAGCATTTGTTATTTGGTCTAAAATGCATAATATCTCTCGATTATCATACACTTCACAAAACATATATTTGGTGATCAATCAAACACATGGAATAATCTCAACAACAAACACACATGAAATAAGCTCAACATTAATAAACAAACATTAAAATTACTTAAACTAAGTTAAGCTACATCAATCATCCCAACATAAAATAACTAGCCCATTATATAAATATTGCACAAAAGTTGAGGTTTACAAAAATACATCACAAAATATAGAAATCAAAGATTAAAAATACAAGATAATGAAATAAATCACTTCCCTTGATTTTTGCCCCAAAATTCCTTGAACTTTGGTTTGAATCTTCACCTCACTTCTTGCTTCCTTGCTCCAAATGGTGCTAGTAACTTAGAAACAAAAATAAACTACAACTAATTTACAAACAAAATCAAAGAAAGGAAAAGAAAAGAAAAGAAAAGAAAAGAAAAAGAAAAGAAGGAAAAAGAGAAGAGAGAAAACGGGGGCTAGGGTTTGTGTTAAGAAAATTGGGGATTCTTGGTGAAGTGAGAAGTGGGGGTATATATACCCCCAAAAATTTGACCTAAAAAAAGGTCAAAAAACGCGCCCCTTACGAGCCAAACACGCCCTTAACACAAAATAAAAAAAAAACAGAAAATAAAATCGGAACTGGGTCAGCATTCAGCCACGCGATCGCGTGGCTGAATGCTTAGCGATCGCGTGGTTAGGCTGCAGACTCTCGGGTTGATTTGTGGCCTGATCTCGCGAGCGCGACCTGTGCTTAACCACGCGATCGCGTGGTTCAGCTGAGTGAGTGTTTGTGGTCTGTCCTTCAATTAATTGCCATCCAGGTCCTCCAACTTTTGGTCTTCTTCAATTTAGTCCTCGAATTTTGGCTTTTATTACAAGTATGCCCCTGAAATATTTGCATCTTTAGTCCTCCAACTTTCTGAGATGTTGCACTTAAGTCCCCAAACTTTTAATTTCTTTCGATTAGGTCCTTGAACATCAAATTTGCTCATCTTTTAGCCCGATTTCACTCTAATCTTGTCCATTTGCTTTCCAATTGAGGTTGTACCTAATTGTACAAGATAAACGCAATATATAAGTAGATATTTGCTCAATTTGTCAATTAAATTGTTTATTTAAAAGCACAATAAGTGTGTAAAACACACACTTATTAGGTTTAAGTTCACCTAGACCAAGTTGTGTGTATACACTAAAGGGTAAAAGATTCACACTTGAACCTAAATCTAGCAAGGCATGACCAATACGAGTGGTTCCTATCATACAAGCAATGGTTGGAGAACCAGGATCTTTAAATTTTTGAGGAGTTTGGCATTGTATGATAGAACTCACTTGTTCAGTTAAAAAGGCCTTATTCTTAACAGCTAACTTTCTTTTCACTGTACACAAATCCTTAAGAAATTTAGCATAAGCAGGAACTTGTTGAATTGCATCTAACAGAGGAATATTTACCCTAACTTGCTTAAAAATCTCATGAATTTCTGTTTGATTTTTGGTCTTATTACCAGGTTGTAATCATTGAGGAAAAGGGGCAGGGGGTGCACCTACTATTGGCCTAGGTGGTTCCTGAATATCAGATAGAGATTTTGATACATTATCATCAACAGGAGGTTCAGCTTGCTTACCCACCAAGTTCTCTTTAGGTTCAGGAACTTGGATTTGCTTACCATTTCTTAAGGTAGTTACTGCTTTCACATGTCTCAGACTGGATTCATCGACCCCATTGTATTGAGTTTGAGGATTAGGCATTGGTTAAGCTGGAAACTTACCTTTTTCTGATGCACTTGCCTGAGTGGTTAGCTTTGTAAGTTGAGACCGGATGTCATTAATGGCCTGAGAGTTTTGATTGTTGATGGCAGCTTGGCTTTGCATGAATTGTTGGATTTGGTCTTCCAGACTTCTCTTCTGCGGTGGCATATATGGTGTTGGTTGTGAAGGTCCAGCATTGTTGCCAACATTATTGCTTCCTCCTTGATTATTCCTCCAAGTGAAATTTGGATGATTTCTCCAACCTGGATTATAAGTACTCGAATATGGGTTAGAATAAGGTTTGGAAATCATATTAACAACAACAGATTGATCAAAATACATCTCTTTTAGTTGGGGAAGTGCAGGACAATCAGATTGAACATTTTTCTAAAATAGTGGAAGAGGAATTGACTTCATTCACTTTTTGAGTTTCCAAATTTTCAAGTTTTCGAGTGATGACAGCCAATCGGGCATTTATGTCATCCTCTGTTCTAAGTGAATGAATCTCATTTCCAGATGCAATTTTTGGAAATTCAGTTTTTATTGTAACACCCCTATCAAACTCATCAATGTTATCCCAAGATTGGGCATTTTCAGCTAAATCATCAAAAAATGTAAAAACTTCATTCGGGTCTTTTGCAAAGAAGTCACCATTACTCATGGTTTGCACAAATTGCCTCATTTCTGGTTTGAGCCCTTCATAAAAAAATTTAGTTAACATCCATTGCTCATAACCATGATGGGGACAAGATAATAACAAATCTTTGAATCTTTCTCAACTAGTGTAAAAATTCTCATTACTCTTTTGAGAAAAATTCATGATTTGTCTTTGAATTGCGGTGGTTCTTTGTGGTGGAAAAAACTTTTTAATGAACTCTTTCCGCATATTTGCCCAATTTTTAATTGAACTAGGTCTTAAAGAGTTAAGCCACGACTTAGCTTTATCCTTTAGTGAAAAAGGGAAAAGCTTGAGTCGAATGACTTCCTTAGTGCAATTTCTTTCAAGAAAAGTAAAACAAACCCATGGAAGCGTGGTAGATGATCAATCATTCCCGGTTTGAAGTTGAAGACCGCTGCATTTGCAGGCATCACTATGCATGACAGAGTGCTTGCCATCGTTGGAAAAATGTAATCTCTAAGACTTTGAACGACTGGCACCTCATTTGGATCTGCATTATTTGCCATTACTACCTGCTGATTTTCAAGAATTAAAAATTGGTTAGTGGATTTCGATCTTACTAATCGCTTAGTATTATCTCGGAACCAAACGGACATAAACAATGAACAATATCAAGAATAGTAGTCGAACAAAATAATAAAAAAATAAAAATATCAGAATTCAGCAAAAATCAGTTAACACCAAATTAATCCACGGCAACGGCGCCAAAAACTTGACTCGATGTTAAATCTACCCTCCAAGTATAAAAGGGTCAAGTTATAGTCTAGCAATAATCCAGAGTCATTCTTCCTAGGGATTTTATTGGTATAATAATATTTGCTGAATTCAAGTTTTAAATTATAATTTCAAGATTACTTAAATGATAAAAAGAGGATATAATTAAATTGCAATGAAAGAAAAATTTGAGTGGAGTTATTCTTTCGCTATAAATGGGGTTTCTCAAATAAGATTGATGTGAATTTCTTGAGATCGATAAAATTTAAACATATTAGTAAGAAAATTACTCAATTTATTCTACAGCATTCTGTCGAGCATGTTGTGTGCATATTCAATACATACCACATCAGCGACATTAATCCAAGTAAAATAATCAAAATATATCTTAAAACCAACCAAAGATAAATAATCTGAATTCACTAAAGAAAATAATTGAAACAACTAAAATTCTAAGCAAAACTATGAATATAGCTGGAACCAATCACCCGAGACGAGGGAAGGAGCAGCTGTAAGTGGAGGTGAGTTGCACGGAGTCCAATTCCCAGCAATGTATAAGCCTTATCAACCTTTAATTTATTTAATCCAGCCAACCAATGTATACTGTCTCCACTACGTTGTGTATATATGTGTCTCCCTCAAGAATAAAATCCCAGCAGCCTCTAATGCTGTGTATATGTAAATCCCCCTCAGAACTCGGCTGAGTTACCTGCGTGAATGAGGAGAGAAGACAGAGAATACGGCTGCTGCTGTTTGTTCTTCAGACCGAGAATAAGGGCTGTTGGTGAGGGAGGCTGGTTGGTTGTTCTACTGGTGGAGTCGGGTCTGCTGGAAGAGGATGGCTGAGGGCTGTTGGAAGAAGGAGAAGACAGACAGAGGATGAGAGGTTTGAGATGGTTAGCTGCGACTGGTTTGCTGTTGGTTGTTGCTGTGCGGTTCAAGGGAAGACAAGAGAGATGGTTGCTGGCCAAGAGCGAAGACAGAGAACGTGAGTGGTAGGTTGGAAGATGAGAACAGACGTGAGGCTGAGAGGTTACAGAGTGAGAGGGGCTGGGAAGGTGCAGCGTGTAGAGAGGAGGTTGAGGAGAGTGTGACTGAAGGTTGCTGCTGGTTGAGGGTTGCTTCTGGAAATAGGCTGCTGCTGTTGAGGGTGAGAGAGAAGGCGTCCGAGAGAGGCTGGATGAAGTGGCTAAGTTACGTGAGGGAGAGGAGAAGACAGAGATGAAGAGGGGCGTGCTGTAGTTGGTGAGAAGATGAAGGCATACTGGTTTGCTGTGGAGAAAAATACAGAGAGGGAAGAAAAAGGATAGCTGTGGCTGAGTTGTTTTAGAAGATGCTGAGAGTCCTCCTTTTTTTTGGCGAGTGTGAGGTTTTTTTAGATGATGAAGGCTGAAGTGAAAATTTGGATATGGGCTGAGAGTTTGGGCCAACAATTGTGGGTTGGAAATTGAATTGGATATAAAAAATTGTCCATTGTATTTCTGCAATTAAATAAATGAAATCAATAGTCAATAAAATCAATTTAGAGTTTAAGAATTAAAATTAAATCTTTCATAAGTTTTACTCTAAATTACAAAATTTAAATCCCCAAAATTGTATTTTTCATTTATTTGCCTACCTAAAATACGTAAAATTTGACAATAATCACACTGCCAGATACAACTCCAACACTTCTCCTGCTATTGGCTTGGAGAGTAGAGGTGGTGAGGCCAATTGCATTTTTAGGTCTTCGAAGGCTTTCTGACATTGTTCCGTCCACTGGAAGTTCTTTCCCATTTTTAGCGCTTCGAAGAAAGGTCTACACTTATCTGTTGATTTCGTGACGAATCGGTTCAAAGCTGCTATTCTTCCAGTCAAACTTTGGATTTCTCTTATGTTGGTTGGGGCTTTCATGTCAATCAGGGCTTTGATTTTCTCCGGGTTGGCTTCGATTCCCCTTTGATGTACCATGTATCCTAAAAACTTCCCGGATCCCACTCCAAAGGAACACTTTTGTGGATTTAGCTTCATTTTGTATTGTCTAAGTATTGTGAACATTTCAGCCAGGTGCTGAACATGGTCTGATGATTCGATGCTCTTTACCAGCATGTCATCTACGTACACTTCCATGGTTTTACCGATCTGCTTTGCGAACATTCTGTTGACCAGCCTCTGGTAGGTTGCCCCTACATTCTTCAACCCGAATGACATCATCTTGTAACAATATAACCCCCTGTCTGTGATGAATGATGTGTGCTCTTCGTCTGGACCATACATGGGAATCTAGTTGTAGCCTGAGTAGGCATCCATGAAGCTCAGTAGCTCATGTCCAGCAGTGGCGTCTACCATTTGATCTATGCGTGGAAGTGGAAAGCAATCTTTTGGGCAAGCTCCGTTCAGGTCTGTGAAATCAATACAGAGCTTCCAGGATTTATTGTTCTTTCGCATGAGAACTGGATTGGACACCCATTCTGGGTACCTTGCCTCCCGTATGAACCCATTCCCCAATAACTTCAGGATCTCATTTGCGAGAGCTTCATACCTTTCCCCATTTAGTGGATGACGCTTCTGTCTCTTTGGTTTCGCTCCATGATCAATGTTGAGCTTGTGACAGGCCAGGTGTGCGGGTATTCCTTCCATGTCAGCATGAGTCCAAGAAAAAACATCTTTATTTTTTCCCAAAAATTTTACAAGTTCAGACCTTACTGGCTCCTGGAGGTCCTTCCCAATTTTTAACTGTAAATCGGGCTTGTCCGGGTCCAGAGTTATCAATGTCAAGTCCTCTACTGGTCTAGTCTTGGTTTCATTTTGGTCCAGGCGGGGGTCCAACGTTTGGATCTCTTCAACCTAGTCCTCCATCCGAACAACCTCCACTTGCTGTGCCTTGCAAGGGCTGAAACTAAGATTGCATTCTTGGGCCATCCTCTGATCTCCCTTCACTATTCCTACCCCACGGGAAGTGGGAAACTTCATCACATAGTGATTTATGGAGGTGGCCGCCTTTAGTTCATGTAGAATAGGCCTTCCCAGGATTGCATTATAGTTGGACGGTATGTTTGCTACGAGAAAGTCCGCTATTACTCGCCTGGTGCATGGAGGATTCCCGAGCTCTACCATGAGTGCTATCTGTCCCAGAGGTGTGACGTAATCTCCGGTAAAACCTTGTAATTTTGTCATGTAAGGGCTTAGATGTCGTTCTTCCACTCCCATTTGGAGGCAGGTCTTCCAGTACAGGATGTTCATGGCGCTCCCATTATTTACTAAAGTACGATGGATCTTCACTCTCGACACTGGCATGGTTATGATCAAAGCATCTGCATGTGGCTGAAGGACTCCTTCAGCATCTCCTTCATCAAAACTGAAGGATTCGTTTTCTTTGACAAGTACTGGGGCCCTCGCCGATAGAATCTGATAGCTATTCCTAGCATCCCTGATGTACTGACGCCTTTGCCTTTTGGATCTTTCTTGACTTTGACAGACGCCCACTAGCATGCAGATTTCAACTGTAGGCGTGTCCCCAATTTCCGTTTGGCCTCTCTTCTCTTGATCCATTTGAGATCTTCCCGTATACTCCTTCAGATGGCCTGCCTTAATTAATTTTTCGAGTTCTATCCTCAAGTCCTTGCAGTAATCTGTGTCATGTCTCGCTGATCGGTGGTATCTACAGTACCTAGATTGATTAAGTTCGGATGAGCTGGTCCTTAACGGCCGGGGCCGTGGTAGCAGATTCTGATCCTTAATGTTCATGAATATGGTCTCAGGTCTGGCTTTCTGGAAGTCCACTGGTGAAGAAGTTGATGAGTGGGGGCGGAAACTCCCGGGACCCCGAAAGTCCCGTTCTTTTCCTGGATGTACCTGTCACCCTTCGGTATTTCCTTTTCCTTTCCTTTAGATCTTTCTTGATCTTTTACTTCTCCCCTGTCTTCCATCCTACTGGCTTTCGCCTCTTCAGCTCCAATGGCTCTGTCTGCTCTTGTGAGAAATTCTCGAAAAGTCTTTGGCTCCTCTTCGTGTACTGTCCACCAGAACCGGGATTCCGGCCATAAGCCTGATGTTACTGCCATTAGGAGTGCATTGTCTGACACTTTATCCTATCCATAATTTGCTTGCTAAACCGGTCCAGATAACTCTTTAACGACTCTGTTCTTCCTTGCTTGATGGTTACCAGTTGTTCTTTGGGGGTCGTCCTTGTTTTTGCAGCGATAAAGCTATAGAGGAACTGAGAAGACAAGTCTTTCCAATTTGATATGCAGTGATATGGTAGAGTACGTAATCACCTCTGAGCCCTGTCCCCTAGTGTGAGTGGAAATGTCCTGCACATGATGGCATCGCTTACACCTTGTAACTCCATCCAGGAAACATATCGGTCTATATGGGCCACTGGGTCAGTCATCCCATCGTAGCTGGGTACTTGCGGAACCTTGATCTTGCTTGGTAACGTTTCTTTCAGGATCTCTTTTGAAAACGGGGTAGTCCTGGGGGTAGTATACTTGTCATCCTGGCCGTCCTTTCTCTGCTGACCCTCCAGATCACTAATTTGTTTCCTCAGCACGTTGAGTTCTTCCCTGCTTCCTCTTTCATCACAGGACGGATCACTGAGATTCAAAGTGGGTGCGTCTTTGCTAGGAACTTTGAAGTTCCTACCCCGAGTCCGTGCGGGCTCATTATATGGACTTCATGCGGATCTTTCCGAGTAGTTCAAAGTTGCAGGTTTTCTGTTTATCCCCCGTGTTTGGCCCTCCCCTACGGGAGCTGTGCGATCCGGGCCTAATCTGCTGAACACGCTGTTTGTCCTTTTCGGTGATCCCCTACGTGGAGAGCGGGAATTGCTCTCTCCAGTAGAACTTTCAGTCCTGTCGGGCACATAGTTAACTTTTCGTCGGACTCGTTGGTTATCGGGGGGCGGTGAGGCGGCACCAGAATAGCATGAGGGGCCTGAGTGTTTCCCGATGGTTGCTGCTGCATCTTTTCTACGGTTTGCGTCAAATTCCACAATTGACGCATTACCTCAACCATCTGGGAATCTTGGTGAGGCCTGACTTCTGGGTCGACCTCCATCCTTGTATCCCCTTGTGCCTCCTGTTTCTTTCCATGGTTGTTTCCTGAACCTAGTTCATCCATGTTATCTAAAGAGAGAGGTTGCACGGTGTTTGAATGAGCTGGTGTAGTGGACTGCTATTCTATCACAAAGGGGGCCCTCCTTCTAGCGCCAATTGTTGACAGTTGAAATATGAAATATTCCAAGTCAGCAAGAAATAAGTGGATGTTAGTTGTGTAATCGAAAATTATATGTGGAAGAGGTGGACCTCAGGTCGTAATGGATGACCTGGACTCCACGTAGGTAATAAAAGATGGTTTGTTAGAGGTGGATCCCAGATCGTGTAAATGACCTGGACTCCACATATGATTTCTTGTATAAATATAGTATTGGCTTTGAATAGCAAAAGTCCCCTTTTTTGAGCTACCCTCTCCTATATTTATAGGGAGAATGGGGTGAGCTGACTTATTACAATACTTGACATCTGACATAAGTACACAACTGAACTATTTGAGTTCTTAGTACTAGGTAGTTGAGTCTTACTTAAACCTAACTAACTGTCGGAATAACTGTCTCAACTAGCGTGTAAGAAGGTAGTTGGTCCCGTTTCACCTAAGCAGTAACCGACCTCACTGGACCACGTCGGAATCATATTCAGTAACCGACCTCACTGGACCACGTTAGAATCATATTCAGTAACCAACCTCACTGGACCACATCGGGATTATATTCATTAGTCGACCTCACTGGACCACGTCGGAATTATATTCAATAGTCGACCTCACTGGACCACGTCGGAATCATATTCAATCACCGACCTCACTGGACCACGTCGGCATCAGGTCGGGCAATTCATCTATAATCTCCAAAAGTATATTATAATAACATCCGACCTGATGATGTCAGGTCGACCTCCGGTTCGGGTCATCATGACCAGTCTGGATAGAAGTTTCGGCTGACGTCGTCACATTGTCACTAAAATTGTAGTCACCTATCAACAATTTTCTTTTTATTTCCTTGCACTCTCATGGATGATCACAACCTTACTGCTTTTCTCTTATATCTCGAGGTCTTTTCTATTGATGTGGTTTCTAAATATGTATAAATTGCATTTTTCCACACAAGGCAGTTAAGATTTGACAAGTATACACAACAGACTAAAAGTAATCCATCTTCAATCTCACACTCCACTGTTAGAAATCCCAATCAAACAGGCTTATACCATGCATTTTATTCTATTTTTTCTTTTATTTGGACGACTTTTTTTTTTCATGTCCATGTTTTTTACAATCTTTGTGCAGAACTTTTCTTACTTTCTATATGACCTCTGTAGCGAGCTTTAGATCGGTGACTCTCAAACCAAACGACTTTAGGGCACTAGATTTAGAGAACCCCTCATACTTAATTACTCGATTCATAAATGCGACGAAGAAAAGTTAAAGATGTTTTAGCGTCTTATGTGTAAGTCAACTCTCATTACTTGCTTTCTGATTGACCCCTGTAACGAGCTTTGTACTGATAGCTCCCAACTCAGTTGAGTTCAGGGTATCAGGTTTCAAAACCATTACAAGCTTACTTGCTCGAGTCAAAAAGACATTTGAAGAGTAGAATAAGACTATTAGCATTTTTCTGTTTTTATGCTATTGCCAGTTTATACCTTTTGACTAAAACCTCCTTAGCCAAAGATGCAAAATCAAGAACTTCAGACCCTCAATCCATTAATGTTGGGATCTAGATTCTTAAGGTTTGGGATTTTTCAGTCTGCTATGTTCAAATTTGCATAAGTTTACCCCACATGTATCAAGCATCTCCCTACACAAGTTATTATTCGACAATGGCTATGTGCATAAGTTTACCCCACATGTATCAAAATTATGCATGATCTTGTAAAATTTTGAAGAATCCATACCTTTTGAATGTTTTTAATGTGATGCAAGGCGTGAAATGGAGTTAAAATGGTGTGCAAACATAGGGGGACATTTGGGGACTCAATGTTGGATGATTTGGGAGTTAATAATCCAAAAGGTCATTAAACATTCCCAAATGTTTCCACCAGGTTACTGAACTTTAAAAATCACCCCATTAATCACTGAACTTTCTCAAAGGTTTCCACCAGGTCACTGAACTTTAAAAATTACCCCATTAATCACTGAACTTTAAAAATGTCACCCCATCCATCACTGAAATTTCACATTTGGTGTGACTAATGAGGTGACATTTTCAAAGTTTAGTGATGAATGGGGTGGCATTTTCAAAGTTCAGTGATTAATTGGGTGATTTTAAAATTCAGTGACCTAGAGGAAACCTTTGAGAAAATTCAGTGATTAATGGGGTGATTTTGAAAGTTCAATGACCTGGTGGAAACCTTTGGAAAAGTTCAATGACCTTTTGGATTATTAACTCAATGATTTGGGGGAAGAAAATCGAGTTAAAAGTGGTTAAAATAAAAGTTGTATCATATGTTCAAATTTGCATAAGTTTACCCCACATGTATCAAGCATCTCCCTACACAAGTTATTATTCGACAATGGCTATGTGCATAAATTTACTCCACATGTATCAAAATTATGCATGATCTTGTAAAGTTTTGAAGAATCCATACCTTTTGAATATTTTTAATGTGATGCAAGGCATGAAATGTAGTTAAAATGGTGTGCAAACATAGGGGGACATTTGGGGACTCAATGTTAGATGATTTGGGGGAAGAAAATCGAGTTAAAAGTGGTTAAAATAAAAGTTGTATCATATTTAACACAAACTGCCGAGGTGCCCAGTGAATAACTGTGCGATCGCAGGGTAGAAAGTAGCAGTGACCAGATTTTTTTTCAAAATTTCAGTTTTAGGCTCCATTTTTGACCCCTAAATGCCTTCAAATGCATGCAACCAACTTCTAAACTATATCTACATGTCCTAAGCTAGGTCTTCATGTTGAAGATTATGATGACGACAAAACAAATAAAAATGCAATGAAAACAAAAAATGCTAAAACATGCAATAAGGACAATGAAATATTCAATACAACTAACATGTCAAAGTATGAATTCTAAACATGTCAGTGAACCTAAAATGTAATGTAAAGCAACTAAACAACTACAAAGTAATAAACAAAGCAACTAAAGTAAAAAAAGTTTGAGAATTGGGTTATCTCCCAACAAGTGCTTCATTTATAGTCTACGGCTAGACTTCATGACAAGGATCATAGGCACCTAAAAAAAGCTTTTGATGCTTTGCCCATCTTCTTTCTTTTGGCTTTGTTCCACTTCTCATTTACTCTCCAAAACTTGAAATCGCCCCTCTCCATATTATGGGACCTGTCATTTTCATCCAATTCAAATTCAACTACGAAGACTTCTAGCTCCTCTTCAAGTTTAATCACAAAATCAATTTCTTGGCAATCAACAAAGTCAAAACAATGAACGTTGATTTTTTTTTCTCAATGATGGCAACATCTTTGTTCAGTTCCATTGTGATTGATTTTTCAATTTCTTCACTTGTTTCTTCAATAGTCGACTCATTCTCGGATTGAATGGCCAGTCCTTCCTCAAACTCCACTGGCAATGGCAAGTTTTTCTGGTTAATTATCTAGAGTGGGTTATACCCCCATGTTTGAAATTCATCCCAAACATGGCTATCATCTTCTTCCAAATTGGTAAGCTTCTGATAGTATTTTGCAAATACCCTTTCACTCCATAGTGGATGACCATCTCCCACAAGAGCGATGTCCTCATCCCAATCATTCAGTATACACTCATCAAAGAGCATGTAACTTGCATCCGAAGTTTCAATTGCTTTTTGTTAGCATTTCAAGTATTCTCTAAACACTATGAGTTTTGGTATGATCAAACTATTCCTTGGAAGTAAGCAATCTCCATCACAATGCATTATGTAGCAAAATTTACAACTTGGATATTCTTCAAGCATGTCTTCATGATCCAGTAGAGATTGTTCATTGCAAGCCAATGGTAGAATCAAACATACCTTGACAGATAACCAAACATAAAGAGGCTTAGAATTGTGGTGGGTAAAGAAAAGTGACAAAAATAAAAATAAAACAATAAAAGCCCGAATTAGTGAAATTAATCTACAAATAATTTTAAACTACAATCCCTGTCAAAGGCGCCAAAAACTTGTTCGCTGACCGCAAGTGTACGGATCACACAAGTGATATAATGGATGAGAGTCCAAGTATCGATTCCACGAGGATTGAGTAAATTATGTCTTAGATCACAATTCCTTAACCGGAACTATGAAAAGCTTTGATTTGAGAATTTTGGAATTAAAACTTAACTAAAAAGAACGAGAAAATTTGTTTTGTAAAAACTATGAAATGAATATATTAGAATCATGAATTCACTCAAATCCTACCATTCATGTATGTGACTCTAATATTTAACAACAATTTATGGGGTATTGAAAATCCGTGTTCCTATAGTTATTTATGTCCCATTTCGAGCGATGCATAAAATCAATTTTCATAAGAGATTAGACTATATTTCTACGACTAATCCAAACATGAAGAAAAGCATTAACAAATTATGAACATTTTTTGGGATTATATAAAGCATAGGGGTATATTTCTATCTCCTATCGAATTTTGTTGCAATTAATCAAGTTCTAATAACTTTCTACTCATTCGAACATAGAAAATTATCACGAACATCAATAATTATGCGTCAACAATTATATATGAAAATAAAAACATAATTAATTACATCACACCCGTGAATTGTATTTATTAAATATAGAGTCAAAACAAAGAATCAAAAACTAGATCTTCATCACAATTTTGACAATAGAAACCTAGCCTAGATACATAATTGAAAATAATGCTGTGTTTGGCGGCTGGGGAGCCACCGTTTTTATTTTTTATTTTTCTTGTGTTTTCAAGGTAGAATTTGTGGTTAAAAAGTGATTTTGAAAAATGTATGTGGTTAAAAAGTGAGCTGGAAAAACGTGTTGATTATAATAGGTGTTATAACACCTTTACCCGAATGCATTGTAATTCACAAGAAGAATGAATAGATATTACCCTATTCATGCTTTTGATCCTTGGTCTTCAATTGTGCCTTCGACTTTGCCTGAATTTCTCAACAATTAGACAGCGTTTTGACATGTAATAAATGAGTTGGGAACCCCTAATTTAATGCCCCAAGTCATGTATTTATAGGTTAGGTTGAAACTTAGGTTACTTGGACGAAAAGAATGCTGAAAATCGCGCAAAAGTCCAACATTTTGGCCCAGCAAACAGTCGTGCGATCGCGCGCCTTTATTTCATGCAGTCGTGCGCTTCCGCAGGTTTAGCTTCAGTCGCTAAAAGCGCGCTTCCATGCGGTTTATCAGTTGAAGGAAATTTTCGTCTTTTGATTTCATTTAAGTTGGTCATCAAAGTTTATTTGCATCTCAGGTCCTTTAACTTTTGATTGTTGCAATTTAGCCCTTGAACTTCTGATTTCTTCTTCAAATTTTCTTCCAATTGAGTCATTGATTAACTTCAACAATTCTTCATTTTATCTTTTATCATCCAAATGTCTTGATTTTGATTCAATTCCTCTTTTTTCTCGATGTTGGGACAATTTTTGAAATATAAACAGATAATATCAAAACCAATAGCTAATATTCTCAAAAGAACATATAAAATCTTACTTTTAGGATAAAAATAAATGTATAAAATACACTAATCAGGTGGCATTCGTTCCCAAGATGGATTTATGATTGGACTATTTTTTTATTTTTCTTTAGGCATGGCATTTTTTTTTTACATGTACTTTTTTATGCATAGAAAAAAGAAATAAAAATAAAAATAAAGGGATCAAAGCCAGTTTGAACATGTTTAAACATGATTCGTGGGTTACCTTAAACCAATACCATCAATTTCATCTCAAATAATATAGACAAAACTCATTTGGTAACACGAGAGTCCCACTGTGATTGAACATGTTGGAATGAATTTAAGACGGTAAATGAGACATTGTATGAAATTTATGTTTTGTATCATCGTCTATTTCACATCCTGAATGGTCCAAATAGACGTAATTTTGTTATTGATGATTACATTTGTAAGACTCTACTAAAGAAAAATGATCGAAAACTATCCATTCCGCGACATAATGATAAACGCCCAATACTCACATTCCCAACAACATAATAAATATTCGATCTCGTGCATAACATAACATAACTAAGCACTTTATAACATGTTTATTATGCTAGACTAAATAGTTGTGGATATATAATTAGAAAAGAAAAGAAAAAAAAAAGGTTTAATCCATTTTTTTTTTTTTTTTTTTTTGAAAATGGTTTAATCCTCTTTTTAGTACCACTTTATGTGTTGGGAAAAATATCAATTTTCCCTCCCACATCTCTGATACCAATTGTTGGGACAATAATCAATTTTTCAAACATATTATGCAGCGGACAACATAAACCAAAATAATAGACAAAGAAAAAAAGAACAAGAATTTAACGTGATTCAGCTGATCGCTGACAACCACAGGAGAAAAACACTTTTTATTGATAATGAAAGAAACTTACTCGTACAATTTTTCTCTCATTCTCACAACTTCTCTCTATCCAAAACAAAACTAGAAGAACAACGCACGCAATACCTCCACTTGTACCGTTTTCTTATAATTCACCACATCAACAATTTATCCATTCGACAATGAATTCACCACGACATTCAATTCTCAATTACTGCCCATGTGCAATCCAGTTTGAGAACACTAAACACTAAACACGCAACATGCACCCCGATAGTCTCTTTGGTCTCTCTATCGTGTTTCATTAACACCATGATAGACGATTATCATTCTCTATCCATGTGTACACTACACTACAACATTGTCAACAAAACCATGGTAGACGAAGCTCATTCTCTACCCATGTATATGTTGGGTGGATTCGTGAATAGTGACCCCAAATAAGTAAAATGATGGTTTTGTAAATTTAAGCCGAAAATTGGACAGAGTAACGGTAAGGAAACACAAACAAAAAGAAGAAGAAGAATAAGGACAAAGCCGAGGCAAGAGTTGGACTCTTTGTCCTTAAGTCGAATTTGCCCCGCAACGGTGCCTACGGATTTTAGCAATCGACTCCCAAGATACAACGGCTTCACTTGTGTTTGTAGCACTCCAAAACACAAGTACAACGAACAAACTATAGGCTTACGTACTCCAAGGATGCAATGAAGAAAATCAAAACAAATGAAATTAATTGATTTTGGAGACAAGTGAGGAAGAGAGGTGTTTTTGCATATCAAAAAAGTGAGGAATAGGACACCCAAAGGGTCCTATATATAGATCATCAAAGGGTGTAGACGAAATGGTTTGAGGTCAAACCATGTACCCTTTCCAAACAATGCACCTTTATGAAAAGGTGCCTCCTGGCCGGACAACCGTGCGGCCGCACGGTTATAGACCGTGCGGTCGCACGGTCTTACTCAAAAATCCGAAAATAAATTGACGTGTGGTCGCACGGTTAAACATTTTGACCTGATTTTCGTCCTTTTCCGTAATTTTTCATTCATCCGATATTGATTTTCGAAATGCCAAATATACCCTTCAATACATGCAGAGAAATCAAAATTTTCTTTTGGGGGCGTTGCCCCCGAGCCCCCACGACCCCGGCGAAGTGGCAAACAATTTTGCCTTAACGGATTGAGTTGAGCTTTTGAGTATTTGGCCGAAGTCGACACGAAGTCACTTTAATCGATTTTCAATTCTCGATTTATTAACCAATATCCAACAGTATACAGTATACTCCACCACGATATCCAACAGAACACAACACAACACAACGCAACAAAACATCACTCATCAACCCATGTGCCCGAAGGCACGCCCCTTCTTTTTTCCTCTTCTCTCTCTCTCACCAATCTTTTTGGTTACTCTTTCCTCTCACACAACTGGGCGCATATATAAGAATAAATTATGCCAAAAACCTGACCTAATTATAATTGGATTCTTTTATTATTTTCCTTGTATAATAATACAAAAAATATTTTATTCCTTTTCCATTTGGTATGATATATATAAAGAAAATAATCTCAATCTAAATTAATCACCTTTTTTTTTTGTCAAATAAGATTTCTTTATTCCATAATATTTTGAGTAAAAAACCCAACAATATGGTTTATAAAATGATTTAGAGCTTATCTGGCAAAGTAAAAATTTTTACCATAACTTTTCAAATTCAAATTCAATCTCATCCATCTAGTATTATTCAAGCCCACAGTTTTTGATTTTTCAAACATTTTTAAATCATACATGACACATTCATTAAAAAAAAAAATTACAAAAATCAAAATTTTTCACATTACCAAACTTGCTCTTATTTATGATTTTGAGGTGAAAATTTAAAAATAATTGTTAAAAATTAAAGAGAAAAAATATGTGTAATTAAAAAATGATTTGAAAAAAAATGTCCGGATATGGCCAGACGAGAAATACTGCAGGAAATTACCAAGGCATTCCAATTTGTACACAGAAATGACGCTTAACAATTTTCAGAGAGAATCCATGCAGTTGACTACACGACAAGAATAATACATATGGGCCGGCCATCAATCAGCAATCCCTGTCCAAATCCCATTTTCCATATATACCTCAAAACTCCATTCTCGTCCAATAATTTTAGGGGAATATGAGGTTATGTTATTCATCATTCAAAATTTTATTTATTAATACAAGAAATATACACATGAACCCCAAAATTTATCTACTTTTAACTACACGTTCCCTAAAAATTTATTATTACAAATCACATTATTTAAAATAGTAAATCTCAAAGAAGGGACATTTTAAATTGATATTATGATGTGGGCGCATCCTCATTGGTGCCCACGTCGTAATGAGAGATTAAGTCTCTCCTTGGCAGAATGTTATTTATTATAGCAATCATGTAATCATTTTTTTGATTTATTTATTTAAAACGTAAAAAATGATGGACGAGAATTTTTGACTAACTGAAGTTGTTTACTTTTAAGAAAAATAGTCCAATAAAATGACGTCTTTATAAATTTTGCTAAACAACACAACACTTTACCAAACAAGGCTAAAATGTTCACATCTCATGTCTCCTTGGATTTATTACTATCACCCTACAAGTTCTTTATTCTCTCTCCCCCTTTTTTCTTAAAATGCTACATAGGACTTGAGAGAGAAAAGACTCAAGAGAGGAGTGTTCGTGTCTGTGAACTCAAATCGCGATGGCGTGGAAACACGGTTGGATATCGTATTTCGTGCTTTTATTTGGTGGTTTATTGGCAGTAAGTTGGGTGGTTAGGAGTGTGAACTGCTGGTATTATGAAAGGAAATTAGGGAAGAAGAGGGATAATTTGCCTCCAGGTGATCTTGGTTGGCCTTTCATTGGTAACATGTGGTCTTTCCTCAGAGCTTTCAAGTCCAGTAATCCTGATTCTTTCATCGCCACCTTTATTACCAGGTCATCTCCAACCCTCACAGTATTCACGATTATATATATGTTGCAAGATAGAAGTGATCGGCTCTCGTGTTTTGCCATACTTAAAAAGTCGTGTTTTCTTTTTCCTTTTTTTTTTTTTTTAATTTTATTTGACAACACATCTCTATGCTACCAGAGAAGGAAAAAAAAAAAAAAAAAAAGTGAGTTGTTTTAGCCGCTTTTAAGTAAAATCAAACAAGATTACAGATGCAGAAGTGCACTGACTCGACCTCATACTCTAGGACATATGTGAGTAATGAACCCAAATATATTGTTATTGTTATTTTTGAATTAAATGTGAAATATCTACGAGTACGGAAGAAGATCATTACCCATTTTATTGGTCTAGCTAACAAGTATTATATCGGAGATGGCAAGATTATAGACATAATTTCCTACTATTTATCTTACAAGATAGCAAAAATTGCTTTTGCAAGATTGGTTAGAAAGTATAAAACAGACAATTAAAAAAAAAAGTTAAAAACCATATTGTAGATGGGTTTTTTTAATATGATCTAATACTAAGCCCCTGTTTTGCCTTCGTTTGGTAATACTGTGTGATTTATAAACTGATTTATTTATGTTTTCGAGGTAAAAAGTAGTTGTTGAAAATTGAAGATAAAAAATGTTTGTTTATAAGTAATTTGAGAAATTATGTCGCTTATATAATGAATTTATTTGATCTACCAAACGTATTCCCTTTTTTTCTTTTTCATCATCTTATTCATTTTCAATCAATATTCACACAATATAAGATATTATACAAGTAAACTCAAGATTTTTCTATACTTTTTAACCATGCACTAGAAGAATGTATAATTACAAATTAGTTTGAAAAAATATATAATTAAAAAAAAATGTGCATTAAACGTGAGCTTTAAAGTTAAGAGAAAGAACTGTAGTTGTGAAAGATTTGCAGACTAGTTTTGTCATTTTCCTTGGTCCCATGTTCCCAACATATTGTCAGATATATTTTTGATATTTTATAACATGCGCATAATACAATAATTAATACTAAAGGTTCATAGGTAAATCAAGCATTAGTCATAATGTCATTGAGTAATACTTGTTTCTTTATTGTGTCATATGTCAGCACATATTATGTGTGTTTGGCCTCTTTAATTTGTGAATAATGTATTTTTGAGTAGTTTATTTTAGGAGAAAGTGTGGTTAAAAATGTTTAAAAAGTAAAAAATGATAGGTTTGATTAAGATGGATAGTTGATATTGAGTATTGAATTTTTTTATTTTTTATTTTTAAAAAAGTTGGGGCCAAACATGAGCATAGTTGATTCTATAGATCTTCCATTGTCCCTAGCTAGGCATTATTACGTAGAGTTGGAAATAAAATTAAGTACTACAAATTGTAAAATGTTAATCGATTTAAGTAGAAATTTTAAGGTGTCCATTGTGAGCAATTGTCATCCCTTATTGGGGAGGGAGTGTCAAGTGAGGCCCATCGAAACCCACCTAACAGTCAATTCCCACCCGTCACTTAGCAAGTGGGGGGAATTTTTATGATGCCCGTTGAGGGTACCATAATCGATTTAAGTATTTATGTTAAATTTGTAAGGAGGACGATTTCTAATGAGCGAGCATGTCCAACAATTTGTCACTAGATGATATTTAGATTTTTATTCCATTTTGCACTCACCCATTTTAAAGTTGTCAATGCATCCAATATATCTATCGGGGTTTTATTAAACCGACCCTATAGAAAAAAGAAAGATACGAATTACAAAAAGCATTAGGCAACTGCCTGGCAAAAATGATGCATTTGGTACGTAATATTTCACCATATTAATGACGAGAATATCGAATAAGTTAAACTCCTAAGCTTACTTAATTCCATTATTATCATATTGAATAAGTTAGAAATGGAGTAATAAATTATAGCGACCACGAGTGATTGGACAATTTGTAAAGGAGGAAGAGGTAGACATGAGCGATCGAACAATTTTGTCATGTCCCACTTTTTGACGACATTACTTGTAATATATAGGAGAAAATTTTGTGTGGGTAGCTACAATAACCCATCGTATTGTTGTGATCTTTTGTTTAGGGGTGGATTAGGGGTGGACAAAATAATCGAATCAGATCAAGCCAAATCAAATCAAGCGGTTTGGTTCGGTTCTATATGAAAAAAATTATGTTTTGATTTTTAGAATCAAGAATCATTTGGTTTCATTCTGGTTCCGGTATCCTTTCCAGAACCAGAACCAAGAACCAAACTTAATTTATATATTTTACAAATTAGTGGATATTCATCTCACCAAAAAATTCAAATATGAAATTATAAATGTGAAATGTATAAAAATGTTATTTACCATACATTTTATCTCATTTTCTATTAGACAAAGATTTTAAATTATAAATCTAAATTCTAATTTTAATTCATTTTTTTTTCTTTTCAATTACAGACAAGCATTCACACTACTTTACTTGTATTCCCATAACACAGCAATCGTTGCACTCCTTAGTCACCATCGACGACATTGATGTTTATTTTTTAAAATTTATGTATATATAAACTTCGGCCCAATTCGTCAATTCTCAAGAGTTAACTCAAACTCAAATTGCAAATTTCATCCCTAACTCACACGGCACCACGGTAGAATAGGACTCAGAACTTAATCGTAACCTATAACTATAAGTTTAAACGGTCTTTATGTTCGATTATTTAAGTTTCAACTGATCGGAGAGCTTCTTTCAGGTGAGTTTCTTCTTCTTTGACTTAGAATAACATGTTATTTTTTCTAAATTTTTGTTTTATTAACTAAAAATTTCATTTTCTATTTAGTAATGATGTAGATAGATTCTAATGAAGAAGATGATATAAATAGATTGTAATTTGCATTTATTATTTACAAATCAAGTAATGGTCCCAGAACCGAGCGGTTTGGTTCCGGTTTGGTTCCATATTTTTAAAAAAATCAATTGGTTCCATTAATAAAAAACCATTGTTTTATGATTTTGTTTGATTCTTCTGAAACCAGAACCAAATCGAACCACGTCCACCCCTACTTTTGTTAGCTATACTTGAGAATATTTGATGGATTTGGTCCACATAGTAATTCCCTATTTGATTTAGCTAAAAATCATATGATTTTTAGCTGATTTTAATGAAAATTCATAAAAACATGTGGTAAAAAAGTTGATATAAATTGTGGATCATGTGAAATATATTGTTAAAATTACTCTTTGGTAAGAATTAAAATGTGATTTTAATTTAAGTCAATAATCAATTTCAACCACATATTTTATGGGGCTTACAATATTTCAATTACACATGTCATCAATTTTTATTAAAATATACTAAAAATCAACCATTGTTTGAGCCCCATTTTATGGAAAAAGTTTGTGAATAATCTGATTTTGAATAGTATTTTTGGGAGAATGTATTGTTAAAAAAATTTGACAAGTAAAAAATGGTAAGCTTGACTAATATGAATGATTGATATTGAATATTGAATAAATTTAATTTTGAAAAAATAAGGACCAAACATGGGCTGATTATAATCTCCACTAAACAATTGTTAATTATTGACTTTGATTTAAATTTTTATCAATTTATTTAACCATACCAAAAAGGTACAAAATATAATGAACAAATCCAAACCAAGCACTCCTATTTGTACAAGGTCCTCCCTATAGCATATTGTAGTAGTCCTAAAGTGTAAATGTAAATTAAGGGTTCGGTATGAAATAATTTTTCTCTTAAGAGCATCTTTAATGGTGACTGTCAACTAGGTGAGAGAGAGAGACACAAAAGCTTCGTGAATCCAACTCTAATATCTCTTTTTCTTCTCTCTTCCACTTTTTCCCTATTTTTCTCTACAAAAGTCCTTCACATTGGACCTTGTACTTGACCTTTTTCACTATTTTTTTATTAATTTATTTGAATTTGTGTCAATCTCTTTTTTTTCATTTATCCCTCTCTTTTTTCTATTTTTAACATCTACCTCTTCTACACAATTTAATCTTAAAATAATATATCCCTCTCTTTCTCTTCCATTCAATGGACCTTGACCTTACACACACTCGTTAAAGATGCTCTAACAAATCTTCTATTTGCCACTTATATCGAAGATTTTCTTTACAAATGCAGATTTGGACACACTGGATTTTACAAGGTGTTGATGTTTGGCAGTCCTAGCATCATCGTCACAACACCAGAAGCCTGCAGGAGAGTTTTAACAGACGACGAAGCCTTTAAACCGGGCTGGCCTTCTTCTACCGTAAAACTCATTGGAAAAAAATCATTTATTGGAATTTCATATGAAGAACATAAGAGGCTTCGAAGATTAACCGCGGCCGCAGTAAACGGACCAGAAGCATTATCGATGTACATGAAATATATCGAAGAGAATGTAATAACAGCTTTGGAGAAATGGGCAGGCTTGGGAGAGATTGAGTTTTTGACTGAACTCAGGAAGCTTACATTCAGAATAATTATGTATATTTTTCTGAGTTCAGAGAGTGAGCAAGTAATGGAGGCATTGGAGAGAGAGTACACCAAACTGAATTATGGAGTTAGAGCAATGGCAATCAATGTTCCTGGATTTGCTTACCACAAGGCACTTAAGGTAAGGTTCGAGTTTTGGTGACTTTTCTTAGATGAGGTGGTCCAATATGGTAGCAAGGCAATAACAAGTTTTTTCGGCCACAATCCATTATGAGAAGCATACATATGTTGGTGTCAATCACGCGAAGAAAACTCCATTTAGGGTCTGTTTGGGATGACTTTTGAGAAGTCAAAAATTGCTTTTGAAATTTTTTAAAAAAAAAACACTGATTTTTTAGTGACTTCTGTCAGAAAGCAGAAAGTTGTATGAAATAGGCTCAAACTTTTAAATAAAATGGTTCTAATATTTTTTCCTTTGCTTGATACTAATTTGTCTCGAGTTGAATGCTTAAATCGAGCATGACCATTTCAGGCACGTAGGAAGCTCGTCGCTATTTTCCAGACGTTAGTGGACGAGCGAAGGGGGAGGAGAAGGAAGAATCATTCGACAACACACAAGAAAGACATGATGGATGCTCTTATGGACTTGGAAGATGAGAATGGAAGAACAATGACTGATGAAGAGATCATTGATGTTCTTGTAATGTATCTGAATGCAGGTCACGAATCTTCAGGGCACATCATTATGTGGGCTACCCTTTTTCTGCAGAAACATCCTGAAACTTTTGATAAAGCTAAGGTAACTAAATCCGGATCTTAGGAAAATTACTGGTTTGGAACATTCTTTTTCTAACCTTGGATAACAATTTAGGCAGAACAAGAGGCAATTGCGAAAAATAAGCCACCCGGTCAAAAGGGTCTAACACTAAAGGAAGTTAGACAGATGGAATATCTTTCAAAGGTAAGCAAGCTATTTTAACCTTCAAAACTCTTCAGCTTCACCAGATTAATTCGTATTCGTATTCGGATTTGCATGTACTGATGTGTTGTTCTTTTCAATCTAACCTTAAGGTAATTGATGAAACACTTCGTGTGGTTACATTCTCGTTCGTGGTCTTCAGAGAGGCAAAGAAAGACGTAAATATTAGCGGTTAGTAAAAATGCTGAATAATCGTTTTCTTCAACTTTATCAATTAAATTACACTAAGCCCCTCTTTGATTGAGATAATAAAAATTTAGATTTTAATTTAAGTCAAATTCAATAATTAGTTTCAACAACACATAGTATCGAATTTACAACTTTTCAACATCAAAATATACTAAAAATCTGATTTTAAATTCCATCAAATAGGCATGTTTCACCCTATATGACAACCCGGGTGAGGTATCATCATTCTGTTCGATGAGTTATCTTACATTATTGTTAAATCACCAAACAAACGATGACACCTCACTCGAGTGTCAATGAGCTAGGGTCTAAATTTAGGTTTGAGTGTAGCATTACTTATTAAATTTTGTCGTTTCTTGTGCCTGAATTGTGTAAGAAATGTTGTAGCGCAATTATATATGACGAACGACACAAGTTGGCTTGTCCTAATTTCAGGTTACACCATTCCTCGTGGATGGAAAGTTTTGGTCTGGTTTAGGAGTGTTCACCATGACTCGGAGACATATCTTGAGCCAAAGAAGTTTGATCCTTCCAGATGGGATGTGAGTTATTTAATTTTCTCCTTTATTTCCCCCCATTTCCAACTAGTGTTTGGTAAACAAAATAAACTGATTTATAAACGAGTTTATAAATTACATAATTTTTCAAATAATTTTTTCACCACACGCATTTTTTCTTTCCAATTTTTAACCACTATTTTTTTCTTTAAAATCATAAATAAATTAATTTATAAACCACAGAGTGTTACCAAACAGAGATGTGGATAAAAAAAATGATTCATACAATCGACCCCAAATAAAACACGTCCAGTTTATTTTTGTTTTTGTATGTTGATTCTGATCCTAATACATGTAGCCCCTGTTTTGTCCTCACTTTTTCAAAATCAAATTTATTAAACATTCAATCTCAACTATTCATCTTAATCAAGTCAATCAATTTTTACTTTTCAAACATTTTTTAACTACACATTCTTCCAAAAATACTATTTAAAATCACATTATTCACAAATTTTTCCATAAAATGGGGCTCAAACAAATGTGGAGTATCATCTATAGGGATTTACACCCAAAGCAGGAAGTTTCCTTCCTTTTGGAGGTGGAAGCAGAATGTGCCCTGGAAATGATCTAGCCAAGCTTGAAATTGCAATTTTCCTGCACTATTTTCTCCTTGATTACAAGTGCGTTACACTTCTATTCTCTCTATCTCGTCTAAATTCTTGGTCAACCAATTTGCAAGTTTCAAAATAAGAAAAGTACAATTATTCTATTTATTAATATTTTGCAGGCTCG
The DNA here is from genome assembly GCA_963555705.1 of Ligustrum vulgare. Lineage (NCBI taxonomy): Eukaryota > Viridiplantae > Streptophyta > Magnoliopsida > Lamiales > Oleaceae > Ligustrum > Ligustrum vulgare. The sequence goes on along the minus strand of OY743186.1, from coordinate 34,363,050 downwards.
AGCGTTGCAATACTGCTTGTCCTATAATGTACTTGCCACATTGTAGGCCTAAAGATAACTGCTTGGGAACAATAAGAAAAGCCTCTGGTAATGTATAGACACAAGAATTTACCGTAGTTCCAGGAGGCAATGGATGCTCAAGGAGTAGTACTTTCCCGGGAGGGCAGGCAACTAGCTAGGATTTTGAGCGTCGTCCTCTTTCTCGAACTATTTTGAAAAACCTAATAATTAAGAAAAATTCTAAATGAACAATCATTTTTGAACAACTTAGTGAACAACCACTCACATGAAGTGGTGGGACCCACACATCCTCAAAAATGCTAAATGAACAACACATATAAACAACATCGTGGACAACATACTCACATGGAGTGTGACTTATCCAATGGTGGACCCCATCCTCATGTGAGTGTGTTGTTCACTATGTTGTCTATAAGTGTTGTTCATATAGTATTGTTCCACACATCATTTTGTATGGCCCCACCACTCATGTGAGTGATTGTCCACTAAATTGTTCAAAAATGGTTGTTCATGTAGCATTTCCGAGTAAGTAATTATAAATATCAATTTTATCAAGTTTCTGTGTACTCAAAGCATACTCTTGGTGATCCTGGGAACTGTTTTCTGTACATAGAGAAGGAAAATTGTAATGAACTATGGTTTTGTTGTACACATATTGCATATATTATGTATTTATGATGCACAATTATGCTGCAAAGCTAGTTACATTTGCATGAATTGAAAATATTTCTTGCTTTTAGGAATGATGTCTTTTTGTGCAGTGCACAAGGAGTTGAACAGGTGAAGTGAGATAAGGCGGTTAATCACATACGTTATTAGATTCGATATACATGTAAATCAATTTCCACCAACTCCTATATATGGTTATGCTATCTATTGAATGAAAAACGAATTTGATCTACAAGTTTACGGTATGTCAAATATATAAAATATAAATAAACAACTTTAATTCCGCTGGAATAAATTGCAGATAAGATACTGTAGACTATAATCTGTACTTAGAAAAGGGAAGAAACTAAATTGTCAAACTGAGGTCTGTGTTTTAAACAATTTTGCCCGTTCGCCGTACGTGCTTGAGGTTAAGTTGAACACCAGTCTCACACAGGAAACAACGGAGAAATAATAGATTCTGAACACTTCAATTTCTACTCAGACTATCTTGAACAGTATCAGAATATGAACACCAAGACTCGACGGGAAATGAAGAAGCGTTGAACACTGAAAATATGTATGCAGAAGAAGGGAATTTCATGTGCTGAAGAGAGGAAAAACCCGATCTTAACATAGGCTTAACCTCATGAATGATGAGATAAATGCACCCGCACACGTGTAAACTCGAAGACCTTGCACCCACCACGAGCTAGTGGAGAGAGCTATATGTCACATATGATGATTACACACCTTCACAATGTAACTTTATATAAAGCGCTCCTTACTTTTGTCATTTTCCCACGTTGGGACAACATTAGGAGATTTTCGATTTGCAAAACCAACCATGTATGTGTTGATTAAGTCAAGTATAGGTATTTGCTTAAGCACCTCTTTGTTATTAAATTAATTGTTGGTACTTAATTTAATCTTACCCACTAAAAATGGACAATATTCCTAGCTTATGTGAAAGAATTCCTTGCAGCCATTAGTTTAAAACAACTTTTTTTCCAATGAAGAAAAGCCTCCATGGCCAACACGTGTAATGTATTTTAGCCATTAAAATGAGCTATTTTTTGCCTGAAAAGTGGATTATTTTGAACCCATTGCTGCAAATTTCACCATCTATTTATACTACGCCATTATGCTAACTGTAATAAAATAGTATACTTAAACAATTTTATACTTGCAGAAAGAGAAGGAAAAATGCAGGCTATAAAGGAAAAGTTGAATGACATGAGCACCATGCGCAAGGCCAAGGCTGAAGCAAGAGAGGAAGAAAAGGTAAGAACAAATAATAATAATTTTTTATTTATTTTTGGAGTAGTGACACGTTTGATAAGGTAAACTACACATCATCGAATAGTATTAAAGCAAAAAAATAGGTCGAAAATTTTATTTCGCTGTTAAATCTTGTCCAATGCTGCATATATACGAAGTTAAAGCATTTTTAGTAGTTCTGAGGTACCAAGACTCGATACTCCGGGTCAATGAGAACCGTTCCATCCAATGGGGGGCTTAATTTGGCCCGGAGTACAAGAAATATGTTCCTACGGAACATGCTCTGAAAGTTGGTGATTGGTAGGCGGAGAAAGAGTTGGCTAAAGCCAGGGTTGAGATCGCTCACGAGGTGAGAATGGCAAGAGAAGCTGAAGCTGCAATGGATGTTCACGTGAACAAAGCTGTAGAAAAGGCGGCTCAACACGAAAGAAAACATGGACATGACAGCACAAATCACCAACACTACGGCGTTGATAACAGTCAGAATCCGTTCACTAGCAACCCAAGTAATGTTGGAAATTCCACTGTTCCAACACATGGGGAGGGGACACAGGCAGCATACGACGGGGGCATGGTTGATCTTGGCTCTGACGCTTCCGCCGGAATAGGCGGCCCAACTAGCAAGCCCGGCGGTCCTCCGGCAAAACACTTCCTATAGACAGTTATTTGCTATCTTCTTATGTCGGCTTCAGAATAACAAGAGCCATAGCTCTTGACTGCTATTTTTTTTTTTTCGTTTCAAAGTTTTTTTGTTTTATTTATTAATTTGCTTTGTTTAGCAATACAAATATACATATGTTGAAATTTTAATTTTGATTTACATTTAATTGCATTAAAGGTTGATATATATATATATATATATATATATATATATATATATATATATATATATATATATATATATATATATATATATATTCTTAGAGTGGCTATATTGTCATCACAAAAGTTATTTTCTACACCACAATTTTAAATATTTTCTTTATTTATTAAAATAGACATAAATAAAATTACAAAATTATCCTTTTAATTTTCTCTCACTATTTTTATGTACACCACAATCTCTTAAATAATCTCATTCTCTTCTCTTAATTGTATTTATGTTTAAATCCTAGCGCTCGCTCGCTCGCTCGCTCGCTCTCCCTCCCTCCAATACCAAGTTAATTTAAATGGATGTTGGTACAATAATTGCATATGATTTCTTAAATAATGTCTTGCAGCCATCATTAATACAAATTAAGTTCAGGTTAGTGAAAGTTTTTTATTGCTTGCATAACTATATTTTTAGGTCAAATAAACACTTAATTTTCTTTTATAGATTTCCTATGATTTCGATTTTGATTATAAATTCTGATATAACATGAAGACCTCCAATTGGCCCTAGCTCCAAACAGAGCCGTACCTGTGATTTTGTAGATCTGAAACAAACGGTTGTTTTTCGAGATATAGGCCCTGGGCTTTACGGGGGTCGCTGCCCCCGAAATTTTTTTTTTAAAAGAAAAAACTGAAAAATAAAGATTAAATAAAATGTAACACCCCCATTTTAAAATCTTAAACCTAGGCATATTAACTTCCTTTCACATTAAATGCGGAATTAAAACATTTCAAATATAAATATTTCACTTATCTATTACAAGATTCTACAAAAATTTTGGCAGAGTCTCCTCTATAAATTGGACTTAACCAACCTGTAGAGGAATCTCAAAATATTTTAAATCATCAAACACAACTCATTCAACATCCAACCAATTGTTTGTTGTGTTTTCAACCTCTTTTCCAAATCAATCCAAGAAACCATGCAGTCCATGTGATCCTTACTAGCTTCATGGTTTCTAAGACTCCTTTGCACATTACGCCAATCTCTATATCCATCATTGCCCAATTGCCCCATTCTACTAATCATTGGTTGCGTCTTGAACAATTTGCAACAAAAGCAAAAGATCTTATCTTGAGACACAGAATATACAATCCATCGTCTATCACTTGTTGCCCATTTGTTAGCACCCGTTTTTAATGTGATGAATCAAAATGCCTGTTGTTACTATCTTTAGGAAACAAAAGGTCATTCAATCTCTTTGGACCCATTTCTACTAAATAATCAATCAATTTCTGATCAATGTTATTCCAATTCACGGGATCCTCTAAATTCAAAGTTGAACCTTTTGTTTGATCCATCTCTTCAAGTCGAGCTCCCTCATTGTCATGCAATTCATCAACCTTGACATCTTCATCGCTCGATTCATTCAAATCCACAATTTCATACATTTCCTCATTTTCATTCTGGGCAATTTGATCTCCAGTCACCACTCTCTTCTCTATTTCTTCAATGTTTCGATTAAAGTATTTGTTAATATCTCCCGCTTGACTTTGAATTATTGCGATTTCCCTTTGTTTCCTCTTTCTCTTTTGAGCTCCAGACTCATGTTTAGGAGGCATTGTTTACTATTATACACAAAATAGCATTGTTTCAATGATCAATAAATATTTCGAAACCCTACAAGCATCACAATTCACCAATCATCAATTTACAAACAAATCCCAATTTACAACATAAAAATCAATAATCACAATTCACAAACAAACCAAATATTAACCAAATCTCAATTCACAACTTATAACTTAATAATCACAATTCACACATCAAATCAAATATTTACCAAATCTCAATTCATAATTCACGAAAGGGGAATATGGGGCTCACAAGGGACGACATTGTAAAAACTTAAATGTAACATTTACGCATAATTTATAAATAACACTTCAATCATAATGAATCAAGATTTACTGGTCACTGGTCAGTCAGCCGAGAAGAGAAGAGTAAGACCATTCACGAATCACCAGTTACTCGGTTACTCTTAGTTAGAAGCTAGAAATTGAGAAACACAGATTCAAATTAGAAGTTAGAAATTATGAACTATAAAAAATTACAATTTACAAAACCAAAAAATCAAAATTTATAACTTACCATAGGTCCATAAGTCCAGGCGAGCTGGAGCTTGGAGCCGGCGGCAAGGCAGCCGTGCAGAAGCTGCGCAGGTGCGCTGGGTAAGAGACTAAGAGGAATCGGTCGTGCCGTCGTGAGCAGCAGTCCAGCAGCGCAGGTGCGCTCAACGCTGGGTAAGGCCGTAACTCGTAAGGGGATTTGAGAGAGAGATAGAGAGAGAGTAACGACTGTGCGTGCGCTGTGGGCCTGTGGCTGTGGTCGGTGACTGGTCGTGGAAGCTCTGAAGTAGGACCGCCGGTGGCTGGCCTTGGCTTGGCTCGGCCCTCACGTCGCCCCAGTCGTCGCAAGTCGTGAGCAGAGCCTGGGCAGTGGCCAGTGGGTTGTGAGTCGTGACTTGTGTTATTGGATTGGATCAGATTTGTTATAATGGTTGGACTTGGGTTGGGCCGGATGCTGAAGAGGAAAAAAAAAAGCCCAAAAAAAAATAGGCCTGTGGGCCCTGAAGCGGCGGCCTCTTGGGCCTCTAGGCAGGTCCGGGCCTGGCTCCAAACAAGCACACCAGTTAGCTAGACCTGCTGTCAAGGGTGACATAATGCCTGCCCACTTTCCAACTATGTAAAGATCGTGATTTTGTTCACCCATTGTTTTTATGCCATTAACAGATTCTTCTTCATCATTTAACATTAATTCAATGTATGTTATTGATTTCTCATTTGGCAATTGCAATCTTGAAAATTTTTTTCCTCACATTATAAACCTTCTTGAGAAGAGGCTCATCATTAGAAACTTCGACAATCCTCTTCGAATTATATCCTTACTAGCATTTGAAGAAACATGACATGGCCAAAGTCTTGTCTACTATAGTCTTTATATTATCATGGTTAGTTCATGCTAGATCAGCCAAGGGATCAAAATGAAATCCTTTGTCACCAATAGTACGTGAAGAAATTGAAACCTTTACGAAACCACTAGAAACCTTGTTAGCAGGGTTATCTGCGCCGTCGCCAAGTGCCGCCACTGTCGCCACCTCCTCCTACGTTCAGACTCTTTGCCTCTCTCACACTCTCACACTCTCTATCCCTCCCTTGATTGCACCTTGCACCATTGCAATCTTGAACTTGTGAAGGTAATCCTCGTCTAGCAATCTCTCTCTATCTCAATTCGCAGTCATGTGGTTTTTTGCAACGAGTTCTACAGGATCCAATTCATCTTCATCTCCATTCGGGGAAACCTCACCACTGTTAGTCTGATACAAAAGGAACCCACGATTGTTATTGGTGGACTATGGGGCGCAAATTTTATCATTTTTTTTTAAAAATTAGATAAGGGCTATATTTGTATTTGTATTTTGGTGTATTTATAAAAAAAGATATTTTATTAGTAGTGCACAAATTTATCATTTAAAAAAAAAAAAATAGATAAGGGGTATATTTGTATTTGTATTATGGTGTATTTAAAAAAAATATATATATTTTATTAGTAGTGATAATATAATGTGGTGTGGTAAGTAGATTTTGTGGTGGTAATATATTTTGCCATATTCTTAATGATGATTTTCGACCTACGATATAATTTAATAACAAAATTTAGCCTCAATTTGGTACAACTTAATATTTGATTTTAATTACGCAAGTTAAAAGTCAACAATTAATTTAAGTCACATATTTTATGGCCCCATAAGTTTTCAACCATGCCCCTGTTTGATTTTCTTTAAAATTTCCTCTTTTTTCTACAGTACTCAATCTCAACCATCAGTGAAAAGTCAAGCCCACAATCATATATTTTATCAACTTTTATTAAAATATACTAAAAAGTTAAAAAATGATTTTAATCTCTACCAAACAAGGGCTTAATATCAAAGATAGCATGCAACATGGGCCATTTTTTATCAGCATAATAATTTCTGTATATATTAAAAATAAAAATTACGATTAAATCCTTATTATCATTTTAAAGGATGAGAACAAAAAAATTGTATGAAAATAGACATTTAAGACAATATTTGCGAATTGATGAAAGTTAGCATAAGAATGTGACTATTTAAGTTAACATAAATGATTTCAAAAAAAAAAAGTTAACTTAAATGTAACAATGAGGGCCAATAATACATACAATTAAAAAGTGACGAATTTAGAAAATGTGTGGTGAAAATATAATTAGTCAAAATATCACATTTGGTCTCAATTATAGTTCTTTAAAAAACAAATCTTTCAGTGTACTATCAAATGAGGAACACATGTTATATTGCATTTTATTTTTTGTTTTATTATTAATTTAATAATTTGAGGTACAATAAATCTTTTTACCACGTCCTAATGGACTTTTGGACTGAAATTTTTTAATTAATGAAAATTTGATAATAATAATAATATGACGATAAAAAAAAAACTTAGGATTTAATTATTATAATAATTAAGTAAAGAATAAAGACTACCAGTGCAATTAAAAATTAGTGTAACTATAATGAGTTGTAATATGATTACCCTTTAATATGGAGCCGAAGATCCTTTACGTGCCCTTCCCTTCATTATGTGGTGTACAAGCCTGTGCAATGATTTTCGCCCCTTACGTTCGACGGTTCGACCCCAAACTCAATTTATGTCCTCTCCCATTCGTGGCTCGCCATGTACTCACGAGATTTCACGAAATTTCTAGAAACAAAACAAACTCGAAAAATTATTAACCAAGAAACTTTTATAGAACACGGGATTTTTCTCAATTCCTTGATCTATAAAATTAACTCGACTAAAGATTTTACGACATCGCTCCATTTCTGAAAAGATTTCTCGAATCTCGAAGCACACGTAGAGGTCCTAATGACAGAAAGCCGAATCTTGTATTCACTATCACGCTGGTTGAAAATCATTGCACATGCTTCCACTCCACACAAGAAGGCTAGACTTTTCATTGTCGATAATAAAGATCATCCTTAATGAAAAAAATTGAAATAGATGATTATTCCTATCATTTCATTTTAAGGGTTACAATCATACGATTATTCTCAAGGTTTAAATAGACTGTGAAAATTCCTACAATAAATCATTTTCTAAATAAAATTCGAAGAATATTTACAGATAAGGATTAATAATTATGATTGCCCGGATGGAAAATATCATAGTTGAGCAATTACAGTGATTTCAAAATAAATGCCAACGAATATTTTAAGAAATAAATAATATATTATGGTTAAAAAGTTAATTAGTTTTATATTAAGATAATTTTGATTAATTCTCTTTTCCATAATAGTGATCAAATATTTATTATATTCATGAAGTTTTATGTAATTATTATGTAGATTTTCATATACGATTAAAAGGGATATCAATTTATTTCCACCGTATAGCTACGTATTTGCCCTTTTTTTTGTATAAAATCACCATAATGGTAGACAAGCATTATAACAAATGGAAACGAATCAAACGATTACCTACTCATGATAGATGAGTGTTAATGTGTCAACTGTGAATGTGATACTGACAAGTATTCAATGTTTTAAAATTTCTGGACTCACGATGAGAACATTAACGCTTGTTCATTGTGGGTAGATGATCGAGAGTATTAAAACAAATTTAAGATAATCAATTGTGGTATCAAAGTGGTCGGGCAAACGACTCTTTTCATTTAAAAAGTAAATCGAAACCATCCAAATCCTTTTTAGTCCAGTTGTAAACGTTGACACACCATATACAGAATGGTCGGGTAGATATAAATTTTTGGCTCGACAACCCATCTCACCAAGTATATTTAAAAATAAAAGTAAAATTATAAGGTCTTGTTCTCTTTTTTGTTTTGAGTAGGGATGGGCGTCGGGTGGTTTGGTTCGGGTATCTCAAGAACCGGAACCGAACCATACTTTTTCGATTCTTACAAATTTGAACCATTCGGTTCAATTGAATCACAAGAACCAAACCAGAACCAAACCATTCGGTTTTGGTTCGGTTTCGGTTCTAATTCGGTTCTACAATAATAATTATTTTTTGAGAGTCTTATCGAGGAGTATCAGGCATCGAGAAGTGAGCCAATAACTTGAAATAAACTTATACCGAATATACCAAGATCAAGGATTTCGAAAATCATTTCACCCCAAAGAAAATATAGGATTCTCTATGAAACGGAAGATATTCATAAACAAAAATAGGAAACAAATGGCCTAAAAGGTTTTTCGAGCATAGCAATATAGTACACTTGTGGGATGAATCATGACTTTTAAATGCATTATTATTAATTATTTTATATTTGTATTTAAATATTTAATTAACTTCATCATGATCATTTACAATTTCGCTTATTAATAAGTTAGTTTCATTCGATTTTCATTTATTAAGAATTTAAGTTCAAATGTGAAGTTAAATGTTACAATGAGGTAGAGACGTAACAAATTTCATAAAAAGAAATTAATCATTTTCACTTTACCCAAAAAAATTACAAATTCTTTTGATTTTTAGTTTTAGAACGACCAATTAAGACCATAAAAAAATAATAAATAAGGATCAAAGACCGGTTATAACTTTGGTTTTCGGTTCTAAAGGCGGAACCGAGAACCGAACCGAAAACCAATCGGTTCTCGTTTCCAAAACCGATTTCCTATTTTATTTTTTTAAAACCATACGGTTCCGGTTTTTTCGGTTCGATTCTGGTTCGGTCATATCGGTTCCGGTTATTTTGCCCACCCCTAGTTTTGAGATCGTTTTCTGTTTTTATTTTCGAAAATGCTAAAAACACGGTCTCTTTTCTATTTTCGAAAACGCATTTTAGAAAGAAAAAAAATTGTACACAAAACGCTCAAAATCTCGTTTTGGACGTTTTGTGTGTATTTCAACTTTTTTTTTTTTTTTTTTTTTTTTTTTTTTTTTTTTTAAGAATTACCTTAACTTGGAACTAAATTTAATATAATTTTTTTTATTTATTATTTTGTTTAAAATTATCCTAATTTGGAACTAAGTCTAAATAAAGATTTTTTTTTTGGATAATTATCCTAACTTGGAATTAAGCTTAAATAAAGTTTTATTGAAGTCAATTTCACAATTACAAAAAAAAAAAAAAAAAAAAAAAAAAAAATTAAGTGATAATTCTTGTTGTTATATTTCAAAAAATGCCTTGATAAATGGACTCTGGTAGTTTTGAAAGAACTTGCATTTTCTGGATTTTAATAGAACTAGAGCTTTCTTAAATTTCGAACATGACCAAGCTGTATTAATATATACTCTTAATGCTCACATTAGTGTGTTGTATGTAACCATGTTTTCAGTGTATTGTGAAAGAAAATTTGAGTTTGAGTCAGTAGTATTCTGCAAAATTTCAAACAGAACGTTTTTTCCAATTTTTCATTTTCAAAAACAGTTTTCAGAAATGACAAACCAAACGTGTTTTCAGCAAATTTGAAAATAAAAATGAAAATAGGAAATACAAAACATTTTCGAAAATGAAAATACAAAATAAAATATAAACAGAACGCCACATAAGTCATGCATTTTGGCTATAAATATTAAATACTCATATATATCTTCTATAATTTTCAATTTTCATTTAATCTCTTGCCAAGTTAGTTAGAATATATTCTTTTAAAATTTCAAATGAAATGAAATATAATAATGATAATGATAATGATTAGGGATGGCAACGGGGTGGGGAATATCCGAGCTCGACGGGAACCCGCCTCGAACGGAGCAGGAAATCCCCGCCTGTGTTTGATATATAAACCAAATAGTGTTACTAAACGGAGGCATGGGGCGGGGATGGGGACATGGACGGATTCAATGGTGGGATGGCCTAGATCCAACCCTCATCAACTTTGTTAGTCCAAATTCCGGATTTTTTTTGTTTATATAATGTCCAATCATGTAAAAATTCTTCAAAAATTCACGCAGTCAGGTTTTTGGGAGAAGAATAATAGTTTGATAGCTTGAATTGTAGAGCTTTTTGTGGGGAATATCGTGTGGATAAACATTCTCATCATCTCTACTTAATTGAAGTGTATTTTGGAAGAAGTTTATCCCCACTTTTAAACCTTGAAGCCTTTGTAATTTTTCTCTCTTTTGCGACAGTAGAGGAACCCAGGAAGAAGAAGAAGAAGAATGCATTTTCTCTCTCCTCTTGGCTGTGTGTATATATATATATATATATATATATATATATATATACACACACACACATCCTAAGTCCTTAAATAATTGCATGTAGGGTCAATCTCTTCCGCTGGTTAAGTATTTTATCCATATCTTTGAATAATTGCCGAAGTTACCCTAGAGCTTGCCTTGAGTCAAAGATGAAATAAATAATATTCTTCATTAGAAGAGTTCAAATATAATTTTATTAGTGTCTTGGTAATTTATTTTTTGTAGTATATATTACATTGACAAGTCTTATGAACTATATAAATTTCATATTAAAGTAGTATATTAAAAAAAAATTCGGGGGCAGCCCCCGAGAGGCCCTCCCCTCTACAACCCCCTCCTCCAAGTTAAATTTCAGCTCACCATAAAAAAAATCTTGGATCCGTTCTTGGATGGGGATGAAAAAACATCCCCGAACCGAGGACAGGACCAGACGGGGAAGAGGATGACCGTCTTATCCCTATAGCAGTCCCGTCCCCGTTCCTGATCCCCATCCCCAAATAACAAGTTCCATTAAAATTTAAAAAAAAAAAAAAAAAAAAAAAAAAAAAAAAAAGGCTTATATTATCTGTACAAAAGTTTATGATGTCAAAATTTCTTACACCAAAAAATTATTACTTATCAAATCATAAACTTTAAATACTTATTTTGAAAAAGTTACTGATTATTAGTTATTAAGCTTATCGAGTTGTATTTTCTCATCGAATCAAATATAAAATAAAGACAAAAACAAAGACGAATATATATTCGATTAATGTCCAAATAATATGTAAAGATTATTTGATTTAGAAAATATTAGGATTATTCCTGCATATTTCTTTATATTGTTTGTATAAAATTATTTTAAAACTTAAATAAAAAAAGGGGGATGTAAACGGAGATTTTTCCATCCCCGCCCCGTCCCGTCCCATCCCCAATTACATGGAGACGGGACGGGAATGGCAAATCATTAATAAGGCGAGGAGAGAAAAAGATATTCCCGTCCCATACCCATCCTCTTGTCATTCCTAAGAATGATATCATATCAAAGCGCACCAATGAAAATATCTGTTTGTCAATAATGATTCAGTTTAAAATTCTAGAAAAGAAATGGGTATATTGGTAGATTGATAGGTGGGTCCAATCATTAAATTTTCAAGAGTGTATGTTATGCTCAAACCATATTTTCAGTGGAGCTGGTTCAAGCCTACAATGGACCTGCATCGGGGTGGGGTTTCGTTAGAGGTGGGACCGGGGACGAACAGGACAATCTCTTGCATTTTGACACACATAATAATTTAACTTTGCATACAATAATTGAAATATACTAATAAAATTAACAGTTTATATGATGACGGCATCTCTTAGTAAATACATAATATATACTTCTTTAGGAGATTCAAATCGAACTCGTGTAATGGATGTAATTGTTAGAAAATTTATCACAGATAATTATTTATCTATGATCCAAAATAAATCATCATGCTGAATTATCAAGAATTAAATAACTGAAGCGGAAGCGTACCTTAATCAAACGTGATTCACGATAAACGATTCGGCGATCGGATCTTCTAAATCGATACGTAGTCCGTATTTTCTCTCTGATGATGGGATGTCAAAATGAATGAACAATACGTAGGATTCAGGGACCATAACCGACTTTATATACTGAATTTCCAGTTAACCTAATCCGGCTCATCATGAATTAGGTAATGACCTAGTATCTACACATAAAAGCCCATACATTAATTAGATGCATTAAAGTCCAATATACCAAATCCTTATGGGTTAAGTACACAAATACAAATCTTGAAGGGGCTTAATTTTTTATATCAGGCATTCTGAAAATTATTTTAAAAATGTAAAACATATTACCAAAATCAGGTAATCAGACAAATCATATTAACTGTTTGTAATTAATTACAATTGTAATTTAATTTCAAATTTGTGATCAATTACAAATGTAACTAACTAATTATTTACAATTAAGTTGCAATTCATAAAACATGACATATTTTCTTGTTAAAAATAATTGAATTAGTTACATTCACCTTAATTACAACTTAATTACATTTAGTTATTAGTTACAATTTAAAATTAATTACAATTGTAATTTTATTTCAATTTTGTTATTAAATACAATTGTAACCACCACCTAAAACAATCACCACTAACTACCACCGATAACCACCATCGAAAATAAAATTGTAACTTTATTTCAAATTAGTAATTAGTTACAATTGTAATTTTAACTACAATTGCAATTAATCAGATTTTGTAGGCAAATCATATTGACTGTCTGTAATTAATTACAATTGTACCTTAATTTAAATTTTGTGATCAATTACAAGTGTAACTAACTAATTAATTGCAATTAAGTTGCAATTCATAAAACATGACATATTTTCTTGTTAAAAATAATGAAATTAGTTACATTCACCTTAATTAGAACTTAATTACATTTTGGTCATCAGTTACAATTTAAATTAATTACAATTGTAATTTTATTTCAATTTTGCTATTAAATACAATTATAACCACCACCACCTAAAACAATCACCACCAACTACCACCAATAACTACTGTCAAAAATACAATTATAACTTTATTTCAAATTTGTAATTAGTTACAATTGTAATTTTAACTACAACTGTAATTAATCAGATTTTGTAATTAATTACAATTGTAATTTTCTTTTAATGTTTCGATTAATTACAATTGTAACTAATAAAATTGTAAAACATGATATATCTTTTTGTTGAAATTAATTGAATTATTTACAAGATTTAATTAGTTACACTCACCTTAATTACAACTGCAATTATAACTTAATTAAATTTTGTTATCAGTTTATAATTAATTACAATTGTAACCTTATTTCAATTTTGTAATTAATTGCAATTGTAACTTATGAATTAGTAAAACATTAGTGTAATTTGTAATTAGTTACATTAGTGTAATTTGTAATTAGCCACCACTACAACCACCGTTGAAAATAAAATTGTAATTTTATTTTAATTTTGTAATTAATTACAATTATAAATTTATGTCAATTTGTAATTAGTTACAATTGAAATTTTAATTACAATTTTAACCAATCACCACCACCACCGATCACCTCCAACAATAATCATCTAAAATCATCACTACTAACCATCACTACTAATATTCAACCACCATAAGCCCTGCAGTTCTAGAACTACCTCACAAAAGATTCCCTTTCCCTTCATAGATTGTTCAAATATCCATTACTACTCAATAATTGTGGCCCCCACAGTAGGAAGTCCTAATTTTTGAACCAATTCCAGCATGATGGAACTGTGGGTCGCCCTGTGGTATCCATCATTCCCTGTATAACTAGGCTATATATATATATATATGCAGAGAAGCATTGTCCAAACTAGACTGTAGAAGAAGAAAATCGTGAGGCTAGAGGTAGAGAAGCACCGTCCAAAAAGGGCTAAGACTGAAGGCAGAAGCCAAACCAAGAAATTGACACAAACTCGGTGGAAGAGAGAGGAGATCAACGAAGCTCGACTAAAACAAGTCTAAAACCATCGGGAAACCATATTTGATGAGCTCTCCATTCCTGTAATTGTCAAGGCCCATAAATATCGTTAAGTCTCCGACTTTAGGTCGAACCTTGAAGTAGAAAACCATTGCTTCAATTTCTCTCGAGTGTTTCGAAAGTTTTTCCCAAACTTTTGATTTATAATTACCTGATTTAATAAAATAGTTTCTAATAACCTGATTATAAAAATTTTAAATCTGAAAGTATGAAGGGTTAAGTACAAAATTACACATATTTAGGTATGAAAATTTTTGTAATCAAGTGATTTGTAACTAATTACAGAAGTATCAAAATAATTTTCAAAATCAGTTTTATATATATATTTTTTAATCAAAATCAGGCTTTGTAATTAATTACAACTGTAACTTTATTTCAATTTTGTAATTAATTACAATTGTAACTTATGAATTAATAAAAAATTAGTGTAATTCGTAATTTATAATTAATCACATTAATATAACTTGTAATCAACCACCGCCAAAACCACCGTTGTTGGACCACCGTCGCAAAATACAATAGTAACTTAATTCAGTTTTGTAATTAATTACAATTGTAGCTTTATTTCAATTTGTAATTAGTTACAATTGTAATTTTAATTAAAATTGTAATTAATTACCACCACTGATCACTGCCTAATTTGTAACCAATCACCACCACCGCCACGGCCACCGCCTCCTCCTCCACCACCACCACCACCACCTTATTTCAGTTTTGCAATTAATTACAATTGTAACTTTATTACAATTGTAATCAGTTACAATTGTAATTAATTACCACCACCGATCACTACCAACAAAACATAGCACCCAAACACAGCCCTCCACCGTTTCACCACCACCCTCACAATATGCATCAACACCAACATAAATCTATCAGTAACAACACCACCACTATACCACATCACTCAAACATTGTTCGAGCAACATCGCACCACAACTACCATCTCCTAACATCCACACACTACCATCATAGCACAGCACTACCAGTGCATACTCAATAATACAGATCGGTGCCAATCATTAGAGATCGACAATGTGCTGTATCAACAGCGTGTTTGGCCAATTCTCCGGCAGAGAGCTAGCTTCTTTTGGGAGTTTTTTGTCGGCCTTGGGCTTCTTCTCCGTGGGTGCCTTTTCTGCCACCGGGGCCTTCTCGAAAGCGGGCTTCTTCTACGTGGGTGCCTTTTCTGCCACCGAGGGCTTCTTCTCCGTGGGTGCCTTTTCTGCCACCAGGGTCTTCTCGAAAGCAGGCTTCTTCTCAGTAGCGGGCTTCTTCTCAGTCGGCTTCTTCTCAGCTTTTGGTGCCATGGCAAGCTTCTTCTCCGCTGGTTTCTTCTCAACTTTTGGTGCCATGGAAAGAGTGAAACAAAATTGGGATGTTAACGGATTTGGATGAAGTTTAGAATTTGGAGAGTTTTGTTTTAGAAGATAGACGGGAGTGGTTAGAGAAAGGGAAAAACGATTAAGGTTTGAGTTTTGTTTCAACTGATTTAATAAAATAGTTTTTAGATACCTGATTTTAAAATTTTTAAATCTAAAGGTATTATTTGGTGTAATTACCCCAATCCTTATTAGATCACTTTAAATGGGCTTAACCAAATTGATAGCCTTTTATTCAATACACAATAATTCACATATAAGCATACACGATTGATTAAAATCCTTACAATCTCCCACTTGGGCTATATGTGTAACCTTACAATTGTGTATCAATCATAACCTTATGAGTACTCAAAATTTTGCTATCATTACTGAATGCATTCCCAAACAATCCAGTCCATCAATTATATCAACATAGGATCAAAGCGGCTTTCGCTACATTAATCGTAACTAAACCTATCAATGGTCACGTATATCGACATAACTGAATGACATGGATCAAGTATGGATGTGTAGCATGGAAATTACATGTAATGTGATCTTCAACATGCCTATTTCCAACTGGTCCAACTTTAGTGAGATCATCCTCAAACAAGTTCAGAGATAATAAACTTGAAAGCTTACAGCTGTAAATAACTTTAACTTTAAACTGTATCCAAAATGACAGTAAATGTGTCTAAAGCACCCAAAATTCAAACTCCCACTGAAACCGAATATCCTCAAGAAATACAACACCCATATGAGCAATGTGCTCATGAAAGACCTTGGGTGGTAATACCTTAGTAAGCGGATCCGCAATTATGGAGTTTGTCCTAATGTGCTCTTATTGACACGTGTCCACTCTGAACTGTATCCTTCACAACCAGGAACTTATGTCAATGTATTTTGACTTAGTTGAGCTCCTGTTGTTACTAGAATATAAATCTGCTGAGTTATTGTCACAATATAACTTTAGTGGTCTTTCTATACCGTACAGAATATGCAGCCCAGTGATAAAATTTCGCAGCTATATTCCATAATTAGATGCCCCCAAAATTGCTACAAACTGTGTTGCCAAGTGAAAGAAGCTAAAGTGTTTGTTAAGCACTCCTTCCGGAAATAGCTCCTCCAACTAGCAGATAGATGTAGCCTGATATGGATCTTCTACTGTTTTGGCATCTAGCAAAAATCGGAATCATAATACCATATGATCTCCAACTGATCCGATTTTCTGTATGTGAGCATGTAATCTTTTGTTCTCTTTAAATACCTTATAACCCATGTTTGGTTGCTTTCCAAATGAACCATCACAGGGTTACTTAAATATCTCCTCAGTATCCCAACAATGTATGCAATATCCGAACGCATACAAATTTGAGTATACATCAGATTCCCTATAGCTAAACTATATGAGATCTTCTGCATTTCTTTAACTTCAAAATAACTTTTCGGGCATTAGTTGAGACTAAATTTGTCTCCCTTAGCGATAAGGGTGTTCCCTGATTTACTGTCTTGCATGCCAAACCTCTTAAGTACTTTATCGATATAGCCTTTTCGTGACAATCCAAGAATACCCCGAGAATAATCCCGGTGTATCTGAATTCCTAATACAAAAGAGATGTCACCAAGATTTTTAATCTCAAAATTTTATGTGACATGCCTATATCATTAGTGGTAAGCAATATGTTATCAACATACAAATCAGGAAAATACACTTACTCCCACTGAACTTGTAATACACACAACCATCAACAACATTAATCTCAAGACCAAATGAGATAATTGCTTGATGAAATTTGTATTACCCTTAACGGGAAGCTGGCTTGAGTACACAATGAATTTATTTAATTTGCAAACCATTTTCTTTGGGTCTACTGACACAAAGTTTACTGATTGCACCATATAGATCGTCCTATCAATGTCACCATTGAGAAACGCCACCTTAGTATCCATTTGATGTAACTCGAGGTCAAAATGTGCAACAACCTAACTTTCCTGAAAGAGTCTTTCGTAGAAACCAAATGGAAAGTCTCTTTATAATTAATGCCATCATTCTGTGTAAAGCCCTTAGATACAAGACGAACTTTATATCTTTCCACATTAACTTTCGAATCCCTCTTGGTTTAAAAATCCATTTAAAACCAATGGGCTTCGTACCTTCTGGTAAAGGGACAAGATCCCAGACTTTGTTGTCTTGCATATGCTTATACTCCTTATTTATGGCATCAATCCACTTTTGAGAGTGAGAACCCTGCATGGCCTGATGGAATTGATTCGACCATCTTCCACCATTCCATTATTTCCTTATGTTCTTGGAGAAATACTATTTAAATTATCCAGAATAGCATTTTTCCTTTCTCTCGTGGATCTCCTTAATGGCTTTAGTTATTGAGGTTGTTGAGTTTGTACTTCTGAAATTTACCTTATTTTGGATGGGAGGTTCTTCAATATTGTCTAGTTGAGGTTTCGGATATGCTTGTTGATCAATGACATGCATAGAAACTTGCACATTGTCAAAAGCAATAATAGGAATCGAAACCGATCATTCCTCAACTTATTCCTTAAAGACAATATCTCTAACCTCATTTCTCCCCCCAAACTCAACATCCTCAAAAAATGTTGCATTTTCCGTTTCAAAAGTTGACTTAAGTGTGGGATCATAAAATTAATAGCTCCTTAAACGCTTTATTTTCTTTATTTGTTTTCTTGCCCTTATCTTTAAAGGTGTTTGCCAAGTGAACATTTTCAGTTCTGTCATACTTCAACTTTTCTTCCTCTTGCACACAAAATAGAATGAGATCATTTAGAGTTCATTTCTCCCTTTAACAGTTATAACTGACCTTAAATTGACTGTATTGTGCAGAAAGCAATATCAACACCAAATGCACGAGCAAGTCATTAGACAAGTCAAGTTTTAGTTCCTTAAGTTTTGAAGCAGTGTGAGACATCTACATGATGTACTCCCTTATTTTCACATTGTCTTTATACTTTATTGAAATCAAGCTTTGCATAAGCGTGCTTGTTTCAGCCTTATCGTTTTTCCCAAAACGTTTCTTAATTTCGGCAAGGAATTCATTGGCATCATTTACCTCCTCAGATACTATGCCACTAAAGGCTTCCAGAATGCCTCACTTAATGATCATGAGACTCACGTAATTTAAGCAATCTCACTTCTCAAAGTTCCTCATTTGATTAGATCAACTTTCATCCGTAAGAGGAGCAGGTTGCTCAATCTTTAGTACACGGTCTAGATCCACCCAGCCAACGAAAAGTTAATGTTCTTGTTTTGATGCTTGAAGTTTGTTCCATAAATACATGGATTAAATTTGAGCTTGTAGATATACTACTAGCAGAATTTGAAACCGAATAGAGAACACTTAAATAAAATAGCTCACATAAGTACCTTATTATGCAAATCATACTTTCAAACAATAGTAGGGCCCATCACAAGATACCTAGCACAACATCAATATGTAGTCTTTGGACAGAAATATTGACTTGTAAGTGGTACTCTTGGTGTAGTAATAAAACTCTGACAGTAAGACATGTCAACCAACAAACCTTTCTTTGGACCGATTTATTGATCACACGTAAAACCAAATAACCGTCACGTATTTATCACCACAAGTTCATGTGAAATTCGGGCCAAATATTGACCTTCCTTTGGGCCGATCAATATCCGCATGAAATAACACACAAACACCTAATTTTCCCTTAGTGTAGTGATCAAACACTGGCAATAAGACATGATAACCAATAAACCTTTCTTTGAACCGATTTATTGGTCACACGTTAAACCAAATAATTGCCACATGTTTATCACCACAGGTGCATGTGAAATTTGAGCCAAACATTGACCTTCCTTTGGGCCGATCAATATCCGCAATGAATAACACACACAAATACCTTCTAATATTCAAAGTTAATTAATATCCACAAGAGAGGTTGCTTTGGCAACATGTTGCTTTAACTAACTTACTTTCGAATATTATATCTCTCAAAAGAGTCCGTAGTACCAAAATTTGAAATTGAAGTCCTTGATTTGCATATATATTGACTTTAGGATTTGAATTATAGAATTCAAAACTTTAGAATAAAGCAATTCTTAAGTTGAGAGAGTCAATTGCAATATTCTTAAACCTTAGGTGGCCAATTATGTGAAATTTCTAAGCTTGAAGGGCTTAAATTACAATTTTCCCAAAACTTTATTGGCCAATTTAGAGAAATTCTAAACTTTAGGTCCCAATTTGAAAGAAAAACAAACTTTAGAGGGCCAAAATAGGAAATTTTCAATCTTTAAAGGTTGATTTTGAAAATTTTCAAACTTTAGGAGCCAATTTAGAAAATTTCCAAACTTTAAGGACTTAATTTTAAAAAAATTCAAACTTTAAGGACCAATTTTGAAATTTTCCAAACTTTAGTGACTGAATTAGAAAATTTTCAAACTTTAGGGACCAAATTAAAGAATTCCAGAACTTTAGGTGCTATATTAGAAAATTTTCAAACCTTAGGGGACTGAATTAGAACATTTAGAACTTTAAAAGTCCCAACTGAAATAATTTATAACCTTAGGGACTGAAGTTATAAATTCCGAAACTTGAAAGGCCAACTTAAATGATTTTGTAACTTTAGGGGCTTAGGTCGTAAATTCCATAACTTTAGGGCCTGATCTTTATTTCAAAACAATGAGAGAGGACTTGTGGTGCAAATAACCATAATGTTCAAAATTGCAAAATAGTCCTTGAAGACTTCAAATTTCCCGTACAACCCCTTGTCTCAAAACCGATTTGCAGCTAGGTTTACAACCCTAGCCCGCCGCTCTCAAGCCCGTCAGGAAAGAGCAGCCGCCTCAGTCCAGCGGCCCTCCTTCACGCCTAACGGCGCTGCTCACCCCAGTCGCGCAGCCCATCCAGGACGCCAGCGCCTGTGAGGCGCTGCTCGCTTGTACCGCTAGTACCGACTGTGGTTAAAGCCATCGGCCATACCCATACCTCTAAATTCAATACCACCCTTACTCAATGGAATCCGACTTCAACCGACCAAAACCAAATCGAAAAAAACCAACATCCCAAACATCAATTCGAACTTCAAAATCAGATTCCTTCAACCCATTCTCAACAATCCATAATCGGACTCGAAAACCATACCTGATTTCAAACGGCATATCCATACAGATTCCATATGTTCAGTTTTGAAACCTTAATTTCGAAAATCCATATATAATGGACAACTGATTTCAACATAAATATATACATACAAATTCACACGTATAGAAATCGAATCAAGATCCAATTTTTAGAATATGCAAAATCAATTTTAGATCCAAGGTTAAAATATACACGCATACTCAAACCCATAACCGAGAGTCTGAACTCAAAACTCAGCACCAAACTCAAACCCAATTTCAACAGATTTTATATATACATGATATACACTTTAATCCAATTTGAATGCATATATTATGTCCGGGTGATACTTAATCAGATATTCAACTTAAAATTGAATTAAAACTTAGATCTGATAATTCAACGCGATGACTGGCTCTGATACCACTTGTTAGAAAATTTATCACAGATAATTATTTATCTATGATCCAAAATAAATCATCATGCTGAATTATCAAGAATTAAATAACTGAAGCGGAAGCGTACCTTAATCAAACGTGATTCACGATAAATGATTCGGCGGTCGGATCTTCTAAATCGATACGTAGTCCGTATTTTCTCTCTGATGATGGGATGTCCAAAGGAATGAACAATACGTAGGATTCAGGGACCATAACCGAATTTATATACTGAATTTCCAGTTAACCTAATCCGGCCCATTATGAATTAGGTAATGACTTGGGCTGACCACAAAAATACCCTATTTTTTATGTTAAAACTGAAATTTACTTAAACTTCATATAATTGGAATATTACTTATAACAAAGTTATAAAAAATGATAATTACTCTACATTAACCAACTAACACTTCTCCTCGCCAATTCACATATTTTCTCGGCACAGAGCTTCTCCTCCGCCTCGACCTCATCATCTAGATTCCATTTCAAAGCCACAGAGACTTCAACTTCAATTCCTCTTCGACAATTCAACTTTCGATTACCACAAAACCAATTCGATGGTGGTTCACATATAGAGATTCAACAATTCAATTGTTTCCATGAAGAAAGGTAATCTCTGCAAAAATTACTTCACGTTAATTTCAAAATCGAACTTCCTTATTTTTTATTGCTTTTGATTTTGATTTCAGCCAACATTGACTCTCACTAATATCTACATTCAACAATTCAGTTATGTTTTTTGAGTTTTTAATTGTTTGTGATAATGTTTGAATTTCAAAAGTAACACAGTTTGATTTTTCAATGAAGTATCATATTTGTAGGTAAGGTGTTTGATGTTATGTTTGAGAGATTATCCATGATATATTCTAAAAGTATCATACCCCTGTTCCGAAGTATCAGAATCTGATACTTTGTCGTGAAAAACATATATATGTTTGAATAATCAGAATTTGATTACAATTGTTGAACTACAGGCTTAAGTTGATTTCTGCATTCACTTTCATTCAAGTTTTTGTCACAAGAAAAAACATGATGAATTATATGTTGTCACATTGTTGATGTGTTTGAGATATTTTCCAATGTTGATATATTCTAAAGTATCATAGCCTGTTCCACAGAATGAAACTCTGATACTTTGTCATGTAAAGCTTATATATTTTATGTTTATTATTTAATTATAAAGAATGGTTGGATTTTGTTTACAATAGCTCAACTGCTAGCTTAATGCATGAATAAATTATAAGTATCACATTCTGTTACTTTTTATTTGATATGATTTGTTAAGCTGTAACATGTAATATTTTCTGTGAAGGAATGGATACAACTCTTGTCATCTTACATCATGGAGGTAAATGGATGCAAGACAAAGAGTACATAGATTATGAAGTAGTTGGGATACCAGTTTCACTTGGATGCACATACACTGGAATTCAAGATATTGTATTCTCGGCATTGGACTTGGATTCAACAATGGTAGCACTGACAAAGCATTATGAACTCAAGAAAGACATGCCACTGGTAGAATTTGTGAATAACAACTCAGTTACATTCTATTTGGAGCTGAAGAAAACCAACAATGACATTGGAAGTTTTCCCCTGATAATTGATACTACCCCAGTTTCAGAAAGTATCACATGTGATACTTCTCAATGCATCCAACTTCAGCACTCTGACACTATTCAACATGATGACAGGCTGCATCTACAGCAAGTTGAAAGTGAGAATTCAACAACAAGAGCTGTAAAATCGATTGAAGAAATTGCTTCTGAAGTGTCTGAGTGCATAGAACAAAAGAAACAAGTGGACAGTGAGGTGGATAATGAGGTACAGTCTATTATAGTATCAGAAACAGTTGTTGCCACAATTACAAAAAATCAGCTATTTCAAGATAAAGAAGTGTTGAAGATATCTATTGCAAAGTATGCAATGCGTAATATGTTTCAATTCAAGATTAAGAAATCTGACTCAAAGGAATATGTGTTGAAATGCATTGACAACAACTGTCAATGGGCTTTCAGAGCTTCAAAGGTTGGAAAAACTAGTATGTTTAAGATACGTTACATAAAGAATGATCACACATGTACAGTAGACACCATATTGGGGGATCATCGGCAAGCTTCAAGTTCAACAATAGCTCTCTTCATTAAGCACAAATACACCTCCACCAACACAATCTATACTCCAAATGACATTATGAACGACATGTTAAATGACTATGGAGTGTCCATGAGCTATGAAAAATCTTGGAGAGCTCGAGAACGAGCTTATGAATTGTTGATGGGAGATCCTCAAGAATCATATCAAAGGCTGCCAACATACCTACATATGCTAGAATTTGCAAATCCTGGATCCAAAACAAGAATTGAGACAGATTCAAGCAATAGATTCAAATATTTGTTCATGGCATTGGGAGCATCCATACAAGGTTGGGAATTCTGTAGGCCTGTGATAGTAATTGATGGAACACACCTAAAGGGACCTTATGGTGGTACGTTATTCACAGCATGCACTCAAGATGCTAATAACAATATTTTTATACTTGGCTTTGGGATAGGTGACTCGGAAAATAATGATTCTTGGGAATGGTTCATGAATAGGATTAAGGAATCATATGGTGAGAGAGAAGGTTTGTGTATTGTTTCAGATAGGCATCCAAGCATTGAAGTAGCTGTGGAGAAAATACATCCGAACGTGTTGCATGGTGCATGTTCAGTGCATTTGTTGAAGAATTTGAAATCAACTTATGGAAAAAATGCAAAGAATGTAACACAACCGTTCAATGCAGCTGTTAGGGCGTACACAAAGGAAGAATTTGAGTATCAAATGTCTCAGTTGGATAAAATAAATGAAAAAATTCGTGGATATTTGGTAAGTATCAGACTCTGATATTTAGTATCATAACATGATACCTTCTGAGAATAGATACTGAACATTAACATTTCTTTATGATCATTTTCCAGGAGAAAGCGGGATATGATAAGTGGTCAAGAGCATATATGACGACTAATAGATATTCAATCATGACTTCAAACATTGTTGAGTCAGTGAACGCAGTAGTAAAGGCTGCAAAGAAGAAGCCCGTAGAAGCTTTGATGGAATGCTTGAGATATGTGTTGCAGAACTGGTTTTCCAAGAATCGAGAAAATGCAATGGCTACATTCACCATACTTGCTGCTACACAAGATAAAATATTGAGGGAAAGGACAATGGAGTCAACAAAAATGAAGGTAAATGAAATTTTTTAATACACTTACATCATGCACGTGACAAAGTAACATAATATGATGCTTTATTCTAAAAAAGTATCATTGTGAATTCAATTAATTCATTGCATTTTTTTCCAACAGACAATTCCTTCAACTCCAATGCTATATGACGTTAAAAGCACAGGTAGATCAAATTTGGTGAATATGCAAGAAAGGACATGCACTTGTCACAAATTTCAAATAGATCAAATACCATGTGCTCATGCATTGGCTGTTATTCGTACAAAACACTTCAGTGCCTATGATTATTGTTCTACATACTACACAAAGTCGTCATATGTTGACACATACGAAGGTACTATTTTTCCACTTGGGGATCGTAGTGGTTGGACTGTACCAATGGATGTCTTATCCAGAGTGGTGTTACCACCTATTCCAAAAAATAAGGTTGGGAGACCTAAAGAGAAAAGAATTCCATCAAAAGGTGAGCACAGAGTCACGATTAAGTGTGGACGATGCCTAAACTACGGGCACGATCGAAGGACATGCAACTATCCAATACCGTTGAAGAAGAAAATAAAAGATCAATGTTGAAATTCATTGTAAAGTTACAATATTTGATACTTTCATTGAAAGGTTACAATATTTGATACTTTTCATAGACAACTATGTGATATGACCAGATTATGGAGGTCTGCTTAGAACATATTTTCCTTTATTATAGTTCACGTTTTAATTAATAAATGATGGAATACTTGCTTCACCTCGTAATGGAATGTGTGCATTTAATGCTCTTAATAAATTTAGAATCGAAAATATTATTAGGATGCAAGAAGAAATTCAATTCTTAGGAGTTAGTCACTATAGGCTATGTGAGCTTTGACACGTCCTAATAACACATTACCACCTTTAAACTTACAGTATACATATTAATTAACAAAATATTCATGCTCTGGCTTTATTAGTATAGTAATACTTGGCTTTTCCAAACAACATTTTTATGCGCCTTTGAATTCAATGAGTATTCAACCACATTACATGGTAACGTTCTGTGATACCTGTATGGGAAGGTGGCCTAATATGCTACTTAACAAAAAAAATAACTTCCAATACTCAAAAAGTAATCACAAAAAATTCAAATAATACTTGAATTGAAATTTAAGCACGTTAATAGAAATTGTTGTATACAAAGCATAGCATAGTACTCGATTAAGTAAAGATTAAAACCTGTCCCACGTGATATGGTAACATTGTATGATAATTGTATTATAAGGTAACCTAATGTGTTACTTCTTGACAAAATCTAACTTCTAAATATTCAAAGCCATCGCAACCAATCACAAAAAAATTCATTAGTCAGACGGTCAGTTGGTGATGCATTGCTCTTCTTTTACTTGGTCATTCATCATCCGTCATGCATTGTTCTTCTTCTTTCCACTTCGCATAGTGAAACAGTTGTGTAGCAAGAGCAGCACGATACTTGGTTGAATCAAAACACTCATCTATCTCAATCATCTTGTCTTGAACTAGAAACTGGGCATATCCAATAACAAAAACACCACAGTCCACACTTCTGCATGAAAAAAATAAAAATATTTCAAAAATTATCGATACTCATAATATACTACGAAATTTAAACAAACTTTTACGAAAGAAAAAAAATGAGGAATAACAACAATAACTATAAAGAACCAATATTAACAATCAACTAACCCGCATTCTTGTTGAGGAATGTTGTGCACGACGTTAATTGACAACGGTTCAAGAATATCACGATCACGTACACTAGGATCAAAATATACACTTTGTTTCCCATCCCAATAACCAGCGTTTGCCAGAAGAAAGGGAATAATGTGAGCAAAAGGACGAACTGATTCAATCACTTTCTGATCATCAAAAACTTTAGCATAAGAATTATAAACATCCAAACAACGTCGCTTCATGTCAAAATGAACAAGCATCCAATGATTTCTAGTCTTTGCCATGATCGACAAGAGCACATGATCAACTTCAATCCAGGGTGTATTGCACCTCATTGATTCCCCAATCACATATTCTAAAAGAGTTGATTGTTCAGAAATCACAACAACATCGACCAGGAATTTATCAAAAATACCAACAATCTTGCTTTGAAAATTACAATCCGTTGTTGTCCAATTTTTTACCCTCATGCTAAACCTCATCATCTTTCTCAAATAAAATAAGCAAACATCTATGTGCTGCAAAAATAACAACATAAAAAAGTAAAAAAATACAATATAGAAGATAAAAGTAAGGAAAACCAAATGATGAAAAAAATAAAACAAAACTTAGGAAAACCAAATGATGAAAAAAATTAGACAAAACTTACTGTGTCTTCCAATTGACCATCTTTTGAATATAGATAGTACCACCAAATCTTTTTTGTTACAGTTAAAATGCCGAAGTCATGTGAAGGATGAATTTCCAATCCCGGCCTCCCAAATTTGAAAACCCTAACAAATAACATAGGTGTCATAATATGCAACTTGAAAACATACTGCTATGACAAAAAAAAGCATCATACTATGAAACTTTATATAATATCAATAACTGAGACCTACGAGTTCTTCAAACCCTTACTAATAAAATAAGTATCATAATATGCAACTTAGAAACACCACTATGACAAACAAAAGCATCATACATCGAAACTTTATATAATATCAATAATTAAGCAACGTACAATTTCTGACAACCGTAACAAATAAAAAAGCACCATATTATGAAATTTTATATAATATCAATAACTGGGCAACCTACAAGTTCTTAATCACCATGACAACTATGACCAAAAGTACGGTATTGTGCAACTTTAGATAAAAGTCAATCAAAACACTTCAGTTTTAATCTCTAAGACAGCTATGACAAAAGTATCATAATATGAAACTTCAGAAAATATCAATAACTAAAGTTCAATTATTATATATATACTATAAGACAACTCTGACCTAAGTATCAAATTATAAAACTTCATAAACTATTAAAAACAACAGCATCGGAAGACTTACAAGTTCTTATCTTTAAAGCCTTCTTTGTACCATGTCAAAAATTCATCAAAATCACCATCAGATGGTGATAACATTTCATCCTTGAAAGCGGATGAACCCTTCACAACTCGGGCAGGAGCAGATTTAGAGTCTTGCACAATAAATTTACTTCTTGATTGGGTGGATGGACTATTGTCCTGAACATCAATGCGTCCAATATCCTTAAAAGAAAATTTAAGGAATTAATAAAATTCTTGGAAGTTTATAACTTCAACCAATAAGTTTAAAGGTTTACCTCATTATCATCTTCAGATTGTGACTCAGGCTGTGAATCTTCCAATAACTTAAAAGAAGGCATGTCAAGATTCACATATAAATCTTCACTAATTGAATCTGAATCCTTAATTTCAACCCCTGTATCGACCTTGCAAGGACCCAAACCATCATTCAACTGTTTATCATCTTCCTTTGTAATGTCATCACACACATTCTTCAAATCTACGACATTCCTACTGTTATCCTCTTTGCTTAACACTCCCTCCGAGAAAATATCAGGATTCTTATTCATTGCAACAATCTTACAATCAAAGTCATCAATAAACTTCGATAGCATCACACGAAATTCCTCTTTCAAGCCATCCATTTGACAAAGAAAATGATTTTTCAAATCAATTTGCTGAGCAGAAATCTGTTCTTGTTTTAACTTAATGTCTAAAAGATGGTCCTCAATTTCTTTAGAACAATAAAAGCTTCCCTACAATGTCAAAAAAAAATCTAAATTAAATATGATAAATTATAGCATAAACTAATAAAAAATAATAAAATAAAAAACTTAAATATACCTTTTTTTCTTTGCTTTTGTTTTCACATGAGTTCATAGCATGAAGTGATGATGATGGTAGACATGTAGGGATGTCTACTGGAGAATCGCTAAATAATCCCAATACATATGGCTGTTGTTTTTCTTCCTCAGTTGGTTCAATAACATTGAGTTCAACCTGAAAAAATTAAATACAAATAATTGTTGAGTTATCGATATATAAGTAACTACATAAAAGCAATTAACAAAACGAAATACTTACAACAGGATCATCAAAAACTGTCTTTTCAAATTGAGCAGACATCATACGCTTCTCAGATTTCCATCTTAGAATTCAAGGGTAAGATGTATTCACACTTTTACATACATTTCCATCTAAATTCGGAATACTTTCATAAGCCCATATTTGAAAACCTAATGGAAACCCATTAAGCCTATACGAATATGATGAGATTTTTTATTTAGGCTCAATTGTAGGTTTCCTATCTCTAAGAGCACCTTTAAGACTCTTTACTGTTTTCTTAAAAACATACTTTCCCCAAGGGAAACTTTCTCCAAAATCAGCATCAACAATATTGAAAATAGCTTTCTCAACCAACTTCTCGTAACTTTCCCTATACAAAAATGATGTCACTAGATAGACAATTGCAATCTTAACCGTATCTTCATCATTTACATTAGCAGGCAGAAGCTTGAAGACATCTTCAACTTCTTTTGCTGTCACTCTTTTGAAGTTCGAAAAAAATTCCTCTTTCAGCCTACACTCATTTGTATTGAATTCAGACCAGTCGTCATCCCCAGTTACTTTAAGACCAGTCACTAAACAGAATTCCTCCTCCGAAAATCGAATAAACTTGTGACCAACTTTGAACCACATGTGATTCTTTTTTGCCTCTCTAACCAAAACCTCTCTCAAAAGTAAACAATGAATCAGTTGGAGTTGTAAGCACAATTCGTTAAGATCAAGATATGCACCAAAGCAAGTGCTCTTGAACATCTGCAACTGAGAAGGTAGGAGCTTGCCCTTTATATTCTCCACGACTGATGCTTCAAATTTGACAATTGGTTTTCCATTCAGCCACTTTTCAATAGGTAACAGGTATTCCCTATCCTGCAAAATAATAAAAAGAACCAAAAAAAAAATGAATAAGAGTAAGTATGAACTAAATAAATAAAAAAAAAGTTATCAATTATGATACTTTATCATGTAATATGATACTTCTCATAAATAATGTTAATCTTAAAACATATTAAATAGACATATAAAATAACACAACTGGATGAGCAGGAACAACACGAAGTAAGAAAAAAAATATGCAAACAAAAATCAGTAAGTGATTTCCTATGTCATAAAAAAAATTGATCAGAAATAAGGTAAACTATATATTTAACAAGGTACCATATTATGAAAAGTAACACTTTATGATACTTTATTATATAAAACGATACTTTCAAAAACATAATGTCAATTACAAAGGCACATTAAACAAAGATCCAAAAGCCTATCAGTATACATATTGATACTTTGTTAACACATAACCTAGTATGTATTAGACCTCACAATGTAAATATTACATGGACATTTAACAAGGTAACATATTATGATACTTTGTTATAAAAGAATAATAAAATGATTTTATTTCAATTGATGATCTCAATCACAAAATACACATAAAAATGGCCCAAAATAGAAAAGATATACCAATGTATGCACATCTTTGGCAGCAATATAATATGAAAATGTATGAGAAAGAGTATATACTTCATCAATAAAAAGTAACACTTTATGATACTTTATTATATAACATGATACTTTTCAAAATATAATGTCAATGACAAAGGCACATTAAATAGAGATCCATAAGCCTCTCAGTATACATACTGATACTTTATTAAAACATAACCTACTATGATACAAAAGACTCACAGTGTAAGTATTACATAGACATTTACACAAAGTAACATATTATGATACCTTATTATAAAAGAATAATAAGATGATTTTATTTCAATTGATGATGTCAATCACAAAAATACACATAATAATGGCACCAATATATGCACATCTTTGGCAGCAATATAATATGAAAATGTATTAGACCTCACAATGTAAATATTACATGGACATTTAACAAGGTAACATATTATGATACTTTGTTATAAAAGAATAATAAGATGGTTTTATTTCAATTGATGATGTCAATCACAAAAATACACATAAAAATGGCCCAAAAATATCAAAGATATACCAATATATGCACATCTTTGGCAGCAATATAATATGAAAATGTAATAGAAAGAGTATAAACTTCATTTATATAAATTAACACTTTATGATACTTTATTATATAACATGATACTTTCAAAAAGATAATGTCAACAACAAATACACAATAAACAGAGATACAACAGTCTCTCAATATACATATTGATACTTCATTAAAACATAACCTAGTATGATACTTTTAAAATTCATATGAAACTTACAAAAGAAAATCTAATATGATATTTTTGTAAACATATATACATGAAAAAAAAAATTCTTACATTAGAAATATGCAGTTCTTCTCTATCCTCCAACTCATCATTATCCTCATCATTTTGTACTGGCACATCCTCATCCACTTCATCAGCTGCTTGCTCATCAACCAAACTTTTTCCCCTCCGCTTTTTGCTCACCACAGTTCCTTGTCGCTTCTTCCTTTTCTTCAATGATGGCTTCTACCATTGATATATAACAAATAACAGAGATACAAAAAAGCCTCTTAGTATACATATTGATACTTTATTAAAACATAACCTAGTATGGTACTTCTAAAACTCATATAAACATGCAAAAAAATATTCTTACATTAGGGATATACGCTTCTTCTCTGTCCTCCAACTCATCATTATCCTCATCATTTTGTACTGGCACATCCTCATCTGCCTCATCCGCTACTTGCTCATCAACCAACCTTTTTCCCTTCCGCTTTTTGCTTATCACAGTTCCTTCTCGCTTCTTCCTCTTCTTCAATGATGAATTCTACCATTGATATGTAGCAAATCATTTGTCATCAATTTTAAATTTGAACAAACAAACAAACAAATTTATCAACAAGAATGAGTAATTTAAACAAACAGCCTCCTTCTATCTTGCTCAGCAGCACAACAACAAATACAAAAAAACTCCCTAATACATTCCTCTCCCCCACTGCACCCTCTGACCTCTCTTTAAAATATTGACAACCCTGTATAATGCACAAGTCGATTTCACTAGGCAAGCACTTAAAACATATATAATAGTATTTTAAGATCATCTATAGTATATTAAGCATTTTACCCCATCGATGACAGTATATGCTACACCTATCGTCAGACAAATTTCATATAATTTAAAATTGTAAGAGCACAATTAAATAAATTCTGAACACATTACCTAACTAAAACTGCAAGGAAGAAAGTAACAACTACTTTGAATGTTCCACATCATAACAATTTTTTTATAAAAAAAACACAACTGTAAACAAGTGGATGATAAATTTAAAACAAAACTTGCCTCTGGCGCATTCTTCTTCCTCTTCGTATTTCCACCTTGAACACCAACTTTACCTTTCTTCTTCCGCTTCATCAGTATCAATTTTGTCAATTTAGTGGAATCCGAAATCGAACTTCTCGAATCCACTTTAGAACTACGGGTGCATACCATTCTGGATATCCGTATGAGATGGAGAGTATATTTTACTTCTACAAACGAATTTACAACGGAGATTTACAGGGATGAACTACCGAAGATAAAGCCCTACGAAGCTAAAGCCCTAGTTCTCTACCCGAAATGAAAGATTCTACCGAAATGAAGGAGAGTATTTTCTGTTATGACTTTTTACGTTGTTTTGGGTTCAACAGGTATGGGCTGTAACAGAGGCCCAATCGGTCCAAGTATTTTTCAAAAAAAAAATTGGGGCAGTATATATCAAATTTCTTTTCTTAAAGGAGTACATTGTGCAATTAACCCTAATGACTTGGTATCTACACATAAAAGCCCATACATTAATTAGATGCATTAAAACCCAATATACCAAATCCTTATTAGATCACTTTAAATGAGCTTAACCAAATTGATAGCATTTTATTCAATATACAATAATTCACATATAAGCCCACACGATTGATTAAAATCCTTATAGTTATACTTAAAATCTTAAAACGAATGAAAAATAAATAAGTAATCTAAAACTAGAGGCTACCTTTATTTTATTTTAAATATTGCTTCTTTTTTTTATTAGATGGAACTTAATAATTATTTTTGTAAAAAGTTAGGACTAGAAACTTTCCAATTTAAACGATGATAATTATTAATTATTGACAACACACCTTTTTTTTAAATGCACCACATCTATATCTATACTATATATTAATAAAATGAAAAAGTTTTGCTCCACAAGCTCCCATTTTTTACTGTTCATTTTATATATATATTTGGATATAAACGTTCAGCCACTTCAATCAAATGGCGGCTGATTGTTCAACCACCATTTGATTGATGGTGTCAGCAATACTTTTTAATTTATTTTTTATTTTCTTTTTTAGCAAAATATGTTAACAAACAAGATTTTTAAATCATAATTTCTCAAATCACTTTTTAATCATACATTTTATCAAGAAAACATAAAAAACATGATTTTAAACACAAAACTTTTAACAAACAGAGTTAACTTTTTTTGTCTTGTTATTCATATTTTTATAATTTACTCTTTTGTGATGTGCCATATTTATCTTTTATTTTGTCATAATAGTTTTTAATATACATAAAATTATTAAATTTCGATCACACATTTTACAAAAATTTTACAAATCACATTATTTGGAATCATAATTTTTTCAAAATGTAAGGTTAAACGTAGAAATTTTTTTTTTTTTAGTTTGTATGTAGATTATTTTCTTAGTAAAATGTACCAGAGAATTATTTTTGAAAAAAAAAATTAATATTTTGAATAAGTATATAGAAAATGTGATTAAAAAGTGGAGAGAAAATGTGTATATTTAAAGTTTTTTTTTCCACTACATTTTTTTTCCTCTGTTTGACAAACATGTTTTAAAGCAAGATTTTTTAACCATAATTTCTCAAATCACTTTTTAATCATTAATCACAAACATATTTTCTTTCCACTTTTCAACCACACATTTTATCAAGAAAACATAGAAAATCTATACTATATCTATATACTTCTATATACTTTTTAGTTATTATTATTATTATTATTATTATTATTATTATTATTATCATCTATATACTTCTATATACTTTTTAGTTTTTATTATTATTATTATTATTATTATTATTATTATTATTATTATACATAAGGCCCTGTTCGGTAAAATTTAATTGGCTAAAAGACAAAAGAGATAATAAATTTAATTTACACAATTTTTCAAACCACTTTTTAATCATCCACATTTTTTCTCTCCAATTTACACAATTTTCTAAACCAATTTTTATTCTCATATCTTACCTAGAAAATATAAATAAATTCAACACAAAATTTAAATTTTGAAAATTGTCTACCGAACAGGGCTTAAAAGTGGTAAAGTCCGGCCATTTACTATTCATTGTTCCACAAATTTTTTTATTTTTTATTTTAGATGACTGGGATGTCAGTCATTTGAAAATCCCCCCCTTTTTTTGTTTTTTGTTTTGAGCATTAGTTGCTGTCAGAATACACACGCAGTATTTGAAACCCCCCCCCCCCAACTTTTTTTATTTTAGGTATTAAGACCCCGTTCTCTTTGCTGTTTTGAGGTTATTTTGAGTTTTTTATTTTCGAAAATACCCAAAACGCGTTCACTTACGTATTTTGGAAAACGATTTTTCGGAAAAAAAAATCTCGTTTAAGCGTTTTATGTTAAAAATAGAGGACCTCGTTTTGGACCCAAAACGTAGTAAAGAGTGAAAGGAAATTGAATCCTCATTCAATCTGGATTGAATCCAGATTCTCATTGAATGCTCATTGAATCCTCATTTAATGAGGATTCACTCAATTTTTAAATTTTTTTATTTTATCATAGAATACTAATATATAAATATATTTTTAATTTTTCCTTATAATCATGTCGATTTATAAGTTATTCTTTAAACTTTTAATTGCTTTAGAATATTATTTATTTTTATTTTAAATTTATGTATTGTTATGAAAATTTTTTTGACAAAATAAATAATGATTTATCTTATTTCATGAATCATATTAAAGCATTTCCCTCCTTGTATTTCTACCCTCCTCGTACAGTTGAGGTTTCGATGTGGATTCTAGTTTTTTGTTATACCGATTATTTAATTCAATTGTAAATTGAGTTGCCCCATTTGTAATTTCTTAATTAAAGCCTTTTTTTATTACTTAATTTCTTAATTAAAGTTGACTACACGACAATATTATAATTTTATTTTAAATAATCCCCTCCATTTTGAAAATTATTTTTTTCTTTCATTCTCTTTTATTTATTCAATTCTCCAATTATTTCTATTTAATGCAGAAGTCGTAATTTGATGCAAGTCAAACATGTTAAATGACACAAGTCAAAGTTAGAGATGAGATAACTACACAAATGTGGGTATTCCAGGAGACGCGCTTCATTGCATTAAAATATTTTGTCTTTTGAATTAACTTTTTTTTTGTCTAATCGGTGAACTGTGCTTAGTTTTTCCGTTGACAGTGGCTCGATGTTGTTACAATTGAACTACTCTCCAATACTGAACTAATATATATTGATTGGTTTACATTTCAAGTTTTGTTAGTTGTTAGATTAGCAAAATGTTTCTTGAATACCCTACTTACTGATTTATTGACATTAGAATTAAAATTAATGTAATTCATCAAATAAATCATTTTTTTTACGTATAAAATATCACAAAATAATTATATCAGAAAATTATAAAGTAAACGCATTTTTCAATTTTATATTTTTGAAAATAGTTTTCCAAAATTACAAAGAGAACACGTTTTGAGCAATCTCAAAACAAATAGCCAAAACAGATAACTCAAAACAAAATTCAAAACTAAAAACTCAAAATTCAAACACAAAGAGAACGGCCCCTAATATTTTGACCTTTTTTGGTTGATTTGTCTTTCCTTCTTTTAAATTGTTTTTTCCCCCATTTTAAAGGGAAAAAAGTGACATTTTAAAGTAGTTTAACATATTATGCCTCTATTTGATGTTGATTTTATAGTTATTATTATTGTTTGATTATTTTATTTGTTTGTTATTTTTATTTTATTATTATTATAAATCATATGTGTAGCTATCAATATTAAAATTATGTTTTAATTATTATTATTTGTTATCTTTAATCATATTTTATGAATTATTTATTTTTATCTGTTATTTTGTCATAATAATTTTTAATACACGTACAATAATTAAATTTCGATCACATTATACAAAAATTTTACGGATAACATTATTTGAAGTAGTGAATTTTTCAGAATGTAAGGTTAAAAATAGAGAATTTTCTTTAGTTTGTGTGTAGATTATTTTATTGGTAAAATGTGACAGAAAATGAGTTTTAAAAAAAATAATGCTTTGAATAATTATAGAAAAAATGTGTAATAAAAAGTGGAGAGAAAATGTGTGTAGTTAAAAAAAAATGTGAATACTATGGCTAATAATAAATTATATTTTTTCAATCATTCTTACAAATATTCATGGGTTTAAGTTAAGTACATATTTATAATAGCTCATAAAATTTATTGAAATTAACAGTCATATATTATTTAAATATATAAATTTGCTTACTATTCAAATAAGTTATTATAATTTGAAGTAGCTATATTATTTATTAAATTTTAATAGTTATTGTGTTATAATATTATTTTTCATGCATTTTTAATTTGTGTTAATTATGTATAAGCATTAATGTTTTACAAATACTTATCAAAATTGATATTTTTGAATAACTTTCGTGCATCGTACGGGAGAAATACTAGTGTTAGTTATAATGATGGTCCTTAATTTTTAATCATTTTTACACTTATGCCTCTAACTTTTTTTGTGTTATTTTTATATTCAGTTTCTATTAATTAGCACATTTTATCCCTAATGTGGTCAAAGAATTTATTCGGAGGAAGTAAAAAGAATTATTTATTCCGTCTCATTTTTAAATAAGTAAGACTAATAATAATTTTAAAAAAAATATCTATGCTAATAGATTATTTGGATAGAAATTGTCACTAGAGGCAATATTTGTTATTAGACAGAAGGTTAAAAATAAGTAGTTGCCAAATGAGCAAAAAATAGGAACATTCGTTGAACAAAATGTGGTGCCATTAACAAAAACTATGGTGTAAATATAATTAGCCATATAACAATGCAGATTTGAACAAATGGCTTGAAGATTGATGTTGCGGGATTTACGTACCGCAAGTGTACAGTATCGAATAAGTAATAAAATGGAATTGAGTTCGAATATTGTTCTCACAGAGATTGAGTAGGCTTATTTTCTTAGATTATAAACCTTAATCGAAACAAGTAAAAGAACGGTGTTTTATAGAATTACCTAAACATTTTTTCTGCTTTTTAAACTGCTGCACAAAAGTCATAGCAACTCACTGTCCAGTTTGCAGGTCCCAACACAAGATGCATAGTAGGAGTAGCCAACAAATTTTGACTTGAATTCAAGTATTCAATTTCTCCTTACGTTGACACGTGTTCTTTTAATTATTTTTTTAATGTGAATGTACTGATCAACGTCATGTTAAAATTGCCACCTCTGTAGTTTTGAGACAGGCATTGTACTGAACATGACAGATAGCCTGCAAAGTCTGCAGTCAGAGAATACCTTCGGTACGAGTGCACAGTTTATAAACGATAATATTTTCTATCCGAATGAAGGCTAAATTATCAAATAAATCTAAAATTATTGAACTAAAACAAACTAAGTGAAAATGCAAGATTTGTTTAACAAATATATGTGAATGAAGTGCTATGATCTACAGTCCATCTTAATATCAATATTTCATACTATGGTTTGAATAATCCATGACAAGGTATATTATTGAAGATCAATGTTCCTATAATGCCTAAAATTCTCTTTCGAACAAGAATTAAGCTTTTTTTCTAAACACGACCCACCTATATTTCTATGATGAATGCAAATATTTAGAAAAGTATGAAACAATCATGAACATGAAAAGATCACATAGGACATAGTGGTATATTTCTATCCCTATCGAACTCTATGGCAATTGATTCAAGTCTAGCAAAATTCTACTCTTTCGAACATATAGAAAAATACCACAAATATCATATAATTCATGCATCAAAATTATAGATGAAAATAAATCCGAATCAATCGCTCAAAATACCAATTGTCATAAAATCAAACAAACCAAAGCATAAAATAAGATTCTAAGACTTCATCATGATCCCAACAATTTCTAGGTGTTTGGTTAGTTTAATTTTCTAGGTGAAAAAAAGTGGATAATTTTTTAAATTTTGTTATTTGATTGACGTTATTTTCTATGATAAATAAAGCAAAATTAATCTATTTTAATTTTCACACTTTGTACTTGATGATAATAGTATTAATTTCTGAAGAAGAAAAAAACGTCAATTAATAATAATAAAAATGATCAAATGATGCAAAAATGGTTTGCCATGCAAAGTGGCAAACTAATTCTCACAAAAGTGATGAGAATTGCTTTGCTTTGAAAACAAGGCAAAATACAAGCATGTGACCAAAGTAGGAAAATGAATTCCAATGCAAATTTTTGCTATCTAACAACAACAAAGTTGGAAAATGGAAAAATATTTACCTACTTCCTACCTAGGCAAAAAATTGCAATCAAACCCTTAGCTATTTCCTCAATTCACTGTCCAGTAAAATCTATTAAATTTTCCTCAACTTAGATTTCAATCGAATTCTTAATATTTACTAGTATTCGCACCCGTGAAAAATACATAACAAAAACAATTAAATTCATATATTATGGAAAAGAATATGAAGAAACAAAAAAATATTTAATATCAAAATTCAATGCAAATTACAAAACACTTCTTTAAAAATAATATTTACGGTTCATGATTTTTAAACAATTACGATTCATGGTCATTGCATACAATACAATTAAAAAGAAATGTGGTATAGAAATGTATATTATAGGAGAATATATGGTTAAAAAGTAGAGATTTTTTTTATATCATGTATAGAATACCTCTTTGATAAAATATAGTCAAAAACGAATTTTTAAAAATGAGATGTGAATTAATGAATGCCAAACATAAATCAAAGAATGATCACAGTTAAAAAATATTTTTCCAAAGAATGAATAGACATAATTTCTTTATTGGACTTTATTATATCAATCTTTAAAATTTATGATATTAAAACTTTACAATTTGATCGTGTAGAACATCAATCAATACATGAAAAGAAATTGCACGTGTATTAAATTTATTTATGGAAAATAACAATGTTTTTTTATTTCTTGCATTAATATTGCTCAACGTTACAAATAATATTTTTGTAAATATTTTTAGTAATGTCAAAATATAATAATGATAAAAAAAAAAACAATTTGATTACAAATAATATTTTTGTAGATATTTTTAGTAATGTCAAAATATAATTAAAAAAAAAAACAATTTCTATTTCACAAACGGAATTTATTTATTTATTTTTTACATTCTTAAATGTTACATAATTTGTCCTTGAAATCCATATAAAAAGTATCCAACTAATAAATCAATGCATTATAGAATTCGCCAAGAATGTCATAACTCATAAGCATTTCTTTAACCCATATATATCGTCTTTCTCACAGATGTTTTATTCTCTAGTGAATTCGCCAAGCTTTTGGAACACATTAGAATACATTCTATACATTTGGGTCGAATTTTTAGAATTTTCTTTCAATAGGGCTGATCTAGTGCCCATAGATATGAAACCCACACGTCACGTATAGCGAGTGGACCCCACTGTCCACCATAAGGGGTGGGGAATGAGTGAGTGGACCCCACTGTCCACCATAAGGGGGTGGGGAATGAGTTTTATAAGTAACCCACCGTGAATTTCTATACTATCTAAATATAATCAAATTCAACAATACAAATTGTTCTAGAAAAATTGGACGTTCTATACATATTTAACACATACGATAACAAATAACTCACTTAACATTAACACTTCCAAGTATTGCTCGAAGTGCCAAATAAAATAACTTGATAATTTCATCGAGTTCTTTCTCGGTTTCATGTTCTATTCCTTCTATTCGTCATCCAAAATAGTTATTTGATAAATGTTACATCGAACACTAAAACACATTTTCCGAACGCCATCTGAAATGATATCCTTTCTCAAGTAACACTAAAATCTGAATAACAACCAAACAAAACAGAAGTAATGGTTTTTCTCCCAATCTTTACATTGTACAAACTATTGAAATGAACCCGGATAACACAAAGATGTAACTCCTCAGCGTGCTAGCCTTCAGAAAGTATAGTTTCTTCTGATAATATGAACTTGTCTCTTGCACCAATGATGTCGGCTAACTGCAAAATCGATGCTTGACATGCCACACTTGTTGGTGACACGACGTCTGGAAGACAAGGTAAACACTTGGGGAGACATTCTATCTTTCCGGAAGATTGAACATACAAGGACAGTACAGCCCGATAAAATACAAATCTGCATGATTAGAATAGTGGAATGGAGTATTCAGTCTCAGCAAAATTCCTAATTAAAATACTATACATGTTCGACAAAACAACTCGTCTAGATAAGTTGATGCAGAGAACAAATTCATATATAAAAAAAATCCATGAAATTTTGATGAAGTTGCATAGATTCAATCTGTTGGAAATTATCCTCAAATGAAATGTTTATGGCATTTGATGTCTTCTGTATCATTTGAGGACAACCAAATTCAAACAATACAAGCACCAAGAGAATTCAACAAGATCAATTTTACCAAAGGCAACTAGTTTGTAATATACTAGATAGACATGCAAACATATTTAGCAATTTAGAAAACCATACAGTCTAACAGTCGTTACCTCTACATTTTACAGTTTTTTTTTTTTTTTTTTTTTTCTCTACAAAATTTCAGTATCAATCAGATACTTGAGGCTACAACAACAAAGGAGCACATAAGTGAACAAGAAACCAGAAAGGATATCCAGACTTATCCAGTTATCCTTCCATGTTAACATTTGCAATATCTGACGTGAAGTAAACAAAATCGAAACACAAATATGTAACTGGCTTGTCTTTGCTTGTTACATAAACTCAGAAAGAGGTTCAGGATGAAAAGGAGGTTCTTTAAGATTTAAAAAAATAAAAAAAAAATTGACAACATTAGTGCTCCATATCTATTAGAAAAAAATGAAGCTCCACTTTGTTAGTCTTGAGTTATTTTCCAGAAAATTAAGTTACTCACATTTCATACAATCATAAAAATAGAATAAACCAATCATAAAAAGTCACCTCTACAGTACTACAAAATTTTACAATCATAAAAATAGAATAAACCAATCATGAAAAGTCACATATACAGTACTACAAAATTTGACTTCAGGGTCTAATTCCAATTAAACAACTTAACAATTTGGCCATTACTTACTACTCCTTTGTCCCCATGGACACTCGTTATAGGACCAAATGTGCAATATCAATATATGCTAAAGAAATTCTTATAGGATTTTAAGCACGCGTGACCTACTCAAGGTGTTCATCCTCTGTATCTGGTTTGCCTGATGAAAGTATACTCTCTTTCAAAATATAATCTCCTTCAAAATGGAGAACATAGGTGTGATTATTAACCAACAGAAATAGAAAAGCCACGTTTACAAAGAATTACATTCACAGAGGATATATAAAAGCCATTTGGTATTTGCCTGTCCATTCCTGTTTATATTAGAGGCGTGCATCACAAATTTCCAGGTCTATTTGATGTTTGCCTATTCATTTAAAAAATATATACAGTAAAGTTACTTTTCAAGGGAAAAAATACTTTCCCCAGTATGAACAGCACCCTTCCTCTCCAGTGAAAAGGCTTGCCGAGTCCCAAAGAGTTATCCACAACGATTCGTTAGTAGAACTGAACTTCGTGAGATCCATCACTTAGTTACCAACAGTTTTCAAATATATACCACATAAGTTTCTGACGAGTCAAAATTAGGCTGTTTGGTCTCTTAGTGTTCTACAAAAGCTTCATCACATGTCAAGGTTATAAATTTTCCTACGTTAGTCATGGCATTCACATTTAACATACAATGTAAAATGGCATCAAATTTTATACTAAGAAGAGATACTGCTATATATATCCAGTAACTTTTTGTTTACATTGGATAGGCACAATACCTTAAAAGTAGTCTCCGTAGAAATGGATCACTCAGAATTTGAGCCCAAACAGGATCAAGGTTGTCAGATGCAGCCAATGATAATCCCCATTGATTTATTGATGAGTTAAGTAGCTTCTCAGCCTTATTGTACATGTCCTGCAGCCATAGTACATTTTTAAGCCAAATAATAGTTAAAAGAACAATTAACTTGCTGTAGCAACAACCACCACACCATCTCAATATCAGAGCCAGTAAATCCAAGCAAAAGAATGAAAGACTGTAAAGGAGCTGTGAGAAAACTGGTGAACTGGCTTCCACTGGGCTGACGAGTAGAGTCTATAGGAGGAATAGGCAATGATGTGGCTGGAGATAGTAGCATGGCAATTCGTTCTCCTTTTTCTGTACCACTAATAGCCTGTCCATGTTGCACGCATCAATAAATATTAGCCAGAAATTGAACTCTTTCATATAGTAGGGAATGGTACTCAAGTCTTAAGTAGAATTTGAAATTCATACATGAATGAAGGACTCATTGAAATGGTGCTGACATAGAAAATTTTATTTGCAGAAATTAATATAAGATACAAATTACAAGAAATTCCAAATGATATGTTATCACAATAAAATAAGATAAGAGATTGGAAAAACTTAGCTGAAATAGAGTTAGTTTGGCTAAATAAACTATCCATGTATAACTTTCCATAAAATAAAAATTGGATCCATCTTGCAAGCAAATTTTAGGCCAATTAGTAATCACATGGAACATTGCTTGTCAAGTCGTAGGCCATTATAAACCTATTGATTATTGCAAAGAAGTTGGAAGTACTAAGATACTTGCCTCGAATGCTTTACTACTGTCACTGTCAATTATAAGAAAAAGGGGCCTTCTTGTGAAGGGCAACAAGTCACAGGGATATATGCAGTTCATGCCTGGGAAAAACATAATATGCCTCAGCATATATATCCTTCACTGCAATAACCATACGAAAATAGAAATATACTACCTCCATTTCCACGAGCCCCTATATGTAAGCAGTCAGCACTCTGAGCAGAATGAGGATCAGCACCATCACCATCACCATCACCATCACCATCACCATCACCTCCAAAGCTAGTTGGATAGGCGGAGGTAGATTCAGAAGTGAGGGAATGAAATTGAAAGCCCCTGACAATATTGTCACTATAGCCAATAGAATGTGCAGCACGAGATGGAGACGACAGAGTATGTGCACTGCTTCCTAGAGCATAATCAATCGTGTGTTTATCACATCCAACCAAAAAAGAGAAAGATTAACTCAGCTTTAAGAAATGAAGAGCCTAATTTTCATTACCTGAAGCAGATAGATATATTAGGAGAATCCCATCAGAAACAAGCTCCTCACACACTGTCCCTAAAACCTAAATACAAGCATAAATGTCAAAGGAAGGTTTTGTGCAGATAACTAAATGTTTATCAAAGAATGATTTGAACTTAAGGTATTCTAGATAACTATATGTTTATCTGAATGATTTTGAACTTAAAGTATTCTAGGCCTACAAGACGGCAGACGCCTATGTTTTATGTTTCTGTGCTTTATGGATAGATAAAACTATGAAAGAGCATCATCAACCAAGTGCACACCATACTATATATTTATCTGACATGGATTTTGAATTTAAAGTAATCTAGGCCTACAAGGTTCTATGTTTTATGTTTCTGTGCTTTATGGATTGATAAAACTATGAAAGAGCATCATCAACCAAGTACACACCATACCCTCAAAATTTTTACCCAACTATTTAGTTCAGAAAGATGAAAAATATTATCTTTATTAAAATGTTTACTAATAAATTTAGTAAACATGTTGAACTTGATTTAAATATAGCTTTCTGATTAGGTCATTCAAATATGTGAATGTCTTAGACCTTTCACCTTTGATTAAAACGAATTCAACCTGCATGGTGTGTTGAAGATAAATTAAAATAAATAATGTGTCCCCTATCTGACAACTTAACTTTTTAGATGAGGCGGTTCTACAACACAAAATATGCCCCCAGAAAGTTATAGAAGCATTTTAAAGGCCTCAATAGTGTCAGTGTCACAAGATAATGGTGCTGCTGTAGGCAAACTCAGCGTAGAACCTCTAATTTAGCTCTGCCAGCAACACCCAGAGGAAAAAAGATTTGCACCTTTTAACTTCAATAAATTTAGTGGAAATTTGCATAGTTTCACAATATAAAACCCAGAATCAATGCTAAAGGGAAACTTTGCAGCGGGTGAATACTCACAGCCATGAAATGGGTAACAGATGGACGATATAAGACGGCTTTTCGTGGGTTAGGCGCCAAAGTAGGATCTGTTATATCTTTATTAACACGATTCGATCCTGGAGTCCCATTTGGATTAGCATTAGTTCCATTTCCACTTGATGCATCCATCTGTGCCTGGTAAAATAAACCACTGGGTTCCCACTCCAAGCATTGTAGCATTCTGAAAGTGTCAAGGGTGAGTTCTGAAAACTTGACCTGATCAAGAGATAAAAAATGAAGAAGGTGTGACATACTCAGTTTGAAGAGTCTACCAAAAAATAATATCATTTACAACAAGTTCTATGAAAGAGCTAAACTAGACAATTGAACCACAAATCAAATACTCGATCTTTTATACTGCTTTCAGTTTTAACAACAATAAGCAACAAAAAGTACAAACCTCATTAGGATGATAGCTGCATAACAATGCATCTCTTAGTTTAAGCTTTCTTGGTCCGTCCACATGTGGGAGACTATTTGGTTGAAGGTCCAATACAACACTATATCTCAAAGGCCTGATGTTCATAAAAGC
The DNA here is from genome assembly GCA_963555705.1 of Ligustrum vulgare. Classification (NCBI taxonomy): domain Eukaryota; kingdom Viridiplantae; phylum Streptophyta; class Magnoliopsida; order Lamiales; family Oleaceae; genus Ligustrum; species Ligustrum vulgare. The sequence goes on along the minus strand of OY743186.1, from coordinate 34,318,406 downwards.
CGTGTCAGCTTTTAGAAATTTCACTATTTCTTGAATTACTAGCTTCCATTCTTTGAAGTCAGTTTCCTGGAAACAAGACCATTATAATAAGTAATTCAACTATAGAGGAATTTTATTTTTTATTTTTTAAGAAGCACCGAAGTAATGAAAGACTTTAAGACTAACCTATTCTAGTTCTTTCAAGATGCCTTCTTTTTTAGTCAATTATTCACAAATCTAAAATGTCCTCTATCTAACGATGTAAAATTTATCCTTACCTTTCAAGTATTTCTCTTTATTTTTCAGATTTCAACACAAAACAGTTGTTGAAGTGTATCGGAAGAAAGTGAATATGAAAAATGAATTTATGGAGTTTCATTTATGAGTTTTCGTATCTATGTGCAGGGAGGGAACAAAGAAGTAGAATAAAACATATATACTTAGGGTGTGTTTGATTGAAGGGATTTTCCATGGAAAATGTCTCATCAATCAAAATATTTTCCATCTTTGCATGTTTGATTCCCAAAATTTTTCATGAAAAATGTCCCAATATTTTCCATGGTACAACCCTTTTATACATTGTTTTACATTATTTGCCTTGAAAATTTCCCAATGAGGGGAGGTGGGAAAAGATTTTTCATTTTCATTTTCCATCTTTTGTCTATCAAACACACCCTTGCGGATTTCACATCAACTTGCTCAACTTTTTTGAGTTCAACAAGATGACCCACCAGAACAAATAAACTTTCAACCCACTAATTGAATCAAACCGCAACAAATGGTTTGGTTCGGTTCAGTTTCAAACGCGAAATGGTTTACTTTGGTTTGCAAAAATTCCAAACCGCTATAAACGGTTTGGTTTAGATTTCAATTGTCGAAACCGCAGTTTGAAATCGCAACCCTCCAAGTTTTAAACAAATTATAAAAAATGAGTGCTGGAATAACTTATCAAATTTAGATTGTTATTGAAACCTTTAAGTCATTTTGAGTACTGCTTAGATTTCTTTTTCCAGTGGAAATAGAATAACTTTTATCAAAATTTGGATGTGTTCTTGAAAGATTTCTAGTCTCTGTCAATTGCAAAAAATGTGAGATTTTTTTCAGCAATAAGGTAATGCGCTAATCTATGTCTATTTGATCCCTTCTATAAGCAGTCTAACCCCATTCCCAATTAGAACTATCGAATGCTACAGAAAGTTAAAATGTGGCATGCAGTTTCCATTGAAGAACTTCATAAACAAATTAGAAGAGAATACATTATGACACATTTATTGCATACTGAATAGATGAAATACTCTTGCAGTAACATTGTATTGCCTTTTATTTATGTAAATGGTTTTAAACAAGTAAATCTCATTTGCAGTTGCAACCTGCTGAAGTAATCCCCTTACCAATGTGAGTTGCATCTCGAAAAAAATTTAAGAACACATTTTGACGTAATCTACGTAATGGTCGGAGGTATTTCTTAGTTATCGACAACAAAGGTAGTATTGATCCTTCACTTAATGTTGTGTATCGATTACGAAATCTTTGATCTATGCTATTGGTAGATTACTCATTCATTCTTGCATTATCGTACAAGAATGTGGCTTGATTTGGGATCTATTAATTTATTTGATTGCAAACCACGGTTTTAAATTGCACCAAACTGCAAAGAATTGTTTGGTTTGGAAAGATTTCAAACCGTTTTAAACGGTTTAGTTTGAAATTTTGCTATAAACCGCCCAACCAAACCGTGTTTACCCCTCTACTATAAAGCTATTTCTAAAAAGGGTAAAATAGCTGATTTGTCAATTTTATGCAAGAAGAATGCTATGTTGACAAAAAACAGTATAAAGAATGATTTCTCATCTTGGCCTTCAAAAAAAAATCCTTTTCAACGATATCCAATCATAAATGAATCGAAGAGCTTCTACTGTCAACCAAGATTCGTTAAATAAAAAAGGTCAAAATTTAAGATCCCTCAGAGATAAGACAATTATAAGTCGCATCGGAATGAACCATTCTTCAATGAAACAACACACTTATATTGCCAGGCTCTTCAAAAAAAAAAAAAAAATTAGTACTCATGTTGGACACTTTCAAGCTGATAAGTACAGGGTAAGTATCCAATATTATTCATTTTATTGATTGAACAGCATATCCAAGCAAGATCAATTGTTGATTTTTTACTATAATATATGAAGCACGCATTTGATGTATGCGAGCAGCCAACGCCTGTACCAAAGTCCATGTAACAATGGAAGCCGATCAATGGTGCCATGACCTTAAATGCCTTGAACAGTAACAAGTGAATTCTATGCAGAATAAACTGCCAACTCAAAATAATCTAATAGTCAAATTCGGACAACAGAAAAACACATTCCTTCATATTCCATAGCATATAATAGTTTACAATATATCAGATACTCATGAATGATGCATATATGATATTTGTATAGATGCAGAGACTCATGTACACATGCTTACATTTACATAAACTTATAAACATGTGACTCAAGAAAATAACCTGGAATGTCCTCTTGCACTCGTCAAGCAACATCTTCAGCTGATTCACCAGCTGATACACCACTTCACGCCGATTCAATACCAAACAAACTGTCAAAAACCGAGCAAGAAACCTCAACTGCTTGCTTGCAAGATTGATATCCTGATACAGTCCTTCCCTGAAATACTCCCTAGTCAATATTGCCTCGTAGAATATGTATGATTCCAACAAATAACTCGCCTCACTTGTCCTCATATACTGCCCAAAATAAAGCTGACCAATACGAGATGCAATTTCCCCAATCTCCCATCTCTTCAACCCTGCCTCCACTAGCCTTTGCCGATTCTCTTGTTGAAACTTCCATAATTGGGTGTAGACCTTGAAGACTTTGTAAAAGTACGTATCATATCTAATAAATCATTAAAGATAACCACCATCTTAGAATCCCGTTTTTTAACATCATATAATTTACATACTGATTCTGTAACCAACGTTTGTACAACTCATTATATCACTATAATAGAAGTAAAACATTGAGAAAAATATACTATCGTTATATTAAAAGACAATAAAAATTCCTTGACCCCTTCAAACTTAACCTAAAACCCAAAAGTAAACGAGGAAAATTAAGAGTTATGTATATATATTTCATTTACCGGGTCCGTTGATAGTAGGGCAAATCACGAATCTTAGAGAATTTCTTGTCAGCCTTCGCCACTAAATTCCAGTACAATTCGATCACCGAAACATTAGAATTAGTGCTGTTGCTAATATTGTTCTGATTCAGCGACATTCGTGTTTCTTCTTCTAGAATTTGATTCCTTTAATTGGCAAACTCTAACTTAGAACACCATATTTGCTTCACGCTAGAAGCTAAATACAGTAGCAGTGAACAGTTGAAATTTTCAGGGGAGCAAGATTGGATTAACAAAAATGCAATTTATGCCCGGCTAATTTGGATATTATTTGTTTGGCTCAATTTATGTTTAGCTAATGCTCGTCAAATTTGCTTTTCATTCATATGAAATCGATGGGTACTATTTAACTATACATTTTTTTTTTTTTTTTTTTTTTTTTAGTTTTTACTAATGTTATACCCGTGTGATGCACACTAATTTGTTACTCACATATATTGAATTTTATATGTTAACGTATTAAATGAATATTTAATTAAAAATGAGAAATGAAGAAAGACAATTAATTACAAAAAAAAAGATACAATTATACATACCTAAATATTCCTTTTTTATGGTTAGTAAATGTTTTCAAGAGATTTCTTTAAATATTGTAAGTTAAATTACTTAAAAGCTTAAAATGGGAAAACAAAATTGCATTTAAATAAATTTTTAATAATAAAAAATGAATATATATCTGTAATATACATTCATAATTTTATTAAAACGAAAAAAGAAAATAAAAAATAGATTGATGAACACTCATATTTCATCTTCTTCATCTTCTATTTTTAAAGAAAATATTTAAGTAATATTGACAAAGTTTCTTTTTTCTTTTTTACGAATTTAAAAAAAAAAATTGTAATTGATTTTCAAGAGGAATAGGCGGACCAAGAAACTTTCGAACTTGAAAAATACGACTATTTAAATATATGGATTCAATTGGATTATTTTAAATCTGAATTTTGTCTAAAATAAATAATAAATAGTTAATTAATACTACTTCCAATTTTTTGAAATTTGTTTTAGGCAGGAAAGTGGGTCAATACCTATTTTGGAAAGTAGTCAGCCTCTCTTTATGCATTACGTTTTTCACTTGTGATTTGAGAACATTTTTAATCATTGTTTGAGCTCTCAATATCTACAAAATGAGTTTTATTGCATTATTTTTTGAAAACATGTATTGATATTTTTAAGTGACAATATGATATGTACATTGGATAATGAAAAGAGTGGTGGGCAGTATATCACTTAAAAATATCAATTAAAAATGTCTCCATAGAATTACTCATTTGCATTTCATGAAAACATAAAAATCCCATAATTTAAATACAATCTCATTTTGATTATTCAAACTAGGACTGTAAATTGAAATCGCCAAACCGCTAAACTGAATTGAAACCGTTGGTTCGGGTCCACACGGACTCATCAACGTTTTGATTTTGACCTAAATCGAACCACTTTCAAATTGTTTGGTTTAAGTTTCAATCCACTAAACCGCAAAATCAATTTTATCATTTTGATTTTTGTATGATTTGTCATTTTGTTTGGAAAAAATATTAGTACTGCGGTCATGCTATATTGTTGCGGACAATGGACATTTAAAATATTTTGATTTTGTCTTCATTTGAATGAAGGTGTATGAATGTGATTTAAGTTGAAGACATTTTTATTCTTTTCATTATTTTCTAGATTTAGGGAAAATACTAAATCTAATTTCAGATTTGACACACATTCTTGCTAATTCATACTCAGTTTCTTTTCAGAAGTAATCTTCTTGATGTTTGATTCATAATTAATGTGTAACTTATCTGTGAGTTTTATCACAGTATGTTACTATGTTATGTTAGTGAAAAACCTCTTAACAAGATTTTATATGATTCTTGTAGCCAGTCGTGATTTGAAATTTTTTTAAAATTAATTTTGTTTAATTTCGTTTGTAAACCATGGTTTGAACTGGCACCAAACCGTCAAAAATGATTTGGTTATGGTTGGAAAAACGTCAAACCGTTTTAAACAGTTTAGTTTGAAAATTTATTAAAAACTGCCCCATATTGAACCATTTATACCCTAATTCAAACACCACATTTTATTGTCATCATCATTCTCAGCTAGAGGTAGTAATGGGCCGAGTCGAGCCGACCCTGCTTTGGCCGTGTCTCGATGTGCTCAGCTCATCAAAATGACGAGCCAAGCCACGAGCTCTTGTCAAACAAGCCGAGCCTTGGCTCGTTTGACCGGTGCCGAGCTCAGCTTGGCCCACGAGCTCGCGGCTCGTGGGATGGCCGAGCTTCGGCTCGCCGGCTTGTTATATTTATTTTTTTCTTTCCTCCTTCTCTTATGACTTAACTATAATGATATATTATATATAAATTTCTAATTAGTTATGTAATAAATAAATTAATAAATAATGTTAGATTGTTAGTGAATGAAAGTCGAAATGATGAATTGTAATGTGAAAAATTGTTCAAATCTTCAATTATAATTTGAAAAGACAAAAACTAAAATTGAGTAAATAAATTAAAATTTAAAAGTTTAAAAATTAAAACCCTCATCATTTTTTTCGGGCTTGGGACTGGCTACTAAATTGAATAATTGAATTTTCTTGTAGGCATAGTTAAAATTGTATATGAACAAGTTGTTACGTGTATATTTTTTTTTTAAATCAAAATTGTATTTTATATAAAGAAATTAAAAGTTTAAAATTAAAATATCATTTACCTGATCATTCGGCATGCTTATTTTGTATGCGAAAATGAGCGTCTTGCCAATTTTTGATACACATTAACGTTTCCAAAATATCTTATTTGAGTCGGAACTCTTTTACCTGCACTAAAAGCAGACTCCGAAACTACCGTGCTAACCGGAGGCGTTAGTAGATCTAGGGATGGCAATAATACCCACGAACCTGATACCCGATGGAGACCCGACATAAATGGGCGGGGATTATCCGACTAAATGGGTTCCTGGGTAGGGTATGAAGGTAAATTTTAAAACCCGACATGGGTATGGGTCGGGTGTGAGTTTTACTACAATACCCATACCCGACCCGCATACCCATTAATTTTCTTTAAAAATTATAGAATTTAAAATAAAAGTGATTGTTTAAAAATAATAATAATAAATAAATAAAAAATAGAACCAAAATATCTATTGACATTGTTATCATCTAAACCTTAATATGTTTAAACTATTGACTTTGTTAACGTCTAAAAAATTGTTCAAATTCGCTTGTATAATTTCAACATATAATAAGCTTTTTTCAACTCAAATTCAAGTGAAGCCCAATATTTAATTGATTCAAGTTAATCCGGAGCACCTATAACCTATTTATAGCCTAAAAAAATAATAAAAAATAAATAATTAGTAATGGGTTTTAAATGGGTATAGAAGCAAACCCGCACCCAACCCGCACCCGACCCGCAATTTTTAAATGGGTATATGGGTAGGGTATGGATGTTGTAAATATTTAGTGGGTAGGGTACGGGTTTGGCAAACCCGACCCATACCCGACCCATTGCCATCACTAAGTAGATCTTTTGCTATGGCGGAAACAGTCGGTTATCTTCGTTCATTCGTTCGTAAATATTCAAGTAAATCAAATTTTAAAGAATTAGCACGCTCCATATTTCTAAGTAAATCTTGTTGAAAATAAATTTTTAGTTCTTCAGGTATTACAAGGGGACTTGATTCGTTACAACTAGGAGACATAATGTAAGAAGAAGTTCCTTGTGTTTGACTAATTTCTTTCATTAGATTGTATAATTCTACTTCGTCGTCTCCAAATGTAGTGACACGTGTTGGTGCAAATTATGTATGATTAACATTAGTTCCTAATCGTGCAGCATATACGGTATACGTGTTTACTAACTCGCTTTCTATATTATTATAAGTGATAGGAGTTTTCAAAATCAATGAGCTATTTATTTTTGAAAAAAGAAGTTTCGTACCCTTTAAATTGTAACGCGGATCTATTACGCATGCTAAGGGAAATAATATAGGTAAATCTTTCCAATATTTTCTAAATTTCATTTCCATAGCAATTATCATATCAACCAAAAATGAGTCAGTTCTATATTTATAAAAAGTTCTTGCAATAACATAAAGACGTTCAAAAACTCTTGAACTAGTTGAGTAATATAATTCAGATAATATGTTGGTTGAATCGTAAAAATTTGTCAAAAATCATTTGACTTTCCCAATCATATTCTATTAATAGAGGATCATTTTTCATTCCTAAGCGTTTTACTGTTATAATACTCGGCTATGATGTATTCATAAACTTCACATAATTTAAGTAACAAATACGTAGAGTTCTACATATGGCCTACGTCAGTGATAAATTTCTTAGAATCTAAATCGTATTGTGAACGCATCTCTTCAAAGTATTTTTTTTACTCGATTATATAGTTATGTGCATTAATGTATCTCTAATTTTATCCATTTGTTCTTTAATATGTTACATTTCATCTTGAACAATTAAATTCAAAATATGACAAATACATCTAACATGGAATAAAGAATCACCGAATTCCGGATTAAGAATTCTACATAACTTATCCACTACAGGTTTATTTACACTAGCATTATCGAAAGTAAATGATCGAATTTTACTTTCGAAACCATATTCTCTAACAATTTGCAATACAACATTAAATATGTTGACTGCATTATTCTATAATTTTAAAGCGATAATTTTTTTATGCATAACCTAAAGTTGATCAATGTAGTGTGCAGTTGCATCAATATATCCTTTTTTTGTTAATACCTTCCCAAATATCGAAAGTAAAAGAAATAACATCATCATATTTATTTAAATCGACTATCAATTGATTCTTAGTTTTAAGAAAATATTCTATTGTATTAGAACACAGAGTGTTTCAACTAATGCCAACGTACCTGGGTTGAAGATAACGTTTAATGTAGGTAACAAAGTGTTCGTTGTCCGCTATGCTTAGTGGAAACTCCGACCCCGCAACGAATTGAACCGTGCCAATTTGATTCTCTTCTTCGGAATACATCCAATTTGAAAGTGTAGATCCAGCTGCAGAACCACTAGCGAATGAACCAAATTGTGACTTTGATTTGATTCAACGAACCTGTGCGTGGTCTAACACTTGCGAAAGTGATGGTTGAGGTGTGTAGTACCAATGCCCTTTTGCCTTGCCAATTGTTGTGCACAATATTTGCACACGGCTTTGAACTCTTGAGTTCCGTCAATTGTTTTTCCCATTGCGACCAATTTAAAGTGACCAACACTTTGTAGTTTGCTTCTAACCTTTTCCGGCTTTTTGTTTCCCTCTTGCATTGGGAATATCGGGATCATTTTGTAAGATTTGAACATACGCATCTTCTTCAACATCGTCTAAATTGATTTGTTGATTTAATGCATCTTCTTCAATATTTTCGGGAATTGGTATATCATTGAGATCGGAAAATTCGTCATTGAATTGAGAGTGAGATTGTGGTGTTGAGTATCATACTCCCCAAATCCAAGTGGATCAGCGAACAATTCATTAACAAATCTTCGGCTACTGGGATCCATTCTTTTGTGTGTGAAAATTTTGAAATAGAAAATAAAATGTGTAATTATAGTAGGTGATAAAATATTGAAAATTGTGTGTGTATAATTATATAATTAACAAATGGTTAGAATTGAGAGATGTAATGAAAAATTGAGAGATTGAAATGAAATGTATGTAACGAAAATTGAAGAGATTGAAGTATGTAATTATGTAAATAATTGTATAATTGTAGTATAGAGAGAGCTTGGACTAAGAATTAGAGAGTAGAATAATTGAGAGATTTTGGTGTGGAGTGGAGTGAAAATGAAGTTGAGGGGGGTATTTATAGGATGAAGAAGAAGTGTAAAAAAAATCAATTAGATTGCTGGCATTTGTGACAGTTGCTAGCCAGCCAAGCCAATGGTCACAATAGAGACTGTTGGCAAATTTTTTATTTTTATTTTAAACAAGCAGGCGAGCCGAGCGGCTCGTCGACTCTTGGGAAACGAGCCACGAGTCGCTCGTGGTTCAAAGTGTTTGATCAGCTTGCTCACTGGCTCATCGAAATGATAAGTCGAGCCGCTCTCAGCTCGTGTTTTCGCTAGTCGAGCCGATAGGCGGCTTCCTCGTTTGCCACCTCTATTCTCAACATAACTATACGAACTTTCAACCACCATGTCTTTGAATGATTTTACACCCCCCCCCCCATAACTATACGAACTTTCAACCACCATGTCTCCGAATGATTCAACCCCCTCCCCCCCCCAAATTTGATCAAATGTCCGACATGATAGCGAGCTCCATAACTTTTGCTAGCCATCAAACAGTGTAGCAAAAATCAGATATTGATTTTTGCTTCTTGTTAATTAGCAAAGATCCATAGATTAACTTCTGAATTTGATGCATTTCAAAGGAGGAACACATGGACTTTAGTTCTTTTACCTGCAAATCACAAGATGATAAGCTACATATAAGTGTTTAAACTACAAGTCCGTCTGATTGTAAGCACAAAAAATAGGTGGAATAAAAAGTTTCAGAGAAATTAATTTTCAAGAATGAATTTGAGTGTATTTGATTGAAAGCGGAATTTGTATTTGAAAGTGTAATATGTGGAAAATGAATTCTCAACTAAATTTTTTTTAAAAATATTTTATTTGTTTTCAAGAAAAATTACGGAGATCAAGATAAGACAAAATATTTTCCATCGACAATGTAAAAGTTTGTGGGAGAAAATATGGTTAGAGAAAAATAATTCTTTTGTATATTGATTTACCAAATAATGAAGAATATTACAAGATATATATATATATATATATATATATATATATATATATATATATATATATATATATATATATATATATATATATGCATCAACCCTATGACGCCCAACTTGTTCCACCAAAAAAGGAGTCATACCTAAAATAAAAAAATACTAAATGATATCCTACTACAAATACAATTTTACAAATAAAATAAATTAGATATTTGTTAACACTCCCCTTCAAGTTGGAGCATTGGAACATATATGTCAAAAGTGCCCAACTTGTAAGTGAAACTGCTAAATTTTTCCTTGCCTAGTGCTTTAGTGAACAAAATCCAAAGTTAATCTATTATCTATCAGTAAACTTACTAGAGAATTAGATTGATATGTGACATTTTCCCATGATTTTTGTGTCATGCAGGATTTGACTGCGAAGAAGACGATTCGCTTGGGAATGCAGAGTAACGACCTATATTACCTTTCACAAAGACCACAAAAACAACACACTACCTATAAAACCACTAATATATGACATGGACATCTTGAGCACCTTTCAGTCTCACCTCTTCAATTCCTAGCACAAAGTATTTTAGAAATTAGTTTTGATTCCCATGATGTTTGTCATGTCTGTCATTTGGAAAAACAATCTCGATTACCATTTACAGTTAGTCAAATTTCTAGCAATAAACCATTTGATTTACTTCATTGTGATATCTGGGGACCTCATAGAATTTATTCTTATTCTGGTGCTAGATTTTTCCTTACAATTGTTGATAATTTTTCTCGTTATACTTGGGTACATCTCATGCTCACAAATCTAAAACTCAAAGCATAATTAAGAATTTTTTTGCTTAGGTTAAAACTCAACACAACCTGACTATAAAAGCCCTAAGATCTGATAATGGACAAGAGTTCTTATCCTTGCAATCATTCCTAGATGAAAGTGGTACCATTTTTTATAGGTCATGTCCTTATACCCCCAACAAATTGGAGTAGTTGAGAAAAAACATTGACACCTCCTTAATGTTGCTCGTGCCATTAGATTTCAAGCTAATCTTCCATTAAAATTTTGGGGGGAACATATCAAGAGGCTTGTTACCTTATCAACCGGATACCTTCAACATTGTTATCGCACAAAACACCATATGAAACATTGCACAAGAAACCACCATCTTATTCTTATTTACGTGTCTATGGTTGCCTATGTTTTGCAACTAATCTTACACCAAACCATAAATTTGACACACAAGCCAGACGGTATGTGTTTCTTGGATATCCCTCAGAACAAAAAGGATACCTCCTATATGACCTCACTGCTAGAAAGCTAGTGGTGTCCCGAGACGTCGTGTTCCATGAAAATACTTTTCCATATGCCTCCCAACAAAACGAAGAAACCAACTCCATCCCATTGTCACAATCTATATCTATGGATGTTGAAGTGCCAAATTTAACAGACCTTGATAACCAACATATAGCAGAAACATATAACTTACTTGAAAACCCCGAAAACTGTTCAACTGGTCGACCTCACTCATCAACCGCTCGACCGGTCAATCCAAAAACTTCTGTCTGTCGACCTCACTTCACCACCAGGTCGACCACTCATCCTAGAAAACCCTACTGATCGGCCAGAACCCCCTTCTCCCTTAACCAGTCACGTAGATCCTCCAAATGATCAACTAGGCCAACCCCAAATTCGACAATCCACATGATCAATTCAACCCCCAACTCACCTAAAAGATCACTATGTCAATTATGCTCTACCTACCCAAGTTGGGTCTCTTCCGGCCAAATTTAGCTCCCGACACCATATATATCATGTGGAAATCTTGCTGCTGCTCATTGTACTTTTACATACAATATTTTTCATATCATTGAGCCAGCCACATATGAGGTAGCATGTTAGGATCCCAAATGGATAGCTGCTATGAATGATGAAATTCATGCCTTGGAAGAAAACAATACTTGGTCACTTGTCTCACTTCCTCCAGGTCATCATCCTATTGGTTGTAAATGGGTGGTCAAGATCAAATTTAATTTTGACGGTACAGTTGAACGATACAAAGCACGATTGGTGGTGAAGGGGTTTATACAACGAGAAGAGATTGATTATAATGAAACTTTCACTCCAGTTGGAAATTTAATGACAGTCAGATGCCTACTTTCTGTTGCCTTCATTCGAAACTGGACACTTCATCAGATAGATGTACAAAATACCTTCATTCATGGTGATCTTGATGAAGAAGTCTATATGACTCCCCCACCTGGATTTCGTCGACAGGGGGAGACACCACTTGTGTGTCGACTTCACAAATCTTTATATGGATTGAAACGGCGTCTCGCTCTGATACCATGTAAAAGTTAGTTTGTTGGAGAAAATTTGGTTAAAGAAAAATAATTCTCGTGTATTGATTCACCAAATAATAAAAAATATTACAAGATATATATACATCAATCCTAGGACGCCCAATTTGTTCCACAAGAAAATGGGTCATACTTAAAAAAAAAAAAAAAAAAAAAAACAAAACAAAACGATATCCTACTACAAATACAATTTCTACAAATAAGGTAAATTAGATATTTGTTAATATACAAAAAAGGCAATCAAACGGATCACTTTCATTTTCTATGAAATCTAACCGACCCTAATTGAAATTTGATGGCCGTGGTTGAAAGGCACAAAAAAATATTGGTAGACAAGAGGTTTCATCAAATATCGGCTTTAAGGACCCAAATTTAGGACTGTGAAGAAAATTGTGTTATTATTTTTGATACCTTCAACATGGCAAGAACGAAAGGATGCCAATAATTATTGTTAAAATTTGTTGGGTGTGTGTTTCCGTTTAAATGTAAATAAATTGTTGGGTGTCTTTGGAGAATATGTTATTTTGGATAATATAAACATGTTCAGTGACACGCTTAGCTTGATTTAGATAAAGAGTTGTAAATAAACGCTTTCCATCCATCTCATACATAAAAATGCCTTTATTATGTTGGTCTGTGACCAAAATGGGTTTCCATGACCAATTTTCTTGAATATATTCTTCTTTAGGCAATGCTTAAATGCTTTAGATTTTCCTACTTTTTCATATTCTTCTGAGAATCACTTGTCAATCTTTAAGATTCTTAACACAAGATTTTGAAATGAAATATCAAACTGACAACAGAACCGTTTTGAGGTGTCCCAATTTTAAACTATCTAATGAAATCTAGAAATTTCACTACTATTTCGAGGTGTCAAAATTTTAGAGGTGACGTATCGAAGATTGTAGTGAGGCTTTACAGGTGGTCCAAACCCCACATTCCTTGGTTCTTGTGCTTGTGCAATCGTTGAAGTTAATTTGTTATTGATATAACACACGAAGTTTCGTCTTATAAAATGTTCATAACCTTGATTATGTACTCAGAGCATGGCTATACTTCATGTTGTGATGGATGTTTTATCATAAGCATTTATACCGTAAAATCGAATTTTGTTGAAATGCTCATTAATTTGTTGAAAACTCAAACTGCTGTAAAATTAATTTAATTTTCTTGTATTTTCACCTCCTAAATTGATGTGTTCCAAGGAGCTAATCTATATCATGGCTTCTAAGCTAATCCTTATGATTTTCCTCTCTAAGTGGAACTGGTATGATATTTTCTTGTGTCACTCTCTTGTGTGGGGACAAGAAGTCTACACTATTTTGGTGCTCCTGCAAATCTGATGCATTCCACAAACTCAGATATTTCAACTAACTTGGACTGTAGTTCAGAATTGACTGATCATTTTCTCCACAAACCCATCTCTTAGGTCAACAAACCATAATCTCTGGTGAATATTAGCCAAGAATATAAAGCAAGAATACGAGGAACAAAGCCAAAAAAGAAGAAGAATATGTGAGGATACATCAACTTTCACCTTCTCTTACCTTTTTTACTTTCTCCTTGAGGTTATCGGCAGAAACGAATCAATTTAGATAGTCCTTTGTGGCTTCAGTGGCGACTACCGCACCCCTTCAAGGGGATGGTAGGATAGGCTATTGAGAATTTTATTTACTTAGAGGTCTTGGGCATGGGGTCTATTGGGAATCCAAATCCTTGGGCACCTTATAAGGACTGTTCACAAGGAATTTGTAGCATGTATTGTCCACAGTGGTGCTACATAATCTTCCCTCCTCCTCCTCCTCCTCTTCTTCTGTCAGACGATGATTCTGCGACGCCCTTTTCCCCTCTGGTTATAGCTGTCATTGGCGTTGTGGCAAGTGCGTTTATTCTCGTAAGTTACTTTACCATTGTCACAGGATATTGCAGGCGAAGAAATAATCCAAATACGAGTGTGGCATTGGATGGAATTCGCGATGAAACGAATCGCGATCAGTCTCAGCTTGCTTTGAATGGACTAGATGAAGCACTTATTAAGACTATCACAGTTTTTAAGTACAAGAAAGTTGATGGCTTAATTGAAGGAACTGTTACTGACTGTTCTGTTTGTCTAAGTGAATTTGAAGAAAATGAGAGTCTTCGACTACTGCCAAATTGCAGCCATGCCTTTCACCTGCCCTGTATCGATACATGGTTAAAATCTCATGCGAATTGTCCTCTTTGTCGCGCCAACGTTACTTGTACGAATGCAGTACCTTTATCTACACCGAATTCTCAAGATTCACCGGTTCTCGACATAGCATCTCTTGAAATTCAAGGCTCGGACGATTTAATCGTGGTGGTGGATGATCGTGATCGTGAAAATGATTGTCTTGATGAGATGGTTGTTAACCTTGTTATGGATGATACTCAACCGAAGAGCCCCCGTCAAGTTAATACTAATGTAGCAGAGGATTCCGAATCAAGAAATAGTAACACAGCAAGGAATGCTGATCCTGAAGATGTTAAGAATTTTACAAGATCAAATTCTTTAGGTGCATTTTCGACGCAAAACGAGCTTTAAACGTGCGAATCGATGGTGAAATGCCAATCTTGGAAGGAAGCTGGTTCATCAGGATGATTTCCAGGGAAAGATAACAAGTCAAATAATTGTCCAGTTGCAATAAAAGGATCCATTTCCAGAACTGAAGACGAAGGCAAGAATTCTGTAATCCTTCATTGAATATAAATAAATCTAATTTTGTGTAAATTTTCAAGATTTACCAACATAAATAAAAATAATGAGCTGATTTTTTTCTTTTTACAGCAATGAAGTATGAAAAGAAAATTGAATGAACAAAATTGACTTCTTTTTCTATCTTTTCTGTCGAGCCTAAACAACGCTAGTACTGACCGAGATGTCACATTTAGTGAGCGTCGCGTCGTGATCCTTTACCTATATTCGAAAAGGTGGGGTTGAACAACCCTCAACAGTAATAAGAAAAAATACAAAAAATATTATAAATTATAAATATTGCATATCAAACGAATGTGACATGATTATGGTAAAGGTTAACTAAACTAGTTTAGGATTTGGAAAGTGATTTCTTCACTTGATTTTAAGCTTTAGTTTATGGTGTGATTTCTTCATCTTTGGCCTTCCTACACTTTCCACTCAATTGGTGCAATCAGATAGAAAGTCCAAATCAACAAAAGTATTCAAGCATTCTAGAAGGTCGTAATGTAACATTTGGTGTAACATTATGTATCCAGTATTTTGTTAAAGGTAAATTCTATCTTATTGCATAAATTATTGGTCGTAAATGGTAAAATGTTCATGATCCCAACCCCCCCCCCCCCCCCGGCCGCGGGAATACAAATTAGTAAAAATTTGCATTAAGAAATAAGATTAGTATATGTCTTTTTACTTTTGTATTCCTTAATTGTAGTTTTCCTTCCTTATCATCAGTAGCGGAATATGATTCTTGTTATTAGGGTTTTGCGAGATATATATGTGTATGTATGTATGTATGTATCGAACTCTTAAATCTAAACCGCCACAACAATTTTCAGTTAAGACTTATTATATAATTATTTTTATGGTATCAAAATAGGTCCAGGAACTTTGAAATCATAAATTGCCACAACAATTTTCAGTAATCAACTAATCATCATGGTGGATGGTGATCGTTACAATTTTACGTCAACTTAAGATAGGCTTGGGGTTTGAAATGTAACAGGTCGACCCATCCTGATAGTATGGCCGGCCTACTTGCCCGATCTATCATTACCCAATCTCATTAAGTTATCAAATCCGTTTATTCTTAGGTCGATATAAATGCCCGAACTTCCCTTCCCACTGTGGTCGTCAGAAACTCATTCGTGATATGTTATATGGTCGGCTTGTCCCGACCACATTATGCCTAGAAGCCCAACACAAATACGACTCTAAGTATTCTTCGTTTATGGGCCTCATCAATGGGCCACCTTCAACCCCCCCCCCCCCCAAAAAAAAAAGAAACATAACCAACGTGGAAACCTCCTAAAAAAGGGAAAATCAATTTTAGTAATGATAGAACTCTCCCTAAAAGGTAAGTTTATATCAAAAGGACTCCTTCTTTAATTAAGAAAGGTTATGGACTTTTCAACCCTATAAACTCAATTCCTTTGATAACGAAATATTCATTCAATATTCATTACGTTTTTCAGTTACATATTCTCTCTTTATTTCTCTCCAGAATACTAATTCTCACACCGGAGGGGCGACATGGAGAATCCTCCTCGCCGTTTTGCAAGTCATCCAAGGCGAGTTCATTTATCTTTTCCAACAATCAAGTATCACTAGATTCTGCCACGTCAATGTTATGATTTTTTACAGCATCAATTGGCATTTTCTGTGGGAAAAGATACGATCAACCATGGTTAATAGACGTCAAGCTCGTCCCTCCGCATCCACTGGTCAACCCCTTCCGGCCAATACTTCAGCTGAAGGGGAAAATCATCCACCTCTTGAAGATGTTGGGGAAGAACAAGACCCAGAAGTAACGCCAGACAATGAACTAGTTAGTCGAAAAGATTTCAATGAACTCCAACAACAACTCCGTGAACTCCGCCAGGCTCTTCAGCAACAGAATAATCGTCAAGAACCACCCAACCTGAACACTCCAAGTACGATTCCCATGGAAGATCACAGACCGTTTAACCCTGTAGATGACAATTCCCCAGGAATCGGGAGTGCCCATCCCATGACTGAGGCATCTGCCAACTTAACGCAACGGAAAATTTCAACAATTATTTAGGAAGGAATCGCAGATGGGATAATGTAAAATACACAAGGTCGGACCTCTTTCACAAGAAGAACCAATTTTACTCCTAAAATAACGTCGTTCCCTTACCAGAAAGATTCAAATACCCTCGGATAAAGGAATATGATGGAACAACAGATCCTAAATACCACTTGAATACCTACACTGATGTCATGGACATGTAGAATGCTTCTAATCAGATTTTATGTAAGGCCTTCCCGCAAACCTTAACAAACTCAGCCCAAGACTGGTTTTCTACAATACTCCCAGGATCAATCTCTTCCTTCGCTGATCTTACAGAGAAGTTCACGGCTTTCTTTGCAAGTAGCAAGAGGATCAAGAAAATAGCTGCTTCGCTTATGCAGTTGAGGCAAGGACATAATGAAACACTGTGGGAATTCATGACCCGTTTTAACGCCGAAAGACTTCAGATTCCAGATCTTCACATCTCATCGGCCACTTCAGCTCTGACCTTAGCCATCCGAGGTCCGGAATTCAGAATGTCCTTAGTTAAGAATCCACCTACAAACGTAACAGAACTTCTCAAAAGGGCTAAAAAGTACATAATGGAAAAGACATTGCTATCAGTTAGAGCACAGGATCAAGTTCACGGAATAGCAGTACAACCTTCGGAACCAGTCAAACAGGGGAATAAGAGATCAATGCAAGAAGATGGAAGGAACTCTTCTCGGTCCAACACAAAGGGAAGCAGTTACGGGTATCAAAACTTAACTCCATTAAATGCGCCTCAATCTCACATTCTCATGAAAATCAAAAGTCGCGAAGATTTGCGTTGGACAAAGCCTATCAAAAGAAAGATCGATGAGAAGAATCGTCATAAGTATTGTGACTTCCATAAAAGCCCGGGTCATACCACCGATGAGTGTAGAACACTGAAACAAGAGATAGAAGCCCTCATAAAAAGAGGCTTCCTGGGACATTACATAAAGAAAGATGATAAAAATCAGGGAAAAGGGGAAGAGAAGAATAGATCTGCTGGCACCATAAACTTTATCGTTGGAGGAATAGCTTCTGGAGGCGATTCAAATAACGCCAGGAAAAATCACTCCCGGCCATTAGGTGATCAGGAAGAAAGGTCGAGAAGTCATGACCATGAAATTTCAAACAGCATCAGTTTTAGTAATGATGATATGGAAGGAATTTCATATCCCCATGACGATGCCGTTGTCATCAGTGCCACAATTGCAAATTTTGATGTAAGAAGAGTGCTTGTTGAAAGCAATAATATCAACATACCACCTGGAAATCAAGTTCCTGACTTTCGCAGGCATTGCAATAGTACAGGGAAAATCAATCAATGGCAGAAGTTGTTATATCAGTATTGGGAAGGGTAAAACAGATCTGATGTCAATTGAACTTCCTGTAGAAGAGCGCATGTCACCAGTAGAAGAATTGGAAGATGTTCAAATTTCAGAAGGGAAGAGTTTCAAGATTGGAAAAGAACTCCCCGAATTAATGAAGGAAGAACTTTCGCAATGTTTAAAGAGAACTATCGACATATTTGCATGAAGTGCCGAAGATATGCCCGGGACCGACCACACACTTGTTGAATACAGACTTAATGTGACGCCCGACAAGAAGCCTGTAAAACAGTAAAGAAGGTAGTTTGCCACAGAAAGAAGGCAAATAATAAAGGAGGAAATAGATAAGCTTCTGAAAACAGGATTCATCAAGGAAGTAAAATATACAGAATGGCTAGCCAACTTGGAATTGGTCAAGAAGCCAAATGGGAAGTGGCGATTCTGCATAGATTTTACCGATTTAAACAAAGCATGTCCAAAAGACAGTTATCCTCTTCCCCGAATCGACAGATTAGTAGATTCCACGTCAAGTTCCGAACTTTACAGCTTCCTCGATGCATTCTCAGGATATCATCAAATTCGAATGGCACAGGAAGATCAGGAGAAAACATCCTTTATGGCAGATGAAGAAATATATTGCTATAAAGTCATGTCCTTTGGATTAAAGAATGCTGGAGCTACTTATCAAAGATTGGTAAACATGGTCTTCTCCAAGCACATCAGGCTGAACATTGAAGTTTATGTGGATGACATGGTTGTAAAGAGCTCGAGAAAGAAAGACCACATTGCTGACTTGGAAGACATATTCTGTATACTCAGGCAACATCGGATGAAACTAAATCCCGCCAAGTGCTTCTTCGGAGTAAGCTCAGGAATATTTTTGAGATTCATGATCACACAGAGAGGTATTGAAGTTAATCTAGATAAAATTATAGCCCTTACATCAATGGAACCTCCCAGGAACATCAAGGAAGTACAGAAGCTTACGGGAAGAGTAGCAGCATTGAGCCGTTTTACGTCAAGGGCAGCAGATAAATGTTTTCCATTCTTCAAGACTCTCAGAGGAAACAAATATTTCTGGTGGGATGAAGAGTGCGAGATCTCCTTCCGGAAGTTGAAGGAATATTTGGAAACTCCTCCAATATTGGTAAAGCCACATCCGGGAGACAATCTATTCTTGTATCTAGCAGTTTTGGATCATGCTGTGAGCGTCGTTTTGGTCAAGGAGGAAGGGAAGGTCCAATCTGTGCTCCTTCATCCTACTATTAAAAGTCGAGAGCTCAAGATCACCCTCACTCGACCCTCTGTCCAAATCGTGGTTATCTTCCACACCCTCCTCATCCGCCGATTCTTCACCCTGAGGAGGTAGGGGCTCATAGAAACCTAAGGGCTCAACCTCTAAAGGCTCGTCTAGGTTTTCTACTTCCCTAAGATCTCCTATGGACACTTGTCTAACCATATTTTTTTCGTTATAAGTTATTTAAATAATGAGGTCGGGAAGTCTTGAGCTTACCTAAAATGCTATTTTTTTTGGAGGGGAAGATCATGACACTTGCTCGAGGAGTTCTCTGGTCTCTTAAAAAATTTCGCAAAGTACAATGAAAGGGAGTATAGGGACCACATATATATAGACAAAAATGGCAGGAAAACTTTTCGAATCTCCGCCTTTTGCTTTGAATACGTTTCAACCATCTGGCTTAAGTAACTGTTCACCTCCCCCACATTAATTGAAGGAGAAAATAGTTGGCAAAACACGTCATTAGCTGTCAGAAATAAATGAGATAGCTGTAAAAAATTAGATGCATTCAGAGATCTATTACTGATCCCTGATGCACAGGAGCCAATGATCGTTACAATTTTACGTCGACTTAAGATAGGCCTGGGGTTTGAAATGTAACAGGTCCACCCATCCTGATAGTATGGCCGGCCTACTTGCCCGATCTCATTAAGTTATCAAATCTGTTTATTCTTAGGTCGATATAAATGCCCGAGCTTCCCTTCCCACCGAGGTCGGGCACACCCGACCTCGTCAGAAACTCATTCGTGATATGTTATATGGTCGGCCTATCCCGACCATATTATGCCTAGAAGCCCAACACAAACATGACTCTAAGTATTCTTCGTTTATGGGCCTCATCAATGGGCCACCTTCTTGGGGCCCCAAAAAAAGAAACATAACCAACGAGGAAACCTCCTAAAAAAGGCGAAATCAATTCTAGTAATGATAGAACTCTCCCTAAAAGGTAAGTTTATATCAAAACGACTCCTTCTTTAATTAAGAAAGGTTATGGGCTTTTCAACCCTATAAATACAGTTCCTTTGATAACGAAATATTCATTCAATATTCTTTACGTTTTCTAGTTACATATTCTCTCTTTATTTCTCTCCAGAATTCTAATTCTAACATCGGAGGGGCGACGGGGAGAATCCTCCTCGCCTTTTTGCAGGTCATCCAAGGTGAGTTCATTCATCTTTTTCAGTAATCAAGCATCACCAAATCCTACCACTTCAAGCTTAGGATTTTTTACAGCATCAGATGGTAAAATTGCAACTTCTTCTGATCTCCCAAAATCCGATATTTCCAACTCATATTTCACCCATCATTCGAACCATCAAGTGCCCATTTCCAAACTTCTGAATGGAGACAACTATTCGGCTTGGGGAGGGCTATGACATTAGCCTTGAATGCCAAGAGTAAATTAGGTTTGTCAATAGCACAATCAAGACACCCTCAGCAAAAATCGAACTTAATAATTTTGCAACCTGGTTACGGTGCAATGACATGATTCATTGATGGATAATTAACACTCTCTGTCCCAAAATTTCTGACAGTGTTATCTACTATGCTACCGCTTATGAAGTTAGGAAAGGTCTTCATGAACGATTCTCTCAAAGCAACACGCCTGACATCTTTGAAACTCAGTGAGAAATTGCTTATCATTGACAAGAACAACTCTGTCTCTCTGCCTATTTCACAAAGTTGAAAAGTTTATGGGATAAATTGATATACCGATGCCTCGTCTTCTTCATGTGGCTCAAAGCAAGATTGACAAAAATTGATGCAGTTCTTTATGGGATTAAATGAATCCTACGGTGGACACAAACTTTTGATAAATCACCTTCCTTCCTGTTCGTCAAGCATGGTCCTCTATTTGTCAAGAAGAGAAGCGACGACTTCTCATTGCTACACATCAATTGGCGGGAGCTATAACCAAAGCTTTGGGAAAGAAATTTTTTGTCCCTATGATTCACAAGTTGGGCGTTCAAAATATTCACTCTCCAACTTTCGGGGAGTGTTAAAAATTATTATCTTGCATATTAAGATATACAAGATTAATATGCCCTTTTTTGGTAGATATTTAAATCAGATTTTAAGTATATTTTGATAAAAGTTGATGAGATGCTTGATTAAAAAGTTGTGAGTGTGGGTTCTATAAAATATGTGGTAGAAATTAATTGTTGACTTTGATTAAATTATAATCTAGTTTTTAATTGGTACCAAAAATGGACTATATATCTTTCCTCCTTTTTGTATTTCTTGATTGTATTTTTCCTTCTTATCAGTGTTAAGGATAAAATCTCACATCATATAAAGATGAAAATATTGACCAATTAATAAGAGTTTGGACTACTCCTCTTAACAAGATTGACCTTTTAAGATAGACATAAAAACCCTAACATGGTATCAGAGTCCATTAAGCTTCAACGAGCAATTCGATCAGATTAAGACTCAAACAAATGAGCACACGAATTTTAAAATTGGTCTGCTTAAATGAGCCACCATCTTGAGGGGGTATATTAAGGGATAAAATCCTACATCGTATAAAGATGAAAACATTGATCAATATATAAGAGTTTTGAGGTCCATCTTAAATAGTTGTATATATTTTGAATGTATCAAAAGATTCAAAACACAATTCCAGTTAATATATACTTCCTTTCAAATCCTAGTAACGAAATTGTCCATAATAAATTTATTTTATTATAATATCATGCAATTTGTTGATATAGCATTATATACTACAATTTTCTGAATCGTGCTTGAAGCTAACCGGCTCGAACCAAAAGTTGATTCTACAATTTATATCGTGGTGGTGATGCAGGTGTTTTTGTAGTGGCTATGAGGGTGAAACTAAGATTGGTTGTGATCAATAAATATTTTATTTATAATCAATAATTAATATATGACCTCAAAAAAATTGAGATTGCAACATAAATTTGTAATTGTGATTCACAAGTTTCTAAATTGTGATCAATTAATTTAAAAAAATGGGACTGTGAAATAAGTTGTAGCACATAATTTTATGAATTGTGACCTAAAAAAAGTCGTGACCTATAATATTTGAGATTTGTGATCGAGAAATAAGTAGTGACTTATAAATTGCGTTATTTGTGATCGAGCAATAATTGTGATCTTTGAAATTTGTAAATTGTGATTGAAAAATAATTCATGACTTATAAAGTTTGTGATTTGCAACCGAAAAATAAGTTGTGATCTATAAATTTGTGATTTATGATTGAGTAATAGATTGTGAACAATTAATTTGATAATTTTTACCCAAAAATAAGTTGTGACTTATAAATTTGCAATATGTGATAAAAAACAAGTCGTGACTAAATAATTTTTAATTTATAACCGAGAAATAAATCGTGATAGATTAATTTGATAATTTGTAACTTATAAAATTTGATTTATGACTACGATCATAATTTATATATTATTGTGACCTTAAGTTATTTAATTACCTATTCAATTCATAAAATATATTTAATTTTTTATTTAATTTGTTAATTAATTATGACCTGATTTAAGAATTAAAACCATAAGTTTCTTAGATTTGAAAAAGTGTCTTTTAACTATCTTTGGACTTAGAGCATCTCCAATGCATAATATGGATTGGGATGACGTAGTATTAAAATAGACGAATTTCTAAAACACGTGGATAAATATACGGAAAAATCTAAAATTTACTCTCCAATAGTTCATTCTACATTTAAATATTGTTGATTATGTGGCATTTTTAAAATTTAAAATTAATAACTCATTCACAAATAATTAAAATAATCTTAAAATTTTTAGTATTATAAACTATAAATGTTATTTTATTGTACTATATTTCATTTTGGTAGTTCAATTTATTATGAGATTTTTTTTTTAAAAAATTATTACAGACAAAAATTATATATTAATCTTAAATTATTATTTTTTATTGTTACTTTGTTAAGACATTTCAATGACTAATTTTTTTATATAATTTTATTTTATTTAGCGACATTTTTTGTTGATAAACTAAATATATTAAATGCATTTTTTTTAAAATTATTAATCTTAAATTTAGAATAATCATGAAAATTTGAATGAAAATAATAAAAAAAAAATGCCTGATGACAAAGAATTTCCAACAAAATTTTTCATGCCATGACACTCACCTTCCTTTTTAATATAGTTAAAATAATTATAAAATAATGAATGCTAACTCATCACGTCTCACGAGAGCGTCCAGGTGTAAACGGAGCAGTCCACAATGTTTTTTTTAGTCACGTCAGCTTAATATTGTAATTCACGTTATGTATTTGAGAAATATTTTTAACACATTCCATCTTTTTACTTACGTGTCAAGTCATTTTTCCCAATCGATGAAGTGCATTAGAGATGCTCTTACTTGTATATTCGTCTACATGCAAATTGGGTTATTCGTAAACTCATCCCAATATACAATGAATGTTGCTACTTGCACAATTATGTTGACAATGAAAATGACTAGGTGATGTGAAAGTGTTGTGTTTGTTGATTAAAAAGATGATATGATGTTTGAAGAAACAAGATTGTGACACGTAAGCTAATTGTTGCTTCATTGTCACACTCATTATGAGTGTAGCAAAGTTGACAATACAATAGGCCGCGGTTTAAAGAGTCAATTATCTGCCAAAACAGAGTGATAATTGTGTGTTTATCCTTATTATCTATCGTAAATTTTAAATACAAAGTTATCTATCAAGTATTCAGTATCATATAAATGATTTTTCATTTTATCAAGTAACATATATATTTCTTTCGACTTTGAGTGTGCTTTATCCCCACTACGAAATTCATAAACCATGCCATCCAATTCAATAGAACTGCATCCAGGGGTTTTCTTCATTTTACCTTTTATCATTCTTTTCCTCAGCAGAAATGCATCACTCCATTTCTTCTCAGCCGCGTACATGTTTGACATGAGTACGTATCCACCATCTTCTTCAGGTTCTAACTTTACAAACTTCTCCATTACTCTTTCAGCAAGGTCAAGATTCCCATGGATCCTGCAAGCTCCAAGCAATGATCCCCAGATCAGCACATCAGGCTTGATAGGCATGTTTTCGACAAACTCAGCAGCCTCTTTTATCAACCCTGCTCGACCCAAAAGGTCGACCATGCAGCCGTAGTGCTCGGTTTCAGGTTTTATGTTATACAAGTTAGACATTTCTGTGAAATGCCTATGGCCTTCGTCCACAAGTCTGGCATGACAGCATGCAGTCAGGACGCTGATAAATGTCACCTTGTTTGGCTGTATGCCTAATTCACACATCTGAGAGAACAGCTTAAGCGCGATTTCTGCTTTCCCGTGCATGGCTAACCCTCCGATGATAGTGGTATATGTATAAACGTCTTTACGCTTGATATCTTCAAATACATCGAGGGCGTCATCTATGCTTCCACACTTCGCATACATATCGATAAGAGCATTGCCAATAAATCCATCAACTTCAATTTGATTTTTATCCATGTAAGCATGAATCCACTTCCCCAATTCAAGTACCCCGAGATTAGCGCAAGAATTGAGTACTCCAACTAAAGTAACCCCGTCTGGATCAATCCCTTTTCTCTGCATTTTGTGGAACATCCTCAATGCTTCTTCATAATCTCCATTTACTGCCAGCCCCAAAATAATAGAATTCCAAGAAACCACATTTCTCAATGGCATCTGATTAAAAACCTTGCGAGCAGATTCAATATCACCGCATTTCAAATACATATCCACCAATGAGTTCCTAACGTAAACATCAAAATTTACACCTTGACAGCATATATACTCATGCAACTTCCTCCCCAAGCTCAAATCCCCCGATTTAGCACAAGCAGAAATCATGACAGCCATCATTTTCTCATCGGCTCGATATCCTGCTTCACACATTTCAAAGAACACCTGAAACCCTTCCTGCCATAACCCATTATCCACATACCCTTGAATCAATGTAGTCCAGGAAACCAGGTCCCGGTGAGGACTTTTATCAAACACCTTTCTAACATCCCGAATCCTCCCACAAACTGCATATAACCGCATCAATGTGTTGACCACATACAAATCCATCACATACCCATTTTTTATCACGTGGCCATGCACCATTTCCCCTTCTCTCAGCGCGCACAACAGGGCACACGCTTTCAGAACAAAAGGGTAAGTGTAGTTATCACCAAACAAGCCTTTCTCAACCAATTGGCAATGCAAAACCAATGCAATCGAAGAACTCTTCATACTCCTTGAACCTGAAAGGTATTTAATAATATCGTTATACACAGATATATCGGGGACAGGCAATCGCGCTAAAAGGTTGTAAATGTAGCTGAAATCTGTTAATTGTAATATAGAAGCAGATAAATATGTGATTTTGGTGTACAAAATTTGTTGGGTTCTGAGTGATGGGCTTGTTTTGATAATTAGAGTATGGATTTGCTTGAGTTCTTTAATGGATTTGCAGGAGTTTAGTTTGTGGAAAAATGAGAAATCTTGGGAATTATTAGAGTAATGGGCGTGCAAGTGTGTAAAACTTGACGCAGAAACATAGCTTATCATCATCATGCGAAGAATTCAGTTAAAGCCTATGCAAAATTCATTTCTCAAAATGTACATCAAGCTATGCCTGTGTCTGAGAAACATTAAACGTGACTTATAATTTATTTTTATAATTAACATAAATTTTAATCACAAATTTGTCGAATTTAGAAGAATTATTCACTAATTCACTGCTCATTTTAACACATTATAATTTCGATAATTTATAATGTACTATGCAGCAATAAAAAATATATTTTTTTAAATCAATCAATCTTGTACAATGTAAATGACCATGACAATTCCCTTATATGAGAGGTGTGGAACCTCTCATTATTGAGCAACCTCACACCCTTCATGTGAGGAGGTTACCGCTCACATGGTTATTTACATTATAAAAGTAACAAGATTCTTTCTAAATTACTACATTATTTTCAACAAGACATGTCATTTTATTTGTACATCGTAGGCTACCATCCAGTTTCAACGTTTTATTATTTCATTCTTGCAAAGATACGTAGTTACATAGAAAGAGAGAGATTTGAATAGATGGAATGAAAAAAAAAAAAAATGGAAAAGAGAGATTCCTTGTGAATATTGGAGGGAGAAGAGAAGGAGATTATTATAGGTCTCCTCTTATCTCTTCCCTTCTTTGCCTTTGTGGAATAACTGGTGGAACTTTTCTTTTCTCTCCACTGTTTTCAAACCAAATATTTCCCAGCCTTAGTTTTCCTTTGTGGCTTTGATCTTGATTAGCTCCCCTTCGATATTTTTTGTTCCTAAATCCTAACCTACCTTTACACAAGAATGAAAGCTTGTTGCCGCGGCAACGACGGTCTAGATTCGATGTGGTACAGAGTACAGTGGGTCGTTGAGGACAGCGATGGTAGTGAGGAGTGCATCCATTGGTGCCCATACCATTACTAAGAGCGATGGAAAACATGAACATCTTAGTGTCATTGTAACGGAAGATTAGGATAGTCGACGCCATGAGAGCCACTAGGTTGGGGAAAATCGTCGAACACGTCGTCCTGGGATTCTCAAATGCCTATGCCATTGGCTTCTGTCACATCTTGACCATTGTAGATGCATAATGCATTGTTACATTAGCCATGGATAATAAATAAGTTAAAAGTAAATTCACGAGAAAAAGCTCCAAACACATGCAAAATGCTTGATACACTGAAACGTGTTAAGATGATTAGAGAAATGAGGAATCATGGGAGATGATCACAATCATAATGTTACATGTTTATTGATGGATACATGGTCTGATGCAAATCATCATTTGAATAAGAGGATTAAGGATAGGCCTAAGATTCTCGTAATAAGGTTTCATTATGCACACACTTTCACATCCATAAAACAACCACATACTTTGTAGGTTTTCATTCAGTGATCCTGTCAAGTAGGGCTGGGCGCAAAACCCTAAACCCGACACTAACCTATCAATTTGGGTCGGTTTACGGGTTGAAACCAAACAAAACTGAATCCAATCCAAAGGATTTCTATGTTAGAAATTTCCATGAGATGTAACTGCTGCTACTTGTCTCATTAACAAGTCCTTGTTTGCAGATGTTGAAGATCTCGTATTTGCCATCGCCACCATCGTACACGAACTCTCTGTACAATATTTGCAATACAAAATTTCAACAATATTTTTCAACTGTGTTCTTTGTCATGCTTCAAGAGCTTTTTCTCTATGCTACAGTCCAAACCAATGGGGATGTGGATTGGATGAGTGAGAAAGAGATATATATATATATATTATTTTAAGTGTAAGGTTTGAAGTAGGATGATGAGAAAAAATAAGCGGGAAAAGCAAAAAATGAGAGAGATAGATACAATTTCAAATAAATTAATAAAAAAATAATGGATGTGGGATAGAATGAGAATTTGTAGAAGATGTGATGTATGAATGTACAAAAAAGTGGAAAAGTGGAACACATAGAGGAAAAAAGTAGATGTTGAAATGGAACATTTTTTTGTGTGTCTATATCCCTCATCCCATGGACACCCCAATCCATTTTACCATTGGAGATGCTCTCACTCTAAACATAGAGAACTGCAAAAGAAGAAGAAAGAAGGAATCTGAAATTTGATGTATATAAGAATTTTCATGCTATTAGTAGAAACACAAACTCCTAGTAATTTACTTAAAGCATCAGTAATCTAATAAAATGTAAGCTCAAGTTGATGAATGGTGCCTGGCCAAATTATAGATAAGGTGGCAACAAAGCACAAATCCCGTCTGTATTTTAAATCAATCATTACAATTTATATATCAATTTATAAGCAACGCAATTTTTTAAACCACTTTTTAGCCACACACACATTTTTTCTCTCTTCTTTTTAACCACGCATTTTACCTTTTCTAGCAAAAATCACTTTATCATCTGAACTTACCTTTTCAGAAAGAACAGAAAGGGAAGCCACAATGCATCTATGCCCCAGCCTCCTGAACCAGTACAGCAAGCCTCACTAACTCTCTGTATATGTCTTTACTTCGAGCATGAGATTTGTCGTCATACGAAAAGCAAGAGACGCGACCATTTATCTCGATCCAGCTACATCCCAATTCTTTCTTTAATTGTTGTTGCTTCAACGTAGCTCTAATTCGTGCCGCATCCTTCCACATCCCATGCACAGAAAAGATATTCGATTGAAGCACGTGCATGCCGACGTTAGAAGGTTGAGAGGTTAAAATTTTCTGAGCTATAAAATTGCTTAGTTCGAAGTTTTCGTGGACTCTACAGGCACTGAGTAATGTTTCCCAAGCATAAGCTGGAAGATCCACAGGCAATTTCTTGACCAACTCAAAAGCTTCAGCAAGCAAGCCTGATCTACCAAGAAGATCAACCATGGTTGCATAGTGCTCTGGTTTAGGTATCAGATTCCACTGTTCCATTGAACTGAAGTATTCCCAGCCTTCACTCACCAGTCCAGAATGAGCACAGGAAGTCAATAGCACAAGAAAAGTAACATGGTCGGGTTGCGATCCAGCTCGAATCATGCGATAAAAAAGATAAAGGGCTTCTTTAGCAGAATTATGATTTGCTTGCGCCACAATCATGGCGTTCCATGCTACAGTATCGCGATTCGTCATCTTTTCAAATACTGAATAAGCCTCACTTATGAAGCCACATCTAGAATACATGGAAATCAAAGAGCTTGTTATCATTCTGTCCATTTCATAACCAGACTTGACCACAAAGTTGTGCATCCCTCTTCCGAACAATTGTATCGCATGAACGCTACAAATAGATATCACAGTAGTTAATGTAACATGATTCGGTTTAAATCCATTTTGCAGCATCTGGATGTACAAAACCAATGCTTCCTCTTCCTCACCAAGATATCCACAAATCACAGTGTTCCATGATGTTTCATCCTTCCTAGGCATCTCTTCGAAAAATCTGCGAGCACTAGTCATATCTTCTTGTTGCACATATCCAGCTAGTATTGAGTTCCACGAAACAATGTCCCGCATAGGCATCCTACTAAATAGATCAAGAGCCTCACGGAATTTTCCATTCTCAACGAAGCCAACAAGCATTGAGTTCCATGCAATAACATCCCTATCTGGAATTCTATTGAATAATTCTTGTGCCAACTCAATCTTGTTGTGATTCAAATAACCCCGAATCATTGCAGTCCAAGCTACTACATCCTTCTCAGGCATCTCCTTGAACAATTTCCTTGCTCTCTCTATGTCCCCCACTCTGAAGAAACATGTTATCATACTAGTCCAAGAAGCCGAATCACGTTCGCACATTCTCGTAAACAAATCATACGACTCCTCAACACATCCCATTTCACTATAACCTGCCAACATAGCGTTACAAAGAAACACGCTTTTATTCCGACATTCATCAAACAATTTCTTGGCTTCTGTCATCACTCCGTATTGAAAATACCCTTCAATCATTATCGCCAATGAGACATCATTTTTCACTGGCATTACATCGAACAATGACCTACCCTCCTCCAATCTCCCGTTATATACATACCCAGAAACCATGGAATTCCAACAAACTACATTCTTATCTTCAATCCTATCAAACAAGTTCCGCGCCTCTTCCAATCGTCCATTCTTTGCGTAGCCGCTTAACATTGCGGTCCACGACACAATGTTCTTACTTGGCATCAAATCAAAGACTTTACGAGCCTCGCAGACCATCCCATTTTTGGTATACCCTGAAATCATGCAGTTCCAAGTTACTACATTCTTTGGACGCATTTCATCGAATAGTCTGCGGGCATTCTTCACATCACCTTTCTTGAAATAGCTAGTGATCCTTGAGTTCCAAGGGAATAGCGGGTTTGCTTTTGTACTCAATTGACGAAGAATATAGTTGCCTAAATTTAGGACAGTAGATAATCCTAATTTGAAATTTACATACATGAGAATGAAGGTATACAAGAGACGGGTACTACGAAATTTTGTGCAAAGGAAATATGAAAATTTGATATATCGATTCATAAGATGACGTAACTACTACAATGTAATGTAAAGTACAATTTTACCAACAAGTGTCAGTGTCTCACCTACCTAACCCCTCTTTTATTATTTATCTCGAACACGTGCGGTAGACGTAAATAAAAAATGAAGATTGGTAAATAAGCACTCCATAACCTTCCGATTGTAGATATTTAGCAGCAAAATTGAACACTTCAAGAAACCTCAAATTTCTGGCTTTACACTTTTCAGTTGCAGAGTCTCTGAGGAATCCTCGACTCCTTTTTCCTTTTCACTCTAAAAATGTTGTCTTTGAATCTTTTTCCTTTCTCAAATGTCACTTTCTCTAAATCCAGTCATAAGTATCCCATAAATTCTTCACTTTTCGATCCAAATCTTGTGAACAGACACAAAAATCCACAGTTTGCCATTCATCCATTCAAAAACCCCACTTCGGAAATTAATCATGGAATCTTATTTAGGGACTCTGAAGAAACACTTTGCCAGATCTCCAAATCAAGATCAGATTTTGGAAAAATATTGACAACCCCTTTTGGGTTTTCTTCAAGATTTTCAGCCAGAGCTGCCTCTGGAGCCCCACAAGAAGCCAGCCCAGATGGTGAAATTGAAGTGTCAAAGCCAAACAAGAATCTGAAGTTAGCTCTTATTTTCGGTCTATGGTACTTTCAGAACATTGTTTTCAACATTTATAATAAAAAAGTGTTGAATATTTTCCCATATCCATGGTTTCTTGCATCATTTCAGTTGTTTTGTGGATCAGTTTGGATGTTTATTCTATGGTCTCTAAAGCTTCAGCCTTGCCCCAAAATCAACAAGTCCTTCATTGTTGCACTTCTTGGACCTGCACTTTTCCACACCATAGGACACATTTCAGCATGTGTTTCATTCTCAAAAGTTGCTGTTTCTTTCACTCATGTAATTAAATCAGCAGAGCCTGTTTTTTCAGTGGTGTTTTCATCGTTTCTTGGTGATTCATATCCATTAAAAGTGTGGCTTTCAATTCTCCCAATTGTTTTTGGTTGCTCATTGGCTGCTGTCACCGAAGTTTCCTTCAACTTTGGAGGATTGTGGGGTGCTATGATAAGCAATGTTGGTTTCGTACTTCGAAACATTTACTCCAAAAAGAGTTTGCAGAATTTCAAGGAAGTTGATGGATTGAATATGTATGGCTGGATTAGCATTATCTCGTTGCTCTATCTATTTCCAGTGGCTATTTTTGTGGAAGGGTCTCAATGGGTTGCAGGGTATCATAAAGCTATTGCAAGTATTGGAAAACCGTTGACATTTTACCTATGGGTTATGTTATCTGGAGTGTTCTACCATCTCTATAATCAATCGTCGTACCAAGCGCTCGACGACATTAGTCCGCTAACATTCTCGGTCGGAAATACTATGAAGAGAGTGGTGGTGATCATCGCTACTGTTTTGTTCTTCAGGAATCCAGTTAGGCCATTGAATGCACTTGGATCGGCTATTGCCATATTCGGCACTTTCTTGTATTCGCAGGCTACGGCTAAAAAATCCAAGGTAGAGACAGGTGAGAAGAAGGATTAGAAAGACGGTTCTTGTTTATTTCTTGTTATTATGGTTTTTACAGAACTTCATCTGCTGTCTTTATTCGAGGATAAAATTTTTATGGATGCTAGAAATTTTTTGATCTGCAAGTTTATTGAAAATGAATGAGGCTTATTGGCTTGTTGCTTTGAAGGCTTGATCTGATTGTCTCCACGTTAGTTATATTTTTTGAGTTATGCTATTTGAAAAATCGATTGTTTAAACTTTAAAAATCACTCACTTGGAGTGGTGGGACACATACACAGTTGTTCAATCAATCACTCACATGAAGTGGTGGGACCCACACATTGCGTTATGATAGACTTTCTAGGCACATTTTCTAATACGAACTTTCGAATAATGTGTATTACCATTTATAGATTCAAGGATACTATACAATTTTACAACTCAAATGGACAAGATTTCTTTTATATCCTTCGAAGTTTGATAGAATAGTTCTCATTCTGTGCCGATGTTTGGTAGAAGAGAGAATAATTGTTGTTGGGGGGTTTACTTCATTTGCACCTCTTTGATAGGCAAATATTTTCCCAGAAAAAAGCAAATTTCTTAATATTTTCCAACTTTGAACATGTTTGATGGCAATTTTTTTTCCCGATAAACCTTCTCCTTGAACATTTACATGACACATGATGCCTATTTCGACCTTTTCGTAGAAAATATTTTCTTATGATTTTGAAGTCTGTTTGTTTTTCCAGCTTTTGTGGAAACCTACTTTGAACTTTTTTTCCTACTCTTTTTTGTAAGTTGAGACATGATTTATACAAACAAATATTTGGGTTGGGGGTGGGAGGGAAATCTTTAACTAAAATAACTCAACTATAACAAAATTACCATAAAAAATAATATCAAACAAACAAACAAACAAAATTGAAAAAATCCCGACTTTTTCACTTAGAAAATAAATTCAATCAAACACTTTCAATTGATATTTTTCGATAAAAATAATTTTCAATCAATTCAATTCTCTAAAAAAATTTCGCTTTCCGCCCATTTTTCAACTTTTCAATCAAACGAACCCTTAGGTCATTTCCTCGCTTCTTGTTGGTTTTACTAGCAAAATGAGCCAGTGTGACAATTTGTCGAATATATTTGTAATGCCGAGTCACCTTTTCCATTAGTCAAACCAACAGAAAATTGATGAAGTAACCACGTCATAACAAAGTTCAAATTCAGTGACCAATTCGAATCAAGGTAATGTTTAGCGAGCAACATTAAATTTCGCTAACAAGTGACTACCGATGTAATTTTTACCCAGGCAAATAAAACATAACCAATGGCTTCAGAAGCACATAAAAGCACACCAATACATTGTCCTAGCAGAAAACCTCAAATTAGAAACATTCAGTAGTCACTGATCCAAGGAGTTTGCTTCAGAATGAACTTACGAGTAACATCTAAAAGGTGTTAAAAAGTTCAGTACTTCCTTAATACAGGACTGCACAGGAATCCCACAACGGCAATCAGAAGTTACTTGGTCTTCACAAAATGATTCGACAACAACTTTCCAATTTCCAGAAACCCCACTTTATCCTTTCCTTCAAACAGTAATTTCAGCTTGTCATCACAATAGATCTCTTTCTTGTTATCGGGGTTCTGCAGACAGTAACATTTGTAAACTTGTGCAAGTACCCCAAAGAAGACAGTTAATTAAGTAGACATCAACAGAATGTGTATATAGGAGTATGTAAGAGTGCACTAGGCCAATCTGTGTACCCAAGTTCAGCTTAAGATTATGTAAACCTCGAATGCAAAAGCACGATAAATGAAGAATAAGAATCACCAGTCGATTTGGCTGATGCATAATGCCTCATGAACATTGTTTGGATCCAAATTGTGACTCTTGATATAATTCAACAATTCACATAGGCTAGGAGCTACAAATGAAACCTCAATACACCCTATATATAACATCTTCATGAACTTAACTGATTTGCTTCAATTCCACAGCATCCTGTTAATTAAATATTCAATTTTTAGGGCATGCTCGCTGTCATTAGGACCCTTTAGGAATACTAATCTTTGCTAACATAACACATTTTTGAAGGTCCCATAAACCAATTAAATATTTAGAGACGTAAAATTCAGAAATTTTAAATAAATATAGCTTATCTTTGTAAGTAGAAAAGTCCCACCACCATCAAAGATTAAGCAGGTCAAAATTTGACGACTGTAGCTTCTCCAGCTTACAAGTTCAACCTCCTGAACGAATTTGGTGCATTTTGATGGACGAAGACACTTGCATGGATTCTTACTAGAAAATGTCCAAATAAATAGTTTAAAAACAAGGTTTTGCTTGGGACAGGGTCTCATGAGGACACTAGTAATCCTAACGGGATAAAATGGATAAAAGAAATAGTAGATGAATACCATTCTATTTCATTTCTATATTTTCCAAGATCAACCATATTCCCAAGTAGGTATAGCCAACAGTTTTAGCTCTTAGAGCATCTCCAAAGCTACCTTCTACTTTGGAACAGTTTTAGCTCTTAAAGCATCTCCAAAGCTACCTTCTACTTTGGATGTCTAGTTGACGTAGCAATGATGTGGAGGGAAATACAGTCTACCGGTGGATCCAGCCGCCGGCAAGCTAGCGAGGCCGATCCGCTGATAACTCCATTTTTTTTTTTTAAACGCCATCAGAATGAATATCTGGGAGTATAGAAGGCACTTAAAACTTGAAGAATTACACTCTTATGAATTTCAAGGTAATATTTGAATAAACTTTGTTTATGAGGTTGAACTTCCAAATTGAATAGTTTCTTCATTTGTTTATATTTGAATCGGGTTTGGGAATATGATGAGTTTGTGTATAAATGTATAAGAAATTGTTATTAAAATTTGGATTAGCTCAAGAACTAGATAGCACCATTCCCTTTTGATTTTCTAAGACATCATCAAGGTGCTTGACAAATTGTCTCATTTGGATACTCTTTCATGACCTCTGTGGCCTCTTGAAATGGTGGATGACATGTGGGATTAATTTTAATTTAACTTGAAATTAAATGCAAATGAAGATAATCACATTTGGTTATGTAGCAGATCTAGTATTTGTCAAGAATAAGACTTAATATCGATTGCTGATCTTTAATGTTTCAGGTTGTTACTTGTTGTTTAGAGCATCCATATTTGATATCCTTTCCTATAAAGACTAAACAATCTAAACATATTATTTCTAGTGTGTTAAACATAGTAGCTGAAGTTCATTTATCTCGTTGTATCGAAATTTCAACACGATCAATTTCAAGTTAGTTTGAAGTGGCAACCTACGAAAATTATTCGTTTATTATTTGTGTAGTTATTTCATTTTC
This sequence comes from Ligustrum vulgare, assembly GCA_963555705.1. Lineage (NCBI taxonomy): Eukaryota > Viridiplantae > Streptophyta > Magnoliopsida > Lamiales > Oleaceae > Ligustrum > Ligustrum vulgare. The sequence continues at coordinate 34,282,850 of OY743186.1, read as the reverse complement.
AGCCTGCATCTTTCCCACTACATTATCAATTCAGCTCCTCGTTTATGAAGTAAATATCATTTTTTTAATAATCACTAAGGTTCTTCCAACTGTTTTCTCCCAATTCCGCTACCATTATATTCTCTCTTTCCCAATGAAAGTTTGTGTGTTCTTTTGTACTTATGCCTATTTTCCTCAATGAAATTAGAAATTCAAAGAACTATAAAAAAGGTGAAATAAGCAAAAAAGTAAACCTCTAATATACTTAGCACGCACAAGTGAGATTCCACACCAGTTCGAAACCACATCACCTCTAAGCACGGATGAATAATAAATGAAGGGTTTCCAAAAAATTTAATTTCAAAGATCAGAAAAGAAAAGAACCGAGAATATAAACAGAGACTTCATCAAAGAACACTCCAACTACAAATTTTTCATACAATCGATGAATCGAGAAAAATCCCAATTACACTTTCATGGAGAAGCAAAGAAAATATCATTAGAGTTATTTATCTTTTCTTACTAGCATGGTTAAATATACAACTAGACAGACCGACAAGCAGAAAAAATGCATAATAATAATAATAATAATAATAATAATAATAATAAATGAGGAAAACAAATACCTGGAGATCGTGGAGCTTGATATATTCCCAGACTTTCTTAACAGCACCTGCACGAGAAATTTCCGGGGCACCCACTAAGCTTTGTAGTGCTGGCGACACTGGAGTTGACTTCAGAATTCCAGTGGGAGACGGCGGTGGTTTCTTCTTTGCCTTTGAAGATGCGGTGGCGGTACTGGTGGTGGGGTTTTTCTTGGAGGTGGCAACGGCGGGTTTGGAAGCTGTGGTGGAGGCGGCGGATTTAGAGGCATGAAACAAGGCCCGGCATCCTCGGAAAAACCTAGATGGAGTCGCCATTGGATTCTTGCTGGGTTTTGGGGGATTGTTGGGAAATGATTACTGAATTGAATCGCCCCTTTCGTACGCTCTGCCCGGTGCTGCAAATTTTTATGTTAAAAATATTGCAACACTGGTCCATATAATTTAGCTTATATAGTAAATGGGCTATTAACAATTTTTCAGTTACTAGTAGGATTGGACGTTTCGATTTTCGGTTCGGCAATTAAAGGAATCGAAATCGAATCGAAAATTTCAATTTGGTTAATTCCAATTCTCAAAACCAACCGAATAATTTCGTTTCCGATTCAGTTTCGATTATTTTTCGGTTCTTTGTTTAATTCTTTAAAAAAAAAAATCAATTTTGAGCAAACGCAAAAATGTGTTTAAAAAAAAAAAAGTGTTGAGTCAAAATTTCTCAAACAAAATCATCAATACGGTAAAATATTCAAATTGAATATATTGGGTTCTAAAGCAACTAAGAACAGTTATATTATTCTGTTTATTCCCATTGGTAACCAAAAAGGTAGGATCTTTATCTTCTGTTATTTTATGTACTACTTATGCATCCGGACTAAAATATTAAATAATGATGATGGCATAGAGACACATTTATCATAACATAAAATCACTTAGCTCATTTGAACATAAATATATTTCGAAGATAAAAATGATTTCAAATGAACTCTTATCTTACACTGCAACGTGAAATCACAATTCACTAATTGTAACGACACGAATCCCAATTAACGGGCTGTCTCGACCATTAGATGACGTCGTACTGTCCCCCTTGTACCAACATAAGTCTTTTCAGCATGTTTTGTCCTTACTCGCACGCTCCCCTTAACTTTGGAGTTTCTAATGATAGACTTCAGGAAAAGAATCTGCACCTTGTTCGTATAAGTAGTACCTATCATTTCTTTTCAGCTTTCTTAGTCGGGGTATGATTGTTAGACTCGCGACGTCCTCATCGCACTTAACCCATCTGAAGATCTATTTTCAGGCGTTGGGATTCTAGAGGTGGCTCCCGCCCTAGGCGTAATACTTAGTTCCCGATTTTCGACTAGCGATCCATTAAGTGGGACCCGGATCATTACATTAATGCACCTCTACAAAAGTTACATACATGTCAAACCGCATATCCTTCCTAAAATTAGTTCAATACATATAACACAACAGTCATTGTCTTAATTTGTAAATATTACATCAAAAAGATGCACTAAACAAGTATGAAGTGAATGACCAGACATCAAATCTTCTAAAATTGGTGCACAGAATTTTATGAAAGATGCAACATGATATGAACAATTCAATAAATATCATAATACATCTAAGTAAGATGGATTTGTACACTCTATCATATAAAGGCTAAAGCAACACAGAAAGTATCAAAAGTATTATGTGGCTTAATTTTTAAATTAAGAATGTTCGGTTCTCGATTCGATTTTCAAATAGAAATCGATTGATTTTCGGTTCTCCATTTTAGGATTTCGGTTGGTTTGGTTTAGACTCTCATTTTTTTCTTAAAGAACCGACGGGTTTCATTTTTTTGTTCGGTTCTCTCGATTTTGATTTTTTTGCCCACCAGGCCACCCCTAGTAACTAGAGCTCTGTTTGGTAAATTTGTTTATAAAGAACACATTTTTCAAATCACTTTTTGACCATACACATTTTCTCAAATCACTTTTCAGTCATTCTTTGGTTATTCCATGTTATGAAATTCTCTTTCTATTATGGAAAAATAGTGGAGATTTGAGTAAATTGAAGACAATTGTTCTAAAATTCCCAATTCTTCGATTATGGAGAGAGAGTGTAGATTTGTGTAAGTTGGAGAAATTTGGTGTATTTTGGAAAAAATTTATTGAAAGATAGTGAAAAATATCATGTTCTAAAATACACAAAATTTTATATTGCTTTGCAATATCACTGAGCCATCTTTGCTTCGGTGTTCCTATATTCCCCATCTCTTCTCTTTTTTTTCGTTCCATCTATTATATTTGTTGTTAATATATCCACTATACTTCAAGTGTTTGCCCAATTATTCATGCACTAAATTGTATCCACTGTACTTTTATGTATATATGTATGCGTGTATCTATGTATGTATACATGGGTATATAGGAATATCGGTAAATTGATAGAGGGGACAAATACAAGTACCTAATTATTTTCGTTGTTCTTAAACATAAATACATATATAAATTTATTGATATGGTCATATAGAGAGAGAGAGAGGACTGTGAATGTATCATTATCAAGTGATTCGCGTAAATAATGAGTCCTCTTGAGTTGCTTTCTCAAACATCACCAGCAGAAAATTCTGTAAATCATGGAAGGTGAAATGAAAATGTTGGCATGAGTAACTTGGAATGTTGTTTACACTGACACACTCACAACATATGTATACACACTAAGTTGGAATACCATGTTCTAAAACACACACAAAAAAAATCATGTTGCTTTGCAATGTCACTGAGTCATCTTGGCTTTAGTTGTTCTTATATTCCTCACCCCTTCTCTTTTGGTTTCGTTCTGTCTATTATATTTGTTGTTAATATCCACTATATTTCAAGTATTTGCTCATTTATGCATGCATTCAGTTGTATGTAAGAAGATATGTTTTGATTCTAGATTATGGACATGCTTTGTGGCTTATCAAATGGGAGAACAACTTTGGTAGTTTTGTTTTCCTTACATGTTTAGTATCTCTATATTCAATTTTGTTATATCCACTTTTTGGTAATAATTTGGGGAATTCTAAGTCGTTCTTCATAAATGAAAAATGCATTTAAATGGCATTATGCCCATTTATTTTATCTATTCATACTAGAAAACTGCCAATTGACCACTCAATTGACAGCAACCATGTCTCTATGTGCATGCGCGCGCGCGCACACGCACAAAGAGATGTAGATTAATTTATCACTATTACAATGTGTGTGATATCCCATCTACACTTCAATAGAAGAATATTAGGTCTTCAACTTGGCACCTTCTTGGAGATTAGATGGGGTGAAGGCTTTAAATGGTTTTAAAGCCAATATTTATTAGATTTATATGCTACAAGGTAACGATTTGGATTTCAGACCCTACGAATAAAAGAAGACAGTGTTCTTTAGATTGTTCCATTTGGACCTGGCAAAATAAAAAATAAAAAAAAAAATTGATATAATTTCCTATGTAATATTAATCATGGAACATCAATGAGAGATTTGGCCACAGAGAGTATCTCGAACGAATTTTTTGTTAAATAAAACAAAATATGTCATCCATTCGATATGTTGTGTCATATCAAGTATAAACTTACGCCAATTGTTTCATTCTTGTTACGTCCATAGCAGTGTATAAAAAAATTCTAATTTCAAGTTCTTGTGTAGTCGAACTTCTGTTATATTCTCCAAATCACCCAATTGTGTACTTTTCAGTGATATTCTTGTGGTTGATGGCGGTTGGTACAATTGTGTGTGCAATGCTTTGGTTGAAACTCACTCGATGTGGTCAAAGTGATGAGCGTTACGAACTAAACCATTTTTGTGTTATGTCACCTACTATACTTCATGTTGCACTTCATAAAATGACATTACACCTACATATTAAGCATGTTGAACATCACTATCCCAACTATTATTGCCCAAAGTCATCTTGATTTAACTTTTATCCTTTGCATTGTAATCTTTTATATGATTATTAAACAGTTGCTTACTTGAAAACCTCCAATTGCAAACATATATTGTTCCCGATCTTTTGCAAAACTTTCAATTAATGTTTTCAAGCTCGACCTGAACATCGACCCGACCGAGAGATTGGATCAAGGGTCAGAAGTCAACCCGGAGTCGACTCAGGATCGACCCAAGCATTAATTAATATTCAAAAAATATTAAAAAATTCAAAAAAATATATAAAACCTGGATCAAACCCGAGTTCGGGTCGGTCGGGTTCCCGAGTCAACCATGGTCGTTGATCGGGTTTGAGCCGATCGAATTTTTAATGTGACCTGGCCCGATTTTTTGATTGGGTTGCGAGTTTTCGGGTCGAGTTTAACAATATTGCTTTCAATTATCAACAATTGAAACTACCCATATTTTAATAGTATGACCAAGTAGTCATATGAGTATATAGGTGAGCGCGAGTTAAAAACAAACTAATGTTAGTTGGTTCTTGCTTCTAGAATTTTGTTTATTTTCTTGCTAATCATTTCGTGGAATTTCATCTCGGTTATCACACATTTTTTATGATGCTTTGGTACGTAAAATTTCTATTGATATTCTTGATTGAATTGTGGGATACTCGTAGTGTATTTGGATTAGTGTTTCATATATGTGATATTGCTTTTCTTTATATTATTCATTCTTTCTACGCTTACACTTTCAATTTTCAATTACATTTGTTATACTTAAAGTTTACAATATTGACATAAATGACCACACTAATCTATACAAAAATACGAACCCTTATCGTTCTTTGCACATGTATATACTAGTAATTATAAAAACACAACAATGGTCAACGAAGGTTCATCAAATTGGTCACGAAGTTTAGCGGGGAAAAAAAAAAAAAAAAATCAAACTCCTTCCTCTCGTACTCCTCCTATTGAAAGAAACGTTCTCGATATATTAGTTGATTTTCTTCCATAATCTATACTATATATTAAAACTGAAAAGTCTTGTCCAAGAAGCTGGCGCTTTTTACTGCTATTTTTTGCCAATTTTTTTTTTTTTTTTTCAAATTTAAAAGCCTTTTTCCTCTTGGAAACATGTGGCTGTCAAATTGACAGCCGCGTCATTCTAATTTTTTTTCCTCGTTTTAAACGTTTGCAGGCTTACAGCTTGGATTGCTAGATAGCAATCCAAGCATCAAATGTGTCAGCCGCTGAAGAGTGGCTGACACATTTTTAATTTTTATATTTTTTTTCATTTATTTTATTGATCTTTTGTCTATTTTCCTTCATTTGGTAACAATGTTTGGTTTATAAAATGGTTTATTTAATATTTTGAGGTCAAAATTTATTATTTACCTTTAAGCCCCAAATCTATTCACCTTGGATCAAATTTATTACTATCAAATTTCAATATGACCCAATCAAATTCCTTGGCCCATTTTATAAAAAGCCCAATAGGTGAATTTTTTTATTTCCGTACAAATTTCATACGTTCCCAACTTCACAGCCAATCTATATTCCATTATCAACCCCAATTTCCCTAAACTCCTGTGATTCAGCCATCATCTTCTTGCATCCCCAAATTCTCTCCTTCAACCCCTGAATCAACCCAAATCACTTCAATCTTCCCCAAGTCATAACTGCCAAAATACTTACCAAAAACGTGTACACAACCAGGTATATACTCCCTCTTCTCCCCCATCACAACTCACGTTCACAACACAACATCATTCACAGCAAATCCTTCTGGGTATGCATCCCTTCCCCAACATCATTCTTGCATAGCACATACCGCACAATGCCACCACACCATCCAATCTCGAAAACTCATCCCAGAACCTCCAATGTCGACTGCAAATCAACCACCATCGAGCCCCTACCCACTGCCACAATTCAGATCCTTAGCCAAACCACATTTCTACAAACATATTGATTCACATCATCACCCCTATTGCAACCAATCTGCATCCCAACCACGGCCAGAACCTCCATCATCCAACCGTCCAAGCCGTGCCAAACAGTCTGAATATTCCAATTTTTACAATCTGCAATATAGTATACACAGAATCACACAACCATTTAGCCAAATTCAACACCATTTCGAGACCTCTCCATTTTCAAGAACTGAACTCCATCACCGTCACCAGTCACCACTTCAAAATCGCCTCTACCCATTTCACCTTCAACTGATCGAAACCTCACAACTTGACAGCCTCTGCTTCGCCCCAAAATAAAACCTAAAACCAAGAATTTAACAGAAGCCCAAATACTTACCTCGAACCTCAATTTGTTCGAATGAATTCTCAACTGAAAATCATTTAAATCGAGCCTCGATTTAGTCTCAGTTTTTGTCGCCAAAAGTCTGCTCAAACCTCATCCTTTTCCCCACTCTTTACTGACACAGTCCCCGCCACACGATGGTTGCATCACCGCCAGTCGAGCGCTTGCGTTTGACGTCCGACGAACGGGCGAGAAGCGTCGTCCGCCTCTCTCTCTCTCTCTCTCTGTGCTCTCTCTCTGTGTTACGATAATGAGAGAGAGTGTGTGATTTTTTTTTATAAAAGGATTTTTTTTATTTTGTACAAATTGTCCCTTTAACCCCAAGTTGTAAGAGTTTGTTATTTTAGTCCCTCAAGTTCAAAATAATTTATTTCAGCCCCTGGGTTGTATTCTGAACTAAAGGTTTCTGAGTAGTGATGGCAATTTTCCCATCGAGAACCGATCCCCGAGGAGACCCGCCGCGAATGGGGCGGGGATGGTAGTGATTTTATCCCCGTTACGGGGATGGGAACTGAGATGAGATTGATGTCCCCGCCCCGTTTATAATTTAAAAAATTAAAGACAAGTAAAAACTTAAAAATTTAATACATTTTGAAAAATTATATATTCTTTTAAACCAAGTTGGATGATTCCAACCTATATTATTAACTTAAAGGCATGGGATAATAAGTTTTAAAAAAAAAAATGTTGATCCAAAAAAATAATAATAATAACGGGGATTTAAACAGGGAATTTTTAATCCATTCCCGCACCCGCCCCCGCCCCGCATGTAACGGGAATGGGGATGAGGTCCCCGACCCATACCCGTACCATTGCCATCACTATTTTTGAGTCTTATGAATAAGTCCTTTCATTTTTAAAACTTCTTTAATTCAGTCCCTAATTCCAAAATTTCATATTTGCACGAACAGTCCCTAACATTTTCAATTTTCACGATTTAGTCCTTAAAGCATTATTTTGCACAAATTCATCATTCTAGAATTTATTCCAAGTTTAATTTTAATTAAATATTTATTTTTATAGGACTAGACGAGGTGGGAGAACATTAGAAAGTGTTTATTCTCGTTTGCTCAATACTCGAGAAATTAAGATAGACTCTTATTTACAAAATTTATATTTTCAAAAGTGCGCATAAATAATTATTTGGATTATAAGTTTAGCATGTATGATTGTGTTCATGAGAATTACTTGCTTTCTAAGTATGAGACTATGTTACGAGAATTTACTTGCTTAAATGCATGAGACTTGAACTTGTATGTTATTTACTTGTTCATGAGAGTACTGGTGATCGTTAGACACTTGAGACTTGAATATCATGATTATGTGTTTTAATTTATAATGTTAAATGATTATTGTGCGCGAGTCTACTGAGTATTTCTATGAAATACTCACGTTTTCCAAACTAAATTTTTGCATGTGACGGAGTTGGCAGCAATGCGTACGATGGTGACTATTAATAAGCTTTAAAATTGTTCCAGTTCAAATAACAACTTCAATTGGTTTTGTCAAGTTATTTTTCATACTCGAATTGTTGAAATTACAAATTTATTTTATTATGTCCAAGTTAAATTCATATTCAGACATTTTGGCCGTTTGAGCCAAGTTTATGAAGTTATGTGAATTGAGATTTTAGTTATTAAATTTATTTTCCGCTAAATCATTATTTTCAAAGTTAATTTGAGACGATGAAGTGGCGTTCCAGGTATTCAGAATTCGGGACGTTACAATATGTGTTTAAAAAGTGGTTTGAAAAATTGTGCAATTCATAAACATGTTTGTAAACCATTTTTTTTTTTACTTTTACCAAAAACATGCTTATTCTTTTTCGTCTTGTATATATGTATATTTTTTTCGTTTGATCTTTTGTAATATGTCATTCTTTTCTTTTATTTTTTCATAATAATTTTTAATACACGTTCAAGTATTAAATTTTTGAACACACATTGTACAAAAAATTTACAAATCACATTATTTGAAATTGTGATTTTTTTCAGAATGTAATGTTAAAAGTAGAGATAATTTTTTTATTATTTGTATGTGGATTATTTTATTGGTAAAATGTGGCAGAAAATGAGTTTTTAAAAAATGATTTTTCAATAAGTAGAGAGAAAATATGTGTGGGTAAAAAGTAATTTAAGAAATTATGTTGTTTCATCGGCTAACATCTTTTTTAATTTATTTTTTTCATTTATCTTATTCTTCTTTTGTCTAGTGCCTCCATTTGGTAATACTATTTGATTTATAAACTGATTTATTTATGATTTTGATGTAAAAATAATTGGAGAGAAAATGTGTGTATTTAAAAATTGGTTTGAAAAATTGTGTAGTTTATAAACATGTTTATAAATCATTTTTATTTTTTACTTTTATCAAACACGTGCTTATTCTTTTTTTTGTCTTGCTAAGTATATTTTTCTAATTTAGTTTTTAGTAATATTCGTTCTTATCTTTTATTATGTTATAATCTATACTTCTATAGTATGTATATATGCTATCTATAAAAGTTCTGCCTAATTTTTTTATTTTTTTATTATTTCTTTTAACACGTAGGTGTTAGCTAGCATTTCAATCAAATGGTGTTGAAATGGTGTCAGTCACCATTTTTTATTTTTTTTCTTTTCTCTGTTTGGAAAACATGTTTACAAACAAGAATTTTAAGTTATAATTTTTCAAATCACTTTTTAACGACATACATTTTTTTTTTCACTTTTTAAATACACATTTTATCAAAAAAATATAAAAAACATGTTTTTAAAAATAAAACTTTTAACAAACAAAGCTAACTTTTTTCCTTGCTATGTATATTTTTGTAATTTAGTCTTTTGTGATGTGTCATTCTTATCTTTTATTTTGTCACAATAATTTTTAATACACGTACAATTATTAAATTTCGATAACACATTTTACAAAAAAATTTACAAATCACATTATTTGAAATAGTAATTTTTTCATAATGTAAGGTTAAAAGTAAATTTTTTTTTTTAGTTTGTGTGTAGATTATTTTATTGGTAAATTGTGACAGAAAATGAGTTTTTTTTAAAAAAAATAATGTTTTGAATAAGTGTAGAGAAAATGTGTGTGATTAAAGTATGCTTTTTTTCAATACAATTTTTTCCCTCTGTTTGGTAAACATGTTTAAAAACAAGATTTTTAAATCATAATTTCTCAAATCACTTTTTAATCACGTACATTTTTTTCCATTTTTCAACCACACATTTTCAAAAGAAAACATAAAAAACATGTTTTTAAAAATAAAACTTTTAACAAACAGAGCTAACTCTTTTTTGTCTTGCTATGCATATTTTTGTAATTTAGTCTTTTGTGATATGCCATTCTTATCTTTTAGTTTGTCATAATAATTTTTAATACAAGAACAATTATTAAATTTCAATCATACATTTTACAAAAATTTATCTAATTTATGAAATGTCTATTTCATCTTGATACTCATGATTCAAAATATCATTTACCACTCATTTTAGAAACTATATGTTTTTTATACTATGGAAAGCGAAGAATTGTTCGGTTAAACTTTCTATATAAAATTATATATATATATATATATATATATATATATCTAAAAATAAAAAGTCTTGCACAATAAATTGCCGCCTTTTACTGTTCATTTTTACCTTTTTTTTTTTTTTTTGTTATTATTTCAAATTTCAAAGTGGATGTCAGTCAATTGGCATCCCCTTTTTTTCTCTTGGAATTAATATGCAGCTGTCCATCTGAGAGCCGCGGCATTTTAAGTGACTGACATCCCATTTGAATATTTTTGTCTTGATGATATGCGGCTATCCATCTGACAGCCGCATTATTTTAATTTTTTTTGTTACTGTTCGGTAATATTTTTTAATTTATAAACCAAATTATAATCTACACAATTTCTAAAATCACTTTTAACCACATAAATTTTCTCTCTCCACTTTTCAATCACATATCTTACCTCGAAAAATGAAAAAATCAATTTATAAACTTGGAGAAATATCCAAACAGGGGCAGATATTAATATTTGACCTTTTTGGGGTTGCTTTATCTTTCCTTCTTTTAAATTGCTTTTTTTTCCCCCTTTTTAAAAGCAAATAAAAGTTATACTTTAAAGTAGTTTAGTATATTATAACTCTATCTGATGTTGATTTTATAGTTATTATATTTAATATGTTGTTATTGTATGATGTATTTTATTTTTTTGTTCTTATTTTAATATTATGAATTATTTATCCTATATATTATTATGTGAATGGTTTTTTTGAATGAAAACTGAGGGGGGGAAAAGGTTAAAATACGAGAAGCAAATAACAGTAATTTATTATTTAAATATATAAATTGTCTTTTATTAATCAACGAAGCTATTATAATTTGAAATAATGAGACCCATTATTGTGAATAATGTTTCCGCAAGAAATTTCATGAAAATGTTAAATACTATAGGAAAATGCGAAAAATGTGAATACTATGATTAATAATGAATTATATTTTTTTAATCATTCTTACTTTTAATAATTGCATAAAAGAAAAACAGTTATATAGTATACGATTTTCAGTATAATTTTTTTACTTCAACATTTCATATTGTCATATCATGATAATTGCTAGATTTACGTTATTCTTGATTATTTGATTTTATAAGTAAAAAATAATAATTTTATTGGTTAATACAAATATTCTTGAATTTAAGTTAAGCAAGCATTTTTAATTATTTTAATTGATATTTTTGAATGAGAATTGAAAAACTTAAATACGAGGGGAGAATACAAAAATCGTGAGAAATATATTGATGTATTCCACAAATAGAGATGTAAAAAAAATCCGACGGGTACCCGCCCCGAACCCGATGGGTACCCTCCCCGCGGGTTGGCGGGGCGAGTTCCTGTCAAGTTTTAGTGACCCGAGCATGTCACTGGGTGGGTAGGGTTTTGGCCGCCCCGATCTGAACCCGCCCCAATTATATTATTTAAAATAATATACTAAAGAAAAACAATAAAAATGCCGAAAAAATAAAAATAAAAAATTAAATGGGGCGGGTAAGTCGACCCGTCCCGACTAGAAACTAACTCGAACCCGCCCCAACCCGAAACTCAGGGTCGCGGGCGCGGGTTTGGGTTTAATAAATGTTCGCGAGGCGGGGAGACCCAACTCATTGCCATCACTATCCACAAAATTAATATTGTACTCATAATATTACATCAAACTTGATATAGAATTAAATAAACTACTAAATTTATATTTTCTTTGAAATTAATGATAATTCATAAAAATTATTGAAATTAACAAGCATGTAATGTGATATAATATTATTTTCATGCATTTTAGATTTGTTTTAATTATGTATAGATATTATAGTTTTTCAAATACTTATCGAAATTAATATTTTTTAATAACTTCCGTACATCACACGGAGAAATACTAGTCTTTATTAAATAATAACATTGAAAGCAATTTTGTCTTTTTCAATGTGTTTGTAATAGTGGGTTAAGAGCATCTCTAATGGTTTACGGGTATTTTGATCTATGTGGCACTTATATAGATAATTATCTCACTCATATTGATAAAATAGATAGTGAATTTTAAAATTTATTTCGAATGGTATTTGTTTACAATTTGTTATGTATACATGTGTCTTCAAATTAGCAATATCTCGATTATTATTTATCTAGTCACATTGTCTAACAAGTTATCTATATTTAAATATAGTGTAAGATAATTTCCCTGCCACGTCAGCGCCACATAAACATGCAAACTAACTATTGGAGATTAAATTTTCATATCATTGTTTATTTTTCCTATATGGCAATCTATTTTTACAATTAATATACGGTATATACCATTAAGTGTCGGATATTCACATTAAAGAAATAACTTATATTATGCCTATAATGCTATGAGTATTACTGTCAAACAATGTAAATGTTGCAAAGAGTTGAATTTGGAGATGAGGTACTGAAGATGATTAAACAAATAGAGAGAAAATGAAAGTTACCTTAAAAATGCCAAAAAAAAGGGCCAACAAATGTATTAAAATCTTCTTATTTTGACAATATACGTTCTTTATTGAAAAATTCTTTATTATTTATAAATAAATTTATTTAAAATTTTATTTATTATTTATAAATATAATTTATATAACAAATTTTTTTTGGGTCCTCATCTTAGCAGGGCTTTTGTTAATCGTCTATCCGGCCTATAGTTAGGGCAGGCACCATTATTGGACATGAATTTCAAAATGACCTTTGTAGTTCTTCAATCTTCTCATCAAGAGCATTTATCATGAACTTGGTTGATCGTAGTTTTTTAATTACTAGTGGAAGACGTGCGCTGCACGACTTAGAGTCAAGTGTAAGTATTGTTAATATTGTCTGAAGTATGCAGTTTTATCTATGACCAAATAGTAGCAGCAAAGAAACCATAATTATATAGCAAAATTAATTTTAGCAATGAAAGAGATGAGTTTGTAACTAAGAAGTTTAATAAATAAATAAAGGTAAGTCGAAAAAAGAATCACGATGCATTAGAAATAAAGTGCAACCTCTATCTCAAAAGTGGAAGTTAAAAATGAAAATGAAAATGACATTAAGAGTTGTCAAAGACAGATTAATAGGAAACAATATATGGTTAAAACCATACAAAATTGCAATAGGAATTGCGGACATAAATACAGATTCTTCACTGTCTCCAAAGTACAAGGTAAGAAATTTAGGTCAGGTGACATACTAACTTTCTCGAACTTTTGTAGATGTTCGACGGGATATTGAATGGTTTACAATTAAACAAAAGGTTAGCAATGTTGCTTCAAAAAAAGTTGACAATGTTGAACTCCTAAAAATGAACAACAAAAATATGGTATAGATAAAATCTGAGTTGATGATTTCAATTACCTCTTCAAACTCCCTCTTGACAATTTGAAGCTCTCCAATATCTTCCCAAGAGACATTGGGCACTTCGACAACCTGATCATCAAGCAAGAAATATAGAGAATATAAATCTTAATTAAGATTTATATTCCGTAACAGCATGTACATAAAGCGGAAAGTAACTGACTCACAGTTCCTGCAAAGCAGAAGGATAGCTTACTCTAAGAGCCGTCTGAAAGAGGTTTTTTTTTAACAGCCATAGAGTTTAGTATCTCAGCATCAGTTGATTTATCTTCTAAAAAAAAATCAATGTCGTCCAATTTGTCTATAATGCACTAGAGTGCAGCTTCAGTACAGGGAACTGCAAGGTGAGCACCAACATAGCTATAGGTGCTAAGTTAAATGACATGTTCAATACCAGATTTCAATGAACTTCAACATGAAATAAAAAAACGGATAATAAAAAAATAAAAAATCAAGTAGTTTCTTCTTTCAAAAATGTATTACAAATTAATCACTATTCTTTCATTTATATCTTATAGCAAGTGGATTTAATGTAATTATATTTTTCACCAATAATAAAGAAAGGAGTTAGCACTGGGTGAGAGCATACCATTTTTTATGGTCCATCAAGTGATCCACATGTTCCCTTCTGTGCACAGGGTTAACCAAAATTAATTAGAAGTCAAGGGAGTGAATATTGCGGGATACAAGAAAGAAGAGATCGGTGGAGTGTTCTAAAGTGAGAGATTGGTTTTCCATACCACTCAATCCATGCTAAATAAAACTCATTTAATGGCAAAACTGTAAAAGTGTGTGTATTAATTAATTGTTGGTCAGAAACGCCCAAAATAAAATTTGGTTGTCCCTGAAAAATTGAACGGATGAATCTACAGATAGCTATGGAAACAAGAGTTTCAACAGTACTCAATTTTTTATCTATGACAAATCAAACGAATTTCTCAAAATAAATATGAAATGCATCTTCAATTTGAATGCAGAGTGAAATTAATGTAGAACAAATTAGGGTCATGGCTAGAATAATCATATTGCAATAGTCGTAAAAGCATTCTGTGAGAGCGGTCTGCAAGAAGAAAAATCAATAGTCATATTAAAAAAAATTCAAATATTACATTTGGGATGGACGACAATCTGATTTACAAAATAGAAAATACAATAAAATCATTGTAAGTGCTAAACATATGGAAATGTAAATTTGGTCTAAAAAAGACACCAGATTTTCTAAACCCAGTTCAAACTACCATTGACATCAGTTGGTATCACTATATGTAGATGATTCTTAATATACTCAATAAAATAATCATATGAACAATATAAATTTCAAAAGATTACCTTTACATATATATTGCACAAGAAATAAGAAGTAAAAATCCATAAATATATTATGTAACTAAAAGAGAGTGTGTAAAAGAAACAGTAAAAAGTGAAGATGAAAAAACTCACTTCAGAATCCGAGTAGACAAGATTTGAAGGAGATATTTGGAGGGCGACTGCAACAATATAACTGATTTTCACTTATTTTCATTTGCTATTTCTGACAGTTTGTTGCTTAGCCACCCAAAAAATTATTAGACTCCAAAACAAAGTGATAAACATTTAAACTCAATAATAAAAAATCTAGAAAAAGGAGTCAAACAATACCAGAATTGCAAGAAGTAGGAGGGTCTTTCTGAAGATCATTTAGCTTCTCCAAGATCCTTTTCGAAGCAACCAAAACAACTAAATTTACACTATTTCATTTAGGAAAAACAAAACGAACTAAATTAAAATCTTCACGAGCTGTAATATATTCATAAACATGTTTGCATCAAGAATTATCTGTGCACGTATGTATGGAGAGAGAGAGAGGGACGTGGGGATGACTGACATCAGAGCTGTTAATGATGACAATTATTATCTATTTTTCTTCTTGTCAACTGGTTGTTGATTCACGTAATAAACAACTTTAAGAAACCTATGACAATTGAAGAAACTAAACCCTGATCAGATAATGTGTAATAGTGCATGTATTTGTTTTGCATCCTCATGACATTGAGTAAACCACATAAGATTTGAAGTTGTAAATGATAAAGAGCATAAAATATATTAAAATTTCTAAATTTAGCATACATGAAACAGAAATCAAAAGAAAAAGTGAACCATCATTTAATTCATCAAGAAGTATGAGGCATATTTTTAGGTTTAATAACATATACTTGGCAATTATGCACATATGCACGGACAATTGGATAACAATATTGTTCACAACTTTAACTTTGAAGTGATTTATGAAAGTAAATGACATCCCCATCTTTAAGCTGCAAAATGGAAAAGCACCAAAAGAAATTTTAGTCACTCATGAAGCATGGAATATGTCATATGATGAAATTGATAAAAAAAAAAAAAAAGGCAAATGACATAAACCCGATTGCTATGGAAACTTAGCTTCTTGTCAATATATTGACACGTGACATTCGGTTCAAATTCGATATCCTGTACATAATTAAAGCAAAAAAGTTGCAAAAATAAAACAACATGAGCAATACCAGGGGGAGAAAAAAGGAGAGAACTGACCTCACAGAGTCCAATTTTTTTATTGGGAGTAGAGATATCCATTTCATTAAGCTTTATTAATATATCTGTTGGTTTGTTTCCTTTCACAAAAGTCAACCATCATACCTGATTTCAATGAATAAAGACCTGATGAGATCAGATACAATTATGTCATGAAGTAACAAGATTCAAAATCATTGCAACAAAATGTACAAGATTTTGGAGGATGCAAGGGCTGACATAATCAGGATTTAGAGTTTATTTATTGGCCAATACAATATAACTATGGATATCATTGTTATAAACCCGAGGAAGCAATTTAAAAAGCGTTTTGTAATATCTGATTTTCTCATATCATATTCTGATTTCCACTAATCTGAAAGCGCCAAATATGCATGGCATACATGCTTTGGAATACGGAAGGATTGACGGGGATCAGGGTACAAATGCAGCTGCAACTTAACTTCTAAGGCATCAATGCATAACATTTTCATTTAATCAGAGAGAAATGTGTACATAACGCAGCTCATTGATGGGATCATCAGTTAGATTGTTTAAAAGTTACGGAACAATTGATCAGTTATTGAAACAAGATATTTTTTTAATAATATTTAATTATAATTATCGATATGTAAATTAATGGATAACTATATCACCTCACTTACTAATAATAAATAGTGTACTAAAATTTTATAAGGAAGAAGAATATTAGCACATGGACGAAATGATCATTATTACATTTCCAAATGACATGAAAGAGGAAACACAATAGCTAGTAATCAATTTATTGTAATTTAACTACACAACTCTACATTTGATATTTTGCAAGTAATAATGAAACAAAAAAAATCCACAAATAAGTTTTATATGAAGAAAGACTAAAATAAATACGATATTAACTCCAATGATAACTAACACAATCATCATATTACACAGGACAATAATCAAAAGTGAATGTGCAGAAGATATAATCCATATTTATAACCGAACTTTCATCACAAAGTTCAGTGTAGCCAAAGCAGACTTATATGGAACAACCATAAAAAAGAAGCAACCTAATTCAATAACAAGTTACAAATTGCAGAAAGGATTCGTGTCTCCAGCAAAGTTCAATTAAGAAAGGGCACATAAAGAATACCATAATTCACTTGTAGTAAGTTCATAACTTTGTATTTCACTTATATACCTTGACGATATGAAAACAACCCCTGGAAGATGAAGAACTTTTTTCTCCATATGGGATTGTGAAATAACTAATTCTCGTGTACAATCATTAAGAAAAAAATCCATTTAATGATTTTATGCAAATTTGGTCAATTTCTCGATCAAGAAACAAAGTATAGGCGCTTTTGGGTTTTTGTAGACAGTCAAAAGTTTTTATATTGTGAAATGGTGAGTCGTTTAGTCTCAGCCTCTTCTTCAAGAAAATATAATTGAATTTCTTGATCGCATTATTTTTATTTATAAAAAAATGTATTGAAAGGGAATTTTGTATATTAATTGAGAAAATTGAATTGAATACCTTAAAAGACATACTGAAAAGGAATTGTTCCCACGAGCGCTCAAGTAACAAAAGTCAAAGATTGGTGATTGCTAGTTGACGTCAAAAGATCGACTCTTTAAGCTTCAACTTTATTTTATTTTACAAATACTGCAAATCTACCCCTCAGCCCTATTGCTCACTAAGCATTTATTTTATATTATAACATTTTCATAAAATCTACTATTTTTTTCTACAGTAATCAATCTCAACCATAAAAAAAAGTCAAGCCCACAATTTTTTACTTTTCAAACCACTTTTTAACCACACGATTTCCCAAAACTTTTTCTTTTCTAAAAAAGTTATAAAATCAAACAAAGGCTAAATTTGGGGAAGTGTGCAAAAATTCCAAAGAAACATCACCGATTGCCACACAGACATCAACCCCCAAGAACACATAGCAAAATTTTGTAAATCATACTATCGACAAAAATCGGAACCTTAACGGGAGGCTAAATGAAAGCAGGAAGAGGCTCCGTCATTTTCTTCGAACACTTGATTATTCCCTTGTTTACTATATGTTAATGTTGACCTATGGTTAACTTAACCTTATTGTTTTGATCATAACAAACAAGAATATATTGTGTTATTAACAAGTGTGCTTCAAGTGTTTCATGTAATGATAAATATTCAAAGTACTCTATGTTCAAATTGTCTCTCAAAGATATAAATCAAAACTATGTGATCAAGCACATGAGACGCAAAGAAGATCATAAAGAATTGAAGATATTCAAAGATCAAAATTGAAGTTGAAAAGCATGACATGAAGATCAAGAATTCAAGCATACAAGATTAGAGTTCAAGTTCAAGAGTTGATTTAACCTATGTAAAGGTATAACACTCTCAATCTTTAGCGATGACATTCAACGAGCTCGAAAATGATTTTTATGCATCAAGAAACTTACTTGCAAATTCATCACTTGCATAAAATATTTTTATCTAAGTCAATATTGCTTTTCATATGTTATTTGATCTTAAATCATGATTATACTATGTTAAACCACTTTGAAAAACAAGTTAGAAACCTAAAAATCCTAAATTTTCATGTTTTTCAAAAGTCAACTTTCGATCAACCGAAAGTCAACTTTCGGTCAACCGAAAGTTCAACGGTTGAAAATGTGTAACGGCTATATGCATGTTTCGGTCGACCGAAACTCCAGAAATGGTCAACCGAAAGTTGCCGAATTTGAATAACTTGATCTATAAATAGCCATCTCATTTACATTCATTTTCAACAACATAGAAAAGATTTTATAGAAACTTTCTTGTGAAAATTCATTGTTCTTACTTGGTTTATATTCATCTATTATTATTATAAAACTTTGATTGATTTAAACTTTGTTTTATCAAATTCATCAAAGTTTTTGGAAGAAAGTTTTGTGAAGATTCTTGGTTTTATATTGTTTAAACTTCTTCAACATCTTCACACTATATTGGAATTGAAGTGTAAGTCTCTCTTTGTTCTAAACTTGTTTTAATCTTTTAAAAGAGAGAAATTCCAATTAAGGAACTTTGATTATTTGTACTACATTTTTCATTATCATTTGATTCATCAAAGTTCCATTGCCTAAACACTTTGAGCTTAACTCATTGTTAATTATTCAAGTGTGGCATCTCTTGGTACTTAATTTGATTCAATATTTTAACAAGAGATTATTTGAAAAAACTTTGTTTGATTGCATTGAACTTTTCATTATCATTTGCATCAAAGTTTTTCTCTAAGACTCGAGCTTAATTCATTGTTATCTATTGAAGTGTTAGCCTAACTCTCTCGGTACTTAATTTGAGTATATCATTTGTCAAGAGAGTTATTTCAATTGTAAATTCAATTCATTATATCTTGTGGTTTCGAGAGCCTTGTGAAAACTCGATTGTTGCTTAAGGGTGGGTGCTCCTTGTTGTAAGTCGCCTAAGGATTTGGTACTCCTTGTTGTAAGTTACCAATATAGTGGATTTGGCCTTGCTCGTGACGGAGAGCTCAGTAACGGGGGACGTAGATCACGTTGGTTGATTGAACCTCCATAAATCGCGTTTGCATTCTTTTATCCCTTTTACTTACTTACTTACATTGCACTTACTTTATTCTATCAATTTATATTGTGCAACACTATATCTATGTGTTATACTTGCTTTATCAATTAAGTTTACACATTTATAGCGCACTACATTGATAGTTAAGTTACTTACAACACTAAGTGCTCATACTTGTACACATTGATTTCTAAGTTTGAGATTATTTATCGAAAAAGTTTTATAAACCAATTCACCCCCCTCTTGGTTAGTTTACTCTTGGACTAACAGTTAATCCATAAAAGGAATTAAGACATGCTATCATAGACCGCATATACCTTAGATTCTAAATATTGTCCTCTAGTTCATACTTATATTTGATGAAATGTTAGCTTTTACAATGACTGGAAGGCTCTGAAATTCATGCTCCCAGCAAATAGGTTCATTTACTGAACTCCTAATCCTATTTATACTATGAATACAAATAAATTGAATTTGATTTGAATTTGAATGGTTTAATGTGAAGTCAAAATAGAACGACAACGTGCTTTAAAACAAAGTATTCACTGTATTAGAAAATTATTTTTTTCAATGAGAAGAACGTGTACTAATAAAAAAACAAACAATATCAATATAAAAGTAAAACCAGGCCATGATAAAGAGCAAGTAAAGTGGGAACTTCAAAAAATAACAGCGATAACTTTTTAAATCTAGTCAAACAACGATACACAAAGATTTTTTTGAATCAAGGCCCGTGAGATTCATTGAAGATTTCATTTTTCACTTGCTGGCAGTACAAATAACAATAAATTGTGAAAAAGCAATGTACATTTAGTCCTCAATGAAGCAGACATAACACAGAATTTTTTCGTTTGAAGAAGCCTTATCGATACGATTTTGGACGTCTTTATCAAGCAAGGGAAGGCCATTCACCAAAAATTCTTCCACAGGCATCACATCAGGTCCCATTTCTACAGGGTACAAGCTTTCAAGTTTCAATCTACTAGAATTTCAGTCATTAAATATATATACTTGAACTATTCAATAAAGGATGAGATATCATGACACGTGCTAAAAGCTCTAACCTTAAAAGATGTCCAAGTTGATATGATGCCCAACAAGTCGAGCAAGGATCAGAGCCTGTTTTGGAAATACAAAAAGAAACCCTCAGTAATCATAATATACATGCTGACAAGTTTTATTGCAATTAGCATCATAATATATACACAAAAAAGGAATACAAAAAATTGACAACCACTTCAAATACCCTAGATCTAGAATGAATTGGAACCCACAACAGTATTCATTTCACACACTTGCAGATGAAAAAATATTAAACACTTACCAATAATGGAGAAATAAGGTCATTAAACTGGTATGTTACTTCCAGGGACTTTAGTTTCTAAAAGCACAAATCAAAGGAACGAACAAACACGGGGAAAAAAGGAAAAAAGGAAATCGAAGGCAACAACAGTAAAAGAGGAACAGTAGGAACCACAGGTTTATCGATGGGTTTGGAACGAAGCCTGGGCATGATGGCCGGAGGAGGTGGTGGACCAGTAGCCGATGGAGGCAGCGATCATCACGGTGTAGTTGGACAAAGAGGGGAGAGTTGCGCCAAGTGAGGCAGCTGCGCGTTTTGAGTCTTAATGGTGGAGATTTTTTTTTTATCGGAAAAAGTGTAGCCCACACCCTGAGGGCCAGAACCGACCACGCCCAAGATCATTGGTTCGGGAAGGTAAATCCAGGTTATGCCTCCAAATAGCCAGGGTGGAAGATCTTATGCCTCAGAACATGATATAAGTAACTGTAAAGAAAGGAAGACGTCTATTTATTACAATAGAACTACGGGTGTGTTTGATACACTCCTATTTTTCAGGAAAATGTCAAATCATGGAAAATATTTTCCAGCTTTTATATTTGTTGGGTGTTTGGTTGGCAAAATTTGTCTTGAAAAATATTTTCTTAGGTACAACCATTTAAAGCATAACTAACTCATTTGCCTTGAAAATATTTTCTTACCTATTTGTTGAGAAAATATTTTCCAGTTAAGGTGGAAAATCCTTTTGCGTCACGTTTGATCATTTTTATTATTGTTAATTGACTTATTTTTTTTCCAGAAATTAACATTATTATTATCAAGTACAAATGAGTGAAAAATAAAAAAAAAAATTTTTTTTATTAAAATAGTTAAATTTTGATTATTTGCCATGGAAAATAATATCAATCAAACAACAAAATTAGGAAAATCTCCCACTTTTTCACCTGGAAAATTAATCTAATCAAACACTTCCAATTATCATTTTCCAGGAAAATAATTTCCAGCCAAATCAATTCCTAAAAAATATTTTCCTACCATCTATTTTCCATCTTTTCTATCAAACACACCCTACATGTTAGACATAAATTCCAAAGATATAATAAATAAGGAAGTAAAAAATCACAAAATGATTCATAAACTATCCATGGTGATGATAAATAATAGTATTTCGTTTATTGTCAAATACACTTAATTAATGTAACCAAGTAGAAAATACAAATAGACCATAGAATTCATGTAGGTCAAACCATGTTGACAAGTAATTTCTGTTACTCAACAATGACCAAATAGTCCAATAGAATTTCATGTAGGTCAAACCATGTATACAAATCCATGATTCATTGGAAAAAATCAACATTCGGTACCAAAATACCTTGTTTCACATTTTGGTCCATATCTTTCTTGGTCAAATATGACAATGATGAAATATCAAACCCTGCCAAAAGAAGTAAAAAAAGAGGGTTAAAACCTTTGCGATGGTCAACCACAAGACAAACAATAAATTCATACACATTCCACCATACCCATGACAAAAGTTACCAAATAATGAATCATTATTTTGAGCAAGGGCGATGCAAGGGCGAGGGTGAGGTTGAAGAAGAAGAACCAACAAATAGAACAAAGCTATCAAACTCGAAGGCATGTTCCATATGGCTTAAAAATTACCCTACATGTAAAAAAAGCTTATAAAAAAGAAAATATATACACATTTCTATATAATGAGAGAAGGGGGAGGCTATTATAAAAGGCGTATAGTTGTATCGTGAAAATAAGCAAATAAAAGGACCACGCATGAGTTCTAGATCTGCATCTCCATTGTGAATGAGGTTTTCCCTATAAAGAAGAAAACAAAGGTACTCAATCCAAAATAAGAAAAATGTATAAAAGAATTGTAAATTGCTGAAGAAAAATTTAGAAAATAACTGTAAATTTGAAACTCAATCCAAATTCATAAAATGTGAAACCATATTCATTGTTTGGAAAGAATATCTTGAAACTGTAACACAAGAAAATTTGCTTAGGATTTTACCTTATTAATCCGTCATTAAAATGAAATGTGAGGTTAAAAATGAAGTTTGGTCATTTACAGATCATTAAATTGATTCAAATAAAGTCCAAGAATTTCAAGTCAAAAGAGTAAAGAAAAAATTGAAAGTAGTGCCGAAAAATGCTAGAAAATACACATGTGAGCATTTCAATAGTTTCACCAATTAACTTAGAATAATTAAGAAAACATGTCAGTAAAGAAGTTTCACTGGAAGTGTCAATAATTATTTAAAGAACCTGAATATTTAAAACAACTTCCCACAAGCGATAATCATGTTCTAAACCACAAGTCTTCAACGAACCTGTAAGAATTTCGAGAATTTTAACAAATTCAGAGCTTAGTTAACGCAGCAACACCCGAAAAACTCAAATTCCAGAACAGATAGAGAAACAATCAGTTGAAAGTAAACCCCAAGATCAAGCCCTAATGTCATGCACACATTAGAGAGATAAGCATTCAAGAGATAAAATTCATTAACACGGAAATAATAAAAACCATATTAAACCGTAAGAATTCAACAACTCGTACTCAAAAAAATGTTTAAAAAATGTAGCAAAATCAAACATCACTCTCAATGACAAAACGAATAATATCACCTCGTTTAACCTTTTGAGCTAAGAGCTATTAATATTATCTCCATGTTTAAAGCCATTAATATAAACAAGGACTTTTTATTTGAGTCGTAATTGCATAAATAAATAAACGCCGACAATAATTGAATTCTGAATCTGACCATTTTTTGTGTGTCTAAATTTATCGATTATAATATAAAACTATCTAAATTATATCAAGTCTCAATCTTAAATTTTTATGTCTTTTTCAAGTTTGTGTAATGTGTGCTACATATTTCGTTCGATTTTTCCAAAATACATTAATCTAGGAGCAGCTTCATCAATTTCTCAGGCAAACTACCATCCACAAATCAATTTGTCTTCACCGCCAGAAAAAAAATGACCACAACAAAAACTTTTATTGCAACTTTGCCTTCTCCCAAATACAATTTAAATGTTTTTGTGAATAAAGGAAATGGAAAGAACATGTCATAAATGATTATTTTTGTGCAAAGGAATAGAATATAATGTCTTGTATTGAAATGCAAAACTACAGTCATTTAAGGATATAAACAAAACATAAAAATATTTACTTTCTCGCGATTTTACCTTCCCCCAGATGAAACCAACATGTTTAACCCAAGTTCTGATTATACTTTGAAATAACTACAAAAAAATTGGAAAAGAGAAATCAATAAATGCATTTACATTTTGAAAATAAGAACATATATTGTATCTATTCAATTAAAGACGTAAGATAGGCAGAAAGAATAGAATGATTTTACCTCGTACTACGACTGAAAGGTGCATTGAAGTTATTCAACCCAATATTTTAATATCCTTTGAAATAAATGAGAGAAATGTGGAATTTAATTCCTCATATATTGACACATGGATAAAGAAAATAGAAAAGAGATGTAATAAATTATTCTTCCTGTGAAAAAGAATAGAATATATTGTATTCAAATGTGGAACCATAATCATTAAAATAAACAAAATAGCCCAAAACATGCTTACAATTTTACCTTCTCCCAGATACAATTTAAAACTGTGAATCAAGAAAATAGAAAAGAACATGTCATGAACGATTCATGTTGCGCGAAAGAATATAATATATGTGTATTTAAATGCAAAACTATAGTCACTAAGGATAAACAGAACAACAAAAAACTTACTTTATTCTGATGTTACCTTCTTCCAAATGTAACTAACATGTTTAATCCAAGTTCTAATTATACTTTGAAATAATTGGAAAATTATTGGAAAAGAGAAGTCAATATATGCATTCCATTATGAAAATAAGAAACTATACCTCATTCTAATGGTGAAAGATTGTTCAACCAAATTTTCAAATATCTTTCCAAATAACTTGGAGAAGTACATAATTTGAATCCTCATATTATCACATTCCATTAAGAAAAATTGCAATATTTAGTTGCATCTAAAAATGATATATGACTCGTAGAAGAAGAAAAAATCATGCTAATGTGATGATTATGCTAAATAAGCAGCAGCTAAAACTTCTTTGCAAGCAACATTTCACCACCGTTTTCTCATCAAAAACTTCTTTGTAAGCAACATTTCACCACCATTTACTCATCAATACCCCCAAGAAAAAAATATCAAATAAAAAAAAAAGAAGCAAAAATCAAATGAACACAGAATAAAGGCAAATATAAACAAACTTTAAATATTCGATCGTCATTCACTTATTACAATCTTGCGCACTGAAAAAGAAAAAAAAACCACAAATTAAATCTGGAGACGAAGTTGAAAATGGATGAAAAAAAAAAGCAAGTACAAAAAACCATCAAAAGTGGGTGGGGGTATAGACTTACATGAAGCATAAGAGTCTGGTGCAACTGCAAGAGAATGCACTCCTGTAAAGAAATCGAAACTATACAAATGATCAAAATCAAAATTAAACTAAAAGAAATAAAAGTAAAATTAGTCATGCCACACGTCTACTACTTTCAAATATTAACGGCTGAATAAAATTTTATCGAGAGAGATTAGTACAAATTCAAAGAAAAAAATAATATTTCATACGAAAATCACTCACGTATCACTTTCTCGTATGCCAAGCTTACCTAGTTTCTGGGCCGTGCTAAATCGGCATTTCATCATGATAAAAAAAAAAGTGTTATGGATTGTGCCTGGACAAACAACACTAAAAGATACTGTTAGTCTTGTACCCTAAATATTGTTTCATTAGAAAGGACTCACAGGAGGCACATAAAACGCATAAGATGGTACAATTCTTGCATCACAGTAAAAAAATACAAGATATATCAACACCATCTACAAAAAAGACATACACAAATAAATGGAACATATAACAAAGAACTACTCAGTAGAATTTGCCTCGGCCTTGGTTATTTTCCCATTAGGCCAAGACAACATTAGTTTCAAATTCCTCATCTGAAAACGCCCAGGACAATATGTTCAAGTATTTCTTTAAACGATAGTGACATTTATAGGGCCTAAAATAAAATCATGGCGGTGACTTGCCTTCTTCTCACATGAAATTAGAGGGAGAATATCTCTCGAAAGGTGACTCACAAATATAACATCGTTATGTAGCAGCAGCAGCAGCAGCAGCAGCAAGGCTCCTAGCAACAAAACCAACAAAAAAATTTGCCCCAAGTACACTGGCTGCATTGGCTTCATCTCCCACGTGACTTAGAAGCCGCCTCAGTCCTCCTTACCTATAACAGAGAACATTAAATATGAAAGCTCTTGGATAAAATGTATGCAAAGATCCTATATACAAGACAAGACAATAGCAATCCCTTACGAAGTACAAAATAATAATAATAATAATAATAATAATAATAATAATAATAATAATAATAATAATAATAATAATTTGTCAAAAGATATAGTTTCTTTCATTTAAGAGGCCTTACAAGATATCTGACAGATGGGGAAGGGGGGTGGAATTTGATTTTCCTGCATTAGAATTTCAAGAAAGCGATTGGCATACCCATAACACCTAAGTTGATTTCTAAACAAAAAGCTTTGGCTGCTTGATTTTTGAAGAAATTATGTAACTCTTGGTTTAATAAGATCAACCTTCTTTAATAAGCTAAGAATATCAACTTACAGTTGTTAGTGAAGCTAGTTGTGCTTTTGACCTGGTAGATCACCTCAATTAAAGTCTTCCATACTCCAGGTGGCTTCTTACCACAATACTTGAATGCCTGTGTGTCATGTTGATAATTATTATTAGGAAAGAAAAATGGGAAGAACATATGAAAGGGGAAAATAAGAAGCTTTATAAATATTACCTGCA
The DNA here is from genome assembly GCA_963555705.1 of Ligustrum vulgare. Lineage (NCBI taxonomy): Eukaryota > Viridiplantae > Streptophyta > Magnoliopsida > Lamiales > Oleaceae > Ligustrum > Ligustrum vulgare. The sequence goes on along the minus strand of OY743186.1, from coordinate 34,255,863 downwards.
TACGTGCCCATTATGACCACGTGCTTCTTGGGGTCAAATTATCAAAAGCACACACACGCGCGCGAGAGTTGGTAGAAGGAACAAGAAGATGAACAAGTAAAGAAAGAAAGATTAACGCATTCAATTGTTAAAAATAAAGAACAACACCAAATAGTTGGTTAAATTTAAATAAAGCTCTTCATGTGAAGTGAAAATTAAGAAAATTGGCGAATGTAATATTACATTAAAAAGAATGCATCTTAGATCCTCTTCAAATAAACAAAAAGGAATAATTACAATCTTAATTTCAATTTCAGTTGAACAAATACAAACCATCCCACTTAAAATAATAATAATAATAATAATAATAATAATAATTTTCTTCTCCAATCAATTCCACCACCATGCCCACCCTGTTTCCACCACCTCTCACATTCCCCTTCCACCCTGTCACGACCAATATACACACAGGCATCACAAAATAGTTTCAATTGAGAAAGAGACAAATATAAGTTTAGCAATAGATAATGATGGTAGCAAATTGAAAAAAAAAATTCTTACTATGAACATATGATTCCTCAATACACTGTCGCAACAAACTAAATTTGAGGCTGTTCTTGAGATCCTGGGAAGAAATATAAAGGTGAAAAAACAGAAGTTCAAGCTGAATAGATAATGATGGCAGCAAATTGTAAAAAAAATCTTACTGTGAACATATGATTCCTCAATAAAAAAAAAAAAAAAGTTAAGCTGAAAAAACAGGTGTTCAATTTGGAAAAAAAAAAAAGTTCAAGCCAAAAAAAAAAATAAAAATTGACTATCATAAATGAACACTTAAACAAATTGAGAAAAAAAAAGGAAAAAAAAAGTCACAAGCAACATGCATACATGAAATCTAACACATGTACGAAGTCACCTAAGCACGAGAATTATAAAAGTGTAACTATAATTCATGAAGAAATTATGAAATCCTTATTTCTCCAAAATTCTCCTATATATCACCAAAAACACACATAAAATAATTTAAAAAAATACTTTTAACTGGGAAAAATAATTAAAATATAGACTAAAACGAGACAGAATGAAAGCAAATAATCGCATATTATTGTTTTGTTTCATGTACGACACATAAATAGGTCAATCGGTCTAAGACTGTTCCAAAAGTAATAGAAGTATTTTATTACTTATACTAATGTAGTGAAAAAACAAATAAGACAAATAAACAAATTAAATCACAGAAGACTCTAATGTGTCTATTATAATGCCACATTAAGTGTAATAGCAAAATAAAGACTTATTTTGGAGGTGACGTAAAAAGAAAATCAAATATAAATATTACAACTCATGAATGCAGGCTAATTTAAATTTGAAAAAGTAAGAAATTATGTCAGTAAATAATATGAAAAAAGAAATGCCATGATCACTAAACCATCTAACTAAAATCAATTACTGTACTAAATTGTAAGTCTCACCAATGATCTTCTTTTACAATTAAGAACACACCTAATGAGTCAGTACCTAATGACTAAAAATAATCATGAAAAGGGTAAAGATAATGCAGACAATCAGCTGATAAGCTAAAACTCCAATTCACTATGTCAGTAGGTTAAGATCTTACACAAATCTAACCAAACAAGCATAGTCTATTCTTATGGTAACAGTCAGTCAAAAATTAAAATACTAATTTGGAGTGTAATTATCATTCAAAGTTAAAGTCATTCTCTTTAGGCTCAATTGATTATTTATTCAAAGTAAATGTTCTTTCGATAATAGGAGCAAAAGAATTACACAGAAACATTTAACATTGCACATGTAGATACGAATTAGTGGAAGAAGAAGACCTTTGTTTCATGATGATGAAGTGCAACTCCCAGCTGCACTAATCTAAAAGGGGTTGGTAATCTGTCAATTGTATCAGCTTCTACTCCTTTATGAGTTCTGAAAACCTAGAAGATCCGAAAAAGGAATGAGAAGATAAATGGGGTATTGCCTATCTTACATAAATGTATATAACATAAACACTACACAAATTCTACCCACTGACTAAGGAATAAGGGAAAAACATATATTTTTTTTGCACTATAGAAATCACCAGGCCCACTATCAAATATGCAAAGATTAGCAGCAAGTGTCTTAAATCTTTAATGAGCCAAAATAATCATGAAAAGGGTAAAGAGTAAATTGGTCTTCCCACTTCAACAGTTGTCTTCTCTCTCCGTGAGAAAAATTCATAAAAAATGAGTTTATTTCAAAAAATCCCATTAAATTTATGCTTCAAAGCCATTAAATTTTTTTTAATTAATTGTACTTAAAAAACATAAAAGCTCCAAAAGTAAACCAAATTGAATTGATAAATGAATTATAAAAAAGGAGTTTATTTCAAAAATCCCATTAGTGATTAAAAAGATTCCAAAGAAACCTGAACATTTGTCTCAATAAATCTTATTCCCTAAATATGGTGATTTAACTTTCTCCATAAAAACAATCCACCAAAATAACAAACTAATAAACTGAAACGAATCAAGAATTCAAAATTGAGGTAAAAGGACAATGGTAAAATACAATGGCATACAAGTTGGGGAATCCACTGACAAGGGTGGAAGCCTTTGTGAACTTTTGCTAAAATGCATCCTTGAGATTGTGGGTTGGAAAATTAAGATTGAAAGAATGTGTTAACATTACTCTAAGATAGAACGAAAATGAGAATTTTATCGTAAAGAACTCATATATACTTGAAACCTAAACTTCTCCTTCAGTTCAAGGGGAAAATTGAGAATTATTTGGTGGAAAACAAACTCAATAGCATTTAATTAAAAAAAATTGAAATAAATATCGAACTTTTTATTGGGTCAACATTCTTCGATACAATTTCTTAGCAAGGGAACTCAAACCTGTAGAAAAAGAAAGGAAACCTTTAGAACATTGTGACCATTGCGTGGTGTGCTGGTGGTGAGTCGATGGCGTGGAGAAGTGGTGGTGAGTAGAGAAGTAAGACCAAAATCAAATTTGAAGTAAAATATCGTGAACACATTGATTTCTCTCCTACACATCTTCCCCCCATAAATAAAAAAATCCAGAAACTAAAGTAAACAGAACACAGAAATTCAACATATTCTTTAAACAAAAAAATTATTACCGAATCGCTCAAATTAAATTAAATTCACATGAAGTTGACTGGTATATTCAATAGAACAGAATCAGAATTAAATATAACCACTTAATATACTGAATATAGTTCATATTCACCCAATATATTCAGAACAATGAATAAATTCAAGTGAAAAATAAAGCACAATCACAATTCATTACAAGCTAACCAGATAAATTCAAGGCAAAAGTAAAGCACAATCAGAATTCATTACAAGACGACCAAATAATCGGCATTCAAAATCCCCAACTTATCTCGAGTCATGATGCAAGAAATGGCAGGTATTAAAATCCAAATAAAATCTGTAAAGACCAAAAACAGACATTACCCATATCAGTTCTCTCCCTTGCCACTTCCACCGCTGCCTGCAAATCAAACCACAATCATCGCTTTCAATTATGTAGAGATGTGAATGCAAATGTTTGGAAAATTTGCAACACCAACGACAATCTTGAAAGAGGTCGGGAAAAAAATAGAACAAGGAGTTTAAAAGATGCAAACATTGATATTTGTCATTACAAAAATCTTCAGGCAAGAAACATGCGGTGGCGGGGGGGACGACGAAGGCGAAGGAAAAGGCAAAGGCGAGGAGCGTAGGATTTAAAAAACAAAGAAAGGACAAAAAAATCGCAGAAGGCGGAGAGAAGGGTGCTCGAAGGATTGACGATGGTGGTGGAGCGGTAGACGACGCAGGTTTTGTCGGAGAATGACAACCTCGAAGAAGGGGGAAAAAATCGCGTAGAGGGCAGAGAGAAGGCAAAGAGCGAGCGAGTGAATGAACGGAACCCTAAATTCTTCTTTTATTGAACGTGTATCGGAAAAATATCAAAGTATCAAAGCTGATACAAAAAAGAAGCTGATAAAATATCAGAGCCGCTGAAAAAATAGCTGGAGTTAAACGGCTTGGAAAATAGAAATCGGCTTATGAACAGTATTTTTGGTCTTTCCTCTTTTTAGATAGTAGGATGTATCATATAATCTATAAACTCGTCAACGAATTTCTATGCTTTCGTATGTACTTTTCATTGATTTCAAAATAGTTTATTTGTTGTCTTTCGAGCTACATGCATAACACTTCATGCTCAATGTTTTTCATCGTCAACTAAAATAGTTAAATGAATAAAAATACAATTAAATAGTACGGTAAATAAAATATACGACTTAAATGTAATTAAAATAATACAATGAATTAAAATATGTGACGTAAATATAAATATCCTTTGCAATAAAAGGAATTTATTTAAAAAGGCTAATTTAATCTTGCACCAATGAAAAGTATAATGCTATTTAGCATTGGAGGTGATAGAACATTAGTCTAAGTATAATTTTTTCATGTCACGTGTAAGTACCACATATATGGTGGGTAAAGATTATGGTGCCCATTGTGGGCACCATAACCGCCCTGTTACATATAAATAAAAATCTCACAACGAGGTTGATTTTATTTTGTACTCCCCCCATTCCAACTACTCCATCCCCTCATATGGCACTCTCTTCATCCACCTCTAGCTACGACTGACCTTAAAACACGAGTGAGAGTTAAAAGTTGCGCTCTCAAATCATTGTCTACTTTCTCATCAAGAGAACAAAATAAAAAATTACGATTAATCTATTTGACATAGGATAATTGGCGAATTTAATCCCTACCTTTCGCAATCTTTGCGAAATTCGTCATTACCTTTATTTTTTTGGCAAATTCATCTTTACCTTCTCACTTTCTTTCCAAAATTGTCCTTGCCATAAATTTCTGTTAAATTAAATCGTTATTCCATTTAATTAAGACTCATTTTTATTTAGTCCCTGTTCGGCGGCTGATGCCCAAAAAAAATTTGTTTTTTTGTTGTTTTTTAGGTAAATGGATTGTTAAAAATTGAAGAGAGAAAATATGTAATGTTAGAGATTGATTTGGGGAATTGTGTAGTTCAAAATTTGCTTTAAAAAAAAAACCTTTTATCCGAATAGAGGCTTAATGATAAGTGCTTTATTAACACTTAAATTGTGCACTTATAACATTGGACTAATCATAATTTGATCCTACCTAAGTATTATTAACGCATTTTGTATTTCATGTTTCATAGGATCATAAAGGAAGAGAAAAAAAGAAAAATGACCAAAATGCACTTAAAACTGAAGATTGAGGACCTTGGGTACAAATAAGTTACGGCCGTAACACATATATTCACGGTCGTAAACGTTTTCATATCATTATGCAAAAAAGGAGCAGAACACAAATTACGGCCGTAAACAAAAATTCACGGCCGTAACCTTCAATGGTGCAAAATCAGCAGAAACCATATTACGGCCGTAACCTTCAAGTCATGAAAAATCCGCAGAACCCAAGTTATGGCTGTAAAGGATTTTTCACCGCCGTAACTTGCTCGTCAAGAATTTCCTTATTTTGAATTTTTCCATAAGTTTGGTATGTCTTGAGCCCAAAGCTAGGGCACGAATTTGAGGCTATAAAAAGGGAATTTCATGACAGAAAAAGGTGGAAAAAGTTGTTGAAAGAGGATCGGCTTGCTTGGAGCGTAGAAGAGAAATAAAGCGACTCGAGAAGGTTAATCAAGAGTGGAAAATTCTAGAATTCTTCATGACTTTAAGCGGCTAAGTTCTCTACCTAGTTCAAAAGGGGACGTTGTATTTTCATTATTTTGTTCATCAATTTTCCAAAACAGTAACTTAGTTCTAAAATTCTTTACTTTGATTGTTGGATTTTTATGCGTTTTTAATTCAATCAATGCAATTCTTTATTTGATTAAGGTCTTATCATTTAACTTGTTGTATTGAGATTTGCTATTTTGAATGATTGGATCGTAATCGTCTTTTTGTTCAAATCATAGTAGCAAGTGGTAATTTAGTATTCCCATAGAATTAAATTTGATGATTTCCAAGTAAGATATTTAATTAAATTTTGGTGCGTAACGACGCGCATCAATTTTTTGGCGCCGTTGCCGGGGAACGGTTAACCAATTTAGTGTTTAATCAATTAGAATTTTATTTTTTCTGCATTTTATTTATTTTCATTTTATTTTCACTTTATTTCTATAATTTTTCAAAAAAAAAAAATACATAATAATTATTTGTGCTTCTTTGCTTATATGTTCAAAACTCGATCAACTAATTTTGAACTTTTTGATCTTGACCCAGAAATCGAGAGAACTTTTCGACAACAAATGAGAGCAGCATGACAAATGGCGGCTAATAACCTCAACAACAGAACTCTTAAACAACTGGCTACTCCCGATGTGGCTCAGCAGCCCTTGTGTATTACATTCCCAACGGTAGAAGAAGGAAAAACTTTTGAGCTTAAATCTGGGCTCATCCACTTATTACCGACTTTTCAAAGGAACCCTGGTGAAGATCCGTATAGACACCTAAAAGAGTTTCATGTGGTTTGCGACAGTATGAGACCCACGGGCATTACCGAGGAGCAAATAAAAATGAGAGCTTTTCCATTCTCATTAAAGGATGCCGCCACCGACTATCTTTATTGTCTACCATCGGGAACAGTTACTACTTGGAACGACATGAAGAGACTTTTCTTGGAAAAATACTTCCCTGCATCGAGAGCTGGTACAATCAGAAATGAGATATGTGAGGTACGCCAGAACAACAACGAAACATTGTACGAGTATTGGGAGCATTTCAAGAAACTCATCTCTAGCTGCCCCCATCATCAGATTAGCGAGCAACTCTTGGTGCAGTATTTCTACGAAGGTCTAGCACTGATGGATAGAGGCATGATAGACGTCGCAAGTGGAGGTGCGCTAATGGACAAGACATCGGAGCAAGCACGGGCTTTAATCTCCAACATGGCGGAGAACACTCAGCAATTCAACTCAAGTAGGGATTCGCAAGTCCGCCATGTGAACGAGATAAGTAGTTCCAATATCGAAGTTCAATTATATGAACTAACGAATCTCGTTAAGCAACTTGCTGTAGGGAACTCGAATCAAGTCAAAGCATGCAAAATCTGTTCAAACTTTGGACATCCAACAGATACCTGTCCGGTGTTGCAAGAAGAAAACAATGAACAGGTAAATGCTGCAGGAGGTTTCCCTTTTCAAAGGCAGCACTACAATCCGTACTCCAACACATACAACCCCGGGCAGAGGGATCACCCTAACTTGAGCTACGGAAATAACAAACCCCCAGGTTTTACTCCAAACAAGCCACAAGGACAATTCTAGCAGCAATGAACTTTCCAACCACAGGGGCAATATCAACAAAAGCCTCAAAATTCAGGTATGTCTCTCAAAGATATGGTAAAAATGTTGGCAACTAACACGATGCAATTCCAACAGGATGCCAAATTAAGCATTCAAAACCTGGAAAATCAAATGAGCCAAATGGCTACTGCCATAAATAGATTGGAGGGGCAATCTGGAGGGAAGTTACCATCGCACCCCGAGGTGAACCCCAAAAACGTGAGCGCCATAACTCTTTGGAGTGGAAAGGAAGTTGAGGGTCCACAAATGGAACCGGTTGCACCTGAAACGGAGGAAGATGAAAGGAAGGAGTCGGGAAGAGAAACGACACTTCGCAAAAATCTCAGGTAAGAACTGAATCCCATTTAAATGTTAAACTAACACCTCTACCTTTCCCTAGCAGGTTAGCAAAGACAAGCAGAGAGACCAAAGAAAAGGAGATGCTGGAGATGTTCAGAAAAGTGGAAATCAATATTCCGCTATTGGATGCCATCAAGCAAGTCCCCCGGTATGCAAAGTTTTTAAAGGATCTATGCACTAGCAAATGGAAATTGGTGGGGAACGAGAAGGTAAGAATGGGGGAAAACGTTTCAGCCCTGTTTGAAAGGAAATTGACTCCTAAGTGTAAGGACCCAAGTATGTTTACTGTACCATGTCAAATAGGTAACACCAAATTAGATCACGCACTGATAGACTTAGGAGCATCCATTAATGTAATGCCTAGATCTACTTACACTGCGTTAAACCTTACCAAAATGACTAAAACAGATGTTATCATCCAACTAGCCGAACGTTCCAATGCATATCCAGACGGGCTAGTTGAGGATGTGTAAGTGAAAGTAGGGGGGTTGGTGTTCCCGGCTGACTTTTATGTGTTAGACATGAATAATGATCATTCTCCCAACTCCACTCCTATTTTGTTAGGTAGACCATTTCTAAAGACGTCTAAGACCAAGATAGATGTCAGTAGTGGCACACTCACCATGAAATTTGATGGTGAAATGATTCAGTTTAATATTTATGATTTCGTGCACTACCTTGATGATGATAATCCTGTTCATTCTGTTAATGTTATTGATTCTTCAGTACAGGAAACTTTCAAACTTGGTGGAAATGGTGAAAAGCCAGGTAAAATCTCGTGTATTACATTGCCAACTTCTGATGACATGCTTTTGCCCCCTGTCTTACAGGCCCTAATAAAAAATATGAAAAAGAAGTTGAGTTTTGGAAATCTACCTAATCCCAGTTGAAGGAGAAAATAACAAGTCTAGCCAAAGACAGTAAACAAAGGCGCTGCTTAGGAGGCAACCCGAGAGGGGAGTTTCTTTACTTCCTCAAATTGTTATTTTTTTTATTTTTTTATTTTCATTTTTGTCATTTGTCTTATTAATTAATTTCATTCACAAAATAAATAAATTTCAGTGGCCTTATCACGGCCGTAAGTTACTCATTTACGGCCGTAACGCAATCAGTAAATTTATTCAGAAGCAAACTTATGGCCGTAAGACATAACTTTATGACCGTAATTCACTTTGTCCAAATTTTTTTCAGAAGCCACCTTACGGCCGTAAGACATTTCTTTACGGACATACTTGATTCTTTCTAATTTTTTCAGATTATGACTTACGGTCGTGAGTGATATATTCACGGCCATAAACCCAACAGTTTCAATTTTTAAAAATAACGCACCCTTCACACTTAACAGCTCACCACTCTTCTTCTCCACCACGATTCTCTCACGACCACCCTTTCAATTCACAACCTTATTTCGTTTATAAGAGAGTCTCAGTGAAATCGATTCTAAAATCACGTCTATCACCTCCATCATGCCCACTCCTCTCCACAGGGTTTGAAAGGTATGCATTTCCTCTCCCTTTCCTCTTTTTTGGCGTGGGTAATGTTTCAATAGACATTGTGTTCTCGATTTTTTTTCCTTTCTAATGATTGAATATGCATTGTTGAGGTTGTGTTTGTGATTTGGGGAACTTGGATTTTAATTATTTTGCAATAATGGCATCATTACTTAGTTCGCACTCCAAGTGTTCGATAAAATGTCTAGGAGAGTTTGGGGTGTTTGTTTCCTTAAAACTTCGACTCAAATCTCCCTATTATGCTAGTATAAGTGTATTGATGTCATGATAGGAGTTCAATTGAAGGGAAAGAGTGGTGTTTGATCTTGATGAATTCATAGGGTAAATTGCATATTCCTCATTGCTTGATATATATTTTAATGGTTAATTAGGTTATGGGTTCCAATTTTTGACTCCACATTAGCCTAAGTTGTGACTCTACATCTTTGTTTTGGTTTGTCATAATGGTTATTGTCACATGGATTTCACGGACATCGATTGACCTTTGCATTTGAAGTGTGCCATCTAAAGAACACATGTTAGGATTCTTGTGCTTGTGCCATTTTTTTTTTCCGTTGCCTGACATGGGGGCTTATACGATTAATTATACACTTCCTCCCACGACTTATTTCCACCCATGACTTGCTTGTGTGTACGTTATGCCTTTCATGTCAACATTGATTTTCAAGTTTGGGCCTTAACCATCACGCACTACTTGCTTGTGAACATTTTCTTTTGGTTACTAACATATTCCACTAATTTACTCATTCCTTCCTATGCAGGATATTCTGTGGCTCCACCGTCAAAGAAAGGGAAGCAGGTAGCGGGGGAATCCTCATCTGAGCCCCACCAGGAGAAGAGTCAGTCTAAGCTATGCATTATGGACCGACTATTCCTCCCAGAAGATTTTCAAGAATGGCGGAGCGCTGACTCAGTCATTGCTCATCGTCAGTCTTGGACCCGCTTCCTAGAATTCGACTGGGGTAAAATTCGCAAGCGATCTTCCTTTTGGGAATCCCCCGCTATTATTCAAGTTCTACACTCAATTCAACAAAGAAATTGGTGATGAGGGATCACTTGATTATCACCACACCAGGGTCGCAGGGAAGATAATTAAATTCGATAAAGAGGTGGTGGAAAACTACTTGGGGATAAATAGTACTAGAGCCGTCCCTATGACATCCAATTCAAGAGCTTTCTTTCCGGACCAGGAGGTACTCCGTTGGGCTTTGAAGCCCGAACTCCACGATTCCATTCATGTCATACATCCGCACTATAAGAATCGGGATTTACAGAGGGACGCTTGGTACCTGCATCAGTGGGGGTCGGGGAGTCTATTTCCATCCCCTGGCCTCACTACGGTGTCTATCCGTTACCTCCGGGTCTACTATGCTATCTCCAGGGGGATTAAATTTGACCTGGGATAACACATATATGACACTATTTTCACCTATGCCAGCTTGATGCCACAGAAGCGGGGGATGCCTTTCCCTTGCTTGATTACCGCCTTATGCCGGGCTCAACGAGTTCCAGCTACTGTGAGTGAAGACACTTTGGGGCATGGGAATCGCCTCACGAAGGCGAGTTTGGAAAATGCTCGCAGACAGATCGTCGCCAAGCGAGGTTGTGGGGATGGTGATTCGGGGGAGTCCGATAATGATCAAGGCGCCGAGGAGCCCGCTGCGCGGGAAGGGATACAATAGCCTCCTACTCCTACCCCTTTTGAGCTGGAGATGATGCAAGCCTTCCAGGCTCAACTGAATGCCATTCACGAGGATCAACAACTCATTCTGGAAGAGTAGAGAGCCCTTCGGGAGGAGATTCGACGATTGCGGGGACCCCGGGACGATCCACCGCTACATTAGACCCGAGGGAGTTTCTTTTTCTTTTTCCCCCTTCTACTGTTTAGCTTTATTTTGCAATGAGGACATTGTTTTGTCTAAGTGTGGGGGGGAATTGCTTGTAAGCTTAATGTCTTTATCTTCTTTCTGTAGTCGAAACGTTAAATTCATGTTGAGTCAGTATCCATTTTAATCTCGTTCTCTAGTTTTGTTACCTATCTATGCTACTTAGGTCTTAAACCATACTTTGATAGGAAGCGGCCCCACTTTTGGTTCATTTTTTGAAAAATCATTGCATAATTGGATATAAATTGAGCACATAGAGATGATCTCGTCCAAAACTGCACGAATAGGTTGAAAATGAAAAGTAAAATTGTCAAATGTCTACAACCTAGTCAACCCAACCCAGAATAGACAGATTATCCCTTCATATATAACCCTGAGCGTCCCAATTCCAACAGAAATTTTTAAACTTTTGTGAGTGGTCATGATTTGAATACTTTTAAACACTATCTTCGACCAATGAATTTAGATTTGGAATGAAGATCAAGCAATGACCTATAACTCATAATTGGATGGGAGAAACACATGGAAACTATAATTTGTGAGCTTTTGAGCCTAAGAGCTGTTTTTAATACTTATGAGCTCGTAATTCTTTGATGTGTGTCCTGCATGGTTGGGTTATACTTGGATGTGATTTTCTGTGCAAACTGTTGTAGCTTCTTATCTTAAGTACAAACTATAGCAAAGGCAATAGGTTAAGCCAAATTGGACTTGCTAAAAGAGCCTACCTTGCTACATGGACCAATAGAAGCCCCCTTGAGCTTTAGCATTTCTTTGAATCTTTGATGCCACAATACAAGTCACGAATACCCTTTCTTTTGCATTATCTCTGTTTTGAACCCATGGAGAAGGGATTCGCAAGCTTTGGTTGATTGGGGAATGTGTTGTTGTTTAGATCTAAGAAGTGCGATGGGTGTCTTATCATAGTTACATAATGGATTGAATTCAAGTAGAGAAGTCCTATTGTGTGTTGATGGGTGCATTTATTTGAAAAAAAAAGAAAGAAAGAAAAGCAGAGAGCATCGAAAAATGGAGTTGAGAAAGTAAAACACTCGACTTTTGAAAAAAAGAGATAGAGATGTATAAGTGTTAACTAAGTTGGGTAGTAGGAAGAAATGAGGTTCATGTGGAGAGTAAAGGAAGTAATGTCACTATGAATTGCCTTGGTTTGCAAAATTCCTTCTCGATTCAAGCCTAGATATATCTTTTTACCCTACCCAACCTGAAGCCCCATTACAATCAAAATAAAGACCTTTGCTTTGCACTTGTGTTATTGTTGGCTCCAGTTATGACACTTAGGCAGTCTGTGGTACTGACTTATCCATGCAGTGAGTTGAGCGAAAATTCTAACCCTTATACACTTTGTGCGAAGAGAGAAATATCTTGTGAGGGTGTTAACCCCATTACATTTACTTATGAGTGGTTTGAATTGCTTGGTCTAGGGTTTGTGCTATGAATGTGGTTGGGGATACTGTGTTGACTGAATTCACATCATGAACAACTCGGTTTATGCAAGAATTTTCTTCCGAAGTTGGGCGAAACTACTTTCTTTGCAGTCACCCATAAACGGTTGGGAGGTGAGCGAACACGAGAGGTGAAAAGAAATAAACCATATCGAGTCATGATTGGGATGGGAAATAGAGGACGTTGCATCTCTAGCACACACTAACACGATCCGATCTTGCAATTGAACATTCTTGCTGAAGAAAAGTGGCTGCAACCTCAAGTCTCTAAATTGTAATCTGTTGTTTAAGTCCTATTCTTTTCTCTGTCTATCTTTGTTCGAGGACGAACAATGACATAAGTGTGGGGGATTTGATAAGTGCTTTATTAACACTTAAATTGTGCACTTATAACCTTTGACTAATCATAATTTGATCCTATCTGAGTATTATTAACGCATTTTGTATTTCATGTTGTATAGGATCATAAAGGAAGTGAAAAGAAGAAAAAAGGACCAAAATGCACTTAAAACTGAAGATTGAGGACCTTGGGTGCAAATAAGTTACGGCCGTAACACATATATTCACGGCCGTAAACGTTTTCATATCATTATGCAAAAAGGAGCAGAACATGAGTTACGGCCGAAAACAAAAATTCACGGTCGTAACCTTCAATGGTGCAAAATCAGCAGAAACCATATTACGGCCGTAAACTTCAAATCATGAAAAATCTGCAGATACCAAGTTACGGCCGTAAAGGATTTTTCACGGCCATAACTTGCCCGTCAAGAATTTCCTTATTTTGAATCTTTCCTTAAGTTTGGTATGTCTTGAGCTCAAAGCTAGGGCACGAATTTGAGGCTATAAAAAGGGAATTTCATGACAGAAAAAGGTGGAAAAAGTTGTTGAAAGAGGATCAGCTTGCTTGGAGCGTAGAAGAGAAATAAAGCGACTCGAGAAGGTTAATCAAGAGCGGAAAATTCTGGAATTCTTCATGGCTTTAAGCGGCTAAGTTCTCTACCTAGTTCAAAAGGGGACGTTGTATTTTCATTACTTTGTTCATCAATTTTCCAAACTAGTAACGTAGTTCTAAAATTCTTTACTTTGATTGTTGGACTTTTATGCGTTTTTAATTCAATCAATGAAATTCTTTATTTGATTAAGGCCTTATCATTTAACTTGTTGTATTGAGATTTTCTATTTTGAATGATTGGATTCGTAATCGTCTTTTTGTTCAAATCATAGTAGCAAGTGGGAATTTAGTATTCCCATAGAAAATTCCAACTTAGGTTAATTGTCACGAGCTTGTGTGATTGATAATCTAATTCACCCTAATTTTTCTCAACCATTATATAGTTGTTGTCTTAAATCTAAAGAGCTTGTTTTAGGTTATTCAATGGCTAATGTTTGATTAGAGAGTTTATTCTAATTAAATGTAATTAAGGGAGAATAGGAATAGTTATAGCTTATTAACTATTTACAGGTGATAAATCAAAGAAGAAATTGAACTCGCGTTACTTGGAAAGTGATAACATTGTGATAGAAAACAATTGAACCTGAGAACTAGAATTTGTCAATAATTAATTTATATCCTATCCAATTTGTGTTTGTATTTTATTTTCAAGTCATTTATAATATTTGAACTCAAAACACACTCCATCTATTCTGATTGACATAGCACTAAATTAGTTCCCGTTCCTTGTGGGATCGACTCTTACTTCTGCTATTACAATTAAATTTGATGATTTGTAAGTAAGATATTTAATTAAATTTTGGTGTGTAACGACGCGCATCACTTAATGTTTTGGGAAATTTCAGAATTAAATAAAAATTCAACTTACATTTCAAAGAAAACACATGTTGGGACTCTGATATTTGATCCCAGAATTCTGAGCTTTGTTGGTGGAATTGCCGGTAATATTTCGACGGCATCCAAGTGCGTCAAAAAGTTCTCCGGCAAATTCTTTTGATTCCTTGTTCATACCTATTAATTATAATATCACAAAAAGATTGCAAAGAATAAATTAAAATCTAAAACAAGATGTAATAATTGTTGGGGCTGGTGAATGAGCGGCAACAAATTTTTCCCTTTAAAGCCAACCACTGTTGAGTTGCTCAGGTACCGAAATTGGGGGAAAAATAAAAATTAAGGTAGTGTTTGATAGCTAAGTGGAAAATGAGATGGAATTCCAATTCCATTACACCCAAAGAATCCAATTCCATGGAATTCAAGCAAAAAAGGTGGAATTCAAATTCCATGGAAGTGGAGTGTGTGTATGATTGGAATATGACAAAATTTGGGTGGAAAATGCATTTTCCATGGAATTGAAATTCCAATCAAACACTACACTTTTTATTTTTTGTGTACCAGAGGCTTCCACGAATTGAAGTCCTTGATGAGTATCTAAAACAAGGACCAACTGGTTTGGCTACCTATGCAAAGAGAAACAAATTTCATGTAGTAGAGTTGGTCTCTGCTATTGCCTACACACGAGGCTGCAATGGAGGCTTCTATGGAGCCTCTTGATGGATATATAAAAGAAGACGTTGAAGAAAATCATGAAAGCATTAGTTGCGGCAGCTGAATGAAGTAGAGGAGGTGATGGGGGATACTAAGAATAAAGCAAAATCAAAGCATAATTTCCAAGAATTGAAAAATCCCACTGCAAAAATGGTGGGTGGGTATGTGGGGGGGGGATCAAAAAATATATATGAACTGGAAAATTCAGTGAACATTTTGCAAGATTTGAAGGCAATTTGAGGTGTAGTGCATCCTTTGGAGTTGGGGCGGAGAGAAGATACTATTTTTGTATTTTATTTTTATTTTTATCTTAATTTTTTTAGTCAATTTTAAATAAATTGATAATTGAATAAACTGTTTTATCCTTCATTTAGTTCGTTAATGAGTGATTTATGGGTCAACCAACCAAATTTTTATCGAACCTAGACGGCAAAGATGATTTTGGCAAGAAAATGCGAAGATGAGGGTGAAAATGCCAATATTTTGAAGGTATGAATGATTTGCACAAAACCAGTGAAAGGTATAAACGTTTTTCGCCAATTACCCTTTGACACATATATATAAGATAAGAGCTTAATCCATTTTTCATAAACTTTATAAGCATTGTAAAGCCCTTATTTGATGTTCATTTCAAAGAGTTTATTTGAAAAAATAATTTTTTTTAGTAATTTTTAGGAGAACGTGTAGTTAAAAAGTAAGAAATCTTTTTTAAATTTATGTGTAATATTATTTTATTTATAAATATGTGATGAGAGAGAGAGAGAGAGAGAGAGAGAGAGAGAGAGAGATCTTTATCTTTATCATATATAAAAGTAAGACACTTCTCAAAAACATGTTTTGGAACTTTTTTTTCGCCTAAACTATCTTTCATAAAATAGAAGCATTTCAATGAATGAGAATACTTTTAATAATTATACTATTATTTTGAAATCGAAAAATATGCAATATGAGTATCAAATCGAAGATCTCAACGAAAACTTTAATACGAACTCACAAGTTAGAATCAATTGCAAACATGTTGTCCTTGAAGTCATATCAAAGATTAAAGGTAAAAAAATTATGTTGTACCTTTTACCTTTTCTCAATGTTTCTCTATTTTAAGATTATTTTATTTAAGTCCTATAATAATGATATTTATAATTTTTAACTAGATTTAATTTGATCATATATAATTAATTTCAATTCGAGTTGCTTTTCTTATCAAATTAAAATAAATAATAAATATCCGAACTTTTATGTAATTTAATTAAGTACGAATAATTTTTGCAACTTCGTATTTCGATCAATTCAGTTTGCTGAATTTGTTACATTCATTTAAATATAAGACAACGTGTAATTAATTTGTAATGTTAGGCTGCATTTGAAATGTCAAATTTTCCGTGGAAAATAATCATTTTCCCTTCAATTTTCCATCTTTGGTTGTTTGGTTGCCAATTTTTTTCCAAGGAAATCATTTCGAAACCATTTCCTCCTTTCTCCTCACGTGATGGCTTTTCCACCTTTTTGAGGAAAATAAATTTCAGCTGGGGGAAGAGGTTTTATTTTCTTGGCAACTTCTTTATGCGTTTTTGTCACGTTTGATCATTTTTATTGTTGTTAATTGATTTAATTTTTCTCAAAATTAACATTATTATTATCAAGTACAAATGTGTGAAAAATAAAAATTAAAATAAATAAATAAATATATATATATATATATATATATATATATATATATATATATATATATATATATATTGCTTAAAATAGCTAAACTTTGTTTTATTTGCCATGCAAAATAATGTCATTAAACAACAAAATTTGAATTTTTTTTTCACTTTTTTCACCTAAAAACCTAAAAAATTAAACTAATCAAACACATTAAACTTCCAACTCCCAGAAATTCAATTCCCTGAAATTCAGTTCCATGAAATTTATTTTATTTCCACCCAAATTTCACAATCACTATCTAATGCACCTTTAAAGTAAATATGAAATGAAATATTTGTTTACTATATTTAAATATCAAATATCATATTAAACTAGTTAGTACCAATTCTAATAGTACTATTCCTTTATTCGGGTAAAAATAAATTTATTTTTGATAATCTATAAATTATATTTTGGAAAGATTTATTATGTCAATAATCATTAAAATTTAATAGTTATGCAAATGATCATTGATTTTTTTATTTTTTATTTTTTATTTTTATAATAAGCTATTCAAGTTCCAAACTATTACAATTGTAACCACTTGGTAAAAAATTTGACTATTTCTAAGTACCCCTTATCCAAAACCTTATTTTTCTAAAACTCACGTTCAAATAACATTCTATTAATAAAATAATATACGTATAACTTCAATAAAGTTCCTACATTTTAAAACTCATTCTCCGAAAATTTACTGTTACAAATACCATTATTTGAAATAATGGATCTCAAACAGGGGTTTAAGTACATATTCTCAAAAAAATCACTATTAAAAACTCATTTTGTATATAATGAGGGATTAAATAAGGACTAAATATGTTCACAAGAGAAAGAAGAAATACATAAAGGGAGAGCATGAACATGTATTAATCCATTTTTCTGCCAAAATATATTTCCTAAAATGGTAAGTAGTACTAATTAGTTATATATTATTCATTTTGGATAAATTTCAGATTTAAAATAATCCAGTTAAATGCAAATTTTTAAATAGCCACTTTTTTCAAGTCCCTAAGTCTCTTGGTCCACCTCCCCTTCTTGAAAATCTATTACAATTTTTTTTAAAAATTCGTAAAAAAAAAAAAAAAAAAAAAAAAAAACTTTATCAATATCACATGAATATTTTTCTTTAAAAATAGAAAATGAAAGATGATGAAATAGGAACGTCCATCGATCTATTTTTTATTTTCCTTTTTCTTTTTAATAAAATTGTGAGCATATATCACAGAAATATCTATTTTTTACGTATTACAAAATCTATTTAAATGCAATTTTATTTTCTCATTTTAAGTTTTAAATCATTTTAAATTACAATATTTAAAGAAATTTCCTGAAACGGTAAAAAATAATTAAGATATGTGTAATTTGTACCTTTTTGTGATTAATTGCCTTCTTTAATTTCTTATTTTTAATTAAATGTTCATTTCATATGTTAATATATAAATTAGATATATGTGAGTAACAAATGATGGTGCATTACACGGGTGTAATACTAGTGTTTTAAAAAAGGGACAGGTTGAGTTACAAATTGCATTGTTGGCGATAATTTATGCTTCTACCCATTACATCACTTTCAAAATCAACGATCACAGTTTTGCCATATGCACTTCTATCAACCTATCTGGAAAAATCATCTGTACAAATATAATTTTCCCCCAAAAAATCTAACAAATTTAACTCATATATTTATCTTTATCTTTATAAATAGAAGTGAGGAGAGAGAATAATGAAAATTTACTCTCTCCAAAATTACTCTCAACATTATGGAGGACACTTAGGCTGCGTTTGATAGCGATGGTGGAATTTGGATGGAAAGAAACTAAATTTCAGGGAATTGAATTCCTGAGAATTGGAAGTTTAATGTGTTTGATTGGTTTAATTTTCTAGGTGGAAAAAGTAGGGAATTTTTCCAACTTTTCTTGTTTGATTGACATTATTTCCGATGGAAAATAAAGTAAAATTTATCTATTTTAATAAAAAATATTTTTTTTTAATTTTTTCACACATTTGTACTTGATAATAATAATGTTACCTTTTAGGAAAAAAATAAATCAATTAACAACAACAAAAATGATCAAACGTAACGAAAATAGTACAAGATTTTCCATGGAAAATAAAACCTCCCTCCCCCGAGAAAACGAATTTATCCAAAACAAGGAAAATACTGGATTTCGAGGTAAGTGAAAAAATGAGTTCCATGTAAAACTTAGGCAACCAAACAGTGCAAAGTTGAAAAATTACGTGAAAAATCATATTTTCCATGGAAAATATTGCGTATCAAACTCAGCCTTAGTAACGTTGTAGCGCCCCGAGTTCTAAATACCCGGTTCATCACGTTGTCGTCTGATCTAACTTTAAAAATAATATTTTAGCGGAAGAAATAACTGAAATTCATTTTTAGCAATATTAAATAAACTGTAATGGTTGATAAAATTTAAAACCTTTATGAAACAATTCGAAATAATAAATTGAGCCATTGATATTGTAAAACAATTGGCAATGTCATAATTTCTCAAATAATTGAAATTCTCAAAATTATCCAATGTTTGGAAATACGGATCATTAAAATAAGATTTTCAACCATTTAACAACTATTGTCACAATCATCCATCACTTGCCACCCTATCCGAAATCTGCAAATATTGTTAAAATAGACATAAGAATTTCATAGAAATACTCAGTAGACTCATCGCCAATTAATTAATTTACACTATGATTGAACACATAAATGCAGGCTCTTTAGAAATCATAGGGTGTGGGTAGTCTCTTCTCGTGCATTAAAACACATGGCTTCTCTTTGAAAAATCATAGGCTCTTTAAAATCATCGGGTGTGGGTAGTCTCTTCTTGTGCATTAAAGCACGTGGCTTCTCGTTGAAAAAAAATCATAGGCTCTTTAAAATTATCGGGTGTGGGTAGTCTCGTCTCGTCTCGTCTTGTCTTGTCTTGTGCACTTAAGGCACTTAAGTTACGCATAACATCATCATTTATCTTGCAAGATATTCTCTTCTTTCTTTCTCATGCATAAAAGCATATAAGTTATGACAAGTATAACAACATAAATATTTTCAAAGAAATACATTCTCGTCTCTTTTCATAAAAATGACATTCACATAAGTCACATAACATACACATTCACATGCAATCATAATTTAAATCAATTAATACAGGCGATTCTACCTTAAATTTGACTAGTGCAAAGTTGAGCGGGAAACGACTTCAATCCTTTAATTCTCCGTACGCTTCGTCTAGCCAATTAGAAATTTTTTGAAATTTATAGTTTAAAATGATAAATTACAATTTGGGGACTGAAATTGATGATTTGAAAATTGAGGGACTAAAATGAGTAATTTGAAATTTGAGGGACTAAAATGAATACTTTGAAAATTGATGGACTAAAATGAGTAATTTGAATGTTGAGGGGCTAAAATGAATAATTTGAAAGCTGAGGAACTAAAATGAGTAATTTGAAAGTTGATGGGCTAAAATGAATAATTTGAAAACTGAGGGACTAAAATGAGTAATTTGAAAGTTGAGGGACTAAAATGAATATTTTTCAAAAATTTGGGTTGAAACTCAAAATGGATATTAAATTGTGGGGATTGAGATAAGAAATTTTAAAAATGAAAGGCTTATAAAAATCATTTAAAACTTAAGGACTGAAATTATAAGTTTTAAAACTAAAAGGGCTGAAATAAATCATTTGGAACTTTGGGGACTAAGCTGTAATTTTTGAAAATCAAGATTATTAAAACAAATTTCTTTATTCCCTCTTTCCCATTTCAGCAAGGAAGAGAGAGAGAGAGAGAGAGAGAGAGGAGAAGGGCGCGCGCAGGGGAAGTCCGGCGGAAGTACTGCTGGCGCCAACCGCCGGCGATCCACGGTGGTATCACCGCCGTCTCGTGGCGGTGACAAGGAGGAGGCATTGGTAGCAGGAAGGGCACGATTGGGTGCTGATTCGAGGTGAAACCGGGGCTGAGTTCGCAAATTTTGGAGTGCGATTTCCGGCCATGAACCCATCGATTCAGGTGAGATTTTGGGTAGGTTTGATTCTTGGTTTATTCTCTTGTTTCTGGATGGGAATCGAAATTTGGGTTTTTGATTTTGGTTGAGATTGGAGGGGATTTGGTTGAGGTTGTACAGAGGCGGAGGCAGTGTGGTTGGTGGTGGTGCTGCAGGCGGTTTGACTGGCTGGGTTGTGGAACTGCAGACGGTTTGGGTGGTGGTTGCGTTGGTGTTGCTGATGATGGAGGTCGCAGTGGTTGCAGCGGGGGTGATGGTGAAGTGGTTGAGCAGGCTGGGTGGTGAATGGTGGCCGTGGTTTGGTTGTGGTGATGGAATGATTGAACCGGTGAGGTGGTGGTGGTGACTGTGGAATTGGAGCTTAAACAGAGGAGGTTGGTGCTTGGTGCTTGAGGTTGATGATGGAGGAGGTGGCTGGGTAGTGGTGATGCTCGATTGAGCAGAGGTTATAGGTGGAATGTGTTTTTGCAAATTGTTGATGGTGAATCGAATGTTGAGGTGGTGGAGAAGGGATTGTATAGGAAGTGGGTTGAGAAATGTGAGCAATAGGGTATGGGTTTTGGATGGGATTGATGTGATAGATGAGAGTTGGTAGTGTGAAAATCAAGACAAGCCTTGCATGTAGTTCGAGGTAAATTCGCACGCGGATTCAACTGTGTCGGAAAAATGAAACTGATAAAATGAGATTGACGTAATTTGGGATTTAAAGCGGTTTTGAAAATAATAAATTAAATAAATAATTAAAATAATAAAATTTTAGAAATTCGGAATTTAATTTAAAATAGAACGAATTCGATATTTCTCGACTTGACTAGAAGAACGCGTCGTGAAGTTAACTTAAAAATGGGTGAGATCGCAGCGGCACGTTTTCATAATTTAAAATAAATATCCAACACGTGAAATTTCTTGATCGCTACAAACGTAATAGAAATAAATGCAAGTCAATATCTCTTACTACCCAATTCACGATTTTCAATGCTCTCTTTCTCAATTCGATATTTTTATTATTATTATTTGTATTTGTCAAGTTATTCTTTCAAAACTTTCACCGCTAATAATTTATTAACAATTAGTAATTTCTTAGTACTTAATATATTCATTCAATTGCATTATTAAAACATTAATAATTATCAAAGTTAAATTAAGCCATTGTTTGGCTCCATTATAAACAAAAAAGAGTAATTATATTTGCACCACACTTTCTTATAACTACGCCATATTTGAATTGAATTATTGGTCCATAATCTTTATAGATTATTACATTTATATTCTTTATTTTTTTCATCAACTTCTTATCATTAAATTTTCAACAATTATCAAATGTTGTCATTCATGATGGTTTTGGTCCAATTTATTATTATTATTATTATTATTATTATTATTATTATTATTATTATTATTATTATTATTATTATTATTATTATTATCGTGCTTTAAAACAATGAATAAGTATTCAATTAAATTTTTGATTTTTTTTACTTATTAAGTGTACAAGTGGTAAATAATTTTTTTTAATCCTTCTTAATAATTTTTTTGACAGAAATCGATCGAAGAGATGAGATATATTAATTAATGAAAGAATTAAAATAAGAATACGATGAAAAAAAGTTGGGGGACATAATTGTAATATTGATTAAAGGTTATGAACATTTATTGCAATTAAAATGTGGTCACATATAAGAAGATGTGATGACAATATATTTAGCCAAACAAAAAAATATTTTTTCCTCTTATTTTTAACCACATATTTAACAGTAAAATAATATTACACATAAATTCATAAAAGATTTCCTACTTTTTAACCACACATTCTCCTAAAAATCACTATTAAAAAAATTATTTTTCAAATAAACTCTTTAAAATCAACATCAAACAAGGGGTAAATTCGATTTTTGTGAGGATTATTATAATAATTAAAAATATCTATTAATTAATATATGAAAGAAAAATAGTTGCAAAAAAAGAATATTGTATTTTCCTTTCGAAGGAAAAATTACTAATTAATTTTCAATCACATATTAAATTGGCTTCCATTTATTATCTCTGTCATTTTGTTGTAAATTACTCTCCGTTTGATTTTGTTAAAAATCAATTTTTAGGAGATTTTAATAAAAGTTGAAGAAATAATTAAAAAACTGATAAAATGTAGATGAAATAAGTTTGAAGAAAAAAGGTTAAACAAAGGCTAAGTAAACAATGTCTAAAAGTTACGTATGATCCAGACATACTCAAAATGACGATACTCTCCATGCTCAATTAATCTTTAATTGAGCCTATCACCAGTGTTCCAAAATGCACCAAAAATGCGCCGCCTAGGCGTAATGTGCAACCAAAACGCGTCGAATAAGTGGTATGCGCGTAAAAATGCAGTCAAACTTTTTTGTTGACCGTATAGGCACGCCTAGATGCGTTTAATCCCGCCTAGGCACGCCTAATCTCGCTTAGGCACCGCCTAGACGCGTTTAATCCTGCCTAATCCTCTTTTTTTAGGTAAAAACTCTATTTTTTTTGTATGAAAATATATTTAATATCTTAAAATAATATTAAAAATGCGAAACGCATTATGACGCTTATATTTCGCATTGACACGCCTAAATTTATGATTCTTGATTCTCGACCTCGACACCTCGCAACACATTACACCTTTTAGAACATTGTCTATCACATAGTTTTACCTAAATTGATGTTGTAGCATCGATGGTACTAGCTAGCATTATTATTAAAGAAACACTATTGATTATGAAGCATGATATTTATTGTTTAGGAATATTATACCATCTGTTTATGTGACAAAGAAGTAATGTCATATGGTCTAATCAATAAA
The DNA here is from genome assembly GCA_963555705.1 of Ligustrum vulgare. Taxonomy (NCBI): domain Eukaryota; kingdom Viridiplantae; phylum Streptophyta; class Magnoliopsida; order Lamiales; family Oleaceae; genus Ligustrum; species Ligustrum vulgare. The sequence goes on along the minus strand of OY743186.1, from coordinate 34,232,279 downwards.
ATTATATTTCAATTTTATACAACCAATTCTCAATGCTACATAAATTGGTGATGATAGTAGGTGCATTACTCATTGACTAATGTACATACGATTGTAATAATACTTAATATTCTTTAAATTTTCATACACACACGTTACACAAATAAATTCTTATTTTTTATGTTTTAGAATAACAACTGATTTAGAGCAATTCATGAACAATCTTTCTTATAAATTAATCTAAATTTAAGTAAATTGATTAGAAGTAATAATAAATATATTAGACGTAATAAATTTAAGTAAAATGTAAATATTGTAAATATCTAGAAACTTCTATAAATAAAAACAATTTTAATAAATACACAATTACTAATAATGAAAATGTTAAGATTTGTTGTGTGACAATAATTTCTTAGTTGATACATATCGTCTTTGTTAGTGGGGTAATAGTTGTTTACGACAATTGCTCATTTGTTACTTCTTATACGTGATCATTAGTTCACATTTTTAGATATATCATTCATGTCGACCTAGTCCCGCAAATTAATTGGATCATCTAAGAGGTTGAATAAATGTTGTGTATGACCTTAACTCAAAGTGATGGCTTCTAGATTTACAAATCACGCTGGATTAAATATACTAATTTGTGATATTGATGGAGAACCAACCAATTCAACCACAAATATAGGGCTTCAATTTTATTTTATTTTATTTTTTCAAAATTTGGAATAACTATGTTATTTTGAAAAGCCTCATAAAGAAACTCTAATAGATTCATATATTTTTATCGAAATCACAAAATACAAATATCGTGCATCGTTCTAATTAAACCCTAGCTCTCTAAAAAGAAATAGTAGAATGCATAAAAAGAATGGGATAATTGTGTTGCACACGGTTAAAATAGTACTAAACTGAAAAATATCATTTTCGCCCAAAGTATTATAAAAACTTGATAAAGTATTTTTCAAATTTTTAAAAAATGATGGTATGATGATATCAAAAATTGGATATTTGTGCAAATGCTATCGCATACAATTCTCATGGAGAATATAGCAAACTATGCCGAATTGCCGTAGCCCGAGGGGTGGATTTCTGCCAGGTCTTTGCCAAACACATTCAAACATAGCAACAATATACCCCTTCCGAGGATCTGTCCTAACTCCTAACAAAGAAAGTCTCTACCCCGTCAGGACACGGTGTACACGCTACAAAAACACACAGAAAGAATCGAAAAACTTGTAGAGAGAGAAAATGAAAGGATGGAAAAAGAAACTCAGTACTGAGTCCGTACAACCTCCTGTGCTGCCACTCTCTAACAACACCGCCACCGTGAATGGCGACAATGGTGTAGAAACTGCGGTGGAGGTGCAACCTGAGGAAACTGAGCACTTTGAAGATACAGAGTGGACTTTGGAAGAAGAAGATGATGATGATGATGGAGATGAAGATGAAGACTCTGAGACTGAAAAAGACTACGACAACTTCGAAAGCCTGCAAATCGAAGAGCCTGAGGCGGGGGCTGAGGCCGAGCGCCTGAAGCTTGCTGATGGGTATTATGAGATCGAGGCCGTACGCAGAAAGCGAGTCAGAAAGGTCTGTCATTTCTCCCTTTTATGGGTTTATAGATGATGGATAATTTGAGATTATCTTTTGTTTGTTAATTTTCTTTTTATACGAGGAGTTCTAAACGAAATAAAACGGAGGTTTTAGTTCTTGTAGGTTTATTGAATTTCTTCCTTTTTAGCTGATTTTGTTTCTGTTTGATGATTTGGGGGTTTTCTGGAATGCGAAAATTGAAGGGCCAAGTGCAGTACCTCATAAAATGGTGAGTATTTAGATACATTTTGCACATGTATATGAATGCATGTGTTTTGGGATTTTTTTGCTGATTAGTAATGGGGTTGTTTTGGAAAGGCGAGGCTGGCCAGAGGCCGAGAATACATGGGAGCCTCTAAAGAATCTATTGCAATGTTCCGATGTTGTTGATGCTTTTGAAGAGAGGTAGATTTTATTTCTGTTTCGATAACCTTCTATTCGCAATTTGTAATATATACTGTATATGGAATAACTAGGATGATACTTATGTAGTTCGCTAGTACTTAATTGTGACTTTCTTTTTTTGCTTGTGATTTTTTTCTTGGTTGTATTTTGAAGTTTGATAACAGGTAAAAGTAGGTCAGCACGTGGACGAAAGCGCAAATACGGGGTCACTCATGCTCAGGTGAAGAAAAGACAGCAGCAACCTCTTGTAGGTGTTACGTATAATGTGCCCTCGCACAGGGTCGGGATTGTGGAGGACCCTATGAACTCTCAGCTAAATAACTTAAATGTTAGGAATGACAAAGGGAAAACTGATGACAGAAGTGTGAATGGATTTGAGATGTGCAAGAAAGTAAATGAGCATGCTTTTAAGATAGTGTCTGCTACTAGGGGAAGTAATGAGCAAAATGAGTTAAATCTGAAGCTTTGTGATCTAAAGGAATCAATTATGGTTAGTGAAGAGAATGCAAATAAGTTTGGTGTACATCATTTCCAAGAAGGCTTAGTTACAGGAGGAAATGTCCTTGCGAATGGGTTGCCAAAATCTGATGGCGCGGATCCTGTTCAATCTGGCCGCTGCGTTGGTGCTAAAAAGAGGAAATCTTTTCCGGTCAAGAGGTTCAAGCAAGATTTAGCATTATGCAGCAGGGACGATACAGAAAATGCAATTTCCGCTTGTGTCATGGCAGAACAGAAAGATTTTCAAGCTCATGCTTTTACGGGGAATGATCGAGATTGCAAGAACAAATTTGACTACTCCAAAGAATTATGCAACATCACTCAGATTGTTAAGCCTATAAGCTATAGCATTTCCGCAACAAGCAATGATGAAGAAGTCTCGTTAACCTTTGAGGCTCTGAGGTTTGTAGCTTAGCTTTTCACTTCATTTTTGCAGGTTGAATTTCATGACTGTGTGACTGTTTTATGAACATGCCAGTTTTTTTTTTTTAAATGAAAAACTTCTATTTTATTAGTTTTTTACCGATGGCGTGACTGGTGTCCGTGCTTTGTTACAAACATGCTGAAATATGAGTAGAATGAATTACTCATATTCTGTTAGTTTTCTTTTTTTCACATTATGGTTTGCTTGAGCCGTAGATGATGTTGATAATGTAGATAATTTGGAATTTCTTATACCATATGGTGCCTTTATGGTTTGCTTTATACCATATGATTTCCGCTCTTGAAGTATAGAAACTTTAATTATTTTTTGTCTTCTTGTCAAAAATTGTTTTTTCTTGGAAGTGAACAAGCACGGACATCAGTCACACAACACTATAGCACACTCCGGCATGTGCGTTTTCGAAATGGTTGGACATAGACACATCAAAGTCAAGGACATGCCAATATAAATTCTTCAAATCAATATATATTTATGTAATATCATATATATCATATATTTTATACTTTCTTATTTTTCAATAAACTAAATATTTTTTTTAGCTTAGGTTTTTGCAATTGAAATATTTTGGAAAAGATGATTGTTATTCGTTGTAAGGTTAAACTATATACTGCTTCTGTCAGATAAAGAAAAATACATATGATATGCATAATCAAATTCGACCTGAAGTTCGTTAAATTTTCACACATTTTTTTGAATATTTTACACAAATGTTTTAATTCCACTCCAATATATACATTAGAGGCTTCCTGCTTCCATAATGTGTTGATGACGTGTTCCCATGAGTTCAAATCTATAAAGAATGCGAAAAATCTGAACCGGTAACATTCGACAAGCCCATGTCCAAGGCTTGTATGAGTGTGCCCCTTGAGTATCAGATTTTTTTACAAAAGGGACGCACCATGTGGTGTATTGGACACTGGCAAACCACCACAGTAGGATTGTGTGTGTTTTATAGCTTGGAATTCTGTATTTTGCTAGTAGTACAAGTTCCAGTATACCAATACTGTCATTCGGACATACATCGTCTAATGACCATTCTTGTTGTCATTTTCCTTTTGAGTATAATTATTTTCTATAAAAATCTGCCCATGATGTGCGTGTATGTGAGGCTCAAGAGTTGTATAAGTTGGCAAACCAAAGTAGAGCCTCTTAGTGCCTTTATCAAGTTATGCAACGGATATGGCTCCCTTTGATATTGAATGCTCAAATTTGAATTTAGTATGTTGCAATGTGAGGATAGAGTGGTTATTGCCCTTAAATTCTTCTGGGAAGTTGAGAAAAATCATTTGATGCTAAACAAAAATTGAATATAGATTTGATAGCACAACAGCAAAGGTGTGCTTACCAACATTAAAAAGGTACGTGTAGATATATGCCTAGATTTGGAAAAGATGATTGGAATATCAAAGGCTCAAAGCAATTAAAGTGATTGCTCTGAGTGCCATAGAAATGACTTAGTAAACAGGGAAACCATACAAGAGAGAGCTCTGTCATGTTTTATCCCATTCAAAGCTCATTTGTAGCATTCAATCGACACTAGTCCTGGCCAGATGCTCGAGAGTGAAAGAGGGAGCACAAATTTCCTTCTGTCTTTCTTAGGTCCTGAACTGAATTTTCTCCATTTTGCTTAATTTAGCAGCACGCATGTTACTTGGTGGACTGTGAGAGATTCCTCAGACTAGCTGATTTAGCCTAACAAATCGTGTTTTCTTTCAATTCTTCTTTATTTAATAAGGGAAAAATTTCTTCTATGTGAACAAAATTCTCTCATTTAAATAAATAAATAAATGGATGTTAGACATAGACCTTTCTTTTTTCTGTGTCTCCTCGTACTGCTACAAAATCTTAAATTGTTGCAAAAGTTATAATGAGGCATTAAATATTATGAAGAGGGGATTTTGGTTTTCCCATCATGGAAATGATTAGAATGTGAAAGAAAAATAGTTTGAAATGTCTTTCTGGTGATGAATCTGATGACATGTTTGCATGGAAAATTAATGCTTTCGGTGTTCTGAAATCAGCAATAAAAATTGTAAGATGTTTTGATCAACAGATTATAATTTTTGGCTTTTTACATGCTTAAAGAAATTGTGATAGGTACTTCTATTTACTACTTTTTTGCCTCTTTTCTTTGGGATGGGGGATGGTAGGGGTTAGAGAAGGTAAACACTTTTTATCTAACTTGGTATTTATCTAGCTTGTATATTACACGCCTTAACGTTGATTTCTGAACTTGTGCGTTACCGTGTGTCCATGTTGATGGAAAAATCTCAACGGGTAGATGGATATTGTGATAAGCATTTTGGGTCCGTTTGTTTGCAAGCATTGAATTTGGTTGGAAAGAAAATAAGTTTCAGGGAATTGAATTGTTGAGAACTTATTTTCTATGGAAAATAAATTGAAGATATCTGGGTGTGTTTGATTGAAATTGGAATTGACTTTTGAAAGTGTGATAAAAGTGGAAAATGAATCACCAACTAAACCCAAAAGAAGATATTTTCCTTGTTTTAAAGGAAAATCATGGAAATCGAGACAATACCGAAAGTGAATTCCACTCAACAAAAACGCAATCAAATGGACCAAATATGGAATTTATGGAAATCATTTTCCATTTCTATGGAATTCGGGTGTATCAATATCTAACACACCCAGTAATGAATTGTTTGTTTAAATAGAAATTACAGAAACTATGGTAATTGTTTACACCTTAAAACATTTCTTGCAGAAATGGGTGAATTTTAGTGTTGGCTAGTTTCTCACTATCTCATAACCTCTCTATTGGTAGCATGTTAAAAATTAACTCCTTAACCAATCGTGCTATTACATTGTTGTACTGAATATGTTGAAAACTTGGTATTCTTACTTCCTTTAGTAATTATTTTAGGCCTTGAAAATAATTCAAGTTTACTAATATTCTCTGGAAAAGGCTTAATTTGTTTAACTCTCTTGTGAATTGTAATAATAATTTGACAAATGATGAGGGAACTTGCGATGGACACTCAAGTACTGAAACAGAGGTCTTGTAGGAGCTTGGTGAAATATTTATGGTCATGGTTTTCACCTGGAAACACTGTGTTTAAGGCCAGGTGTGGGTTGGGTTTTTGTCCTACCCAAACCCAATCCAACATGTTTGGTTTGACGGAAAATAAAATCGAACCAACCCGTCAACGGTTGAAAACCAATCAAGCTTGGGTTGGTCGGTTTGAGTTTAGGCCCAATTCAAGTTTGGTTTGGTAATTTTTTAAGTTTGAAACAACTTGAAAACCTCTGTTTTTCACCTATATAAGGTATTCTTCTTGAAAATAATGTATAAATAAGTATGAAACTATGGAGCTTTACAATTTCTTTGAGATTCATTCATATCACCATCATGTCCTTAATTTTTAGTTTATTGTCAAATGACTTTTCATTTGCATAGTATTCATGCCCGTCAACATGGGTAAAAAAGGAACGTTTGTACGTTCTAAATCTTTCTTTTGTCTCCACTATTGTGTCTATTTATATTGTTTAATTCATTGGGTTGCATTGGATTGGGTTGGTTTTTAATTCACCCGAGACCCAACCAACCCTACAAATTTGATTTTCCATTAACCCAACCCAATTGAACTTAAAAACCAACCCAAACCGGTCGGTTTGAGTTGGTTTTTGCCTGCCCTAACTGTGGTTGTCCAGGATACCCTCGTTGTGGTTCATAATTCATATAATATGCTTTAATCTACTGATGGAGTGCTTTTTAACTTACTGGTCTTATGCAAGATACCATTCTTTATTTTTTTGAATTTGCCACCCCTTCCTTTCCCCTGGATTTATGTCATGCTTTTGCACTCATTTTATGAACCAACGTGACTTATAATTTACCGCTAGAAACCCCACAAAAATTTACTTTGTCTAATACTCAAGTTGATGGTTATGCATATGATGTGTAATACGCCTTTCAACCGTACATGCACTGAATTATACAAAACATTTCCCTGAGAGAGAGAGCATTGTTCTCTTTCATTGGAATTAATTGGTTCCTTTGATAATATAGAGGTGAATATTTGAATTATCTACTTGGTGACCTTTTTACCTTTTTTTCGTTTTATGTTTTGTAATATGTTGTTTCTTTTCTTTTTTGGTTTCTTTAATGGTCTTATACACTTTATTTTGAATATCAGTCTGTATATGCTTTTCAAAAACATTTTCCTGGTTTAGTAGCATCAGTAACATGGCTGCCTACAGGTCTGACGGCACGAAAGTGATGGTGGATAACAAGTTCTTGAAGGCCAACAATCCTATACTTGTGAGTATTTCAGTCTTCGATTTCTTCGTCATCAGCTCTTGTTATATACAGTCTTCAATTTGATTGATGTCATTAAAATTGTATTGTTCTATTATGCAGTTAATAAACTTCTATGAAAAACACCTTCGGTATAGTCCCACCTGATAAGTGGGTCGAACGGCTGGAAGATGGATGCTCTACATCGTCACGCCATCTTCAATTTTCATCATGTATAGGTTGTTGGTAGTTTTGTAGCTGAATGTTAAAAGTGCGAGTTGCCTACTGATGTTCTACTTCTATAGGGAGGCTGCTGATAAGAGTGTCTAGCTCAGCCTCAACTGTACCTTTTGTGGCTTGTTTGATAAGATGGTTTTGTACAGTATCGGACAGTATTTAAGGAAGAAAAAGCTAGAAATCTTATCTTTTGTATGGGTAGTCAAGCTAGATGAGACTTCAATATTGTGTACAAACATGCCTTTGTATGCCTTTGTATCCATTTATTTACAAAGTGATGTATTTATCGAACTTCTTGAAGTACAATGTAAGCTACGATGACTAAAGCTGGTAGTCCAAAATTTGTAGGTCTACCCTGAAGTACAATGTAAGGCTAAAGTTAGTCCTCCTTTAAATTGCTTTTATGAGCGAAATATATAATCGAAATAATGTGGCACAATCATTGAAACAATTGGTGTAGGAAAAGTTTGAAGTATTATGCCTCGTAAAAATTCAAACAATGAGCCAATTATAAAGTGATATATTTCTTTTGTGATCGAGCAATTTGAAGGTCAGCAAAGTACTTCAGAGACATAAGGATCTTGCGGTTGTTATGAATCGACGACGGAATTGAGCCCACGAACCATGCGTGCATTGGTACGAGTTCTTACTGAAGACATAGTTGAGCAGGTAAATTTACAAAGCATTCATACTGTAAAAAGACTTGCTCAAAATGAAAACAGGAGTCTTGATAATATGGTCAAATAATTGGGTACATTAAATGAATTTATGAACAAAGTTGTAGGCCAAGTACGTCAAACAAATCTTATAGGAGAGAATAATTACTTCCAAACTAGGAGTCTAATAGGTAATGACTAACAAAATACAAATGCAAACACTGGTTTACCAACCATGAACACGAGTCAAAGCCTAGAGGTACAACATATTGGCCCATTCAACAAGGGAGTCTCAGACCTTCTAACACGGGAGGTGTTGGAACATCCAATATGAGAGTATCCTTAATATGAGGGAAAATGTTTAAAATATAGGACCAAATGCTACACGTATTAGTGAAGGAGCAAACCATTAACACTAATGAAGCAAATAATAGTCCATTCGAGGTTAATGTTGGGGCTCGTCCCATTAGACCACTAGCAGTAAATTATGTACCACAGCTTGTAAGAGTTCCATTTGATCACACAGCTATGTTGAGGGAGCAAATAACGGAAATATTTCAAGATCAAATGTCCTTTGGAACTTGGCCAGTAATTCGCCCAATATACAGAAAACCTTATCCAAATTGGGTAGATCAAGTGTATTCTCGGCCAAGAGGGTTTAGGGTGCTTGGATTTTCCTTGTTCATCGGTTTAGAGGAAGTATCCACTTTTGAATACATAAGACATTTTACATTACAGTGTCGTGAAGTTACCGATTACGACAAGATGAGATTGTTCCCAAATTCATTAATCGAGGTTTTTTTTATAGTTCATTAACTTGTCAGCAAACTATGTTCAAAATGACAACAGTTAGAGCAGTTATTTTATATTTAATTTTACAAAACTGAATCAGAATTTACTTTGGAAGATTTAGCAAAGTTGAGTCAACTGCAAAATGAATGGGCGGAGTCTTTTATTCAAATATTTAAAATGACGAGTAAATGTTTTGTTACCTTTCCTGAAAAAGAATTTGTCAAAATCACACAAACATCTTCAGTTTCGAATTAAAAAAGAAGTTCTAAGACATAGAGTTTCCAGATATTTTTTTAGCGCTAATGTCATCAGATATGAGCAATTGTTAAGAAATGAGGAAAAAAATGAGGAACTTTAGTAAGTTGACTTATTATGGAGACTCTAATTTTGATGTCCATGCCATGAATACTGATCAAGATGAGGCTGGAGTGTGTTTGGCTGAATTGGTTAAAGGAGATATCTATGTTTGTCCCATATTAACTAAGATAGAAATATCAAATAAAGATGAACTAGAAAAAGAAGAAATAAAAAGACTATAATATTTTCATTTGATGTGACAAAGGTTGATACAATAGTTGATCAACTATATAAAGAAAAATAGACAAAGTTGAGTGATAAGCATAAAATGTCAAACCCTGAACTAATTAAGGGTAAAAATATTGTAAATGGCATAATGCATGATCTCACATGACTAATAATTACTTGGTTTTTCGCAATATATTGTAGGATGCTATTGAAACTGGGAAAATTACCTTCGAATCAAAGAAGAAGATGACAGTGGAAAAAAATTCATTTCCACAGCCAGTTGATGTGGACATGGTTATCCCAAACTTCAACAAGTAAGATCTATCAAAGTTCAAGCTGATAGTAGATGAAGGGGTGGACAAACCTCATCTAGTGCTTTCCAAACGTTAAAAGGAAAAGCTATGGATAAAAAAATGGAAATCTATGTGTTAGATTCCGAAGGAAATTGGCAAAACAACAGATGAAAAGAGGGCATAAAGACATCCAACTAATGTCACTAGAGGTGGGCGTGGGTGGGTTGGGTCGGTTTTTTGCCCAACCCGAACCCAACCCAATTACGAGTTCAAACCCAACCCAACCCAACCAAATTTCGATCGAGTTGGGTAATGTTGGACGGTTTGGGCTTTGGCCCAATTAATAAAAAAATCTTGAAAAAGAAAAAAAAATCTCATGAATCAATTTTTAACTCAAATCAATTATGTACACTATAATAACCCTAAATACAATAAATTGAACTCTTGTTAATAAAATTAAAATATGTTCAAATAATATTTAAATAAGTTAAGTTTCATTATATATATATATATATAAAGATTTTTTATCTGGGTCAGGTCGGGTCGGATTTTCATCCAACCGCATACGTGCTAAATTTAAAAAAAAAAAAAAAAAAAAAAAAAAAAAAAAAAAAAAAAAAAAAAAAAAAAAAAAAAAAAACCGAACTAAACCCAATTTTCATGAAAAATTGACCCAAACCAATCGGGTCGGGTCGATTTGGGCGGTTTTGGCTGGTTCGGTAGGTTAATGTCCACCTCTAAATGTCACAAAACCAACACTGTTTAGAGAACAAATTATGCCACCTCCTGGAAGACCACATAGCCCGTAGTTATATGCCAAGACCTTTGAGAGATCATCTAATATATCACATAATATTAAAACATTGAGGCCACAACCATATCATTCAAACTTGTAGCATTCATACAATCTTAGAGCAGGGAATGTGATCCCATTAGATGAGATGATAAGGACGCAACAGAGACGTTATCAAAGGAATTACAGGCGAATGATGAGACAACAACGAGTTATGAAACTGTCTAAGCCTACAAATTTCATTTGGGTAGAGAATCAGAACACTTTCATAGTTAAGCAAAGTGGAGGTGGAGAGAAGCCAGTAGAAAATATATCAACATGTAAACACATTGGAAATTCAAAGTTTGAGTACTGACAAATAGATGAGGATGAAGATGATGATAAACAATCAAGTTGCATTCGATTTGATACCTTACCTCCAAACATGGCCAGCAACTTCATATTGGCCAATGGATTTAAGAATAAAGAAAACAATGAGGCTATTATAGAGAAAGATGATGGAATGACTAATATAGAAGAAGAAGAAGAACCAAACTTGGAGGCAGAGTGTAGAATGATGAGAGTATTGCATGGCAAACTTCTCAATCAACTCTACCAAGAAGGCAATCCAACAGTAGTCATGTTGGGTGAGCCATTTGGACGATCATTCGATTACATCGTTCTGTATGGAACACCCAAAAGGAAAAGAATAGTACCTCATGCTGAAAAGTATGGATCACCCCAAAGATATTTCCTCCACCTAATGGTTGGGGATAACTGTCAGTAAGTTCTATGCAAGTAGGAAGAGTTAAGGAAATCCATAATGAGGAAATGTTGCATGTGGATATATTCAGTAGAAATAGAATGGAAAAAAGTAAATAAAAGGTAGAGGTTGAGTCAATAGGGAATGTCATGTTCATGAAACCTTCTTTGAGTTTGACTAAACATTTAAGGCCCTTGTATATTGGGGTGTCAAACGGGCCTAGCCGGCTCGGCCCATTTACCTTGAGTTTGGTCCGGCTCATGAGTCGAACCTAAGAAATTCGTGTGGGAAACGAGACGAGCCAGCCCGTTTTCCATATGAGACGTCCAAGTCCGGCTCGTGAGCCCGTTGGCTCATCGGTCGGACGAGCCGGCCTAAGCCCGTGACGTCTTTTTTTTTTTTAAATTATATTTGAAGGACTTAAAAGTTAAAAGAGTTAAAATTAGAAAATTGAATTGGACATTGAAATATATTATTATATTATGTGACATTTGTAACATTCAATTTATGCTTAAAATACAACATTCTTGTAATATTATAACATTCTCGTAAGTCTGGAATCGATTAAGAATTTAAAACTTAAAACCTATAATAATAATAATATAATATTGTTATGTATTTTTTGTGTTTTATAATTTTTTAACCCAATCATTATAATTTATAAACATCAAAAATTTTAAAAAAAAATGTATGAAAATGATCACAAATGTACGAGCTGGACACGAGCCGGAGCTCACGAGCTGGACACATGCCGAACACGGGCCGACTCGCAAACCGGCCCATTTCGCGGTTTGTTGGGCTTTCACGAGCCAACCCACGAGCTTCACGAGCTGAACTTGAACTGTCCAACACCCAAATTTTCTATCCGGTCCAAGCCCAAGTCCGTTTTTTCTTGAGCCAAGCTTTTAACTAGCCAAATCGAGCCGAACTCAAGAACTGTCCGGCCCGTTTTCCACACCTACTTGTATATAAATGTTTTATTGATGCCATTACTATGTCCAAGATGCTCAATGATAAAGGGAGAGTCATAAACACTATACCATACAAAATGATAAGAAAATTTGCTAAGTCTAGTGCATATATCATTTCGACTGAAGTAGTATTGACAAACTTCAATGGTGGAGCAGCTCTAGTCAAATGGGTGATGCATTTGGAGATAACATTCTGGAACGATGAAGGAAGCTAAAGTCGTCCCAATAGATTAAAGACCTTTTGTAGTAAAAGTTAATTCATTAGAATGATTCGTATACCAAGGAAACTATGGACAAGTTAGGGTAGTTTAAAGAGAAGAAGAAATGCATATGGTATCGTAAAGTGAAGAACCATGCTCAATGGAGGCTCTTGCTGGATTGTTTTACTCAAATGAAGTCAAACATAGTGTCTTTTGAAGAGCCAGTAGTTGGCAATAAAATAATCAAAGAGGTGTAATGCATAACCAATCACAAAGAGTTCTGGCCGAAATTACGACCCTTAAAGTCAAATTAATGATTTATGAAAAAGATTTCGAAGAAAAAATAAAAAGAGAAGAAGCGTTAGTATTACTAAAAAACAAAATGGCCGTATTCGACTTGGAACACAATCTACAAAGCAAAGTGAATAAGTTGATGAAAGAGAAGATTGACCAACTTTCATTAACCAATTACTCAATGAAGAGGGAAAATAAAACTTTTTTTCACTTTTCCTGGAAAGACGAACATCAAATGGCTTTTGACGGCCTGAATATATACTTATCAAGTCCACTTGTATTGATCTCATCCAATCAAAGGCAGACAGTGAAAGTATACATATTAGTGAAGCACATTTCCATAGCTGGAATGGTTCCTCAAGAAGACTAGATGGACGAAGTGATTAGATGTCATTCGCTAGAAGTGTATGTCAGAATTGAATATGGGAGGGAATATCGGACTTTCGCTTTTTGGGGATTCTGGGACTATGAGAATCGTGCAAAAATTTTGACTATGAAAAAAATAATGATTACACATTAATTCAATCATATTGAGAATAATTGTTGAAGGGTGTCGAATCTAACAAATAATAATTTCTTGCTCTTATAAAAATAAATTGTAATAGTGGTGAGTAAGGTCGAATCCAAATAGATTGGTTAGATTTAATTCTTCAAGAAAATTAAAACAATAAATTAAAAAAGGGGGGTTTTGAATTTTTAATGTGAAATCAATTTGTAAATAAACAGTTGCAGAATTAAAATGATGAAAATATCAAATTAAACAAGTATCCAGCCCAATGTATAATCTCAGTATTGATTCATAGAATTGATCATGGATGCAAAAATAAAATCCTTTACTCATTTTCTAAATTGGTTGTTGAGTGCATTTTACATGCATATTTCATACATTTATGGTAGTACTGTTTGAGTAATTTGGACAAATACCTATTTAATTGTGCATATTTTGTGGGTAAATAGATTTAACATCCAACTTCATGGAGAAAACACAAGAAAGAAGCTAAATGAATGATTAATTGAAGAAATGGGAGGAAAAAGAACCTAAACATGCAAAGCAAAGAAGTAAGGGACCAAGGTGTTAGTTTTCAGAAGTTCAGGAACAGACTCGCAATTAGAAGAGGGACCATAATGCACATCTCCAAAAGTCGAAGGACCTCAGATGCAATTTTACAAGGACCTTTTTGAAAGAAATTGAAAAATCTGGGGGACCAAGTTTACTGACATTGAAAGTTGGAGGACCTCAATTGCAATTTATTGAAGGACTGAGCTGCAAAACCACGCCCGGCTGAACCACGCGAACACGTGACTCGAACCAAGTCACGTTCGCGACTCATGCCAAAATCCAACCCGAAAGTTTGAATGTCAACCACGCGATCGCGAGTACTATAGGCGCGCGATCGCGCTGTCAACTTTTTGAAAAAAATATTTGGGCCGAATCGGTGCGACCCGATTAGGCTCAAACGCTATCAAACGCGGATCTATGGAATTTTTTGGTATTTTTGAAGGTTTAGGCTAGGGTTTCTTCACTGCTCTTGCTCTTTTTCCATTTTTCATCTCATTTTCTCTCAACTTTTCTTCTTTTTCTTGACATTTCTCTTGTAATTAATTATTTTGGGTGATGAATGTTGATTGAGGGAAAAAATACATACAACATTGTGGAAGAATATTGATGTTTTGAAGCACAAATCATTGTTGAAGGGAAGTTTTTATTGTTAGTCTTTATATTTCTTCATATATTTTAATCTATTGTTGAAATTATGTATTTAATTCTTGAATTTTATTGTTATTTCACTATGGGCTAAGTTATTTTGTGTTGGGATAATTGATGAAGCTTGGCCTAGCTTAGTTGAAATTAAAGCTTGTATTGAGAATTTAAGTTATTTATTATCTTGTGCATTTATTGTTGTATTTATCGACTTGTATTTATTGTGTCCAAATTTATGCTTGAATTTCATGGGATGTGCAATTATTGAGAAATTGTTGTGTATTCTAGATCAATACAATATTTGCTCTAGGTTCTTGTTAATGATAGAGATATATCTTAAACCCCGGATGATCTATTGAGTTATTTTCACAAAGGTTTAATGCAATTGGTGTGTTTTTAATTGACATAGAGATATAGTAGGTTAATTCCACTAATTGGGGTTGATTTCACTCGAGAGAGGTAATTGACTAAGTTTAAAAAATCGGATCTAACATGATTAGTAAATTTCATTTCTATTTGCATGTTGAGAATTCAATTAGGTAATGGTCAAGTGGAATCAAGAATCCCAACACTCCTTTATCCCCAAGTTATCACCATTTTCTACTTATTTAGTTAATATTGTGAATTTAATTTATGTACTAGATGATAAGTGCTTTATTAGCATGCATTTAATTCACTTATTATCTTATTTTGTTATTGGTTTGATCCTATTGAAGTATCGTTTAATGCACTTTCACTTATTGTGCTATGTAAGATCAAAAAGAAGAAAGGAAAGGAAATAGGACCAAAGAAAAACAAAAAAATTAAGAAGTGAGGTTCAAGGGCATATTCAAAGAGCTCCAAATCAATAATGGCATGTGGTAAGAAGATTAGATGCAAAAATTATGGTCAAAGAAGGTTTGGGATGAAGTTGGAAATCAAAAACCCGCAAGGATTGTGATCATGAATTTTAGTCATAGATTGAAACTCAATTTGGTCATAGAATACTTTCGAATTTGAGAAGATCTATTTCACAAAGAATTTTATATATTTGAGTTTTATTTCCAACGCAACTTGAATCACCACAATCGGACTTTGGGAGAGAAAGTTATGACCAAAACATCGAGCATAGGTGCTTCTCGGTAGAAATGCACTTACGTCCGTAAATGACAAAGTTACGGCCGTAACTTCCAAATTCTGAAAATTCTCAGTAGCTCACTTATGGCCGTGATAAGGAAAGTTACGGCCGTAACTTTCTTTCCAAGAAATTTCCTTATCTAGTTCAAGGTCTATCTTTGGTATATCTTGTGGGTAAAGCTAGGTCACGATTTTGGGAGCATTAAATGAGCAAAATCACCACAAAAGGAGGCTGGACATTGAGGAAAATTGAGAGCAAAATATAGAGCATTCTTGGAAGATTTTCAAGCCAAAGAACATCAACAACAATGAAATTCATGAAGCAACTTGAAGAATCTACCATAACCATGCTAGGCTAAATTTCATATCTTGTTCAAAGGGGAAGTTGTGTTAACTTGATTGTGTTATTTTCTTTTCCTCCAAATTAGTATCGTGAATTTATTCCTTTATTTCAATTGTTGAATTATTGAGTTTTGAATGTTTTATTGAATTTAGTTGATTTATAAATTTGATTTGGCCAATTAAGTTGTTGAGTCTCTGAATTCATGTATGTGCTAAGTTTAGATCTTTGATTTGTAATTGTCATTAGATCTTGACTTTAGTAGCAAATAAATTTCGTGCATGTTTAGTAATAATTCAACTTGGATTGATTAATTCGAGCTTGTGAAATTAACTATCCAATTCAATCTATTCTTCTAAATTTTCATACTAGTCGTGCATTAAATCCTAAGAGCTTGTTCAGGATTGTCCGTGGCTAGAATTGGTTCGAAGAACTTGTTTTGAATCAATACACATAAGGAAGAATTTAGATAATCAGAGATTGTTGATTATTTATGATTGATAATTGAATTAGGGATAGATCACGTTACAAGGAAAGGTATAACATTAATTGGGGGCACAACCGAACCCGAGAACGAGATTTCTTCTTTGCTTATATGCGTAAAACTCAATCAACTTATTTTGAATTTTATTTATTTTGACACAGAAATCGAGAGAACTTTTCAACAGCAAAGAAGAGCAGCACAACCAATGGCAGTAACTAACAATAATCTGACTCTCAAGCAACTAGATACCCCGAATGTTGCTCAACAACCGCTATGCATCACTTTTTCGGCAGTAGAAGAAGGCAGAACTTTTGAGCTAAAATCCGGACTGATCCATCTTCTGCCAACTTTCAGTGGACATCCCGATGAGGACCCATACAGACATCTGAAGGAGTTCCATGTCATTTGTGATAGCATGAGACCCACGGGTATTACTGAGGAACAAATCAAGATGAGGGCCTTTCCATTCTCGCTGAAGGATGCTGCTACTGACTGGTTATACTGTCTACCATCTGGATCAATCACCACCTGGAACGACATGAAGAGGCTATTCCTAGAGAAGTACTTTCCTGCATCGAGAGCTGGAACGATCAGAAAGGAAATATGTGGGGTGTACCAAAACAATGATGAATCATTATATGAGTATTGGGAGCGCTTCAAAAAGCTCATCTCGAGTTTCCCCCATCATCAGATCAGTGAGCAACTCTTGGTGCAATATTTTTATGAAGGTCTGGCACCAATGGATAGAAGCATGATAGATGCCGCAAGTGGAGGTGCACTGATGGACAAGACACCGGAACAAGCATGGGCTTTAATCTCCAATATGGCTGAGAACACTCAGCAGTTCAACTCCAACAGGGATATGAAAGTTCTGCGCGTGAATGAGGTAAGTAGTTCCAATATTAAAAGTCAATTGTTTGAACTAACAAATCTCGTTAAACAACTTGTTGTAGGAAAGGCACAACAGGTCAAAGCTTTTGGGATATGTGCAAACTTCGGACATCCAACAGATACTTGTCCGGTGTTGCAAGAGGGAAATGGTGAACAGGTAAGTGCTGCAGAGGGTTTTCCGTTCCAAAGACAACAGTACAATCCGTACTCTAATACCTACAATCCAGGATGGAGGTATCACCCCAACCTAAGCTACGGAATTAATAAGCCCCCAGGTTTCATTTCAAACAAACCTCAAGGGAAATTTCAGCAACAAGGAACTTTCCAACAACAGGGGCAGTATCAACAAAAACCTCAAGTGTGAACAAAGTTGGGTAGCAGAAAACAATGAAGTTCATATTAAGGGGTGAAGGAAGTAATGTCATTGTGAATTGACTTGGTTTGTGAAATTCCTTCTCGACTCAGCCTAAATATGTCATTTTATCCTACCTGACCCGAAGCCCCGTTAAAACCAAATAAAGACCTTTACTTTGCACTTGTGTTATTATTGGCTCCGGTTATGACATTTGAGTAGTCTGTGGTAATAGATTCTCCATGCAGTGAGTTGAGTGAAAATTTTCACCCTTATACACTTTGTGCGAAGAGAGAAATATCTAGTGAGGGTGTTAACTCCCATTACATATGCTTATGAGTGGTTTGATTTGCTTGGTCTATATTCTGTGCTTTCAAGTTGGCCACAAACTAACACCCATGTAGTAAATCATTGATATAGGTTAAGAGAGAACTCACGAGAGGTGGGAGGATACAAGCCACATTGGGAAATGAATTGGGCCGGGGGTATTGATTTTCATTCCTGTTAAGAGGATATTGGATGATGCATCTCTTGCACACACTAACACACTCCGATTATGCAATTGAATTTTCATGCTAAAAGAGAAGTGGGTTGTAACCTTAACTTTCCGATTGTAGGTCTATCTTTTTGTTTGAGTTATGTTTCTTTTCTTTCACATCATTATTCGAGGACGAACAATGGTTTAAGTGTGGGGGACTTGATAAGTGCTTTATTAGCACGTATTTAATTCACTTATTATCTTATTTTGTTATTGGTCTGATCCTATTGAAGTATCGTTTAATGCACTTTCACTTATTGTGCTATGTAAGATCAAAAAGAAGAAAAAAAGGAAACAGGACCAAAGAAATACAAAAAAATCAAGAAGTAAGGTTCAAGGGGATATTCAAAGAGCTCCAAATCAATAATGGCATGTGGTAAGAAGATTAGATGCAAAAACTATGGTCAAAGAAGCTTTGGGATGAAGTTGGAAATCAAAAACCCGCAAGGATTGTGATCATGAATTTTAGTCATAGATTGAAGCTCAATTTGGTCATAGAATACTTTCTAATTTGAGAAGATCTATTTCAAAAAAAATTGTATATATTTGAGTTTTCTTTCCAATGCAACTTGAATCACCACAATCGGACTTCGAGAGAGAAAGTTATGACCAAAACATCGAGCACAAGCGCTTCTCGACAGTAATGCACTTACGACCGTAAATTACAAAGTTACGGTCGTAACTTCCAAACTCCGAAAATTTTTAGTAGCTCACTTACGGCCGTGATAAGGAAAGTAACGGCTGTAACTTGCTTTCCAAGAAATTTTCTTATCTAGTTCAAAGTCTATCTTTGGTATATCTTGTGGGTAAAGCTAGGTCACGATTTTGGGAGCATTAAATGAGCAAAATCACCACAAAAGAAGGCTGGATATTGAGGAAAATTGAGAGCAAAATATAGAGAATTCTTGGGAGATTTTCAAGCCAAAGAACATCAACAACAATGAAATTCATGAAGCAACTTGAAGAATCTACCACAACCATGCTAGGCTAAATTCCATATATTGTTCAAAGGGGAAGTTGTGTTAACTTGATTATGTTATTTTCATTTCCTACAAATTAGTATCGTGAATTTATTCCTTTATTTCAATTGTTGAATTATTGAGTTTTGAATGTTTTATTGAATTTAGTTGATTTATAAATTTGATTTGGCCAATTAAGTTGTTGAATATCTGAATTCATGTATGTGCTAAGTTTAGATCTTTGATCCGTAATTGTCATTAGATCTTGACTTTAGTAGCAAATAAATCTCGTGCAGGTTTAGTAATAATTCAACTTGGATTGATTAATTTGAGCTTGTGAAATTAACTATCCAATTCAATCTATTCTTCTAAATTTTCATACTAGTCGTTCATTAAATCCTAAGAGCTTGTTAGGATTGTCCGTGGATAGAATTGGTTCGAAGAACTTGTTTTGAATCAATACACATAAGGAAGAATTTAGATAATCAGAGATTGTTGATTATTTATGATTGATAATTGAATTAGGGATAGATCACGTTACAAGGAAAGATATAACATTAATTGGGGGCACAACCGAACTCGAGAACGAGATTTCTTCTCATATTATTTCTCTAGTCATATTTAATTATTTATTTTATGCATAGTTTTCATTCAAGTAATTCAAACAACAAAATCCCCCATTCCATTTTAATTGATCGAACAACTGAAATTAGTTTCTGTTCCTCGTAGGATCGACCCTTACTCTCACTACTACATTATTAATTAAAATTTAGCGAGTAAGGAATTATTTATTATTTTGGTGTATCGCGACACGCATCACTAGAACATTTCCAAAACCTAACTTTATTGTGTGTGTTTATTGTTGAAATTGATTAAATTAGAGTGTAATTGAAATAGACAATTCTTGTGGGATTGATAAACTGGACTCATTTAGCCCACTATTACTTGTATGCGATACGTACACTTGCGGTGTGTTTCTAGCGAACAAGTTTTTGGCGCCGTTGGGGATTGTTTCTATTTGAATTACATTTTAGTTGATATTATTTTTGAAAATTAGTTACTTTTATTTCTTGTACAAATTTTCTTTTGTTTTGAGTAGGAAGTCTTCTAATTTCTCTTGTTATTCTAGGTCGTCAATTGTGCATGCGTCGAACTAGAAGTCTTGATCTAGTTGAATTAGATCCAAATATCGAGGGAACTTTTCGACGTAGATTAAGGGAACAACGAGAAGTTAGGAGACAATTTCTTACTGGGATGGAAGGAGGAAGAGTTAACATCGAGTTTAATGCTCCACCCACAATTCCTCCAAGGGGTGGAATTCCACCAGGTTTTGATCCTCAAGCGACTAGAGTTCAAGAGCCAGTTGTTAATGAAGAAGACATGTTTTTTTGGAGATTTCATGAATCCCCCTATTGTCGAGAATCAATCAAACATTGTCTGTCCCTCCTATAATCATCCAAATTTTCAACTTCGGCCGGATGTCATCAATTTGTTCTCCAACACTATCTTATTCTATGGGAGGACCGATGAGAATCCACATGCTTACGTAGCACGCTTCCTTGAGATTTTTAGCAACTTCAACTATGAGGGTGTGAATGTGGAAGCAATTCGAATGAGATTATTTGTGCACACTTTGAAAGACAAGGCAAGAGAATGGCTTGACACTTTGCCTCCGGGGAGCATCACTACTTTGGTGGAATTTGTCCAAAAGTTTACTACAAATTTTTTTCCACCTTCTAGAGTTGCTAAACTCAAGCATGATATCACTACATTTCAACAATTCGAGATGGAGAGTTTTCATGAATCCTGGGAGAGGTTCAAAGATATGCTTAGGAAGTGCCCAAATCATGGGATCACATTGGGGCAACAAGTCAACCACTTATATGCCGGGTTAACTCCTCCTTGCCGTTCAAATGTGGATTCATCTTCTAATGGATCCATCAAAACAAAGAGCATTCGAGAGGCTTATGACTTATTTGAGATCATGAGTGAACAAAGTACAATGTGGCCGGATAGAAGTGCACCAAGGAGTTCTAGTGGTGCACGTGGGGGTGATGATTATGCACTCGTCTTGTCAAAGATTGACTCCTTAGCCAAGAAAGTGGAAGGCCTACTTCAAACTCTCGGCCCATCAACATGGTTCAAACCCCTCCGATATGTGAGATATGTGAGGCTAATCATCAAAGCTCAATGTGTCCATTGGTGGTAAGTGGTTCTTCATCTACCGAGCAAGTTTCTTATGCTTAAAATTTCCAACACCAAGGGTTCAATCCATATTCTCCTACCTATAATCCCGGTTGGAGGAGTCATCCCAATCTATCTTATGGCAACAATCAAAATGTGTTGAATCCAAAGCCACAAGAAAAGAAAGAGGGATGGGAAGAGGTTATCACCAAGCTAGCAAATCATCAATTGCAATATCAAGAATGCAATGATGCCTCTTTGAAAGATTTGGAGAAGCAAGTGGGCCAAATAGAAAAACTTCTCTCGGAAAGACAACAAGGAGCTTTGCCTAGTAACACCGAAACAAATCAAGCTATTACAACAAGGAGTGGAGTACAACTGCCCGAGATCACGGCTCCACAGCCAACAACTCAATCAAGCAAGGCTCCCATTGAAGAAAATGAGCATATTCAAACACTCGAAAAAATTGTTGAAGTGCCCAAGGAGAGTGAACCGGAATCATCAACATCAAAGGCTCCAACACCAATCAAGACTTATGTGCCTCCTATTCCCTTTCCTCAAAGGTTGCAAAAGCAAAAGCTTGATAGTCAATTTGGCAAATTTTTGGAAATGTTCAAGAAGCTATACATCAACATTCCTTTTGCCGATGCTTTGGCTCAAATTCCAAGCTATGCCAAGTTCACGAAGGACATTCTATCCAACAAAATAAGACTTGAAGAGCATGGGACGGTGATGCTAACTGAAGAATGTAGTGCAATCATTCAAAATAAGCTACCTACAAAAATCAAAGATCCATGGAGTTTTACTATTTCATGCACTATTAGTGATGTTAATTTTAGTAAAGCTTTATGTGATCTTTGTGCTAGCATTAATTTGATGCATTTGTCCATTTTTAGGAAATTGAAATTGGGGGAAGCTAAAGCAACCACAGTGTCTTTACAATTGACGGATAGATCCATCAAATATCCTCGGGGTATCATTGAGGATGTTCTTGTGAAGGTGGATAAATTCATCTTCCCAACGAAATTCATTATTCTTGACATTGAGGAAGATCATGACATTCCAATCATTTTGGGAAGACCATTTCTAGCAATCGGGAGAGCTCTTATTGATGTGCAAGAAGGCCAATTGATTTTGAGGGTGCAAGATGAACAAGTCACTTTCAATGTATTGAAGGCCATTAAATATCACTCGGAGTCCAATTCATGTTTTTAGGTGAATGTAATTGATCATCTAGTGATAAACTCTTTCAACCGTGGGATTTCTAAAGATCCATTTGAGTCTTGCATTGCCCATTCTTTGACTATCGATGATGATGATCATGAAGTTGAACAAATGGCTTACTACTTGGAGGCGTCACCACAATATCAAAACAAGAGGGCCCCCTACTTTGAGAAGTTGAAAAAGAGTTCTTCACCGCCACTACCATCTCTCAAGAAAGCACCTACTCTAGAACAAAAGCCCCTTCTTTCTCATTTGAGGTATGCTTACTTGGGGAAATCGTCTACCCTTCCAGTCATTATTTTTAACTTGTTGAATGAAATGGAGGAAGATAAATTGCTTCGGGTATTGAGGGAGCACAAAGAGGCTATTGGATGGACCATCTCGAATATTCGAGGTATTTTTCCTTCTTTATGCATGCATAAAATTCTTATGGAAGATGATTTCAAACTTTCGGTGGAGCATCAACGTCGGTTGAATCCTAACATGAAAGAAGTGGTGAGAGCCGAAGTGGTAAAGTGGCTTGATGCGGGTATTATTTACCCAATCTCGGATAATGCATGAGTAAGCCTGGTACAAGTAGTGCCAAAGAAAGGAGGTGTCACGGTGGTGGAGAATGAAAATAATGAGCTTATTCCAACAAGGCCAGTGACGGGGTGGAGAGTTTGCATTGACTATCGCAAGCTCAACAATGCTACTAGGAATGATCATTTTCCCCTTCCATTCATTGACCAAATGCTTGAGCGATTGGAGGGTCACTCTCACTATTGCTTCCTAGATGGGTATTCGGGCTATAATCAAATTCCTATAGCCCCGGAGGATCAAGAAAAGACAACATTCACATCCCATATGGAACTTTTGCATATAGGAGTATGCCCTTCGATCTTTGTAATGCTCCCGCCACTTTCCAACGGTGCATGATGGCCATTTTCTCCAACATGGTGGAGAAATTTATTGAGGTATTTATGGATGACTTCTCGATTTTTGGTACTTCATTTGATGATTGTCTGAATAATTTGAATATGGTGCTAAAAAGATGTGAGGATACCAATTTAGTGTTAAATTGGGAAAAATGTCACTTCATGGTGCAAGAAGGGATAGTTCTTGGGCATCGGATTTCAAGCAAGGGGATTGAGGTCGTCGATAAGGCAAAAATTCAAGTTATTGAAAAACTACCTCCCCCAACCTCGCTGAAGGGTATAAGAAGTTTCTTGGGGCATGTGAGATTTTATAGGGGGTTCATCAAGGATTTATCAAAAATCACGAAGCCACTTTGTTCATTACTTGAGAAGAGTGCCACATTTGATTTCTCTAAAAAGTGTTTCCAAGCTTTTAACACTCTTAAAAAGAAACTCATCACGACACCTATTATAGTAGCTCCGGATTGGAGTTTGCCCTTCGAGCTTATGTGTGATGCAAGTGACTATGTCGTGGGGGCGGTGTTGGGGCAAAGGAAGGACAAAATCTTGCATGTCATCTATTACGCTAGTCGAACATTGACCGATGCCCAATTGAATAATGCTACTACCGAGAAGGAGATGCTAGCGGTGGTCTTTGCCTTCAACAAGTTTTGGTCATATCTCATTGGTTCCAAGGTGATTATGTATACCGACCACTCAGCCCTCAAGTATTTGTTGTCAAAGAAAGATGCCAAGCCGCGGTTGATTAGATGGGTTCTTCTTCTCCAAGAGTTTGATTTGGAGATTCGTGACAAGAAGGGAACCGAGAATCTTGTAGCCGATCACTTGTCTAGATTTGATCAAACCAAGGAAGTTATTTACGAAGAGATAAGTGAGGTATTCCCGAATGAGCAACTTTTCCAAATCAAGGATCTTCTGCAAGCTTCTAGTGTGCCATGATAAGCAAACCATGTTAATTTTCTTGCAAGTGGCATCACTCCCCTGGACCGCTCTTATTAACAAAGGAAAATTTTCTTTGCGGATGTCAAGCATTATTTTTGGGATGACCCATTGTTTTTCAATAGGGGCCGGATCAAATCATTTGAAGATGTGTGCCCGAGGAAGAGATGGAGAATATTCTTGAGTAATGTCACTCTTCACCTTATAGAGGTCATTTTGGTGTCGTGAAAGCCGCATCAAAGGTTCTCCAATTGGGATTTTATTGGCCTACCTTGTTCAAGGATGCTCACACACTTGTGTCCAAATGTGATTGTCGCCAACGTCTAGGTAATATCTCTAATAGAAATGAAATGCCTTTAAATTCTATTTTGGAAGTGAAAATAATCGATGTTTGGGGTATTGACTTCATGGGACCTTTCCCATCTTCTTTTTCAAATCAATACATTTTGGTTGCGGTGAACTATGTATCAAAGTGAAGAGGTGGCACTCCCCACCAAT
The DNA here is from genome assembly GCA_963555705.1 of Ligustrum vulgare. Lineage (NCBI taxonomy): Eukaryota > Viridiplantae > Streptophyta > Magnoliopsida > Lamiales > Oleaceae > Ligustrum > Ligustrum vulgare. The sequence goes on along the minus strand of OY743186.1, from coordinate 34,207,451 downwards.
GATGCTCGAGTGGCGGTGAACTTTTTAAATAAAAACATTTTTACTCGTTATGACACCCCTCGAGCTATCACTAGTGGAAAACACTTTTGTAACCGCCCCTTCGACTCACTTTTGACCAAGTATGGAGTCAAACATCAAATATCCACTCCTTATCATCCACAAACAAGTGGGTAGGTGGAGATTTCAAATAGAGAGTTGAAGAAAATTCTTGAAGTGACGGTAAATTCCTCGAGAAAAGATTGGTCCAAGAAATTGGATGATGCATTATGGGCATACCGCACTGCCTTCAAAACCCCCATTGGTATGTCTCCATTTCGCCTTTTATTTGAAAAAGCATGTCATCTACCGGTTGAGCTTGAGCATCGAGCCTATTGGCCAACAAAAATCTTGAATTTTGATATGAAGTTGGCCGGTGAGAAAAGACTACTCCAACTCAATGAACTTGATGAGTTTCACCTTGAGTCATATGAGAATGCTTGAATTTACAAAGAGGTGGCATGACAAGAACATTGTGAAGCGAGACTTCCATGTTGGGCAATAAGTACTTCTTTACAACTCTAGACTTCGATTGTTTCCTGGTAAACTCCGCTCTAAATGGTCGGGACCTTTCACTATTGCTCAAATCTTCCCACGTGGAGCGGTCGAACTTTATCATGAGAGCAAAGGGAACGTCAAAGTCAATAGGCAATGTTTGAAGCCATACTTGGGTGGTGATTATGAAAAGGAGAAGTCATCCATCCCTCATGCAGATCCGGAGTGATCGTATCCTAAAGTCAAACTCACGACTCTAACCAAGCGCTTTTTGGGAGGCAACCCAAATTCCTACTATTTTGCTTACTTGTTGATATTTACTTGTTTCATTTTCATTATATCTAACTTGGTTAATCATCAACTTTTTTAGGTTAAATATTTTTGAAATCCTAAGCAACCTTGTCCTCAACAAGTTTGGGGGAGATTTGCTTGCCAAGAGAATCAAAGCTTAGGTCAATTTCAAACATCATTCACGCATCAATAAGGGGAAGTTCCATCACCCATTCCTTCTTTTTATTATGCTTTTGTCTACATTGAGGACAATGTTTGATTTAAGTTTGGGGGTGTTGGGATCATGTTGATTTGTGAACATTTTAGATTGCCTTGCCGGCTTAAGAGATTTTGATGTTTGAAATTGTTGTTAATTCATGAGTTATGACCAAATTTGCTACTTGTGCTAATCTCTATAAAATGCTTATCCATGCAAGATCCTATGTACATTGAGCACAATAGTCATGTTTGATTTTTGGTGAGTTTAGGAATTGTTGAAGGGTGAAGAGGTTAAAGAAGTAGAAGAACTAGGTTATGAGCTTGTATTTTAATTTTTATCAACCTATCCAATGTTTCCTAATACTCTAAATCTCTCGATCCTAATGTAAGTCAAGTGTGGGGTAGTCGACCCCGACTAAGGAAATGGTCTAGACGTGTGGTGATTCCATGTATGTGGAAGTAAATTTTTGTGTGGAGTGTCTTTCACCAAGTATAAGCTTAGTAATGACCATATGCTGAGTTCTAATCCCATTTTAATTTTTGCATTGCATTGCCCTATCTTAAAGCCTTTTTGACTCGAGTAATTAAGCCCGTAGGAATATCTTGAAACTTGGTGCCTTAAGTTTGAAACTTGGGAGTCACCGGCCTAAAGCTCGCTACATGGGTCAATTAGAAAACTTAATGAGTAGGGTACTCACACACAAACTTGAAAAAAAAAAAAAAAAAAAAAAAAAAAAAAACTTCATCATTGCATTTGTTTAAATAAGTCTACCTCACTTTGTAGCTTTCTTGACACGAGTTATTAAATCCGTAGGGGTATTTTGAAACCTGGTACCCTTTGGTTTTAAAACAATCGGGGAGTTTCCGACCTAAAGCTCACTACATACGTCAATTAGAAAGCTTAAGGGAGTGGCGAATGTACGAGCAATCATCATATTAGTTTTTAGAAATTATGCATTTGTACTTGCATAAGGGTTTAGATTAATAGTGAGTTTGAATTGCTTAGTATAAACTTGAATGTCGAAGCACTCATTTAGTGGAGAGTCACCCCATTTTTAGGTTGTCGGTAAAACACACCCAAACTAGAGTGAAAAAAGAAAAAAAGTTATTTGAGAGTACCCTCTAGAATTTCCAGGAGAAAGAAAAATATTTATTGGGGGATGAATGTCTCGAATGGGAAGGAAATAATTGACCACTAATGGTGGGTTAGTTTCGACTTGAAACCTCTTTACTCATCAACATTCTCGAATCTTATTGATGATTGAAAGTGGCTATACACACACACACACACACACACACACACACACATCGATCGAACATCTGATAAGCCAAACTCATCTTTGTAGCATTATTTGGGAACATATTTGTGAATTAATTGTGCAATTTCACACTCATGAAAAATTACAAATTATCTAGCGTTGATGATCATTTTGTCATTATTTTTGTAAGTGCCTCTAAATATTCTTGTTCAGGACGAGCAAGAGTTCAAGTTTGGGGGTATTTATTAAGTGCATTTTACATGCATATTTCATACATTTATCGTAGTACTTTTTGAGTAATTTAGACAAATACCTATTTAATTGTGCATATTTTGTGGGTAAATAGGTTTAACATCCAACTTCATGGAGAAAACACAAGAAAGAAGCTAAATGAATGATTAATTGAAGAAATGGGAGGAAAAAGAACCTAAACATGCAAAGCAAAGAAGTAAGGGACCAAGGTGTTAGTTTTCAGAAGTTCAGGAACAGACTCGCAGTTAGAAGAGGGACCATAATGCACATCTCCAAAAGTCAAAGGACCTCAGATGCAATTTTACAAGGACCTTTTTGAAATAAATCGAAAAATTTGGGGGACAAATTTTATCGACATTGAAAGTTGGAGGACCTTAATTGCAATTTATTAAAGGACTGAGCTTCAAATTCATGCCCAGTTGAACCACACGAGCGCGTGGCTCGAACCAGGTCGCGTTCGCGACTCATGCGAAAATCCAACCCGAAAGTTTGAATGTCAACCACGCGATCGCGAGTACTACAGGCGCGCGATCGCACTGTCAACTTTTTGAAAAAAATATTTGGGCCAAACCGGTGCGACCCGATTCGGCCTAAACGCTGTCAAACGCGGATCTACGCTATTTTTAGGTATTTTTGAAGGTTTAGGCTAGGGTTTCTTCACTTCTCTTGCTCTTTTTCCATTTTTCATCTCATTTTCTCTCAACTTTTCTACTTTTTCTTGACATTTCTCTTGTAATTAATAGTTTTGGATGATGAATGTTGATTGAGGGAAGAAATACCTATAACGTTGTGGAAGAACATTGATGTTTTGAAGCACAAATCATTGTTGAAAGGAAGTTTTCATTGTTAATCTTTATATTTCTTCATATATTTTAATCCATTGTTGAAATGATGTATTTAATTCTTGAATTTTATTGTTATTTCACTATGGGCTAAGTTATTTTGTGTTGGGATGATTGATGAAACTTGGCCTAGCTTAGTTGAAATTAATGCTTTGTATTGAGAATTTAAGCTATTTATTATCTTGTACATTTATTGTTGTATTTATTGACTTGCATTTGTTGTGCCAAATTTATGCTTGAATTTCATGGGATGTGCAATTATTAAGAAATTGTTGTGTATTCTAGATCAATACAATATTTGCTCTAGGTTCTTGTTAAGGATAGAGATATACCTTAAACCCTGAATGATCCATTGAGTTATTTTTACAAAGGTTTAATGAAATTGGAGTGTTTTTAATCGACATAGAGATATAGTTGGTTAATTCCACTAATCAGGGTTGATTTCACTCGAGAGAGGTAATTGACTAAGCTTGAAAAATCGAATCTAACATGATTTGTAAATCGCATTTCTATTTGCATGTTGAGAATTCAATTAGGTAATGGTCAAGTGGAATCAAGAATCCCAACACTCATTTATCACCAAGTTATCACCATTTTCTACTTATTTAGTTAATATTGTGAATTTAATTTATGTACTAGAACATTTCCAAAACCAAACATTATTTTGTTTTTTTATTGTTGAAATTGATTAAATTAGAGTGTAATTGAAATAGACAATCCTTGTGGGATCGAGAAACTGGACTCATTTAGTTCACTATCACTTGTATGCGATACGTGGACATGCGATGTGTTTCTAGCGAACATTAGTTATGGTCATTGATACAATCTAACAACCTATTTTTCCTTACTATTTCGATAATCATGAGACGCTTATTGATTATTTCCCTAATAAAAAAACAACCCTAGATATGATTTTAGGATTTAATATACCAATAGCATTAATCTCTAGAGAGACTACCAATTCTAACCAACAAATTCATACGTGTGATTCATTTAAGCTAGGTTATATATCTTCATAATATAAATCGAAAATCAATCTAATATCAATTATTTTATTTGCCACTTGTATTAGAAATTCGAAATAATTACGAATTTAGATTCCTAATTGGTAAGTATCGTTTTGACAATTAAAACAACGTGCACTTTGTGTTAATAATCAAAACAACAACTTAAGTCACAAACAAAAGATATATAAATAGAAAAGAGATAATCTAATTATTCCCTAAAATAATAAAAATCTATTAATTACATAAATAATCTCTAAATATTCATATCCCCTTAGAAAATAATTGTGGGTCCAATATTAATATTTTCTCCATCCAAAAATCGCTCATATAAGTCAAGTCTTCATGAAACAGTAAGGCGTGCCCACGTCTTATGCGAAGTCCATTGCTGCATTTGTATACTTTTGAGTTCCAAATTTCTTCTTTTAATTTGTAATATTGAATCCACTTTAATCCAACCCCTTTATCTAATCCACAACATATAAAATACTATTAATATCCATGACTTAAGCAATTTAAATCATTAGAATAAGAGGAAATATAACAAATTAACCAACAATTATACATCCTATCAATTATTAACACATAAAATACAGGGAAAAAATCATAAATGCATATGAAAGATATAATATTTCTAAAAATACTACAATAATATGAAATTTCATACAATATTAAATAGTCCATGAAATAAATCCATAACTACTGACTCTTTAAGTTTCCTGAATTAAACAATTATAACCGAAATTTATTAATTCCCAACATCACGCATTGCAATAATCTCGGTATAGCGGGATATTGACCTCTTCGGTAGATTGCTCCTAGTTCAATTTACAATCAGAATTTCAGTTGACATAGTGGATAATCAAATTCGTTTAGGTATCGTTCTTCTGCTGGTGGGTCACACTATCGTATCTATGCTTGCCAGATTCTGTGAAGTGTGTGGATGATTGAGCCTCAATTTATTAAACGAGTTTGTTATTGTTTTGTTTGCATCCTATCATGTGGCTGAACCAATATCACGCTGCATTAAGTGCGTCTCAAAATCTGAGGGTACTTCAAATCATAATGGAAAATGGTCAACATAAACTTGGGGAAGAAGGCGTGATTGTGTTAGATATCGTCTTGGACAATCTATCTATTTCCCCACGTTAGTCAGAGTCTCTGTGTAATCACCAGATTTGGGGTTTTCGACATACAATTGAAGGTAATTTTAGGAACCTGTATATAATCCCAATTTAATGCAAGATTTTCTTTCATACTCATCCATAATAAAATCTGAAATTTTCAAATGTGTGAGATATGTGTTGTCGAATTCCAATAAAATCTGAAATTACAAATCTGCTCATGTATAATTGTCTTAATTAACAATAAAATATTGTATGAGACAAAATCTGCTATATAATTAATTGTCTTAAGTCTTAACTTCATAGATAATCTGTCTACTCAAGGTTGAAACGGGGTTGGAGAAAAAAAATAAGTAAATAGTATATTACAGTCTACTACTACCTTTCATTTTAACAACTTTTATTTGGTTGTAGAAAAGGGCCTAACAAATGTTGTGTTTATTATAGTTTATTGACGGTTGGACAATGGTGTCGCCTTCTATGCTCGTCGCTACTTATCTTATTCGATGATTGACATGCCTAATGAAGCTTTAGCGAATGCTATGCAAGAGATGGTTGTATCATCAGACCAGCCTACTACCTTTTACCTGCAAATGGCTTCCCTCTTTTTTCTGTGGATGGAAAATGATGGCCGACAATCACTCAATGAAGCCAATAAATCGTATAAGTAAAAAATATTAGAATGTGTAAGAGTTTTGTCATTTCCATAATCTGATATATAAATATATCCAGCATTTTCTAAATTTCCTAGGTCAAACATCAAAGGTTATTTAAAAATGATTGCCATTTTTTCATCTTCTGTGTAATCTTCAGCTCTTTATATTGTGTTAAATTTCTTGTTTTATACATCCAGTTAGCTTCCAAGTGGGTGAAATTTGTAATTGTGAAAGTAACTCCCAAAAGTAACATCCATAGATGTGTAAATCATTCAAGAACAAGTGGAAAATACATGGATTCAAAGATGAACATATGAAAATGTGATCTTCTTTTGGACAACTCATATTCCCCATTGGCTGTTGAGTAGAACATGCTCGAATTTTTCATGCACGCTCCTCAAAAGAGCAAAGTTTAACCTCACGGCTCACGCTGATCTGGTATGTAGAATTCTCTTACATATATATGAAGTCTATTTATGATATATAGTTTATCTTCTTTTCTTCACTCTACAGGCTTGGATGACCATTCTGTTCTAATTCAATAATTTGGTTGAAAATTAGATCAGTTATTAATATGTAGTTTCAATAATATCTAGGATCATCATCTGCTATTTGTTCCTACAATGTATATTGCTTCGGAAAGGTCTTACTTGAGCTTGTAACTTGTAGGTTGGCATCACTCATCAGCAACTCAAACAACGCCCATGCAAAGAAGTGGTTGATTACCAATTTATCGTTTATCAGTACATATGAGAAGGAATTGGTAGTCAAGATTGTTGACCAGTCTCTCATTATCGACGATGATCTTCTTACATGAGGACTGGGCCATTGCAATAGTGACCACCTGACATTTGAATCCCAGGACTTATAGACGACCTTCGATGAGACGTGTACTCAAAGCATTGGAAAACCCTTTTAAGCTCGTGAGGGGGGGGGGGGGGGGGGGGGATTTCAGCTTCGGTAGGCTTAGAACAACTTCATTGAGGAACTCGTGGACTGTTGCATTCTTCGGTAGTTATCACCATAGCTCATCAAAAAGTTCTAATAGTCAAACGAACAAAGAGATTATCAACGGTCTAATGCAGGCGGAGACGACTTGTTCTCGTATTAGTGGCGCTAATGATCATTCATCTTTCACATAAAAGAACGTCCAGTGAAGTTTTCCATGAACCTATCAAGATGTATGACGTCGAGAAACAGAACGGGAACTGCTAAATGATGTGTAACTAGTATAGCCATATTTATACATATGTAAAAACTATTGCACATTGGTGCTATATCCAATAAGTATGATGATCTAGATTCATAATCGGCGTATTTCAATCAATTTGAATTGTTTGTTTCCATTTTTTCACGTTTTCGATGATTTTCAATTCACATTTGTGTTACCAAATTCAACCACAAACAACAATCAGAGATCAATTTAATCCAAAAATCTAATGTAATAGAATGAAGCTAAGGAGCTGGATAAAGCTTGTTCACCAACCTTAGCTAATAACATTTAGCAATCTCAATGGTAATCTCCAAGAAATTGAATTTCACACTATTACTAAAAGTTCATACAACTCTGGATCATAAATAACTTTCATGCTTTGAGCTAGCAATAATAACAAAGCCAAAGTAATCCTGAATCAGCACTCCAGGTCCTAAATTTGTATGAACTTCCTATGAACGGTGAGTTTCTTCACTGCTATTATGGATTTCAAGGAAACCAGATGAATCTGAAATTTGTGAATATATATATCAATTTTTTGGCACAATGTATGAAATTAAAAAGGAGATTTATATAAGAACAGAAAAGGGGAAATTCTTCAAATTCTTCGAATATTTTTTATATTGTTGAAAACAGAATTGACTGCATATTGGGCATTTTTTTGGTAAAGATTACAGGGTGTCTCTGGCATGTTTGGTGGAGTGATTTTAGCCCGATTAATTGAGAAGAAATGTAAGTGATCACTTATCACTTTTATAGTTTTACTACATAAATTGTAGTATTTTTGGGTTAAAGACTCTTCCATAGTAAAATTTGAATATTTAATTAAAACAATGTATGTGGTGTAATTTCCTCTAAAATACACAATCCAAAGACCTAACATAAAAGCCCAATATGGAAGCTCAAGAATTAGAGCCATGTTAAGGGGCTTGAAAATCATTGAGAGAATGGAGCAAGGTTTGGGCGATCAAATGTTGAACGATGCACAAAAGTTGTCCAACTTAACCCATGATCCAAAGTAATGTTGACGAAGCCATACTAAGAAGTTATTATAGTTGATGATATCTTGGACAGTCTGTTGCAATGATGGAAGGTGTTGAGAACGTGGGTGATTCAATACCTGTCATTATGAAAGTTACTGAATGCAAGGTAGTAGACGACGGTTATGCAAAGATGTTATAAAATCAATTGAAAAGTAGTTTTCAATTGATTTTAAAAGTTTTCAATTCAAACAGTAGTTGTATATATTGTAGAAATTTAGACATTTAAAAAGACGAATGTAGCGACCGGGAATTTTCATTTATTCTAAATAAAATATTTTTAGAACTTTAAATGAGCGTCGCTACGACTTTTTCCCATTTAATTTAAAAGAGTATTCGTCTAGCCAAATTATAAATGAAATTAAATTAATTTTCATCGTAATTAAATTTCCGAATTTTATTTAAAATATTCCAATGTCACCATTTAAAAATCTTAATTCAATTTTTAATGATTTTAAGTCCAAGTTTCAACTAGTTTGGGTCCATATTATTTCGACTCAGCCCAACTTCCTTAGGCCCAATGTTTTACATTACAAAAATTCTACACGTTTTTCCTTCTACCCCAGAAATCCTCCACTTCCAAAATTTCAAGCTCCACCCCTTCATGGCCCTTCATGGAATGATTCTGAATTTCCAAATTTTCCACCTCCCCACATGCGTATACCATTTCTGCACTTCCCTGATTCTCTCCCTCAACTCCCTAAAATAACAATTTCAATTCTGCAATCCCCTTCAATTTTTTCCAATCAGACGAAAACAAGCAATTTACCAAACTTCAGCAAGCAAAACAGTAACATATACTCAAATTTTCCTCCCACACGAACTCACCCAAGCCAGACAACCTTTCTGGTAAATTTTCTTTCTACTGCATTGCTTCAACACCTCACAGCCACGACCACGCTACCTCCTTCGTGGTCAGTACCAAACCACCCCATCACCCAAACTCCCAATCAAGCCCCAATTCCACAACTAAACCTTCACCATCGACCTAACCAATCATCACCACCGCACGAACCTCCATTTTTATTCCCCTGCAGAACTTCAAACCCCACGAACATGGCACAATTTCATGACCCCCATCATCACCCAACCACTTTCAACCTCAGCTGGACCACCACCACCTACGAACCCAAAACAGCTTCCACTCCAATACCACAACCAACATCACGATCGCAACCCCTCCCACTCGCACGATCGCATCACCACCAACCACTACCCAACCTCAATCCACACCATTTTCCCCCAAATCAAAACCCAAAACCAAGTTAATAACATTACCCATGACTTACCTCCACCTTACCGGAGTCCCGTCGCCGGAGAGCCACAAAAACGGAACTCCACAACCTCGATTTTGTCGCACCTTTCATGCCCAAATCCACCCTCCCATGCACCAGAGCCACCACCCTACAATGCGCGCTAGCGCCGGAGGGTTGTAGCGGAGAGGGGGCGGAGCCCCTCCTTGCCCGTCGCCCTCGCGACTTCTCTACTCTGCCTCTCTCTCAATTCTGATTTTGAGAGAGAGAGAGAGAGAGAGAGAGAGAGAGAGAGAGAGAGAGAGAGAGAGAGAGAGAGAGAGAGAGAGAGAGAGAGAGAGAAATGAGGATTTTTATTTTATTTTAAGTTTTGGAAATTGCCATGTTGCCCAAGTTTTTAAAAGCTGTTAATTTCAACCCCTCCTTTTAAAATATTTTCAATTCAGTTGCAAAGAATTCTGTAATTAGCGAATCAGCCCATTATTTCGTAAAATTCAATTTCAGTCCCAAATTTTTTAAAATTCAGTTTTCTCAAAAATTTCAATTTAGCCCTCAAACTTTATTTTTGTCACGTTTAAATCTTTAAATTTCTAAAATACTAATTTAATTAATTTACTTTTTGGCTAGACGAAGCAGTTGGTGATTTGAGAAGCTGACGTACAATTCCCGCTCCGATTTTTGAGAACTCGTAAAGTTAAAGGTAGACTCGCCCCCACTAATTGATTTAGACTATAATTGCACGTATTTATGTGGATTTGTGTGATTTTTATATGCTTAATTGCTTGAGAAAAGACAAGAATATCTCGTATGAGATAAATTTGAGAATTTATGTTATGCATGTCATAACTTATTTGCTAGCATGAGACAAGACAAGAATATGTTCATTTGCACTCATTTTATGATGCTTATGAATAAGAAGAGAATATCACTACATTATTTGCATAATTACTTGTCCAATTATTTTATGGATTAATTATTGGAGTTGAGTCTACTAAGTATTTCATTTTGAAATGCTCACCCCGTTGTTTTAACAAATTTTGCAGATTTCGGAGACGGTGGCGAGTGACGGGTAATGGCGGCAAATTATAAATTGATATATTTTTGGAAAGTTGTGAATTTCGAAATAATAATTTCATTTTATCAAGAATCTTCATTTTAATAAATTTGTACGAATTATTTTGTTTCATCTGAATTATCGCTAAACTTTTATTCAATAAATGTGATATTTAATATTTAGTCATTTTTTCGCAATAAAGTTTATTCAAAATTTAGAAAAGTGGCGTTCCCGTGTTTCTCGGAACTCGGGGCGTTACAACGAACAAATCAAAAATTTCAAACGGAGATGTAATTTTCTTATCTTATATTTTAGAACTATCTTTAGTTTAATTTTTGTGCTTCCACCCTTAGATGCATCTTGTAACTTAAATTTTTCTTGTGCAAAACACTCATTTTTGGGACTTTGTCTCAAGATGTTTGTTTCAGCATGAGTGAAACAACACTGCGCTAAACAAGCAACTTCGGGCAAATATGATCATAAGGAAATCACTATGAACAAAAAGATAAAAAAGAAAAACTTTCTTTAATTGAAACACTTGTGCATATAGAATTTCTGTAATTTTCAAAACAGGAGATAGCCATATTTTTCACAAAATTCAGGGAAGGCTGTGCAATTCACCCAATTTATTTTTTTGAAAGCAAGTTATTATGATATTCTAAGACCACTAATTTTCCCTTTAATTCTTTATATGTTGTTTAGGGACATTTTAACCAAAACCGAGCCTCCCAAAATCGAAACCAATCCGAAACCAGAGGTTTTAATTCGGTTCCAAAAAATATATATTAGGAATCGGAATCAGAACCGAAACCGGAAACGAAAATCGAAAATCAATTGGGTCCGGGTAGATTTTTGTTTCTTGAAACAAAACCATGGGTACCTGAATAGAACCGATTTTTATATAGTTTTTATTTTTTAAAAATTTATACACTGAGCAAAAAAATACATAACTTAAAAAACTAATTTAATTAGTAATTTTTCTAAACTTTAGACTAACACTAAAAAATCAAGATTTGCTCCTACTCTTTTACCTCTTTTCTCACATTAGAATGTTGCATTTCATTGATTAGTTTAATTATATTTATAACTTGAGTTTTCTATAAATCAAAAGTTCAAGATCGGGTTGTAATTTAATTTGACGAATTAAAGTTTTCATTTTTTATAATTCAGACTTTTGTTTTCTTAAATCTTTTACAAATTTAAGTATTTTTTAAATTTTTTTATAATATGTTACACTTAAATTTGATATATTTATAGTTTGGATTGTAGTGTACTTTTTTTGTTATCTCAAGTTCATTGTTCTCTATTTAAAATATAATTAATCTCCACTATTAAGTCAAGTATTTAAATTTCTTAACTTAATATTCTCTAACAAATATTGTCGAGCGGTAACATGTTGATATATGTATCAAAATGATATATAAAAATATTTATTTAATGTGTATATAAAGAAAATATTATGGGTAGAATATAACCCGAATTGGAACCGAAAGTTCGGGTTTGGGTTTGGTTCCAATAATTACAATGACCCTAATGGTTTTAATTTTGAAATACTTGAAGCGTAATGGGTAATTTCGAGTATTGAAATACCCGAATCGACACACCCACACTCACACCCATGCCTACGTTTTGTGAGTGAAGTTGCCCAATTATATTTGGACGAAGATTGTCCCATTCGATTTATTTGCGTGACAAGTAATCCGTAAGTTTGACCATATTTGCAATCCATGATGCAAAAATACTCAAGGTTGTCCGCATAAATACCATAAGGGATCAAATTCAAGTTTATTTAAATATTATAAAATTTGAAAATTACTTATAATATGATCGTAAAAACTGAAAAATACTTCATAATCATGTGAAGTATCACAATTTGATACTTATGATACTTCTCAAATATGTTAGTATCACAGTATGATATTTATAATACTTTTCAATTTTTTTAGTGACAGTAAAGTATTTTTCAAAAAAAAAAAATTTGAATAGTAAAAATCACTAATATTTCACCCGTGCAATGCACGAGTTTTATTTTTTGCAATAATAATGTTAATATTTTATAAGTAGGACTATATTTATATTCATATTGGTGGAAAAATATGTAGATGTTTAAAAAGACTTCACAGATTAACCAAATGTTATTTTTTAGAAATAAAAAAAATGGAATGAAAAACAAGATACACGATTACAAATTATGGAATACTTCCTTGAATAATACGTTTATCGTTGAATTACTTTAATTGTCATCCTTGTCGAGGATCAAAGTTTTTAAACCCTTGTGATTTGTAATTCTTGAAACAACAACATATGATTGACCGTGACTGAAAACTAGTTTCTTAAAAAAAGAAAAAAAATAGAAAGCGATTGGCCTTGATTTTTATTGATTATCATTGCATATGAGGAAATTATGTTCGATTAAATTTGAAAGGCAGTTTTGGATCAAATAAGGTTAGTGACATTTATTATCAATTACTTTTCATACTTGTAAGTAAATATATATTTAGGTGTAAACATGTAAAGATCAAATTGTCAAAATATTTAGCATTTTCATTTGTAAAATAGTTATATATGCTATCTGTTGTTAGTTGCTTTTTAAAGTACCTAATACTTTCTTTAAACTGTATTTGACTAAAGTTATTAACAATTAAACTAAGTGTGTGTTTGATATTGTTTTAAAAGAAATTTTTTTAAATGAATAGTGATTTTTAGAAGAATTGATGGTTGAGACTTGGTTGAAAAGTCAAATATTGTGGGCTTGACGTTTAATGAATTGTTGAGATTGAGCACTGTAAAAAAAAAAAAAAAAAGGAAAAATTTAAATAGAATCAAACAAATACTAAATATAATGTCAATTCATTGAAATTTATAAAAAAATATTTACAAAATTACAACAATATATAAAAAGTAATAAACATATCTCAAAAGCTTTTGAGAAGATAAGTGTATATATCTTTAAGTATAAGTGTAATATATGTAATGGATTGACGGCATAGATTCAAAATCATCATCTACAAAAATATCGATTTTTTTTATCACATCTATCAAAATAAAACTTTTAAACTGTGTTTGATTTCTAAGGTGGAAAATGTTTTCTCACTAAAGAAGTAAGAATATATTTGCAAGGCAAATGACTAAAGTATATTTCAATTGCTTGTACCCTAGAAAATATTTTTTAAATCAAAATTTTCAATCAAACATCAAACAAACACAAAATGTAAAAAATATTTTTCATGATGTGACATTTTTTAAACAAAAGTAAGGTAATCAAGCATATCCTTACATTTAATATTTGATGTAATTTTAGAGACGATGTTTTTACAGTTAACTTTCACTTGTGAGTTAGTAAAAGAGTTTTTGTTGAGATCTTCGATTTGACACTCATAATGCATATTTTTCAATTTTCAAAATAATAGTATAATTATCAAAAATTTAATAAACACGTATTCACTATATTTTGCAATATTTATTTATTTTGTTCAAATATGGTTTTAAATTTTTTAAATTGTAATTTTATCAATATTTAAATCCTTATATAATTATGATTTTAAGTTTATTAATTAGAATTTTATAATTATAACATAATTATACATTTTAACCTTAAGGTAATAATTTAAAAATTGAATTATATATATATATATATATATATCTCGTTAATGACCCACACTTAGTACTAACTTTCATTTAGTACCAACATTTAATAATTATATTTAATACTTGTTTTTTTTCTTTTCTTTTCTTTTCTTTTTTTTTTTGTGACAAAAGTTTCCTGATTTAAAAAGAATTTTGGGCGGAAAAGTATGTGCGTAAAATGGTAACAGTTATCTTATTATTATATATACTAGTAATCGCACCCGTGCGATGCATGGAAGATATAATTGACAATTATTTGTTGAATAAGTTGTAAAATTACAATGTCCGACATAAATTGTGCATTCATATATAATGAAAAATAATCAAAAAAGTAAAAATATAAAATTGCGGCTTGCATATTTCTTTTAACAGCTAATTGTTCATTCTCTAGTTTTTTTAATCTATTTAGGCAAAGTAAGATATGGACACGCGACTTATTATATAATTTACAATTTTGATTTGATGACTGAAGTCGAGCTTACGGTTATTTGATTTACAAAAGTTGAAATGTTTACAATTTTCAAATTGTGAAATGAAATCAAGAGGCTAATAGACATTTACAAAATTAATTTATCGACTCCCCGAATAGCGCTATAAGAATTTGTACTAACGATCTTAATGCAATAACTGATATTTAAATGTATTAAACAAACATTTCATTTCATTACATGTAAAAAAGCAAATACATTACGACCAAAATTTACCAAATATTTTAAAAAATAATAAATTTCTTAAACTTAAATTAAATGTTGTAATTTGTTAAACTTAAATGTGACAAACTTATATGCAGTCATTTATTTAAATAAATGTAACAAATAAATAATATGAAATACAAATTTTGATTAAAATTCTATTGAATGAATATTACAAATATAATTAATTTTATATACAAAAAAAAATTATCTATACATCTCAATTTATAAATGGAGGCTTAACCCACAAGATATAAGACTTTGTCACTTATTCGTATAGAATTGATTATTCAAAAATAATTTTTTTAATGTTCATTCTCAACCACACATTCTTTAAAACTCATTTTTCACAATTGCACATACTATTTTTGTGCAAGTTAAATAAACGCATTGATCATATTCTAAAATATTATGATTTTGCTAACACTTTCTATTTTACAAATTGAACTAATGAGTTTATCGGAACCTAAAGTTGAATAAAATTTAATGCTTTAATTGAATTTAATTAGAAATATTGATTATCTATTATTTCTTTCAATTTTATAAGAAAAAGATTCGAAATTAATCATTTAGGTCAAATTGAATAGAAAAGAAATGATAGAACTCATTTTATGATTTAAATGAAATAAATTAAAATGATTGAATGTTGGAAAAAGTAAAAAGTATAAGTAAAACTTTTACCTTTAGTATTTAAGACGATTTTACGAATCATATGTTTAGAATTTGCTCTCATTTGTTAGCATATGTTAAACTTATCGTTAAGATCTTGGATTTGACACCCATATTGCATATTTTTCGATTTCAAAATAATGCAATAATTATGAAAAGAAAAAAAATAATAGATAATTCAACTTTTTGTAGATACTTTATTTTTCACAAATTCACAAATCATTTATTACATGCATTAACGGAACTCTATTAATTCATGTATTAAAATAAATGGATAAAATTAAGAAATTTCCTAAAGTGGCAAGTGAAAATGGGCGGTAAAATGTGTGCGTAAAATGGTGACGGTTATCCTATTATTATATATGTGTAGATTTAGACTAGTGTTACACTTGTGCAATGTATGACCATTTTTTACTTACATATATCAAATTTATATGTTAATAGATGAAATAAATATTTAATCAAAAATAAAAAAACGAAGAAAAACAATTAATTACAAAAAAATTTACAAATTACACACATCTTAATTATTTTTTTACCATTAGTATGTTTATCATTTCAGAAAATTTCTTTAAATATTGTAATTTAAATTGATTTAAAGCTTAAAATGAGAAAATAAAATTACATTTAAACAAAATTTGTAATACGTAAAAAATAGATATATCTGTGATATACACTCACAATTTTATTAAAAGGAAAAAAGGAAAATAAAAAATAGATCGATGAATGTTCCTGTTTCATCCTGTTTCATTTTCTTTTTTAAAGAAAAATATTTATGTGATATTGACAATTTTTTTTTTTTTTAAGAGGTGGAGGGCGGACCAAGAAACTTAGGAACTTGGAAAAAGCGGCTGTTGACCACAAAATCTGGCTAGACCTTGGACCAACACATCTCAGCTCCTCCCTCTTGAACACGTGAATTTTCTGCGCACTGTGACAAACAATCAGTTTGCAAAAGGGGCCGAGGTGGCCCCCGTTTGCACTCCGATGCCAAAGTCAGTGCTCATTTCTAGCGAATATAAATTGAATGCAGGAAATATAAGTGTGTAAAAGAGAGAAAAGGGAGTGAGAGTATAAATATATTGTTAAGAGTCTATGTTTTCTAACCCTTTATTAGGGGGAAGGAGTGTTCTATTTATAGGGGAAGTTATCATTTTGGATGGGGACACGTGATGGACTTTACACGTGTATTTACCCTAGCTGTTGGAGAGGAGGATCTTACTTTTTGGCAGTAATCATTACTACGTTTGGTGGGGGATGGGCGCCTGTCACTTTTTGATAAAGGTGGCGTCACATTTCTGACTCAATCCATTGTCTCATCACTCATCTGAGGTGTCACCATAGAGCACCTCGGCTAAACATAAAACACATCGGCTAGACATAAATCAATTCGGCTAAAGAAGTTCATGTGTTGTTCCACCTAGGCAGTTGGGCTTCTATTGGACCCTCGCTGGTGGTTCACTGTACTCCATTTTGGGCACGGTCTCAACACTAGTCCCTCAAATCCGATGTGGTCATTTATGGGCGGATCGAATTTGTCATAGGTTTGAAGCACCAATCTTGTTCTGATAACGTTCTGTAATTAGACAGCCATAGGACTGCGGTTTTGCCCTAATTTCGTTGTCTTTTATATCCAGCATTTTATAATTGTTCTGCCATCCATCAGCTGGGAATCATTATATAACGCTGCGAACTTAAGGCTCGGGATGCCATTCTTTAGGGGAAGCTCGGATTCAAGGTGAAGTTGACCTCCTACTCCTGCTTTCCCTCCCAGACCAAAGTTGGGATTATACTAGCATATCTCTTAGGCGGTGCATTTAATATAAGGGGGCTGCTGACATTGGTTCCCAAGAAATATAAAGGGGATGGGGGGTGACATCTTGCCGCGCGTGGCACACACTTTGGTAACTGAATGGTTTCTTCCCTTCCTCCAATAGCTGGCGCTTTGATTAGCCCTCCCCCCAAGAGACGCGGGTTACCCGCATCAATCATGCGGCTCAAAGACCAAGGGTTTTGGATTATTGGGTTCCCTATAAAGCCCCCTTCTTCCCATCATTTCTCCTTTACCGGTTTCTTAGAATTTTTGTAGTAACTCTTTCGCAAGAAGTTGTAGCGCCTTTTCCTTTCTTGCAAGTCTTTCAGCATCTCTTCAAAGGTTTTCCACCCAGCAAACCGTCTCTACCGTTCAACACCTTCCATTGGCATGTTTTGCACTTCGAGTGCACAACCTCGAACGTTCATTTTTTGAAGATAAATTTCTTTTCCTTTGCATGTGCAAAATTTTTTCATTTCTAATCTTCAAGTGTGGGTTTGAAAATTTTTGTTTTGCATTTTGTTTTCCTCTTGGTGAGTCTGGCCTATTTTTAAGAAAAAATGGAAAGAGTCAGGGGAACGGGTTCACAGGAACTGTTGGAAATGGCGATTCCTGTCAGAGGTTTCTGCTCATTGTCTTTATCTGTTTTTAGTTCCCGCTTCTTTAGGGAGCAGATTAAGAGGAGGAATAGGAAATGCAGTGGTATAATTTATTTGGATGATTCTGACAGCAAAGAAGAGAAGAACCAAACTTACATGGCCCACTTATCCTCTGAAGAGGAGTCATCGCTGAGAGAACTCGGAAGGAAACGTGATAGAGATATGGGGAGAGAAAGAACAACTGGCTCTTCTTCCAACCCACAGGATCTTGACTTAGGCGCAAGGGCCCCTTTTATGGCGCATAGAGAGGAAATGGGGTTATCTGGAGAGGAGATCGCGTAAGTGGAGGAGTGGGTGGATTATGTGAATAAGGTGTCGGGGTACCACGTGGACCCTGAACCAAACCCAGATTCTTGGGAGAGCAGCGAGATAGCGTCTGAAATCCAGAGTATCAATTTGGCGGGCACCCCCTCAAAGTTTAGATTGCTTGAGGAGGTCAAGTTGGTACGTCCGACACCTTCCTGCCGACCCTGTAGTCCTCCGCCTGGTTATATGGCAATTTTTTATGATGCTCTGTCATGCGGGATGAGACTTCCACTCCACCCCTTCTTCAGGGCATTACTTAGGAGTTACAATCTGTGCCCATATCAAGTGGCCCCAAACTTCTGGACACGGGCAGTTGGTACCTGGCTGGTGTGGCAAGAAGTTAATCCAGATTCTCCCATCTCCATAAATATCATCCACACCCTGTACACTTTAAAGAAGTCCGTCAAGAGGGATAAGGATGTGAGGGCTGACGTAAAATATTGGTACTACTTATCTCCCCGAGGCTCCTACCCTCCCATCATTACTGGGCACCCCACTTCCATAAAAAACTGGAGGAGCCAGTGGTTCTGGGTCACAGGAGAGTGGCAAAGCTCGCCCATTGACCCTACTCCTGAGATCACCTTTCCTCGAACTCTTTCCTCACCTCGTGAGTTTTACTTTGTTTCATTCAGTTTACCACCAACACCGCCATCATCTTGTGTTATGACTATTTGCTATTATTATTTTTGTATGGGTGCGCTATTCATGTTTCTCTTCTCCTGCTCATAATATGACACATTTTCTTGCTCTGTTTATTACCTCAGGGCCAACTTTCGCTTCTCTGCTCTCTGACACGGAGTTACCACTGGTGAGGCGTCTCTTCGCCTCCAAAGGCACCTTCCAGCAAGTTATCCAGCAAAACAAGCTGTTCGTCAAGCACGGTCTTATGCGAGCAATGGGTAAGTCGTATTGTGCGTCCTAGCCTTAGCAGGTTCCAAGGACTTCCCCAAATCTCTTTGAAAGGGCTTATGCCTAAGAAGGTCCCTCCCCTCCTCCGTCATGGCAGCGAGGTGGAAAAGAAGCAGAAATCAATGTTAGCCACACTTCAGGGGGAGGCGGTTAAACAAGCGTCCGAGGCGCCTACTACAGAGCCAAGGGGTTCCCTCCCCACCCTGATGCCGCCCCCTGCCTCACTATCTATTGGCCCTCATCCTCCAGGCATGATTGAAGGAGGCAATCCCCAAAGCGGCCTTCCTAAAGGAAAAGGAAAAAGGTCAGAAAGAGGAGGTCACAGGGAGAGAAGGTGACCAAGAAGGGCGCACTTAAAGACACTTCTTTCGAGGACGTTACAGAGTCTGCTTCAGAGGAGGAAGTGCTCCCCCTGAAAAGGTTAAATAGGGGTACAGAGGCTTCTTCGAAACTCCCTCCTCCTCCGCCAGAATTATTTGACCCAATTGAGGAGCCTAAGATATCCGTTCCGGACCTTCAATATGAGGTGACCCAGGCGGTGTCCGACGAGCTTGCTCGAATTAAAGCCAGTCCTTCCCAGAGATGTGGACTTTGATTCCAATTTCCTTGACTCCCCTGACTCTCCACCTGCCAAAGCTGCGCTAGCTACAAGTCAATTCTGGACGGAGGGCTGGTCTGCTTTTTCCTCAAGTGTCCCACCGGCCCGGAAATTGCTTGCGGCCAAGGCTATGAATGTTAGGGCCTTTGCACTAATTAATGAGGTGGAGTCTTCCGTTCTCGAGGCACAACGGGACAAGAAAGAGGCCGAAACTGCCCTTCGCCACGCGGACAAGATGTTGAAGGAAATCAACGACCTCAAGCAGCATCTGTCCATCGCCCGCAAGGCCTCTTCGGAAGACAGGCAAACGGCCAAACGCCTCCAGGAGGATAATGAGAAGCTCAAACATGATCTCCATGCCTCTGAGTCAGATGTGGCGTCCTTTAGCAAGAAATTGGATGACTCCAACCGGGCACAATCCATAATTTCCGAGGCCCTGACAGCGGCCAATGTGTCTAAAGCCAAGCTGGAAGCTGAGGTGGCGACACCCACTGGGAAGTTGGGGAGAGAGGAGGAGGCTCGGAAAAAGGCGGAGGAGGATCTTACCTCTCTGGAGAAGCACATGCAATCCAGGATTACAGAGGTTTTGGAGCAGACTATAGCAGCACGAGTGGAAGAAGCTCTGAATGCCAAGGTGTCCAAGGCGATTCAGAACTTCAAAGACACCTTTGAAGAGACGCCTGAGTATGAGGCCATGCAGAGGGTCTTTGGGAATATAGGGGCCAGGATGGATTTGGGGGACGTAAAGGAAGCTTTCCCAACTTTGAACTTTTCCCCTATCGAAGCCCTGTACTCCGAGCCACAGGATGCGGATAAAGGCGATCCTCTTGATGACCCTGCTGATCCCTCTCCGGATGTACCTGGAGGGAACTCTTCAGAAGATGTCCCTCCTCAGTGATCCTTCTTTGTACTCATTTTTGCCATTTTGTATATTGCATATTTCTCAAATTTCTTCGAAGTGTAGATGTAATGACACTTTAAATTGTTAATGTAAAGATTCAATTAGCTCAATGTTTTGATCATTTTGCGAGGTTCAACAGTTGTGTAAAGTGTGTACACAAGTTTTGGTTTGTATAATGTTGTCATTTGTTAGGGTGTGAGTTCTCTAAACACTCCTAAACGCAAACGCTTCTAAACGCATTGTGTGCTTGATAGTCCCTCAGATCTAAGTAGCTCAAGATATTCATGTTTACTGGTTAGATATGTTTTTGAAAAACACTTGACCATATTCGAGTTACACTTTGTAACACCTACGACTCTACCTCCTTACGATTACTAGTTTGGACAAGCTTCTATTGATGGTGTTAATACGTTTAGCCAATACGCAGTGATCGTAGTGTAGGTTTATAAGAGTCCCTTGTTTAATGAAGTTCAAGTTTAGTGTTGTCATCATTTTACTGTTGCTTGACTACTATAAGTAGAGTTGTATTTTCTCATGAACAAAAATAATTTTGGCATTTTTAATATCCGCATGTTTACCGAAGAGCACTTGATGCAATCTTTAACGTGACTCACTTCAAATTTTTATTAAATTATGTGGAGACGTTGTAATCATTAATGAGGAATTTGATTTTATTGAAAATAGCGATGAAGGTGATCCGTGTTCAAGGGATTACACAAAGGTCCCCAGATAGGTCTTCGATCGTGTATGTACCGGGTACCACCTCGGCGGTGACTTTGTAAGGGCCTTCCCAATTAGGACCTAAAGTCCCTACTCCTGGTTCTTGAGTAGAGGGAATGATCTTTTTAAGGACTAAATCTCCAATGTTAAAGTGCCGACCCTTTACCATTTTGTTGTAGTAGTGGGCTATTTTTTCCTGGTACTTGGCCATTACTATTTGAGAGTCCCTCCGTCTTTCAAGGAGGAAATCCAAGTTTGCCCTTTGTACTTCTTCGTTCCCCGCCTCGTTGTAATGGATTTGACGAAAAGAAGACACCCCAATTTCAACTGGACATACCATCTCGGATCCATACGCCATGGAGAAAGGGGTCTCCCCTGTGGCGATGTGCGAGGTGGTCCGAAGTGCCCATAATACTTGTGGGAGTTCATCTACCCATGCGCCTTTTTTGGATTCCAACTTCCTCTTTAGGGTGTTTTTTATGGTCTTGTTCACGGCTTCTACCTGTCCATTTGCTTTTGGATGATGTGGAGACGAAAATAATTTGTTAATTCCCAAATCATCGCACAATTCATCAATGCTTCTGTTTTTGAACTGTTTCAAATTTTCACTAACCAATTAGTGCGGTATCCCAAATCTGCATATAATATTCTTCCAGATGAACTTGGTGGTGTTGGCCTTAGTAATCCACATCAGGGGTTCTGCCTCGACCCACTTGGTGAAGTAATCAATCGCCACTATTGCAAAACAGTTGTTACCAGCACCTCTGGGCATAGGGCCAATAATATCGACCCCCCACTTCGCGAAAGGCCAGGGGCTGGTTACAATAGTTAACTTGTGATGCGGCTAATGCGGTATGGTTGCATGCCTCTAACATTTATCGCACTTGCGGACGAAGTTATAGGAATCCTTTCGCATAGTCGGCCAAAAATATCCCTGTTTGAGGGCCTTCCGAGCCAATGATAACACCCCAGCGTGGTTACCGCATATGCCATCATGGATTTCTTTCATTATATACTGTCCTTCCTCCGGCCCAACACATCACAACAAAGGAGAGGTGTAGCTCCGTTTATAAAGCAGATCATCCAAGAGTACAAAATTTGCGGCATATCTTTGCAACCTTCGAGCTGCTTCCAGTTCATCTAGTATTGTTTGATGATTCAAGTATGCCAATATAGGACTCATCCAAGATCCTTCTTCTTCTATTGCCAAAATTTCCATTCCTGGCTCAATGGAAGAGGTCGGAAAATATGCAACTGGAACCATATTGTGGAGCTCGGAATCATTACTGCTTGCTAGTTTAGATAAAACATCTGCATTGGAATTCTCAGTTCTGAGAATATGATGTAACTTCATTTTTCCGAAGTGCACGGCTAAATCTTTCACTTTTTTCAAGTAAGCAACCATGGTCGGTTCTTTGGCAAAAAACTGTCCGTTAAACTGGCTTACAACAAGCTGTGAGTCACTATTTGCCACTACAGACTTAATCTTTAGAGCTTTAGCAAGTTTTAGTCCAGCTAAGAGCACCTCGTACTCTGCAACGTTGTTTGAGGCTTTAAAGCCAAAGCAGATCGCACTGTGCAGTTTGTATCATTCTGGACTCATTAGTAGTATGCCCGCCCCGGATCTTCCTTCAGCCGAGGACCCGTCAACGAACAATTTCCACTCACGGCTATCCTCCGTGTTATCAATCATCTCCACCTCGGGCGGATGCGTGAACTCAACTATGAAATCTGCTAATGCTTGACCCTTTATAGCTGTCCGAGGATCATAATGCAGGTCGTACTAGCTGATTTCTATCGCCCACTTCATTAACCTCCCAGATACGTCTGGTTTCTGCAATACTTGTCTCATAGGAAATTTTGTGAGAACATGTATGAAGTGCGACTTAAAGTAGGGGCGGAGTTTGCGAGCTGCCGTAATCAACGCGAGAGCAAGTTTTTCCATATCTGAGTAACGTGTTTCTGCATCCAGCATGGCTTTGCTTACATAATACATTGGGAACTGATTCCCATCCTCCTCTCTGACCAATACTGAGCTAACAGCTTCTTTTGATACGGCTAAATACAGAGAGAGTGGTTCGCCAGCCTTTGGTTTTGATAATAGTGGGGCCTACCCCAGGAATGATTTCAGGTCGGAAAAAGCTTGCTCACTGTCCAGGATCCATTGAAATCTCTTCCCTCCCTTCAAGACTTTAAAAAATGGCAAGCATTTATCTGTGCACGTACAAACGAACCGATTTAAGGCCGCAATTCTTCCCGTTAAGCTTTGCACTTCTTTTGGGCTCCGCGGAGAGTGCATGTCTAGTAGAGCTTTGATCTTATCCGGATTGGCTTCAATTTCTCTTCGGTTCACCATGAATCCAAGAAATTTTCCGGAAGCTACTCCAAAAGCGCATTTCGCGGGATTGAGCTTCATCTGATATCTTCTCAGAATGTCAAAGGCCTCTGACTGATGGCGGACATGCTCTGTGGAGACCATACTTTTGACCAGCATGTCATCGACATATACTTCTGTGGTGTTTCCCAACTGTTCTGAAAACATACGATTTACCAACCTTTGGTAGGTGGCTCCGGTATTTTTTAAACCAGACGGCATGGCTTTATAGAAATAGAGTCCCCTATCCGTGATAAACGAGGCGTGCTCCTCATCCGATTCATGCATGGGGATCTGATTGTATCCGGAGTATGCATCCATAAAGCTCAGCATCTCATGTCCCGCTGTAGAGTCGACTAATTGATCAATCTGAGGTAGGGGAAACTGTCCTTAGGGCATGCCTGGTTTAAATTCGAGAAATCAGTACATACTCTCAATTTCCCATTCTGCTTTGGGACCAAAACAGGGTTTGATACCCACTTCGGATACCGGGACTCTCTGATAAAACTATTTTTTAATAGCTTCATCACCTCTTCTTTCAAGGCCTCATATTTATCAGAACTCATCGGTCTTCTTTTTTTCCTGTGCCCAGGACTTCTTGGATCAAGTTGGAGTCTGTGACATGCCACTCTAGGATTAATTCCAATCATGTCATCATGTTTCCATGAAAATACGTCGAGGTTCTCAAGTAAGAAGCTTTTTAGCTAATCTTTATATTCAACCGGAAAATCCAATCCAATTTGCAACTCCTTGATTGGATCAAGTGGATCAACACCGAAGCATTCCAGCCTGTCAGCTGGGGTAGAGCAATTGTCTCCAGCCATTCTTGGGTCTAAGTCTGCTAGATCCTCTTCCGGCGTCATTGTAACGTCTTCACTTTCTGAGGGCCCTTCACCCAATCTTTCAGGGTTTGGAGCAGCCTCGGCCATTGCCACGTCACTAATCATGTTCAAGCTCCGGTCTTGAAATTTCCGAATTGCATTTGTGTAACAGGCCCGTGATTCAGTTTGGCTCCCCTTGACAGTTGCTACACCATGCTCCGTGGGGAATTTCATGCAAATGTATTTGGTATGCGTTGCAGCCCCCAAGTCAATGAGGCCCGGCCTCCCAATTGAGCCATGATAAGAGGAGATTTTGTCTATAATCAAGAATTCCATGGGGATTCTGGAGAAAGTTGGTGCTTGCCCTACCTCAGTCATAAGGGTTAAGGATCCTCTGGGAGTTATGATGTCCCCAGTGAATCCATATATTGGATCTGGGATCGGGATGAGTGGGGTGTTATCCCCATTTTATCAAAAGTTACTCCATAAATCACGTTTACCGAGGCACCATCATCCACCATCATTTGTGACAATCCATTCTGAGCTACCACTACCCATATAACCAACGCGTCATTATGCGAGAAATGCACCCCAATAGCGTCATCCTGGGTAAATGTAATAGATTCCGTCCGAGGCATCCCAACAGGATGCGAATGGATGTGATAATTCACATTGGCGGCTACTTGGCCTCTCTGATGTACCGCTTCTGGGAGTTATTTGTGCTTCCACCTGGATGGGGGCCTACCAATATCGTGTCGATTTCGGGAATCGGCGGATCAGTTGTAAGCGTAGGTGGTTCCCTCGTATCTTTAGCATGTGCCGGGGAGTTATCCTGACCCTTGCCCCTGTCTCTTTGACGACCGTCAATCCTTTCCTTTGTTGGATTCTTCCATGGAGCTCTCCTGTCAGCTCGGTTAAACTTTTGGTTACCTGGCTTTTGCGTCTTTCCTTTGTCAGGAGAGAAATCACATCACCTTCTTCCGTGTGCCTTTTGGTCAGCTAACATGTGGATTTCCCTACAATCTTCCGTCGCGTGGCCATAATACCTATGGTACGCGCAGTAAGCTCCAATCATAGGTTGCTTTCCACTTCGGCTACCTTCCATTCTTCTATGAGCTGTGGGGGGATTCGAGGAAGGAAGCATTGGAGTGCAAGTTAGGGATAGCCTCCGTGATCTCCGCTGCATAACTAGACCCGTTTTTAGGAAATGGACGTGGCGCTCCACTTCGGTTACTGCCGAACCTATCCTTATTACCTCCTTTCCTACGGTTCGCTTCATTGGGGTACCCAAGATTGTATCTCCCTTGAGGATGGTTGTCTCTGGCCCTAGTCATCTCTTCTGAGACGATCTCTTCCTTCATCAGATCTACTAGGGCATTGTAATCCTTCGGATTTCTACTTCGGACATCCCTCCAAAACATGCTCGTCATGTCTAGGCCCCCCTTCAATGCAGAAAACATCTCCGCCTCGGTGATGTTCTCATAAATGTGCATCTCTTCAATAAACCGAGCTAGGTAGCTTTTCAAAGATTCCTCCCTTCCTTGCATTAAGTCCTGAAGACGCTGGAGTGGGAGCTGGCCGGGTCTGGAGGAAACAAAGCCATTTTTTATGGCTGCCTTCAAATCTCTCTAACTGTGGATGCAACCAGGAGGGAGGTTTTTATACCATCGTATTGTACTTCCTTCAAGGGTTAAAGCAAAGGCTTTGCACTTCAGTGCCGGAGTGGCTCCGGCTATTTCCATGCTAGCGCGATAGTTTAACAGGTGATCATCAGGGTCACCTCGGCCAGAATACTTTGTTATTTCTGGCATTTCAAAGTCATGGGGCACCGGGCACTTTCGGATGCCCTCCGTAAAGGGGCTTATTTCCTCTTCATCATCCAGCTCGTATGACGGTAATTTACTGTTTTCTCCATGGTCGGAGTGCATCGGGTCATGGTATTGGTCGTAGGGTGGTTAAGCGTAGTCCTTCCCTCGCGGTGGCAAAACTCGGAAGTAGTTTGGCCTTTCAATGGTCGGAAGGCCATCATGAGATTTGGTCCGAGCTGCTTCTGCCCTTCTTTCTCGCCCATTCCTAGGCTCATGTGTGGGGCGGGCTCAATTTTTCTGCCCCTGTATCATACCGGTCTCTATGCATTTGGATCCGTGACAGGGCTTTTTCAGCCCGTCGCTCCCGCCTATTTCTAGGCTCAGCTGCATTGTGCCGACCTTGATCAGCTCGTCCCCCTTGCTTGCCCCTAAATAACCCTCCTATTCGGCTAAAAACACTGCCAGATTTTTAGGGCGAAGCCTCCCTGTGGTTAATTGGGGGTTGGCTTTGTTCTCTTGGTACTTCATGCACCGGACCTTCTTCGTAGAGAGGCACAGACCCCACCTCGTCATATGCCTGCGGGTCTTGATAGTAGTAAGAGGCAGTAGCCACATCAGATGGTGAGTAATGTGGCTACGAGTATTGTGGGGGCATCACAGGTTCATTTATAACATACCCTCCAGCCATATAGGCATTCATCACAGCAGATTGTTCTATCTGTTATTTCTGTATTTCCAACATCTGGGCTGCCATGCGAGTCATATCTCACAGCATGCGGCGATTTCGGTGCCGGCGTGGAGGGTTAGGTTGGGCCACCCCCTCATTTGTGTTCTCACGAGATCTCTGGGGAGCCTCTTCCTCGCTGTGTTAGTCATTTCTACTCCTACGAGGGTTAACATCATCGTCACTTTCATTCATGTTCGGAGCAGTTTCTTGGTTTTATCTTTTCTTCCAAAGATAGGTGAACTTTTATCTCAAAGCTCTAAGCCTTTTTCAAGGGTATTAAACTTATATTCCAAAGTTTCACGCCCTTTTCAAGGTTTCACGCCTTTTTCAAGGTCAATAAACTTATGTTTCAAAGTTTCACGCCTTTTTCAAGGTTAATAAACTTATGTTTCAAAGTTCTTGTAGGTCTCCGCTCTTTTGCAAGAGGTTGCTCGCCCTTTTTCAGGGTTTCCTATTTTGCGCGGCTTTTTACCATGCGTTTTCGTGGTTAGCAGTATGGTTTCCCACAGACAGCGCCAAAATATTGACCAAAAAATCCGGCTGGACCTTGGACCAACACGTCTCAGCTCCTCCCTCTTGAACACGTGGATCTCCTGCGCACTGTGACAAACAATCAGTTTGCAAAGGGGGCCTAGGTGGCCCCCGTTTGCACTCTGATGCCAAAGTCAGTACTCATTTCAAGCAAATATAAATTGAGTGCGGGAAATATAAGTGTGTAAAAGAGAGAAAAGGGAGTGAGAGTATAAATATATTGTTAAGAGTCTATGTTTTCTAACACTTTATTAGGTGGAAGGAGTGTTCTATTTATAGGGGAAGTTATAATTTTGGATGGCGATACGTGGTGGACTTTACAGGTGTATTTACCCTAGCTGTTGGAGAGGAGGATCTTACTTTTTGGCAGTAATCATTACTACGTTTGGTAGGAGATGGATGCCTGATGCGTGTCGCAATGCACCAAAATAATAAATAATTCCTTACTCGTCAAATATTAATTAATAATGTAGTAGCGAGAGTAAGGGTCGATCCCACGAGGAACGGAAACTAATTTTAGTTGTTCGATCAATTAGAATGGAATTGGGGGTTTTGTTGTTTGAATTACTTGAATGAAAACTATGCATAAAATAAATAATTAAATATGACTAGAGAATTAATATGAGAAGAAATCTTGTTCTCGGGTTCGGTTGTGCCCTCAATTAATGTTATACTTTTCCTTGTAACGTGTTTCTATTCCTAATTCAATTATCAATCATAAATAATCAACAAGCTCTGATTATCTAAATTCTTCCTTATGTGTATTGATTCAAAATAAGCTCTTTGAACCAATTCTAGTCATGGACAATCCTAAACAAGCTCTTAGGATTTAATGCACGAATAGTATGAAAATTTAGAAGAATAGATTGAATTGGATCGTTAATTACACAAGCTCGGATTAAACAATCCAAGTCGAATTATTACTAAACCTGCACGAGATTTATTTGCTACTAAAGTAAAGATTCAATGACAATTACGGATCAAGAATCTAAACATAGCATATTCATGAATCCAAAGATCAATAATCCAATTGGCCAAATTAAACTATTAATCAAATAAACTCAATTGAACATTCAAAACATAATAATCCAACAATTGAAATAAAGGAATAAATTTACGCTACTAATTTGTAGGAAAAGAAAATAACATAATTGAATTGACACAACTTCCCCTTTGAACAAGATATGAAATTTAGCCTAGCATGGTTGTGGTAGATTCTTCAAGTTGCTTCATGAATTCCATTGTTGTTGATATTCTTGCACTTGAAAATCTCCCAAGAATGCTCTATATTTTTCTCTCAATTTTCCTCAATGTGTAGCCTCTTTAAAAAATAATAAAAGTCTCTTTCTCTTGTCATGAAATTCCATTTTTATAGCCTCAATTCCGTGCACTAGCTTTGGGAGCAAGAAATCCCAAAATTATGGAAAGAATTAAAATATGGAAATTTTGACTGGAGACTTACGGCCGTGACATTTCATTTACGACCGTAAATGAGTTTCTGCATATTTTCCAAAAATTGAAGTTACGGCCGTAACATATCCACTTACGACCGTAAAGGGGTTTCTGCTGATTTTTGCACAACGATATGAAAACGTTTACAGCCGTGAATATATGTATTACGGCCGTAACGTATTTGCACCCAGGGTCCTCAATCTTCGATTTTAAGCGCATTTTGGTCCTTTTTCCTTCTTTTCTCTTCCTTTGTGATCCTATACAATATAAAACATAAAATGCATTAATAATACTTAGATAGAATCACATTATGGCATTTTCAAGAATATAAGTGTATAAAATAAGCGTAAATATCAAACTTATCAAATCCCCCCACACTTGAACCGTTGTTCGTCCTCGAACAAAGATTTGCAAAGAAAAGAATAGGATTCAAACAATAGATTACAATTTAGAGACTTGAGGTTGCAACCCACTTTTCTTTAGAAAAAAATGTTTCATTGCTCAATCGGATTGTGTTAGTGTGTGCTAGAGATGCAACGCCCTTTATTTTCCATCCCAATCATGGCTCGATATGGTTTATTTCCTTGCACCTCTCGTGTTCACTCACCTCCCAACCATTATTGAGTGACTATAAGGAAAATAGTTTCGCCCAACTCTAGAGGAAATCAGTCGCGTAAATCGAGTTAATTATGATGTGAATTCATTCAACACAGTATCCCCGACCACATTCATAGCACCAACCCTAGACCAAGCAATTCAAACCACTCATAAGCATATGTAATGGGTTTTAACACCCTCACAAGATATTTCTCTCGTCGCACAAAGTGTATAAGGGGTTGAATTTTCGCTCAGCTCTCTGCATGGATAAGTCAGTACCACAGATTGCCTAACTGTCATAACCGGAGCCAACAATAACACAAGTGCAAAGCGAAGGTCTTTATTTGGTTGTAGCGGGGCTTCGGGTTAGGTAGGATAAAAGGATATATTTAGGCTGAGTCGAGAAGGAATTTCGCAAACTAAGTCAATTCAAAATAACATTACTTCCTTCACCCTTAATATGATCTTTATTGTTTCCCGCTACCCAACTCTATTTACAATTGAATCTCTTCTTTTCCTTTCTTTTTTTTTCACAAGTTGAGTGTTTGACATCCTCAACTACTAATTTTCATGACTAAATTTCCTTTTCATTGCCTTTTCTCTTGATTTTTTTTTTCGATTATAGACTGCAACTTTTTTTTTTCAAATCATTACGCATTCACCAATTGGCACAAGATAGAATTACAATCCCCTGAATTCAGTCCATTACACAACCATCGCCCAACACAAGATAACTATTTCAACTTCTTAGACTTAAACCATAGCACAATTCTCAATCAACAAAAGCTTGCGAATCCCTTCTCTATGGGTTCAAAACAGAGACAATGTAAAAGAAAGGGTATTCGTGGCTTGTAGCGTGGCATAAAATTCAAAGAAAGGCTAAGGCTCAAACGGGCTTCTAATGGTCCATGTAGCAAGGTAGGCTCTTTTAACAAGTCAAATTTGGCTTAACCTATTGCCTTTGCTATAATTTGCACTTGAATCAAGAAGCTACAATGGTATGCACAAGATAGCACATCCAAGCATAACCCAACCATGCAGGACACACATCAAAGAATTACGAGCTCATAAGTATTAAGAACAGCTCTTAGGCTCAAAAGCTCACAAATTATAGTTTTCATGTGTTTCTCCCATCCAATTATGAGTTTTAGGTCATTGCTTGATCTTCTTTCCAAATCTAAGTCCATTGGTCGAGGATAACGGTTAAAAGTATTCAAATCATGACTACTCACAAAAGTATAATAATTGGGACGATCAGGGTTATATATGAAGGAATAATCTGTCTATTCTGGGTTGGGTTGACTAGGTTGTAGACATTTGACAATTTCACTTTTCATTTTCAACCCATTTGTGCAGTTTTGGACGAGATGACCTCTATGTGCTCAATTTATATCCAATTATGCAATGATTTTTTCAAAAAAATGAACCAAAAGTGAGGTTGCTTCCTATCAAAGTATGGTTTAAGACCTAAGTAGCATAGATAAGTAACGAAAGTAAAGAACAAGATTAAGCTCACAATCAATTTAATCCCCCCCACACTTAGAAAAAACAATGTCCTCATTGAAGAGCAAAACAATAAAAGGGGGAAAAGAAATTTTTAAATTTGAAATTTCTAGATTTACTGCCGTAAAGATGTGTCTTACGGCCGTAGTCAGGCCTCTGAAAATTTTGGAGAAAAGTTAATTACGGCCGTAAAGATGTGTCTTACGGCCGTAAGGTGGTTTCTGAATAAATGTTTAAAAATTGAATTACGGCCGTAAGGTGTGTCATACGGCCGTAAGGTTGCCTCTGAGTTTTTTTTTTTTTTTATATGAATGAAATGGCTAAATGAAATAAACCAAAAATGCAAATACGAAAATAAAGGGTTGAGGGGGTAAGAAACTCCCCTCTAGGGTTGCCTCCCGAGCAGCGCCTTTGTTTACTGTCGTTGGCTCGACGGGTTGCTTCCTTCTTCATCCGGGATTAGGTGGATTCCCAAAGCTCAATTTCTTCTTCATGCTCTTCATTACGGCCTTCAAAATAGGGGGTAGAGATTTTTCATCAGAGACTAGTAATGAGATGGATGGGATTTTACCTGATTTCGGTAACTTTGGACAGTCCTTTCCACCAATATCGAGAACTTCCTGTACTAAAGAGTCATTAACATTAACAGAATAAACAGGATCATCACCAAAATTCTTCACGGAATCATAAATATTGAATTGAACAATTTCATTATCAAATTCCATGGAAAGTGTGCCACTACTAACATCTATCTTAGTCTTAGATGTCTTTAGGAATGGTCTCCCTAACAAAATAGGAGTGGAGTTGGGGGAGTGGTCATCATTCATGTCCAATACATAAAAATCTGCAGGAAATACTAACCCTCCTACTTGCACTAGAATGTCTTCAACTACCCCGTCAGGATAAGCATTAGAACGATCGGCTAGTTGAATTATAACATTAGTTTCAGTCAGTTTGGCAAGTTTTAATGACGCATAGGTGGACCTAGGCATTACATTGATAGATGCACCTAAGTCTATTAAAGCACGATTTATTTTCTTATTACCTATTTTACAAGGTATGGTAAACATACCTGGATCCTTGCACTTGGGATGTAATTTTCTTTGAAGAAGTGCAGATACAGACTCACCCATTCTTACCATCTCATTTCCTACCAGTTTCCGTTTGCTAGTGCATAAATCTTTTAAAAATTTTGCATACCGGGGGACTTGCTTGATGGCCTCCAATAGCAGGATATTGATTTCAACCTTCCTAAACATTTCTAACATGTCCTTTTCTTTGCTCTCTTTGTTTGTCTTTGCTAACCTGCTAGGAAAAGGTGGAGGTGTTAGTTTAACATTTAAATGTGAGTTAGTTTTTACCTGAGGGTTTTGCGAAGTGTCGTTTCTCTTCCCGACTCCTTCCTTTCCATCTTCCTCCACTTCGGGTGCAGCCGGTTCCAATTGCGGACCTTCAATTTCCTTTCCACTCCGGAGAGTTATGGCGCTCACGTTTTTGGGATTCACCTCGGGCTGTGATGGTAGCTTCCCTCCAGATTGTGCCTCCAATCTATTTATGGCAGTGGCCATTTGACTCATTTGATTTTCCAGGTTTTGAATGCTTGACTTGGTATCCTGTTGGAATTGCATCGTGTTAGTTGTCAACATCTTAACCATATCTTCAAGAGACATACCTGAATTTTGAGGTTTTTGTTGATATTGCCCATGTGGTTGGAAGGTTCCTTGCTTCTGGAATTGTCCTTGTGGCTTGTTTGAAGTAAAACCAGGGGGTTTGTTATTTCCGTAGCTCAAGTTGGAGTGATCTCTCCACCCGGGGTTGTATGTGTTTGAATATGGGTTGTACTGTTGCCCTTGGAAAGGGAAACCTCCAGCACATTTACCTGTTCATTGTTTTCTTCTTGCAATACCGGACAGGTATCCGTTGGATGTCCAAAGTTCGAACAGATTCCACAGGCCTTGGCTTGTTTTGAATTCCCTACAGCAAGCTGCTTAACAAGATTCGTCAGTTCATATAATTGACCTTCAATATTGGAACTATTTACCTCGTTCACTCGGCGGACTTGGGAATCTCGGGTTGAATTGAATTGCTGAGTATTTTCTGCCATATTAGAGATTAAAGCTCGCGCTTGTTCCGGCGTCTTGTCCATCAGTGCTCCTCCACTTGCGGCATCTATCATGTTTCTATCCATCGGTGCTAAGCCTTCGTAGAAATACTGCACCAGGAGTTGCTCACTGATCTGATGGTGGGGGCAGCTCGAAATGAGTTTCTTGAAGCGCTCTCAGTACTCATATAATGTCTCGCCATTGCATTGGCGAACCCCACATATTTCTTTCCGAATTGTACCAGCTCTCGATGCAGGGAAGTATTTTTCCAAGAAGAACCTTTTCATGTCGTTCCAAGTAGTAACTGTCCCCGATGGTAGACAATAGAGTCAGTCGGTTGCGGCATCCTTCAATGAGAATGGGAAGGCTCTCATTTTTATTTGTTCCTCGGTAATGCCCGTGGGCCTCATACTGTCGCAAACCACATGAAACTCCTTTAGATGTCTATATGGATCTTCACCGGCATGTCCCCGAAAAGTAGGTAGAAGGTGGATCAACCCGGATTTTAGCCCAAAGGTTCTTCATTCTTCTACCGTTAGAGACGTAATACACAATGGCTGCTGAGCCACATCGGGAGTAGCCAGTTGTTTAAGAGTTCTGATGTTAGCTTCCATTTGTCCCGCTGCTCTCCTTTGCTGTCGAAAAGTCCTCTCGATTTCTGGGTCAAGATCAAAAAGTTCACAATTAGTTGATCGAGTTTTAAGCATATAAGCAAAGGAGCAAAAAAATATTTTTTTTTTTTTTGAAAAAACAAAATTATATAAATAAAGTGAAAATAAAATAAAAATAAAATAAATGCAGAAAAATAAAATTCTAATCGATTAAACACTAAATTGGTTAACCGTTCCCCGGCAACGGCGTCAAAAATTTGATGCGTGTCGCAATGCACCAAAATAATAAATAATTCCTTACTCGTCAAATATTAATTAACAATGTAGTAGCGAGAGTAAGGGTCGATCCCACGAGGAACGGAAACTAATTTTAGTTGTTCGATCAATTAGAACGGAATTGGGGGTTTTGTTGTTTGAATTACTTGAATGAAAACTATGCATAAAATAAATAATTAAATATGACTAGAGAATTAATATGAGAAGAAATCTTGTTCTCGGGTTCGGTTGTGCCCTCAATTAATGTTATACTTTTCCTTGTAACGTGTTTCTATTCCTAATTCAATTATCAATCATAAATAATCAACAAGCTCTGATTATCTAAATTCTTCCTTATGTGTATTGATTCAAAATAAGCTCTTTGAACCAATTCTAGCCATGGACAATCCTAAACAAGCTCTTAGGATTTAATGCACGAATAGTATGAAAATTCAGAAGAATAGATTGAATTGGATCGTTAATTACACAAGCTCGGATTAAACAATCCAAGTCGAATTATTACTAAACCTGCACGAGATTTATTTGCTACTAAAGTAAAGATTCAATGACAATTACGGATCAAGAATCTAAACATAGCATATTCATGAATCCAAAGATCAATAATCCAATTGGTCAAATTAAACTATTAATCAAATAAACTCAATTGAACATTCAAAACATAATAATCCAACAATTGAAATAAAGGAATAAATTTACGCTACTAATTTGTAGGAAAAGAAAATAACATAATTGAATTGACACAACTTCCCCTTTGAATAAGATATGAAATTTAACCTAGCATGGTTGTGGTAGATTCTTCAAGTTGCTTCATGAATTTCATTGTTGTTGATATTCTTGCACTTGAAAATCTCCCAAGAATGCTCTATATTTTTCTCTCAATTTTCCTCAATGTGTAGCCTCTTTAAAAAATAATAAAAGTCTCTTTCTCTTGTCATGAAATTCCATTTTTATAGCCTCAATTCCGTGCCCTAGCTTTGGGAGCAAGAAATCCCAAAATTATGGAAAGAATTAAAATATAGAAATTTTGACTGGAGACTTACGGCCGTGACATTTCATTTACGACCGTAATTGAGTTTCTGCATATTTTCCAAAAATTGAAGTTACGGCCGTAACATATCCACTTACGGCCGTAAAGGGGTTTCTGCTGATTTTTGCACAACGATATGAAAACGTTTACGGCCGTGAATATATATTACGGCCGTAACGTATTTGCACCCAGGGTCCTCAATCTTCGATTTTAAGCGCATTTTGGTCCTTTTTCCTTCTTTTCTCTTCCTTTGTGATCCTATACAATATAAAACATAAAATGCATCAATAATACTTAGATAGAATCACATTATGGCATTTTCAAGGATATAAGTGTATAAAATAAACGTAAATATCACACTTATCAACGCCTGTCACTTTTTGATAAAGGCGGTGTCACATCTCTGACTCCATCCATTGTCCCATCACTCATCTGAGGTGTCACCATAGAGCACCTCGGCTAAACATAAAATACATCGGCTAGACATAAATCAGTTCGGCTAAAGAAGTTCATGTGCTGTTTCACCTCGGCAGTTGGCCCAAGGTGATATCCTAAGCTTTAGTCATGGGCCAAGGTCCATTGGGCATTTATTGGGCCATCGCTGGTGGTTCACTGTATTCCATTTTGGGCACGGTCTCAACAGCGGCTATTTAAAAATTTGCATTCAACTGAATTATTTTAAATCTTAAATTTGTCCAAAATGAATAATATATGATTAACTAGTACTACTTACCATTTTAGGAAATATTTTGGCGGAAAATGGGTCAATACTTGTTAGAAGTCTCCCTTTTTGTATTTCGTTTTTCTCTTGTGAATATATGTAATCCTTGTTTAAGCCCTCGTTGTATACAAAATGAGTTTTTTAATAGTGATTTTTTGGAGAATATGTACTTAAGCCCCGTTTGAGACTCATTATTTCAAATAATGTTGTTTGTAACTGTAAATTTTTGAAAAATAAGTTTTTAAAAAGTAGGATTTTTTTTTAAAAGTTATACGTAGATTATTTTATTAATAGAATAAAATGTTAGTTGAAAATGAGTTTTAGAAAACATGAGGTTTTGATTAAAGGGTGCCTAGTAGGGGCCAAATTTTTTATCAAGTGACAACAAATGTAATAATTCAATTTTAATGATTATTGAGGTAATTATTCTTTCCAAAATATGATTCTAAATTATCAAAAATAAATTTATCTCTACCCCGAATAAAGGAATAATACTATTAGAATTTATACTAACTATCTTAATATAATATTTGATGTTTAAATATATTAAACGAATATTTCATTACATATTTACTTTAACATTACAAATTAAATACACTTGGTCCTATATTTAAATGAATTATAAATGTAACAAATTAAGCAACATGAATTGATCGAAATATGAAATTGCAAAAATTATTCGGACTTAATTAAATTCCATAAAAGTTCGTATGTTTATTATTTCTTTTAATTTGATAAGAAAAGTAACTCGAATTGAAATTAATTATATATGACCAAATTAAATCTTGTTAAGAAATCATAAATATCAATATAAGATTGAAAGAAAACAATTTGAAATAGTAGGACATTAAGAAAAAGTAAAAAGTACAAAATAATTTTTTTTACCTTTAATCTTTAGTCAGATTTTAAGGACGACATGTTTATA
Organism: Ligustrum vulgare; assembly: GCA_963555705.1. Taxonomy (NCBI): domain Eukaryota; kingdom Viridiplantae; phylum Streptophyta; class Magnoliopsida; order Lamiales; family Oleaceae; genus Ligustrum; species Ligustrum vulgare. The sequence goes on along the minus strand of OY743186.1, from coordinate 34,170,365 downwards.
TTGACTCTAATTTGTGAGTTTGTATTAAAGTTTTCGTTGAGATCTTCGATTTGATACACATATTGCATATTTTATTTTATTTTCAAAATAATAGTATAATTATTAAAAGTCTTCACATTCATTGAAATATTTCTATTTTTGAAATGATAATTTAGGTGGAAAAAATTTCAAAATATGTCTTACTTTTATATTAATTATTAATATTACACTCGTACAATCCATGATAATTTAACCGCCTACGGCTATGCTAGATGCAGCAGGCATTTTACTTCTCGTCATACGAGAAAAGTAACTGGAAAATTCAACTTGAAGCAAAGTAGAAATTTGCTGCAAATATGAAAGACAAACAAAGAGAGACAGACTTTATTTATCCCAAAGAACAAGAAGATAGAGATATCCACATCCATACCCATCTGGGCCATACTGTCTTTTTTCCGGCAAAATCATACCATTACTAGATCCTTCCAGACGGTTGCTACAGATGCTGCTGCACAACAAAGCAACTTCAAGTCTTCAAACCCTATCCACACACACCCCACCTGTCAAACATCCCAACCCGACAAAGCCCTTTAAAAAATAAATCTATCAAAAAAATTTACATTTCCACACAAAATTTAACACATCGTTCTTTTAAGCAATAATTACAATTTATAACAACACAATTTTTTAAATTATTTTTGAATCACAAACATTATCTCTTTAATTTTCAACCACATATCTTATCTAAAAAATACAAAAAAAAAAAAAAAAATCTGACATCTGGACCGTACAACGGTCCATACCAAATCATTTGTTACCACAACAAATTAATAATCTTTTTTAATATTGATCTGTTCGGTAACTATTATAAATAGTCATGATTGATATTATTTATATTTTCTAGATAAGATGTTTGATTAAAAATTGAAGAAAGAAAAAATGTGTGGTTAAAAATTAATATTAAAAATTGTATTTATTATAAACAAAGTTTACTAAACTCAATAACGTAGCTATCTGTAATAAAGATTAAAAATTTCTTTCAATGCTACTTCTAAAAAAATTTCTCTCAACTCTACCGTTTGCGCAAATTTGCTTCTGAAAATCGAAATTCCATATCAACAACTTTTAGAGTTTTGTTTGTAAAATTATTTAGGATTTAGGTAATGCCGAAAGATTTAGATTTGGGGTTGAAAATTATGAGTTAAGACTTAAATTGGGAGTTACATTGTTTATATAAAGTAAAGAATCAAATAGATTGGATGGAATTGGAGGATGATACTATTTATGTGGGAAGTTGGGAATGAAAATGAATTTTGGTCAAATAGGAACTTGTCAAAACGGTTTCACCGCTTCACGATTTATATTAAAAAAATAAAAAATTCAACATACAAGGGAATCGAAGTACCGTTGGTTCCCATTAATAAGAACCGGGAATCGGACCGGTTCTCGTTCGGTTCTAAATACAAGTACCAAATCGAGAATTTTTCTTGATAGAACCGGATCTAGACCGGTCGGTTCTTATTGGTTCCAGTCCGATTCCACCGGTTCCGGAAAAATGTGCCCACTCCTAGTGGTAACACTATTTGACATATAAAGTAGCTTATTTATAAATTATAATTTTGGTTTGTGGTAAAAAAAATAATAGTTTAAAATTAGAAAGAGAATATGTATTATGAAAATGTAAATGAAAAATTGTCTTTGATTTATAAATTAATTTATAAACAAAAAAAAAAACATTTACCAATCGGAGGCTATCAGTATATTCGATACTTCACAGCGTCACTAATCATTTAAACTGGATTGAATTACACTTATCATTCTTTTATGCAATCATCACAATTTATAAGAGTTCATTCAGGGACGACAAATTAAATGAGAAGAAGACAAAAAAAAATTAAATTAAATTTACACAATTTTTCATATCACTTTTTAATCATTCACATTTTCTCTCTCCAATTTTTAACCCTACATCTTACATAAAAAATACAAATAAATCAACAAAATAATTTATATTCCATTTATATGCCTAAATCAGTTTATAAACAATACAATTTATCAAATTATTTTTTAAATACACATTTTCTCTCACTTCTTTTTAATCACACATTTTAAAAAGAGTTTTTTGAAATGAATAATGATTTTTAGGATAATAGTTTGTTGAAATTTTGTTGAAAAGTCAAATATTATGGGTTTCACTTATAGTGGATGGTTGAAATTTATAGTGTGTTTGGTATTATTTAAAAAGAATTTTTTGAAATGAATAGTAATTTTTAGGAGAATAGATGGTTGAAATTTAGTTGAAATATCAAAATATTGTAGGTTTGAGTTTTAATTGATGGTTGAGATTGAGTATTGTACAAAAAAGAGAAAAATTTAAAGAGTGCCAAACAAAGACTTAATAACATAGAAAAATAGAAAATCTATACATATATAAAAACAAAGTAACCGTCACAAAAATACACACTTTTCTGCCTAAATTTACTTGCTAAATATGGAAAGCTTTCGCTAAAAAAAAAAAAAAAAAAAAAAAAACCATTAAAGTGCAATTAATGCTAATGGTTGAACAATCCAAACTCCAAAGTATAATGATTACAAATTTGAATTGCATTTTTGAACACTACATGCATTTATTTCCAAAAAAAGAAAAAGTAAAAAAAATAAAAAAAATAAAAAATCATTTTGAGCACTGTTAAATTATACTCACTCCTTTCCATTTGTATAGGCTTGTTTGACTTTTTATATAGATTAAAAAAACATATTTAATTTTATTTAAACTGTAATTTTTGTAAGGAAAATTCTCAACTTATCCTTATTTAAATATCAAAAGTATTATTATTATTATTATTAGAAGTATTAAATAGGAGTACATTAGTAAACAAATAAAATACTTTCCAATAAAGAAACAAGCTTATATATTGGGATAAAAGAAAATGGAAATGCAGCTTATACAAACAGGACGGAGGGAGTATAAAAATAATGATATTTAAAATCTTTTGTTAAAAATCAAAAAAAGTAATATTTTCGAGGTAAAAATTAGTGGTTGAAAAGTGGAGAGAAAAAACATGTGATTAAAAAGTAGTTTAAAAATGTATTGTTTAAAAATATTTTATCAAATAGAGATGCTTCGTTCAAATTCTATAAAATGACAATTTGATTTTTTTCTTTTTAACAAATGTGTTTTTAATTAATAGGATGATTGATTTTAATATAATTATTAATTTTATTATGTATCCTAACTTCATTTTATTTTTGGAAAAATGTGAAAAAATTACATTAAAAACATCATAAGTCTAATTCAAAAAATAAATAGATATTTTTCAATTGTTATAAAAAAAATATTCAAAATTCGTAATTTAGAAATTTTGTTAAAAAAAAAAAAAAAATTATTAAAAAATATTCTGCTTAATCATAATGTAACTTGGTAAAGTAGTATTAGATTATTTCTACAGATATAAAATTATATTATAAATGTGTTCAAAAATGTTTAAATAACCCGAAAATATTTTAGTTTTATATTGTATATTTTTTTATAAGTTTTCCAATTAGATTATATAAAAAAATTAAATGATTAATCCATTTTTTTTTTCAAATCCAATAATTTTATAGAAATATAAAATTATATCTAAGCAATACATTAAAAAATAGACTTCATTTATTACGTTCGAAATCAAATTAACTAAAACTTTTTTTTTTTTTTTGTTATTAAAAATTTACTTTGATTGCGTCATATTCCACAAATAATAAGAGTTAGAAGTAATCAATCTCGCATGTTGGAATGTATTTGAAAAATCATTGGGATATCAGTATTAAAATTATGTTTCGGCATGTATTCAATAAACTTGCAAAAAAGGTTTATAAACCATTTTATAAACTACATAATTTTACAAACTACTTTTTAAGAAAAACAACACTAATAAAAAAGTATTCAAAATTTGTAATTTTGAAATTTTGTTAAAAAAATATTATTCAAAAATATTCTGCTTAATCATAGAGTAACTTGGTAAAAAAAAGTTTTTTTTTTTTTTTTAAAAATAAAAAAAAATTTAGTCATTTGGAGATAAAATTAAATTCACAAAAAATATAATAACAAAATTGTTTAATTTCAAAATTATCAATTCATAACAAATATAGATTTATGGTTGTTAATTTTATTTATTATATTGTATTATATTTTTTAAAAAATAATTCGACATATAAAAAAAAAAGATAAAAAATAACTTATTTAAAAGAAGAAAGTCCAAAAAACAAATATATAATAATAAAAAACAATTTTTTAAAAGAAAAAATAAAATTTAAAAAGAAAAATCTTATAAAGATCATATTTCTTAATTTTGATTAATTTTATACATATTACATTTAATATTTTGATTAGTTTTTTCTTTTTTAAAATTTTGAATTCAATAATAATATTTTTTTATTAAAATGTTATTGTTCTATGTTTTTATTTGATATAATTGTATAATTAACATATTTTCATAAATTTTGATCGAAATCAATATCACGAATATATTCCCGTGCATTATATGTTAGTTTTAAAGAGCATCAAGGCTAAAATAAAAAAAGTAATTATATTGACACCACAATTTTTGTTAATCTCACCACATTTTTCATATTTACTAAATTGGTCACAAATAAATTGATTTAAATAACCCTCCAATTTTATTAAAAAGAAAATTTTATAATTACACTACATTCATTTTGCAAGAATAAGAAATAAAATGAAAATAAAATTAATACATCATAATCATTTTCTTCCATCTTCATCTCTCTAGCCAAAAGGATGGTTATGGTACACTATAATCATCTTCCATCTTCGTCTCTCTAAATGTGAAGGTTTGCAAAAATTTCCACATATTTTTCCAAGAAACGAATTATCTTATATATTTATTATTCTTTTTTTGTTTAATATATATAGAATTTATTAGTCTTATTAACAATAATACACGATTGTCAGCATATGCAAATTCATATGTATGGTTAGAAAGAAATTTGGTTTCTGGAGATTTTATTACCTTTTGCACGGATAAATGATATCTTCTTTGTAATAGATAGAGATTTTTTATATATAAAGACACCACAAATTTAATTGAAAAATCATAAATTAAATTTTGCAGCAACTCTAAATATTCTCTGGAGTGTACATAAATTCATGCTTGTGTATTTTTGTTAGATCTGCAAAAAGAAAATCATAAAAGAAGATTAGATCTAATTTTTTTGAATGTCATATTTTGATATTCATCAGATCTTATGTTTTGATCGTATTTTTTATTTTTTTCTAGCTAATTTTCATACTTTAAGAATTATTTTATTTTTTTAACTGATAACCTAAAAAGCATTGATGGTGTATGTTGTGAACCATATTTTATTTTCGTTTTATTTAACAAAAGTTATATTTGTAAAACGAATGTGGTGTACTAATAAAACTTATGTTTTAATTAGTGGAGCCAATATAATGTGGTGTTGTTAACAAAATTAGTTGTGTCAATATAATTACTCATTTACCATATAAAAATACCAAAAAACCAAAACTCAGCGGCCAAAAATGTGTTTGACAAAAATAGTTTTAAACATATTTTTTCTTACACAATTCTCTGAATTACTTTTTAACTACACATTTTCTGTCTTAATTTTTCAACCACACATTTTACCTAGAAAACATAAAAAAAATATTTTTTTAAAAAAAATATTTAATAAAGAAATACCGAAGTCATAAATCAGTAACGTGGCGGCGGCGGTCTAGCGGCGGGTGCCCAAATCACGTCAGAAGGTTGATAGCTGTAAACGGGAATTCTACTAGAGTCGGCAGCCCCAGGAAGCGTAGGGCAGCTATCTCCTAACCCAGAAAACTCCGGAGGTGACTGCTCACCGGACCGGCGGGGGTCATCTTCAAGCGGCAACCTTTGAAAAGATGGACCATTAAACGTGGAGGCGATCAGGTAAATAGCTCCAGCGGAGAGCAACGGTCCCACTACGAGCCCGCCTATAACCTGGCCATGCGGCCCAGCCAGAGATATTTTGAAACCGTCGTCAGTAGCCGGAAAATTTCCCGGTAATACAGTAGCGGAAATCGATAAGATGCTGAAATTCCCACGAAATGTGACGACAGCGCCGGGAGTTGACGACAGCTGTTTGATAGTAACATTTGCAACAACTCCATTTCCGTTAAGTATGCAGAGCCCCATATTCCGCTTTCTGCAAAACCGAGTTATGGCTTCGACGATGTCAGTGTTACGGGAAATTTCGAGAACATAAGGGTTCATAGATGGCTCGGAGTCTTGTGTGATGATAACCGGTGTCTTGGGTTTGTTTTTGGAGCCAGGTGGGCGACCGCGAGGACGGCGGACTACTTCGATACTGGCGCCGTCATTGGTGGAAGGGAAATTTTTGGTGGTGATGGGAGTTGAATGGCTTTGACTGTCGGCTTCTTCATTTGCCATTCTCGGTTGGTGGTGACGGTGGTTGTTGGGGTGGCTGGTTAGGGTGCTGGAAGTGTGAGTTTCTTGGTGATGGAAAAACATACTGCTCATATGGTCTTTCTATGGTAGTATATATATAAATATAATAAAATTTTTGTTTGTCAATTTGGATTGTAGATTTAGAATTTTTGTTTTTACATTTTATAGAGAGAGATATATAGAGAGAGGATATGGATATTGAGAAACAAGTTGTGTGTGTTAAAATAAAGTTGTAGCGGTCCACTTTAAAGAATGTTTATTTTTTAGGCCCGGCTGCTTCAATTTATTTTGCTAAATGACAAATTCGATCAAAAATTTAATGTACACAATTTTTCAAACTATTTTTTAATCATTCACATTTTCTCTCTCCAATTTTTAACCTCACATCTTACCTAGAAAATACAAATAAATTAACAAAATAATTTAAATCCCTTCTCTCTCTTCATTAATATGCAGCTGAACAGAGGCCTAGGTAAATTTTATGGTTAAAACTTAAAAGTCGTTTTTTATCACATAATTAAATTAAATCAATCAAAAGATTATAATTAAATGACACAATAAAATATAATACTCAATAAAATTAGAAACTTGAGAACATGATGTAGAATTACACGATATATTGACTGCGTATATTATTATGTACAATATGATCATAGATGATGAACTTGATGTTGAAGTGTCAATTCGAGAATGCGTAAAAGCATCGAGCACATGTTGAGATTGTTGTAGACATAAAATACCTATTTTCAAGAGTTTCCCATTTCCAAATCTTCAAATTAAGGACAAAGAGATTTTTTGTTTGCGAAACTTGAAATTTTGGATTGGAGATGAGTTACAACAATTTATAAATAATAAAATAAGAGAAATTGTATTTTAAAATTTTGAGTTGGAGATAATCCGTACAAAATGTATTTAGAATTCTCAACTTATATAACTCGTGAGCTGAATTTTAAGTTTTGATCCATACCATTTGTCGACCCAACTTTTATGACAAACACGCTCATAATATTCCTGGAATCTATTGGCAGGTGCAAGTGAGGTGAGAGCAAAGGGTCCACATTTCCATTCGGACAAAGGTTAGAGATGTTTTGATTACATTCATGGAGATTGAAATGAAGTTATGGAGTTTTTAAATACTATAATAAACATATAAATTTTCTCAGAAGTAGCGGGTCTGAATATGGTCAAAAGTTTGAAAGCAATGAAAGGAGGATCCAGGATTATATTTGAGTAAAAGCGAAATAGTACAGAAGACAACATCAATAATATTCAAAATAATCGTCTTTTTTTTATAATGGTTCTTTGAGACTTCTCATTCGATGATCATAATTTTCATTTTCATAGAACAAATCAAGATTACCTACTTTATTTTCTACTGTTTCTTGGAAATCGAACAAGCTTTAACCTGAACTGCTCATTATTTCATCGGCAACTGTACAATATGAGTTTACTGATATTCAAATAGGATGGAAACAGGAGAAATTAGATCGTGCATATTGATTGATCCAAGGAAAACATGTTTAAACATCAATGAAGAAAAATGATTTTGTTCTCCATAAGAAATGCAACAATGGCTTAGCCTCTGTTTGGTAAAAGCAAGAAAAATATGTTTTTAAACAGGGTTAATAGCACAAAACGTCACAACGTTTGACATGTATTGTGCAAAACGTCCCAACGTTTTGATTTTTGACGCTAAACATCCCAACCTTTACAATTTTTGGTAGAAGACATCATTTCTGTCAATTTTAACCCCATTTCACCGTTAACTTCAAATTGAACAGTAAATGTCAAGGGCATTTTCGTCCAAAAAAAGCAGCCCATTCATAGTTGGGTAATTGGCACAAAACGTCCCTACGTTTGACACTTATTGTGGAAAAACGTCCATACGTTTATTTTTTTGGCGAATAACGTCCCTACGTTTATTTTTTTGGCGAATAACGTCCCTACCTTTAAATTTTCTTGTTCATTAATCCCCAAATTTTACTTTTCTTTCAATTTAGTCATTCCGTATTTTATTTAAAGATAATTGTCTTCAAACGTGTATAACTTTTGATCTACAACTCCGAATTGCACTCCGTTTTTTGCGTTGAACTCCAAATTCAACCATCTTTCTTATGATGTATCATGTGCTCATTTATTAAACATTTCGTTTTGAATTTTGTATAGTAGATACTTATTTTGTTAAGGCATAATTGATTGACGTAAATTGATTTCTGTAAATTTTATTGAAACAGTGAAATTTTAATTTTAGTGTGTGTTCGGCGCCCAGCGGAATTTATAAATTGGATTTATTTGACTTTGTAATCTTTTTAAGGTAAAATATTTGGTTAAAAATTGGTATGTTTAGCCCTTGTTTGAGCCATGTTATAATCTCTAATAACTTTCTGAACAACACACAATTTCTTTCTCCAATTTTTAAAAAGTGATTTGAAGAGAGAGATTGTGTGTTGTTCAGAAAGTTATTAGAGATTATAACATGGCTCAAACACGGGCTAAACATACCAATTTTTAACCAAATATTTTACCTTAAAAAGATTACAAAGTCAAATAAATCCAATTTATAAATTCCGCTGGCCGCCGAACACACACTAAAATTAAAATTTCACTGTTTCAATAAAATTTACAGAAATCAATTTACGTTAATCAATTATGCCCTAACAAAATAAGTATTTACTATACAAAAGTCAAAACGAAATGTTTAATAAATGAGCACATGATACATCATAAGAAAGATGGTTGAATTTGGAGTTCAACACAAAAAACGGAGTGCAATTCGGAGTTGTAGATCAAAAGTTATACACGTTTGAAGACAATTACCTTTAAATAAAATACGGAATGACTAAATTGAAAGAAAAGTAAAATTTGGGGACTAATGAACAAGAAAATTTAAAGGTAGGGACGTTATTCGCCAAAAAAATAAACGTAGGGACGTTATTCGCCAAAAAAATAAACGTATGGACGTTTTTCCACAATAAGTGTCAAACGTAGGGACGTTTTGTGCCAATTACCCAACTATGAATGGGCTGCTTTTTTTTGGACGAAAATGCCCTTGACATTTACTGTTCAATTTGAAGTTAACGGTGAAATGGGGTTAAAATTGACAGAAATGATGTCTTCTACCAAAAATTGTAAATGTTGGGATGTTTAGCGTCAAAAATTAAAACGTTGGGACGTTTTGCACAATACATGTCAAACGTTGGGACGTTTTGTGCTATTAACCCTTTTAAACACACACAATTCTCAAAATTATTTTTTAACCACACATATTTCAGTGAGCGCTTAGGAATGACAATGGAGCGAGTACGAAAATGAAAAAGTCATCCCTATAGCAATCTCCATCCTCGCCCCAAAATCATCCCGGATTAATAAGTACAATTAAAAAAATTCAAACAAATTAACAATGTCATGAACGACTTGACGCCCAAATATACAATTTCAAAATCAAGCCCTACATTTCAACTCGATATTACTTTTCGTCTTTCACTCTCACAAGTCTCATCTTATTTTCTCTAAACATACTTTTTAACATAATTAAACTTTTACCACTCTATAAAAATTATTATGAGTTTTTTTTATTAATATTAATCATTCTTTAGAGCTATTAAATGAGAATTTTGTAAAATAATCATACTTTAAGAAAAGAATTTGTATAACTAAGACATTATAAAATGATATTAATTGACAAAAGTATATACATATATAATAATAAACGAGGACGTTGGTAAATATCCCTGACTAGGGGAGACGGGGATTGGCATTCCCGTCCAAACCCGCCTCGTTGTCATTTCTAGGTGCCACCGCACCCACTCGTCCCATCATAAATCTGCCCCTGATGAAAGGTACTATATTTAGGAGTCATTTAACACGATTTTTATTTTAATTTTTGCTTCATGTAGAAGAACTTCGTGAAAAAATTACCTTAAATTTTGTTTGGGTACTAATTTCTGGAATTGATTGTTACTCCAAAAATGCTTTTACACAATGTGCTCTGGACCAACTCTTTCTAAGTTCTTATAACTAATGAAAACACTTATAAAAAATTTATAAAACATACCAAAAGTAGCTTTAAATTTTTCAAAAGTCATCCCAAATAGAAAAAAGGTTGAACAGTAACCTCAACAGTCCTCACCTGACCTATCCTGCCCTGAGCTTTGTGAAAGATGTAAATCGCAGGATGTACCTCAAGTGGTAAAGAATTGAGGGATTGTCCTTTAACTTCGCTTGCCAAGTACTTCTTCCATTTTTTCAGGAGTCGAACTCTCACTCGATAACTGCGAGCGAGGCTGAATTTTTCCATCATCGCCTTTCACCACTTGAGTGAGCTATGCCCTGGGACAAGTCATCCCAAATAGACCTTTAGTGTTTTTAAGTGTTGTGTATTTATCATATGGTATGATAGATAAAAAATGTAGTGATAATATATTTACCCAATTAAAAAAGTATAATTTTTTTTAAACTATCAGTTACATTCTCCAGCTTTAAATGGATTCGTGGAATGATCTAATTTACCCTTATAACAACTTTAGCCTTTTCACAACTTTAGTTAGAGATCATAACTTCTTATATTTTATATCTTTCCTAGGTCGCATTAATATTTTGTATCCATATTAGTATTTCACCCATGGAATGTACAGATTTGACCATTATTTTAAAATTAGACCTGGCCCGACTAGGTCGACTCGAAAACCGGCGACTCGAGTCAAAATCGGGCCGGGTCATATATGAAACCCAGTCGGGTCAAATTCGGACGGGTTTGACTCGGGTTTCATATATTTGTTTTTTTTATGATTTTTTAATTTTTTTAATATTATTTAATGTTCGACTCGATCCCGAGTCGATTCCAGGTTGACCATTTAATCCTTGACCAACTCTCTTGGTTGGGTCGATGTCCGGACCGATTCTGAAAACATTGGATTTGACCGTTTCTAATGTACTATCTGTTCGGAAAAACCTGATTATAATAAAAACTAGTAGGCCAAAATTGATTTTAGAAAACCTATGCAAATCAAATCAGTTGATCATGTCGGCTGTCAATTAGTTTTAATGCCATTTCCCAATTTACCCTTTTCACATTTAACAGTAGATGATTGGGTAGGGTTATTTTCGGAATAAATTACATATATTTTTGGTCAATATTTGACTTCAGAGTTGCAGAAGTCAAACTTATGTCATTTCAGGTTTCTTTCAGTTGAAAATTCTGATTATAATCAAAACCAAAGTTGCCAAACAGAAGCGTAATTACTTAAGTTAAAGAATAATAACTATAACATTTGTACATATAGTCTAATTCTAATAATGAAATTACCAATAATAAAAATATTGTTGTATTATAATACGGTACAATTTGTCGACGAATCAATATATGTTGTCAAACTGTTTCTTCATAACAGATGACTAAATCTAAAATTCTTGTATTTTGTGATACTTCAAATAATTTTTAGCGTCAATATTCTTTTAAAAAAATTAATTTGCACAAATCTTAGCAAAATTTATTTATATTTAAATATATTAATCCCTTTTTTTAATTTCCAATGTAAGAAGTTTATATAAAATATCACATTTATTTTTATTCAGATATATTAATCTATTTTATTCATTTTCATTGTAACAAGTTTACAATAACTATTGAAATTTAACAAATAATATAACTAATTCAAGTTATAATAGCTTCTTTAATATTAAAAGTCAAATTATATATTTAAGTAACTAAATGACTATTAATTTCAATAATTTTTATGAGTTATTATTAACTTAAAAGAAAATGCGAATTTAATAGTTTATTTAATGTATACCATGTTAGATATGATATTATGGATACAATATTGATTCTGTGGAAAATATCAATATATTTCTCATAATTTCTGCATTTGCTTCTCGTAATTAATTTTTTTTTCTAATTTTCATTAAAAAATATCAATCATAATAATTATAAATGTGTATTTAATCTTAACCCAAAAATATTTATATTTAACCAATAAGATTATATTTTTTACTTATAAAATCAAGTAGTCAAAATAATAATTACGTAAATCTAGCAATTATTATGATATGACAACGGGCAACGTTGGAAATCAAAAAATTATACTAAAATTCTTATACCATGTAACTTTTACATAACTATTAAAATTAAGAATGATTTAAAAAAATATTATTCGTTATTAACCATAATATTCACAAGTTCTAAATTTGTCTCTCGTATTTAACATTTTTCTCCAATTTTCTTTCAAAGACATCAATCACAATAATTATAAACGTGTGTTTACTCTTATTCCAGTAAATATTTATATTTGATTAATAAAAATAAAATTTTATTTACAAAATCAAGTAGTTAAAACAATCATTTCAAATTTTGTAATTATCATGATACTTTCAAACTCATTCTTCAAAATTTACTATTACAAACTACATTATTTTGAAATAATGTGTCTCAAACAGGAACATAGTCCCGAATACAATTAAAATCTGGATCTTAATAAATGTCTTTGTTCTGTTCAATTGATGGGCTCCTATTAAAAGGGTAATTTTCAATGAACTTAGGGTTTGATAAATGTAGGCTAAACGATCAAATATTGTTAATTCCACGGTGCTTAAGCCTAATTGAGTATGTATTTCAAAAGATTTTCATATTGAAAGCAATTATTATAAGGTATGAACCACTTATACAAGTACTGAATCTTCTCACTATTTCAATGATTTATTAATGTTTCGAGGAGAAATGTGTGTTTGAAAAGTGGAGAGAGAAAATGTGTGTGTTTAAAAAGTAACTTAAAAATTTATGTTATTTATAAATTGGTTTATAACTTATAATGCATTAAAGAACATGGGCTAAAATATTTTATAATTTCTACCGTCAAAGATGAGGTGGTCATCTTTTAAATAATAACAAGGAAAAAATACACAAACAAGATATTTATTATACACAATTTCAAACAAAAAGAAATAAGTTTAAAGTTACATACACCTGGTGGTAATTAATTTAATTAATATATTTTAAAAATTCACCCTGTCCTGCCCTGCCCTGCCTTGCCCCGTCCACCCACTCAATTCAATTAAATTAGAATCTTTCATAAGTAGATTGCATCTCCTCGTCGAGTAACCACCAACGACAACAATAACAACCACCACCACCTCCACCTCCGATATATTGTCACAATTGCATCATCACTAAGACCTTCTACACATTGCCATCGCCGCTGCCGCCACCACCACCATCTCCAACATACCGCCGTCGCCATACCACCATCTCCAACATACCACCATGGTGCCCCCTGAATATCACTGCTGCCTCTGCCACCCACTCCTTCACTCAGATTCCACAAACTCAGCCAATTAAATCATAAAAAAATGTCGTTTATTTTTCAAAATTATGAATAAGAAGAAGATATGAACTATTAAGTGTGGCCAATTTTATTAGATATATGACCAGTTTAAATGGATATGTGACCAATGAAAAATGACTTTTGACCTCTGAACCGTTACTTGTGACCAACAACATATAAACTGTGACGTATGACCTTAAAGTGCAACATGTGAACCTATAAAGTGTGACATGTGACATGAAGAAGACACTTGGGACCTTCACATTTTTGAAGTGTGACCTGACTTAGTGCATTAAATAATTGTGACCTAAATATTTTGAAATGTGACACGTGACCTAATATATTAAATGTGAGCAGAACATTTGAAGTCACGGAAGTCACAAGTTGTTCACTTAATTCTCTGATCTAATTAATGTGACATACGATATTTGAAATGTGACTTATGACTTTATCATGTGACCTATGACCTTAACATGTGGCCTATGACCTGTTACTTTTAACACGTGACCTACCTACAAATAACCAACATCATAACACACAGCCACCATTGTAAACGTGGGCAAACCAAACCCACTTACGATGAGCTATATATGATGAAGACACATTGGCCTAATGTGACATCTCTTGTTGTTGCCACCTCCTGTTCACATCACCACCACTAAATATGAAATGTGACTACATTGCAATGTGATATGTGACTTAAGGTGCAATATATGACCACCACAACCACAACCATAGCCACTACGACCACATCCCAACGACCCCATCAGCCATCAACTCACTGCACACTCCAGCAGATTACAACAGAGTTCATGGAAAACACCAAATCTACCACACTGCACACTCAGTACAGCAAAAACGAACCACCACCATCTCTTCCCTGACAAACCCACACCATCTCTGACCACCACTATCAAATTCACCCCTCCCTCCCCCCTAACAAAACAAGCAGTGGCGCTGTACAATAGAGAGAAAATGCAATGGCACTGTGCAAAGGAGAGAACAACTTAGCTGCTAATTGCTGTAGTATCTCTGCAATAGCACTCATGATCGAAAGCAGGAGATGACCTCGACGTAGAAGGCACCGCACAGGGACCTTGCGGTAGAAGATGCTGCCAGGTCGAAGGTGAAGTGAGCGAAAGGGACATGGACAAAGAGATAAGAGGAGGAGCTTGCGCAAGCACTAATTGAATTGATCGATAACATCTCGTGCCAGTGTCACCAATAAGGTGGGAGGAGTAGGGTTCTATCACTGGAGGAGTTTTCCGCCGCCGGAGGATTGAGTTGGGTTGAGAGAGAGAGAGAGAGAGAGAGAGAGAGAGAGAGAGAGAGAGAGAGAGAGAGAGTATGGAAGTGTTTGTGCCCGTGTTCAGATAATCTGGGGCTACCTGATCTGAATTGAGCTGTGGGTCGGTAGGGTATGGGTTGTTTGGGTTATATTATTAATTAAATTGAATTAACACCTGATTGATGCATAAAATACTTACAAATTTGTTTATTGAATTGTTTATATTAAGAACTTATTGTAGTGTAATTACCACTAATAACAAAAACTCCTATTTCAATATGATAATGTTTTTAAGACAAATATTTGACACTAATAATTTATTTTATTCTTACATTTTATTTGACTTATGTTTTTTTTTCTTATTTTTAGTTACAAACTTTAAAAAAAAATTATGATGTATTTGGGAGGGTAGGTATTTAAATGAGATTAGAATATATAATGAAAGTTTAATTATATCCTCATTTAGTTATTCATTTTAAATGTTTATTTACTATTTAGTAGGTAAAATAAATTTGCATAGCATTTAATGTGCTCATTTAATGAAGCCATACAATTTTGAAATCTTTTACAAATTCAATGAGCATTTAATGAGTAACAACAATTACATTTTGAAAATGGGAAAATAATTTAAAAAAAAAAAAACTATTTCCAAAAATACTAAGTTGAAATGAGCTGAAAAATGGTTTAATATACTCCAATATAGATTCTTGGTTAATTTATTCTCTCCTTCTTACATGAGTATACATATTTACCAAAAATAAATAAATAAATAAATAGAAAATCAACGGGATTAATTGATAGTTGGCTGTAGATAATTGAATGCATTGTAAATTTGAAGCAGAAGATAAGGCATAAACATTAGACAGCTTCATTTTGAATTTTTTTTAGTGATGACAACGGTTCAGTTTCGAAGTCGGTTCGTCCAAAATCATAATCGAACCATCAATTTTCTGTTCATACCATAACCGCCTAAGTTGGGTTGGTGTGGTATCGGTGCGCGTGTCGGTTCAGTGCGATTCGATGCGGTTAATAACCATTTAAATATAAATTAGCAAGTCCAATTAAAAAAATATTACTAGAAGGTCATGGTAGTGATATTGGCAACTGGTAAGCCGCAAGTCAAATTCGCCTCATCGCCTAGTAATGTATTTAGAATCTCAGATGAATAATTGTGATTTCGATATCCCTAGGTTAATTAATTTTATTTGGGCCTTGGTTGGTCATGTGGGCAGTGGGATGAGATGCTGGGTTAATTAAGTTTTAAATGGAGGGAAAAATACATTTTACAGGTTGTTACAGTTCTGATTATCAATAATCAGGTATATTATGGAAAAATTCAAAAATCATACAAATTTTATATATATATATTAACGATAACTAATGTTTGTTGCGTCCCCACAATCACGGAAACAGTTACGTTTAACATTTCCTTAATTATCCACAATATGGAAGCATCATTTTGTCGTTTGACACATTTATTCCAAATCGACATTAAAATTACTCAATTGACGCACATCATCAATTGAAGAACCCTTTGAGAAGGAAAATACAGACGGAAGTCACAGAAGATTTCATCAACAATCTTTATGAAATTACTAAGAAATTGTAATTACATCCCAATTAATTCTAAAGGGTGACCAGGACGCAGTGAAGTTCGGTAAGATCGATTACCTTTTTTGCTACATTAATGATTTAGGTCACAATTGATTTACGTTGTGAGATGGATGCTCTGTCATAGGACTTTGCATTTAGACAGTTGTATAAGTTTGTCGCGTCACTATGCCAAAAACTTTATTGCATGTGGTAGTAAATGGATCCACTTCCAGAGATGAACGAAAGTAATTGCGAGTCTATGGGAAGGTAAAGTAGGTAGAAATGTTACGAGGTCACATGTCATGTTTCGAGGTCACATTGAATGGCTCATATTACATATGTAAAGCATGTTCGAAAATAATGATTGAGTTCACATTTCATTTTCGTTGTCTGATGTAGGCTCTGTCAACGGGCTCTGAATTCAGATAGTTGTAAATGTAGTTTGCATTCTGACGCGAAAAATGTTTATTGCATGTGGTGCTAAATGGATGCAATTTCATAAATGACATCCAGTAATTGATAGTCTATATGCACGTGAGAAGGGTAGTTTTGTGACGAGATCACATTGCATTTTCATATTACAATTTGCAAGTTCTGTTAGATAAGCTTGAAGTATAATATGATGAGGTCACATCTTTATAGTCTGATATTATTTCCTCGTTAACGCAGTTTAATTGCACTTACAGGAATGGGCTACGTACATGTGTGTGCGATTTTTGGGTCGCAATCCGCCTTGTTAGTGATTGATGAAGGATGCAACTACACTAACTTCGTGGACATAATAATAACGGAGTTTGGAATAGACCGAAACAAGGTGGCAGTGTCAATGAGTTATGAATTGAGTGGTGACGTAAACCCAGTAAAAATAAAGAATGATAATAGTGTGATGTCCTATCTAACACTGAAGAGTGTAAATACGGATCCCTCGAAATATCCTGTGACAATTGAGATCACCTTATTGAAAAATGTGCATATACTAGGTAATTTCAACTTCATGGAGCCAGTTGAAGTCACTTATGGTTGCAATGTAGATCAACATTCGACACATGGATTTGCATCAGATATATGTGCTGTAACAGCTGAGCCAGATGTAATATCTGATGAAACAGTTGACATCAGTGTAACAAACCCTGATGCCAGGGATGTAGAGGTGAATAGGATTTTCAAGAACAAAGAAGTACTCAAATTGAGCATGTCCTTTTATGCAATACAGCATATGTTTGAATTTGTTGTTCTTAGGTCGGACAAGAAGGAATATGTTGTGAGATGCTCAAATGACACCTGCAATTGGATTTGCAGGTCATCCAGATTGGGAAAAACTGACCTATTCAAGATTAGATACATTCATGATGGTCATACATGTGGTTCCAACATAGTTTTGGGGTCACATAGGCAAGTATCAACTGCAGTTGTGTCCTCATGCATTAAATACAAATTCAACTCAAGCCACACAACTTACAAACCAAATGACATATGCAACGACATGTTGCACACTTATGGGGTTTCGATGAATTACATTAAAGCTTGGAGATCAATGGAGAAGAATTTGAGATTGATCAGTGGAGACTCAGAAGAATCGTTTCAACATGTACCAGGTTTTTTGCATATGATTGAACAAAATAACCCAGGTTCAGTCACAGAGATTCATATTGATACTGATAATAGGTTCAGATATTGTTTCATGGCCATAGGTGCCTCAATTCGTGGATGGATGCATTGTAGGCCTATAATTGTTGTTGATGGAACTTATTTGAATGGACAATACGGTGGTACTCTGTTTACAGCATGTACGCATGATGCAAATAATAGCGTTTTTATACTAGCATTTGGTATTGGTGATAGTGAGAATGATAGATCGTGGAAATGGTTTTTTTAACATTTGAAGAAGGCATATGGTACAAGAGAAGGTCTGTGTTTTGTATCAGATCGTCACGAGAGTATAAGAAAGGGTATAGAAAGTGTATATCCCGGAACATGTCATGGTATGTGTTCGTATCACTTACTGCATAATCTGAAGAAGCATTACGGAAAATCAGGTCACAATATAACAGAACCGTATAATTACGCTGTACGTGCTTATACATTCTCAGAGTTCGAATACCAAATGTTGCAATTGGACGCTATTGATGAAGGTATTGGGGGTTATTTGGTAAGTATGCTAACTAGTCCATTTTTTGGTGTTTTTACGTGTATACGTAAAGCTGTAGCTAATGAAATTCTTGTTTACTGAACTTATTTCTTTCAGGGAGAAGTGGGTTATGAAAAGTGGTCTATATACCACATGCTCGAAAACAGGTATTCAACTGTGACGTCTAACATAGTAGAATCAGTTAATGCTGTGACAAAATCAGCCAAAAACATTCCTATAGTGTCGTTACTAGAGTCATTGAGGTAAATGGTACAAAACTGGTTCTGCAAAAATAGGGACAGTGCACAAGGTACTTTCACAAAGCTTTCAAGCAAGTAGGAGAAATTGTTGAGAGGTTGTAGCATGGAACTACGGAGCCTAAGGGTAATAGTATAATTTGCGACCTTGTTGTAACGTTGCATTTGTTATTTTACAGCTGTAATCACGATTTTTGGGGATTGTTTCAGGTGTCACCATCAAATCATGCAATGTATTCAGTACAAGATGAATCTGCGTCCTTTGTGGTCGATATAGAGCAGCGTAAATGTAAATGTAGGATGATTCAGGTTGACCATATGTCATGTCCACATGCTCTAGCTGTGATAGCATTCACAAAGAGGGATCCCTACGAATATTTTTCTTACTATTACACAAGCAATGCTTATAAGTCTACATACCGAGACAGTGTGTTCCCACTTAGCAATCCCAGTGAATGGAAATTGCCAGATGAAGTTACTAAAGTTGTTGTCCCAACTAGAAGAGGAGTACAGGCAGACCATCGGAGAAGAGAAAGAGATCAGCTTGTGAAGGAAAACCGAAGATGAAATGCGAACGATGTGGTGGGAGGGGGCACAACCGCCGGTCTTGTACAAGTTTATTTCCCATCAGTCATAAGAGTGCAGGACGCATAAGTAAATAATTTTTTATGACTAATAGTCGTTGATGTGAAAGTATTTCTTAATGATGTCTTTAATTTGTTACTTGATGTTCAATAAGCCTTTACATTCACAACATTGATGTACGATGTTGGGTATAATTAATGAAAATAAGTTGTTGGAAGATTGTATATTATATTTGACTCTGTAATCAGGTAGTTCATTGTGTGTAAGTAGGTTATGTTTTGTAATCATTATTACGATAAACATATTAGGTTAGGCCGTTTAATTTTAATGTGACCTAATGATGAATATCATGTTTTCACATTTAAAAATGTTACCTCTTGTTGCAGGGATTAAATGGTAAAGGTTGAATATTAAATGTGAATTTGCGAATGTGACATGAATAAATGTAAATGTGACCAAACCATTATTACATTAATATGAAATGAAAATGTTGTAGATTATAAATGTGACCTAATGCTTATATGATTCTAGGTCCTTACATTATACAACAGTGGATTGAAATTACAGGGTGCCTGATATTCAACCGTGCCGGAAGAATATGGAATGTAAAAAATGTGAATGTGAACTAATGAAATGTAAGTGTGACCTAATGGTAAGCAGAATGGAAATTTTTGTAGATTTTTAATGTGACCTAATGGATATATCATTCTAAATCATGATAATATGCAAAATTGACCTCTGATGCCAGGATTTCAACTGCACATAAGGAAAATGAAATGTGCGTGTGACCTGATAAAATGAACATTTGACCTAATGCTTATATCATGCTTAAATCCAGACATTACACAATGGTGAATTTAAATTACAGGGTTCATTTTAATTTCCAAGAAAGTCAACTATGGAGATTGAATATGGAATGTGATAAATGTGAATGTGACCTGATGAAATGTAAATGTGACCATATCATGATTACAGTAATCAGAAGTAAAATTTGTACATTATAACTGTGACCTAAATGCTTCTATCATTCTGAATCATGACATATATCAATAGTAGCCTCTGATTACAGGAAATCACTGCACGGGGTGAATATGAAACGTGAACATTTAAAGTGACCTGGTTTAAAACTAAGATCATACACCACCATCTTTGCATAAATCCTATCTATTAGTAATTGATAAAGTCACATTGAGTAAAGGGAAGCATTGATATAGATTTTAAAAATATAAAGTAAAATGTTTTACATCCATGGAACACCAACTAGCTGAAATGTGGTTATGCACATCTACATTTTACCAAAAACACTAATACCATTAGTCTTGTACTGTTACTAAATTATGAAAATATCCAGAACACGGAATCAGTCTTCATCTATGACAATGCTTTCAACATTAGGTGTAATGTGATTTGATTTTTTCCTAATTTCATGGTGCTTGAACAGGGAAGCAGTTATATCCAATCATGCAGCTTTGGCATCGAAGTCCATAGGCATTGACTTCATGTTCCGATGCAATAGGTATAGCGCATATTCAATGACAAAAATGCCGCAATCATGCCTGGGCCATCAAAAAGAAGTAAACGTTAAGAAAATGTATGGAATAAAGAAACATTCCTTGGTTAATAAAATGTCGGAAACGCACCCATTTTTTTGCTGGGGGATGCCCTCTGCCATGTCCAACCTAAGACCCGCCTGATCTTTGTTAGGCAGGTTGGATGCTCTGCTCCAAATACCAATTTTTTTCATCAAAGCCGGGATAAGCTTGTAAAATGGTTGAACCCCCTCAAAGACCATATTGCCTCGGTATGTCCTGGAGCAGGAGTTGAAGATTGTCATCCTTTGATTTTTGACGTTGAGCAATGCAAGCATCCAGTATGCCTTGTTAGATGACAAGATTGGAATAAGGACGTAGTCAACCTCAGCCCATGGGGAGTTCAATTCCAATCGTCCCCCCGTCATGACCTCTTTGAAATATGTAGCAGAAGATAGCACTGACGGGTCAGTCATGAACTTTATAAACAAAGGTTTCAATAATCCTTGAAATGATGAGTCTGTTGTAGTGAACCTTCCCCGTATGTTAGCACCATATTTTGCTAGGTGCCTTATGAAATGGAAGCACGCATCAATGTGTTGTAATATTAAATAAATTCAATGTTAAACATACTATGTGACTTCGCAATTTTAATACAGGTGTTTGTGATCTTACCGTGCTACATAGTGAAGAGTTGGGGTTGATAAGGTCATGCCACCATGTTTTGGAACCAACTGGAATAGGTCCAATTTGAAATGGGGGGTTTATGACATCGTCATCGTCACTGAATTTTTTCCTGCACGTGAAATAATATTTCATATTCACAAAACTTATATAAAAAAAGTTAATTAGTTACAACTTCGAAAACATAATCGAAAAGACTTACTTGTTATTAGGCTTATAACCCCTATTAAACCAGTTGTTGAACGTCTTTATATCGGCATCATCTGCACGCTGGTTGTACTTCTGAAACACAAGAATATGTTCAGATGGTTTGATGTGTTTCTCTTCACCAGCAAGAAAGGGAGATCTCAGTGACCTAGGAAGCCGTGTTGCTCTCTTCACTGGCAGTCCTAGTGTTCTTGACTACATGCATTCACATATGAGGTCACAAGCTATAAGCGAGAAGTCATTTAATAATGTGCTTGTTCATTTAGACATCTGAAAGAGTGTTTTATTGTCCTTACCTGCTGTTTCATTTCTTCACATTCCTGCACTACAGCAGCAACTATTTTGTCTAGTTTTCCCTGTGCCTCTCCATGTGTTCCCATTCAAAAGGTGTGATAGTTTGTTCCGGTGACTGTCTGTGGCCCATGCCTAGATCAAAAGAAGGGCTCTTGAATGCAACTGTTATCGGGGCATCATCCTCTGGGTACATCTTCCCCTTTCCCTTGACATCAGATAGTTGACTTGAATTTGGAGCCTACATACATTTTCAATGAAACCAAGTTTGTAATTTGCTATATTTTTGCAACAAATCAAGAAATGAAATTCAGGTTACCACACAAAAAGTGTACCTCCTGGGGGAACAGGAACATCATGTGGCTGTAACTTATCCTTGAAGTTGTTTTGGAAGGTTTCTAGTGCACTTGATATCATTGTCGACACAGAATCGGACAAGAATTGGAGTTCAGACCTTAATTCATTCAGCTCATTCTTTATATCATGTTGTGAATTCAAAATGACATTAAGTAGGTCTGATCTGTCGCACTGCATGAGTTTGAGCTGTGATCTCAGTTCATTCACCTCCCCAGTCAGTCTCTTGTTCTGGATTTGAACTTCAGATATTTGCGCTGTCACCTCATTCTTCCATCTGACATACTCCTGCATAACATATGGGTTGAAAAAAATTAGAATGTTTACATAGTCAATAATTTATTTTTGTTGAAGAAATTAATAACAAGATACAGTGTTAGGAGCAGGCTCCTCTTCTGGCTGCTAGTCATCAGTATTCATTGTAGGAATGTAGTTGGGTTCGGTTGAATGCATGAAGTCAGCCTCATCTAATGACAGCCTCTCTTTGTAAGTCATGTTATCAAACCCATCATCGCGCTTGTGGCTTGTTGGTGGAGGAGGGTCGACAAAATCATCATCTTCGTTGCTAATGTCACTAGCATGGCCCAATCTCCCGTCAGTGATAAGCAATGGTTTTGTTCTGGATCTTGAGGCATGTTTATACAACTTTCAGAAACCTCCTCTCCTGGTTGTCGTGGTTTGACATATGTCACCCCAGCCATATAATTTTGTGCAATCTCCATTGGGCTAGGATCTAGGTCACATAATTCAACCTATGCATCAAAGATTTGAAAATGGTAAACATGAAAATGCGCCCTGAATTTATAAATATTTATGTGGAAAATGTTGCTGTAAAATTGTTCATGCATTTCAAACGTGTCCCCAGAGAGTGCTTGTGTTATCTTATGGATTTTTGCCTGTGACCTGACAATATGTGCATGTGACCTAGTAGCTCTACGCCTAATCGGACTGTAGATTGTAAGATGTTACCTAATGCTCATAATGATAAAAACATTGGAATTTAAAATATGACACGGGATTCAAGATGTTCGATGTGTTAAAAATATTATCGAAATATGCATGTGAAGGTGACCTCAATTATACATGACACATGTGACAAGTGATCTAGTATATCATTCAGCTAATCGAAGATAACATTCCTGATATAAAGTTCAGTTGATATGAAAGTTAGTTCACTTACATTAGAAGTTGAGAAAAGCTTCTCATCTAGTGTGGAATACACGTGGATCTTGTCGGCTCGCCAGTTCCGAATTCTAGGGAACGTCGTCTGAATCCTAGTTGCGATTCTTCCATTCAATGTTGGAATTGTCTCATAAATCCAAACTTGAAATGCTATTAGAAAACCCCCTAGACGGTAGTGAATATTTCTTTTTCCCAAGGCATCCTTTAGTGACATAATTGTCATTTCAAACAATTCTTTACCCCATGGGAACCTCCCCATAGCATCAAAGTCTTTGACTATTGGGAAAAAGAACTCCTCAACTATTTTTTTGTACGATGTGGAGAAAAAGTAAGACGTAAGCAAATATAGAATTCCAAGTCGTACGGCATCGAGATCAGGTGCCCCAGTAACCCCCAAGAAACACATGTCTTATGTCTTCATTTTTTACTGATGTCAGATGCCCAAAGTAAGTAGCCTTTATTGTGGATGGTAACATGACCATGTTGCTCCGATTGTCAACACCAACGTATCTCATGCTGGTCACTAAAGTGAATTTAGGTAGCGCGAAGCTGACATATCTCCCAGAAATGTGAAACCACAACTCATGTGGATTGAGTTGTTTTACCATTCGGAGAAGAAAATAATGTATCAATTGCGGCTGCAAGATAATCTCATGGCAGTCAAGATAATATGAGAAAAACGTCGCTGACAGTATATGTTTCTGCTCATCATTAAGTTTGGACTTGAAATTCGTCAGTGCATTCTTTGTGATGTTTGATGTGATTTTCCCCGGAAACCAGTCAGTTTCTGGTATTAACTATTTCCATGATACCTAAAAAGAACAATATAATGGGAACATATTAAAAGGATAAAAAATAATTTCACAATTGTACATGTATATGTAAAAAAAAAGTTTAATATTAAGTAAATGTCACATGAGTATGCACAAAGTCACACTTGTTAAAGAAAACATTCATTAACTGTTACAATATAGATAGCCTTAATTTGTTCCAATTACATATTACATTTGTATGCACATGTCCAATTTCATGTCACATTTCTTATTCCCAAATCAAATGTCAATGTCACATTCACAACAATTTCAGGTCACATTCAACAGACACCAATCCAATGTAAGGTCACATTCACAACAAAGGTTCTGAAAACTAGAGAAACAAATACAAACGAAGGATTGATGAATTATTTTTAAAAACCATTTTCTGAGATTTGATAAGTTAGTTTATTTGTGCAAAAAATGGGAAATTTGCAGGTCACAGTTGTATGCCCTGATCCAATTTCATGTCACGGGACCTATGCCCAAATCAAATTTCAAGGTCACATTCATATCAAAATCGTTCTGAACCAACAATTGACTTTAGGTCACAAAGTTGATAAATTAAGGTCACAAGTTTACATACAGCGAATTAAACGTTTTATTTCATTTTCTCGATTACATTGCCATAAATGCCCAAATCGTTTACATAAAAAATTGAGGTCAGATTTAAGAAATCCTTCGTACGAACCCTTACTAGATAAGTTCACCCATACTATTTAATTCATTCTTAGGTCACAAATGAATTCATTTAGCATACATACTGTAATACCGCTTTTCATTTTCATGCCCTTTAAAATTTCATGTAATATTTATGTTAATGTTATTTGAAATTTGAAATTTAATGAATTTTACGTCAATGTTTTGAATGAAATTGCAGTGGAAGGACTTGGACGCCGTCACGATCAATGTACCAATTAAAATGTTGATAAACTTGTTTATGCACAATTCTGTGCCTAATTGTTTATTTTAATTGTTACTTACCATTTCCATTTTAATTGAGTAGTAAGTTGCCTAAATTGCATTAAATTGAAGTTGAGAAAAGTTTGGTGACACTTTGGAATTTTATTTGAGGGTCGTGGACTTAAATTACCAATTTATGAGAGCTGAGGGACTAGATTGTAAATTTTCAAAATTTAAAACAATTAAACCTAGCCCTCATCTCACCCGCTCTCACTCATCTCGCTCGCCTCGGTCTCTCATCTCGCTTCCATCCCTCTCGTTTCTGTCGACTTCGCCCTCTCTCTCGATCTCTCGACGGCAACCACCACACCGCCGGCGACCACAACCTCGGCCCCACCACTTCCTTGCCCTCGGTGAGACAATATTTCACCCCTTCACCGCTGCGCACACACCCACAGCACACTCGCGCACACACACATTTGGGGATATATATATATATATATATATATATATATAGGCATGTGTATGTATATTAGTTGAATACCCAGTTATTCAGATCTCGAAATTATAAAGATTCAACTGAGTTTAATTGATTTTCCTATCAGTTTAGGATAAATTCGAGAATTTTATATTTGTTAACTGTTAGAATTGTTGATTTCGTTGTTTTGGTTGAGTTTTAGTTTATACATCATATTTCCTAAACTGTGAGAGCTGTGAAAATTAGCGGACTGCCTAATTTAAAACTTGAGTAATATTATTATTATTTTTTCTTTTCATATTTTGAATTTGGGAATTTGGTGTTTACGTATGTATGATTTCTACAGATTTCGAAATTCATGAATTTGTGATTTACATTGAAAAGTTGGGTTTAAATTTGTGCTATATTTGTAAATTTTAAATTTGGAGAAATTATAAAGAGAGATATATTAGCTTTCAGATTTATGAGTTGATAGAATGCTAATTGAGAATTTGGATGATGATGCTAGTATCTATGTCTAGCTATTGAATGTATATAATTTTCAGATTTTAACTAATGAGGGTATTTAATAGACTTTCTATTGGTTTGTGGTTGTTCTAAATAGAAATTTTTAATTTGGGATTTCAAATAATAAGATTGTATAAATTGAATTTTTAGTGTACATTTTTAATTATAGTTCTTATTTTTGATTTATTAATTTATATGGAATGATTTCACATTTCCAAAATTATGAATTTGTGAATTCAATTGAAAGGTTTACTGTCATTTTTGAGAATTTACTGATTTCGAATAGTTAACATGCTAATTGGAATTGTCTTTGTGAAATTCAAGCTGTGATGAAGATTTTCATCACTTTAACCTTTACGTAATTTGATTAGTTAGATTTCAATTTTGGCATTTGAGTTAATCTCTTATTTCGAATGAAGTACGAT
The DNA here is from genome assembly GCA_963555705.1 of Ligustrum vulgare. Taxonomy (NCBI): domain Eukaryota; kingdom Viridiplantae; phylum Streptophyta; class Magnoliopsida; order Lamiales; family Oleaceae; genus Ligustrum; species Ligustrum vulgare. Next base: position 34,143,389 of record OY743186.1, on the reverse strand, counting down.
TTGTGTTTGACATAGTTTAAGATTCCAATTGATTTGAATTATAAGTCACATGAAAGTTTCAACATTGCTTAGAGTTTAAAATGTGATTTTGAACTAAAAGTATATTTTATTAAATGAATGGGTACAACTAGGATTTTGGTACATTGACGTCACGGGTAGCCGATGCTTCTCCACTTGCAAATTCAGAAACGGTAAATTACTAAGGACTGCAAGTAAGTAAACTTCCCCCTACTTTCATCAAAGTTGAATGTTAATGTGGAATTAATGTGCTTAATTGACATTCGTGTTAATTACGGAATTTTAATGCTTTTGGTCTACCATATGCAATTATGTGTAGTTAAGGAAATGTTCAAGCATGCACGTTACATGTCATTGCATCATCAAGCATGCATTGGCATCGAAATGGGAAAGTCAAATGTTTTAATGAAAGGAATGTGTCAAAGTGCAATTTTTGTCAAAAATTATGTATCCCAAGTTTTTGAAAGAATGGGTGTACTTCTATGTCATGAAAGATGCGAGTGGGAAATGGGGCGCGGGGGACCGGCGTACCCGAATGTAATGAGCCGCTTTGCGGTGGAATGAATGTAATGAGCCGCTTTGCGGTGGAATGAATGAATGAGCCGCTTTGCGGTGGGAAAGTGAATGTTAAACCGCTTTGCGGTGGAAATGCGCATGTTAATCTGGTTCCAAATAAGAATGGCCCACTGTTATCTGATTGACTAGAAGTTACACCAAGTGAGCTCACGATGGAAATGAAGTGAAAGTTTGAAATGTTAAGTGAAAGTTTGAAATGTTTGAATGTTCTGGAAAGTAAAGAAAAAGGGGATACATATATGGAATTTTTAAAAAGCATTCATGTCATAAGCATGCATTCATGCATACAGTTTACTTACTGAGCTTTAGCTCACCCCAATCCCTCCCCAACATTTCAGGTGATGAAAGTTAGGTGATCCGAGGAGAGCATTTGGCGGCTAACTCAGACAGTACTAATAAATTCTATTTCTTTTAAGAATAAATGAAGGGCTTTCTCAAACTAATTCATTGGTTATTCTTTTAACTGATAAATTCTTTTGATTAGTTTGTCTGTTTTAGTTAAAATAATTTATGGTATTTCCCTGTGATTAGTTTTTATCATGTTTCATGAGTTCATAAATTTATACTTCAAGTTATTTTGTTGAGGAGTTTGGGAAATTGATGTTGAAGTTAAGTTTTGGAATTGTGGTTGGATGTTAAATGTTGGATTTAAATGGGTTGAGAATTTGCATATGTATTGTAGGTATGATGTCTCGCTACAGGTTGTTTATGTCCAAGTTATAGAGGAGGCTCTGCCGAAATTTCTATAAAATTTTTGAATAGAAAATGAAAACGTTGAAGTTTTTAAATGATTTGTTTCCGCATTTTAATGTTTAAACAATTTATTTCCGCATATAATGTGAATGGAAGTTAACACGCCTAGGTTATAAGACTTTTGAACTTGGGGTGTTACACATACCACTGGTGTTTGTGTTCTTCGACTAACTCCAACTGCCTGAATTTCTTTTCCTCCGGTGTGCTTTTCGTCTCCTCGCTTCCTTTTCTTGTCCGGGCTCCTTTTCTCAGACATTTGCACGATGTTTTGTCCTTCGGCTTCCAAGCTTGGTTTGAATTCAATGGAGGCACGAGTCCAAATAGATTTAGGTTTTACAGAGAGCAGTGTCTGGGTAAGGAAGTTTCGTGCTTAATGGTTATACGTGAATGGAATGTAACACATATGTATCGTGGCCGGATATTTAGGTAAATGATTTTTGTTTTATTTTTTTCTAAAATGTTGTTTCTATCTATATACACGCTAATTGGGTTTCTTACTGGAATTATATATATATATATATATATATATATATATATATATATATATATATATATATATATATATTAAATAACTTAATTAAGACCTGATTTCTGAATAAATATTAGTTTGTACTTATTTTTGAATTTCAATATTAAAATACAGGGTTCTTTGTAATTTCCACTTAAATGGAATCAATGGATGACTAATTTTGGGCTTTTAAGTTTTATAAATATAGTCCAAAATCAATTTTTAAAGTTGTTCACAAAAATACCCTTCTTTTAGGGATTAAATTGAAATTTACTTCAAAATTATAAAATTTGAAAATTACTTATAATAAAAATGTAAAAACTGAAAAATACTTATGATACTTTTCAAATATGTTAGTATCACAGTATGATACTTTTCAATTTTTTTAGTATCACAATATGATACTTATGATACTTTTTCAATTTTCTACGTATCACAATGTGATACTTCTGATATTTTTCAATTTTTTCTAGTATCACAATGTGATACTTTTTCAATTTTTTTAGTATCACAATGTGATACTTATGATATTTTTCAATTTTTCTAGTATTATAGCTTGATACTTTACAAATTTTTATGATACTTTGTCTCCGACATAAAATCAAACACTTTTCATACACTACTCTATATTAATCCAAAAAAAAAAAAAAAAACCTCACCAATCATATAAGGGTCATGCCATAAACCTTTTTCCTCCCCAATTAATTTAGAAAGGTCCTTGTGCATTTCATCGTTTGATGTCCCTTCTTTATTTCTGAGGAAAGAAATTGGTGTAAAAATTGAATCAACATCTACATCTTCATTCAGAAATTGGAATAAAAAAGTTGATAAAAGCATTTAATTGAAGAGTGAAAGGGTACTGACGCATCATTGGCAATGGCGAGATTGAGCAAAGCATAGAGAGCGGAGATCTGAGAGTGAGAGGTGGGATCGTCAGCATCAAGCAAAGCCACGAGAGGCGAAATGACGCCGAGAAGATCTAGAGTAGTTCTTGCTTGAGAATTCTCCCTTGCGAGCCTACTCACATCCGTTGTACCCTCCAAAACCAACTCCGAGCTGCTTTGCTGTTGTAGCTTCTCAGGCACTCGCTTAAGCTCCTCTAGAACCATCAAAAATCATAAGATAGACATACTTGAATACAAGTTGCTTGTAATTGTTTAGTAGACCTTCTACGTCGGAAACTGTCAGATCACTAGCCTATGAATACAAGTATGGGAAATCCCTATAGACATGGCTTACTTCGTCTTCCTTAATTAGCATGGTAGCACCTTTATTTTCCAGATCCAAGATAGATGGAATTTCATTCAAAGACAACTGATTTTTTAAGTTTGATTCCTCGTTCTTGGATTTCATTTTAGATGAGTCGGTGGTATCTGGTAGGACCGTAGGCAGTGAAGGAAGAAGACAGCAAAGTGAAGGCACCCCTGCTATGGTGGTTCGGTGGCGTTGTGGTGGGGTTCGTCGGTGGTTGATGCCGGTGGTGGTGGTTGATATGGGTGGAGGATCGGAGGTGGTGGTGGTGGTTCGGTGGTTGTTGGGCGTTGGCATCGGTCAGGGGAGAAGAAGCAACAGGAACAGGCGTGAAGTATTTTTCAAAATTTTATTTTTGGGTAGTAAAAATCATTTTTGTCAACTAAAGTAAGTAATTTGTGCAATTAATCCATTTTTAAATCGGGTATTCGGTTCGATTCGGGGTATCGGCACAATAACTATACCCGTCCCATAAAAAATCGGGTCACTAAATTTGTATACCATACTCGTTTCATTACCCCATTGATTCGATTTTTTTAACATCATTCAATTCGGTTCACCACGATTTTCAGTTCAAGCGGTTCAAATTGCCATCTGTAGATTTTTTAAAATTACATATCCTCAAATAGTCAAATTCATTTTAATTTCCACATTTTTAAAAAAAAATTATTTTTCATAAAATCACTTCTGAAAAATAAAAATTGAACCAGAACTCCGTTTACAGTAAGTACGCGACAATGTGTGGGGCATCATAATTTGGACTTTTTTCGGTTCTTCAAAAGGGAAAAAACAAGAGAGGAAAGATTTCGGTAAACTTTGGCGGCGGCTGCCGACTGCGGTAGACGGGAAAAGTAATCGTGAGAGAGAGAGAGACTTGTATGTGCATGTATTTGAAGAATGTTCGTAGAAATTGACTGGTCCTCTCAATTGAGAGTCTAGTAGATTTGATAGGGTTAATTGTAAATTTTGTATTGTCCTCGATCTTTTCAAAAATATTTGAAGAATGTTCGTAGAAATTGACTGGTCCTCTCAATTGAGAGTCTAGTAGATTTGATAGGGTTAATTGTAAATTTTGTATTGTCCTCGATCTTTTCAAAAAGATGTACCACAGTTCTTTTATGTAATAATTACAATTTAAAAATAACACAATTTCTTAAATTATTTTTTAATTATACATATTTTATCTCTTCAATTTTTAACCACACATTTACCTAGAAAAAAAATATGACGGCACGAGGCCGTCGAACGCTATGATAAATATGTTTAAGCCTTTGTGCCTGTTCGACGAAGGCGGCCCTATATTAATTGACAAGAAGATAAAAAAAAACACAAAAATTAATTTACACAATTTTTCATACCACTTTTTAATCATCTTTCTCTTTTCAATTTTTAACCTCACGTCTTACCTATAAAATACAAATCAACAAAATAATTTCAATTCCTTTTATTTCCAATCGAACAGTGCCTTCGTTTGAAAAACTTATTTTTAAACATGTTTTAAATAATACATTTTATTAAATAATTTTTTAATCCATACATTTTTTAAAATTATTTTTCAATCACATATTTTACCTTGAAAATATTACATTGTTAGCTCTAAAGAATGATTAACAATAATTAAAAAAAAAAACCGCATAATAGCTTTTATAGAGTGGTACACGTTTAATTATGTTAAGAAGTATCTTTTTAGAGAATGAGATGAGACTTGAGAGTGAGAGATGAAGAGTAGTATATAGTTGAAATATAGGATTTAATTTTGAAATTATATATTTGAGCGTATGGTGGTTTATGACACTTTTAATTTGTTTGATTTTTTTTAATTGAACTTATTAATCGAGGATGATTTCGGGGCAGGTCTATCCCCATCCCCGCCCCATCTCTGGTCCGGGATATTTTTTTGTCCGAGCCGGTTTCGAAGATCCCCACCCCATTGCCATAGCCATCCCTATATTTACTTATCATTTATTAGCAACATTGGTCTCATTTAAAAAAAAGTAGAGGGCAAAATATTAGAAAGATGCTAAAAGATCCAAAAAAAAAAGTTCATTACAGATGCGTTCGGAAACCTTTGTTTATAATAAACACAATTTTCAATACCAATTTTTAACCACAAATCTTTTTCTTCTCCAATTTTTAAATACACATCTTACCTAGAAAACACAAATAACACCAATCATTATTATTTATAATAGTTGCCGAACAGGGTTTTAGTCCAAACCTTTACTTTTTGTTGTCATAAACATATAACCTTTCGTTTATTAACAAACTGGTAACTAAGCACCTATTTGGTTTAAGTAAAAAAATTTCAACTTTCTATTCAAATTCACTTTCAGTCACACATTTCTAAAGGATAATTTTATTTAACTTTTCAACTACACATTCAATATTTTCTCCACTCCCTCTTCCACCAAACAGGCTCAAGTCTCCATTTAGTAAATCATTTATAAATGATTATTTATAAATATTGATATGTCAACAACTGGTTGGTCCTTTTTTTTTTAAAAAAAAAAAAAAAAAAAAAAAAAAAAAAAATTGAAAATGGTAAGCAATAATATTTTACCAAACTAACAATTCAATTAAACAATCAAGTTCTCAATTCATATTATCTTGAATTCATTATGCTCATAATTACACAAGCGTTAGAACAAATGGAAGTTCAATCATAGCAAGTTAATTGAAATTGGGTATGGACAACGCAATAAGTCCAATTTGCTTTTGTTTAAATTCAGATAATTGATGTTGTAGTTGAATACGTACCTCTTGCTGCGATTGGGCGTTGGTTGGAAAATGGAGTGTGTCCGAGTGATTTTGGGGTCTTCGGACCCACAAGTGAGTAGTTTAACATTTTCGTACAATCTTAATCTTAATCTTAATATATATAATAATAGTATAGCGGTCAAAAAAACTCACACATAGTTTCCCGCCATTTTTCCTTGCTATTTTAGGAAACTTTGTAAATTTATTAATTATTTTAATAATTGAATTAGGAAACTTCAATTAATGCAAAATTAATTATAAGTGACATGTAATAAATGACTTATTGATTGTAAAAAATAAAAAATCTATAAAAAGATCAAATTGTATATTATTTTTATTCTTTTGATAATTATTGTAATATTTTTTCGTCAAAAAATATGCAATATAGGTGTCAAATTCATGATCTTAACAAGAAGTTCAATACAAGTTAACAAATGTGAGCAAACTCTAAATATATCATTCTTAAAATTGCCTCAAATAATAATATAGGTAAAAGTTTTACTTATACTTTTTACTTTTTTCAATATCTAATCTTTTTAATTTATCTCATCTAAGACAAAAAATGATATTTATCATTTCTTACCTAACTTCAATTTGACATAAATGATTAATTTCAAATCTTTTTTCTTATCAAATCTTAATCTTAATCTTAATATATATAATAACAACATAGCCGTCACATAAATCCGCACATAGTTTCCCGCCATTTTTACCTGCTATTTTAGGAAACTTTATAATTTTATTAATTACTTTAATAATTGAATTAAGAAACTTCAATTAATGCAAAATTAATTATAGGTGACATATAATAAATGACTTATTGATTTGTAAAAAATAAAAAATATATAAATTGATCAAATTGTATATTATTTTTATTCTTTTGATAATTATTGTAATATTTTGAAGTAAAAAAATATGCAATATGGGTGTCAAATTCAAGATCTTAACGAGAAGTTTAATACAAGCTAACAATTATGAAAACAAACTCTAAATATATCATTCGTAAAATTGTCTCAAATAATAAAGGTAAAAGCTTAATTTATACTTTTTACTTTTTCCAATATCCAATATTTTTAATTTATCTCATTTAAATCATAAAATGATATCTATCTTTTCTTACATAACTTCAATTTTACATAAATGATTAATTTAATATATTTTTTCTTATCAAATTAAAAAAAAAAATAGATATCCAATCTTTCTAAGTAAATTCAATTAAAATATTTTAATTTCTATAACTTTAGATTTCGACAATTTTTTTTGTAATTTTGAAATTAATTTTATAAATTTACTCATTTTGTTCATTTATCTATTTTTTAATTTTATAAATTTAAAAGAACATCAATCTGTAAAATATATACTACAGACTTTAACAATTAATTCATTGAGTTCTATAGAAAATAAAAATATAAGGTTTTATCAAACTTATTCTATTCAAAAGTAAAAATATAGTTAATACATTTATTTAACAGGCACAAATAATAGTTTTGTGTGTGTGTGTGTAACGTGACCATTTTTAATACTTGGTGAAAAATAAAATGCCACGTTTTATTTGAATCATTGAATAAGAGTAAGTTTGACATTGATATTGATATAAACTATAGAAATAGTTTTAAATGTGTGATTGAAAATGAAAGAAAGTAGTATAAAAAATAAAATAATTGTCAAATCAATCAATTGAGTAGTTCAAAATTGATTTTATTTTTTTAGAATGTGTGGTTAAAAAGTATTATGTGCAATTGTGAAAAATTAGTTTTTAAATAATGTGGTTGTGAATGAACATTAAAAAAAATTATTTTTAAATAATCAATTCTATATAAATAATTAACCGGGTCCCACTTTGACAGGGTTCCATCCTCCCATCACAATTAGCTTCCCTTCAGTATTGGAAACCTAGCAGAACAAAGGTAACACATGTAACGATACAATAATTTTGTCGTCCTTTATTGTCGAATATGACATAATAAAAGTATTTCATAATTTATTTAATTATTTTGAAATGTAAAAAAAATAAAAACATGATTTATTTAAAGAAAAATGAGAATCTTAATCTTAATATATATAATAACAGGATAGTTGGCTCCTATTTTCCGCCAAAACTGCTGTCATATTTTTTTATTTTTTTTTTAAAAAAGGGTCAAAATATGGTTTTTCGTTGTCTGGTGCAATATCATTAATTAATAAACTATCATTAATATCAATTGCACGTGGATCAATGCATTGATACTGAAAAAATGTTTAATCATTTTTTTTATCGTATAAAATTTTTTTGATCGTAAAATGTGTAATAATTTGTATAATGCAAATGGTCCATGCACATTAATATTTATTGTATGTTATATTATGAAGCAGTTAACGTCCAAGGAGTGTTGAGAATATTTCTAACTAAAAATTTCTATATGGCTAAAAAATTAAATATATATATATATATATATATATATATATATTTTATTTTTTTTCGTTTATATAAACTAATGCAAGTAATAAAAAAACATTGTTGTTTTCAATAAAATGGGGTTTTTTTATTATTTATTTATTTATTTATTTTGGCTATGGGCATCCTTTATGCTATTAAAGCTTTGTATTATTTAATATTTAATATCCATTTTTTATTTTTTATTATTTATTTATACATTTTTTTTCTCGAGGTTAATGTTTATGTATGGTTTTTTATGGATCATTTATCCAAATAAGATGAATAATTGGACTTTCCACCTACCCATATAACTATTTCTATAAGTTTAATTTTATTATTTAAACTATGTTTTTAACCACATAATTTCGAAAATATGCAATGCCATACAAAATTACAAATAATCGAATGAAGAGACGACTTCTTCAGTCCAAATAAAATAATATTATCCAGGATAATATTTCTGCTCATTCAAATTTATAAAAGATCTCTAATTTCTGATATGAAAATGAAAAGATAAAAATAAGCATCATATAGTTGGATAACCAAATTTTTTGTATTGATTTGAAGAACATATTATGTAACATTCATGAATAGGAAAAAAAAATATATCTGTGTGTAAAATATATAGAAATTGTTTCTTACTTTTATTTCTTATTATCATTATTATATTTTAACATTACTAAAAAAAGGATTATTTGTAACGTTGAGCAACACTAACACAATCAATAAAAATCATTGTGAAATAAGAAGAAATAAATTAATTTATTAAAAATGCATATATATTTTTTAAAGAAGTGTTTTGTAATTTACATTGAATTTTGCTATTGAATACCTTTTTGTTTCTTCATATTCTTTCCCATAATATTTAAATTTAATTATTTTCGTTATATATTTCCCACATTTTCATTAATTATTAAATATATTTAATTACTTACTCATTAATTAATTGTTATAATTTTTTCCCGTGCAACGCACGGGTGCGAATACTAGTATATATAATAACAACATAGCCGTCACATAAATCCGCACATAGTTTCCCGCCATTTTTGCCTGCTATTTTAGGAAACTTTATAATTTTATTAATTATTTTAATAATTGAATTAGGAAACTTCAATTAATGCAAAATTAATTATAGGTGACATATAATAAATGACTTATTGATTTGTAAAAAATAAAAAATATATAAATAGATCAAATTGTATATTATTTTTATTCTTTTGATAATTATTGTAATATTTTGAAGTAAAAAAATATGCAATATGGGTGTCAAATTCAAGATCTTAACGAGAAGTTTAATACAAGCTAACAAATGAAAACAAACTCTAAATATATCATTCGTAAAATTGTCTCAAATAATAAAGGTAAAAGCTTAATTTATACTTTTTACTTTTTTCAATATCCAATCTTTTTAATTTATCTCATTTAAATCATAAAATGATATCTATCTTTTCTTACATAACTTCAATTTGACATAAATGATTAATTTCATATTTTTTTTCTTATCAAATTAAAAAAAATAATAGATATCCAATCTTTCTAAGTAAATTCAATTAAAATATTTTAGTTTCTACAACTTTAGATTTCGACAAATTTTTTGATAATTTTGAAATTAATTTTATAAATTTACTCATTTTGTTCATTTATCTATTTTTTAATTTTATAAATTTAAAAGAACATCAATCTGTAAAATATATACTAAAGACTTTAACAATTAATTCATTGAGTTCTATAGAAAATAAAAATATAAGATTTTATCAAACTTATTCTATTTAAAAGTAAAAATATGGTTAATACATTTATTTAACAGGTACAAAAAATAGTTTTTTGTGTGTGTGTGTAACGTGACCATTTTTAATACTTGGTGAAAAATAAAATGTCACGTTTTATTTGAATCATTGAATAGGAGTAAGTTTGACATTGATATTGATATAGACTATAGAAATAGTTTTAAATGTGTGATTGAAAGTGAAAGAAAGTAGTATAAAAAAATAAAATAATTGTCAAATTAATCAATTGAGTGGTTCAAAATTGATTTTCTTTTTTTAGAATGTGTGGTTAAAAAGTATTATGTGCAATTGTGAAAAATTAGTTTTTAAATAATATGTGGTTGTGAATGAACATTAAAAAAAATTATTTTTAAATAATCAATTCTATATAAATAATTAACCGGGTCCCACTTTGACAGGGTTCCATCCTCCCATCACAATTAGCTTCCCTTCAGTATTGGAAACCTAGCAGAACAAAGGTAACACATGAAACGATACAATAATTTTGTCGTCCTTTATTGTCCAATATGACATAATAAAAGTATTTCATAATTTATTTAATTATTTTGAAATGTAAAAAAAATAAAAACAGGATTTATTTAAAGAAAAATGAGAATCTTAATCTTAATCTTAATCTTAATATATATAATAACAGGATAGTTGGCTCCTATTTTCCCGCCAAAACTGCTGTCATATTTTTTTATTTTTTTTAAAAAAAGAGTCAAAATATGGTTTTTCGTTGTCTGGTGCAATATCATTAATTAATAAACTATCATTAATATCAATTGCACGTGGATCAATGTATTGATACTGACAAAATGTTTAATCTTTTTTTATAGTAAATTTTTTTTTATCGTATAAAATTTTTTGATCGTAAAATGTGTAATAATTTGTATAATGCAAATGGTCCATGCACATTAATATTTATTGTATGTTATATTATGAAGCAGTTAATGTCCAAGGAGTGTTGAGAATATTTGTAACTAAAAATTTCTATATGGCTAAAAAATTATATATATATATATATATATATATATATATATATATATATATATATATATATATATATATATATATATATATATATATATTTTTTTTCGTTTATATAAACTAATGCAAGTAATAAAAAAACATTGTTGTTTTCAATAAAATGGGGTTTTTTTATTTTTATTTATTTATTTATTTTGGCTATGGGCGTCCTTTATGCTATTAAAGCTTTGTATTGTTTAATATTTAATATCCATTTTTTATTATTTATTATTTATTTATACATTTTTTTGCTCGAGGTTAATGTTTATGTATGGTTTTTTATGGATCATTTATCCAAATAAAATGAATAATTGGACTTTCCACCTACCCATATAACTATTTCTATAAGTTTAATTTTATTATTTAAACTATGCTTTTAACCACATAATTTCGAAAATATGCAATGCCATACAAATAATCGAATGAAGAGACGACTTCTTCAGTCCAAATAAAATAATATTATCCAGGATAATATTTCTGCTCATTCAAATTTATAAAAGATCTCTAATTTTTGATATGAAAATGAAAAGATAAAAATAAGCATCATATAGTTGGATAACCAAATTTTTTATATTGATTTGAAGAACATATTATGTAACATTCATGAATAGGAAAAAAATATATATCTGTGTGTAAAATATATAGAAATTGTTTCTTACTTTTATTTCTTATTATCATTATTATATTTTAACATTACTAAAAAAAGGATTATTTGTAACGTTGAGCAACACTAACACAATCAATAAAAATCATTGTGAAATAAGAAGAAATAAATTAATTTATTAAAAATGCATATATATTTTTTAAAGAAGTGTTTTGTAATTTACATTGAATTTTTCTATTGAATACCTTTTTGTTTCTTCATATTCTTTCCCATAATATTTAAATTTAATTATTTTCGTTATATATTTCCCACATTTTCATTAATTATTAAATATATTTAATTACTTATTCATTAATTAATTGTTATAATTTTTTCCCGTGCAACGCACGGGTGCGAATACTAGTTATAACTCATAATTGACTAATAGATCAAAATGGATAGCTTCTCTTGTTTGATAAAAGTTTTTTATGGGTAAACAGCACAAATGATCTTTAGGGTGTGTTCGGCTAGAATTTAATTTGTAATGATTATTTTGATTTAATTTATACAATTTTTCATATCACTTTTTAACCATTCACATTTTCTCTCTCCAATTTTTAACCTCACATCTCATCTAAAAAATACAAATAATTTAAATTCTTTGATTTGACAACAAACATTCCATTTATTTTTTAATTTAAAAGATACCGAACACACCCTTAATCATTAGGTTTCTTATGATAATGGGTAAACAGTACAAATGATCCCCAACGTTTGAGTTTCTTGCGAAAATAGTCTCAAACGTTTAAATTTTGACATTTATAATCTCAAATTCACCAAACGTTGCAAAAATAGTCATTGCCGTTATATTATGTTAATTCCAACTGTTAATTGTACTATTTGACCTTATTTTTCATATTTTCATAAGGGCATTTATGTCTTTATCTAATTTTTCACATATTTTACATTCAATTGAAATGTTGTATACAGATAATATCCCTGAAATGAAAAGATTTTGGCGTATTAAGACCCTAACCTACAAACGTTTGACGTATTTAGTCTCTAATAATAAGTGTGCTTTACACATATATTTAGTTCCTAAATTAGCACTTTAATTGACAAATTGAGCAAATATCTATTTATATATTGTGTTTATCTTGTACAATTAGGTACAAACTCAATTGGAAAGAAAATGGACAAAATTGAAGAGTAATTGAGCTAAAGGAAGAAAAAAATTGATATTCAAGGATCTAATTGAAAGAAATTAAAAGTTTTGGGACTCAATTACAACATCTCAAAAGGTTGCAAGATCCAATGTTCAAATATTTAAGGGTCAAAATCACAAAATGAAAGAGAATAAGTCAAAAGAGAGTGAAGAGGGGCCAACATTGTACAAAAATGTGAAGTTGGAGACCAAAGTGCACAAGTGTCAAAATTTGAGGACTTGGGCTGTAAAATCAAAGTTGAGGGACTTGGAAATAGTTTAAAATCTGTTTTATCACTTTTCCACAGAATTCCTATGCTGGAGACGTCGATTAAGAGAAAAAAAAAAGTGTTTGTGACTATTTTACTTAACTTTCAAACCTCCAAGGACCAAGGTGCAATTTTTCTTAGTTGTGGCATTAAAAATCTGATTTGTGGGGAGCTGGACATCTTCTTCTTCCAGGCAATTTCTCGTACTTCTTTTTTTTCTTCTTCCTTTTTCGTTTTTTTTTTTTTTTTTCTTTTGCTTTTATTTTCAACTACTCGATAATTTTTGAAGACCAAATCAAGAGGACAAAGAAAATACATTTAAGGTGGAGATTTGAGAAAATCATGACGAAGCTTCAAAAGGGGTTTATCTATAACTTTGTATTTTCTCATTTATTTTGCCATATTTGTGATGTATTGTTATAAATATTTTCCTTTGTATTATTTCTATAACATGGGCTAATTTTTGTGTTGGGATTTATGGTAGTAATTTCACCTATCTTGGATTAATTTCAATATATTTGTCATTAGATGATTAAATACTTAATTTCACGTGTATTTGTTATTGAAATTATTTCATGTGTTTGATTGATTACCAAATATATGATTTGTGGAGGGTATGATGATCGAGAGATATTGTGCATTTTAAACCAAATAACTAATGTCCTAGGTATTAATTTAGGAGATAGAGATATACTTCGATCCCTAGGTTATCCAATGAGCTATTTTCACAAAAAGTTAATGCAATTGATTGAGTTTTAATCGACATAGAGATATACTAGGTTAAACCAATTGATTAGGTTAATTTCACTCGAGAGAAGTAATTAGCTAAACTTGAAAAATCGGATCTAACATTATAAATAAGTAATTTGTTAATTTGCATGTTGAGAAATTAATTAGGCGACGGTTAAATGAAACCATGGATCCCAACCACGTTTTCGTCCAAGATTTTCAAGTATTTTTATATTTCCCTCTTTAGTAGACTTTTAGTTATAATTCAAAACCAACTTTTAATTGTGTGTTTCTTTTTATTGTTAGAATTAAATTAATTAAAGTTGTGTAATATAAAGTAAACATTCCTTGTGGGATCGACAACCCGAACTCAAAAAATTCACTTTATTACTTGAACGCGACCCGTGCTCTTGCGGTACACACTATTTTGAGCGAACAAATTTTTGGCACCATTGTCGGTGAATGTTTTTACTTTGGTTATTACTGTAGTTAATTTTAGTTTTAACAACTCGTAATTATTTTTTATTTTATGTTTTATTTTGTTACCTTTGGTTAACCACCATTATTCTAATCTTTCTTGTATTTGGTTTTCTTTCTATACATATTTGAGTTTAACATTGGCAAAATAGAAAAGCAATTGTAATGCACAATCCTAACATGGGTAATGAATACATGCTTGAAAAATATTCAAATTGTGAAATTTGTTACAGAAATTGTAATGAACAATGTTTGTTTTAGGGCAATAATTTGATTACGTCGAAACTTATTAAGTTTAGACAATATTTGAAATTCGAAAACAAGCAAGTGACACATTAGATGTAAGTTACATTCTCTTGGGAGATTGTGTACCGGATGATTGGGATGGTGATTTCACTCTTGTGGGAGATGGTCCTCCACTACTGAATGAGAAGGTACTTGCAAAGTATTACAATGAATTTACCAAATTGGATGAGGATGATATGCTTATGGGAGATTACATGTATTGAGGAGGATTTCAAATGTGGTGGTATAATCCACTCTTGAGGATTAATAGGAAAAACTTGTCATTGCCCATCGATTCAAATTTTGGATCGATCATTCAATCTGAGGAGACATAAACTAATGGAGATGAGCTTGAAAAGAATGACAATTTAATCACAAAAGAATCAAGATTTGTAATAATACGATTTGTAATTGAAATTTTTTTAAGAATTTGTAGTTAAACAACAATTTTTTTTTTTATTTACGTCTAGATTATTTTATTGATTGAAAACATCATTTTTTTCAAAACTCATTTTCAACCGCGCAGTGTAATTTTTTGAAGAATTTATGATTAAAAAACCAAGATCTTTTTTTTTTAATTTACGTCTAGATTATTTTATTGATTGAAAACATCATTTTTTTCAAAACTCATTTTCAACCGCAAATTCTATCAATAAAATAATCTATGAATTTTAGTTTTTTTACCGATGTGTTGAACTATTATTGTGGTGAATTTTTGTTAAATCTTTTATTAACTTTAAAATCACAAGAATAAACTTCAATTTTTTCAGTTCGATTTCAATTCGACCGGCTCAGTTTCCTTTTTTGTCATCCCCTAAATGTTTTTTATTCAATTCCTAATTTTTTTTATCCAAATCAAATAGTGTGACATATTATTAATGAATTTTAATTAATCAATCTCTACAAATTTATGTATATATAATTTTATTTTTAAAACGAGTTTTAAATTAAATAAAAATGAATTTTTTCAATGAATAAAATAATCTAGATGTAAAAAAAAAATAAAAAATCTAACTATTTAACCACAAATTCTCCAAAAAATTACAATTACAAATCGTATTATTTGGAATAATTAAATTACAATGTGCAGTTGAAAATGAGTTTTAAAAAAATGATGTTTCAATTAATAAAATAATTTAGACGTAAAAAAAAAAAAAATCTTGCTTTTTAACCACAAATTTTTCAAAAAAATTGCAACTACAAATCGCTTTATTTTAAACAATGGGTCTCAAACAGTGAATTAATATGTCAGGGACTAAAGACGCCAAACATTTATAGGTTATGGATTAAATACGCTAAACGTTTATAGGGTAGGGACTTAATACGCCAAAACATTTTCATTCCAGGGATGTTATTTGCATATAACCTTTCAATTGGATGTAAAATTGGTGGAAAATTAGATAAAGACATAAATGCCCTTTTGAAAAAATTAAAAAATAAGTTCAAGTAGTGAAATTAAGGGTTGGAATTAATAGAATATAACGGCAAGGACCATTTCGCAACGTTTGGTGAATCTGAGGATATAAATGCAAAAATATAAATGTTGTGGACTATTTTCGCAAGAAACCCAAACGTTCGAGACCATTTGTGCTGTTTATCCTTATGATAATAGTCTCCTAACGTTTAGATATTGATATATACATCTTTAGAATCACTATACGTTGTGAAAGTAGTTTCTACCGTCAGATTTCGTTAGTTCCCACAGTTAGAAATGGGTAAATTGCACGAAAGGTCCATAACCTTTGAATTTCTTGCGATAATAGTCCCTTACATATTAAACCATATGTTTAGCGTATATTCACTAATATCTTGCGATGCGAGATATCCCCGCAAGTGTACGGGTCGTGAGAAGTAATAAAGTGGACCTAGGAGTCCAGATTATCGTCCCACGAGGACTGCTATTAATTACCGAAATATTTTAGTTCTACACGTTATTTGAACGAACAAATGAATTTGATGTTTTAAACTGAAACTAAAGAATTAAACTAAAGAATTTAAAATTGGAGAATTTTTTTGTTTTCAAATACGATTGTAAAGTAGTTGGGATTTACGATTTCATCTAACCAATTAAATTAACTCATATTCCAGTTTTATTTCCTAAACATGCATTCGGTCGAATTCACTAATTTAAATTGAAATTCCTCTCTCGAGTTTAAATCAACTCTACCTAAATAAGTCAACCATGTATTTCTACAGAGGGTCCGAATATTTCTTATCTAGATGCATAATACACAAGAATTCACAAACGACCGCAATAATAACAAGAGTATATCTCTATCTCTCGTTCAATTACCGGATTTATTACCTAGATCTATGTTATTAACTCACCTCTCGGATTATGAAAATAACACATAAAATCATGAATAAGTGGCCAGTTCATTCATGCATTAAACGCAATAATAAATCAACACATGCATTAAAGAGTTAAAACAAGGAATATGGAATTAAAATAATTAATTATGCTACATCGTTCATCTCAACATCAAATTTAGCTACACATCATATTTAAATAGCAAAAACAAAATATAATGACGTTCATTGAAAATAACAACGAAGAATGGAAAGATTGCACCAATTATCAATTCTTCAAGTATCTTCAATTCACGCCCCTCTACGATGCTTTAATCTCCAAGAATTTGAATTAAAATATCTGTTGTGGCTCGTTCTATGGAGAGGAAAAGGTCTTTATTTCGTGCCTCGTGTGTTGTATATATAGGTTTTAAAGAAAACCTAGGTCAAAAAGAGAGAATTCTGTTGAAAATCGCGAGAAAAAGCCCACAGTTGGTCCAGCCGGAAAGCCACGCGATCACGTGGCACAAAACCCAGCGATCGCGCAGACATGGGTAAAACATTCTGTTGAAAATTTCGAGGCACCTCGCGATCGCGTGGTAGGAATCCGGCGATCACGAGGAAGGACGTTGCACTGCAATTTTCCATCTTTTCCCGGCTATGTAAGTTGGTCCCTACCTTTTAATTGCACCTCATGTCCTCAACTTTTGATTTAGGCGATTTAGTCCCCAAACTTTATATTCTTTTTGAATTTCTCAATTAAGCTCTCAATTCCTTTGATTAGGTCCTCCAACTCCTGATTTAGTCACTTTGGCACCAAGCATGTTTCCCAGTTGTCGTCACAAACTCCTCACTTGTCCAATTTAGCTCCAATTAACATCCAATTGTGTCATTTTTCCATTGATTTCATCATTCTTCATCTTTTGGGATATTTTCTGAAAACTAAACGATAAACACAAATTAAAATAGCAAATATTCCAAAACGACAATAATTAAACCTAATTTAGACATAAAAATAAGTGTATAAAATACACTTATCAAATACCATATGCAATTGTTTTTGTTGTGTCTACATGTTTACCAAATGCCTTAATAGTCCAAATCAATTCAAACTTTAATCAAGAGTTATGAACAACAATGCAAAATAATTTCTAGTTATATCATGCCAGATTTTCAAGTGTGTGTGTGAATAGTCAATGTCAAACGCACACTTATGCAAAAGATGTGCTCAACACTGTGTGGCTCATTATGCATAATCCAGCTCCAATCCCATGTGGTCAATCTATAATTTCTAATGAAATTCCTTTCAATGCTCATAGATGATCACCACTTTCTGCTTTTCTCTCACATCCCGGGTTTTTATCTATGTGGGTTCTAAAAATATTCTTTGCTTTTTCCACACAAGGCAGTCAGAATCAGAAATATGTGTGCATAATAAATCAAACGAAAGCAGACCCCAATTCTAAAACCTCAACCACCATATCTCAGTCAACAAAGCTTATACCATGCAATTTTATATATATACTTTTTCTTTTGATGGACGACTTTTTCTTTTAATTGTCCATGTCTTTTACCATTTTTTTGCAGAACTTTTCATACTGACTTTCTATATGACCTCTGTAGCGGGCTTTCAGATTGGCAACTCCCAAAACAGTTGGCTTTAGGGTACCAGGTTCAAAGAACCCCTCAGACGTACTTGCCCGAGTCATAAAGGCTTAAACAGAAAAGTTAAAGATGTTATAATGTCTTATGTGTAAGTCCACTCTCCGTACTTGCTTTCTGATTGACTCATGTAGCGAGCTTTAGGTCGATGACTCCCAAGCCAGTTGGCTTTAGGGCACCAGGTTTGAAAGACCCTTCGGACTTGCTTACTCGAGTCAAAAAGGCATTTGAAGAGCGGAATAAGACCTTCAGTATTTTTCTGTTTTTATGCTGGAAATAGTTTATACCCGTTGACCAAACTGTAATGACTAAAGTGCAAAATCAGGAACCACAGACCTCCAACCCGTCAATACACACAAATTCCAACCATTTTACCCCCAAACTTACCTTTTAGCATAATTGGTTCTAATTTAGGGGTGGGATATCTTATGATCTAAGTTCAGGGATTTTCAAGTCATTCCTAAGTTCAAATTTCATAAAACTCTGCCCCACATGTATTAAACAAAATCCCTCACACAAGCAATTATCCAACGCTGTCTATGTGCGCAATGAATATGAATCTAGCAAAACATAACTAGTTCATAATAAGTTCATACTTTCATGTTGTCCAATTTTCAAGCCTAAGCACACATTCATTCATACTATATCCTAGGCAATATACATGTCAACACAGTTTTCAAATTTTTTTTGTCCCAATAAAATCGAATGGAAGCATAGAATGAATATCATGAATATGGAAGCAATTTTCATGAGTGAGATTTTCCACCCCCAAACTAGAAAGAAATATTGTCCTCAATGTTTGTCAAAAAGATCTAAAAAAAATGTAATACAAGACAACGAAGAGAGAACGAGAACTTCTCAGGTGAAATGTAGATGATTTTGTAGCCTTGAAGCCTCCATTAGCATTGCATTTGAATGAATAAGACCCTTGTCTTGCTTTTCCCGACTTGGTTTGAGGTGTTTTGATTGTTGTTTACCTTTCACATAAGAGATAAGTAACATTAGAAGTCATAAACATCAATAAGAAATAATGGAAGTTCAGTTCCACACCCCCAAACTAAAGTTAAAGCATAATTTTGAAATTTCAAAATTTGGTCGACTACCCATGTTCATGCCCCGACATTCCCCTAGAAAAACACAAGTTTTCCGAGTCATCTTTTGATATGTTAAAGTTCATACCATGATTGACCACATATTAAAAATTCAGCTCATTTGAAGATCAATAGGGTCACGAACAATTGTGGAGAAGTAGGTGACGTGAGACAGTTTCTGGGTGCTATGGCCTACAGTGGCCTTGCAATGGGGCTGCCTTGATGCAATGTTGGTTTTCATGATTTTCATGCAATGTAGTGAACTAAATCTTGAACTAACTACACACAATCAATGATGAACATGTCATGAAGATAAATGCTCGAACGAATTTCTAAAATTAGTACAAGAATGTCTTTGTGGCATTTCATCAAACACTTAATGGGAATTGCAAAAATCGATGGATATGCATAGGGTTAGAGGCATGAATGAACCCAAAATTTTTGTCTACTAAACCACAAATCACAATCTCCAACTACTAACCTACGCCCATTCTTCCCAATTCTCAATTTCTAACTTGAAGAACTTAAAGAAACTTTCACAATTTTAACTAAAGATTGATTTAAGTGAAGAGATCATACCTTCGATTGGGTTATGAAGTCATGTAAGCAATGATATTGATGCAACAAAGTGTTGATGACATGCACACAAGATGTAAGATCAAATATGAGGTGATTAAGGGGGGAGAGAAAACGAGTTTATAATGTTTGAAATTGAAAACATGATGAACAACACTTAAACTGCAGACTTTGGTCCCAGTGTAGCCACGCGATCGCCTGGCTGGAGTTCCAGCGATCGCGTGGTTCAAGGTTTAAAAATCTATTGATTTTTTAATGCATATTCGCGATCGCTAGATCCTCTTGGCATGCGATCACGTAGTTCCCGGCAGTAATGAAATTTTTTCCTATTTTTGATTTTCAAAATCATT
Organism: Ligustrum vulgare; assembly: GCA_963555705.1. Taxonomy (NCBI): domain Eukaryota; kingdom Viridiplantae; phylum Streptophyta; class Magnoliopsida; order Lamiales; family Oleaceae; genus Ligustrum; species Ligustrum vulgare. Next base: position 34,122,800 of record OY743186.1, on the reverse strand, counting down.
TTTATCCCCCTAATCACTTCATGATCGATGCAGTGATTTTCCAAACATTATCTTCATGATTCAAACTAGTGTGTGTGTGAGTTTGGAATGACGATAAAAACCTAGCCTAATGTAAACATGCAAAATGAAAAACATACCTAAATATGCAATAATAGACTATTATGCACAAGTGCTCTTAACATGAAACATACAAAACACTCAAACATATTTCCTACCATGCATTTATCTAAAATTTCAATAATAAAGTAAATAATGAAATAGTAATAAGTAAAAGGGAAGAAAAAATTGGGTTGCCTCCCAACAAGCGCTCCGTTTAGAGTCCTGAGCCTGACTTATTGTACTTCCAAATCACGGAGGCTTGAAAGATGATCTCATATCCTTGCATATCTTGCAATTTCTAGCCTTGCAGTTCTCCACCCGTTTTCTCACTTTCTTTAGTTGCAAAGCCTCGTTTTTAGCCAATTGTTGAGGGATGTTAGGCTTTTCGTCATTTTTGTCCCTCCATCCATCTTTTGCCTTTATGAACTCATGTTTTGTGATTAGATCCTCCTCAATCTTAATCTCATACTTCATGCAGCCATTTGGTTTCTTGACCTCTTCATCCACCTTGAAGCAACTTTCATTTTAAACTTTAAGTTCCTGTCTTGGCTTGATACTGAAAGTGGTTTGTTCCTTCTCGACCCTAAAAATGATTTCTCCCTTTTCAATGTCAATCAGTGCGCTTCCAGTAGCTAGGAACGGTCTTCCAAATATTACAGGCATCTGAGTGTCTTCTTCCATATCAAGAATCACAAAGTCAACTGGGAAGAAAAATTTGTCAACCTTCACAATCACATTTTCAACAACCCCATATGGGTACTGAATGGATCTATTGGCCAGCTTCAGTGTGATATTGGTTGGTTTAGGCTCTCCCAACCCAAGTTTCCTGTACACAGATAGAGTCATTAAATTAACATTGGCCCCTAGATCACACAAAACATTATCAAAACTGAAATTACCAATAATGCAAGGGATAGATAAACTCCCTGGATCGGTCAATTTTTGTGGTAATTTCTTTTGAAGTATGGCGCTGCACTCCTCACTCAGTGCTACTGTCTCAAAATCAACCAACTTTCTTTTGTTCGACAGCATCTACTTCATAAACTTTACGTAGAAAGGCATTTGAGCCAAGGCTTCAGCGAAAGGGATGTTTATATGTAGTTTCTTGAAAATCTCCAAAAATTTCCCAAATTGCTACTCCAGATTTTACTTTCTCAGCCTTTGTGGGTATGGAACTGAAGGCACATAAGCTTTGACTGGCGGTCTAACTCGAACTTCTTCTTCAACCTTTTCTTCAACTTCAGGAGTCGACCCCTGTTCTTTTTCTCTTTTCTGCTCTTCCACCACAATTTTCTTTTGGCTCTTCTGGTTTTCATATTCCTCTACAGTCACTTCAGATAGCTGAACCCCACTCCTTGTTGTTATTGCATTATATTTGCTCCCGAGGGTTTATTTCAGTATTACTGGGTAACTGTCCTGACTGTCTTATTGAACTACTAGCTGCCAGCTCTCCCATTTGTCTCTTCAAATTCTTAATCTCAGCTGCTTGATTCATAATTTCACCATTCTGATTCTTAACTAGCTGGATTAACATCTCCATGTTTTCTGCCATGGTTTTATGAGATTGTTGTTGCTGCTGTTGTTGAAAACCAGGCGGATGCTGAACATTTTGATTATTAGACCAGGAGAAGTTGGGGTGGTTCTTCCATTCTGGGTTGTAGATTTGTGAATAAGGACCACCCTGTTGCCTGTTGCCCACGAAATTGACTTGTTCTGGATTTGATTGATTTTGTTGAAGTGGGCAGAAATTTATCGCGTGATTTTCGAAACAAAAATCATACAAAGTTGTATGAACTGAATTCACTGGATGGACACCCATACTGTCGATTTTCTTTGTTAAAGCATCCAGCTTAGCATTTAATGCTGTAATCTCATTGACTGCAACAATTCCCCCAGACTTTGGTGTAGATCTATCTGAGTACCACAGGTAACTGTTCGCAGCCATCTTCTCAAAAATCTCAGATGCTTCTTCATATGTCATATCCATTACTGATCCTCCAGCTGCTGAGTCTGCATACTTTTTATTCTCATTCGTCAACCCATTGTAGAATGTTTGAACTAGTATCCAATCAGTGATTCCATGTGTAGGACACTGTCTGATGAGCTCATTGAACCTTTCCCAAGCCTCAAAATTGATTCCCCAGGCTGTTGACCGAATGATAAAATCTCACGCCTTAACTTTGACATGCGGCCAGGTGGGAAAAATTCATCTACAAATTTCTGGCTTATAACTTCAAAAGTGGTGATTGTGTGTAGGGGCAAAGAGTAAAACCATGCTTTTGCTTTGTCCGCCAAAGAAAATGAGAAGAGCTTTAATTTCACGGCGTCATCTGAAACTCCATTCATGCGTTGCATATCACATAGTTCCAAAAATGTTCGAAGATGCGCATGAGGATCTTCAGATGGAAATCCATGAAAAAGGCACGAATTTTGGATCAAGGATATCAAGGAAGTCTTGATCTCAAAATTATTAGCTCGGATTGCAGGAGGTACAATGCAAATTCCAATGTTCCCTACAGGAGGAACCATGTAGTCTCGCAAAACACGCCTTCCATGATTTTGTTGCTGTCCATTCACAGCTGCTGGCAGATTTTGTTGATTTCCCCGATTATCCAGAATTATGTCATCTGCCATGGCTAAGTCTGTTTGTTGATTCGCTTCCAACTATTGTCTACGCCTCTGTCTAAAGGTGCGTTCAATTTATGTATCAAAAGGAAGCAAATCAAATGACTTAGTCCTTCTTAACATAAATTAAATAAAATACTAATTAAAAACAAAAATTGAAAATAAAGATAAAGATAAAAATAAAGCAAAATAAAGTTCAAAGTAAAATAAGAACTAATGGGTATCGATATTAATTAACAGTCCCTGGCAACGGCGCCAAAAACTTGTTCACTAATATCTTGTGATGCGAGATATCCCCGCAAGTGTACGGGTCGTGAGAAGTAATAAAGTGGACCCAGGAGTCCGGATTATCGTCCCACGAGGACTGCTATTAATTACCGAAATATTTTAGTTCTACACTTTATTTGAACGAACAAATGAATTTGATGTTTTAAATTGAAACTAAAGAATTTAAAATTGGAGAATTGTTTTGTTTTCAAATACGATTGTAAAGTAGTTGGGATTTACGATTTCACCTAACCAATTAAATTAACTCCTATTCCAGATTTATTTCCTAAACATGCATTCGGTCGAATTCACTAATTTAAATTGAAATTCATCTCTCGAGTTTAAATCAACTCTACCTAAATAAGTCAACCATGTATCTCTACAGAGAGTCCGAATATTTCTTATCTAGATGCATAATACACAAGAATTCACACACGACCGCAATAATAACAAGAGTATATCTCTATCTCTCGTTCAATTACCGGATTTATTACCTAGATCTATGTTATTAACTCACCTCTCGGATTATGAAAATAACACATAAAATCATGAATAAGTGGTCAGTTCATTCATGCATTAAACGCAATAATAAATCAACACATGCATTAAAGCGTTAAAACAAGGAATATGGAATTAAAATAATTAATTAGGCTACATCGTTCATCTCAACATCAAATTTAGCTACACATCATATTTAAATAGCAAAAACAAAATATAATGACGTTCATTGAAAATAACAACGAAGAATAGAAAGATTGCACCAATTATCAATTCTTCAAGTATCTTCAATTCACGCCCCTCTACGATGCTATAATCTCCAAGAATTTGAATTAAAATATATGTTGTGGCTCGTTCTATGGAGAGGCAAAGGTCTTTATTTCGTGCCTCGTGTGTTGTATATATAGGTTTTAGAGAAAACCTAGGTAAAAAAGAGAGAATTCTATTGAAAATCGCGAGAAAAAACCCACAGTTGGCCCAGCCGGAAAGCCACGCGATCACGTGGCACAAAACCTAGCGATCGCGCAGACATGGGTAAAACATTCTGTTGAAAATTTCGAGGCACCTCGCGATCGCGTGGTAGGAATCCGGCGATCACGAGGAAGGACGTTGCACTGCAATTTTCCATCTTTTCCCGGCTATGTAAGTTGGTCCCTACCTTTTAATTGCACCTCATGTCCTCAACTTTTGATTTAGGCGATTTAGTCCCCAAACTTTATATTCTTTTTGAATTTCTCAATTAAGCTCTCAATTCCTTTGATTAGGTCCTCCAACTCCTGATTTAGTCACTTTGACACCAAGCATGTTTCCCAGTTGTCGTCACAAACTCCTCACTTGTCCAATTTAGCTCCAATTAACATCCAATTGTGTCATTTTTCTATTGATTTCATCATTCTTCATCTTTTGGGATATTTTCTGAAAACTAAACGATAAACACAAATTAAAATAGCAAATATTCCAAAACGACAATAATTAAACCTAATTTAGACATAAAAATAAGTGTATAAAATACACTTATCAGCATATTTAGTTGTAATCGACAAACGTTTGGCGTATTTACTCACTCACTTATTAAGCTCCAGTTTGAGACCAGTTATTTCAAATAATGTAGTTTATAATGGTAATTTTTTAAAGAATTTGTGTTAAAAAGTAAGAATTTTTTTGAATTTATGTGTAAATTATTTCACTGATAGAATGTGTGATTCAAAACAAGTTTTCTAAAAATAAAGTTTATCCTGGATTATAAAGCGCACAATAAAAGATTTAAAAAAAATTTACCACATTAATGGTTTAATTTATTAGTAAAAAACAAAATTTCATGGAACATAAACAAATAAACACAATTGACATCATTTAAGGAATTGAATAACAAATATGCTTTTATCAGTTTTGCTTTTAATTATAATTTTCGATTTTCGGAACCAATTCAAATTCACACCATCAAAAATTTTAATCGATCCGGATCTACCCTTGAATTTTCCACTGATCCGCTGATCGGGATTTTTTGGGATCGAAGCAGATGATGGATCAGTTTGGCAGATCAGATTCTTTAAAACCCCATTTTCAACCACTTATTCTATCAATAAAATAATATACACATAAATCCAAAAAATTTCTTACTTTTTAACCACAAATTCTTCAAAAATTATAATTACAAACCACATTATTTGAAATAAGTAGTCTCAAACAAGGCTTTGATGTGATCCAAAATAGGTATCAAAAGGAGAAGTCGAGCTATCGGCATTACGACAGTACTCTATGTGAGAAACGGAGCAAGTTCCATGTTGGAGTCGAGCCGAGAAGACGACAAGATCAAGCCGAGTCGAAAGTTCAAAGTTTGAGGGCCCGAAGGACTTTCACGGCCGTAACATCACCTCGGGTCAAAATGCAAAATTCCAAGATTTTAATATTTACGGCCGTAAATCAAGGACTCACGACTGTAACATGCTCACGGGTGGAATTGAAGAAGTTCAGCGAAATAAGACTTACGGTAAGGGAGTCACGGCCGTAACCTCAATTTTTGCAGAACCTCACATATTTTAGTTAATTTTTGTTTTTTGTTATTTATTTCCAAGTTTTGGGCCCAATTAGCGGTTAAACCTAATCTACTTCAGTTTTAGTTTATATTAGCAATTTCCGTTCATTTTAAAGACGGTTTTGAGATTAATTATATTATTTGAGAGAGTTTTCTTTAAATTAAAAGATTGAGGAGTCCCTTTTGCGTTCTTCAAGACAATCTCATAATGGTTATAGGGTCAGGAAAGGTCGTCGACGTGAGGCTAGTATTGATGATGAGGGCATAGGTAGTGAAAGTAGAAGTGTATCCTCAGTGGCGAGTGTGCGGAGGAGGGATAGAGGAGATAGGAATAAAATGAGAGATAATAGGGAATGTCGTGATGATAGTAGACATCTGGGAGGTGGAGATGTTGAGGATGGAGACCTTAGGAACATCAAAATGAAAATACCCGAGTTCCAAGGTAGGAGTGATCCAGAAACCTATTTTGATTGGGAGACTAAAGTGGAGCTACTTCTCGATTGTCATCATCATTCCGAAAAGAAGAAGGTGAAATTGGCGGGGGTTGAATTCACGGATTATGCAATTAGCTGGTGGGATTAATTGGTGACGAGTAGGAGGAGGAATCTTGAGGATCCGGTGGAGACTTGGGGTGAACTAAAAACTGTAATGAGGAAGCGGTTTGTGACAACTCATTACTATAGGGATATATATCAAATGCTGCAGGGTTTGACTCAGGGGTCGAGGAGCGTGGAGGATTTTCATAAGGACATGGAAGTGGCAATGACTAAGGCCACCGTGGTAGAAGATCGGGAGGCTACAAAGGTAAGGTTTTTGAGTGGGTTGAACGGGACATTGCCAACATTATTGAAGAAGTTTAGCGAAATAAGACTTACGGCCGTAAGTAAGGGAGTCACGGCCGTAACCTCAATTTTTGCAGAATTTCGCGTATTTTAGTTATTTATTTCCAAGTTTTGGGCCCAATTATTGGTTAAACCTAATTTACTTCAGTTTTAGTTTATATTAGCAATTTTCGTTCATTGTAAAGACAGTTTTGAGATTATTAATATTGTTTGAGAGAGTTTTCTCCAAATTAAAAGGTTGAGGAGTCCCTTTTGCATTTTTCAAGAACGAATCCGAACTTATCAAATATTGTGAAATATTTGTGGTGTTCCAATCAGAAACTTATAAAGGAAATTAACAAGTCTTTGTGGCGTTTCAAAAACTTTAGTTCTTCAATCCGCATCGTCGAATCCTCCCGTCGTGATTATTGGGTTAAGTTCTTATCGTCAATCCTATATTTTGTTTATCGTTCTTATTATTTCTCTAGTCTTGTTTTCTTGTATTTGGCTGAATTTAGATATTTCCGTTTGTTGTGTCGTTTATTCTGCATTTTTGTCGTGATTCCCGTGGTGAGATCACATCAGGCTTAACATATTAGGAACTAAATATACCAAATATTTGTAGATCATAAACTAAATGCGTCAAACACTTAATATGTAAGAGACTATGATTAAAAAAATAAATAAAATTATGGACCATTTGTGCAATTGACAAATTTTTAACGGTGAGAATTAACGGAATTTAACAGTATAGACTACTTTCACAACGTATGGTGGTTCTGAGGGTGTAAATGTCAAAATTCAAACGTTATGGACTATTTCGCAAAAAAAGAACATGAGTATATGTATTACAGAAAAAACTCATACCCGACCTATATACCCATTAATTTCCATAAAAAATTATTATATTTAAATTTTTACAGCCTAATTTTTTTTCAATAGTCTATAGTCTATAATCTGTTAATCACCGATTCGTCTTGTTAAATGTAGTACATAGGCTTCCTTTTTATGCCTTCTTATCTTCATGTTAAATGAAGTACAATATTTCTTGTGGGTTGTGTAGAAAACTATTACAAAGGTTCCTTTTGTTTTGTTTTGTATATGTTAGCTAATTGATTACTTTTGTTTGTGTTTAAATGTTCGATTTTTATCCGCATGTAGTTGAGTGATGACATTTGCATATATATTTCATCTGATCTCTGTCAACTTTCTTGGGATTGATTGAGTAAAAAATGTTTTGGCCCACACCAATGCCAAAAAAAATACATATTAAAATTAAAATACATAACGAATTTTAAATAGGTATAAAAGTATACCCGTCCTTCTTAAATGGGTATATGAGTAGGTATGGGTATTATAAATTTTTAGCGAATAGGGCATGAGTTTTCCAAACCAAACACAACCCATACCCTACCGATTGTCATTCCTAAACACAAAAGCTTTAGACCATTTGTGCTGTTAACCCTTTTTTTTATTTATTATAAACAAAAAATTTTATGTTTTTGAAAGAATTATGTGGTTGAAAAATAGTTTGAAAAAATGTATTTGAATAAAAAGTGATTGAGAAAATATGCCATTTATAAATCTGTTCATCAACAATTTACGAAGCTAATGAATCATGATCAACCCCTAATTCTTTGTAACGACCCGTGTAACGGGCTATTTCGGTCATTAGATGACAACGTACTGTCCCCACTGTACAAACATGAATCTTTTCAGTATACTTTATCCTCAATCACTTGCTCCTTGAGAAAACTCTTCAGTGGGTCACTCATCATAGAATTGCTCCAATTCAAGCACACTTAACTGTGGGGTTTTTAATGATGAACTTTCGGAAAAGAATGTACACATTGTTTGTATGAGTAGTACATATCAAATCTTTTAAGATTTCCTGGCCTAGGTGTTACAATCACCCCTGTTAGACTCGCGATGTTCTTGTCGCGCTTAAACCATCTGAGGATCCTTGCCAGATGTTGTAATTCTAGAGTTGGCTCTTACGGGTTCAAGAGGTGGTTCCCATCTTATGATGTAGAACTTTGTACCGCATAGTACATAGTTCCAGATTTCCGGCTAGTGGCCGGCTCTGATACCATTTGTAACGACCCGGTCCCAGTTAAAGGACTGCCTCGATCATTAGATGACAGCGTACAATCTCCACGTATCAACATGAGTCTTTTCAGCATACTTTGTCCTCACTCACACGCTTAACTGTGAAATTTCTAATAATGGACTTCCGAAAAATAAGGTGCACCTTGTTGGTATGAGTAGTACCTATCAAATTTTTTAAACTTTCCTTACCTGAGTGTTAAAATAATTGGGGTCAACAATAGGTTATAGGAGCCTATTTCCAGTTAGAGCATATTCAAGAGGCATTGTCAAGTTACAATGTCTAACTATTTTTTTGACAAATGACAAAAAATGTTTATGTGGCATCATTAATGTTAGACATTGTGGTAGCATTAATTTAATAATTTCTACCCAATCAATGCATTTCTCTATCATTCATTTTTCTAGAAAACAAATAATAATTTGCCACATTTGCATATTGAACATTGTTCCATTTAAGAAGTTTTTTTGAAATAATGTCATTGTCTTTGCCACATGTACAAGAGATTGTCTCATTGAAGATATTCTTATATATACAATTAAAACAAAATATGAGCCTAATTTTAAATAGCGGCAAATCTTAAATGGGGAAATTTAACAATAACTTTTGTATTATCGATGAAAACTAATTATATTACATTATATTATAAAATTAAAGAAATGAGGATCTATTATTATTTCATCTTAAAATTACATGTGAGGGACCTTATATTGTCCACCATTAAGAGCTTGTTATATTTTCCACCATTAAGAGCTTATTTGGTAATGTCAAAAATTCCATCACAATTTTTCAAATTCAAATTCAATCTCAATTATCAATTCTTAGTCAAACCCACAAATTTTTACTTTTTAAACATTTTTAAACCATACATCCATAAAAAAAAATCACAAAAATCAAAATTTTTCATATTACAAAACAGAAAGAGAGAGAGCACCACTTCGCCCAAATGGGGCACAAGGTGGGTTGGATTGCTCTAATGGTCTGTTTGATAGCACTCAATTTCATAAGAAATGAAAAAAAATTATACATTTCATATATTTTTAATCTTTAATCGTGTTTGATCGCGATCTCAATTTCTATAACATTTTTTGGGAACAAGGAAAGTGTTTTCATTTGGGAGGTTGAGAATTTATTTTATGTATTTGCCACAATCAATTCTATTTTCAATCAAACACCCTCAAATTTCTTAAATTTCTTTTCTCAAGTTCTTGATTATTCAATCAAATTCAAACTTATGTTTTTATAGCAAAAACTATTTTTCCAATCAAACGGACCTAATTGGCAAAGGCACAAAGCCAAAACAAATTCAAAATCTCAGCTCACTCTTTTTGACTTGATAGAAGGCTCTCTTGACAAGTTATCTTAGGTTCGGAATAACTACATCCCTAATTGGCAACGACACAAAGCCAAAACAAATTCAAAATCTCAGCTCACTCTTTTTGACTTGTGAGAAGGCTCTCTTGACAAATTATTTTAGGTTTGGAATAACTACATTCATGGTTTGTAATGATTTGAGCCTTACGCGTGATGTGTGACTTTTTTTTTTTTTTTTTGACAATTTGGAGAATATTCTAAAGGTACAATCATACACTCGTCACGCAAATTTGCAACTTGCATCCAGATACATTTGACTTCACTTACAAGTTAAGGGACTATGTGGCGACAATTTAAATGGATTTAAATTGATTATTTTGATTATTTAGATAGAGTGTATATGATTAAAAAGTGGTTTGACAAAATTGTGTATTTTAAATTGTCATTTAAACCATGGCTGCTTAACAGAGTGTAACAGAGGGCCGCATGGCCGCTGAACTGAGTGTAACAAAAATTGGTTTTTTTTTTATGGTACCACATGGCTGCTGAACAGTATAACAGCTTTTAACACTCCATTCTTTATCCTACATTTCATTCCGTAACGTAATCATTATAATTATAAATCAATTTATAAATAATATAATTTTTTAAATCAATTTTTAATCACACATTTTCTCTCTCCAATTTTTAATATCATATTTTACCTCAAAATATTAAAAAAGTGAACATTGTTATCGATAAATCAATTTACAAATAACACAATTTCTAAAAACAATTTTTAACCACATATTTTTTCAAATCACTTTTCAACAATATATTTTACATCAAAAGTAAAAAAATTCTATTTATAAACCAACAGTCACCCACCTAATAGTTGTTTGAGACCTATTATAATGAGAGACGGATCGAGTCAGTGTCGAGGTAACGCGGCCGTGCTACCTCGATCACCGACCAATCTGTTTTAGAATTTTTTTATTTTTTATTTTTTATTTTTTTTAAATAGGAAACTGAGATTTTAGAATGTATTTATACTCCCATTTCTTAACACCCAAATCACAATTTTTCCTCTCCAAACCCTAGCATCTTCTCCCTTTTTTTTTTTTCTTTTTCTTTTCTTTTCTATATTTTTACTTTAGTTTGTAATTTTAGTTCATAGTTTAGTTTTGTTTCTATGTTGCTAGTCTCCATTGAAGTTATGAAGCAAAAAGTGAGGTGAAGATTCAAAACATTGTTGAAGGAATTTTGGGGCAAAAATCAAGGAAAGTAATTTATTTCATTATCTTGTATTTTTAATCTTTGATTTCTATATTTTGTGATGTATTTTTGTAAACCTTAACTTTTGTGCAATATTTATACAATGAGCTAGTTGTTTTATGTTGGGATGTTTGATGTAACTTAACTTAGTTTAAGTAATTTTAATGTTTGTTTATTAATGTTGAGCTTATTTCATGTGTGTTTGTTATTGAGATTATTCCATGTGTTTGATTGATCACCATATATATGTTTTGTGAAGTGTATGATAATCGAGAGATATTATGCATTTTAGACCAAATAATAAATGCTCTAGGTTCTTGTTAAGAATATAGATATATCTTAAACCCTAGATGATCCATTGAGTTATTTTCACAAAGAGTTAATGCAATTGATTGTGTCTTAATCGACATAGATATATAGTAGGTTAAACCAATTGATTAGGGTTAATTTCACTCGATAGAGGTAATTAGCTAAACTTGAAAAATCGGGTCTAACATTGTAAATGAGTAATTTATTAATTTGCATGTGTTGAGAAATTACTTAAGTAAGAGTTAAGTGAAATCATGAATCCCAACTATTTTATCTTTCATTTTCCTTATTTTAATTTGGTTTCAAATTAGTTTCTTTAATTTAGAATTTTCCAAAACAAACTTTTAATTGTGTGTTTCTCTTTATTGTTAGAATTAAATTAATTAAAGTTGTATAATTTCAAGTAAACATTCATCGTCAGATCGACAATCCGGACTCAAAAAGTCCACTTTATTACTTGTACGCGACCCGTGCGCTTGCGGTACACACTATTTTGAGCGAACAAGTTTTTGGCGCCTTTGTTGGGGAATGTTTTTACTTTGATTATTACTTTAGTTGATTTTAGTTTTAACAATTTGTAATTATCTTTTTTATGTTTTATTTTGTTACATTTGGTTAACCACCACTATTCTAATCTTTCTTGTGTTTGGTTTTCTTTCTATGCATATTTGATTTTAACATTTGCAAAATAGGAAAGCAATTGCATTGAACAATTTCAACATGGGTGATAAATACATGCTTGAAGAATATTCAAGTTGTGAAATTTTTGACAAGATGTATTGTAATGGACAATGTTTGTTTTCGGGAAATAATTTTATTACGTCGAAACTTATTAAGTTTAGACAATATTTGAAATGTCGAAAACAAGCAAGTGACACTTCGGATGTGAGTTACATACTCTTGGGAGATTGTGTACCGGATGATTGGGATGAGGACATCACTCTTGTAGGATATGGTCCTCCACTATTGAATGAGAAGGTACTTGCAAAATATTACAATGAGCTTGTCAAATTGGATGAGGATGATATGCTTATGGGGAATGCCATGTATTGAGAAGGATTCCAAACGTGGGGGGTATAATCCACTCTTGGGAATTAATACAAAAAACCTTCCATTGCCCACGAATTCAAATTATGGATCGGTCATTCAATCCGAGGAGACATCAACTAAAGAAGATGAGCTTGAAGAGAATGACAATTTAATCACAAAAGAATCTCTTGGAGGAGTGGCAATTAATGAGGAAGAGATTAAATCACATTTTCTCAACTTTATTGATTGTCCAATAACTGGATTTGTGATTAAGCCACTGGAGGAGGTGCAGGTCTATTTAGTTGAGTTTGAATTGGATGGAATAGACAAGTCCTATGACTTTGGAAGGGGCAAGGTGCAAGTGTTTAGATCAAATGAAGAGTGTAGCAAAGTCAAAATAAGCAAAATGGGCAAGGCATCAAAAGCTATGTTTAGAGTGCCATGAAGTGCTTATGCGGAGAGTAGAGCTAATGACTTTAAAATAAGCGCTTAATGGGAGGCAACCCATTCTCTATCATTTACTTGCTTTATTTTTATTTTTTGTATTTTATTTACTTTCTTACATTTTATTTACTTTCTTGCAAACAAGTTGGTTGGGCCAAGTCTCTATCTTCTACATTTATTTTCCTCAGTTGGGTAGTGTGAAATAGCTCCAATGCATTCTCATTTAATTCTAGCATGCACTCATATCAAACTTTCAAAGTCAAATATTTGCTTAAAACTCATTTTTAAATCACTTGGTGCATATTGTATTTTATTTTCAAGTGTGATTTAATATTGATGTGGACGGACAAATTATATTGGATTTATGAGTTAGAATTGAGATGTTGAATGTGATTTAAATTTTTGGATCATTCACCATTTAATATCTACTTTGTTCTTGTGTTTTCATAGGATGCTCACAAGGTGTTCGGTGAAATGTTTCATTGGAGAAAATTGTGCTAAATCGATTGGGGGCTTCAACACAAGTTTAGGAGTGGATTGTTAGTGCTTGCAATGAGATGTTCACATACCCAAGACTACTAATGAGTGCCCCACCACTTTTTGGGATGTCTAGTAACTTCTTTCCTCTTACTTTGATTTTATTTTACACATTGAGGACAATGTGCATTTCAAGTTTGAGGGTGATTTCTTATTGTGTATTGACATGTTAAATAGCCTTGCCGGCCAGGATTACTTGGTATTTAAAATTGTTATTGATTCATGAGTTATGACCAATATGCTACTTGTATCTATTTTTACAAAATGTTTATCCATGTAAGATCATATTTATCTTGAGCACAATAGTCATGATTGATTGTTGGTGAAATTTGGGAATTGTTGAAGGGTGAAGATGTTAATGGAGTAGAAGAACTAGGTTGTGAGCTTGTATTTTAATTTTTATCAACCTATCAAATTTTTCCTAATGCTCTAAATCTCTTTATCCTAATGTAAGAAAAGTTTGGGGGTGGTCGACCCGGTGAAGGAGATGATCTAGACGTATGGTGATTCCATGCATGTTGGAAATAGATTTTGTGTGGAGTGTATTTCGCCAAGTATAAGCTAAGTAATGACCGTATGCTAAATTTCTAAGCCCATTTTAATTTTTGGATTACATTACCCTATCTTGAAGCCTTTTTTACTCGAGTAATTAAGCCCGTAGGAGTATCTTGAAACTTGGTGCCTTAAGTTTGAAACTTGAGAGTCATCGGCCTAAAGCTCGCTACATAGGTCAATTAGAAAGCTTAATGAGTATGGTACACACATACACTTTGGTAAAAAAAAAAAAAAAAAAAAAAAAAAAACCCCACTTTATTATTGCATTTGCTTAATAAGTCTACCTCACTTCGTAGCCTTTTTGACTCGAGTTATTAAGTCCGTATGGGTATTTTGAAACCTGGTACCCTTTGATCTTAAAACAATCGGAGAGTTTCCGACAAAAAGCACGCTACATGGGTCAATTAGAAAGCTTAATGGAGTGGGGAAGGCACGATCATTCATCAAGTTAGTTTTTAAAAATCACGCATTTGTACTTGCATAAGGGCTTAGATTAATAGTGTGTTTGAAATCCTTAGTATAAACTTGAATGTCGAAGCACTCATTTAGTGGAGAGTCAGTACATTTCTAGATTGTCGAAATTGTCGGTAAAACGCACCCAAACTAGAGTGGAAAAAGAAAAGAGTGATTTGAGAGTACCCTATAGAATTGCATCCTACGAGAGGAAAGAAAAATATTTATTGGGGATGAATGTCACGAGTGAGAAAGAAAAAGAATTTACCACTAATGGTGGGTTTGTTTTGACTTGAAACCTCTTTACTTATCAATATTCTCGAAACTTAATTGACAATTGAAAGTGATTTTACACACACACGCCGATCGAACATCGGATAAGCTAAACTACTTTTGGTGGCATTATTTGGAATCATACTTTTGAATTGATTATACAATTTTGCACTCATTAGTAATTTGCAAGTTATCTAACATTGTTGATCTACAATTTCATGTTACTTAATTGCACTAGTAGATAATTTTGCTCGAGACGAGCAAAAACTCAAGTTTGGGGGTGTGATAAGTGTATTTTACACAATTATTTTGCTTTTAAATCGACAATTTAATTAACAAATTGAGCGAATTTCTACTTATAAATTGTGTTTATCTTGTACAATTATGTACAAGCTCAATTGGAAAGAAAATGGATAAGATTGGAGAGCAATTGAACGAAAAAAGGAGCAATTTCGATATTCAATGACCTAATTGAAAGAAATCAAAAGTTTGGGGACTCAATTGCAACATCTCAAAAAGTTGGAGGACTAAATATGCAAATATTTCAGGGACATGTGTAATAAAAGTCAAAATTCGAGGATTAAATTGAAGAATACCAGAAGACGAGTGACTTCCTTGCAAATATTTTAAAAGAAAAAAAATGATAACAAAAAGACAAGAGAAAAAAAGAAATATAACACACACACACACACACACACACATACATATATACATTCAAGGCATGGGCTTACGCCCATGCCTTGCATTCAATGGGCGCTCGCAGAGCGTACATTGATTTTGAACAGAATGTTTATCTGTTTTTCACGCGATCGCATAGGTTTATTTCACGCGATCGCGTGGACAATTTTCAACTCAATTTCGATTTTAATTTTCTGTTTTTATTATTTTACTTTAAGGGCGTGTTTGGCTCGAATTGTACGCATTTTTGGGACTTTTTTAGGTCTAATTTTTTGGAGTATTTATACTCCCATTTCTTAACACCAAAATCACAATGTTTCCTCTCCAAACCCTAACCTCTTCTCCCTTTTTCTTCTTCTTTTCTTCTTCTTTTCTATATTTTTGCTTTAGTTTGTAATTTTAGTTTGTAGTTTAGTTTTGTTTCTATGTTGTTAGTCTCCATTGAAGTTATGAAGCAAAAAGTGAGGTGAAAATTCAAAGCATTGTTGAAGGAATTTTGGGGGGAAAACTAAGGAAAGTGATTTATTTCATTATCTTGTATTTTTAATCTTTGATTTCTATATTTTGTGATGTATTTTTGTAAACCTCAACTTTTATGCAATATTTATACAATGAGCTAATTGTTTTATGTTGGGATGATTGATGTAGCTTAACTTAGTTTAAGTAATTTTAATGTTTGTTTATTAATGTTGAGTTTATTTCATGTGTGTTTGTTATTGAGATTATTCTTTGTGTTTGATTGATTACCAAATATATGTTTTGTGAAGTGTTTGATAATCGAGAGATATTATGCATTTTATACCAAATAATAAATGCTCTAGGTTCTTGTTAAGGATATAGATATATCTTAAACCCTAGATGATCAATTGAGCTATTTTCACAAAGAGTTAATGCAATTGATTGGGCCTTAATCGACATAGAGATATAGTATGTTAAATCAATTGATTAAGGTTAATTTCACTCGAGAGAGGTAATTAACTAAATTTGGAAAATCGGGTCTAACATTGTAAATGAGTAATTTATTAATTTGCATGTGTTGAGAAATTACTTAAGCAAGAGTTAAATGAAATCATGAATCTCAACTATTTTATCTTTCATTTTCCTTGTTTTAATTTGGTTTTAAATTAGTTTCTTTAATTTAGAATTTTCCAAAATCAACTTTTAATTGTGTGTTTCTCTTTGTTGTTAGAATTAAATTAATTAAAGTTGTTTAATCTAAAGTAAACATTTCTCGTGGGTTCGACAATTCGGACTCAAAAAGTCCACTTTATTACTTGTACGTAACCCGTGTGCTTGCGGTACACACTATTTTGAGCGAACACAAATCATCACCGACCTCGCTACCGAAAAACCCGCTGCCAAAGACGTATGTTGTCTCTTTCTCTCATATTTCAGGACAGTTGTTTATTTTTCTTTTTCCTTGTAGATCTGTTGGGTGTGTGTGTGTATTCTCAGAACGTGAAATTTATTTGGGATTTTTTGCTCCTAATCAAGGCTGTGCTAATGTAAAATACATGTGTTTGTGGGTGTTTTATTTTTTATGAATACATAATTTGAATGGGTAATTGCTTGTTGGTGTTGATAACCATTTACTGGTAAGGCCATCACCAATGCCGCTGCAAGACCCCTCCAATGCAGCACCATTTTGCTCGGCAAAATGGTGCTGCTGAACAGTGCAGCGCCAGATTTGGCGCTGCACTGTTCATATACCGCACCAGCGGTATGTTTTTCTGTTATTTTTTTTTCCTTAACTTTAATTTATATATTTTTTTGTCCCTATTTCATTTTTTTCTCCATTTTGGTCCCTACACTTTTGTTTAGTTTGATTTATAAAAGTGATGTATATTTGAGATTGTCCATTAATTTTCATAGTTCAATAAATTGTAGTGTTTTATCTTTTTATTCAAAGATATTTAACAATTATATTTTTAATACAGTGAAAATAGAAAATTTTGACAATAAAATGTAACACATTAAAATATGATAAACGGATGCGACTACAAAGATAATGAAAATTTTGAAATAAATGGACGAAACTAAAATTAAATTAGACCACATCACAAACAATAACATAGTTTTTGACGACACGAGATAGTTGTTTTCAATAATCAGACAAATTTGCTCCGGAGCCACCTAGATTATCGAATAGTGGACTGAACGAGCTTGAGTCAGATTGACTGACATTCATTTGTTCTTGGGTCCTTTTTCGAATGATATGTTGTTGTTCACTCCTTATGAATTCACGCGTCATCAAATCTGATATTGAATCCAAGTTTGTCAATAAAATCTTGTTATCTTCCTTATACATCTGTAACTGCTAAAAGTTTTGCCTGTCAGCCGCTCCCTTACTTACCAACTCCGTGAGTTCTTTGTTTTCAGCCTTGATCTCATTCAATTCTTTTCTAGTCTCATCTTCAATTTTTTTTTTTTTTTTGGCCTTTTTAACACCCATTGGCCGTTCAGAAGAAGTACACCCAACATCAACGTCCTCCATGTTCAGAGAAAATGATGAAATTCCAAGAGATGTGGGAGACCCAGCAAGTGAGTAGTCTTGTTCAAAAGATCCAAATGTATTTTGGGAGGTTTGGAATTCATGGCGTGCCACATTCGGCGTCGGGCTAAATTTTTCAATCTCCTTCAGCAGGGGCCACAAATGATCAAATTTGAAAACACCCTTGTTAGTGGGGTCTTGTGCATACAACATTTTGGCTTTATCCATCTGCAAGATTTTTTGTAAGATTGTTTATTAATAAAGCGTGACAGAAAAATAACGATGTATATTAAATACGAATGCTTACAATGTCTTGTTCCGATGCCCCACTCGGATGCAAATTTTCAACCTGACGCAAACAACCTCGTAATTTTGAGATGGCCTTGGTAATTTCACCCATACGTGTTGAGATCGACCGTTCTGGACGAGGGTTCATCTGTGGTGACTTAGTGTTGTTATAGGCCTCGGAAACTCTTTGCCACAGCTTTAACCCTTTTTGTCGAATACCAACGATGGGATCCTGGGATATATCCAAGTAAACATGAGTTAAATGTACATCCTCATCAACTGTATAGTTAGCTGATCTTCTACTAGAACTCATGTTTAATTTCAGAAATAAATTTTTGAGTCTCCAAATTATGATGTACGTGTTCAAAATTTTTTGCCACCATTTATAGGCCAAAACACCTTACACAAAACACTATTATTGTCAACAAAGTTTTAATAAAATAAAAGAATGCAATGTAAAAGGTTGAATAGTAGACCAGGAATCTCTGCAAAGTAAATAATGCAAATAAAAGAAGACAAGGAATCTCTGCAAAGTTTGAATAATACACAAGTTATATCTGCAAAGTTTGAATAATACACAAGGAATCTCTGCAAAGCTTGAAAAATAGACAAGGAATTTCTGTAAAGTTTGAATATAGATGATATACTGCAAAGCTTTTCTCTGTAACGTGCAAATAATGCAAAGATTTTTCTCTGCAAAGTTAAAATCTTGCAAATATTATCTCTGCAAAGTGAAAATCTTGCAAATTGGTCCTTAAAGTTGCATTTGGAAGGTTGATCATTTTTTGTTTTAGTGTTCGTTGCTCTTAATTTGGTTGGTTTAGGACTTGGTATCTGGAAGGTTGATTTTTTATTTTTTTTTAAACTCTATAAAATCCTTTTAATTGCAATGTCTAGCATTGAATTCTTAAGCATTTCTAAGCTTACAACTTGAATGGTGAGGCTCTGTTAATCATTATTTTCAAGT
The DNA here is from genome assembly GCA_963555705.1 of Ligustrum vulgare. Classification (NCBI taxonomy): domain Eukaryota; kingdom Viridiplantae; phylum Streptophyta; class Magnoliopsida; order Lamiales; family Oleaceae; genus Ligustrum; species Ligustrum vulgare. The sequence goes on along the minus strand of OY743186.1, from coordinate 34,103,756 downwards.
AATACTAAGAAATTTAAAGCTTTTGTCGCTTAATGAAAAGTTCTAGTCTTTTGATTCTTTTCAAGAGAAAATTAAGAGTGTTAATATATCTTAATGAATAAACAATTTCTTTTGTCTGAAGATGAAGAGTGTTGGTCATGGTTTTCAAGTCACACTGTCAAATGAAATGTAGATCCAAAGAAAAGTGGATAAGATAAAACTACGGTCCGAGAGACTAAGGAGAACATTAAGCAGTAGTTTGAGTTTTTCCATGCAGGCGATCGACAATTGTGCGTCGGTCGTCCAGCGACGGTCCGACGAGGCACTTTTTGTTGGGAAGAATGATCCACAGGACCTGTTGAATCCATTTACGAATAGTACCGATCTAAAGATATTAATATGCGATAACAATGGAAACCCAATAAATGTGACGACAGATGTTGTGTATAAGGATGTTTTTCAAACTTTGTAGTACTCTTGTTAACAGAATATTTATTATTATTTAAATTGATACTAAAGTTTTGTATCTTTCGATTGCAACTTTTCCAATTGTACTTTTTTTGTAATTTAATCTTTGTAAATGGAAGATGTCCATGAATCGTACGAGTGTGAAACTAGTTAGTTAAAATAGGAAAATCGGGTCTAACATGTTTAATAAGTAACCTATCAATTTGTTTGTTGAGAAATCAATTAGGTGAATGTTAAGTGGAATCAATAATTCCAACTCTCTTTTATCATCAATTCATCAATTATTTTCTGCTTAATTACTTAATCTATTCTATTGTGAATTTAGTGTCTGTTTGTTTCTGCTTAAGAATCAGATTTTTATCAAAGTTAACAATTAATTACAATCATTTATTTCATGATTCCACAACTTTTTAACAACATATCTCATCAATTTTTTTTATCAAAATTCGCTAAAAATATGATTTTAATCTCTATCAAACATGGGCTTAATTTTAAGTTCTATAACATTTCCAAACTCAAATTATATATTGTGTGTTTATTGTTGGAATTGATCACATTAGAATGTAATTAGAATAGACAATCTTGGTAAAATCGATAATCCGGACTCATTAGTCTACTATTATTTGTATGCGACACATGTATTTGTAGTGTATTCTTTGCGAACAAGTTTTTGATGACGTTGTCAGGAATTGTTTTTATTTGAATTACATTTTAGTTGATATTAGTTTTAACAATTGATTAACTTTGTTTCTTGTACAAATTTTCTTTTATTTTGTTAAGTTAAATTTCCTAATTTCGCTTGTTATTATAGGTCATTTTTAGTCCATGCGTCGATCGACCCTAATGCTCCACCCGCGAATATTCCAAGGAGTGGAATCTCACCCAATTTTAATCCTCAAGCGAGCAGAGTTCAAGAGTCGGTAGTTAATGAAAAAGACAAGCTATTTGAAGATTTCATGAACCCTCTTATTCTTAAAAATTAATCAAACATTGTCTATCCATCTTATGATCATCCAAACTTCCAACTTCAGCCTGATGTGATCAATTTGTTCTTCAACGCTACTTCATTATGTGGGAGAACCGATGAAAATCGGCATTCTCATGTGGCACGCTTCATTGAAATTTGTAGCAACTTCAAATATGGGGGTGTGTACGTGGGGTTCCATGTACAAAACATCTATTTCATCTCGCTACCACCTACACTATTAGGTCACGTTCACATGATATCATGAATTCATCTCACTTCCCATCAACAAGACTCAATTTCGCAAAGTTCCACGTACATATTATCAGTTCCCTGCCATCATCCCATGAAAAGGCCATAAATTTCTTGTTCAGTTGACTGTTACCCAAAATATACAAGAAATCAAAATACTAGGTCACATTTGCATAATTTAAACTCAGTACACATCGCCAACACTTGAGTTCACAAGCAAGGTCGAGGTCACAATCTCTATTACAAATCATAAATTTTTGTTTCAGTGCATTATCCCCGAATTATAGCGGTGGGCGTAAACTAGGTCACAAATGTATAATTTAAACTCAATGCCAATCGACGAAATTAGGTCACATATATATTCAATAGGTCACAATTGTGTAAATTTGTGAATGCCCGTTCAATAAACATGAGTTTTAAATCATTCAATCACCGTATATATTCACATACCGGATTGAACTCGATCGGTTGTCGGGATGCTGAGCTTGATGGAATATTCGGGTGGGTTCTTTCTTGTGAGTAGCTCTCTTCCTCTTATGACAATCTGATTCCTCCCCTTGCTCAGATGGTAGTATTCGGTCGTAACTCCTTGTTTTCATCATTTTCAGCCTAGTTTCTTGTTCTCGATTTGTGGGTGGCATGTCGAGGGATGGCTTTAATTTGGGTGTATAGTTGGGGGTCGTGTTGGTGGTCAGGGCATGTTAGAGTTTGCAGGTTTGGTTCGGGAATATAGATAAAATCAATCGTATATCAAGCAAATTACCGTCTTGGCCGAAAATATATGGAGAGTGATATCGTGTTTCTTATTTTAAATCTATTTCCTTCATAGGTTACATAGATGGCTTTATTTTCACAATTTAATCAGCTATTTCAAAAATATTTTAATTTATTAATTAATTATTGAAAATGAATTTAAACCCCAGTATTTGTAATTACATAAGTTTGGTCTTATATTTGAATTTAATTCTAAAATAATAGGCGTACATGTAATGTAATTTCCTTAAGTCTGAGCAATGTGAGTTTTTGGCCAGATTCTAGTTTTGGCGGGAGGATTGAGGTTACCATATTGTTTTCATGAGTACGAGGATTGTGGTGATGATGGTGGAAAATGAACTACGAGGATTGTGGTGATGATGGTGGAAAATGAACGACGACGATCACAATGCTTAACATGGTATTTGTGTTGCAGTGGTGGTGAGATAGGGTAGCATGTAGATCCAGTGCTAGTGGTGGAAATAGATGGTGGCAACACTTTATGATGAAGACAAGTGGTGTAAATTGTAGTGACGACGATGTAACACGATCTAGTGTAAGTAGCGACGGGACTATATAAACAAGCAACGGGTAGCCAATGGTTGAAAATGGATGGACCGACCTTCATAATTTATTCCTCAAAGAATTTTTGCCTAGTCTGACGACCCCTGTGCGCGAGAATATAATTAACGCCGTCCTTAACCAATATAATAATAATATAATAACAAGGTCCATGTCATGTGACTCATTGCTATGAGATGACATGGAGTCTTCGCTATGCAAATTATCAACACGAAACCATTACAACTGAAACCACCTCAATGACAATGAGTAGCATTAAACAAGCCTAAACATCAATCTCTTGCTGCAAAGTTAAATCAAAATCCAGGAAACCAGGCCACGATAACTTGCAAAACCACACAAAAAGATTAACGGCCACTTCTTTAACCTATATTAAATTAAAATGGCACTTTAAGGCAAAAATCTCTCCTGTTTTAATATTGTAGCATTATGTGGAAGAAATCGACGCTGGACTTCTTGAATCAACAGCAGCATAACAGAGTTGGTCATTGTCAATACAAGGAGTTCGACCAGAAGCATGAACTTCCCGTGCTCTTATTGAAACTAAAAGATTAGTAAAAGCTCGTCCTTAAAGGAATCTTCATTAAATTGTTGTCCTCGATTTCGGCAAATACTGCACAGATAGATTCTAATCTCGGAAGCTCAAGGACATAACAATATTTCAAGCCTGTCTATCAGTAACTAATAAAGCTGATCTAGTAGTCGTGTAATTACTCCGTTTGGTAACTTATTTATAATAAACAACACATTTCCCCAAACAACTTCTCAACCACATACATTTTCACAAATCACTTTTTAAACACATATTTTACTTCGAAAATATAACATTTTTTGTAACAAAAAACTTTTACCAAACACTGGGGATCTGATGCTTGCTCAATTTAGTGCATGAAGAAACTTGATTACTAGCTATTCCTCATTTATGTTACCAAGTGACACATAAGAAGAAAAATAAACTGTCTGTAAAATGAAATTTTGATTTCTCCTTCTTGTGTTAAACCAAACAAAATAAGCTAGCATTCACAATAACTTGAGAGAGAGAAAAAACAATCAGCTAACAAATGGTTTAACTGTGTCACACATGCCTGGATTTTTCATGCACCAGAGTGGCTGAATGGGTTCAGCACCTATGCCCCTTGTTACCATTCTATATCTCCACTCATTCAACCGATTTGTAGCCTCTGCGTATCTTTTCTTTCCTGTTTCATCTCTGTTCCCAGACCATAATGCCTCGGCCATTGCTGATGCTCTAGGCCAGATCCGTGAATCCATAACAGTGGAGTCTGCTTGCTCTGACCATAATGCCACCTCTCCTCCCAATACCAGCTTCGACTCTGTCTCAGTCAAACCATATGTTATATCGTAATTATAGATAGTTTGCCATGTTTTGAACGGTTCACACCATGATCCACCATTACCTGGATCAGTACCTGGTGGCTGATCATACTGACTATCATTTCCAAGAAAACCGCCATGTCCGCAATCCAAGTAATAGAAGTCTGAGGACGATACAATGACACGGTAACCAGACGCAACAACTCTTTTAGTGTTATTTGGCCCTTTGTTCCATGTTTGCAGAATAACATTTTCTGGAGGAAGAACCAAAGGGCTTACTTTGATAATAGAATCCAGTAACACATCCTCCCAGTAGATGACTGTGCGGTTTAGGGAGGTAATATAAGGTAAGGTAGAATTAACAAATATTTCAAGAATCTGACTGAGGGTTCCATTCTTAGAAAGGAAAGTTTGAATCGAAGAATCGACTTTCCAGCAATTCGTAATGATCTCATCAGCTCCTGCATGATAGAATGAATCAGGAAACAGAGTAGCAACATCCTTGATGACATTTTTGACAACTTCATAGGTCTTGGGGCTTAAAGGATTCAGTTGACCGGTGCCCGGTTCAGAGGCAAACCGGTCTGCCCATTCAGCATCTGCAGGCCACCAGAACATGTTTGCACAAGTGACAATCTCTGGGTAAGCTTCAGCCCATGATCCTGTATGTGCTGTAAATATGGAAATGAAATAGGTAGCCTAGCATACTTATCAGCAGAATGCTAATTCTATGGAATTACGGATGTTATCAAGCTTGAGTTGAGATTGTTGGGTAGAATTCCATGGAAATGAAAAATGTTTTCTGTTCGTTTGATTGGATTTTTTGGGCGAAATTCATTTTCGTGGTATCTTGACTATTTTAAGTGAAGATTTTATCACACTCAAAACATGGTAAATGTTTAAATAAAATCCCCCAAAAAAAAAAAAAAAAAAAAAATTGATAATTTTTGTGTGGTTGACAATTTGAATTTGATATCAATAATGAGTCCCATTCCTCCACTCCGTCCCCCCAAATTATCTGTTTCTATATCTTCAAGTTCTTAAACGCCACCACCCTCTTGAAATTTCAAATGCATTTATTTTCCATCACAGAAAAAAGTGCTTGATCAATAAATTTTACACACCTGGCATGTCAATTTCAGGCACAATTCGAACCCCATATTCCATCCCAAATTCCACCACCTGATTAACATCCTCCGCCGTGTACTTCATTTCTTCGCCGTAAGCTCCTTTTCCGGCCAGCTCCGGTTCCGAGGGCAGCACTAGTGGAAATGAATGCGAATCCGTTATATGCCAATGGAACACATTCAATTTATTCATACTCATTGCCTTTACAAGCCTCAACAAGTCCCCCACTGGGTAATAATTTCTCGACGTGTCGAGTACGATTCCGCGGTGCATAAAAATTGGTACATCGGAAATGTACAACCCGGAAGCGACAATCGAGGGTTTTGAATACACTAATTGAGAAAAAGTTTCCAGTCCGCGCATTGCACCCCATGCAGTATGGGCGGAGAGTTTGGCGTTTTGGGACCCGGAAGGGATTGTGAGGTTGTATGACTCGTCGACGCCGTGAGTTAAAGGCGAGGTGAAGTCAGTGATGGTTATGATCAACAATTGAAGTGGCGTTGCCGACGTCAAGTTGAGCGGTGGTTTGATCAGGGGCTGGTGGTGCTCCGTCAGGACTTGACGGAGGTAACGATCAACGGCGGTAGTTAGGTAGCGGTGGTGAGGGCTTGAGATTGTGAAGTTTGGGGAGAGTGGGATTGCCTGTGGGTGGATCCAGTGAAAGGTCGTGGGCTTCGGCCATACATTGACTGTGTATCGGACGGCTAAGATTTCAGGGATGGATGAACATAATATAAAGATAGTGATTCTGGACATAGGGAGGAGAAATGAGAATTCAGTGCAACCCATTTTGGCTCTTCTTTTTTTTTTTTGAGATCTGCTTACTGGAAATGATTCTTTGAACTACTATAGCAAGTCTATTTATAAATGGATGAATGGAATGTGTTGACGGCGTAACACCTCCGGGCTAGATTCGATTTAACTTAGTGCCGTGGTACAAGGAGTGTCCCCAAGAATCTTCATATTAAGAGGTCTTGGATTCAAGTCTTTCTGGGAACGTATCCACTTTAAAGTAGAACAAACCCACTTTACAGTGAATAATTCGTGTGCTAACGGATCCGTAACACCTCCGGGCTGGATTCAACCGTCAACAGAATGTATTAAAAATAATTCATTTAAATGATCTTATACCAAGTTGACTCAGATTAAACTTTACATGTACTTATAAGTGTAACTTGTATAATTAAGGGTAATTGGTGTTTTTAGTCCATACCTTTTACCTACGTTGCGGAATGCATCCCTACTTTTTTTTTTTTTTGGCAAATGCACTCTTACTTTCTCACTTTCTTGCCAAAATCATCACTGTCGTCAGCTTCGGTCAAAGTTAGTCGTTATCCCATTGAATTAAGATTCAATTTGATCTAGTTTTGAAGGAAATTTTGGAATTCAATTAAAATCTATCTTACAATTCAATCAAAAACAAACGTGCTGAGACAGATAACATTACCGTTAACCAATTTTACCACCAATCACTGGAGATAATACTACCTACTTATATGAATGAAAGTGAAGATATATTTTTTTGAATTTTACTTGGAGATGCAGATAACAAGAGCCAAAAAATTGGATTTTTGCTTGTTATTGTGAGTATGTTGGAAACTGGAATTTCGTAGACAGCTTGAGTATATAGATAGTGTTCATGAGATGTGATTTCATGTAAGATTTGCTTAAATTCCAGTATTTTGTTAGTAATGGATATGTAGCAGTGTCCAGTGACTTTGTGAAGAAGATGATGATAAGCTTTCTTGTCTCAAATTTTTGGGTTGTGAAAATCATCCCTACCTTTCATGATCTTTGCGATATACATCCCTACCTTCTAACTATTATTGCGAAACACATCTCTGACTTTCATTAATCGGTGCGAAATGCATCCTACAATTTATTTATTTTCCGAAATCATCCCTATCTTTTACGATTTTTAAGCAAAACATCCCCCTTCAATTGGGAAAAATCGATAGTTTCCTGCTTTAGAATAATTCCACATTTGCATATACAACGGAAAATTCAATCTTTAAATAGAAAACCACATCCAATTCAACCATACAAAGCTGTAAAGAAAGCAACTGATGTAGTAAATCACCATTACAAAAGGATAAGATCGCCATTACAAGAAGTCATTGCAAAAATGAATTACATCACTATATCAACAAAAGAAGACTTCAGACAATTACAAAAAAAAGACTTCGACTATTTTGAATGGCATCAAAAGTCCAACAATATTATGAACACTGGTAACTAATGATCTAGTTAATGGAGGTGGTGGTGCTCCTCTACACGATCTTCTGTTATGCCCAGTTTTCCCACATTTCTTGCATCTCATAATTAGTCATGCTCTTCATTTCCTACCACTAGAAGTAGGGGACGTCATGCTTGTAAGTGTTTTAGATTTCTTTGCCCTCTTTGATTGACTAGATGAAGACTCTTCATTTAGTTCCCTTCGCCTATTCTTCTTGGGTCTTCCCAACCTTTTACTGTAGAATGGTGGCTTCAATGGATATAAACCGGGATTAGGCCGTGAATCTGGACTGGTAATAGGGGAAATGGAGGGTTAATAGGTACGAATATATGCCTATTTCTTCTATACGTTGTCAACATATTCAATGGCATGCATTCTCCTCAACGCAAGAGATGCAATGGCTTGGCAACAAGGGATCCCAGACAACTTCCAAGAATGACATGTGCATGTCCTTGCTCTGATGCCAACAACATTAAGTTGATTTCCCGAGTTATGCCGGACTTGGAACTTAAGGTTCCCCGAATAATCAGCTCACTCGTATCTTGCTTGTGCTTTATGCTTTTCCAGAATCTTCACAATTCGAGGGCCAACATCTGAACTCCATTTCTCACATGCTTCTCTTTGAGCCATAGTTCTTTTCATTAAATAAACACATATATCCTCCAACATAGTTAGAATAGGCTTTTCTTAGGCACCGATAATAGTGTTGTTGAAGGACTCACAGATGTTGTTAAGGAGCATGTCACATTTATTCAGCCCGCCAATCAGGCTCGTACTTCTCAGCCGAAAATGTGCTGCTCAACCTCCTATTGGTATAAACCATAGGGCAAGTATGTTCTCCTCTATATGTTTTAATCACAAAACTAGGTTTATGCCCCTCTTTCATAGCATATAACACCCAAATATATGTCTTGTGACATACTGCCCTCAATCTGACTGCATCATCCTTCTTGTATTTGATAGCTCGATTATGTTTTACTGAATGCTGAGTAATGGCAGCCTTCAATACAATCTTGGACTCGAATATTAGCCCTACAATGAACCAATTATAAGCACATGAGTTTCAGTTGTTGCAATATAATTATATAAGCTAAAGAAATAAACAGCCATGCAATTACCTTCTCTAAAAGTTGGCTCCTCCATGTCAATCATGGGATTGAATGTATGAGACCTTTCTCTGTTTCTCGAAGATGTTTCATCCTCCTCATCACTGGCCAAACTCTGTAGCTTTTCTGAGTTTCCATATTCAGTGTCGGAATCTCTCACCTCTTGCCCCTCCAACGCTCCAAATCCAAAATCAACATTCACTCTTTCATTAACCCTATGTCTACATGATCATCTTCCATCTCATAGTCTGACTCCACAAGACCCTCAACTTCTTCGCTACCCACTGTTTCTTCAACGTTTTCAGTCCCCACCTCAACATTTCCAGCACCATCACCAACTCCTACATCGAATGCAAGATTTTTCTCCAAATGTATCCAAATATCTTCTTGTCCTTCGTAGAATACATTATCATATATGTCGAACTCAAAATTCTCCTCATCAAACCTAGGGATATAACACTCATCAAACGGATCCATTGTTAATGCCTGTGACACAACTGATTCCACCACATATATTTGTACGACCCTATGTGTACCTCTATCCATCAACATAGCCTTTAACATCCTCCTCACTCCAAATTTTCATCAACTCATTTCTATTTTGTTTCCTATAGTATAAATTCAGTTTACCTTTGGGATCACATGCATGAAGTAATTTACCAATCACCCTTCTTGTAAATAATGATGGATGAACGTAGTCCACAATCAGTACCACTCCATGCTCATAACTGACATTGTTTGGCTTGTCGAAGAATATGCCTCGATGATGTAGAACCAGTGTGAAGTACTTCGAGTCATGGGCTGCAATATACAATAAAACATTTCGTACAAAGTTTCAAAGAGGATGAACATAACATAATGGGAAACAAACATTATGAAGTTACAACCTTCAGAAATCATATCCCATGACACAGTATGTTCAAATTCTTCAAAGCTAAACAAAATACATGAAATGGGCAAGTATGTTCGGATTCTTCAACTATGTTCGGATTGTTGAACTCAAAAAATAGACTTGTTGAACGAAAACTTAGGAACAAAGAAATCAGAAAGACTAACAAACTAATACCAACATTTCTTCAAAGATAAACAAAATATATGAAATGGGGATTACCGTAAACAGGAGGCTGTTCGTAAAACCCTCTGAATCTTGTGGGAATCATGAGCTTCAAGAATTATAACCTGTAATTTCACAAAATACCCATTTTCGATGGACAATCATCCTTGCATAATACACGAAAAAACCTACAATCGCAAAGCAATCTTACTTACCCATGCAATGGACATGTAGAACACTTGAAATCAAAGGCTATTACTGTTAAATCGCCGGCGAGAAAGGGTTTTATAGCGGGTAATGCTTCGAAAATCGGCTGGAACATGCAAAGGTGATAACCCGACTTCTAGTGTCTGAGACTTTGTGTGCTTCGAAAAAGGTAATGTTGAGTTTATCTGTCTCAGCCCATGCGTTTTTGGTTGAATTGTAAGGTATATTTTAATTGAATTCCAAAATTGCCCTCAAAACTAAATCAAATTGAGTATTAATTCAATGTGATAACGGCTGAATTTGACAGAAGCTGACGGTAAGGATGATTTTGGCAAGAAATTGAGAAGGTAAGGGTACATTTGCCAAAAAAATAAAGTTAGGGACGAATTCCGCAATGTGTGTGAAATGTAGGGACTAAAAGCACCAATTACCCTATAGTTAATACTAGAATTCAACTCAATGACTTGGTCTTAGTGGCTCAAATCAGTACACTTTTGTTTCAATCCTTATAGAGTATTTAGGGCCTGTTTGGTAGGTATTTAATGTTGTTGGGTGGATTTGCGAATAGTGACGCCAAATATTGAAAGTTTGTAAATCCAAGCCGAAATTTGGACAGAGTAACGACAAAGAAAAACACAAATAAAAGAAGAAGAATAAGGACAAAGCCGATGCAAGAGTTGAACTCTTTGTCCTTAAGTCGAATTTGCCCCGCAACGGTGCCTTTGGATAACGGCAATCGACTCCCAAGATACAACGACTTCACTTGTGTTTGTAGCACTCCAAAACACAAGTACAACGAACCAAATTTAGGCTTATGTACTCCAAATAATGCAATGAAGGAAAATCAAAATAAATGAAATGATTTTGATTTAGGAGACAAGTGAGGATGAGAAGTGTTTTTGCATATCAAATTGTGAGGAATAGGATACCCAAAGGGTCCTATATATAGACCATGAAAGGGTGTGAACGAAGTGGTTGAGGCCCAAACCATGCACCATTTCCAAATAATGCACATTTACGAAAATGTTGGTTTTCGAAATGCCAAATATACCCTTAAATACATGCAGAGAAATCAAATTTCGCCTAAACGGATTGAGCCGAGCTTTTGAGTATTTGGCCGAAGTCGACACGAAGTCACTTTAATCGATTTTCAATTCTCGATTTATTAACCAATATCCAACAAATGTATCTCTTCTATGAACTTCATTAATTCTATTTTACAGGTCTTTAATATGTCAACACTTTTGTTTGGTAACACTGTTTGGTTTATAAATTGGTTTATTTATGATTTGAGATAAAAAGTAGCAGTTAAAAATTGAAAAGAGAAAATGCATGTTTTTAAAAATCGATTTTAAAAATTATGTGATTTGTAAACCATTTTGAATGTTTGCCGAACACAGTCTTATTCGCACCAAGAAATGTACCTTTAGCTACATGACTATGACTTTTATAAGAAGGGTTTTCTAACAATTAGGAGACCTGAAAAGAAAGACGTGATGATACCTTTTCCATTATTGAGTTAATAGCCTAATAGTCTATCGTGAACTCTTTCTAGTTTCTATTACAAGCTCACTATGTTAAAAACAAGAGATCCCAACTATATCGATATGATGCCATCGTGGAAATGCTCAGTTTGTTTTGAACTTTTCTTTCTATTGGTTGACGCTTAGGACTACGTAGGCCGGCACAAGGCTATCCCTTGATCGATGTCTCCAAGGGAAAAATGTCTCGACTCGTATAGAATCTTAGTGACTTTTGAAATTCAGATTCTCTGAATTAGTGCCAATTGTACGCACAGCACATTGTGCTACTGAGATTATAAAGATATATAGCAAATATTAGGGTGAGGAAATAGCAGTCCTCTCCTTATTCTTGAAAATCAGATCCTTTATTTCAATACAATTTTGCAAGTTGAAAAAAAAAATGCTGAAAATTGATCGAGGATACTGTCATTGGCATATTCTGAGTAAGAAGATTGTTATGTCACAAACAATCAAAAATGGGCACGTTGAGAATAGACTTACCAATTAAGCTGGATCATCCAAAACCCATGGTCCCATGCTATGGATTTACTCCCAAAATTCTCGTAAGAGTTGGGCGAGAGATTGGTGGATAAAGATGGCGAGCGACAACATTAAAACAGACTCACTCTTTGATTCTAATTCAATTTTATTTCCTTTTTTTAATTGAAATGGTCGTGATTGCCTCCAAAAACCAGGCATTACAAACTTGATAATTTGCCTTGACATTTCCACGTCCATGCCTGCCTTGTGGAATTGTTTTGCAACACGATTCAAATGAACTTGATTTTTAACCGACAACGTGTGGCTCAAAACAACTGAGACAGACATCAAATCATCAATCCACACTGAGGTGAACTTGGTCATCTCTCTAGGTTCGCAAACCCGACCCAATAAATACAAAATTCACCCTGTTCCGATCAACTACTAGATACACGGGAAGATCTAAAACAACTAAATCTTGATTAGTACATATTGAGAGGAGAAAAATTGTGATAAAGCAACTATTCCACCATCAATTGCTACAGAACAAATCGTTCGCAGTGATGATAAAATTGAGAACAAACTTACAGATATATATTTATTAAAAGAAAGGGGGAACAACAAGAACATTAAAAGATTCGACCAAACCTGCTTTCCACTGCCAAGGACCCTTGCATTGGTCAGAATATAACTTTGATTATTGGAAAAGAACCTCAATGCTTCTTCACCTTCACATCACCATCATAACGACACGTGAACACTTGAATTCAACAATCACATCAAAACACAAGTCAGTTGCTGTCTATTGCTCTACAAGAAATAATCAGGAGTTCTTCGAGTTACATCAGGTTCCCCTCTCCTTGGAGCTGGCTCAAACTGCAACGGTCAAATCACAAGCCATGTCGTTAATTAACCCACATTGCACAAAAATACAGAGAAAAGATCACTGAACTGAAATTTCATTGTCTCAGATTCTTGAGCATAATAAATGTCAAAATAGGGTCGTCGCATACATATGGAAGAAGGGAGGGGGGAGAGAAGGGAACCTGGATAAATGTATGATCTCTATTATCATCAACTTCCAGAATTGATGCCATATTCCCGCAACGATAACAATAATTTGGTGCACTGAAAATTGTTACAACCTTTTGCTCCTGATATAGGTGTCAAGTTCACACATGAAAACCCACTTCAACTAATAGCACAAGTGATCAACAAGATAAATATTATTACAAGTAAAAATTTACATGGGCCCAGTTGTATCCCTCCATAACCAATTGATGAGCTCTAGCAATTAGGTTTAAGTTGTTGGTATGATTGAATTGCTCTGATATGTCCTGGAATAAGTATAGTCCACCGTACTGATTAGATTAAAGAAGAGATGGGGGGTGGGAGGTTTAAAAAATAAAAAATCCAACAAATAGATGAAGGTACCTGACCAAATGTGTATCCTGCACCACGGGGGGAGATACCCCAACCACATCGATCATCAGGGTCAGACCATAAAAGATCACACATGGGACCTTCATGTGGAACTTCTTGAACACGGTCAAAGTTTCTTATATTATCAAGGGTCTCAATAGAGGGGGACAGTCCACCATGCAGACAAAATATTTCTGATTCAACCTATTGATCAGAACTCTGAGTCAGAATCAACATGCGAGCAAAATAAACTTATTATAAAGCGCAACTGAATTAATTCAATTTTATTTTAACACGAGTTTCAACTCATGGTTCTTTTTCATTATATTATATATACTCTCTTACAAATTATTGAGAAACCTTTACAGAAAGACCAAAATAGAATGCATTTCCCAAATGGTTCAAAGCATTGACAGATTTCAAATTTGTAACTGTTAGAGAATGTAAACTAACGACATAACAAGAATGTCTGAAATTTGTTAGGCTATTACACACTCATTGCTCCAGATATTCTATTTTTCTTTATTTATTAAAGGTGAAATATATTGCATCTTTTGCCCCCAGTCTATACCCTTTTCTGCATTTCTACCCCCCCAACCTTTATTTCTTAGGTATTCTTCCTCAACCTTTCACAATTAAGCAGCCTCCGACCCAATTGATGGTTTCCATCCAAAATGGCCATTGAGTTAGAAAGACAAACATGCCCTGAACTTTAAATAAATCCACAATAAAAAAGACAGAGAAGGGGGGGGGGGGGGGGGGGGTTGAATATCTTCTCCAACGAAAACCCCCCACCGATAGCAGAACCCTGCCACCAACCCTACCCCAAGCACCACCCACCACGACAATGGATAATTCAAAGCCATTCAGAAGCCATAATGGATGTTTCGATAAAGCTATATCTTTGAATAAATTTTCCATAAAAAATTCTAAGAAGCTTCAGCTTTAGAAAATTTTGACAATCAAACAAGAAAATGAAATGTAATTGAGAAGGAAAATTAAGAATGCCAACTTCTGATTCCTGAACTTCCAGAAATTTTAATATACAGATAGGCAGGTCAATTAGGGTATAGAATAAGAAAAAGAAAATTAGAAGGGACGTGAACACTGAACAGCAGGAACGGCGGAAACAATAAAACAGTAAAAATGGCATTAATGATTTTGATTGTATAGGTTCCCAGGTGATTGGTTCGATGTTCAACGGACATCTATATTTATAAAATTTGTGGTGGGTGGAGCTGGGATTAATTCTTCCGCTAGTTAGTTAATTAATACACTAACCCACAACCACATTATAATCAATAAAGTAGTGTTACACCCGTAAGATTCACGTTCATTTGTTACTTACATATATCAAATTTATATTTTAACATATGAAATGAATATTTAATTAAAAATGAGAAAGGAATGAAGACAATTAATTACAAAAAAAGTTCAATTGTACATATATTAATTCTTTTTTTATGGTTTGTATATTAACCGTTTCAAGAATTTCTTTAAATATTGTAATCTAAATTGATTTAAAGTTTAAAATTGGCAAACAAAATTACATGTATATAGAATTTGTAATAAGTAAAAAAAATTGATATATCTATGAGATACGCTCAGAGTTTTATTAAAACGAAAAAAGTAAAAGAAAAATAGATCAATGAACACCCATATTTCATACTCTTTCATTTTTTATTTTTATTTTTTTTAAAAAAAAAAAATTATGTGACATTGACAGTTTTTTTTATTTTTGTTTTTACGAATTAAAAAAAATGTAATTGATTTTTAAGAGGTGAAGGGGGACCAAGAAACTTCGAGACATGAAAAATGCACCTATTTAAAAATATGCATTAAATTGGATTCTTTTAAATTTTAATTTTGTCCAAAATAAATAATAATAAATAGTAATTAATACTATTAATTACCATTTTAGGAAATATGTTTTAGGAGGAAAATAGGCTAATACCTATTCTTAGGAAGTGCTCTCCCTTTATGTATTATTACGATTTTCTACTATGAACATTTTTATGTCATGTTTGAGCCTCATTATTTGAAAATCAAGTTTTTTAAACAATCAATAGCAACCATCTATTTTAATCAAGCCAACAATATTTGACTTTTCAAACAAATTTTAACCTCACATTCTCCCAAAAATACTATTTAAAACCACATTATTTTCCAAATAATGAGGCTCAAATAGGGGCTTAGTCCTTGTTTAAGCCCTCATTATTTACAAAATGAGTTTTATAATAGTGATTTTTTTGGATAATGTGTACTTAAGCCCCAATTTGAGACACGTTACTTTAAATAATAATGAAGTTTGTAACAGTAAATCTTGGGACAATTAATTGTTAAAAAGTAGGATTTTTTTGAATTTATATGTAGATTATTTTATTAGTAGAATGACTTGCCATAAAAAAAAACTTCAATGACCATTTGAATAGCTCATTTGTATAGCTATTCAATTTTAATGATTATTAACATAATTAATATTTTCAAAATATAATTTCCAGAACATAACAAATAATTTATCACTACCTGAACAATGCTATTATAATTGGTATTAACTATCTTAATACAATATTTGATATTTAAATATATTAAATATATATTTGATTTCATATTTACTTTAATATTATAAATTAAATCCATGTAGTCATATATTTACGTGAGTGTAACAAATTAAACAATATGAAAAGTTAGTTTTCATTAAATTTTAACTAATGTATATTACAAATACATTTGATTTTATACACTAATATATCATCAATGCAACTCAATTTATAAAAACGGCGCGATTGTTTAACCCACAACACAAAAAAATCACTATTCAAAAAATCAATTCTCAAAAAATTAAAATCAAATAGTTAAGTTCCATATAAATTGGTTTACAATGTGAAAACACGACTAATGACATGAATTTCAAAAAATTAAAAGAAATTATAGATGCAAACTATCAAAATATTCAAAACTAATTCAATAATTTTTAATACAATGTGACTTTTTATTTTTCACCTAGTAGTCAAAAGGCTACGATACCAATTTTTTATACATTTTTAATAAACTTGTTTGACCATATCCTATTTTGAATATAATGAGTTTGCTAACATGTATTTATTTTTATTTTGGTAAAAGTAAGTTAAACTATGGTGTCTGTAATATATATTTTGCCTATAATATTAAACATAATTAAATGAACAAAATGAGTAAATAAAAAAAAATTTAAAATGACAAATGAATTGATCGAAATATGAAATTGCAAAAATTATTCAGATATTTATTATTTCTTTAATTTGATAAGAAAAGCAATTCGAATTGAAATTAATCATTCAGGACCAAATTAGATTTAGTTAATAAATTATAAATCATTGTAGGATTTAAATAAAACAACTTCGAAATAGTGGGACATTGGGAAAAAATAAAAGATACAAAATAAAACTTTTAACTTTAATTTTTTATGTGATTTTAGGGATAACATGCTTACAGTTGACTCTCACTTGTGAATTCGTATTAAAGTTCTTGTTGAGATCATCTATTTGATACCCATTTGCATATTTTTCGATTTCAAAATAATAGTATAATTATCGAAAGAATTCCGGTTCATTTAAATACTTCCATTTTAGGAAAGGTAGTTTAAGCGGGAAATTTTTTTTGGAAAATGCTCTTTTTTTATATATAGTATGATCATGATACACATGGTCATATATTTAAATGAATGTAACAAATTAAGCAATCCGTATTGATCGAAACATGAAATTACAAAAATTATTCGGACTTAATTAAATTACATAACAGTTCGGATATTTACTATTTCTTTTAATTTGATAAGAAAAGCAAATCAAAATGAAATTAATTATATATGACCAAATTAAACAAAGTTAAGAAATTATAAATATCATTATAGGCCTTAAATAAAACAATTTTGAAATATAGGGACATTGAGAAAAAGTAAAAGGATCAAAATAATTTTTTACATTTAATCTTTGATATAATTTTAAGGACGATATGTTTACAGTTTACTCTAACTTGTGAGTTCGTATTAAAATTCTCGGTGAGATATCCGATTTGATACCCATATTGCATATTTTTCGATTTCAAAATAATAGTATAATTATCAAAAAAAATCTCATTCATTGAAATATTTCTATTTTAGGAAATGTAGTTTAGACGGGAAAAGTTCAAAAACATGTTTCTGGGAAGTGCCTTACTTTTATATAAAGTATGAAGTATGATGGTTGTTTTTAAGCCAAGGTGATTGGTTCATCGTGCATTGCAAATGTATATAGTTCAATGAGCTTCAGAATGTGTTTTTGATGTCTGAAAGCTTCTCCCAAAGAAATAGCAGATGATTTGAAATGAAGAGAAGGGCAAGGGGTGATGCCGTGATGGACATGACTATTTTTGAAGGATACACATTTTATCCTTGTATTCTCCAGATCTGTTAAAGATACTCAGCTTCGGGCAATGGACACAAATATCTACGTTGGTAGTTGGGGGCTTGGTTCTGGCAGAAGAGAACTGATGGAATGTGCATTTGTGGTGGGAGAATGTAGGGAAGGAATGAAGTTTTATTTCTTAATTATTTTATTTTATTTTTTTTATTTTTTTTATTTTTTTATTTTTTTTTATTTTTTTGAGTGAAGGTCATTTTCATTTTAATTGGAAACTGGGGCCGCTAATTTATTGAATGTCGAGGGTAAGAATGCCAAGAAATGGAGGTAGGGGTAGAAGTGTAAAAGGTGGTGGTGATGGCAGTAGCAATTTAGCTTTATTTAAAGAGTATTATTTACATATATCTACACTTTTTCACTTCAGTCAACCAATATAGTAAATTGCATGTAATGTCCTTCACAGAGAAGTAGATGGAAACAATCTGCAATCAACTTTTCACAGATATTATGAATAAGGAAAATTAATTTAGCCACTGTTTGGATTAGATAAAAATTCAGTTTCTAATATATTTTAATAAAAGTTGATAAAATGTATAGTTGAAAAGTTGATACAAGTTGTAGGTCACATGAAATGTGTGGTTAAAATTAATTGTTAGCTTTGATTTAGATTTTTATCAACTTGTTTAGCTAAACCAACAGGGGCTTATTTAAAACGAAATACATCAACACATGAAATGCCAGTTAATAGAAGATTTTACTAACCAATGCAGTCAAAGGGAAGTAGTCAAATAAGTCCGTGAAAGTCTTCCAAACACTAGCATTTCCATACCTATGTATCAAAAATCAATTTTCAATTATTAATGACAAAATGCCGGGAAAAAGCAGGAATAGCTTCATGTAAGAACCCTTAGACAATACAGCGTCTAGAAGACCATTGTAATAAAAATTGCATTAAGAAACTCAGTAATCAATGTTACATAATTTAAGGATTATGCATGTAGCAACCCAATCAAGGAACGGTAACTTTGGTAAAATTCTAAGTCAAATTTGTATTTCATGTAGTCAAACCAGTGTAGCAAAGAATCACCCCTTTAAGCAAACCATATGAGCCACATGGACTCATGTGCATATGCTTCTGTGTGGGCGTGATTGTAAGCACACAATGCCTTGATTACTCTCTAAGTCATTTAAACCTAGCTACCTAAAGTACTGGCAGGGCTGGCAACCATGATCTGCAGCCATGTTCAACAGCTTCATCCTTTATGTATTTTGTCCAGCTGTGCACTCGGTCTGACACTAAATATAGTTTCACACACTTCCCTATACCTTTCCAAAAATCTGTTTCCTTAATAACATGCAAGTGCATTGCACAACTAAGTTGACGTGTAGGATATTTTATAATAGCAAAATTTCATCCATTTATGAATCTAAAAACCATAAACATAAAGATATGCCTCCGTTTGGGAAGAATTTATAAACGGCGTAATTTGTAAATAGATAAAAATGTGTGGTGGATAAGTCGATAGTACTTGTGGATCCATAAAAATGTGTAGTTTAAAATGAAGTTCGACATTTATAAAGTATTGTATTTTCTGTCAAACGGAGGCTATATATTTCATCTGGATACATATACGTGGTGATACTACTAGTAGCTTTACAGCGGTGAAATCCGACCGTAGGAATTACTTCATGATTGCTTTCAAAGTATTCATCATCATCCTATCTCCTATTTTTCTTACAACTTTCAGTAGAGAATCGAATGTTGTTCTTGTGACTTCTGGAGAAGATGATATATAGATCTCTAGGCCTAGTAAGAACAAATCTCAAACATTAGAGATTACCCAAGGAGAGAAGAGAGGAAAGGAAGCAACGGGGATGAAGGGAAGAACAGACATAATGAGATGGAGGCGATGGTGAAGACAGACAAAAGGAAAGACGAAGTAGTGGAGAAAACCCCCTGCGATCATGACATTGAGAATTTTCTAACAAGCAGTCTACTTTCAGTTACTGGGCCAGTAAATTTTTTGACTCAGATTGTTAACATCCGAAGTCTTGTTCAGACTGACAAGTCATGAAGATGAAATGACATTTTACCCATGGATGAGCTGCTGCAACTTTCCTCCTATAATTAATGTTATTATATTTAAAAACACAAGTATCGTGCACAGGTTTTGCTTCTTTAATGAATAATATTTTCAGTTTGCTGCACGAGAACATGAAAGGATGATTAATACCGAGCATCATCTAACAACCTCAACAGATAGTATTTTAGTGATAATGAAAAACATAACACCAGCAAATAAATTGTATCTGTAAATTATCAGAAGAAAGAGGGAGATACAATGTAATGCAATGCAATGCAATTAAAATCAAAAGAAAATTATACTGGTATGATGGTAAAATAAGATCTAGTTGAAATCAGAATGGACATCAAGAACTCACTTCCGCAGGCATTCATCATAAAATCCATAGACCTGTGTAATCTGCAAGCAGAAAGAGAAACTAATATTTATTGTTGGCATTCAGAGTAAAGTTCAACCATTCATTCAGCTAAACAGGAGAAAGAATTAAAGGAAAGGTGAAAACAAGGTTTAGAAAGGATCAATCGGGTACCGAGGCATTTCACCTATTTGAGTTAAGGTGTAAGCCCCTGGGGCATTTTGAGGCACAAGTCTCAAGAGAAGATAATAAAATAATTCAGAAAAATATAAAAATAAAAAAATATGCTATTAATAAAACATCTTAAACAAGGGGGATTACAAAGATTTCTCCAAGTCCTTGAATTTCATGGATCTTCAGAAGACGGCCAAAAGCGAAGAGAAAATCCATCTCCCTCTTTCCTTTTTTCACCCCCATGTCACCACACAGGGGTGCATGTGGTCTTTTTTGTTCTTTTGAACAAAAATTCCAGTTTTATTGTCTTTTTTATTTGAGTTCATAATAATACCGTGCATTAATAGATAAGCTGTAGAAGCAACTAATTTCAATCACATCAGCTTTTAGCAATAAGTTGTGACAAAGGTTGTCAGGATGATTGTTTAATCGATGAGAAATGGTAAGATCCTAGTAATTAATGATAAAAATCATTAAATAAGGATAAATATAAGTTCTAAGAACAAATTAACATCTATAAGTCAATAAGTAACTAAAGACAAACAATAAGAATTTAATATAAAAGTTTTCATCCACCTTATAAAGGTCTACAAGAAGTTATTTTTTTATTTATTAATTTATTTTTTTTGGTTTTTTGGTCAAAAATAACAATCCAGGCATGATATTGGAAATGCCTTACAAGGTCTTTCCAAGCTTCTCTTCATGCAAATCTATCGAGAAAGTCCAGCCATTTGCTTGGTTGTCGAAGAACTATATCCTCCTTTTATGTTATTATTATTATATTCAATATCAAAAGATATCGTTGAAGCAAACACTAAGGTTGTTTTCTCTTTAGGCTTCAGTTTTCTGTTTTCATTTTCAAAAATGTTTTCTGTTTTCAATTTTCAGTGTTGTTTTCAAAATTGCTGAAAACACGTCTGATTTGTTATTTCTAAAAACTATTTTCAAAAATGAAAAGCTGAAAAATACGTTTTATTTGAAATTTTACAGAAAACTTTTTTGTGTACTTGTAATTATATTGCTTGCGAATAAATTTATTAAATGATATTTTGTAGATTGAGACAACCCTATTGATCACAGAAAATGTTATTTTGTTTAGCTATAAATCACTCATCATTCAAATATGGTTGGAATAATTTGATAAGTAAAGTATTGAAATATGTAACTAATTAAATTCTATCATTATAAAGAATAGAAAATGAGTTTCGATTTTCTAAATGTGAATAGTCAAATCCATTCTTTATTTTAAAAATGTAAAACAAAGAATTTTTTAAAATTTATTATAATATATACTCTTTAAAATAAAATAAAAACCATTTTGTATTTCGAGAGTTTTTAAATGAGAAAAATTGTTCTTGTTTAACTAACTTCGAGAGTTTTGTGAAAACAAATTTTAGCTATAAATAATACTATAAATGATATTAGAAATGATAATTTGTAAAAGTTGAGAATAATACTATAAATAAATTTTAATTAAAAATAATACTAGAAATGATAATTTGTAAATAATACTATAAATAAATTTTAGCTATAAATAATATTAGAAATGATAATTTGTAAAAGGGGAAAAAAGTGATGTTGGCTGAATTTTAAAAAAAAAAAAAAAAAGTGAAATGCGTTTTCCGCATTTTTTCGGATTTGTAAAGAAAACGCGAAAAACGTCAAAAATGCGTTTTTTGTTTTCTTTACAATATCTGTTCTATTTTCTGTTTTCTGCATTTTCGGAAACAGAAAACAGCTGAAAAATGGCTAAGAGAGCGCAGCCTAAATCATTCATTTTTTAGATAAATCATCATTTTTTAATTGCATTTGTAATATTTCTCATAACAATCCTAAAATGATCCTAGTGAGATCTTACACGATCATATATGATCTTGTTGCGATCCTACCCAATAGCGGTTATGTATAGATTGTTTTGTCTACTAAGGATTGTAGATCGCGATTCTGATAACTATGGTCATGGCATATCATCATTCTTCATTTCATCGCCATGGTATCAAAATGAAAAATCAAAAACATATTCCCATGCAAGTTTTTCACAAACATCAAACTAGGCATAAGAAGCAAATGAATACCTGTCTACTTTCATGATTTCCCCTAAGAATAGTAATCCGTTGAGGATAGCGCACCTTTAGAGCCACTAGAAGCTGCATTTATTAAGCATATTAGTGTCTTCCACTATGTGTCTCAGATGAATTCATTGCAAAAATGCAAACTAAATTCATTACTAAAATGAAAACTATACAGGCTCTCATATAATCAAATATATTTGAGAGCTGATAAAGAAAATACAAAGAAAAAAATGAAGGTGAAGAAGAAAATAGATGCATAACTACTGAAACCTGAATTGAAAAAGGAAAGTTGTGGCAGTGCAACTTATATTTGTTGTTTAGCTTCTACTTACAGTGACAGTTTCGACGGAATAATACCCACGATCTACATAGTCTCCCATAAATAGATAATTTGTATCTGGACACTGTCGATAAGATGATTCAACTGCATTAGAATGTTGTAGGTGCACCCTTCAATGTAGGCACGTCTAAACATAAATTCACTAAAGTAATAATAGCTAAATGCAAAGAAAAGGAACTCAACAGAGTTGACATTTCAGTTAATAAGATAATCTAAAGAGACATGCTCTATGAACTCAGCAGCCATGACCCTTAGTATCTTGGCTTACAAAAAGGAACCAGAACTACAACAATAAATTTACAAAAAATAAATATCGGCCCCATCTTGAAGAGATCTTATTTCTGCATTGCATTCAGGCATCATAAGGCCCTGTGGCCTGTGTCTGTATTTATTTCTAATATTAGAAATTCACAAAGAAGGGACTGGAAGAGACCTAGAGGGATGAAGATAAAAAGGGACTGGAAGAGACCTAGAGGGATGAAGATAAATTGAGAGAACATTTACAAGAGAAACAATTTGAAAGTAATGGAGTTCAGGTCAGAGCAACTTCAAACTTCAATATTACCATTCGCCCAAATTCTTCCATCCCCTAAACTTATAAGCTAAGAAAATCTAGTCATTGACGGGTGTAAGTATGAATCCAGATGCTGGATAGAATATAAAGCTAGAAGTTATTTCAATATGACACAATCTACGCCTCTTTCTACTCTTTTCTTTCTTTATGTGGTAACATGAAATTCAAAAATACAAAATAGTGTTAAAAGTGAGTACACGAAATTCTGAATAGTCAACAATAAAAAATGTGAAGCATTAAATTTCGGATGATGAATGACCTAACAATTTTAATAGGATCTCAGTTCATTTAATTATGACTGCATGTATAGCTTGCTGCCTATCTAAAGAGAAATTAAAATTTACAAAACAGCCAATGAGAAAGGAGTCGAAACCCAATTTCAGAACGAAAATAGAATCATAAAACAGGAAAATGCAGTAGACCTAGAGCAAATCTTTTTATTTCAATGAAAGACGTGAAAAGGGACAGCAAGAAACTAAGTCCCTGTTTGACAACCTTTACCTTTTTTCAACTCTTTTTTGTCATAATCATTTTCAATTACACATTCACACAATAAAATATTCTGCGCATAATCCCAAAACTTTTCCCTAATTTTCAACACACATTCTCCAAAAAAATCACTATTCAAAATACCAATTTCTCTTGTTTTCAAAGAGGGGCTAAGTTAACATTTAAAAGAATATATCAAACAATCACATATTTCTCGTCACACTTCAACTTGTTACAGCATCACAAGAATATGTCATTCCTCAATGCATCCTTTGATTGGTCTCAAAGATTCAATTTACCCAAGCTCAACAAAAAGAAAAAGGAAATGTCATAAGCCACAAAAGATACCTTCCCTCCAATGCGGAAAAGCTCAGCAAGATCATGAAATTGCCCATGTATATCCCCACAAATTGTGACGGGGCTTTTGACAGGCTGCATTCCAGGACCAAAGTAATCAATTAAGCATATCATAATACACACATTCCCATATGTACTACATAAAACACCAAATTATTAAATGACAATTGAAATGAAATTCATATAGGCACATTATTTCAAGAAGTCTACTTAATAAGTAACATATATAGATGAGCACATGCACAAGGCATTGATCATTTCTAATTTTAATAATTTCTGTTTAACTAATAGAATTCAGATCCAGGGGGCCTGTACAAAACCTACTGTATCTTGCAAGTAACAAATTTCTTCCCTAACAACTGTGAAAGATGCCAAGAAGCAAAGACTGAAATCCAAAATGAAAATCAAACAATCAAAAGGACAACTTATATGTAACTGTTTTCAACATTTGCATTGCCTTATTTAAAATTTAGGAGGCTGTAGAAAGAGTAAAATGGAAAATTCATTTTCTTTCAACAACCATGTCATACAAAGGAGTAGGGACGATTTGATTTTCTTTCCAGTCCATTTTATTTCCTAAATCAATTTGGCTGAAAGATTATTTGGTAACTTGTGTAGCGACCGAGAATTTTTATACAATTTAATAATTATTTCAAAGTTTCGAAAATCGTGCCGCTGCGATCTCGCCCATTTTTAAGTTAACTTCACGACGCGTTCGTCTAACCAAGTCGAGAAATATCGAGTTCGTTCGATTTTAAATTAAATTCCGAATTTCTAAAATTTTATTATTTTAATTATTTATTTAAATTATTATTTTCAAAAATCATTTTAAATCCCAAATTACGTCAATCTCATTTTATCAGTTTCACTCTTCCGACCCAGTTGAATCCGGGTGCGAATTTACCTCGAACTACGTGTAATACTTGTCTTGATGTTCACACTACCAACTCCCATCTATCACATCAATCACATCCATCCCATACTTCCACCCACTCCATTATACATCACCAACTCCTCCAAACTTCAACCCATACTTCACCAACTCCATAATTCATCCTCACACTTCCTATACATCCTCCCTCAACACAACCAATTCACCATTACCAAATCACAACTCCATTTCCACCTTCACCACCACCACATCAATCGCAACCGGCCACTGCCATCCACCAACACCACCATCAACACCACCGGCCACTGCCATCCACCAACACCACCATCAACACCACCACAACACCTCCATAGTCTCGGCCAACCACCAGCAAGACCAAGAACCACCACCCAAACCACCTGCAGCAGCGGCACCACCAACGAACCACACACACAGCCATCACCACCTCCAACTCAGCACCACCACCGTCCATCATCACCACGCCCAAACCAATACACAACCACAACACAAATGAACCAACCACCAAATCGAATCATCATCACCACCAGCCCACTGCCAAGACCCCAAATCATCACCACCACCACCTCCAACTCACCTCCGCCAGCACCACCTCAACCTGCACAAACCAAGAATCGCTCAAACACCCACCACCGTGGTCGAGCAGCCACCATTACCAAACCACCCATTCCAAACCGCCACTGTCGACGGCCCAAACCTCCCCAAACTCGGTCCAAAAACCAAAACTCAAGACCAAGGAGAATCCAATGCTAAACACTCACCTTGAATCGTCGGGTTCATGGCCGGAATTTCAGACCCAAATCGCGACCTCCAAGCCTCGGTTTAGCCATGTCTCGCACCTATCCCGCACCAAAAACCTAGTCTACAATACCCCCGCCGTTCCCCGCACCCTGAGCCGAAGTTTTCGCCGGCGAGCCCGTCAGTCGGAGACCGTTTCCTTGCCCTCAGCCGCTCCTCCCCTCCCTCTCTCTCTTCCTTCGATCTGATGACGGGTAGAGAGAGTAAGAAATCTGATTTTAATATTTTGTATTTTTCAGATTTTGCACTTGAGTCCCCAAGTTTTTAAAACCTATCATTTCAGCCCCTTAAGTTCCAAATGATTTTAATAAGCCCTTCATTTTATAAAATCACTTATTTCAAGCCCTACAAGTTAATATTCATTTTGAGCTTCGACCCAAGTTTTGAAAATTATTCATTTTAGTCCCTCAACTTTCAAAGTATTCATTTTAGTCCCTCAACTTTCAAAGTGTTCATTTTAGTCCTCCAAATTTCAAAGTATTCATTTTAGTCCCTCAACTTTCAAATTATTCATTTTAGTCCCTCAACTTTCATAGTATTCATTTTCAGTCCCCAAATTGTAATTTATCATTTTAACTATAAGTTTCAAAAGACTAATTCGACTTAATCTTCTAATTGGCTAGACGAAGCGTACGGAGAATTAAAGAATTGAAGTCGTTTCCCGCTCAACTTTGCACTCGTCAAGTTTAAGGTAGACTCGCCCCTATTAATTGGTTTTAATTATGACATGTGAATGTGTATGTTATGTGACTTATGTGAAAGTCATTTTTATGAAAAGAGACGAGAATGTATTTCTTCGGAAATAATTATGTTGTTATGCTTGTCATAACTTACTTGCTTTTATGCATGAGAAAGAAAGAAGAGAATATCTTGCAAGATAAATAATGATGTTATGCATAACTTATGTGCCTTATGTACACGAGAAGAAAGAGCAACACATACCCTATGATTTTAAAGAGCCTATGATTTTTAAAGAGAAGCCATGTGCTTTAATGCACGAGAAGAGCAACCCACACCCTATGATTTCTAAAGAGCCTATGATTTTTCAAGAAGAAACCATGTGCTTTAATGCACGAGAAGAGCAACTCACACCCTATGATTTCTAAAGAGCCTATATTTATGTGTTCAATTATATTGTAGATTAATTAATTGGCGATGAGTCTACTGAGTATTTCTATGAAATGCTCATGTCTATTTTAACAACATTTGAAGATTTCGGAGAGGGTGACAAGTGATGGATGATTGTGGCAATAGACGTTAAATGGTTGAAAACCTTATTTTAATGATTTCCGTATTTCCAAACATTGGATAGTTTTGAGAATTTCAGTTATTTGAGAAATTATGACATTGCGAATTGCTTTACAATATTAATGACTCGATTTATTTTTTCGAATTGTTTTATAAATGTTTTCAATTTTATCGACCATTACAGTTTATTTAATGTTGCCAAAAATGAATTTCAGTTATTTCTTCCATAAAAATATTATTTAAAAAGTTAGATCAAAGATGACGTAGTGAACCGGGTATTTAGAACTCGGGGCGCTACAACTTGTGTATTTACAAGTTTATAAACATTACATTTCTCCATACCACCTTTTAACCATACATTTTTCTAAACTACTTTTCAATCACACATTTTACATAGAAAACACAACATTCTTTGTTTATAAACAGTTTTGGGCCGCCAAATAGATAGGATTAGACAATTAGTTATGATCTAAAGTTTTACATCAAACTGGACTCAGAGTGAGCGTGTCTCATATTTCTATGGACCTAATTGATTTTCCTCCATGATAATCATCACCATAATAATGTGGGTAAGGTGCCCAACAGATTTACAAAGTGTCATTATGGTAGAACTCAAAGTGTCTAAATTTCCAGTAACTTCAAGAAAGCTAAGAATAGCTAACTCTGAGGTTTTGTTCTGTTCTAGTTAATGATGTATGTAACAATTCAAAATAAGTCACTCGCATATTCTATAGTTTACACATTTTAATGTGCAAGCATAATATTATTACGAAACAAAGAAATAGAAGTGCATACCTGTACATTACTTTCCTCCATTAATATCTCTTTAGCCTTCTCGCATAGATTCCTAACCTGCATCCACAAATACGGTCAATTCTACAGGTGCCATTTTTAGTTTCAATGACCAGCACAAATAAAGGAAAACATAAGGAGGTCAGATGAATCTACATGGTTCCTCATTTGTATACTTAGAGCTTGTTTGATTCTAATTAAATTTTAGATTTTTATCAAAGTCAAAGTCAACAATTAATCATAACCACATATTTCCTGAGTCCTACAACTTTTTATCCGCACATCTCATCAACTTTTATCAAAATCTGCTAAAAATCTGATTTTAATCACTATCAAACAGGGGCTTAACAATGTCAAGGTTATTCCTTCTCAATTAATTAAAAGGCCAAACCTGCGAGCACAGCACAGAGTGCATATGAGGGGAAAATACAGGATTAATGAAATTGCAACTTCTCAAAAAAGAGTTTCAACAATTTTCAACACGGCGTGGAAATATCTACCTTAGTAAAACCATGGGATAGCTTAGATCATAAAATTTTGGTGCATGAAAATTTCAACAATCATTGTGAAAAATCATATCCTTCCCTTCAAGGCAAAACAAAGATGCACAATTTTACCTAGCAACTTAAACTAAATAACTCTGAGAAGCATTCGGTACCTTCTCTACATGATAAAAGAACATGAAGCATGAATTATAAGCTACTCCCTCCGTCCCATTTATATAGGCTTCATTTTTCTCCTGTCCCAATAATATAGGTTTGTTTCTTTATTCGGAAGTATTTATTTGGTTTGTTTACCAATATACCCTTATTTATTACTTCCAATAATAATAGTTTTGATATTAATAAGGGTAAGTTGAAAAGTTTCTTTACAAAAATTATCTTTTCAATGACATTAAATATGTTTACTTAATCTGCGTGAAAGGTCAAATAAGCCTATATAAATGGAACGGAGAGAGTATATTATAGGTCCATTCCCTCAAAGTCATAAATACGAAGAAACCTTGGTTGAGCAACCAACTATATTATGGATTGTTAATAACTACTAAATCGAGACAGTAAAAAGACCACACCTAGTTCCCATGGGCCATATAGACAAGTTTGTAGTCTTTCAATAACTCTCCCTAAATCATTATGTTTGTATAAATGCAGCTTATATCTAATGCCAATAAGTGTTAAACAAGGGTAAAAACATTGTTAGCACTCCAACTTATAACATTGACTCAATTTGGTCATTGAACTTTTATTTCCAAATCAGTCGCTAAGCTTTCATTTTTGTTACAGTTAACGCACTATGTTCTAGTGAGTTAACAAAAATGGAGGAGTGGGATGGAATTTTGTATGTGCGTCCAACTAGGAAGAAACTTGTATGTTGGACAAGTCATGCTTTCCAAATGCACTTCAAAGGACCTCCCAAAAAATGTAGAAGGGAAAAAAAGGGGATGCTTTCTCCAACGAAATATGCTTCACTCATTTCTATATATTTATAATTTAAATCGATTATAGACAACTCCCAGACATGCTTTAACTTGAGACAAAAAAAAGTTCAGTTACTCAAATGAGACAATGACATTGTTGGGTGACTAAAGGTGTTTCTAAATCACTTAACATACATCTATATTTGAAATATATCCATAACTCTATTTTAGAGCAAGTCAAGATTTATTTGTTCTATAGAAACTATTATCAAAAGTCAAAACATTGTTGTCTCATTTGAAGAATCTATTGCATAAAACAGCTTTGAAGTAGACAATTTCATAACAGTGGCTTGAACCACATTTGAACCAAGGTGTGCTTTCATGTGACCAAAAGAGTACATTTAGACCCTGTTTGGTCTTGGAAATTTTTGACAACTTCCCCCAAAACTCATTTTCAACCACACATTTTTATAGGACCACCACTTTCACACTTTTAAACCTCTTTTCAACCGCACATTCTCCCGAAAATCCAGATTTCCTCCAAAATATCCTACACCAAATAGACTCTTATGGACTATTGCAAATTTGCAATAGCTTTATCTGGATGTGCAATAAATGCATGTTTCAAGCAAATAATAAGGATTAGTAGGTCAACAAAATTAAATTTCACTCGATATGCTTAAATTTTTGTATACCACACTACGTAAAACAAAATAAAAATATACATTTAAATTTCGACAAGATGCTCCCCGCCCCCCCCCCCCCCCCCCCCCGCCCCCAAAACCTCCCTTTTCTCTTTTCTTTCTTAAGGTTCTCAGGGTTCTGTATTCCATTGCCAATATAAGTGTATAACACATCTATATTAAATCCTAAATCAAACAATGAGCGTGATAAATCCTACTACACTGTCTAAAAACACAAAGAAAGTATTATTTCCCAATTCCCATTGCAGGGTATGCACAGATGCGCAATTTTTTCATCACCTAAAAATAAATGAACCATTCAAGAAAATAGTACCTTTAGAGAATTTAACCAAAGTCGTTATCTAATCTAAAACTATCAAAGGACAACTATACCGAACATTTCTTCGTATCGGTAAATCTACTGCATCTATCCGATTCCCCAAAATAATAAAAATTAATGAATAATAATAATAATAATAATAATAAGAGAGAAATTACAAAAGCTCGTAAAGAGCTAAGCTGCTAAAAGGAGTAAAAACCTCGGTCTCCGACAAGGGTTTGCACTGCATGAGCTCAGCAATCTGCTCGTCCAAATTTCCATGTGTGTTCGCTGCCATCAGATCCGCACTCATCTTGCTTAATTTGCTATTTATATCAGATCCGATTTCCTCCGTCCCGATGTCGTAACCTGTGCTGGAAAAAGGGGTCTCCTCGGGAGTAACTCCTTAACCTTGTCCCGAATTTCAGGCCACGGGCACTGTGGAAAACAGGATTATAGGTCACGTATAAGTGTTTGGAATATGTGTAGAGTGAGGGAGTGGAGGTGGAATCGAGAAGGGATAGGTTCAGGCTGAAATTTTTCGGTCTGTTATTCGACGGGAATTTTTCAAAATGGGCTATTTCTTAAAAGCAGGACGACTATAGGCTTGATTGAGAAAAATACATAAATAAAATATTTTAAAATACAAATTTCAAAAATAAGGCGAAATTTATATAGTTTCAAAAATTAGGTCTCTAATTAAAATTAATTAATTAAATTAAAGAAATAAAAATATTTTAATAAATATATATATTAAGGTCACAATATAATTGCATGTCACAAAAGATAAATATTTTAGGTTACAAATTTATTTTAAGTCACAAGTCAAGTTTTTTAAGGTCACGAACTTATTTTCAAGTCACAATTTTAATTTATTTTAGGTCACATCTTATAAATTATTAAGTCACAAATCTTTTAAATGTCAGAATTAATCTTTTAGGTCAAAAATCAAAAATTATTTCCAGGTCACAACTACAAATTACATGATCACAAATTATCAAAATATCAAGTCACAAAATGTATTTAGGTCGTAGTTTGTTAAATTATTTGGTCACAATTCTTTTATATTTTAAACTTATTAGGTCACAACTTATCAGGGTAGACACCAACACACCACCACCGTCACGAAGTCACCGCCGCCTCTGCCACCCTCCCAAAAAAAAAAAATAAAGCAGGCACCAACACACCACCACCAGTCCACCGTCACAGCTCAACGCCGATGCCACCACCCTCCCAACGTCCCCGTCGCGGTGCCCTAACCAAAAGGAAAAAAAGAAGAAGAAGGAACTGTTGTTGCTGCAAAACCAACAAATCCACCTTCCGCCAGCACTTCACCACCGCGCCACCATTCACCACTGCAATCCAAAATAACCGTCGCAAATCTCTGAGATTCACCAAGACGATCACAGATCCACCTTCCGCCACCACCTCCATCATAGATCCACAACCACCCGACACCGCTGCAACACTACACCAAAATCAAGCAGCTTGAACGCCATCACCATCTCCACCTCTGTACACCACACCCCACACGAGAGAGAGAGAGAGAGAGAGAGAGAGAGAGAGAGAGAGAGAGAGAGAGAGAGAGAGAGAGAGCGAGCGACGCCACTACAGGGGCGCCACTGTGCCTGCTTCCATCAAGCGGCGCCGCTGTAGTTAATGGGTTGAAGTGGATGGATTGATTGATTAGGATGGAGGAATATTTGATGACTGGAGTTCCATCGCCGACCGCCGCCTCTGAAAGACTTCGTCGCCGCCACTGTCGAATGAGTGGTTTCAGCCGTGGAGAGAGTAGAGATAGTGTGGGTAGCGTGAATGTGAGGAGAGAGAGAGTGTTTTTGAACTTTTCAATTAGAAATTAGGGTTTGGTAATATTATAATATAATTTAATAATTAGCATGTTTATTATTAAGATTAAAATTTATAATGAACACCTGATTTTTGAATAGATACAAGTTTTATCTTATTTTTGAAATTGATTCCTAAAAAACAGGCATAGATGTAATTTCCACTTGATTTAAGCATGTTTTGTTCATATTCTAGTGATCAAAAAGACAAAATATATTACCATAACGATATTTAATTTCTACATCACATTATAACTACACCACATTCAAAATATGAATTTTATAAATAAACTACAATAAATTTTTCAATGTATCCCTAATATATAATTAAAACAAAGAAAGATAATTTTTATCTGTAAGTACACCACGGGCCATTTTTCCCTTCTTCAACAATCTCTCCATCATCTTCATCTCCCCGCGATGCATAATTGAGGATTTAAATGTTCATAAGTAAAATAAGAATATAGTGGATGATAGAGGCGGAAGACAAATTCAAAGCCAACCCTACGGAGTCCATCTTCATTTCCCTTTTTTTTTTCTTTTTTTTCGAAAAGTCAATTGTATATTCAAGAAGGTGGTGGCTGTGAAATTTGTGCGAATTCTCAACTGTACTTTGTACGAATTTTCAACTGCAAAAGACACAAATTGGCAATAAAAAATCAGTTTTGCTACGATCACAATTAGGGTCACAATGAAGATCACAATTTGCCTACGTTGCACAATCCTCTCTTTCCACACATCACATCATCTTTTAAATCAACAACAATAACACCTCCACATCTTCAAATTGTCATCTAAATTGTCAAATGAATTATGCACTTAGATTAATTCATAAAAAATTGTTTTCTAAAAATATATGCAATAGTAACCCTTTTTGTTACCCAACCGAATTATTTTATAAACAATAAAAATCTTTCAATGACCTAAACTTCAATTCGTGTTAAAGGTTGCGAAAGATTATTTGACAAATCATATGTAATTATTGTACCTATATCCAATCTAATTAACTTGGTATTAAAAAACGAAAATTATAAATAATAAGAAGAACAATATGATTTAGAAAATTAAATATAAAGAAGATAAGAGAATGAGATGATTTTAGAGATTGTGGTGTGCATATAAATTAGTGAAATAAAATTAAAAGGTTATTTATGTAATTTTATGTATGGTTATTTTTGTAAATAAAGAAAAAATTTAAATTTGTGGTTTAGGAAGCAATTTTAGTGGTGGCAATATAGTTATCTGGTTAAAAATTGCTTTTGCACGTTTGATAATGTGAAAATTTTTTATTTTTGTATTTTTTTTGGTTTTTTGATGAATGTGTGGTTTAAAAATATTTGAAAAATCAAAAATGGTGGACTTGAGTAAGAATGGATGGTTGATATTGAGTTTGAAAAGTTATGGTAAAAATTTTACCATTTCCAAACAAGCTCTAATTGTCAAAGTAATTTTTAAAATTAAGATACTCTAATAATTTTTAACATTTAGACAAAATTTTTGAGACAATATTTTACTCTATCAATCAAAATCTTGGCTAAACTCACTTATTTGATGAAAGCAAATATGAGTTTCACGTTGAGAACAATATCGATAATATTTGAGAATAAATTGTAGGCTTTATTTATATAATATTTGAAATATTATAAAAAGAAGAAAAAATTGTCAATGAAAATTTAATACCGAGTATTTTTCATTTATAACAAAGTTTGAGACTTATGAGAATTCATCAATGCATAAATTTGATAGATTTCTTTTTCGTTCTCTTCAATTATGTTGTTTGTTGTCAAGTTTATTTTAATTTTATCGAGTACATTTGGAAATGTATAATTACTATTAATCTAACTCTTTTATAATAAAGTTGATATATTTTTCTTTTCTGAAACGTGAGAGTAAAATTTTCAATTGTAGCATAAAATAGTGTAGCAATTAAAAAGATAACATATTTGTTTACAAAAAAGTTATTAAAATAAAATAGACAAATATAATGGGAAATGTCACATCTTCATTAATCAAAAGTTCAAAATAAGTTTTAAAAATTTCATCAGTACATATATTGAAATTTTTTATACTTCAATCTTCATTACGTGCGATCAAAATTCGTAACAATATATGGTTGATACTTTTATTCGTAGGAAAAATCATTGATTTATTAAAAATCCAGATTTGAGAGAAGTAACGACTAAAAAAAGTTTAGCAAAATATGATGTTAGGCTTAGGCTTTAAACCCATTTTGAATTTATAGTGTGCTGTATTGGGTTATAGTATAGGTTATATTGAATTCATTTTAGGGTAAAAAAACATACATGAATATTAAGGATTTTTGGAATTATAAACGTGTTAATGATAATTAGTAATTGAGAATTATGTAACTATGTAAGTATGTAAATGTATTAGATTGAATGTCATAATGTGTGTGATTTTGGTTATAGAGTGAGGGTCATAGATATTCTTATTGAATTAATAACATTGTTGATAACTGAAAAAAATAATAGAATATTAAAAATATAATATTCATATTTCTCACAACTTCCTTGATGATGAAAATATATTAATATTTAATTAAGAATGTGAATTTTAGTTTTATGAAAAAATCATAATCAGATTATTTTTCACTATTTCCTTTATGATCATAATGTATTAATATAACTGTATTTGTATTTAGTGAGAATAAATAATAATTTGAAATAAACAACGAAAAATAAAAATGAGAATTGAAAGTTTTAGACTTTATTTGAAAGACTTTTAGTGAGAAAGTAAAGAGTTAATTAGATTGTAAATGTATATATTGAGATTATTGATATTATTGATAAAATGGAAAAAAAAAATAATATTAAAATAAATTATTCTTTAATTAACATTAAGGGTAAATATGAAAATCTAAAAAAGTTGTAAAGGTAGAAATGTTCAAAAAAATTTCCCCCTTTAAACCACTTTTAGAAGTGATATAGATGTATGGAAAAAAAAATTGACAATATAAAAATGAAACAAAAATAAAATATTAAAAGATGTATATTAATTAAAACAAGGGTGAATCTGTAATTATAAAAAAGATGTGAGGGTAATATAGTCTTAAAAAGTTTATTTCATCAAGGACTTTTAAAAGGAGTAATAATAATAATAAAGATTAAAAAATTGAATTTAGCCCTTAATTATAATTACTAGTATACCGTTTTATCGTATTAGGATCCGACTGTAGGGCTACAAATTCAATAGAAAGTAGATATGAGCAAGATTTGAACAGTAAAATCGAAGAATTTTGATGTATTTTGAGAGATTTGTGATGATTTTATGAAGATTTCGAAGAGAAATCAATTTTGTAGACAGACATCCATGTTCTTTTTTGGATGAGTAGGAGAGAAAGATCTCATTACGGTCGATGATAATAATCAATAATTAATAAAACGTATAATTCAAAAGATATCAATTAAGCCTATGTTCGGAGAGGTGATTATAAACCGGTTTATAATCGACACAATCTTTTAAACTACTTTTTAATCATGCATATTTTTTCTCTCCAATTTTTAACTACCCATCTACCTCGAGATTCCCAAAAATACTTGTTTATAATCTACCCTAAAGATCCAAACAAATGCTAAAAATATATAATTGATTCTAACTGTTTTGACGTTGGCATAGTTATTAGGGATGAATTTGGATCTATTCAGGCCGCATCTACTAGGCATGTTGATAGCAATGTTTTCTTCCCTCAATGGCGAATGTTTGGCTTTAAAATTGGGACTCCAATTTGCTGTTGACGAGGGAACTGAAATTGAAATTATTGAAACTTATTGTCAAAATGCAGCAAACATTGTCCAATTGTTATACGTGATAAATGAATTTTTTCGTAATTATTATTTTAACTTCTTGATTTTGTAAATAGAAGTATATTTTTATTGATTAAATATTTATAAATATTGGCTTGATTGAGAATAAAAACATTTATATTTTTTTTGAATGAAAGTTGAAAAAAAAAATTGTTAAATACAAAAGGTAAATGCAAAAATAATGTAAATTTGCATTTTCAATGAAATTAACAATAACTCATGAAAATTATTGAAATCTGTGATCATTTATTATTTAAATACATAAATTGACATTTTATTATTTAAATATATAAATACAAATAAGCATTTAATAATTTGGGTTAGTTATATTTTTCATGTTTGATAACTCTAAAACTTTTGATTAAAATTCAACTCAAAGTCAATAATTAATTTTAGCCACACATTTCGTAGGTCCTACAACTTTCAACTACACATTCCATCAACTTTTTATCAAAATCTACTAAAAATCTGATTTTATTCTCTACCAAACAAGGGCATTGTTTTTTAATTTTAATAATTATTGTAATAGAATATTATTATTTTATACATTTTATATTTTTTTTGATTATGTAAAAGTATTAGCATTTTACGAATACTTTTCGAAATAGATATTGCAGAAAACAATATACATGCATTGCACAGAGTAAACACTAGATAATAATTAATAAAACATGTAATTCAAAATATATCAATTAAAAATATACATTTGATTCTAACTCTTTTGACGTTGGCATAGTTATTAGGGATGAATTTGGATCTATAGTGGCCGCATCTACTTGGCATATTGATAGCAATGTTTCTGCCCTCATTGGCGAATGTTTCGCTTTAAAATTGGGACTGCAATTTGCTATTGATCGCGCTCTGACTTGGGAGCTATTAGTCTAGGCATTAAAGAATTGACAAACTTTTCCATCTGTCAAAGTTAAATGCACCTTCATTCCTAGAAAGACTAGCCATGTAATGTAGCTCATTCCTTGGCAGAGTTTGGTTTAAATGCAGGTTGTTCTATTGTTTGGAAAAATAATCCCTCAAAGTTCATTGTAAACATACTCAATGTTTGATCACGATAATTAATAATATGATCAATTCTCAAAAAAATCACTATTACAAAACTCGTTTTTGAAAAATGAATGTCATACACTCATACTTTTATTATTCTTAAATTTTATTCTATTAGAAAAAATAAATTTATTTCTTTATTTAGCCCCTGCTTGCTACAAATATAAATTTGATTTTAATCTATGTCAAAAGTTAACAATCAATCTCAACCACACATTTTATAATACCAACAAATTTTCAATCACATATCCTATCATTTTTTTTATCAAAATCTACTAAAAAATTATCTCAATCTCCACCAAACTAGTCCATATTTGATAAATAACATAATTGACCAATTATTTGAAAACTTATTTCTCACTCTCTTCCAATAAAATAATTTTACAACCTACTTTTAACATCACATTCTTCAAAAAATTACTATTACAAAACTCATTTTAAAAAAAAAAAGGAACTCAAACACACTTATACGCTTATTATTCTTAAATTTTATTCTATTAGAAAAGTAAATTTATTTCTTTATTTAGCCCTTGCTTGGTACAAATATAAATATGATTTTAATCCAAGTCAAAAATTAACATTAAATCTGAACCCCACATTTATAGGATCCACAACTTTTCAACCACACTTATCATCAACTTTTATCAAAATTTACTAAAAAATAGGTTTTAATCTCCACTAAACAGGGCTTAGTCCTTATTTGATATATAATTCCTAAATATTTTTTTCTTAAATTTATTTCCTATCAAAAAATTTTTTATAAAATAATTAAATGAATGTAGTTGCTTGACCAAAGTAGTTCGATATATAATTTCTACCAAACAGGGCTTAGTCCGTATTTGATATATAATTTCTAAATATTTTTTTCTTA
The DNA here is from genome assembly GCA_963555705.1 of Ligustrum vulgare. Classification (NCBI taxonomy): domain Eukaryota; kingdom Viridiplantae; phylum Streptophyta; class Magnoliopsida; order Lamiales; family Oleaceae; genus Ligustrum; species Ligustrum vulgare. Next base: position 34,065,675 of record OY743186.1, on the reverse strand, counting down.
AATTTATTTCCTATCAAAATTTTTTTTATAAAATAATTAAATGAATGTAGTTGCTCGACCAAAGTAGTTTGAACCGCTTGAGTGAGTAGCTTGGTTTGTGCTCATACGGGACTCTAGGACTATCATAACAAAAAGTATAATACACGAAAGCATATCGTCCAGAGATCAATAGATCTAGATGGACAACAATATAGAGGGAGAGGGATTCGAACCTATGATACTCCTATCAATATTTCAATTTTCAAGGTCGACTCATGTAATTCTGTCAAATTTTCCATCAAAAATATTTGTACATGTAGCATCTCTCATGAAAATTATGATGTGAACATAATTACACTGCATTTTTTGTTAATTGTACATATTGGAAATGAAGGTCGCAATTTTTGTTAATTGTACAAAATTGGGAAGGAAGGCCTTCAAATCTTGCTCATTCTTGCACTTATATCTTCAACATTTTCTCATCAAAATTTTATCTTTAAAATTCAATTAATTAACATCATGGACCCTCAACCTTTTATCGTAGTCTTTTTTATCTTTTAAGGGCCACGTCTCTTCTCGTGGGAAATAGTTGCCACAATGAAAAAGCTTTTTCAAATAGAATCTGCAGGATTCGAATCCTGAAAATGGATTTGGTCTTATGGCAAGCGGGAGTTACCACCATTCGTGAAGACTTTCAGTACCTTCCACCTTGACATCTGGGAAGCACATCTTGCGATTTACCACTTGAACCAATGGGTCAGCGCAGGATCGGTTCGGGCCCTCAAGGTATGGGTTACACCTTTTTTTTATTTAAGTATCACCGACTCAAAGTGCAAGTTTGATAGGGAGAATTAGATAATATTGAATAGAAAAATAGAAGTTAAAATATTGATTATTATATTGTTTACTTATGACCACTGTCCACTACAGAGTACCAAACATGCATTTAATGTCTATGCAAGCATAAGACATAAACATCACCGACGACTGACAATTGATTTGATGTGGGGGGTCAGAAATGTTGTCAAATATTTGGGGGAAGACAACAAAAACAATCATGCTATTTGTACATAAAAGTGTGCAGAAAATTATACTAAAACATTACCATGTTTCAATCAACGGCCATCACATGGGTCATGTCATTCGGTACAAACAGCTTTATCCCAACAAAAAATATGCATTGCATAGAGTTTCTAACTTATTTTGAACTTTGGATCGTGTTTGTAATTGTAAAATCTTCTGCATAAGCATAAATTAAACTACATTGTCCATCCCTTTATTGTTGTTGGCATCTTTCTTGTTGATGGTATTGAAATAAATGAGATTCTAGCCGGATTGAAGCGTAAAATAGAAGAAAGTGAGAGATAAAAACCTTTTCTCCTAGTTTGGATTCAAGGATGCGTCCTAATCATGTTTCCATATCTAACTTTGCTTCGTTCCACTAGACTGGAAAGCCAAGCAAATGACTTATTATTTCTTCTGTTCAGGTTCAAGAATGAATACAGTGTGCAAGTGAGACCGAGGCTCCATCATCTATTTGCCTCGAACACTAATCCTTCAGAGGGATCAAATGAAGCTGAAAGCATTGGGCTCCCTTCCTTACCATTTTGGTTGTGTTTCTAGTCTCTGAATTCATATGTTGGATCATCGGATCCATAGTGATGCTGATTTTCGGCTTACTTGTCCATCCACGTCCTTTAAAACAAGTCTGATTTTGCATTATATTTGTTCTCTTAGCCAACAGATTGTTATAGTTGTTAATCCAATTTCGTTTCTCATTGTTTGTGTTCAAGGTCAGCCCTGATAATTGGAGACCTTTATGCAAAATTGTAAATAGGACCTTGATAATAAATGAAAATTTGTTAAATAAAATCGTTCGAAGTTACAAAAATAATATGTTCAAATTAAATTTACTCTTTTAATATTTTTAGATGAAAAATTAACAATTATATTAATTGAGTCTTTTTATTCAAAAACTTGGACATTGTTGGACCTTACATACTTTGGGGCTCTATACAGTTGCATGGGCTGCATCACACAGAGCTGACCCTGTTAGGGTTAATCGATGCTTTACTTTTGCATATAAGGTCGAGATCATAAGATGGAATGAAAACACTGCCCGGGAGATCCACTTTCTGTTGTTCCTGGATCCTTGTACAGTGGCTACATTTTTACAAACATGGTAAACTCTACGAAAAATGTACAATAGAAAGTCTTTGATAATTCCACCACCTTGCCTTTCAAACTGAAGTATACAATCCAGTTACCCTCTTAACAAGAACGCTTACATGAATGATGAATCGCCAAAATGCATATATTATTGCCGTTTGTGGGTTTTACTTATAAGAAATGCATTTATTCACGTTCATAAAGAACTCGCCATATTTATAAGTAGAGGAACTACTCAGAATCTGTCCTCCTTGCTTCGTGGTTATCTTCTCCAACTGTTGCTGTAAAATTACGCCTTTCATCAGAAGTGGCAGTAATAACCGGCATCCAAACATCAGCTGTACTACTTAACAGCGACTGGATCTGCGGGTCTGCAGCCATAGCTGAGGATATCATCTCATCTACGTCATCCAACTTTGCTGATAATTTATCCAACTCATTTGCTATCTCCATCTAATTAAACAAGATATTCCAACAATAGAAAAACAAAAAAATTATGCAAGAAACTATATAGTGCAAATGATAAATTTGCAGGTGGAAAGACATACAGAATGCTAATATAATAGCATGTTTTGTAAGGACAGTAAGTCAGAGCGGAACAATGTTAGAGCAGAAAAGAAGTTAAAAGATTTGGCCACTATTTGGTTCTAATTAAAATCTTATTTTAATCTCTAGTTCAAGTCAACGTTTAATTTTAACCACCCATTTTATGGAACCTACAACTTTTTAACCACACATCTATCAATTTTTATCAAAATCTACTAAAAATCTGATTTGAAAGTGTCTAGTCCATTATACAATCTGATATTATGTAATATTGCATGCCAAACAAGCCTTGCCTCAACTCAACAGGATGTTTTGGTAGGGTGGACATGACAGTTCTCAAAAGTATTAACAAAGGAAAAGAAGCTAAAATCTTGCATATTATATGTTTTTCTAATTTTTTTGACGGTATTGCACACCAAGCATGCCTTAAAAGTTAAAAGAATCCTAAAATGGCTGAATTGAGCCTTGGAATTTGGATTACCTCATTGAGATTTCGAGCAGACTTAGAAGGAACTTTTGTAACCTCCAATCCGAGGGCTTCAATCTTGGCACGCAACTCCACTTCTTCTTGATTGGTTAGTGATTCCACCTAAAAATGTTTATCATCAGAGATTGAAATATATTTAGGAGAGGGGGTTAAAGAGAAAAAAAGAAGTGAGGAAGAACACCTATGAATTTTTATTAATTTCAAGAAACCGTTGCCTGTACATTGCATAATATATAATCTCGGTGACTTCAGCGCTTCCAAGGAAAAAGTCTAAACTGTATTGACTACTGATTTGGAAACATTCTTATGTACAGCACAATAAAAAAATATATGGCTGTGGGTGCATTTGTGATGATGTGTTTTCTGCAATCATGTCCAAAGGAGGTCTTCGACTGACTAGGAACACAAGAATCTGGTTAATATGTCCATCATATGAAGAAATAAACCTCAACTCAGCATCAAATCCTACGATGATTGTTTAAAAATTTGTCTAAAGGCTGTACACTTGAAGGAACCCTAGCGAAAGGGTTTCATCAAGCGTTTCGAAGCTTATGCTTTGGGTGTCATTTCTCAAAGCTTACACATCAAATTACTAAGTAAATCACCACGAACACCTACTAGAAGAGCACGAGACTAAAATTATTGGTTCCTTGTCCCCCATACACAGAAATCACCATCAACGTGTAGTTATAATATACGTTCACCCTCAGTATTCCTTGTATCGAGTGAGGAGCTTATCTACATACAGTGGATGTGGGACATTCGCTCTTAATGCTCTCTCATGGTTGACGTTAATGTCAAACATGTATAACACGGGAAAGCATAGACGAAGTCTAGGGTGTGACATTTTTATTCATGACGTTGTGGCCACTGCATGATCAGGATGGTGGATCTGAGTTGAGCTCCAGAATAAGCGAACATGGATCAAATTATAGATGATATTATTGTCTTTTTCACATAGTGGCCACATCATGATCAGACATGAACCTGTGAGACCGACCATGGATTGGTAAGGCGCAGATTGTTGTGCATGATAGAGGCTTGATAATTAGGTGCTGATTATTTGTGACTAATTCACATGGCTGCATGTTGGTTGTGCACGGTGATGTCCACATAGGGGTGGGCGTGGTCGGGTGGAATGGCCTGGGTTTTGGGTCCACCCTGAAACCAAAACTGCCCAAGTCTGTTTAGATTAATTGCAACCAAACCCATTTGGTTTGGGCCGGTTTGGTTTGGGATGGGCCCAAATCAATCTTAAAAAAAATATATGCTTCTTTATTTTTTACAGATTTTCATGGCAAAGTAAAAGCTCTACACAGGTATCTAATCAATCTTACGCTGTCTTACTCTTGAATACGTTTGCTGAGCTCCAGTCCTTTCTTAAAACTCACATTGATTGACCTTGTATGGCAGAAATTAATATGTAAAAATACTTTAGGCTCTTAATAACTCATAAATTGGGTTAAAACGGGAGAAATCTTATGTTCAGAAGCAAATGGGCTTGCGAAATAAAAAAAATCAGTCAGATGGATTGCCAGACCATTACAATAGCTGCTAATTTTTTTTATAAAAAGTACGGCATTGACCGTGAATTAAAACTCTGGCACTTCACCAACCTGGTAAAGCAAGTCGTCTTCAATAATGTCTTAATATTTGGATTGGAGTATCAAAATCAGCAACTAGCTATGACAACTTGGATTCACTCCTCTGAGTTATGATTCAACTTTATTCCTTTAGCTGGTGCTACTCATTCTACTATTCTCGTGTTTAGATGATACACTTGTGATTTCAGATGACTAGGCTAGAATTCTTGAAATAAGCAATCGCTCAATTCAGATTGACATGAAGGATATTATATTACTGGGTTAACTTCTTGGTCTTCAAGTTACTCAATGGTCAGATGACTCTTGTCCTAGCTGAAATATGGTTCGAATCTTCTTCCTACTTTTAGACATAGTACGCATTTTGCAAAACTGTTGTGGACATGTAGAGAAAAAATGCTCGATTTCATGCTACAGATAAAAAAGCATAATGCATAAAATTAAAAAAAATAAATTTGATACCATTCAACAGTTTTGGGACTTTTACATTGTTTACCTTTCCAACAAATTACAAGAAAAAGGAAACTAAAAACAAAAATCAGATGCAAAGATTACTTTGGAAAAAATCTGAGAACTAAAAACAAAAATATTTATTATGTCAGTAGAAAAATCCAACATAAAGATGTCAATAAAAAACCCTAAAGAGTGAAAAATGAGCTCAGGCACTGCCAATTATTACCCAAACATCAAAGAGAGGGAAAATTAAAAATCAATGTAATCGTGTAAGAATTCAATCTTACATACTACAAAATTGAGTAAAATGAGTTATCTTCCAAATGTATCTCGATTTTAAATCAACGTACCATACGTCAAAAGATGCATATCAATAATAAGAATTTTGCCCCAATTACCAAATCCCATATCAGAAGATCGAGAAAAATCAAATTCTAACGCTTAAATCAATAAAAGAAAAGAATGCCCATATCAGCAAAATCATTACCGCAGTAATTCCAACTTTTTGATATTAAAAAAAGAAGGAACTACAAAAATGAATGAATATATATGTATTTTTGTATCTTTCTGGAATGGTTTACCTGCTGGAGAAGATTTGAGAGGAGCCCAAAAAGCTGCGCATCTGCAGCAGGCGGCGGCGACGCTGGTGCTGGTTTTTTTTCTTCTGCCATTTTTCTTTCCTGCGATGTTTAACGCGAACCACGGCCTTGATTATATGAAGTTAATGGGAAAACACAGTCGGGCAATCGGGCCTGAGTTCCAAGTTACAACGACCTTTAAGCTACCGAAATAGGATTTTGCTAAGCAAAATTACTACGCATCTAATCTACCCTCAAATCATCATTTCATTGTGGTCTCACTGTTCAATTCTTCATAATATTTTTGTCTCTAAAAATTGTACTATTCACAATGTTACAAGTTCGTCCTCAACTGATATTTTTTTGCCAAGGATTTTTACTTATCCTTCCAGTTCCCTTACCCCAGAAAAGACCCAACCTCGTTTGGCCTTCTATTCATTCGAAATGACTTCGTTTCTTGCTATTTGGAAACAATGTCATTTATTTAAGTCATGCTACTTCGTCTTCGTGTTTGGCCTATTAAAATTACGTCGTTTCAATTATATTTCAGACAACGTTCACCCCGTGTTTATATATATATTTCATCATTCTTTCTCGATTGCTATTGTTATAGATTTCTCACTAAACTGCTACATTGCTTACCTTCGTCAACAATTTCATCGTGTCACCCGTGTTTAGCCTTTTCACATCTCGCAAATTATGTCACAATATATGTAAAATCCTGAAATTATGAAAATAAAAATTTAAGAAAATTATTAAATCATGTTGACGAAAGTAATATTTGTGTTGAATTTGAAAAGAAAGATTGAAAAATCTTAAGGACATGTTTGAAAAAATTAATTTTTTGTGTGAAGTAATAAAAGGAAAAATAAACAAAGTCAAACAAGGCACTAGGAAAAATAAATTTTCAAAATAAGGACGGTATTTGATTATATCAAAGGCTTGTAGAGCTCTCGCGATTCGCAACGAATGTAGCTAACAGCGGGTTGATCGTCTTATTGAAAATTGGGGATTAGCTTGAGTCATCCAGAAGTCGGGAAATTAGGATTTAATCGAGAATTTATTCGATCAAGTAATTCTTTGTGGAGAAGCACCATAAATTTTGCGAAAAATGATAAAATTCTACGCCTCTACATTGATTACGAAAAGTGAATAAGGTCATCATCAATCACGAATTAACAATCTCTCAAGGCAGCCGAAATGTTTGACGATTTTCTTGAAAATTGGGCACCATAAGCTGAAGACCAAGAGAGAGAGAAGGCGTCTCGAAAATGACATTTGATATTTACTACATATATTTTAAATTTTAATTATGTCATTTGGACTAAAGAATGCGCCTATAGTATTTATGAATTTGAAAAATACTTGGATAAGCTCATGATTATCTTCGTTGACGATACTTTGAAATCTTCAAAAAAGAGCTTGCCCAACATATTCGTCTCTTTTTGCAAAGCATGCGGGGAAAATGAATTGTACATTAAATTCTCAAAAATGAGTTTTGTTTCAAAAAGTAGTATGTCTATAACATGTTGTTACGTACCAAAGAAGAATTCTCGCACGACACTATAACGAAGTCTCTTTGGATTAGCAATATACTACCGTAGATTCATGCGAAAATTTTGACGTGTTTTATGCAACATAACATTCTCTTTTCAAGTGGACGGATGAATGTGAACAAAAATTTCTTTAGTTTGTGCTTTATGGAAAAATAACCACTAACTTTTGTCTTTTAAACGTTTCCAAAATAAGTACTATTTATCTAGGTGAATGCAACAGAAGACATCTGTTAGCATTTCAGAAGACAATCCATGGTTCATTTCTAGTTAGAAAATCGAGTTCATGAGTTTCCCTAGATCAATTGGGAAGATAAGAACTTATTGACTGAGCAATTTCGATGATGAAATTATTTGAAGGGAGAATTGTAACATCCTGAAATTTTGAAAATAAAAATTTAAGAAAATTATTAAATCATGTTGATGAAAGTATTGAAAATGAAAGAAAGATTAGGGAAAAATCTTAGGGCGTGTTTGATAAAATAAAAATCTTGTGTGAAGTTATAAAAGGAAAAATAAGCAAAGCCAAATAAGGCACGTGTGACGGAAAATTTTCTAGGAAATGGACACTTCATAAGGGCATGTTTGGCAAAAATGGGATTTAGAGCCTGTTTTGTCCTTTGCAAATTCTTCAAATTTTCCTTACATTCATTTTCAACCACACATTTTTATGGGACTCATTACATTTTCACACTTTTCAATCAATTTTTAACAACATATTCTTCCAAAACTCCAAAATTCTTTAAACTATTGAAAAAGGTATATGGGGCCAAACAAACTCTTTTATTGAAAACTAGTTACAAATTATAATTAATTACAGTTTACAATTCACTAATGAATTTGTAAAATATGACATATCTTTTTTGATAAAATTAATTAAATTAGTTACATTCACCTTAATTACAATTACAATTACAACTTAAGTACTTAACTACATCCTTAACCAATTAAAGTGTACAGTTAATTACAATTGTAATTTCATTTCAATTTTATAATTAATTACAGTTGTAACTAAAATATTGTAATTAAGTTACAAATTATAATTAAATTATTAATTACAGTTGCAACTTAATTGTATATTACAAATCACTCAAAATTTCATTTTTTTTTAAAAAAATAATTGAATTAATTACAATTGCAATTTAATTAAACTCGGTAATAAATTAAAGTTTGTAATTAATTAAAATTATAACTTAATTTCAATTTTGTAATCAATTAAAACGTAACTAATTGATTACGTTACCGTTGTAATTAACTAGATCCACACTCGTGCGATGCACGATCATATACTCGTTCACAAAAGTATTGCATTGTAGATGAAAAATCGGCAAAATATGTAAAATAAATAATTTCCAGAGTCAATCCATCTTAAAATAATCCATGTGTTTTACAAATTTTGAAACACTTCCATGGGTGGTGTGCTTTTTTTGTTTTTCCACCTCGTGTGAAAATTATTAGGTGGCGTTCTGTTTGTATTTTATTTTGTATTTTCATTTTTGAAAATGTTTTGTATTTTGTGTTTTCATTTTTGTTTTCAAATTTGCTGAAAACGCGTTTGGTTTGTCATTTCTGAAAACTGTTTTTGAAAATGAAAAGCTGGAAAACACGTTCTGTTTGAAATTTTGCAGAACACTATTTAAACTATTTTTAATTAATTTGCTTGCAGAATACTACTCACTCCAACTCAAATTTCCTTTCACAATACACTAAAAATATGGTTACATGCAACACACTAATGTGAGCATTAAGAGTCTATATTAACACAGCTTGGACAGGTTCGGGACTTGAGAAAGCTCTACTTATATTAAAATCCAGAAAATGCAAATTCTTTCAAAACTACCAGAGTCCATTTATCATTGCTTTTTTTGAAATATAACAACAAGAATTCTCATTTAATTTTTTTTTTTTTTTGTAATGTTGATATTGAATTCAATAAAACTTTATTTAAACTAAGTTCCAAGTTAGGATAAAAAAAAAAAAAAAAAATCTTTATTTAGGCTTAGTTCCAAGCTAGAATAATTCTAAAAAAAATAAAAACTTTATATTAAGCTTAGTTCTAAGTTAAGATAATTCTATAAAAAAAAAAAAAAAAAAAATTCCCAAAACGCGTTTTCCGCGTTTTGGACATTTTTTGTCGAAATACACACAAAACGCCCAAAACGATGTTTCGGGCGTTTTCCGTTTTGTGTACAAATTTTTTTTTTGTTTTCCAAAATGCGTTTTCGAAAATGGTAAAGAGAACGCGTTTTTAGCGTTTTCGAAAATAAAAACAGAAAACGACCTCAAAACAGTAAAGAGAACAGTGGCTTAGTTTTTTTCTTTCTTTTTTCAATTTCGGCCTTTTTCTTAATCGAGGCATGGTTTGTATGGACAAGTAATTTTTTTCTAAAATAACTCAATTTCACCAAATTTTATAGAAAAAATAATGTTAATCAAACCGCAAAACTCGAAAAATTTCCCCTTGCTTCCACTTAAGAAATAAATCCAATCAAACTTATCCAATTGAGAGGTAATGGAAAGGGATGGAAAAGAGTGGGGGACAGATGGTTTAACGCCTAAATGTCAATATCATATAACTATTGTAGCGACCCATAATTTTTATGCAATAAATAATTATTTTTATATTTAGAAAAATTGTGTCGCTACTATTTCACTCATTATTTTGAAATTAACGCCGCGACGGATTCGTCTAGCCAAGTCAAGAAATATCGAATTTGTTCGATTTTAAATTAAAATCCGAATTTCTAAAATTATGTTATTTTAATTATTTATTCAAAGTATTATTTTCAAAATCATTTTAAATTCCAAATTTATTCTCAAATGTATTTTCAGTCCAAAATATATCTATTTTAAATACGTTTCTTGATCGAAGTTGGTCAAATTTTAATTAATTATCTTAATTTAAACATTAGCTTAATTATCCTGCCGAAAGCATATTCCCTTAATCATGTTTCTTATTTTTCTCTTTTTCTTTGAAACATCAGCATCTTCATCATTATCATCATCAACCCCACCTCATTTACAAGCCAAACTCCACCTCCATCTTTAATAATGGAGCAACTGCCTACTCATTTTAACTCATTTATGAATCTACCCCATCTTCATTTCAATATACATGGCACAACTCACACTTCCATATACCTAGATTCCACAATACAATATATATAAACATCATCATCTCAGCACCTGCATAGCCGAAAGCCATTTCCAATTCAATCACCAGTACTCAGCCACGGTACCTACCTCCATGTTCAATCAGGTTATCACTGCCAATCTGCAAACAAAGCCCAATCACAGCAGCAGCCACCCCTATCGCAGCCAAACCACAGTCACCACCCATAGTCGAACATCAAGACCAACCACCGGCCACATGTTAAACCACCATCATCACTGCGAACCCAAAAACCACCACCATCAAATTCGCATACTGCTCAGCTTCAAACCGTGATTTCGTTTCGGTTTAACTTCGGATCCAGCTCCAATCAAACCCCAAAACAAGAACAAAACCAGAAATAAACCAAGAGACTATTGACCCAACACTTATCTCACCTCAATCGTCGGTTACCTCGTCGAATTTGGTGAGGAACCCGCACGGGTCGCGACCACTGTCTCTCTCTGATTTGTTCCGCCTTCGTCTTCTCTCTCTATCTAACGATTTGAATAAAGAGAGAAATAGATCTGATATATTATATTAATTTTCAGAATTTGCAGCATTAGTCCCCATCTTTTAAAGTTATTTCAAATCAGTCCCGAAGTTTTAAAATCATCAATTTCAGCCCTTAAGTTTTAAATGAGTTTTAATCAGCCCTTTCATTTTCAAAATCTGATCACTTCAGTCCCTGCTGATTTACTTTTAAGCTCAAGTTTCAAAAGTATTCATTTTAGTCCCTCAACTTTCAAAACATCAATTTTAGTCCTCAAATTATAATTTATCATTTTGAACCATATATTCGATAGACTAAAGTGACTTATTGGCTAAGACGAAGCGTACGGAGAATTTAAAGAAATTGAAGTCATTCCCGCTCAACTTTGCACTCGTCGGATTTGAGGTAGACTCGCACTTATTAATTGATTTAAATTATGATTTCATATAAATGTCATGTGACTTGTGAAAGTCAATTTTCAAGAAAATTAAGTATGTTTTATGAAAGGTAAATATACCTTATGTTTTTATGAAAAGTAAGTATACCCTATGTTTTTACGAAAATGTTTTATATGTTTTGGATCATTGCTATGCACATAAGAATTCTTACCACCTAAGTTCGGTAGAATTCTGTGTTTCCATATGTTTATGAGGATTTACCACCTAAGTTCGGTAAAATTCCTGTCTCATATGGTTATGAGAATTTCGATCCTACCCTATGTTATGATGGAAATGATCCCTATGAATTTCAAGAATTATGTTTTGGTATACTTACTGTTATTATGATTTTACTGCATAAGAATTCTTGCCACCTAAGTTCGGTAAAGTTCTTGTGTCTCCTTATGTTTATGAGGATTTCAATCCTATCTTATGTTATGCTTTCAAAAGAAATTATGCTTGGCATAATTAAAATGTTTTTATAAGTATATGGTTTTCAAAGAGCTGTTTTCAAAGAGCTATTTTTAAAGAGCCTATGATTTGCAAAATATGTCCCGTGCTGTAATGCACAATATGAGTTTTATCAAGAGCCGTTTTATAAAGAAGCTCTATCAATGCCCGTTTTATAAAGAGCCGGAATTTATGTGTTTAATCATCTTATAAATTAATTAATTTGCGATGAGTCTACTGAGTATTTCCCCCATGAAATACTCACCATACTTTTTAACAGTTTTGCAGATTTCGGAGACGGTGGCGAGCGATGAATGATGGTGGCAATAATCGTTAAACGGTTGAAAGTTTGATGTTAATGATTTCCGTATTTTTTCAAACAATCGAATAATTTAGAGAAGTTCATTTATTTGAGAAATTATGACATTGTCAATTTCTTTACAAAATTAATGGTTCGATTTACTATTTCAAATGGTTTCATAAATGTTTCAATTTTATCGGCCATTACAGTTTATTTAATGTTGCAAAAAAATGAATTTCAATTATTTCTTTCGCAAAAAATATTATTCGAAAAATTTAGACAGAAAATGACGTAGTGAATAGGGTATACGGAACTCGGGGCGCTACAACTATATCCAATCATGAAGACGTATATGGATGCCACTAAAACAATGTAATTTTTCACAAATGAGTAAAGCCAATCATCGAATTCTGTATTTTTATGTGCTCCATTCACTCCAAATCCAATTAATATCTGCATCGAAGAATAAATAATGTTTATTTTTTATAGTACATGTAAGCTTGAGGTAGACCCACAACATCATGCTATACATTCAGCAGATTTTTTTCCTAATGTTTACAAATGGAAAAGAAAAGAAAATCTATGAATTGGTTTGCATTAATATTTATCTCATAAATGAATCTTTTCCAGCCATACACTCCCAAAAAACAAACACCATAGATCAAGGAAGTTGTTATCAAAGAGACTGCATAGATACGATCTAATTTTAGGATCCAATATAACCTGAAAGGGAATATGATCCAAAAATAAGAGATAATGCCAGGAAATAAATGTTCTTATTTTCCAATTAACAGGTGAAAATATGCAATAATATATGAGTTTTTTTCTCTCGCTAAAATCGTAAATGTATGAGCAGATACATGGAACATGCTCCAAAATAATACGTAATACCAGGAAATGAACTATTATTATATTCCAATTAATTGATGAACACAGAGAAAAATAAATGTATTTTCTCTATGTCGAAATCGAAATTTTATGAGCGGATACAGTACACGTGGTTTGATACATCACTTAAATTGATTCACAGTGCATAAATAATCAACATTGAATAAATAAATAAAAAAATCACTTGTGAAGAACCAATAGTTAAGTTGATGAAGGTAGTGAACAATCATGGGTAACACACCTCTGTCTAAGAAAATCGGACCATTGGGATGAATCATCATGCCTAAATAACTAAATGGCGGAAGTTCTATCAACAATATTTCTATTGTTTAAGCGATGCATATCAAGACTGATAATGACATGCAATTGTATTAGAGTCATCTTAAGTTTAATATTATTGTACTGATTAAACAAAATGCAAAGGAATAAGAAGAGAAGACTTGGTCCCTTCCTTAACAGAGGAAGCTAGCACCGTTAGTGTTAATGGCGTTGCTTTTCTCACTTACCCTTTTTTCATGAATTTCCGGTTCTTCTTCCTCTTTCTCTGAAAAGGCATTAGAGAAATCACTGAGGCCTTCAAACAAATAAGTCATCGCCACTTGAAACACCGCTTTGGCCGCCGATAACAGTCAAAATGCAATTTTAAATCAAATGAAAAAAAAAAAGAAGAAGAAGAAGAAAGGAAAATGACCTTTTTGTTATAGAACAGTAATCTCTCAAACTCCAGCAAAATGCAAAATTGATTCCAAGTTTCCATTGTTCATCATTCAGTGCAAAATATCTCCGTAAGTAACGTTCGAGATCACTTTCATTGTCTCAAACTATAGTTTGCTGCTTTCACAAACTTAAATTATTTTCATAAAGTTAACTTTCTACCTCCCAAATATCTTCTGCAACAACAAAAAATAGTGAAAAAAAACCTAAGCAATCGACGATGTTCCATATTATTAGGGTTATGATCCATCTAGTCACTACCATCCACACGATGCCAATATGAGCATATGTTGAGACAGTTGAGTTAGTAACATTGAAAATGCTTCTGGGATGTGAGCAACCAACATTGAACATAAAAAAGGAAAATTTCTTATATATCATTTCTGGATTTAAATGCATATCTAATTTAAGTATGGGTAATTAAACATGCTAAAATTTAAATATATGTTAAATTTAGCTTCAGTCTCCAAGCATTTTTGCTGCATTAATTTTTACACAAATTGTACCAAAAAGTCCTCTCCTATTTTTCTGACTTGTTCTTCCGAGGTTGTGAAACTGAACTATGGAGAATTTTGCAAATTTATAATTAGTTCAAGTATTCTTTAACTTCCATTACACATCTTCTCCTACCACTGTGCATCAAAAGATGAGATAATAACTCAGAGAAATTCAACAATGAAACCTTTTGTAAATAAACTTAGATCAATACCTATCTTGCTCTTTTTGGTTTGGACCTGTTCTTCGGCGCGTCAATAACTTCATCTGGAAAGCCCAAAAACGCATAATCGGTAAGTACTAATTCTTAATTAAATAGAAGATAGAAATATACACTACCTAAGGCAATTGAGACAAAGTTTTAAAAAATCTCAGCAATAGCCAGAGGCAAATTAGAAAGAATTGTCAAAACCCTTCTGGGAAACGCCTTCAACAACCCCAAACCATTTTTCTTACTGGACAGAAGTGGTGGCTTCACTGGAGCATTCGACGTTCACGATGATTTGAGGAAAACCCCATCACAGAAACGATGTATTTACAGGAAATATTCGAGGAAAAAAGTAACTCATTCTGGAATTCACACTCGCCCTGCAAAGACCCAGAATCCACGAGCTTCACAGCAACATGAGAAGCAGAGTTCTTGATGATGGGGTTTGGTTTAAGACCCGAAACCCCCTGTCCGAGGCGAATGAAAGAAGATAAATTATTGGTGGCATGACAGAGAAGAGAGTAAGAAAGTCGATGTGGGAGAGAGACGTGGAAGAAAAATCATTATTTGGCCTCCCCATCACATAAACGATGTATTTATAGGCAATATTCGAGGAAAAAAGTAACTCATTCTGGAATTCACACTCGCCCTGCAAAGACCCAGAATCCATGAGCTTCACAGCAACATGAGAAGCAGAGTTCTTGATGATGGGGTTTGGTTTAAGTGTGGCGCGGTAGACAGACCCGAAACCCCCTGTCCGAGGCGGATGAAAGAAGAGAAATTGTTGGTGGCATGACAGAGAAGAGAGTAAGAAATCCGATGTGGGAGAGAGACGTGGAAGAAAAATCATTATTTGGCCTCGGTCGTGGCTGGCTGTTTAAATTTAGAGTGAAACTACCCACTCACTCATAAACAACTGTTAAAAATTATAAACTGTCAAAAAATTCAAATTCAAATTTATTTAAAATTAGAATCTGTTGAAAATTGATTCAATTGAAATTGGAGATTCCCAAAATCTCTTGTACTTTTATTAATATATAGATTGTATATTACAAGTCACTCAAAATTTAATATTTTTTTAAAATTAATTGAATTAGTTATAAATTGTAATTCATTACAGTTTGTAATTAATTACAATTGCAACTTGATTACATTTCGTAATGAATTAAAGTCCACAATTAATAAAATTTGTAGTTTTATTTCAATTTTGTAATTAACTACAATTGTAACTTTATTTCAATTTTGTAATTAATTACAATTGTTACTAATGAATTTGTAAATTAATGTAACTCGTAATTCATAATTAATTATTATTTCAACACCAAGACCATCGCCATCATCTCAATCACAACTTCCTCAACAAAAGAAAAAAATCTGAATGTTGGCCTAATTGACCTGGCAAAGCCACCTGGGGAGGCCAAAATATCCTTTCATACGATGATCAAATGCTTGTCCATCTTCATAATAGTGGTCTGACTTCACAAATAATTTCAAACAAAGCTACATTTTTACCAAATTTATTTGAGATGCGCGATGCAGATGAATCATGATTCTGTAGGGTTTATATATATTGTTAGTGCTAACAACTGCTTCTAGAACCTCAGATAATTCTTCAAGTAGATGTTTGATTTTCTTATTTGATATGATATTTCACCAAACTCTTGCCTTTTCACTAACTCGTCGACTTAGTGTTGGCAACGGGGCGATCGGACCCCGATCCGCCCCGCCCCGATTTTTTTTTGTCCGATCCGGATTCGCGCCCGCGATCCGTCAAATTTCGGATCGGGTCGGGGCGGATCGGTCCACCGATCCGTGGACCGATCCGCCGAATTATTTATTTATTTATTTTTATTTTTTTTAAATTTTTTTAAATCTTTTTAAATATATTTTAAATTAAATCTTTTAAAAAAATTTAGAAAAATTATTATTTTTATTAAATTTTATTTTTTTTATTGAAACGAGACGTATAGCGGTATAGATGCCAATTCGCCGATTCAACGGATCGAGTTTTTTTGTCATTACTTATTGGAATTCTTTCTTCAAATGAAGAACATGAAAAATATGTTTTCTTTAAAATGCAAAGATTGCAGGTTATTCTCAGAAATTAAAGTTTGTTACAAAATTTACATATTAGATTTGTATACATGATAAAAAAAATTATATTAAAAAAAATGTCGGATTGCGGATTGGGGCGGATCGGATCAGCCCCGATCCAAATCCGCTTCATGAATTTTCGGATCGAGGCGGATCACATAAATTTCGATCCATCGATCCACGGATCGGGATTTTTTCGGATTGGATCGGGTCGACGGATCGACGGGGCGGATTGGATTTTTTTGCCATCTCTACGTCGATTCAGGAAACCTCCATATTGAATTGCAACGAACATGCTTGTGGTCACTATCTGTCACATCCACGAGATGCCAGTGAAGCAATGGGAAACTAAAGAAACAAGTGCAGTAGAGGGAAACTATAGAAACAAGTGTTGCAGTGGAATCAATTTATTCTAGGGTTTTGAGGTTTTGAAGGTCGAGAAGAACTGCCCAAGTCGATGGAGAAGACTCTCAAATGGCTTCGAGAGGAAGAATCGCATGTGCGGGGAGGGAGGGGGGGAGGGAGGGAGGTGGATTAATTAAGGTTGAGTTTAAGACAAGTAACTAATACCTGATTTAATAAAATAGTTTACAATTACCCATTTTTAAAAGCTTTCAATTTAAGCAATTTTTTGGTCTAGAGAAATTTTTTCACCTTTCTCTTCAAATTTATTTTCAACCACACATTTCTATCGGACTCACCACTTTACATACTTTTCAATCACACATTCAAAAATTTCTCCAATTTCTTATACACCAAACAGGCTCTAAAGGTATGATTTTGTGTGATTTCCCCAAAACTATTGGACAACATGCTGAAAAATAGGGTTTCTTTGAAGAAATCCATTAAATAAAAATGATAAAATATGTTATTCTCTCATGGCACTTTAACAAGGAATTCAATGTAAATAACAAATTTGTATATATTTCAAATCTGCACCTTTACATCTATATTTCAACAAGAAACTTTAATTTGTATCTTTTTTTATATATATAAATAGTCATTTTATTAATATACATTTTAAACCGTACATATGGTTCACTTCACACACACAACGAGTATGTTTAACAAAAATTCAAATTATCATTAATTTATAATAATATATACACAATATTACTTCTTTTACAATATATATATATATATATATATATATATATATATATATATCCCTACTATATCCCTATCCCTACTATATATAAGATCCACCTACACAGTTACTATTCTTGGACGATAAATGACGCTTTTAGTAGAAATTGTGGAACACGCTTTTTTCTTTCACTACCATACCAGCAATATGAGAAACGCATTATATGAAAAGGAATCCCTACTGTTATCAGATCTTCTGTCGATCTTTCTCTCTCTTACTCTGACGGTTCCAAATCGTTCTTCTAGGGTTACGCCGTCTCGCAGCGGTGGTGGTCGAAGGTTCGTATTCTTTTGTTCCGTTCGATTTTTTGTATGGATCTACGTTTTTTTTTTTTGCTCTCACGGTTCGATATTGTTCTTGTAGGGTAGCGTCTTGCATCGATCGCACTCGAAGGTTCGTAGTCTTTTCTTTCGTTGTTTTTTTGTATAGATCTATGTTTTGTTTTTCCCTGATTTTAATGTCGTCGAGCCTACAGACCATCACGCTTACAGATCTTCTGCACCTGGGGTCGCGGTTTTCGTGGTGTTTTGTCAGTGACGGTGAGTATTTTTGCATCTTTCGTTTTTTGACATCATTTCGTTGGTAGATTTCCTTTGCTTTTTCTTTAGTAAGTTTCTTTCTGTTCGATATATTTTTTTTTCTTTTACCATCTGGTCCGTTGCACTTCGAGATCGTTCGCACCTGGGTTTCTTCAGCAAGTTTCTTTCTGTTGGATTTTTTTTTTTAGCGTCTGGTTCGTATACTAATTGTTATAGGTTTATCTACTTTAAATCAATTTTGGGCAGTAAT
This sequence comes from Ligustrum vulgare, assembly GCA_963555705.1. Lineage (NCBI taxonomy): Eukaryota > Viridiplantae > Streptophyta > Magnoliopsida > Lamiales > Oleaceae > Ligustrum > Ligustrum vulgare. The sequence goes on along the minus strand of OY743186.1, from coordinate 34,047,142 downwards.
TGTATGCTTAATATTGGAAGTGATATTGATGTGGTATTTTGTGGAAAGATAAAATAGGTATGTGAACTTAGATAAACACAATTTAGATATTGCTTGAATAAATGAAGTAGGCAGTTGAGAGGCTGAAAGTTATATTTAAACAAAAATTTGGATATTGCTTGAATAAATAAACTAGGCAGTTCAGAGGCTGAAAGTTATATTAAGAATATGAATTTTTTAGAAGCACCTAATCATAAATGTGTGTATTTTTGTCCACTTACCACTGATTAAAAAAAATTAAGCAGGCAACATAGTGTACTAATTTTTCCATTTTTAATCAATTTTGGTAAGTCATTCTATGTTTAATAGTTATTAAACTGATATTGATGTGATATTTTGTATGTTTGTGTCAGGACTTTCAAGCTTGGATTGTGGACTACATTTTGAAGCAGGTAGAACTTATTGAGTTTTTTCTCTTCTCTTATTTTTTTTCCATTTCTTTTCACTGTGTCTGCATGTGTATATATATGTATATATATTAACAGTAATAATGAAGTGGTATTTTAATCAATTTTGGTGAGTAATTCTATATTTAATGTTGGAAGTAATAATGAAGTAGTATTTTGTATGTTTGTGTCAGAATATTCCTGCTTAGATTATGAATTAGATTTTAGAACAGGTAAAATGAACGAAGGTTGTGTTTCAGAATTTTTTTGGTGTCTGCTATTTTATTTGTTTATGTTTGTTGAAGTTTCGAATGTGTTCATCAATCATGTCAATTTCTCATCATGCTACAAACAAATTCTTCAAAGTTATAATGGAAGAATCCGGGAATTGCGCTTGATTGGTTTATTTTGTTGTCCTGAATTTGTGTTGATGTAACATATATTAATTTTTTCCATCATCTTGTTGCATGTGATAAATATATATATATTATATTTTTTAAAATAACGGTTACTCAATATACATCTATTCTTTATTCTTTTTTTCCCAATATTTTGCTGGCTTTAGGTATTGTTATTACATTTATCATGATGCACTTTTCCCTACTTTACTAAAGTATACTTAGTTTTCTTACTTGCTTTTTTGTCTATTTTATTTACTATTATTATAATTTGAGGCCTTTGTGTTTGCGGTTAATTTACTTCCGAGGTTTTTCCCTTTATGATTTGCATGTTTTCTTCATTCTTATGTTTTTAAACTCTTTGATTTTGAGTTCATTCGTAGTGGATATCTAGATTATTGTTGACTATTTATTTTCTGCTAATTTTTATTATTATTGTTATTGTTGATGTTGATGCTTTTTTTTTTCTTACTACTTACAACTGTTTGAGTTTTATGTGTTTTATTTTTTTTTCCTTTTCCTGTTGATACTTACACATATTTGATTTGCTTGTGTATTATAACTAATTAAAGTTAAAATGAAGGTTTTGTAATGATCAATATGTTCGATATTAAAAAAAGGCAAGCACGAAACCGACAACGACGGGAGTTATATGCTGAAAAGAAAAGAAAGCAGGAGACATGCAGTGATGCGTCTGTACAACATAGACGTTGTACTGTTACTTTCCCCGGTTAGTTCTGCAAATATATAGACAAAAAAACTCTTTGTCGTCATTTTTTTTATTAAATTACTTTTCCTATCTCTTAATTTGATATTATTTGTTTCATTTTTTTTTTTATTAAATTACTTTTCCTATCTCTTAATTTGATATTATTTGTTCTTTTATTTTTAGAGGAAAGATCATCCGTTGAATTTACTGATATTGACAAAAATATTGAAATGCAAGGTAAAACTGAAATTTTAAGGTCTTAATTATGGTTTTTTTTATTGGTATGATGTTTATTATTCTTTAAATGTAATTCCATTATTTAATATACAGGGAACAGTGATGCACAATTCATAAGGAAAGATGAAACAGCTAGATTGAACATAAATAATAACTACTTTAACAACTTTGAAATTATCGACAATGAAGAAGCTCACAATTTAAATATCTATGATAATGTTCCTTTTGAACCGTATGTTTTACCTAATCCAACATTCGGTTCTTATTGTGGTGCGAAGAAATTTTATAAAGAAACTAAAGGATTTTGTTGTTCAAATGGTGAAGTGAAATTATGTTTAAATTACATGCCTACAGAAATGCGTGAACTTTATTTGTCCAATTCTGATGCTCCATCTAATTTTAGAAATGTTTCAAGGACATATAACAACCATTTTGCTTTTACATCTTTTGGTGTTAAGTATGACAAAGAATTGTGCAAAAATAGTAAGGGAATATATACTTTTAGAGTTCAAGGTCAAGTATACCATTATGTTAATACGTTATTACCTTCGAATGATGAACCGTCATATTTACAACTATATTTTTATGATACTGAACATGAAATCCAAAATAGACTTCGCTTTTCGGACAAATTTATTGAGTCTACAATTAAAAAATTAATGGAAATTTTACATGTAAATCCATATTCCCAATTTTTCCATTCATTAAACCATCTAGACCCATCTGAGTCATTGAATATTATCTTGAAATCCGACCCTTCTGTTGACCAAAGAATTTATAATAGACCTTCTGTTTCTCAAGTTGCTTTGATTTGGGTTGATAATAATTCTTCGTCGAATGTATGTGCACGTGATATTCGTGTTTTTAGTCATGATGGACATCCTCATCGTGTCCATTATTTTTATGGTTGTTACGATCCACTCCAGTATCCTCTGCTTTTTCCATATGGTGAGCCTAGTTGGCATCAAGGGATACAAAAACATTGTAAAAGTCAATTATCTTTCGCTCAAAAGTCAACATCTGTTTTTGAATTTAGCAACATTACTACTCTTGAAGAATTATTTCAAAGGGAGGAAATAGGTAGCTATTAATTGTTTTTTTTTTCAAAAAATTTTCTGCATTATAGATTTTGATTTATTTTTTTTTTTAATTTCTAACTTTGTGTTTCTTAAAACATAAATTTCCTTTTGTATATTAAATTAATTAATGTTACATATTCATTAATTGTAGTCCTAACAAAATGTTGTAAGCGAGCTCAAGTGTCTTTGAGAGAATATTACCGCTACAAGTTGCGGATCAGAGATCCAGGTAACATCCTCCTCCTTCATACTGGTCGACTGCTTCAACAATATATAGTGGATATGTATGTTAAAATAGAAACATCTAGATTAGACTTCTTCAGAAAGAATCAACGTTAAATTCGAGCTGACCTTTATCAAGGCATTGTTGACAGTGTTTCTTTAGGTGAAACTAGGGGTTGTAAGATTGGTAAAAGGATTATTTTACCGTCATCATTCACCGGGGGACCTAGAGATAACACAAAAAAATACATGGATGCAATGGCTTTAGTTCAACGATTTGGAAAACCTAACCTTTTCCTTACAGTAACTTGCAATCCAAGTTGGGTTGAAATAAAGAATGAATTGTTATACAATGATCAAACGCACAATCGTCCAGATTTAATATCACACATTTTTAAGTCTAAATTAGAAGAACTAAAAGATGATTTATTTAACAAGAATATTTTTGGACCAGTTGCAGCTTATATCTATTTTATAGAATTTCAAAAACGTGGATTACCTCACGCTCATTTTTTGCTTATCCTACAACATGGTTTTAAAATTACATCAACAGACCAAATTGACAAAATAGTATCATGTGAAATCCCAAATGAATCAAATAATCCTTATTTGCGTTCAAGAGTAATAAAACATATGATGCATGGACCATGTGGTCAACTAAATCCAACTAATGTATGTATGGAATACAATCAAACATGTAGAAATAACTATCCTAAAGAATTTATCTCAAATACTACCTTAAGCAAAAATTCTTATCCACTATATCGTCGATATAACAGTGGTGAAAAAGTAAAAGTTAGAGGTCATTTATTAGATAATAGATGGGTTGTGCCATATAATCCATATCTATTAGCTAAATTTGACTGTCATATTAACGTTGAGGTTTGTTCAACAGTAAAAGCTGTAAAATACTTATACAAATATGTATATAAAGGACACGATCGAATAAACTTCTCAATGAATGATGACGAACAAAATATTGAGATAGATGAAATTAGTAGATTTCAAAGTGCTCGATGGATATCAGCACCTGAAGCAATTTGGAGAATTTACGGTTTTATTTTAAGTGAATATTGTCCGTCTATTATTTCTCTTCAATTACATTTAGAAGATCACCAAAATATTACTTTCAACGACAAAGATAATTTAACTAACACAGTTAACAATAGTTTTCTTAGACGTACAATGCTTACAGAATATTTCCAAATGAATATTTCAAACGAGAAAGCTCGATCTTTACTATATAGAGATTTCCCCATTCATTTTGTTTGGAACACACAAGGTCGTTTTTGGAATTCTAGAAAACAAAAAAATGTTATAGGAAGAATTGTTTCTGCTAATCCTAATGAAGGTGAAAGATATTATTTACGTATTTTATTAAACCACATTAAAGGCGCAACATCTTTTGAAGACTTGAAAAAGGTAAATAATGTCCGAGTTAGTACGTTTCGTGAAGCAGCTTCTTTGTACGGACTATTAAGTGAAGACAATAATTCTGATCTATGCATGGCTGAAGCAATAGTGTATCAAATGCCATGCTCATTAAGGCGTTTATTCTCAACATTATTACTATTTTGCACACCTAATAATCCTAAACTTCTACGGTTAACTTATAAAGAATTTATGATGTATGATTATATTTTGAAAGGATTCTCTAAATCAACAGCTGAACATGCAACTTTAAGCGATATAAATAACATACTCGAGCTTTCAGGTAAAATATAAATGATTATAATTTAGTTTCATATTGTGTTTCTACTAATGAGAATGATAAATTAACTACAATGATTTCTGATGAGACAAGAGAATACGATAATGGTGTGACTCTATCATTAATGATTGAAAGCTTAAATGAAGAACAAAGAAATGTATTTGAACAAATCTTCGATAAAATACTAAATAATGACGGTGGTTTATTTTTCATTGATGGACCAGGTGGTACAGGTAAAACATTTCTTTACAAAACACTATTACGGTCTGTTAGATAAAAAAAAATGGTTGCTATAGCAACCGCTTCATCAGGTGTTGCTGCATCTTTATTACCTGGAGGTCGAACTGCACATTCTATGTTTAAAAAATCACTTGATGTATCTCCTGATATCATGTGTTCTATTAGTAAACAATCAGCATTAGCATCGTTGCTAAAAATGACCAAATTGATTATATGGGATGAAGCACCTATGGTTCACCGTTCAGCTATTGAGGCTTTAGATAAATTATTAAGAGATATAACAAAACTTGATGTGCCATTTGGTCAAAAAGTTGTAGTTTTTGGTGGTGATTTTAGACAAATTTTACCTGTTGTTCAAAATGGATCAAAAACAGATATTATTCAAGCAAGTCTTGTGTTCTCTTATTTATGGCCATCATTTACACGAATATCACTAACTCGTAATATACGTGCACATCTTGACACTGCTTTTTCGAAGTGTATACTTTCTATTGGAAATGATGACATTGAAGCTCACAGTTGTGGTATGATTGAACTCTCAGATAATATTGCTATTAAATTTGAATAAGAAACAAAATCATTAAATGATCTTATTGATTTGGTTTTCCCAAGTATTGAGTCCTATGACATGCATAGTTTAACAATGATTAACAGGGTTATTTTAACTCCCAAAAATGAAAATGTTGATCTTATAAATAGCTTATTATTAGATAAAATTGATGGTGAAAAAATTGTCTACTATAGCTTTGATGAAGTGACTGATAAAACAGAAGGAAGTATCCATGAAGATTTTTTTAAATACATTAACACCTAATGGTATACCTCCCCATGAACTTGTTCTTAAAAAGAATTGTCCTGTTATTTTACTTCGAAATATAAACCCTTCTGAAGGATTATGTAACGGTACAAGATTAATTTGTAGACAATTTGAGCGTAATGTTATTAACGCTGAAATAGCAATTGGAGAATACCGTGGAAAACATGTTTTCTTACCTAGAATTCATTTTATACCATTAGAAAATGAAAAAGGTTCAATTCCTTTTAAAAGAACGCAATTCCCTATTCGTCCATGTTTTGCTATGACAATTAACAAAGTTCAAGGTCAAACATTAGACTTCATTGGATTATATTTACCTGAACCAGTTTTTTCACATGGTCAACTTTATGTTACGTTATCTAGAAGTAGATCAAGTTCTGATATTCGAGTGTTATTGAAACCGCAAAATTTAACATCTCATTCACTTCATCAATATTGTACCAAAAATGTCGTTTACAAAGAAATACTTGATTTAATACATTCAAAAATTACTTAATGTCTTGCTTGCATTACGTAATTTAGTTCTTTTTTTTCTTCACATCAACTGGTTGGTGCAGGCAGGTTTGATGGGCAAGCATTAACAAGTCGATCAGTACAACTGTATATTGCACCTAAAGAACTGACAGAAATTCCCATTTGGTGCATTTATTGGATATTCTTGCATAATGTTTCTTGACTTTGGGAAGGCTGCTGGCACATATTCCACACTGAAAGGCCTCTTGTCTTTGGATCGTTAATTTTTTAAGGGTTGCTTGAAATTGGTTCTAAAATGGAAGAGAAATGCATCTTGAGACTGCAGGAAGCAAAATGCACTTCAATTTTTCCCATGAAGTTACTTTTCCTTGAACTTCTGTGAATAGCATAGTAAGTCCTTTTTCTAATCTTAAATTAACTTTAAGTTCTTCATATTCTGTTAGGAATCTTTAGAGTTTAGAATGAAAGCCTGGCATTTGATACATCTAGGTGGTGATGCTTTACTGTGAATAAATTCCTGTTTCATAGATCTTACGGTGCGAAATGTATTGAAGCAGGCATGTGAGAAGTGCATAAAGCTATATTATTCGAGTCTATACATGTGTTGCAGTTAGGAAGTAATATATTACTACAATGAGCAATTATTGTTATGGGTCTTCTTCCCTTACTAATTATGTTATACTCATTTCTCTTTTATCTTTTCTTGGTCTTTATTTGTACATTTTTTACTGTCTATTGTCCTCCTAATTTACCACTTCTTACATGAGTCAATTTCCTTTCTTGAAATGTAGCTTCTGAACCTAACATTGAAGGGTTTCGTAATACGCAAACAAAGTTAGTAGATGTGTTCATTCTCCTTCATTAGATCCGTAACGGTATAATTTTTCTCCTTCGTTGTATTTCATGCAAATAACTTTTACCTCTCATTTTTCCTAGAATTGCAATGCAATTGATCCCTTTTGCCTGATGTTTGTTCAATCAATTTCATAAAAGAACTTGATTCTTTTGATCAACTTCTTGCCCAAGAAGGTAGCAATTTCATGTTCATTTAAAAGTGGCCATTCACATTTTCAAGTTCCGCCAACCAAAATAAATGATTTAATTGACATTCAACCCTTTTTTAGTTTTGGATTTCTAGAAAGTACAATTTTGGGAGAAAAAACAAAAAAAATTCCCTGAATATCAACCTATTAATTATAATGAAGAGGTTCAGTTTTAAGTATTTAACTCATTGTGAATGTTTTCCTTGAACTTATATTGTGAGTAATCCTTGGACCTTGCAAAAAGATATGTTCTATTGCAACTCAGAACAAGTGCTTTATGTGGTCTACTGCATTTATTTCAACACTTGGAAGTTTTGACAGTAAGGTACATATGCAAACAATTAATGGCAGGTAAAATATAGTGGCAGCAAATGCTGCTAAAGATTTCTGTAACGAATTCTACATCATAAACCAAGTGTTTACTTGGGGCTGAAGTCAGTTTCATCAGTCATGATCCAAATACTTATCAGGTAATTTAAGTGTTTGTTCTTTTTCTATATATATTCTTTTTTTTTTTTACATTTACTATTATCAAATGCTACCTTTTACCATGGTCGTTTTCATGTAAATACCTTTTATAAACAAATTCCCTATGTTTTAATTGCCATACATTTTATACAATAAAAATAAATAAAAAAATAAAAAATTTGTTTCAGTTTTTCTATCTAAAATTATTCTTGCATATTTGAAGGTTTCATACAAAGACAGTTTAGCTCTTTTAAATACATGAAAATCCTTTTAGATTACTACGTACTATTAATGTTAGTACTTTGTGTCAATAAATTTCATTTTCTTATCAAAAACAAAATACATAAGAATCCTAATATGTTAGTTCCACGTACACTGCAGGTGAAACCAATCTTCAAATTTATTGCTTCTTGTTCCTAAAAGACTTTACTGTAAGTTGCATAAAAACCAAAATTATGTCAGGTATGAATTTTTTTCATCAACAAAACTTCTTATTAAAGGTACACATTTAACTTTTAGTTTCTCTTGAATACATAAATATATACATATATATATATATATATATATATATATATATATATATATATATATATATATATATATATATATATATATATAAGAAATATACATTTTCTTTTAATCTTTATTTGTATAAACTTTTTTTATACATATACTCATCACTACTTATACGAGCATATACTCATAATATTTTTATTCTTATTAACATTTTCTCTTTTATAATACTTTATTTATATATTTACAATCAAATATTTTTTTATGCACAATAATATTAAAATAAAAAATTGTGCTCAGCAGTACTCATGTATAATCCGCTTGACTGGTGACAATTGACAATACATCAACAGGCTGTAAACCATACTTTACACCTACCACATTTTTCAAATTTCAGATTTCTTTTGTTGTAAAAAAATATATATATATTATACACACACACAGACATGATTATATGTGTATATATATAAAAAAAAAAAGATCATTCTACAGACTTTCGCAGTGTACTTGACTGATGACATACATCAACAGTCTGTATAACCATACTTTACACCTACCACATCTTTCAAATTTCAGATTTCTTTTTCTTTTTTTGTAAAAAAAAATTTATGTATTATACACACACACAGAGAGACATGATTATATGTGTATATAATAAAAAAATATATCATTCTACAGACCTAAAAGTACTTTCCCATTGTACTTCACTGATGACATACATCAACAGCCTGTATAACCATACTTTACACCTACCACATCTTTCAAATTTCAGCTTTCTTTTGTCATATCATAAAATAAAAAAAATTACATATATTATACACATACACAGACACACACAGAAACACGATTATATATATATATATATATATACACACACACAAATATACATTTTCATTTCTTGACTGACGACAATACATAAATAAACTTTATAACTATACTTTACACCTACTTCATCTTCCAGATTCCACATTTTTTTTTCATTAATTAAAAAAAACAAATTAAATTACACACACACACACACACACACACAAACATACAACTATGTGTGTGTATATTATTTATTACACTTTATATTTATATATAATTATTATTATTATTTATTACTATTTTACTATTACACTTACACATCCTATATATATATATATATATATATATATATATCCCTACTATACATAAGATCTATATCTCTACTCTATATATGTACACACTAAAGCCATTCTCCATACCATGCCTATATATTCAGATTCAGAAAAGAAAAGAAACTTATCTCATTATTTTTGTATATTAAAAGTACTTTTTTTTCCTACTTGACTGATGACTGATCACAGTGTATATTATATGTATGGGTGTGTGTATGTACTAAAACCATTCTCCATACCGTACCTATGTATTCAGATCAGATTCAAAAAGGAAACTTATCTCATCATTCTTGTATATATTAAATAATAAAAGTATTTTTTTTTAATTGTACTTGACTAATCACAGTGTATCAACAGCTTGTATAACCATATTTTACTCCTACCATTCACATTACTCTACCATTTAACAGTCTGAACATGAATCGTTCTTTCAGTAACCATTATTTAACCTCAAACTACTTCCTGTACAGTTTATTAGTGAATTAAACCTACCACATATCAGACAAATATCAACTTTTTTTTCTTCTTCTATATTTATTTATTACTATTTTACTATTACACTTTATATTTATTTATTACTATTTTACTATTATTTTTGTTATAAATAAATAATACACATCCTCATTTTCCTTTCCTGTACCACACACACACACACTAAAGCCATTCTCCATACCATACCTATATATTTCAGATTCAGAAAAGAAACTTATCTCATCATTTTTGTTTGTATATTATTAAAAGTACCTTTTTATTGTACTTGACTGATCACAGTGTACTAAAGCCATTCTCCATACCATACCTATGTATTCAAATCAGATTCAAAAAATAAACTTATATCATCATTTTTGTATATTTAATATTAAATATAAATATAAATAAAAGTACTTTTTATTATACTTGACTGACCACAGTGTATCAATATCTTCTATAACCATACTTTACTCCTACCATTCACATTACTCTACCATTTAACAGTCTGAACATAAATCATTCTTTCAGTAAACATTATTTAACCACAAATTACTTCCTGTACAGTTTTACAGTGACTTACACCTACCACATATCGGACAAATGTCAACTTTTTTCCTTCTTCCGTCTCTTCATTTTCTTACTCTTCATTTCATCTCATCATTTCATCTCATCATATATATATATATATATATATATATATATATACACAACACACTTCATCATCAAAAAATACATTTGAATCAACTGTTGAAGAAGAGAAACTATACAAGTCCTCACATTGTCTTCTGTTCCTTCAAGAATCATCAGTTTGGTAAGTTTTCACTTTGCTCTCCTTGTGCATATCCATACTTCTCCCTACTACATACACAGTTTTCTTCAAGAATCGCATGGATAAATTCTCTATTTGCTCATTTATATTACAAAAAAAATATTCTTTAACTACGTATCCTCTTCATTTCACAGGTGAAAGAAGCTAAAAATGTCTACAAAGCAAATGCTAATACTTGAAATCACTCCAGTCCACCAAAAATGGACATCAAAAATTATTGTGGCGAAAAATCATATCCAAAAACATCATTTTACAGCACCAAGAAGTATCAAAACCTACTGTTTATGGACATAGAGGTACTTTCTTTTACTTTGAATTTGAGATTGAGATCTGAAATTCTAAATTAAGAATTTTCAGTTTCTCCTTTATGTTTTTCTTTTTAAATAAGTTATCAACACAGGATAATTTTACCTTTTACTTCACCGTAAAATTCTATTATATTCTTTTTTATTTTTTATAAACAGACTTATATTGTCTACATTTTTTCCTTTTCCAGTAAACAGAAACTTTCACTCCTCTTTTATTTATTTACTTTTATTTATGATGATGATGATGAAATAACACCTTCATTTCTGATTAGATTTTTGTCATCACTATCAGTGCATAATAAAATATTTAAATCTAATGTCTAATTCATTTTTTTAGGGTAATGCTGGGATTAACACCAGAAAAATACAAGAAGTTTGATGGGGAATTTCAATGGACTTTGTCTGGGACAACAAGAGTTGAGGATGTTGATGAGTTGCACCATAATATCATCTTCAACAAGCTTCAGTTATCTCCTTATCCAGAGTTAAGAAGCTGCATGGATGATAAGAGCAGACAAATTAGTATGTTTTCTAGCCTTTATATTTACACTAGACCTGATTACTCATACTTAGTCAGTTTTGACCAGGTTTATGTCTAATCCTTGTCATCTTCACTACGAATCCTTAGAAAGAATGCTCATTAATATCTCCACTACTAAGTCTTTAAGTCTATTATATTGTAAGAGCGATGAATTTATAATTTTAAAACACATACATTAATTCAGATTTTACTGAGGGTTTAGGTCAAAGGAGAAGTACACCATTTTATGTTTATACTTTGTGTCATTCCTGCATAAGTTAGAAATCACATTTACAAAAAAATTCTGTCTTTACCAACCACAAAGAATGAGTATATTGTTACATGTGAATCTTTAAAAGAAAGATTATGGATTAGAGGATTATTTCGTGAAGTACATTTTATAAATGATAATAATAACAATAATAAAAATATATAATGCCAGTTATATAACATTCATGTTGTTTCAACATGCAACCTATTTTTCTTTTCACATAATAATTTGATCATTTTATAATAAGCTTGTCTTATTACACAGATATATATTCTGTTCTTTATACATCTCGTTTTCATAAAATACAGAAAAATAAACTGTACATTTGACACTTATCATTATAGATATAGATAGATTCTATCCAGATTCTTTACTTATTATTATTATTATTATTATTATTATTATATTTTTTACTGTTAGTGTATGTATTATTATATTATTCTATATTTATAATCAATGATGAAATAAAACACACAGGACACTTGTAAACTTACCCATACATAACTGATTTATATAGTTAGTAATGCTTTATCATTTTAGGTTACGTTGCAATGGTGCTTGATATAAAACCAAAAAGGCCATTTTACACCAAAAATGGAGCTCAAACTACTGTGCAAGATCTTATCTTGATGGATAAAGAGTAAGTCTTTGTAAGTTTTTATTTACAGTACAATTATATTATATAATTAAATAACATTAATTTTTTCTATAGTTTCACTTCAAGACATCAATAGATTAAGCAGTGAATTCATTTTTCTTGTCACAGATTTAATACTCTCACTTTGACAATGTGGTCCTCCTTTACTGACAATGAGTGTCAACAAATAACTCATTTGATATCCAAAACCCCTGTGATTGTTGCAACACAGCTTTTGATTACTTCTTTCAACGGTAAATTTTTCTGCACTCGAAATTAATACAATTTCAACATCTTTTCTGATTTTTATTTTTATTTTATGTGTGTGTGTGTGTATATATATATATATATATTCTTGCTCTATAATTTATTACAACTTCTATCATACTACTATTTTTAGGTATCTCTTTATCTACAACTTCAGATTCCTTTTTCTACATAAACTTCCCACTCAATAAAGTTAAAGAATACCAAAGATGGTAAAAACACTGAACATTCAACCATTTTTTTTTCAGTTATAAACTGTATACTGTCATATTTGATCATTTTATTTATATTGCCCAACTTATAGGATCATTGCCAATTCAGAAAGGATTGCAGAAATTACTGCATCAAAGCCATACTCTACCCCAAAGAAAGTAACAGCTTTAGAAAATACTCACTTCACAATAGTGAATGATGTACACAAGATAGCAGGAAAGGTATAAATACACCTTCATCAACTTTTAATTATCACACTACATTTCACAATTTGCTACTGTCCTTTTCTTTTCTTTTTTCATGTAACTTCTTCTTATATACAATTCTCTTTAATTTATAATCACATCCACCCCCCACCCCCCTAATCAAATTCTAACAGCAACTTCACATTGTATTTTTATCCATTCATAAAATTATTTATTATCACATTTTTCCTATAGATATATTTTCATAATAAACATTTCATCAGGATCTTACTTGTTTAACCTCTTATCAACAACTACTAAAGTGAGCTAGAATTGCATGAACTTATAATCACTAATATGAACATGTTTAGCTTAACAAAAAAGTAAAGTAAATTTTTATTTTAAAAAATATCTAGCAAAGTACTGATTTCGTATCTTAATCTTAAATAAATAAGCCTTGTTGCTTCATTGATAGTGTATCCTGCCCTACTGCCTAAAAATGTTACTCACATATATATTTTCACTTTAACCAACGAACAAATTATTTATTTACTTGTAATTAAATTTTTTTAGTTAGTAGAACATGCCCAAACAACTTTACAGTTTATCTTCTAATGCTCTTTAACATTTTTCCTTAGATTCATCACTTTCCAGTTAATGGACAGGTTCAAAATTATCTATATACTCATAATAGATTTCACATCTAATATCCTCTTTTCATTGCATCGCTACTGAATACATTTTCTGTCAATACACATCACACAATATTATTCAGCGCTCTATTTATTTATAAGCATCTACTGAAATTTTTTTCGATGCTACTTGTTACTTATACTAATTGAACTTTTTATAATAAATGCTTGTTCTTCTTTACATCCTCTGAACTAATATATGTTTTTCAAGAGAGAACTAAATGATAATTCTTATTACAAACAATTGTTCTCTTCTATTTATTTATACCATGCAGTTTCAACAAACTCGATTTTGGATAAAAGGTTCTGCAACAATAAAGATGGCTAGCTCTCCATTCTGGTACATGGGCTGCAACCTTTGTTTCAGATCATCTTGTGCCACAACTGCAAGGGAAACCTATGATTGCCGTTATTGTAACACACAAAATGTAACGACATTACCCAGATTTTTCTCTCTTCTCTCAATACATATACAAAATAGACTTACAACAATTAAATAGATACATAACACTGCTTTTCTTACTGTCATTTTCAGTACATCTAATGTCCTATTTCTAAAACAAATTAATAGCATTGTCCCTATTTTGTTACACATCAATCGTTTCCTTTTTATCCTTATTATTATTACTTGTCTAATTAGAGCAAGAGCCGACATTTATATAGAAGATGAAACTGGAACTTTACCAGCCTCAGTCATGGGTGAAGTAGGAGAAGATTACCTACAGTGTTCATCTTTTAAATTGATGGGGATGTCTAAAGGGGTCAGTACCTTTTAATGAACTTACCGTTTTGTCCAAATTATTACAGTCATTTACCTGTTTACAAATATTTTTCCACTTATCCTTTGAAATCATTTATGCAGAAAATCCATGACGGAGATATAAGACTAAACATCGAAGATCAATATGTGTTCTATGTGAAAGCCATTCCGGTGACAAGTAGTCCAAATGATCGTGGAAAAGCTCAAATTACATCTTCTCAGTTGGTTCCTAAGTTTTAGGTGATTTCTCTTGAAGAGTATGTGCCAACCAGGTTCAAACAGTCTCCTATAGTGGCAACTGATGATACCTCTTCAGTTACTCCAGCCACAGTTGATGCTGTCACAATTGTTGGTCATTCTTCATCATCACCTCCAGCCAAACGCACTTTGTTCCCGACTGAGCCTACAATGTCACCAACAAAGAAGAAGTTAAATGATAAACTTGACTAGATTTATTTCTGTTCAAACTATCTATGAACAATGAACTTTTGTATTATGAACTTTATGTTTTTGATCTTTTGATTGGCACTGGTGCTGTATTAAATGCTGAAAAACAGTCCACCAGTTTGGACATCAAAACTATCACCATGTAAGAGTTAACATGCATGTGAACATAATAACATGGTTGATTTGTCAAGGTTTAGTAATGAATTGCACTGTTTAATATCATTGATCTGTCAAGTTTTATTAATGAATTCAGCTGTTCACCTACACCACTTGCACAGCTGCAACTTTTAATTTCTTGGCTGATTAGTTTTACAATTCATGTGAGTCGGTGTCATTTTGCAGTATTGAGCACGCCAAGCTCAAGGCATTTCTAAACCAGGTTGGCTTGCTTGCAATCTCTCTAAAGGAATTCTCAAGTGCACGGCTCGATTCTAAGTTTGAAGCAGCAAGAATTCTGTCTGAAACTAGAATTAGATATACAATCTTTTTCCAGGTTACTTCAGATGGATGGAACTGTAAGAGCTGAACTTGTAGGGAAGGCACTTTGTTTATGTTTATAGTGAACCTTCCTAATGGGATGAAATTGTTTCAAAAGACTGTGGCATTGCGAAATATACAAATACATAATCATTCTATGGTTCATTTATCCTGTTTAAGTATACTGCGATCTTAAGAATTTACGCGAATAAATACAAATTTAAATTACTTCGTGCAACGCACGTAACTCCTACTAGTGTGTATATATATATATATATATATATATATATATATATATATATATATAAAACGTGCAACACAAGTAATGAACACTACTAAACTAAAATAAATCTCAAACCCCATTGTCATCGAGTAAGTCATCATATACATAAACCTAATTTACGTAAAATCACATGTACATACAAACGTTTTCTAAAGTACTTATTTTAAGCATTTATGAGCAAATCGATTTTGAGTTATTTTAGTAGCAATTTTTAAAATAAACATCGCGTGTCACAACAAGGCTTTTCCATAACTCACTCTTAAGGGAAATAAAGGTCACAATTACTATAAAAAACTAATAGCAAATTTCATGTACCAAATGCAAACGCAACATATTAAAGGTCAAACGTATCATCTACCAAATCGAAAAATTGTATTGCAGATTATGTAGATATTATCCATTGCTTGATTAACTAAGGTGTGATTTTTAGGATAGCAAATTGGAGAGAATAATTATATATTTTAAGATTATATTTGCTGCATTTCCATCCTTGTCTATCCCTTATGGAAAGAGATAAATAATTATATCATTCCAAATTAATACATTTTTTACCCAAAAAAAAAAAATTATGATCTGTTTAACAACATGTGTATAATTGGTTAATATTTCATTGCTCTATTTTTTTTTTTGAAAAGTAAAAAATAGTGATTGAGAATTTTTTACTAGCCAAAATTTGAAGGTGTACAACAAAATGAGTGGAGAAATACAATGGATGAATAAATCAGTGCCATAAAGAAAAATGATACATCATACATGTGAACTTACATCCCTTCCACAAGGTCACAAGGTAATTGGTTTAAAATGGGTGTACACGGCAAAAAAGAATGCAAGTGGAGAGATTGAACGATACAAGACAAGACTTGTTGCAAAAGGCTGTAGTCAAAAGGCAGGAATCGACTACGATGATCTATTTGCTCATGTTGCTACTTAAAAGCTATAAGATTAATAATTTCTCTACCTGCTCAGAATAGATGGAAGATCTATCAAATTGATGTAAAGTCCGCATTTTTGAATGGATTTCTTGAAGAAGGTGTCTATATCGAGCAACCATTAGGCTATAAGGTGGAAGGACAAGAAGACAAAATCTTGAAGCTAAATAATGCACTTTGTTTGTTAAAATAAGCGTCGAGAGCATAAAAATAGTTGAATTGACACATAATTTTGTGAAAACATTTTTCAAAAATGGCCACATGAGCATGTAATTCATATTAAGAACAAAGATGGAGATATCTTAAGTGTGTGCTTGTATGAAGATGACATGATCTTTACAAGGAATAACCCAAGCATGTTCGAAGAGTTCTAAAAATCTTTGAGCAAGGAGTTCCAAGTTCGAGATAACCGATATAGAAGTAATGCAGAAGGAAGATGGTGTGTTCATGTAGCAAGAAGGCTATGCAAATAAGCTACTCAAGAAGTCAATGATGAAAGATTGCAAACCTGTAACTGTAAGAACATCGATGGTGTAGTTATGTTATCTAAACATGATGAAGTTAGCCGTTACATGGAGGCTCCAACAACCACTCATCTATGGGGCAGCTAAGAGAAATCTTCGATATATTAAAGGTACAATCAATTTTGGGTTATTCTATTCTCAATCTAATAATTATAAGCTCATTGGATATTGTGATAGTGACTGGGCAGGAGATGATGATCGAAAATGCACAACTGGTTTCGTGTTTTTCATGGGAAACACTGCATTCACGTGGATGTTAAAGAAGCAGCCAATTATCACATTGTCTACATGTGAAGCCGAATATTTAGCTACCACATTACGTGTGCATCATGTGGTTTGGCTACGAAACCTCTTAAAGGAGTTGGGCATGTCTCAAGAAGAGCCAATTGAAGTAATGATTGATAACAAATAAGAGATGGCCTTAGCGAAGAATCGTGTCTATCATAATCTGAACAAATGTATTGATACACACTATCACTACATAAGAAAGTGCATTACAAGACAGAACGTGCAATTGAAGTACACAAAATCTCAAGATAAAGTAGTTGGTATCTTCACCAAGCCACTCAAGTAAGAAGGCTTCATCAATTTAAGAAACTCGCCTGGAATGACAAATCAATTTTAAGGGAGAGTGTTTAAAGATAAATTTGATTTGGTCCAAGAATTATTGGTTTTAAAATAAATGTTCAAGTCCAATAGGCCCAATTTCTAGAAACTTATTCTAGATAAGTCTTTAGGAGGTTGGCGCATTTGCAAAAATACTCAACTTTTAGTATCATAATTGAAATTTACGTAATTTTAAAAAATCACTGAAAAATACTTTAATTTTTTTTATTAAAAAATACACTCTTCATCACAAGTATCACAAAGATATTTTTGATACTTTCAAATTTTTAGGATTATAACCTGAAACTTTATCAATTTTTTATTATACTTTGGGTGGAACATTAGTATCACACATTGATATTTTACAAAGTTTTTAAGATACTTTCATTATATTTGGTTAGACATTTCATCAAACACGTAGAATTGTGAAAACTTGGTGAAAATTTAATGGTGACATCTTTCAACAACACACCGAGCATAGTCAATGAAAAAGGATGTGGCAGACAATGTTGGTGTGGTCTTGGTGAGAAAAATCAATTAAAATACTAATGTGAGTAAAATTTCAATAAGAGGTAAAAATGTAGTATGTAGTGCAAGACATTATGGAGTGATGCTTCTAGATTACAAGATATTTAGAAAGATAATTCTAGAAATGTAATTGTAACCATTGAATTAAATATATGGTAGCATGATCCTAACCGTTGGTTAATGAGGTGATATTATTATAAATAGGGGATAGTTCTATCATCTTATACCAAGCCAAAAAACAAAAAAAAAGTTCTTAAGTAATTAAGTATCCTCTTCCACCAAATTCTATAATTTCCTATCTTCCCTTTTAATTTACTTTAGTCTTCTTTATATATATTTATTCCAACAATATTTTATAATGATTAATCAAACATGAAAAACTTGGAATTTGCAACCGTGACACCTCCATCAACAAAAAGGTTAGGTCCACTCAGAGACTTGGACTTGATGTACTTTATCAGAATTTAATATAAAAATTAAAGGGCTATACTTTCTATTCAATGCACTTTTAAACGTATAATGTAAGGTCACCTGATGATGAAGAGGATAATTAACGACTTATCTACACGCAAGCAAGCTTTTATATCTAACTAATTTGATGTTCCTGATAATTTTTATCTCTTTCCACATACTTGTTAGGCTTTATTTCTAACTAATCTAATTTTTCAGATAATTATTTTCTCTTTCCACGTCATTTTTTCCTACTTGTTAGAATGTATTTCTAACTAGATTTTACGTGCTTAAAAACAAAGTGCATAAATTTTTTAAAGTTATCGTTTAGAAAATAGAATCGATTCAATTCTTAACATTTTCAGTCCCATTAAAGTCCACATTATAGAATGATAGTGTACTCCATTTACTTAATTTTGTTTGATTAAAACATATATTTAAGAAATAATATTGAAACGCTGAAAAATGGTAAATCTCAGAAATTATATTGCGAGGGTCATTTTGAATGCAATGGCTGGGGAATACAAAATTTCTTCAAAAAATGGAGGAGCTGAAATCTAAATTAACCTTAGAGCTACACTTGATCCAGTTAAATTGGAAGTTAGAAGTTTGAAGGCAAAAGTGAAGATGAAAATGGATTACGTGAAGCTTCTGGAGGATAAGAAAAAACTTTTGGCTGGAATAAAGAGGCTGCAATTGGAGAAACAGTGCGTTGAAGAGGTCATGAGCCGACAGAGGTTAGGGATCCACAGGTTCAAGTTCTAAAGTTGGAAATAATTAGGCAGGTTCTCATGTAACTCACAAGACAAACCACTTTGCCTACTTCTATTTGGATTCCAAAGTTTTTCATCTGTTGAGTAGCTAAGACAAAAGATGACGATGATATTGATAGCAGGAGTTGTATTGTTACTGGTTCAAGATTCCTGTATAACTTTTTTTTATCGAAAATATGTAAACATGTACAAATCAAAATTCATACAAATAGGCTGGGCATACCCAGGTGTAACAAAAAAAAAAAAAAAACTATGAGAACTCAAAGTTCAGCCTCTGAAACAACATGTTCATGTCTTTAAGAAATAATATATCAAATTTGGTCTCATTCATGACTCAAATTAATAAATAAGTGATGAAGGTAGGCTAAAAAGAAAAAAATGGAAATTCACTCAACGATTTATTACTTAGCCCTTGCTCGAGCCCCAATTTTATTAAAACTAGTCGAGTTCATGTGATGCACGAGTAATGTTTGTAATTATGTATGTATATTGTTATTGTACATGAACAAACAAAAGTATCATTTTGTCAAATAATGATTCCCAAACCATTATATAAATTAGTAAACGAATTTGTAGATTTTTGCAAACTCTTTGAATAATATATGAAAAATGCAGTTTTATCTAAAATATGCATGATTTTTTGAATGGGATGAAAGCTAACACTTAAAATGAACATTGAAAACTATATTTTTAAGTACCGTTAACCACAAAGATTTAAAAAGTGAGTGATCATTTTTGAATGCGCGTTTGACTTATTTTGACAGTCATATGATTTTGAAATGACAAGTTTGTAGTTTTTATGAGCTATTCGAAGTGGTACATTAAAGTTTTAGTTGTCTAAAGTGTACATGTCGAAAATGAGACGAAACTTTACTCGTAAAAAAAATACATTGTTAAGGGACCATTTAAAATTGCTATAATTTTTGCTAATGTTTCGAAAATAATGTTGTAAAGTACTACGTGAAAATTTTGAATTGATGTCAATATTTGGCTATTAAAACTTCATTTGCACGCCAAAAGTTGACAAAACGAAAAAAATCAAAGAAAAATATAAAAAAGAACTACTAAAGGACAAAACAATGTCTAGTCATAAATGAATAGTGCCCAAAAACTCACTCTTATAATATAGTATATTAAAAAAAAAAAAAAGTTTTACTACATGTACAAACTGGCTGACAAACTGGATTACTCCCCCCTCACATGGAGGGGGTCCCACACATCTGTGGACCCCCTTCCATGTGAGGGGGGAGTAATCCTGTTTTTCAATCAGAGTTAGTATAAGTAGAATAATTCTAAAAAAAATGTTTAGATGCATGGTTTTAAAAATGAGACGAAAGTTAATCGTAAAATCGAAAAATAAAATTTCCAGGCCTGGCAACCACATGTATTTAAAAAGTGAGTGATCATTTTTTGATGTGCGTTCGTCTTATTTTGACAGTCGTTGTATGTTTTGATAAGACAAGTTTGTAGTTTTTATGAGCGTTTCGAAGTAGTACGTTAAAAACTTAGTTTTGTCTAGATTGCATATGTCAAAAATGATATGAAAGTTGACTCGTGAAAAAAATGAAAAAAAAAAAAAAAAACTGTTAAGGGACCATTTTAAACTGTTATAATTTTGTTAAGGTTGATGTTCACTCAAAATACACCATAAGTGCACGTGTCGCATACAAGTAGTGGATTATTGAATCCGGTTAATTGATCCCACAAGTATTGTTTATTTTAGTTACACTCTAGTGTGATCAATTTCAACATTGAACACACAAATAATGTTTGATTTTGGAAATGCTATAGTACCTAATTTAAATCCGCAATGTAATAAATTTAATGAGTAGAAAATGGTGATAACTTGATGAGAAAAGAGGGTTGGAGTTCTTGATTACACTTGACCTACACCTAATTGATTTCTTAATAAACAAATCGACAGAATATTCATTAATCATGTTAGATCTGATTTTTCAAGTTTAATTAATTACCTCTTTTGAGTGAAATTAACCCTAATTAATGGAATTATTCTATTATATCTCTATGTCGATTAAGAACTCACTAATTGTATTAAACTTTTGTGAAAATAACCCAATGGATCATCTAGGATGTAAGGTATATCTCTATATTTAACAAGAACCTAGAGCATGTATTGTATTGATCTAGAATATACAACAATTTCTCAAAAATTACATATTCCACAAAATTCAAGCATTAATTTGACCAAAATAAATGCAAGACAATAAATATCTGGCCAAAATAAATGCAAACACAATAAATACAACAATAAATGTACAAGATAATAAATGACTTAAATTCTTAATATAAGCATTGAAATCAATTAAATTAGGTCAAGTTTCATCAATAATCCCAACACAAAGTAAATTAACCCATGATAAAATAACAACAAAACTCAAGGTGTACATCATTTAACAATAGATTAAAATATAAAAGGAAATATGAATACTAAATAATAGAAACTTCCCTTCAATAATGACTTTAGCTTCAAAACATCAACGTTCTTCCACAATGCTGTAGGTATTTCTCCCTTCAATCAACATTCATCACCAAAATACAAATTTACAAGAAAATCTAACTAAAAAAAAAATGAAGAAGATGGAAAGAAAATAGAGAGAAAATCAAAACAGCCAAGAGAAGAGAACAAGTGTAACTCTAGCGAATAAGGTGTTTTTGGTATTTAAAGTGACCAAAAATCCCTAAAATTGGACAAGATTCGCGACATTGAGTTATTGGGGCCGAACCGGGTTGCATCGGGTCAACCCATTTGGCCTAGATTTTTTTTTTTTTTGGAATTTAATACTGTGCGAGGTTCTTTTTTGAACCATCATTTGCGAGTCTGTTAAATTGTTGTGTATATCGTGGCCGCACCATGGTTGGACTGTGGCTGCATGGTTCACCTGGTGTGAACCTTTCCATTTATTTCAGTTATGTCCTCCAACTTCTTATTGTGTTCAATTTACTCCCCGAATTTTTGGTTTTCTTTCAGATAAGTCCTTCCAAAATTGCAATTAAGGTCCTTAAATTTTGGAGATTTGCATTTTGGTCCTTCTCTTAATTGCATGGCTGGTTCTAAACTTTTAAAAAGTGGCAGGTTGGTTCTTGGACTTCCTAGCTTTGCATGTTTTGACTCTTTTCTTTCCAAAATCTTCAATTAAGCATTCATTTTGTATTTTCCTGTACTTTTCTCCCATGAAGTTGAATATTGAATCTAAATAAATACAAAATATGTACAAATAAGTAGATATTCGTCCAAGTTACTCCAAAATTACTACAAAAAAAGTATGAAATATGCATATAAAATGTACTCAACAGTTGAAGATTTGTAATTCGAAAATAATGTGTTAAAATATTGTATGAGAATTTTACATTGATATCAAGACTATTACAACTTCATCTGGGCCCACAAAATTGATCTAAAGAAGAAAAGCAAAATGAAACAAAACAAAATAAAACAAAAAAATAAATAAAAAATCACAAAAAGACAAAATAGCCTTACCATAAATGAATAGTAGCTTAAAAACCCACTCTTAAACGATAGTTATTAATATTAAGATGAAAGGAAAATGTTATAAAGGCCTTTCATGTTTAAGAACACTAGCATTTGAGGGGGTTTTGTGGCAAGTTTATGAAGGGTAAAATAGTAAATTTAAATTTAATTCTAAACCCTATAAATAGGAGGCCTTGGGAGGAGAAACAACTCATGAAATAGGAAGAAATGGCCCAAGACTTTTTAAAAAAAGAAGATTTTCTAAAATTTTCAGAAAACATGGGGTCGACCCCAGTGATAAATTTGGTTCGACTCTCCAAATTTTTAAATACTTCCATAGTTTTCGGTGAGATATTGCTACAACACCAAAGGTGAGTAGTCTAAGCCCTCTTCTAAAATCACAAAAATTAAGCTAATTTTTTCACGAAACTCTTATATAATAAGTAATAGCGAAAAACATGCCAAACAGACTCTTAATTTCTGTGATTATAGATTGAAACAACATAACACTTTTGGAATGACTAGTAGTATGTACGTGCGTTGCACGACTTATGTATATGATGATTTGGATGTATAATATTTTTGAAGTACTAATACTATTTTTAAAAGTAGTTGATGTATTAAATATTATTAAAAGAAAAAAAATTAAATTGTTAAAAAAGTTATGTATGAATAATTTATTTTTTTATGAAATTATGTATATAAGGTGAAAATTTTGAATAAATTGAAATGTAATGTTTTGATTATAATAACACTTCTTTGTACATAAATTTTTTTTGTCAACTTCTTACAATTTTTCTTATTTTACCTAGACTAAAATAGCCTGTATTGAAATTTCGCGAGAAAGTGCTATATTTAGCTGACCATGAGATAATGCATGTTCATGAATGTACATTCCAACAGTAATAATTATTTATCCTTAAGCATTGTTAATAGTCATTGCAAAGTATAAACATATAGAAAATTGTTCATCTTGAATTTGAATTAATATACTTCATCATTTACTGGAATTAATAGGATACTTGAAAGAAAAACTTATTTTTCATCATGTTATCCAATGATTATTTTTGCATGAATTATATTTCTTTTGAAATTACGATAAATCATTCATATCTCATTGCGAAGATTGTTGGATGAGTCTAGATTCCTTAAAAGTATCATTGGAGAATTTGTTTTCAATATTAACTTGTTTGGTAGGATACCTTCTGGAAACTATGTATTTAGGAGCTCCTCTTGGTAAAATTAGTATCATCTATTACTTCATCGAAATTGAAAAATTATACACTTTCTACATGAAATAACTCAATAGCTTGTCATTGAGGTAGTCAACATACTCGTATTTTGTTGAAAAGATTCATGTTGTGCCACAAAATCAGAAGGAGTTGCATATAATAATATAGGAAATAAATTAAGTTAACGAACTAGGTTGTGTAGGTGTGTGTGTGTGTAAGAGAGAGACAATCCAGTTTTTGAAATTCTGGATGTAGTATTTTGATTATTGTATCAATATTTTATAATCATAATAGTATTTATTAAATGAAAAAAGTAAAAATTGTAATAATAAATCAGTATAAAACTTGAAAAATATTAAGAAGAATAACCAAATAATAAAACAAAAGAAAGGTAAATGTGAATTAAAGTTTTTGAATTTTTTTTTTATGCAACCTATGAAATAAAAGTCATGGGTTAATGAAATTGTAGCATTTTGAATTGAAGTTCACGTACGTGATTTATTATATTCGTTATATAGTACATATACAATATAAATTATGAAATTTAAGTAGACGGTTCAATTTTTAAAATTCTGATGTAATATTTAAAATATTATATTAATATATAATATTCTAATAATATTTATTAAATGACAGAGTAATTTTTCTTCTTTCTTTAATATTAAATAAATAAAAAGTGTAATAATGTGAGAATAATAACATGAAATTGTATTACAACATTTTAAAATGTTGATAGTAAGTTAATTTAATACCAAATAAATGAAATAATATAATAATATGAAATTACATTATAACAATGTAATTCTTAAAAATAAATAAATTAATGTAATAAATTATTTAATGTTATTAAATAGTGGTAAGGGTATATTGGGCATATAACTAAATATATAGGGGTAAAATAGTTATTCAAAAGATTCGTCTCCATTCATCATTTTTAGATATTGTAGATTAAACGTCGAGTTAAATAGTTGGGCTGTAATTGCATAAACCTTTTATTTGGGTTGTCGTGCTGTAATTGCATCAATATTTTGAACACCCGCTGTTTTTCTTGGTATTTTCCTTTCAATTGGTCATGTAGCCTGATTTTCTACAATTCTCTCATAAAGATAATGTGCTCGATCTATGTATAAATTCATCACTGGTCCACCTGTTGAAGCATTAATCATGTTCTGGTATTTAGGATGCAAACTTGAATAGAATATGTAAATCTTAACATTTTTTAGAATGTTCAGTTTTGGATATTTTTTAAAGCACTCCTTGAACCTCGTCCATGATTCTGGATAATTCTAAAGAACTTTCTGCTTGAAAGTGTAGACTTCATTCTTAAATTGTTTAACTCTTA
Source organism: Ligustrum vulgare (assembly GCA_963555705.1). Classification (NCBI taxonomy): domain Eukaryota; kingdom Viridiplantae; phylum Streptophyta; class Magnoliopsida; order Lamiales; family Oleaceae; genus Ligustrum; species Ligustrum vulgare. Next base: position 34,021,433 of record OY743186.1, on the reverse strand, counting down.
AATTCTATGATTATAGATTTTTGACATGAATATAGATCGAAACAACAGTTCAAAAAATTAAGAGCCTGTTTTGTAATGTGAAATTTTTTGATTTTTATAGTTTTTTTTTTTTTTTGATTTTTTGATGGATGTGTAGTTTAAAAATATTTGAAAAGTAAAATTTTTATCTTTACCAAACAAATTCTAAGTCGATTAAATATTAAGTTAACTATTTCAACACTAATCTAACTGTAGGTGTGGTCACGATCACGAATTACTCATCAAACTTTATAATTCTTCCAATTAATCACTCATCCTGACATTTCTCTCCAACAACCATCCAATTTTAGATGTCTGAGTTAAATATTTTTTATTTTTAATTTGTTTGGTAATATTTTTGACTTAGTGCCTGTTTGGCTTGGATAACTTTTTGGAAAAATTCAATTGGCTAAAATCTTACTCAAAATGCTATATTTTGCTTTTTGAAAGAATGTATAAAATGATAAGGATAATTCTTTTAAGGGGTTCCATTTATATGTGGACACCCTACCCCATGTGTGGGTGTGTGTGTCATTCATTTTATAATGAACGAGAGATTAGTTCAAATATGATTTTTGGACCAAAAGATGCTTCCTCTCCACATACTCAAATTCCCAATCAAACAAATTGAATCGAATCTCTCCAAACCCTTACACAAATTTACGTATATTTAGATCGTATCGCGACAAGAAATTCCCTTTTTTTTTTTTGGGTTGTAATAAATTTAGCTTTAAACTCGTGAATTGTGGGACCGAGAAAGCTGGCAATGGACTACAAGCCTTGCGATAGCAGCGTGCAGCGGTGAGTTTTTTTTTCCCACTAAAAGGATTTGAATTTTTACTTCTAAAATCTAAGCATTGCTGTGATTTTTGTGGCAAATAAGGCTAGATTCTGCAATGTGATAACGTGCATTGATGTACTTGTGGGACTGTGGTTACTAGGGGTAGTAGTGAATGTAAATAAGGCATTGTTGCTGTTGTTTGAGAATGCATCTGACTTGCCTTTATGGCTTGGTGTGGACTGTGGTGGAATTTCAGAATCCGGAAGTGTTTATATTCGATGTCGTGAGTGCTTTTTTGTTTTTCAAGAGAGAGCATGGAGGCCTAGTATTTTCCTACAACTTTCGGGTGATATTTTTTGGATTGGTTATTTTAGTGGGAGTTATAATTATTTAGTGTGAGTTCGCTGGATATCTTGTGTGGAGTTAGCAATGCTACACAAAACTGACTTCGTTTGACGGGAGATAGTGGAAATCATCTTTTGCTGTTTTAATTTGGTGAAAAAAATTGTCTAGTTTAAAGTTGCTGAATTTCATTAGAATTTGTTCATTGTAGAAAAGGTAGAAAGTGGTACCATGGATAAGATTTTGTAATATTTGAAGTAACTAGAATATTTGGATTATCAATTTTTTCTAAGTCCCGGTAACTAAAATATCTGTAGTAATCGTAGTTCGGAAAAAAACAATAATATCCTTTATTTTAGCCGTATTTACCAAAATAAATAGTTCGGAGGACTTGAAGGAGCTTCTTTCAATTATGTTTGCTTAATATCTTTTTTTATTTGCACGTGTTGGAGGATAACACATCTTTAGTTTCACCTAACTGTTACTTCATAAATGTAAGCTTAGCCGTGCTTAAGATGAATGAAATATTTTGATTAATTTGCATGTGTTGGTTGGAAAAATTTTACTACCTGGTTCACGTTTTTCTGGAGGTGTCACAATATTAAGAAGTGGGACTAGAGAATTTATTCTTGTATAGATGGACTTGATTCAAGATTGTAAGTCGAAAAGTTTGGAATAAAATAAAACTATGTCATATGTAAATTGTAAAAAAATCAAGTTACTTGCGAGCAAGATACAATTATTTGTCTTTTTTTTTAGAGTGATGGTCAGATACAAATTCCCACTACCTGGTCATCCTAATATTTTTTTGGGCATACAAAACTGAGAACACGCTAGCCTGAGAGTTTGACAAGTCAGAACACGATATTAATGTCAAGTTTGATGATGACCATTTTGGACCACTATTACTAGAATTTAGGTATAAAATGAGCTCAAAGGTTTCACATCTTTCCACCAAGGAGAGATGTCTACTCGTGCATGAATTGGAATATTGGCGTATTGTGGGCAAAATCCCACTTGTGATTTTAATCAATAGGTTTTATTTTTATACTGTTATTGATTTATTATTGCTGGAACAGATGATGATCTCCCTCCAACACACCAAAATAGTATTCAAAGAGGTGGCCTTATTGCGGGGAATGGAAGGCCTGCCGTAAGGAATTCTGTTCCACATCCTAGGATGTATGGTGAAACTGATATGGAAGCCCAAATTCACCAGCTTAAACAAGAGGCATACAGTTCCGTACTAAGAGCCTTTAAAGCACAAGCTGATGCAATTACTTGGGTACCTTTTGTCATATTGAACTCGTGAATCTAATATTGGCATTGTTTGATCGGGTTTTAATGACCAGTCAATGAAATCTATTTTCTTCAGGAGGAAGAAAATTTAATAACTGAACTTAGGAAAGAGTTAAGACTGTCAAATGAAGAACACAGGGAGCTACTTGGCAGGGTTAATGCCGATGACGTAATCCAAAGAATAAGGTTTATTTTCTTATAATAAAGAAGCTTCGTTTCCTTTAGAATTTTTGCCTTCTTTTCAACATGTTCTAGTTTCATTCATTTGTTCCATAAAATTTTGAGATATGCTATCAGGGAATGGAGACGGTCAGGTGGTCTTCATCCAGGCATGCATGGTACTAACCATGCTATCCATGTTCCAGTGCCCAGTCCTTCAGTCTCAGTTTCTCGTAAAAAGCAGAATATTGCCCATTCATTACCTTCACAATCCTTTGGTGGGCCATCTCCTCCTTTCCATTCGCAGGCAATGGCTTCTGCAAACCAGCCATCTTCATCACCTGCAAAGCGTGGAGCAAATATGGGAGGCAGGGGCCGAAAACATAAATCTGTAAGTTAATAATTTGTTGGTGTTAAGTTTACCCCTTGTTTATGATATAGGTACTGCAAACGAAACATGGGAATGGGTCAACCCTGCCGATGTATGTATATATTCTGTTTACATCTTACGAAACATTTTTGAATCTGTGGCCCATGGACGAATTCATATGGAAAACATGTTCCAACGACTTAGGTGGTTGTACATGTTTGGCGTAGACTAAAGAAGCTCCCATTCATGAGAGTATGTAATCTTGGTTGAACATATGATAGGCCCCATATCCGGATGACTTATTCCAGGCAGAATAAGGGATTCCAGAATGTGATTGACTAGGATGACTAGTTAGTTGAGTTAGTTATAGAGAGATATTTTGGTACACTTAGGAGAGTTATTTAGAGATGTGCGAGGGGGTAGGAAAAAGGAGAGAATTATTTTGTAAGAGCTTCAGCTCATATGGAGAGCAATAGGTGGCACTATCTTTACGTCTCATTTCAATAAAAATACACATCCCCCTATTCTATAGTTTGTCATTTCTTTTCAGATATTCATTAAGCACATCAATTGCCATCAAAGCAGTCAATCCTGACACATGATAACTAGAATGGAAGCTAGGGTGAATTCAGTGGAGGAAGTAGTTTCAGTGGTGCAAGGTAAACTGGGATCCTTGAAGGAGCAGATTCAGAAGATACCAAATTTAGAACAGGGGATAGCTACTTTGGTGAGTCAATTTGACCAGATGTACGCCTACAAGGAAAAACACACGAAAGAATCAGAGAACCATGGAAAACTCAAGGAGGCAGGGATAGACAAGGGAGGCAATTCATCCGGTGCAACATCGGGTTTGAATGGTGGTCGAGATTCCTTCTTAGCTCCTCGCTGAGATACATGACCTATGAGGATTGAACCCTCCTCCTTTGATGGCGAAAATCCAGATGGTTGGATTCTAAAGGCTGAGAGGTATTTTACCTTATATTGAATGACCAGTGCTGAAAAATTGAAAACAGCGGTCATCAGCCTGGAAAGAGAGGTGTTGGTATGGTTTGGATGGGAGAACAAACGCCAGCCCTTTTTGAGTTGGGGAGAGTTTCGTACCCAGCTCCTCATTCGCTTGCGTCTGATGGTTTAGGGCGCCATGTATGATGAATTTCTGGCACTCTGGCAGGAAGGATCTGTCACGGATTACTGGAAAGAGGTTCGAACAGCTAGCATCCACCTCGGAGGACATTTTCAAACAAGTGCTCCTCTCCACTTTCATTAATGGGCTTCGGAATGAGATTATGGCTGATTTGAAAGTTTTGGGCCCAAATAGGCTAGAGAGTGCTATGGGCCTGACAATTAAAATTGAGGCTAAACGTCAGGAACTTAAGCTCAGGTCACTTACTGGATCCGATTATAACCGGACTGTCGGTATTCAAGTGGATATTCTTCCACGTGTAATCAATCGTCGGTCATCACTATACCTCCCAAATCGACAATCTTTCCTGTTCAAACAGCACCAGAGCAGGGATGGCCCTGGCCCTATGCAGTCAATGCAATCGCATAGGGCCCCCAAGGTGTGAAGGCCCCCAAAACTATATAAGGTCTAGCAGTTTAGTCTAATAGATATTTCAAAGTTTCTAAAAAAAATACCTATGTCATCAAAATATGCTAGAAAAGTAAATTTAATTTCATATCTTGACGATTTACGTTATTATTAAACAATTTTATTTAATAATTTTTTTCGTTCAAGGGCCTCATTTAAAATTTCGCATAAAGGCTCCAGGGCCGGCCCTGCACCAGAGGCACTGGTGGTGGGTTCCATCAATTAATTGAAGTTGAGTTGCAGCGAAAAAGGGAGCGGGGTCTACGCTACAAATGTGACGGCCACAAATGTAAAAAAAAAAGAGTTGCAGGTGGTGTTGCTCCAAGAGTATGGGCCAGAGACTTAAGAAGTGGAGGAGGAAGGCGGGGATGGGAAGATGGTGAAAATCAGTTGGTCGAAGTGTCTTTAAACTCGGTGGTATTCCTGATCTCTCCCAAAACTCTAAAAATCTCTGGGTATGTTAAGGAGTAGCCGGTGGTCGTACTGGTGACAGCGGGGCCATGCACAATTTCATCTCAAATGAGTTGATCAAGAACTAAAAACTTTCGATTACAAATACTAAACCATATGGAGTAGTGTTGGGCACAAGGGCTGCGAAATAGGGAATTTGTCTAAGTGTGGGATTATCTCTTCAAGGGCTGGAAATTGTGGAAGATTTTCTACCTTTAGACCTGGGTAGCATTGACCTCATCTTGGACATTCAGTGGTTGGAGACGCTGGGGTAACATACATCAACTGGAAGAAACATTCCGTGAAATTCACAGTGGGTACCACTTTTGTTCTACTACAAGGTTATCTAACTTTGCATAAAACTCTTGTTTCTTTGAAAGCCATGATGAGAACGATTAAACATGAGGGTTACGGACTCATCGTTGAGTTGGGGGCTGTGATAGTGTCGGAGGATATGGAACCGAATATTCTTGTGGAAATCTAAGGGATTTTGAAAGGAGCTAAGAGTTTCTTTGAGATGCTTATGGAATTACCAGTTACCACCAGTGAGAGGTAGGGAACATTCCATCGTGCTAAAGGAGGGAACTGCACCAATCAGTGTGAGGTCTTATACATATCCACAGTTTCACTGGTATCAGAAATGATGGTTGCAAGAATTAAACAACCTAGTGTCAGCCCCTTTTCGAGACCAATTCTTTTGGTGAAGAAGAAAGATGGGAGCTGGTGCTTTTGTGTTGACTACCACGCTTTGAACAGGGAAGTGATATCGAACAAATTTCCTATTCTAGTTATTGATGAACTTTTGGATGAATTAAATGGGCCACTCTATTCTCTAAGCTTGATCTTAAGTCTGGTTAGTAAGATCGAGGATGTACCCAAGACAGCATTTCATACTCATAATGGGCATTACGAATTTCTTGTCATGCCTTTCGGACTTACAAACGCCCCGGCAACATTTCAGGCCCTCATGAATGATGTATTTTCCCCATACCTTCGTTGCTTCATTCTGGTGTTTTTTACGATATATTAGTCTATAGTCGTAGCCTGCATGAACGCACCTAGCATCTGCTTTTAGTGCTATAGTTACTATCTTAACCCCAGTTATATGGCAATTGCAAGAAGTGGTCATTTTCCCGAACGCTTCTAGATTACCTTGGCCATATTATATCAGGGGAGGGTGTAGCCGTGGATAAAACAAGTCAAGGTGATGCTGAAATGGCCATTACCTAAAAACATTCGAGAATTACTGGTTCTTTTTGGGCTTATGAAGAAATAGCAGGATCGCTGAAAGAGCAACGGAAGAAAGATAGGTTTGGGTGGAATGTGCAGTCAGTTGCATCCTTTGCAATCCTCAAACATGCAATAACCACTATTCCAGTCCTGGCACTTCCGGACTTCACCCAGTCGTTTGTAGTCGAAATTGATGCTTCAAGGTATGGAGTGAGAGTTGTTTTAATGCAACGGCAACGACCAATGGCCTTTTATAGTTAAACTTTGGGACAACAAGCAATGATGAAACCTATCTGTTGACGTCGCTTCCTGGTTGGAAACTAGTCAACAAGGAATTGTTTATAGCTTGGACTTTTTGAGTATATGTTCTTTTTATTGAAATATTTGCTAAGTATCCAGTTCTGTTACTTAAAGATGAAATTAAGAAGAAACTATGAGAACAATAAAAACGACTTGACGATCAAATAAAAAGCGAACTGAAATTATAATGAAATAATCGAGTGTTCAGTTATGTGCTGATTTGACAGCTAGCTCTGAAGTTTAAATTGAAATAACGAAAGTTGGGAGAGTTTCTTGTATTAATTTTCCCTTAAATGAGCATTTACTCCTATTTGTAGTAATATAGAAGGTGGAGACCTAATTATTACAATACATCTTGTCGTCAGGTCGTGATTGACAACGACGATTGACATTTCTGACTGACTACTGACATATTACAGTTAATGATGATTACTGACACATAATTGACTGATTAGACCATTTCACAGAGCTTCCCTTTTCATCTTGGTCCAACAATATCAGTTCGCCTCTTAAATTCATCTCCCCTCGATGAATCAGATCGTCATGTCGAATCACCTCCCTCTAAAAGTTACCTTGGTTCTCAACTTCAGTTCGTCTCGTAAACCAGCTTGCCTAACAGGGTCAGCTTTCTTTGTAGAGTTGACTCGCATCGTTGTTCATCTCGACAATTTCTCGTGAATGTATTTCTGCTTCGGCTCGTTGATTTTGGAGACAATCAATTGACTTTAGAACCGGCTTAGAATCTGACGCAATCCCAATCCGAGAATCTCGTCGTACAACGCGGAATAACGACAATTAAGTCTAGGAAAGATTTAAATCAGATTTGACGAGAAAATAACAAGAACACGAAGAAAATAACGGAAATTAAAAGATAGATTTGACGGTAAAACCTTGACCCGACAATCACGACGCAATTAATGACGATGCGGTTTGAAGAACCAAGGTTGGTGAACGCCACAAATGTTGTCAATTCCTTGATAAGTTCGTTGGGTGAACGCCACAAAGACCGGATCTTTGATAAGTTCAAGAAAAAAGGGAAAAACTCAACCTTTCAATATGGAGAATCATCTCTCAAATATTATTAATCTCAAAACTCAAACTGTCTTTTTTACAATCATGGAAAAGAATATAAATAAACAAAATAACCTAGCTGCTAATTTACTCAAAATGGAATTCTAATTAAACTAGAATACTAAATTAGGAAAATAACCTAAAAACCAAAAAAGGAAACTAAATAATTAAAAATTCCTCGAAAATCTGGCCGCTACTCAGTTACGGCCGTGAAGAATACACTTACGGCCGTAATGGCCTCTCGGATCCAAAACTGTTTCATTAGTTACGGCAGTAACTTTCAAACTTACGGCCGTAAGTCTTGTTCTGTTGAATTTCTTCCTTTTTCCCCGATAGTTGGTTACGGCCGTGATTATAAGAGTTACGGCCGTGAATGATCTTCATTACGGCCGTAATGACTTTTCTGCACAAATAATTTCGATTACTCGGCTCGGCTTGATCCTTTCGCCTTCTCGGCTCAATTCCAACATGAAACTTACTCCGTTTTGCACGTAGATCACTATCGTATTGCCGATGGCTCGACTTTGCCCTTCGATGCCTGGTCCGGATCGTATCATACTCCCTCTCTTGAAAAGGATTCGACCTCGAATCCATTTTTGGTCGGCTTTTCAGACTTCCCCTGCTTTTCCGGGCTCAATGATCATGTTTAAGCTTTGTGCAATCCTTTAAACTTTTGGCCTGCTCATTTTGGCCAATGAATTTCTGCCCCATCTTAAGTTCATGGCTTGATTTATGTCCTTACAAAACAGATTTAATAGAACTGGGGAGGGAATTGTTAGCTCGGTTAAGTGCAAGGCATGGATCCTTGTATATCAACCTATGTGCAAATAAACTCAATTTGGGGGTGGACTGTCTTTTCTTTTTGCACTCATTCTCTCATTTTTCTGAGGTCGTGGCTTCAACTCTCTTGTTTTCAACTTTCACACTCTCTCATTTTTCTAAGGTGGTGGCCTCAACACTCTTATTTCTTCTTTCAAACTCACGCTTGGTTTTTAACTGATCCTCTTGAACCTCTTTCGGAGATAACGGAACAAGGGTAATTTTCTTCCCACCCTTCACAAATGAATATTGATTCTTAAACCTATCGTGCACTACCCTCCTATCATGTTGTCATGGCCTCCCCAACAAAATATGGCCAACATGCATAGGTAACACGTCACAAACCACCTCATCCTTATAACCCCAGATGGCAAAATTGACCATAGCCTGCTTATTTACCTTAATTTCTCCCGACTCGGTCAGCCATTGCAATTTATAAGGGTTTGGATGTTTTATCAAGTTCAAACCCAATTTCTCAAACAACATTGTACTAACCACATTAGTACAACTTCCCCCGTCAATCACCATACCACAAACCTTTTTACCCACTAAGCATCTAGTATGAAAGAGATTATCCCTTTGCTCACCAATTTCATCCACCCTGACCCTAGTACTAAGGACACGCTGATTAACAAGTGAATCTTTAACAGCATAGGTCAGCCCTTCCTCATCACTACTACTAGCCCCAACATCCACTAACTTAGGCATTCCCTCAAGTTCATCCTCGGAACTAATTTCACCATTATCACGCAAAATCATTAGCCTCCTATTTGGACACTGGGATGCTATATAACCTGTACTCAAGCACTTAAAACACTTAATATTTCTATCCCGAGTAGTTTGAGAATCAGAAATATTTTTACCTTTTGTTGTAGGCTCCTCCTTCCCTTTCGGGTTATGTTCATCATGATGTTCCTGCTTCGGTTGTGATGTAGGATAAGATGGTGAGTGTCTTGCTGCCCCCTTTCGCCTTAGTTGCCTTTCCTCCTTCATGGCCATGTGCACCATGTCCTCTAGCTCGACATAATGTTGCAGCTCAATGACATTGACAATATCTCTATACAGCCCACTCAGAAACCTAGCCATCGTTGCTTCTCGGTCCTCCACCACATTAGCCCGAATCATTGCCACCTCCATATCCTTATGATAATCATCTACACTCCTCGACCCCTGAGTCATACCCTGCAGCCTCTGGTAAATGTCCCTATAATAATGAGTCGGCATAAACCGCTTCCTCATTATGGTTTTTAATTCACCCCAAGTCTCCTCCGGCTCCTCAAGGTTCTTCCTCCTACCCGTCATTAGCTGATCCCACCAAATATTGGCATAATCGGTGAATTCAATCACAGCTAATTTCACCTTCTTTTTTTCTGAATAATTGTGACAATCAAATAGCGGTTCAACCTTGGTCTCCCAATCCAAGTACGCCTCCGGATCACTCCTACCCTGGAACGATGGTATTTTCACTTTAATTTTCCCAAGGTCATCATCAACAACATCTCTACCCCTACGATGCCTCCTAACATCACGACGCTCCCTATCATGCCTCCTCTCATACCTATCTCCTCCATCCCTCATTCGCATACTTCCCAAAGATATACTTCCACTTTCACTTTCCATGTCCTCATCACCCATACCAACCTCACGCCTATTACCTCTCCTAACCCGAGAACCATCATGAGATTGATCCCGAGGTCTTTGTTCACGTTCTGCACCTCGATTCTCCATCTGAGCCATAAACCTCTCAAATTGTGCCCTCATTGCTGCAATATCATCATTACCTTGTTCATCCTTTCTATTCACACCCCTGAGTTGTTTCCTGTCTCCAACAGAAGATGAAGATGTGGAACCCTCTCTATCAGACATTTTTAATTTCAAAAAAAATAAATTTCTCCTCACGTGTATTTTCGCTCGTGTTTCACTCTTCTATCCCTTCAAATCTCACACAAGAACTAATCAAGGGTCGGAAAAAGGTAAGACACGATAAAGAACAAGGAAATTTGGAAATTGAGAAAATTCGGAATATTTGGGGAATATTTGGAATTTTCGGAGTTTTTTTTTTTAATCTGCCAGAGAATTGGACTACAAGTATGGCAGAAAAAAGGAACTGGATTTGGACGAAAAACGAACACGAAAAACACGGAGAATCTCGTCGTACAATGCGGAATAACGACAATTAAGTCTAGGAAAGATCTAATTCAGATTTGACGCGAAAATAACAAGAACACGAAGAAAATAACGGAAATTAAAAGATAGATTTGACGGTAAAATCTTGACCCGACATTCACGACGCAATTAATGATGATGCGGTTTGAAGAACCAAGATTGGTGAACGCCACAAGGGTTGTCAATTCCTTGATAAGTTCGTTGGGTGAATGCCATAAAGACCGGATCTTTGATAAGTTCAAGAAAAAAGGGAAAAACTTAACTTTTCAATTTGGAGAATCCTCTCTCAAATATTATTAATCTCAAAACTCAAACTGTCTTTTTTACAATAATGGAAAAGAATATAAATAAGCAAAATAACCTAGCTGCTAATTTACTAAAAATAGAATTTTAATTAAACTAGAATACTAAATTAGGAAAATAACCTAAAAACCAAAAAAGGAAACTAAATAATTAAAAATTCCTCGAAAATCTGGCCGCTACTCAGTTACGGCCGTGAAGAATACACTTACGACCTTAATGGCCTCTCGGATCCAAAACTGCTTCATTAGTTACGGCCGTAACTTTCAGACTTACGGCCGTAAGTCTTGTTCTGTTGAATTTCTTCCTTTTTCCCCGATAGTTGGTTACGGCCGTGATAATAGCTTTTACGGCCGTGATTATAAGAGTTACGGCCGTGAAGGATCTTCATTACGGCCGTAATGACTTTTCTGCACAAATAATTTCGATTACTCGGCTCGACTTGATCCTTTCGCCTTCTCGGCTCGATTTCAACATGAAACTTACTCCGTTTTGCACGTAAATCACTGTCGTATTGCCGATGACTCGACTTTTCCCTTCGATGCTTGGTCCGGATCATATCAGAATCTTTTCTGGTTCGCATCGTCAACCTTGAACGATATGTTGACCAACATTCTTTCTCATAGACTGATGCAGAAAAGAAGTCACTTAAGGAAACATCCGGTGAATTCGCGACACTGCAGTACCAATGAACGTACCCAAGCCAATCCTTCATCCAGTTCCTGAGCAAAGACCACTCAAGGGAGTCCCCGCCGTACTTCCTTTGACTACTCCCGAGATATAGTGGAAACATTGCTATTGACATGTGTAATTTTTCAATAGGTGAGTCAGACCTAGGTATAGGTGTAGTCGTCATCATTATGATGACGCGTCTTTTCAACCTGACTGTTGGGCCGTCTTTCTCTTTCCTTTCCTTATTATATAAGGGCCACATTTTCCTTCTTTTTTCCTACAAAAATTCTCTAATTCTCCCCAAATTACTACCGAGCTGATCCTCACTTCTGCATCTTGATCTGAAGCTGAGCTCATTACTAGTTTCGACCCCTGATAGTTTTATAAGGTGGGAGGCTATTAGTTTAGCCTTGTTTGGTTCTTATAACTTTACATTTCTCTAAGGTCCTGGTCGTTTATAAGGAAATAAAATGAGTTCGAGTGTAAGGAGTAGTGAAGGACATGTGAGGTCTTACGATAGAGGTCAAGAACCCAAACTAAACGTGTCGCGGGACGAGAGTGAGGAGACCCAACAAATATTCCGAGATGAGGATGAAGAAGAGATCTCCTAGCTAGCTCCCCTAACAATAGTGGGCTCATCTCGTACCCTTCCTTCCAGCTCGTTTCATTTTCCTTCATCTCATTCTTTCAAATGCCCACCACCATAATCCAATTATAGTTCTGACTTCGCCTGTAAACATTTTAGATTTGATGCTACAAAGGAAGAACTGGTTTTATGGAAAAATAAGTATAGAATCCCCAATTACGTCCACTTTTTCCTTCCTGAAAACTTTGAGTGAGTTGACCAACCACCTTATGGATCTATAGCCGTTAACTATCAAAGTTTAGATGCAGGCTCGAGGTTTCATCTCCCTTAGATTGTAACTTATTATCTTCGGTCATAGGGAGCCACCCCTACTCAAGTCACCCCAACGGCTGGAGATACATCATAGGTTTCATCTCGTTGTTCAACAGGATAGGTTACGAAGAACCCAATGTTGACGAGTTCAACTATGCCTATCAATTTTGGGCTAACGGCAAAACAATGAGATGGTTCTATGCCATGCCATGACTTTTAATTAAGGAGATTAATTATAAACTTACCTGAATCGATCTGATGGTGGAAGGAGAAGTTTTTTGTTGGTGGGAACTGGATGAGTCCTTGTCGGGCTTATGAATTCAGCTTTGCAATTTCAGTTCAATATAAAGCTAAATTAAGCAAGTCTTAGCTTTGTTAACGTTTTCGAACTGAAGAATTCTAATATTAATCATTTTGTATTTTGCAAAGGTGAGGGAACCAGAAGTGAGTGAAGAATTTGTTCAGAAGATCAACATATTAAAGGAGCAGCCTGACTGGTGCAGATCAGTTAAAGAGCTGATCAAAGAAGAACGTCCTTTCGAATCGGGCTCAACACTCATCGGTCCTTCGGATTACTATCCTCCGCCTCCTAAATGTAAGATTTGATAAATTTTTCAAGTTTTTCTGACCCCCCCTTTTTTTTAACTGAAGTGTATACTTTGATGATTTTTTCTCCATTTTTGATGTCAGCTCGAACAGGAAAAATAAAGATGCAGTTCATGAAGGAAAGAAAGAAAGCTATGACCGAGGCATCAACTCAGAAGAAGATGGCTGTTGATAAGCAGCTGATGAGCAGCTGATGAGGAAATCACCTCCTCAAAAGTCAGCTCAAATTTCACCTCCACCTCATCTTCAAAAAAGACCTAGGACGACCTCGCCTCTTAGGGATTTGCCTGACTCTTCTACTGTCCTCCTGCCTTTTATTATTGGCGAACGAGCTGAATCATCCCTGCTCAATCCAGACATGAACCAGACCTATTTGGGGGTCAACAGAATTAGAGCCGAACTGGTGAGCACTCTGAAAGGCTATCGTCCGAAGAGCTACAGGGACTTTGTCTCTTCTGCTAACCTGACTCCTAACAGGTATATGAAGCTCTCTGCTCGCACAAAAGATGCTATGGATATTCCAGCTAAATCATGGACTCCCCGGCATGAGAAGTTTGTTGAGGACATGCCTATAGATGATCTAATGGTCATTGGTGCAGCCCTGATCGGCCATTAACTACTATACCTGGGCTCAGTCTAGGATGAACGAAGTGACTGTGGATACTGCCAGGTTCAGGAAATTGGCTGAGGACACCAAAGGTTTATTTGAACAAGAGGTTAAAGCCAAAATTGTGGCAGAGGCCAAACTGAAGGAAGCTGATGATGAGCTGGCCAAAGCCAAGGAGGAGGCGGCCTGTTTGAAGGAAAGAATGGCTAAGCTGGAGGAGACCAACAAAAAGTTGTTGGATGATTTGGAGGAGGTCAAACAAAGAGAGGCTGAATTGGAGAGAGAGAAGGCCGAGATGGAGGCAGCTGCAAATAATGCCTACGAGGCGGCCATTGAAAAATTTAAGGAGTCAGCTGAATATGAACACGACGTGGATGAGACGTACTATCTCACGTTTAAGGAGGTCGTGGATGAATTGGAGGCGAAACGACCTGAAGTGGACATTTCCTTTTTAAAGGAAAGGCTTGAGCTCATTTGGAAGAAATACCAAGAGTTCGGCTCTACCGAAGGTTAAGATCAGATCGCTCCTATCATCTGGCCTCTTAATGACTCTTAGGCTGGGTTGAATGATGAAGCTTCGGACTCTACAACTTGTGCTGCTTAGCCTTGTATTTAGCATTATATCTTTTGTAACTTTTTCATTCAGACATGAATTTCATGTAATCTTATTTCCTTGATGAATGAAAAATCTCTTCGCTTGAGCTCAATACTTATTATTTTTTGTGTAACATATATTACAGAACCAATACTTGTTAATTTAATTTTTTTTTTTTATTATTATTTTGTGTAATAGCGTAACATATATTACAGAACCAATCATAGGTTAATTACAAATTTCAGAACTAGTCATAAGTCCATTGGCAATGATGGAAAAGTTGATCCGGAATATGCATAGGTTAATCTGATGTGGGTGACGGTTGTATTTAGTTGTAAACCCTGAATTAGATAATGTTTCTGTAGTTCTTAGCTTTATCACAAGACTTTTGAGTGAAAAGGCATGGGGCACGACATTTAACTTTCTTGCCACAAAGTATAAGCAACTTAAGATTTATACAAGGAAAACATGTTCGCGAATTCTGTTAAAGATGTGTGCATAATTCACACCAGAAGAAAGTTAATCTTAAGTTTATACCTAATGTAGTGGTCGGCAGCACATTATAAACCACAATGATGGCTTGTTTTAATTTACACAATTTTTCAAACTACTTTTTAATCACACATATTTCTCTATCCAATTTTCAAATACATATTTTACCTAGAAAACACAAATAATCCATTATAATCAGATTAATGAGCCGCCAAACACTTCCTTAACCTTCACATTTATGTTTGAGGTTACACCTTGCTTGGTGTTGGTTGCTTGTCACGAAGTATAATAAGTAATGGGAAGAAAGAGACCGTGTCTTCATCTGATACATTTTCTTACACACAGCAGATTTCTCCTGAGGATATGGTGGAACAGGCCATGGAATGAATCAAGCTCTGGGACGTGACAACACTCTAGATTCAGGAAGAGGCAGGGGATTCAACAAGGGTCAGTCTAGGAAGGAGTTTCCATCATCCCAGAATGGCATTGGTAATAAGGGATCCGATGACATTCTTCAATTGCTTAACACCGACATTCCAATCAGGGAGGTAAGCAGCAAGGGTTTACACGTATCATCTACTCAAATATAGGTCTTCCTAGTTAAAATTGAGCATTGAACCTGCTGTTAGTGTGTTTACATGAAGAACCAGAAGCTGATATCAAAATGAAGTGTCATTCTTATTATTACGTTTCTTGTTCATTTTTTTTTTGTAAAAGTGCAACTTTGTAAATATTGGCATTTGCCCTTTTTTTGTCCCAGTCATCGTCCTTCCTCCTCATTTTTTATGTAACAAAAATTCTTGGGTTTGTGTTATAGCTACTAGAATATTCCTTTTTCTGAAATATATACACAGTGGATTGAGCCGTTTGAAGCTCATCCAAGAAATTCATTCATTATCTTTTTTGTTTTTTCAATTTGGTATCAGAGCCAATGGCTACTCTTGATGGTGAAAGCCACACAGAAAACCAGCAAACACAAAATACCATTGTTGTGTTGACCTATGGTCAATTTGACCTTATTGTTTTGATCATAACAAACAAGAATTTATTGTATTGCTAACAAGTGTGCTTCAAGTGTTTCATGTAATGATAAATATTCAAAGCACTCAATGTTCAAATCGTCTCTCAAATATATAAATCAAAATTATGTGATCGAGCACATGAGACGCAAAGAAGATCATGAAATCATTGAAGATATTCAAAGATCAAAATTGAGGTCGAAAAGCATGACATGAAGATCAAGAATTCAAGCTTACAAGATTAGAGTTGATTTAACGTATGTAAAGGTATAACACTCTCAATCTTTAGCGATGAAATTCAACGAGCTCGAAAATGATTTTTATGCATCAAGAAACTTACTTGAAAATTCATCAATTGCATAAAAATGATTTTTCAAATCATAACACGAAATAGTTTTTGGAAAAATAAACTTTTTGACATTAAAATAAAAATTCATGTTTTTATACTTTCGGTCGACCGAAAGTGTACTTGATCGACCGAAAGTCTGGTCGACCGAAATAGCCTGATCAACCGAAAGTTTAACGGCTATAATGCAACGGCTATATTCAAACTTTCGGTCGACCGAAACTTAAGAACCGGTCGACCGAAACTTAAGAACCGGTCGACCGAAACTGGCTGAAGCTCAAAATTTCTTGATCTATAAATAGCCCTCTCATTTGAATTCAATTCTAAGAAAAATAGAAGAGATTTTAGAAAAACTTTCTTGTGAAAATTTAGTGTTCTTACTTGGTTTTTATTCATCTTTTATTTTCATAAAACTTTGATTGATCTAAACTTTGTTTTATCAAATTCATCAAAGTTTTTGGAAGAAAGTTTTGTGAAGATTCTTGGTTTTATTTTGTTTAAACTTTTTCAACATCTTCACACTATATTGGAATTGAAGTGTAAATCTCTCTTTGTTCTAAACTTGTTTTAATCTTTTAAAAGAGAGAAATTTCAATTAAGGAACTTTGATTATTTGTGCTACATTTTTCATCATCATTTGATTCATCAAAGTTCCATTGCCTAAACACTTTGAGCTTAACTTATTGTTAATTATTCAAGTGTGGCATCTCTTGGTACTTAATTTGATTCAATATTTTAACAAGAGATCATTTGAAAAACTTTGTTTGATTGCATCGAACTTTTTATTATCATTTGCATCAAAGTTTTTCTCTAACACTCGAGCTTAATTCATTGCTATCTATTGAAGTGTTATCCTAACTCTCTCGGTACTTAATTTGAGTATATCATTTGTCAAGAGAGTTATTTCAATTGTAAACTTAATTCATTATATTGATTGGTTTCGAGGGCCTTGTGAAAACTCGATTGTTGGTTTTCGAGAGCCTTGTCAAAACTCGATTGTTGGTTTCGAGAGCCGTGTGAAAACTCGATTGTAAAGGATAGGCGCTCCTTGTTGTAAGTTGCCTAAGGATTTGGTACTCCTTGTTGTAAGTTACCAAAATAGTGGATTTGGCCTTGCTCGTGACGGAGAGCTCGGTAACGGGGGACGTAGATCACGTTTGTTGATTGAACCTCCATAAATCGCATTTGCACTCTCTCATCCCTTTTATTTACTTACATTGCACTTACTCTAATCTATCAATTTACATTGTGCAACGCTTTATCTTAGTGCTATACTTGTCTTATCAATTAAGTTTACACTTATATAGCACATTACATTGATAGTTTAGTTACTTGTAACACTAAGTACTATTACTTGTACCTATTGGTTTTTAAGTTTGAGATTATTATCGAAAAAGTTTTATAAACCAATTCACCCCCCTCTTGGCAGTTTACTCTTGGGCTAACAATTGGTATCAGAGCTTAGGTGCTCATTTTTAAAAGATTTTACAATCTTGAGTAAATGGCTAACCATAATCTTGAGGGGCATTCTACAAATCGTCCTCCTTTCTTTAATGGTACAAATTATAATTATTGGAAAACTAGAATGATAATTTTTATTCAATCCATTGATTATAATATTTGGGATGTCATTGAATCCGGTCCTCATGTGCTTACTATGGTCATTAAGATTGATGGAAAACCGGATCAAACTATTTTAAAACCTAGAGAGGAATATGATGAAAATGATAGGAGGAAATTGACTTTAAATGCTAGGGCCAAAAATATACTTTATTGTGCTTTGGATATTAATGAATTTAATCGTATTAGCACATGTGATTCCGCACACGATATTTGGCATGTTTTAGAAGTCACACACATGGGCACAAATAAAGTGAAAGAAACTAAGACAAATCTTTTATTTAAAGATTTTGAAAATTTCTTTATGAAACAAGATGAGCCCAATACTTGCATGATTACTCGCTTTACCGACATTGTCAATGGTCTTAAAGGCTTTGATCATAAATTTTCTAACGGTGAACTTGTGAGTAAAATTCTTAGGTCTCTCTCCCAAGATTGGAATCCATTGAGGATGTTGATCGAAAACACGATAGACGTCAACACACATCCATTGGAGGAGCTTTATGGAACGTTGATGACTTTTGAACTCAACAATGCCGAAACAAAGGAGAGGACAAGAAAAGGAAAAGAAGAGGTCAAGCGCGAAATTTCTCTTAAATCATTACATGGAAAATGCTCATCAAACTCAAACACAAGTGATGAGGAACTTGATGATCTAGCTATCCTTATCAAGAAATGGAGAGGTATTCGCAACAATCATCGAATCCAAAAGAGAGAAGAAAAAGATGAAAAGATTGTGTGCTACAATTGTGACAAACCCGGTCACAAAAGTACCGAGTGTCGAAGCAAGAAAAGATTCTTCAAAAAGAAAGCTCTACAAGCCACTTGGGATGAAAGTGATGATGAGCAAGATGAAGATGAGAGTCAAGATGAAATGGCCAACATGTGCTTCATGACTATTGAGGATGAGGTAAATTTATTTGATACATCTTGGACTTTAAATTATCAATGATTTAAATTTCTATGAATCAACATTTTTGATTAAAGCATCTTGCTCTTCATAAAAATTTCTTACATTCAAAATATGTTGAGTATGAATATGAAACATGGTGCTAATATGTGGTTTATGCATAATTGTATGTTACATGTTTTAACTGAAATCAAATGAAAAATTTCAATTTTTATTAATTTCGGTCGACCGAACCTTTGTCGGACGACCGAAACTGTCTTTTCGGTCGAACAAATGCTCAACCGAAAGATGTTTCGGTCGACCAACTGTACGACCGAAAACAGACTTTCGGTCGACCATTAGTCAGCCGAAAGTGTCTGCAGCTTCCTGATTTTTACTCTGCAGAGTTTCGGTCGACCGGTTCATACTTTCGGTCGACCGAAAGTGGCTGAAATAAGGGATTTATTTTAAATTTCAAAATTTTCATACACAATCCCTAAATGACTTGAAATCATCTTCTTTTCTTCATTAAACTCTTGTAATACATTTATTTGATCACTTATTTTTCTTGCTTTGAGAGTGATATGATTGTTGACCAAAATTGTTTTGATACTTCGACAAATATGCAATGCATTACCCTTTAACTCATTTCGTGATAACAATTACTTCATAGTCAAACATAAATATTATTATTTCTCAATGAAGAGCACACACAAGAGTCACACTTGAAAGGAAATACATGGAACACGCAAATGCTAAAGAGAGAAACATGGAAAGTCCTCACAATGAGAGATGTGTTTCCGGAGTAGCCGTATCCTACCACCTCTGATCTTTTGAGGAAACAAAGACAAACCTTCAAAGAGGTGTGTTTCGAGAGTAAAAGTACTCCGTAATCTACCACATTTGAGGTACACACACAAGATCTAAACATTAAGGATATCCTAGGAAATCAGAGGGGTGTCTCTAGAGTGAGTTTACTCCGTACTCTACCCCCACCTATTTTAGGATTCACAAAGTCAAATTTACATTAACCGGACTCCTTTTTCGCTTGACTCCCCTTCCTTGCGACCAATCTATCTTTAATCCTGCTGGATCTTGTATTGGCATATATGACTGCAGCTTTTCCAATAGTTCATCAATAGTCGGAGCAGAAATGAGAATCCTTCTGGAAAATGGAGAGATGAATCCCTGTTCCACAGCATAATCTAGAAATGTTAACAAACCATCAAAGAAATGGTTAACATTTAATAGCCCAATAGGCTTAGTATGGAGATCTAGTTGAGCCCAGGAGGTAATATTAAATATTTCTTCTAAAGTGCCAAAACCTCCGGGCAGGGCTATAAATGCATCAGATCCATACAGCATACAAGTTATGCGTTCATGAATAGATAAAGTTTGTACTTCATGACCTCGTGTTTTGCCTGATATATCTGCTAAAGGGACAGGAATAACACCAATCACCCTTACTTTCTCTGTGAGAGCAGATTGGGAAACACAGCCCATCAGACCACTGCTACCTCCTCCATACACAAGATTGATACCTTTCTCCCCGAGTTTCTTTCCAAGGTCTACTGCTGTTTCAAGATACCCAAAACCTTTCCCCACATGTGATCCACAAAATACACATATTGTTTTGATCTGTCTTAGTTTGGATCCCTCCATTTTTGTAAGAAAAGAAAGGAAAACTCAAGAGAAGATGTGATTTTGGGATGCATGAACTATGAAAACCTTTGGCTATTTAAAAACCGAAAAACTACACTATTTACGATCATCTTTTTGAAAAAGTAAAGATTTACTTTTGACAAAATCAGCCTACTTTTGAATATTTTTATCGTATCGAGGCTGTCACCTTTCGGCGATTTAATTTTTTTTAAACCTTTATCAAAACTCGCGAAAGGAAAAAGGATCAAAATTTTTTTTACCTTATATCAATGCTGGGTTGCCAAAACAGACTGGCAAACCGGATCTTTTGCGATTGTATTCTTGAGACTATAACGTTTTTTATCCTCGTTAAATTGAGCATATAAGGAAAGAAGTTCTCGTTGCACATATCCACTTGGGTGCGTCTCAAGAGTCAATCTAATATCATCCAAACACTCCCTACTCAGTCCACCCTTTATGAAATCAATTTTATCATCTCGATTGTTAGATGAATATCCGACAGTTTTGCAACGAGTATCACAATTCCAACGAGCACATTTGTAGCAACCATTCAGCCTTTTTGCTCTTCGCTTCTTTGCAAAAGTGCTTTTACCCAAACCAGGCAGATGTTTAGGAAATGACAATGGTAATTCACCAGTTAATCGGACTTTTGCTTCTATTAACCAGCGCACGTCTTCTGGAACGCCATGAGCCATAAGCACCCTCAATCTTTCGAGCCTCATTTGATAAATTTTTTTAAGATCATTCATTGGAAGATTGGAATAATACTTGCGAATGCTTGATAGGATGTTATCCATTTTTTTATGGATTTAACCTCTTCCCAACCGATCTTTTTAAAGGTGAAAAGGATCTGGGTAGTTCCTCATGATACTGTTTCCTGCAAGACAATATGAAATAGAATAATGAAAAGAGGGAACAAGATTTCATGCGTTGTAACTTTACTGTTAAAGGAAGATTTGATCTGCGATATCGAATATCTTACTTGGATTTTGTACTGATATGTTTCGGTATAATAATAATCAAGGTATATAGGACCTGGGTAGATCCACATGCTGTTGAGTCCAGCGAGAAAGCAAGGAATAGAAAAATGAAAAGAGGGAACGGGATTTTAATGCGCTGTAACTTTTACTATTAAAGAAAGATTTGATTTGAGATATGAGATTATACTGGAATACGTGAAATTGAATTTTGTGATTTTGGTAATTTTTCATGCTACGAATGCTTTTCTAAGGGGGAATGCGTTACTAAGGGAGAATATGATTACAATCAAAATATTCTACTTATGCCCCATTATTATGCTTATCACACCTATGCTCATGAATATGGAATAGATGCCACCTTTTTGCTTATGTCAAAAGGGGGAAAATATGGTGATGATTTGATTTGCTTGAAATTGAATAATCTATGATTTGATTTGCTTGAAATTGGATAATCTATATGCATAAAAAGGATTATATTATATGCTAAATTATACCTCATTGGTTTGTATAAGATAGGGGGAATATATGCTAAAATTGAACTTATCAATTATTCTCATTTCCCTACACTTTGATTACATGCTTCAATTGCTTTTATTATCATTACAAATCATCTTGTTTGTCATAATCAAAAAGGGGGAAATTGTTGACCTATGGTCAATTTGACCTTATTGTTTTGATTATAACAAACAAGAATTTATTGTGTTGCTAACAAGTGTGCTTTAAGTGTTTCATGTAATGATAAATATTCAAAGCACTCAATGTTCAAATCGTCTCTCAAATATATAAATCAAAATTATGTGATCGAGCACATGAGACGCAAAGAAGATCATGAAATCATTGAAGATATTCAAATATCAAAATTGAGGTCGAAAAGCATGACATGAAGATCAAGAATTCAAGCTTACAAGATTAGAGTTGATTTAACGTATGTAAAGGTATAACACTCTCAATCTTTAGCGATGAAATTCAACGAGCTCGAAAATGATTTTTATGCATCAAGAAACTTACTTGAAAATTCATCAATTGCATAAAAATGATTTTTCAAATCATAACACGAAATAGTTTTTGGAAAAATAAACTTTTTGACATTAAAATAAAAATTCATGTTTTTATACTTTCGGTTGACCGAAAGTGTACTTGATCGACCGAAAGTCTGGTCGACCGAAATAGCCTGATCAACCGAAAGTTTAACGGCTATATTCAAACTTTCGGTCGACCGAAACTTAAGAACCGGTCGACCGAAACTGGCTGAAGCTCAAAATTTCTTGATCTATAAATAGCCCTCTCATTTGAATTCAATTCTAAGAAAAATAGAAGAGATTTTAGAAAAAAATTTCTTGTGAAAATTTAGTGATCTTACTTGGTTTTTATTCATCTTTTATTTTCATAAAACTTTGATTGATCTAAACTTTGTTTTATCAAATTCATCAAAGTTTTTGGAAGAAAGTTTTGTGAAGATTCTTGGTTTTATTTTGTTTAAACTTCTTCAACATCTTCACACTATATTGGAATTGAAGTGTAAATCTCTCTTTGTTCTAAACTTGTTTTAATCTTTTAAAAGAGAGAAATTCCAATTAAGGAACTTTGATTATTTGTGCTACATTTTTCATCATCATTTGATTCATCAAAGTTCCATTGCCTAAACACTTTGAGCTTAACTTATTGTTAATTATTCAAATGTGGCATCTCTTGGTACTTAATTTGATTCAATATTTTAACAAGAGATCATTTGAAAAACTTTGTTTGATTGCATCGAACTTTTTATTATCATTTGCATCAAAGTTTTTCTCTAACACTCGAGCTTAATTCATTGCTATCTATTGAAGTGTTATCCTAACTCTCTCGGTACTTAATTTGAGTATATCATTTGTCAAGAGAGTTATTTCAATTGTAAACTCAATTCATTATATTGATTGGTTTCGAGAGCCTTGTGAAAACTCGATTGTTGGTTTTCGAGAGCCTTGTCAAAACTCGATTGTTGGTTTCGAGAGCCGTGTGAAAACTCGATTGTAAAGGATAGGCGCTCCTTGTTGTAAGTCGCCTAAGGATTTTGTACTCCTTGTTGTAAGTTACCAAAATAGTAGATTTGGCCTTGCTCGTGACGGAGAGCTCGATAACGGGGGACGTAGATCACGTTGGTTGATTGAACCTCCATAAATCGCGTTTGCACTCTCTCATCCCTTTTATTTACTTACATTGCACTTACTCTAATCTATCAATTTACATTGTGCAACGCTTTATCTTAGTGCTATACTTGTCTTATCAATTAAGTTTACACTTATATAGCACATTACATTGATAGTTTAGTTACTTGTAACACTAAGTGCTATTACTTGTACCTATTGGTTTTTAAGTCTGAGATTATTATCGAAAAAGTTTTATAAACCAATTCACCCCCCTCTTGGAAGTTTACTCTTGGGCTAACATGTTGTTCCTCAAATACTACGAGAAAATCAATTTTCTCCCTTTGGTGTGAATCTTACACAGATCCCTCCTGTCAAGCTGGACAGGAATAATTTTCTTTTGTGGAAAAATATGGTTATGCCTATCATAAAAGGCCATGACCTTGAAGGTTTCATTTTGGGCTCAAATGAGTGTCCATCTGAGTGCTTGACAAAACAGTCAAATGATAAAACTGAAGGAGGTGTTGTAGAGGTGGAGCTGAATCCATAATACAAAAATTGGATATCAGTAGACCAACTACTAATGGGCTGGTTGTGTTCCTCCATGACCCCAGAAATTGCAGTTAGAGTAATGGGGGCCAAGAGCTCTGCAAAACTTTGGAATGCTGTCCAAGAAAGTTTTGGAGTCTTGAGCAAGTCTAGGATCATTTTCCTCACAGCTGAGCTTCAAAAGTTAAGGAAAGGGTCACTTTCTATAGACCAATATCTCAACTCTATGAAGCAGTTGGCAGACAATTTAGAGATAGCAGGAAAGGCTATCTCTCAGTCTGATTTGGTGACACAAGTGTTGGCAGGCCTGGATGATGAATACACTCCTATAGTTGTCCAAATCAATAGCAGAGACTCAATATCATGGCACGAGTTGCAGTCCCTCCTCTTGACATATGGAAGTAGGATAGAACATCTCAATGCCATCAAAACTGGGATGGCATCTGTGAACTTAAGCAAAATTACTCTCAAAGATCAAACTATGGTGGACAAAGGGGTGGAAGAACCAACTTTGGTGGAAGAAATAACAACTTCAGAGGAGGGAGAACCAGAGGAAGAGGTCAGATATACAACTCTGATAGAGGACCATGCCAGATCTGTGGCTATACTAACCACTCAGCAGCTTGGTGTCACAACAGGTTTGATGAGAGGTTCATGGGTTCCAGACCATCTCAGAATACTCCTGCAACCCAGCATCATCCTACTGCAATGATAACTTCACCCAGCACAATGGCTGATCCAATGTGGTTTGCCGACTCTGGTGCAAGCAACCACGTTACTGGCACAAAGGACAATCTGGAAGAGGCACAAAGGTTTGAAGGTAATCACAAACTTATTGTAGGTAATGGAAACAAACTGCACATTATACACACTGGTAGAGGACATTTGAATACACATAAAAACAAATCTCTTGTGTTGAATGAAATGCTTCTTGTGCCTAGCATAAAAAAGGATTTGATAAGTGTATCTAAGTTGACTGCAGATAATGGAGTTTTTATGGAATTTCACCCTAAAATTTGTGTTGTAAAGGACCAACAGACAATGGAGCCACTGCTACAAGGAAAGCTTAAGGATGGACTATATCACTTTGAGACTCCAAGACAAACACTCCAATCATCTCATCAAAACTCCAGCAACTCTAGTCCTATCCCCGTTTCTGCTTTTAATGTTGAGTCAAATAATGTAGTCCCTTCAAGTCATGTAGAGTCAAAAGAGTCCAGTTACTAGTTGTGGCACAAGAGACTTGGTCACCCTGCTGCTAGTATTGTGTCATCTGTTCTGAAAAAATGTAATGAAGCTCATGAGAATATAATTTCTTTTTGTGATGTTTGTCAATATGGTAAGTCTCACGCTCTTCCATTCAAGGCCTCACAATCACATGCCACACAACCACTAGAATTGATACACACGGATCTTTGGGGACCTGCCCTTGTAATTTCATCATCAGGATATAAATACTATATACTCTTTGTTGATGATTACAGCAGGTTTATTTGGATATATCCCCTGAAACAAAAATCAGAAGCCATACAGTCCTTTGTCCAGTTCAAAAAATTGGTAGAAAACAAATTTGATAAGAAGATCAAAGCTATTCAGTGTGATTGGGGTGGAGAGTTTAGAATATTGTCGAATATTTTACAGCAGTCAGGGATTGAAATGAGGGTGCCTTGTCCATACACTTCTGTCCAAAATGGTAGGGTTGAGAGGAAGCATAGACAAGTGACCGAGACTGGTTTAACACTCCTAGCACAAGCCAAATTACCTTTATATTATTGGTGGGAATCCTTTTACACAGCAGCCTATCTGATCAACAAACTTCCCACACCAGTACTAAAGATGAACTATCCTTACCTAGTTTTATACAATAAACCATTTGATTTCAAAAGTTTGAAAGTGTTTGGTTGTGCTTGTTTCCCGTGTCTTAGACCATATCAACAACATAAGTTTGGTTATCACTCCATTAAATGTGTTTTTTTAGGATTTAGCAACTCTCATAAAGGTTTCAAGTGCCTCAGACCCACGAGTAAAATATATATATCCAGACATGTTGTGTTTAATGAAACAAATTTTCCCTTTCACTCCTCATTTCTGAATAAAAACACTGATCACAGGTCTTCTGAAATCATTGTTCAAAGTCTTCCCTTTTAATCTTCATCAAATGATCTCCCCACAAACTCAAATGATACAGTCCATCTTGAAGCAACCACAGCAACAGAAGTGGACACTCATAACCTTGAAGTAGCTGATGATACTGATAGTGCTTTCGTAAGAGATGATAACAACTGTGTAAATGACGCTGTGAGTGAAAATGAAACTTCTCTTGATGATTGTGGTGAAATGTTGATAGAGCATCAAAATGAAGAACCTACTGAACAAGGGATTGAGCAATTTGATAGACAGACTGAAACTGAACCTGCAGGGTATCCTATGATTACTTGAAGTAAGGTTGGAGTTTTCAAGTCCAAAACATATCTTGCCAATGCAAGGGAATGTCAGACTGAAGAACCTAGCACAGTAAGTGAAGCCTTGATAGATGAGAATTGGAGAAAAGCAATGGTTGAAGAGTACAATGCCCTGATTAAAAATAACACATGGAAACTGGTACCTCCACATCAAAGTCAGAAAGTAATTGGTAGTAAGTGGATTTTCAAATGTAAATATAATCCACAAGGCCAAGTCCAAAAGTATAAAGCTAGATTTATGGCAAAAGGATACTCACAAACTGAAGGAGTGGATTTCTATCAGACTTTCAGTCCTGTCATAAAACCCTCAACTCTCAGGATCATTCTTACTTTGGCTGTCTCAAAGAATTGGAAGATAAGGCAAGTGGATGTGAATAATGCTTTCCTAAATGGAAAGCTTGAAGAGGAGGTATACCTAAAACAACCACAAGGTTTTGTTGACAGCAGTAGACCACACTTCGTATGTAAACTTAACAAGGCTCTCTATGGCCTAAGACAGGCGCCTAGAGCCTGGTACGAAGAACTCAAGAAAACATTGCTTTACTGGAATTTTGTGCAGTCTAGAGCTGACAACTCTCTCTTTTACTTCATGAGCAGGTGTCAAGTGGTTTTTGTACTAGTATACGTAGATGATATTGTGCTTACAGGAAATGATGCAGGCTTACTTCAATTTTTTATTAACAAACTCAATCAAGTGTTCTCACTTAAGGATATGGGTGACTTGCATCATTTCTTGGGGATATAAGTTAAAAGGGATAACTATGGACTACATCTTTCACAGAAGAAGTACATTATTGATCTACTCAAAAGGTTCAATCTACAGAACTTGAAACCATGTCACTCACCTATGCCTTTGGGAAAACCTATGTCTAAGGTGGATGGACAACTAATGCAAGACCCAACATTATACAGGAGCGCCATTGGAGCATTGCAATACTTAGCACACACCAGGCCTGACATAAACTTTGCAGTAAATAAACTTAGTTAGTTCCTACAAGCTCCAACTGACATTCACTGGAAGTTTGTAAAAAGGGTCTTCAGATATTTGAAGGGAACTGAAAATCTTGGACTACTAATACAGAAAAATGACAGATTGAACATTGTTGGATTTGCTGATGCGGATTGGGCCTCCTGCCCGGATGATAGAAGGTCCACAGCTGGGTATTGTGTCTACCTTGGAGATACTTTAGTGGCTTTGTGAAGAAGCAACATGTGGTCTCCAGATCAAGTACGGAGTCCGAATACAGAGCCTAGGCGCAGGCATTAGCTGAAATAGCTTGGATAGAAGCACTGCTCAAAGAACTTAGGTTAAGTTTGGACTCCACACCACACCTATACTATGGTGTGACAATCTCAGTGCCAGCGTGTTAGCATCAAATCCTGTCTATCACGCACGCACAAAACATATCGAACTTGATGTTCACTTTGTAAGAGACAAGGTCCTTGAAGGAAGATTGCAGGTTTGCTATGTTCCCACTGCAGACCAAACGGTTGATTTGTTCACAAAGCCTTTATCACAATCTCGTTTTCAGTACCTAAGAGACAAGCTCGGAATCACTGAAGGATACTCAAGCTTGAGAGGGGGAGTTAAAATTGAGCATTGAACCTGCTGTTAGTGTGTTTACATGAAGAACCAGAAGCTAATATCAAAATGAAGTGTCATTTTTATTATTACGTTTCTTGTTCATTTTTTTTTGTAAAAGTGCAACTTTGTAAATATTGGCATTTGTCCTTTTTTGTCCCAGTCATCGTCCTTCCTCCTCATTTTTTATGTAACAGAAATTCTTGGGTTTATGTTATAGCTACTAGAATATTCCTTTCTCTGAAATATATACACAGTGGATTGAGCCGTTTGAAGCTCATCCAAGAAATTCATTCATTATCTTTTTTGTTTTTTCAATTTTCCTGTAGATGCAAATTAACAGTGGACCTTGGCAGGTGGAGAGGGTTTTTGGGGCTGGTAATCCTGACCCAGTGAAAACGGAGAAGGCAAAGAAAGTGCTGAAGGTTAGAAAAAGCAGGAATCAAATATGAAATAGAAATTTTATTTTGTTTTTATAATTTTGATATTATCTTCCTAAATAAGTATATGTTTATAGTTCTAAGTTCTTGGTAACTTGTCTTGAACATCAACTCTGCTTATTGTTTCTTTTGGTAAAATAGGAGCATGAACCAGCGCTAGCTGATATATCTAATGGTGAAAGTGGTACTATTTTAAATGACATTAATTTGTGCCTGGTTTTGTCATTGGCCATATTATATTTTTTAAGATGGATATTCTTCTTTTGCTATATATATAGACATATCTAGTTCTCACCTTATCACTAGACAATTTGAGACATTGAGTTGCATAATGCCGGGGAATAAATAGCAGAGCTTTTTAAGCCGAATAGCAAAGCATGAGAATTTATGGATCGTCAATTTCTATTTTCTATAAGAAATTCGGACGCGTTTCTCCTGGTGGATCATAATAAGTGTTTCTAGTTCGACGAATGAATGGGGAAAATGAGATTTGGTTATGCAGTTTTACATTCTTCCTTGTCCTTGTTGCTTTTAACTGTTCTACTCACCGAATGGCGAGTCTACGTGTTTTTCAGTTTGAACCTTGAAACAGTTAATTTTGTCCTGACTTCATGTCGGTTCTTCGTGACAGATGAGGATGGCCATTTCTTGCACAGGCAAACAATGGAATGAGATTGACAAACCTGAAATCACGACGGAAATTGTGTAAGTACACTTTGGGAAACATGGGTTCGATTTTGTGGGGGCGGCGTGCTTTGTTATATGAGTCATGCTATAGGAACAAAAACTTTTACACTTACACACGTGATAGCAATTTATTTATTTACTCGTCACATCAATTTCAAAATCAATGACCCACAAAAATCGGGTCACACTTTCGGCGACACTTTTCGGTTCTAATAGCATTCTCTTTGTTATATAATGCAATGTTTCCTTCTGGCATTGGATTATTGGTAGTAATGATTTAGCACCGGGTAATCTGTAGCTGGAGTGGTTTCTCAAGAAGCATGACAATTTCCTAATTATCAGTGGATCATTACTAGGTTAAATTCAGTCAAAACAAAAAAGAATAATCAAACAGTTTATGATTTATTTGACTAAATGCAATATCAAAGTTCAAGGATTACTTATAAGTGCAGGCGTAGCTTCCATTTTCTGAAAATAATTATCATTATATCAAGATTGGCATGGACTACAAGTTGTCAACGCTTCAATCTCAGAAGATTTTGTGCTAAAACAGGTAAATCACATTGGTTACCACTGTAAGAATTTTTTGTATTTTTTGGTATTTTCTAGGTAAGATTTGTGGTTGAAAATTGGAGGAAGAAAATGTGTGTGGTTAAAAATTGATTTGGAAAAATGTGTTTTTTATAAATTGATTTATAAATTGTAATCATTACGTTAACCTTTTGACTTTGCACATGCATTGTACTTAATCCTGTTTGACCCCCATTTTTTTTAAAATTAAATTTATTCAACACTCAATCTCAACCTCTCATCATAGTCAAACCTACCATTTTTTACTTTTCAAACATATTTTAACCCCACATTTTTCCATTTAAAGAGGGCCGAACACACGCATAATGAGGTAATTTACCCTTGTTTGGTAGGGATTAAATCAGACTTTTAACCTCTGTTTGGGACCGGGTTTTTGCCCAAAAATTTAAAGTTTTGCAAAGGAAAACAAGTCAATAATGTAAGGCACTGAGAGAACAAATGTTGTGGGCCATCTGGAAAGTCAAATAAACTGTAGCAAAAATTGGTAAAATTTTCTCTAAAACCCGATCTCAAACAGAGGCTTAATAGATTTTGATAAAAGTTAATGAAACGTGTGGTTAAAAAGCTAACTCTCATGAAATAGTATGTAATTAAAATTATGACTTTATGAAATTTAAACCTAACCAAAAAAAGGGGCCTAAGTTGTTCCATCACATCAGAAGTGATGTTTGAGCCCTTGTTTGTTTTGTTAAAAATTAAATTGTGGTAAAAATTGATGAAATGTAATAATGTATGATTGAAAAAATTGATAAAGCTTTGAGTTATATAAATTGTATCATTGAAAATGAGTTTTAGAAAAAAAAACAATTATAGTGACAAATTATATAAAAGTTCAGCTTTGACATAATCACATAGATC
The DNA here is from genome assembly GCA_963555705.1 of Ligustrum vulgare. NCBI lineage: Eukaryota > Viridiplantae > Streptophyta > Magnoliopsida > Lamiales > Oleaceae > Ligustrum > Ligustrum vulgare. Next base: position 33,990,859 of record OY743186.1, on the reverse strand, counting down.
ATATGCAAACACGAGCGATACAAGTTTTTTCATTCTACCTTTTTAATTGTTTACTCTTTGTTCGATAGTAAATCATTGCGTGTTTTTCGTCTGGATTAAAATGAGACGTGTATTAAAATCCATAGAACATGTAAATTGTAATGCATATGCGTTCATAGAATCTTTCATGGATTTTTTAGCAGATAAGAATGAATTAGGTCCAAATTACTGTGTTTCATAGTCAACAAACGTTTCAACGTACAATTATACTCGTCCAAATTCAAAGTCATTACAAATTGCGTGTAGAAAAAGCAAATGTGCATCATATATTTTTTTTGGAGTCAGCTCAATAATATATTTTTACCCTAAAATAGACCAAACTTTTATGAATAAGGATACATTAATTTATAAATGTTGTTTGTCTCATAAAAAATAAGGATACATTAATTTATAAAAGTTGAATTAATAAAATCTTGTCACGTTGTTATTTATGAACAATATTTGTAAACAATAATTTATAAACGGCTTGCCAAAAACACTTGATTCATATTTTTACAAAACATATTTCAACATTTTTTAAATAGTCCAATTCTACTTACTGAATATATTCTAATTTGTGATATGACTATGTATTCATCTTTAACACATATATACAACCGATTGGTTTTGATTACAAATTTATTTATTTTATCAAAATCAAAGTTAACAATTAATCACAATCACATATTTTATAGGTTCCACGACTTTTTAAACATGCATCTCAACAACTTTTATCAAAATCTGTTAAAAAACTGATTTTAATCTTCACCAGACAGAGACATTATATTAAATATACGACACCTGCAATTTCCATAAAATTTTCATAAAATGTTGAAAACATATTTTAGAAGTGTAGATAACTGTAAACAAATGCAAGGGTAAATGTCATACGTGTTCAACGAAATTTTAATCGAATTTCAGTTTGTCTCAAATGGGTCGTGGGACTTTAATTTAGTCAAATTCCACCACCTTTATTTTTATCGTCTCCCAATTGATGAAATTTGTTTGTTTTTTAGTCTAAAGACATTGCCAACGATCCTTATATTATTTTTTTATTTTTATTTTTAAGGCTGTAATGTAAACATCGTTTGAAAGATCAATTACATGGATTGTGACTTCTCTGATATAGTTGTAAATTTTGAATTTAAATTGAAGTTTTACTATCAATGAAATAAAAATTAAAGCTTATTAAACTAATTGAGATTTTAAAAATAAAAAAAATTCGGTGATCCTTGACAAAGTTTGCCGCAACATGCAAATCCAAATATGATGATTTCACATGTATTGCGTATTCATGGTCCAAATCAATAGTCTTGGGGATGAGACCTAAAGCTTATCCTAATTGAAAAGCACGATTTTCTCAAAGTAATTATGATAAAAATATTCACAATAATTTGTATAACCTTTATGTTTTAGCATATAAAACTTTTCTACTTTTGAATAATAAACGAAAATATTCTATGCAAATAACTATAATTTTTTTTTTTTTTAAAATATGTATTTAATTTCTCATCGAATTAAAATAAAATTAATGTATAAATGAAAATATCATAATTAGTTGATATTATGAAAATCTTTCCATTTCTCTTCACACAAATCACTCCAATGTTTGGGTTTCATTTTAACGAGTTTTTGGGGAAAAATATATTTGATATAATGATCATTCGGAGAATGTGTGGTTAAGAAATATAATTTTTTTTTTTTAATAATTTACGGGTAATATTATTTTATGAAGAATGTGTGGTTAAAAATAACTTTTAAAAAAATGGAGCCCGAAGTATGAATGCGAGGAGGAGTATACAAGAATACAAGTAAGGACAAAAGAGATGTATGATAAATTTATACCAATGATAAAATCGTATAAATTCAAGTTGACCTAATTCATAATCTAACTCACTTTACACGTTTAAATTTGTTTGAAAACAATCCCCAGTAAATTTACAATCAACTAATTTATATGGTTGATCATAAACTTTGAATACTATAATAAAAAGTAAGAACACTAAAGTCATTTTTCAAAAGATATCTCCTTGTTATGATTACTTATATCTTTTATTATGGTGGTCTCCTTGTAACAAAGGGGCTTCATTTACTTGCAATTTTTGTCTATGAACATTGCTTTTTCATAAGATGCTTAGGCCATCAAGTCATTGGTTGTTCTACAATAATTGCAATCGAACTATTCTCGTATTTTTTCAAAATTTCTATTATAGAAATATCTTGTAGTTAATCGATCATTACCACATCACATCACATGGACATGGACATGCTCGGATAGAAACTAGCAGTATCTTGATTGTCGTGGAAAGTCACAACTCACAAGCCAATAGCAAGGTTAGAAATTTAGGAGTATAATAATATATAGTATCAGTCCGAATCTATTATCCGTCACGGACAATATATCAGGATAGTATTTGTTGAGAATCCACATGTGGGTTCTCCTTTTTTGAGAACTCACATATGAGTTATCTCTAATACACTGACAAATTTTATATTGCTCGTGACGGACAATATAGCAGGTTCACATATAGCATACACTATTGCTCGATTCACTTTATATGAGCACAAACTATCAATATTTTAGGTGTCGTGACAAGTCAAGATGTCATGCAACATTAAAAAGTTAGGATTTTATATTGTATATACATGGTTGCTAGATCGACTTTACATATGGGTATGCTCCTACACAAACTAGTATTATTTTGGGTATCATGACAAGTCGAGTGCCAAGCAACGTTAGAGTAATTAAGAGCTTGTTTGCTCCCACTCAATTTTTTAAACATTTCTCTCAAATTAATTTCAAACCACACATTTTCATAAAAATTCAAAATTTCTCAAAATCCACTAAAAACTACCTACGCTAAAAGCATATTTGGTAATGGAAGTAAAATTGATTTTGAAAGAACGCGTGATTGAAAAGTGATCGAAAGATACAAAATGTGGCGGATCATATAAAAATGTATCGTTAAAAATGAATTTGTCAAAAAAATTCATATTACCAAACAAGTCATAAATAATGATTACTGTACTTGGGGTGGTGAGAAGTCATGATTGGTGCTCGTAAAAGACCACCTTATTTGACCAGACAACATTAATCAACAAAATGTTACCTTTGTCCCCAAATTGGTCAGTTTCTCCATGAACCCTTTCCCCACGCCTCTCCTTTTCATCAATATAATTTGGTTTGAATCAAATCTTTAAAAAGAATTTCACCAAATTGACACCCCTTTACTTAAAGCATGCCTTGGACCATGGGGCAAACCATTTTCACATTACTTTGCAAAAGGAGATGCAAAATAACAATTTTTTCTCTTTAATTAATTGTTTTGCACGTTACCAATTTATAATCCTGCATTCCTGATGAAAAGGAATAAAAAAAAAAAGAATCGGAATTTAATGAGCTTTATTCTTAACCAAAAAATGGAGAAATATATATGGATGATATCGAATAACAAAACTCCCGACCACATTTAAAGCTAGACCAAGTAAGAAGTGCAGAACCATTAGCTCAAGTCGAGATTAAGTTTTAGGCATAACGATAGAAAGATCAGAGTTTTCTCGTAAATTTCTATTATGTCTGTAAAATTTAAATTGAAAATTTTGATAGGAATAATAATTTTGCATAGATGTGGTAAAAGAAAAGAAAAGGAAAAAAAAAAAAATGATCTAACTGGAGAACCCTTGTAAACGTACCAAACAATTCTTCATGAAAAAAACAAACATATTAAAGAAATAAAACAAATTATTACAGTGTTTAATTTGTGTATAATTTGGACAACTATTGAAAAAATCTAAATATTTCTTAAAAACTGTAAACTTTCTTCAAATTATGAGGCTGCAGACTGATGGGAATGGGTTGGAGAGCAGGAGAATGGGTAAAACTTTGGTCTAAACAAAGGAAATTGGACAACTTTAGGTTTGGATTCAATGGTGCTGGTTTTAGAAATGGGAGGACTGGCGGCTGGGGTGGTGGCAGTGGCAGTGGCAGTGGCAGTGGCGGAGGAGGTGGTGGCTACACGTTCACAGGAGGGACACATGGTGAGGGTAGTGGCTGGTAGTTGCATGGAGAATGGATTTGAAGAATTAAGGGCTCTCAAATCTTGTAATTCCTTGTGTAGCCTCCTGTTTTCTTCTGTTAAACTGTCACAATACCTCTTCAAATATTCACAATCTACCTCTGTTTGCTTCAACTTGGTCCTGAATACACACAAAAATTGTAAAATGGTAGTTTAAAAATTAAAAATAATAAGTTGATATTTTAAGATGGATCTCCAGATAAAATAGCTATACATAAAAAACACGTACCTCGCTCGTCTATTCTGAAACCAAACTTCGACTTGTCGAGGCCTAAGATTAAGCTGCTTTGCAAGTGCAAGCTTTTGTTTCTGCTTCTTCCAAAGAACCAACAAAAGGGAAGAAGATGAAAAATTAGATCATAAATTTTTCTTACAACTGAAAAAAAAAAAAAAACAGTTAAAAAGGCTATTTTCATAATAAGAAAACAATCAGATTCAGACATAATGTAAAATCTCAGTTTAAGGATTCATTAAGATTTTTTGCCTCTCCCATAAACTTACACTCACAGGATTGAGAGTGCTGTGTTCTTTGAAGTTTTCTTCAAGAAAAGCTGACTGTTCTTTAGATAGTCTCAGTTTCTTTCTACTCTTGTGACTATTTTCATCTTCATCACTGGCTCTAGAAGATGTTCTTTCGGCCTCCATGACGTCATTTCCCGATAACACCTCCTCCTCCGCCGCCCCACAAGCCACCACCGGCTGCAGTAAGCCCAGTTGCCTCGACAAACCATTCTCTGAACTCCCTGAAACTGCAAACAAGCCAAAAAATAAAAATAAAATAAAATAAATAGAACGAAACCAAAACAATCTATCAGTATAAACAAATTATATCCCAGGTATTTAAGGTTGCACGAAAACGATAGAGTACTATGAATTACCTGGAAGAGGAGATTCAGTGTGACGAGGAACAGGAGCAAGAGGGAGAAGATCAAGCTGAACTGGAGTTCCCATTAACTTCTCTTGATGATCATCATCTTGATCATAATTTTCATGGGACTCTTGATTTCCAGAAGTTGAGTTTACACCTAAGGCCATGCAAAAAACCAGGCCGTCCTGCTTGTTTGTTATGGCAGTATCGTGATGCTCTGAGTTACTATCTTTTGTCGAGATTTTAAATGGTTTAGAATCTTTTGATGAATCTCCTAAGCTTAACCCCAGCTCCATATCTCAAATGCTAGTTATTGAAAGAACTCCAAAGAGAATTTATAGAGATTGCGGTTTATTCGGTCATGTCTACAAGTCGCTATATGCCAAAGAAACATAAAATGAATAACGTTATTTGAACATCCAAGTTTACCATCTTATGTATCACTTTCCTCACATGGAATGTGTCAGTTTGTGGGGATCTCATGTATTAATTAGCGGCCTACACCTCATGTAAGGAGTGCTACACAAGGTGACATTCCGTGAGTTCAAATAGTATGATCCAAATAAAATTAATTAAAATCAACTTTTTAAACATAACTAAACATTGTTTTCTACTCTTTTTTTAATGGAAAATAAATTAATGCAGAAAGAGAGAGAGAGAGAGAAAAAAAAAAGTTTCCTTTTTCTTCTCCATTTGTTTTCTCTCATTTTATTCCATTTTCTTAATTATTCTGGTTGCTGTCAATAGAAATTATGATTATTAGCATAATGTCTGGTTGACTGACAAAACTCATATTGGCAAAGAGCACATGTGAAAGACCCATTTTTGAGGCCCAAACTGAAGATTTTTGTTGGTGGGCGTGGGGTGGCGGGGGGGGGGGGGGGGGTACACACGGTGTGTCTTCTTTCTCCACAAGGTTTAGGCAGGCTATCATCTTATGACTATTACCAAGACTTCATCAACACGTCTTCCTCATTCACAATTCAAATTAGAACATGAAACCTATCGACTAACGACCATTTCCTAGAATCGTCCTTAAAATGTTCTTAGAGCCAGTTTGGTAACGGTAGAAAAAAAAGGGGGGAATATATGGTTGAAAAATGTAAAAAATTATGACAAATGTATGGTTGAAAATGATTTTGATAAAAAAAATAATTGAAAATTCTTGCAAGACCAAACGGGCCCTTATTAATAAAAACGTGTTTTTGTTGCCGAGCTTCCGAGAAGCATGTTGTCCCTAAATGTTCAATCCCTCTTGATCGATACAACTTCAGATCGAGGTAAAAGTTTTTGATACTTATTCAAGGGAAGAATGCTTGGGGCTTTATTAGTCAGCATAAAAATGAGATACCTTTCCTTCAATGGCTTGTGGGGACAAAAACTTAAGTGCTCATGTTTGAACCTCATTATTTAAAAATCAAGCTTTTTAAATAGTCAATCTCAACCATTCATTTTAATCAAATTCACAAAATTTGACTTTTTAAAATTTTTTTAACAATATTCCCCCAAAAATACAATTCATAACCACATTATTTCCCAAATAAGGGGCTCAAGCTGGGGCGTAATGTCATTTTGTCAACTTTCACTTGTAACACTAGTCAAGATTAATATTGTACCCTAAGGCTGCGTTTAATAGCGATGCTGAAATTTGAATGGAAAGAAAATGAATTCTAGAAAATTGAATTCTAAGGAATTGAATTCCTGAAAATTGGAAGTTTAATGTGTTTGATTGGTTAAATTTTCTAGGTGAAGAAAGTAGGGAATTTTTCAACTTTTATTGTTTGATTGACATTATTTTCTATGAAAAATAAAGTGAAATTTATCTATTTTAATAAAAAAAATATTTTTTCACACATTTGTACTTAATAATAATAATGTTAAATTTTATAAAAAAATAAAATCAATTAACAATAATAAAAATAATCAAACGTAACGAAAATGATATAAGATTTTCCTTGGAAAATAAAACCACCTCCCCCCATGAAAAACGAATTCATTCAAAACAAGGAAAATACTGAATTTTGAGACAAGTGAAAAAATGAATTCCATGAAAAACTTATGCAACTAAATAGCGCAAAGTTGGAAAATCACATGAAAAATCATATTTTCCATGGAATTCAATGCGTATTAAACGCACCCTAACATTTTTTTTAGTTGATGGAAACATACTTGAGCTGATAAAGCCAGATGGATCCTGGTCGAGTCGACTGCACCTGGGTCTGAGTGAGTTGTTACTTTCCTCGTCATTGACCCAGTCGAGAAAAAACAGCAACAAAGCGAGCGCCAAACTGACAAATACACAATAAATGGAAAAATGTAGTCATTGCACCTTTCGGGTGCAAATTTGGAGTCGGCTTCATGAATCCTTTTCCTGTCCACGATAACAAACTGAACCCTACTCCCGATAAATCTCAGATTGAGTATTGTTTTGTCACTCAGTACGTAACCAATTTCCTTTCCCCCACTCTTTGCACTAGAAAGATAGAAGGCATCCAATGTACATACATGTGTGGCCATAACTACATAGCCCATAGAAAATGACACTCAAAAAAGTCGGAAGAAATTGATTAAAAAAAATGAACTGATAATGGAAGAAAATGACAGTGGTAGGATTCTGTAGTAGTGCAAATAAGATAAGAATGATCAAACAAAAAAGGAAAAAGAAATGGCAGCTCATAGCCGCCGAACAGTCCGTAAAATTTCAGAGCTCTTAGCGTCCGTTACTGTCACTGGAGAATTTATAACCTCAAAGTAATTTCAGAAACTAAGAGGAAGGAATTAGCAAATGAACAACACTAACAGAACAAAATAGCAGAAGATGATGGGCAAGAAGAAGAAAAAATGACTGTCATCTGAACAAGAGATCTTGAAAATAGACCTAAATAAAGCTGTGTATTATATTCAAATTATAATGAACACTATTTCTCATACCACTTTTTTAATCACACACATTTTCTGTCTTCAATTTTTAACCACATCTTACCTAGAAAACTCAAATAAATCACGTTATAATTCAAGTTCCTTGATTTGACAGCCGCCGAACGGACCCTAAATATGCTATGCATGAAATAATCCGTGCCTACACCTTTACTACTAGCATAAATTCCGGAGATAATTACACCTACAATCCGTTCTATAGGAAGACACTCCCCAACTGTGCAATGCCCCTGTGCCCATACACCGACCCAGTTGAATACTTTCTTTTGCCAATAATAATTATAATCCATATTCAAGATCCAAAATGAGATTGGCATCTCATTTTGCAAGTTAAGCCCTTTTTTGGTAGGTATTAAAATCTAAATTTTAATAAAAGTCAAAGTCAACAATTAATTTTAATCAACTGCAACGCTTGCCAAATCTACTAAAAATCTGATTTTAATCCTCATCAAATAGGGGCTAAATACAGAACATACTTATCTCTACTCATACATTCATAATAATATGGGAATAGAAAGAAAGACGAGAAACCAGAGAATATATGGAAATTTGGCTGGTAAGGTGGGGTAGCTGATGGGGAGGCAGTGGTGGGATAGCTTGTTGCTTGTCACCAACGACCACCTTCCTTCCAAAAGAAGTACGCCATGTCAAACAAACCTTATAAAAAAAACCAATTCTATAAATGCTGGCCATGTTAGTATGTATGAAACAAATAGCAATCCAATTTCAGGTCTGATATTAAAATTCTTGTTTCGTACAAAGAACCAAATTTACCATATTTCCTCATTTAGAAGTCATTCAGCTCAATCTTCTTCTCCGAGAAGCGATCCTTCTTCTTCGGAGATATGCAGAAGTAGGGGACGCAATCGCAGGCAGATTAATGCCACTATCAGTCATTGTCGCTAGGGTATCTATAACATCACCAGGGATGTCGCCCATTTGGGATGACGCGGGAATGGGCAAAACCATATTAATCTCTCCTCTAGAATCTGGAGGCTGGCTGTCTGACTGTGTAGAAGCAAAATTTCTACCATTGAAAGATAAATGCTGATTGTCTAGTCGCGAAAGCCTGTTTCCAAGAAGAGTTTCTTCAACCAACCGATCCACATTACTCAAAGAAGCTCTTTCTGATAACACTTGGGCGTGTTGTTGGTTCGTCACTCCAATCTCTGCATTTTGCATCTCTGAAGTATCAGACTGAAAATTCAAATTACCAACACCACCCAGTTCACGTGTTTGATCCCCCATTGAACCAATGCTAATCCTAATTCGCCTAAGCGCTTCTGCAACTGGAATCTGAGACACAGTACGGGAAATGTGCTGCTGCCTAACACTCTCAACTCTACGTGCTTTTGGCCTTGGAGGTATTTTCAAACCAGACTCCGACTCCGACTCCGACACGCCATCATTGGATCCATTGCCATAAATAGGAATGACAGTACTATCAGATACCTCTCCCTTACAAACCGGACATTCTTTGGAAGTTGAGTCAATATACGACACCTGATAAAAGCACGCCCAACAAAACAAGTGACCACAACAAGTCAAGACAGGTTCCCTCGCCACGTCCAAGCATATATTACAATCAAAAAAGCTCCCACCATCTCTATCAACCTTCTTGACCTCAGAGTCAATCGCCAATGCCTTTGCCACCAAATGGGAACTATCCCTTTTACAACCTCTGTCCCTCTCACCAGTCCTTTCTAAGACATTAACACTATCTACTCCATCAAGAATACCTACTTCCCCATCCACATCAACCATCCGCTGGCCCGAAAATGGACTGATATCCGTAGAATGCCGTGCTTGACGCCACCTCTGGCGCTGTCTAGTGCGAGCAGTGACAGCCTCAAGCTGTCGAATCCTCTCTTCTACGCTACCATGGGGAGTTCCCAACTCATTCAGAAAAGACCCAATTCTCACAACTGGTTCCAAAGGTTCTTGGTTCAAATCAAGATCCATCAAATTATCATCACCCATAACGTGCAACAACACTAAAACTCAAATCTCGAAAAAACCCGTTTCAATAAACCACACAAATCACTCAATTACAGCCAGAGCTCGGGAAAAAAAAAAAAGAGACGAGCTTTGAACTAACCTAATCGGAATCCGAACCGACTGAAAAAAAAAAAAAAACTATATATACGCAGAATTCATGAACAGGCAATCAAAGAAACATGTATGTCTACCTATTCAGAAAAAGATAGAGCCGCGAGATTTAGAACCTGCATAAAAAATACTGGTATGGACCGTGAAAAAATTAAAAAATAAAAAAAAGGTAATCTACGGCTTTGCTTGATACAAGGTGATTCTCATAGTTTCTTTATTTCAATTCCTTTGTAGAATCAAATACATGGGTACCCTCAACAAGTAAAGGGAAGATAAAATGATTTGTACCAATAAGATACCCTAAGATAATTGTTGATATAGGGCATTAATCACTCATGGTTTGGCGATTTTTTTGGACCATTAGATTTAGATCTGGGGAACGCAACCGCTTGCTACACGACGTCGTATGCAAGCCTGATCTGGGCCGAAAACTAGCATAATTAATAGATTTTTAGTTTTGTTATATTTTGATTTTAAATAAGTTTTGTTCGATAATATTGTACTTCCTCCCTATCATAAAGATAAGTTCTTTTTTTCTTTTATTTGTCCCCGGTTGTGGGCCAATTTCTTTATGGATAGTTATTGCCACCTAATTTGGGGTGTTTAATTTAATCAATATTATTTCAAGACTCACTTTAAGCTCTAAATCAACAAAAGAAAGATTAGAGGTAATCATGAGGAAAGCGAATAAGCTAAGACCTCATTGAACTTAGGATCTGAAAAACTCAACCATAGCACTTTAGAAGAGGTCAGACTCGGAAGAGCCCAGAGGAAGACCTCCGCCCTGAAGACCTCGACAGTTCTTCTCTAGTAGACCTCGGAGCTCGAAAGACCTTGTAGATAAGAAGACCCATAAGTGCCTTTGAGGACTTAAGGTCGGACCTTGAGTCCAGCCCTAACGTGTGTACACGTTTCGTTACTTTTACTTTTTATATATTTTTCTTTTAAGTTGCCATTTTTTTAAGTCAACAATAGTGAGTGTGTTTGATGTTGTTTAAAAATAGTTTTTTAAAATTGTTGAAGTCACGCCCAAAATATGGCACATTGGGCCACCGGTGAAGGCCCAACAAGGGTCCACGAACTTTAGCCAATGATTAAAAGTTCAAGCTATCCCCCCTGCACCAATGGCCGAGGTGGAAGGACACACGAGCCCCTCTGGCCGACCTGATTTGTGTCTAGGAGAGGCGCTTTATGCTTAGCCGATGTGATCACGGTAGCGCCTCGGATGTAAGGATAAGACAAGGGATGAAGTCAGAGATGTGACACTGCCTTTACCAACATGTGACAGGCGTCAATCCCCTACGAAATATAGCAATGATTACAGTCAAAAAGAGCAAGGTTGTCCCTTTCAAGAGCTAGGGTAAGTACACGTGTAAAGGTCCGACAGGTGTCGCAATCCACGGCAATGAATCCTTCTATAAATAGAGCACACTTACCTCCAAGAAAGGGGTTAGCATTTTCTCACTCTTAATAAGATATATTTCTCTCACTCCCTTTTCTCTCTTTTACGCATTTATATTTCCCGCACTCAAAATTTATTTGTTGAACATGGCCGCTGACTTTGGCATCAGAGTGCAAATGGGGACCACCTCGGCCCCCTTTGCAAGCTGATTGTTTGTCACAGTGCGCAGGAGATCCACGTGTTCAAGAGGGAGGAGTTGAGACGTGTTGGTTCAAGATCCAGCCGGATTTTTGTGGTCAACATTTTGGCGCCGTCTGTGGGAATCCATACTACTAACCACGAAAACGCATGATGAAAAGCCACACGTAGAAAGGAAGTCCTGAAAAAGGGCGGGTAACCTCTTGCAAAAGAGCGGAGAACTGTAGAATGCTTTGAAACATAATTTTGGTAACCTTGAAAAAGGGTAAAGAGCTTTGAAATATAAGTTTGGTAACCTTGAAAAAGGTAGAAAGTTTTGAAACATAAGTTTGTACCCCTTGAAAAAGGCTTAAAACTTTGAAACATAAGTTTTTACCCCTTGAAAAAGGCTTAAAACTTTGAAACATAAGTTTGTACTCCCTGAAAAAGGATTAAAACTTTGAAATATAAGTTTAACAACCTTGAAAAAGGCTGGGAGCTTTGAGATAGACGTCCACTCATCTTTGAAAGACAAGATAAGACCCAAGAATTTCCCTAAACATGAACGAAAGCGATGGTGATATTAACCCTCGTAGGGAAAGAAATGACCAACACAGCGAGAACGAAGTTCCTCAAGGGCCTCATGAAAACGCCAATGAGGGAGTGGCACAACCTAACCCACCACGCCGGCACCGTAATCCCCGCATGTTGCGAGACATGACTCGCATGGCGGCCCAAATGCTAGAAATGCAGAAGCAACAGATAGAACAGACTGCTGCGATGAATGCCTACATGGCTAGAGGGTATGTTGTGAATGAGCCCATGATGCCTCCGCAATATCTATAGCCATATTACACACCATCCGATGCGGCCACTGCCTCGTACTATTATCAAGATCCACGGGCATATGCCGAGGTGGAATCCGAGCCCTTCTATGAGGAAGCCCCGGAGCATGAAGCACATGAAGAACAAAACCCACTCCCAGCTAGACACAGGGAGGCCTCGCCCGCAAAATCTGGCAGTGTCTTCAGCCGAATAGGAGAGTTATTCAGGGGCAAGCGACGGGGGCAAACTGATCCAGGTCGACACAATGCAGCAAAGCCTAGAAATAGGCGGGAGCGACACGCTGAAGAAGCCTTGTAGCAGAGTCAAATGCAGAGGGACCAACATGGTACGGGGGCAGAAAGGTTGGCCCCCACACATGAGCCTAGGAATAGGCAGGAAAGAAGAGTTGAAGCAGTTCAGAAAAAATCTCGTAACGAGTTACCGACCCACGAAAGGCTAAACTACGGCCACGTTTTGCCACCACAAAGGCAGGAGTACGCTGTGCCACTCTATGACCAATACCATGATCCAATGTATTCCAGTCACGACGAGAACAGTGAACTACCCTCATACGAGCTGGATGACGAAGAGGAAATAAGTCCCTTCACAGAGGGCCTCCGCAGGTGCCTCATGACTTCGAAATGCCTGAAATAACAAAATATTCTGGCCGAGGTGACCCTGATGACCACCTATTAAATTACCGCGCCAGCATGGAAATAGATGGAGCCACCCCGGCACTAAAATGCAAAGCCTTTGCTTTAACCCTTGAGGGAAGTGCGATACGATGGTACAAAAAACTCCCTCCTGGTAGCATCCACAGCTGGAGAGATATGAAAACGGCCTTTAAAAATGGCTTTGTTTCCTCTAGGCCTGGCCAACTCCCACACCAACGCCTTCAGGATCTGAGGCAAGGAAGGGATGCATCTCTGAAAAGCTACCTAGCTCGGTTTACTGAAGAGATGCACATTTGCGAGAATATCACTGAGGCAGAGATGTTTTCCGTTTTAAAAGGGGGGCTAGATATGACGAGCATGTTTTGGAGGGATGTCCGAAGCAGGAAACCGAGGGATTACAATGCTCTAGTAGATCTGATGAAGGAGGAGATTGTATCGGAAGAAATGGCTAGGGCCAGAGACAACCACCCCCAAGGGAGATACGATCTTGGGCATTCCAATGAGGCAAACCTCAAGAAAGGAGGAAACAAGGATAGGATCGGAGGCAACCAAGGTGGAGCGCCGCGTCCGTTTTCGGGGACAGGGTCTAGCTATGCAGCAGAAATAACGGAGGCTATCCCCCACTTGCACTCCAAAGCTCCTTCCCAGAATCCTCCCACGGCTCAAGGAAGGGTGGAAAGTAGCCGAAGTGGAAAACAGCCCATGATTGGGGCTTACTGCGCTTACCACAGATATTACGATCACGCAACAGAAGATTGCAGGGAAATCCACATGTTAGCTGACCAAAAGGCGCAGGGAAGAAGAGGAAGAGATTTCTCCCCCGACACTGGGAGAAATCAAAAATCCGGTGGCCAGAAGTTCAACCGAGCTTACAGGAGAGCTCCGTGGAAAAACTCAACTAAAGAGAGGATTGACAATCGTCAGAGAGATATGAACAAGGGCCAGGATACTGCCTCGGCGCATGCTAAAGATACACGGGAGCCACCTATGCCTGCGGCCGACCTTCCTATCCGTGAAATCGATACAATACTGGGAGGCCCTCACCCAGGTGGGAGTACAAACAACTCTCAAAAGAGGTATATCAGAGAGGCCAAGCAGCCCGCCAACGTGAATTACCATATCCATTTGCATCCTGTTGGGATGCCTCGGACAGAATCTATCACATTCACCCAAGACGATGCCATTGGAGTGCACTTTCCATATAATGATGCATTGGTTATCAGGGTAGTGGTGGCTCGGAATGGGTTGTCACGGATGATGGTGTATGATGGTGCCTCGGTAAATGTGATTTACGGGGTAACTTTCGATAAAATGGGGATCAGCACTCCACTCATTCCAGTCCCGGACCCAATATATGGATTCACTGGGGACACCATAACTCCCATAGGATCCATAACCCTTATGACTGAAGTAGGGCAAACACCAACTCTCTCCAGAATCCTTATGGAATTCTTGGTTGTTGACAAAATCTCCTCCTATCACGGTTCAATTGGGAGGCCAGGTCTCATTGACTTGGGAGCTGCAACACATACAAAATACATTTGTATGAAATTCCCCACGGAGCATTATGTTGCCACTGTAAGGGGGAGTCAAACTGAATCACGGGCCTGTTACACAAAGGCAATCCAAAAATTTCAGGACCGAAGCTTGAACATGATTAGCGATGTGGCGATGGTAGAAGCCGCTCCAGACCCTGAAAGACTGGGTGGACCCTCAGAAATTGAGGATGTTTCAATGATGCCGGAAGAAGATCTGGCAGATCTGGACCCACGAATGGCAGGAAGCGGCTGCCCCACTCTGGCTGAAAGGTTAGAATGCTTCGGTGTAGATCCTCATGATCCAATCAAGGAATTGCAGATCGAATTGGATTCACCGATTGAATGCAAAAATCAACTGAAGAGCTTCCTACTTGAAAACCTCGATGTATTCGCTTGGAAGCATGGTGACATGATTTGGATCGATCCTAAAGAGGCCTGTCACAGACTCCAACTTGATCCCCGAAGTCCTGGGCATAGGCAAAAGAAAAACCTATGAGTTCTGACAAGTATGAGGCCTTGAAAGACGAGGTCACGAAGCTATTGAAAAATGGCTTCATTAGAGAGTCCCGCTACCCGAAGTGGGTATCAAACCCTGTGTTGGTTTCAAAACACAATGGGAACTGAGGGTATGTATTGATTTCTCAAACTTGAACCAGGCATATCCCAAAGACAGTTTTCCATTACCCCGGATTGATCAATTAGTTGACTCCACCGCTGGGCATGAGATGTTGAGCTTCATGGACGCCTACTCTAGGTACAATCAAATCCCCATGCATGAATCAGATGAGGAGCATACCTCGTTTATTACAGATAGGGGACTATATTGTTACAAAGCTATGCCGTTTGACTTGAAAATGGTGGAACTACCTACCAAAGGCTGGTGAATCGCATGTTTTCAGAACAATTGGGGAGAACCATGGAGGTATATATTGATGACATGCTGGTCAAGAGCATGGTCGTCGCAGATCATATCCGCCATTTTTCAGAGGCCTTCGATGTTTTGAGGAAATATCGAATGAAGCTCAACCCATCGAAGTGTGCTTTTGGGGTAGCATCAGGAAAATTCCTCGGATTCATGGTGAATAAAAGAGGGATCGAAGCCAATCCCGACAAAATCAATGCCATCGGAATCCAAAGAAGTGCAAAGCTTAACGGAGAGAATCGCGGCCCTAAATCGGTTCGTGTCCAAGTCCACTGAAAAATGCTTGCCGTTCTTTAAGGTCTTGAAGGGAGGGAAGCGGTTTCATTGGACGCCGAAATGTGAACGTGCCTTTGTCGATCTGAAAGCATTCTTGGGACGGGCCCCATTACTATCGAAGTCAAAGGTTGGCGAACCCCTCTACCTGTATTTGGTCGTATCAAAAAAGGCGGTTAGCTCGGTATTGATCTGAGAGGAGGGTGGGAATCAGTTCCCGGTCTATTATGTGAGCAAAGCCATGCTGGATGCTGAGACACGTTACCCAAATATGGAAAAACTTGCTCTCTCGTTGATCGTAGCCTCTCGCAAACTTCGTCCCTACTTTCAGTCACACTCCATACGTGTGCTCACAAACTTTCCCATGAGATAGGTGTTGCAAAAACTAGATGTATCAGGGAGGCTAATGAAGTGGGCAATTTGAATTCAGCCAGTTCAACCTACATTATGAGCCTCGGACCGCTGTAAAGGGTCAAGCGCTGGCGGATTTCATAGTCGAATTCACACACCCATCGGAGGTCGAAATGATTGATAACACGAATGACAGCCGAGAGTGGAAATTGTTCGTTGATGGGTCCTCGGCTGAGGGACGATCCGGTGCGGATATATTGCTAATAAGCCCAGAGGGATTCAAACTGCACAGTGCGATCCGCTTTGACTTTAAGGCCTCAAACAACGTTGCTAAATACGATGCATTATTAGTCGGGCTAAGACTTGTGAAAGCTTTAAAGATTGAGTCCGTAGTGGCGAATAGTGATTCGCAGCTCGTTGTGAGTCAATGTAATGGACAATTCTTCTCGAAAGAACCAGCTATGGTCGCTTACTTGAAGAAATTAAGGGACTTGGCTGTGCACTTCGGAAAAATGGAGTTACTGCACATTCCCAGAACTGAGAATTCCAACGCCGATGCTTTGTCCAAATTGGCAAGCAGCAGTGATTCGGAGCTCCATAATCTGATCCCAGTTGAGCACATGCTGACTTCTTCTATTGAGCAAGGGCCGGAGATTTTGGCAATAGAAGAGGAGGGATCCTGGATGAATCCCCTGATAGCGTATCTGAGGCATCAGACAATACCAAACGAGCCGGAGGCAGTTCGAAAGTTGCAAAGATACGCTGCGAATTTCGTACTCCTGGATGACCTGCTTTATAAACGGAGTTACACTTCCCCTTTGCTAAGATGTGTGGGGGCAGAGGAAGGACGGTATGTAATGAAAGAAATCCATGAAGGCGTATGCGGTAACCACACCTGGGCGTTATCGCTGGCTCGAAAAGCCCTTAAACAGGGATATTTTTGGCCTATTATGCGGAAGGACTCCCACGACTTCGTACGCAAGTGCGATAAATGTCAAAGACATGCAACCATACCACATCAGCCGCATCACAAGTTAACTGTGGTGACTAGCCCTTGGCCTTTCGCGAAGTGGGGGTTGATATTATTTGTCATATGCCTAGGGGCGCTGGAAATAATTGCTTTGCAATAGTAGCGATTGATTTCTTCACCAATTGGGTCGAGGCTGAACCCCTGATGAGAATCACCAAGGCCAACACCACCAAGTTCATCTGGAAAAATATCATATGCAGGTTTGGAATACCTCACTCATTGGTTAGTGATAATGCGAAACAGTTCAAAAACAAAAGTGTAGATGAGTTGTGCGACGATTTGTGAATTAAGAAATTGTTCTCATCTCTACATCACCCACAGGCCAACGGACAAGTCGAAGCTGTGAACAAAACCATAAAGAACACTTTGAAAAGAAAGCTGGAATCCAAAAAAGGCGCATGGGTGGATGAGCTCCTACAAGTCTTATGGGCACTCCGAACCACCTTGCACACCGGGACTGGCGAAACACCTTTCTCATTAGCATACGGAGCCGAGGTGGTATGTCCCGTTGAAATTGGGATCCCTTCTCTTCGTCAAATTCATTACGAAGAAGTGAGAAACGAAGAAGCACAAATGGCTAGTTTGGATTTCCTCATGGAAAAACGGAGTGATTCCAAGGTGGTGATGTCCAGGTACCAGAAAAAGATGGTCGATACTACAACAAAAGGGTAAAAAGTCGACGCTTTAATGTTGGGGACTTAGTCATCAAAAAGGTTCTTCCTTCAACTCAAAAGCCAGGAGTAGGGACTTTAGGTCCTAACTGGGAGGGCCCTTACAAAGTCTTTGCCGAGGTGGTACCCAGAACGTACATGATCGAGGACCTATCTGGGGTACCTTTATGTAATCCTTGGAACACAGATCATCTTCGTCGCTATTTTCAATGAATCAAATTTCTCTTCAATGGTTACGGTATTATCATATGATTTTATAAAATCATAAGTGAGTTACATTGAGGATTACACCAGTTACTAATTAGATAAACATAATGGATAAACACAAATTCCAAGATTATTCTGGTCATAACACCATACGTATACGCCATGCATGAAGTTTATTAAAAACAAGGGACTCTTATAAGCCTACACTACGATCGCTACGTAAGGATTGAGAGTGTTGGTACAATCAAAGGGAGTTCATACAAAATTGTGTATATAGATCTTACAAAGTGTGACTTAGATATGTTCAAATGTTTGTCAAAATCAGATCTAACTGGTAAACATGAATGCCTCAAACCACTCAGATCTGAGGGACTATACTCATTAACCATGCAAAACTTTAAAGGGCATATGCGTTCGGATGCATTCAAATTGATCATTAACCATGCAATGCGTTCAAAAGACATATGCGTTCTGAAGCATTCAAATTTAACCAAATATTGTCATATGAACTAAAAAGTTGTGGTCAGAATTAGACCTAACCAAGCAAAGGTGAAGGCCTTGAACTACTTTGGTCCGAGGAACTGTACACTTAATATCTTCGTATGGTATTTACAAAACGTTTGTGTTTGGAAGCATCCACACCTAAGAAAATAAGGTCGTACAAACTAAGGCATTAAAGTAAACACGGAAGACCATCACATTCATAAAAGTAAAGTATATACAAATTAAATGAGTGTTACATTTACAAAATCAGGTGCCACTGAACTTACAAAAAAGAAAAAAAAAAGAAATTACAACAGAAAGACAAATACAGAAGAGGATTATTGCGGAGGGACACCTTCTGGAGAGCCCTTGCCAGATGCATCCAGAGGATCCGCAGGAGCATCTTGAGGCTCGGGGTATAAGGCTTCAATGGAGAACATGTGCAAAGTCGGAAAAACTTCCTTCACGTCCCCCAAAGCCATCCTGGCCCCTACGTTCCCAAAAACCCCTGCATAGCCTCGTACTCTGGGGTCTCTTCAAAAGTGTCTTTGAAGTTCTGGACAGCTTCAGACACTCTGGTACTCAAAGCATTCTCCACCCTGTCGTAACAGTCTGCTCCAGAATCTCAGTGATCCTTGTTTGCATATACCTTTCCAAAGAGGCAAGGTCCTCCTCTGCCTTCCTCCTAACTTCCACCTCTCTCTCCAATTTTTTGCTGGCTGCTGCCACCTCGGCCTCTAGCTTAGAGTTGGCTGCGTTAGCTGCGGACAAAGCTTCAGAGGCAATCGACTGGGCTCGGTTGGAATCATCTAATTTTTTGCACAGAGCCGCCACGTCTGACTCAGAGGACCGGAGATCATGCTTCATTTTATCATTGTCCTCCTGGAGGCGCTTCGCATTAGCCCTCTCTTCTGAGGAAGATTTACGGGCTATGGAGAGCTGGGCCTTGAGGTCATTGATCTCCTTGAGAATGTTGTCCGCATTGCGGAGAGCAGTCTCAGCGTCCCTCTTGTCTCGTTGCACTACCTCCACGGAGGACTCTACCTCGTCAATGAGGGCCAGAGCTCTAGCATTCATGGCCTTGACAGCAAGTAGCTTCCGAGACGGAGTGGCACTAGAGGAGAAGGCAGCTCAACCCTCTGTCCAAAACTGCTCAGTGATTAAGGCCGCCCTGGCTGGAGGAGAACCGGGGGAGTCAAATAAAGTAGGGCTGAAGGTAACATCCCTGGGAAGAACACTGGCTTTAATGCGCTTCAGCTCTTCTGCCCCCTCAGGCGTCACCTCATAAGCCAGATCAGGGAGGGACACAGATGGCTCATCCTCCAAGTCTTCAATCATTAATGGCGGAGGTGCAGAGGTGGACTTCTTGCCCTTACCTCTTCTGAGCCTCTTCAAGGGGGCGGTCTCCTCCTCAGGTGCATGCTCAGATATGTCCTCCCTGTCCCTCTTGGATCCGCCTCTATCCGACCTTTTCCCCTTCCCTTTGGAAATGCCTCTTTCAGGATCTGCCTCCTTTCCCATGCTGGGCTGTTGAGGACCCACTGGCAGTAGGTTGGGTGGTGGCAGCAGTGCGGGAAGAGGACCCTGAAGTTGGGCTGTGGACCCCTCTGACACCTCTTTGGCCACCCCAACTTGCAGATTAGCAAGCACTGCTTTCTGCTTTTTCTCAATGTCACTTCCGTGGCAAAGGGCTAGAGGTATCTTTTTAGCCATGAGACCCTTCAGAGAAATCTTCGGGAATTCTTTGGAACCTAACCAGAATAGAAGTAAAATGAGGCTATGAACAACAGGGACATGAGAAATAAAGGCAGTGACAAAACAAACTCACCCATGGCTCGCATAAGACCGTGTTTGACGAATAACTTGTTTTGTTGAATAACCCCCTGAAAGGTGCCCTTGTAAGCGAACAAGCGCCTAACGGTCGCTAAATCTGCGTTAGGGAGTAGGCGGGCAAAAGTGTCCCCTGTCACAAATCGATAACGCGTTAAAAACCAGTAAAGAAAGGTGAATGGAAAATAAAAAGCAAGTGACACATGACACTTAAGGACACTAAAGCAAATACAAGACTCACTAGGAAGGGAAAGAGTTCAGGGAACTGAAATTTCTGGACTAGGGTCCACAGGAGAATTCTGCCACTCCCCAGCCACCCAGAACCACTGGTTCCTCCAGTTCTTTATATAGGTAGGTTGGCCAGTAATAACGGGAGGATATGAGCCTCTAGGAGACAAGTAATACCAGTCTTTCACATCTGGCCTCACGTCCCTCTCCCTTCTCACCGATTTCTTTAGAGTGTACAAAGTATAAACAATGTGTAGTGAGATGGGATGGTCAGGATTGACCTCTTGCCACACTAGCCAAGTGCCCACGGCCTGAGTCCAGAAGTTGGGTGCCAGCTGGTAGGGGCACAAGTTATAGCTCCTAAGTAAGGCCCTGAAGAAATGATACAGAGGTAATGTCATCCCGCAGGACAGAGCATCGTAACATATGGTCGCTTGACCTGAGGGAGGACTGCAAGGTTGGCAAGAAGGTGTAGGATGCACTAAACAGACCCCTTCTGGCATCCTGAATTTCGCCGAGGCCCCAGCCAAATCAACTCCTCGAATTTCAGTAGCAATCTCGCTGCTCACCCACAAATCTGGGTTTGGGTCAGGGTCTACGTGATATCCTGATATTTTATTTACCAGGTCCACCCAACCTTCGACCTGGGCTATCTCCTCCTATGAGAGCCCCAGCTCCTCTCTATGCGACCGGAAAGGGGCCTTGGAGCCCAAATCAAGGTCCTGTGGTCCAGAAGAAGAACCAACTGTTCTCTCTCTCTCTCTCCATGTCTCTATCACGTTTACTTCGGAATTCTCTTAGCGCGGACTCCTCTTCGGATGACAGATGGGCCATGTAGTTCTGGTTTCTCTCCTCTTCACTGTCAAAATCACTCAAATAAATTATACCGCTAGTTTTCCTATTCCTCCTCTTAATCTGTTCCCTAAAGAAGTGGGAACTAAAAACCGACAAAGATATTGGGCAGAAACCTCTGACAAGAATCGCCATTGCTAGCATTTCCTGTGAACCCGTTCTTCCAACTCCTTCCATTTATTCTTAAAAGACGGGTCAGATTCATCAAAAGAAAAAGAAAATGCGAAACAAAATTTTCAAACCCACAATGAAAAACTAGAAATAAAGAAGCTTTGCACACACAAAAACAAAAGATATTTACCTTCAAAGAGATTGTACACTTGAAAGGAGGAACTCGCCAACGAAATCTGTTGAATGTTAAGAATGGGAGTTGGGTAGAAAACCCTTGGGAAGAAGCTTTGAGAATTGCAAGAAAGGAAAAGAACGATACAATCTTTCACGAGAGTGTTGCTGTCAAGATTATGGAAAAACAGTGAAGGGAAGAATAATGAAACGAAGGAGGATTTATAAGGATTCTAATGATCTAGACCCCTTGGGCTTTGAGCCATATGATTAATGTGGGTAACCCACGCCTCTTGGGAAATGGGCTAATCAAAGCGCCAGCCGTCAAAGAAAGGGATGAAACCATTCAGCTACCACAGTGAATGCCACGCGCGGTAGAAATGCAACTTCCGTCACCTTTCATATATTCCTTGGGAACCGATACCAGTAGCCCCTTTTCATTAAACACGACGCCTAAAATGCGCTAGTGCGTCCCCAACCTCACTCAAGAGAGAAAGCCGAAGTAGGAGGTCGGATATAATATGGATCCGAACTTTTCATAAGGAATGTCGCACTAGATCGTAAAAATTGGCGCGTCGGATGGTGATTCCCAGCGAGCGAATGGCAGAACAATTACAAAATATTGGGTATAGCAAATTATTAAACTTGAATAGAATTATTGCTGCGAAGTGATGACAAATTCGATCCGCCCATGAATGACCACATCGGAATGAGGGACTAGTGTTGAAGTCACTCCCAAAATATGGCACATTGGGCCACCGGTGAAGGCCCAACAAGGGTCCACGAACTTTAGCTCATGATTAGAAGTTCAAGCTATCCCCCTGGGCCAATAGCCGAGGTGGAAGGACACAGGAGCCCCTCTGGCCGACCTGATTTGTGTCTAGCAGAGGCGCTTTATGCTTAGCTGATGTGATCACGGTAGCGCCTCGGATGTAAGGATGAGACAAGGGATGAAGTCAGAGATGTGACACTGCCTTTACCAAGATGTGACGGGCGCCCATCCCCTACGAAATATAGCAATGATTACAGTCAAAAAAAGCAAGGTTGTCCCTTTCAAGAGCTAGGGTAAGTACACGTGTAAAGGTCGGCCAGGTGTCGCAATCCAGGGCAACGAAACCTTCTATAAATAGATCACACTTGCCTCCAAGGAAGGGGTTAGCATTTTCTCACTCTTAATAAGATATATTTCTCTCACTCCCCTTTCTCTCTTTTACGCATTTATATTTCCCGCACTCAAAATTTATTTATTGAACATGGCCGCTGACTTTGGCATCGGAGTGCAAATGGGGACCACCTCGGCCCCCTTTGCAAACTGATTGTTTGTCACAGTGCGCAGGAGATCCACGTGTTCTGATAAGTGTGTGTTTTACACACTTATTGTGCTTTTAAATAAACAATTTAATTGACAAATTGAGCAAATATCTACTTATATATTGCGTTTATCTTGTACAATCAGGTACAACCTCAATTGGAAAGCAAATGGACAAGATTGGAGTGAAATCGGGCTAAAAGAGGAGCAAATTTGATGTCCAAAGACCTAATCGAAAGAAATCAAAAGTTTGGGGACTTAAGTGCAACATCTCAGAAAGTTGGAGGACTAAAGATGCAAATATTTCAGGGGCATACTTGTAATAAAAGCCAAAATTCGAGGACTAAATTGAAGAAGACCAAAAGTTGGAGGACCTGGATGGCAATTAATTGAAGGACAGACCACAAACACTCACTCAGCTGAACCACGCGATCGCGTGGTTAAGCACAGGTCGCGCTCTCGAGATCAGGCCACAAATCAACTCGAGAGTCTGCAGCCTAACCACGCGATCGCTAGGCATTCAGCCACTCGATCGCGTGGCTGAATGCTGACCCAGTTCCGATTTTATTTTCTGTTTTTTTATTTTAAGTTAAGGGCGTGTTTGGCTCGTAAGGGGCGCGTTTTTGGACCATTTTTAGGTCAGATTTTTGTGGGTATATATATCCCCACTTCTCACTTCACCAAGGATCCCCAATTTTCTTAACACAAACCCTAGCCCCCTTTTCTCTCTTCTCTTCTTCTTCTTCTTCTTCTTCTTCTTTTCTTTTCTTTTCTTTGTTTTTGTTTTGTTTGTAATTTAGTTTGTAGATTATTTTTGTTTCTAAGTTACTAGCAACCATTTGATGCAAGGAAGCAAGAAGTGAGGTGAAGATTTAAAACAAAGTTCAAGGAATTTTGGGGCAAAAATCAAGGGAAGCGATTTATTTCATTATCTTGTATTTTTAATCTTTGATTTCTATATTTTGTGATGTATTTTCGTAAACCTCAACTTTTGTGCAATATTTATATAATGGACTAGTTATTTTATGTTGGGATGATTGATGTAGCTTAACTTAGTTTAAGTAATTTTAATGTTTGTTTATTAATGTTGAGTTTATTTCATGTGTATTTGTTGTTGAGATTATTCCATGTGTTTGATTGATCACCAAATATATGTTTTGTGAAGTGTATGATAATCGAGAGATATTATGCATTTTAGACCAAATAACAAATGCTCTAGATTCTTGTTAAGGATAGAGATATACCTTAAACCCTAGATGATCCATTGAGCTATTTTCACAAAGAGTTAATGCAATTGATTGGGCCTTAATCGACATAGAGATATAGTAGGTTAGACCAATTGATTAGGGTTGATTTCACTCGAGAGAGGTAATTAGCTAAGCTTGGAAAATCGGGTCTAACATTGTAAATGAGTAATTTATTAATTTGCATGTGTTGAGAAATTACTTAAGCGAGAGTTAAGTGAAATCATGAATCCCAACTATTTTATCTTTCATTTTCCTTATTTTAATTTGGTTTAAAATTAGTTTCTTTAATTTAGAATTTACAAAAATCCATCTTTTTAATTGTGTGTTTCTCTTTGTTGTTAGAATTAAATTAATTAAAGTTATATAATTTAGAGTATACATTCCTCGTGGGATCGACAATCCGGACTCAAAAAGTCCACTTTATTACTTGTACGCGACCCGTGCGCTTGCGGTACACTATTTTGAGCGAACAAGTTTTTGGCGCCGTTGCCGGGGAATGTTTTTACTTTGATTATTACTTTAGTTAATTTTAGTTTTAACAATTTGTAATTATTTTTCTTTTATGTTTTATTTTGTTACATTTGGTTAACCACCACTATTCTAATCTTTCTTGTGTTTGATTTTCTTTCTATACATATTTGATTTTAATATTGGCAAAATAGGAAAGCAATTGCATTGAACAATCTCAACATGGGTGATGAATACATGCTTGAAGAATATTCAAGTTGTGAAATTTGTTACAAGATGCATTGTAATGGACAGTGTTTGTTTTCGGGGAATGATTTGATTACGTCGAAGCTTATTGGGTTTAGACAATATTTGAAATTCCGAAAATAAGCAATTAATACATTGGATGTGAGTTACATGCTCTTGGGAGATTGTGTACCGGATGATTGGGATGAGGACATCACTCTTGTGGGAGATGGTCCTCCATTATTGAATGAGAAGGTACTTGCAAAGTATTACAATGAGCTTGCCAATTTGGATGAAGATGATATGCTTATGGGGGATGCCATGTATTGGGAAGGATTTCACATGTGGGGGTATAACCCACTCTTGGGAATTAATAGGAAAAACTTGCCATTACCCATTGATTCAAATTTTGGATCGGTCATTCAATCCGAGGAGACATCAACTAAAGAAGATGAGCTTGACGAGAATGACAATTTAATCACACAAGAATCATATGAGGAAGTGGCAATTAATGAGGAAGAGATCAAATCAAATTCTCTCAACGTCATTGATTGTCCAATAATTGATTTTGTGATTAAGCCACTTGAGGAGGTGCAAGTCTATTTAGTTGAGTTTGAATTGGATGGAATAGGCAAGTCCCATGAATTTGGAAGGGGTAAGGTGCAAGTGTTTAGATCAAATGAAGAGTAGGGCAAAGCCAAAAGAAGCAAAATGGGCAAGGCATCAAAAGCTATGTTTAGAGTGCCATGAAGTGCTTATGCGGAGAGTCGAGCTAATGACTTTAAAATATGCGTTTAATGGGAGGCAACCCATTCTCTATCATTTACTTGCTTTATTTTTATTTTTTGCATATTATTTACTTTCTTGCATTTTATTTACTTTCTTGCAAATAAGTTGGTTAGGCCAAGTCTCTATCTTCTACATTTATTTTCCTCAAGATGGGTAGTGTGAAATAGCTCAAATGCATTCTCATTTAATTCTAGCATATACTCATATCAAATTTTCAAAGTCAAATATTTGCTTAAAACTCATTTTTAAATCACTTGGTTCATATTGTCTTTTATCTTCAAGTGTGATTTAATATTGATGTGAATGGGCAAATTGTATTGAATTTATGAGTTAGAATTGAGATGTTGAATGTGATTTAAATTTTTGGATCATTCACCACTTATTATCTACTCTTTTCTTGTGTTTTCATAGGATGCTCACAAGGTGTTCGGTGAAATGTCTCATTGGAGAAAATTGTGCTCAATCGATTGGAGGTTTCAACACAAGTTTGGGGGTGGATTGTTGGTGATTGCAATGAGATTTTCACATACCCAAGACTACTTATGAGTGCCCCCACCACTTCTTGGGATGTCTAGTAACTTCTTTCCTCTTACCTTAATTTTATTTTACACATTGAGAACAATGTGCATTTCAAGTTTGGGGGTGATTTCCTATTGTGTATTGACATGTTAGATAGTCTTGTCGTCCAGGATTACTTAGATGTTTAAAATTGTTATTGATTCATGATTTATGACCAATATGCTACTTGTGTCTACTTTTACAAAATGCTTATCCATGCAAGATCATATTTATCTTGAGCACAATAGTCATGATTGATTGTTGGTGAAGTTTGGGAATTGTTGAAGGGTGAAGAGGTTAATGGAGTAGAAGAATTAGGTTGTGAGCTTGTATTTTTAATTTTTATCAACCTATTAAATGTTTCCCAAAACTCTAAATCTCTTGATCCTATTGTAAGACAAGTTTGGGGGTGGTCGACCTGGTGAAGGAGATAATCTAGACGTGTGGTGATTCCATGCATATTGGAAATAAATTTTGTGTGGAGTGTATTTCGCCAAGTATAAGCTAAGTAATGACCTATGCTAAATTTCTAAGCCCATTTTAATTTTTTGCATTGCATTGCCCTATCTCGAAACCTTTTTGACTCGAGTTATTAAGCCCGTAGGAGTATCTTGAAACTTGGTGCCTTAAGTTTGAAATTTGGGAGTCACCGGCCAAAAGCTCGCTACATGGGTCAATTAGAAAGCTTAATGAGTAGGGTACTCACACACACACTTGAAAAAAAAAAAATAAAACTTCATTATTGCATTTGCTTAATAAGTCTACCTCACTTCGTAGCCTTTTTGACTCGAGTTATTAAGTCCGTAGGGATATTTTGAAACCTGGTACCCTTTGATCTTAAAACAATAGGGGAGTTGCCGACCTAAAGCTCGCTACATGGGTCAATTAGAAAGCTTAAGGGAGTGGGGAAGACACGAGCATTCATCACGTTAGTTCTTAGAAATCATGCATTTGTACTCGCATAAGGGCTTTTAGATGAATAGTAGGTTTGAATTGCTTGGTATAAACTTGAAATTCGAAGCACTCATTAGTGGAGAGTCACCGCATTTCTAGGCTGTCGAGATTGTCGGTAAAACACACTCAAACTAGAGTGGAAAAAGAAAAGAGTGATTTTAGAGTACCCTCTAGAATTGCATCCCCGGAGAGAAAAGAAAAATATTTATTGGGGGGTGAATGTCACGAGTGGGAAAGAAAAATAATTGACCACTAATGGTGGATAGTTTTGACTTGAAACTTCTTTACTCATCAATATTCTCGAAACTTAATTGACAATTGAAAGTGACTATGCACACACACACCGATCGAACATCGGATAAGATAAACTTCTTTTTGGTAGCATTATTTGGAATCATACTTTTGAATTGATATTACAATTTTGCACTCATGAGTAATTTGCAAGTTATCTAACATCGTTGATCTATATTTCACGTTACTTGATTGCACTAGTAGATAATTTTGCTCGAGACGAGCAAAAGCTCAAGTTTGGGGGTGTGATAAGTGTGTGTTTTACACATTTATTGTGCTTTTAAATAAACAATTTAATTGACAAATTGAGCAAATATCTACTTATATATTGCGTTTATTTTGTACAATTAGATACGACCTCAATTGGAAAGTAAATGGACAAGATTGGAGTGAAATCGGATTAAAAGAGAAGCAAATTGTTGCACGTCAGAGGCAGTTCATCAACTGCTCAAAGGCGGTTTCTTCCTCAATTTTCTCACGACCCATTTCCTATGGACGGTTTCCTGGCCCCAAAGGCGGTTTCTAACTCAAGTCTCAACTACAAATTTCATTATCTTCCTCGATTTAACATCATTCTGACTTTTATCACTCAATTGCTGGGTCACTGGTTTAAGTATATTCGCTGAAAATCGAGATTCTGTTCTTTCAGATTTTGATTATCTGGGTCTCGATATTCTTGGATGGTTTTTGGATTTGGGTCATGTAATCACTGTCCCCTATCTAGATGTTACTCTTCTTCTCCATTTTGTGATATGTTCCATCGACGCGCCAACTTCGCAACAGGCCACCCGTTTGACTTATGATGAATCTACTCAACCTATGCAGGTCAGCCTATTTCTTGAACCATTTTCTTCTGTTTTTCTTCCTTGATGGGTATTTTTGTAATTAGATTTTGGATTGATTTTGGGATTATTTGTGGAATATGCTATGATCCTGATTAGTTGGAGTAATTAAGAGCAAATTTAGTGATTAAAAGCAATTGGGTTTGAGATTTCTGATATAAAGGAAAAACAGAAATTTCTTAATAAATTTAGAAGTTCTATTAGGTAGAATCCAAATTGATCAACAAAAAGTTGAGCGGAAGTCAACATAGAGTGACATACAGTTGCTGATATTTGATTTTCATTAACCTTCGTAATTTATACTTGAACAAAATTGTGGAAAAGGATTTGTGTAGCCAGTCCTAAAATTGGTATTAACGCTGATGGTGTGATGATTTTGGCATTTGTTAAAGACGGACTGTGTTCCAACTCTTCAGAGGAGCTATGGATTTCAAGATAAAACTTTATCCGATAGTGCTTTTTTTTTTTTAATTATATAAACATGGGGAGTCTTCGAGTCCGGTTAATTCTAAATTTTCCATTTCGAGCCGTCGATTTTAAACTAAGGGAATCATATCCTCATGCTTGTCTTCAACACCAGTTAAAGGATCGGCTGAATTTATAGAAATATAGTGTGATGATGTGTATTTGAAACTTTCTCATTCGAAAGGATTTTGAGTAAGCATCATAAATGATGTATACATGTGAGCAACAGTAATTTTTCTTCTATGTGCAGAAGAGGCTACAGTAATTTGAAGAAACACTTGCTATGTCCCCAGATGATCCAATTGCTCTTGAAGTGAGTCATGATGTGCTGCATGAGCTAATATTTTTCTTGCTGTTATAATTCATCAATTTTACCAATAATTAACATTCTGATACAGACCATTGATAATTGGAAAATTTCAATTTTTTTTTTAAGCATCGTGATTCATGTCAGACATCCTATTGCTATAAGCTGATTGATGTTGTTTTCTTGATTTTCAGCCTTTAGAAGGGAAGGAAGTTTCCCCCTACACTAAGATTGGGAATTTCTCTAGCCCTAGAGAACTGGCTACCGTTGATGAGGAGCTTTTAGCAAAAAGGTGCAATCTAGGCTATAGAGGAGGTCGTATATTGAAGCTTGCTCGAGAAATAGTTGAGAACTTGAAGATTTCTGTGGTACGCTAAGCTTGTCTGAGTATGGTAAGTTGATGGAGATGCTGAAAGTTATAGATGAATTTAGTCCCTTTACTTGGGCTAATGTTATGATGTGCATGATATTTTACCATGTCATTCCAATTGAGTCAAAAACTATTAGGCGTCTAAAAACAGGTATATTTCTTCTCAACGAAAATAGCCTTTTTCCATTTAGTTCACTCATTCCAATCTTCCTAAAGTTATATAACTCAAACCGTGGAATTTGAGTAGATAATTTAATTTTTGAAATTTTGGATGTAATATTTTGATTATTATATTAATATTTTATAATCATAATAATATTTATTAAATGAAGAAGTAAATTTTTCTTACAAATTTTAATGAAAAACTGTAATAATAAATCAGTACAAAACTTGAAAATTGAGAAAAGTCACAAATTAATGGAATTGTAGCATTTTGAGTTGAGGTTCATGTACGTGGTTATTATATTCATATATACAAAATAAACTATGAAATTTGACTAAACGATTTAATTTTAAAAAAAATTGGATGTAATATTTTAAATATTATATTCTAATAATATTTATTAAATGACGGGGTAGGTTTTTTTTTTAATATTTTAAATAAATAAAAGTATAATAATGTGATCATATAATAAGAAATTTTATTACAACATTGTAAAATGTTGATAGTAAGTTAATTTAATACCAAATAAATAAAATAATATAATAATATGAAATTATATTATAACAATGTAATTCTTAAAAATAAATTAATTAATGTAATAAATTATTTAATATTTTTAAATATGGGTAAGAGTATATTGGGTATATAACTAAATATATAGGGGTAAAATAGGTATTCAAAAGATTCTCCTACGTATATCATTTTTAGGTACGGTATATGTAGATATAGATATAGATTGTAGATGTAGATTAAAATTCCGTAAAATAAAAAAAAAATGCTATATATATAGTTTCCTATGAGAGTATTACATGTTTAGGAGGTATATTCCAACAATATGCACCATTTGTTATGAAGCCTTATTAACTCATTGCAAAGCATAGACATATTAAAAATTGTTACTGTTGAATTTGAAGGAATATCATTCATCATTTGCTAAAATTAATGGGATGCGCAAAAGAAAACTTGTTTTCAATAAATATTGAATACATTAAAATTAATGTTTTTTTTAATTGTGTATTAGATTTAATGAATTCTTCTCAATTTAATACAACCATTACTCTTGAATTTGAATGAATATCATTCATCGTTTGCTGAAATTAATGGGATGCGCAAAAGAAAACTTGTTTTCAATAAATATTGAATACATTAAAATTAATGCTTTTTTTTTTAATTGTGTATTCGATTTAATGAACTTCTTAATTTAATACAACCATTATTTTAGTTCGTAAGATTAGTAATTGCACCCATGCGATACACAGAAAATATAATTGACAATTATTTATTGAATAAATTGTGAAAGTACACTGCCCGACATAAATTGTACATTTATATATAATGAAAATACTCAAAAAAGTAAAATACAAAATTACGACTTGCATATTTCTTTTAACAGATAATTGTTCATTTTCTAGTTTTCTTGGTCTATTTAGGCGAAGTAAGATAAGACCATGTGACTTATTCTATATTTTACACGTCTTTACAATTTTGATTTGACAACTGAAGTCAAGCTTACGATTTTTTTTTTGCATTAAGATAAATTAATTTTCAAAGAAGCTAATAGACATTTACAGAATTAATTTATCAATTCTCCATATAGCACTATAAGAATTTTTACTAACTATCTTAATGCAATAATTGATATTTAAATATATTAAACAAATCATTTCATTAAATGTAAAAAAACACATACATTACGAATAAAATTTACCAAATATTTAGAAAATAATTTTTTTTTTCAAACTTAAATTAAATGTTGTAATTTGTTAAACTTACACGTGACAAACTTATACACAATCCTATATTTAAACGAATGTTACAAATAAATAATATGAAATACAAATTTTAATTAAATTTTATTAAATGAATACTACAAATATAATTAACTTTATATACAAAAAATCATCTATACATGTCAATTTAGAAATGAGAGTTTAACCCACAAGACATAAGATTTGATCACTTATTCGTATAAAATTAATTTTTCGAAACTAATTTTTTTAATGTTCATTCTCAACCGCACATTATTTAATTTCACAATTGCACATACTATTTTTGTGCATGCTCGTGTTGACCATATTATATTTTTAAATAGAATGGTTTTGCTAACACTTTCTATTTTACAAATTGAACTATGAGTTTATCGGAACCTAAAGTTGTAGAAAATTAAATGATTTAATTGAATTTATTTAGAAAGATCAAATATTTATTACTTCTTTCAATTTAATAAAAAAAAAATTTCAAAATTAATTATTTAGGTCAAATTGAATTTAGGTAAGAAATTATAGGTATCATTTTAGGATTTAATGAGATAAATTAAAAAGATTGAATGTTGGAAAAAGTAAAAAGTATAAGTAAAATTTTTACATTTAGTATTTAAAACGATTTTACGAATGATATGTTTAGGGTTTGCTCTCATTTATTAGTTTGTATTAAATTTCTCATTGAGATCTTAGATTTGACACCCATATTGCATATTTTTTTACTTCAAAATAATGCAATAATTATCAAAAGAAAAAAATCTATAATTTAAATAATGCAATAATTATCAAAAAGTCTTTTAGAGATTGTAAACTGTTGAATTGTTTTATTATCTTTACGGAAAAACAAACCATAAATTAATTCTTTTAAAGATCGTACTGTAAACATATCAATTCTATTTCTAAATTTAAAGTTCAATAAATGAAATTTTCTTTTTCAAAAAAACTTTTGAACTACAAAATTAGGCTCATAAAATACATGTGCAAAACTCAACTTACATATTATCCTTAGGATCGACGCTTTTCTTTTCATAAATTACTCTTCATCATATTCTTCCCAAAAAGATGTGAAGGATAGACATTTTTTTGTAGAATTTGATTTTTTAAGCATTAATTATTAATTTGAAGTGTTTTTGTTAAAAAGAATAATCATTAATTTTAATAAATATTGTTACATTAATTGATTCTTCTTTCTTCATACTGACAATTTCTATATGAAACCACCCACAAAGCTTTACGTGTCTGTGCCATTTGTTTATATATACATTATATGAAACCACCCACTAATCAGGGATGTTATGGACAGCAGTTGCTTCTGAAAAACTGGAACAGGCAATTCGTGGATTTTTTTCTTCAAACCACTAAACACCAGACGGTTACATCAACTTCTGAAACCGCTATATCAAATTTGGAAAACACAAATTACAAATTATTATTTAACCTAAAATCATTTCACACATTCCTACATTTCTGCCTTCATCTCTAGCACCAGTCAATTTTACAGCCCTTCTCTGAGAAACTGCAAGCTTCTTTGTTAAAAGACTTGGACAAAAAAGAACGAACTGATTATCATAAATGGTTACAAGTCGGTAAAAACATGTACCAAATCTTCTTAGAAATAATCATCCATATTTTATTTGTTATTCTGGAAATAAATTCAGATTACAAGCCCCCAACTTATTCTCAGAACAAGGATTCTGGAAATTCAAAGAAGTTCATCAGAAACAAAGAATTATGCAAGGCAAATCGAACAATGCAAATGAAAAGAAGGCGCTAATAGAAGCCACACATATACAGGTTTGTTTGATGTCCCTTTTCTTCCCCATTTTGACTAGGTGTTTCTTTCTTGATCGAAAATTTTATTTTACGTATGTACATCAATTTGGTTGTCTGGAAATAAATTCAGATTACAAGCCCCCAACTTATTCTCAGAACTAGGATTCTGGAAATTCAAAAAAGTTCATCAGAAACATAGAATTATGCAAGGCAAATCGAACAATGCAAATGAAAAGAAGGTGCTAATAGAAGCCACACATATACAGGTTTGTTTGATGTCCCTTTTCTTCCCCATTTTGACTAGGTGTTTCTTTCTTGATCGAAAAATTTATTTTACGTATGTACATCAATTTGGTTGTGATTTCAACTATATTTGTGTACTTGGTCTATTAGTTTATCAACATTTTTATTTCACATCACAACTCTTGCCATTGTGGTGTGGTGTTTACATGGATTCAAATGACATTATAATATTGTATCTAAAAAGGGAATAGCAATATACCTTATTCCTTTGAGTTTGGATTTATATGCAGATCGATTTCATGATGAGTCAATGCATCCTGCAATAGAGAATATACATTCTAATACCAGCTTTAACACGAATATTTGTCATTGTGTGTTTATTCAATCACAAGCACCATTCAATGATTTCACTAATGGTAAAGTCATATAATTTGATTGCTCTATCAAATTAGCATTGTAATCTGAAAATAATTGTTTCCCCTCTCAAAAGTTTCAGATCATGTGACATTCATCTACGAACGGGGGAGTCACATAATTGGCCGCAAAAGAAGTCATGCGTCATCATCGTGCATAGCTTCAATCAGCCTTAGTCAATTCAGTGAATTGTCCACATGTTTTAAAGGTATTTTATAGTAGAATTAATTATATGGAATTAACATTTTTTGTTAAAACTATATATTTAACAATAATCAACATTACTTAAATGGAGTAGGTAATGTTTCAATTTTTTGTTAAAACTATATATTTAACAATAATCAACATTACTTAAATGGAGTAAGTAATGTTTCAATCATTCCTTCGAGAAAATGTTTTATTTTATCACTTCATTAGTTACCAGTTTATAATTTAGTGAAAAAAATTGTTTTTAGTAAATTTTATAAAATGTTCCAATTAATTTCTTTATTTTAATTACACATTAAACCATTATTATTTAATTTATGTTTTAAGACAATTTCAATTAAAATATAAAAAGTTATGCAACAAGTTTACAATGTAGGATTTCAAAACAAAAAAATAAAGCAGATCATGTAATAATTTTATACACGTTATACTGTTCAATTAAATAAAATTTCTAAAACAATAATAAGAAACGAGAGCATGTCATGAAAAGTTTACTAAACTCTTTAATTATATGTGAATAAATTTAACACTAGCATTTTATACCATTATTAATAATATATAGTTTTCTACTTTTCTAATTTTACAACATATGTCTCATATCTCAAAAAAAATTTAAATAACAAACAAATAAATTCACAGTGGGTTCCAGAAATAATTTTTTTTTTTAAAAAAATTAATTCATTTAAACGACATAAGAATCATAGAAACATACTAGTGCGATGCTCGCCGACGAGCTTGGTGTTAGTTTTGCCATTAGTAGAAATCCATGCAGCCTTATCTGCCTTGCTGGTTTTTTGTACAAATATTAGATCTGGACATTTGATCTACAGATCTGGACATTCGATCTATAGATCTTACCTCTAGCTCTATACTATATTACATGTTTTTTTTCTTAAATGACCCAAAAAATAATTACATCAGATGGATGAAATCTTCTAACTTATACATTATATTACATAAATTTAGATAAATATGACAGAAAAAACCACAGATATTTACATCTTCTCTCCAGATTTGGCCTTATACTTTACAATAATTGAATGGAAATATAAAAAAAAAAAAAAACAGACACTTGAAAATAGTAATACATTAACGATATGGAAATAAAATTTGACTGAATGCGTTCATATAAAAAAAAAAAAAAAACTCATCCATACCTGTGGATCAGAGGTTGAATGATATATTCCGCAAAACAAGTGCGATACCCTGCTAAAAAAAAAAAAAAAAATTGTAAGAATCTAAAGTGATAACCACTTGTAAGAACCGAAAACGACGGGAAATAATTGGCATTCTAATTTAATAACTGAAAATATTTCACATTTTATTCATTCCATTTATTCTGAAATATTTTGTAAAAAAATTCTTAGAAAAGTTGAACAAGTTGTAATAAAATTTACGAACTTAACTTTTTCTCAGTGCAAAGATTTGTTGATGCTAACAAGTTTCATTTAAGGTCTCTGAAATATTGGTTTCCTACAGAAGATTTGTTTGGAGAGAAAATGTGGATAGGGGTGGACGTTGTTCGGTTTGGTTCTGGTTCTAGAAGAACCAAACCAAATCGTAAACCGATGGTTTTTTACTAATGGAACCAATTGGTTTTTTCAAAGATATGGAACCAAACCGGAACCAAATCGCTCGGTTCTGGTTTGGTCTGGTTTGGTTCTGAGACCATTACTTGAATTTTTAAATAATAAATGTAAATTAAAACCTGTTTATATCCCCTTCTTTATTAGAATCCATCTACATCATTACTAAATAGAAAATGAAATTTTTAGTTAACAAAACAAAGATTTAGAAAAAGTAACATATTATTCTAAGTCAAAGAAGAAGAAACTAGCATAAAGGAAGCTCGTCGACCTGTTGAAATTTAGAGAATCGAACATAAATGCAATTTAGACTTATAGTTACATGTTACGATGAAGTTCTGAGTCACATTCTATCGTGGTGCCGTGTGAGTTAGGAATGTAATTTGCAATTTGAGTTTGGGTTAATTCTTGAGAATTGCTGAATTGGGTCGAGGTTTATGTATACATAAATTTTAAAAAATAAACATCATTGTCTTCGATGGTAACTAAGGAGTACAACGATTGTTGTGTTATAGAAGTGCAAGTAAAGCAGCGTGAATGCGTATTTATAATTGAAAAGAAGAAAAAAC
This sequence comes from Ligustrum vulgare, assembly GCA_963555705.1. Lineage (NCBI taxonomy): Eukaryota > Viridiplantae > Streptophyta > Magnoliopsida > Lamiales > Oleaceae > Ligustrum > Ligustrum vulgare. The sequence continues at coordinate 33,954,566 of OY743186.1, read as the reverse complement.
GAATTAGAATTTAGATTTATGATTTAAAATCGTTGTCTAATATGAAATGAGATAAAATGTATGTTAAATAACATTTTTTTACATTTCACATTTATAAATTTAGATTTTAATTTTTTGGTGAGATGAATATCCACTAATTTGTAAAATATATATATATATATAGTTTGGTTCTTGGTTCTGGTTCTGGAAAGAGAACCGGAACCAGAACCAAAACTGAATGGTTCTTGATTCTAAGAATCAAACCATTATTTTTTTTTTATGCAGAATCGAACCAAATTGCTTGGTTTGGTTCTGATTTGGTCTGGTCTGGTTCGATTATTTTGTCTACCCCTAAATGTGGAGGTCGGCGGCTTGTGACGAATTGGAATTAGGTTTTGTTGAAGCAATTGTTTACTTTAGGGTTGGGTATTTGTGTAATTTTATATTTTATTTTAATGAGATGTGGCTGAATTCAAAAATTGGACAGATTTTATCCAATCGACCTATGACTCTCGAAATTTGTACTACATTCGAGGAAGTTAAAATGGAGAAGGGTGGTGAGTTGGTTATCAATTAAATTACTAGCATTGTAAATTGTATAGGAGCTATCAAAATAAACATTTTTAGATGGGAAAGATATATATTGTGTATAAGAAGATTTTCCGAAATTTGAAATGATCTTATTATTATTATTATTATTATTATTATTATAATAATAATTCATTTCAAATTTTTCGAAATTTGAAATGAATTTAGTTAACTAATTATAGATAATATTATAGGACTTAAATGATATAATTTAAAATGAATTAAATATTAAGAAAAAATAAAAAATAAAACTTTACCCATAATTTGTTATATGATTTTACGGACTATATATTTAAAATTTGCTCTCACTTGTTAACTTGCATTAAACTTCTCACTGTAATATTTAATTTGACACGCATATTACATATTTTTCAATTTCAAAAAAATGCAATAATTATTAAAAGAATAATAATAAAATAGAAAAAATAACATTTTAATGTTATTAATAGCATAACACGGATGTCAATGCAATTATTGACGCATGTAAAATAATAATTACTAAAATATTTAATATATTATTTTGTTGCAAAAATTTTCAAATTTAGAAAGTTTTTTTGACAGGAAACTATGTGTGTATTTTGGTAACGGTTATTCTACTTTTATATATACTGGTGTTACACCCGTGCGATGCACGATTATTTGTTACTCACATATATCAAATATATATATGTTAACATATGAAATGAATATTTAATTAAAAATGAGAAACGAAGAAAGACAATTAATTACAAAAAAAAATACAATTACACATATCTTAATTTTTTTTACGGTTCGTATATTTACGGTTCTAAAAAATTTACTCTTAAAGTTTTATTAAAATAAAAAAAGAAAAGGAAAAAATAGATCGATGAATACTCTATTTTATTATCTTTCATTTTCTATTTTTAAAGAAAAATATTTATTTATTAATTTTTTACGAATTTAAAAAAAATTATAATTGATTTTCATATGTTAACATATGAAATGCATATTTAATTAAGAATAAGAAACAAAAAAAATAAAATTATTTACAAAAAATTTACAATTACAGATATCTTATTTTTTATGGTTTGTATGTTTAGGAAATTTCTTTAAAGTGTAATTTAAATTGACTTAAGCATAAAGTGGAAAAAAAATAACATTTAAATAGAATTTGTAATAAGTGAAAAATAAAAATGTTTGTGATATACGCTCATAATCTATCTATATCTATATATAAAAACAAAGTAGTCATCACAAAAAATACACATACACTTTCTCGCATAAAATTACTTGCTAAATTTGGAATGTTCTTATAAAAAAAAGAATTAAAAAAAGAGAAGAAAAGAAAGATTCATTAAAGTGTAATGGGAATTCAAACCACTTCAAAATGTAATTATTGAACAATTCAAACTCTAAAGAGTAATAATTGCAAATTTAAATTACACTTTTGTGGTAGTTAAGCATCTGTTTGGAAAAATGTGTTTTTTTTTATGTTTTTAAACAACACAATTCTCCAAATCACTTTTTAACTACACATATTTTCTCTCTCCACTTTTTAACCACATATTCTACATCGAAAACATAAAAAACACGTTTTTAAACATACAACTTTTGACAAACATAGGCTAATTTTTTTATTTTTAAAAACAAAGAATGTGATGTTTTCGAGGTAAAAATTAGTGGTTGAAAAATTAAGAGAAAAATATGTATGATTAAAAAGTCGTTTAAAAATGTGTTTTTTAAAAACATTTTGTCAAATATGGATGCTTCGTTCCAATTCAAATAAGGACAATTTGAAATTATTTTTTTATTTTTCTTGAAAAAAAATAAATGTGTTTTAAATTGTTAAACAGTAATGCTTCTTTTTTTTTTTGTGAAAAAAGGTGAAAATAAATAGATAATTTTCGATTATTATAAAAAAATATTCAATATCCATAATTTAGAAATTTTGTTAAATTTATAAAAAAAATTATTAAAAAATATTTTACTTAATTATAGTGTAACTAATTTGGTAAAGTAATATTAAATTATTTCCAAAAATATATAAAATTATATTATAAAATGTGTTGGAAAACATTTAAATAACCCAAAATTATTTTAGTTTAAAGAACGACAATTGTTTAGTTTAAAGAACTTAAGAACATTCCTTATATTGCGTATTTTTTATAAGTTTCCAATTAGATTATATAGAAAATAAACTAAATGACTAATCCAAAAATTTTCTTTCAAATCAAATAATCTCATACTTAATTGAATATAATTTTCTTTCAGATCGAATAATTTCATATTTGATTGAATATTTTTTATATTTTTTTTTTCTGAAATACATTGTTCATTTATATTATTCTTAATTTTTCTTCATCATCATCATCATTATTATAGTGCAATGACAATGTTTTAATTTGGAAAACGTTATTAAAAATTCTATAAAACTATATCGAAGAAATACGTTAAAAAATAAACTTCATCAAAAGTTAAAATATATTTTGTTCGTAATCAAATTAACAAATTTTTTTGTTTTTTTTTTTGTTTTTTTGCATTGTTATTAAAAATTTACTTTGATTGCGTCATATGCAATAACAATTAATGAGAAGTTTAATAAAAGATAACATATGAAAACAAACCATAAACGCTTTGTCTATAAAAAGTCACAAAGATCAAATGTAAAAATTTATTATATATATATATATATATATTTTTACTTTTTCTTAATTCTCATTGATTTTAAATTATATCATTAAAGATATATAATACTCAGTATTCAGAAAACTTAAAATCGGTTCTATCCAAAAAAAGCAACATATCAAGGATCGAAGGTTGAATCAGGTCGAATCGGGGTCGGACCGATTTTAATTTAAAAATTAATAATTGTTTCAAACATCACAAAATTTCCTTAAAAAAATATTTTAGAAATAAAACAACATTTACTCATTTGAAGATAAAACTAAATACTATATATATATACACACACGTGTGTGTGTGTGTGTGTTAATTATATTATATTTTAAAATAAAATAATTTAACATATAATTTTTTTTTAAAATAACTTATTTAGAAGAAAAAAGCCAAACAAACATACAAATAATAAATAAAAATAATTTTTAAAAGAAAAAAGAAAAATCCAGTAAAGATCAGGATTTTCTAATTTTGATTAGTTTTGTAGATGTTATATTTCCTGTTTTGATTAGTTTTGTCTTTTTTAAAGTTTTGAATTCGATAATATTTTGTATTGAAATGTTATTGTATTATATTTTACTTGATAAGATTGTATAATTAACATATTTTCATAAATTTTGATCAAAATTAATATTATAAACATATTCCCGTGAAAATACTAGTTTTATTGAAATGAAAAGGAAGGAAAAATAGATCGATGAACGCTCCTATTCTATTATCTTTAATTTTCTATTTTAAAGGAAAAAATATTCATGTGATGTTAACAACGTCTTTTTTTACGAATTTAAAAAAAAAAAAAATTGCAATTGATTTTCAAGAGGAAAAGGCAAACCAAGAAACTCCGACAAATTTTCAGTACCTTTTAGAATGAAAGTTATATGTCTTCTTCCACTAACGAACTTATTTCAATTCTTCAAAAATAATAAATCAATATTCTTCTAGAATATTGAAAATTATATTTCACGCTCTTCAGGAGCAAATAACATCCTCTAGAATATTAATTATAATATTGTATTACTTCAGGAGTGACAACAAATTATTTATAATAGACAAATTTACGATTAATATTCTTTTGGAATATTGAAACGCAATATTTTTCTGAGATAATGATTTGAAATTCATTCAATTATCAATATTCTTCTAGAATATTGATACAAAATAATAAATTATATTACACTAGATATATGTCTATCATCAACCAATATAGTTAAAACGATATTACAAATCGTATAACCAGCTTATATGTATTGATAATAGACAGTTCTGCAATAACAAATTATTCTTCTAGAATAATTATAGTTCTAAAATTTTGATTATTCAAGAATAATAAATTAATATTTTTCTGAAATATTGAAAATTATAATTTATGTTCTTCGGGAGTAAATAATATTCTTCTGGAATATTAATTATAATGTTGTGCTACTTCAGGAGCAATAACGAATAATAATAAATTCTATGATTAATATTCTTCTGGAATATTAATGTATTGTTGTGCTACTTCGAGAGCAATAATATAATGAATTATCAACTTAAAAAAATTCAACAACAAAATAATATATACATTAAACACAAAAAAAAATAAAAATTAATGTATGAAGTATGTAGCCGAACTTGACTTCCATCCAAGTCACAATTGTTACACGAGCACAAATTATTAGTTGGAGTATGGAGGCGGATGGAATTGGAACAATTATTCGAATTGAAGCAACCTCCTTAATATTTTGATATATGAGATTTTGAAAAAAAAAATTCTAACTCAATTTGGTAGAGACTCGTGCTGATAACGTATTATAAACTAGAGATAAAAGTAGAGACACCAAATAAACCTGTGTATTTTATTATGAACCAGAGCCCCATATATATAGGGGAAGAAAGGGATATACAAAGTAATTATAACTAGGGGTACAATTGTCATTCACTAATACAAGATAATATGTACAACACATTTATATTATTCTTAATATAAATGCTGAGGACGCGGATCCACACGATTTTGGGCGTTTTTAGGACATTTTTTGCTAGGGTTCCTCATCCTTTTTCCCATTTTTCATCTCAAAAACCCATTTTCTCTCATTTGTTCTTCATTTTCTTTGCTTTTATCTTGTAATTTATCTTGTATTTGTAGAGTTTTATTGATGAATGTTGATTTGGGGACAAATACTAACATTATTGTGGAAAAATAGTGATATTTTGAAGCAAGAATCACTGGTGAAGGGAAGTATTATTGCTTAATCTTCATATTTCTCTATTTACTTTACTTCATAGTTGAAATGATGCATTTAATTCTTGAATTTTATTATTATTTCACCATGGGCTAAGTTATTTAGTGTTGGGATGATTGATGAAGCTTGACCTAGCTTAGTTGATATTGATGCTTGTATTGAGAATTTAAGCTATTTATTATCTTGTGCATTTATTGACTTGCATCTATTGTGGCCACATTTATGCTTGAATTTTATGGGATGTGTAATTATTGAAAAATTGTTGTGTATTCTAGATCAATAAATATTTGCTCTAGGTTCTTGTTTAAGATAGAGATATACTTAAAACCCTAAATGATCCATTGAGTTATTTTTACAAAAGTTTAATGCAATTGGTGTGTTTTTAAACGACATAGAGATATAGTAGGTTAACTATACTAATTAGGGTTGAATTTACTCGAGAGAGGTAATTAGCTAAACTTATAAAATCGGATCTAACATGCTTAGTAAATTGCAATTCTATTTTCTTGTTAAGAATTCAATTAGGTAATGGTCAAGTGGAATCGAGAATCCTAAAACTCCTTTATCATCAAGTTATCACAATTTTCTAGTTATTTATTTACAATTGTGATTTTAATTCTAGTACTAAAATATTTTCAAAACCAAAACTTTATTGTGCGTCTTTCTTGTTGAAATTGATTTAAATTAGGGTGTAATTGAAATAGACAATCTTTGTGTGATTGATAAATTGGACTCATTTAGTCCGCTATCACTTGTATATGATACGTGCACTTGCGATGTGTTTTTAGCGAACAAAAGTCACAAAGATCAAATGTAAAAGTTTATTATATATTTTTTTTACTTTTCCTTAATATCTCATTCATTTTAAATTATATCATTAAAGATATATAATACTCAGTATTCATAAAACTTAAAATCGGTTCAATAAAAAAAAAGCAACATATCAAGGATCGAATGTTGAATCAGGTAGAACCGATTTTAATTAAAAAATTAATAATTGTTTCAAACATCACAAAATTTTCTAAAAAAAATATTTTAGAAATAAAGCAATACTTACTCATTTGATGATAAAATTAAATACTATATATATATATGTGTGTGTGTGTGTGTGTGTGTGTTAATTATATTATATTATATTATACTTCAAAACAAATTAATTTAACATATAAAAAAATAAGTTAAAAATAACTTATTTAGAAGAAAAAATCCAAACAAACATACAAATAATAAATAAAAATAATTTTTAAAAGAAAAAAAGTCCTAATTTTTATTAGTTTTGCAGTTGTTGCATTTCCTATTTTGATTAGTTTTGTCTTTTTTAAAGTTTTGAATTCGATAATATTTTGTATTAAAATGTTATTGTATTATATTTTTATTTGATAAGATTGTATAATTAACATATTTTCATAAATCTTGATCAAAATTACTATTACAAATATATGTCCGTGAAAATACTAGTTTTATTAAAATGAAAATGAAAAAAAAAAATAGATCGATGAATGCTCATATTCTATTATCTTTAATTTTCTATTTTAAAGGAAAAAATATTCATGTGATGTTAACAAGGTTTTTTTTTACGAATTTCAAAAAAAAAATTGCAATTGATTTTCAAGAGGAAAATGCAGACCAATAAATTTGGAGACGATTTGATATTTGAGACAATTTTACGGACAATATATTTTCAATTTACTCTAACTTGTTATCCTGTATTAAATTTCTATATGAAATCTTCGATTTGACACCCATATTGTTTATTTTTTCGACTTCAAAATAATAATTAATATAAAAAATAGTTTACAGATAGTATTATAAAATTAAAATGATATAATTTAAAATAAATGAGATATTGAGTTTAAAAAATATAAAAACTTTTATATTTGATCTTTGAGACGATTTTACGGATAATATATTTACAGTTTGTTCTCACTTGTTACCTTGTATTAAACATCTCATTGAGATCTTCGATTTGACATACATGTTACATATTTTTCAACTTAAATTAATAATAAAATAATTATCAGATAAATAATGATTATTACAAAACAAAGTTTATACATTAGAATAAATTAAAATCTTGATGTCATTAATTGCATAAAACGATTTCTAATGTTATGTATCATAATAAGTGTAAAATATTTGTTACATTATTTTTTTTTGCAAATTATTTTATTATTGTTTATTTATTTTTTGCGTAAATTTTCAAATTTAGAAAGTTGTTTTTGACGGTAAACTATGTGTGTGTTATTTTTGGTATGTACTTTGTTTTTATATATGTATAGATATATTAAGAAAATATTAAGAATAAGAATATTAAGGAATTAAGATTAAGATTATTTTTAGTTTAATAATTTTAGTAATAATATAATTTGCAAAAAAATTGCACCAACACCAAATTGTTGCAAATCTTTTCTTTGAGACTCACTTGTATGAATGCAACTCATATTAGAACCATGTTCCACGTGGGACACTATAATTGGCTATCCAGTCTTCACTTGGATCACAACCTAATGCCATTCCTCAATCTAATATCTACCGTGTACTCCACCAAATCAACGGCTCTTCTACACTCCTCAAACCCCAAAATTCAAACAACCGCCAAAACTCCCCACTGGCCTCCCCTCCCACTTGCGGCCCTATAAATCAACGGCTCTTCTGCTCATATGCTATTCAAATCTCTACTATAGATCAGAAATAAACTGTACACTTATTGCTTTAAATCGTTCGTTCAATGGCTCGTACTAAGCAGACTGCCCGCAAATCCACCGGAGGCAAGGCTCCCCGGAAGCAACTTGCCACCAAGGCCGCCAGGAAGTCAGCCCCGGCCACTGGCGGAGTGAAGAAGCCCCACCGCTTCCGTCCAGGTACAGTTGCATTGCGTGAGATCCGGAAGTACCAGAAGTCCACTGAACTCTTGATTCGCAAGCTTCCATTCCAGAGGTTGGTTAGGGAAATTGCTCAGGACTTTAAGACTGACCTCCGGTTCCAGAGCTCCGCCGTGGCGGCTCTGCAGGAGGCGGCGGAGGCGTACCTTGTTGGACTGTTTGAGGATACTAATCTCTGTGCTATTCATGCTAAGAGGGTCACTATTATGCCTAAGGATATCCAACTTGCCAGGAGGATCAGGGGTGAGCGGGCTTAGATCTGCCGAACTGCCGATATCAGTATGTGACGTGTTTTTAAGAATTTATCTGGTTCGGTTTTGTGTTCTTGGATGTACATTTTGTTAGAAATTAATGGAATCTATATTTTTGTTTTTGCTTAAATATTCATTTTAATTGTTTGTCTAAACTCAATGGATTGATACACACGCCTTATCAACTTGAACTCGAAATGGACTTGATTACATAACGTGCTTCGAGAGAGGGGAAAACTGATTCTTTCTTATTGATTCAATTGAAAGTGAGATACAACTTATATTTAAATACAAGTAGATAATGTACAACTGCCTTTTAACTAACCAAACTGAGTGCTAACTAGAGTAGCAACTAAACTGATCAAGCTTCAGTACACAACAGTTTTTCTAAAGGCTCTTGAATTGGAATAATTTGTTGCTTAGAATACACTCAAAAGGTGTCTTAGAATTGAGCAAGGGAAGAGAGTATTCTATTGATCAAGTTTGTAGCAGTTAGGACTGTATCTTTGAGTAAATTTAATGAATCTTCATCAAACTTTACTCAATATTACTATTTGCTTACCCAATTTGAAAATATTACTTGTTGCTTATTCATCTTTCTTTAATCATTTTCCATCCATCACTTACGTCATTTTTGTCCATATATCTTAACGAAATGTGCCATATTGCCATTAGAAATCACGTGTGACACTTAATAGAGGTTAAAATTGCTAACTGAACTGGAAGAAACACTTCTTTACAGCCAAATATATACACCACTTTCATAAATGGGATTGAAACAAAGATGAAATCAGGGTGAGTGAAACGTGAAGAACCCTAAAATCTCCCCCCCAAATCGAAGCCCTAAATTAGCTAGAAGTGTGGACGAGCTGGAGCTCTGGTTGGAATCTGGAAAAGTGAAATTGTTTGGGAACCATTAGTTGCCAAAATCAGTCAACCGTGTAGGCGGTGAGGAGCATTCATAGCAACGAAGCCTGACATTCCTCGGCTTGCAGCACCTTGAAGAGGCTGGAATCCAGAACTAGGAAGTGGAGGCCCAGGTGACGGTACCCATTGAGTTTGCTGAGATGGAAAACCAAGTGGGCCACTTGCACCAATACTTTGAGTAGTGACTGAATTACCACTCAATTGTGTGATGGATACCCCTGCATTAATATTTAATTGAGAGCCTGGTGTAGCTGAAAGTTTATCTGAAGAGCAGGGATTTAGCTGAAGCTGGACTTTACAAAGCAATTTTCACTATGTCTGCAATCAACTCTCTCTTACTTTGTGCCACTGTAACAAATTATTTTGGTTTTAGATTCTAATAGGAAAAAACTTGGACGGCTTATGTTCTTTGTGTATTGAAGCATCAGATTTATAATTTATTGAATGGAAATTACTTCTTAAATGTTGCTGGTTTTTTATTAATTATAGCTGTTGGTTGCCTTGTTCTTAAAGCATTGATGCATCAGATTTTGTCCTTGAAGCATTGATGCATCAAATTATGTATACTTATAAGTTATAGCTGCTGGTTTTTATGCTTGCTGGTTCTTAAAAATTGACAGCATATGTTTATTGATGCATCAGATTTTGTCCTTTAATATGAACCATAATGCATCTTCAGTTTGCTGGGAATGCATCATTTAATTGATGCATCAGATAAAGATTTGACAAAGCATCTTATTAACAACTTGTTCATTCCACAATATATGGCATAAGAAAAACATCAACACATGACAGCATCTGATTAACAAATAAACCAAAATATGGCATAACAGAAGGGTGATGACAGCTTGTTCATCAAAAAGCCTGTAATTAAAGTAGCTGATTACATCTAAAAATGGCATAACTTTCTACAAAAAGTCTCAGATCACTCTACAAAAAAATGCACTAGAATATTGAGTTGCTGCACTTCTATCAGTTAATTCATTCGCCATGTCTTGTAAGTCTTCCACCATGGTTTGAAGCGGTGTAATTGTAGGGCAACTTCAACACGTTCAAGTGCATGCGTGTCATATAGATAACTGTCATCGTCAACCTCATTTCTAAAAGATTAGATTTTATCAAACACATCTGAAATATAAAAATTTAACAATGATGGAATACATTTCAGTTCAACAATCCAAAATGTAGGCAACAAAAAATTTGGTGCGTGTTTCAGGTTTCTAGCAGAATGATTGAATACATTTTTAGTTCAAAAATTGATGATTTAAAAAAGGCTATAGAAGTACCAGAAAGGAACACCAAACTTACCTCCCGGGGGTTCCTCATCTGCCTCCAATAACTCTTCTTCCACAATTAGCTTATCTTCCATTTCAAGTGATTCTGGGTCTCCGTTTCGAAAATGTTCACAGTTTATCTCCTCTAATCTTACGTTACGATTATGAAATTGGCTGATTTGGGCTAAGTTTTTGGGGAAGATTTAGGGTTCTTCAAGGCCTGATTTCATTTGTGACAAAGGGCTTCGATTTGTTTTGGTTGAGTATCGTATTTTACTTCGTAGAGTTTTAAGTGTGTTTCTTCCAGTTGGGTAGCGATTTTTGCACAGTTGGCAATTTTAACCTCCATTAAGTGCCACACGAGATTTCCGTTGGCCACGTGGCACATTCCATTAAAATATATGGACGAAAATGAGGTGGGTGATAGATGGAAAATGGTTAAAGAAAGATGGATAAGCAACGGGTAATATTCTCATGGGTGAGTAAGTAGTAGTATTGGGTAAAGTTTGGTGAACATTCATTAAATTTACTCTTGTATCTCCTAAGTAGTCAAGAGGGACTCCCATCAACTCCATCAGCTTCCACAGTTCCACTGGCCTTGTATCGCCATGGGGGCACATTTTTGTTCATTTTCCAAACTTGTCTTATTCTATGACAGCCTTTAATGTCTTCAGTCATGTCTATAAAGAAATGGATCAAATCTATATATTATATAAAAGGACCTAAGTCCAGCAAAAATTCCCGCCCATGTGAAGCTTGCTGGGGAAGACTAATAAAGTAGATCCACTTCAAATATCAAACTTGCTGGGGAAGACTAATAAAGTAGGTCCACTACAAATATCAAATTTGACTAAAATTCAAAATTTGAAAATCACAAAATCTGAAAAGTTACAGAATCTGAAAAGAAGCCAGTTTTTCCATTTTCTGACCGGACTGAAAAAGTGACATTCCGGCCGATCCAGAACTCCGATCTACGATCGGCCACCGCCATCAGAACGGGCTCTTCAAGGAGAAGACTCGTCTAAAATTTTGGGGCGATCCGACGGTTGAAACAGAAGTTATTCACCGGAGAAGATAATGCTGGCGGACTGAAAAATCGCGATTCCGGCCAAACGGGAGCTCCAATCGCGAAACGGTCACCACCGTTGGGTTCGTGACGAGGAGGAGAAGCTTCCTGTGTTTTTTGGCATTTTCCGGTCTCCGGCGACTGAGGCAGTTTCCCGCGGCGGCAGCGGTCCGGCGAGGCGTTTCCGGACAGAATCTTCAGCCCGACCTGCTCATCCCATTTCCGAAGTCCATTTTGCAAAAGCTAACATATCGCCGCCCACATCCATGACGAATCCGACCAATTGACTTGCCGCTACCCATAGTAAGTTTCGATTTGTTCATTAACTAAAAAACTGTCATTTAACTGTATTATTTTCGAATTTATTGTATTTTGAGTATGCATTTGATTTGGTGGACTGTTATATATATCAATCAAGATTTTAGGGTAATAAGCAAATCTTGACATTGAGATAGTATTCATTAATATTGTTTGTGTTTGAATCTGTCCAGTTTTTTCCTTTTCTGACCTGACTGAAAAAGTGACATTCCGGCCGATCCAGAACTCCGATCTACGATCGGCCACCGCCATCAGAACTGGCTCTTCAAGGAGAAGACTCGCCTAAATTTTTGGGGCGATCCGACGGTTGAAACAGAAGTTATTCACCGAAGAAGATAATGCCGGCAGACTGAAAAATCGCGATTCCGGCCAAACGGGAGCTCCAATCGCGAAACGGTCACCATCGTTGGGTTCGTGACAAGGAGGAGAAGCTTCCTGTGTTTTTTTGGCATTTTCCGGTCTTCGGCGACTGGTGCTTTTTCCTACGGCGGCGGCGTTCCTGCGAGGCGTTTCCGGACAGAATCTTCAGCCCGACCTGCTCATCCCATTTCCGAAGTCCATTTTGCAAAATCTAACATATCGCCACCCACATCCATGACGAATCCGACCAATTGACTTGCCGCCGCCCATAGTAAGTTTCGATTTGTTCATCAACTAAAAAGCTGTCATTTAACTGTATTATTTTCGAATTTATTGTATTTTGAGTATGCATTTGATTTGGTGGACTGTTATATATATCAATCAAGATTTTAGGGTAATAAGCACATCTTGACATTGGGATAGTATTCATTAATATTGTTTGTGTTTGCTTTGACTATTTATCCAATCTAGGGGGTTAAGAAGCCAGCTGGAACGACTGAAGAAATTGAAAAGCACTTTGGTTCTGATTCCTCAAGACTTATCATGGTAATAAGATTTTCATGGACGATTAATAGGGTTTAAATGGCTATGGTAAATTTCACTAACATTGTCCGAACTTCACTAATATGTACGGATCTATCACCAATGCTTTAATCTAACATTTTACATTTTATTTTTTGCGTTCTATTTCTATTGTCTGAACTTCACTTATATTCAATTTTTTCGAACTTTCAAAATTGAATAGACATTATTGATATTGTATGAAATTATTTATGAATTATTTATTGGCACGTCATGATGTTTTCTTTTGGAATCATTCATAGAAATTACAGTTGCCGTGCATCGCACGGGTAAGAACTAGTGAAAATTATAGTATAGTACCAATGAATGATATGTTATGGAACGTAGATGGGATCGTCTACTTATCTTTAATTTCCTGTATATTCTTGATTTCTTACCGTTTGATCTTAAATCAATAGACTTCTTGAATGATTGAGCAAAAGAATTATATGACTTTCGACAACCCCAATTTCACGAGATACACGCAAGCGATTTAATTTGAATTTTAGTTGTTTGTTTTGCCTTTAGTAGAATTTTTCTTTTTATCTGTATTAATGTGACTGAGCACGACCTTGAGGTGAGGAGAAATAGAAAATGGAAGAGTGCAGCTGTTATGTTCTTGACTAATGACTAGCTTCAATGGAAGCAAAGGTGAATCTATCGAAGGGATTGAAGGAGGTGACGTGAGTGTATTGCAGATGAACTAGAGAGACTGATAGCTGTCCTCGGGGTAGCTGATTGTCATGACTCGCGAGCCCTAGGCCACTTTCGTCTAGGCGAGGGGCGGAACCCTGTTTGCTTGAAAATTAACAAACCCGTGACGTGATGCTGCAGAAGAGAGTGATCCGGAGGTCAGAGTGTGGGTTAAGCAAGTGCGAGAGCTCCACATAATCTATAAGCATTGATACTGAAGAAGAGAGTGATCCGGAGGTCAGAGTGTGGGTTAAGCAAGTGCGAGAGCTCCACATAATCTATAAGCATTGATACTGAAGATATGATATTTGAGTTCATGCTCCATGTAATCTACAAATATCATGCCGGGCCTGCCGAATTCTGTGGTTTGTTTGGGAAACTGGTTTCTCCATCAGAAACTTGGGGGCCGTCTCTTTGTGTTTTGATTTTGAATTTTGAGTTTTGAATTTTGTTTTGAATTTTAGATTTTGGTTGTTTGTTTTGGAATTGCTGAAAATATGTTTTTTTGGAAAACTGTTTTCAAAAATAGAAAACTGAAAAATGCGTTTACTTTATAATTTTTTGATATATTTATTTTGTGATATTTTATATGTAAAAAATGGTTAATTTGTTGAATTACATTAATTTTAATATTAATAAATCAGTTAGTTCTCTATATCAATAAATTCATCATTAATATTGTTTTAGCTAAACAAAAATTTAACCTCATACCAATAAAATCTTAACATGGATCTATATATAATGGCAAAATAATATAAGAATTTCAAGTGAAGGAAGTGTCGCACATTTAAAAAAAAAAAAAATAATAATAATAAATAATTACAAAAATAAAAAATAAAAAAAATCTTAACATGGATCTATATAATAGCAAAATAATATAAAAATTTCAAATAAAGGAAGTGTCTTACTTTTACAAAAAAAAATAATAATAAATAAATAAATAAAAATAAAAAATTTACAAGAAAAAAAACTTAACATTAATCTATATATATAATGACAAAATAACATAAGAACTTCAAGTAAACGAAGTGTCTCACATTTAAAAATAATAATAATAATAATAAATAAATAAATTACAAAAAAAAAAAAATCTTAACATTGATCTATATATAATGACAAAATAATATAAGAATTTCAAGTGAATGAAGTATCTCACATTTACAAAAAAAAAAAAAATCTAAAACGTGCGTTTTGGACTTTTTAACACAAAATATCCAAAATGCAATAAAATCGTTTTGAGTTTCCTTTGTATTTTTTTTGGTGTTTTGGAAAACGTGTTTCTGAAAATGGGCAAAGTGAACGCGTTTTCGATATTTTCAAAAACCGAAAACTCAAAACGAGCTCAAAACAGCAAAGAGAACGAGCCTTGATTTTTGGTCATGAAACTGCTTCTGAAATCCAAGATTTTGTATCCAGGATAAAAATATTTGGGAGAAACATCAGATATTATGTTCTCTCTCTCTCTCTCTCTCTCTCACCATCTTGGCTGATTAAAATGTTACTCTTTTGCCGGTGAAATTGCCAAATAATTAAGAAATTAGAGCCAAGGGAAGATCATGAATAGATATATAGTTTATATAGCTACTAATCATAATTATTGGTAAGTACTGAAGAATGTAACAAATCCACTCCTATATATGGATTCTTGTGTTAATCTTTTCTCTATTATCATTCTTGCAGCAGAATTAATTAATTCCAAGTAGTAAACTTGTCGTTAGTTTAAGAGAAATAGATTTCACTTGCATGTTGAGATTTAAAGCTTAATTTTTTAAGATTAATAGACTAATTTTCTTATTGATCCTCAACATTATGTCTAGTTGATGTGAATGTTTTTTTCACATATCTCTGAAATATATGATTTGTATACGGTTATCGCGACTCCCCTCAAGGCTTAAGCAATGACTGCTGCAGTCTAGTATACCAACAAATACTTTCAGATAACATAACTCACAACTTGTAAAATTATTTTAAAACTATAACATCCACTCTAAGTAGGAATGCAGTATTGAATCTTGGTATATGTTTTCACAATTCATTTGAGTACCAGTGGTCTGGTAGGTGATTTTTGTTTACTAATATCTCGCGATGCGAAATACCCCCACAAGTGTACGGGTCGTGAGAAGTAATAAAGTGGACCTAGGAGTCCGAATTATAGTCCTACGAGTACTGCTATTAATTACCGAAATATTTTAGTTCTACACTTTATTTGAACGAACAAATGAATTTGAGGTTTTAAATTAAAACTAAGAAGATGAATTAAATAATTAAATTGTGAAATTGTTTTGTTTTAAAAGATGATTGTAAAGTAGTTGTGATTTACGATTTCACCTAACCAATTAAATTAACTCCAATTGCAGTTTTATTTCCTAAATATGCATTCAGTCGAATTCACTAATTTAAATTGAAATTCCCCTCTCGAGTTTAAATCAACTCTACCTAAATAAGTCAACCATGTATCTTTACAGCGGGTCTGAATATTCCTTATCTAGATGCATTACATTCAAGAATTCACACATGACCGCAATAATTACAATAGTATATCTCTATCTCTCGTTCAATTACCGGATTTATTACCTAGATCTATGTTATTAACTCACCTCTCGAATTATGGAAATAACACATAAAATCATGAATAAGTGGTCAGTTCATTCACGCATTAAACGTAATAATAAATCAACACATGCATTAAAGCGTTAAAACAAGGAATATGGAATTAAAATAATTAACTAGGCTACATCGTTCATCCCAACATCAAATTTAGCTACACATCATATTTAAATAGCAAAAACAAAATATAATGACGTTCATTGAAAATAACAACGAAGAATGGAAAGATTGCACCAATTATCAATTCTTCAAGTATCTTCAATTTACGCCCCTCTGCGATGCTTGAATCTCCAATAATTTTAATTCAAATTTCTGTTGTGGCTCGTTCTATGGAGAGGAAAATGTCTGATTTTCGTGCAAAGAGGTTGTATTTATAGTTGGTGAAGAGATCAAGTTGAAGAAGGAAAGAAATTCATCAAATCCGCGCGCGAGTATTTTTTGGTATCTGCACAGCGTTCAGTATTTCGACCATATCTTTCTCTTTCCTTATCCGATTACAATGATTCAAATTTCGTTAGAAAGATAACTTAAAGGGATACAATTCTTCTTGAAATAGAATTTTCCTAATTCGAACGTTTACTTCACCAACATTTGGTCTCAAAGTCCGACTAGAATTCTGTCCAGAATCTTCTAGGATTGGAATCAATTTTATGGTAATATTCTTATCATATTCCATTCCTTTTTGACTTATACTTGCATCCAATTAAATCCTAAAAATCCTCAAAATATCTTCTTATTATTCAAATCAATCATTGGATATTTGCAAGTTGGTACCTCATGTTTAATTTGCTTTTCAGTCCTTCAACTTCCAATTGCAACAATATAGTCCCCATACTTTGGAATCTTCTCAATTCGCTCGTTTCAACTCTCAATTCCTTCAACTGGGTCCTTCAACCTCTGATTTGTTTACTTCACCACATTGCATCTTTCCGGTTGACGTCACAAACTTATCAATTACTCATTTTAGCTCCAATTAACATCCAATTATGCATTTTTCTCATCAATTACTTCATTTTTCATCTTTTGAGATATTTTCTGCAAAGTAAACAAATAAACACAAATTAAATAACATATATTCTAAAACGATAATAATTTATTCTAATTTAGACATATAAATAAGTGTATAAAATACACTTATCAAATACCCTCAAACTAAAATTATTGTTCGTCCTCGAATAATGTAAACTAAACTAACAAATTAAAATAACAACGTGCAATTATTTTTGTTGTGTCAACATGTTCACCATATGCCTCCATAGTCCAAATCAATTCAAACTTCAGCAAGAGTTATGGACAACGATGCAAAATAATTTCTAGTTATATCATGCCAGATTTTCAAGTGTGTGTGTGAATAGCCAATGTCAAACGCATACTTAATCAAAAGATGTGCTCAACACTGTGTGGCTCATTATGCATAATCAAGCCCGAATCCCATGTGGTCAACCTATGATTTCTAATGAAATTCCTTTCAACGCTCATGGATGATCACCACTTTCTGCTTTTCTCTCACATCTCGGGTTTCTATCTATGTGGGTTCTAAAAATATTCTTTGCTTTTTCCACACAAGGTAGTCAGAATCAGAAATATGCATGCATAACAAGTCAAAAGAAAGTGGACCCCAATTCTACAACATCAACCACCACAGCTCAGTCAACAAAGCTTATACCATGCAATAATATATATATATTTTTTCTTTTGATGGACGACTTTTTCTTTTAATTGTCCCTGTCTTTTACCATCTTTGTACAGAACTTTTCATACGGGCTTTCTATATGACCCCTGTAGCGGGCTTTCAGATCGGCAACACCCAAACCAGACGGCTTTAGGGTACCAGGTTCAAAGAACCCCTCAGACGTACTTGCCCGAGTCATAAAGGCTTAAACATAAAAGTTAAAGATGTTATAATGTCTTATGTGTAAGTCCACTCTCCATACTTGCTTTCTAATTGACCCATGTAGCGAGCTTTATGTCGATGACTCCCAAGCCAGTTGGCTTTAGGGCACCAGGTTTGAAGGACCCCTCGGACTTACTTACTCGAGTCAAAAAGGCATTTGAGGAGCAGAATAAGACCTTCAGCATTTTTCTATTTTTATGCTGGAAATGGTTTATACTAGTTGACCAAACTGCAATGACTAAAGTGCAAAACCAAGAACCACAGACCTCCAACCCGTCAATACATACAAATTCCAACAATTTTACCCCCCAACTTACATTTGAGCATGATTGGTTCTAATTTTGAGGTGGGATAACTTATGATCTAAGTTCAGGGATTTTTAAGTCATTCCTAAGTTCAAATTGCATAAATTTGCCCCATATGTATTAAACAAAATCCCTTACACAAGCAATTATCCAACACTGGCTATGTGAGCAATAAATATGAATCTAGCAAAACATAACTAGTTCAAAAATAAGTTCATGCTTTCATGTTGTCCAATTTTCAAACCTAAGTACAAATTGATTCATACTATATCCTAGGCAATAAACATGTCAACAAAGTTTTCAATTTTTTTTTTGTCCCTAAAGAATCGAATGAATATAAAATGAATGATGAATGCAATGAATTTTCGCCCCCACACTTGAAATGAACATTGTCCTCAATGTTTGTCAAAAATATCCAATAATGTAAAACAAGACAAAGAAAAGAGAACGAGAACTTTCCAAGTGTAGATGATGTATTTCTTTGAAGCTCCCTGTTGCACTGCATTGGATGAATCAACCCTTTGTTTGTATTGTTGAAATTTGGTTGGGGTGTTTTGATCGGTGTTTTCCTAGCAAATAAGAGATAAGTAACATTAGAAGTTATAAACACCAATAGGAAGTAATGGACGTTCAGTATCACACCCCCAAACTTAAGTTAAAGCAGATTTTTTTTTTTCAAGAATGGTAGACCACACATATTCAAGTCTTGACATGGCCTAGAAAAACACAAAATTTTCCGAGCCATCTTTTGATATGTTAAAGTTCACAGCATGGTCTACAACATATTAAAAATTCAGGTCATTTTGAGTTCAATAAGGTCATGTAAAGCTATGGAAAAGTCGGTGACGTGAGTGGATTTTCAGGTGCAATGGCCTGCAATGGCCTTGCAATGGGGCTGCCTTGATGCAAACATGGTTTCAATGGTTTTAATGCCATGTAGTGAACTAAATCATGAATTAACTACACACAATCAATGATGAACATGTCATGAAGATAAATGCTTAAATGAATATCTAAAATTAGCACAAGAATGTCTTTGTAGCATTTCATCAAACACTTAATGGGCATTACAAAAATCAATGGATATGCATAGGGTTGGAGGCATGAATGAACCCAAAATTTTTGTCTACTAAACCACAAATCACAATCTCCAACCACTAACCTACGCCCATTCTTCCCAATTCTCAATGTCTAAGTTGAAGAACTTAAAGAAACTTTCACAATTTTAACTAAAGATTGATTTAAGTGAAGAGATCATACCTTCGATTGGATTATGAAGTCATGTAAGCAATGATATTGATGCAACAAAGTGTTGATGACATGCACACAAGATGTAAGATCAAATATGAGGTGATTAGGGGAGAGAAAATGAGTTTATAATGTTTGAAATTGAAAACATGAAGTACAACACTTAAACTGTCGATTTTGGTCCCAGTACAGCCACGCGATCGCCTGGCTGGAGTGCCAGCGATCGCGTGGTTCAAGGTTTAAAAATATGTTCATTTTTTAATGTATATTTATGATCGCTAGATCCTGTTGGCACGTGATCGCGTGGTTCACGACATATTTTTATTTATTTTAAATCATTTTTTTATCCCCCTAATCACTTCATGATTAATGCAATGATTTTCCAAACATCAACTTCATGATTCAAACTAGTGTGTGTGAGTTTGGAATGACGATAAAAAAACCTACCCTAATGTAAACATGCAAAATCAACAACATACCTAAATATGCAATAATAGAATATTATGCACAAGTGCTCTTAACATGAAACATGCAAAACACTCAAACACAATTCCTACCATGCATATATCTAAGTTCAGTAAATAAATAAATAAATCATGAAAGCGTAATAAATAAAAGGGAACTGATGCAACAAACTGCTGCTCCAACTGATGCTTTATTAATCTTTGTGGATAAGGAACTGGGGGTACATATGCCTTTACTGGAGGTCGAACTCGAACTTCTTCTTCCACTTTTTCTTGAGTTTCTGAAGTTGATCCATGCTCCTTTTCACTTTTCTGTTCTTCCACCGCATTTTTCTTCTGGTTCTTCTGCTTTTCATAATCCTCTATAGTCACTTCAGATAGCTGAACCCCGCTCCTCGTTGTTATTGCATTAACATGCTTACGAGGGTTCATTTCAGTGTTGCTTGGTAACTGTCCTGGCTGTCTTATTGAGCTGCTAGCTGCCAGCTCTCCCATTTGTTTCTTCAAAATTTTTATTTCAACAGCTTGATTCATTATCTCACCATTCTGACTCTTTGACCAGCTGAATTAACTCTTCTATGTTCTCGGATATGTTTTTCTGAGATTGTTGCTGTTGCTGAAATCCAGGCGGCCGCTGAACATTCTGATTGTAAGACCATGAAAAATTTGGGTTGAAAGTCTTATTTTAATGATTTCCGTATTTCCAAACATTGGATAATTTTGAGAATTCCAGTTATTTGAGAAATTATGACATTGTCAATTGCTTTACAATATTAATGGCTCGATTTATTATTTCGAATTGTTTCATAAGTGTTTTCAATTTTATCGACCATTACAGTTTATTTAATGTTGCCAAAAATGAATTTCAGTTATTTCTTCCGCTAAAATATTATTTGAAAAGTTAGATCATACGATGACGTGACGAACCGGGTATTTAGAACTCGGGCGCTACAGCTTGGTATCAGAGCCAGTCTGCGTTTCTGTAGACTGGCAAATTTTCAAAGAGAATTTCTCAAGAAACATTTTACATTATTTAATTATTATTGATGAAGATTGCCACTGCCATCATTCGTTCCACCAATTTCGAGGTAAAGAAGTTTATGATGTTTAACGTTATTTCAGTATTTCGGATACTTATTTTAATGATTTATGAGAAAGAATGAAGAGAAGAGAAAGAGATTGTATCCGAATAAGAAAGAAAGAAAGAAATGAGTTTGGGAGCATAACGAGAAATCGTATCCAAATCAGAAAGAAAAGAAAAGAAAAGAAAGAGAACGAGTGTTGAGCCTAATGGGAATAAGATGATTTAAGAATGATTTTATAATAATTTTTGTCCTCGAACTTAGAAATGATGAACCCTAACTGGACTTTGCATAATTGATTCAGACATGGCATCATTTACGAGAAGTCAACAGAAATGATTAGACAATATTTTCGGAATATCTATCATTTAGATCAACACCTCATGTAAAGATATATGACCACAGTATCGACTACTGTGCCACGCGTTATGAGGCCATGCCTAGTGATTTTAGAGCAACTGTTGCGAGAATTTATTAGTCACTTGTTGTCAACATTTCCAGTAAATCAACGAGAAATAGCAAGCCAGTTTTATGAGATTGTGATGAGATGATGAAAGTGTAAGTAATATGATTTTATTGAGACTTTTATGAGAAGAATTATGAAATTTGAGATTTAAAGTTTTGATTCTAAATTATTGGGAATTAAGAATTGATATTGTGTTTGAGTAAGTGAATTATTCATCTATTTTGAGAGAAATTTATAATGTTGTTTGGTCTTGTAACTAAAAAATTTTGGGATTATGATTTGTGGTATATATTTTATAAGTACGACAAATGAGTGGTCATTTGAGCCAATTGATGTATTGAAGGAAGTGATATTGTGATACTGGAAATTATGATTTGAAATTGTTATGTTGAGGAATGATGAATTAATTTTCGGGGATATTTTGTGGTATTGAAGTTTGTTGGAATTGTTGTCAATATTTAAATCGTTGTGGTCAGATGTGGAGTGTAACTACATGTTGTTATTGTTGGTTATGAAGTATACCTACGGGTTGGATAAGTCTTAAATTACAAGGGAGACTCTACCTAGAATTTTATCATGTTGAGTTAAGAGCATTGTATGGTAACAACCCACTTAGGGAATTGAGGTTAGACTTGCAAGTTCATTTACACCACAAGCAAGACTTAGTAAATGAGAAAAAGGGATAATGAATCTTGAGATATTTTTTGCTCCTTCGAAGTATAATCATGTTTGTAATGGATATAGTTCTATTGTAATGCTCTCCTTGTTGCACAATTTCCAAAAACAAGATGGTGTATACAACTACTTGGATATCAAGGAATACATGAAGTGACGTGATTACTTGATGCATACATTGGGAAATGTCAATGTATATTTTGAAAGATGAGTGAAGACAAATATTATGGCGTTATTGAGAAGAGTCTTAATTATTCTTGGGAACGAATTGATTATTAGTATGAAATGATTGCTTATATTGGAGAATATTAGAAATTATGATGGTATGTGATAATACTGTTGATCTATTTTGGAAGTCGATTGGTAGATGATGTTAAAGAATTGGTTATTTACATGTAATATGATTATTTGGAAGAGTCAGTTATCATGAATGTGAGATATTGGAAATATTTATAGTGAGATGCCTTAAAGGAGTAACCATTTATTCGAAGTGAGAAATTGGGGACATGTCATTTAATGTTTGGAATTATGTGAGATAATGATGATTGTCATAAGGTTGTTTGAATACAAAAGGTACAAGAGATAATTATAAGGAATAATGCGATTGCTCTTATGGTGAGAACTGAAGGTGACGATGTATTGAGATTATGAAAAAAGTTGACTTTTCATGAATAAGTTATGATATATTTGGTTCTTAGTGGAATTCAAAGAAATATGGGTCTCAGTCATGGAAAAATCGGGATTGCCTCGTGATCAGTGAACGATTCACGGATGTACATTAAGTTTTCATTTATGGCATTAGAAGACATGAGGGAAAATTGTTGGATGAAATTGATGACATAAATTTTATCAGGTCCTAAATTTGTTCAAGTATTGCAGAAGTAATGTATTTGATCGGAGAAAAGTATACAATGAGATCATACCTTGAAATTTTGGAAAATTGTCACTGATGGTATCTTGGTTCGAAAATAAGAAATGAAATTTTATGTAATTGTCCTTGTGGATAGAATTTGTGGAAAATGGGGATAAAACTTCACAGTGATGACTTATTATGGAGTAGTGTGCAGAAAGAGTGACATATGGCAGAATCCAAGGTTTATTGAGTTTGGGAGATTGATACAAAATATTAGTGAGTATTCTGGCGTATAAGGTTCATGTGATGGATATGATGGTTATTATGTTGTAATCTTAAAAAGATTGATACGATTAAATTGAGGTCATATGATACGATAATAAGTGACATGTTACATGATTACTACAAGATATGGTGACTAGACAGTTAATGGATATTATGGTTATCCCGTGAAAGAATTGTGTGTATATATTGAGTCAATTGATTTTATCTTGATGGTTTATTGTATTATGGTGAAATATTACCTATGATTGGGAATCTTCATTTTGAGTCATAAGATATATGGATTTATTTAAATTTTTGGTGATGCAATTTCGATTACTTATTATCGGTTGTACTTCAGATGTGAGCAAAATATTTTGCTACAATAATGGAAAACCTGAGATGATCAGTTGTGTGACTTTTACTTATAATGGAAATTGTATCTTTGGGTTAAGTAAATTTGATGAGGAATCCTATATGGTTCACGAAGTCTTATTTATTGGGGATAGACTTAATCGCAGTATTGTTCAAGGCGTGACATAAATTAAAGTTGGATAACGGGAGAAATTGTATTTTGAACTTCAGATTGGGAAGTTAGTGAGGTTTTCTAGATTTGAGAATATCATATTTGATCCTTATGATGCTGCTTTAAGTTAGTACCTTAGTCCTCAGCTAGAATGAGTATGTGATATCTAGTACTTGATGCATGATTTGAAAGTATGGACTAAAGGATTTAAGTTTCAATTTCTTCAATTTCGAAAAGGAAATTTCAGTCGAGTTTAGAAATGATTACGTTTGTAAATTCTTTCAGAAAGATTCTGTCAAGTTTGGGTTGTACTCAATGTTTTGGAATTGATACTGCGTTTCTATGTTTCAGATCATAATGTTTTATTCTTGATCAATCTTCTTGATTTTTAGTTTAAGTATTGGAATGATTGATATTTAGATCGTGGATTTGATATCAGTATAGATCCTTGAAAGGTTGGAAATAGAAGGTCAGTGAATGAGTTTATAAGTTAGATAATGTCGGATGATTGATTGAGTTCTACAAAATAGCTATCAAGCGTCTTTTCGATAGTTTCGTATGAGGTACATATATATATTAGAGGAGTTGTTTGATTTCATGGATTGCTAGTGTCCATTTTTCAGATAGAGATCCGAGAATTTTCCCTTGAGATTTGGAAGAGTTTACATGTGGCAATGGGTACTAAATTAAATCTTAGTACTGCCTACCATCCCCAATCAGACGGGCAGTCTGAACGCACTATTCAGACGCTGGAGGATATGCTTAGAGTCTGTGTGCTAGGTTTGAGTGGTAGTTGGGAGAATCATATACCATTGGTGGAATGTGCCTACAATAACAGTTTGCGGGTTACCGTTGATATGTCACCATACAAAATACTGTATGGGTGAAGATGTTAATCGCCAAACTATTGGGATGAAGTTGGCGAGAGGAAATTATTGGGTCCAGAATTAATTGAGAAAACAGTTGATGTTATCGAGAAGATCAGATTACGGATTAAAGCTGCTCAAGACAGACAGAAAAGTTATGCCGATCAAAGAAGAAAAGACTTAGATTTTGAGATTAGAAAGAAGTGTTCTTGAAAGTAGTTCCTATAAGGGTACCTTTCGTTTCGGCAAGAAAGGGAAATTAAGGCCTCGTTTCATCGGACATTTGCAATAGTAGAGAAAGTGGGGTGTGGCTTATTGTTTGGCTTCGCCACCAAAATTTGCAGCTGTTCACAATGTCTTTCATGTTTCCTTATTTGAGAAAGTACGTTCATGAATCCTAGTCATGTGGTGAATTATCGGTCTCTTGCAGTTCAGAAATATTTGACTTTGAAGAGGCACCTATGTGCATAGTAGAGAAGAAAAGTCCATGTCTTAAGAAACAAAGAGATTTCTTTAGTTAAAGTCCAGCATGGTAGACACAATAATGATGAGGCTACTTGAGGAAAGGAAGATGAAACCCTAGCCAAGTATCCAGAAGAATAGATCAAAAAAGTTTAATTTCGAGGACGAAATTATTTTAAGGGGGTAAAGTTATAGCGACCGAGAATTTTTACGCCATTTAATAATTATTTCAAAGTTTGGAAAATCGTGCCGCTGCGATCTCACCCATTTCTAAGTTAACGTCGCGACGCATTCGTCTAGCAAAATCGAGAAATATCGAGTTAATTTAATTTTAAATTAAATTTCGAATTTCCAAAATTTTATTATTTTAATTATTTATTTAAATTATTATTTTCAAAACCATTTTTAAATTTCAAATTACGTCAATCTCATTTTATCAGTTTCATTTTTCCGACCCAGTTGAATTCGCGTGCGAATTTACCTCGAACTACGTGCAATGCTTATCTTGATTTTCACACTACCAACCTCCATCAATCACATACCATACCATAACATACCATACCATACCATAGCCCTTTATCACCCACTCCTCCAAACCCAACCCTCAGCATCACCTCACCACTCAAACCATCCCAGCCTCTCCATTCAGCAAACCAACACACCAATTACACCACCACAACCCTTCACCAAACCACTCCCAATCAAGACACCTCAGTCGAAGTCACAACCCACCGGCAACAGGCTCCACCGCCTCGCAGCCACCACCTCCACTGCCTCATCACGATCCCAACCACCAAACACGCTGAACCACCATCGAACCACTACCGAACCACTACAGAACCATAGCCACCTCCTTCATCATCATCACCTCGACTACCCACCACCTGCACCCAAGCACCACAGTCACCACCGCCTCCACAAAACGCTCCATCACCGCCACACGCAGGGAACAACCACCACAGCCAGCCACCATTATCCAAACCATCATCACTGCCATGTTCAACACACCACCACGACCAACATCACCGTACAACCAGTTCGGACCACCTCTCACCGCCCCATCCAAAATCAAACCCAAAAAATAAAAAATAAAACTCAAAACCAAAAAATAAGACAAAAAACCAAACACATTACCTTCGTTGCTGGGTTTCCTCGCCGGAGAACCCAAAAAAATCCGAACCTCCAGTGCCTCGTTTCCCCTCGGTTTCCCACCAATCACGTACCAAAAATCTATAAACCCTAACCTATTGCACACCTTGTTGCTCGCCGCCGCTCGAGGCGGCATCTCGCCGGAAAAACGCCGGTAATGGGCCGGTTTGGGGAGGGGCGATTTTCCATCGCCCTCACCTCTCTTCTCTGTGTCACGACCATAGAGAGAATGTGGGTTAGTTTTAATATTTTGATTTTTGAGAATTTACACTTTAGTCCCCAAGTTTATAAATGATTTAAATCAGTCATTTGAGTTTTAAACTATTCATTTCAGCCCTTAAGTTTTTTAAATGATTTTAATAAGCCCTTCATTTTTAAAATCACTTATTTCAAGCCCTTCAATTTAATATTCATTTTGAGCTTCGACTCAACTATTGAAAAGTATTCATTTTAGTCCCTCAACTTTCAAATTATTCATTTTAGTCCCTCAACTTTCAAAATATTCATTTTAGTCCCTCATTTTTCAAAGTATTCATTTTATTCCCTCAACTTTCAAATTATTCATTTTAGTCCCTCAACTTTCAAAGTATTCATTTTATCCCTCAACTTTCAAAGTATTCGTTTTAGTCCCCAAACTTTCAAAATCAGCAATTTCAATCCCTAAATTTTAAGTAATCATTTTAACTATAAATTTCAAAAGACTAATTCGACTTTATCTTCTAATTGGCTAGACGAGGCGTACGGAGATTTGAAAAATCGAAGTCATTCCCGCTCAACCACACTCGTTAAGTTTAAGGTAGACTCGCCCCTATTGATTGATTTAAATTACGATTGCATGTGAATGTGAATGTTATGTGACTTATGTGAAAGTCAATTTTATGAAAAGAGACGAGAATGTATTTCTTCGAAAATAATTATGTTGTTATGCTTGTCATAACTACTTGCTTTATGCATGAGAAAGAAAGAAGAGAATATCTTGCAAGATAAATGATGATATTATACATAACATACGTGCCTTAAGTGCACGAGACGAGACTACCCACACCCGATGATTTTAAAGAGCCTATGATTTTCAAAGAGAAGTCCCGTGCTTTAATGCACAAGAAGAGACTACCCACACCCTGTGTTTCTAAAGAGCCTGCATTTATGTGTTCAATTATATTGTAGATTAATTAATGGGCAATGAGTCTACTGAGTATTTCTATGAAATGCTCATGTCTATTTTCAACAACATTTGCAAATTTCGGAGAGGGTGGCAAGAGATGGATGATTGTGGCAATAGTCGTTAAAGGGTTGAAAGTCTTATTTTAATGATTTCCGTATTTCTAAACATTAGATAATTTTGAGAATTCCAGTTATTTGAGAAATTATGACATTGTCAATTGCTTTACAATATTAATGGCTCGATTTATTATTTCGAATTGTTTCATAAATGTTTTCAATTTTATCGACCATTACAGTTTATTTAATGTTGCCAAAAATGAATTTCAATTATTTCTTCCGCTAAAATATTATTTGAAAAGTTAGATCAGACGATGACGTGGCGAACCGGGTATTTAGAACTCGGAGCGCTACAATCCCACTTAAGGACTGTCCCGACCGTTAGATGACAACGTACTGTCCCTGTTGTACCAACATTGAATCTTTTCAGCATACTTTGTCCTCACTCACGCTCCCCGAGAAAACTTCCCAAGAGGTCATCCATCATAGAATTACTCCAAGCTAGCACGCTTAATTATGGTGTTCCTAACGATGGACTTCCAGAAAAAAAAAGTGCACTTTGTTGTATGAGTAGTACATGTCAAATATTTTTAAACTTCCTTGGCCTGGGTATTACAATCATCCCCCGTTAGACTTGTGACGTACTCGTCGCGCTTAAACCATCTGAGGATCAGTTGTCAGACGTTGGGATTCTAGATGTGGCTCCTACAGTCCTACTGGTTCAAGAGGTGGCTTCCGCCCTATGACGTAGCACTTTGTCCCACATAGCACTTAGTTACCGATTTTCGACTGACGGTCTACTTGATACCATTTGTAACGACTCGGGTCCCACTTAAGAGCTGTCCCGACCGTTAGATGATGACGTATTGTCCACACTGTACCAACATTGGATCTTTTTAGTATGTTTTGTCCTCACTCACACGCTTTCCGAGAAAACTTTTCAGAAGGTCATTCATCATAGAATTGCTTCCAGTCAGCACGTTTAATTATGAAATTTCTAACGACGGACTTCTGAAAAGAAAGATTCACCTTTTTGTACGAGTAGAACCCATAAAATCATTTTAAACTTTCTTGACCTATTTATTACATAATCATTTCTTTTCCAAAGTCTTCCTCCCTCTCGCCTCTATTTTCATTCTCTGAACCGCTCATAACTTTCTCCTTTCCCTCTATATCTCTGTTATTTTTTCTCCTTTCTCCATCCATGGCTTTGAGGATGTAGGGTGGGGATGCACAGTAGCTAGGGTTTCGAGGGTGTTGGTGAAGAGGAATGTCGGTGGTTTGGATAATAGGTTCTTTCCAGGACGGTAGTTCTGGATGGTGCTTCGGGTTTGTGCACGAAACTGTTGTGTCTTTAGCTTCCAGTTTGGTTGGTCATCACCGGAGCTAATCACCTGTAATTCTCTCGATTTTTTGGTCAAATTGTTGCCGAATACTTTATCTCTCCCTTTTAAATTGTAAGAATTTTGATTCTTTGACCCTTTGTATTTATTTTTAGTTTGTCTCTGTTAAATATGCTTATGATTGTATAATAATTAATTTTATTAAATTATGTATTGTCATGTGATTTTATTTGGTGTGAATTGATTTTGTTCTTTTCTCTTTTGCAATTTGCTCGTGATTATGAATTCGTTATCTTCAATCTAGATGGAGTTAGCATTCTGCATTGATGATTTAGAGCATAAATGGTTTAAGTGTGTAAATGTAAAATAAATTTGATTACGTAATTATAATTTGTTTGGAGGAGGTGTTTTTTGCGAAAAACAATTGCAATGGTGAATATTTTAATTCAAGTACGATGCTATTAATGAGTTAAAAAAACTGCTGATAATAAAATATAAAAAATAAAAAAACTTGGAGGATTATATGTATCAAATTATAGGGTAACAGTTTCTTTCTTCCATTTTCTTGTAGATCATTGAGTATTTAATCGATCTACTACTTCATTAAAAAAAAAAAAGAATTGGTTTTGATTCTTTTATTTATGGAATCTTTTGGATTATATGAGAAACCATGGTGTTTTATATTGTTGATATGTATTTATGTTAATGAGCAAATCGAAAGGAAAATTGAGTTTTGTACCATGTGATTCACTACTTGATGTGGGAAACGGAAAAGAAGCAAAAAAAGATAGTTTCTCATTTATTTTGAAATTGAAGTTCTTCTTTGGATGAATCGATAAAAGAAATTAATTTATGTTTGAATCTTTCTAGGTATAATTGTATGCTAGTGACCGGTTTAGAATGTTTTTTTACTTCTACTTATTATAGAACCTTGTGCCAATTTTCTTTAACAGGTTTTTTCTGAATAAACACTTTCAAAAAATATTTTAAATATATTCAAAACCTAAAAGTCTGTTTGGCAATGTGAAAAGTTTGGTTTTTGTGATTTTTTTTTTTTTTTGTTTTTTGGAGGATGTGTGGTTTAAAAAAGTTTAAAAAATCAAAAACTGTGACTTGACTAAAAATGGATGGTTGAAATTGAGTTTGAAAAATTAGGATGAAATTTTTCCCTTTATGAAACGGGCTCTTAGTCTGAAAAGCAATTTTGATTTTTCATAACCCTGCCAAATGGATCCTAACTCTCCTTTAGGCAATGCCAATAATTTAATGCATTGACATTTTCGTTTATGCTGAGTTTTTTTTCAACTTCTTTTCTTTGTTCTAGGAGCGTGTTCATTGTGTGTTCTTTTTCTAAGATTAGTGTAATTTTACTATTTTAGATACCTCTCAATCAATGTTCATTCTATAGCATATTGTGCAATATTTTGTTTAATTCACTAATCGACTGTAACATTTTTATTTCCTTAAGACAACTTCAAGGAGGCTTGCTGATAGGAAAGTGGAGAAGTTTGAGAAACATTACCAAGTGAGGGCTTCTCCCAAATCCTAGCACAAAAATGGGATAAATTATTAGTTAGGCCACGTGAAAAATGTGTCTACTTTTTTGAGAATGTGCGGGTTGAAATTGAGTTTGGGGAAATATGATCTATTTTCCAGAAAAAGCTATTCTATCCTTATGTTTCACTTCTATACCTTTTATTTGAGGCACCACATTCAAATAAATATCCAGGAATTTTAGCATGCGACGAACTACATAACGGTGCCTTTGATCAACAGCCTTAAACTCGATAGTTGTTGCACGTAGTTTAGACTTCCCCAATTTTGAGTTATATTTTATATTCTCATGCTTTCTATTTATGTCTAGAGAGAATAGGGTCACTTCTTACGTTGCAGTTATACTTAAGTTGGCATGCCTTCGAAATTAATTTTTCTTGCTTTGTTAATTGCCACTACAACAAAGTTAGCCTTTTACGGCGTGCATTGCATGCCGTAAAATCATTTTTACTGCGTGCAGCCGCACGCCGTAAAAATTTACGGCGTGCAAATCCACATGCCGTAAATTAAATTTACACGGCGTGCATTTTGAACGCCGTTAAATATTTTACGGCGTGCATTTTTGCACGCCGTGAACAGTTACAGAGTGCATTTTTGCACGCCGTGAACTGTTACGGCGTGCAAAAATGCACGCCGTAAATAAGGATTTTATTTTTTTAAAAAAAAATTCTATAGATTATAATTCCAAAAATCCTATAATAATAAAACAAAAACACATTAATGTATATATAATCAATAAACGTGATTTCGATAAACAAACAATATCATAGTAAGATTCAACACAATATACAAAAAATTTGATATCACATAACCTACTCAAAAATCTAGATAGGAATTAATGTTAAAAGTCTATAGACAACTACTTCAAAATAAACTTAAAATGTCGTAAAAAAAAAAGTATCCATATCGAAGCTTTAACATGGAATTCCATTGACTCTGCTTCCTTTGACACATCCTGGCCATAACTTGTATCGGGAGACTTTACCTGCACAGAACAATAGCAAGCTAAACTTAGCAATCAAAATAGAACATTAGTTTCAACCACACATTTATAACTACAACCCATTATTATCCTCGCATTTCACATGACCCACTACTCCTTATATTACTAATAAGTCATTTAAACCCCCACGAGCATGTTTTATTATTTTTTAAGAACCACAAATTATCCGGTGAGTTATCCCCACTTATGCTGTTTACAACAGGAGTTCACTACCCATCTACGCATTTTTATCTTCTTTTTCCCAGTTCATCTCTGTAGCAGTACCTGAGCTCATTACACACATTATCTGAGCTTTGTCCATAAACATACTAGACTAGGTGAACTTGACATTCAGTATTTCGGCACATAAAACACAATAGCATACCTTCCTCTGACCTGACCCAAAATTTCTTGTGCTTTTGCTCCATAGCCAGTGTCGGCTCCATCCTGTGAGGAAACTACGTATAATAATAATAATAATAATAATAATAATAATAATAATAATAATAATAATAATAATAATACCATTGATGGGGTCAAAATATTAAATTCGCGTAAACATATACATATCTACATTCTACCAATATTAAATTTTTATAAAGAACATCTTCCCTTCAAAAAAAAAAAAAAAAATTCTCAATTCAAAGACCCCTATAAAAATTAGGAAAAGAAGGAAACAAAATAAAGGAAAGAGGAGATACTACAAGTAAATTTGAGAAATTAGAAGAGATACCATCAAGCATTCAAGCAAGTCCCTATATGAGACTGAAGTATCTTTAGATAAAAGGACAATTGATAAATTTACACCAACCACAACAAGCCCCGACCACTAGTCATGTTTGTAGTCACAGACAAGCACAAAGACTGACTGCATGATGGGTGGCACAATCAGAGCAGAAGTGCTCTCATAGTCATCATAGGAATGTCAATAGGACCCAAGTGGACAAGACAAGCCCTGGTGCTATTTTAAGGAGAAAAATAGAGTTTCACATAGCAAAAATAATGAAAAAAAATTCGTTGCAGAACTAGGAGGAAAAGTTCATGTTCCGGTTATTTCTTTCAGTTACAGAAACTCAACTCCTCCCAATGGACAAAACCCACAAGAAAACTTGCCAAATGGAAAACTTGTCAAATGGAAAACTCGGCCTGATTCTCCCAGTTACTCTGGAACTATTGGCTCCTATGTCTTTCACATGGAAAACTTGCCAAATGGACAAAAAATTGGTCATAACTAGGCCATACGACGTCCGTTTTGGGCCCATAAGTACTTTTCGGAAAGGTCTCGACGAGCCAGACAAGACTCACCGTGACGAATGATGGATTTTAGCCTTTCGAGATCGTTTAGACAGTCAAAACGGACATTCTTTAAATTGTTTTTATGTTTTTTTGGAGCATTTTAGTCATTTTTCATTTTTCAGAAAGTAACCCACAAATGTGTAGAGAGAAATCCACCTGAATGGGCTAAGATAAGATTGGAGCAGTCTATCAGCAAAGAAGTGTACAAGGGTAATGCTTCAGGGCCCTAATCTATCAAACTTACATTTAAAAAATGCACTACTTAAAAGACATAATTGTTCTTGTCTTTGCAAAAACCAGTTCTTACCATATAATGTACGTAATAAGGATAAGCTTTACCATATACTGATGCAAGAGACCTTGATGATTCCGTGTGTGAGTGTGTTCTTCCATGAATAGACCAAATAAACAAACAAAGTTGAAACAGAGGAATAAGATATATAACAAAATCATTTTCCCACTGAATTTAAAAAAAAAAAAAATTCAATAACTAAATTAAATGTAGATATGTATAGGTAAACAAGCTAACTTTTTAAGAAACTGTAACAGAAGTGACATGAATTCTATCATTCATCAAGTTCAACTAATGATTGGAGGTCTGAATGACTGACCTTCAGTGCCACTAAAATTTGGAGACACAAGTCATGAGATGTAGAATTTTAATGAACCTAGTGATACAAAAGCAATTTCATTCATTAGACAGTGAGATGGCGGAGTCCACGAGTAATGCTATTTAAGCATAGTTCTAGAATTCAATGCCACTGCCACTATTGCTAGTGATGTATAAAATTGTTCAAACGAAAAATGTTTGTATTACCAAATAACAATGCTCTTTATCACTAGTTTAGATGGCATCAGCCCCCTAATTCATTGGCTAATAAATCAAAATGTATAACAGCTTCATTAAACAACCACTTATTCCTAGATCATTTATACTGGGTGACTTACCAAAATTTTGACACCTCGAAAAATTGCATCGAAGTCAATTTTTGCAGTAAAACATCCAAGGGTACAGTCAAGTCAGGACAATAAATCTCAACTCTTTGTGGGTTGCTATATGCAACATGCAGCAAAGTTCAAATGCATGAAATTTACCCTTCCAATTGATTTGAGTTCCCTTCCAACTGGTTCCATAAACTTTGTGTCGATCTCAATGGGCCATACCTGCATATATGAGTACAAGGAGAATGAATTTATTTTGGAAAATATGAACTAGAGGGCTAGGAGGATGAGCAGGCCACTTGCCACAAAAGAAGAGAGAATTCCTTTTACCTATGAGCTAGATAACAAATAAATAATATTGTCGCCGGAGCCTCGCCGGAAAACCTGCCGCCGCCGCCGGAACCACCACTGCCGCTGCCGGGGAAAATTTGCCCGATACACTAGAAGATTCTCCTCTCCGTCACGAGTCCAATGGCGCAAACCGTTCGTTGATTGGAGCTCCCTACCGGCGGGAATTTAGGTTTAAAGTTCCGGTTGTCACTCCCTTTTCCGGTTGATTTCGCCGCCTCCGACCGTCGTTTTCAGCCCAAATTCCGGTCGAGTGTTCTCCTCGACGCCGCGGTTCTTCCGGTGGTCTTGGATCGCTGATTGATCGGCCGGAAGTTGGACTTTAGAAAAATGGCAGAGAACTTCTTGCTTCAGTCGTTTTCGGTATTGCTGTGCTTCAGTTTCTTCTCGGTTTCAGCCTTCAACTGTGCGGTTCTTGGCTCCACTGATTTTTGACTTGTTCTCAC
The DNA here is from genome assembly GCA_963555705.1 of Ligustrum vulgare. Taxonomy (NCBI): domain Eukaryota; kingdom Viridiplantae; phylum Streptophyta; class Magnoliopsida; order Lamiales; family Oleaceae; genus Ligustrum; species Ligustrum vulgare. Next base: position 33,919,818 of record OY743186.1, on the reverse strand, counting down.
CGCTTCACCCCCACCGAGTTCTTTCTTGGCGGCTTTGGCTTGGGAGCGTTTTTAGGTTTTAGGTTTTCAAGTTTTGGCTTGTGTGAAGAAGAAAAGAAGAAAGCGGGAGAAAAAAAATAGCGCCCTATTTTTTCATTTTTAGCCATTTTTCACGGCGTGCGTAAATGCACGCCGTCTTTTGTTTAACATAATAATTTTTACGGCGTGCGAATATGTACGCCGTAAAATTTTTTTTTTTTTTTTTAAATTTTTACGGCGTGCGAATATGTACGCCGTAAATTTTTTTTTTTTTTTTTAAAAATTTTTACGGCGTGCGAATATGTACGCCGTAAAAAAAAAATTTTTTTTTTTTAAATTTTTACGGCGTGCGAATATGTACGCCGTAAAATTTTTTATTTTATTTTTTTAAATTTTTACGGCGTGCGAATATGTACGCCGTTAAAGGTGATAATAAATGAAATTTTACGGCGTGCTAATTATGCACGCTGTAAAAGATATTCCTTTACGGCATTCATTTTATGCACGCCGTAAATAATTAAGATTTACGGCGTGCCCTATATGCACGCCGTAAATTCATGTCGTAAAAGGTCACTTTTGTTGTAGTGTGCTATTGATTATTATATGAACTTGAGTTGAATGTTAAAGGTTTGAAGAGTCAGGATGAGATCTTGGATGAATTGCTTAGAATAGAGGAGCTTGAAGGAGAAAATCAATATCTTTGCGAAGCATGTGTCACTCGAGTTAATTCTACCTTAAGCATTAAGTTGCGCTTATTGCCTGCTGTCTTGAAATTTTAACTCAAGCATTGTGTTTTCCTTCCCATTGTAATTGATTTAACTTTCAATTGTGTATGTTTGGATATCATCCCATTTTAAACATATATATATGTACCGTTAACATAGTCCAAATCAAATATATTGTATGTTAATATTAATGTATGTGTTTTTGTGTGTAGATTGAAATTGTAATTTGAAAGGTTTGCAAAATATGGATTTGAATTTAAGGTGTTTGACTTGGCTTTTTTCCTTGTAACTGTTTTTTGAAATTATTTTTACCATGAATGTGGTGGTTCTTTTGGTGTCCTAAGAAATTTGAATCTGCTCGAACCTACACTTTTGTCAAGTTTCATCCTGTAATCATCTTTCTCATGGTACTATTTTGAGTACTATTTTGATTTCATATTCCTTCACTAATCAATACCTAGGTTCGTGGATTCTGGTGTCATGGTTGTCACACTTTGATTTTCCATGTTTTTCCTTTATCCACTTTTCATTGCTCTTTGGTGTTAGATTCTACCAACTCGAAAATTTTGTTCGACGATTAGTGGGATTAGAATTTTGATCTAGATTAATTGGTGTATGTTGACTTTGAATCCTAGAGAACTAAATTCTCTTTTGAACAAATTATAATAGGTGTGCACTTGATGGCGATAACTACTTTTTACAAAAGCACTTTTAATGAAGGAAGTAAATATACGATGGATGACATTGGTCAACGGGAATCCAACAAATGTGACAACTAATTTTGTGTATAAGGAGGTTTTCCGAAATTTGTCATACTCTTGGTAACGGAATTATTTTTATTATTTAAATTGACACTCACCGTTGTTAATTTTTTATTGATTTTTTCCATTGTTTTGTGTCATTATAGTTTTTCAATGGAATTTGTTGGTGTATCGTACGAGTGTGAAACTATTATTCCGTGTCAATACGTTATACATTATCAATGGAATATGTTCGTACATCGCACGGATGTAAAACTAGTTGTATTTGATACCAATGGTGATGAATCATATTCTTATATTCCATTTTAATATTACAAATAAATTCATAAATACTTAAAAACCTAATATCTTATTGTTGTCTGTTGAGGGTCTTGCGATGACATGTATATGATGTTAAAATAACAATTAATTTTCCATAATAATGAATGAAACAAGAATCATTCATATTTAGGTGAACTTTCTATTTTCTCAAAACATTTAATTTAACGAATTGACTGTTCAGCATAATTGTATGTTCTACATATCTTTATCTTTATATATTTAAAAGAAAGGAAGTGATTTGGTGTGAACACAATGTCTGAACATGACATGAGTAATACTTTGTAATATTTATTTGAAAAAAATACTTATTAACGTGTTTTTTTCCAAAATAAATCACTGTTTGGAATGTGAAAAGGTTCATTTTTTTTATTTTTATTATATTAATTTGTTCCCCCTCCAGTTGTATGCATTCTATTTACTGACGTATGCATTGTAATGTTAAAAATGTTTGTAATGTGTGAGGTCCATTCTTATAATATTATTATTAGTTCCCCCAATTGTCTGCATTGTGTTACAGACGTCGAATCTTTTTTAAAATCTAATAGGTCATTTTTTTTTTCGAATCGCACGTGGTGTGAACAAAATATATTTAATTGAGTAAAAAAAAAAAAAACCTAACCTTTTTTATTATATATCGGGGCTTTTAAATTGTACAGATGAAATGAATTTTGAGTGGTGTTCATCCCCTAAATTGAAACCTGCTACTTATACAATAATTAAAAGATGTAGAATTATCGTGCTCAGCTGGATGAGATAATATTGACTTTAAATTCATGAATCAAATTAATTATTCAATAATATAACTAACAAATTATGTTTGATCATTCTAATCAATATCAATATGCAATTAAAAATATATAGAGAAAACCCCAATTCATTTTTTGTGCATGTACACATGGTGTTACTGCAAAAATATAAATCAATTGTATATTTAAATAATGTGTAACTTTTTGTATCAGCAATTTATTTGGATTTGAATTAGGGAAATTGAATACTACAACAAAGAATACGAAAAGTCATCTTTTATTTTTTTGGAATATGGAGACCTTGATTACAGTGTTGTCGTGCCTGCATAAAAAATAAACAAATCACTTTGCATATGTTCTTTCTTATTCTTTGGTCATGAGCAGAACATCTTTGCTCTCTTTTATCCTTTAGAAATTAACATATTTCATAGTGGGTATATCATACTGAAAAGATGTGTGGATTATATAGTTTCGTCAATGAACTTCACGTTAGGAAGACTAAGTGGAGCATGAAGGTCCGTGTAGTGCATGCATGGGATACTCCGAGCTACAACAATCCAGGAGATGTTTTCAGTTACGATGCCATCTTTGTGGACAAGAAGGTTAGTATATAGTATTTGTTTATTATAAGTAGTTATTATCATTTTTCAGTTGCAAAATTTTCCTGATGAAATTTTTGTAATTTTTTTGGGGTAAGTACACGTTTGTTTGTTTTATAATTTTTGACTTTTTGTTCATCCATTATATGATTTAATTTTGGATTTGGATTATTCGAATCACTGTTGTATTTAGTATTAAGTTTTTTACGTTTTGAATTATGTTTTACCATGGTTTGATTTATGCTTTTTTTGCTATTTAATATTGCATATAGATTATATTCAAACTCCTAGATGAATTAGTATTTCGATAGATCAAGGAAAAATCTATAGTTCTTGATGCAAACTGCCATAACAAACGACTTGCCATATAGATTGTGTTTATTTTCCTTTTTCATAATTTTTTTTTGATAGGTACAAATGCTTGATTTGGTTAGTATTACAAGTAAAACAGAAGAAATAACAACGCTTTTTTTTTATTACTTTCTATTTTTCTTTTTTAGTGACATTATTTGTCTGATGAAACTTTTTAATTTTTTAATTTTTTTGTTGGTATATGTTTGTTTGGTTCAAAGATGTTTGACTTTTTTCTCATGCATACAAGGATTTAATTTTAGATTAAGATTATTCGAATCACTACTGTATTTAGTATTTACCTTTTTATGTTTTCAACTATGTTTGAAAATTGTTTGGTTTATAAATATTTGGCTGCAATATTATTAACTATTTGATTAGCGCATTTTTTACTATCTAATATTGGATTAGGATTATATTCGAACCCCTATATATATTGATTGTTTGATAGATCAAGGAAAAGGTTATTGTTCTTGATACACTTTGTCATAAAATAGTTCTTTCCATGTAGATAGTGTTTTATTTTCCTTTTCTTTCTTTCTTCGATAATTCCAGATTCTTGATTTGGTTCATACATTATATTATTTAATTTTGGATTTTGATTATTTTAACCACAATTATTTTGTGGTTAGATTGCTGAGGCTAGTCATGGGGATCTGTCCACTGTTTGCGAAATTTATTTGCGACGTTATTGGTAGCAGAATGCTTGGTAAAACTTGATTTTGTATGGGAAAAGTGTTGGAAATATTTTTCCGATGACATATTTCATAGAAAATGCGAGATTGTGCAACATGAAGGTATAAAAAAATTTTCTTTTATCATTTATCTATTATTTTATATTTTGTATATTTCATTCGTCACATGCTAGATCGACTATTTGTTGTTTTAAATATTGATATCCAGACTTGTAATTGACTGAAGCGGAGATAAGAAATTATACCCTGTATGAAATTGAAATTTTTTTTGCTCAAGAGTGGGAAAAGCCTACGTGACATCCAATCAATGTCATATCCTCATGAGATTGATCTTCCTTTGAGTCAGAATAGGCTAATAAATGATGAATTGCGCTATGATAGAAGAGCCTTGGCTAGAGATCTTGATACGTTGGTTTCGTGTTTGACAGATGAACAAAAATTTGTATACGATATTGTCATCCATGCAGTTGAGAGCAATGAATGTGGTATTTTCTTCCTTTATGGATATGGTAGTATGGGAAAAATATTTGTTTGGAAGACATTGTCTGTGTCATTAAGATCAAAGGGAAATATTGTACTGAATGTAGCATTGAGTGGTATTGCATCATTGCTTCTGCCACAAGGTCGTACATCACACTCTAGACTTGCCATTCCCCTATGTTAAGTCCAGATGAGGATTTTGTTTTCAATATCAAACAAGGTAGTCCCCTTGCTGAGATAATTATAAAAAGTAAACTTATCATTTGAGACGAAGCGCCAATGATGAATAAGTATTGCTTTAAAGCATTGAAAAGAGCACGGGGGATATACTAAGATTCAGCAATCTAATGAGTATGGAACTTCCATTTGGAGGTAAAACAGTTGTTCTTGGTAGAGATTTTTGACAAATTTTGCATGTTATTCCCAAGGGTAGCAGACAAGACATCTTGCACGCAACAATCAATTCTTCCCACCTATAGAGACATTCCAAGGTCCTAAGACTAACAAAGAATGTGAGGTATCAAAATGTTGATTCACATATGTCAGAGTGATGATTTAAGGCAAATTCTGAATGGATCTCTGAAATTGGTGATGGCACAATTGGTAGCTCGAACGACGGTTATGTAACTATTCATATACCTGACGACTTCTTAATAAGTGGATATGGTAATCCAATTAAGGCAATTGTGGAAAGTACATATCCAACATTTGCAGAAAAATATTGGTAATGTATCATATTTTAAAGGGAAATGTTTGCACCAACTCTTGATGTTGTTGATTTAGTGAACGAACACATGATCTTCTGCAACGGCAGTGAGAGCAAAACATATTTAAGTGTAGATTCAATTTGTCAATCAGATGGAAATGCTGATTTGTTTCAAAATTTCCATACTCATGAATTTTTTAAAGAATTAGATGTTCCGGTGTTCCTAATCACGAGCTAAAGTTAAAAATTGGTATATCAGTTATGCTGTTGTGGAATATTGATCACTCTGTAGGGTTGTGTAATGTACGAGATTAATTGTTACAAAACTTGGAAATCATGTTGTTGAAGCACAAATTCTCGGTGGCAATCATGCAGGGTACAAAGTATTTATTCTGAGGATGACATTGACACCTTCAAGCTTCATATGCAAGATTGTCTTTCAAGTTCAAGAGGCGACAATTTCCGTTGGTAGCTTCGTATGCTATGACTATCAACAAGAGTTAAGGGCAATCACTTTCCAAGGATAGTCTTTATTTAAAGAAGTCAGTTTTCAGTCATGGACAGTTGTATGCTGCAGTCTCTAGAGTGACGAATCATAGTAGTTTGAAGATGATCATTTGCGACGAAGATGGGAATATAACAGACTCAACTACAAATGTAGTTTATAAAGAATTTTTAAAAAATTTATAGTGGAAACATTGCAACTCAGCCAACTCTATTAATCACAGTTTCATTTTATTTTTTTCTATCTATTTCATTATACACATCTTTCACATATAATAAAAAAAATTGAACATATTGAAGTCGCAATTATATGTTTCGACATGATTTGGTACATCGCACGGGTGAAATACTAATTTATTTAACTAAAATATACAATTGTTATATATTTAGGATCCGTTTTATAGGTAAGTTTTCCATGAAAATGGAAAATGTTCACACATTTTCTATCTTTTTGGTGTTTGATTGCATTTTTTTTCATGGAAAACGTTTTCCATGAATGATACATTTTCTTGCTTTTCATTGAATTTGGATTCCTACCAATATGGTAGGATTTGGTTTTCCGGCTAAGGTGGAAAACCATTTTTGTCTTATTCGGTCCTTTTTGTTGTTGTTAATTGACTTTTTTATTCATAAATTATTATTATTATTATTATTATTATTATTATTATTATTATTATTATAAATGTGTTAAAAAAATTAATTTCTTTTATTAAAATAACAAAATTTTGCTTTATTTTCATAAAAAATAATGTTAATCAAACAACTAAACTTAAACAATTCTCTATTTTTTCCACCTAGAAAATTAAACATATTAAACTTTCAAATTCCAAGAAAATAAGTTATCAGGAATTCATCTCCCTTGAATTATTTTTTTTCCACCCCAAATTCCACCATCCTATCAAACTGAAGTTTTTTTAGTAATTGAATTAATTAGCGTTGAATATGGATTTACTAATTTGAGAAATTGATTAAGTGTTGAAAAATCAACTAAAGTGACTTCGGCTCAATTTCAACCAAATATTCAAACTCGACCCCGATCGGTTTTGGTAAATTAGTTTGCCACTTCGCAGGCGCAGAAATGGGGATCGAAGGGTATATTTGGTCTTTTGAATATCGGATGAATGAGAAATTACAGATAAGGGAAAAAAATTGGTCAAATTTTTAACCATGTGATCACATGTCAATTGTTTTATTTAAATTTCAGTTTCGCGTAAAGCCACACTATCGCATGACTTATAGTCATGCGATCTCATGGTAGTCTGAACGATTGTGTCTTTTCAAAGTGATGCATGGTTTGGCTCCACACCACTTCGTTCACAACCTTTCATCATCTATAAATAGGTTCCTTGGGATGTCCTAATCCTCACACCAATGATATGCAAACATAATATCATTCTCTCATCTTCCATTAAACAAAATTATTGCATTCTTGTTGCATAAATTTTTGTTCTTCTCTTTCATTTTCATTTTCATTTGGAGTACAAAGAGCCAAATTTTGATTTGTTATGCTTGTGTTATGGAGTACTACAAACACAAGTGGTAGTCGTTGTATCTTGGGAGTTGATTGTCATAAATCGTAAGCACCGTTGCGAGGCAAATTCGACTTAAGGATAAAGTGTTCAACACTTGCCTTCACTTTGTCTGTTTTCTTTTTCCTTTTCTTGTTTCCTTACCTTGAATTTTGCATATTTCATCTATTCCCTTGTTCGAGCCCCAATTTTGAAGGAAAAAAATTAGTTTTAGGATAGTGTGTGTATATATACCTTAAGCATTGTAATCTTTTTACCAAGTACTTTGAGTAATAATAAAATTTTACTTCCACATTTTATATTTTGTACTTGGTATAGGGTTATAAGTTTTTCGGTCACCTGCGAGCGACGGCGTCGCCGCTCGTCCGGCAAGATTTTTTTTTCAGATTTTCTATTTTTGCTTTTAGATTTGAGCATGTGTTTTAGCTCTTCATCAATTTTTTGAGAGAGAGATGAAAAACAGTTCGTGAATATGGAGGTGCAGGCTGAGTTCATGGAAAGCTCGTCCGGTGAATTTTTCACCACTCAGATATTATTATCAGTTGATTCCTTCACTGCTACTTGCTCGAGTTCACCACTCGGATATTATTATCAGTTGATTCCTTCACTACTACTTGCTCGAGTTCATAATCAGATGAATGAAGATGATTGAATCGGATTGAAGATGGTGAAGGTAGATTGAATCAGGTGAACAGATCAGGCGAATCAGATGAGTGGATCAAATTCAGATCTGGAATATTGAGGAGAAACTAAAATACTTGTTTGCCTTAAAGCTAATTCCATAGTCGGCAGCTTGCTGTGTATGATGAAGCAGTTTTTTGCATCTAATGTTCTGGAATCTCGAATTCGAGGCCTCGGTGCTGAGATTGTGAAAATGACGGTGAAGTCATATTAGAATCTGAATGGTGATTTGGTGGATTACAATGAGTACAGTCCAAGTCAGGTAACTGGAATCAACGGCGAGGCACACGAGGTGAGTTCTCGCCAATGCTCACAGGCGGATAAGATGCAGTCAGAAGCGAAGATGGAAGAATTCTTCGCCATTGAAATATCACCTCATCTAATCGTTGAAGAAAGGGGTAAATTGGATGTCAAAGATGAAGAAAATGTGAGCATCGAAGAACTGATGTCACAATGGAGCCTCGGTGAAGATAGGAAAGGAAACTGTGGTTCAAAACCTGGATCTCTGATTACTGACATTTGTGTGGCTGCATTTGTGTGACTTTGCTGGTTCAAAAGTCTTGCAGAGCTGAAAAGCTAGAAAAAGGATGAGGCTAGGGAGTAGCAATCACTTAGGAAGAGAAAGCACTCGATGCTGCATCAAAAAAAACTGGTGGTGATATCCCATTTGAAGGGCCTAAGCCTCTGGAAGAGATTATGAGGCAGAAAAGAGGTGAAATAGCCTCGCCTCTTCAGGTAACTGTAAAGGCAATAATCAAAAGGAAGAAGGATCAAGGAAAATGACATAGGCGAAGTGGTCAGAGATTCGAAGAAGACAACCGGCCGTAAATTTCATTTTCAGATCTGGAAAAATTCCAGAATTATTTTCATGAAATGCACCTTGGATTTGAGTTCAGGAGGTTGAGAGGAAGTTTCCTGTGAACTCCATAAATTTTCTAGCTACCGACCGGCAGCGACGAAGGCAGCCGGCGATTGGCTCCGGCAGTGGAGATTTTGAATTTTGGCTGGAAGAAGGTGGTGGATGAAATTTGTTTAACCAGTTTTCCAAAATTTCAGAACAAATCCTAAAGGTTTAGGATGTGTTTTAATTGGTCCTTACAGTTTTGGTTTTCTAAAAAATGGACCCCTATCAGTTTATTTACTGAAGTTGGTCCCTCAATGTCTGGAGTTGGGGCAGAGTAGTCCCAGAATCAAAAATTGCAGATTGGTCCCAGAATTTCTGGATCATTGAATTTGACCTCTAAATTTCTGAAAATTTGGATTTTTGGCGGGTTTTTGAATTGGCCCGTATTAGGTGTTTGAAATTGCTCACATGAGAAGTGGGTTTGATTCAAGATTGAAAATAGATTAATGAATTCATCTAAAGAAATTGAATTGTTCCAGTAATCTGGAATTGAAAATTTTGCTCTGAAATTGGAGTTGATGCAGGAAATCTGCAATTGAAAGAAAATTGATCGGCCGATTGTTGCTGGTTTGAAGATTTGAAGATTGATGATCCCGTCTTAGTATTAAAGGGGGATTTTATGAGAATTTTACATTGTATTTTTTACTTTTGTAATACCTTCAAGTTGGAGTTATATTTCATATAACTTCCAACTTTTGGGGGGGGGGGGGGGGATGTTGAGATATTTTTTAGAGTTAGAATATTCTAGATTCATCTAGAATTAGTTGTTAGATTTAGTTTATTAATTTTTCTATAAATATTCTTAAGGATTGTAATCTTTTTACCAAGCACTTTGAGTAATAATATAATTTTACTTCCACATTTTATATTTTGTAAAGACGACCATAGAAAACTTCAAGAAACTAAAAGATAATTTTTTTCCATTAGATTGGATTGGTTACATCCATTCCAAAAGATTAAAAAGAAAGATAAAAATTTAGAAAATAGAAAATAATCTGTTTCTTAATTATATGACATCCCTGGGCCTGAAATGAATTCCTTCAACCAGTTTAATGCATGTAATGGGCAAAGAAGGACAAGAGCGATGCACCAAACAAGGATCCAATGGCGGGCAAAGCAGCAATGGCATTGCTGGTTGGTGCTTGAGCCGGAGCCTCACTAGGGGCAGCGGTGGAGGCCATAACAGCGCTCATGGAAGCAGCGGCGATAAGGGCGGCGCAAGCGATCCTCTTCATTTCCATGGTGGCGAAAGGCAGACTCGATCGACAAGAAACCTCAATTATACGAGAATAATTAAAGTATATGCGCTGCCTTCAGCCTTGTGAATGAAGTTGGTGTATGAACCGGCATATATAGGTGTTCTAAAGGTCATTTTTTTAGAAATTACTATTTTTAAATTTTAATTATGTGGTTATTATTTTTCAATGTAATTAGTGGGTTTGCATCTGTGATGAGAGAGAGATTTTAGGTCCGTATTTTATGTTTGGTCTTCATAATGTTTTAAGGTTGTTTTTCTAGGGATTAAGAGCTTGTTTGAAAATGTGAAAAGTTTTGATTTTTGTGATTTTGATTTTGATTTTTTGATGAATGTGTGATTTAAAAAAGTTTGAAAAATAAAAAATAGTGGACTTGACTAATAATGGATGATTGAGATTGAATTTGAAAAATTAAGGTAAAATTTTTACCATTAGCAAACGGACTCTAAGTGGCGTCCTTAGGTCAAAATAGATTAATCGACTCATTTTCACACTACAAGTTTTCTTTAGAGAGACAGTGATTAAAATTAAATTTTAATTTTAAATTCAATGATTATTCTTCGTAACTAAAGATGTCAATCCGGTCTGGAGAGGGTTTTCGTATTGTTCAAAATGTTATTGTTTACTTTTTGGTTTGTACATTTTTAGTCCAAAAAAAAGAAAAAAACGGATATAATGAATAACTTTAGACATTCTGAAACTAGAATTATCTATTCTAAAACATTTTTTTTTTTCTTATGTTTAAGCTAAAATAATTTCTTTGTGTATTGATACTCACATGGCCACAACAATTATGCTACTTGTATAAATTTGTGTACAAATTGGTGTACAAAAGCTGACTTCTCACGAGATGATGCAATGACCACGATATATTGTATTTGCCCATTTTTCACGACAAATGGCTGAAAATTCATATAAAATTGCAGAGGAAAAACCCGAACCAGAGTTCTCCATTTCCGCCTCAGCTCCATCGTTCCGCAACCTTATCCGAACATTGCACAGGAAAAACCCAAACCAGACTTCTCCATTTCCGCCTCAACCAGACTTCTCCATTTCCGCCTCAGCTCTACCGTTCTACAACCATATCCGAACATTGCAGAGGAAAAACCCGAACCAGAGTTCTCCATTTCCGCCTCAGCCAGACTTCTCCATTTCCACCTCAGCTCCACCGTTCCGCAACCTTATCCGATGACTCTAAGTTAATCCTCCCGGTGGTAAACCCATTGAATTAGACGGAGTCAGATCTGGGTTGAGTTAAAGTTGTCTCCATCTAAGCCCACTGTCGCAACCCACTGCAATGAAGTTTATCCGAGCCGGAGAAATTGAAAACTTCAACTAAAGTAAGAGTTCATTGCCTTCCTTACTTGATTTTTTTTCTTGTCTAGCTGAGAGTAAGAAGCTAATGGTGATTCAAGAAACTGAAATTTTGGAGCTTATAAAAATCGTTATCTTGCCTTCCTAGATTTCTCAGTAACATCAACAGATCTATCAACCCAGAAATTACCATTTATGAATATTATCAGCATATTTTTCTATTATCAAAGTAAAAAAAAATAGTGCCCAACAGTTTCTTGATGTACCAGCATTGCTCAGTTGAAGTTGATTATCAGCATATTCTTCAGCCAGTGCAAGTAATTGAGAAATTGATTATTTAATTTGATTTAGAAAAAACTTATATATCAAACGTGTTCTACGAATGTGAATAAATTACTGTTGCATAAATCATAAATTCTTCGTAGGTATGTCAACAATGTATTCTAATGATGAGACTTTGAATGTAAATTCATTAGTAGGTGATGATGACGCTCTTGGAAATATGAATCAAGTAGTGGAATCTTGCAATGAGGTGCAAGAAAATGTGTCATTGGCCGATGTGGAAGAGCGTCTCCCAAAAGTCGGGATGAAATTTAGTGATGAGAAAGAAGTCTTGGAGTTCTACAGAATTCATGCTCATCGCGTGGGCTTTCCTGTAAGGAAAAGAAGTTCAAGTAAAGGTGAAGATGGATTGGTAAGATATGTGTTGTATACATGTGCTCGAGAAGGACGAAGAACTAGTATGACAAGTGGTTCTTTGAAGCCACAACCAACTATTCAATCTGGTTGTCACGCTAGGTTGTCTGTTATGGCTGAAATATCTGGAGCGTGGGTAGTGACGAAAGTAATTTTGGAGCATAATCATCGAACTAATCCTTCAAAATCACGGTTGTATCGATGTAATCTACAAATAAGCGAACAAGTGAAGCGTAGGCTAGAAATTAATGACATTGCGGGTATTCCAATGCATAAAAGTTATAACGCAACTGTGGTTGAGGCCAGAGGATATGATGAAATGAAATATATAGAGAAGGATTGCAGAAATTACATCGATAAAGTAAGGCGTTTAAGGATGGGGGAAGGCGATATTGTGGCTATACAGACATACTTTTCGAAGATGCAAGCTAATTGTCCTGGATTTATTTCAGTGTGGATTTAGACGAGGAATGTAGGTTGAAATGTATTTTGGTGTGATAACAGGTGTAGAGAGGCATACAAGGAATTTGGAAATGTAGTCACGTTCGATACCACTTACTTGACAAATAAGTACAATATGTCGTTTGCTCCTTTTATAAGAGTTAATCATCATGGACAATCGATGTTACCTGGATGTGGATTGCTGTCTGATGAGACTACAGAAACATTTGTGTGGATTTTTAAGAGATGGATTGAATGCATGGAGGGTCATGCCCCTTCCGGAATCATCACAAATCAGGACAGAGCCATGCAGAATGCAATAGAGATAGTATTTCCTAATACGAGGTATAGGTGGTGTTTGTGGCATATACTAAAAAAATTGCCAGAGAAGTTTGGGTTCCATAGTGAAAATGTAACGCCCCGAGTTCCGTGGAGCCCGGAACGTCACTTTTCTAAATTTTCGAATACACTTTATTGCGGAAATATGACTAAATATTAAATATCACGTTTAATAAATCAAAGTTTAGCGATAATTCAATCTAAATGGAATAATTCTTACAAACTTATTAAAAATGGAAATTCATGATAAAATGAAATTGTTTATTTCGAAATCCACGACTTTCAAAAATGATATCCAAAATTTTTTTCTTCGCCATTGCCCATCACTCGCCACCATCGCCGAAATCTGCAAAATTGTTAAAACCACGGGGTGAGCATTTCAAAATGAAATACTCAGTAGACTCAACTCCAATAATTAATCTAAAAGATAATTGGACAAGTAATCGTGCAAATAATGTAGTGACGTTCTTTTCTTATTCATAGGCATCACATAGTGAACGCAAATGAACCATTCTTTTCTTAAATCATGCTAGCAGATAGGTTATGACGTGCATAACATAAATTCTCAAATTTATCTCATACGAGATATTCTTTTCTTTTCTCATGCAATTAAGCATACAATATCACACAAATCCACATAATCACGTGCAATTATAATATAAATCAATTAGTGGGGGCGAGTCTACCTTTAAATGTTACGAGTTCTCAAAAATTGGAGCGGGATTAACACGTCAGCTTCTCAAATCACCAACTGCTTCGTCTAGCCAAAAAGTAAATTAATTTAATTAGTATTTTAGAAATTTAAAGTCTTAAGTGATAAAATAAAATCTTATGGTTAAATTGAAAATTAAAGAAATTGAAAGGTTTAGGACTGAAATAGTCATTTTACGAAAATAAGGGCTGATTTGTAAATTATAAAAACATTTAAAACTAAATTGAAATCATTTTAGACAAGAGGACTGAAATTAATAGGTTTTTGAATTACAAAGGGCTGAATTGAATATACTTCAAAACTTGGGGATGAAAAGGAAATTTGCAAAAACTTAAACTAAATAAAATAAAATTAAAATCTCATTTCTCTCTCAAATCTTCAGGATCGAAAGAGAGAGAGTAGAGTGGCCGAGAGAGACGATGGGGAAAGGAGGGGGATCCGCCCCTTCTCCGCTGCCATCCCGCCGGCGCTAGGCGGCCGGCGCTAGCGCCACCTTAGGGTGGTGGTTCTTGTGTATGGTAAGGATGGGTTTGGGGTGTGAAAATGAGACCAAACCGAGGCTTGGTGGTTCGACTCTTTAGGTGATTTCCGGCGAAGAACTCCGGTAAAGTTTGAGGTATGTTTATGAGTTTGCTTGATTCTTTGTTTTTCTTGGTGTTTGGGTTGATTTGGGACAAAAATGGTGTGGATCGAGGTTGGGTAGTGGCTGATTCGGTGCGGTGAATGATGGTGGCCGATCATGATGTGTTGGTTGTGGAAATTTGGGTTTGTTTGGGATTTGATGATGGTGTTGTATTGTTGGATTGGTTTGGGAATGCAGTGACGATGGCTGTGAGGTGTTCAGCAATGCAGAAAAATTATTACCAGTAATGTCGTTTGGCCTGGGTGAGCTCGTGTGGAAATGAAGAATGGGGTATGTTATTTTAGCTGCTTTTCTGAATTTGGTAGGATGAGGAAGCCTGTTGATTGAGGAAGAAATGCAGGGATTGAAATCACTGAATGCAGAATTGAGGGAGTTGAGGTAGCCTGCTGATTGAGGAAGTAATGCAGGAATGCAGTAGGATGGCATGGTCGTTAAGGAAAAGAGGGAGAGAATTAGGGAGTGCAGTTGGAAAGGGGGTGGAATTATTGGAATTAAGGATCCTCACTGGAATGCTGGAGATTGAAGTCTGAAAAAAAAAAAAAAGAAGATTGTTGGCATTCGTTTGATTGGAAGAATTGTAGGGAGCTGGACGCAGAATTGAGGGCTGAAAGAGGTGATGTAGGTTTGGACAGTTGCAAGCATAATCTCTTGATTGAGGCTGAATTGCAGGATTGCAGTAGGATGGCCATGGTTATTAAGGAAGAGAGGGAGAGAATTAGGGAGTTTGAAATCTGAACATGGAAAGATGGCTTGCTGAAGTTGGTAACATGCCGAGGATGATAAATGTGATTTAGGGAAGAGAGGGAGAGGATTAGGGATGTGAAGGATGGAAGTCTTGCAGATAGGTGTGGATATAAACGTGTGTGAATTCTCTTTAAGAGGGGAAAGTGTCTGAATTGTGGTTTTAAAAATGGAAAACAGAGGCTGAACTTTAATTGGTTGATAATAAAATAAAATTTTGATCTTGGGCTTTAAAATCGTTAAATTTTTGAATTAAAATTTAAAACGGTGACGTTGGGATATTTTGAGTAAAATTCTGAAGTTTGAATATTATGAAAATTAATTTAATCTCATTTATAATTTGGCTAGACGACTACTTTTTTTTTTATTAAATTGGAGAAGTCGTAGCGACGCGCATTTAAAGTTTTAAAACATTTTATTTAAAAAGAAATAAATAGACGCTGGAATCCCGTGAAGTGAATCTCGGATCCCTATCTGAAATAATAGACGCTGGAATCCCGTGAAGTCGAACGATCTCCTTTATATAAATTTGGGCCAAGTGATCTATACTGAGAGTCATCCGCACTGGAAGAAAATGGGCTGACTTTGTAAGTCGGTCCACAATAACCCAAATGGCGTCATGTCCCCTCACTGTTCTTGGTAAGCCTGTTACGAAATCCATGGAAATCTTCTCCCATTTCCATTCCGGAATGTCTAAAGGTTTTAGTAATCCTGACGGTCTCTGATGTTCAGCCTTGACTTGCTGACAGGTCATGCATCGTGAGACAAACTTAGCGATGCATCCCTTCATATTCCTCCACCAGAATGTAGTACGCAAATCTCGGTACATTTTTGTTCCTCCTGGATGAGCTGCATATGGAGCTGAGTGGGCTTCCCTCAATATTTCATTCCTAATCTGATCATCCTTCGGTACACACAGGCGACCCTTGAATAATAGTGCATTATCGCTTCCGATTTCAAAATCTGCTCTCTTGCCAGTTCCAACTTCGGCTTTGATCTTTTCCAAAAACTTATCGCTTTCCTGAGCCATCACAATTCTGTTTCTCAAATCTGGCTTCACTGTCAAATTTGTCAATCGGCTAAAACTTTGGATTCCTTTGTTTCTCACTTCGATTCTCAAGTTCTGAAAATCCCGAATCAACTGTTCTTGTACTGTTCCCAAAGCTGATAATTGACCCACATCTTTCCTGCTTAGTGCATCTGCAACCTTATTAGCCTTACCCGGGTGGTAAAGAATAGTACAATCATAATCCTTCACCAGTTCCAACCATCGACGTTGTCTCATGTTCAATTCCTTCTGAGTGAAGAAATACTTGAGACTCTTATGGTCGGTGTAAATCTCGCATTTACTCCCATATAGGTAATGTCACCAAATCTTAAGAGCATGTACAACAGCTGCCAGTTCTAGATCATGCGTCGGATAGTTTTTCTCGTATGGCTTCAACTGTCTCGAAGCATAGGCAATTACTTTACCTTTCTGCATAAGCACACATCCTAAACCATGTTTCGAGGCATCACTGTATATCACAAAATCCTTGGATCCATCCGGCACTGTTAACACTGGAGCTGAAACCAGTCTATTCTTCAATTCCTGGAAGCTTCGTTCACACTGCTCTGTCCACTGGAATTTTACACCCTTCCGTGTCAACTGAGTCATGGGACCCGCTATCTTAGAGAAACCCTCTATAAATCGTCGGTAATATCCAGCTAGTCCCAAAAAGCTTCTCACATCACCTGCATTCGCTGGCGTAGTCCAATTACTCACTGTCTCCACCTTTGACGGATCAACTTCGATGCCATTGTTTGTGACAATATGACCCAGAAAGCCTATCTTCTCAAGCCAAAATTCACATTTCTTAAATTTGGCATATAACTTTTCTGCCCGTAGCGTCTCCAACACAATCCTCAAATGTTCCGAATGCTGTTGTGAATCTTTGGAATAGACCAGAATATCGTCAATGAAGACAATGACGAACTTATCCAAGTACTGATGGAAAACCCGGTTCATCAAGTCCATAAATACTGCCGGTGCGTTCGTAAGACCGAATGGCATCACCGTGAACTCATAGTGTCCATATCGAGTCCTAAACGCTGTCTTTTGTATATCCGTAGGCTTGATCTTCAATTGATGGTAACCGGACCTTAAGTCCATCTTTGAAAATACCGCAGCTCCTTTTAATTGATCAAACAAATCTTCGATTCTGGGCAGGGGGTACTTATTCTTTATCGTCAACTTGTTCAATTCCCGATAGTCAATGCACATTCTCATACTGCCATCCTTCTTTTTCACAAATAGCACAGGTGCTCCCCACGGGGACACACTTGGCCTGATAAAGCCCTTCTCTAGCAGTTCTTCCAGTTGGACTTTCAATTCTTGTAATTCTTTCGGTGCCATACGATACGGGGCTTTCGAAACAGGGGCAGCTCCTGGCACCAAGTCAATAGCAAATTCCACTTGCCTATCAGGCGGAGTACCAGATAGGTCTTCTGGAAATACATCTTGAAAGTCACACACAACTGGCACTGACTCCAATTTGATTTCCTCGGCAGGTTTTCCTTGGAGATTAACCAGATAACTTTGACAGTTTCCCTTGGCAATTAGCTTTTCAGCTTGCATAGCCGAGATAAGGCGAGGAAGTGCTTTAACCTTCGAACCAAAAAATCTGAACACCTCATCCCCATTCTTTCGAAATACTACTTCCTTCTCATGGCACATGATTGCGGCACGGTTAGCACTCAGCCAGTCCATTCCTAGGATAATGTCGAAATCCTTCATCGAAATAATATTCAGGTCTGCCTAAAACACTATCCCATCGAAATCCATTCGCACAGACTTGACTATCCTATTAGTGTCAAGAATTTCTCCTGACGGTAAGCTCACTTCAAGCATGCTACCAGTTATTTCACCCACTAAATTCAATTTAGTTAAGCATGAGTCGGAAATAAATGAATGTGTAGCACCCGAATCTATTAGGACGTATACGGGAATACCAGAAACAGATAAAATGCCTGTTATCGTCGTTCATATTATTAATTCGAGCAAAGCATGATACATGAAATTAAGTAATACAAGTATATGAATGTTGAAGTAATGGTGTACCTGCAATCACGTCGGAGTCCTCAACGGCGTCCATGGCAAATACCCTAGCCTTCCCTTTTCTGTTCTGGTCAATGTTCTTCTTCTGGTCCGAGCCTTGAGCGGGTGCTGTGTTGCAATCTCGAGAAAAGTGGCCCGGTTGGACACATCGGTAACAAACAACCTTGTTTCCAAAGAGGCATTCTCCTTTATGCGTCTTCTGGCACTTCGGGCATGGTGGAGGGAAACTGGTCACCTGACCTCTGCTAGGTCCTGTATTCTGTCTCTTATTGAAATTCTGGTTCCTGTTCTGATGATGACCATGCCATTTTCGTTTACCTTGATGCCCTTGATTGTTCCGATTTCCTTGGTTGCCAATCTTTGCACCAGCAAAAGCCACGGCCTGAGCTTTCTTCACAACTTCCCGGTAAGTGGGCAGTTCATGTGAGCCAACAATCTGCCTGATATCCGAACGCAGACCTCTTTCAAATCGGCGTGCCTTCTTAACTTCGGTTTCCACTAGATGTGGAGCATATCGTGACAGTTCCTCGAACTTCCGTTCATAGTCAGTGATGTCCATCTCACCCTGAACTAGCTGTAAAAATTCTGTCTCCTTGTGGTCTCGGAGGGCTTGTGGGAAGAACTTGTCTTTGATCTCTTCCTTAAACTCTTCCCAGGTCAACGCTGCTTGTTCCTCTTCGGTCCGAGTCCGTGATGCGGACTCCCACCAAAAGCCAGCCCTACCGATAAGCATAAACTCTGCGCAAGTAACCTTCTTGTCCTCAGGGCAAGAGATGTGCTTGAAAATCCTCTCGATTCCCTGTAACCACTCCTCCACGGCCAGTGGATTATCCCCGCCGTCAAAAGTGGGCGGACGGTACCTCTTGAATTGTTCAATAACTGGCACTGCGGAACCTGTTGGGGCCTGCCTCAAATCTTGCACAGCCAAAAGTAAATCCCTGATGATACTGGATTGGGCTGTGGGGCCCTGTCCTGAGTTCTGTTGCTCAGATGTAGCACGGTCCATAATACTCCTGTTAACGCGTCTAGCCATTCCCTTAAATGAAAACAAGGAGTGTATTGTAACTTCTGATAAAATTTATACCAAATATTGTAATAAATTCAACTCCAATATGAACGAAAATTGAATATATTCTCATTAATGATTAAAATTTCCTTCGATTGAGGATACAAGACATAGGACTGCCAATACTGGGAATGGGAATACTGCTAGACTAAAATTAAGATAACCGTTATATATTCTACATCTTTGGTGGTGACATAGGAGATATCGATCCTGGTGTGCCTGGGGTATAATCTGGTGCGCCCGGGGTCATAGTCGGTGAGTCAAGGGTATACCCTGGTGAGCCAGGAGTGTAGTCATATATGCCTGACTCGGCGTCGGTTATCTCAATTGGTTCTCCCTCGTCATCTGATAGAATAATTATTTTTGGCGCTGGAGCATGGGTTAGGTAGCGGTCCCACCGCATTACAAATTCGTCGCAGACAGTCTGGAATTTCACGTCCTCTCCTAGGCATCTCTTCACGTCATTATAAAAATCGATCGCTAGTTCACGCTGACATTCTGGAAATGTAGTCAAAAGGCAGCTAATAGATTGAGCATCAGTCAGCCTAAGTCCACTAGCTATAGCGTCATGACGTATGGCGCAAAAACGAAGGATGTGGTTTGATATCCCGTCAATTGGTGCCATGCCTAGAATCCATTATGCAAAGTCCAGTTAGGGTTTTATTATTTATTTAAATCTAGGGACGAAATATTTTATGAAAATTTTCTTAAATTGTACTAATTCCCATTATGCTCCAAAACTCGTTTCTTTCTTTCTCATTAATTCGGATACTAGTTGTCTAATTCTTTCTCGTATTTTCTTTTCTTTTCTTTTCTCGTCAAATTCTCAAAACATTTATTCTTAAGTATCCGAAATAAATCAATATACTAAACTTCGTTACCTTCGGAGTCGGCGGAAAATGATGGCAATGGCAAAAAGTCGTCAAAACATTATTTCTATTATTTTTAAAAAAAAAAATTTCTTTTCAAAATTTGTAAGTCTACAGAAACGTAGACCCGCTCTGATACCACGCTGTAACGCCCCGAGTTCCGTGGAGCCCGGAACGTCACTTTTCTAAATTTTCGAATACACTTTATTGCGGAAATATGACTAAATATTAAATATCACGTTTAATAAATCAAAGTTTAGCGATAATTCAATCTAAATGGAATAATTCTTACAAACTTATTAAAAATGGAAATTCATGATAAAATGAAATTGTTTATTTCGAAATCCACGACTTTCAAAAATGATATCCAAAATTTTTTTCTTCGCCATTGCCCATCACTCGCCACCATCGCCGAAATCTGCAAAATTGTTAAAACCACGGGGTGAGCATTTCAAAATGAAATACTCAGTAGACTCAACTCCAATAATTAATCTAAAAGATAATTGGACAAGTAATCGTGCAAATAATGTAGTGACGTTCTTTTCTTATTCATAGGCATCACATAGTGAACGCAAATGAACCATTCTTTTCTTAAATCATGCTAGCAGATAGGTTATGACGTGCATAACATAAATTCTCAAATTTATCTCATACGAGATATTCTTTTCTTTTCTCATGCAATTAAGCATACAATATCACACAAATCCACATAATCACGTGCAATTATAATATAAATCAATTAGTGGGGGCGAGTCTACCTTTAAATGTTACGAGTTCTCAAAAATTGGAGCGGGATTAACACGTCAGCTTCTCAAATCACCAACTGCTTCGTCTAGCCAAAAAGTAAATTAATTTAATTAGTATTTTAGAAATTTAAAGTCTTAAGTGATAAAATAAAATCTTATGGTTAAATTGAAAATTAAAGAAATTGAAAGGTTTAGGACTGAAATAGTCATTTTACGAAAATAAGGGCTGATTTGTAAATTATAAAAACATTTAAAACTAAATTGAAATCATTTTAGACAAGAGGACTGAAATTAATAGGTTTTTGAATTACAAAGGGCTGAATTGAATATACTTCAAAACTTGGGGATGAAAAGGAAATTTGCAAAAACTTAAACTAAATAAAATAAAATTAAAATCTCATTTCTCTCTCAAATCTTCAGGATCGAAAGAGAGAGAGTAGAGTGGCCGAGAGAGACGATGGGGAAAGGAGGGGGATCCGCCCCTTCTCCGCTGCCATCCCGCCGGCGCTAGGCGGCCGGCGCTAGCGCCACCTTAGGGTGGTGGTTCTTGTGTATGGTAAGGATGGGTTTGGGGTGTGATATTGAGACCAAACCGAGGCTTGGTGGTTCGACTCTTTAGGTGATTTCCGGCGAAGAACTCCGGTAAAGTTTGAGGTATGTTTATGAGTTTGCTTGATTCTTTGTTTTTCTTGGTGTTTGGGTTGATTTGGGACAAAAATGGTGTGGATCGAGGTTGGGTAGTGGCTGATTCGGTGCGGTGAATGATGGTGGCCGATCATGATGTGTTGGTTGTGGAAATTTGGGTTTGTTTGGGATTTGATGATGGTGTTGTATTGTTGGATTGGTTTGGGAATGCAGTGACGATGGCTGTGAGGTGTTCAGCAATGCAGAAAAATTATTACCAGTAATGTCGTTTGGCCTGGGTGAGCTCGTGTGGAAATGAAGAATGGGGTATGTTATTTTAGCTGCTTTTCTGAATTTGGTAGGATGAGGAAGCCTGTTGATTGAGGAAGAAATGCAGGGATTGAAATCACTGAATGCAGAATTGAGGGAGTTGAGGTAGCCTGCTGATTGAGGAAGTAATGCAGGAATGCAGTAGGATGGCATGGTCGTTAAGGAAAAGAGGGAGAGAATTAGGGAGTGCAGTTGGAAAGGGGGTGGAATTATTGGAATTAAGGATCCTCACTGGAATGCTGGAGATTGAAGTCTGAAAAAAAAAAAAAAGAAGATTGTTGGCATTCGTTTGATTGGAAGAATTGTAGGGAGCTGGACGCAGAATTGAGGGCTGAAAGAGGTGATGTAGGTTTGGACAGTTGCAAGCATAATCTCTTGATTGAGGCTGAATTGCAGGATTGCAGTAGGATGGCCATGGTTATTAAGGAAGAGAGGGAGAGAATTAGGGAGTTTGAAATCTGAACATGGAAAGATGGCTTGCTGAAGTTGGTAACATGCCGAGGATGATAAATGTGATTTAGGGAAGAGAGGGAGAGGATTAGGGATGTGAAGGATGGAAGTCTTGCAGATAGGTGTGGATATAAACGTGTGTGAATTCTCTTTAAGAGGGGAAAGTGTCTGAATTGTGGTTTTAAAAATGGAAAACAGAGGCTGAACTTTAATTGGTTGATAATAAAATAAAATTTTGATCTTGGGCTTTAAAATCGTTAAATTTTTGAATTAAAATTTAAAACGGTGACGTTGGGATATTTTGAGTAAAATTCTGAAGTTTGAATATTATGAAAATTAATTTAATCTCATTTATAATTTGGCTAGACGACTACTTTTTTTTTTATTAAATTGGAGAAGTCGTAACGACGCGCATTTAAAGTTTTAAAACATTTTATTTAAAAAGAAATTAAAATTCCCAGTTGACGAAGACCCACCACTGCTTTCACCTTCCTCGGACTGAACCATCGTTTCCTCATCATCGAACTCGAAATGATCACAACCTGCACTACAATTGTGGAATAGCTTCCCCGCATTGTGTGTCCTATACACCTCAAACCATTTCAGAAACCCCTTTCCGCATTTAGGGCATCGACGCTTGTTGGGACAATCCTTGAACCAATGGCCCGGCTTCCTGCAGCTATGACAAACATAGCGGTTCCTATTCATTGGTAAATCACCTGCAAGACATGCAATTTATCCATCAATCCTTATCCAACAAGTAATAAATATTCTGAAGCTATTGCAGGTTGCTCGGATATAATTTCAGAGGAATTCTATTTCAATGGAAAGATTATAAACCAATGTTGAAGAGATTAATAAAATTAACCACAAATTCACTAACAGTTTTGGTAGTTTGTACTACCAGATACACCCTCTCCACACACCATTTTTTTTATGGAATATTTTTTACTTTCATAACAGTATATTTTAAGGAATACTCAGGCCTTATGTAGTTGATAAGGAAAAGAGATCTCCAAGTAGATTAATCAATGGACAGAGTGCAGCGGGGAAGAGCCGAAGAAAGATTCATTTAGTTGATCCCAAATTTATTGGGAATAAAACTTAGTTTATAACCGTTGATGTTGTTGTTTCAATACTTAGATACTCTAAATAGTTTATGAGGCAATTTGTGATTCCACCTCTTGAAAAATGAAGCCATTGCAATTGAGATTTCATTACTGTGATTTGTGTTGCCCTGAAATTAAGAAACAAAGAATGTGTTGTCCGCCTTAAATGGTACTAAACTTGGGTAGTCTTGTTTTTTGGGCTTTCTCTCCCCGGTAACTCAGTATTCAGATGGTCATGGACCAGTGTTTGACTCTCCTCTAATTGTGTTGAACCACATAGATTAGGTTGCCTCATCAGACACTTTTAAGAATTAAGTATACACTCAAGCTTACAAGTTTTATTAATTTCCTCGAGGCATAGTTAATAAACATAATATGAGTTTGGAAAACAATATTTACATAGGAACAAAAATAATACAAAAACTTCATTCTAATGGTATGGGGAAATGAGAGAAATGATCTATAGTTTTGCAAGAAATCTCACCTTGTCTGAGTTTTACTACATATTTAACCAACACGTTACTGGGGAAAAAGAATTCGCAAAACTCACTGAAAAAATATCGCCTTCCCCAAATTCAGCGAATCCAAACCTCAAACAAACAATAATGTAATCTCGACAGCTATGAGTTTTAAGATGTACCTGGCGACGTGTGATTTCTTCAATTTGTTCCCTGATCTTCTTGCTCCCAGAATCCCTGATCTTCCAGAATCGCCAGAATCGCCCAAGGTATTCTCTCTCTCACCTCTGTTCGGTACTCGGCCTAAACCCTAGAAAACGATTTGGTACTGAAAGAGTTGAGGTTCGGGTTAAACGATTTGGTACACAAGTTTGTACAAGTAGCAAAATTGTTTACAAAAAATTGCATTCCCTTGGTGTGCATATAGGAATATAAAATGTTTGTAATGTATTTATATACTATTGCATTTTAGCTTTGTTATTATTAAATATGACCTTCTATTTAGAATAATTTTTTTTCCCTTTGCAGCAGTGTCAGTTATTTTTGTAAGTGACACAGGCTTGCAGGTTTGAACAAGTTCTATTTTGATTCTGAAAATAATTTGTCGTTGGTGACTAAAATTTATTTTATTTATTTGAAATTGTTGGTTTAAAATTTTGTATTCCTAGGACCCACCTATTAGCATATGTTGCACCTTTTTTTTGTAATTATATTTACAAAATACTTTTTGTATCTACACTACAGTTTATTAATTGCAAAGAATCTTCTATGTTTATTACAAAACATTTTTTTATATCTACACCAAAGTTTATTAATTGTAAAGAAGATCTTCTATGTTTGTTTATTTTTGTTTTTATGTTCTCAACTTTTTTTAATCACATTATTATTCATAGCATTCAATAATTAATTAACAAGTTTTGTGATTCGAGCCCTTTTGGTGTTTTAAACCAAAAATTCTCACAATAATTTAATATCAACCCAAGAAAGCTAAAATGGTAAAATAAGTGATGAAACACTTTGACCCAAAATTAATCTAGCCAAAATTCAAATGTTAACAAACCTAAACACAATGGATACAAATACGTAAATTCCAAGATGGTGAAAATCAACAACAAAAATAAGAATACAATATTTTCAAGTAAAGTTGAAGAACTTCCTACGGGATACAAGAGCAAAGGGGTTTTTACCTCACCCAAAGAGGAGACTCTCGCAAGAGTATTCACACGAACATTCAAGTTATTATTCTAAGGTTTGGAAATCTCTATTTATAGTACAAGAAATAAAGAGAGAAGAGTGATTCGGATTTAAAATTAAATCTCGTGAAATCCGCCTCCAGTACAACCGCGGGGCCACGTGGTTCAACGTCGCGCAGTCGCGTGGTTCAAGTGTGAACGGTAACATGGATACACTGTCTTTCTTCGCTGAATTGGTGCGAGCGACCGCGTGGAGTAAAATTCCAACATCCATGATTTTGAATTTCAATTTGACTTTTGGCTTGTTTTCTCGAATTGACCACTTTGTTTAGCCTTGAATCTCATCATATGGCCTACTGACTCGTGCATCAAGGTTTGACTGGGACCCACTCGCACGTATAACGAGATTTGACTTTCCTGGGTCTCATCATTTTGTTTCTAATCATGATTTCTATTCAAATATTCTGCTAATTTGCAATGAAAGATGTGCAAATATTTTGTTTAACTTTTGTATTAGTTATTTGTTTTGATTATTTAAAAATATGAAAGATATATAAGTATTTTTCGCCATCATAACAAATATTTTGAATGAAAATCGTCTCTAAAGACAAGATGTGAAAATTAATAGAGTTGATGATAAAAAAAATTAAAAAACTTGGCTGGATAAATGTAAAAATAATGAAAAATTAGGGATCTTCATTGCAATTAAAATATGATATTGTTAACAAAAAATCTAGTGTCAATATATTTACCTTTTTTTATTTGAAATCATATGCTTAGATCATATTGTTTAGTATGGTTTTTTCATTTGGACTCCATAGATAAACATTCGTTTTTTTTTTCTTTTGTCTTTATTCTTGTGTTCTTAAAGGAATTTCGGTAAAACATTTTGTGGTTGCTATTTATTTTTAGGATGGGTGTCCTTTATATTTTGTGAATTTATATTTTCTTTAAGTTAGACTCATTTTGTTTTCGTATAGATATTCAATGTCTTATAGTATCATTTACAATAAAAAAGAGCCAACATAGAATGTCACTTGTTCATTACCTGCATGGTAATAAAGTGTAAGCTACATTATGGAATAATAATAGTAATGTATCGTATGAGAACGAGTTCATCCTCAGGAGAATTTATCTTATGTCAAAGGTAGTGAGGCATCCCAAAGCATGATATAAGAGTCACTATGGAAACGTGCAATGGATGATATCTGGAACAAGACGAATGGAAGAGCTTGAAGAGGACTGCAATGAACTTTTGTTATCCACTCTACACTTCACACCATTTGTTGAACTTCAAGACTACATGGACTTTAATAAGGATATAGGTAAAAACTCATTCAAGTGACATTCTTATTCTTCAAATTATTTTCTATTAACAGTCATTGACTCTAAATTCATCACTTGTAGCCATGCTTGAATTGCAATTGATGTGAAACAAAAAAGACTCAACCATACACGCGATGCACAAACCTATGTTCAGGAAATTGTATTCATAGATAAAATGTTTGTATTACTTATTTCTCATAAATATTTTGTGCTTTAATAAAAATAACTTCAGTGACACAATTTAACCAACTCATATATGTATTGTTGAACAGTTCAGGTTCCAGATTCTGATATTAACAATAGAGGATGTGTTTGTGGAATGAGAATGCGTTCTAATTGCACAAAACATATCTAAAACATTTTCATCTAAATGTGTCTTCTTTCAACGGTAATGCTATCAACTTTCTTTCAATATAATTTCAATAAGGAAAAAATCATGCTTTCATCTAATACATATTACAAATATCACTGTAGTTAGCAAACAATAAAAAGATGTTATGTGACAATTCTATAAAAAAGTTACACCTCTTTATCTAGGTCTCTCATTTTCAATAAAAACAAGTTGTTGTGTTCGCTCAAAATAGTGTACCGCAAATGCACGGGTCGCGTACAAGTAATAAAGTGGACTTTTTTGAGTCCGGGTTGTCGA
The DNA here is from genome assembly GCA_963555705.1 of Ligustrum vulgare. Lineage (NCBI taxonomy): Eukaryota > Viridiplantae > Streptophyta > Magnoliopsida > Lamiales > Oleaceae > Ligustrum > Ligustrum vulgare. The sequence continues at coordinate 33,892,739 of OY743186.1, read as the reverse complement.
TCCCACGAGGAATGTATACTCAATTACACTTTAGTTAATTTAATCTTAACAAATAAAACACACAATTAAAGATAGATTTTGGAAAATAACTAAGAGTCTACTAAAAATGGAAATATGAAAATACTTGAAAATCTTTGGGGGAAAATGTGGTTGGGATTCATGGTTTCATTTAACCGTCGCCTAATTAATTTCTCAACATGCAAATTAACAAATTACTCATTTACAATGTTAGATCCGATTTTCCAAGTTTAGCCAATTACCTCTCTCGAGTGAAATTAACCCTAATCAATTGGTTTAACCTACTATATTTCTATGTTGATTAAAACTCAATCGATTGCATTAACTCTTTGTGAAAATAGATCAATGGATCATCTAGGGTTTAAGGTATATCTCTATTCTTAACAAGAACCTAGAGCATTTATTATTTGGTCTAAAATGCACAATATCTCTCGATTATCATACACTCCACAAAACATATATTTGGTGATCAATCAAACACATGGAATAATCTCAATAACAAATACACATGAAATAAGCATTTAATCATCAAATAGCAAATATTAAAACTAATCCAAACTAGGTTAAATTACTACCATAAATCCCAACACAATAAATTAGCACATGTTATATAAATGATACAAATGAGAATATTTATAACAATACATTGCAATTTTGACAAAATAATGGAGAAAATACAAAGTTATAGATAAAACCCTTTTTGAAGTTTGGCTATGATTTCCCCAAATATTTCACCACTTTAGATGTATTCTCCTTACTCTTGATTTGTTCCCCAAGATTTATGAAGTAATTAAAAGAAAAGACAAAGAAAAGAAAAGAAAAGACAAAAAGAAGAAGAAGAAAACGGACCAGCAGAATCCAGAAAAAAGGAAGAAGAAGAAGAAAGATGACCCAGCTGCTGTCCAATTCAGGTTTTATCAAGTGGAAGTTCCGAAAATTGCATCCTTGGTCCTTGAGGTTTGGAAGTTGAGCAAAATAGTCCCTAAACTCTATTTTTCTCTTAATTGATGTGTCCAAGCACACAAATATGTGGAAAAGTGATAAAACAGATTTTAAAATGTTTCCAAGTCCCTCAACTTTTATTTTGCAGCCCAAGTCCTCAACATTTGGCACTTGTGCACTTTGGTCCCCAACTTCATGTTTTTGTATGCAATTGATCCATTTTCACTCAAATTCATAAATTAAGCAATCATTTTGCTTTCTCTTGCGGTATCCTTGAATTTGAGTAGTAGACCTTGGTCCTCAACTTTTTGGGATGTTGCAATTGAGTCCTCAAAATTTTGATTTCTTTCAATTTGGTCCTTGAACGTCAAATTTGCTCCTCTTTAAGCTCAATTGCTCTCCAATCTTGTCCATTTTCTTTCCAATTGAGTTTGTACCTAATTGTACAAGATAAACACAATTTATAAGTAGATATTTGCTCAATTTTTCAATTAAATTGCTAATTTAGGAACTAAATAAGTGTGTAAAGCACACTTATCATGTTGTTTCTTTATCGATCATGGATTTGATGAAGTAAATCAACTCAAGACATGGTAGGTTGTACATCAACCATGAGTAAATATATTCGATATGAAAATGTGCTTGTTTCCTCCTTAGAGTTGTTCAACATATTAGATTATGTACTTTTGTCACTAATGTTTATTTCATTCAATGTTTACTATAAAAGGATTGTTGATAATGATGCTCATCTGAAAGAAATAACATCATCTAAATGATATCTCTCATTCACACCTTCAAAGTTGTCACATCCAATAGACGGTAAAATCTCTGACATAAAGGATGTACAAAATTCAGTACTTCCGGTAAGTCCTATCTTATCTGAATATTCTACTTGTTTGCAAATTTACATTATTCTTCGAAGTAGAAAAGCACTACACTAAACCTTCCATTTCATCCATGTACCAGTAAACATCTCATTTCATCCATGTACCAGCATAAGGATTTCTAGATTGGAGTAAAAGCATACATTCAGGTTGACAAGGCCCCACTATGGTACCTATCATGCAACAGTTGTAATAGAGTTTCCAATGCAAACAATACTGGTGAAATGTACTTCTGCCATGATCTGTCCTGTTTCAATTTTAAAAAAAAAAAAAAATAGAAAAGTTAACTTTGTTTTTATTTTTTCTTAAAGATTTAGTCTAAATTATCTTGAAAAAATAAAAAAGAAAAAAATCGAGAGGCGAATTGGGTGATCGATCTGCCCCGACCGACCGGGTGGTCGATTCACCCCGAGAATTGAAGAATCGCGATGAGGATCCGGGTTTGGTAAAAATTTTGTGGGACAGATTTGGATCCACCCCGTTATCATCACTATGGATTAATGAAAAAGAAACATGCACTGAAAAAGGTCAATCATTCAATATTGAGATAAGTGGCATGGCTGAGTGAAAAGATAGAAATTCTAAAAATATAGATTTAGTACATGTTGTAGGTAAAGCTACTTTTTTGGCCAAAAAAAGTTGATGGACTAGGAGAGATTGTCATTACTTGTGCCGTAATGTTTTGAAGTACGCTTTTTGAGAAACTATTCGAGTAAAGCGGGAACTTAAAAAAAATAGGGACACTGATATATGTTCAATTTTTTTTACAATTTTTAGTTACAACACTTATGTGGCAGCATTTTTTAATTCACACATCACATCATCTTTAAAATCAATAAACCATAATTCTTCACATCATAAGTTGTAAGTAAAATTATACAAAATAATTGTACAAATATCACAATCCAAAAAATAGAGGTTAAATACTGCACATAAAAAATAAATGACTTAAAAAGTAAACAAATGCAGAAAGTTGTGAAAAGTACGAGAACATTAATAAGGTGGAACGGAATAAACTTGAAAACAACATTGGCTAGTACACTATAGGCATAGAACTCCATGTTCACTTAGTAGAACTTTAGATGATCGCTAATAGTTCACAGGAAAGCCTGGTACTAACGTTAATAGTTCATGTGATTAAATAGTGAAGTACCCTAATTCCAATATCTCTATCTCTATTTCCTAATCCTAACTTATATAAAAGAGGAAAAACTTGTTTACTATTCATTTACTGATCCTAAGGCTGACGTCATGCTGAGGTCTTTTTTTTTTTTTTTTTTTTCCCTCAATCAATTTTCACGGCGTAACTATGACATAATTTCCCTCCTCCTTTTACATCCTGACACTACCCACCGACGCTTTTCTTTCACGCCACAATCACCTCAATCTCTTCCTCTCAATTTCTCACGCCTCAATCACCTCTATCCTTTCCTCTTCCTCTACAAATTTTTTTCTCAGTTTTCTTCACCTTGTATCAGATCTCGATTGACAGAAAGGAAAAGTTCTCCCGGCAATTCCAAGTTCATATTCCAATACGCTATTTTTTTTTTAATTCTTATTAATTTTTTATTAAATTTTTTTTTCCTTTGTTGAAGCATAGAGCTTCGAGAGTTTTGAGAACTCTCCTAATTCAATACCGGAGAATGCTTTTGCTAATATAAGTTTGGAGGTTTGCATTCTCCTATTTTTCGGTAATCCATTCATTTGGTCAAAACTCAAAATAACCAAAAAATGAAAATGTTTTTATTAGGAGTTCTTTTGACAGTATCACATCCCTTTACTTTCACATGATGAATTAGAAGCAAAACTTGGAAGAGCTGGAAGGAGCTTAGTTGGAGGAAAATATTCTGGAACTTGCAATAACCGTCCCTGCTGCTCAAGTTCAAGTGCCCATTGGAAAGCAACATGTACATCTAACTGCTCGCAAGAATACATAAAAGGATAACCGTCCCTGCTGCTCAAGTTCAAGTGCCCATTGGAAAGCAACATGTACATCTAACTGCTCGCAAGAATACATAAAAGGAAGACGGCCTTGCTGGCTTGCTTAGATTTGATTTCGACCTTCCTTAAATTAGAGGTATAGGGTAAAGAAAAACCTAAAATCCAATCCTAATAAATATATTTATCTTGTCTTGAATGTCATAGCTTTTGGTACTGAATTTTGAAGATCTTGATTTGAAGTGGTTCATTTAAGTTTTCTTGAAATTAAAATAAGGGTTTTTATTTTCATTTCTAATGATCTTTGTAAGAAAATTTATTTAATTTTAATGGTGTTTGTCTTAAAATTTCTTAAATGGTTTTGTTGTAAATCATCGATCCTTTAGGTGGTTTAATTTGGTACTTGGAATAATGTATAGTGTGAATTACCTTGATTTTGTCATTTACGTATTTGTTTTTGTTGATAAAAGTGTGAATTAAATTTTTTTTGTAGATTTCAACACCCTTGTTATCCTACTTTGATTGATCGAGATGGGGATTGAAGTGGTGCATTAGTTTAGATATATGGATTTTCAAATCAAATTGATGTTAAAATAGCGATTTAAAGCTATTATGTTTCTTTAGCTTCAGGTTGAATAGTGTCCCAATGCTTAGTTTTAACTTGTATGGTTTAGTTGAGCAGTCATTTTTTTTTTTTAATTATTTTTCAGTTGAAATATACTTTTGGTAACTTAATTTGTTCCTTTTTTTCACTTTTAATTATGATTAGGATATAATCTTTGTTTTGTCCGGTTTATGAAGTTTATGGCACAGATCTTGAATTGTGCCCTTATTTTCATTTTATTTACTTCAAGAATTTTTATTTTCTTTTACAATGGACTCTATGAACTTGAAGTGCGAAAACTCCATCACACATTTTATAGTAATTTTATTAAATTTTTTTGTTTGTTTAGTTCTGCCTTGGATTTATTAATATTTATAGTAATTGTGTTATGGAGAATTTAATTCTTGTATAATTATGTTCAAAATATATGAAAAGGTGCAGTATGTGGATAAATTATTGGATTTTTTTTTTAAACAATGTGCAATATTCAAATCTTTGGATTTGTAGTGGTATAAATTGTGTTTATATTCTATGTAAGAAGTGTATTGGTTGAAGAGAAATCGAAAAAATTAATTGTGTAAAAATTAATTTACATCTATTAAACTTATTTTCCTTGAAATCAAGCTAAAGTTGGGTTTCCAGCTATATTTTCTAGGATAGCATTTTGTTTATAATGTTTTGATTAGAAACGTAAACACTGATTTTATTCAGATTCATAGGCAACAAGATGTACACTTTTCTCTATATATAATTTAGTCGACAATCTGCAGTGATCATAATAATTTTTCATTTACCATTTATTTTTTATTTACAATATTATTTAACTTGTTTCTTTTAATTATGTTTGTAGATATTGGTGATTGGAACTGTATTCGTAAGAGAATAAGTTGAGTATTGAGTTAATTAATTTTCTATTGGTTAGCCATGAAAGTGAAATTGTTGCAAGGCATAGAGCCCAATATGAAAAACTATAAAATACAAAACAATACCTTAATAGCCATTATCCATTTAAAACATGTACAATATAATACTATTTACATTTCTTAATGGCCATTGGAAGTCATTTTTTCCCAAATTTTATGCTATATGCAAGTTCTTAAATCTTTTGCCTATTATGGTTGATGTTGGATTAAATTTCAATGAGTGCCTTCTTTTGTTTACTATCAATTTAGTTACAAGATGGCACCACCAAGATGTGTCATTTTCGTGTTTTTATTTTAGTGGTCTTAGTAAATGCGAATAAATTTATTAAGTTTAATTTGCTTGAATTGAGATTTAAGTGATGTAATAGTTGATAGGACAATCTTCAAAATGTAACACTTGATAAAATGTTTGATTTTGAAGTTACTTGATTTTCACCGTGATTCGTTGCAGGGCTTTGGATTGTGGGTTCATTTTCCTATATTTGTTTTTTGAATTAGCTCTTCCTTTTGCCTGTTTATCTTAACACCATTAAATTTTATTTTTCATGGTGCAAAATTAACACCTAAATAATTGCAAATGATTTTTTTTTTAAATAAATTTTCCTACTCTTCTTATTGTTGATCGTTTTTTTCCCTTTACGTGGCAGGGTTTATTTGAAGACTTCAATTAGAGATTTCTAATGGCTTTATTAGGGTCCTAATTTTTTGTTTAGTAGATCGTTAAAATATTTTATTGCATAATTATTTACAGATATAAGATGTCAAAGAATTTTGGAAAAAGAAAACTACATGACAATGACATAGACCGAGCCAGTTGTGATGAGGATACGCAAAGAGTAGCTGAATCTTTCAATTTCAACCATTCTATAAGATTGTCAGCCAGAAACCATCTTCTTATAGCGAACCAGGAAGCCAATATTGTTGGATGTTGTAATGACGATGCAAGTAAGTGGCAATTGATTACTTATTATATTCATTTCTCGTGTTTTATCGAGTTCTTTTTTTTCCTATTTTGCAACGTAGGCTTCGTTGGTTGTGTTATGTTATTATCTTATGTATATACTATAGTATTGTTTTGGTGTATTATGAAGGTGGAGTTGCACAAAATTTAAACAAGTTTCAAGTGTATGGAAACCAAACATAGATACTTCCTCATGCAATGAATGATGATTATAATACCCAATGTCAACAAAAAAAGGTGAACATGTCAACACGAATGAGTTCTTTATGTTCGAAGATTTTCATTCCACTGAACATTGTGACAAAGAACTTGGTAAGAATTGTGAACCTTTAATATATATAATTATTCTGTATCAATTCATTTATTGACATTCAAGTTAAAAAAACTGTCCTTTTGTGCTATAATTACTTTTTCTCATTTTTTATGTTCACATTCCTATATTTAAGAAAACTATTTACCTTTTTAGCAGGTTCTTCGAGTGTCCGACAGAGTGATGATAATATTCATTCTCAACCTCATATGTTGCCTAAACCAAGTATTTGCATTCATTGTGGCGCTCTTAAGTTTTATAAAGAAACTAAAGTCTTTTGTTGTTCAGATGGACATGTTAGTTTAAAAATAAATGACATGCCCCAAGAACTACATACATTGTTCACTTCGAATTCTGACGAATGTATGAGTTTTAAAAATTGTGTGCGAAGCTACAATTCTAATTTCGCTATGACATCATTTGGTGTACATTGTGACAATGACTTATGTGCAAATTACAATGGCATTTATACATTTAGGATCCAAGGTCAAGTATATCATTTTATAAATGAAATCCTTCCGTCAAATAACCGTCCTTCTTATATGCAACTGTAATATTTCGACATTGACAATGAAATTCAAAATCGATTAAATCTTTCAGAAAAATTAGAACAATCAATTGTTGCTAAGTTGATTGATATTTTGGAAACAAATCCTTATGTTACTTTTTTCCGAAGTTTAGGCACTTATTCTGATCTAGAAAATCGTTCAATTCGAATACGTTGTGATCCAACTCTTGATCAAAGAACATACAATTTACCAAATGTTTCACAATTTGCTGTCGTGTGGGTTGATGGTGGTGATTGTACAAATATTAATATGCGTGATATTGTTGTACATTGTAAGGACGAAAAAAATCACAGAATTCAATATTACTTTGGATGTTACGATCCACTTCAATACCCACTCTTATTTCCCTATGGCGAATCCGGTTGGCACCAGGGTATCCAACGAGTTGATATCAAAAAGAAAAGGGAAATATTTTGCAAGAATCAAGATATTATTGATGTGAATCAATTATGTTCTGCTGAAGATTTAATTGAAAAGGAAACAAAAGGTTAGTCCTCTTAAACATTAAATTCAAAGTTATTTTATTTTATTTTTATTTTTTCATCGGTTATTTTCTAATTAATTTTTTATTATTTTACTTCATTTTAGTTTCAGCGAAGAAAAAAGGTAGGATGCAAGTTTCATGTAGAGAGTATTATTGCTACAAAATTCAGGTTAGACCTACAAGTAATTCTATATTATTACATACCGGAAGACTTCTGCAACAATTTGTAGTCGATATGTATGTAAAAATTGAAACATCAAGATTGGATTATATTCGTCATCATCAAAGTGAATTACGAGCTGAATTATATCAAGGTATTGTTGACAGCCTTGAAAAGGGTGAAAATAGAGCAAATAAAATTGGTCTCCAAGTTGTTATACCAAAAAGTTTTACCGGTGCTCACAGAGATACGAGTGCAAGATATTTAAATGCTATGGCTTTAGTTCAAAAATTTGGCAAACCAGATATATTTTTAACAATGAATTGTAATCCGAGTTGGCAAGAGATTAAAGAACAATTGAAGTATAATGATGAAGCTCAAAATAGACCTGATTTAGTGGTACGTATTTTTAAAGCCAAACTTGAGGAACTGAAGCAAGATATTCTTAAGAGAAACATTTTTGGGCAAGTTGTTGCATATATATGTGTGATAGAATTTCAAAAACGAGGATTGTCTCACGTTCATTTTCTATTGATACTTAGAAAAGATGTTAAAGTTATTTCTCCTGATTTAGTAGATAAATTTGTCAGTGCTGAAATTCCAGATGAATGTACAGAACATTATCTTCATTCTCTTGTTGTTAGACATATGATGCATGGTCCTTGTAGAACATTGAATCATCAAAATGTATGTATGAAAAATAAGGATAAGTGTAAGTTTGATTTTCCTAAAAGCTATAGTGAAGAAACAATAATAGACAAAAATTGCTTTCCCAGGTATAAACGACCAAATAACAATAGAAAGGTAAAAGTTAGAAAACATTATTTGGATAATAGATAGGTTGTTCCATATAATCGATATTTGTTAGCAAAGTTTAATTGTCATATCAATGTTGAAATTTGTTCATCAATTCAAGCTGTTAAATATTTGTACAAGTATGTTTACAAAGGTCATGATAAAAATAGTTTTTCTGTTGATACTGATGATTCTGAATCAATTTATGATGAAATCAAAATGTACCAATCTGCTAGATGGATCTCCCCGCCTGAGTCTGTATGGAGAATTTTTGAATTTTCATTATATGATATGAGTCCATCCGTTATTTCTCTTCAATTACATTTAGAAAATCATCAATGTACTACCTATAGAGAATGTGCTGATTTAGAAAACATTGTGCAGTCTGATTTTTTTCAAAGAACAATGTTGACAGAATATTTTCGTATGAACATTTTAAATCCTAAAGCTAAAACTTTGTTGTATAGAGATTTTTCAGAACATTTTGTGTGGGATACAAAAAGTAAAATGTGGTATGATAGGGAAAAAAAAAGACTGGCACAATAGGAAGGATTGTAGCTGTAAATACTGCAGAAGGAGAAAGATATTATTTAAGAAAATTGTTAAATCATGTGAGAGGAGCAACATCGTATGACAATTTGAAATTTGTTAATGGGGTTCATGCTATATCATTTTGTGAAACTGCATTGTTACATGGTTTACTTAATGGAGATACATATTGTGAAATATGCTTAGAAGAAGCTTCTCATTATCAGATGCCCAATACGTTACGACAGCTTTTTGCTATAATTTTAACTTTATGTGATCCGCATGATCCGAAGAAGTTATGGAAAAAATTTAAACAATACATGATTGAAGATTATATACAACATGGCATGTGTATAAAATCAGCAGAAACAAAGACTTTGCATGAGTTGAATGAACTATTACAGCCCTTTGGGAAAACAGTAAATGACTATCATCTGGTGCAACAAAAAATCATTTTTGAAGAACAAAATTGCCTTGCTGGAGCTGTTACTGATCAATTGAGAATAATAATTTCTAATGAAGATCTCTCTTGTGAAAACCAATTAAATCTAGAACAGAAGAATGGCTATGATATGATTTTGCAAAGTGTTCTGTCTAATAAAAGTGCAATGTTTTTTGTTGATGTCCCAGAAGGAACTGGGAAGACATTTTTGTATCGTGCGTTGCTTGCGGCTATAAGATCAAGAGGAATGATTGCTTTGGCAACAACATCTTCTGGAGAAGCAGCCGGATTACTTCCTAAAGGTAGGACTGCTCATTCTCAATTCAAAATTCCTCTTCAAATAAGCAATGAATCAACTTGTTCGGTAAGTAAACAATCAGCATTAGTTGATTTATTCCGAATGACACGATTAATAATTTGGGATGAGGTTCCAATGCTAAATAAATATGCTGTTGAATCTTTGGATAGAATGTTGCAAGATATAAATGATTCTAAATTACCTTTTGGTGGCAAAGTCATTGTCTTAGGAGGTGATTTTCTTCAAATTTTACCTGTTGTCCCAAAAGGTCAAAAAGAAGACATAATGAACGCAGCTTTTGTGCATTCATATTTGTGGCCATCATTTCAAAAAATAAATTTGGTTCAAAATATGAGAGCTCAATTGGATACAGTTTTTTGTGATTATCTGTTGCGAATAGGAAATGGCACCGAGAAATTACGTACTTGTAACATGATTCAACTTTCACCAGACATAATTATTCCTTATGATAATGAAGCAAATTCCATTGAAAAACTGATACATATTGTATTCCCTGAGTTAGACAAATACTCAAATAATATTGAATCTATGATCAATAGAGTGATTTTAAGCTCAAAAAATGAACATGTTGATTTTATAAATACAATGTTAATGGAACGATTTGGAGGAGATTCTTTTCGATATTATAGCTTTGATGAACCAATTGATGCAAGTGAACAAACTCTCGAAGAAGATGTATTGAATATGCTAACTCCAAATGGCATTCCACCACATGAATTGATGTTGAAACCAAATTGTCCTGTAATTCTATTACGAAATATAAATCCATCTGAAGGTCTATGTAATGGTACTAGACTTATTTGTAAAACATTTCATCGAAATCTAATTGATGCTGAAATTGCGGTTGGAGAATACAAAGGAAATAGATTTTTTTGCCTCGCATACCTTTTATACCTCCTGAAAGTGATACAAATCCATTTCGATTCAAGAGAACTCAATTTCCAATTCGAGTATGTTTTACAATGAGTATAAATAAAGCTCAAGAACAAACTCTCGATTTTGTTGGATTATATTTGCCTGAACCCGTTTTCTCACATGGACAGCTATATGTTGCTTTATCTAGAGCCAGAACAAGTCAATGTATAAAAGTACTTATAAGGCCAACTGAGGCAAAAAAACATCATCAAAAGTGTACCAAAAATATTGTGTACAAAGAAATATTGGCTTTGGTTAATCCTGCACAAGTAACTTGAAGTTCGACTTCCAAATATGAAACCATTTGTTGTTCTTGCTACCTCTAAAAGTTCAGTAAGTATATTTTCGAGTGAATAACATTTCTTGTTTATATCAACGATTCGCTAATTGTAGAACATCATTTTCAGGTAGAAGTTGCATGCGGACATCACAAATCTATTGGTCTTGTGAGTCTTCAAAAGGGATGTCTTTTGCTTGTATTACCTTCTCAAATGATTAGTTATTGTCCTTTTCCCCCAGCTTCTGAAAATCAGATCATCCAAACTACAAATACACACAAAAGAAAGGTGTCAATTATTTATCTATTAACTTGATCATTTAAAAATGTTTCTATTCATTTGCTTTTTCCTCTGCTAATTCTTAGTTCAATACTACCTTAATATGGATCGACAATAATTTCGTCTGTATAATGTTTTGAATGGTTTAGATTATGAATTTTAAATTGACGAACTTCTTATGAAATCAGTTTGTGGAAATACGTGAAAAAAGAACCATCGCAAGAGCAGCCACTGGGACATCCTGGCTACGACTTCATTGACAACATAGAGGTGGAGCTACAAATTGTAACCATTGGTTCATCAAATCTTTTCCCAAAGAGTAATATATCCATAACAACTACATCACTATCCTCCCTCTGAAGCCAACATAGAGGTGGATCTCCAAATTGTAACCCTTGATTCATCAATTCCTTTCCCAAAGAGTAATATATCCACCACGACTACATCACTATCCTTCCTCTGAAGCCATACCTTTTGATGCCTCAAACGACGCACCAAGTAGTACTAGTTATGGTAAAGATAATGGTAATTTCAATTTGAATATTAGTAACAGCAGTAGTAATAATTATTTTGTAATTTCAGATTATAATGTAAATGGGATTTTACACAGGCTATGTTTAAGATTCAAAGGAGATTGGTTGGATTCTTGTTTGAGAGTTCCTGAGATGCCAGTTCATGGTTTTTAGTGGATTGATGGTTTGGTAAAGTTCAATCTTTTTTTTGAGCATTTCTTATATTTAGATATGAATTATTGTGGAGGTGGAGTACTTCCACAGGATGTACACACCTTACATTTGATTGAAATGGTTCTCTCCTAAAAAAATTCGATTTTCATTAAATTTGAACTCTTCTAAGCATTTATTCCAAATTTCTGTTATTGTTATATCGATTATTTGTTCTTTATAAATATGTGAAAAATCCTTCCAAATTTATGTGTGGATTTTTATGATTTTTTTTTTTTTGAAAAAGAATTTACTATTGCTATTTGTATATATTTGTGTTTTGATTTTTTTTTCTTTTTTTTGTTTATCTTAATATTGTTATTTTAATTGATGGAGCTAGATTTTCAAGCATGATGAAGACGCTCTTAAATTTCACGAAGATATCAAGTGATTTGTAATTGATAAATCCTAAGGGCTTTAAGCTTGAAGATTGATGATTGATGAAGATGAACCTGTACTAGACATAGCAATGGGTACATTTTGTTTGCTATTCTACATTTAGTGAACAACGATTGTCCTTCATTGTGTATATCTTGAAAATTCTCGACTTTGTTTAATATGTAATGTTTACTATGTAGGACACATACTAAAACTTAACAGTGTGAAAGCTTCTTCAGCTTCTTTAATCCACCCCACGTACCCAAGAAGGGTAAAGATATTGATGAAGATGCGGTAAGCAATTTTGGTGTTCTGTTGATTGCTTAATTTATTTTTTAATTTATTGTTGATAATTTTCGTTATTGAATTTCAACAACCTAAAGAACTTCAAAATTTGATGGAGCAAGATTATGACATTGACTTTTATGTTATCCTCCACATTGTTTAAGCCAGATCATAAAGATCAATTAAGCCTTGAAACAATGTTGGAGTGTAATCATCCTGTTAAATTTTCATAGCATCAAGTATCAAATTTTAGAGTAAGTCATTTATCATGATATTTGCTACTTTTAGAATTTCTATAAATGTCTACTTTATCTTTTAGAATTTCTATAAATGTTCGCTTTATGCCTGACACAAATTAATAAAATAAAAATCATAGCAAATAATTTGGTAAATACACTTTAAAAAATATTTTACTACAAAAAATGAAAATAGAAAGATTGATCAAGATTAGATTAGTAGCAGTTTTGACTGATTAGAATTGATTTTTCTCCATATTGACCGCCAGGTACCATTTTGGAGAGAGATAAATGTAATGAGCAGGGATACCACAACCACATTTGATTGGTGCAAGAATTGATGTTAGGATATTATTTAGAATTAAACTCTGTTAATACATAAAAAATCCGATTTGACCTACTGAGATATGACTACTAAGAACTCAACTGGACTTCGAGGAGAAAATGTCAAAGCACATCAACCAAAGATGTCTGCCAGTCTAAATGCTTCCCATCTACCGTTGCATCTCTTAATTTTGTATGAGATTGACTTGTAAGAAAATATGGATAAATCATAGCAATAGGTCTTGTTTTTTTATTATTAAATCAATAGTTAAATTGATAGTGTCTACCTTTCCCTCAGTTTCTAATTTTTTAGAACGCTTAATTTCATAACAGTTGATGGCATGTATTATTATTTCACAAATTCTGCAAGTATTTATATTACATAATACATTTACATAGTTAGGCTTTGTACTAAAATCTTGGTGTTCTATAATTTGTATGTAATTACATATCCAATTCTACTGGGTACCACTAGTTTTATATTAAAAGAGGACAAGGCAAAAACACTGTTCATTTTGCGTCACATATTACGTCATCTTGGACTGCATAAAATGGCGTCGTATTAGACTTGAGATATTTCTACCGAAACAGGTCCAGTCGATTCGGTGATTCTCATTCCGTTCTTCTACATTTCCAGAGGTTCCTTCCGCTATGGTTACTTGTGATCGTCGATTACTTCATGCTCTCTCTTCCTTCAAAGGTCAGAACACTTGTGCTTTTAGGATTTGAATCTAAAAGTTCAAGGCAAGTCATCTTTACCCATTTCTTTTAGTCTTTTGAATTCGTTTGTGAATCAGTTTTGTGTTATTTTAGTGTAATAAAAGTGAAAAAATAGGGGAACCAACTGGATTTTTGTTGCTACTGGTGGAGGGAGCAAAAAGCTATGATTTTGAGCTTGAGACATGTAGTATTTTAATGGGTTTGTTTATCGCTCTACCTGTCTCGCCACCTTCGCTCCAAACTCTTTTCCCTTTTCGTTGTTCCTCTGTATTCATGGTTTTATTTTCCCCTTTGATCCCATCTCAATTCTACAACCCGTAAGCTAGCCTCCACTACCACCACCTCCTCTAGCGTTACGTCAAAAAAACAAGGGGGTTCTACTTATAATTATAATCATCATAAAACAAAATAAGGTCAAAGGAATAAACAAAAGAAGAATACCCTACTTATTGTTAAGAATAGTTCAAAAAGGCTAGGTGGAATCATCGCTTGTGGGAAAATAACATATTTTGTGTATGATAAAGATTTCAATAATTGGTATACTATTGGAAAATTACTGGGTCATGGCCAATTGGTTATACATATTTTGCAAATGATAAGTCAAATGGAGATCATGTTGCCGTGAAGAAAATTTAGAAGAATAAGGCCATCATTTTTCTACCATTTTTTATCATAATCTTTCTGTTTAGGAAGTTGGGTTTAACAGCCTGAATTTTGTTGCTTTTTTAATCTATCGGCATTACATTAATGTGAAATCGGTATGGTTTATGCTGTGCTTAATTGTTTAAGCTTTGTTCCATCATAGATTTATACATTATGTGAAATTGGTATGGTTTATGCTGTGCTTAATTGTTTAAGTTTTGTTCCATCGTAGATTTATATATTATGTTATATGATTCCGTGGCAAAGTTTTGATCTTTTTGCATCTTAGGGAACCAAAAAGAAGCTCCTTATAATGACCATATATGTTTATAATGGAACATTCACCAATTATCTATTGGAAAATGTAATATCCTTCTTTTGATATTTATACTTTATACCTTATTCTAGGTAGTTTTATAGGTGATTCTATTGGTTTATTGTAGTAAGCTTGCATGTCCGAATTTGTTTGACATTGTTTCTAATAACTAACATAAGTGCCTGCTCCTCCAGTGGAACTTGGTCTCTCTCAAAAGCAGTGTTCTTTTATAGGCCCGATGCGTGACCAAAACGCGTCAAATAAGTGGTATGCGCGAAAAAATGCAGTCAACGGTTTTTTTGACCGCCTAAGCGGGATTAATCCCGCCTAGGCGCGCCTAAGCGCCGCCTAATGCGGTTCTTTTTTTTTTTTTTTAATAAGGGTAAAAAATCTTTTTTTTTTTATATAAAAATATATTTAATGTCTTAAAATAATATTAAAAATACAAAACGCATTATGACGCTTATTCTTCGCATAGACACACCTAAACTTGTGATTCTTGATTCTCGACCTCGACGCATCGCAACGCATTACACATTTTAGAACACTGCTCAAAAGTGAGGTTTTGCTTTGGTTTTTGGATCTTTATAGCATTTTTTTTTTTTAAATCATAAAAAATGTCTTGAGTTTCTTGAATTGTGCCAGAATTTTGCTATTCTGTGTTGTAATATTTGTGTCAATGTTTACTGTTTCAGAACTCCAATTTTTTTAAATTAATTGGTTGAATTTGAATGTAGTGTAAGAAATCAAATGTTCCAATTTTTTTTTTTAAAATTAATTGGTTGAATTTGAATGTAGTGTAAGAAATCAAATGTTGAGTTCTTTCACAAAGATAATCTTTGTTCCAGAATCTGTTTCTGCTGTTGATATCTACATTTTTAGAGCTTGGGAATGTCATTTCCCTAATCCCAAAAGGTGACTCAAATTAATGTTTCTGATAAGAGTTACGTTGGTATAGAATTGTATTGCAGCAAGATTAGAAACCGAACTTCTTTTGATTGTTTCAATACGAGGAAAGATGCACTGGAATATATCTTTGATTTATATTTTATTAATTGAGGTATTTGATATACATGATAGAGCTCTGGTCCAACATTAGGCACTTCTTTAACAAGTAGCCATGATTTTTATACTTTTGTTGTGGGGGTAAAGATGAAGAATTAACACTCTTGCGTTTGTGTTGCAGAAAAGCTTTCCTATCATATGATAAATTCATATCTTGGAACTCCGATTGTACTGACTTTTTTTCAAGATAAATAAATAGCTAGCTAAATATATAATCCCTCTTGAGCCTATAAATATGGTAGAGTACGTTGATTTCTTGTCACCGTATTTACTATTTCATGTAATGTGGTAATATAAGAAGGTATATATCATTCATGTAACATCACGATATACTATTTTCATGTAATGTGGTAATATAAGAAGGGTTATATCATTCATTAATGTGGCAATTAAACTTGGATCAAACCTAAACTAATTGTTTCAATAATGTTATTGAACTAATGGAAAATTGATTTATGTAAATTTTAGAGCAACTCTACACTTGCAGCAAACTTGATGATCCCGTTGTGTATCTAATATATAACTGGTGTTTTGCATTAGTAGTATGTATAGATCGGAATTGGCATTTATTAAGGAAGATATTGGAATTTCATATGAAATTATTGCATTTGCGAGTCCGCTTATCTCCAACTCATGAACTTAGCCTATTTCTAGGCTTCTGTTCAATTTGTTCTTTTCCCTTTTTGAGCAATAAATAATCTGTTTATTTTTACTCTACCAAAGAGTGAAATTTGTGGTGAGACTGCAACAAATATCACAGGTTTTACTGACAATGAATTTATGGAAGTGTAGAATGAGAGAAGATCCATGGATGCTTCTGCTAACCCATCTAATGACACAAAGTGTTGGAATGGACTATCTTTATGTAACTTCCTAATAGCATGTCTTGTGATAGCTTCTATACTGCCTTGGTTTTTCCATGTATAAAATATGTTCTAATGATAGTACACAATTCACAAAATAAACACCGTTTATATTGCCTATATGTTATACAAACATAACAACATCAGTTAAACAACATCGTACCACTCATCGTTCGGGGTTGTGCAACGCACGACGCCTCACTAGTATTCCTTAAAAGATCACATTTTTCACAATGCATAAAGGAAATTGGAACTTAGAGAGATTGTTAATTAGGTTTGTGATAAGTGCGCTTTACATACTTATTTTGCTTTTAAATTGTCATTTTAATTGGCAAATTGAGCGAATTTCTATTTATAAATCATGTTTATCTTGTAAAATTAGGCACAACCTCAATTGGAAAGAAAATGAACAAGATTGAAGAGAAAATGAGCTAAAAGAAGAGCAAATTTGATGTCCATAGACCTAATTGAAAGAAATCAAAAGTTTGGGATCAATTGTAACATTTCAAAAAGATGGAGGACTAGAAGTGCAAATATTTGAAGGGTATTTTTGCAATAAAAGTCAAAATTCGAGGACTAAGTTGAAGAAGGCTAAAAGATGCAAGACTTGACTTGTAATAATTAAAAGAAAAAAAAAAAGTTGGCAAAAACCAATAGGCAATGCCATGTGGCTGCATGGCATGGGCAATTTTAAACCAAAGTCGAAAAATTGTTTTTGTTTTTATTATTTTGACTTAAGGCCTTGTTTGGCTCGATCTTGGAACGTTTTGAGACTTTTTTAGATCAAATTTTTGAGAATATAAATACTCCCACTTCTCTAAGCCCCAATACCCAATCCATACCATAAACCCTTGCATTTTTTTCTCTCTTTTCCTTCTTTCCTTTTTTTCTTCTTTGTTTTTCTTTTCTTTTCTTGTAAGTTTGTAGACTTGTTTTAGTTTAGTTTTTTTATTACAAGCCCCTAGTATCCATTGAAGCAATGATGCGAGAAGTGAGGTGAAAATACAAAGTAAAGTTCAAAGAATTTTGAAGCAAAAAATCAAGGGAATATTTATTTCTTAATCTTGTATTTTAATCTTTAGGTTCTACACTTTGTGATGTATTTTATTAAACCTTATCTTTTGTGCAATATTTATACAATAGGCTAATTGTTTTATGTTGAGATGATTGATGTAACTTAACTTAGTTTAAGTAATTTTAATGTTTGTTTATTAGTTTTGAACTTATTTCATTTGTGTTTGTTATTGAGATTATTTCATGTGTTTGATTGATCACCAAATATATGTTTTGTGAAGTATACGATAATCGAGAGATATTGTGCATTTTAGACTAAATAACAAATGCCTTATGTATTAAGTTAGGAGATAAGGATATACTCCTATCCCTAGGTGATTCATTGAACTATTTTCACAAAGAGTTAATGCAATTGATTGTGTTTTAATCGACATAAAGATATAGTAGGTTAAACCAATTGGTTAGGGTTAATTTCACTCGAGTGAGGTAATTAGCTAAACTTGAAACATCAAATCTAACATTGTAAATGAGTAATTTATTAATTTGCATGTGTGAGAAATTATTTAAGCGAGAGTTAATTGAAATTATGAATCCCAACTATTTTATCTTTCATTTTCCTTATTTTAATTTAGTTTCAAATTAGTTTCTTTAATTTAGAATTTACAAAAATCCATCTTTTAATTGTGTGTTTCATTTGTTAAGATTAAATTAACTATAGTGTAACTGAATATACATTCATCGTGAGATCGATAACCCAGACTCAAAAAGTACACTTTATTATTTGTACGCGACCCTTGCGTTTGCTGTACACACTTTTAGCGAACAAGTTTTTTGCATCGTTGTTAAGAAATGTTTTTACTTTGATTATTACTTTAGTTAATTTTAGTTTTAACAATTTGTAATTATTTTTATTGTATGTTTTATTTTGTCACCGTTGGTAACCTTCACAATTCTAATCTTTCTTGTGTTTGGTTTTCTTTCTATGTATATTTGATTTTTACTTTGGAAGAATACGAAAGCATTTGCAATGAACAATCTCAACATAGGTGATGAAGACATGCTTGGAGAATATCCAAATTGTGAAATTTGTTACAAGATGCATTGTAATGGACAATGCTTATTTTCGGGCAATAGTTTGCTTAAGTCGAAACTTCTTAGGTTTAGACAATATTTGAAATGCCAAAAACAAGCAATTGGCACATCGAATGTGAGTTACATGCTCTTGGGAGATTGTGTACCAGATGATTGGGATGAGAACATCACTCTTGCTGGAGATGGTCCTCCACTATTGAATGATAAGGTACTTGCAAAGTTACAATGAGCTTGTCAAATTGGATGAAGATGATATGCCTATGAGAGATGTCATGTATTGGGAAGGATTTCAAATGTGGGGGTATAATCCACTCTAGGGGATTAATAGGAAAAACTTGTCATTGCCCATGAATTCAAATTTTGGATTGATCATTCAATCAGAGGAGACATCAACTAAAGGAGATGAACTTGAAAAGAATAATAATTTAATCACACAAGAGTCACATGGAGAAATGATAATTAATGAGGAAGAGATTAAATAAAATTTCTCAACTTTATTGATTGTTCAATAATAGAATTTGTGATTAAGTCACTTGAGGAGGAGCAAGTCTACATAATTGAGTTTGAATTATATGGAATAGGCAAGTCCCATAACATTGAAGGTGGCAAATGGCAAGTATTTCGAATCAATGAAAAGTGAAGTAAATTCAAAATAAGCAAAATGGGCATGACATCAAAAGCTATGTTTAGAGTGTCATAAAGTACTTATGTGGAGAGTCGAACTAATAACTTTAAAATAAGCACTTAATGGGAGGCAACTCATTCTCTATCATTTACTTGCTTTATTTTTATTTTTTGCATTTTATTTACTCTCTTGCAAATAAGTTGGTTAGGCTCAAGTCTCTATCTTTCACTTTATTTTCTTCAAGTAGGATAGTGTGAAATAGTTCTAATGCATTCTCATTTAATTCTAGCATACATTCATATCAAACTTTCAAAGTCAGAAATTTGTTTAAACTCATTTAATCATTTTTAAATCACTTGATGCATATTATATTTTATCTTCAAGTATGATTTAATATTGACGTGGATGGACAAATTGTATTTAATTTGTGAGTTAGAATTGAGACGGGAAGTACAATTCTTATACAACATTCTAATTTAAGCCTTCATGATCATTTTTTTTCTTTTTAATTTTATTATAAAATACTTATCTTCTATATAAAAACAATGTCCATGTCAAAAATAAAACGCATATAGTTTCCTGTCCAAAATGACTTTCTAAACTTTGAAATCTATTCAACAAAAAAATGTCATAAATATTTTAGCAATTATTATGGTACATGTGTCATACTAACATTATTATGGCATTAGAATTTGTATTGTGCTATTAATGACATCAAGGTTTAATTTATTTTAATGTATAAACTATTTTTTTTATTTTGTAATAGTTATTATTCTTTTGTTAATTATTTTATTATATTGAAATCAAAAAAATATGTAATATGTGTGTCAAATCAAAGAGCTCAACGAAAAGTTTAATAAAAGCTAACAAGTCAGATTAAAGATATATAATATGAGTGTCAAATTAAAGATCTCAACGAGAAGTTTAATACAAGATAACGAGTGAAAGCAAACTGAAAATATATTGTCCGTAAAATCGTTTCAAAGATTAAACGTAAAAATTTTTACTTCAATTTTATTTTTATTTTTCTTCTATATCTCATTCATTTTCAATTATATCGTTTATGTTATATAATAATATCTATAAATTAAACTACTTTTTGTAATAATTTTTTTATATAATTATTGTATTATTTTGAAGTCGACGTGTCTAATATTCTAATTAAAGATCTCAATAAGAAGTTTAATACAATATAACAAATGAGAACAAACTAAAACACTTTTTCTGTAAAAATATTTTTTAAAAGAAAAAAACAATTTTAAAAAGGAAAAAAAATTACAAAAATCAGGATTTCCCAATTTTGATTAGTTTTGTACATATTACATTTTATATTTTGATTAATTTTATATTTTTAAAATTTTTCAATAAAATATAATTGTACCATATTTTTATTTAATACAATTGTATAATTAACATATATTCTTAAATTTTGATCGAAATTACCAAACACAAATAATTTACTAATCAACGTAGCTTTCAAGATAGGCAGCGCCATATACCCTATATTTACATTGGATTAACAATTTTTTAAGTCGGTGCGGAAAATCCCGTGATAAAAACGTCATAGCTGATCTAGAAAACGTCAACCAAACCGATTTCCATGAGAAAAGTCATACGAGGGCATGTTTGTCTTTTCATATGCCCCAAATTGCCTTATACGCGTCTCGATGTGGTCATCATTTCATCGCCATTGCCGACCTTTTCCCCTTCAAATCCCCCTCAGAAGCCAGCTGCGAACTCACCTCTCTATCTTTCTGCAATTCTCAGTTCTCTCTCTATATATGCACAATACAAACATTGTCATTCAACTATATATCTTTAATTAGTGATAATTGCGAAAATGGCTCAAAAAACTGAAAATGAAGAGACGGAGTTCAAGGTTGTACCTGAAACGATGTCGCTTTGTGTCAAATGTGGCGTTTCAGGGAGTTCCGCCACCAATAATTTATGCCAAAAGTGTTTCAACACCACGACAACTGCTTCATACTCCTCCGGCGGTCCTGCAGCGTCTTCAGAGGATGACACCTCAGCAAGCGCAGCTAAGCATAAAACTCTCTTGTTTGGCGAGAAATCTTACAGATCTAGCTCTCTTTTCGGGGTTTCTCCGGTTGGGGATGTAGAGGAGACGAGTGAAGATCTGAAAAAATCCGATTTAACTGAAGGTGTGGTAGTGAAGAGGCAAGTAAATAGGTGCTTCGGTTGCCGAAGAAAGGTAGGGTTGACCGGATTCCGATGCCGCTGCGGCGAACTTTACTGCGCTGAGCATCGGTACTCCGACCGGCATGGCTGTAGTTACGACTACAAGGCTGCCGGGCGAGAGGCTATAGCAAAGGAAAATCCGGTGGTAAAAGCAGCCAAAATTGTCAAGATATGATCAACGAATTTATCTAATACATCACATATATGTGCACCCCATGCTCACGTCAAATGGGACGAAAAATGAAATGGAATGACAATTTGAAGATCAAGGCTCGATCTATGATGTTGCTGATAACAACTTCAATGGAGAGTTAAAAATTATTAAGAAAAACATAGAGGTCCTGTTTCCAGTTGGATTAGTCTTCAATCGTTTGTAATATATTACATTTATCTCGATTTGGATTAGTCTTCAATTGTTTGCCATATATTAAATTGCGATTTCAAATAATTATGTTTTCATTTTGTGAAAAATGACGTTTTAGATTCAAATTTCTCGTTCCGGCTATGTTTGAGTTGAGGAACGCTGATGAAGAGGATAATTTGCAAAGTGATCTTGTGAATTTGATTTTAGTGAGAAGTAAGGCAAGCAGGATTCTATAATTTATTGGGATGGATTCTGGAAGATGGAATGCGTGTTTTGGATCATCGATTTGCACGGTATACGGGATCGTTTCGACGGGAAAAAAAAAAAGTTGTTTTGATGGGGTGGGAACGTTTATTTCGTGATAAAATTAGAACGAGGTTCTTGGAAAGGCCTAAAAGCAGTAGTCAAAAACTTACAAAAATAAAGCATTTAACTACTGTCGAATTTCTAATTTGGCTGGCCAGCTATGTCAAAGAATTTCTTTTATTTTCCGTGTAATATTTGCACTCGAACACCATGATGTTAAACTGCACAAGATCAATTCGTTTGGTAAACAAAAAAATTGATTTATTATAAATCGCACAATTTTTCAAATTATTTTTTAATTATGCATATTTTTTGTCTCCAATTTACCTTTAAATTAGATAGAGCCAAGTACTTATAGGATGAGAAGTGCCTCATCCTAACGACTCATTTGCCAACCACCGTTATTTCAATTCATAGTCATGGGCATAAGCAGTGGCGGATCCCGCCAGTGTCGAGTTAGGACGGCCGTGCTAGCTCGATCTCCGGTCAATCAACTTTCAATTAACATTTTTTTTTTTTAAAGAAAGTGAGACTTGAGAATGAGTTTGAAGATATATGGAGCATCTGAGCCATTATTGTTGAAGATAGGAACTCTACGATGAAGAATAAAGATGGCGTCATCGTCTTTGTTGTGCTTGGGGAAGAAGACAGACCAGGTACAAGCGAGGAAGAAGAATAGATAGAAGGGGCTCTTTGATTTGGATTGATATTATTTGTTCCTTAGTTTGTTCTTGTTGTTTTATTTATTTGATCGAATTAAATAATTTTCTTACTTTTTGGATGGTATGATTATGGCGTATAACACATGATTGTATGAGTAAATAAAAATACCTCAAATCAAGATATTGGTTTTGATATATAATTTTTAGAATAAAAAGTTTGATACTTTGATTATGACATATAATTTCGAGAATGAATTAAACGATTTGGTATATGATTTATGATTTTCAAAATGCTTAATTCATTTTCAGAAAGAATTATAGTTCGATATATAATTGTTTGAGTGTATTTATATATTTATTGATTAATTTTAATATTATTTAATTAAATAATCATAAAAAATCTCACTATTGCGAACGTTGATGCCGTCAATCAAAGGTCAACAATCAACGGTCAATGATCGCCGCTCTAGCTGAACTTTTATGCTGGATCCGCCACCGGATAAGGTCTCCATAACTCGAATTTTGGCAAAAAAGTTAGGTAATGTTCTATATTTTTGTTTGTATTTCATTTTTGGAAACGTGTTCTACTACTGTTTTTCTTCTGTTTCTATTTTAAATTTATTAAAAATACGTTTGGTTTGTCATTTCTAAAAAATGTTTTTGAAAATGGAAAATTAAAACACAAGTTCTTTTTAAAATTTTGCAGAATACAAATTTGATTATATGTAATTATTTTGGATGTGGATTAAATTATTAATGGATCATTCTCTTTGTATTTCAATTTTGAATTTTGAATTAAATTTTGGATTTTGGTTGTTTGTTTTGGAATTGGTGAAAACATGTTCTCTTTGTGATTTTGGAAAACTGTTTTCAAAAATAGAAAGCTGAAAAATAAGTTTACTTTGTAATTTTCTAATATATTTTTTTTGTGATATTTTATATGTAAAAAATGGTTGATTTGTTGAATTATATTAATTTTAATGTCAATAAATCAGTTAGTTCTCTATGTCAATAAATTCATCATTAATATTGTTTCAGCTAAATAAAAATTCAACCTCATACCAACAAAATCTTGATATGGATCTATATATAATGGCAAAATAATATAAGAGTTTCAAGTAAAGGAAGTGTCACACAAAAAAAAATCTTAACATGGATTTATATATAATGGTAAAATAATATAAGAACTTGTAAGTGTTTCACATTTAAAAAATATATATATATATTAACATGGATCTATATGTAATGGCAAATTAACATAAGAATTTCAAGCGAATGAAGTGTCTTACATTTACCAAAAAAAATAAAAATAAAAAATAAAAAAATCTTAACATTGATCATATATAATGACAAAATAACATAAAAGCTTCAAGTGAAGGAAGTGTCTCACATTTACAACCAAAAAAAAAAAATCATAACATGAATTTATATATAATGGCAAAATAATATAAGAATTTCAAGTTAAGGAAGTGTCTCACATTTACTAAAAAGAAAAGTTCAAAACTCACGTTTTGGACTTTTTAACATAAAATATCCAAAATGCAATAAACTCGATTTGAGTTTCCTTTGTATTTTTTTTTTTTTTTTTTGGAAAACGAATTTCTAAAAATGGGCAAAGTGAATGCATTTTCGATATTTTTGAAAATCGAAAACGGGCTCAAAACAGCAAAGAGAATATGGCCTAAACTTCTTGTGTTTTGAATATTTACTCTATCATTTCATCAAAAACCCTGAAGAGAAAAACTCAAATAGAAAATAGTATCGTGTTAGGTCCTTGCTTGGTAGGAATTAAAATTCAAATTTAAGTTAAAGTCAACAATTGATTTTTATAACATATTTTATAAAATTTATAATTTTTCAATCATACTTTTCATGAACTTTTGTTAAAACTAGTATTTACTACCCGGAAGTTTTTTTTTGCAATATCTGTTTTGATAAGTATTCGTAAAATTTTAACGTTTTAAAATAATCAATACAAATATTTTATTACAATAATTATTAAAATCTAAAAAAAAAATAACTAATTCAAATTATTTAAGACTTATTTGGATAGTAAATGCCAATTTATATATTTAAATAATAAATTATCATAGATTTCAACAATTTTATGATTTATTGTTAACTTCATTGAAAATGCAAATTTGTTTAATTTCTATTTTCTCTTCTTGTATTTAATATTTTTTTTTTCAAAGAATTTCTCAAAAAACAAAGCATTTTATAATTTCAATATTATACACATGGATTTAAATGCGACATTAATCTACAGAAATTCAAATGGAAATTGCATTAATCAACATTGATGTAAATACGACTTTAATCTATACGGGTTTTTATTTTATTCTGTTTTAGTTTTATTATTTTTCAAAATTCCATATGCATTTTGGTAAGAAAAATGACTTTTAACGCTTCTCTCTTCACTTCTATTTTTTATTTTTATTTTTTTGTTGACAACTCTTCACTTATACTTTTAATATCGCATTTTTATTTAAAAATATTCATACTAAAATTCATAAAATACATATCCGACATTCAATTTAAGCAAATAATAGAAATATGTAAGTGCCACCCCAATCTCAAAACTAGGGGTAAACATAGTTTGGTTTGGACGGTTTGTAACAATATTTCAAACAAAATCATTTAAAACGGTTTGAAGTTTTTCCAAATCAAACAATTTCATTTCATTTTCTAAATAAAACCAAACCAAACCATTTTTTTGCGATTTGGTGCGGTTTGAAACTACGATTCACCAACGAATGAATTAGTAGATTTCAAAGCAAGCGAAAAAACACATATTCATTTAAAATTTCGAGTTGAAAATTGTAATGATTATAAATGATTTTTAAACATAATATCCGAACAAAGGCTAAGCACACATTTAAAATTTTCTTAAATAAATCGTAGTTAGTTCTTACATCAAAAAATTTATTTTAAGAAAAAGTCTTGGATGATGATTATGAAATGTAGGAGCAAGATTTTTTTCGAAATGGTTTTGAATTTGAACAAATTAATATTTAACTCCATGTTCCTTAATTTTGATTCATTGAGAAAACAAAGTGTGCTACATTTAAAAAATAAAAAATAAAAAATGAACATTTGTCTTTATCTTTTAATTTTTTTTAAATTTGACGGGTTAGCGGTTTAAAACCATGATTTTAACAATTGAAACCTAAACCAAACCGTTTAAGGAGGTTTGAAAATTTTCTAAATCAAACCAAACTATTTCACATTTAAAACCGAACCAAACCAAACCATTTGTTACGATTTGGTTCGATTTTGCAATTTGACAGTTTATTTGTTCATTCATACTTAAAATTCCAAAAAAAGTGGCAAAAAAATAATGTTCCAAATTGCAATTTAGGTGGCTCAAAGGTCACCTTGTGTATTGCTCCCAATTGAGCTATCTCAAAACCTTCACTAAACCATTTCTTGCGCTTTTAACTTTAAGTAGAGATGACAAAAAAAAAATTCTACATATTAGTCATTGGGGCAGTTTCATGGCAAGGTTGGGTGACCCGAGCTGGTCGCGGGCCAGCCCTGAATAGAAAAAAAGAAAAATTCAGAAAAAATGAGTTATTTGTCCCATTAATCAGTGAACTTATGTTGATTTCTTTAACTGATCACTGAAATTTAAAATGTGTCTTGTGATCACTAAACTTATGTTCATATCTTCGATTGAATATTGAAGTTTAAAATGTTGAGTTTTAGTCAATAAATTTATGAGTTAATTGTCAAAATAATCACTGAACCGATATCTATATCCTTGATTAATCACTGAAGTTTAAAGTGTCGAATTTTGTCACTACACTTATCGAAATGTTGGACTTTAGTCATTAACTTAATTTTGTAACGACATTGCTGACATGATAGGAGAAATGTGTACGTGGTGTCACGTTACCTTTAATCAACCAATCACAACATGCCAAATTGTCGCGTAAGAAGTTTTAAATACTTCCTTGATTAGTCACTAAACTTTTGAAATTATTTTCGACCGTTGATTTGTTGTATGGAGGTTATGATTTCGAAGAGATTTTATAAATTTTCAAGTCACTCATGTCATTTTTAAAAGTTTAGTTATCAAAACATGCCCACCTTAAAGTTTAGTAAACAATCGAAGATATTCTTAAAAGTTTAGCAATCAATTGAATACGATTTTAAAGTCTTTTACGTTGCAATTGGGTGTAGTGTGATTTGATCAGTTAGAGGTGGCATGGCGTCACATGTACACTTCGACTGTCATATCACCAATTCATTTTCAAAAGTTAAGTCAATGACTAAAGTCAAAGATTTTGATAGGTTTAGTGATCAAAATTCGACACTTTAAACTTCAGTGATCAGTTAAAGATATAGGCATAAGTTCATTGACTATTAAAACAATTCAGCATGTGTTCGGTAAACCTGCAAAAATGGTTTATAAACATTGAATTTTTCAAATCACTTTTTAAACACACATATTTTCCCTCTCCAATTTCCAACTACAATTTTTTTCCTTAAAATAATAAATAAACCAGCTTATAAATAATACAATGTTACCAAATAGACTATAAATCATAAGTTTATTGACCAAAGCTCGACAATTTAAATTTCGATGATCGGTCGATGACATAGACTTAAGCTTAGTGATTGTTGGGACAATTAAATCGTAAGTTTAGTTATCAAAACTCGACACTTCAAACTTGAGTAATTAATCTAATTCATAGACACAAGTTCAGTTGAGTGATTATTGAGACAATTAACTCAAACAAAATTAACAAAAATTAGATAGTAATTAAACGGGGCCGCAGGGTTGATTCACCCCGAACCAGCCACGTCCTGAAATTCGCGAGAAGCAAGGCGGGTCTGGTGTTAAAAAAATTATCGTTGGGCACGAGGTGGGAGTATTCGACCCAAATCCACCCTGTTGATATAAGGGGGTGTTTGATTGGCACAAATTTTTCAAGGAAAATGAAATTTTTTTCCAGCTTTTCTACTTCACGCCGTTTGATTGCGAAAATTTTTCGCAGAAAATATTTTTTGCGGACCCCACTCACGCGCCTATTTTCCTTGGTTTTGTGGAAAAAAAATTCTTTGGGTTTTGGTGGATTTTTATTTTCCATGGTGGATGGAAAATTTTTTTTCGACACGTTTAATCAATTTTGTTGTTTTTAATTGACTTATTTTCTTTCCAAAAAATAACATTATCATCATCAAG
Organism: Ligustrum vulgare; assembly: GCA_963555705.1. Lineage (NCBI taxonomy): Eukaryota > Viridiplantae > Streptophyta > Magnoliopsida > Lamiales > Oleaceae > Ligustrum > Ligustrum vulgare. The sequence continues at coordinate 33,864,389 of OY743186.1, read as the reverse complement.
TACAAATATATTAAAAAAGTAAAAAAATAAATAAATTTTGATTAAAATAGCAAAAAATTACTTAATTTTTCATGAAAAATAATGTCAATCAAACAACGAAACTTAGAAAATTCTCTACTTTTTCCACCTAAAAAATTAAACAAATCAAACACCCTTAATTGATTTTCTAGAAAAATAATTTCCAAGAAAAATAATTTCCTTGAAAAATATTTTCTTCCACCCATTTTTCACTTTCGCAATCAAACACACCCTAACTAACTTTAAGTTGGTTTTCATTGAAAACACCACTTTTGGCGTTTTCAAAAATTTGTTTTAAGCAACAGCCTTTCAAATTTCATCAGTCACACAAAAAAAATTGTGACTTGGCATTATTCTACAAGTGAGACCTGTATTTGTCATTAATTTTTTATAAATGACAGGCATTTCACTCAGAGGTGGGGTCCAAAAATTTCGGTGAATTGTACTATCCATCAGTTGCATAATACCACGGGTTGGGTGAATATTTTATAAACAGAAATTTTCTTTTTATCCGGACACTGGCTTAATCACACGTCGCATTAATTTTTATCTAAATCTACTAAAAATTTTATTTTAATTTCCATCAAACAAGATTCCATGTACTGAAGTTCAGAGTTATCAAACCAATGTATTTCAAACAATACCAAAATCTGGTTAAAAGGAAGTGTGCACTATTCAAAAACACAAGAAGGAATAGAGGTTCATGAAATTTTCGATGTATTTCTAATATTATCGTAAACAAGAATTATTTAAATTTTGTAATAAAGGATGTCTTTGTAATTGTTGAAAACGAAGGAGGTATTTTTGAAAGTGTCATAAATCTCAAAAGTATTTGTTATTCTAGCCTTGAAGAGCTTGTTTGGTACATGGAAAAGTTGTACCATAACTTTTCAAACTTAATCTCAATCATTCATTCTTAGTTAAGTCCATGATTTTTAACTTTTCAAACATTTTCAAATTACACATCTATAAAAAAAAATCACAAAAATCAAAAAAAAATTCATGAACCAAACATGCTCAAAATTTACGAAGTTAAAAACTCGAATAAATGAAAGCTCGTGCAATTTTATAAGTGAGTCACATCTTAAAATTATTTTATACAGTTCGGCGGCGTAGATGTGTTTTTTTTCTTCTTCTTCTTATGAAAATTGGAAAGAGAAAATATATATGATTAAAAAGTGGTTTGAGAAGTTGTGTAATTTAAAAAAATGATTTATAAACCATTTCTTTGAGACCACCGAACGTAATGTTGTCTTTGTTTCGTAAACTTATTTTTTATTACATTTTTTTCAAATTACTTTTGAACCACATGTATCTTTCTGAATCATTTTCTAATCACGTATTTTATTTTGAAAACATGTTTTTAAATAAAACGATTTCTCAAGGCTCTATTTGTTAAAAATCATACTATATATAAAAGTAAGGTATTTCCCAAAAACATGTGTTGAAATTTTTTCCGCCTAAACTATCTTTCCTAAAATATAAGTATTTCTATGAATGAGAATTTTTTTGATAATTATACTATTATTTTAAAATCGAAAAATATGCAATATGGATATCAAATCGAAGATCTTAACGAGAACTTTAATACGAACTCACAAGTTAGAGTTAACTGTAAACATGCCATCCTTAAAATCACATAAAAAATTAAAGGTAAAAAACTTATTTTGTACATTTTACCTTTTCTCAATGTCCTTCTATTTCAAAATTGTTTATTTAAGTCCTCTATAATGATATTTATAATTTCTTAACTAAGTTTAATTTTGTCATATATAATTAATTTCAATTTGAGTTGCTTTTCTTATCAAATTAAAGGAAATAATAAATATCCGAACTTTTATGTAATTTAATTAAGTTTGAATAATTTTTTCAACTTCATATTTCGATAAATTCAGGTTGCTTAGTTTGTTGCATTGATTTAAATATAGGACCTCGTGTATTTAATTTGTATTGTTAAAGTAAATACGAAATGAAATATTTGTTTAGTATATTTAAATATCAAATATCATATTAAGATAGTTAGTATCAATTCTAATATTATTATTCCGTTATTCAGGTAGAGATAAATTTATTTTTGATAATCTAGAAATTATATTTTAGAAGATTAATTATGTCATAATCACTAAAATTGAATAATTATGTAAACGATCATTGATTTTTTTTTTTTTTTAATAGTAAGTCAATAAAGTTCCAAACTATTACAATTGTAACCATTTGGTAAAAAATATTTCCCCCTACTAGGTACCCCTTATTCAAAACCTCATTTTTCTAAAATTCATTTTCAACTAACATTCTATTAATAAAATAATCCATGTATAATTTCAAAAAAATTCATACTTTTTAAAAACTCATACTCCCAAAATTTACTGTTACAAAAAACATTATTTGAAATAATAGGTCTCAACCAAGGGTTTAAGTACATATTCTCCAAAAAATCACTATCAGAAAACTCATTTTGTATATAATGAGGGCTTAAACAAGGACAAGAAAAACGAAATACATAAAGGGAGAACAAGAACAGGTATTGACCAATTTTTTCGCCAAAATATATTTCAAAAAATGGTAAGTAATATTAATTAACTATATATTATTCATTTTGGACAAATTCCAAATTTATAATAATCCAACTGAATGCAAATTTTGAAAAAGCCGCTTTTTTTTAAGTCCCTAAGTTTTTTGGTTCTCCTTCCCCCCTTGAAAATCAATTACAATTTTTTTTTAACTTCGTAAAAAAAAAGGGAAAAAAACTTTTTTAATATCACATAAATATTTTTCTTTAAAAACAAAAAATAAAAGAGGATGAAATAGGAACGTTCATCGATCTATTTTTTATTTTCTTTTTTATTTTTAATAAAATCGTGAACACAGATATATCTATTTTTTTTTACGTATTACAAATTCTGTTTAAATGTAATTTTATTTTCTCATTTTACGCTTCAAATCAATTCAAATTACATTTTTAAAGAAATTTCATGAAACGGTAAACATATTAACGGTAAAAAATAATTAATGTATGTATAATTTGTACATTTGTGTTTAATTGTCTTCATTCGTCTCTTATTTTTAGTTAAATATATTCATTTCATATGTTAATATATAAATTCGATATATGTGAGTAACAAATGATCGTGCATCGCACGGGTGTAACACTAGTTTTATATTTAAAAATATATTTTTTTATGTTTTCGAGGTAAAATATGTGGTTGAAAAGTAGAGAGAGAAAATGTATGTGGTTAGAGCATCCTTAATAAGAGGGTCGGTCAAGCTGTCAAGTGCGTCAGAGAGATAAAAATATTTGTGGGTCTCACTCCAATATCTCATTTTTCTTATCTATCTTCCACATTTTCCCAGTCAAGCTGTCAATTGCGTGAGAGAGAGATAAAAAAAATCTTGAATCTCTCACTCTAATATCTCATTTTTCTTATTTCTCTTCTACATTCTCCCTATTTTTCTCCACTTTTTCTTACACTCTTCCATTACAAGTTCCAAAATTGAACATTCTACTTGACCCCGTTCCACTATTTTTTTATTAATTTATTTGAATATGTGTTTATCTCCCTCTTCTTTTTTTCATTTTTGACTCCTTTTTTTTTTTTCGACATTCACATTCTTTCCCCTATTTAATATTTTCTCTCATCCAATTCACCTTCACAATACATACACCCGTTAAAGATGTCCTTAAAAAGTGATTTTGAAAATTGTGTTTTTTTAATTAAAACATGTTTTTAATAAATTTGTCAAACTGACAAATCACCTTTTAACTACACGTTATGCATACTTTTGATAATATTGTATGGTCTATAAAGTGATTTATTTATGTTTTTGAAGTAAAATAATTGTTGGAAATTAGAGAAAAAAAAATGTGTGTGGTTAAAAACTAGTTTGAAAATTGTATATTTTATAAAATAATTTATAATCCAGTTAATTTAATTTACCAAACGAATACTTTCTCTCATTTTAATCACATATTTTATCTAAAAAAATATAAAAAATGTGTTTTAAAATACAAATTTTTTTAGAACACCCTTAATTCACGCGTGGCAGTCAGCAAAACTCGAAAGTGATAGTTCATCAGAATAAAAAAATTCAAAGGGGGAAACAAAAAATATAGCCTCCTAGCATAACTCAAATGTTGAAATACGAGATTAAAAAATCTCTCATGATTTAGCCTCCGTTTGGTAACACTGTTTGATTTATAAATTAATTTATTTATGATTTTGAGATAAAAAGTAGTGGTTGAAAATTAGAGAGAGAAAAATGTATGGTTATGAAGTGATTTGGGAAATTATGTAGTTTATAAACCATAAAAAAGTACATTTACCAAACAAGGGCTTAATGTCTGTTTGATTATACTATTTGATTTATAAATTAGTTTATTTATTATTTTAAGATGAAAAGTAATTGTTGAAAATTGAAGAGAAAAAAGTGAGTAATTAAAAAATAATTTTTAAACAATTGTATAATTTATAAATAAGAAATATTACGTTTACCAAACCGTTAAGCAAGCGAAAGATTCAACGACATAGGGATCCAATTCAAAAGTGAAAATGACTATCGTTTGACTGTTGCGACAGTTGACACGAGTGGATAGGAACGAAGTGTCAAATCAAAAAAGCTGGAAACAACTGCAAATACACTTTCCCATGCCAACTTCGACGGCTCATGTGTTCCTCCGTTTGGTGTTGGCCAATTTGGTTCGGCGGCGGTAATCTACCTACGCTATTTTAAAGTGGAAAAGTCTTCCATAACAAGTTGTCCATTTTTTTTTTTTTAAACGTTTCCTGTTACTGTCCAAGCAATAAATGTGTCCAGCGGCTGTCACTTTTTTTTTTTTTTTTTTCATTTATGTTTACGGACTGTTTGGAGGCTGGGTGAGGCCTTTATTTTGACATTTTCTAGGTAAATATATGATTAAAAATTGGAGAAAAAAATATGTGTAATTAAAAAGTAATTTGATAAATTGTATTGTTTATAAATTTATTTATAAATTATAATCATTGTTTAAAATAACGGTGTGTAATTCTTCTTTTATCTATTACCTTCATTTGATAACACTGTTTAATTTATAAAGTGGTTTATTTATAACTTTGAGGTAAAAAATAAACCGTAAAAATTGAAGAAAAATGAGTAAATTTAAAATGTGGTTTGAAAAATTATGTAGTTAACAAACATATTTATAAACCATTTTTTTACTTTTATCAAACACATATTTATTCTTTTTTTTGTTTTGCTATGTATATTTTTGTAATTTGATCTTTTATAATATGTCATTCTTATCATTTACTAGTAATTGCACCCGTACGATACACGGAAGATACAACTGACAATTATATATTGAATAAGTTGTAAAAATATAATGTCCAACATAAATTGTGCATTCATGTATAATGAAAAATACTCAAAAAAGTAAAACATAATATTGCGACTTACATATTGTTTTAACTGCTAATTGTTCTTTATTCTAGTTTTCTTAGTCTATTTAGGCGAAGTAAGATATGGACATGTGACTTATTTTGTATTTTACAATTTTTATTTGATGACTGAAGTCGAGCTTAAGGTTTTTTAATTTCTAAAAATTGAAATGTTTGCTATTTTCAGATCTTAAAATAAAATAAAGTGGCTAATAGATATTTATAGAATTAATTTATCGACTCCTCGTATAGCATTATAAGAATTTGTGCTAACTATCTTAATGCAATAATTGATATTTAAATATATTAAACAAATATTTAATTTCATTATAAGTAAAAAAGCAAATACATTATGAACAAAATTTACCGAACATTTTAAAAAATAAAAAAATTGCTAAAACTTAAATTAAATGTTGCAATTTGTTAAATTCGCACATGACAAATTTATATGCAGTCCTATATTTTTATTTTTACAAATCCATAAATCATTTACTACACGCATTAATTGAACTTTCCTAATTCTTGTATTAAAATAAATTGATAAAAATAAGAAATTTCTTAAAATGACAAGTGAAAATGGGCGGGAAACTATGTGCGTAACATGGTGACGATTATCCTATTATTATATATGTATAGATAATAGATATAAGGATGGATAGATAGATAGATGATTTTGCTAACACCTTCTATTTTACAAATTGAACAAATGAGTTTATCAGAGCCTAAAGTTGTAAAAAATTAAGTGATTTAATTTAATTTACTGAGAAATATCGAATATCCATTATTTCTTTCAATTTGGTAAGAAAAATATTCGAAATTAATCACTTAGGTCAAATTGAATTTAAGTAAGAAATGAGAGATATCTTTTTAGGACTTAAATGATATAAATTTAAAAAATTTGAATGTTAAAAAAAGTAAAAGTATAAGTAAAACATTTACATTTTGTATTTAAGACAGTTATACAAATGATATGTTTAGAATTTGCTTTCATTTCTTAATTTGTATTAAACTTCTTGTTGAGATTTTGGATTTGATACCCATATTGCATATTTTTTTACTTCAAATTAATACAATAATTATCAAAAGAAAAAAATCTATAATTTGACTTTTTATAGATATTTTTTTCATAAATCTATAAATGTTATGAAATAGAGAGAAAGAGAGAAGAAAATAAAGAGGTAAATAAACCTGTGTTTCATTAAGAATTAGAGCCCCATATATATAGGGGAAGAAAGGGATATACAAAGTAATTATCCCTAGGGTTACAGGGGTATGAATGTCATTCACTAAATAGTATAATATTTATAACACTCCCCCTTGAATGACATATTACAAAATATCTGCCTCGTTAAAACCTTGTTTGATAAAAACCCAATGGAAAAAAATCAAACGAAGGAAAAAGAGTACAGTTATTTTGGAGTATTACAATAAATGCTGCCTCGTCAAAACCTTGCCAAGAAAACCCAGTGGGACAAAACTTGGGCGAATGAAAAAGAGTACAGCTACTCCCCCTGATACTGATCACTGTAAATCTTTGAGTCGACGCATTCCAATCTCATGAACCAATTTCTTGAATGTGGATGTTGGCAATGCCTTTGTAAATAAATCAGCTACATTGTCACTCGAGCGAATTTGTTGAACATCAATATCCCCAGTTTTCTGAAGCTCATGCGTGTAGAAGAATTTTGGAGAGATATGCTTTGTTCTGTCTCCTTTGATGAAGCCTCCTTTGAGTTGTGCAATACAAGCTGCATTGTCTTCATACAAAATTGTTGGGCTGTCTCTAGTTGAAGTTAATCCGCATGATGCTTGGATATGATGGGTCATGTTCCTCAACCATACACATTCTCGACTTGCCTCGTGGATTGCAATAATTTCTGAATGATTTGAAGATGTTGCTGTCAAGGTTTGCTTCACGGATCTCCATGATATAGCTGTTCCTCCACGTGTAAACACATATCCTATTTGCGATTTAGCTTTATGTGGATCAGAGAGATAACCTGCATCTGCATATCCCACTAAAGAAGATCCCAATTTTTGAGAATAAAATAATCCCATATCAATAGTACCCTTTAGGTATCGAAAAATGTGTTTAACACCATTCCAATGTCTTTGAGTTGGTGTAGAGCTATATCTTGCAAGGAGATTTACAGAAAAAGCTATGTCAGGTCGAGTACAATTTGCAAGATATGTTAGCGCTCCAATTGCACTAAGATATGGTACTTCAGGACCAAGAATTTTTTCTCCATCTTCAGGTGGACGAAATGGATCTATTTTCACATCAAGTGATCGAACAACCATAGGGGATGCCAATGGATGTGCTTTGTCCATATAAAAACGATTTAAAACTTTTTCTGTATAAGAAGATTGATGAACAAATAATCCTTCTGGGAAATGTTCAATTTGCAACCCAAGACAAAACTTAGTTTTTCCCAAATCTTTCATCTCAAATTCATTCTTTAAATAATCTGCAGTTTTATTGAGATCTTCAGGAGTTCCAATCAGATTTAAATCATCCACATATACTGCAATAATTGCAAATCCACTATTTGTTTTCTTTATGAAAACACAGGGACAAATGTCATCATTTTTATAATCCTCCTTCAACAAATATTCGCTAAGACGATTATACCACATGCGTCCGGATTGTTTCAATCCATATAATGATCTTTGCAATTTAATAGAGAACATAGTTCTCGGGCATGTATTATTTGCTTCTGGAATTTTGAGTCCTTCAGGAACTTTCATGTATATGTCACTATCAAGTGAGCCATATAGATAGGCAGTTACTACATCCATAAGGCGCATATCAAGCCTTTGTGACACAGTCAAACTAATTAAGAATCTAAAAGTGATAGTATCCATTACGGGAGAATACGTTTCCTCATAATCAATTCCTGGTCTTTGAGAGAAACCTTGAGCTACAAGTCGAGCTTTGTATCTTGTAATCTCATTATTTTCATTCCTTTTCCTTACAAAAACCCATTTGTATCCTACAGGGATTATATTTTCAGGTGTTCGAACTACAGGTCCGAATACTTTTCGTTTCTCTAAGGAATTTAACTCCGCCTGTATGGCTTCTTTCCATTTTGGCCAATCATTTCTATGCTGACATTCTTTCACAGACATTGGTTCAGGATCCTCATCTTTCATTATTTCAAGAGCCACATTAAAGGCGAAAATGTCATCTATGACAATAGTATTCCTTTCCCATAGTTTATGAGAAACTAAATAGTTTATTGAAATCTCATTATTTTCGAAAACTTGTGGTTCTGCAGGAACCATATTCTCAATATTCGATTGATCCATATTCTCAATATCCGATTGATCAATCTTTTCAAATACTACTTCTGCTGAAGTTTTTGGTTGGTTTTTCTCTTGTACTTTTCTTTTTCGAGGTACAGAGTCTTTAGCACCAACTGGTCGACCACGCTTCTGGCGTATTTGAGATTCATTTGCTATAGCAGATTGTCCTTCAGGGACATCAATTTGTGCAGGGATATTTTCTGCTGGTATATGTGACTTTGTCACTTTTCTCGTGTCAACAAATACATCCGGTAATTGATTTGCAACTCTTTGCAAGTGAATGATTTTTCCAACTTCTTGCTCACATTGATTGCTGCGGGGATCAAAGTGAGACAAAGTTGTTTCATTCCATGAAATTTTACCATGTTTTTCAGGATGTAGTTTTGTTCCTCCCAAGGTTGGGAAAGTCATTTCGTCAAAATGACAATCTGCAAAACGTGCAGTGAATACATCACCCGTTAAAGGTTCAAGATACCTTATTATTGATGGTGAATCAAAACCAACATAAATTCCAAGTCTTCGTTGGGGACCCATTTTGGTACGTTGTGGGGGGTGAAATTGGGACTTGGACGGCACAACCAAAAACTCGTAAATGAGAAATATTAGGCTCATGACCAATTGCAAGTTGCAAAGGAGAATATTGATAATACGCAGTTGGTCTTAAACGAACCAATGATGCAGCATGTAATATGGCATGACCCCAAACAGAAGTTGGAAGTTTTGTTTTCATGAGTAATGGTCTAGCAATTAATTGTAGACGTTTGATAAACGACTCAGCTAATCCATTTTGTGTATGGGCATGAGCAACCGAATGTTCAACCTCAATTCCAATTGACATACAATAATCATTGAATATCTGTGATCTAAACTCACCAGCATTATCAAGACGAATTTTCTTGATTGAATAATCAGGGAATTGAGCTCGTAATTTTATAATTTGAGCAAGTAGTCTAGCAAAGGCTACATTCCTAGTAGAAAGTAGGCAAACATGGGACCATCTAGTAGATGAATAAATTAAAACCATAAAATACCGAAATGGTCCACATGGTGGGTGTATTGGCCCACATATATCTCCATGAATTCTTTCCAAAAAAGTTGGAGATTCAATATTGACTTTTGTAGTCGAAGGTCTAATGACCAACTTGCCTTGCGAACAAGCAGCACATGGATAATCATTAGGTAAAAGAATCTTCTGATTCTTTAGATGATGTCCATATGAGTTGTTAATTATTCGGCGCATCATTATTGTTCCTGGATGTCCAAGTCTATCATGCCAAAGTATAAAACTTTTTGGATCAACGAACTTCTGGTTCGTGATAATATTTGATTCAATCATCTTTATAGATGTACAATACATGCCACAAGGGAGTGCCGGAAGTTTTTCTTTTATCTGCTTCTGGCCAGATATAAAAGAAGTTATGCAAATATATTCTGCATTATTTTCATGCATCGTCTCAATGTGATATCCATTGCAGCGAATATCTTTAAAACTAAGCAAATTTCTTCTGGATTTGCTAGAATAAAGTGCATCGTCAATATATAATTTTGTATTATTTGATAAAATAATACAAGCTCTTCCGGAGCCTTCAACGATTTTTGATGCACCTGATATTGTATTAACATTATTCTCTGATAACGTTAAGTTCAAGAAATACTTTTTGTCTTTAAGAATAGTATGTGTAGTTGCACTATCGACTAAACAGATATCCTGGTCATTCATCCTGAATTTATAAACAAAACAAAATAAATATTCTAAAACTTTGGTTTCATAAAAAGAAATTTAGCGACATTTTTAATCAACTAAAAATGCTTAATAATGTAAATGTCTCTAACTTCAAAAAAATAAGTAAAAACATAATTCATACTAACTTTTAAAGAAAAAGAACAATTCAGATACTGAAAATTAAACTAATCAATATTCTCAAGTACACCGCCTCCAATTAAATTATCGATATTGCCATTTGGGTCAGGAAAAAAGTCAGAGACGTCCAAATGAGTCACATCACAAAAGTTGTATGTTTTCCTTCAGGGATAAACATTATGACATATTCTTCGATATATATGCTACTTCGGGAGTATGTTGTATTTTTCTATTATTTCTTGAATAATAGGTCAAATATTCTTCTGGAATATTGACAATTATAATTTATACTCTTCTGGAGCAAATAATAATATTTCTTGAATATTATAAAGTTGTGCTACTTCAGAAGCAACAACAAACTATTCATGATAGTCATATTAATATTCTTCTGTAATATTAATTATATACAGTTGTGCTACTTCAGGAGCAACAACAAATTATTCATGATAGTCATATTAATATTCTTCTGGAATATTAATTATATACAGTTGTGCTACTTCAGGAGCAACAACAAATTATTCATGATAGTCATATTAATATTCTTCTGGAATATTAATTATACAGTTGCGCTACTTCAGGAGCAACAACGTAATGAAACAAAAATTCAACAATAATAAATTAAACACACATATTAATATTCTTCTGGAATATTAATTATACAGTTGCGCTACTTCAGGAGCAACAATGTAATGAAAAAAAATTCAACAATAATAAATTAAACACACATATTAATATTCTTCTGGAATATTAATTATACAGTTGCGCTACTTCAGGAGCAACAACGTAATGAATTACTAATTTAAATGATAAAAAATGGCAACAACAATTATAATATATAAATTAAACACACATAAACAAGAACCTTAAAATTACAGCATGAACTTTAAATTACAACAATTAGATTTTGACCTAATTGAGAAATCAAGTTGAATTTAAATGACCACTTTTTGAGTTTGGAACAAATTCCTTGGATTGCGTGTACACTTGATGAATAATGAATTTAGGATTGAAATACACGAATTAAAAATTAATTAAATTCAGACGTGGAAGGCTTCAGAATTGAATTCATGTGTAGAATTAGAATTGAAAGAAAAATAGGATTCGACATCATTATGATGCATATGTATATATAAAAAAATTCACGTGTTATCAAATTAATTTTGATACACATGACAGATGATTATGCTAAAAAAAATTACCTTTTAATAATTTTAGAGAATCGTGCTGATAACGTGTTATGAAATAGAGAGAAAGAGAGAAGAAAATAAAGAGGCAAATAAACTTGTGTTTCATTAAGAATTAGAGCCCCATATATATAGGGGAAGAAAGGGATATACAAAGTAATTATCCCTAGGGTTACAGGGGTATGAATGTCATTCACTAAATAGTATAATATTTATAACAATAAATCATTTATTACATGTATTAATTGAACTTTCCTCATTCATGTATTAAAATAAATTGATAAAAATAAGAAATTTTCTTAAATGGCAAGTGAAAATTGACGGGAAACTATGTGCGTAAAATGGTGACGGTTATTCTGTTATTATATATGTATATGTATAGATTTTGTCATAATAATTTTTACTACACATACAATTATTAAATTTCGATCACACATTTTATAAAAATTTTACAACTCACATTATTTGAAATAGTATTTTTTTAGAATATAAGATTAAGTGTAGAGATTTTATTTTCAAATTTGTGTGAAGATTATTTTATTGGTAAAATGTAGTAGAAAATGAGCTTTAAAAAAACAATATTTTGAATAAGTATGGAGAAAATGTGTGATTAAAAAGTGGAGATAAAATGTGTGTGGTTAAAATATATTTTTTTCACATCATTATTTTTTTTCACTGTTTGACAAACATGTTTTAACACAAGATTTTTAAACCATAATTTCTCAAATCACTTTTTAATCACATACATTTTTTTTCACTTTTCAACAACACATTTTAACAAGACATTAAAAAAACATGTTTTTAAACACGGAAATTTTAACAAACAGAGCTACTTTATTTTTTGTCTTGCTGTGTACATTTTTGTAAGGTTAAAAGTCGAGAATTTTTTTTCTAAAAGTTTGTGTGTAGATTATTTTATTGATAAAATGTGACAGAAAATGAGTTTCGAAAAAATAATGTTTTAAATAACTATAGAGAAACTGTGTTATTAAAAAATGGAGAAAAAAGGGTGTAACTAAAAAGTAATTTGAGAAATTATATTATTTATAAATTAATTTATAAATTATAATGATTGCATTAAAAAACAGATATTTATGTAATTTATTTAATGCCTATATTATCTTGATATTCATTATTCAATTTACCACCATTCTATAAGACTTTTACAAACCACATCTATATATGTACTATATTTTAAAGTGCAAAAGTCTTGCACTATAAACTGACGTCATTTATCGTTCATCTTTCAATTTATTTTTTATTTATTTATTTGCGGCTGTCGTCGGACAGTCGCATATGTCTATTTTTTTTAGATATTAATGTTTATGAATTATTTACCTTATGCATTATTATTTGATTGGTGTTTTTGAATGAAAATTTGAAAAAAAAAATGTTAAAATACGATAAGAAAATAATGAGACTCATTATTTGACAAATACGTGATTTACATGTTAGAAAATGAATAAAAAATTCTGTTTATATACGATAAAATAGAGTTATTGAACAGATCTTTATTTTTTCTTTTGGAAAAGAAAAGTGATATTTTAAAATAGTTTAGCATATTATGTCTCTATTTCATGTTGATTTTATAGTTATTCAATATTATTATTTGACGAGGTATTTAATTTATTTGTCGTTCTTATTTTAATTTATTATACACCATATGTGTAACTAACAATATTATAATTATGTTTTGATTGTTGTCATTTGTTATCTTTAATATTACAAAACATATTTTATGAATTACTTATCCTACTTATATTATTATGTGGTTGGAGTTTCCCAATGGAATTTGCACCAAAAAAAAGAAGAAGAAGTTAAAATACAAGAAGCAAAAGACGGTAATTTATTAATTCACTATATAAATTGTCTTTTATTATTCAAAGAAGCTTTTATAATTTGGAAAATAATGAAACCGGAGTTTCAGAAATACATGATTTGAATGTCAAAAAATGAACAAAAAATTCTGTTTATACAGATAAAATAGAGTTATTGAATTGATCACTATTTGTCAAACATGTTTCAAAGATTCGTGATTTTTTTTACTTCATTTTTTAAAGCTCATTCGGAAAACATGTTTAAAAACAAAATTTCTCAAATCACTTTTTAACGACATACATTTTCACTCCACTTTTCAACCACACATTTAACCTAAAAAATATTTTGATCACACATTGTATAAAAATCTTACAGATCATATTATTTGGAATAATAATTTTTCAGAATGTAAGGTTAAAAGTAGAGAATTTTTTAAGTTTCGGTGAACATTATTTTATTGGTCAAGTGTGGCAGAAAACGAGTTTTGAAAAAAAGTAATGTTTTGAATAAGTGTAGAGAAAATGTGTGATTAAAAAGTGGAGATAAAATGTATGTGGTTAAAAAGTGATTTAAGAAATTATGTTGTTTGTAAATTTATTTATAAATTGTAATGATTGTATTAAAAAACAGAAACTTATATTTATCTAATTTATGCAATGTGCATTTCATCTTGATATTCATGATTCAAATTATCATTTACCACACATTCTACAAAAATTTTACAAACCACATTATTTGAAATGATGGGTCTCTTTTATTTTGTCAAAATAATCTTTAATATACGTACATGTATTAAATTTCGATCACACATTCTACAAAATTTTTACAAACTACGTTATTTGAAATGACGGCTATCAAACGTGGTGCTAATGATAACAGACATCTCCATACAAAATATTGTCTAATAACAATAATTTAAAAATGTAGACGAATGAGTCATTGATAGAGATTAATTATATCAAGCTACATGACTATGTCTTCATGCTTACCCAAAAACTGTTAGCATAAAACAAATAAAATTAATGCACGAAACACAAGATGATGCCTATAATCTCATAATACCTCTTTGAACTACAAACATCATATTTTTGGACGAGTTAACAAATGTCTATATTTCATCAAAAAAGTGAGGGATATGTAATACATGAAATCTTCCACCGAGTAAAAGGAGATGTGAGAGCCACATTGAAATATTTTCAGTTACACAGTAAGTAAAACCTCTTACAAGCTACATAACAAAAATGGAAAAGGAAAAATAAGAGAGGATTAAAGAAAAATAAATGTATATTTCTGATGGCATAAACAAGCTAAGATCTAGATTACCAAAAGATTAGATAAAATTAATTTTTTAACTTTTAAAAATAATTAAAAAAAAAAATTGATCTAAAAGTGGGCTTGGACTTCGATTCTTGGTTTTAAAACAAGAATCGGAACCAAAATCGTTCGGTTCTCCATACTAAGAACCAAACAATTAATTTTTTTTTTTGTAAAACCGAACCAAACTGCTCGATTTGGTTTGGTTTGGTTCGGTCTGGTCATTTTATCCACCCCCAGTTAAAAGTAGAATTTTTTTTTAGTTTATTTGTAGATTATTTTTTTGGTAAAATGTGGCAAAAAATGAGTTTTGAAAAAAATGATGCTTTTAATAAGTAGAGAGAAAATGTGTGTGGTTAAAAAGAAGTTTAAGAAATTATGTTGTTTATAAATTGATTTATAAATTGTAATAATTGCATTAAAAATATAAGCTTATCTTCATCTAATTTATTCAATGTCTCTTTCATCCTGCTATTCACGATTCAAAATATCATTTACCACACATTCTACAAAAATTTTACAAATCACATTTTACCTCAATAAAATAACATACACATAAATTATAAATTATATGTTTTTTGTACTATGGAAATGAAGAATTGTTCGGTTAAACTTTCTATATAAATTTATTGTTTTTATATTTGTAAATTATTGTTCTCTTGAAATTTATAATCTTCTATTATGTTATCAATATTCATTTCAATATAAATAATATTCTGATTTAAGTATGCTATTTAGATTTAAGTATAAAAAAAATATATAATTAAACACGTGTCTTATAGTTATTGTGATTGATTTTTTGAAAGAAATTTGGAAAAATGTTAACTGGAGAGGTAAATACAAAAAATGCGAATACTATGGTTAATAATGATTTATTTTTTTCAACCATTCTTAATTTTAATAGTTGCGTAAATGTTATATGGTATAAGATTTTCAGTATAATTATTTTACTCCAACATTGCATGTTGTCATATCATGATAATTGCTAAATTTACGTAATTATTATTTTTTACTATTTGATTTTATAATTAAAAAAAATCTAATTTTATTGGTTAAATACAAATATTCTTTGGGTTTAAGTTAAGCACTTATTTATAATTATTGTGATTGATATTTTTGAATGAAAAATGAAAAAACTTAAATACAAGAGGAGAATGTAAAAATCGTGAAAAATATATTGATGTCTTTCACAAAATTAATATTGTACCATAATATTACGTCAACCATGATATATCATTAAATAAACTATTAAATTTGTATTTTCTTTGAAATTAATAATAGCTCATAAAAATTATTGAAATTAACAGTCACGTATTATTTAAATATATAAATTGACTTACTATTGAAATAATCAATTATAATTTGAATTAGTTATATTATTTATTAAATTTTAATAGTTATTGTGTTATAATATTATTTTTCATACATTTTGAATTTTTTTCGTGCATCGCACGAGAGAAATACTAGTTGGTTTATAAACAGATTTATAATCCATCCAATTTTTCATACAACTTTTTAACTATGCATCTTTTTTTTTTTTTTTTCAATTTTTAACCTCATATCTACCTCGTGATCCATAAAAAAATTGATTATAATCACTTAAAAAGCCTCCAAACATAGGCGATATTATAAACTGCAATTATTGCAAATTATAATGGGCCACCGAACACGGTCTCAATTATTTATTTATTATTAATATTATTCTTAATACAAATACAATATCATTACTTACAATGTTGTGTTCGTAAAAGCTTGCGGTGTGTTTGGAAACATGTTTTGTAAAGTGATTGTAATAAATTTTAATATTTTATTCGTAGTAAGTCATGTGACAATATTTGGTTGGATCAATTTTTATTTTTTTATTTTTTGAAAAATTAACAATTTCGGATAGTTAATTTATTTTCACCCACCATTTTTATTTTTCAAAAAAAAAAAAAAATTGACATATGAAATGATGACACGTCGCTATTTATAAACAATATATTGCCAAACAGAGGCATTAATCATAAACATTTTTTTCAAATCAATTTTCAACAATATGTCCTTTATTGGCTTTCATTTTAAGTGTTCATTTTAAAAAACAGTTTTTTGAATAGTGACTTTTAGGAGGATGTGTGGTTAAAATATGAAATTTTTTTGAGTTTATATGTAATATTATTTATTAATAATTGTGTGGTTAAAAAGAATAGAGAAAAAAATATGTTAATTTTTTAACGGATCTCAAACAACGGAAATATTTTAATTCAAAAATAACAAAATTTATTTATAAACTAATTTAAGCAGTCGATCAGGCCCTTGTTTATAAAAAGTTGTTACAAATATCACATTTTTCCAAATTATTTTTTAATCACATACATTTTTCAAAATAAATTTCAATCGCACATTTTATTTAGAAAACACAGTATTCGTTGTTTATAAAAAAATTTCGGACAGCCAAACAAAGGTTTAAAAAAAGTAGTATTCACTCTTCAAGGTTTATTTCTTTTCACAGACACCTCCTCTGTGTTTTGGTGCTTAGCCCATGTTTGACTCCTTTTATCATAAAATTCTTTATCTCTCATGCTTATTTTCGAATATACATTAACACGATAAAATATTTTATCGTAAAATCAATTATTTTATTTTTTATTTTTTAACCACTCTTCAAAATATCACTATTCAAAACATCATTTTCTCTCTATAACAGTACTCAGACTGCGCTTACTTGGTATTTTCTTGTTAAAAAGACAGATAGCTCTTAAACTCATATTTGTACCCAGGTCCCCCAACCTTTTGAAAGAGTACAAGTGCTTCCTGAAACTTTACATAATAAGTTAATAACATATAATTCAAATTATTCTATTTTAACAATGTCCTTGACAATGAATTTGACAAAAGATCTCATATGTGTGTGGGGTCCATACGCCACATATAGACTCCACACACTATATGTGTCAGCTTTTGACAAGTTGAAGCTCATACTCAAGAGCATTGTGAGAATAGACTTGTTTATTTAATTTAACGTACTAAGTATATCATTATTGTGGCTTCAGTAAAATCATCCAGGAAAAAGTTATATTACTTTGCTTAAGTGTATGAATTCGCTTTGTAACATGTAAAACTTGGATAAATATTAAGGATAAAAAATCATTAATTAATTTGACGATATTCATACATTCTTACGGCGTTTTCATTTTTTACATAAAAATACGAATAAAAATTAAACTTATGAATTATGCGTTATTTATTTTCTTTATTGAATTACCCTTGTACCTATTTATATACAAAATCTTTGCTATTTTCGAGATGAAATATGTGGTTAAAAAGCAATTTCGAAAAATATTTATTTTAAAAGTGGTATGAAATATTGTGATATTAATAAATTTGATTGATAAGTTAAAATGTAAAGAATACAATTGGATCCCTAATATCTTTAGTTAAAAATGAATAGCTCAATAAAAATTGTATAAAATAAATTTTATCCTAAGATGTTTATCCTCGAATATTAATGATATTTAGTCTCTGTTTGCTAACTTATTTACTCGAATATTAATGATATTTAGTCTCTGTTTGCTAACTTATTTATAAAAGACATGTTTCTTCAAATATCTTATTATCTACAAATATTTAATCAACCACATATTTTACCTCACAAACAACACATTATTTGTTTATAAATAAAAGAAAAAAACTTTTATCAAACAAAAGGCTCGATAATGTTTTAAGTGTGGTTATTTAAACAATTTTTTTTTATATATTTACGCCACATTTTAATTCCAAGAAAGGTCTCCGACACTCGCTCTTTTATCCTCGACTTTTTTTCATTTCATTATTATTCATAACAACCTTCAATTAGTTAACATATTGTCTCCAATCAAGATTTATGTAAAAATATTATGCTAACGTGCATCGAAAAGATGGTCAAATATTTTGTTTCACTTTTGTATTAATTTCAATTATTTAAAAATACATGTAGCGCCCCGAGTTCTAAATACCTGGTTCACCACGTAATCTTCTGGTCTAGCTTTTAAAATAATATTTTAGCAGAAGAAATATCTGAAAATTCATTTTTTTGCAACATTAATTAAACTGTAATGGTCGATAAAATTTGAAAACATTTATGAAATAATTTAAAATAATAAATCGAACTATTAATATTACAAAACATTTGTCAATGTTATAAATTCTCAAATAATTGAAAATCTCAAAATATCCAACGTTTGGAAATACGGATCATCAAAATAAGATTTTCGATTATTTCATGACTATTGCCACCATCGTCCATCACTTGTTACCCTCTCCAAAATCTGCAAATATTGTTAAACATAGGAATGAGCATTTCATAGAAATACTCAGTAGACTCATCGTCAATTAATTAATCCACATTATAATTGAACACATAAACGTAGGCTCTTTAGAAATCATAGGGTGTGTGTTGCTCTTCTCGTGCATTAAAGCACATGACTTCTTTAAAAATCATAGGGTGTTTTCTTCTCGTGCTCTTAAGGTACATAAGTTATTCATAACATCATCATTTATCTTGCAAGATATTCTCTTTTTTCTTTCTCATGCATAAAAGCATATAAGTTATGACAAGCATAACAATATAAATATTTCCAAAGAAATACATTCTCATCTCTTTTCATAAAAATGACTTTCACATAAGTCACATAACATACACATTCACATGGAATCATTATTTAAATCAATTAATAAGGGCGAGTCTACCTTAAACTTAACGAGTGTGGTTGAGCGGGAATGACTTCAATCTTTTAAATCTCCGTACGCCTTGTTTAGCCAATTAGAAAACTAAATTAAATTAGTCTTTTGAAATTTATAGTTTAAAAATGATAAATTACAATTTGAGGACTGAAATTGATGATTTTGAAAATTGAAGGACTAAAATGAATACTTTTAAAACTTGGGGACTAAAATGAAGTTTTTCGAAACTTGGGTTTAAGCTCCAAACAAATATTAAAATGTAGGGATTGAAATAATTGATTTTTAAAATGAAGGGACTGTTTAAAATCATTTAAAAACTAAAGGGGCTGAAATGATCAGATTTAAAACTAAAAGGACTGAATTAATTAACTTTAAAAACTTGGGGACTGAAATGTAAATTTCAAAAAATCAAATCATATATAAAAATATATATATACAACTCTCCTTTCTCTCTCTATGTAACACGACAGAGAGAGACAAGGAGAGCGGTGGGGAGGGCGAAGGCCCTCCTCCACGACCAATCTCGGCGGTAATTCTGGCTATAATAACGCCGGCGTGAAGTAGTGGCAGTAGGGTACAAGGTAGGCAAGAAAAATTAGGTCTTGGGACAGCGCTTGGGTTGCGAAACTGAAGCAAAAAACAAGGCTGAGTTTGATTTTGGGCTGCGAAATCTAGCGTCGCTCCAGTCTAGGGATGAGGTAAGTGTTGGGTTAACTTATTTCTGGATTTTGGTTTGAGTTTGGAAGTGGCGGTGAGAGGTGGTTGGCGACGGATGCGGTGGGGTTGTGGGAATAGTTGGCGGTTGATGAATATTGTGGTTGTGTAGTGGTCGAAAATGGTGGTGAGTGGGTGGAATGGAGTTCACAGGCGGTGGCTGCAGTGGTGGTGTTGTGAGGCGGTTCAGCGTTTTTGGTGGTTGGGATCGCGATGAGGCAGTGGAGGTGGTGGAGTTGGTTTCCGTTGGGTTGTGACGGGTTGTACGGTGGTCTGCGTGTGGTGATGGTGAAATGGGCAGCTTGAGGTTGGTCTTGGCCGGCTGCATTTGGTGGTGGCGGTTGAGTGGGTGGTTGTTTGCACTTGGTTTGGTCGTGGAGTTGATGAGGAAATGGAATTGCAGCTTGGGGTTGTTGGATCAGAGTTGTGGGGGTGTGGTGATGTATAAAGAGAGGGTTGGGAAATGTGAGAGTACGGGTTGAAGTTAGTGGGAGTTGGTGGAGGTATGGGTTGATTAGAATATTGTGGAAATCTTATGGGATTTTGGTACACAAGACACAAAACTCGAGGAAATAATACACGAATTCAACTGAGTCAGAAATGAATATGATAAAATGAGCTTAATAAAATTTGGAATTTAAAACGATTTTGAAAAGAATATTTTAAATAAATAAATAAAATGATATAATTTTAGAAACTCGGAATTTTATTTAAAATAGAATTGAAATCGATATTTCTCGATTCGGTTAGACGACACGTCATAACTTTGATTTAATAATTTGTGAGATCACAGCGGCACGTTTCACAGTTTAAAAATAATTATTAAATGTGTAAAAATTCTTGATCACTATAATACAAGAGATAAATAACATTGTGGTTGGTAAACTTGTTTATAAACAACTTTATAAATGTCATATTCCTTGAAATCACTTTTAAAAAGCACACACTTTTCAAAGTCATTTTTCAACCACACATTTTACCTCAAAAAACTCAAATTAAAAAAACTTGGGGGCGTTCATTACAATTAAAATGTGGTACAGTTAAAAAATAATTTTTCAAGATTTTAGTTCATTAATCAGTTATCAATTATTATTCTCTATCAGCCCCACCCCCACACCCCTACCCACCTCCATATGCACAACAAATGGATGATTAATCTACGTTGCATCTCATTTATTCTCTCAGAGAAGAGGCTGGCGAAGATACCACCCCATCTCCTCTGGAAATAATGGTGGATAAGATATTCCTGGGAACAAACTCCACTCCTCCTCCTCCTCCTCCTCCGACGAGCGAGCAGAGGAGATGGTGCGGCGAACCCGCAGCTGCTATTTTGCGGCGAAATCGTTGCTACCGGTGGCCACGACTCCGCGCGTTGCACTGAAACGATAAAACTTTGAGCAGTTCCCGAACTTGCACCACATCAAAGTCCAAAAGTCCATAGTGGGATTTAGGTTGGGGTGGCAATGCTCGCAACGACGATGAGATCTGTTATAACATACCATTACTCTTTAGTCGTCGACGGTGGCTCTCAGCGGTGGTTTTACTGGTGGTGGTTTTGGTGAAATTGTGATTTTGGTGGTGGTGGTTGGAGATTTTTCTTCATCCCCTCCCTGGTTTTGAGTGAATCCCTGCTGTGTGTGGTGTAATGGTGGTGGTCAGCCAGGCGGTCAGTGGTGATAGGACAGTGGCGATGGTGGTGGTTCGGTGGTGGCAAGGATAATAGTAGTGGTGGTGGTGGTGGGCAAGGATAGTGATAGTGATGGTGGTGGTGGTGGTGGTGGAGGCGACGGTTAAAGGTCACATGTCATAATGAATCATCGTCACAAGTAACACTTCAAAGGTTACAGATTCAAGAAAATTGATTACATTAAATAATTCAGGTCACATGTCAAAACCCACACTCAGTTAAAACCATAGGTCACATGTTATGGGGTCATTTGTGCATTAGTCACGGATCACAATTCAAAACATTCAAGTCACATATCACATTTGATGCATTAAGTCACAAGTCACACTTTACATGTTCAGGCTATCGGTCATGGGTCACATTTTAAATGTTTTGGTCACGATCACGTTTGATGCATTAAATCACGAGTCACATTTGATGCATTAAGTCACGGGTCACACTTTAAATGTTAAGGTCAGATGTCACATATGTTGCATTGAGTCACTATTCACACTTCACATGTTATGGTAAATTACACAAGTCACATGTCACAATTATCCAATCATAGCATATCATAGGTAATACTCTATATTTCAGGTCACATGCTAGGAATCATTTATATAGTCACAAGTCACGCATCATATGTTCATTAGGTTACAGGTAAAATTCATCTAATCACAACATGTCATAAGTAAAACTCTATCTTTCAGGTCACATGACGTAGTCCACAAGTTACAGGTCACATGTCATAATTCATCTATTGCAAGTTATTGATGGTCAAAGATCAATATCAACAATTTACTGATTCAATGTAAGTTACAAATTTTATATTTTTTTTATTAATTTCATAATTTTTAAATTATATATATATATATTAGTTTTCTCATCTCCTATCTTTAAAAAAGTGGTGATTGTAAGTCGGAGATGATGGTGGTGGTGGCGGCGGCGGCGATGAGTCTAATATCACGTTGGAGGTGGTGATGGTGATGACAACAATGGTTGGTGGTGGTAGCGACAATGGTGACGGCGGTTGGTTTTGGTGGTGTTGGTGACGGTGGTTGGTGGTGGTGGTCGAAGTGGAAGTGGAGGTGGTGGTTGGTGTCAACGATGATGAGGTGGGTGCAGACTATTTACTTATTTGAATTGAGGTGGGGTGGTGGGATAGCGGGGTGGGTGATTTATATAATATACTTCCTCCGTCCTGTGAAAATAAACTTGCTCCTATTTTCACATAGATTAAGAAAATATCAATTAATGTAGTTAAAAATATAAATTTTTCTTACATTTTAATAATATATCCTTACATTAAATAACCTAATAAATATGATTATTTTACAATCTATCAATCTATCATCTATCAATATATAAAAGTATAAGGCCTCGTTCACTTTGCTCATTTTCAGAAACGCGTTTTCCAAAACACCAAAAAAAATACAAAGGAAACTCAAAACGATTTTATTGCGTTTTGGATATTTTGTGTTAAAAAGTCCAAAATGACCAAAACACGCGTTTTAGATTTTTTTTTTTTTGTAAATGTGAGATACTTCTTTCACTTGAAGTTCTTATATTATTTTGTCATTATATATAGATCCATGTTAAGATTTTTTTTTTAATTAATTAATTTATTATTATTATTATTATTATTAAATGTGAGACACTTCATTCACTTGAAATTCTTATGTTATTTTGTCATTATATATAGATCCATGTTAAGATTTTTTTTTTTTTTTGTAAATTATTTTTATTTTTACTTTTTGTAAAAGTGAGACACTTCCTTCACTTGAAATTTTTATGTTATTTTGTTATTATATATATAGATCAATGTTGAGTTTTTTTCTTGTAAATTTTTTATTTTATTTTTGTAAAAGTAAGACTCTTCCTTCATTTAAAACTCTTATATTATTTTGCTATTATATAGATCCATGTTAAGATTTATTTTATTTTTTTGTAATTTTTTTTTTATTATTATTTTTTTTTGTAAATGTGAGACACTTCCTTCACTTGAAGTTCTTATATTATTTTGCCATTATATATAGATCCATATTAAGATTTTTTTGGTATGATGTTAAATTTTTGTTTAGCTGAAACAATATTAATGATGAATTTATTGACATAGAGAACTAACTGATTTATTGACATTAAAATTAATGTAATTCAACAAATCAACTATTTTTTACATACAAAATATCACAAAATAAATATATCAAAATTACAAAGTAAACGCATTTTTCAGTTTTCTATTTTTAAAACAGTTTTTCAAAATTATAAAGAGGACATGTTTTCAGCAATCTCAAAACAAACAACAAAAATCCAAAATTCAAAACAAAATCCAAAACTCAAAATCCAAAATCGAAATACAAAGAGAACGGCCCCTAAGTATTTCCCGTCCATTTGCGTTCGCATTTTCAAGCATATCATTTAGAATACTTTGCAACTGGACGGTTTTCTAAAAATTGGAATTAAATGAAAATATCTCTTTGTCCGGTATTATATGGAATGCTATTCGAATTCTAAATGAATGTAACACACAAATAACAAATAGTCGGATTTGGATTTCAACGAGGTTACTTGGTACTCTAGTTTTCTTCTTCTTTCACTTTGTGCTTGTAAAATATTGCTGACCACATAATTCTGTACTCTTCATTTCATCGAACAGGTATGTCCTATTGTATTTATTTTTTTCCTGTTTTCGTTCTTCATTAGTATAGTATCACCATCTTTTTTTGTTTCAGTATCTTACATAACTCGAATTTAATAGTGATATATGTGTCGATGGTCGAATGACGATATACAAGCGTTGATGACTGATCGTTGGTCATGATTTTGATTACGATCAAACAATTCTGGTCGCGGTCCGTTGTACACGTGGCAGCTAAATTATAGGAATAATAACTCCACATTACCCTGAAATCTCTCATCTTCTGGACGGTTACTGCCACAATAGAGGAAAATTAAAACGTGTCATTACTACCTCAATAATGGGAGCGGTTACAATAAGGACAGTTACATTTGATCTTCTATATATATCCTCTTGGGTCCATTGAACAAATGTATGTACTTTTAAATAATATCCTTCAACTTGCTCTTTTATATAGAGATATACTAATTGACACACCGGAGTAAAAACGGGGGACAAAGCCCCGCCTTTATTTTTCAGGATCTAAAGGAGTGGGAACAGCGTTGGGAAGCATCATTGAGATTGTTCAGATCTCAAAATATCGGTCTACATCAAATAGGTTACAAACAACACAATACTGCATTCTTTGCATCCTCTAGCAAGTAATTTTTTTTTTCTTTTTCTACGGTTTTTGCTTTAGTTCTTCGTTAATATCTGAATTTGAGTTGGGGAATCAGTATTTGAGTTGTTCGCATGTACAATTGTCCTACCAAAAACGATCCAAATGAAATACGTATTCATCAATCACGACCAAAAGGTATTTTTTTTCAGTTTTATGCTTTTCTATGCATAAGTATGTTAAATTTATCAACAATGCTACAAGCACCCCACACTTGACCCCAAGTGTGACAACACACTCACAGTGAGATTTATGATATAGCAGTAGTCGGTGCTAAGTTTATTTTTAAATTAGTTTCGGATGATCATTGATCATTGTGTTTAGTAGCAATTAAATAAATTTCAGATTAGTTCTACCACTAAGTGTTAATAGGTATACTTTTCAGATTTGTACTTGAACCACTATCAGTATGTTATCTCATCATCAGTGTGTTGTGTTAGTTTAGCCAATATTCGTTCGCAATATATATGTTCCTCAATTTAAGGTATTTGTTTCAGATTTTTTATGGGCACAAGAAATTGCATTTTTTTCTCAATTAGCGGCACACGATTCAGATTTTAGAAGTCTGGGATTAGTTGGGTTGTTTTATTTTCAGATTAGTTAATTTTTTATTTTTTATTTTTTGCTAAACTTTATCATTTTTATTTAAGTAAATCATTTTCTTTCAATATCTATTTTAGATGGACATGATTCATTGTACCTTTAAGAAGAGATTCATGAACAAATTCAAACCATTGATTAAAGAAGGGGATTGTACTCTATTCGTGACTTTATGATCGCATCAAACAATATGTCGTTTAAAACAATTTCCCACAAATTCAAAATTAGCTTTTTGTCTAAGAAAAAGGTTGATGAGTTCACCAATTAAACTTTCCCTAGGCATTTTTTTGAATTCAAATAATTCCATGATATATTGGCCACTCAAAGGCACAATGACTTAACATATCCCTATACAATAAAAGAGTGTTCTCCAATGGCACTATTCATAAGCCATGGAACCATATTTTATTTACTTCATTGGTTTTAGTTGAAAGCCAAACAAGAGACACATTTATTGGCTTAAGCTGAAATTAAGTTGCAAGCCAAAAAAAGATATTTTTCCTCTTCCATTTGGAGCCAAGTGGATTGAATTGTTGAGTGAGCAGATTGAATTGTTGACTAAAAGGTAAAATATCTAACAGACTAATAGGCCATATCGTCCACAGAGCCTCTCCATACTCCTTAGTCCTCTCTTTCCATACTGTCCACAGGGGGAATAATCTAGTGCCCATGATGGGCACTAGTTATAAAACCCATCCGCCATGTGGCGGATGGGGGTTGGATAATGGTGGGCAGGCCCCACTGCCCACCCACCATAGGGGGTGGGGTGTGGGTTTCATAAGAAACCGACGATGGGTTTTAGATCAAAACCCCTGTCCACAGAGCCTCTTCACTGCAACCAGTTCTTCTTCGATTCTTCTATATCTCTCACCGACCTTCTATTATCTCACCTTCGCCGTCCATTTTGTCCCGTTGACCCATTCCCTATGTTACCTTGATCGTCCATTTTATCCGACGGTTGCTCCATCTTCTTACACACCGGTAAATCCGAAAACCTTGACAGCTGCTCTTGTGGTCCGACGACAGGTTTGTTGGACGTTTTTTATTTTTCTATTCGATTTTAGTTAAACGACATCTGATAACCTGAAATTTTGTGACTTCTATTGCGATTCTTGTAGGTACATTTTAGTTGTTTTCTTTTTTAGGGTTTTTGTTCTTGTGTCGATTTTGAATTCTGTTGGGAAGGAAAAAAATAAAGAGAGTGATTGTATTTCTCGTAAACCTTGACAGCGGCTCCTTCTTCTTGTGGTCTGATGACATTTTTGTTTGACGATTTCTATTTTTCTTCTCGATTTTAGTATAAATGAAAGCTTATAACTTGAATTTTGTAACCTTTGTTGCGATTCTTGTAGGTACGTTTTATTGTACTTTTTTTAGGGTTTTAATTCTTGGGCAGATTTTGAATTCTGTTTTGAAGAAAAAAAAATGGAAGGAGTGATTGCGAAGCTTGTTTACGTGTTCTTGGGCCTCTCTTTGTTTATCTCGACTTAAATCTACATGGCAGACCCGGATACTGAAACTTATATCAAATTGCAGGTTCATTTTTTTACTTTTTATTTATTGTTTAATTGTTCATTTTTATTATGTAAATGTTTAGTGATAGAATTAATGATATATAAACTGGCTAAATGATTCACAAGCTAATTAAGTAAAATTTCTTGATAACTATTAATGGGAGTTGACTGAGATTCTAACATTTCTCCAATTGATAGTATGATAAAGTAGAGTAGCAAGTGAAATTTATTGGATATTTTATGTGAAACTGAGATATTCAATATTGCCTCATGTGTATTATATTGGATTTGACCCATAGTCTATGCATACTAGCTCTTGAAATGGCGTTGTACTGAAAAGTAGCTTGGCTTTATTTTTCGAATAAAGGCTTAATTTAGACCAAAATTCCTTTAGATGTTATTACTATTAAAAAAAGATGTCTATTTATGATTTTCTTGGGTTTATCAATTCATCTTGAACTGACCGAATTGCTATTTAGTGTTGATTAAATAAAAATGTCATTGGACCTATATATTTGGCCTTCAGGATCATATTATCATTTCTCCTATTTCCCTATATTTTACTATACTTTATTATTTTATTACATATTGAAAGAGGCAATGAGGAGGCCATTGTTCAAAACTTTCGTCCATGTCAAAACTATGTCATTTTGAAGCTGATTTTAATCATATGCTTGCTGCATTGGGGGCTTTAATCCAAATGTTATTGAAATAATTGTTGTCTTAAAATTGTTAATAATCTAACTATTATTCTTGGCTTTTAATTTGGTAAGTTTCATTGAGATACAAGGACAATTTGGTTCTGTGTGTTCTTTCGGTTACTTTTGTGGATTTTAGCTTTTTCTCAATAGTTATCTGAATTATAATCGATGTTTGGTCCAGCATAGTGTATAAAAGATTGATTATTTGATTGGTAAAATTCTCTAGGATATTGGATATTTATCTTCTATCCAAGAATCTCACTACAAATGAATTGTAGTTTGCAATTTGATCATTATAGCTCTTGGGCACTCAGTTGTTTGTTTTTGGAAAAGAATTATTAGTTAAACGTGAATTTTCTTTTTAGATGTCAATTTTAGGAGATGCGATGATGATATTCAAAATATAACTTGTAATGAAGCTGAATGGTCATTGTAATGGTTATTTTGACTCTGTAGTTCTATACATTCTTTAAAACAACACTTGTTACTTAATCATTGCTGCCACAATTTTTTATATTCTTTACTGATGATGATATACATGGGATTCTAGGAACACTCACAACCACTTGTCTAACATTTTGTAAGTATCAAATATTCCTTTCCTAAATGCTTATTTTGCTTTTTCTGCATTAAACTTGGCATTTTCTTTGAGTGTTTTGGGAATTCTGATTATGCACATATCTTTAGTGGCAGCATACAAAAACCATTGAGGTATCTTGCTAATCTATGTTTCTATAGTTTGATTAACTTAACTATATAAGCATAATATTTATTACCCTGAAGGAACAACCCAGGATGTCCAAATTTCAATTTTTAAAAGCTTTGGGATGCTTTGATTTCCATTGTTGAGTTCGGTGCTATTATATGTACAGGGTGTAGATGACTTCAACTCTTATTTAACACTATGTGTTGCAATTCTTTTCTCTTTTTCTTAGCATCCATTAGAACATTCAAAATAGCTAGAGAAAATCGCAAAGCTTCAATTTTGCTCTTCTTTACATTTGACAAAGTTTCCATTCTTATGATTTACAACTTGTTTGTATTTTTAACATATAACGTGTCTTATTAACTATACATACTGGTCTCAATTTTCACTACTCACATAAAGAGGCACTTCTAAATTTACCATTCATTTTTTTCGTCCAAAACGATGTCATACTGCCTAGCCAAAACCCAAAATGACGTTGCATTTCCTAGCACAAAATGACGATGTTTCATGTGAGATATATATAGAAATTATGTAGGATTTTCATTTGAAACTTCTCCTTGAAGCAATCTCTCCCCAGAAACGCAAGCGATGATGGTTTTCTTTGGTTTGACGACGAGTTCCTGGTTAGTTTGATGAAGAAGAGACTGTGACATTTTTCAATTATCTTTTTCCATATGTTTTTTTCCTGTGCAAATGTGTTTTGAAATTCCTCCACCATTGCCTTTTGCATTTGTAGACGTCCAAAGTAAGGCTCATTATTTTTTAATACATCTCTACTTTTAAAAAGTAAATCAAAATTGGGTTTTGGTACTGTGGGTTTGCAAATCTCATCCCTTTCAACAAATATTGTCTCTTTCCTTTCGAGAATTATGGTTCTTCGAGTGTCGCTGCCTTGATTAAGCTTTAGATTTGTTAAAATTTTTGAAATTTTTATAGGTTGGTTGAAGACTTAGGGTTCAATATCTGGTATTTCGCTTGTGGGAAGTTGTTTAAATTTTTAGATTCTTTAAATAATTATTGATTATTGATACTTCCATTGAAGCTTTTTAAATAACATGTTTTCTTGATTATTCTAAGTTGATTGGTGAAACTGTTGAAATGCTTGCACGTGTATTTACTTATATTTTTAGGAACTACTTTTGTTTTTTCCTTGAGTCAAGTCCAGTTAACCTTTATACTCGAACTCTTAGCCTTTTTTTGGATCAATTTAATGATCTATAAGTGGTCAAACTTCATTTTCAACCACATACTTTAATGGATATACCACTTTTTAACCACAAATTCTATTTATAATTTATTGTTAAATATTTAATGTTTCCAAACATACTATTAATCGAGCTGGTGGCAAAATCAAGTTTTTAAATCCAATTTTATACGCAACAATGACGGTAAGTTTTATTGAATCTTGCTAGAGTTTGTATATTTTATTGAATCTTGCCAAATTTGGGCCAATTTTGGTGCAAAGTTAAGTTTTTGTCTTACAAACTGTCAATCATGATAAATTCTATTCGTGTGATTTAGTGCTCTATTTAGAATTTTCAACTTGATTTGTAGCATTATTTTTAAAAACTTTGTGCTAATGCATGAGTAGGCGGCCTGGTGGAGCTTGTGTATATGTGTGGCATTAAGATTAGTGAATCAATTCAGATATAGTCCAACTACCTTTTTTGTACTTTTAAAAAAAAATATATATATATATAGTCAAATTATACAACCTTCATACATAACTTTGGTATACGCTATTACATACTTAGTTAATATACGACACGTGCATCGCACGTGCGTCTAACTAGTTTTACTTAAAAGTCCCTTTTTTTTTTAATATTCATTAAGGTCATCCAAACCAATCAATTCACTCATTTTGTTTACTATATCTTTTAAACATCATAATCTGCAGATATCACTGGCCATTTTGTTAGAAGACATAACCTAATGAATATTGAATATACTGGAGTTCAAAAAACACTACTGAACTTGGATATTGAGGACCTTGAGTATGATTACGTACTTATCTATTTCTTTTTCAAATTAACTTGGGTATGTGTAGTAACAATCAAGTTAAGGTTACATTGTGGGAAGGTTATGACTAAGGCGTGAATAATTACTTGGAAAATAATCTCAAAGTAAAATCAATTGTGATATTGTTACATATATCATGGTCAGTTATATGTTGCCGTATCTAGAGTAAGGAATCAAAGAGGATTGAAGATGCTTATATGTGATGGTGACAATCCAAATGGACGACAAATGTTGTATTTAAGGAAGTCTTCCAAAATTTGAATTATTTTTTAATTGTCAGAACTTCACGAATATGTATAAATCTATCATCAATGCTTTAAATTAACATTTTATATTTTTAATATAATTCACTTTTACATTTTATTTCGAACAATCTTTGTATTTATAATTTTGTGCATCGCGCGGGTGAATAGCTAGTTGTTGATAACAATGAATATTAAATAAAAGTATGTTAAAAAAACATAAAAATATGTTAACTTTTAATAAGGAAAATGACTTATAATTTGGGACGGACAAATAAGAAATAAAAGTTTATCTTCACGGAACGGAGAGAGTATTAATTATTATATTTGCAACCTCATTTTTGGAGTTTTAAACTTATTTCATTACCTTTGAAATGTGGTATTGTAACCACATGATTTGTGTATATATCCCTTATAAATTAGACATTCATAATGGTATATGTGAACATGTTCTTTCCTTGATTTAGGGTTCGTTCGGCAGCCCATGTGAATAATAATTTTGATTTATTTGAGTTTTCTAGATAAGATGCATGGTTAAAGATTAGAGAGAAAAAATATGTATGATTAAAAGATGAATAAGAAATCATTGCCCAAACGAATAGAACCTTAGTAACTATATAAATATTATATCTAATTGATACATTACCGGTCATTACTTTATTGAAAAATTATCTTCAATATACGTACGGTTCATAGGCCCAACCTCTCTTGAGGGCCTATGGCCTTACCTCGATCCTACCTTATTTAAAGAAGCGGATGGCATGAAGGTCCAAGGTCATGCCGTGGATCGACCTTTTTGGGAAAGTTATACTGTTGTTAGGTCTGCACAAAAAATCACAAATCGAACATAACGCATTGGTTTGAAATCGTTGGTTTGAGGTCGCATGAACCCGTGGGGGGGGGGGGGGGTTTGTCAAACCGAATCAAACCGTTTCAAAATGGTTTGTTTAGATTTTAATTTTCAAAAATCGCAAAAAATCGAATCATTTTTATTTTTAATTAAAAAATTATTTTATTAATCTGAATTTATTGTTCCCCAAAAAAGTCAACTTTAAATAATAAAATAAAATTCTCATTTATATTTTTTCTCATTTTCATTGCATTGTGATGATCCTAGAAAAGACTGTTAGTATTTAAAGTTGGAGATTTTGTTTCTTCTTTGTATGTGAATAAATTTCAGTAGTCATTTAATGTGAATTTCTTATGAAATTCTGCAATCTCAATTGACTGTTTAGCTATCTCAGTCTCTCGATAAAGAATTTCCTCAAAGTTTTGCAAGCCTTCTGAATCACAAATGCCCTTTTTACTCAACTCCCGTAAGAGAGGAATGATGCGATCTAGGTAAGATGAGAGTTCTTGAAAACTCATCTTCGTAATGAGTACATTTTTGGGAGTAATTGATACCTCAATGATGGCCTCTATAGTCTGAGAAATAAGTTCTATTATCGAACCAATAGTCTAATTAGTTAAGACATTCATTACTATTTTCTTACCAGCTAATGACTTTTATGGATCCCTACTATGACCAATCTCATGCAAGGAATTTCATACACCACTCAATCGAAGAAGCTGCTCGAACCCATACACTATAACCTCAAAATACCTACATTAAGAAGATACTCAAAAACAATATGACAAGAAAAAGCCAATCATAAAATAAAATCAGGATTCTCAGTTTCATATTATGCTTGAAATTTTATAGGACCCCTCCCCCATAAAAAAGCTTCGTTCTACTGTGTTAGAATTTTAATTCATCTTGTTTAAGCTCATCTCTTACTGCATCGTAGAGGGCATGCATTTATAGCCATGGTGTAGTGACCGAAATTTTTTCGTTATTTTAAATAAAAATATTTTATGAATTTTAAAAGCGTGTCGTTATGACTTCTCCCATTTATTTTAAAAGAGTATTCGCCTAACCATTAATAAGTGAAATTAAATTTATTTTTTATCGAAATCAAGTTCCAAATTTTATTAAAATATTCCAAGACCACAATTTATTTTAAGTCCAAGTTTTAAATATTTTAAATCCAAACTTCAACTTTTGCGTCCAAATTTACTGATTTCAATATTTTGATTCTTGTCCAATTTAAATTTCTTTAATCCATCCTAAATTCTAATTTAAATATTCAGAACAACCCCAATTGGTAAAAAAAAATTCATTTCCATACGTTTCCATAAAGCTATCCCTTAAATCATACACAATTCTCTTGCAAATTCTCACAACATTTCCTAATTTCCAAAATTTTACACGTTTTCCTTCTCCCCAGAAATCTTCCATTTTCAGAATTTTGAGTTCTAGTCCTTCATGGAATGGTTCTTAATTTCCAAAATTTTACCTCCCCACAAGTCTATACCATCCTCGCACTCCCTGATTCTCTCCCTCAACTCCCTAAATAACAATTACCATTTTTGCAAATTCCTGCAATTCATCCCAAATTAGTAGAACGTCCGCTATTTACCAAATTCAGCAAAACAGCCAAGATAATATACTCCATTTTTCCTCCCACACGAACTCACTCAAGATAAACAATCTTTATGGTAAATTTTTTTCTCCTATTCTACTGCAATTGTTTCACACGGCAGCCACCACCACCGTAACCCAAACCACAGCCAAAACCGTGGCCTTCACCCACGGCCATCACCACGTTGCCTCCTTCGTGGTTAGCACCGAACCACCAGCATCACCCAAACTCTCAATCAAGCCCCAATTCCACAACCAAACCTCCACCATTGGCCTAACCAATCATCATCACCGCACGAACCACCCGACTGCATCACAACGCCCAACTCAAATCCACACCATTTTCTCCCAAATCAAACCCAAAACCAAGTTAAAACATTACCTTACCTCAACCTTTACAGAAGTTCCTTTGTCGGAAAGCCACGAACTCGAGCTCCACAGCCTCGGTTTGGTCTTGCTTTTCACACTCAAATCCGCCCCAAAAAATTCCACCATACCTATACACCAGAGCCACCACTCTACGGTGGCGCTAATGCTGGTCTCCAGGCGCCGACGGTCTGAAGCGGAGAGGGGGCGGAGCCCCTCCTTTGCCCATTGCCTCTCTCGCGACTCCTCTACTCTCTCTCTCTCTCTCTCTCTCTCTCAATTCTGATTTTGGGAGAGAGAAATGAGGAAATTGTATTATATTTTAAGTTTTGAAAAATGCCATGTTGCCCGAGATTTTTAAAAGCTT
This sequence comes from Ligustrum vulgare, assembly GCA_963555705.1. Classification (NCBI taxonomy): domain Eukaryota; kingdom Viridiplantae; phylum Streptophyta; class Magnoliopsida; order Lamiales; family Oleaceae; genus Ligustrum; species Ligustrum vulgare. The sequence goes on along the minus strand of OY743186.1, from coordinate 33,830,121 downwards.
TTAATTTCAGTCCCTTCTTTTAAAATATTTTCAATTCAGTTACAAAGGCTTCTGTACTTAACGAATTAGCCCCTTATTTTCGAAAATACTATTTCAGTCCCTAATCTCTTTAGTTTCAAGTTCTTCAAAATGTCAATTTAGTCCTCAAATTTTATTTCAATACTTTAATCTTAAATCTTCGAAATACTAAAATAATTTAATTTCTTGTTGGCTAGATGAAGCAGTTGGTGATTTGAGAAGTTGACGCAATATTTTCGCTCCACTTTTTGAGAACTCGTTAAGTTTAAATTAGACTAACCCCCACTAATTATTTTAGGCTATGATTGCATGTGTTATGTAGATTTTGTGTGATTTTTATATGCTTAATTGCATGAGACAAGACAAGAATATCTCGTATGAGATAAATTGATAATTTATGTTATGCACGTCATAACTTATATGCTAGCAAGAGACAAGACAAGAATATGTTCATTTGCACTTATTTATATGATGCTTATGACTAAGAAGAGAATATCACTACATTGTTTGCATAATTACTTGTTCAATCATTTTGTAGATTAATTATTGGATATGAGTCTACTGAGTATTTCATTTTTGAAATGCTCACTCCGTTATTTTAAATAATTTTGCAGATTTCGGAGACGGTGGCGAGTGATGGGCAAGAGTGGGAAATTATTAATGGATATTATTCACAAACTATGTATTCTATATTTTATTTTTGTTGAGAATTTGAAATGAATAAGTTTTCCCCAGTATTTAAACTTTATTTGGTTTATCGTAAGAAATTTAAATCTATAAATGTGATATTTTAATATTTAGTCATTTTCCGCAATAAAGTTTATTTGATTTCAAATGCTAAATGGTTTGGAAAAATTTAAAACTGCTTTAAATGGTTAGGTTTAAGTTTCAATTATCGAAATCGCGGTTTGAAACAACAACCTTCCAAGTTTTAAACAAATTATAAAAAATGAGTGCGAGAATAACTTATCAAATTCAGATTGTTATTGAAACATTCAAGTCATTTTAAGTGTTTCTTTGATTTCTTTTTCCAGTAGAAAAGAGTTATCGAATAACTTTTATCAAAATCTGGACGTGTTCTTAAAAGATTTCTAGCCTCTGTCAATTGCAAAAAATGTGAGATTTTTCAATAATAAAGTTATGCGCTAATCTATTCATCTTTGATCTCTCCTATAAGCAGTCCAACCCCGTTCCCAACTAGAACTATTGGATGCTACAAAAAAGTTAAAATGAGGCATGCAATTTTCATTAAAGAACTTTTAAACAAATCAGAAGAGAATTCATTATGACACATATTTATAACATACTGAATAAAAGAAATACTTTTGCAATAACACAGTGAGTTGTCTTTTATTTATGTGAATGATTTTGAACAAGTAAATCTCATTTGTAATTGCAACCTGTCGAAGTAATCCCTTTAACAATGTGAGTTGCATGTCAAAAAAATTCAAGAACACCTTTTAACGTAATCTACGTAATGATTTGTGGTTATTCTTAGTTATCAACCACAAAGTTGGTATTCATCATTCACTCAATGTTCAATTATTAAATCTGTGAACTTTACTATTGGTAGATTAATCATTCATTCATTCTTACATTATCGTATAATAATGTGATTTGGTTTGGGATCTACTAATTTATTTAATTGCAACCCAAGGTTTTAAACGCACCAAATCACAAAAAATGGTTTGATTTTAAATTTTGCTACAAACCACCAAAATCAAACCATGTTCACCCCAACTCATTCCTATTGCCCGATAGGTTCAAGTACCCTCATATAAAGGAATACGTTGGAACTTCAGACCCAAATAATCATCAAATACATGCACCGATGTTGAGGATGTGCATAATGCTTTGGATCAAATCCCGTGCAAGGCATTTTCTCATACCTTGACTAAGCGGCCAGAGATTGGTTCTCTATTATACCAACGGGTTCAATCTCCTCCTTTGATGACCTCCTCGATAAGTTTACGGTCTTCTTTGCTAGTAGCAAATGGATAAAGAAAACATCGACCTCACTCATGCAATTTAAGTCATGGCTCCAATGAGACAATATGAGATGACCCCCTTGAACGACGGGAGATTACAAATTCCGGCCTAAACATTAATATAGTTGTATTAGTCCTTAGAATTGCAGTAAGAATCCATGAATTCAACACGTTCTTATAAAAAAAACCCAAGTACAGTGACCAACCTCCTCAAGACTCAAGAGGGTGAAGAAGTACATAAACATGGAAGAGATCTTGTTCTTGATAAAAACTCAAGCTCTACCTACGAGCACGATCATCATGAAGGACAAATCCTCATCAAAGTCCTCAAAGCAGGGGAGTATAATCTCAAGACTTTATATGGGAAGGGTCGACGATCTGGTCAAATACAAATCCTCATCAAAGTCCTCAAACCAGGGGAGTATAATCTCAAGACTTTATATGGGAAGGATCGACGATCAAGGACCTAACTTGACTAGAAAGGAAATGATTACGGAATCTGTGACCCCTTCTCTTGAACGTATCACAATCTCGAATTCTAATGGAGATCAGGGATGAACAAGATCTACAATTGGCATGACAGATGAAAGGGAAGATCATTGATGATAACCGTGACAACTATTGTGATTTCCATAGAAGTCGAGGCTATAAAATGAGAAAGAAATTATGGTTTGCTGTGCTATTCTGGGTGAAATTGGTTGTGGATAGAAGACTAGAAGTCAAGGCTATAGAAATTGTTATATAATACTTCTGAAGGGTTGCTGATATAGAGCAAGTTAAAGCTATAGAATGGGAAAGAAATTAGGGTTTTGGGTGAAATTGGTTGGGGATGGAGTGGTTGAGACTAATTTAATTTAGTAATATAAGTATTATAACTTTTTAAATTATTATAACTCGAAATTTGAATTATAAAATTTAAATAAAGGATTTATGACGTGAAAACTCGAAAAATTGGCTACCATGTTATTTCCACTTTGGGAAATGAGATGTATGAACTAGCCCGTGTTCAATAACGTAGTATAATCAATATTTATAATCATCACAATTTACAATATCACTTTTTAACCTTCATACTTTTTTCGAAATTATTTTTTAACCACAAATTCTACCTAGCATGTGTTTGGCCCCTTTTTTGGAAAAAATAGTGGTTTTGAATAGTATTTCTGGGAGAATGTGTGGTGAAAAATGTTTGAAAAATTTAAAATGGTAGTCTTGACTAAGATGAAAGGTTGAGATTGAGTGTAGAATAAATTTGATTTTGAAAAAATGGTAGCCAAACAGGGGCCTAGATACTTGTAGCCACTGAACATGGGCCAAGTTTATCAATGGAAAAATACACAAATCAGGTAGTTATAAATGTAAATTTCAAAATTGAAATGAAACCTCTATAATTTCAAAAGCCAGGTTATAATTAAGATTAATTAATTAATCATATATTTTATTAATTATAAATATTAGTTTCATAATATGCCATAATTTTAGGTTACATCTGTCATTTTATGGAGGTCACAAAAAAGACTCAAGGCACATTTTTATTGCAAGTTCATAACAATCACCTCCTCCTCCGACCGCCACCGACACTGCCACATCTCAATTTTTTCAAGGTACAAATAAAACTCATGTTCACGTCACAAAGTAAAAAATGTTAGGTTACAACCACAATCTCCTACCACCAAAGCCATGGTCACCCCAGCCACGACTACAACAACAAAGTCGAGACTGGCTCACCCCCATCGTCACCACAACCCCAACACCTTCCGACCGATCTACACGCCAGCAACATCCATTCACTTAGCATGTGACCTGAAGAAGTGGCTACACAACAATGTCAGATATGAGAAATCAAAAAATGTTCGCCACTGTCAGCCCCACAACCTCCTACTTTGCCCCACCACCACCGCCTCAGATTCACTCCCACCATCTGCACTAGCACCGTTACTATCGCCTATACACAAGCTTCTCACCATCATCACCACCAAGCATGTTCTGTTCGACGTTGAATCTAAAGCATTCTCAGGTCACTTGTTGACTCATAAAGTGTGACCTCATAAAATCATCAACATGTGACCTGATAAAAGCAGATTCAACCGGAGCGATTTTGGAGTCAGACTCACCGCACCGCACCCACACCCCATCGCTGCTATATTAGAGAAGAGGTGTTGGTGCCTTCCTTCAAGTAGTGGGCGTCAATGTAGGTTGACGCAGCGGTACAACTGCCTATCGCAAAATCGAAGCTGCAACAAAAGTTTCAGATCTAACTAGTTACGACTTGCAAACGAAAAAATGCTCTTCACCGTCCGTCAAGCAACCCTACTGTGGTCGCTTGTAGTGGTGGCGCCACTGCTGCTTTCGGTGGTGCATTTTGAGAGAGACATCGTAGTGGATTACAGGAGAGGGGAGGAATCAGCAGAGATTGTGATGAATGATTTGAATTAATTATTTAGAGTTGACAAGAGAGGGATGTGGGATGTGAGAGTTGAAGTTATACATGTTTGGTCTGGTTTTTGAATTTAGCCTCTGTTTGGCAAAATAGATTTTTTTATGTTTTTAAATAACACAATTCTTCAAATCACTTTTTAATCACATATTTTCTCTCTCCACTTTTCAACCACATATTTTGCTTCGAAAACATAAAAAAATATATTTTTAAATATATAATTTTTAACAAACATTTCTTAAAAACAAGTTTAGGTGTAATTTTCACCTTATGAAATCCATTGTAATTTGGGCCGGACCTAGGCCCAATCTGTGCGCTACATTACCAATAACCAAGCAACTGGTATATGTAACCTGGAAGCCGTTAGGGCTTTTTTTGCAGCAGCTCTTAGCACCGGGAGGAAAAACTTCAGTTGATCAGGTAGAGTCACAGCCACGGCGAAAATGGTTGAAAAGGGTAGCAAGGCAAGGAAAGAAGAGGTCGTCGCAAGGGAATATACAATCAACCTACATAAACGCCTGCACGGATGGTACTTCCTCCATACCTCTCCCACATAACATCTGTTCGTTAATATGGACATGTATATAATGAACATGTTAGTGGGTTAACGTTCAATTCTCTTTCGCTTGTAAAGTGTATTAGTTGTTTAGATCTGTATTGGTTTGTTATCGCATCTCGATTGGATCACTGGGATCATTTTTGATGTGTAACTGTTTTAGTTTCGCATTTTCTTTTTTAAACTGGTGGATTATCTTCCTCTTTCTTCACTAAAAATTATCTAATAACCAGTAGTACTAGTTCTCTGTTTGAGATTTTTGTATTTCTAGATTGTTCATCATTTTCCTGTGTTTGATTTTAGAAGCATCAGTGGCTGCCTCTTCGTCGGTGTGAAAATAAGTCCTGTGATGGTTATGATGGGGTTTAAATCTGTTCTGTCATGGTTAATAACTTTATGGATTGATTGCTTCTTAATTTTTAAAGTTGGAAAAATATTGATAATAATGTCAATTGAAGACTGTAAAGGACAATATCACGCAAGAACAATTATTTACCAACTTTATATATTACGGTTGCTCTCTACTTGAAAGCAATTCAAATCAAAGTTTTTAAAATTCAGAAACTCAACTATCAATACAAAGTTGATAATCGACGAACAAAATTACCAACATGGTCTGGTACAGTGGTACAGACTATACATTCATAATGAAAGCATCAAAATTTGAAGCTGAGTACCATTTAGTTTTCTGTTGTATATGTGTATCTTTTATGTATCTCTTTTAGTTGTTTATTACACCAACTATTTTGTGTTGTGGAATGACAATCATAGCTGTGTATCTGTTTGGTATGCTTTGAGATTTCTGCAGCAGACTAGTTGGTATATTTAGCCCATGTTTGGCCCCCATTTTTCTAAGACCAAATTTATTCAACACTTAATCTCAACCATCTATCTTACTCAAGCCCACCATTTTTGACTTTTCAAACATTTTTTAACCATAGATTCTCCCAAAAACACTATTCAAAATCAAAAAATTTCCCGAGGATGTTGGAACAATGACAACAGGAGAACATCTGTCCTAAATTGTATCAATCGAATGTAAATTGTGCTCGTTTTGTTAGATGACAGTTCGTTGTAGCCATAAACGGGATACATGGGTTACGTAACTTACGTTGTAAAAGCTGAAGCATAAAAAGTGTGAAAATCCCAGAAGTTCAGAAGTAATAATTTTCTTTAAAGATAGATGGCATTGACATTTCTTGTTTGACTAAACTACAAGCACTTCTTCTCCAATTAACTTGTTTTGGGCATTTTTCAGTTCTCATATCATATCTGATTAAGTTGCTCGTTACTCTGATATTTACTTCATTACATTGTGGATCTGAATACCAGCACCTTCAAGAAGAAGGCTCCAAAAGCCATTAAGGAAATCAGAAAGTTTGCCCAAAAAGCTATGGGCACTACTGATGTAAGAGTTGACGTGAAGTTGAACAAACAGATCTGGAGCCGTGGAATTCGAAGCGTGCCAAGAAGAATCCGTGTTCGTATTGCACGAAAAAGAAATGATGATGAAGATGCTAAGGAGGAACTTTACTCTTTGGTAACTGTTGCACAAATTCCCGAAGGAGGGCTTAAGGGATTGGGCACTCAAGTCATTGAGGATGAAGAATAAAATTATTTTTCTGTTTCAAGTGTTTGTTCGAGTCAAGTTTTGGTGTACCTATAGATCATTGAGACAACTACTCATTTCGTTTCATGTTTTTTCTTATTAGAAGAGATTCAGTTCAGTGGATATACTATCACAGTATCATGTGGTCTATGAAAGCGTTGCCTGTTATAAATTTGGTTGTGTTTGATGCTTGGATTAATTTGATTTTGTTTAGTGACAGCACAATGAAAGATGTATTGGTAGATGGCCTGTTGAATATTTTTATTTTATTTTTTGAACTCGTACGGTTCTCAAGGCGTGTTATGTAACAAGGGAATGTGTAAGGAAATGGCGAGTAGAAGATTAGAAAAATTACTTCTGATAATTAATGCTATCCATGAATGACGATAATCATTATTTCATGTGACACATGACTTCGAATATATTGTTGTCTAATATGTAAAATTGCATCACAACGCACTGAGCCCTTGTTTGAGCCTCATTTTATTGTTAAAGTTTGTGAATAATGTAGTTTTAAATAGTATTTTTGGGAGAATGTGTGATTAAAAAGTGTTTGAAAAATAAAAAATAGTAGTCTTAATTAAGATGGATGGCTGAGATTGAGTGTTGAATAAATTTGATTTTGAAAAAATGGGGGTCAAAGATGGCGAGTATCAATTGGAAGGCTCACCAACTTAAATTGATGATTATCGTTGGTGATAGATAACATTATATCAATTTTAAGGTTGTACGAATTCACTCAACTTAGAAAGAGCATTAAATAGCTCGATTACTATTATTAAAATTTACCGTTTTCTTTTATGGTCTGTTTGATGGGGAGGATATAATCAGAGTGAAAAGTATAATAATTTCAGGGAATTGAATTCATGAAAATTTGTTTTCCTGAGAATAGTTGGAAGTTTGTTGTGTTTTGATAGTTTAGTTTTCTGTGTGGATAAAGTGGGAAATTTATCAAGTTTTGTTGATTGATTGACATTATTTTTCATGACAAATTGCCTCTGTTTGGTAACAATGTTTGGTTTATAAATTGATTTATTTATGATTTTGAGGTAAAAAGAAGTGTTTGAAAATTGAAGAGAGAAAATGTGTATGGTTAAAAAGTGATTTGAGATATTGTATAGTGTATAAATTGGTCTATAAACTAAAAAGTACGGTTATCGAACGGAGAAGCAAAATTTAGCTATTTTAATCATTTTTTATATTTTTTCACACATTTGCACTTAATGATGATTATTTATGAAAAAAAAAAAGTCAATTAACAATAAAAAAAAAAAAGATCAAACGAACAAAAATAGTTTGCCATGCGAGGTGGCAACAATTTTCAAACTAATTCCCACCAAAGTGACGATAATTGATTTACCTTGAAAATTAGGCAAATACCAATTCCCAAGATAAATGTGGCAACCAAATTTCAAGGTAAATTTGAGTTGTCAAACAATAATAAAAAAAACAATTCTAAGACAAATATTTTCCAACATTTTAGATAAATTATGCCAGTTCCGTTCTCCTGCGCTCTAAGCGCAGGAGAAGGAACATAAGCTTTGCCTTTGCAAGGCAAAGCTTCGTTTGCGTGAAAAGAGGGTGTCAGCCACAGAAAAGTGGCTGACATCCTATTTTTTAATTTTTTTATTCTTTATCTTTTATTATAAAGTTGTTCATAAATTTAGTCTCTATTTGGTAAAAGAATTTTTTTTGTTAATAAACATATTTATGAACAACATAATTTTTCAAATTACTTTTTAATTACACATATTTTTTTTCCAATTTTCAACAATTACTTTCTACCTCAAAATCATAAATAAACAAGTTTATAAACCAAATAGTGTTACCAAATACTTCATTCACTCACTCACTCAAAAAATACAGAAAAAAATTCGCAACTAAGTAATTTTATATTTTCATAGGCTTGTTTATATCTCTTTTTGTCGAATTCTTTGTTAAGTTATTTTTCTTTATTTACAAAGCAAAGCATATATATATTTATTAAATGTGTTGTGTTATATATAAATGTAAGTTTTTAATTTGTTTGATTTTGTTAGTTGGTGTTTTATTTTATTTTTTTAGAGTAAGTTTTGCACATTTTTGTGTTTGAAATACTTCTTGCCCAAATTTTGGAATTGAACTAACATTCACTTGTGGAATAAATACATTATCTTCCCCTTCCATTCCTAAATATTAGTATGAAAAAAAATAATAATTCAGGAAGTAATTCAAACACAAAAACGTGTAAAACTTGCTGTAAAAAAATAAAATAAAACACCAACTAACAAAATCAAACAAATTAAAAACTTACATTTATATATAACACAATATATTTAATAATTATATATATGTTTTGCTTTGTAAATAAAGAAAAATAATTTACCAAAGAATTTGACAAAAAGAGATATAAACAAGTCTCTAAAAATATGAAATTACTTTGTCGCGAATTTTTTTCTGTATTTTTTGAGTGAGTGAATGAAGTATTTGGTAACACTATTTGATTTATAAACTTATTTATTTATGATTTTGAGATAGAAAGTAATGGTTGAAAATTGGAGAAAAAAATATGTGTAATTAAAAAGTGACTTGAAAATTTCTGTTATTCATAAATATGTTTATTAAAAAAAAATTATTTTACCAAACAGAGGCTAATTTATGAACAACTTTATGATAAAAAACAAAGAATAAAAAAATTAAAAAAAATAAAAATAGGGTGTCAGCCACTTTTCAGTGGTTGACACCCTCCTTTTCATGCAACTAGTCTGACGCACGTGCAATGCACGTGCCGTACTTTCATTAAGTATGTAATAGCGTAATTACATATCATGTTGAAAGCTGGATTTGTTTTTTGGAAATAAGAATATGTAGTTCATCTAGGGAATAAGTAAATGTAATGAAGAGGAGGAAAAATCTCATGTATTACATATGACTAACTTTTATCATAGTAGTTTGTAGCATCACAAACAAGCAAAGCATTCTTTTTTGCACTTCTGTCCCCCATCTTCATCATTTTCTTCATGTTTCTTCTTCTCAACCCAGTGATAGTACTATCTACCTGTTGACCTATGGTCAATTTGACTTTATTGTTTTGATCATAACAAACAAGAATTTATTGTGTTACTAACAAGTGTGCTTCAAGTGTTTCATGTAATGATAAATATTCAAAGTACTCTAGGTTCAAATCGTCTCTCAAAGATATAAATCAAAAGTATGTGATCGAGCACATGAGACGCAAAGAAGATCAAGAATTTAAGCATACAAGATTAGAGTTGATTTAACATATGTAAAGGTATAATACTCTCAATCTTTAGCGATGAAATTCAACAAGCTCGAAAATGATTTTTATGCATCAAGAAACATTTTCAAAACCATTAAAATATCATTTTCAAAATCAATCTTGATCAAAAAGCCTTGCAAAATCAAATCTCAAAAATATGTTGAACCGGTCGACCTCCAATTAGACCGGTCGACCGCACCGGTCGACCGCACGCCAAGACTGGTCGACCGCACTGCCCGTTTTTAAGCTCAACGGTTATTTTTCTGCAACGGCTATATTGAGGTCGACCGCATGGCTGAACAGGTCGACCGCAAAAGACAGAATGTGCGAAATTTGATCTATAAATAGCCTTCTCTCTTGCATTCATCAAGAACAACTTTGAAAACATTTTATACAAACTTTCTTGTGAAAATTTAGTGTTCTTACTTGGTTTATATTTATCTTTTATTTTCATAAAACGTTGATTGATCTAAACTTTGTTTTATCAAATTCATCAAAGTTTTTGGAAGAAAGTTTTGTGAAGATTCTTGGTTTTATTTTGTTTAAACTTCTTCAAACATCTTCACACTATATTGGAATTGAAGTGTAAGTCTCTCTTTGTTCTAAACTTGTTTTAATCTTTTAAAAGAGAGAAATTCCAATTAAGGAACTTTGATTATTTGTGCTACATTTTTCATCATCATTTGATTCATCAAAGTTCCATTGCCTAAACACTTTAGCTTAACTCATTGTTAATTATTCAAGTGTGGCATCTCTTGGTACTTAATTTGATTCAATATTTTAACAAGAGATTATTTTGAAAAACTTTGTTTGATTGCATTGAACTTTTCATTATCATTTGCATCAAAGTTTTTCTCTAATACTCGAGCTTAATTCATTGCTATCTATTGAAGTGTTAGCCTAACTCTCTCGGTACTTAATTTGAGTATATCATTTGTCAAGAGAGTTATTTCAATTGTAAATCCAATTCATTATATCTTATGGTTTCGAGAGCCTTGTGAAAACTCGATTGTTGGTTTCGAGAGCCGTGTGAAAACTCGATTGTTGGTTTCGAGAGCCGTGTGAAAACTCGATTGTAAAGGATAGGCGCTCCTTGTTGTAAGTCGTCTAAGGATTTGGTACTCTTTGTTGTAAGTTACCAAAATAGTGAATTTGGCCTTGCTCGTGACGGAGAGCTCGGTAACGGGGGACGTAGATCACGTTGGTTGATTGAACCTCCATAAATCGCGTTTGCACTCTCTCATCCATTTTACTTACTTACATTGCACTTACTCTATTCTATCAATTTATATTGTGCAACACTATATCTAAGTGTTATACTTGCCTTATTAATTAAGTTTACACATATATAACACACTACATTGATAGATTAGTTACTTGTAACACTAAGTGCTAATACTTGTACCTATTGATTTTAAGTTTGAGATTATTTATCGAAAAAGTTGTATAAACCAATTCACCCCCTCTTGGTTAGTTTACTCTTGGGTTAACACTACCTTCATTTCATCAATACTTACCAGTTTATTAGTAGTTGTTTCATTAGAAGTAGCATCAATCGACAAAAATAAGTCTAGTTGCTCTACCAAAATTAAACACATTGCATCCTATAAATGCTACATCTCTAAAGTATTAATATTTAACCCTTATAAATACAAGAAGCAATAAAAAAGTATAGATCTTACGCAAGACTTTCCCCAATGAGGAGCAGGTCCATAAAAATATATTTATTGCTCTTTTAAGAGCAGCAAGCATTTCCCTAGAAGTGGATTTATATCTGTACACGAATTTCTTCCTTAAAAAGATTAAAAAAGAAGCACGCGACTTTATAATATAATAAATAAAAAAAATGAACTAATATACTAAACGTGCATTGCAATAGTTGTATAATTAAAGAAAATCTAGTGGCTGATAAACTTTCCAATTTGACTAAGTCTAAAACAAGAAATTGGAGCATGTTCGGCTAAGCTTAAGAACCTTAGTAAATATGTATAAAATCAATAATTTTCATCTATTGCTTAATTTAAAAATAACAACTCCTTTTGAGATTAAACTAATATTTACTTGAAAATAAGAAGGAAACTACAGAAGTAAGTAATAGGTTATAAATGGAACCATTAACATTAAGAGTAAAAAATGAAAGAAGACTTTTAATTGAGCAAACTAATAGCAATAACATCTATTATAAAACAAGATGCAGCTTTCCTGTCTTTACTTGAGATATTGATCAACTTACAAGGTTAGAAATGCAATGTAGTTTCATTTAGTTAAATTTAACATGGGATAGTATAGCATAAAGAGGAGGAGATTATTAATTGCCCTGTTTAGGTCATTGTACTTTCTAGAACTCAAATTAAGGAAACAACTATATTAAAAATTCTCTTGTACATTACTTCCATATTCAGAATCTGAATACAAATGCCACCTTTTAAGATCGTCTTTTGAATGAAAATAGAAAATATACTTTTCACTTGGTGGAACTAAGTCACAATCCTGCATCAACCACAATAGGCAAAATATTTAAGCACTTACATAATTCTTGCTGTAAAATTCCATATGCATGAAATGGGAAAAATAACTTTCAATGGCCATTAAAAGATTATCCTCCTCTTTCAAAGATTCACCGCTTCCCTTATTTCTGCAAGTTTGAGACTGGCTTACATTGATATTCTTCTTTGCTGGAGGCGGTTGGCAGTCCCGTGAATCTGGATTACTTTCAAAAGGTGTAGCTATCACGGGTATTAAACGGTTCTTGTTTCAATTCTCTCACTCGTGAACCTAAACATTAGGACCTAGGTTAATACTCCAATAATAATATCAAGCATAATGAGACTAAAGTATTATTTGTTATTTGATAAACTTGAACCACATGGATTTCAAATTACTTTAAAATTAGACCATACTTTTTCAATGTGTTGGCAGGAACAAATAAATAACCAAATAATGTATCACTCAGAACTTTGAAAAGTAAAAAATAGAATACCAATGGTGTACCATTATCAGAACACAAGAATCCTTGTTGACACCTCAAACAAGTGTCCTTCAAACAAGAATTTTTTGTAGAAGTTTGTGCCAAAACAGATTGCTTAGAGGTACAACAGCCTTTGCAAGCACCGATTTCTCAGTTGTGTGCTTTCCTGTCTTACAAATACAGTAAAACAGAAGAATTACAAAATGGATAAGTAGAAAAAGTTTAGCTAGCAGATAAGAGATACTGAAAGAAAAAGTAAAAAAATGAAAAAGAAAAAAGAAAGAAAGGGAAAAACAGTAAAGTTCACCTTACGATAAGTGGTGCCATTAGGCTACACGATCCAACAAGCCTCAACACACTGAACTTTCAAGACTATATTGTTATAAATAGGCATAAACAAATATGAAGTATCTAAAAATCTAATCCAGCAAATCTCTATTCCCATCTATTGTTCTGGCATTCAACAACTTGAAAAATGAACTACAAAATAAAGCAAACAAACAAACCAGAATAAACAATATCTTGCACAAAAATGAAAGAAGTATAGAAACATGAGCAACGAACACACAAAATTTCAGCCAACTGAAACATCCCCACGAAAGGATTCCATTTCAATTCTAAAGTTCCTTTATTTTTTAATGGTACTGTTTACATCTATGAACAATACATGTGACCAATGACCAGCTAAAATAACCATTCATAATACGGTTTCCGTTTCCGTTCTAGTTGCTTAAAACAAGAATTATCCCAAATATCAAAATAATGCAAGCCCTTGTTTATTCGAGTGACGTCGATAGTATACATACTTAAAGATTATAGTCCTTGGCACCAAGTTCATTTCCAGTGGCTTGCGGATTTTTTTGAAATCAAGAAATGGATATATAAACTAAAAAGCTCAAACATAGAACATCATTTATGCGTTAATTCATGGAAAAAAGTAAAAAAATATATATGTGAATTTTTTGAACCCGTTAACCCACCTAAAGAGAAGTACTCAAACCTTAAAAATTATTATACAAGTTTGCTGAAAGAAGAAATAAAGATTATCACCACGTGTTTGTAGTACAAATCCTTCCATCAACTCGAGCACCCTGAATTCAAACATGCAAGAAATCCAAAGAATTATTGAATGAATAATGGGGACAGATTCATATCATGACAATATCATTAACAAAATATATTTAATTCCATATTAACATATAGAAGACTGGAGCTTATATCAGCTCTTGACTCCCAGTCAAATGAGCCTCCTATGGCATCAACATTTTACATGAACAAGAAAAATAAAATGGCATTAAAACTTCGAAATTTACCTGTATATCATGTTCAACACAGTGTGCATTTGTCAAAAGCTTCCCATTCCCAATCAATAAAAGCACTGTAAAGTGCATGCAAAAGTTATTATAATAAAAACAGAAAATATTTACAAACCATATTTACCACAAGAATTGCAATAATGAAGAGGAAATGGTTTTATCTCGGCAACTTGGAGCTCAAAATTTAAGTGGGATCCAAACTCCAAAATTAACAGGACCAAGTATATTCATATATTATAATCCTCGGGATGAATAGCATTATATATTTATTTGTAATAAAGCATTTAGTATATTGAATAAAAATGTCAATTGAGTTGTCTAGCAATTTCATTTTGAAAAATATATTGCCATCTTTATGTAGGATCTTTAAAGTATTACAGGAAGCTACATGTACTATTTGTAATTCAATATTTTGAGAAAAATGTGACTTAATATGTTACTGATTTGTTAAAAATAACAAAATAAAGTGGGTGAAATATAATTTCTGAAACTATGAAAATATGAATTTAAATTGGAAAAAGTTTATTATTACTCCAACAAAGAATATGTAAGACTTCATGAAAGAACACAATACATAAAGGTTTATAAAAATGCCAAATTTAAAGAGTTATTGCTTTGAAGTAACATTATAAAGATCATAAATAGCAGAACATTCTAGAATTTAAATATTTCATTGTATCTAAATTCAAGACAAGAAACAAATATCAAAGGCCAAAAACTTGAAAACAGTTAAAAGGCATTCAAAAAAGAGCAAAACTAAATGACATACCCAAGAAAAAAATTAAAAGCACTCATCCACACAGCATGATAGAAAAAAATACTCATCATAACATTAAAGATAAGTATTCCTTAAAAAATTCTCAACATGCAAAGCCTAACCAATAAAAATCACCCAGAAAAATTGAAAAACATACCTCCATCAGAATTGTAGAAGTCCCAATAGATTGAAATCAAAATCCACGTTCCAAATCACGTTTGGCCACACAAACGGAAACACAGAGAGCTCGAATGAGTGTTCTAAATAGAGCTATGAAGAATGTTTTAGGGTTCATGCGTGAAAAGAAATGAGGGACAAAATATTATAAATGGTGGGATATCTACCATATCATAGTTCCAAGCAATATTATCTTACTGTTACTGCTATAAATGCATTGAAAATCAATTTCCATGCTAAAGAAAAAGGACTACTATTATTTTTTTTGAAGATTTCCCAAGCTGGATAGGAGTAAAGTGGGGTAAAATTTGGGAAATACATTCTCAATAATCATTACCTAACCTATCAGATATGCAGCCTCAGATACAAAGAAATTAATTCACTTAATTCCATATGAGTTTGTAATAATATATAGAAAAGTGGAAATATGACAGCAATTAATGTTTAAAGGCTTAAAAATATATCAAGATTATATTCCTAAAAAAATTAAAAAACTATGCAAAACTTCTTATTAGAACTCCAATGCTAAAGCATATAATATATTTTCTAAAATATATTGTTAAAAATGGAAAAAAAAATTTATTTGACTTTGGAGATGTACAATCTACCAACATGGAATAGTGACTTAAAGACAGAGAAGCACATTTTACGCAATACAGGGAACCAAAACAAATCACTTCCAGCATCTAGCGCGACAAGGAAAGAAGTGGTTGGTTTTCGTACGTCAATCTATGTATAATGCAACCTGCAAAAGAATAATCATGTATGAGTCAAACATTAAATTTAGCTATAGAATGATAATATGACATAGACTTCATGGAAAGAACATATAAGACATGTTGTCTAGTTTTATTTGAGACATCATTGTCCAGTATTTTCAATTCCCATTTTACATTGAATAATTTTCTTAACACAAATAAGATTTTTTTTTGAAGCCATGGAAATAACCACGGGGCCTTCAACCATGTCGTAAGTGAAGAGGTCACAAAGCAAACATCTAAATTTAGATATTCGATTCCAAACATAACAAATGAAATACCAAATTGGAGATCAAGATTTTACTTTTCCGCTTTCTCAAGCTTTTCCATGGATATAAGTCCACATAACTCTTCATGGCTATTAATAATTATGAAAGAATATAAATAATTGTATTAAACAAAAATAAAGCTTTCAAGGTCACAAACTCATGCTATGTTTTTAAACTTTAGAACTAACCTATGTTGGGGATTCACCAAATCAAGCATTGTCTTCAACTTTGCTTCTGAAAAATATGTGAATGCATGAAAAATTAAACGCGTGAATATAAGTTCAAGTAAAATGTTCTTTAAATGAAACAACATAAACCAGGAGCTAGAAACAATTGATGGCACATTTAGTTAAGGATAACACAAAAATGAAGAGAGAAGCCAATTTGAAATCACAAAAACCAAAAGTCCAGAAAATGGATGAAAAAATGTTAGAAAAAATATGAAAATCTCGTAGTTCCATGTTGGACATAAAGGATAGAAGTTAAGTGGACATTCCTGGATGTTCATATCATATAAGCAGTAAAAAAAAATAAAGACAGCAAGAGCACAAATTTGCAAAACAATACTGTAAGAAACAAAGTGTAAATACATATGAGCTAAAGTAAATCCATTAAAAACACTATAAGACGAAAGGAAAATAATCTGCAGGTATATCATTTCCATTTTCAAACATAAAGGAGGACAGAGAGACGAAGAGGCCAGGGTAAAAAGAAAAATTGGAAGCAAAGAAGGAAAATAACATGACTGTTATAACGGGCAAAGAAAATAAAAACCAATCTTAACTATTTAATACTTGAAAATTTTGAAACGGGGGAAAAATAGTAAAGAATCTCACCGATCGGAGCTTGTGCAACCGACGAAGGAAAGGGCGACGACGAAGGAACCTACAAAAAATAGGAAAAATATATAAATACAAAAAAAAAAAAAAGCACTATAAACTCTCGAACATGATAACTCACCGAAAAGATGCTGTGGAAGCGTCGAAGGAGATGAAAACGAAAAAGGAAACACAGGTCGACGGAAATCGACCGCGGCAGAGAATCGATTGGGGGAGTAATGTCGAGGAGAGATCGATCTTGAGGCTACCAATGGTGGCGCGTGTTTCATCCATTGATACTTCGATTGTGGCCTATTTCTAGCACTATTTGCATATGTATATGAGCGTTTATTTGAGACAGCCAGAGTGCAAAAGACATAAAAAATGCTGGGTTTACAGACATGAGTCATGGAATTTTGCTTGGAGAGAGTCAGAGAAGAGGAAGTGAAAGAGGGGAAATAAAGGGAAACGGTGGAAGAGGACGATTGCTGGAGTGGAGAAATGAGAAAAGTACAAATAAAATAAAAAATATTGTACGGGATGAAGAAAAGATGTCAAAAGGTATGGACCTTGCGTGAGATTTGATTCCTTGTGTGAGATTTGATTTTCTCCTAGCCTGTACCATTGTGGGAAATTACAAAAAAAAAAAAAATTAAATTAAATTAGAAGGCTTAAACGGCTCAAACGGCTTATCCGGCTTATGAATAGTATTTCAAAACCAACTCTTATAATATATAGGGATATAGGGATAAAGACAAGGCAAAGCTTATATTCCTTCTACTGCGCTCCAAGCGCAGGAGAACGAAATTGTAAATTATGCCTATCAAATAGACCTAGATAGTTTTGAGGCAAAGATTTTTATTCTTTACGGTTTGATTGAGTGTTTTCTCTACCATTTTTGAGTGACTAGTTTACAAAAGATTGAAAAAATCGGTGATTGTTAATTTTTTGCACTAATTTTGAGTGTTTAAAAATCACCCAAATACGTGTGGTGTAATTTTGATCGTACTTTTCACTCCCGTCAAATTGGTGAATTTTGATCGTTTCTCAAATTCTCTTCCAATTTTACCCTCTAAAAATAATTATTTTCAATTCACTTGTTTTGTTTTTATAAACTCTAGCCCTTCTTTGGTCTCCATTATTTGAAAATCAAATTTATTCAATACTCAATTTCAACTACAATCTTAATCAAGTCTATCATTTTTTACTTTTCAAATATTTTTTAACCACACATTCTCTAAAAATACTATTCAAAACTACATTATTTCTCAAATAATGAGGGCCAAACAGGAATTTGTTATACGCAAATATACTTTATAACTATTTTTTAACTTATAATTAACTTTTATTTATTTAATACAGTAAAGATAAAATATTTAAAAGTACAAAATTAACTTAGAACCGCAAAACCTAAAAATTAGTTATAACTTAGCCTCTGTTTGGTAAAAATTTTTGTTCTAAAATAAAGAATATAATATTTTCGAGATAAAATATGTAATTAAAAATTGATTTTGAGAAATTTGTGTGATTAAAAAATTATTTGGGAAATGTATTGTCGTTTAGAAACTAGTTTCTTGTTTGATGAACTATTTATAAACAAATTTATAGTGTGTTAGGTAGAGGAAAAGAAATGGTTTATAAATCAAATTATAAACAACATAATTTTTCAAATCACTTAATATTTATTTGGTTAATAGTTTGACTACAATATGATTAATTATTTGTTAATATTTAGTGGTTCAATGTGAATAAAATGTGGTTAACTAATAACTATTTGGTTAATAAATGCTTGACTACAATATAATTAACTATTTGGTTAATACTTATATTTAATTAATACATGTTTGACTATTTAAGTTTGCATTTGGATTATATTCGAACCACTATTATATTTACTTAGGTTTATTAATTTTTATTATTTATTTTTAAATTAAATAGTTAAAGTATTTTTTGTGGTAACGATTTTCTGGATGTATATTTTTAAAATTATTTTTCCTTTTATTTTTGTTGAATAAATCAAAAATTATTTCCAAACTTAGTGTGTATTTGATGTACATTATTTTGGGAATTTTTTTTTTTTGAATATTGATTGATGTGATATTGTGTGGTTGTAAATGAAAAAAATCGCGTTTATGTGTAAAATATTTTAATATTAAAACGTGTGGTTAAAATTGA
Organism: Ligustrum vulgare; assembly: GCA_963555705.1. Classification (NCBI taxonomy): domain Eukaryota; kingdom Viridiplantae; phylum Streptophyta; class Magnoliopsida; order Lamiales; family Oleaceae; genus Ligustrum; species Ligustrum vulgare. The sequence continues at coordinate 33,811,016 of OY743186.1, read as the reverse complement.
GTACCATAGTAAAAATATATTTTTTTAATGAATACCAAACATCAGCTTATATTATGTAATGATTAAATTTTTATGTTAACTATTTTGTTTTTTTTTTTAATAAATATTTGACTACAATATGATTAACTATTTGATTAATGTTTAGTGGTTCAGTGTGAACACATGGTGTTAACACAATATAGTTAACTACTCCCTTTAGCCCATTTATATAGGTTTCATTTCATTATTCTCTTGTGCTTATTATATAGATCTGATTCTTTATTGGAAAGTATTTATTTTGTTTGTTTATTAATGTTCCCCTATTTATTACTTCTAATAATAATAGTTTTGATATTTAAATGAAGATAATTTGAGAATTTTCTTTACAAAAATTACATTTTCAATAATATTAAATATATTTTCTTAATTTGTGTGAAAAGTCATATCAGTCTATATAAATGGGGCGGATGGAGTATTTGGTTAATAAATATTTGATTACAATATGATTAATTATTTGGTTAATACATTTGACTATTTAAGTTTGTATTTGGATTATATTTAAACCACTACTATATTTACGTAGGTTTATTAATTTTTTTGTTTACATTTTTTAATTAATTTTTTATTATTTATTTTTTAAATTAAATAGTTAAAGTAATTTTTATAGCGACAGTTTTCTGGATGTATATTTTTAAATTATTTTTCTATTTTTTTGTAAGTATAAATAAAAATTATTTTCAAACTTATTATGTAATGATTAAACTTTTATGTTAATTTAATTTGCAACTATTTCACAGAACCTTTTTATATTATATTTGACAATTATTTGTACTTATATCCTTTTTACTTAGCCTCTGTTCGGTAAGTCAGTCATTATGGTTTTTAAACCAAATTTTAAACTATACAATTCCCCAAATCAATCCCTAACCATACATATTTTCTCTATTCAATTTTTAACCATTCATCTACCTAAAAAACAACAAAAAAAATCATTTTTTTAAGGTTAGTTGCCGAACAGAGGCTTAGACATTTTAATTTGAACGAGTTATAAATTCATGTACGACTATTGCGTTTGGATTATATTATATATTGTTTATACTGTACATTTGACCCCATACTATATTTGCTTAGGTCTATTAATTTTTTTATGTTTCTTATGTTTATTATTATTTTTTTAAAGTTTAATAATTCTTGTAATTTTTGTTGCAACAATTTTTTGGATATATATTTTTAAATTTATTTCCCCCATTTTTCCTAACTTATTATGCAATGATTAGATATTTACATTATTTTAATTTCCAAGATTAGTCTTTATTCAAAGAATCAATTTTTAGCAATGAGAAATTCTACTTTGCAATCTGTAGAGTGGAAAAATTGCAACTCTACTAATTACAATATCAATTTATTATTTCTCGATTTATTACATATAATAAAAAAAATTAGAAAATATTGAAATCGCAATTATAAGTTTCGACATGATATCGTGCTAGGATGAAACATTAGTTTGTTTAAAAATATACAATATTTATATGAATCGTGTTTTCTATGCTTAATAATAATCTATCCAACAAATGCGATATCATTGCTACTAGAACGGGACTAACTGACGGTAGATGATCTAGACGCTATAGCCTATTTCCCATTAGTTAAGGAAGATATATAAACTCAACAAGGGGTCATTTTTCCCCAATCTGTATGAAAAATATAATTCATTGTGCGTTCCCCTCTTAGGGCTTCGACTTCATTCTCTCCGATCAAACCAACAGACAATCAGTCAGGTATAACAACTTTTTAAATAATGATGAATAGATGAATCTACGTATTAGAGTTTTAATTGGAGCTTTAATTTCTGTACAAGATCGTATTCTACGCGGTAATACTTGTAAAAAAATTCTTGTTTGATTTGAGCGTTCTTCTCAATCTTTTTTTTTTTTTTTTCATTCATTAATTAATTGAAGAGCTCGATTATGCTGGTGAGTTTGATTGAGCTTATTTTCGACTTGACATACGGTTGATGAAGTATTACGATTTTGTAAATTACTTTTTGGGCTTTTAACGTTTCTACAAAATTATTGATTAGTTTGCTTAAATATATTTGAGGATCTCTTGTTCTGTAGTAGTACACGCTGCAAACATGCATATAGAAAATCTATGTATGTTTTAGTCAATAATCACATTGGATGAGTTGTATTACCGAAGAAAGACTTTCGCTTATCTTTCACTTTTATAATCAGGTCAACAATACTGAACATATGTTCTTAATTGGGTTTGTCTGTGATATTCTCTTTATCTTTTACTTGTGTTTTTGACCTTCTATAAAGGAGATTTCTTATGTGCAATGCATGATTTTGTGAGACTTGCTTGGTAATAATTCATTATCAGTCAAAGGATTATTATTATATTTGCTTGACGTGTAGGATTTCCTAATCCTCAACAAAGTAGGAAGACTTTGCATCTCAAATAATTAAAAATGTTAGCTAAGGATCGAGAGTTTGATTTCCATAGTTAGAAAAATCATGTGGAATTGGGGGAAAAGAATGCCTGGATGGAGTGGTTATTGGGTCCTTCACTTCTACAATGTTCAAACTTCAAACTCTCTGACCTGTAAGTGTAGTGGCTAGTTGTTTTGTGCAAAAGAGTTCTTCCCCCTAGAAGTTCATGAATTTTGCTTTTCTGATGTGTTTACACATTCTTTATGAAGCCCCAAAGTTATTTGAAATTATTCATTTTTTTTTCACTTAGGTTCTTAGCAATTCTTCTATAATTTATATTTAGAACATGAAGCTTGTTTAATTATTGATCCAATAGGACTGTTGGAAGAGTATGAACTACGTCCAGACTTTTTGATCTTTTGACAATTGCTTTATTGCTATATTTCAATCATTGTCAGTTCTTCCCTCTGGTCAGGTTTCAGTAGTAGGATTATTTATTATTTATACAAACAAGCACAAAGACATCGTCACACCGATCACTGAGCATAGAAAGTTGTATCTGGGTTTTAATGAACAATTTTTCTTTATTCTGGCCCTCTTCCTAAAACAAGAACACTTAAGCATAAAGAGAAGGAAAATAGAAAACAAATTTATGAAAGTCTTTGCTTGTCGACCTAATATGTATCACCTGGTTAGAAAACTTTGCTCCCTGCTGAAATATTATATCCTTTTCAAACCATCTAGGGGCACAACCGTTACAATGATATTAAGACTTGTACTTTGTTGATCTGGAAGCATGAGAATGCTGCTGATTTATAGTCAGAACGATCAAACTGAATTTTTCCACAACTAAATAGTTTGTTAGCTTGCTTGACAAGCAGCGGGTCCTTGAAAACATTAGAGATACTTTGCGTTTCGGCAATGGAGAAGGCATCAGATTCTAGCCTATTTGTTAATGATGGGTCATTCTTGGAGAGGTTCAAACAGCTTCAGCAGGAGGGGAAGGACAAGAAGAGTTACATTACTGAGAAATCTAAATCAGGCTCAAATACATCTGTAATTTCCACTCCAAAGGCTGTCATTAGTAAAACGAACTTGGATTTTAAGGCCAATGGTTCTGGGAAAACAACTCTAGCTCCTTCCAGCGGAAAACTTGCATTCAGCTTGAAGCAAAAGTCAAAACTTGTTGCACCTTCTGTAAAGCTCGGTGAAGACGAGGATGAAGATGTAAATGATGTTGGAAATTTGTCTGATAGAGTGCCAATGAAACGTCCAAAGTTGGACCAGCGGGATGCTTCTGAGCAGTCATCAAGACAAGTTGACGTTGGTAAACTTCTTTTATTATTTATTGTTTATCTGCCCTTCGCATACGAAGTTTTGCAGGTCATGCTCAAAATCAATCGGTGGCTGGCTTAGGTTAGCATTAACCTGCAATTTTGACTTCTGCGTGTTTGGGTGGGCTTATAAGGTGCTTATAAACAACTTATAAGCTCACATTTATTATGCCCTTTCCACTTGCAGGTTAGCAATTTCTAGGTAAAAATCAGAATTTTGAACGTGGATAAGAAAAAAATATTTTTCTTGTTCGCATTTATTTCTTTTAATACCTACTTGATTTGTCTTAGGATGCTACAGAACATGTTTGGAAATTAAGTAAACCCATCCTGGTACATTCACTTATTTGTAATTTTTTAATCCATAATGCGTTAGCTCCTATTATATATTTTTTCAATATTGGCTTCATGCTGGTCTGTCATGTGAGGGAGCATGATCTATTGCTGCCTGTCTGCATATTTTCTTAAACCTTATTTTAAAGAATTAATATCAACTCATACCTCCATGCCTTTCTAAGTTTCTGTTCATCTGGTTGTTCCGAAAAGTGCATTGCCGCGTTGGCTACTTTTCCTTAGCTTTATAAATTTCTTCATATTTCCTAGAGTGTATCTGTACGGTCTTAAATGAATTGTTCTAGCTCCACACTTGCAGGAGTTCCTTTTTCCCTTCACTATGAGCTCGGTTCAGTTGCTCTTGCAATGGATCTCCATATATCTAAATTCAAAGCTATGTTTTGTTGCCTGCTCCCTTTAGCTAGTTAGTTATAACATTATCGGCTATATTTTGTCAGCAAAATGCTCAGTTAAGGGCTAATTGAGTCTTGTCTGTTCTGTCTTTTTAGAAACCTGTCTAGGCATTTCTTCGCGTGAGCTGGTGGATAAATAGGAGAAAACATTCTTGAATTACTTTTGTCTGATGAATGCAGCTTATACTTTTAAGTCCCTATCAACATTAGTTGGAAGAGAGGTTCAATGACAGATATGGAAACTATGCCACGCCTGCTACAAAAGTAATTTGCATTATCTTCTTCATGCTCTTGGTATTAATCAGTTCTTTAAGTGACATGCAGCACCTCCTTCCCCAAGTGATCCTACTGTGAAGAAAGTTGTTGACAAATTAGCAAGTTTTGTGGCCAAGCATGGAAGGCAGTTTGAGCATATCACAAGACAAAAAAACCCTGGAGATACACCATTTAAGTATGTGACTGCAGTTCTATTGGTTTTTAATTTGTTCACAAGTGTGTGCATCGTCGGGGGGAATTTGAAAATTGTGTGTTGTTCCGTCCTTGTTTTCCTCATTAATTTTTGCAGTAGTGGTTTTTGTATGCCCCCCCCCCCCCCCCCCCCCCCAACAACTGTACTTGCATAACTATTCCTAGGTACTTAGTTTTGGGAAGTGGTTGTTGGGGAGAAGAGTTTAGCATATTCTAGAATTATTTATTATGGGCCTTATTTGGTTTTTAGCTAATATCAACTTGATTATGTCTTTCTATAGTTTGCTGTTTCTTATAAGAAGTTTAGTCTACTTTGGCACTAGGACTCCAAATGGGATTGATTTTGGAGCCCAGCTTCTGATTGTCAAACAATTAGAAGTTATCTTAGGCGTTTGATAGATTTAAGGAAAAAAGTGTTTATAGAGGAACTCGTAAACAGCATGTTTTGAGAAGTAGCAAGTTAGTTTCTCCAATTATGTGTAATTACAAGGCTAATTTAGCCATAATTGTTTAAGCGTATATTTAATCCCCAATTTTATTTTATTTATTTATTATTATTATTTTTATTTTTTGAAAACGACTTTTGTAACAGTGAATTTTTTGAGAACGCATATTTAAAAAGTAAAAAGTTATGAGTTTACATGCAGAACATTTTATTTTGAGAATGTGTGGTTGAAAATGAGTTGTTATATAATTGGGATCAAACAGAGGCTAAATTAATTCCTTTTTTGCTATATATGAACTATGCTTTTATTTTGTAACTTTATAAATTTTAATAGATATTATTTTTTTTGAATTTATATTATTAGCGAATACATTGCTTTAGAAAATAATTGATAATATAATTTATTGTCACAAAAGTAAAATTGATGTTACGATTCCACTAATGATGATAATACAAAAAAAATCATTTAGTAATTGTATGCTTACACTGATAAATCACTTCTTTTTACAAAAGCTCAAATTCTGTTTTTGGGAAAAAAAAAAAAAAAAAGGTTCACGAAACACTTGTGTCATTACAGCACACTACAGTTTATTCTCTTGAAAGCAGAACATGTCAAATCAAGCCTAGGATGCCCTAGAATTGAAAGCTCCCTTCGAAAATAAATTCTTCCTAGAGTGAGATGCTTATTTATTTGCTTGGTTGGAATTTAGAAACCTGAAAATAAATATTTTCAAATTTTGCTCCCAAAGAAAATCTACTGCTAGAGGAGATCTCACCAATGGATAATTACGTGTGAAATAGATATTGAGGAGGACGGGCTAGTTATTAAAAAAAATTTGACGGTGTGGAGGGCTGGAGGTGTCATGGGGCAGGATTCTTGGATTTTTCTAGAATTGGGAACTTTGGATTAGCCTTTCTGAACTTTTACAGTTTTACTTAACAAACAAGAATAGGAAAAATCAAAGCTGAAATGAGATTATTTTCTTACTTAGAGCTTAATTGGAAAGCTTAAATTTTAACATAAGATTGTTCTAGACATTTTATAGGACCCACAACTTATAAGCGCTTAAAATCACTACCAAAAAAGCACTTAATTGCTATGCTTGCTATTCTATCTCGTGAAATGGGCCTCTGATATTATTGATTTCTGGATGCCCGAGGAACTTGATAAAATTGTAAAGAGCAAATTGAGGCCCAAATAACGCCCACTGAGATCTCTTCCCATTTGACTTGTGCTCGACATTTTGTTGGATGTAACACATGTAAGCCATTTGAATTGCTGGATGCTGTTTGGGATATAGGAACATGTTTGTTATATTATAAATGATAATCACATTTAAAAATGATTACATTTCTGCTTCTTGCTTGCGAAGTTAATATATTTGTTTCTCATATTTAAAAGACGATTCACAAATATATTTCATTTATTATTTTCAAACTTTATGTGCTGTGCAACCTTCTTATTCGCAATGCAGTCGTTCTGGAAATTTGTCTCCTTATTTATTGCCAGTTTTTTCAACAATTAATTATTTAAGTATTTGAGACACCTCTCTTGTGGCCATTATTCAGTATAATGATTTTTGTTTTAAATTTGACAACAGTTCTTTTCCTAAAGATGTTTGAGATCACATATATCCGATCTACTTATCATGGCTCATAATGTTCTGTCGCTTTGGATTGATCATACTAAGTTTGAACTGACTTAGTCACGACCCTCTTGTATAGTTAATATTTTGATTCCCATCCCTTTTTAGTGGTCCAGATGTTGCAACACATGGACCAATATTTTTCTTGGATATTCTATTTGCATAGTCTTCTGTAAATCATTTGATGTTAGTGGATAGCGTTGTGGTCATGTACACATTATATCTTTCTTGTTTCATCTTCCTCTCTCAAAATCTACTCATTTAGTACATGATTTTTCATTTTCACGATGCTTGGCCCTGCAGAGTAGACAAGTATTTGTATATTAACTATGATGGTCGACTTTCAACCTCCTAGATTTTAACTGACTGCATACTGCAGGTTTCTATTTGATGAAAGCTGCCCAGATTATAAGTATTATGAACATAAGCTCGGTGAAGAGCAAAAAGCTCTGTCAGAGACCATGGATTCCCAAACATCGCAAAGTGGTTAGTGTATTGATTGACGTATTTATGCTACAAATTATGTATGCCAAATGGGACCTTAAGAATCATACCCAGCTCAGATGCGACTAATAGCTAAAACTTCTCATTTTTTTTCCATGGATAGAGCGATTCTAGTATGTATAAGATGGAAACGTCTTTGAAATCTGCCCGTACTCAGACCCTCACTTTGATGAGCTGTATTTAGAATATTTTAGCTCTTCACTTGATGAGATTGGAGCGTGATTTCTTCTCTGCACTGCTAAATTTGTTGGTTGCATGGCTAACCAATTCTATATTATTCAAACTGTGGATAGTAGTTCTGTTAATTTGTATGATAAACAAGAATCCGTTTGTCCTTTCTATGCTCTTTTTCCCTGATTGATCGTTTCTTGTATTTACAGTAGTGTACATCCTTAACTTTTTTGTTACCATTACTTGGATTTTGAAATCTCACATTATAACTGCTCACATTTCAATTGCTTTTTTTACTTTTTATTAACATTGACCCTGTGGTAGTGCAGTTGGGTCTGTAATCTCATTTCCCAATTCATCAAGTGGTTCTCAGAGATTACATCATCAGCATTCGAAATATCAAACTCCTTCCTCTGCTTTATATGAACCTATAGAGAACACAAGATCTTCTACGGAATCAGCATCGAGTGAAAAATATGGTATTATTTTGACCATCTTTTGTTTCTGGGATCAATTTTGTGCTGTAGTTACTATTTTGCATCTGCTCAACCTGCTTGTGACTGGAATGAGACCAGGAATGATTGGAAAGAGATCTTAATTTTTTTTTTTTTTAGAAAATATAATGTCTGCGCTGTATCTTTTTAGAATGCGCAAGGGATGGAAAATAGTTTGCAAATATGTTAACATGTTCCAACAGGTTGGGTCATCATTATATAATATATTGTCTCTTTAAATCAATATATGAAGTTTGTCCTGGTTAGAAATCCAATCTGAACTCATAGCTGATTCATAAGACAATGGCAACAGCTGTGGTAGTGATCTTTCCTTCAATTGTAAGAGGAGGGTTGGCATTATTAGGCATGTTATTTCTTTGAGAATCCAACTCACTATTTTCTAAGAAAGTGCAACTTCGATATGCGTATCCCTTGATTGTGTCTCATGCAAAAGTTATTCAATTTGCTTGCATTGTATTTTATGTTTAGGATATATATTTATATGAAGTTTAATTTTTAGGTGAATCTAGTGCCCCAACTGGGGCGGATCCTATAGCAATGATGGAATACTACATGAAAAAGGCTGCACAAGAAGAGAAACACAGGCCTCCTAAAAACTCTAAGGATGAGATGCCTCCACCTGCTTCCCTTCAAGGTTTACATCCATTGCACTGATTGAATGGATGCATCCATGTTTTTGGGTGTTCTCCCTTTTAAAAGGGCATGTCTGCATATGGATGAATATTCATGTGCTCGTGCCTTTATTAGTCTGAAATTCTAATGTTGAGAGATTTTATTGTTGATTATTTATGAAAATACATTTTCTCATAAATACTTTATGGCTCAAGCTTCAGCGAAGAAAGGACATCATATGGGTGATTATATTCCTCCTGAAGAGCTTGAGAAATTCTTGTCTACCTGCAATGATGCTGGTGCACGGAAAGCCGCGATAGAGGCTGCAGAAAGAGCTAAAATTCAGGCTGATAATGTTGGTCACAAACTTTTGTCTAAAATGGGTTGGAAGGAAGGTAGGTACACCTTTACTGTTTCTCTTTCCTTTTGCTCACAAGCAGAGATGACTGGGGACATGATCCTGTGAATGAGTAAATTATCAATATTATAATATAATTATACCTGCTGAAGTTTGTAAAGATGCTACCTTTTTGCAATCTTTGATAGGAATTTTGGTTCTCCCTCATTTATTAGTTTCCTTATTTAGCTTTTTGTTATGACGCCATGAATAAGTTTTCATATGGTTCTGTGCACTCATTCAGTAATATTGGGTTAAACTTGAGGCCTTCCCTTTCTGGTTCTAGTATTTTTTCTTGATTTCTTTTTGTTTGTTTGTATGTTTGTTCCTTGTTGCCTGTTTTTCTCGACCGTTAACTTTCTGTTGAAAAACACTCAATTTTAATGCTTAAATTGTTAGAGAGGGCCGGCGTGTGTATCAATTCAATCTCATCTTCGACACATCTCATGTGTAGGGAGTTTCATTTTCCCCATCAAATCCTCCCACATGCATATTTGAACTCAAGACCTTTTTGTGCTTTGAACCACATGATTTAAGAGCCAACGCTGATAGAGAGGGCAATATATAATATCATTTAAAATTTGTCTTCAATAATTACTTTCTTTTATGAGTTATCATGGATTGTCAAAGTATACTTGATGATGTTTGGGTTGAGATAATATGTACATAACATGTTTTTATGTTTGTTGCTTATTTGCACAGTTTATCTTCACTAGAATTTCTTTCTGGAAAATGAAATATGGTAGGATGCATGTTTGGTTACGTTGACAAGAAGATTCCTTAGTTTTCTTGTTTTAGCTTTACCTAGCAAAATGCAATTGATGTTATCTTAATAACAGAGGGTGGGTCCATCCTAGTGCATACTTTGAGCTGGCATTTTTGTTTACTACTTTTGGCCTGTCTGCACTAAATGTTTTCACACAATACAAGAATTGTGACCACTTTGTTCCCGTCCAAGATTGTGTTCACAGTGGTTATTGTGGTCGAAATAAATGGTTAAAATTTCGTAAGAATGTCCTATAATACTTGTTTCCAGATGTTGCCTTTTCCTATGGACTTGATTTCTTTGATCCCTTATTAGGCATAATGGTTATTTATCATGGTTTGTTATAAATACTGCAATTTTAGATTTATATATATAATCTGCTTGTGAACTGCAGGTGAGGGGCTGGGGAGCTCGAGAAGTGGAATTGCAACCCCCATCATGGCAGGCGATGTGAAAAAGGATAACTTGGGTGTTGGTGCTCACAATCCTGGCGAGGTTCTTCCTGAGGATGATATTTATGAGCAGTACAAGAAGCGAATGATGCTTGGTTACAAACACAGACCAAATCCAATGGTATAGTTTTTCCAAGTCTCTATTTGCGCGTCTATCATTCTTAATGATTGAAAAGAAGGGTGCGCGGTTTCTTCTACAGATTACTCATGTTTCTCTTTTTTTTTTGTTTTGCTTGCAGAACAATCCACGAAAAGCTTATTACTAAGGTCTCGTCCATTCTGAAACATTTCGGCTTTATATTGAAGCAGCAGGGATATGTGGTGTTTGTTATGCTGAGCCAAATTTACTCCGTATGGTAGAATTGATATTTTTATTCAACTCCTGTTTGGTTTTGGAAAATATTATGTACCTCTCTATTTATGCGTCTCAGATCTACTGTTTTATTTTATACCTTGTTAAAAATGATATTCCCTTTTCTGTCTCATCTTAATCTTTAAAGAAGAATAATGTTTAGGTTTGATGCAAACCTTTGATTAAATGATTGGTTTTTGCACAAATAATGAAATTTTGTAGTGTTTGTATAACTGGGCATGTTAGGCAAAGATTGAAAGTAAGTTGAATTACTTTTAATTTATTTATATTTCGTTTTAACAAGTCACATTTTATAAAAACTATTTATTTTAAAAATTAGTAACCTCAAAGAGCAACTCCTGAAATTAGATTCAAGCAAGCATTAGTAAAAATCCATTTTATCACCGGATTCAGGCTCGAAAATCTACTTTGAACTATTATTCATATTCATTTTGTTCTTTACTTCAATAATCCCTTTGAGATGAGGGAACCCTGTATTCTCTCTGAAGTCAATTCTTGCGATGTGTTGCCCTGATGCCAATTGATATAAGGCGAACAATATACTCCAAAAAAGTTGCCATAAAATCACTTTAGGATGTCAATTAAATAGGTTTACACACGTTAAATAAAGCTTCAAGCATTGCTATTTGTCTCTTACAAAACTCCATTGGTAAAAAAAAGTGTGTACTTTTCCATTCTTAATTTTGTCGAGTGAAAAAAAGGTTACATATCTTAAAAAATAAAGTTCGAGCATGATTGGGGATTGGCTTTGCTTCTATCGCAGAGAAGTTGATCCTAACATTATTAAGCCCGTGTTTGCTATTCATTATTCAAAATCCCATTTAGCTCTGAAGTCAATCCTCGCGATGTGCAGCCTTGAAGCCAATTGATGTAAGACGAACAATTTACTCCGCCAAAAAGTTGCCATATAATCCCTTTAGTGAACAGGTTTACACTCCTTGTTAAAAGACGAGGTCCATTAATCATCCTAAGTCTTAATGATAACCCAATATAAAATAATTTAGTTTACTTTACTAAACAATATCTATATTTTATGATGGAGCTTTAAGCTTTACTATTTGTCTCTTACAAGCTCCTTTGATAAAAAAAGTATTTACTTGTCCATTCTTATTCTTTCAAGTGAAAAAAGTCACTTAAAAAAATATAAACCCTTATGTTGATGTAAAAATAAAGCTTGAGCATGATTTGAGATTGGCTTTGCTTCTTTCGCAGAGAGGTTGTAGCTAAGGTTATTAAATAAGCATCATTATAGATAATGCCGAAATAAGCCAAAAACACAAGCCAATTTCGGCTCTTCTTTTACTTTAATTTAATAGAGATGAAGACCTTGCTGATTTTATTTATTTATTTTTAATTTTTGATCAATATTGCAAATTATTTACTTTTAAAACTTATAACTTAGTCAACTTCTCAGGCTAGACGAACACGAAAATGCTATGTTGCCCACCTCCAAATGAAAGTGCGCCTAGTGTTATTAAAAATTACTTAGCTTGAGAGTTGGAGATGAAATCATTGAGTATCACATGAAGAATCACGAACCAATGATATTGAATCATCCACTTGAAGACTTGAAAATAATGGAACAACGCCAAATAATGGAATAAAATGATAGGCTTGAACACGTGATTAAACATTGTCCTATCCCTCTTGGTCGAGATGCTTAAAAGGCTTGATAGCAAATGCTTCAGTGGATTGATCAAGCCTACAAACCATGTATTCCTAAACACAAAGAATACATGGAAAAAGAACGAAGAACAATTGAAAAATGAGTAAGAATTTTGGTGGAAATGATCTCAATAAATTTGTGAATGTTTTCTAATGTTTTTCATCATGAATTCTATCTTTATTTATAGAGTTTTAACACACCATTTCGTACGTGACACCACTTTTCACAAATGATTTGAAATGGTTGATAAAAAGGTGCCAACTGCAACAAGAAATCTGAAAATTTCTGCCAATGGTTGGATTTTTTCACCATGCGATCGCATGGTTCTAAGCCCAAGCGATCGCATGACGATCAATTTCTTAATCAGATTAGAAATCCGCTTTACCAAGCGATCGCTCGACCATGAACCAAGCGATCACTTGGTTCATATTATTGTCCCGACCAGTAAGTCAAGTCCAGTCTGGTTTGTCCGGTCTATATATAGTTCGATTTTTACTCTTTTTGGATCGGTTCTCATCCTTGTTGACCCAGTTTTTGCACATTCCATCTTATACTTGATTTACTCATCTCATATGTATTTGAACAACCATTTAGAAATAATAAATTTCCAACATCAAGTGTGAATAAATTTTAAATGGGACACTTGAAACTTTATCATATTGGAGGTAGGCAACATGCAGAGCAAGCCTCAAGACAAACATGCTTGTACAATAAAATCGATGTACCAAAATTTATCTCAATCCAATCCACATAAAACTTGAATAACATTTTAAACCCACAAAAATAAATACCAGAATATACAAATAACAAGTTCTGATTCAAAATGAGAAATAACAATAATAATAATAATTTACCCACTATTGGACAGCATACAGTTGAAGATCCTTGTACAAGCATACCTCAAACGAGGATAAATTCTTCCAGTATAAACTCTCGACTCTCTCCACATATCCTCTATGGTTTCCACCAAAAGATTCAAGCTTCTTACTGGAGGAAAATAAAGGGTCAACGGGACTGCAGAAAATGCCACAGCAAAGAAAAAGTTCAACATCTCTCTCAACTGTACAGAATTGGACAAGAATGAGACTACGAATTTTAAGAGGAAAAATGGGTTCTTCACCTTTTGTTGAATTTTCTTCAAGTGTAAAGGTGAAGAAACTTTCTTGAATGACTCGGGGTTTTCTTGTAGTATTTGCTATTTATGAATCCTGGTTGGCCAGTTATAGTTCTTAAATTTAATTTAAATAAATTAGTCTGGATAATGTATGGTGACATTAAACGATAAACATGCCAAGTGCCAATGCTTCACACTTGTCACCATCATATCGTTTTAATAATTTTTACAAGTGTAATTTTTCCCAATTATTAAGCCTCTATTTTGTAAATATTTTTGTTTATTAATTTTGTTTATATATAAAGGGAGACATGTCAAAATCTAGTTGGATATTTTTTTTTTCTTTTTAATTTTAAAAGTCAATAATTTTGACTTATCAAAGATTCTCGCTTATCATTTTTATTTTTTCAACAAAATGGACCAATTAATATTTAGAAACAATTTTTAACCAAACAGATGCTATGTATTAACAAATTTACATGCCAAAAGTCAAATCTTACAGTGGTGCTTTTATTATTTATTTTATTTTTGATTGATGATTATGGTATGATTTGAAATGTTTTTTTTTCTCATGCCTTTTAACATTTTCATTTTCGTCAGGTTGAGCAGGAAGTAGCGAACAATGTTTATATCAATAAAAACTTGTTATACAGATTATAAGGTTTCATGAACAATGTTCATATGAATAAAAATTCATTGTCGGGCCTGCCTTTCGGCACCCACTATGCTCACAAGTATACGAGTCAGCCTCCCCAACACACGGACTAACAAACTATAATGCAAGTAGAACATAACACTGGGAATGGACTTATTGATATTTATCTGCAATTGCATAGGTCATATCAGTGTACATCCCAAATAATCTGACAATATAAATTCCTTGCCATGCCACGTGTGTAGGGGGAAATTGCGTGACATTTTTCCCACTCAATCCGCTAGCGTCCTCGCAGTGGTGCACTTGCCTCGTGTCCATGCGCGACCTTCTTCTTCAAATCATCTTCCACTTCAAAGGACTTGCCAAATTTTCTTCATTTCCGATACCACCCGATCCTCATGTAGCGGACGAGAGTCCGCATTGTCCCTGCACCTCGTCTCGTAGTACCCCACACTTGCCGTTTTCTACACCATCCTTCACCTCCTCTTGGTTCCTCGGATGAACGATGCTCCTCTTGGCCGTGACTTCCCACACTCGCTGAAGAATTTCCAATGCACTGCCCTCTCGGTGGATTCTCCTCAACATTTTTCCATGCTCGATAAAACAAGACTGGACCAACCATGCCTTTTTCCTTCTGCCAACCCAAAGTTTTCCTATATCAATTTGATTAGCTCACTAGCACCATTTTTCCTTTTTGTTCCTGGCAAAGTCACGCTTTTTGATGACCCAAAATTGTCATCACAAAAAGCACACCATTGGTCTCCCACATCCAATAGCACAACATTTGAACGGTACTGCTCTGATACCACTTGTGACAGACTTGTCGTTCGACACTCGCGATGCTCGTAAGCATATGGGTCAGCCTCCCCAACACATGGGTCAGCGAGCTATAATACAAGTAGAACATAACTTTGAGAGGATACTTATTGATATTTACCTGCAATTGCATGGGCCATGTCAGTCCACATCCCAAATAATCAACAATATAAGTTCATTGCCGTGCCTCGTGAGTAGGGAAAAACTGGGCTGTGACATAGATAGTGGTAGAGGCATTGTCAAGCCCTAAATTGAGGCATGTTATGAATGAAGAATATAATGCACTCATTAGAAATAAAACTTGGAATCTTATACTACCATCTCAAGCTTCAAGATAATTGCTAACAAGTGGATCTTCAGAATTAAATACAACTCAAAGAGGAAGGTTGAAAGACTAAAAGCCAGGCTAGTGGCCAAGGGATTTCTTCAAACTGCTGGATTTTACATCTTCGAGATCTTTAGTTTAGTGATTAAAGCTGCCACTCTAAAGGTAATCCCTGTTTTTGTTGTTTCAAAAGGTTGAGAAATTAGACAAGTAGTGATGCATGTCGCAATGCACCAAATAATAATAAATTCCTTACTAACCAATTATCAGTTAATAATGTAGTAATGATAGTAAGGGTCCATCCCACGAGGAACGGTGAACTTATTTAGTTGCTCGAGAAATTAGAATGGAATGGGGGTTTTGTTGTTTGGAATTACTTGAATGAAAACTATGCATAAAATAAGTAAATAAATATGTGTAGAGAATTAATATAAGAGACAATCTTGTTCTCTAGTTAGGTTGTGCCCCCAATTATTGTTATACTTTCTTATGTAATGTGTTTTTATCTCTAATTCAATTATCAATCGTAAATAATTAATAAGCTCTGATTATCCCAATTCTTCCTTATGTGTATTGACTCAAAACAAGCTCTTTGAACCAATTATAACCAATGGACATCCTAAACAAGCTCTTAGGATTTAATGCATGACTTGTATGAAAATTGAGAAGAATAGATTGAATTTGATTATTAATTTCACAAGCTCGAATTATTACTAAACCTGCTAGAGATTTATTTGCTACTATGGGTTGAAATCTAATGACAATTACGGATCAAAAGATTTAAATATAGCCCATACATGAGTTTATAGATTAAACAATTCAATTGGCTAAATTAAATATATTAATCAAATAAACTCAATAACATTCAAAACGTAATAATTCAACAATTGAAGTATAGGGAATAGATTCACGCTACTAGTTTCTAGGAAAAGAAAATAACATAATTGAATTGACACAACTTTCCCTTAAACAAGATATGGAATTTAGCTCAGAATGATTCTGGTGAATTCTTCAATTTGATTCATGGATTCGCATTGTTATTGATGCATTTGTGCTTGAAAATCTCCCAAGAATTCTTTATTGCAAACCCAAATTCTCCGGCCCCTTTCTTGTGGTGAATTTCTTCTTTTTATAGCTCCAAAATCGTGCCTTAGGGTTTTCCAAAAGAGATACCAAAGGTATGCCATGAATTCAGAAAGGAAAGAAATCTGCGTATAAGTTACGGCCGTAACTATGGTAGTTACGTTCGTAATCCAGTCTCTAGAAATTTTTATGTTTTGAAAGTTACGGCCGTAAGTTGGTTTCTGCATAATTTCCACCTACGCCTAACATTGATTTATGGTCGTGACTATGAGTTGTTACGTCTGTAAGTAAATTGCAGCTAAGGTCCCCAAACTTCAGTTTTAAGTGTATTTTGGTCCTTCCTTCCTCTTTTCTCGTCCCTTGTGATCCTACACAACATAAAACATAAAATGCATTAAACAATACTTAAATATGATCAAACCAATAACAAATTAGGACAACAGGTGAACCAAACAAGTGCTAATAAAGGACTTAACAGGTAGACATAATTCTTAAATGGAAAACTTGTTGAAGATGCCTATATGTATCAGCATGAGGGATTCATTGATCAATCTAATCCATATCACCCGTGTAAACTTGATAAAGCTCTAGATTGTCTTTGATGAGCTCCAAGATCATGGTACAATAAACTCAGAGATACTTTGTTGGAGTGGAAGTTCAAGTAGTCCAAGGCAGATAGTTCATTGTTTTTCTTCACTAATGACAATTGTGCACCGTTTGCTCTTGTATATATGTATATGATATATTTGTCACGGGCAACAATCCTAGTTTGTTTTAAAAACTTATAGACAAGTTGAACTCTAGCTTTGCCTTAAAGGACATGTGATTACTTCACAAATTCTTGGGTATAGAAGTACACAAACATGATTCTGGGTTGCGCCTTACTCAAACAAAGTATACTGAAGATTTGCTAAAAAGTTTAAATTATCTTCACTTAAAGTCCAGTTCTACGCCCATGGCTGTTGGCAAGATGGTTTCAAACACATGATGGAATTCAAATGAGAGATCCCTCAATCTACGAAAGTGCAATTGGAGGTCCGCGGCACCTTTCCCATACCATATCAGACCAGACACATCATTTTCCATTAACAAAATCCCACAGACGATCAATCTTGAAGAGAGTTTTCAGGTATCTTAAAGGCACAATTGATCAAGGGCTATGGATCAAACCTAGTGACAAATTACACATCAGTAGCTATGTTGATGCTGACTGAGCATCTTGCCCTGATCATAGAAGGTCCACGGATGGATATTGCATCTACCTAGATGATAACTTAGTCTCTTGGTCATCAAAGATGCAACAGGTGGTTGCAAGATTAAGCATGGAGGCAGCATACATGGCACTGGCTCGTGGAGCAGTAGATATTTCTTGGTTTCGTCACTGTTTAAGGAACTTGAGCTGCCTCTAAATTTTGCTCCAACTCTGTGGTGTGATAACCTAAGTGCAAATGCATTGCCATCTAATTCCAATCTAGATTAGTACAATTCCTAATAAAAAAATGTAGAGGTTTACAGGAAGCATGTAGCTAAATCCAGGGAGATGGAATATCGTAATACATGTATTCTTGTGGAACATCTTGGTTTCTGGTAAGCCTTTCCATTATTTTAACAAACTTTAATAGACAATTCCAATATGCTTCATGGTTACTTGTTACCAAAGCAGCATGAAGGCTCATAGAACATGTCAAGACACCCAAATCACTTTCATCTAATAGTTGTGCCATCCGATCAGACCTCCAAAACACAAAAAGGGGCTCGATCTTAGAAGTGTTAAATATTTTATTAAATAATAAGGGCAGAACCTGTTGTACATATTTTACCAGCCATCTACATTCACCACATCAGGATTTTCCTATAGAGACGGAGGATAGATAATCCAAATGAGTCAGCAAAGAAGCATATGTAGTTGTTGGAGCATAATTGAGCATCGGATTGTTGAAGGATATATTCCTACAATAGAGC
Source organism: Ligustrum vulgare (assembly GCA_963555705.1). Lineage (NCBI taxonomy): Eukaryota > Viridiplantae > Streptophyta > Magnoliopsida > Lamiales > Oleaceae > Ligustrum > Ligustrum vulgare. Next base: position 33,792,555 of record OY743186.1, on the reverse strand, counting down.
ATTTGGAGGTACAATTTCTATGTTATAAATAAACACCTGATGTAACTTGTAATTTACTGAAGAACCAAAACCCCAACTTACATCCTAAATTTTCCAATTAATGTTTACCATCCAAAGGAAATACTCAAAAGTTATGAAGAATTATTCCCGAAACCATCAATACATAAATACATGAAAATGTTTTCATTCATGCTCCTGCGTATCCAAAGCACAAACTCCGATTCGTTTTTGCACCAAAAATATATCTAAATTCTAAATTATGTACATAATAACTCATATTCACTAGGATTAACATTAAGTAAAAAAAATTATCAGATTATAGTCGATCATAATCTCAGAACAACTAAACATCGTATGGACATAAATTAGAAAATAATTAAAAAATCAACACCTTGAGAACCCTCCGCAGGGAAACAATAATTAAAAAAAAAAAAAAAAAACAACAACAATTGGGAACAAATTTCGCTTCCCCGAACCGTCCAAGAAACAAACTCATGAGAAGTGTCTGCCAGTAATAGGTGCCGAAGTTGCAAGAATGTGGGGTTACGGTAAGATGATGGATCAACAGTAAGTAGTTTTCAAAAAGACAACGCTAGAGAGGAGGAACTGGGACTGGGAGCTTTGTTATTATGGCAAATGAAAGGATTTTCGGTTCTCCGCAATTTTGAAGGGGCATAGAGAAGCCCCCCCCCCCCCCCCCCCCCCTCCCCCAAAAAAAAAAAAAAAAAAAAACAAAAACAAAAAAATGACTTCGTTTTGGGCGCGAGTGATGAAGTATCCTCGAGACATCATTTGAATTTTACATGGTTTCTATATCGTTTATTAATACATCAACAACTTTCATATAACATGCTAATCTGAAATGTAGGGTTCCATGATGCACTGCAAAAAAAATTATGGAGCTTTCCTGCCATTTCAACAGTAGCTGTCTTGGTAGCCATGTTTACTCAAAATATGCACTTTATTAAGTAGATCCCAAAAAGTCGTATTTCAAATATTAAAGTCATACCTATGCGAAGTTATTGTACCCAAGAATCGCTTCAATACTCGATGAATTATTGTTGGGTTATCAAGTTCTCCACTAGATGCACGACTTACACTAGCACGGACGCACTATATACTTCTTCACGTAAAATTCAATTTTTTGAATTTTGCATTACATTCACAAAATACGGTTATCCAATCTAATCATCCATGGACTATTCTAAGCAGTAATATTGTTTTGCCCCTGTTAATAGTTTTGTGAAGGCAAAACTATAAAGCAAAGCCAGCCAAGTAATACATGTAGCACATAGAATCCCAATAATTTTTTTTAAATGAATTTCAATATGAATTACCTTAGACACAGCTTTTTTGTAGCCAACTGAAGAGTCATAGTTCCCACTCCTTCAATATTTTTTTATTTTATTTGTTATCATTGTTTCATGTCATTGCAAAAGTAGCCACAACAGATATCATGGCATCAGCATAAGGAACCTAAAAATTTAGAATTAATAGCATTTCTGAATGTTCCATATGAGTTTTCCTTCTCTAGAGAAGATGAGAGGCTAGGAGTAAATGTCTCCAAAACTGTTTTGACCACTGACGGTCTTGATTCTTCACATTCACGTGATTTGTGTAAATGGGATAGCATACTGTGATTTTTTTATTTTTTATTTTATTGAAATGCAAAGGTGTGGTCAAGTGAGAACATACCCAAGGAGCCCATGCCATGCTATAAAGAAACATCTGCATTGAAAGTAACTGAATAATTAACCAAAAGTTATGCAATATCACTAAAATGTTATGGAGTTAATCTTCCCTAACTCCTAGAGAAATAATAACCAAAACAAATCCAGAAACAAAACTCAGATACATAAATTCACAATAGTTAGTTAACCTAAATTAAATGTTATTACATAGTATCATTAGATTAATTAATTAACTTCATCTCAACAAGCATCGGATCATCACACATAGTAGTACTATCAGATGGAGCTTTTGAAGTCAACAGAAGAAATCAATCCAAATCAACATGAATTTTCTAAGGATTCAACTGATAGGCAGAGCATTGAAGCCTGAAATCAGATTCCGAAATTGACTTATTGATTATTTCACAAGGAATCGATCCAGTCTAAACTCCATTTCACCGAACAATTCGCGATCTAAATAATATGTGGCACTAAAGGCAAAATGAAATTTCATAACTAAAACTCTGCAAACAAACCTTTCCTTAAACAGACAATAACCAAATCAAACCAGCAAATGGAACTCTTCCACTACAGAATTTAAACAAACTTTCTTACACAAGCCCACCAAATCAAACACGACAAAAAAATAAACAAGTAAACCCAAACAACATCCTATCAACACCAATTGGAACCATCATCCATTAATTCCACCCAAAATTCAAAAAAGATAAAGGCACAAACTCCAGGTTTTAAATACTCGAGGTACAATCTTCATATACAAATTCAGATAAAGGTATACACTCCAGGTTTTAAATAATCGAGGTACAACCTTCATGCACAGATTCATATCGAAATAAAAAAAAAGAAAAAGAAACGTACTTGGAAAAGAAAATAGAGATTTGAGAGGCAGATGGGAGAAAAAAAAAGTAGCACAAAGAAGAGGAAGAAGAGCACAGACCAAAGAAATAATAAATTATGCATTCATTAAGTCATAATACAAACCTTTAACGTCGATTGGTACACCAGAGGAGAACGATTTTGACGACAAAACAATGGTCGATGCAACCCTAATCAATCGAAATCTCTCCTGGCAGACGGAAAAACTTACAAAATCTTCATACAAACTCGCACATCATCGGTCTCCAGAATCCTAGTCGGTGGAATCCCAAAATACCAAATGCCGGGAACGGTTTTTTGGACAAAGAAGCTGAAGACAGAACCATACTCAAAGAAAACTATCGAATCATGCGAAAACAAAATTAGAAGTATCGCTCTCACCCTGTTTCAGTAAGTATGACTCAGTAATAAAACAACATTGTATTGTTTCCCTGTGTTGGGAATTAGGACGCAACTAATCCCGCCTAGGATCGATGTGACACAAATAAATTGGACTGAGAAAATATAAATACGCAAAAATAAAATACAAATACGAAACACAAAGATTTACGTGGTTCAGCAATTTGCCTACGTCCACGGACCCACACCAATATATTTCACTAACTCGAAAAATGAGGAGTACAAAATACAACACTGTATTTTTATCTGCCTATGCAAAGGCTATTCTCTCCAACTCACTTTTCTCCCTATTTTGTGAAATGTCTCTCTTGTGTTGCTCTTTACAAACACTCTTTGTTGTGGTTTTTGGTGATGCATTTTTCATTGAGGTTTTGCCCTCTATTTATAGGGAAAGTTTGGACAAAGAATCAACAATGGAAGGAATAAAATAGGTGTGAACATATGAGGATTGTAGGCTAATGGTGTCTTACCAAATAGGTGTGAACATGGACTATTAATGGTGGCTTGCCAATTTCAACAAAGTTGGCTTTATTTTCCACATTTAGCTCCATTTTTCAACAATCTCCCACTTGGGGACAAATGTGGCTTCCCCTGAGATATCTCCTTCTTGCAACTCCTTGTGAAATATGGTGTGAGTCATTTCCTTTGTCTTCACTTCAGAAGACCAATTGAAGCTGAGCACAGCTCCAATTTTTCCTTTGTTACTGTCTTGGTCATCATGTCGGCTGGGTTCTTGCTACCCTGGATCTTCTCTAGTGTTAATACTTCATCCTCTAGAAGAGACCTGATGAAGTGATAACGGAGTCCAATGTGCTTGGTTCTAGAATGAAATGCTGAATTCTTTGCCAGATGTATCGCACTCTGACTATCACTGTGCAAAACATTCTTCTCCTGACTGAATCCCAATTCTGCCAACAAACCCTGTAACCAGATCATTTCTTTGCTAGCCTCGGTTACTGCCACGTACTCTGCTTCTGTAGTGGATAGAGCAACAATCTTCTGTATCTGCGAAATCCAGCTAACTGCAGTAGTACCTACAGTGAAAACATAACCAGTAGTACTTCTCCTGCGATCTACCTCGCCAACAAAATCTGCATCTACAAAGCCTTGTAGAGTCACCTCGCCTCGTCCAAAGCATAAGCATCTATCAGTAGTTCCCCGTAGATATCTTAATATCCACTTTACTGCTTCCCAATGCTGCTTTCCTGGATTTGCCATAAACCTGCTCACAACTCCCACTGCATGAGCAATATCTGGTCTGGTACAAACCATGGCATACATCAAACTTCCAATGGCTGAGGCATATGGTATTTTAGCCATGAAGTTTATCTCGTCCTCTGTCTTAGGACTCTGATCACTAGATAGACGGAAGTGATTAGCTAGTGGCGTGTTGACAGCCTTCGCACTGCACATGTTAAATCTCTGCAGGACTTGACTAATGTACTTGGCCTGAGATAACTACAAGATACCCTTCTGCTTATCTCTGAAAATCCTCATTCCGAGAATCTGCTTCGCTGCACCCAAGTCCTTCATTTCGAATTCTGCTGACAGCTGCATCTTTAACTTCTTGATTTCGTCCATATCTGAGCCTGCTACTAACATATCATCGAGATAAAGTAGCAAAATTATATAACTGGACTCGAATCTCCTGAAGTAGCAACAATGGTCAGCATTACATTTGAAGTAGCCATTTTTCTGCATAAATCCGTCGAACTTCTTGTACCACTGTCTCGGGGCTTGCTTTAAGCCATACAGGCTCTTCTTCAATTTGCAAACGAGCTTCTCCTTTCCTTTGACTGAGAAGCCTTCTGGCTGCTGCATATATATTTCCTCCTCAAGGTCACCATGGAGGAAAGCAGTTTTTACATCTAACTGCTCCAAGTGCAAACCCTCTGCTGCAACAATACTCAAGACTGATCTGATTGTTGTCAGCTTCACAACTGGCGAAAATATTTCCGTGTAGTCAATTCCTTCTTTCTGCTGGAAACCTTTGACCACCAACCTCGCCTTGTATCTCTTTGATCCATCATGTTCCTCCTTGATTCTGTACACCCACTTATTGTGTAGAGCTCTCTTTCCTGTAGGTAACTCGGCTAGTTCCCACGTCTGGTTAGAGATGAGAGACTTTATCTCATCTTTCATTGCAAGCTCCCACTTGCCAGAATCACCGACCTGACATGCCTCATGATAGCATTCAGGTTCACCTGCATCAGTAAGTAACATGTAGCTCATGTACTTTCTATTTGGAACATGAGGTCTGGTTGACCTTCTAAGAACAGGAACTGGAGACTGTGATGCATCAGTCTCTAGAACAGGCTCCTGTAACTGCAGATCCTCCTCTGTCTGCTGCGACGTACTACTTTCTGGAGCATCCAACTCAACATATGTTGGATCATCATGTACTGTGTCATCGGACTGCACTTCATTTCTGTCCTTGTACATAACCTTCTCGTTGAATATGACATCCCTGCTTCTGATGACCTTTCTGTTCTGGTCATCCCATAAGCGGTAGCCGAACTCATCTCTGCCATATCCAATGAATGTGCACTTTAGTGATTTGGGGTCTAACTTGCCCCTTGCCTGGTCACTAATATGTGCATATGCGACACATCCAAAAACTTTCAAGTGGGAAAGTTTTATTTCTTTTCTGCTCCATACTTCCTCTGGTATCCTGTACTCCAACGGTACCGAGGGTCCTCGATTGATCAAGTACACCGCTGTGTTGACTGCTTCTGCCCAAAACTGTTTGGGCAAGCCTGCATGTAACCTCATGCTTCTGGCTCTCTCCGTTAATGTCCGGTTCATACGTTCTGCAACTCCATTTTGCTGTGGAGTCCCTGGCAACGTCCTCTCCATTTTGATGCCATTCTGGTAACAGAACTTCTTGAACGCCATATCCGTATATTCTCCTCCATTGTCGGACCTCAGCTTCTTTACTCGCAATCCTGTTTCATTTTCCACCATGGCTTTCCACTTCTTGAACACATCGAATACTTCGGACTTGTGTCTCAAGAAATAAACCCACACTTTTCTCGAGTGGTCATCAATGAAAGTCACAAAGTATGACTTTCCGCCAATGGATGAAACTGCGGTTGGTCCCCAAACGTCTATGTGGACTAACTCAAGTTTCTCTTGCTTCCGAGTTCTGCCACTAGTGTTGAAACTCACCCTGGTCTGCTTCCCAAAGATGCAACTCTCGCATAAGTCTATATCAGTAGACTGAAGCTCTGGTAGTTTCCCCTTTGCATGCATATACTTGAGTCCCTTCTGACTCATATGCCCAAGTCTCTGGTGCCACAAGTTTGGGCCCTCCTTGCTTTCAGCAACTGCAATTGTCACACAAGCATCCGTCGTTGTGTAGAGGGTGCCAGTATCCTTGCCTCGAGCGATAATCATGGCGCCCTTGGTGATCTTCCAGTTATCACCAGAGAAGGTGGTGACATGTCCTTCTCCCGGCAATTGCTTGACGGAGATCAAGTTCTTCCTCAATTCTGGAATATGTCTCACGTCCTTCAGCTTCCACACAGATCCATTGATCTTGATCTGTACATCACCTTTTCCGACCACGCCACACGGTTGATCATTACCGAGATATACTCTGCCAAAATCACCCCGCGTATAGTTTACAAAAAACTCCTTGTTTGAGGTAGCATGAAAAGATGCTCCGGAATCAATCACCCAGTATTCCGTTTTTCTCTCCAAAGAGCATATCAAAGCATCGTCCGCTTCCTCTTCCACAACATTGACTTCTGTCCTATCCTCCTTTTCTTTTGGAGGTGCTGTGCACTGATTTTTGTAATGACCGGTCTTCCCACACTTCCAACATTCCACAACCTTAGTTTTGTTGGAATTGTTTGGATTTCTGGATCTTGATCTTCCACTTCTGAATTTGCCATTGCCCCGCCCATTTCCTCTGTTAGAATTTCTGCCTCTGCTTTCCACGTTCAACGCCGATCCTGAAGTTGAGGCACCTTCTGATTGTCGTCTGATCTCCTCCGTTAAGATCATGCTTACGACATCATCGAACTTCAATTTTGACTTTCCGGCAGAGCCACTAATTGCTGTGACTGTACCATTCCAGCTGTCTGGCAACTGCCCAAGAATTAACAGAGCTCGAACTTCATCACTAAAAGTGATTTCGACTGTGTTTAGCTGGTCCGTCACTTCATTGAATTCATTTAGGTGCTCCCCAAATCTTCCGCCTTCGGCCATCTTCATATTGAACAGCTTTTTAATTAAGTGGACTTTATTTGCTGCAGATGGCTGTTCGTACATGCTAGAAAGGGCTGCCATGAGAGACTCTGTCGTCTTCTCATTTTTTATGTTGAAGGCCACTGACTTTGACAACGTCAGCCTGATTGTGCCGAGTGCTTTTCGATCAAGCAACTCCCAATCCCCCTGGCTTATATCTTCTGGCTTTTCTTTTAGTGGCTTGTATAGATCCTTCTGGTACAGATAGTCCTCCATTTGCATTTTCCAAAATCCAAAATTTGAACCATCAAATTTGTCAATTTTGGATATTTTCTCATCTGTCGACATTGCTCCCACTCGATCACAAAACAGTCTAAAGAAATCTTTTCTGATGTGGAAGATCAGTCAAAGCTGCAACCACAGAGCATACTAAGAATTTCAAAAGATCTCAATGAGCCAAAGCTCTGATACCAATTGTTGGGAATTAGGACGCAACTAATCCCGCCCATGATCGATGTGACACAAATAAATTGGACTGAGAAAATATAAATACGCAAAAATAAAATACAAATACGAAACACAAAGATTTACGTGGTTCAGCAATTTGCCTACGTCCACGGACCCACACCAATATATTTCACTAACTCGAAAAATGAGGAGTACAAAATACAACACTGTATTTTTATCTGCCTATGCAAAGGCTATTCTCTCCAACTCACTTTTCTCCCTATTTTGTGAAATGCCTCTCTTGTGTTGCTCTCTACAAACACTCTTTGTTGTGGTTTTTGGTGATGCATTTTTCATTGAGGTTTTGCCCTCTATTTATAGGGAAAGTTTGGACAAAGAATCAACAATGGAAGGAATAAAATAGGTGTGAACATATGAGGATTGTAGGCTAATGGTGTCTTACCAAATAGGTGTGAACATGGACTATTAATGGTGGCTTGCCAATTTCAACAAAGTTGGCTTTATTTTCCACATTTAGCTCCATTTTTCAACACCCTGATGCCGACGTCATATGTGACGCAAAAGGAACAGTCATGTTAACAGCAATATGTGCCTATAAACAGCAATATGGTGTGTCCGATTTGAATAACAGGTCATTCCTATTGTTTCATATATTGACCAATAAGAAAATGGAAACTTGTTATTTCCTACATTGAGTAATAAAAAATTGTTTATTTGAAAGTTACTTATAAGAAAAACTTTTTAATATTTTCCAAACATGAGTAGGAGAAAAGAAAGAAATGATGGATATAAGGTGTGAATCATCAGTGTATGTGTAAGGAAGAAAACATTGCGGCTAAATGTTCTCTTTTGTACTTGTGAAATTACTAGAAACTTGAAAGAAAAACACTAGACAACTAACAAAACCTACAAAAGACATACTAACAAACATAAAATACCTATTCACCTTCACCACCACCAAAGTGCAATCGCAATCGCAATCGCAACCACAACATAATAACAATCATCACTATAAACAGAGCCACCATCACCCCAATCAACACTTTCACCCACCACATTACAAGACCAACAGTCAGCACAGTAAACCACTAGTCGACACTGCTGTTGATGCTGCAGTGCACGCGGTGGGCCGAAGCAATTCACAGCTGGCGTTGTGCACCGCAACTCCTGTTGCACCGATGCACAACATGCGTGGTGCCACGAGTACGGTGGCAATAGGCGCCTGCTGTTGTCGCGCTCACCTCCATGCCGTTGCTACCACTACGTTCAGCTCCAATTTCCACTCCCTCTATGTCACCAGAGTTTGAAATGGTTATAATGGATAGAGAGATGATAGAGAGAGTGTTTGAAATTCAAAAGAGTAGAAATTATTTAGGGTTTAGGTTGGGTTGAAGTAATTTAATTTTTAATAATGAATTATTTATTAATAAATATTATTAGGACCTGATTTTTACAAATATAAATCTCATAATCCTAATTTTACAAAGTGATCTTTAAAAATAGGGCTCCATTTAATTCTGCCATTAAATTTTGTTCTAAAATTTTATCATTTTTAAGTTTTATTCAATTTAATGGGACCAAAACTTTTATGAATTTCCAACTCTCTGTGTGTGTGTGAGACATCCAGGCGAGGAAAGTTTGAAAGATTTGATAGGTACTACTCATACCAACAAGATGCACTTTCTTTTCTGGAAATCCATCGTTAGAAACTTCACAGTTAATCGTGCTTGGCTTGGAGCAATTCTATGATGAATGACCTCTTGGAAAAAAATTTTGGGGAGCGTGTGAGTGAGGACAAAGTATGCTGAAAAGACCTATGTTAGTATAGTGGAACAGTACCTCGTCAATCTAACAATCGAAACAACCTGTTAAGTGAAACATGAGTCGTTATATATATATATATATATATATATATATATATATATATATATATATATATATAGAGAGAGAGAGAGAGAGAGAGAGAGAGAGAGAGAATTGAGATTCTGACCAATTAATTTTGACCAAAATCTCAATTGTCAAAATAATTAACTACCAAAAACTTCTCTCTCTGAAATTGCAATTCAACACTAAACTTAAATCCCTAAATCAAACTCTCTTTGAAATTTCTCTTTTCGATTCGTTCAAAATTAAAGACCTAAGTCCATCATGAATTCCCAGCGGAATGCCCTTCTCATTGCCTCAGCTCTCATTTTCTACTGGCTTCTGTATTCGGTTATCGGGCTTGTCTTCAAGATCGACCAATTGAATAAGCGCGTCGAAAAAATGAAGCCTCGGGATTGAATTGGTCTTATGGCTGTAATTTCGGATCTCAGGTCAGCACAGATGCCCAAAAAAAAAATGATGAGAATCCCACTTATTTTTATTAGTTATCGTAATTGATTAATAATGAACCATAAATTTTATTTGTGTTTATTGTTGGGTTATGAATAATTGCTTATTGATGAACAGTAATTCTGCTCAAGCTCGAACACGACCATGATACCTATACCTCGACCACGATCGAACATGGTCTGGGTGTTGTTTCTCTGCCCCGAGCCATGTGTTATCCCCGAGGAGTATGTGTCCCCGAGGATCCACATTCCTTCAATAACGGTCGTGATGTCCTCGGGATAATTTATGCTCGGGGTTGACTCTTACGTCCCAGACATAACTTCTGGGACCCGCATCTTCCTAGTCCTAAAAGGACTCGTTCTCTTTGGAATCCCATTCAGGGCTTACAACCCTATCCCTAAAAATAAGGAGGATGATTCCTAACATGACTCTACCAATGAAGGTATTTCAGTCCTGCTATAGCTCGTTTATATGTCTCTATAAGTACATAGTTCTCAATCACAATACAGGTACACAATTCTTATTTTTCCAGTTTATAGTCTCTTGCATAAATTTTTCTTCCTCTTTACTGACTTAAGCATCAGAGGGGCGACGAGGACACACCTCCTCTCCTTTACTGCAGGTATTCAGAGTTCAAGTTCGTGCCAGTCCCTTCCTCGAGCTCGGAATATTTGAGGTACAATTTTTTGCATCATCATTGGCGCCGTCTGTGGGAACCAGAACTAGAAGCCATGGTGAATACACGTTCTGGACTTCCACAAGCAAACTTACCTGCCCATGATCACGCTGTTGGGGGGAGCAGGTACCCCAAACAACACCACCGGACCAGTCCACGCTACCAGGAAACCAAACATCGCACCCGCAACCCGCTGCTGATACACAGGCAGCATTAGAGGAGCTCCGTCAACAGGTTGCTACCCTCACACAGATGCTCACGCAGCAGAGCCAGCGCGGTACCCCGACCTCCGAGGAGGGGAATGCTTCAAGGGTCCAGCCGCAGGACCATGCCCCTAATCATGCTAGGGCCAGTGCTTCGGGATTGCCGCCATCACCACCAAACGTTATGAGCTCAAGAACGGTGGCCATGCCCCCTGCCGAGCTCGCGAGAATTATCCAGGATGGAATAGCAGCGGGTATGCGACAAAACACACAGGCCCCAGCAGGGTTCACCTCGAGCACGCCATTCACGCCAGATGTTTTGGCCTTTCCCCTACCGGACAGGTTCAAGTTTCCGAGGATGAAAGAGTATGACGGTACAACCGATCCAGTGAACCATCTTAATATATACACTGACGTCATGAATCTTCAAGTTGCCCCCGACCAGGTTATGTGCAAGGCATTCCCTCAAACTTTGACAAGCGCTGCTAGAGATTGGTTCTCCACCCTTGAACCGAACTCCATTCCGACATTCGCAGACCTTGCTAATAAATTTTCGGCCTTCTTTGCGAGTAGTAAGCGCATAAGGAAGACAGCTGCTTCGCTGATGAGACTCAGCCAAGGACAGAATGAGACATTGCGCGAATTCATGACCAGGTTCAACGCAGAAAGGTTGCAAGTTCCCAACCTTCATATTTCTGCTGCTGTATCAGCTCTTACCCAGGCTGTGAGGTGTGAGGCCTTCAAGATGTCCCTATCAAGAACACCGCCAAAATCTGTAACTGACCTTCTCACTCGGGCTGAGAAGTATGTGAATATGGAGGAAGCCATGAATCCGAAGAGGAGCGATACAACCCTCGAAAAATCTGAACGGAAGGATAGTAGAAACGATCGAAAGAGACAGCGTGAGGATAGCTCGAGGCAGGGGCGCGATCGAGACGATCGGGGGAAAGGAAGGAATGAGCAGCCGCCTTCTTTCACTCCATTGAATACCCTTCGCGCTAACATTCTTATGGAAATCAAAGATATGAAGGAATTAAAGTGGCCAGCCAGAATCAGATCCCCGCCAGAGAAACGCGACAAGAGTAAGTACTGTGATTTTCATCGTGATCATGGGCACACTACAGAGACTTGCTATGCCTTACAGCGAGAGATAGAAGCATTGATCAAGAGGGGCTTCCTAAAAGCATACGTGGGGAATGATAAACGGCAGAAGCATGATCAACCGCCGAGGGGTAACAAGCCAACCGCAGGAACAATCAACGTTATCATAGGAGGAACAGCCTCGGGAGGAGATTCGCAAAATAGGCGCAAAATATATGCTAGGCTGTCTTCGGGGGCAGAGCCCGTTTACCACCCTGACATCACCTTTGGCTCTGATGATATGGAAGGAGTGAACACTCCTCACGACGATGCTATGGTAGTTACAGCAATCATAGCTAACTATGAGGTGAGGAGGATACTGGTAGACAATGGAAGTGCAGCTAATGTGTTATCGCATGAAGCTTTCATTAAAATGGGGATATCGAAAAGCAGCTTAAGGCCTATCAGGACTCCCTTGCAGGGATTTGGGGGAAGTATCATCATGCCCGAAGGCACCACCGAACTCCCTTTGACATTGGGGACAGACCCCCCAAGCAGGTAACGGAGATCACAATGTTTCATGTCGTGAAGGCTCCAATGACATACAACGCAATACTTGGCCGACCACTGTTGAACAGCATCAAATCAATAGTGTCAACATTCCACCTTGCCATGAAATTTCCAACAGCAGAAGGCGTGGGGGTTGTTCGGGGAGACCAGACAGTAGCCAGGCAGTGTTATGTTACTAGTGTCAAGAACTTCCCAGCAGGGGTCGCGCAGGTGGATTCGTTGGAACCCGACCTCGAGCACCGAGGTAGGCTATCGCCTGTTGAGGAATTGTTGGAGTTCGAGGTCGGACCAGGGAAAAATGTCATCATTGGTCAGGATCTCGATGACGGTCTGAAAATCGTGCTCACACGGTGTTTGAGAGAAAACATTGATGTATTCGCCTGGAGTGTTGAGGACATGCCTGGAATTGAGCCCAAGATTGCCGCGCACAGTTTAAATGTGAATCCTGACGCACGACCCATTAAACAAAGGAAGAGACAATTCGCCCCTGATCGTCGAATTGTGATTCAAGAGGAGATTGGCAAACTCTTAAAGGCAGGATTCATCAGGGAGGTTCATTACCCAGACTGGCTTGCAAACGTGGTGCTGGTAAAAAAGAGCAATGGCAAGTGGCGCGTTTGTGTGGACTATACAGACCTGAATAAAGCATGCCCCAAGGACAGCTATCCCTTACCACGAATTGACAACCTCGTGGACAGCACCTCGGGCCATAGGATGTACAGCTTCCTTGACGCATTTTCAGGTTATCACCAAATCCCAATGGCAGAGGACGATCAGGAAAAAACATCGTTCATGACTGATTCGACGATCTATTGTTATAAGGTCATGCCCTTTGGCCTGAAGAATGCTGGGACAACTTACCAGAGGTTGATAAACAAGGTGTTTCGAGGCATATGTTGATGACATGGTCGTCAAGAGCACAGAAGTTGACAGGCATGTTCAGGACCTCGAGGAAGTCTTCTTTACGCTCAGAAAATACAAGATGAAGTTAAATCCAGCCAAATGTGTGTTCGGGGTATCATCAGGAAAATTCTTGGGTTTCATGATCACTCATCGGGGTATAGAGGCCAACCTCGATAAGATACAAGCCCTAATTTCAATGGAGTCCCCCAAAAGTAGAAAAGATGTTCAGAAGCTGACAGGTCGGGTAGCAGCGCTTAACAGGTTCATGTCAAGAGCAGCTGACAAGTGTTTCCCTTTTTTCAGAATACTTAGGGGAAATAAGAGCTTCGAATGAGGAATGTGAGCATGCGCTGCAACATCTGAAAGAATCCCTAGCAATGCCTCCTGTGCTTACAAAACCAAGTCCAGGAGATGTGCTATCCTTATATTTGGCTGTCTCTCAGAATGCAGCGAGCGCAGTGTTGGTCAAGGAGGTTGGTTGAACCCAGCAGCCCATATATTATGTCAGCAAAGTCCTCCTCGATGCCAAAACCCGTTACACCCTTGCAGAGCAATTGGCGTTGGCACTGGTTGTAGCTGCAAGGAAATTGAGGCAGTACTTCCAATCACATACGATCGTGGTACTTACAAATCAGCCCTTGAAGCATATACTTCAGAAGCCCGATGTATCCGGGAGATTGCTAAAATGGGCTATTGAACTTGGCGAATTTGATATTGAGTTCAAGCCTCGACCATCAATAAAGGCACAGGCCTTGGCGGACTTTATCGCGGAACTCACACCAAGGCCTCGGGGGCCAGTAGATAGCCCGAACACACCCAAGCGTTGTTGGAAAATTTTTGTGGATGGAGCATCCAACTCCTAGGGCTCGGGTGCAGGTGTCATTCTCATAAGCCCGGACGGACAGGTTGAAATACAGTGCGCCTTGAGATTTGAATTTGAAACAACGAACAATGAAGCAGAGTATGAAGCCGTCATCATTGGGCTTGAGGTTGCTCACGACCTTGAACTTAATCATGTAAAGGTATACAGTGATTCTCAGCTGGTAGTGGGACAAATTGATGGCACATTCGAGAAGAAAGAGGAGAAGATGACTCTGTACTGCCTGCGTGTTCATGACCTGCAAAGAATGTTCAGAAGTTGTGAGATCTTGAAAATACCAAGATCAGAAAACATCAAACCCGATTCACTATCTAAACTTGTGTTTATGAGTGTTGATAATTTGGAGAGAACGGTCCACATGAAATATGTGACGCACCCCAGTATTGACCCGAGGCCTGCGATTATGGACATTGATCATGAGCCATCCTGGATGGACCCCATCACTAAGTTTTTAGCTGAAGGAAGTCTCCCCGGTGACTAGAGGGAGGCCAGGACCGTGAAACAAAGAGCAGCAAGGTACTGCATGATAAACGGAGTACTTTTCAGAAGGAGTTTTACCTTGCCATATCTCAGATGTCTCAAATCTTCTGAAGCTGCTCAAGCTCTTGCAGAAGTACATGAAGGCATATGTGGGAATCACCAGGGTGCTAGGTCATTAGCCCATAGACTCCTCAGATACGGATACTATTGGCCGACCATGAAGACAGATGCTCTAAATTATGTTAAGAAGTGTGACAAGTGTCAGAGGCACGGAAATATCATACACCGACCAGCCGAAGATCAGACTCCTATCCCGTGTCTGGGACCGTTTGAACAGTGGGGGATCGATATCTTGGGCCCTTTTCCCATTGCACGGGGACAGTTGAAGTTCATAGCAGTAGCAGTTGAATATTTCACTAAGTGGGTAGAAGCTGAACCCCTAGCAACAATTTCAGAACCCAAACTAAGATCTTTCGTTTGGAAATCCATCATATGCAGGTTTGGCCTACCGAGAGTATTGATAACGGACAATGGCAGGCAATTTGATAACGCACAGTTCAAAAATTTCTGTGAGAATCTTCATGTTGATCATCATCAGACCTCAATTGCACACCCCCAGAGTAATGGGCTCGTCGAAGTAACGAACAGGGTAATACTCCAAGACCTTCGCACGAGGATTGGAGATGCTTGAGGATCTTGGCCCGAGGAACTACCAGCCATACTTTGGTCTTACAGGACCACACACCGAACAGCTACTGGGGAGACTCCATTCATGCCCGCCTTCGGGATAGAGGCAACAATCCCCATTGAAGTAGGCATGCCCAGTTACAGACGTCTCTTCCCAAATTTGGAATGTGAATGTATGGGCGAGCATCTTGACTTGCTCGAGGAAGTTCGTGAGCAAGCAAGCGCAAGGATAGCATCATATCAGAGTAGGACAGCCAAATACTTCAACAGCAAGGTCACAATAAGAAAGTTCAGGGCAGGAGATCTTGTGTTGAGGAAAGCAGAAGCAGCTGGTCATCCACCAGGGAAGCTCGTCCCAGCCTGGGAGGGGCCCTATGATGTTATACGACAGACCCGAGGAGGATCGTATAGTCTTCGGGATCTCAAAGGAGCGCCACTACCAAGACCTTGGAACGCAGATAATCTCAAAATCTACTACAAGTAGCAAAATCAAAACTTTGCAGATCATTCCTTTCACTTTGTTTCATTTTATTTTTATGGCCTACGCGCCAACTTGCGCCAACTTTTATTTTTATGGCCTGCGCGCCAACTTTTTATTTTTATGGCATGCGCGCCAACTTTTATTTTCCCAAGTAGCATCTCTGAATAAAAGGTACTTCTCACCAATTATGTCGTTCATTTCAAAAGCCTTCCCCACGAGGAAGCACACCAAGTCTTGCCCACGAGCAAGCACTCGAAAAGCCTTCCCCACGAGGAAGCACCCAAGTCTTGCCCACGAGCAAGCACTCAAAAGCCTTCCACACGAGGAAGCACCCAATGTCTTGCCCACGAACAAGCACTCGAAAAGCCTCCCCACGAGGAAGCACCCAATGTCTTGCCCACGAGCGAGCACTCGAAAAGCCTTCCCCACGAGGAAGCACCCAATGTCTTGCCCACGAGCAAGCACTCGAAAAGCCTTCCCCACGAGGAAGCACCCAATGTCTTGCCCACGAGCAAGCATTCAAAAGCCTTCCACACGAGGAAGCAAACCAAGTCTTGCCCACGAGCAAGCACTCAAAAGCCTTCCCCACGAGGAAGCACACCAAGTCTTGCCCATGAGCAAGCACTCAAAAGCTTGCCCCATGAGGAAGCATGCGAAGCTTAGCCCGCGAGCAAGAAATTCAGGTACTAACCCCGAGCATCACAAACAGCACTTCCATCGTAAATCACGATTTGTAATGATCAGGGTTACAAAAATGCTCGGGGTTATTACTTGGCGTTCGTCAAATAAACATTTGCTCGGGGTTATTACTTGGCGTTCG
Organism: Ligustrum vulgare; assembly: GCA_963555705.1. Classification (NCBI taxonomy): domain Eukaryota; kingdom Viridiplantae; phylum Streptophyta; class Magnoliopsida; order Lamiales; family Oleaceae; genus Ligustrum; species Ligustrum vulgare. The sequence continues at coordinate 33,775,816 of OY743186.1, read as the reverse complement.
TCAATAATCATTACTAATCTACGATCGTGTTTACTACGTGATGATCATTGTTGATTCCCATGATCGGGGTTAGCGCATTATTAATCCTCTGCTCGAGGAACGAACATAGTATTCATTATTGATCCGTGATCGGGGTTCAGACATTATTAACTTAAACTAATTATCGCCCATGCAACCACTGCTCGTACACTATTGACGTTCAAAAAACAAAATATTTCGATTATGATTATGTTCGGTACAAAAGGAGGGGGATACAAAATTCAGTTCGGGGCATCCGTGTCATCAGGCTCGTCCCCCAAAACTTCCTCGTCCCCGTCCTCGGATTCAGAAAGGACAAGGCCCTCTGTGACGTTAGGGTCGGAACTAAGATCCTCGGGCCTAGCCTCAGCTCCTTTCAAGCACAGTATGGCTCGGGCCTGTTTAAATGCGTAGTTGTACGAGCCTGAGGCATATTCGCCTTGCATAAGAGAAAACTCAGCTGATTTCTTAAAGTTTTCAACTGCTAAGGCACGAGCAGTCTCCGCTGCAGATAATTTCTCCTCGAAATCTTTTTGAGTTCGCTCGAGCTCTAGCCTTAGCTCATCAGCCTCGTCCTCTACTTCCCCAAGCTTAGTTTTCAAAGCCTCATGCTCAAGATTGATCTTCTTCTGCTCATCCTCGAGCTCTCTAACTCTTATTTCCCGGCGTGCAATAGAACACCCCAAGCCCTCAACCTTGTCTTCATCATCAATGGCCTTGAGCGCAAGACCTTGAGCAATACTTAGGGCCTGCGCGCGAAATTCCCCCGTCAGCTCATGCAAAAAAGATTACAAATTTAACTAAATTACCTTAGTAAAGTAAGCCTCAAGATGTTTGATGCCTGTGCTGGGAGGAACCTCGTTCCTATACTTTGAGACGACGTCAGGCGCCTGAGAAGCGGCCAGTATAAGGTCGTCATCAAGATCAATGAAGTCAGCGGGTGGTGCCTGATTAATCGGGGACGCACGAGGAGGAGGAGGAGGGGGAGGAACATTCTGCTCATCCTCATCCCTGAGCAATGTATTTGAACCTTCCCCGGGCCCACTGGCCACATGCCTTGGTCATTTCTTCGTCTTCTTGGTTGGGGGTCTTCCACCAGCTCCTCCGGATTTCCCTTGTATGAAGTTCTTCAGCGACGAAGGATCAAACGTCATTGTGTTTCCTGCAAAAAACACAAGTCATTAGCCCGAGCAATATGTGAAAAAGCGTAGTAAAGAAGAAGGGTTGGCCTCCTACCCCCGAAGTTCCTGACTCCAGCAAGGTCGAGGACTTCATCCCCGAGCATGTCATCCAAATTATCAACAAGTGGCTCAAGAGCCTCGAGCAATTGTCTATCACGCTCTAACACCTCAAAATAGGCCTGACCCTCATTAAACTTCGTGGTGTCAGGCACAACCCAGCTCGACCAAAAGGGATGCCCGGGCTCTTGAGGGACCACATAAAAGTATTTCTCCTTCCAACCCCGAAGAGAGCTGGGCATCCTAGGTAATTTAAATCTCCCCCGACTTGAGATATACGCAAAGCATGAGAAATGAGGAAGTTGTTTCAGTTCGACTACCATTCTAAATAGATCAAGTCGGGGCTCTATACCTAATACCCTACATGCAATGAAAAAATACACGATCATTCTCCAACCGTTGGGCACTAGTTGCCCCGGACACATGGAATGCTCGACCAAAAACCCTATGAAGAAAGGATGCAACGGCCACCTAAACCCTGCCTTCAACGAGTCACTATAAACCAAAAATTCCCCATCCCGGGCTGTTACAATGTCATCCTCTGGGGTGGGGGCCCTAACATCGCACCTGGGCATTAACCCGAACTCCCTCGCAACCTCAATGACCTTATGCTCTTTGTATATACACCTAAGGTCGGGGTATGTTAGCGGGGCATCATCATCTCCAGTTGCCCGGGGTCTTACGTCTACAGGGTCCACCATAGGGATCATGGTATTACCTACGTTTTCTAGCCTAACGTGCTCGCTACTCAAACTGCTAGAGCTATCCGAGCTACTACTATTACTAGTTGTACTGCTGCTGCTAGATATATCCCACAGGAACGACTAGAAATTGATAACTTAAAGGGCTCAAAGATCTTACCTTGACCGCTGATAAACTAAGGGACGAACTTCTAAGCCCCGAGCACGAACTCTGTGATCTCTCTCTCAGAAGCAAAGGTAAAGTGGCGAATGAGGAGGCTCCCTATTTATAGGGGGAATGTGCACGAATACCAACGGTCGTGTGATCTGAGCCATAAACGACGCCACATGTCATCCATCCATCACCCACGTGTCCTGCCAAACGTCACGTCGTTTTAGGACGACGTGGCACATGTCAGAAACCTTCCTAAGTGCCACGTCATCCCCAAACCTTTTTCATGATATATCCATGGCGCATCCACGCTCTTCCAAAGCTCAAGCATCGATGCGCGGGGGCCAGTGATGAACAGTAATTCTGCTCAAGCTCGAACACGACCATGATACCTATACCCCGACCACGATCGAACATGGTCTGGGTGTTGTTTCTCTGCCCCGAGCCCTGTGTTATCCCCGGGGAGTATGTGTCCCCGAGGATCCACATTCCTTCAATAACGGTCGTGATGTCCTCGGGATAATTTATGCTCGGGGTTGACTCTTACGTCCCAGACATAACTTCTGGGACCCGCATCTTCCTAGTCCTAAAAGGACTCGTTCCCTTTGGAATCCCATTTAGGGCTTACAACCCTATCCCTAAAAATAAGGAGGATGATTCCTAACATGACTCTATCAATGAAGGTATTTCAGTCCTGCTATAACTCGTTTATATGTCTCTATAAATACATAGTTCTCAATCACAATACAGGTACACAATTCTTATTTTTCCAGTTTATAGCCTCTTGCATAAATTTTTCTTCCTCTTTACTGACTTAAGCATCGGAGGGGCGACGAGGACACACCTCCTCGCCTTTACTGCAGGTATTCAGAGTTCAAGTTCGTGCCAGTCCCTTCCTCGAGCTCGGAATATCTGAGGTACAATTTTTTGCATCATCACTTATTAATGTTGAGTGCCATTTATTTCCTTTTGGGGTTTGGCTTTAACTCGTAATTTCATTTATGCTCCATTTTTTCTTGATTTGTAGATTCCTGATTTCAGAGGTAAGTGGTGGTGCAAGACTGCAAGTGTTACTTGCCAATTGGGAAAATTAATGGGTGTTTGACATAGCAATAATAAGTTATATGTTAGATGAAGAATCTGTGTTGTGATTAAATGAACTGGGAATTTGTAATTAATTGAATTGGGAATTTTGAGATGACAAAATCTGTTGGGGGGCAATGGTAGTTAGTTTGAAGAAAAGAATAAATAGGGGTTTGGAAAAAATTAACAATCAGTTTTAGAGTATTAAGGAGTGAACTCTTTAGGAGATAATCATCCTTTCGAAAGGCTATACGATACTTTTCTTTCCAGTATTTCATTAGTTATTTCAATCAAACTGCAGCTTTAATCTAATAGACTCTCTATAAGAACATATTTTACATAATAGAGAGCATTTTTAAATTTAAAGAGCAAAAAATTTTACAAACTCCAACAAACTCTTTATTTTACTTTTTCACAAAAATATTAATCGTCTTTCTCTATTTTTAGTTAATATTTTTTTTTTTTAATAGTGAATGATCAATTATATCAAATATGTAATAAAGAAAGTTAGTGTAATAATATTGAAAATTGAAACTTTTTGAATGCATTTAATAATAAAGAGTGAGTTTGACTCTCCAAATTTGGAGAGTCCAACCCACTCTCTAAGGGGGTTTATTCAATTGAGATTTTGAAAGACATTTCTTAATGGATTTTATTGATTTTTATAGATTTGTATAGATTTTCAAAGACTTTTGTGGACATTTATTTAAAAAACTTTCACGGACTTTCAAAAAATTTTGTAGATTGATTTTATAAACTTTCAAAGACTTTTGCAGACTTTTATTTTTTCATAATTGAAAAACTTGAACAATAATAGATTAATTTTCATATGGTGTGAATGTTAATCGTTAATAATAATTATATGTTAAGTGAATTAAAAAAAAAATACAATGTGAGAGATAAATAGTTTTAGGACAGAATAACATTTGTAATTAAAAAATCGGGGAAAAATAAAATCATGTTTGATATCGACATAAAAAATTTACTATGTTCATAATTTTTTTTGAATATACAAATTTTTATAGATTTCGATTGACTTTTAATTAATATTTTTTGAATATACAAATCTCTCTAGAGAAAATTCTAGAATAATTTTGCTTAATCATTATTTGTTTTGATATAATTCAATTATTATTTTTTTGTAAAATCTTATAAAATTTTGGTTGGATTTATTTTAAAAGTTGAAAAAAAAGGATAAAAAGAAGATAGCCAAAATATAAAAAAAGAATATTAAAAAGAAAAAAATATAAAAAGGTGAAGAGAAGAAAAATAATGATTTATTTAGCCATATGTTTCTAAAAATTAGCATGAAAGTAAATTAAGGGAGAAAAATATAGAAGAAACAAAATTACAATTTAAAAGATTTTTTTTTTTTTTTTTTTAAATCTTTCAAAATCTTTCAAAATCTTGGAGATTAATGAGAGATAAATTAAGAGATTTTGTGATTGTACTTTCTGTCTAAAAGTTAGTATATAAAGAATTTCGTATGAGTCTTTAAAAGTCATTAATATTTTGAATAACATAAGATTTTTAAAGACTTTTAAAAATCGTTATTTAATACACCATGACTTTTATAAACTTTTACCTCAATATTTTAATGGAGCCTCTAAAGTCTAAATTGAATACATCCAAACTTTTCAAATCCTTTAAAATCTTTAAAAGTCTTTCAAAATTTACATTGAACAAACCCTCCTAAATTTAAATGTTGAAGTAGAGAATCTAATGAAGTGAAATTTTAAGGATTGACCATTCAAAATAAAAGAGCACTTCAAGTTTAAAGAGGTTATTGAAGATGGTCTTAATATTGTAATTGTCGCGTGAGTCTTATCACAATAATTCATCATTATCTCTTTAATTCTCTTTTTGCTTGAAGTAATTATTTATGGGCTAAGTCATTTTTATTTCTCTTTTGTCGGGAACTTGCGACTCTTTAGGAGAAGATGTGAGTATAAGATATATATATATATATATATATATATATATATATATAAAAAAAAAAGATAGGCCCAAGTGTGTGTAATGAGTACTCATATTTCTTCATAAGTAGTACCAATTTTAAAAGTACACGATTTCTAATGGATTTTTATTTTGTACACATGCAAGATACGAACAATACAATACAATTTTATTTATTTATTTATTCTTATTATATTATTTCTAACATTGCAATTCTAATATTGATTTTTCATGATTGACAGTCAGACTGAATATTATGTAGAGTATATCAGTGTTAAAAAGTAGCACAAATATTATACTATAAAAATTTGAGTAATTATATGGACACCATCTTTTTTGTTATTTACACCACATTATATATATACGTGTATTAAAATATAAATTTTATAAAGACCCCACATTAAATTTTATTATATGAACCTTTGTTAAATCAAAAGAATAAAATACCATCACAAATCAGTCAATTAGCAAAGAGGCTGAACCGATTTTCTCTCTACAAGCTCAGGCATCTTGGTGTTGAATCTTCTAAGGATGCACAAAGATTGCGTGTGCGCAATCAATGGTTGCAAAAAAAGATTTTAGGGTAATTATATACTCAGTGCATTCAATGGTTCTTGAATCTTCTCAAAAGTCCACTACCGGTTGCCAGAAGATATACAGAAATGGACAAATTTGAAATTGAATTAGCAAACATTCACCATTTGGCAACCTCAAATCAGATATGCCGAGGATCCTCAATTGTATAATTTAAGGTTTTTAATAAATTTGTGGTGTACATAAGAATTGCAAATGAGATAAATTAATATGATGAGATAGTTATTTTAGACAATTTATTTGTGGCCTTTTTTTGTAAATATAAAAAATATGGTATGGTTAACAAAATTGATAGTGTCAATATAATTATCCTAAAAATTTTCTTGAGAAGCTATGAAAGATGCATCCTGTGAGAGAAACAATTCAAGTCAAATTCAAGGATCCATGACTATGCAATCGTGTTCAATAAGAGTTGTAAATAATCAACATCTCATTTTCTTTTTGTACATAATTTAGTCGTAATGAGAAAAGTTTTACTTTCACATTTTTTTATTTTTTTTATTGATGGATGCGTGATTTAAAAATATTTAAAAAATTAAAAATTGTGAACTTGACTAAGAATGAATGGTTGTGATTGAATTTGAAAAGTTGTGATAAAAAAAATTTCCTTTATCAAACAAGCTCTAAATATCAAATATATAATTTAAAATATTAGAAAACTTCAAAGTCTATAGTTCCAATCAAAAACCACTGACTGTCATGATTAAAAATGATAATCACTGAAAGATAATGGTGAAAATTAATCCAAAATAAATGGAATTACAATTCGAATTTATTTAATAAAGAAATATCAAAATTAATCCAAAATAAACGGAATTACAATTCGAATTTACTTAATAAAGAAATACTAACTAAAAGACACTAAGACACCATTCTCCTCCTATTGACGAGGATTCATCCTCGAATCTTGCACGGTGTTCTTCATCCGACCCCTGGTGACAAGAACAATCTATTTGATAAATTACATAGTTGTGTGTAATTCAGTACGAACTAAGTCGATTATGGAACTACTAGTCTAGCTCGTGCGATGCACAAATAATGTCTGTAATTATGTATGTAACAATGTTATTTTAAATTAACATTTAAACGTAAAATTTTGTCAAAAATGAGACGAAGATTGACTCGTGATGAAAATGAAAAATAGATTGTTAATAGATTATTTTAAACGGTTATAACTTTTGCTACATTAGACAGTTTTGTAATTAAAAAATAAGGGGTTAAAATACCATGTGAGAATTTTAGATTACACATGAACAAACAAAAGTAACATTTTGTCGAATTCTAATACCTCAATTGTTATATAATTTCAAAGAGTAATTTGTAAATTATTGTGAGCACTTTAAGTAGTATTTTAAAAAAACCAATTTTGCCTAAAGCATACATGGTCCTGAAAATGGAAGGAAACTTAACTGTAAAAGTAAAATCGAAAAATAAGATTTTTAAGGACCAATAAATACAAGGATTTTAAAAAAAAAAAGAAGTGAGTGATCGTTTTTGGATGCGGGTTCGCCTTACTTTGATAGTCGTTATATAATTTTGAAAATGCACGTTTGTAGATTTTACGATCTCTTCGAAATGGTACATTACAAACTTAGTTTTGTCTAGAGCACATATGTAGACGAAAGTTGAATGGTAAAAAAATGAAAAATACATTATTGAATGACCATTTTAAACAACTATAATTTTTGCTATTATTGACAGTTTTGTAATTGAAAAGTAATGTGATAAAGTATTGTTTGAGAATTTTACATTGATATCAGAATCTTGCTACGACATCATTTGAGTCCACAAAATCGACCAAATGAAGAAAAAATTATTAAAAGACAAAATATTGGGCGACCATAATTGAACAGTGGCCGCACCTCACCCTCATAAAAAAAATAATGTGATAAAGTAATATGTCACGTTACATATGAACAATCAAAATTAATATTTTGTCGAATTGTGATTTCTTGTCGGCTATATATTTTGAAGATGAATTTGTAAATTTTGTGAGCTCTTTCAATAGTATATTAAAAACCTAGTTTTATTTAAAATGTGTATGATTTTGAAAATGGGAGGAAATTTAACTATAGAGGTAAAATCGAAAATAGATTTATAAGGATCGGTAACCACAAGGAAGTAAAAAGAAGTGAGCAGTCAGTTTTGAATGTGCGTTAGTCTTATTTTGGCAATGGTTATATAATTCCTGAAAATGGAAGTTCGTAATTTTTTATGAGTTTTTCGAAGTGGTATATTACAAATTTAGTTTTGTCTATGGTGCATTTATTGAAAATGAAATGAAAGTCGACTCATGAAAAATACATTGTTAAGGGACCATTTTAAATGACTATAACTTTAGCAACGATTGACGATTGTGTAATTCGAAAATAATGTGATAAAGTATCTTGTGAGGACTTTACATTGATATCAAAATTTTACAATTAGGACTTCATTTGTGTCCACAAAATTGACCAAACCATAAAATAAAAAAAAAAAAAAAAAAAAAGAATCAATAAAAACAAAAAATGATCTAAACATAAATGAATAGTAATTTCAAAACACACTCTTATTATATAAGTACTAGTCCAGCTCATGCGATGCACGAGTAGTATTTGTAATTATGTATTTAATAGTGCTATTGTGCATAAACAAACAAAAATATTATTTTGTCAAATTATAATTCCTCTACTATTATATAATTTCGAAAATGAATATGTAGATTTTTGCAAACTCTTTAAATAGTATATTAAAAACTCAATTTTTATCTAAATTATGCATGATTTTGAAAGTGGGACAAAAGTTAGCACATAAAAGGAAAATCGAAAAATATATTTTTAAGGACTAATAAGTAAAAAGATTTAAAAAAAGTGAGTGGTCATGCGCTTTATATGATTCTGAAAAGGTACGTTTTTATTTTTTACGAGCTTTTCAAATAGTACATTAAAAATTTAGTTTTGTCTAGAATGCTATATCGAAAATGATACGAAATTTGACTTGTGAAAAAATGAAAAACACATTGTTAAAAGACCAATTTAAAATTGTTGTAACTTGTGCTACGTTTCACAATTTTATGATTTTAAAATAACGTGGTAAAATATTTTGTGAGAACTTTACATTAGAAGTGAACATTTAAAAGTAACATTTTATCAAATTATAATTCATTGGATGTTATATAATTTCGAAAACGAATTTATAAATTTTTGTGAGCTCTTTGAATATTATATTAAAAACTTACTTTTGTCTAAAATATGCATTGTTTTTAAAATAGAACGAAATTTAACCCGTAAAAGAAAAACGAAATAAATAAATTTTTAAGGACCAGTAACCACGAGGATTTAAAAAGTGAGTGGTCATTTTTGGATTGGCGTTTGTCTTTTTTTAAAGTCATTATATGATTTTGAAAATGAGAAATTATAATTTTTTCGAACTTTTCGAAATGGTACATTCAAAAATTAGTTTTGTCCATATGTTGAAAATGAAACAAAAGTTGACTCGTGAAAAAAATGAAAAATACATTGTTATGTAACCATTTAAACGACTAGAACTTTTGCTACATTTTAACGATTTTGCAATTAGAAAATAATACGGTAAAGTACTGTGTGGGAACTTACATTGATATCACAACCTTGCTATTACGATTTTATTTGAACTCACAAAGTTGAACAAACAAAGAGAATAAAAAATTAAAAAGAAAAAGAAACACAAAAAAATAAAATAAGGGACTACCACAAATGAACAGTGATCAGCTCACTCACATTTATAAGAAATGTAATGTGGTAAAGTTCTGTGTGAGAACTTCTCATTGCACATGAACAATAAAAAAGTGACATTTTATCAAATTATGATTCATCGCATCCTATATAATTTTTGAGATGGATTTGTAGATTTTTGCGAGGTCTTTGAGTAGTATATTAAAAACTCAATTTTATCTAAAGTATATACATGATTTTTATAACGGGATAAAAGTTAACCTGTAAAAAGAAAATTGAAAAATAGAATTTTAAAGACCAATAACCACAATGATTCAAAAAGTGAGTGCTCATTTTTTAATATATGTTAGTATTATTTAGACAGTAGTTATATGATTTTTAAAAGGAAATTTAGTCTTTGTTTGGCAAACTTGTTTAAAAACAAGTTTTTTCAACATAATTCCCCAAATTATTTTTTAACCATACATATTTTCTCTATCAACTTTTTAACCATATATTTTACCTCGAAAACATAAAAAAAAATATTTTTAAATACAAAGATTTTAACAAACAGAGCTTTAGTAATTTTTTTGAGCTTTTCGAAGTGATACATTAAAATTTTAGTTTTGTCTAGAGTGCATATGTCGAAAATTAGATGGAAATTGACTCGTAAAATAATATAATATATAAGAGACAATTTTAAATGGCTATAACTTTTGTTATGATTGACTATTTTGTAATTAAAAAATAATGTGATAAAGTACCGTGTGAGAACTTTATATTGATATCAAGATCATGTTATTGCGACTTCATTTGAACCCATAGAGTTGATCAAACGAATATAAACAAAGAAAAATAAAAAAGAACCACTGAAGAACGAAACAATGTCTAGCCATAAATGAATAGTGTTCAAAAACTCACTCTTATAATATAAGTTAGAAGATTTAATGAAGCAAAGTTGACCCAAAAAAAAATAATAAATAAAAAAAATTAAAGGACAAAATTGTTTGCCATATAGTTATTAAGATTAAGATATAAGTAGAAGATATCTCTCAAGCTTGTTTAATAATGTGAAAAATTTTGATTTTTATAATTTTTTGTTTTGGTTTTTAATAGTTGTGTGGTTTAAAATTATTTGAAAAGTAAAAAAATATGAATTGACTAAGCCCCTGTTTGAGTCCCATTATTTGAAAACCAAAATTTTTAAACATCCAATTTCAACAATTCATTTTAATCAAGCACACCATATTTGACTTTTCAAACAAATTTTACCCATACATTCTCCCAAAAATATTATTCAAAATCATATTATTTCCCAAATAATGGGGCTCAAACATGGGATAAGAATGGATGGTTTAGATTGAGTTTGAAAAGTTGTGGTGAAAATTTTTTTCTTAACCAAATAAACTTTCAACTGCCCGGTCCTTAGGACTCTTACCTTGCAATAATTCCATAAATAGAGTCGAAGTGAGTCAGGTGATCCCGTCTAAATCAACGGAGAAGCTTCGTGCATTCCCGAACTTTTACGCGCCTAACATGATGCTTGGTTTTGCCGTTTTGTTACGCTGTCTATATCATAGGAGATGCTTCGCGCATTCCCGGACTTTTACAAGCCTAATGTAATGCTTGGTTTTGCCGTTTTGTTACGCTTTATACTTTTTACGACACAAATTAATTTACAATGTGTTCGGGTAACATTGTGTTAAAATCGACATGATTTTAAACTATTTTTTTAATCACACAAATTTTCTCTCTCTAATTTTTAAATATAAATTCTACCTTGAAAATATAAATAATATTAATCATTACTATTTATAATACTTGTCGAACTGTGGCAAACTTACGAAGGGGTCAAAGTCCAAACAACACGTGTCACATAATAACCAAGATAGCACATTTCTCTCATGCTATCATGGGTATAACCTCTACTTGAAGGGCTGCTCTCCCCAGTTTTACCTCTCTCTCGAAAGTCGAAACCCTAGATTTTGGAAAATGGCAATGGCAGGGCGATTAAGATCGGGTCTTCCACTCCTCCGCCGAGTCCTCGCCTTCGAAACCATCTCCGCCGTCGCCGCCCAAAGATCTGCCGAACCGAAATCTCTCCTCCGGCCTCTCACCAACACTATGGTAATAACAGTATTAGAAAAAAAAATTGTAAAATGACAAATCAATGAATATCCAGTAGGAAAGATGTCTGATTTTTATTTACAATGTTTAGAATTTCTCATTTTTACTTGATCTCTCGAGTTATTTAAGATTTGGGGAAAACCTGATTAAGTGTTATAATGAAGAATCATAGTTAATGAATATCTGATTGTATATGAAACTGGATTTTAAGTTTGTTGTTTGTTCATTTTTATTTATTTTTTATTATGAAAAAGACGGTTCATTTTTTGTACTTTGATGCTACGGTCATTTTGAAAATTCTCCCTTAGGTATTCTGTGTTCCAAAATGAAATAGTCATAAGAATTTTCAAGGCATTTTTTTTAAAATATATATATATATATATATATATATATATATATATATATATATATATATATATATATATATATTGGATTGAGTCTTGACAGTCGAGTAATTGCTATCTCTTCATTTTTTTTTCTCTTTCTAAAAAGCCTTCATTTTACTTAGCAATGGAGAAAATTTCTGTTTCATTTGTTGCTAAAATAGCTATAGTAGCAGCTAAATCTTTTGATAAACGCCATATTAATGCAACAAGAGATAAGTCTTCTTATTAACTTGGTAACTCTCCTTGATTAATGCAATAACTCTTCAATTATAAGTATTGTTTGATGAAAATTTCATCTAGTTGTTCATAGAAAGCAGAGAAGAAAACAAGGAGGAGCTGGACAGTTTTGGAATATGGAACAGTGAAGACTCCAGTATGAAAATTTCAGAGGTTACCAAAATGAAAGTTAACCATCATTTGAAATTTTCTTATGAACGGGTTCAGTTTTCATAACCTAGCTCTCCTTGTGTATTTTCTTCTCTGGGTTATGAGGACAGTTTTGGAATATGGAACAGTGAAGGCTTCAGTAAGAAAATTTCAGAAGTTACCAAAATGAAAGTGAAGTTGTTAACCATCATTTGAAATTTTCTTATGAACATGTTCACTTTTCATAACCTAGCTCTCCTTGTGTATTTTCTTCTCTGGGTTATGAGGTTTCTCCAAAGAACTGAGAAAATTTTCTCCAAATAAGTCATGTAATTGAACAGTCACTGCTTCATTGTTGTTGCTCGTTCCTTTACTTAAAATCACAGGCTACTGAATTATAATGTGATTGGAAGGTAATAATTGCGGGTCATGCGAAATGTGTGGTTAAAATTAGTGTTTGACTTTCATTAAATTATAAGGAAATTATAATGTTTCCCAGACATGCACTAAATACATTTTGTTGCATGATTAAGATAATAGATGGGAAGTGGAAGGGTATGAGATGGATGGTTTTTTAAATTGAAAGCTATGCCCTTTAATTTCTTCTCCACTTGCCCAACTCATAGAGGAACAAGTCTGACAACTCACTCTCCTTTGAGTTGTCAAGTTGCTTGGTCGAGTGGAGGGTTCAGCTCTCTAGGTTTGTCCAACTTGTCAAGTTGATTGAGCTGACCTGCAATTTTGACTGACAAAGGGCTATTTCTGATATGGGTGAAATCTACATTTTGTAATTTTTTTCCATGAAAAGAAGGCCGTTTTGACAAAAAACTGAAGAGATTCTATTCTTCATCTTGCCTACAAAAATGGGGCCATTTGAAAAGTTTTCTTTCATTTTGTCCAACTACTTTTGTCCTTGGCAAATTCCCTCTTGATTCTAATTTAGGTTTTAGCATCATTGTTCATACTCTCTACAGCAGCGTTCTTTTTCTTTTCCATAAAACAACTAATTCGTTTTCAGCACTAATAAGCAGTGTTCGAAAATGCGAAAATGGGTACTGAGGCGGTTTACAGTTACAAGGTGAGGCGTAGCCTTAGGGCGCTTTGAGGCGTAAGACTCGAAAAAGAACCAAAAAAATTCTAAATATTGCCAAAAAAATGCAATATAGCATACTTAATTCAATAGAAATCTATATACTTAAAAAAAGATGGTCCATAGAAATTAAAATCACGAAACAAACAAATCCCCAGTCTTAAAAATTGTGATAGGATCATCATGAGTCATCACTCATCGCCACTAGTGGCATCATCCATGGAACTATAATCATATCTAATTCCAAAAATCTTCACTAATAACTATCGATGTTTATCCACTCTTCATCATCATCATCATTCATCAACTGCAAAAATCCTTTTCCCTTCCCCTTATCTTGCACCTTCCCCTTTCTCTTATCTTCTACCTTATCCTTCACCTTATTGGCAAAAGGGATAAAGAAAATAGAAAAATACAATTAATAATTTTGTTACATAAATATAATTTTTTTTTTTAATTGCAAAAATACTTGTGAGTTGTACATATTGCTGATAGTTTTTTTTTTTGTTTACTTTGAGTATTTGTAGAACTTTTAATGACTTCCTCATTTTCATTTATGTGAATTTCATCTCCACTTTCACCATCATAATCAACAACTTGTTCATCGTCAGATGAAGCCTCATCGCGAACCAAACGATCTACTTCATCTTTTAGAGATGTCAATTATCGACATTGATCACTGAGCCTCTTGTTGAAATTTACATAAACTATTATTTTCAACCTCTTTGTTTATTCTTAATTATATGGAGGATTATCATTGCAAAAGTTAATTGGGCCTTCTGAAAAACCTTTCATCTTCTCTAATTCTTTTAGCTTTTAGATTAATTACTATTAAAATCGAAAATTTGGAAGTTTAATTCGAGGCGCACGCCTCATAAGCCTTGAGGCGGGTGATTTGAGGCGTGCGCCTCAACAAAAAAATGCAAGCCTCGCAAAAAAAGCTTCAAGGCGATTTTGTTGCGCCTCAAATTGAGGCGCACCTCGAGGCACGTCTCAATTAGCCTTTTAATACACTGCTAATAACCTTAAAATGAAAGAGTCTCAAGGTTGTCTCAGTGAGCAGGTGAGTTGTCAAGTCAACTGTGACTTAGTATTCTTACACTTGTTGAAATTTTCGACGACTGATTATTTTGATGATTTTTTTTTGGATTAAATCCTGTGATACACTGGGATATGTGGGCAAGCATTAACACATTTTTTTATATCATTGTAGTTATTGAGGGACATTGCCACTGCCTCCGCTTCTACAGAGAAAAAAGTCAAGGTATTTGTTTTCTTTGATTTTCAAAAAGTTATGGTAATGTTTCGTAGACCCATACACGAATATAGAGAATCAAAGATGTTAAAATGGATGTAACCATGCTAGTATGGATAATTACGAGCGAGGATATATTCAACAAGTGGTGGTGTTAGCAATTGAGGATAAATCAACAATGATGACTTTTACTGTCAAAATATCTCTTGCATATACCTAAACAATGTCACAGTACTTAATCGACATGTTCTCAAAAGCATGTGATTAGACCAAAACAAATATGGAGGCCTGATGTGGTTGCAATTTATTTTATAGACCTTTAAGTAGATCTAGTGCTAGGAAAGTGGTGAAAAAGTAATATATTTATGGCCGACTAGAAGTTTATTAGGAATAAGACTTGGGCTTATTATTATTGTAAAATTATTAAAAATATTTATGGACTTGATATTTCACGAAACGAAATAAATATTGGCAATTAACATGAAAAACAAGTAGACACCTGTGAAGGTACTTATGCTGCTGAATAACTTTTATCACTGGAATCAACTGTATTTATTTTGCATATCATATATGAAAATGAGTAATGGATTTTGTAGAATATATATATATATATATATATATATATATATATATATATATATATATATATATATATATATATATATAGTGGAAAAATGGTGAAAAACAATTTTTGATGCAGTAGTATCCATTATTTTGTTCAAGTCACTATAACTGGATAACTTATCCATAATATATTGTGAAACGCACTTGGTCCAATTTGGGCAATAAGTATTTTATGCTTATGAGTGTACTGTTTAAATGTCAAGTGTCAATATTTTATTTTTCATTTATGGTTCATTTTTCTTATAATGCTCAACTGACCTTGAAGTGCATATCTTTTCTTGGCATTTGATGTTTATTCTGAATTTTCAATTTCAATTGCTGAAGCATTGAAGCAACAATACAATTTTTAAAATTATTGCTCCCTTTCAGTTGGCATGTTTAGTGGCAACTTCTAAATGAAGTTTTTTCTTCATCATACCCACCTGTTCTTGTTTAGCCTTTTGCTTTCTGTTTCTCTGTTGATAATACAATGTCATTACGTTCTCTCATTTTCTATTCTGCCATATGATTATTCCACTCGAATCTTCATTGTCTTGTATAGTTAAATGTGCTATCATTGTATTGCTGCCCAAAGGCTCCCTTCTAGCATTGGTGAAGACTGCGGACTGTGGAGAGACTTGTGAAAACTTGTAAAATAATATTGTTGACGTTTAGTTATTTTCTACATCTTTTGGAAAATTTGGATAATATACAGGTCTTCAATGTGTTTTTGCTTTCATATTATATTTAATCAATACAGTTTATAACAAAATCTTTTTAATCTTATCTTGTCTTCATTTCTGACATAGTAGATCTTAATGTCTCGATATTCTGTAGGTTCCCCTGACAATGTTTGGTGTGTCTGGAAACTATGCTTCGGCTTTGTACATTGCAGCAGTTAAAGCTAATGTGTTGGACAAGGTTGAATCTGAGCTTACTGGCCTCATTGAGGCCTCGAAGAAAAGTCCTACATTTTCTCAGTTTATGAAGGATTTAACAGTAACTGCTGCTGTCAGAGTGAAGGCCTTAAATGAAATTAGCACTCATGCTAAATTTTCAGATATCACGAAGAATTTCTTGGGTACTAGAATAGCTTATTGTTACCTATGAGTGTGTATTATCAAATTGGAAAATGAATTAATGTCATGATTCATCTTCTGATTTAGAAAATGTCTATTGTCATGGGTTGGTAGTTTTAAGATCGTGTGTAGCTTTCATCTCGAGACAGGATGTCTTTGGTGGTTGTTCGTACTGATGAACTGGTTGAACTTTCAAATAGGTGCAGGTATCTGGAAAACTTGGTAATTTCGTAAGAGTTGCATCATACTACATGTATTTTGCTAAAAAACTCTTATATTCAAGATCTTGGTATTTGAGTTCATGTTAGAATTAAGCCCCTCTTTGATGCCCATTGTTCAAAAACTCATTTTTTCCAGAATTCTGTTTCAACCACATTCTACCAATAAAATAATTTACACGTAAACCCTAAAAACTTACCTAAAAATTTTCCTAATTTTTAACGAAACATTCTTCAAAATTTACTATTACAAACTACATTTCTTGTGAATAATGAGTATCAAATAGGGGCTAAATATGAATGGGTGTTGGTTTATGCTGTTTCAATTTCCATAAAGTGCAAAAGTCATATTTATATCCTGCAATTGTTTTATGCTTGTGGCATTTTCTTTGAAACTGATGTTTTCCGGAGCAAGAGGATTTACAGGATTGAAAATCTCATACTTATGTTCTTCTACCAGAAAAATTGGAAGTACCTTAAAAGCATTTTGTTTTTTAATGGTCACTGGAAATATAATTGGAAAGAGATTAATCCTGGTTTTCTGTTTCCTCTGACCTTTGTGAACATTGATTCTTCTCATCTTTCTAGTTCTAGGAAAAAAAACCAAAGTACTTGTAACTGAGATTCTGTGGTTGCGCTCGGCGAACAAGATTATATATGCTTCTTTATGACCCTAGCAGTCACACAAAAATTATGTGGTCTTAGTGAATGACAGCTCTGGTTTCATCTAGCAACTTTTTATTATACTTTGTATCCACAGAATTTACACATCCGTTGCATGTTTGCTTGCACAGTCCTAGTTGAATGGTTTCATTTTCGGTGGTTGGTATTTAATACATATTACACTTCCATCTTTGCTGTGTTATTTCAATACTGGCAATTCATGATTGTTCCTCTCTTGTTTGTACCAGCTGTTGTAGCTGAATCTGGGAGGCTGGCACATTTAGGGCGTATGGTGCAGAGATTCACTGAACTGACCATGGCACACAAGGGAGAAGTTAAAGTCATTGTATCATCTGTGATTGTAAGTTCCTCTACTTGGATTGCGAATTCTTTTGAGAAACTGCTGAAATGGATTATTATATGAACTCTAACTTCCTGGGCATAGTTCACTTTCTGTCGTGCTCTTGTCATAATGTATTAGTTGGTGGAAATGACAATCTAATCTAGTTATAAATGTTGTCTAGGATTTTCTAGTATCATCATGTTATTTCCTTTAGCTTAAGTAGTGCACATTATGAACATTTAAATAGTTTCTACTTTTGAGCATGGAAAAGTGACTTTACTATAGTTCTTGATAATGCACAGGCTTATGTGGTCCTAGTGTAATATAAAAAGGTTTTGTAAGCATTATCTTAAAGTGGGTAAATAAGCTGAGGACAATATGCATCTTCTGCGTATTAATTGGCGTTCCACATCCCACTTTACACTTTGGTGAAAAATTTTCCTACATCTTCATAGTTTCTGAAATTGGCAGAAAAAGCATGAACGTACTTGATACCTCTCCTCCCTATCGCTCAGGAAACAATATGTGAAATGAGATTTGGGAATATAATATTCGATTGACTTCTATATAAGCATACAAGCACAGCTAATGTTCAAGTTCATATTAATTGAGTTCAGATAATTTTTAACTGTTTAAGTAATCCAATCCTTGTCAATGTAATGTTGGATTTCATATCATTCCCTTTAATACAAAATTGCTCTCTACTTGCATATTTTATCTTTTTTACACTCCTGTCACTCATCTCTGCAGCCTCTACCTCAAGACGAGGAGAAAGAACTGAAAGAAACATTGCAGGATATAATTGGCCAAGGGAAGAAGGTTAAGGTTGAACAGAAGGTACGATCTATCATTGATAAATCCTGTTTCTCCTTGAGATGTGAATGGAAATATTCTTAATTTTCCTGTGTGCATGCAGATTGATCCCAATATTCTTGGTGGGCTTGTGGTGGAATTCAGCCAAAAAGTTTTCGACATGTCCATAAGGACTAGGGCACGCCAGATGGAGCGATTCTTGAGGGAACCTGTCAACTTGGACAGCTAAATGGTTTCCCGTAATCTGCTTTTTCTGGTATTTCTGATAAAAAAATTGGCGTAAATGGACAGAATCAAGCATGTTTATTTGGATAAATAACTACGGGTTGCCCTGGTACCCCTATTTCGTTTCACAATGTTTTCCTGCTTCATTCAAATAAAAAAGCTGTTTTGTGGCCCATGTTGGGAAACCTCGACGAGATCGGATATCATTTCAGTATTTCACAATGATTATATAGGTTCTGTTTTATGAAATTGTATGTTTTTCTTCATTTTCTAACTCAAGCTGTGGTATTTCCTAAAACTGCATTATCTTCTCTCATCTAAATGTGTTTAATCTTCAATTCCTAAATTTTGTGTCTTCATTTTCTTTCTTTTGTCCTTTGTTCAGAGATTGTCACGTGAATTCGTTGAAAGTTTTAAATAAATTTTGACACGCGTTTCACCGGGAAACTTCTTGTCAAAAAGTATTTTCAACTTTTTACTCTGATTGGGTGCTGCTGACGCTGCCAGTTGTGGTATTTCCTAAAATTGCATTATCTTCTCTCATCTAAATGTGTTTAATCTTCAATTCCTAATGTTTCAGTTTTGCTAACTTGGTAGCCGTTGTTTGGTGATACGTTGATATTTAGAGCTCGTTTGGTGATAGGAAAATGTTCACCCCAACTTTTCAAATTCAATTTCAAGTATCAATTCTTAGTTAAGTTCAATATTTATGACTTTTTAAATAAAACATTCATCAAAAAATTAAAAAAAATAAAAAAATCACGTAAACTAATTTTTTTCATATTACGAAACAAGCTCCTAACGGTTCCATGTAAGATTTGATGCCATTTTTTTTATTAATTATTTTTTTCCTGTATGACCACTGTAACAACTTGAAACTTGGATTACTATTAACGTAAGAAAATAACTCTTGCCTGTTCTCTATTTGGGATGAAATATTTTTTTGGACTATCTGCTGGAAATTTGAAAATCCATGATCGAGTTACGGTTACAAGTAACGAGTGAAGTAATAAAAATGTTCTATGTACTTGTCCCTTTTTTGTGTACCTTTCGTAAGATTATTCGCCCATATCTGACATTACCATTCCCCCCTCCACCTCTATTTTTGAAAACATTAAAAGCATCTAGTGCTTCTGTCTTATTCCCCCAAAAATAAAAAATAAAAAAAAAAATCAAATAATCTCGAGTGGCAATCAATAAATGACATAAATTCTCCCTTACCATTAATGCAAAGGGTAGGAAATGGTCCGCAGATATATGTGTGTATGATCACAAGTAACTCAGACTATTACCGCGAGAATATAACGTTAATGATCATTGATATATCACTCAAATTTCAGTGATCATTGACATAATTAATCCTAATTTAGGACAAATTGTGGCTCAACGTTTTCCTATTGAGAAAACTCTATAGTAATGCACCCAATAGTAAATACTACAGCAAACGAGTTTCCTAGATGCTGTGTGGTTCACTTTATTAATAAGACATAAATAGTTTCTGAGATAAGAAAATAATCATATGAAAAATATATCATGCATGCAAGCATCTTAAAAAATCGTAGTATGTTTGGGTTCGATGTAATTTGTGGAATTGTGGTTAAGATGTGTTTGGTAAAATGTTATTTATAAATAGTCATGTGGCAACATTTCAATATTTTTTTTAAAAATTTTTTTAAAGTTAATAATCTCGGCTAGTCAAAAATTCTCGTCAATCTTTTTTTACTTTTTAAAAAAATGAACTAATGAAATGTTGATACGTTGTTGTTTATAAACAAAATTTATGAACAATGAGATTGACTATGAGAAATAACATCAATACTTTCAAATAAATATAATAGGAAATCTGTTTTTGAGTTCAACGTAATGTGCAGTTTAGTTAAATTTCTTTAAGTGAAATTATAATTTTAAACTAAAAAATGTACCAAGCTGTAATGGAATGACTACACAATTACACCGATACTTTCACATAAAAATTGTAGGAGAATTGTTTCTCGATCAAAGTTGTTAGCTCGAGTGCATCTCATTTTACAATTTGATAGAGCAATATTTGACCAAGATTTGGAATTTCTAGATGACACGTCAGCACTAGTGGGTCCATCTTAGCCACGTGCACACATTTGACCATGAGTGCAACAATAATTTTGGAATGTTTCGGAACCTTGTTTAAAACTATACAACTTTTGTTATATGTACTTGTTTCTCTCATCTAGTCTATTGGGTGTTTTACACCGTACGCATTGCACTGTAAGAGATAGACACAAAGATTATGGATATCTGTCGACAGAGAATTTGCTTGAAAATGTGGTCAACTTAAAGTTATCCTTGAAATTAATGTCATTCTCTCACTTACATGGCAAACATATGTGTGGATCGACAGGGATGAATCCTGCCACGCGTAGCCAATCTTGTTATTGCGGGACAAGTGTAAGCAATACATATATACACACACAGAGATAGAGGGCTTTGTGGGTTGGTAGTGGTGAACTGGTGATTACGATAGGGGTTGTTTAGATTGTTTTTTTTTTTTTTTTTTTTTTGATCGGAATAGGGGTTGTTTAGATTGTTAATTGTACAAGACGAGATTCAAGCTGTACGAATATGATTTTTATTTTTATTTTTTTTTCTTTTCCATTATGTTTCGCTAATTACTAAATTTACAGATCGTTCTTCGAACTTTTTTGCCAATGACGAATTCAATAATTCGAGTCAGCACGAACGATCGCAATATCATAAGGAAAGAAATTTGACCGCCTAATTCCAATGATTTTTTTTTTTTTTTTTTGCGCATCCAGTATGAACGATCGAATAGCTTTGCCACTAACTGAATCCACCAGTACATGAATCTGCTTACAATATGTTGTAACTATTTGTACCAACCTTCCCTCGATTTATTTTCGGTAGTTTCATTGATTTTAGTAATTATATCTTATTGAAAACCGATTGGAGAGGGACCTTCAAGTTGGAGGAAGAAAGGGGCAGTTGGTCTTCTTGTCTTTGACTCTATCTTGTCCTTTTATGATTCACTTTTCTTCACTCACAAGCTAGCCATATGTGTACGAGAAATTGGACATATTTTGCTTCCACTTCACATAATCCCTCCAACCCTTTATTTTTCTCTTCTATATATGTTGGATCAAGAAATTACAGTTGAAGTACTACGTTGGAAATCTGTGCAAAACTTGAGTAACTTAAAAAAAATGAGGAAGCCTGCAGATTCAATGGTTAAGGTCGACAAAGGGAATTACAAGAACAAGGGCAAAGTTAGGAAGGGTTTATGGTCGCCAGAAGAAGATGAGAAGCTGATGAATTATATGTTAACAAATGGACAAGGGAGTTGGAGTGACATAGCTAGAAATGCAGGGTTACAGAGATGTGGCAAGAGTTGTCGTCTTCGTTGGATTAATTATTTGCGACCGGACCTTAAGCACGGTGCCATTTCCCAACAAGAAGAAGAACTAATCCTTCATTTGCATTCCATTCTTGGCAATAGGTATACTCTCTCTCTCTCTCTCTCTCTCTCTCTCGAGACTAGATGAGGTAATTCTAGAGGATGTGGCGAGTAAGAAGCCATTTCCATCTTGTCACGTTTGAAGAACACCGGAAACTCCACTATAAAGAATGGCATAAACCAATCATCTACTCAATCACACAAATTGACCATTTTAGAAGATATATATACTCAACAATGCTTTGGTTCTATGCTTCCATGATGATTTTTGTTGACGGGGATAAATGTCACCTTATCGCTGGTCAACAGATCTCCGATCTCTCCACATTAATGTTGCACCATTTTACTTGCACACGGTACATCCATTAGGAACCAACACCACCGAAGGGAAACGGGGCCGGTGATCGTTGTTCTCCTACGATCATGTTATCTGTCGGAACAAATTGTATATGGGGAAGAATGGGGTCTGGGAGCAAAGAGACATAGCAGTGAGACTAGAGTTTAGGGTTTATTGTTTCTATTATATTAAGAGAACCTACACTTAACTTGGTGCCTCTGTATTTATAGGTAGGTAGTGATTCACAAGGAAAAACCCTTATCACCAAAGATTCAAATATCTACAGTTTTTCATAACTGATAGCGTTAGTTCCATAATTTAAGGCGGATCCTTTTGGGATTATGTTGCCAGCTATGAGTTCTTATGCAATCTAATGAACCATCTTTTCAAGTACTGTCCTAGTTTTTGCGAGGGTTTCCCTTCACACTTCCAGTATTCTAAGGGACTTCCCAGCATTGGACTCATCTTCGCGATCATATAGTCTGGAAAATAGATATCCGCGAGGGTTGTGAAGCATATGAGGGTCGTGTGAGTCTAATGTTTCAGCCAATGTTATGAGAAGGTATTGGACCCTATCATAGGCATTTTCACGGCTCGTGTTAGATCTGTGGGACATTGAATGACCTCACGTTCCCTTGACGTGCGTAAAATGCTGACATCACCTCCCCAAATTTATCTTAAAGTAACAATTTGTTGAATCAAGCCCCGGTTTGGTCCCCATTTTTCTAAAATCAAATTTATTCAACACTCAATTTTAACCATCCATCTTAATCAAACTTATCATTTTTTACTTTTCAATTATTTTTAACCATACATTCTCCAAAAATACTATTCAAAATCACATTATTTCCCAAAATAATGTTGACCAAACAGGGGGCAAATAATCTAAAAGTTTAAGCATGAGAGAGAGAAAATTTTTATTCACTTAAATTTTTTCTAATTAATTCACAATGTGGTTCCTTAGTTACGTGTGTTCAACATGAACAAGAGTAGACAAAACGATCATTTGTTAAATTCTTGCCATCATATATCGATCCTTATGTGGCAATTGTACACGTATCAACCCCACGAAGAGTACCTATGTTGAACACAAAATTTTATGTAACTACATTATTTGTTTGTCCCATGTTCATAAGTTACATTTAAAAGATCAATTAATATATCATGTATATCAGGTGGTCTCAAATTGCAGCGCGTCTTCCAGGGAGAACAGACAACAAAATCAAGAATTTTTGGAATTCTATCATAAAGAAGAGGTTGAAAAATAACAATATCACTTCAGAAACATCCTCGTACAGATGCAGCACAGTCTCAATATCGGATACTGTTACAAGAGGAATGACAAAGCCTATGCCTATGCCTATGCACGACTACTCATTCAACGTTGTTAACACATGCATGGATTCATCTTCTTCGAGCAGCCATTTCAACCCTTTTCCACCAGTTGACAACAGTTTCGACACAAATGGTTCATTAATTAATTTTCCGACACATGTCACATTTGAAAGTACAACAGAAAATCAAGGGGGGTTAGCTTTAGGGGTAGACAACATGAATAATATTAATGGTGTCATGAGTAGTGATTATGTCTTTGACAAGAAAAGGGGCATTTATAATAACTTGAATAATACTGAAAGCATGAAATTAGAGGATATGGTTGGGTATGGAAATCATTGGGAAGGAGAAAACTTCAAATTTGGAGAATTAGATTGGGAGGGTTTGTTGGCCAATGTCACCTCTTTACCTTATCTTGATTTCCAAGTTCAATAATCTCCCTCTCTCTCTCTCTCTCTCTCTCTCTCTCTCTCTCTCTCTCTCTCTCTCTCTCTCTCTCTCTCTCTCTCTCTCTCTAAAATAATCTTGAGAGCTGCTTCTTGAGTTTTTGGTGGATCAAATTGTGAATATACAGCCAGGTGAAGATTGTTGAGTAGTATCTTTTTCTTTCGTACAACATTGAGAAGAAGATGACAAATGTAATAGCTACAGACAGAATAAGAGGATAGAACAGCGCTACAGGGACTGGGACCCAATATACATTCACAAGAGGATATGGTAGTTGCTAGTGTCAATTCACTGGAAGAAACATTTTCTTTTGTACATTAATAAAATTTTGAATCCCCCCCTCCACCCCCCACCCCCCCTCCTCTCTCTCTCTCCACATATATATATATGTATAATAAAGTAAAATAAAATAAACTATATATTTATGTGTATGTGTATGTATGTATGTATCACAATTGTGCTCGATTTTCCTCCACAATCCAACCTTACATTCTCCTGCTTGCCAAAAATATGAAGTTAAATTTTCATTTATTTAAAAAATAGAATAATTCTACTTGTAAATAGTTTTTTACTGGTTGATAGGTTTATGACATGAAATTATATTAAAATTTAGAATAATGCTACTTGTACATAGTTACATTACATAATTGTTTACATATAGATGATGTATCAAAAAGAGAGTGATTTTTTTTTTTTTTGGTTAAAGAAATTATGATTCAATCACATCACGTGTATGTAAATAATTATGTACATTCAAGAGCGGAGCTGGAATTTTCTTTTGGCAATGGTGAAATTTATTCGAGGTGGGAGGGGGCTAAAAGGGGGTTCTGGAATTTTTTTTCCTTCTTTCTTACTCACAAGTAACATATAAAAAATCAATTTCTCAATAGCTAAGTATCAAGGCAAAAATAAAAACTAATTTAATAATGAAACACTACAAAATATGAAATATCTTAAAGCCGTTCTTTGCGAATTTTCATAATTTGAAATCATTGTACAATATATTCATTATCAATCTTAAAAACTCTTTCTCTATGTAAACAACGAGACTATCATTCATTCACTCATCACCCATTCGATTGTGCAATCTATTCTTCACAATGCTCATTGCAAAAACTACTCTCTTAACAGTAGCAGTAGCAACTGGTAGAATTTACTTCAAAGCCAAGAGCTTATAAACCAATAGATATACCTTATTTTTCTTTGTCATTACCAACTTCTGTACAAGATCATCAAGACCTTTCAACCCCTGAAATGCGTTATTAGAGTACATATCAAAAATATAAGTTTCAATTTAATCTTCAAGTGTGATGAGATCAAATCTTAAAAAATCTTCTAGATAAAACTCAGCCATTTGAAATAATATTTTTCTTATCAAAACCATAGAATGAATTTTGTGGACATAAACAAGCTACACATATGAGTAACTCTGTATTTACCCGTGAGAAACGATCATTAAACTCTTGACGTTGCAAATCAATGACAACATAGAACAAATCTAGTACATGATGGTGATGTAAATTTGTCACTTCTGGCGGTCGATTGCACTAGGGACGACCACGAGGTGTACTGCGTACAAACAAATCATCCATATTGGAAACATTAATGTAATGTTGTTGATATATAGAATGAAATTTTTTTCAAAAATAAATCTCACCCATTGTCTCTCATCATTTGGATTCTTCGTTTGCATATTTTCACCAATTCCACTGTTTTTAAAATTGAATGTGTTGATCTTGATTCATCAAAGCTTCACTACTCATTCGAGCTTTATTATGTTTGCTGTCATGTTTTCTCATATGAAATCGAAATCTTTTTTTTTTTCAGTACGTAAACCTTTCACTAACAAAGACTCACCACGTCTTTGATTCCCATGACTTGATTTGAAAATATAACAGTACAAACAATAAGTTGCATCTTTTCCTATACTATATTCCAACTAACTACCAAATTCATCAAACCAAGAAGGTTGGAATCATCTAAATTTGGCTACTCCGTACTATCGTCTTGGGAATACATGATTTGAAGGTTGATAAACACCCTTTTGGCAAATATATGATCTTTGAACTTGATCATGGACATTATTATTGTAATTGGAAATTGGAGTTCTTAATCCAGGTTCAATTGGAAGTTGTATAACATCAAAATTCATTCTATTTGAAGTCCATTATCAACATTTTCTTCAACTTGAGATTTTGTTTTAAAGAATTTGTCCAATGCCGACATGATTTTTTCTTGCTAAAATAAACAAGTGATAATTAGAAACTCACAAATTAACTTCACAATCACAATTCACGAACATCAAATTAAATTAACTCCACAAACCACAAATATTTAACAACAAACCACTAAATGTCAAACAAAACTAAATCTCTTGAGAGCTCGTTTTCCCTCTCCTCATGAGGGCTTGATTCAGCTATAACCCCATTTCTGATTCAGATCTCTATCCCTATACCATTCTCTTATCTGTGTCTGCACTAAAAATCATACCATGTCACTAGAAGATGTCTACGCAAAATGCACTCTGAAGGATGAAGACCAAGGAGTGGAACTGGAGGGAGATGAATTACCACCAATATCGGAAGAATACCAGTACTACCTGGTGGGGCGCTTCTTTACTGATAAGAACATCAACTTTATGGCAATGAAACGAATGCTTTCTTCAATATAGAGGCCGGTGAAAGGGGTGTGAATCAAAGAATTGGGATCATCCCGATTCATGTTCCAGTTCTACCACAAACTGGATATGAATAGAGTACTTGAGAATGGGCCATGGACATTTGAACAGCACCTCTTCCTGCTCAAACACCTTCAGGAAGATGAAAATCCATTAAAGGCAGAGCTATTCCATTCATGCTTCTGGGTTCAAATATATGATGTTCCAGCGGGGTGTAGGTCAGAAAGGATTCTGCAACATATTGGAAATTACATTGGATTATTCTTAGCCCCGGATTCTGATAACTTCACAGGTGGATGGAAAACCTTCTTACGTATTCGAGTTCAAATGGATGGTCCGTACCTCCGTGCACCACCACGCCGATATGCGGATCTGCCCGGAGACAAGTGGCTTCGAAATGAGACGCATGCAAACCCTAGTTCTAATTTTGGAAAGAAGGAAGATATGGCAGTTGACAGCTCGGATCCCAAATCAAATCCCGTTAACAGCTCCAAGAATAAAGGAAAGGAAATAATTATGGAGACTGAAAACTTAAATTACACCCCCAATCAACTAATCCCACCAATTATGCTTATGAAAGAAAATCCTCTATACAAGGAAGGGATGGAGCATGACAAGCAGGACGAAGATTTGGCCAACCAGGATGGGATTATTATCTCGGACCCAAAAAGATGCAGGATGGAATTAGAAGGCCAGACAAGGATATCCAGGCAAAAGAGGGAGTCAGCCCAGATATGGAAATGCCAAAAAACGAAGCAGCGGTGGGCTCTGCCGTGCAAGCCAACCAATCATCATGAGTGTCTTAAGTTGGAACTGTCGTGGGCTTCGCAACCCACGAGCAGTTCAGGTCCTACTGGACCTAATTTGTAATAATAAGCCGGATTTTATTTTTCTTGTCGAAACTCTTTCTTCTTATAAGAAAATGCTATCAATAAAAAACAAGTTGGGTTATGATGGTTTGATCACTGTTGATTGAATGGGCCAAAGTGGAGGTCTAGCAATTTTATGGACAAACGGCCTCTCTTATTAGCCTTTCTCGAAACCACATAGACATGGAAGTGTCTTTGCTTAATCAACCAAAATGGCGTGTGACAGGATACTATGGTATCCCAGAAAGGAATAGAAGACAGATAGGCTGGGATATTCTTAGACAACTGGCCTCCTCCTCATCTCTTCCATGGGTTTGCATTGGCGAATTTAACGATATACTATACCAACACGAACAAATTGGACAAAACGATCAACCCAACTGGCTGCTTAACGGATTCCGGGAAGCAATTGATGACAACCAACTTACTGATCTTGGAATGGAGGGATATCAATTCACTTGGTTTAAAAGTCGGGTATTGGATGGATGGATCGAAGAAAGACTTGATACAGCCTTTGCTAATAGAGAATGGACCACCCTATTCCCAAACAACCGAGTACAAAATCTTGGAATCTTCTCATCAGACCACTCTCCAATACTCTTGCAACCTATGTATAATTCTCCCCATCCAATACGCAGAAAATTCAGATTTGAAAATTATTGGCTGCAAGAACCAGATTGTAAATTGGTTGTGAGCTCGAGTTTGGAAAGAAGTGAGGGAGAATCCATCCAGAGAAGACTAAAAATATGTGGAGCAGATCTCACACGGTGGGGTGGTGTTGGAAAGCGCCTGTTCTCTCAAAAAATCCGTCGATACAAGGATATCATGAGACGCTTCCATTCTCGATATGATGAGGATGGCATGCAAGTGTTTCGAAAAGGCCAAAAATGACTACTACAATGCTCTGCAACAAAAAGAGACTTATTGGAAACAAAGATTTAAAAATTTTTGGCTCCGTGAGCAGGGCCGGCCCTTGGGCCATGCATCCAATGCAACTGCATTGGGCCCCCATATTTTTAAGGCCCCAAAATTATTGAACTCCAACCCAAATTTTTGACTTAAAATCTGAATTATTAATTTGTCCAACAACCAAGTTATTTGAGACGGCCCAGCCCAAAACCAATTCCTATATCCAATAATCCAAATTCCAATTCCAATCCAATAACAATTTCATTTGTTTCACATATTCTGACTTGTGACCAGACCAAATCCCTAATTCCTATTTCCTGATTTCCACTTCGTGCTCAGCCTCAGTGCTCTTCTTCTTCTTGGCTCTTGCTGCCTGCTACCGCCTACCGTGCTGCGCGCCAGCGCCGCTACCGTGCTCTTCAGTCTTCCGTCTTCGATTTCTTTCTTTTCTCGATTCGACGGTTTCTCCCTGCTGCTGCTACGCCTCCAGGCTCCGCCGCTCCAGGTAGGCAGTTCATTGGTTTGAAGAAGAGCATCATGAGCATGAAAATGTAGAAGATGATTCAAATGATGAACAAAATAGAAATGATTCAAATGATCATCTTGAAAATAATGAAATGGATAATGTTCCTTTGCCTAAGGACTTAACAGATCCAGGGAATTGGAACATTATTGATCAAAATCTTATAGATTTTTGTGTAAAAAATGGCCCTTCTAGAACGATTTTGGTTGATTACCCTAAAGATTCAGAAAATAGGCATTTTTCTTCTAAATATTACACAATACATTTGTCAAATGGTGAGAAGAGTGATCGAAATTGGTTAATATATTCAGTTTCATTGGATAAAGTATTTTGCTTTTGTTGCAAGTTGTTTAAAGGAAACGATGGTCAATTAGCTAATGACGGTTCAAATGACTGGAGAAATCTTAGTCATAAGCTTAAAGGCCATGAAAAGAGTAATGTGCACATGACTAACATTACAAGATGGATTGAATTAGAAAGGCGATTACGAATGAATGTAACAATTGATAAACATGTGCAAGATCAGATCAATAAAGATATAGAACATTGGAAAGATGTTTTTGTGAGAATAGTTTCTGCTGTTACCTTCCTTAGTAAGAATAATTTAGCATTTCGTGAAAATAGTGAAAAACTCTATGAAGAGGATAATGGAAATTTTTTAGGTATAGTTGAAATGATAGTTGAATTTGACCCTGAAATGAGAGAGCATGTTCGACGCATTCAAGAGAAGGAAATTCACTATCATTACCTCAGTCACAAAATTCAAAATGAATTCATACTCACGTTGGCCAGTGAAATCAAAAGTGCAATTATTAAAAAAGTTAAAGAAGCAAAATACTTCTCAGTGATACTTGATTGTACACCCGATATAAGTCATGAAGAACAAATGTCTCTTATAATTAGATGTGTAGATGTCTCAGCAACTCCAATTAAGGTAGAAGAGTTCTTTTTAGAATTCCTTAAAGTGGATGATACCTCAGGGGAAGGACTATTTGGTGAATTAATAAATGTTCTTCACACACTTGAACTTGATTTGGATGACTTAAGAGGTCAAGGCTATGATAATGGTTCTAATATGAAAGGAAAACATAAAGGTGTACAGAAAAGAGTACTAGAAGTTAATCCAAGGGCTTTTTACACACCATGTGGTTGTCATAGTCTTAATCTTGCTCTATGTGATGTGGCTAATTCTTGTGTAAAGGCTAAATCTTTTTTTGGAATTGTGCAATGCTTATATGTATTATTTTCGTCTTCTACAAAGAGGTGGAAAATTTTACAAGATAATGTGAAAGGCTTAACACTTAAAGCACTATCACAAACACGTTGGGAAAGTCGAGTTGAAAGTATCAAATCTATAAGATTCCAAACTCCACAAATAAAACTTGCTTTAAGTACATTGATGGAGAATTGTGATGACCCCAAGGCATTTAGAGAGGCAAAGAATCTTCTATCCGACATCATGGATTTTGAGTTCTTGTTCGGCATGGTTACTTGGCACAATATATTGTCTTCTGTTAATAGAGTAAGCAAATTGTTGCAAAATGAAGATATGGTTACTGATGTTGCCATTAGTGAATTGAAAGCACTCATTTCATTTTTTGAAAAGTATAGACAATCAGGATTTGAGTCCGACATGAGTATTGCTAAAGAAATTGCTGCTGAATTGGAAATTGAACCTAAATTTCATGAAAAACGCATTATTCATAGAAAGAAGCAATTTGATGAAAATGCTAATGATGAGATTACACATTCAACTGAAGAATCTTTTAGAGTTGAATACTTTTTATACATAGTTGATCAAGCTCTTTCATCCCTTAAGTCTAGGTTCGAACAACTTCAAATATATGAAGATATTTTTGGCTTTCTATTTGACTTGAACAAATTAAATTCTGCAGATGACGATTCTTTGAAGAGTTCGTGTGATAAGCTTGAAGAGTTTTTGAAGCATGACAAGTATTCTGATATTAATAGCAAGGAATTATTTTTTGAGCTGAAAATTTTGCAGTGTTCACCAATAGAAAATGGGAAGCCAATTGAAATGTTAGACTATTTAAAGAAGATGGATAGTTCTTTTCCAAATGCGTGGATCGTGTATAGAATACTATTGACTATACCGGTTACAGTTGCCTCTGCAAAGAGAAGCTTCTCAAAGCTGAAGCTGATAAAATCATATCTTCGGTCAACAATGTCACAAGAAAGATTGAATGGATTGGCAATGTTGTCTATTGAAAAACGTATGCTAGAAAAGATTGATTGTAATAGTATAATTGTTAATTTTTCATCTAAAAATGCTAGAAGAGTAAATTTAATTTGAACTTTTGACGATTTACCTTATTATTGTTGTAACTTTGTCTTTTGAATGATTTTATTTAGTATTTTAATTTGAACTTTTGATGGTTTACATTATTATTGTTGTAACTTTGTTCGTTGAACGATTTTATTTAGTTTTTTTTTATCAAGGCCCCATTTCAAATTTTGCATTAGGGCCTCCAATTCTCAGGGCCGTCACTGTCCGTGAGGGTGACTCAAACACAAAGTATTTCCATAAAGCAGCTTCAACCAGGAAGACGGGAAACTATGTACACAGATTGAAAAACAGTGATGGCGATTGGATTTCGGACATAGCAGGAGTCCAAGGTATTATGCTTAACTATTTCCAAAATCTATTTCACTCATCTTTGCAAAATAATAATATAGACAAGGTGGCTGCCCTCATCGAACCAAGGGTGTCAAATGCACATAATGATATGCTAGTTGCACCATTCACTCCCTTAGAGATCCGTGAAGCCGTCTTTAGCATGCAGCCAGAAAAATTGCCAGGTCCCGACGGGATGAACCCGGCTTTTTACTAGCATCATTGGAACATTGTAGGAGAGGATGTTACGTCTACGTGTTTGGACTGCTTAAACAATTGCAGATTCCCTATGGGACTAAACGACACATCCCTTGTCCTTATTCCTAAGAAACATAATCCAGAGTCCATGCATGATTTACGCCCTATTTCCTTACGTAATGTTTTATACAAGATCATAGCCAATGCTCTAGCAAACCGACTCAAGAGTATTCTGTCGGACATCATATCTGAATCACAATGTGCATTTATACCTGGGCGGTATATCACCGACAATGTTATGATTGCATTTGAGGCGATGCACTATATGAAAAGAAAGAAACTAGGGAAGCAAGGAACGGTCGCATTGAATATGGATATTAGCAAGGCGTATAACCGCTTGGAATGGAACTTCCTGAGAAACGTTATGGCTCGAATGGGATTTCACAATAAATGGATTGATTGGATTCTATTATGTATCTCGTCGGTGCGTTACAATGTTATCCATCAAGGAAATGAGATTGGCCCAATTATACTTGAAAGAGGACTGTGCCAAGGATGTCCACTATCCCATTATCTCTTCATTATCTGCGCAGAGAGCCTATCAAACTACCTTAAAAGTAAAGAGGAGTCTGGAGCACTACACGGGTGTAAGATAGCCCGCCACGCACTTCCCATTTATTCTTCGCTGATGACAGCCTTCTCTTCTTCCATACAAATCTACAGGAATGCAACATTTTGAAGGAAATATTAAGCCAGTATGAGCAAGAGTCTGGACAGACAATTCATTTTCAGAAATCAACAATCTAATTCAGCTCCAATGTTAACAACGAACGGCAACATGTGATCCGAAATAGTCTGGGGATCCAAGCTTACCAAGGGCATGATAAATACCTTGGATTGCCCTCGATGATAGGAAGAAAGAAGAAGGAGATCTTTGCTTTCATTAAGGATAGGGTCTGGCAGTGCTTGCAAGGCTGGAAAGAAAAAATTCTATCGAGAGTAGGGAAAGAAATCCTACTCAAAACTGTTGCACAAGCTATCCCGAACTATGTGATGATCGTATTCTTAATTCCCCTACAGCTGTGTACTGAAACTGAATGTCAAATGAATAAATTTTGGTGGAGATAGAACCTAGGAGCTGAAAGAGGGATAAATTGGATGAGCTGGGACCGATTGTGTATGCCAAAATACCAAGGAGGCCTTGGTTTTAAAAAATTTCATGACACCAACATAGCATTGCTGGGAAAACATGGCTGGAAGCTTACAGTAAATCCAAATGCACTTGTATCTCGAGTACTCAAGGCACGGTATTATCCATCCTCCAGTTTCCTTGAAGCAAGAGTGGGGCATAATCCGAGTTACGTCTGGAGAAGCATTATGGTAGAAAAACCTTTAATCCAAAATGGCTGTAGGTACAGGGTTGGGCAAGGAAACACCATACGTGTTTGGAGAGATCCATGGCTGCCTGACCCTAACCAAGTTTACATATCAACTACCCTATACAAAATGAGGAGGAGATTACAGTGAACCAGTTGATGCTCGAAAACTCTCATGAATGTGATGTGGACGCAATAAATGATATTTTTAATCCAACTGATCGAAACCTCATCTTAAATATTCCACTGAGCAACCGTAGGATCGATGATAAAATATACTGGCTTCATGACAGGAAAGGAGCATACACAGTCCGTAGAGGCTATAAAACACTTGCAAGAGATAAACCAGATTTTTCCCAACAAACGGTGGACCCATTGTGGAAGAAAATATGGCAGCTAAAAGCACCTGCGAAAGTGAAAAATTTACCGCGGCTTCGAATGTGCTACCAACGGTAGACCGACTAAGGACAAAACATGTGGAAGTGAATGTACATTGCCCGGTATGTTGTGGTGTGGAAGAATCTATACTACACTGTCTAGTACTCTGCGAATTTGCTAGTCGAGTGTGGACTGCTACTGGCATACACTTCCAGTTTGCTTCGACAACAAACTTCAAAGACTGGCTAAAAATGGCTTTTGAGGATGTCAATAATTCTAAGGAGCAAATTGCTGTGACTTGTTGGGAACTTTGGAATAATAGAAATGGCACAGTTTGGCAAGCCCGATCCTCCGCCGTACTTAAGGTTACCGATAGGGCAAGGAATTTTCTCCAACAATTGCGAGAGGTGCAAATAACACCCTCATCCAGTGCCTCACGGGAGGAGGAGAATGGAATGACTACATGGCAACCCCCCAGGGCTGGCTCTCTAAAGCTTAATGTTGATGCAGCACTGTTCGAAGACCAAAGAAAGGCAGGAATTGGAATGGTAATTAGAGACGAACATGGTTTTTTTTGTGGCAGCTAAGAGAATTTAGATAAGGGGTTACCATGATCCAACAGTGGCAGAAGCTTTGGGAGTCAGAGAATCCTTGAGCTGGATCAAGGATCGATTTCTCAAAGTTGAAGTAATCGAGATGGATGCTTTGATCGTTACTAATGCAATATGTAAAGGCGAACTGGACAACTCATACTTCGGGATGATTATAGAGGACTGTCGTTCATTAGCTTGAGATTTACATGGATTAGCTTTTAACTGGATAAGAAGATCTACGAATAGCGCTGCCCACGTACTTGCTAAGTCAGCGTGTTCCACGCCAGATTCTAGGGAATGACTTTATTTTCCTCCTTTGTTCATCTCTGATGTACTCATATCAGAATCCATGAATGAATAAGTTTATTTGTGTATAAAAAAATGTTTTTATTCCTCTCTCTGCACATCATTATGTAAATAATTATGTACAAGTAGAATTGACCGTTTTTATATATATCGCTTTATTCTTCCACCCATTTGTTGCATCCACTACCATCAACACATTCACGACCACCACCATCACACTCATATACCACTTATCCACTACCCCAATCAGGTCATGCACACACATTTACATCCCCACCATCACCTAGAAACTTGCAGTAACCATCACTACTGTTCAAGGATAAGGTTTTGTCAGATGAAAGAAGATGGTTAAAAGACAATAAATTAGAGGTTTTAATGTGTCTCATGTCAAACATGCCCGTACATTATGTAGACTAGCTCGAGAACTAACCCAGACAAGAATTAACTTGTATAAACAAAATTGTACAAATTAGTGTACTAATCCTTACATTGAGGGGGGCCACAAACAATATTTTATTCGTGAGACCCTCTCCTTGTAAGGGTTAATAAACGTTTGCACAATTTTGTTTGTACAAGTATCAAAGTCCCCTAGACAAAGGTAAGTTTGTTCTGATGAGGAATTTCAAATTACATGATATAGTCTTGGTCTAGATTTCCACCCATTTTGACACTATTGAATGGCATAAATCATAAATATGTTAAATGAATTGAATTGGACTTGATTGAGTCAGCTATCCAATTTGAGTCCAACTTAAAATCATATGTTGAAGCCCAACATAGTCGTTGGTTCACTACTAGGATGGACTTTTCATTGGGAAAATTACGTAACTATTTGGATTTGGATGTAATGTACTATAATTGAAAAATACCAGATTTTCAAACTATTCGTAATACTACTAGATTTTTTGTCATAACTTTAAAAATACCGGATTTTGAAGAGAGAGAATGTAATATTTGATTGACATGATTAACCAGAAATTATTTTATTTAGGAAAATTATTACTAATTATATAGCTAATTAAATTAAGAAAGTTCAAATATCCTGGAATTTAGTTTTTCCTTTCTTGGTAGACTACCACCTTCTATATTTGTGTACTGATTAATCCCTACCATTTTTATGTAATATTACATTGTTGCTACTAATGTTACATGTCGTGTAATGTACTGTAATACATGTTGTCATTACAGTGTATCAAACATCACAAAATGACGATGTTTTAATTACATTACAAAACTTGTAATAGTAGATAAAGTGAAATTAAACTCATTGAAAGACTATTGTGCATGTAATTTTGTCTCATGAATCCATAGAGTTTTGAAGTATCACTGGATGTAATATTACAACGAATGTAATACATAGTGCAAGTGTTGGGGTTGCTCGTAATATTACATTTCATGCAATTACTTAATATTTGTAAAACATTACATTAAATGTAATTCTGAAGCTGGTATATGGTTTTATCAATTAAATTTCATGTGACGCCAGTTCGAGGTATGTTAAATTGCATGTGATTTTAATTAAGCATGTGTTCGGGAATCTATTGTTATAATCGGCACGAATTCCAAACTATATTTTTAACCACGCATATTTTCTCTCTCCAATTTTTAATCACACATCTTACCTAAAAAAATACAAATAACATCAATCATTATTATTTATAACTGTTGCCGAACAGTGGCTAAAGTACGTAGCTCGTAATATCACGTCTGATCTAGAAGATGACTTCCCATATTATTAAACCAATTTAATAATTGTAATTTTCATATTATTAGTTTATTTTAAATGTAATTACATTCCTAATTTAATCTCCTAAATAAATGGTAACTACATCCCTAAATAATAGGTTTCATAATTAATGAAGTCAATCAAATGATACATTCTCTCTCATAGAATCCTGTATTTTTCTAAATAATGTATTTATCTAAGAAAGATTGAAGGAACTAGTATAGAGTCTAATTAATCTTTTTTTGATTTTAGTTAGATTATGGGAAGAATACATAAGTAAGGTAGTAATTAATTTTTTTTTTTCTTTTTTGACAAATTCCTATATATAACTATAAACCCACCCAAATCCCCACAGTAAAATCGAATCCAAGACCTCAATCTTAATAAGGGATGTCCCCCCACCCCACCCACTCACCCACCCACCCACTTGGACAGAGCCCTTATTCTCAAAATAATAATAATAAAAAATTAATGTTTTGAAATTTAAGAAACTTGTGTTTCTAAGAGTCCGTTTGGCACAACTTTTGTGAATAGAGTTTTTTTACAGTTTTTTTTTAAAGTGCTATTAACAAAAAAAAATTGACGGTACTATCAACAATAAATTGATTATTTGGAAGCATAATTATAAAAGTGTTTTTTTATAAACTAACACTTAAATCATATGTCATAATTAACTAAAAATTAAATAATTACTTCACCTCAATGTTAAAATCTATAATAAAAAAAATATTTTAATTAATTCATAAAATATAATATTTCATTATTTCAATATATTTCATATTTTTATTAATTAATTATGAAAAAATATATATTTGCAATTTATTTTCAAAGGATTTCATATTTTATTAATTAATGAATTATAATATTTCAAAAGATTTACCATAAGAGTTTTAGAAAAAAATATTTTGTCAATAAATTTTATATTTTGTTAATTAATAAAATAAAATGATATATTAATCAATAAAATATAATATTTCAATATGAGTTATGAAAAATAAATTATATTAATCAATAAATATAATATTTCAATACTAGTTATGAAAATTAATATATTTTCAACATATTTCATATTTTATTAATTAATAAAATATAATTTCATATTAATTAATAAAATATAATATTTCAATACGGGTATGAAAATAATGTATTTTCAAACATATTCAAATTTATCCATAAAATATAATATTTTAATACTCTTTATGGAATATAATACATTTTTAATAGATTTCACAATAAGATATTATATATTTCAACTTTTGGTAAAAGTGTTTTTTGAGAAGTTACGAATTTGAGCTTATCTAAAACAAATTAAAAAAG
The DNA here is from genome assembly GCA_963555705.1 of Ligustrum vulgare. NCBI lineage: Eukaryota > Viridiplantae > Streptophyta > Magnoliopsida > Lamiales > Oleaceae > Ligustrum > Ligustrum vulgare. Next base: position 33,738,162 of record OY743186.1, on the reverse strand, counting down.
CTTTTTATCCAATTAACGTACTTTCTCAATTACAGCCAAACACTTATATATATATATATATATATATATATATATATATATATATATATATATATATATATATACCTTCTAAAAGCACTTTAGACCTTTCAAAAGCACTACTAAACACACACTAATTCCATAATCATGTCACTATTTAAATAAATATATTTTAATAATTAAATAAGTAATTAAATAGGTTAAAGTCAAATTAACATACAAATTATGGTTACAGCCAAAAATCAAATTTTATTGTCACAAATTATGAAATTAGTTTATCAAAACCCTTTTCTCTTTCACAATTTATAAAATTATTTGGTCACAAATACGTCACTATTTATTTTCGATCACAAATTATCAAATTAATCAATCACAAATTACAAAATTAAAAGTCACGACTTATTTCTCGATCACAAATCACAAAATGTATAGTCACAATTGATTTCTCGATCATAATTATAAAATTATTTGGTTACGACTTATTTTTGAGTCACAAATTAAAAAATTATAAGTCACAACTTATTTTTTGGTCATAATTTATAAAATTAATTGGTCACAAATTTATTAGTTTATCACATATCACAAACGTTATAGGTATGACTTATTTCTCGATTACAACCTACAAATATAATTGGCCACAACTTCATTCTTGGTTACACTCGTTTTTCATTCACAAACTATCAATTTAGTTTGTCCCAATCTGTTTTTCAGTCACAAACCATGAATTTATAGGTCACAAATTATTTTTCGGTTACGAATTTGGAATTTTTTAAGTTACAACTTTTTATTTTTATTTTTTATCACAAATTACATATTTATACGTCACAAGCTATTTTTCAGTCACAATTTATAAAATCATTTGGTCACAATTTATTAACAACAGTGCTACATAAAAAACACATTTGAATTACAAGGGTGATAACACACTCATATGGGTGGGGTCCACATGTCCACTAAGTTGTTCAAACCTCTTGTTCATTTAGCATTTTTCAATTATTAATTGGTTACAAATCACAAATGTTATAGGTTACAGATCACAGATTGCAAATATAATAGGTCACAATGTCATTCTTGGTCATAAATTATGAAAGTAATTAGTCGTGACTTATTTTTTGATCACAAATTATAAATTTATAGGTCACAACTTATTTTAAGATCACAAATTTCAAATTAATTGATCATAACATAAAGAATTGTGAGTCACAATTATAAATTTAGTCGCAATTTTAAAATTTTTTTGGTCACGTATTAACTCCTAGTCGTAAATTATGACCACACCTTCCCAACCACCACCACCACAACCGCCACCAACACCAATAACGCCGCCAACACCACCATTGCCCTCACATTCAATTGATTCATCGCTAGCTCCAGATTCATCTTCTTCACTCTTAACAAAAACATCCTCTCCCTTCTAATTACCCACCACCACCAAAAGAATCTTCCTCGGAACTAACCCCTTCAACACCTAAAAAAACACAAATCACCACCACACAAGGCATCGCCTTCTTCTCCAACTTCATCACCTACCACTCCTGCTCATCATGGTTCTCCTCCAACTTATGCCATATCTCCACCATCATGTCATTTGCCATCACATGATGTCGCCACATTCCTCAGCTTCTGATAGCAGTGGTTCATCGTCGTCTCCATCATCTGATTCCTCTATTCCAATTGTTCAGATGGCGATGGCGATGGAGGTGGTTCATCGAAAATCGACACAACACTTCACCACAACATGCCACCGCGCACACACCACCGTTGTCTTTCAAACTTGAAGAATGGATGGTAAACTAGAGGAAATTAAGTGATGGAAAATTTTAAGTAGGGTTGGGGTGTTTGGGTGTGAGTGGGGTTAAGTTATTAGTAAAATATTATTTAGTATATATTAAATACCAATTACAATATGAAACTTAAAATATGAGTTTAGAAATACAAACTGTGAAGACATTTGGATCAGCCCACAATTTTTAGCCCAAGATTCTGAATTAAAAGGATCAGCCCATTGATGGAAATAAAGACACAAAGCCCAAAATAAGAGGATTCAAAGCTGGAGCCCAATACCAATATAGAGACCCAACATCCAGCCCATTCTTGATTCCGGATCATTGGCCCATATCATCACCGCCTCTTTATCTACAACTGTTGGATCATCCGTCCACCTATCTGATAAGGACTGAAGACGAAACCTCACCTTTCATTCTTCCAGAACTCTCATCTAATCTCTCTCTTCCATTTTTCTTCTTCTTCATGGTTTTGGAGAGAGAACTCTCATCTCTCGCATTTACTGTGTGGTTTTAACTCTGATTCTTCGTGTATAATCAGAGGGAACTCTTAGTGGTTGATTACAGTGTTGAATCTATAATATTTCTTTGTGGTTTGTGCGAGTTTGAGTTTATTCTGTTTTCTTTAGATATGTTTATAGATCTGTAAATTTTCTTTATATACTATACGATTTCATTTGGGTAATAAAAGTTTTTGAGGTTTTTTGTTTGAATCGTATTGTGTATTCTTTGTGGTTGATTCCGAGGCTTTAAATTTTAACAGTGGTATTAGAGCCTTAGGGTTTGTATAAATACACTGTTCTTTGACTCAGATCTTGTAGATCTAGAGTCCTTTTGGGCGGATCTGTGGTTTCTTTCTGGAAGTACTTTGTGGTTTCTGCAAAACGTTTTTAGGGTTTTCAGTTCTTTGTGGTAATCTATAAGGAAATTGTAATTTCTTGAAGTTTTATGAAACCCTTTTTACTCTCTAAAAATTTTTTGGGGAATTTTTTCAGATTTGATTTTTTTTAAATAAAAATTTCTCATTATAATATTCGTGGTATTCTTCTGCTATGTAGAATTATTTTTAAAACCCTATCTTTGAATAAGGTTTTTCAGATTTTTTGTATCTGGATCGTCTCATTCTGAGTCTAACATTTCTGGATCTTAGAAATTAGTATATTTTTCATAAATATACTGAATATTCTATAGGAGATCCCACATTTCTTGGTGGCTGAACTTTGTGGATTACTGATAAGCTTTGTGGTACTGGAACTTTGTGGCTTTTGAATACGTGTGGCTTTATATCTTGTGGAACTACAGTAGCATTAAAACTTGCAAAAGGTGATATCTTTAATTTCTGCACTGTTAATTCTGAAAAAAATTTCAATCTCTTGTTCTCTCCAAAATCTCTCCATTGAATCCTACTTTTGGACCCATTCCTTACCTTTGTCCAGGATTTCTTGAGAATTCGGGAATCTGAGATAGTTTTGGGCTGACCCATAGTAGGTTGAGGGATATACTGGAAGAACAATTTTCAGTATATAGGTCTTTGTGGTTTCTTGATTAGAGTGATTATTATTATTATTATATTGTGATCACGTTGATTGCTTTACTGCTTAGTAATTGATTTCTGAGACTGTGTGACTTACTTCTTGACCTTTGTGGATTACTTCTGATTAATTGAAACCTCTGTGATTATATCTTGTTTTATTCATCGTCTGCTTGATTAATTTTGTAGGAATAAGGCTTTTTTCTTGAAAATTTTTCTTTAAATTCTTTAGTCATTACTTAAATGGCTAATATAAAAGTAGATGTTGAAGTATGGAATGTAAAAGGAGATTTTAATCTCTGGAGCCAAAAAATGAAGGCCTTATTATTGCAAATGAAGTGTGCTAAAGCCATTGATCAATCTTGGCCTGTAAATTTAGCTCAGGATAGACAAATTGAAATGGATGAAACTGCTTGGAGTACTATGTTTCTTCATCTGTCTGATAATTTGATTAGACAACTAGGAAAAACTAAAACAGCTATGGCACTCTGGGATAAGTTAGAAGAAGTCTATGATATTGTCTCCCTGCTTGATAAATATTTTTTGTGGAAACAATATTTTTCTTTCAAGTTTAATTCATCTAAAGATGTAGATGATAATATGAATAGGTTCACTAGAATCACATAAAGCCTTTTGAACTGTGATGAGAATTTAACTTATGAGCAAAAGGTTGTCTGTCTCTTAAATGCTATGGGTGATAAGTTTAATGACCTTAGAAATGCCTTAGAATATGGCGGGCAAAAATTGACTACAGAAATAGTTCATACTTCCCTTAAAAATAAGGAACTGGAATTTCAAAATAATCCTAAAGAAGCCTATAATGTTATAGGAACTTCAAAGAAAATGAATTCTTTTAGAAACAATAAGCCAGTGAACAATTTCAATAAAAATTTGAATGCTCCTAATAAAAATTTGAATGCTCCTAATAATAATAGGAACAATAAGCCTGCCAAAGAAAATTTTCAAAATAAAGGCAATTTCAATAGGTCTAATGATAGCACCTATAGAGGTCAGAAAAACCCTAGAAATCAGAACAATTTCAGAGGCTATGAAAATCCTAGAGGTCAAGACAATTTTAGGAACCAAAACAATTCTAGGGGGCAAGATAACTAGGCCTGCGCGTTTACCAGTCGGTTCGGTTATTAAAGGAATCGAAACCGAATCGAAACCTTCTATTCAGTTTCGGTTCGGTTCCTTCAAAGACAAGAACCGAACGGCTTCGGGTTCGGTTCGATTTTCGTTTATCTTTCGGTTTTTGTTCGGTTCCAATTAAAAAAATTAAATTTGATGCAAATACAAAAAAAAAAAAAAAAAAAAAAAATCTAATTGTTTGCAAAAATTAAAGGTAAATACAACCAAATAAGCTTCCAATAAAAATGAAACTCCAAATTCATGTAAAATATACCAAGAATGTAAATTTCAGAATCTTGATGGTTAAAATCTTTTTTCTACTCTAAAATCATTCTTATTTGAAAATAAATCACGTCGTGGGAGCAAGAACATTTGAATCTCAGTAAAAGTAAATTCCACAAAATAATAATACTATAATAGTATATGAAATGACTTAAAAGTAATTACTATATTCCATAATAATAGTGTATCAAAAAGACAACATTTCATATACTGTCTAAGTGTATATATATATATATATATATATATATATATATATATATTAAAGTGTGGTTCTACTTGAAGAAGATTGTGAGTCGTGAATTTCTAATTAAAATACCTTACTAATCTAAACAGCATTTCTCTAATGGAAAGATTGTGAGCAAATTTATACTCCTCTGATCAACTGTCAACACATTAAATCGTGAGTATAAATATATTTTGCTGTATAATTCAATGAAAAATTCAAAAAAAAAATGTTTATGACACATGGATTTCTAATTAAAATACTTTACCAATCTGGACAACATTTCTCAAATGGAAAAATTGTGAGTAAATTTATACTCTGACCCACTGTCTACACATTAAAGCTTGGGTATAAATATATTTTACTGTATAATTCAATGAAAAATTAAAAAAAAAATGTTTTTATCGGTTTTGATTTCAGTTTTGATTTTGAGAACTGATCGGTTTCGTTTTTTTTTTAAAAAAAAAAAAAAATCGGTTTCAATTTCGGTTTTGAATTTTTTTTCGGTTCGATTTACTCGGTTCCGATTTTTTTGTCCACCCCTAAAGATAACTCTGGGGTTTAGATAACATTAATGACCCAGACTTTGTTTTTATTGTGGCCATCCTGGACATCACATTAAAAATTGTTTCAAAAGGAAAAATGAAGTATGAACCAGCAATCAAACTGAAGCTGCAACACAAGATAATAATGGTGTGGTGTATGTTACTACTGAATCTAATAACAAGCATGAATGGATACTTGATTTTGGTTGTACTTTTCATATGTGCCCTGAAAGAAATTTATTTTTTTGACTTCAGTGGTAATTATAATGGTTTTGTAAAACTTGGAAACAATGTGATTTGTGAAGTAAAAGGAACTAGTAATATTCAGTTGGAACTTGAAAATAACAGAACTCTTGTCTTAAATCAAACTAGATATGTACCTGATTTGAAAAGAAATCTGATTTCTCTTGGTGTGCTTGATTCTGAATCTTATGAAATTAGATTACATAAAGGTTATTTAACCATTTTTAAAGGTAATCTCTTACTTTCCTGTACTATCAAAACAAATGGAATTTATGTGTTAAATTCTTATCCTATATATGCTAAGTCTTCTAATGTTGTTTCTGAAAATGATAAAACTATACTGTGGTATAAAAGACTTGGATACTTAGGTAAAAAAGGTTTAACATTGCTTGAAAAAAAGGGTGTCTTTGGTAAAGATGTCCTACAAAAACTTGATTTCTATGAAAAGTGTGTCTTGGAAAAACAGAAAAGAAACTCTTTTGAAAAAGGGATTCATAGATCAAGTGATATTCTTGAATATTTACATGCTGACTTGTGGGGTCCTACCTCAGTTAATTCTGTTTCAGGTTTTAGATACTTCATACTCATAGTTGATGACTATTCTAGGAAGACATGGGTTCATTTGTTAAAATCTAAGGATGCCACTGTGTGGATGTTTAAAAACTGGACTACTTTAGTTCAAAATTTGAAAGATAGGAATGTCAAAATTATTAGGACAGACAATGGTCTTGAGTTCTGCAATCAAGGTTTTGATTCTTTTTGTAGTAATCTAGGCATTCTTAGACACATGACTGTTGCAAACAGTTCACAACAAAATGAGGTTGCTGAAAGAATGAATATGATTCTTTTAGAAAGAACTAGGTGTCTTTTACTTGATTCAAATCTGCCAAATTTTTTTTGGGGTGAAGCAGTTAAAATAGCCTCATTTAATCAATCTTTCTCTCTGCAGTGCTATTGATTCTAAAATTCCTGATCAAATTTGGAATAATTCTCTTCCTGACTTTTCAAACCTGAAAATTTTTGGGTGTGCTGCATATTCACACCAAACTAAAACCAAACTTGATTCCAGGTCTCTGAAATGTGTTTTTCTGAGGTATGAAGAAGGAGTCAAGGGTTACAGGTTATGGGTAAAAGAACAAGGAGGTTACATGATGATTTTAAGTAGATCTATTATTTTTAATGAAAACTTTTTCCCTTGTAAAGATGAAATTTTAATAGATCCTATTAGTGAAAAAGATTTTCTTACCTCTGAGCTGAGTGAAGACTATTTGAGTGATGAAAATGGTCTGCCCAATACTCAATTTCAGGTGGAGCAACCCCCACATTTTCAAAACAACACTCCTGAACATCATTCACCAAAATTTGTCCCTAATCCAGAAAATATTTCTGAAACTAAAACTGACTTAAATCTTGAAAACTATCAGTTAGCTAGGGATATAACTAGAAAGGATATTAGACCTCCTCCTAGATTTGATGATCCTGATTTTGTTTCTGCTTTTACATATTTTGAACCTTTACTTTATGAACCTGAATCATTTGAAGAAGCTTTGTCTTCAACTGATTTTAAATTGTGGCTTGTAGCCATGCAAGAAGAGATGGATTCTCTTATAAAAAATGGCACTTGGACTTTAGTTAACAAGCCTGATAATATTAGGATTATCGACTGTAAATGGATTTTTAAAATAAAAGAGAGTGACTCAAAAGCTATAAAACCTAGATATAAGGCTAGACTTGTAGCTAAATGGTTTTCTCAAAAGGAAGGTATAGATTATAATGAAATTTTTTCACCTGTTGTTAAATATACCTCTATTAGAATTTTATTTGCTTTAGAGCATGTTTGGTAATGTTAAAATTTTACCACAAGATTTCAAATCCAATCTCAGCCATCAATTCTTAGTCAAGCCCATCATTTTTTACTTTTTAAACTTTTTTAAACCACACATCTATCAAAAAATCAAAAAAATTACAAAAATCAAAATTTTTCACATTACTAAACAGGATCTTAGTTGCTCAAATTTATTTGGAACTAGAACAAATGGATGTTAAAACTGCTTTCTTGTATGGTTCATTAGATGAAACTATTTACATGCATCAACCAAAAGGTTTTGAAAAAAGTGGTAAAACTGATTTGGTATGTTGGCTGAAAAAAAATCCTTATATGGTTTGAAATAAGCTCCAAAATAATGGTATAAGAGGTTTGATTCTTATATTCAAAGTCTTAATTTTCAAAAGAGTCAATATGATTCCTGTTTTTATTATAAGTGTGGTGAATTTGATTTTATGTATCTTTTGCTGTATGTTGATGACATGTTAATAGCTGGCCCAAATATGCATGATATTAACTTGCTTAAGAAAAAAATTGCAGTCTGAATTTGAAATGATAGATTTAGGACATGCTAAAAGAATTCTTGGTATGGATATATTTAGGGATAGACATTCTGGAAACTTTTTTTTAAAATTAAAAACATTAAATAGAAAAGATTTTAAAAAGATTTAGTCTATCTGAATCTAAACTTGTTTCTCTGCCTTTGCCTGCACATTTTAAATTGTCAACTGAACATTCTCCTAAATTTGTTGAAGAAGAATTTAGGATGAAAAATATTCCTTACTCAAATGCTATAGGATCTGTTATGTATCTTATGGTTTGTACTAGGCCTGCTATTGCTTTTACCGTCAGTTTTCTTAGTAAACTTATGAGCAATCAATCCTGGTGAATTGCACTGGGAAACAGTGAAATCTCTTTTAAAATATCTTAAAGGGCCTGCAGGACTCAGTTTAGTATTCTCTAAAACCAAAATTGATTTCAAATTAAAGGGATTTGTTGATTCAAATTTTGCTGGGAATATTGATAATAGAAAATCAACTTCTCCATATTTCTTTACTTTAAACTGTTCTTGTATTAGCTGAAAATCTCAGCTACAAAAACTTGTTGCATTATCTTCAGCTGAGGCAGAATATATAGCTGCCATAGATGCTGTTAAAGAATGTATGTAGCTAAATGGTTTGCTGTCTGAAATTAGCTGCATTGACAATTCAGAAATTGAACTGTGTACAGATAGTCTTAGTGCATTACATTTGTGCAAAAATCATGTCTTTCATAACAAGTCAAATCATATTGATGTGAAATTTCATTTTATTAGGGATATAACTGAAAAATGTATAGTTAAACTTGTTAAAATTTCTAAACAATTAAATTCTGCAGGTGCAGGAACAAAGGTAATTCCAATTAACAAGTTTAAGGATGCTTTAAATTCTTTAAAACTGTTAGAATTTTGCTACTGCTTTGTTTATATTTTGCAAGATTGCTGATCCAATTGAGGTGAAAAATGTGAAGACATTTGGATCAGCACACAATTTTTAGCCCAAGATTCTGAATTAAAAGGATCAGCCCATTGATGGAAATAAAGAGCTGAAGCCCAAAATAAGAGGGTTCAAAGCTGGAGCCCAACATCCAGCCCATTCTTGATTCCGGATCATTGGCCCATATCATCACCGCCTCTTTATCTACAACCGTTAGATCATCCATCCACCTATGTGATAAGGACTGAAGACGACGCTTCACCTTTCATTCTTCCAGAACTCTCATCTGATCTCTCTTCCACTTTTCGTCTTCTTCGTGGTTCTAAAGAGAGAACTCTCATCTCTCGCATTTACTGTGTGGTTTTAACTCTGATTCTTCGTGTATAATCAGAGGGAACTCTTAGTAGTTGATTACATTGTTGAATCTGTAATATTTCTTTGTTATTTGTGCGAGTTTGAGTTTATTCCGTTTTCTTTAGATCTATTTATAGATTTGTAAATTTTCCTATACGATTTCATTTGAGTAGTAAAAGTTTTTGAGGTTTTTTGTTTGAATCGTATTGTGTATTCTTTGTGATTAATTTTGAGGCTTTAAATCTTAACACAAACTTTAAAAACAGGTTGAAGGGTAATTTCCTCTAGATTATCCCTATGAAAATTAAACAAATATAGAGCAAAACATTCTTATTATCACTAGAAATATAATCACATAAACAAGCATCATTAATAATTCCTCAAAAGTGCATGATTTTCCTTTATTTTTAATTGATGGTTAATACAAGATTGAACAAAAAATAGTAAAGAATACAAGATTCTTCAATTGAAACTCAAAGGTTCGGTGAACACTTCAAAAACTTAATTCTCCGTTGAACATCATTTTAGAATTACACTCAGATATTTAGCAAAACCTCAAATCATACTGTAAACGGTCCAATTATAGAAGTTCCCACATAAATAATACGAAGAACTCTCAAAACTTAGTACAAAATTAATTCACTCACTAAGAGGGGTTTATTGTCATCTTTAATCTCATCAACGCCTTAAAGCCCTATTTGATGTTGATTTTAAAAGTTTATTTAAATAAGTAATTTTTTAAATAATGTTTTTTAGAAAAATATATGATTAAAAGGTAATTTTTTTTTCAAAATTTTTAAGATACTTACAAAGGGCACATGTCACTCCCCTACCCCTAATATTCAACCCCCACTCGCTAAGCGGTGTTGTTTATAATTGGGCCAAACAGGAACTAAAAGGAGCAGCTCCAAATTTACCGTTCATTTTTTTGGGTCCTGTACGACGTCTTTGGCGGCACCGTTTAAATCCTAAACAGTAGTCAACTTCTGGGGTTTCCATACATTCGAGCCTCTCTTCCGCCGTGGTTTTCATCGTTTTCCTGTTCGAGCGTTTCAATTTTCTACGCCTCTTTGCATAGTCTTCTTCTTCTTCTTCTTCATGTTCGACCGTTTCGATTTTTCATAAAGCAGATCGTGATCCAGTGCAAAGTATATCTCACGAGGTGGCAATGGTGGGGTTGGTGCAATGCTAAAAGTAAGATCAGCCCTTAAATATTTTACTACTTTGACGATTCTGAGTGACAGATTTTACGTTTGCTGATTTCTTTCTTAATTATCTGTATATCTTCCTTGTACTGTTTAACTAGTTCTTACCCGTGCGATGCACGTTAATTGTAATTTTTCTGATTGAATCCAAGAGAAAAATTCTAAATTTTGTATGTTTACATAATAAAATAAATAATTTATAGTTAAATTAATACAATATTAATAATCACTATTTAAATATGAAGGTTAACATAATTAATCCAGAGTCTAAAAACTTCTTTGAAAACTACATTTGTAGTTGAATTTGTTGATTGTCCATCTTTGTCATAAATTAGTATCTTCAATCTAGCATAATTGGTAACTCGAGAGACTACTACATAGTGTTGTCCGTGACTGAAGACTAATTTTTTGAGATAAAACTCAACATGCAAAAAAGATTTACCCTGACTCTTATTAATAGTAATGACATATGACACAATCAAAGGAATTTGCCTTCGTTGAAACTTAAAAGGTAATCACGAGTCCAACAGAGTCAAAGCCATTCTTGAAATAAAAACTTTATGCCCAACATTGCTTTCAAAAATAACCTTCGCCCCAAAACTTACTTATGTTTCTCTTTCAATAAATAATAATTGAGACTAAATAATATTTTTAAGCTCTTAATGCAAATATTTCGTTTTCTGTGCGATATATTTGACGTACCAACACAGATTGCAAAATATTGTTTCCCTACAAATATAATTAATATTTCACCAGAAATCAGTATAAAAAATCAAAAAATTGCCGTAAATTAGTTAAATATATAAAAAATTATTAAACATCAGAATTTGTTCATATGAAATAATTTAGGTTTTCAATATAAGAAATAAGTTACATTATAATAATATTTACAATATCAAATATAATGTATCACAATAAAAGGCCTTCGAGTAAAAGTCACATGGCAACAATTAACGACCAATTTTGTTGAGAAGTCAATAATTTTTACTGGTCAACCGTCAACGCTTCACGTATAATATTTTTATGTTTTAAAAAATGGACTTGTGAATTGTTGACGCATAAATAATTTTTAACAATATTTATAAACAATCATTTATAAACGATTTATCAAACAATAGGTAACACGGGTTTAGAAATATTGTTTATAAAGAAAATTGGACAAAAAAAAGTCGTATTTTTATAAATGTTTATAGGTAGTTGTTTATAAGAAGGTTACTGGTTACCAAACAGATTCTAATTGTCGACACTATTCTTCACTCAATTTTTTAATATCATTGCAATTATAAATTAATTTATCTATTTTTTTAGCTAACGTGTGGTTAAGGATTGTGGATAAAAATTGTTAATGGTTAAAAAGTGATTTGAAAAATTATGTTGTTTATAAATTGGTTCATAAATTGTAAAATTGTAAAAATTGCGTATAAAAAAAGATAATTTATCACCAGAAAAATGTGTCTGCCATCGTACCCATTCTTTTATTGATTTCCAGAGTCTTCTTATCTCAAAAATATCCATCTCCACTTCTCTCATCTCTCAAGTCACAAATGTTCTGGACAATTCCTACGACAACACTTCAACTTCACAAACCCTAGCGTATTTTCAGAATACCTTCACCATTGATCGTAAAACATGGATAGTTGAATTTGTAATCTTACCAATTATAATATTTTGGTGGTGATTTTCGACGCTCTGTTTTGCACAAGGGTTGATACAATAGAAACCCCAAAGGTTTGTATTTTTTCGCGTTTTAAGTTTATATATATATATATTAAAAACTTGGAAACTGTTGTGAAACTATCAAAACTATAACAAGAAATAAGCGAGGGAGATAGAGAGAATTGAGAGGAATTCTTCACTTTCCAAAGAGGTGTGTTTACAAATGAATATAGGCCCCTATTTATAGGAGTGGATAATGGCACAATCGTAAATTTTACAGAGGCATAATGGTGATATTCATTCAAACCTAACTTTTACCTAATACCTAATTTTATTACCTCATATTTCATAACACTCCCCCTTGAATGACATATTGCTCGTTTGCTCAATGGTCTGTCTCGTTAAAACATTGCTAAGAAAACTTGACTCGATATTAAATCTACCCTCCAAGTATAAAGGGGTCAGGTTATAGCCTAGTAATAATCCAGGGTCATTCTTCCTAGTGATTTTATTGGTGTAATAATATTTGCTAAATTCAAGTTTTAAATTATGATTTCAAAATTACTTAAATGATAAAAAGAGGATATAATTAAATTGCAATGAAAGAGAAATTTGAGTGGAGTTATTCTTTCGCTATCAATTGGCTTTTCAAATAAGATTAGTGTGAATTTCTTGAAATCGATAAGATTTAAACATATTCTTAGGAAAATTAGTCAATTTATTTTACGGCATTTAATCGAGCATGTTATGTGCATATTCAATACATATCACATCAACGACATCAATCGAAGTAAAATAATTTGAAACTTTAAAATAATTTGTAAACGCTTATCAAAAACAAGAATTCATTCATAACGAATTAAAACACGCCCATTGAAGCTAAGAATAACTCCCCCCAAATATAACTTAGCCGAACATAATTAAACTAAACGAAATAAAGTTCAAACAAACAATAACCATTCTAGAAACGAAATTCAAATTTGAAAATGAAAATTCAATAACTAAAAATATCTAAAAATTAAACCAATGTCAATAATCTAAAGATTTTATAATCAACAATATATCTCAATTCAACAAACCATTAACAATCTAAGATTATATAAATAAACTAATAATTGAAGCGATTTAGAATCTAAACAAAATTATGTATTAAACTCCAAGAAGTAACCCAAAACTGAGGTTGCTAGTAATATGCTGGAATGTTGCTTGTCCAGTGAGGTTGCTGCCGACAGGAAGTTGCTGGCGAGAGGCTGGCTGCTTGTGTGGTGTCGGCTGGTTCGCTGCTGGTTTGCTGTTCGGGTCAAGGGAGTTGAGAGGGAGATCTGTTCGAGAGGCAGAGAGTAGTGTTTCTGTAAGTGGGGGGGGGGGTGGATATTGAGGTTGAGGTGTGCTGCTGAATATTGGTTTTGTATGTGAGGGAGAGGAGGTTGACGGCTGAAGTGAGGAGGCTGAGGGAAAAAGGGATGCTGGCTGTTGCGGTTGGTTTTGGTAGAGACGGAGACAGAATGCATGAGAGGTTGAGGGAAGGAAAAGGTAGAGGGTTCTGAGAATACAGCGGTTGGTTTGTGAAGAAGTGAGCAGCGAGAGAGCGAGAAGAGAAAAGCAGAGGAGAGTTGAGAGACGAAGCTGTAGGATGGATTGCGGCTGGAGGAGTTCAGAAAAGAAGAGACAATGGAGAGAGACGGCTGCGACGGGTTTTGGGAGGTCTGGTCTGATGGCTTGTGGCTGCTGCTGGGACAAAAACAGAGGCTGAAAAATGGTGGATTGGAGAAGAAGATAGCGAGAGAAAGAGATGGAGAGGGGGCTGCTGAATGGTGGATTGGAGAGAGACCCAGCGAGAATGAGAGAATGGGTGCTGAGTGGTGTGTAGGTTTTTTTCTCAATTTGGGCTTTTTCGGGTCCATTAAACTAGGAATTTTTGAGATAAAATTGTCCAAAATGTACCTGCAATTAAATAAATGAAATTATTAACAAATAAAATCAATTTAGAGTTTAACAAATAAAATTGAATCTTTAATAAATTTTACTCTAAATTACAAAATTTAAATCCCCAAAATTGTATTTTTCATTTATTTGTCTACCTAAAATACGTAAAATTGGACAATAATCAAAAACCCAGTGGGATAAAACTTAAGCGAAGGAAAAAGAGTACAGTCATTGTGGAGTATAAAAATAAATGCTGCCTCATTAAAACCTTGCTAGGAAAACCCAGTGAGATAAAACCTAGACGAAGGAAAAAGAGTACAGCTACTCCCCCTGATATTAGTCATCGTAAATCACTGAGCCGACACATTCCTATCTCATGTATCAATTTCTTGAGTGTAGATGTCGATAATGCTTTAGTGAATAAGTCTGTCACATTATCACTTGATCGAATTTGTTGAACATCGATATCACCTGCTTTCTGAAGCTCATGTGTATAGAAGAATTTTGGAGAAATGTGCTTTGTTCTATCTCCTTTGATATAGCCTCCTTTAAGTTGTGCAATACAAGCTGCATTATCTTCATACAATATCATTGGACTATCTTTTGTCGAAGCTAATCCACATGATGATTGGATATGATGAGTCATGTTTCTCAACCATATACATTCTCGACTTGTTTCATGGATTGCAATAATTTCTGAATGATTTGAAGATGTTGCTGTCAAAGTTTGCTTCACGGATCTCCATGATATATCCGTCACACCACGTGTAAACACATATACTGTTTGCGATTTTGCTTGATGTGGATCAGAGAGATAACCTGCATCTGCATATCCCACTAAAGAATATCCCAAATTGTGAGAATAAAATAATCTCATATCAGCAGTACCTTTTAGGTAACGAAGAATGTGTTTCACACCATTCCAATGCCTTTGAGTTGGTGCAGAACTATATCTTGCGAGTAGATTTACAGAAAAAGTTATATCAGGTCTAGTGCAATTTGCAAGATATGATAATGCTCCAATTGCACTTAGATATTGTACTTCTGGACCAAGAACATTATCTCCATCTTCAAGTGGGCGAAATGGATCATTTTTTGGATCAAGTGATCGAACGACCATTGGTGATGTCAATGGATGTGCTGTATCCATATAAAATCGCTTCAAAACCTTTTCTGTATATGAAGATTGATGAAAAATAGTCCTTCTGAAATATGTTCAATTTGCAACCCAAGGAAAAATTTGGTTTTTCCCAAATCTTTCATCTCAAATTCATTTTTCAAGTAATCAGCAGTTTTGTTGAGCTCTTCTGGAGTTCCAATAAGATTTAAATCATCAACATAAACTGCCACTATTACAAATCCAATATTTGTTTTCTTTATGAAAACACATGGGCATATATCATCATTTTTGTAACCCTCATTCAACAAGTATTTGCTGAGGCGATTATACCACATACGTCCAGATTGTTTCAATCCATATAATGATCTTTGCAATTTGATTGAAAACATACTTTTCGGGTATGTATCATTTATTTCTGGCACTTTAAGTCCTTCAGGGACTTTCATGTATATGTCATTATCAAGTGAGCCATATAAATAGGCAGTTACTACATCCATAAGGCGCATATCGAGCCTTTCTGACACAGCCAAACTAATTAAAAATCTGAATGTGATGTCGTCCATGACGGGAGAATATGTTTCCTCATAATCAATTCCAGGTCTTTGTGAGAAACCTTGAGCTACAAGCCGGGCTTTGTACCTTGTAACTTCATTATTTTCATTTCTTTTCCTTACAAAGACCCATTTGTATCCTACAGGGTTTACATTTTCAGGTGTTCGAACTACTGGTCCGAACACCTTTCGTTTTTCTAAGGAATTCAATTCCGCCTGCATAGCTTCCTTCCATTTTGGTCAATCCTCTCTCTGTTGGCATTCTTTAATAGACAGTGGCTCAGGATCATTATTCTGAATTATTTCAAGAGCCATTTGGAAGGCAAAAATATCATCTATAACAACATTCTCCCTTTCCCATAACTTATGAGATAACAAATAATTTATTGAAATCTCATTATTCTCGGACATCTGTGATTCTGCAGGAATCACGTCATCACTATTAGATTGTTTCATTGAAATATGTGGTTCTGCGGGAACCATGTCACCACTATTAGATTGATCAATCTCTTCTATTATTACTCGTCCAGGAGTCTTTGGTTGGTTTAATTTCCTTTTACGAGGTATGACGTCTTTTGAACCAACTGGTTGACCACGCTTCTGGCGTTTTTTGAGGTTCACTTGCTATAGCATTTGTCCTACAGGGACATCAATCTTTGCCGGAGTGTTTTCAGCTGGTATATATGACTTTGTCACTTTTCTTGTGTCAACAAATTCATCAGGTAATTGATTTGCAATTCTTTGCAAATGAATAATTTTCTCAACCTCTTGCTCATATTGATTACTTTAGGGATCAAAGTGAGATAGAGTTGTTTCATTCCAAGAAATTTTATCTTGATTTTCAGGATTCAACTTTACTCCTCCTAAAGCTGGAAAGTTCATTTCATCAAAATGACAATCTGCAAAACGTACAGTAAACAAATCACCCGTTAAGGGTTCAAGGTACCTAATGAAGGAAGGTGAATCAAAACCAACATAAATCCCAAGTCTACTTTGGGGACCCATTTTGGTACGTTGTGGGGGAGAGATTGGTACATGGACAGCACAACCAAAAACCCTTAGGTGAGAAATATTAGGTTCATGACCAGATGCAAGTTGCAGAGGTGAGTATTGATAATAAGCAGTTGGTCTTATGCGAATCAATGATGCAGCATGTAATATGGCATGACCCCAAACAGAAGCTGGGAGTTTTGTTTTCATGAGTAGTGGTCTAGCAATTAATTGTAGACGTTTAATAAATGACTCCGCTAACCCATTTTGTGTATGGACATGAGCAATTGAATGTTCTATTGCAATCCCAATGGACATGCAATACTCATTGAATCTCTGTGATCTAAACTCACCAGCGTTATCAAGACGAATTGTCTTGATTGAGTAATCAGGAAATTGAGCTCGTAATTTTATTATTTGAGCAAGTAGCCTAGAAAATGCTACATTTCTTGTGGACAGTAAACAGACATGCGACCATCTGGTATAAGAATCAACTAGTACCATAAAATAACAAAATGGTCCACATGATGGGTGTATCGGCCCACATATATCTCCATGAATCCTTTCTAAGAAAGTTGGAGATTCAACATTGACCTTTGTAGTGGAAGGTCTAATGACCAATTTCCCTTGCGAGCAAGCAACACATGAATAATCATTAGGTGAAAGAATCTTCTAGTTCTTTAAATGATGTCCATGTGAGTTGCTAATTATTCAACGCATCATTATCGCTCCTGGATGTCCAAGTCGATCATGCCAAAGTATAAAACCTTTTAAGTCTGCGAACTTCGGGTTCGTGACGTTGTTTGATTCGACTTCTTTTATGGATGTATAATACATTCCAGAAGGAAGTGTCGGAAGTTTTTCTTTTATCTGCTTCTGGCCAGATACAAAAGAAGTAATGCAAAGATATTCAATGTTGTTTTCTTGCATCGTTTCAATGTGATATCCATTGCAGCGGATATCCTTAAAACTGAGAAAATTTCTTCTGGATTTGCTTGAGTATAGTGCATCGTTAATACATAGTTGTGTATTATTTGATAAAATAATATAGGCTTTACCGGAGCCTTCAACGATCTTCGATGTGCCGCATATTGTATTAACATTATTTTCCGCTAATGTTAAGTTCAGAAAATACTTTTTTTTCCGGAGAATAGTATGTGTTGTTGCACTATCAACAAGACATGTATCTTGGCAATTCATCTAAAATATAATCAAATAGATATTTTTTAGAAAAGTGAATTTATGATAAAAAGAAGTTAAACATAATTTAACATCAAACGGACAATACATATTAAGATTTCAAAATAACATTGTTACTTTCTGATAGAGCAAACTAATCTATATCTTCCATATTACCAGTATAAAAATCAGAGACATCTAAGTGTGTCCTATTAACTGGATAATCAACTAAATTTGTCTCTATTTTTTCTTTTCCTTTAATAGACTGTTGGTAAAGGTCCACAAGATGTTTTGCCGTACGACAGGTACGTGACCAATGCCCTTTCATGCCACATCGGAAGCAACTTTCTTCGTGTTGTCGTTTTATTATGTTATTTTCATTTGCCTTGTACCTTTTAACCATGTTGCCATGTTGTTGATGATTTTGTCCAAAATTCCTTCCACGTCCACGTCCACGTCCTTGTTCATGTCCGTGTCCACGCCTACGTTCGTGCCTACGGCCACGACCACTTTTGTATCCGTGTCTATTTCTTGATATAGCATTTGCTTCAGGAAATGCCGTTCCACTTGCTTCAGGAAATGGTACAGAACCGGTTGGACGTAATCCGTGATTTTTCATCAACAACTCATTATTTTGTTCGGCTACCAAAAGGCAAAATATGAGTTTTAAGTACTTTTGAAAACCACGCTCACGATATTGCTGTTGCAGGAGCACATTTGAGGCGTGAAAGGTGGAGAATGTTTTTTCTAGCATATCTGCTTCAGTGATCTTTTCTCCACATAAATTCAATTTTGAACATATTCTGAATAGTTCAGAATTGTACTCACTCACAGTTTTAAAATCTTGTAAACGAAGATGCATCCATTCATAACGGGCTTTTGGGAGGACTACAGTCCTCTGATGGTCAAATCTGTCTTTTAAATTTTTCCAGAGTTCTTGTGGATCCTTCACAGTAAGATATTCTATTTTCAATCCATCATGAAGATGGTGACGAAGGAAAATAAGTGCTTTTGCACGATCCTCCAGGGATTCGTTGTTTCCTTCTTTGATTGTTTCTCCAAGCCCTTTTGAAATAAGATGGATCTCGGCATTTAGGATCCATGATAGATAATTTTTCCTGGATAAATCTAGTGCAATGAACTCGAGTTTTGTGATGTTTTCCATTAGGATAACTATTCAATCAAATATGAGAAATAATTAATTCCTTGAAAAATCTCAGTAAAGAATTAATGACATGATTTCTATATCGAGTTTTTATTCTTCTGGAATATTAATTATAATTCTAAGTTGTTGTAGCAATGAAACAAAATTTTGAAATTGCTATGTGCAAATCTAAGTTGTGGTATCAATTAATCCAGATAATAATTAACAAGAATAAATTAACAAATGATTAATACGTATAATGAGAGTGATATTAACAAAAGATTTTTCAGAAATTGCATTTCAAGAATTATGTGGTATGTATGATATACTTAAAAATTGTAAAACCAACCATGTAGGTGGTAGCATGATATAATTAAAATTGGTAAAGTCAACCATGTAGGTGGTAAAACCAACCATGTAGGTGGCAGCATGATATAATTAAAATTGGTAAAGTCAATCATGTAGGTGGTAAAACCAACCATGTAGGTGGCAGCATAATATAATTAAAACCGGTAAAACCAACCATGTAGGTGATAAAACCAACCATGTAGGTGGTAGCATAATATATAAAAGATATTTAAATTTATTACCTTCTTGATGCAGATTGAACATTTGTTAACTCAGTTGGCTAGAATCTCGTGCTGATAACGTGTTGTGAAACTATCAAAACTATAACAAGAAATAAGCGATGGAGATAGAGAGAATTGAGAGTAATTCTTCACTTTCCAAAGAGGTGTGTTTACAAATGAATATAGGCCCCTATTTATAGGGGTGGATAATGACACAATCGTAAATCTTACAGGGGCATAATGGTAATATTCAATCAAACCTAACTTTTACCTAATACCTAATTTTATTACCTCATATTTCATAACAGAAAGCATATTTTGTTATATTTTAATATAATTCTTTTCTTGTTTCTTTGCAAGATTTGCAATATCTTGCCATAGCTCTTTAAGAATGGTCGGATCTGGAACATCGGACATGTCGAGACACATAGATACGATGGCGAGTTCCTTCTTCTTTATTCCACAATTTTTATTTAGGTTTTGAAAAAAATATGTTAAGCTTCGTTTAATTTTCTAATTAAAAAAATTCGGGTTCAATACTTCCATTTTGTCTACTCTATCAGATGATTTAAATGTACAAAGTAAATTCGAGAAAGTATATTTCTGATACTCCTGTGGTTCTTTATTTTCTATATCGTTTCATAAAAAAATGTTATGGTTGTGATCCATTTAGCTATTCTTGACATCAATTTAATGGTATCACTTGGAATATATTCTCTTTCATTACTTTCCTCGCGTTAAATTATGTATCCCCAAGACCACATTCTGGTGTATTCATTGGTTATAATTTTTTCCCCTTTCTTACACTGTATACATTAGATTCCTTTTTTTCTGTCTATAGGAAATTGCAGACACTCTATCCTTCATCTTCCTTTGGGTTGGGGATGGCGTTGGGCTAGAGCAAGGCAGACAATGTCTAAAGAATGTAAAGAATGAGATTGCTCAGAAAATAAATTTATTTAGTTATGTACAAAGTAAATTCGACCAATCTAACTTCTTTTTTTCATTTTCTCTGTCAAGATCCGAAATACAACATCAGATCAAGCCACAACCAAAGATGAATCAAATTGTGTCCAGGTAATTTTTTCTTGTCCTGATGGCCAATAAACGGTAGATTCTCAGGTATATCTTTGTTATCCTATACACCATTTTTTCAAATATTAATAGGAATTGTACTTTATTTTCTGTAAAATAATAATTTTCTTCATTATCTCTTGCGAGATCTGCAGTTTAATAGTGTTCAATTTTTTAAGTATGTGAGCAGTACACAAATTGCAAATTATGATGTCAGTTTCCTATGCTTGTACATAAATGTTATAGTAAATGATAGTTTAGAAAAGTAGTTTATAAAATTCTCACCTGGCTCCTTGAACTAAAACATAACATATCTTGGCTCATATTCTGTTAATCTTCATATCAAGTTTATTTCAATTAGAATGGATAGGATCTTAAAATAAGAAAATTAACTCTATTAGAATGGACATCAGATTCCTCTTCCTCTCCTGCAAGGAAAACTAATTTCTTTTTTTGCATATTCTACCAATTTTGACAATCAGAAGACTTTCTTAATTAGTAATAATTTTTCTTTTTCCATCTTACTTAATTTACATGTAATTACAGATATTTGAAACATTGTGAGATTCGATATCCTCTCCTACACATTGAAAATGAAAACAGAACAAATTTGAAGACAATGTATTTAATAAATGATAAATTCAAACAAAAATAACTTACCTTCGCTTGAATTTAAATTGTCCCGTGATAAAACAAATGAATTTGTAATATTACCACTTATAATATTGCTCAACGGTGTTATTGAGCAAATTGGGGAATGACAATGAGCTTGACTGTTTTGTACATGGCAAATAAGACTATTTGAAAAAGTTATTAGCCATTCTACTTTGACAATAACTAAGAAAATAACATTACCAAAGAAGCAAAAGGCATTTGAAATATTGAAATCTGTTTTGGTGGAACACACTAAAAAATTAATTATTTTGGAATATTATCTGTTTGGAAATCTGTTTTGCTTTTAATGGTTAAAATAATTATCTGTTTTGCAATTGAGGATATTGTCTGTTTTGCTATTGTATAATTCCTGGAATTGTTCAAAACTGAATTGTGGTACAAAATTTCAATGTGTACTGTACAAAATACAAAATAAAATTCAATTAACATTCTCACCCCTCCTTTGGTTAAGCGTAAGATTTTCCTCTACAGAGGACACTGACTTTTTGTTTGTATGTGGATCCTTGAGGAACACCACATATTCTGTGCCTTCTAGATGACAAAACCTGCAATGATCTATTTACATTCCCAGTTCTGTTGTGATGACATCTTGTAGGGGTTACTGAGAACATGATTGAAAGTTTATTTATTTATTTTGGTCATTTTGAAGACCTAAGGCTCTCCTCAACCCACACTGGCAAGGTAATATGCTTTCAAAACATATATTATAAATCTGTAAAAATGGGTGCTATTTCAGTTATATCACATTTTTTTTTCTTTGTGATATTTTAAGTGTAATAATTTGAGAAAGATGAAGTTATTGGTATCTAGAAGTTTTCTAAATCACCATCATCACTAACCTGAAATCAAGACAACCACAGATTTGAAAAAGACGAAAACCTATAATGCATTTCATGAACATATTTGAATGATATTGTGTTTAGTAGATAATGTTCATTTTTTTCACATACACTATTTTCACACCAGTAGGTTTAAAAGTATGCTGCATTTAGTATCTATATTGTTCATGTTTCTTTTTTTAAACATAACCTGTTTTTAAATAGCAATAAATGCAAGTATGCTACTTTTCAACTTATCAATTGTGGAATTGATAAGTTTTTTGAATGATATTGTGTTTAGTAGATAACGTTCATTTTTTTACATACACTGTTTTCACATAACATTAGGTTGAAAAGTATGCTATGTTTAGTATCTAATGTTCATTTTTTCTTTAAACATTGTCTATTTTTAAATAGCAATAGATATGCAAACATGTTGATAAATATTTAATGTCTATACTTTTCAACCTATTCTAGATAAGGTTCATTTTTATTTTAAACATAACCTGTTTTTAAATAGGAATAGATATGGAAGTATGTTGATAAATATTTGAATGTCTATACATTTCAACTTATTCTGACTCACACTTGCATTCTCATTCATTTACTGTGCTTAAACTTCATGAATAACATACCATGAATGAAGAAAGTGCTTCATACTTACATGTCTATCGGTCAAAACCATTTCAATGCTAACACGCACGTCTCTCCAGTTGAAGTCAGGTACTTTCCAAAGGCGTGCTACCCGGACCTCGATCAACCACTCCGGCTTTGCAACATTGATGTTCTGGATGCGGATGATGTTTTCCATAGTATCTGTATTGCAGTTTACCTCTTGGTTCACAAGAGATGGAAGGTGCACGACTGAAGATGGTGAAAGGTTGAAGATAATGCCTCCTCTGCATATGAGTATTGCAGTTAGCCTCCTGGTTCGCAAGAGATGGAAGATTTCCAGCTGAAGATAATGCCTCCTCTGCGTGTGTTAAAAAGCCCTGTTCAACTTAGCATTAAATGCTCCATAGTAAGGTCATTCAAAGCTGAGTTTTCAGGAAAATAATCCTAATTTCAAAGGCTGGAAAGTAGATAATATTGTTTCCTTTTCGGGCTAGAATCTGTGTATGTATAGATATTATTTTCTCTCTCATATCTTAGCATTAAATAGCTGATTGGAGAAGCATCTATCATGCAACTTACCTTATTATTAACCCTCAGAAAAGTCTGAACTTGTTTCCTTTTCGGGATTAAATAGATTACAGTAGATCTGTACCTACATGCATTCCTTTCATTGTTTTGTACAATTTGTAATTCTTCAAAATATTGATGGTCAGATGTGAATCAGAATTGCTCCTCTTTATTTTATTTTTAACTTGATCTATTTCTTATTATCTGGCAATTATCTTTGATCTGTGCTGTGATGAAATGTCTTCAGGCGGGAGTGACGGGCGGGAAAACTTGGACAGGATCTTCTACTTTTATATATTAAGTAGATAATCTATTTAATATTACAATCTTACGCCCCTTCTTTTACGGTTATTGGCAATTGTCTCGAACAGGGATGCATTGGGCTCTCAAATACCACAATATGCCTTCTTTCACTGAATGGATGCTTACTACTTGGTCTCTTTTTTATTCACCAGTGAAAGTAAACCCCCCCCCCCCCCCCCCCCCCCAAACAAATAAAACTTAACAGAAAGGAAACATAGAAGGTAAACTATGAGCATAACCTGGATAAGATCACTAATGTAAATTTCGTTCTTGCTAGATTTTGTTACTTACAAGTAGTGAAGTATTATATACAACCATCTGCAATATGACACATGAGATTTAGCCTCTATTTGGCAACATGTTTAAAAAAACATTTTCAAATACTTTTTAACCGCATATATTTTTTTTTTTCACTTTTCAATCACACATTTTACCTAAAAAACATAAGAAAACTTTTAAATACAAAACTTTTAATAAACAGCAGTCAAGCTCAATTAAGCCTATGTTCTTTAACACAATTATTACAATTTATAAATCAATTATAAAGATGTGATTAAAACTTATTTCTGTTCTGATTAAAAATGCTTGGAAAGTGCATTCATGCATCCAAGAAAATATTTTTGGTCTTTTTATTAAAAGAAATCCAAAAATTATCAAAGATACATTTTTATTCTTTGGATAAAGAAACGTGCGGTAAGGCTTTGAAAGATATGTTACTTGAGGGAAAACAAATTAACTCTTGGGCACCAAACGTCGTGTGTTTTTGGTAAAATGGTCTGTTCTGACTAGATGAAGTCTGAAATGATGCTGTAGATGCTAATGAGTTTCCAGGAGGAATTCCTGGTCTCGAGGGGGTCAAAAATCTGTAAAATTTACAAAGGGTCAAATTTATAAAATCCTTATTTTCTATCATTCTACTTAAGATGTCTGATGCTTTTTTATCAGCTCATCTGATATGTTCAAACTCTATATTATAGAGTAGCAGAAAAAGATGGTTAAATTTCATTGATAGAATAACAAATACAGGAATAAATATAGAGTTTGAACATATCAGATGAGCTGATAACAAAGCAACAGACATCTTAAGTAGAATGATAGAAAATAAGGATTTTATAAATTTTGACTCTTTGTAAATTTTACAGATTTTCGACTATATTTATTCCTGTATTTGTTATTCTATCAATGAAATTTAACCATCTTTTTCTGCTACTCTATAATATAGAGTTTGAAGATATCAAATGAGCTGATAACAAAGCAACAGACATCTTAAGTAGAATGATAGAAAATAAGGATTTTATAAATTTTGACTCTTTGTAAATTTTACAGATTTTCGACCCCCCCCCCCCCCCCCCGAGACCAGGAATTCCTACTGGAAACTCATTAGCATCTACATCATCATTTCAGACTTCATCTAGTCAAAACATACCATTTTACCAAAAACACACAATGTTTGGTGCCCAAGAGTTAATTTGTTTTCCCTCAAGTAACATTTCTTTCAAAGCCTTACCACACGTTTCTTTATCCAAAGAAGAAAAATGTATCTTTGATAATTTTTGGATTTCTTTTAATAAAAACCCAAAAGACCAAAAATATTTTCTTGCATGCATGAATGCACTTTCCGAGCATTTTAATTCAGAACATAAATAAGTTTAAATTTTATGTAGTTATAAAAGGTAAAATCCTTGGAGTTTTTCATACTGATTGAAAGTTTTAGAGAGTATTAGGGATTTTAAAGACCCACTCTATAAATGATTTACAAATTTTCAAGAAGCCTTAGATTCAGTCATACAACACATAGAATTAAATTTTTATGTTTCACCTTCACTTAAAAATTACTCAGATCCTCCTTTTGACTTTCCCCCCAGTAAAGACAAAAACATTTTCTGCACCCATTGTGAGTGTATGCAAAACAATTTTAAAATCGTCAACAAATTCAACCAACATCTTCTTTCAGAAAGATCCATTTTACAAAAGAAGATCGCTAATCTTGAAAAAGAAATTATTAGCTTAAAGTTAAGTTTTCCTAAAGGTACTACTGAACCAAAAAAGTCAGTAGTTAGTGCAGTCTTAACGGTTGCTGGTAAAGACTTATCAAACTCGTTGACGACTGTGGACTTGTCAAAAGTTCAACAAAACTCAGGGCACTGATGATTTCCCTACTAATCAAGGCCAGCAAAATAGTTCAGGACATACACAAAGTTTTTGGAACACATTAGGACAGCCCAGCGGTAAATTCGACTATTTAGTTAAGTATTCAGTTGAAACTTAGGAAAATGATAGAGTAATTCCAAGAAGAAAGGAAATGAAACTTTGCAAGATAGTCAAGATCCAGAAGACGACATTATTTCCATTAATAAATTACTTTCTCAAATACACGGGACTTTCAGAACTTAACCTGAAGGAACCTCCAGGCGAAAAATGAAAGTTGTAATTAAAAAGAAGAAAAATGAAGACATTAAAGAAAACTTAGAAGATGCCATTAATAAAGCCTTTGACAGAATTTTTCAAGAAACAAAAATGAAAAAGAAAAAGAAATTCAGGAGTGCCCACAAAAAGGAAAAAAAAAAAAACCCAGAAAATTCTAACAAAGGAAGTGATGGAGAAGATGGTGAACTGGACGGATACAATAATTCAGATAGCGGAATGTAATTTTCTTCAATAGCAGATCATAATTTTAACACTTGAAGATAGGAAGATGCTGCTAATACAAAAAGACAAGTAACTTCAAAAAAGAAAGATAATGGTGGACCATTGAAGAACAAACTTTTTGACCAGAAGTTTCTCGGTGAAACACGTGTCAAAAAGGACAAACAACTGTAATAAAGACGCGTGAAGAATTTTGAAGGATAAGCTTTACTTTTTAGATTCCATTTATGGATAGTTCAGTAATTTGGCTCCCAATAATTTCTCTATTTGAGGGAAACGTTTTCATTTGGAAGAGCAAGAGTTTACAACCTGTGAATCTCTGCACATATAATTCTAGAAAACCATCCCTTCTTTAGAAAAATTCTCAATCCAAAAATATTGTATAGATAAATAGAAATCTTTTGAATATTTTGAAGGTAATTCTTTTTCCCAAGTTTTATTTAGTCTTTTAGGGACTTCCCGAAAGGGAAATCCTTAGTTGTAATTTCTTTAATATATTATAATGAATCTCCAAAAAATATTTTTAAATTATTGCCTTTTATTTATATGCTTTCACAATAGTTGTTAATATGTTGTAAATTATCCGTTGCATTATAATTCATTACATTTTATGCATATCATAAAAATATAACTTGATTTCTATAAGTCATACTGTTTCTAGGTTAATCCTGAGTGACTTAAAGTTGTAAGTATTGTTGGTCGGAGTGAGCCTTTTGGTGTCCTTTGAGTACTAGGGAAAGGGAATCAATTAACTTAGGAATTATTTAAGGTAGTGCCACAAGTGACCTTATAGAAAAGAATCAGGTTTTATTTGTAGCGCCCCGAGTTCCGTATACCCGATTCACTACGTCATTTTCTGTCTAAATTTTTCGAATAATATTTTTGCGGAAGAAATAATTGAAATTCATTTTTGGCAACATTAAATAAACTGTAATGGCCGATAAAATTGAAAACATTTATGAAACCATTTGAAATAGTAAATCGAACCATTAATATTGTAAAGAAATTGCCAATGTCATAATTTCTCAATAAATGAACTTCTCTAAATTATTCGATTGTTTGGAAAATACGGAAACCATTAACGTCAAACTTTCTACCGTTTAACGATTATTGCCACCATCATTCATCGCTCGCCACCGTCACCGAAATCTGCAAAACTATTAAAAAGTAGGGTGAGTATTTCATGGGGGAAATACTCAGTAGACTCATCGCAAATTAATTTAATTTATAAGATGATTAAACACATAAATCCCGGCTCTTTATAAAACGAGCATTGATAGAGCTTCTTTATAAAACGGCTCTTGATAAAACTCATATAGTGCATTACAGCACGGGACATATTTTGCAAATCATAGGCTCTTTGAAAATAGCTCTTTGAAAACAGCTCTTTGAAAACCATATACTTATAAAAACATTTTAATTATGCCAAGCATAATTTCTTTTGAAAGCATAACATAAGATAGGATTGAAATCCTCATAAACATAGGGAGACACAAGAATTTTACTGAACTTAGGTGATAAGAATTCTTATGCAGTAAAATCACAGTAAGTTTTCATCATAACATAGGATAGGATTGAAATCCTCATAAACATAAGAATTTTACCGAACTTCGGTGGCAAGAATTCTTATGTAGTAAGTATACCAAGCATAATTTTCTGAAATTCATAGGGATCAATTGCATCATAACATAAGATAGGATTGAAATCCTCATAAACATATGCGACAGGAATTTTACCGAACTTAGGTGGCAAATCCTCATAAACATATGGAAACATAGGAATTTTACCGAACTTCGTGGCAAATCCTCATAAACATAGGAGACACAAGAATGTTACCGAACTTCGTGACAAGAATTCTTATGTGTAGCGCTACTAAAACTCCGGTCCCCTTAACATATCATAACTTATCATATGGGACCCATAACAATCTTGGTAGATTGATTTCATAGCAATGATCCAAAAAAACATTTTCGTGAAGCATAGGGTATACTTACTTTTCGTAAAAACATAAAGTATATTTTCTTTTCATAAAAACATACTTACTTTTCATAAGGTATATTTACCTTTCATAAAAACATACTTGCTTTTCTTAAAAATTGACTTTCACAAGTCACATGACATTCATATGAAATCATAATTTAAATCAATTAATAAGTGCGAGTCTACCTCAAATCCGACGAGTGCAAAGTTGAGCGGGAATGACTTCAATTTCTTTAAATTCTCCGTACGCTTCGTCTTAGCCAATAAGTCACTTTAGTCTATCGAATATATAGTTCAAAATGATAAATTATAATTTGAGGACTAAAATTGATGTTTTGAAAGTTGAGGGACTAAAATGAATACTTTTGAAAGTTCAGGGACTAAAATAGATACTTTGAAAGTGGAGGGATTAAAATGAATACTTTTGATAGTTGAGGGACTAAAATGAATACTTTTAAAACTTGGGCTTAAAAATAAATCAGCAGGTACTGAAATAAAAGAGTTTAAAGTTAAAGGGCTGAAGTAAATCATTTAAAACTTTGGAACTGAAATTGATAAGTTTAAAAGCTGAAAGGACTGAAATAAAACCTTTTTTTTTTTAAAACATAGGGACTGATTTGAAATAACTTTAAAGTGAAAGAGGCTGATTTGAAACAATTTAAAACGTCAGGGACCAAAGTGCAAATTCCGAAAATTAATAATATATTCAGATCTTTACTTCTCTCTCTATTTTCGAAATCAAAGCATTAGAGAGAGACCGAGGGCGGAGACGACGAAAGAGAGACGCGAGGAAGAAATCCGATCCTTACGATCGGCGATTCGCCGGCGCTGGTTACAGCAAGAAGGCGGCCAAGGAGGGTTTCTGATTTGAGTCAGTTTTGATGCGAGATAGGTGCGCAAATCAAAGTGATCCGAGACTGAGATCGCGATTTCAAGAGCGCGATTTCTGGTTCAACTCCGGTCAAAGAAACGATGGTCGAAGGTGATTATCTGGTTACTCTGTTTTCTTGGGTTTGGGTTGATTTTGGGTTTTGATTTGGTGATCAAAATGGTGAGAAACGAAATGGGTCAAGGATGAAGGTTAGTTTCTGGGCTGATTGGGGCGTGACCGTGGCTAAAAGCAGTGCTGGATTGAGGATTGTTGGTTGACGGTATTTCAGTTGGTGATGAAAGTGCTGCAAAATGGTGATGAATGGAAGTGGTGGTGGATTGCTCGATCCTTGGTTGAGGCTTGGTTCCTTGAAGATGGTGGTTCAAGGGACTGAATTATTACATAGTAGGTTGATTGTTGAAGTTCTGTGATATGAATAAGGTAGTGAATGAGAGGTGTTGCAGATGGTAGTTGATGGTGGTGATTCTGATGAGTGCTAAGTTGATTATGGTGATGAGGATGATGATACCGGTGGTGGAAGTTTGCTGCAGTGATGATGAAGATGGTGATTGCGGTGATGGTGGTTGCAGGATATCAGAATTGATGATAATGGCTGAGATTGTTGATCTTGCAAATTGGAATTCTGAAGATGGAAATTGAATTGGATGTAGTTGAATGGAGGAAAACTGGGAGGAAGCTGGCCGGTTATGGAGGTTTTGATGTTGATTTTGATATTGAATGTTCAATTGGCAGTGAGGGTGATGATACAGATTTCTTGGGTGATGGAGCTGCAGGAGTGGTGATGAACTGTGGTGGTTGGACTGTGATTGCAGGTGATTGTGTAGACAATGGTTGCAGTGGATTGGTTGAAGTGATGATGATGAAGATGAAGATGAGGAAAGGAGGTGAGTTGGGCAATGTTTATAACGTCTGGGCTGTGAGGTTGATGATGATGAGGATTCCAATTGTATATAGAAAGAATTGTGGTGTGTCCAATCTAGAAGGTAGTGATGATGATGGAGAATAAAAATCATTATGTTTAGTAGACACATGGGGTAGGATTGAATTGTGATAGCTTTGATTAATTGGTAGTGGAGTTCTTTGTTAGGTATAATAATAATAATGATGATAGTTTGTGTGTGCAGGACGGAAGAATGCAAATTGAGTTTTATGTGGGTGAAGATATTGATTATTCAAATGATGGTGATATAGTGGATTGAAAGTATGATAGGTGGAGTTGGTGAGGATGTGATGAGCATGATGAAGAACGTATAAAATTAGAGGAAGAGATGTGGATAGTTAGGTATTAAGAAAAGTGGGAAAACATGGGGAATAATTAGTTGGTTTGGTGATGATGATGTTTTGAGGATGAAGGTGGCGGAAATGGTGATGATTTAAAATTGGTGTTTGATAAAAATGTGGTGGAAAAGAAAAAAAACATGTGTGGAGAATCTATGTTTAATTATTGGACTAACTTTGATTTAAGAAATAGAATTAAAATTGATATATTTTGGACTGAAAATAAATAAATATTGAGATAAAAATTGAATTACGCATTTGAACTTGAATTATTTTGAATAAGGAAAATTGAGATATTTTAAATAAATTTGGAATTCAAAAATGATTTTGAAAATAATAGTTTGAATAAATAATTTAAAATAACATAATTTTAGAAATTCGGATTTTAATTTAAAATCGAACAAATTCGATATTTCTTGACTTGACTAGACGAACACGTCGCGGTGTTAACTTCAAAATAATGAGTGAAATAGTAGCGACACAATTTTCTAAATATTAAATAATTATTAATTGCGTAAAAATCTTGGTCGCTACATTATTAGATATGTCTTAGGTGGTGAACACTAAAACTTAAACCTTCCTACTGCAAAATTGGTGTTTGCTGCTTCTTTTACTTTTCTGCTTTGTGTTTTCACGCCTCACTATGTTGAATCCTTTGGATGTGTTTCCCTATGACCTCCTACCTGCCGGTACTCTTGATTCCGTATAGATCCATACATATATGAACAAAGCAAGAAAAGTGAAGAAAACATTGGATTTTTATTGAAACAAGAAGGTTTAAGAGTAAATACTCTTAAGCTTATTTAATTACATATTTTTGATCTAAGAAACAAGAATTCAACTACTCATGTCATTCCTTACTGTGCCTCAATTCATCTTAATAATGCTCAATAATCCGAATCATAAAAGGACAAGCATCGGAAAAATCCAGAATTAAGAAAAGAATATTCAAAAAAAAAGAACATTGAAATTTATTTATTATTATTATTATTATTATTTGGTCAAATAGAGCAAGCATGAAAGATAGTGGAAAAAGAAAATGAAATCAGAATTAAAATAGAAAATCGAGGTTCAACTAAAATGAAAAAAAGAAAAAAAAAAAGAATCAACATTCAAAAATTAAGCAAAAGCACATCAAAACCCTTCACCACACTTAGTTCAAACATTGTCCTCAATGTAACAAAAAAATAAATTGGAAAATAACAAGATAGAGGACTTCCCTGAAGGTATTTAACTACGAGATGGATGGTGGTAAAGGCGGAGTGAATCCCATGTGAGATAAGAAAGCTGTTTGATTCTTTTCCATTAGGCTGTGTTTGATACACGAAATTTTCCATGGAAATATGGTTTTTCACGTGATTTTTCAACTTTGCGCTGTTTGGTTGCCTAAGTTTTCCATGGAATTCATTTTTCCACTTGCCTCGAAATTCGGTATTTTCTTTGTTTTGGATGAATTCGTTTTCCCGGGGGGAGGGGGGGGGTTTATTTTCCATGGAAAATCTTATACCATTTTCGTTACGTTTGATCATTTTTGTTGTTGTTAATTGATTTATTTTTTCTAAAAATTAACATTATTATTATTAAGTACAAATGTAAGAAAAAATAAAAAAATTATTAAAATAGATAAATTTTACTTTATTTTTCATAGAAATAATGTCAATCAAACAACAAAAGTTGGAAAATTCTTTACTTTTTCCACCTAGAAAATTAAACCAATCAAACAAATTAAATTTCCAATTCCCAGGAATTCAATTCCTTGAAATTCATTTTCTTTCCACCTAAATTCCATCATTGCTATCACACGCAGCCTTATGTCAAGTCAATGTTCAAGCCCAAGAATTGCAGCATAACTCTGTCTAGTTTACTCCAAGTATTATCACTTGTCCAAGTGAAGTAGTAGCCCACTGAAGTTGCAACCCACTGACCTCATATCCACTATCTCTACAGAAATGGAACAATCAATAAATATATTCACCTCATAAGTAGTAACCTCAGCCATGTTGCATTTTTTCGTCAAAGTTATCTTGCAATGTATAACTTGGAGATGGGACTCCAGCACCTCTAGTTGAGCCATACTCGAGTTCTACAAAATCAAAATTCTTCCAGCATGGGATGGAGGTGAGTTAAAGAAGATGGGCGGTGAAGTTGAGGGTTGAGGTTGCGGGTTGTGGCGGTTTAAGGTGTGTGTTTCGGTTGTGAGATTGAGTGTGATGGCAGAAGAGAGTTGTGGAGAGAGAGAGAGAGAGAGAGAGAGAGTTGAGGGGCTGGGTGGTCGGAGTTGAGCGAGGGAGTGAGATAAGGAGAGAGGCAGTCAGGTGATTGGTCGTGGGGACGGCGCCGGTTGAAAAGAGAGAGGCGGAGATGGTGTTGTGTGTTGTTGTGGGCTATGGAGAAAATGGAGGCGGCGGCTGGTGAATAGATGAATGGACTACTGTGTCAGGCGCGGTGGTTGGTGGGTGGAAGAAGGAGGAGTGGGCGGTGTGAATGAAGAGTGGCGGCTGGTGAGAGGTGGGGGTGATGAACGACAGTATGTGGTAGGGAAGAAGAATGGTGAATATGGTTTGAATTTTTTTTTTTTTGACAGCCTTGTTTGCAACCCAAGATGCACATTGAATAAGGCGTGGGCACGCCTTATTTCAAGATTTTTTTCATCCATTACTTTCTTCATAGAGCGTGCCCACGCCCTAATGAAAATTCATATCTGCCCAAAAATTAAAATAAGGTCAATTTCACTTCAAAAATTATGGAATCATAAAATGAATAATAGTGAATGAATAAAAACAAAAATTAAAAATTGATTGTTAAAACTAAAGAAAAATTCGGGTTGCCTCCCGGAAGCACCTTTCTTTTACGTATTTAACTAGACTTATTATTTTCTTCTTCAACCGGCATCAATTAGATTCCCAATGCCCAATTTTGTCACATTCTCCATTTGGTGACCTTCATAGAAAAGTTTATATCCATGATCATCCGCCTTGTGATGCTTGCTGTTGGCAATTCTCAAGCCACCTTTTTCACTGCATTTGAAAACTTTCTGTTCTAAACAATCAACGAATATATAAAATTGATATATTTAACATCATTAGGACAATTTATGGCATCATAAATATTAAATTTAATAATTTCACCATCAAACTCCATTGTGAGTGTACCATCATGAACATCAATTTTTGTCCTAGATGTTTTCAGAAATGGCTTCCTAGCAGAATTGGTGTAGAATTAGAAGAATCATCTTCGTCTATGTTAAGTACATAAAAATCAGCAGGAAAAAGCAAATCATTTACTTGTACTAAAATATCTTCTAAAACTCCCTCATGGTACACATTAGATCTATCAGCAAGTTGCAAGATCACACCTGTTTTTTTTAATGGACCAATATTCAAAGATGAATAAATAGATAGGAACATAATATTTATTGAAGCTCCTAGATCTAAATTTGCTTTCTTAATTCTTAATTTACCTATTTTGCGAGGGATAGTGAACATGCATGGGTCCTTGCATTTTGAAGGCAATTTCTTTTAGAGGACAGCTGAAACGTTTTCCCTCATACTTACCTTTTCGTTGCCTTTCAACTTCCTCTTGTTGGTGTACAACTCCTTGAGAAACTTAGCATAACGAGGTACTTGTTTAATTACATCAAGTAAGGGAATATTTACC
Source organism: Ligustrum vulgare (assembly GCA_963555705.1). Taxonomy (NCBI): domain Eukaryota; kingdom Viridiplantae; phylum Streptophyta; class Magnoliopsida; order Lamiales; family Oleaceae; genus Ligustrum; species Ligustrum vulgare. Next base: position 33,703,906 of record OY743186.1, on the reverse strand, counting down.
TCAATTTTGCGAAAAGTTTCAAGAATTTCCTTCTCGTCTTCCTTCTTGGATCTAATCAATTTTGTAGGGAACGGAGGAGTTGTCACATAAACTTTCGGTGATTCTCTTTTGAGGCTTTGAGATTTGTCAGATTGAGGTTGATGAATGACTTCATTTTCAATTTCTTCCCCTAAGTTGCCTTGCTTCATCTTACTTTGTTCTTTCAATTCCTTCACACTTCTCAAGGTAATTGCACTAACATTTTGTTTTGGATTAACTATAGTCCGTGAAGGCAATTTACCTTGAGATTCAATCTGCTTATAGATGATGCCAATTGACTCACTTGAGTCTGCAAATTCTTAATGCCCGTCCTCGTCTCTTGTTGAAATTGTTGTATATTAGTTGTAAGTAATTTAATAATTTCTTCTAGAGACATACCTGAACTTGAAGAAGGTTGTCGTTGTTGAGGAGTAGGTTGTCTAGGCTGGAATTGTTGGAAATGCGGCATTGTCTGATAACTAAAGTTGGGATGATCCCTACATCCTAGGTTGTACGTATTTGAATAAGGATCATAATTCGATTGGGGTGGACCTGGAAATCTTCCAACTGCAAAAGCTTGCTTAAATGAATCTTCTTGAAGAGTAGGGCATGCGTCAGTTGGATGACCAGTGGCAGCAAAAATTTCACAGGCTTTAACTTGTTGCATATTCCCTGCAGGCATTTGTTGAACAAGAGATGTTAGATTCACTATTTGATTTTCAAGAGAAGATACATTTACCTCATTCACCCTTTTCACATGGGTGTCTTGTCTGAATCCAAATTGTTTCCACAAATTTCTCTTCTGATATTTGCAGCTCTTAAAGTTGGGAAAATTGTCAAGAAATGATCTAACCATCTCTGTCCACGTGGTTACAGAACCTGATGGTAGATAGAATTGTCAATCCTTTGCCCTATCAGCTAATGAAAATGTAAAAGCCCACAACTTGATTTGCTCTTCAATCACTACTTGTAGTTTTAGGCTTGAACATACCATGTTGAGTTCCTTGAGATGTTTGTGAGGATCTTCATTCTCAAGACCATAAAATTTGGGTAGCAAATGGATCAATCCAGATTTCAACTCAAATCCCACATCTAAGACCGGATATTGAATGCAAAGTGGCTATGATTTTCATTTGGTGCAGCTAGTTCCCTTAAAGTTCTTTCATCATTGGCCATTGCTTGCTCTTACTCTATTTTAGAATCACTAGAGGAATCAGTTGTTGAATCTTTCGGGTCAGCTACTAGATTCAATTTGGTTTGAACAACTTAGCTTCCTTCCTCAATCGATCGTATTGCAATTCATATGTACGAGAACAACGAGACATAAAAGAAATAAAAACAATAAATGAAAAATTAAATCTAATTAACACTAATCCCTGGCAACGGCGCCAAAAATTTGATGGGTGTCGAATCCAACAAATAATAATGTTTTCTTGCTCTTATAAAAATAAATTGTCATAGTGGTGAGTAAGGTCGAATCCATGGGGATTGATTAAATTTAATTATTCGAGAAAATTAAAATAATAAATTAAACACAAGGAGGGTTTTGAATTTCGAATGTAAAATCAAATGTCAATAAACAAGTGCGAAATTAAAGTGATGAAAATATCAAATTAAACAAGTATCCAGCTCAAGGTATAATCTCGGTATTGATTCATAGAATTGATCATGGATGCAAAAATAAATTTTTTTACTCATTTTCTAAGTTGGTTATGGTTATTGAAACAATCTAACAACATATCTCTCCTTACTATCTCGATAATCAAGATATGCTCGTTGATTATTTCTCTAATTAATAAATAACCCTAGATATGATATTAGGATTTAATTTACCAATAACATTAATCTCGAGAGAGCCGACTAATCCTAACTAACAAATTCAAACGCGTGATTCATTTAAGCTAGGTTATATATTTTCATAATATGAGTCAAAAATTAATTTATAATCAACTATGTTATTTGCCACTTATATTATAAATTCTAAACAATTACGGTTTAGATTCCTAATTGGCTATGTATCGTTTTGACAATTAAAATAACGTGCACTTTGTATTAATAAATCAAAACAACAATTTCAATACAAACAAAAGATATATAAATAGAAAAGAGATAAAAGAACAATAAAACTAATTAGATCTCACAATTCTTCAAGAATCAACACTTCGATTATCCTTGAACTGGAATAATAATTTAGCTATCTATAAACATTGCAAATTAAATTAAAAACTCAGAAGAATCAACAAATAAAATAATCAAACTCTAATGATGAATGGAACACTGGCCGCCACCTCTAATTACTGCTCTCGAAATTGTCGACCCCCAAAATGTGTTGCTCCCACCCTTTTTATCTTGCTCCTAGGCTTTTTCCAAGTGGTCACCACTGTCCTCTCTTTCCTTTCCAAAACTGTGGCTGCACTATATTGGTCCAAGGGAGTAGTCCAAATTGTGGCCCATTTTGACAATTAAAAAGTGTTCTCTTTTCCTTAGTGCTGTCGACTCCTCCAGTTGAGTAGTGCTGTTGCTAGGTCCCCAAAAAAATAATCTGTTGCTGCCCTTTTAAAAATAGTCTAGCAGCTGGGAGTTTTCTTTCTCCAAATTAGGTCTGTCCCCCAAGTTCAAGTCTAGTGATGCGCTTGCTTTGTCTAAAGAAAAAGTCCAATTGAAGCCCACAAAGAGATAAAGTCCACCCAATTCTTATATTAATGAAGTGTTGTGCCTCGCGGAATTTTTAGAAATCTGTTGATTCCAAAATCCAACGGGTACAAAGTCCACTCTTGAGTTTCAAAATCATTTTTCTCTTTCAATTTGTAATATTAAGTCTAATTTGATCAAAATACTCCACCTAATCCACAAAATATGAAATATGATCAATATCAAAATATTAAGCATTTAATTCATTAAATTAAAATGAAATATTACAAATTAAATAATAATTATGCATTCAATCAAAACCCATCATGATTTTTGTTTTGTTGCAGGGCTCTAATACTAGTTGACACAGAGATCACAACGGAATGTTTATTGATTTTTTATTTTTATTTTTTATTTTGTGGGCTTAATTGAAAATTCTTTAATAAATTGGTGGCATTAGTTAGAACTTAGATAATTTTGTCTTCTGGTAGAGTTGTTCAATAAGTTGCTTGTTTTGGTTGTTCAAGTAGTGTTTTTCTAGAATTATGTTATTCTAACAAAGAGCTTGACAAAAGCTCTCACATGTGGTGTATGGGGTCAAGAGTAATGATCACCAGCCCCACACCCTATTTGAGAGCTTTTGTCAAACTCTTTGTTAATATAGAAAGATTGGTTTTTCTAAGGACATATTGTAAAATAAAGTATTTTGTCCTTTAGTTAGTTGTCCACATAGTTGTCCAATTATAGTTGTCTATATAGCATTATCCTAAGAAAAATGAGTTGAATATTTTCAAGATTAACAACTCATGTTGTCTTTCAAACTAGTAGTAGTACCATAGACATCAATCAAACAAGGGACATACTAACGCTACAGTAAGGAGGCCTGTACAGCTAGAATTTTCCATCAAATAGTCCCTGCAAAAGGTTTGAGTCAATGACTGGAAAAGTCAGAGGAGATAGGGGCACCATATCAATGCCCACTCGCCACTTAGTGGGTGGGCATTCGTTGTCAGGCGAGGCTCATTGGACCCAGCCGACAACCCCCCAATAGGGGGATGTCACGTGCCCCCAGTGGACACTATATAATTTCCACTAGAAAAGTAGCAGAAGCTTATGGAAGTTACAGCAATTTCATTTCACAAGCAGCATTTGTAGAAACCCGAAAATTTTTATCATTTTTTTTAGACGACCTACTATCGTAAGCCTAGCCCATAGACAAACATTATGTTTGGTCCACATAAGATAAATAAAGCCCAAAACTAGTCCAAACAAGTTTATCATATGGTTTGTTAAATTATTTTAAAATATATATGATTTGAGTAATATTTGTTTCAAATGATAAACTCCATAAAATATATATATATTATTTTTTAAAAGTCTAAAGGACAATGTTGCACAATTTATTTTATAGAAGAATACAATTTCATCTTTCAAAAGTACAAACAAAAATGGAGGGACTTATAAAGTTTATTTAGTCATGTATATACTTTATTATGTTTATTGAAAAGTTTGGGACTAAAGGTGCAATATACTTTAATTTTAAACTCATTCTCTTTCCCTCTCCTCCTGCATGAAATATATAGATACATATATACATAATATACACGTTCACTATAAGAATGAAACCGAAATGCAATGAAGATGAAATGAAAGAAATGATTAACACATTTAACCCATTTGATCACTTTTAAACAATCCATAACACGCCATTACACTATTTATAATTATCACACAAATGAGACCGTTTCGTCTCTTCAAGGGGTAGAAATGGTGGTTTTAACTTCTTTCACCCATTCACATTCCTTCCACTATAAAGGAGTCTTCTAAGGTAGTGTGCAAGTTCCTTGACTTCAAATATCACAATCCCACGAAAAAATCTCATTTCTAGGAAGGTTAAAGTTCAAGAAAATAAGGTGATCGGATTTTTATAACGATGTTCAACGTCGGAAAACACCATTCACCATCCAAGCTTTTATATCCAACACTTTTGAATCGGGGTAGGTAGAGGTGCAATTGGTTATTTCATTTTCAAGTTATGAAATTCTCAAATATTATGAAAGTATGATACCTTCGGGTATGGTGCTTCGGCACTACTATAGATAAATGATCATTATCCGGCTCTACGTGTTATGATAATGCTATGAAAATTTGGATTTTGTCAGAAATTCATCTACGTGCAATGGTATGAACTATAGTTGAGTTTTTCTAAATTTGATAATGGAATGCACCTATGACATCTATTGAGTTTCGACTCATGGGTTAACTCCCTTCTATAAGTTGAATTTGTGGCATGAGGTCGTGGATTGCGAATTGAACAATGGAAATGCGAGATGGTGTCAAGTGGTGGAGTTCTTCTTCAAGGACAATAAGACTAGTAAACCGTTTTTGGATTTTTTTTATTGTTATGCATTAAGTTTGGTTTCCATGACATGAAAATGAACGTTTAATTGTTATGTCGAAGACATATATTGTGTGAAAAGTTTGTGCAAGTTAAGGATTGAAATTAGGGTTAAAAGAAAAGAAAAATTGTGTCGAAACAAATCTGCTAGCAAACTTAGGGATGTTACTGTTCATAAAATTCCGAAAACACAGTGTCACACATCACTGAATTATCTTTCTATGAGCGCAAAAATCACTTAATTTGAAGTTGTATATAGGTTTGCACAATTTTTTGAAAAGAGGCATATGTCACAGTGTTCTTTCCGAACTCCCAACTTCTATCTTTTGTTTCAAAACTTATTATCTTATATTATTCATTACTTGGTATTTTTGGATGAGACCAATTGGGTTTGATAACTTAATGAGTTTGCTATCATATAAACTTAACTCAAGACATTCCAAGGTCTGTAGGAATTGTTATGTCACTTTAAGTATAGCTTCACAGTTTAGTTTTCAATTGGAGTCGAAATGGTATTTTGAAAATTATTTTAGCACTACGCAACTCGTCAACGGAAGCCGATTTTTGGATATGTTATACGTTAGCGAATCTTTTATATACAGTTAAAATTTCATTGAAAAATGAAGTGGTTTGCTATGTCAAATGAATTTTTAATCATCAATGCTTGTAACAAAAAGAGAATAGGATTTGCCATTTTTTTCTTTACATGAAGGTATTGTGTAGCAACTCAAATCCACGTGAACAGTGCCATGCATTATGGTACTATTCATATAATTCAAATAAAAAAAAAATAAGTTTGCTTTTAATATGATGATGAGTTTGTTCGAACCTTGCACCTAAAGGTCAGGTGGTGAACATTTTACCACTTAGGATATAACTTGTTTGAGTAAGGTGATGCATTTTCAAAATTAGACCAAAAGCTGTTTCCTTTTTCATGAACTAAACTTATTGAAATTGTTAAGAAGAAAAAATAAAATAAAATAAAATATATATATATATATATATAAATTCTTATTGCAAATATTTTTCGCAAAATAAATTCATTAGTTTATTAATTGATTTCTAATTTTACGGTCTATGATTTAAATGTTTTTATGACGTTTCAACCCATGCGGGTTTGGGACGTTACAGCATTGTTACCAAGTATTTATTTAGTTCACTTTCGGTCCTGTAGCATTGTCAAAAGAAAATTCTTGTCTATTTTTTTTTTTTTTAACTTTTTCTTGAATTTATTTTCAATCACACATTTCTATAGGATGCATTACTTTTCACACCTCTTAATCACTTTTCAACCACAAATTCTCTCATAAACTCAAAATTTCTTAAATTTTAAGGGAAAATAGCAATAGGTGGGGCATGTAATTTAGAGCTACTGCACTGACACGTCAGCATTATGGCATCAGACTTCTTGCATTAGAACGATTTTGTTTGGCTATGATTTTTTTAAGAGCAATGCTACAAGTACCTCAAGTGTGCCCCCAAGCTTGTCCCCCTTGCTTGAGTAGGGGGGCAAGCTTGGGGGTACAAATAGATTATTCCTTTTTATAATATCATTTTCAACCTTAACTTTTCTTTCCTATTCGCAACTTGTTTGTAACATAAAAATCCTAATTTAAGGGATCAAACTGAGATTTAATTAAAATTTATAAAATTTAAAAATTACTTATAATAAAAATTGAAAAATACTTTCTAATCATCCATTAATTCACTGAAGTTTTTGAGAAATATCACAATCATATACTTATTTATGTGAAATATCACAGTATGATATTTATGATACATTTTAATTTTTTTAGTATCATAACTTGATACTTTACAAATTTTCATTATACTTTTTCTCAGAGATAAATCAAACACTTTTCATACACTATTCATTACATTTTCAGGTACAGCCACAACCACCACCATCATTTCCAATGCCGCTTTGGAAAAAGGGAAGAAGACCAATGCGAAGGGGAAGAAGACAAGTGAATTATTTTTCAAAAGAAAAAAAAAACTGAGTAGTAAAAATCGGTAATTTGATTTAAAGTAAGTAACCTGTGCAATTATCCCTTAGTGAAAACTATTGATTTTTTATATCTAATAAATTCGGACGATGATGTTAAAATGTTATGTGATTATATCGATATCAAATGAATAGATCAACTCAATAATGACCCACTTTGGAAGGTCTAATGGTGTTGGCTCAAATCATGTGGTCTTTTGTCATGCCTTTGATTGTTAGTTGGGCCATCTTTGGTTAGTTTGTGTTTTGGGCTTTGGATTGTGAAATGACCTTTGTGTTTTGACCCAGCCCAATTGGTTAATTATATACTACATAGTCTCATTTTTTACCTTGGTGTTTGAATAATAGAAAAAGTGAGGGATTTGTACTGGCGACTTGGAGTTTTCCATTGCAATATGGACTTCTCTTATTCTTTTGTGATACTATTCATCACCGACTCTTGTGTGGTTAGAGTAATATAGAGTAACCAAGGTGGGGTTATTATAGAGTCGAACTTGAAGTTTGGTATCAGTTTCGAAGTACTAACTAAGCCCAATTTGATGATTCAAGAGGTCCAATATTTTCAGCAAAAACTTGTTTACTCTAATTTTAATACGTTTGACGAGACATGCACTTAAGAAATGTAAGTTAAAAGGCAACACTTTCATTAAACAATTACCTAGAAGAGTGGGGGAAATAAAAAGTTCACCCACTTACAAAAGGTCTGGGATAGTAGTAGCAAATGAAGCAAGATTATGGACTCACGTGGAATAAAGCAAACGTACCAACTACATACTTCTTTCATCAGAGCTACAACATCTTGCAAAACTAAAGCATTCAGGTTATGTTTGGCATATCGTATTAGACTGTATAAAGGATAAAATTAAGATACAACATTAGATGGATGATATTAGATTTGATTATGATTTATAATAATTTTGAGTATTTCATTGAAAAGATTACCATTTGCATTATCTATTTCATTTTTTTATTTTTTGATAACTTAGGAATCCGAGCTTACGTCTGAATAATCCTGGAGATTGGTGGCATTCCCTCTAGTTCTCTACTCATTTAAATTCGGATGCGGTCACAATTTATACATACTTGGATTGGACATTCGGAATGAGGTTCTCCTTGAGAGTGTTGAAAGCCAATAAACACTCTCTAGAGAAGTAGAAAATAAAGGGACTTAGCGATTTTGGAAAAATCTTTGATGAATCCCCTATAGAACCCGACGTATCCTAATAAGCTCCTTATGTCTTTTACCGAAGTAAAATAAGGTAATTTCTCAATGACTTAGATTTTGGCTTTGTCAACCTCAATTTCCCCTTGCGAAATTCTCAATTAGCACAAAATTGATTTCTTTATATCTTTTCAAGACCAAGCCCAAATTATTCAAGCATTTATCAAAAGAAGAATAAAAAATCAAAAAATCATCCAAGAATACTTTAATGAATCTTTCCACCATGTCAGAGAATATTGCCATCATACAACGTTGAAAAGTGATCAGTGCATTGCAACATACCACAAATCTTCAAATCAACTACAATCAGTCGATAAACCCATCCACGAGCAAAAATGAACATGTTGAGGTTATATGCATGGCAACGTACCATAAATCTGCAGGGCTCATTCATCCATAGTCCACAAAAATTTATTGACCATCATGTTAACAACTAAATAATAATCAGCACAGCAATCACGGTATAATTTCCAAAGCGTAATTCATGCTTCCACATATCACAACATTTGTTTTAATATCATCCAATCAAATACATATTTTTCATCGTCCAAACATCGTCGAACTCAGCAAATTGCAAATTAAATTATCAAATTCCAAATGAGCTAATGATCCGGATACAAATACCAACATTCAACATTAAGTTGAAATAAATCCATTTACCTAAGGCCCAATATCAAACATACCATCCAATATGGACCCAACTTATCAAAATGGCCCACATAGTGGTGACAACGACGACAATAGTGACATTGATGGTGATGAGTATCGACATGATCTACACGACAATGGAGATTTAAGATGAAACTGGGGCGAGGGCTTCTAATTTATATAATTGTTTTATATACACCTTATTTGTAGAAGTTTAAACTTTTTTTCTTCTAATTGAATTGTGTTTTTGCAATAACCTGATTGATGTATTATTCCTATAAATAAATTGGGACATTTTAACCCTACCCCTCCTGGATTATCAAAATTCGTTGCGGCACGAGACGAAGAGTACGTTTGGTAAGACAAATAAGTTAGCTTATAGCTTATTTGGAGAGCTTATAAGTTTCATCTACTAAAATAAGCTCTGTTTGGTTGATGAGTTTATTTGAGAAGTTAGAGTTTATCTCAATAGCTACTTTTACAAGCTTTTCAAATAAGTTCCATGAGCTTTTCATTTTTTATCCCATTTTTAACCTCTTTATTTTTTTTAAAAAAATTATACCCCTATGTCATTACGGTATTTAAAATATATTTTCCTTTTATGTCATTTTGTATTTCTGAGCTAGCTTTTCAACTAGTTTTGTCAAACACTTCTATTTCAATCAACTATCTTATCAGCTATCCGCTATCAGCTATCAGCTCACAATTAGCTTTTCAGCTATAAACTAGCTTATAAGCTTGGTCCGCCAAACATAGTCGAAGAGTGTCATCCTTGTTTTTGTAGATTAACTTCTTAAGTAATTGTTTAGCTTTCTTTAATAACTATTTTAATTGGATTAAGTTAGTTTAATAAATCATTCAAAAAGACATAAAAACAACTTTTTTTAAATTTTGAAGTTACTTTTGAGATGTCAAAAGTAATGCCAAATACGCCCTTAATGATTTGCTTCTTTTCATGTACGACAAACTAGCAATTTTGAGTTTAAAGAGCCTCCTCTGGTAAATGATTTATAAACAAATTTATAAATAATATATTTTCTAAATCACTTTTCAATTACCCAAATTTCTCCAAATTATTTTTTAACCATATATTTTACCTCGAAAACATAAAATTCTCTATTTATGAACAAAAAATTTTTACCAAACGGAGGCAAGTGAAATTTATTTTTAGTTAACTTCTCTTTTAAAATATTTGGATATGATCAATCTTTCTTAAGTGAAAAATTCACTTATTTTGACTAATAATCAAGGTAGTGATTGCTTTCTTTTATAAATAATGTGTTTAAATTTAACCAAACATACACATTACCAGCTTGTTTTGAGCATATACGACGTGTCAGTGATGTTCTATTGATAGATCCAATTTATTTATTTATTTTTCTTTCCTCTTTATTTTTGGGTCTTGCATTTAAATTCGAAGGGTGTATACATATATGTATATATCGAAAAAAAAATATGTATTGAAATGAATTTAAAAGTTTTGGTTTTGTCTTAGTAAATTTTTAAAGTTTTAGAACAAACGTTGATAATATGGCTCTCAAAAACTTCTGTAAGCTTTATTACGTCATATGTTTGGAATATTTAATTCCGTACATAACTAACATAATAATTGACGAATTTTGATGCATCTCTTGTTTTATATAGTACATATAGTTCAACATATAAATAAATATGTCCAATAATTGTATGTGGCATTCTTTCAAAGTTCAAATCTTAGGTCTACAGAATTCCTCTTTCAAGGATTTGATGATGTCGTTTTTGGCTTTGTTCTTCATCCCATTAGGAAGTCACTCTTTCACATCAAACTTCTTTAGTTGAATTTATGTATATGTGATGCAATTTAACTATTTTAAATAGTTTCAGTCGTTGTACTGTGAAAATATTTATTCACTAAACCCTAGAACACCTCTCTCAAGCTATTAAGACTTAACCTACACAATTTTCATAAATGAGCTGTAAAAGATTTTGGAATTGTGACATCTGTGTGCTGTAATATCTTATTAAATTGTTTCATATAAAAACTTAAATATATGAAAATAATTTCATAATATCCTTGATATTCTTCTGATTATATGAAATTAATAATTTTGCCATTTGTCAAACATGAGCAGGAAGACTTCATTCAGGATTACACCACCTGCTTGTAGCTTACCTGAGTTCTCAATCTAGTTTGGGCAATCATTAGGCTAGAATTGATTTTTTTAATATGAAAGTTGTCTGATTTTCAATTCAAAATTCATACTATAAAAAGAAGGTTAATTCATGAATTCTAAATATAATTAACCACTAAAAAGTAAAAACTCAGTAAAAACGTGTAAAAGTTCATATTAAGATTCTCAAGTTTCCAACTTTTAAAGGTAGCTCCTAGTCTTAATCTATAGTATGATATAAGTCATGTTTTTATCATGTTCAAGATTCTGAGTTATTCTGCAGTGATTTCGAAATGTCAAAACAAAGTAAAACAAAGATATTTTGTAGAAATCAGAGATCAATTGCAAAAATGGTTCTCCATATATTGATACATGAAGTTGATGCCATGTATCGATACACGAAGAATAAGGATCTAAACATGTATCAATACTTTCATCATTTTAAGAATAAAATAGAAGTTTGATTTTTAATTATTTCCTTGTTTTCACGTTCCAAACAAGTAACACTTCAACATTGTATTTTGGTCTTAAATGCTACTTCGTGCGAATTTCCTTGATATTTTAACGCGTTCTTGTCCTGCTAAATTATTTTCTTGCATTATTATAATCATTATGTTATCCCGCTTGTTATTACGCCTCACGGAGCTTGTCTTGAATTACGAGAAATTTTCTTGGTAGAAATATGCGTGAAATAACACACTTGTATCAGGATTTTTAAATCCTGCTTGAATTATTGAGTGGACGAGATAACACTTAACTTGTAATACGAGAACGAGCCCTTGTGAAATATGTTGACGGTTGAATCCAGTCTGGAAGTGTTACGGACCCATCAACACACGAATTGTCCAATGTGAAGTGGGTTTGTTCCGCTTGAAATGGGTTTGTTCCACTTAAAGTGGATGCGTCCCCAGGAGGACTTAATGTAAGAATTTTAATCAATCGTGTGGGCTTATATGTGAATTATTGTGTATTGAATAAAAGGCTATCAAATTTGGTTAAGCCCAATTAAAGTGATCTAATAAGGATTTGGTATATTGGGCTTTAATGCATCTAATTAATGTATGGGCTTTTATGTGTAGATACCAGGCCATTACCTAATTCATGATGGGCCGGATTAGGTTAATTGGCAATTCAGTATATAAAGTCGGTTATGGTCCCTGAATCCTACGTACTGTTCATCTTGTCTGACATCCCATCATCAGAGAGAAAATAAGGACTACGTATCGATTTAGATGATCCAAACACCGCCAAATCGTTTATCGTGAATCACGTTTGATTAAGGTACGCTTCCGCTTCAGTTATTTAATTCTTGATAATTTCAACATGATGATTATTTAGATTATAGATAAATAATTTATCTGTGAAATAAATTTTCTAACAAGTGGTATCAGAGCACACATCGTGTTGAATTATCAGATCAATTTTTGTACGCATATATGTAAAATAAAAACCACAAGCTGCTGATTTTCGAAATGATATACACCCACAACAAACTGAAAAATTGAGAAAAATATACAGCCAATTCGTTTTTTATCTTTTTTGCTCTCTGTATGCATATATGTGTATATATTTATGTTGAAATCAGTTGTCCAGTATGTATATGATCTTCGAAATTAGGTATTGAACATATGTATATACAGATTTAAATTGTGGACGGAGTGTATTATTGTGGTAATTTGGATGAATGTTGATTTTGGGTTTTGAATGTGTATGGTTGAATCTGTGGCTTATGTTGGTCGGAGTTGGGTATGGATTGTAAAACTCTGCTGGCATTTTCGTTTGTGAATCTGGTTTTGAATTAAGTCTGGATTCGAGTTTTGTGATGAAGAGGAAGGTGTGGCCGGCACTGGGAAGGGCACCGGCGACGGGCGCCGCTTGTGTGAGTGATTCCTCTAAAGTGTGCGATACAGGCGCTGCGTCGCGATGGGGCTCAACGAGGCCACTTACAACCGGCGACAGGTGAAATTGCAACGCCCGTAGGCGCTGCAACTGAATTCTGTGTTGCGAGCGAGCTGTCTTCACGCGCCTGCTCATGGCAAAGACCGTGTCGCTGCCGTTTTGTGCGGTCGCCAGTAGTGGCGCCGCATTCTGCTGGATTTGGTGCGGCGGCGGCAGGGATTGCTAGGGTTTGTAACCCTAGCAGATTCAATTATTTGGTTCAAGGGACTTGTGTTGAAAATTAGAAGTCTTCAAGGGCTCAGTTGCAATTTTCAAAAATTTTTATTATTTGCACATCAGATCCCCCCTATTTGTTTTAAATAATGTTTAAATCCGAAGTAATTAAAACCATTTAAGTTGGCCCTTAAAGTTCTGAAATTTATAAATTGAGCCCTTGAAGTTATAAATTTATTTAAGTCAGGACCTTTCAAGTTATGGAATTTTATGATTCAGCCCCTGAAGTTTGAGAATTTTCCAATCCAGCCCCTAATGTTTGAGAATTTTCAAAATTGGTCCCTAAAGCTTGAAAATTCTCTAATTTGGTCCCTTAAAGTTTGAAAATTTTCATTTTAAGTCCCTACAGGTTTGAAAATTTTCATTTTCAGTCCCTAAAGTTTGAAAATTTTCTAATTCAGTCACTAAAGTTTGGAAATATTCAAAATTGGTCCTTAAAGTTTGAATTTTTTTTTAAATTAAGTCCCTAAAGTTTGGGAATTTGCTAAATTGACTCCTAAAGTTTGAAAATTTTCAAAAATCAACCTTTAAAGATTGAAATTTTCATATTTTGGACCTCTAAAGTATGGTTTTGTTTCAAATTGGGACCTAAAGTTTAGAATTTCTCTAAATTGGCCAATAAAGTTTTAAGAAAATTGTAATTTAAGCCCTTCAAGCTTAAAATTTTATAGAATTGGCCACCAAAAGTTTAAGAATATTGCAATTAGACTTTCGCAACTTAAGGATTGCTTTATTCTAAAGTTTTGAATTCTATAATTCAAATCCTAAAGTCAAATATAGATGCAAATCAATGGATTTCAGTTTCAAATCTTGGTACATCAGAATCTTTTGAGAGATATAATATTCGAAAGTAAGTTAGTTGAAGCAACATGTTGCCAAAGCAACCTCTCTTGTGGATATTAATTAACTTTGAATATTAGAAGGTATTTGTGTGTGTTATTCATTGCGGATATTGATCGGCCCAAAGGAAGGTTAATATTTGGCTCGAATTTCACATGCACCTGTTGTGATAAACACGTGGCAATTATTTGGTTTAACGTGTGACCAATAAATCGGTCCAAAGAAAGGTTTATTGGTTAACATGTCTTATTGCCAGTGTTTGATCACTACACTAAGGGAAAATTAGGTGTTTGTGTGTTATTTCATGCGGATATTGATCGGCCCAAAGGAAGGTCAATATTTGGCTCGAATTTCACATGAACTTGTGGTGATAAATACGTGACGGTTATTTGGTTTTACGTGTGATCAATAAATCGGTCCAAAGAAAGGTTTGTTGGTTGACATGTCTTACTGTCAGTGTTTGATTACTACACCAAGAGTACCACTTACAAGTCAATATTTCTGTCCAAAGACTAAATATTGATGTTGTGCTAGGTATCTTGTGATGGGCCCTACCATTATTTGAAAATATGATTTGCATAATAAGGTATTTATGTGAGCAATTTTATTTAAGTGTTCTCTATTCAGTTTCAAATTCTGCTAGTAGTATATCTACAAGCTCAAATTTAATCCCTGTATTTATGGAATAAACTTCAAGGATCAAAACAAGAACATTAACTTTTCGTTGGCTGCATGGATCTAGACCGTGTACTAAGGATTGAGCAACTTGCTCCTCTTACGGATGAAAGTTCATCTAATCAAATGAGGAACTTTGAGAAGTGGGATTGTTTAAATTACGTGAGTCTCACGATCATTAAGTGTGGCATTCTGGAAGCCTTTAGTGGCATAGTATCTGAGGAGGTAAATGATGCCAATGAATTCCTTGCCGAAATTAAGAAACGTTTTGTGAAAAACGATAAGGCTGAAACAAGCACGCTTATGCAAAGCTTGATTTCAATAAAGTATAAAGGCAATGGGAAAATAAGGGAGTACATCATGTAGATGTCTCACACTGCTTCAAAACTTGAGGAACTAAAACTCGACTCGTCTAATGACTTGCTCGTGCATTTGGTATTGATATCGCTTCCTGCACAATACAGTTAATTTAAGGTCAGTTATAACTGTTAAAGGGGAGAAATGAACTCTAAATGAGTTCATTCTATTTTGTGTGCAAGAGGAAGAAAAGTTGAAGTAGGACAGAACTGAAAGTGTTCACTTGGCAAACACCTCTAAAGATAAGGGCAAGAAAACAAATAAAGAAAATAAAGTTGTTAAGGGTTCAGAACAAGAGAAACCACATAAACAAATTAAGGGTTGTTTCTTTTGTTAGAAATCTGGACATTTAAAGAAAGATCGTACATATTACCAACTAAAGCTGCTGCTAAAACCTTTTATGAGCTTTTGACAGGCTTAAAGCTTAGTCCAAAGCATTTCTACATTTGGGAATGTCCAGCTAAGGCTAGGCTTTATAGGCCACATAAAGAAATTGGACTCCAAAATAGTTAGCAGCTACTTTATTGGTTATTCTGAGCGATCGAGGGGCTAATAATTTTATGATCCCACACTTAAGTCAAATTTTGAAACGGGAAATGCAACATTTTTTGAGGAAGTTGAGTTTGGGGGGAGAAATAAGGTTAGAGATATTGTCTTTAAAGAATAAGTTGAGGAAGGATCGGTTTCGATTCCTATTATTGCTTTTGACAACGTGCAAGTTTTTATGCATGTCATTGATCAAGAAGCATATTCGGAACCTCAACTAGACAATGTTGAAGAACCTCCCATCCAAAATAAAGTAAATTTCAGAAGTACAAACTCAACAACCTCAATAACTAAAGCCATTAAGGAGATCCACGAGAGAAAGGGAAAAAATGCTATCCCGGATAATTTAAATAGTATTTTTCCAAGAACATAAGGAAATAATGAAATTGTGGAAGATGGTCCAATCAATTCCATCAAGCCGTGCAGGGTTCTAACTCTCAAAAGTGGATTGATGCCATAAATAAGGAGTATAAGCATATGCAAGACAATAAAGTTTGGGATCTTGCCCCATTACCAGAAGGTGCGAAGCCCATTGGTCTTAAATGGATTTTTAAACCAAAGGGAATTCGAAAGGTAATGTGGAAAGATATAAAGTTTGTCTTGTATCTAAGGGCTTTACATAGAATGATGGCATTGATTATAAAGAGACTTTCTCTTCGGTTTCAATGAAAGACTCTTTCAGAAAAGTTAGGTTGTTGCACATTTTGACCTCGAGTTACATCAAATGGATACTAAGGTGGCGTTTCCCAATGGCGACATTGATGGGACGATCTATTTGGTGCAATCAGTAAACTTTGTGTCAGTAGACCCAAAGAAAATGGTTTGCAAATTAAGGAAATCCATTTATGTACTCAAGCCAGCTTCCCGTTAAGGGTAATACAAATTTCATCAAGCAATTATCTCATTTGGTCTTGAGATTGATGTTGTTGATGATTGTATGTATTACAAGTTCAGTGGGAGTAAGTATATTGTCCTGGTTTTATATGTTGATTATTGCTTGCCACTAATGATATAGGTATGTCACATAAAATTATGAGATTTTTTGTCAAGGAATTTTAAGATTAAAAATCTTGGTGACGTCTCTTTTGTATTAGGAATTCAGATACACCGGGATTGTTCTCGGGGTATTCTTGAATTGTCACAAAAGGGCTGTATCGATAAAGTACTTAAGAGGTTTGGCATGCAAGACAGTAAATCAGGGGACACCCTTATCGCTAAGGGAGACAATTTAGTCTCAACTAATGCCCGAAAAGTTATCTTGAAGTTAAAGAAATGCAGAGGATCACATATAGTTAAGCTATAGAAAGTTTGATGTATGCTCAAATTTGTATGCGTTCGGATATTGCATACATTATTGGGATACTAAGGAGATATTTAAGTAACCCTGGGATGGATCATTTGGAAAGCAGCCAAACATGGGTTATAAGGTATTTAAAGAGAACAAAAGATTACATGTTCACATACAGAAAATCGGATCAGTTGGAGATCATATGGTATTATGATTCCGATTTTTACTAGATGCCAAGAAAGTAAAAGATCCACATAAGGCTACATTTATCTGCTGGTTGTTGGAGCTATTTCCGGATGGGGTGCTTAACAAACACTTTAGCTTCTTTCACTTGGCAGCACAGTTTGTAGCAATTTTGGGGGCATCTAATTATGGAATATAGCTGCGAAACTTTGTCACAAGGCTGCATATTCTGTATGGTATAGAAAGACCACTAAAGTTATATTGTGACAATAACTCGGCAGATTTATATTCCAGTAACAACAGGAGCTCAACTAAGTCAAAATACATTGACATAAGTTCCTGGTTGTGAAGGATACAGTTCAGAGTGGACACGTGTCAATAAGTGCACATTGGGACAAACTCCATAATTGCGGATCCGCTTACAAAAGTATTACAACCCAAGGTCTTTCATGAGTACATTACTCATATGGGTGCTGTATTTCTTAAGGATATTCGGTTTCAGTGGGAGTTTGTATTTTGGGTGCATTAGACACATTTACTGTCCTTTTGGATACAATTTAAAGTTAAAGTTATTTACAGCTGTAAGGTTTCAGGTTTATTATCTCTGAACTCGGTTGATGATGATCTCACTAAAGTTGGACCAGTTGAAAATAGGCATGTTGAAGATCACATTACATGTAATTTCCATGCTACACATCCATACTTGATCCATGTCATTCAGTTATGTCGATATACGTGACCATTGAAGGTTTAGTTACGATTAATGTAGCGAAAGCCGCTTTGATCCTATGTTGATATAATTGATGGACCGGATTGTTTGGGGATGCATTCAGTAATGATAGCAAAATTCTGAGTACTCATAAGGTTATGATTGATACACAATTGTAAGGTTACACATATAGCCCAAGTGGGAGATTGTAAGGATTTTAATCAATCGTGTGGGCTTATATGTGAATTATTGTGTATTGAATAAAAGGCTATCAAATTTGGTTAAGCCCAATTAAAGTGATCTAATAAGGATTTGGTATATTGGGCTTTAATGCATCTAATTAATGTATGGGCTTTTATGTGTAGATACCAGGCCATTACCTAATTCATGATGGGCCGGATTAGGTTAATTGACAATTCAGTATATAAAGTCGGTTATGGTCCCTGAATCCTACGTACTGTTCATCTTGTCTGACATCCCATCATCAGAGAGAAAATAAGGACTACGTATCGATTTAGATGATCCAAACACCGCCAAATCGTTTATCGTGAATCACGTTTGATTAAGGTACGCTTCCGCTTCAGTTATTTAATTCTTGATAATTCCAACATGATGATTATTTAGATTATAGATAAATAATTTATCTGTGAAATAAATTTTCTAACACTTAAACCCAAGACTTCTTGATATGAGGATTGTTAGGGCACTCCTGGTTTAAGTGGAACAAACTCACTTCATAGTGGACAATCCGTGTGTTGACGGGGTCCGTAACATCTCCGGGCTGGATTCAACCGTCAACAAAATCCATATTTTTAAAAGAAAATTTTGTTACTTGCTAAATAATTTGTATTTATGTTTTTCATGTTTTAAAATTTGTAGATGCTTGATCAAACTACCTTCAAGGCAATCTCGAACGGGTGGAAAATATCCAAAGATGAACAGACTTATATGTATATTACAAAGGCTGAAATATTGAGTTACTCTTCGGAATACCCAACTATGTCCCGCTATGAATGCACTAAAGTCAAAGTAGAATACTATGATGTACAAACTTTTGAACTTGTGTACACTAATATTTACACGTTTACTAATACGTAGTTAGTTAAGTTTGGAATAACATACAGGGTTTATTTTGGCCATTGTAAAAACCCCGTATAGGCCATGAAAGAATAATAATATTTTTAAGACATTTCACACATTCATTGAATGGTGAAAATAACTACCTCATCATTTACTTTTTCATCACCCAATAAATGTGGGTCACGTCATAATGTTACTTAAAAAGTCTCAAATGAATGTCTTCCTAGAATTATTGTAATATATATTCATTGGAGCTGTAAATGAGAACTCAAATCTAACATTAATATTAATGCTATATCCTCGAATGGTATCCATTTATCCTAAACATTGTCAATTTGATTTTTGAACCATCAACATTTGATTTCATTAGTTAATAAAGCCAAGTAACGAATGAAACCGCAAAACGTTACATGAACCTGAAAAACCTATTTTCACAAAGACATTAAATGGTTTACATTTAACTTTACATTACAATAAATGATTTTAAAATAGCATAATTAACTTAATATTTGTCGTGTAAAATTGAAAAATGTTCGTACGAAGTACGTGAGTTTTGTGGAAATCAGCTTCAACCACTACGTTTGAGTGCCATCATTATCATGATGGTGTTTATATAATCCCCAAAGAGACATGACTAATTGACTAGTGATGTCATATTTAAAAGCTCATCATTGATGAATGTTAATTTCCTCAAAGGCTTAAATATGGTACAAGTCGATCTAGGGATGCTATATATATCTTACGCGTGATTAGTGTTGTCAACTCACCCAACAATTTACAGTGCGTTCAACGACCTATGCCACCATTTATTCTTGTTTTTTGGGATATTTTCTAGGTAGATGTGTAGTTGAAAATTGAAGAGATAAAATATTTGTGGTTAAAAAATAATTTGAGAAATTATTTTATTTATAAATTAATTTATAAATTATAATCATTGCGTAAAAGAGCGAAGTGATAATTCTATTAATGTGGCATCTCTATGACACAAGTCTAGTAGATTGACATGCACAAACAAATATGATTTATTATTATTATTATTATTATTATTATTATTATTATTATTAATGTCAAACAATAATTTTAACAACATATTTATTAATGACACATTTCATCAAATTTTATTAAAATATATTGAAAATCTTATTTTTATCTAAATCAAACAGTAAATAATAATCTTTCTAGTTATAATATTATGCCCTTGTTTGATAAACACACTTTTTTCATATAAAAAAATACAATTTTTTTCTATAATAATTAATATCAACCATTCAAAAAAGTCAAGCATACATTTTTTTGCTTTTCAAACCACTTTTAACCACACAATTTTTTAAAACTATTATACAAATCTTGATTTTTGTTTGTTGCACAACATTTAAATTGTAATAAATATATCAAATTACTTTTATTGTTGTCGGATGTATATCTCTAACTATTTCATCGTATTTTATCCTTAATCTTCAATCAATTAAAGCACATGGTCCCAGATGACGATTTTTGTCTAAATATTTTGTCCGTACGCTTTGAAATGAATAGCAAATATTTTGGAGAACATTTGTATTTGTTATTTTTTATTTTAAAAAAAAAACACTTTTATAATTGCCTAAATTTTTGAAATGAAGGAACAACATATGTTAATTGATGGAAGTTCAAGAATAAGAATCGATTTAAAAAAGTTGAAGATATAATAAATGATAATGAGCAAATATTTAACACTTTCATTAAAATTAAAATGTGTTGCAAATAGAAACCACGTGTGAATCAGTTATAAGTTATTTTTATAATTTTGTCGTGCCCGAATATATATATCATTTTTTTAGTTTTAGTGGGAATTAGATTTTGATGAAGAATTTGGTGACATAAATATTGATCTATGTTTTGATTCAATTAATTATGCTTTAATGCTAGCTGGAGTCACTTTTGAATGTCTAGCAAAGTTGGTCAAAAGAGTCCCGTGGCACGGTGTTGTCTTCAAATGTTGTGTTCATGGGTGTTTTTCGGACGAAACAGATAAAAAATAAGTGTTTTAATTTTTGGTCCAAAAAATTTCGAAATCAAAATATCATTCCAAATTCCATTCCAAAATTTTCGGAATGCCCAACCTTCGTTCCAAACTGAAATTCGAAAAATTTCGAAAAGTTCCAATATTTAATATATTACCATGATTTATAATAATTTTAAGCATATAGAAAAAGAAATTCGAGGAATTGAATGTCTGAAATTAAAAGAGTCCAAAATTTTAACTAGTCAAAAACTATATTTAAAGTTATAAACCATAAAAGATAACAATATAACATCTATAAATAGATTTAACATAAATTTTTCCATTATGATCCAATAAAATAGAAGTCAACGAAGATAATAATTCTACAATTCTTGCTATTTTTTTTTTTTTTTTACTAAGTAAAGTGTTACAAGTCAATTATATGTTACATCTCATATTAATAATATTTTAATATTATTAATTGTTCAATAAATTATTTTCTTAAATTTTATATTATTAATTGTGATTAAAACACAAAAAAATTAGAATTTTCGGATCGTAATATGTTCGAAATGCTTTGGGATCTTTTGGATCAGAATTTTCAAAATTTTGAAACTCGTTCAAATTCCAATCCAATTTTTTTGAAAAACTTCGGATTTCCAAGTTTCGGAATCGGATTTTTTTGGAAAAACTCGGAACGGAATTGGATGGAATCGGATTTTCTGGTCCAACTTGCAGCTCTAGTTGTGTTAGATATAGGTTTAATCATCAAGCACTTAATTAATAGGAAAATGAGACTTTATTCAATATATATATTGGCATTCAAATCCAACATATCAATTCAATTGTAATATTTAAGTTCAAGTCTCAGAGCGATCTATTCCTATTACCCATGCCTCTTGTCCCCAAAACCTCACTTCGTGCGTGGTTCGATTTGAACAATTTTGACATATATTCAAGTGAAACTGTTTAAAACAATTTGAGAAATACCCAATCTAAATAAATAAATAAATAATCACATTTAGCTTGGTTTCAAATGGTGATACATCTCTTCTTCTTTTTTCTTCCTTCCTTCCTTTTGGTTTCATACATGATGAAAGTTCTTGATTTGGACTTAAAATCAAACATTAATATTCAAGAAAAATAATCTGGGCACCCCTTCATGACACAATGACTGGAGCCCACCAAATAGGTGCCCTTCGAGGGTACTAGAAGAAGAGAACTATTATATAAAGATTACATGTTTCAAATTGATGATTTTCATAAAGTAAGAACCCAAATTCACGTGTTAGGAACTCAAAAGTTCAAATTTGAAGGTTTGGGACCCATAACTAGGCTACGTGAAGGTTAGGTAGCCAAATTCTTAACTTTATTTGGTGGTTAAGACTTAAGATTGCAACTTAAGAGTTTGACCCTTGTTCATTTTGGGCAAGTTTCTCCCATAAATTTACAATTTACAATTTTCAATTTTTTATTTTATTTTATTTTTTTTTGGAATTCTTAACCAATTGAGTTTAGGTTCAAACCTCATAGAAAATGCTAAAATGTATACCAATTATTTTAACACGGTTTAATTTTGTTCAAAATAATTTTCGATCAACCACACATTTTACCTCAATTATAAATAAATCAGTTTATAAATCATTACAGTGTTACCAAATAGAGGATTACGAAGGCTAGGTATTTGAGTGGACAGAACATTACAATGATGCATTGACTCTTAAGTGGAAGACTTATGTACGTAAAATATATTGTGAGCATTTAAGAGCGCCCGCTCTCGTTTGATCTCGTCCAATAAAGTTTTAATACAACGAGATATCGCTTCATCTTCCACCATACTCTCATCCACTTCCATCATTTCAGTTAGATATATTCAACAAATTTTACCAAATTCCTCGTTTTAGAGTTTTCATGGTCAATTTAATAAAACCTAATTGCATGGTAAAGGTATTGAAGATAAAATATATGTTGTTATAAAGCATCCTAATTGCGTTTTTGAAATAAAAATGGTGGTTTGCACTCAGTGGTGCGAAGGCCACTACGAATTATATGGAAGAATTTCATGTATTTATAATTTTATAAATTCTTTGCTTGTGGATGCCACACGCACAACAATACTTAAATGATGAGTAGGCATTTTAATTAGAAGAATGTTCAATGATCATATTACACCTAAGCCAATACCAACTTGTATATTTGTTATAAATTGTTTAATTAGTATATACACCAAAATGCAGGGTGTATATTGTAAGTTTTTCTAATTTTTTATTTTTTATTTTAAGAAATGACGAAATTCCAAATGAAAAAGGAGGTGCACTGAAATTGAGCACATAGTTAATGAGAGGGTTAGCAATTAAAAATACTGATTACAAGTGTGCAATGCAACAATTGTAATTAGACTAATCGCTAATCATATAATTAATGTCACAAAAATGTCGACACTCAAATGCAACTCAAATTTTAAAAATGATTATATAGACTTTTTGGCAGTGCTTTACTCTTGTTATAAAGTTTTAACCAGTAAGTATTTTCAATTTAGTAATATAAAATTAAATTTAACTAATAAGAGGGATTATGGGTGGACAAAATAACAGAACCAGACCAAATCAAATCAAGCTGCTTGGTTCGGTTCTATATAAAAAAAAAATTATGGTTTGGTTCTTAGAATCAAGAACCATTTGATTTCGATTCTGGTTCCGGTTCTCTTTCCAGAATCAGAACCAAACTCTATATATATATATATATATATATATATTACAAATTAGTTGATATTCATCTCATCAAAAAATTCAAATCTGAAATTATAAATGTGAAATGTACAAAAATATTATTTACCATACATTTTATCTCATTTCCTATTAAACAAAGATTTTAAATCATAAATCTAAATTCTAATTATAATTCATTTTTCTTCTTTTCAATTATAGACAAGTATTCACACTGCTTTATTTGCACTTCTATAACACAGCAATCGTTGCACTCCTTAATCACCATCGACTACATTGATGTTTATTTTTTAAAATTTATGTATATATAAATATCGGCACAATTCGTCACTTCTCATGAGTTAATCAAAACTCAAATTGTAAATTTCATCCCTAACTTACACGGTACCACGGTAGAATGGGACTCAGAACTTCATTGTAACCTATAACTATAAGTTTAAACAGCCTTTATGTTCGATTCTCTAAGTTTCAACTGGTCGGCGAGCTTCCTTCAGGTGGGTTTCTTCTTCTTTGACTTAGAATAAACGTGTTACTTTTTCTAAATTTTTGTTTTGTTAACTAAAAATTTCATTTTCTATTTAGTAATGATGTAGATGGGTTCTAAAGAAAAAGAGGATATAAACCGATTTTAATTTGCATTTATTATTTAAAAATTCAAGTAATGGTCCCAGAACTAAACTAGACCAAACCAGAATCGAGCGGTTTGGTTCCGATTTGGTTCCACATCTTTAAAAAAACCAATTTGTTCCATCAATAAAAAATCATCGATTTATGATTTGGTTTGATTCTTCTTGAACCAGAATCAAACCGGACCACTCCCCCCCCCCCCCTACCTAAGAAGGCTGACTAATCGTGTCAAATGGTAAATTTAGTCTTTAATAACTTGGAATCATTGTTCTAAAAAGTGCGCATAGATGGGCGATACGCCTCGCCCTGACAGTAAGCATGAAATTAAGCACTAAACTGTGAAGTTATCTGCTTAATGTACGTTTAGGCACGCTTTAATATTTCCATTTCTTTTCCCTTTTTAAAGCATTTTATTTAAATTTAGTTTCAAGTAGTGTTCTAAATTCTATTACGTAGGATTTGTTGAAAACTTCAAAAGTATTTATGAAGTTTGAGAACCTATATAACAAGAAACAACAATTATTTTTTCCTAAATTGGCCTTTATATGTACATGAAAGAATATCTATATGTATATCTATATTTATATCTATACTACTATATATATAATATAAAGGAAGAATAGTGAATTAGTGTGAATGCATTTATTGCTTATATATATATTTTATGGTTAATGTTTTTTTTAATAAATTTTAATTTTAATAATTGTACAAAGATTATATAATATAATAATTTTTTGATCTTCAATGTTGTTCAATTATCGTATATTTGATGAGTTAAGATTAAACACATATTTATATTTTATTGTGATTTTTGAACAAAAATTGAGAAAATTAAAATGCAGAAATTATAATAAATATATTTATATCTTGAACAAATATCAATATTTATACTCATAATATTACATCTAACATGATGTACAATTAAAAAACTATTTTATCTTTTGTATTTGTGTTGATTATGTATAATCATTAAATTTTATGAATACTTATCTATATTGCGGATAGCAATTTCAGTTCGTCACACTAATGAAAATCTATATTTACCATATATAAAAGTAGAATAGTTTGGCAGAATTTAATTCTTAAATTCTTTATATTTTAGTATTATTATATTCTTTATGTTTTAGTATTATTATAGTAATAATAATAATAATAATAATAATAATATTATTATTATTATTATTATTATTATTATTATTATTATTATTATTATTGAATGAGTTCAATCGATATTCTTAGTTATTAGTATTAAAATTATTATTTAATTAGTAATTTTTTTATTTATTTGTTATTTTTAATATTATAAATCATATGTATAGCCATCAATAATTAAATTTTGTTTTAATTATTAATTGTCAAATCATTTGTTATCTTTAATATTACAAATCATATTTTGTAAATATATATTATATATATTATTATTAAATATTTTAATAAATTAAGCATCTGTTCAACAACTATTTCGAAGTAAAATGTGTGGTTGAAAAATAGTTTTGATAAAATATGTGGTTAAAAAGTGGGTTGAAAAAATGTGCTGCTTATAAATAATTTATAGAAAAAGTTATTGAATGAAGGTTAATATTGAAGAATTAATGCTTTGATTTTTTTTAGTTAATAATATTAATAGAATGATTAATATTTTTTAATCATTGTTAATTTTAATAAATTTTTAAAAATTATAGGATATAATTTTCGATATCATTTCGTAATCTCCAACTTTACTTGGTTGTCGTATCATGATAATAGCGAGATTTTCAAAATTATTATTTTGACTACTTATTTTTGTAAATAAAGTTTTACTGGTTAAATTCAAATATTTTGACTATTTCTTTTTTAATTATTTTGATTGATGTTTTTGAATGAAAATTAAAAAGTACGTTAAATACAATAAGCAAATGTAGAAGTTATAAAAAATATGTTAATACATTTCACATGCATCAATATTCGTGCACATAATATTACATCAAATAGAATAAATCATTAAAAAACTACTAAATACATTTTCAATAAAGTTATTAATAATTCATAAAAATTATTGAAATTAATAATAATTTATTATTTAAATATATAAATTGCATTTACCATTCAAATAATTTTTTAATAATTTGAATTACTTATATTATTTTTTAAATTCTAATAATTGTTGTAATATAGAATTCTTTTTTATGCATTTATATGCGTGTTGATTATGTATAAGCACTAAAATTTTACGAATACTTATTAAAATCAATATTGTGGATAATAACTTTCGTGTATTGCACGAGTGAAATACTAGTTGGATTTAAAACGAAGAATGATGCATCTCCAATAAGCTCTCCAAACTTGAGATGTTCTTTTTTTGGAGAGTTAATCCTTAAAATCTCATTCCAATAGACTTTCTATTTTAACATTTTAAAAGCATCTCCAAAAAACTCTTTATATTTAAAGAGCATATTTTACATAATAGAAAGTATCTTTAGATTTAAAGAGCAAAAATTTTTACAAGCTCCAACAAACTCTTTATTTTTGTCTCTTTATTTTACTTTTTCATAAAAATATTTATTATCTTTCTTTATCTTTAGTTAATATTTATTTTTTTAAAAGTGGATGACCAATGATATCAAATATGTAATAAAGAAAGCTAATGTAGGAACATTAAAAATTGAAACTTTTTTAATGCATTTAATAATAGATAGTGGGTTGGCTCTCCAAATTTGGAGAGCCAAATTCATTCTCTAAATTAAAATGTTAAATTAGATAGCCTATTGGAATGAAATTTTAAGGGTTGACTCCATAAAATAAAGATCGTCTCGAGTTTAAAAAGTCTATTGAAGATGCTCTAGAGTGTAATTTAGAGAGCCAAACTCACTCTCTATTATTAAATGCATTCATAAAGTTTCAATTTTCGATATTCTTACATTAGCTTTCTTTATTACATATTTAATATTAATGGTTATTCATTTTTAAAAAAAATAAATATTAACTAAAATAAAGAAAGTCAATAAATATTTTTATAGAAAAGTAAAATAAAGAGCAAAAAATAAAGAATTTGTTGGATCTTGTAAAAAAATTTACTCTTTAAATACAAAGAGTCTATTTGATATGCTTTCTTACGAATATAGGATCTAATAGTGTGGTCCGTGTGAATCTTAAGGAGCAAAGAGAAAGCATGACTCGTAAGAGGTGAGCGATTGAAGGACAACAACTATATTTAAAAAACAAAGTGAATGAGTGTCATGTGAATTGTAAACTGAAGCTAGTCTTAAATTTGTAGAAAATGTATTTTGGCTCAAGTTGGCTTGGCCCTTGGGAGTTGGAATCATGGCACTTACAATTAATTAGTTAATTGAAAATTTTATTTCGAAAAATATTAAAATAATTTATCTTATTCAATATAAAAATTAAAAAATTTGGAAGATTTTGTTTTGATTTGGTTATTATTCAGTTCTTGGCCTAGAATCGAGAATCGAACCAAACTCGTCAATTCTCAATTCTAATATTTATTCGGGTATTTTTCAATCCGAATTAGTCGGGAGTTATGTCCAATCCTAATGAAGTTCTTATAAATCTATGTCTTGTCCCGTTGAAAGATGAAAGTATGAAAAATAGACTAATTTTTGCGTTTCGAAAATTTAAAAATTATAATTAAATAATTGTAGGAATTATTTTCAAAAAAAAAAAATTGTAGGAATTATTAAGTAAATATTTTATAATTGTAGAAATTGTTAAGTAAATATAGTATTTTACAATTTTAGATGTTTGATACATATTATTTTATAATTATTAAGTGATTTTTAGAATGATAAAAAACTTAAAATAATATTAAAAATAAGAAAACGCTTTATCTAGGCCATTAAGTTTGAAGCTTGAACCACACATTTAGGCTTAGCCATGTTTTATGCTTTTAATTAGAAAATTGCGTGAAACAATATGCTACCTCTTATGTTTTTATATTCCCACTACTACATCATGTATTACTATTTGTTCATTATCTAAATTCTATCCGAAATGCATGATGATACATTATTAGAATTTTGGTATGCAAAATTACACATTATTATTAAATCGATCTTTATTTATCTCCCTTCCTTAACCTTATCGAATTACTCCAAAACACATTGAGAATCACAACATTCTTTTTTGTTTACCGCAATCATTACAATTTATAAATAACACAATTTCTCAAATCACCACATTTTCTATCTCCACTTTTTAATCACATATTTTTCCTCAAAAATATAAATAAACCAATTTATAATTGTTACAGTGTTACCAAACAAAGTTATTTGGCCCACATTCATTAAATGTACCAATTTTGCTACTCGTATAAGAAGTTTAGCAGAAAGGTTGACATACACGTATGTGGCATAATTGTGTATCATGTGACGACCCGAATTCTCTTCCATTCGAGTGCCACTAAAAGTGACTCATATCATATTATCGAGACTTAAATAGTAATGTAAAATTATTCAAAAGAATAATTAGAATCCCATAATTTTATTTGTGAATAAAAATAGAACATAATTTTCTTACATAAAGTTCAACATAATTATCTCATCAATCTTAACCACTTTTGCCACTTCCATGTTGACCGCCTCGAACCTTCAATTATCTGAAAATGGTAAATATCGTGGAGTGAGATTTATAAAATCCCAGTAAGTATACCAAGCATAAATTTTCTTTTGAAAGCATATGGATCATTTTCATCATAACATAGGATAGGATCGAAATACTCATAAACATAGGGAGACACAAAAATTTTACCGAACTTAAATGGCAAGAATTCTTATGTGTAGCGCTACTAAACTCCGGTCCCCTTAGCATAATCATAAACATATCATATGGAACCCATAACAATCTTGTGAGATTGATTTCATAGCAATGATCCAAACATTTTCATAAAAACATAAGATATACTTACTTGTCATAAAAATATACTTACTTTTCATAAAAACATAAGGTGTATTTACCTTTCATAAAAACATACTTACTTTTCATAAAAACATAAGATATACTTACTTGTCATAAAAACATAAGGTGTATTTACCTTTCATAAAAACATACTTACTTTTCATAAAAACATAAGATATACTTACTTGTCATAAAAACATACTTACTTTTCATAAAAACATAAGGTGTATTTACCTTTCATAAAAACATACTTACTTTTCATAAAAACATAAGATATACTTACTTGTCATAAAAACATACTTACTTTTCATAAAAACATAAGGTGTATTTACCTTTCATAAAAACATACTTACTTTTCATAAAAACATAAGATATACTTACCTTTTAAAAGATTAAAATGAAGTGTAGTAGTAAATGGACCAAAACTTTCTTGACCACCTTGAATTTCTCTTACTTGTGGATTTTGTCAAGAGATTGGAAATAAGTGTATATGTGTAGAGTTGTGTGTAAAAGAGATGGGTTTAAATAGATGTATAAAGTTGGCATATTGTAAACATAATCATTCAATTCTATTAATTTTAACACATCCTTTTCTTAAAGTAAAGCACCATTCATATACTTTTCCATATTTATACAAATAATATGCTCTTCATGATTATATATAATGGAGTCTTATCAATCATTCATATACTTTTCCATATTTATACAAATATTATGCTCTTCATGATTATATATAATGGAGTCTTATCAATCATTCATATACTTTTCCATATTTATACAAATATTATGCTCTTCATGATTATATATAATGGAGTATATAAATCATTCATATACTTTTCCATATTTATACAAATATTATGCTCTTCATGATTACATATAATGGAACCTCTCATGCTTGCATATATTTTCTTAATTTAAATAATAAAAGTAATTTTTGTACAAATAAATATTGGGATAACATTGAATTAAGTACTTAGACTTAATATACTTTAAATCAAGAGAATGGAGATATTTTTAGAAATTCGGAATTTAATTTAAAATCGAACGATCTCGATTATTTCTTGACTTGGCTATACGAATACGTCGTGGCGTTAACTTAATAAAAATGGGTGAAATAGTAGCGACACGATTTTCTATTAAAATAATTATTAATCGCGTAAAAATTCTTGGTCGCTACATATCAAGATCAACAATCCATCTTTATTAGGTAAATGATATTTGACTCATCACGTCAACTTTAAGGGTACCTTTGATTCCCTATATTTTCCTTGAAAAATGATAATTTCTAGCCAATATTCCATGTTTTTGCCTTTTTGGTGTTTGATTGCAAACAATTTTCAGGTAAAATGTTTTCCAACTTTTCCTTCACACGCCCTGTTTTCCAACTTTTCAGTGAATTGATTTTCCATGCTAAGTAGGTGAATTTATTTTTCAGGTAAAATCTTTAACAATTTTGGTCACGTTTGATCATTTTTATTATTGCTAATTGATTTATTTTTTTCTCAGAAATTAACATTATTATTATCAAATACAAATGTATGAAAAAATTTAATTTTTTTTATTATTAAAATAACTAAATTTTGCTTTATTTTCCATGAAAAATAATGTCAATCAAATAACAAAAGTTGAAAAATTCCTCACTTTTTCACCTAAAAAATTAAACCAATCAAACACATTAAACTTTTAATTCCCTAAAATTCATTTTTTTTTCACACAAATTTCACTATCGCTATCAAACGCAGTCTAACATCAACATCCACAATTTCGACAATTCATCCTTTTGTCAACGTACTTATTAAAATCTTTGTAAGAGTAGAATATTTGTAACTGCAATACGCATCAAAGTAAACCATGAGCAAAATAACTCATCACAACGTTTAAACTTGCCATATTTTATTCCTACAAATTCATCGACATTGGTTGCTTCGTGCTTCTTTTTCTTTTATATAAAGATTTGTCACTCTTGATAAGTTAATACAAACTCCCAGCACCCCCAACTCTCTCTCTTTTACACACAAACTCACATTTTTAGTGTGATAATTTATATCAGTTATCAAGTGGAATTATATTAATTATTATATGCTGATGCTCATTGCTCAAAGTGAATTCCACTGGCCTAATTGTGTATCAAGATCGACAATCTATCTTTATTAGGTAAATAGAGCTATCAGTCATATACATTCGGGGTACTTTTGGTATACCATATTAAATTAAATTACGATAAAAAAAAATATATATATTTTATCTGGTAGATATATTACCCGAATTTTAATTCATTCGTGTAGCCTATCCTTCTTTAGTCACGCTGAAATAATATAATTCCTCGTATAAAATAGATTTGTACTAGTTGTTACCATCATAATTATGTATAGGTGTTCCAACACATAACTTGAAGGAATAAATTATTCGGTCTAAACTCATCTCATTGTGAGATTATATAATCCAATATGATTAAGAGGAAATGAGGAATGGTTTGTAAAAGTTTTTTATTTATAAATAAAGAATGTAATGTTTTCGATGTAAAATAT
Source organism: Ligustrum vulgare (assembly GCA_963555705.1). NCBI lineage: Eukaryota > Viridiplantae > Streptophyta > Magnoliopsida > Lamiales > Oleaceae > Ligustrum > Ligustrum vulgare. Next base: position 33,672,232 of record OY743186.1, on the reverse strand, counting down.
GTGTTTGAAAAATGATTTGGAAAAATGTGTTCGGTTAAAAAGGGATTTGAGAAAGTGTGTTGTTTGTAAAAGTTTATATACAAGTTATCAAACGGGAGCTTAATCATGGCATTATCTTCCTGTTCAGTACCATCACAAGATGTTAACGGATAAAATTTCACATCGAATAATGATGAAAAATAGATCAATTATAAGGATTTGGGCTTTTAACAAGATTGACCTTTTAAAATAAATCCTTAAATTTTAACATGGTATTTGAGCACATTAAACTCCAATGAACATTTCGATTTGATTAAGACTCAAAAAATAAGTACACAAATTTCAAGATTGGTCTGTTTAAACGAGTCACTATCTTGAGGGGATATGTTAAAGAGATAAAATCTCACATCAAATAATGATGAAAACATAGTCCAATTTATAAGGGTTTTGACATTTTAAAATGTATTCCCAAATCTGAACACAAGAACAAAGGAGACCTGCAAAGAGCGTTTGTACAAGGAGTGGAGCGATCCCTGAAATCATAAGGTGATCATGAGGACGACTTTATAGACGCGAAAATCAAGATAGAGAATGTGAGAAGCATCTACTACCCAGTAATCGTATATGTCGATGAATGGAGTAGTAAACTCCTTAAAACTCTTTCCACTAGGTTGTGGATTGTGGAAGATGCTAGGATTAATTTAACCACGATACTATCTCTCTAATCATTAATTATAATTAAGTTTTATCTTTATCCGGTCTAATACGTCGTTCCAAACGCAAAGTACAATCTAGATACAAGTTCGAGCACGCGGGTCGTGGAAAATGATTAGCCTCCGTTTGGTAAACGATTTATAAACAATCACATAATTTCTCAAATTACTTTTTAATCATACACATTTTCTCTCTTCACTTTTCAACCACATATTTTAACTCAAATTCATAAATAAATCAGTTTATAAACTATTTCAGTATTATTGAACAAAAGCTAAACTTGTTGGGACCAGCAGACATGGGTTATTGGGATTCCAACGTGCCCCATATTTTGCAAAGGTTAGAACACGACCAATTAGAGTCCCTCGAGTTTAGAAAACAAAGAATAACAAAACCGTATACTTATCCAACATATAATAATAGCTGACAGGAGTGATGGGATTCCACTTTTAGAGAATTCACGAGTACTAGGGATTGAATTTCTATGAAATTACTATGAGATATGCTACACTTACAGGGCATGTAACTACAGTCCACTCACTGTAGCATATTAATATGACAGACAACAAAATTCGTCTCATGTTTTCATTCCTATATCATGCTTCTATTCAATCGAGCCATATCCAGCATATCGTGCATGATTTGAATATTTTGTTATAGCATCTGTTTAATAGGAAATAAATTTCAGATTTTAATTTAAATCAAAGTCAACAATCAATCTCAATTGCATATTTTATGGGCCTCACAACTTTTCAATCATACATTTCATCAACTTTTATCAAAATATACTAAAAATTTGATTTTAATCTCCATCAAACCGTGGCCGTGGTATTTAACCATCCCACTTTAGTCTTTGAGACTGAAGTAGAACAATTAGGTAAAAGAAAAAGCATTCCATTTATTTAAGTGCCAATGCTTCCACTTTAGTGTCAATTTCTTATTAAATGAGGGAAAGGGAGTGAACCCAATGGTATTTAAAGGCTTGCATGTTTGGTTGGGATTTGTTGCAGAGAATTGGAGAGAGCTCTAGCTACATACTACACTTAGGAAAGGTGAGTAGTACTTTGCTAAGCTACTTTAGCTTTCAAGAAAATGCATGCTACTTCTTTCTTTTTCTTTTATGGTGAGATGTGCATGTAAAGGTCTCTTTGGGATGATTTTTGAGACACCAAAACTGTTTTTGATTCTTTTGGCAAAAAAACTTAAAAGTGCTTCCTGAAACAAGAAGAGTTTTTAGAGGAAGTTGATCAAGTGTGTTTTCCTGTAAAAATACTTATAGATTAGAAAGTGATTTTAAAAACTAATTTTCAAATAAAAACTATGGTAGTTTTTTTCAAGAAACTCTTCTACATGAAAACAAAAGTCATGTCAAACGGGTCCTTATTATACAGTTTTGTTAATTGAACGTTTCCGTTATTATGTTTAGCAATTTTATTGCTCTCCTCTCTTGTTTTTTCCATTTTTATCTTAGAAAGACTATATATCATATATGATATTATATGATCTTCTACATTTTTTTTGGTCAACTACTTCTTGTCCTCTTTCACATACTTAAATATAGAGATTTCTTGCTTAATTATGCCTTCATTCTGCCAATGTTGGTAATATTTTTTATTTTTACAGGTGATTTTTTTTTTCTTGAAATGAATGATTCAAAATGAACTAGCTAATCCTTAAAAACAAATTATGTTAAATGAAAGAGGATAAATATGATGCTAGTAGAGTTATTTATAGGCTTATAGCCTGAATTCGAATGACATATTTGCTCCCGACGTTGGTTTAATATATGATATATTTTAGCGCTTCTAAAGGGGATATGGTGTGATACGCGTAGCTTTACTCCTATAAATAGGAATAAAGTTTCGTGTGCATACTTCCTTTATCCGTCTTACTTACTTCTATATCAAGTTCTTCCCAACTAATCACAAAGCTTCCTCATTTTTCCCTCCCATTTATGATATTCTGTTGTTCGCAGACTGAGACTACTACGCACATCTTTACGAAGCTTCCTCATTTTCCTCCCCTTTATGATATTCTGTTGTTCGCAGACTGAGACTACTACGCACATCTTTACGAAGCTTCCTCATTTTCCTCCCCTTTATGATATTCTGCTGCATACTTAAAAATTGAACATTTTGAGGTGTAATATTGTATTGGTTTGGAACAGTTGCGCGTCGAGTGCTCTATCCTTCTGCAAGTCATTTTTCTTTCAATCTATCCTGCAATTTATATCCATGGCTGACGGTGCTGATACGCCTTCTGGGAGAAAGTGGACAATGCCACTATTTGTTTTCTTCAAAGATGCTAGGTGAATGAATACTGTTATCCCTTACTTAATTGGAGTAGCATTATGCAGGCTAGCCAAACTATATTTATCTGCTTAGAGTCACACTTCGAGGAAAAAAAGTCGGCTTTGTTCGTTGAACAATGGTTAATATTGAAAAAAAAAAAAAAAAATTACATTTTTCAGAAGATATAATTCTTGCTTTGTTATTTGGTCTTCTGTTGGGTGTGCAGATATGTTTTCAAAAGGGATGATCTCGGGTTGGAAATACTGAGCATTGCATTCCCCGCAGCTCTGGCATTAGCTGCTGATCCTATTGCTTCTTTAATTGATACAGCATTCATTGGCCATTTAGGTATGCCTTCTTGTCTATTTGTGAATGAGTTCGCCTTTATCATTGAAGTAAATCATTTTGTCAATGGTGTGATCTTTTACTGCCTATGTAATGGACATTAGACTGGTGATCAAGACCTAGGTTTCACGGACACTTTGCCGCGGTGCTAGCGTCTTGGTGTCCGACACGTGTCAGACACCGATCCTCTTCGGACACTCTCCAACACGTGTCGAAACTACACTCTATGCATCAATTTCCGGTGATGAAGACCTAGGTTTCACGGGCACTTTGCTACGGTGCCAGCGTCTCGGTGTCGACACGTGTCGGATACCGATCCTCTTTGGACACTTTCCAACACGTGTCGGAACTACATTCTATACATCAAAAAGAGTGGTAGAAATGATGACAATTAAAAAAAATGATAAATTTGAGTTACAGATTTATTTTTGAGCCCCTAGTTCTCGGGAAAATTTGTGGTTTAGAATAGTATTTTTGAAAAAATGTGTGGTTAAAAATTATTTGAAAAGTTAAATATTGTAAGCTTGACTAAAATGGATGGTTAAGATTGAGTATTTTAAAAACTTCGTTTTCAAAAATTGGTGGCCAAACAAGGACTTGATATGCTCATTTTGATTCAATAAATATACAATATATTCTTTTTATATTAGACTAAAATAATAATAAATTAAAAAATTAATTTGCATGTCACATCCTAACTTTTTGAAAAATGGGCATCGTTTCCGTGTCTATGCAACCCAGGTAAGGACTGTACAAACGTAATAGTTCAATATTTTGGCTTCTTTTTCTTTCATAAATTCACCTTAATGAAAGAGCCGTTTAAGATTTCTGCTGTCTAATTCTTGTCAAATTCATTACTCGTAATGGTCTAATATTGAGTGTCAAACAAGGTTAACTGCTCATCCATTAAAGTTGAAGTTATCTATAACGTGTAGATGACATCTCGTTTCAGTTTACAGATTTCTTGAAGAAATGTTTGAGCTCCAAATTTTATTTTATTTTTCCCTTTTTTTTTTTACTTGTATTTTCTGTCATTGCACAGGTCCAGTGGAAATTGCTGCTGTAGGAGTTTCGATTGCTATTTTTAATCAAGCCTCTAAGGTTACCATATTCCCGCTTGTTAGTATCACAACTTCTTTCGTTGCTGAGGAGGACACGGTTAAAAGACTTAGCGATCAACAACAACAACAACAACAAACGAGCGAAAACTCAGAGAAATGTGCTTCCAAGAACAGAGAAATAGACGAGCTGGTGCTGGAAGATGCCGTGCTCGAAAACTTAGAGAAGGGTTCGGCAGAAAAAGATGAAACAAAAGAGTCAGCTTTGGAAGATGGTATGTTCCAAGAGGACTCTTAAAATTTCTAGGGCAGAAAAAAATGTGATAGTACTCGATTTCAAAATCAGAAGGATTTGAAATGGTTGTAGACTCTGTTCTAAAAAGTTCGCGTACACATACGTTTAGGCGCGATAAACTTGAAGTTTGACCTACACGCTTTGCACTTCATCTAGGGGTGGGCATCAGGTGGTTCGATTCGGGTATCTCAAGAACCGGAACCGAGTCATACTTTTTCGGTTCCTGTAAAATGGAACCATTCGGTTCCATTGAATCGCAAGAACCAAACCAGAACCAAGCCATTTGGTTTTGGTTTGGTTTCGGTTCTACAATAATATTTACTTTTCGAGAGCCTTATCGAGGAGTATCAGGCCTGGGAAGTGAGCCAATAACCTGAAATAAACTTCTACCTAAAATACCAAGATCAAGGATTTCGAAAATCCTTTCACCCCAAAGAAAGTATAGGATTCTCCATGAAATAGAAGATATTCATAAACAAAAATAGGAAACAAATGGCTATAAAGGTTTTTTGAGCATGGAAATATAGTAAACTCATGAGATGAATCATGAATTTTAAATGCATTATTATTAATTATTTTATATTTGTATTTAAATATTTAATTAACTCCATCGTGGTCATTTACAACTTCGCTTATTAATAAGTTGTCTCATTCGATTTTCATTTACAAAGAATTTCAGTCCAAGTGCGAAGTTAAATGTTACAATGAGATAGAGACGTAACAAATTTCATAAAAAGAAATTAATCATTTTTACTTTACCTAAAAAAATTACAAATTCTTTTGATTTTTAGTTTTAGGACAACCAATTAAGACCATAAAAAAAATAAGGATCAAAGATCAGTTCTAATTTCGATTCTTCGGTTCTAAAAGCGGAACCGAACCGAAAACCAATCGGTTCTCGGTTCCAAAACCGATTTCCTATTTTATTTTTTTAAAACCATACGGTTCCAATTTTTTCGGTTCGGTTCCGGTTCGGTCATATCGATTTCGGTTTTTTTGCCCACCCCCGCCTTCACCCACGCTTCGCTTGTGCAGCTTTTTCATGCTTAAGCTTGAAGTTCGGTCTCAATGCTTCGTCACGCTTTACACTTTTTAAAACACTGTTTGTAAAAACTATATTTCATGGTGTCACCAAGATTCCAGAATTATAATCAGTGTTAATTTCTAGCAACTCATATTTTTTTCTTCAACAGGTTTCAGAAATGCTACATGCAAGTCGCCGGATGTTATCAGCAGCAATGCAAAGAATGGAAAACTCGGTAGTGAACGCAGGCATATCCCTTCTGCATCGACTGCGCTGCTTCTTGGTGCTGTGCTTGGACTCCTTCAGACCATATTCCTAGTATTTCTAGCAAAACCGTTCTTAGGTTTCATGGGTGTAAAATCTGTAAGTATCAACATATGGTATCTTAATATTCAAGTAGGTCATTAGTCTCTGTATCTCTCTTGACGCAGGGTGAAGAATCAAGGAATTCAAGCGAAAGTCTTAAAAGAAATACGAAATCTGGACTCCACCATGAGAAATAAACTAAAACTTTTATTAATTAAAAGAAATGAAAACACGTAAAATTTATTCTAAATTACTAAATTGAAAAAATTCGAAATAAACTAAGTGACGGAAATAGAACAAAATATAAAAAAGGCTATTTTCGATTTCGTTTAGCTAAAATCACCCCTACTACATCACGGCATATCTGTGAGTCTTGTTCGCCTCATCGTTCCATTTCGAAAAGGTATTACGCCAAACATGTATTTTACGGTTTTGCCCTTTTTGGTCCAATTGTTTCTCAATCCGTTCAGTCATTCGTCTACATCATCTCTTCTCTAACATTTTAAACATGATGGCCGAATAAAAACTTTCCCGTCTATTTGTCTTTTGTTTTCAGTAGTACCTTCTCATCATGCATTCTTAGGTGAAATAATAAACATTTGCCTGCACAGAGTATTCATATGTTTTTTAATTGATACACCTTTTGAAATGGTGAAATAGGGATCTCCTATGCTAGCCCCTGCACACAAGTACTTGACAATAAGATCACTTGGGGCTCCAGCTGTTCTTCTTTCTTTGGCCATGCAAGGAGTCTTTCGAGGTTTCAAGGACACTAAAACTCCTCTTTTTGCCACTGGTAAGACAATTACTCTTCAAGTTTACAATTTCTTTTTTTCTTTTTTATTTGTTTGTACATTCATTCTTTATTGTTTTCATTCAAAATAAGAATTTTTTTTCTTATTAAGAAATGGGAACGACGATTTGAACCTTTTTCAGCAAACATTGTGAATCCCTTGATTGTATTTTTGTCATATCTTAAAAGAAATTCCACAAGAAACCTTAATACTATAATAACATTCTGATTGGTTTTCAAAAATATCTTCTGATTAATATGGCCAAATCCTTGCCTGGACAAGGATAAATGGAAGATCTTGCTAATTCCCCTTTTCCATTTACATAGTAAAGCGACTTTAAGTTCTTTTTTAACATTATTATAGAACAAAATTTAAATTTATCCTCTGAACTTCAGATACTTGATCTTATTGTAGTTTCTCTTTTCTGCTAATAGTTGCAGGAGATTTGGCAAACATAATTTTGGACCCAATTCTTATCTTTGTTTGTCGTATGGGTGTGAGCGGTGCGGCCATTGCACATGTCCTTTCTCAGTAAGTTTTGCATATATCCATCCATACTCTATTCATTAGACTCTTGATATGCATAGTACATTAGACTCTTCATCACTGAATAGGACTAAGGATAAAAACAACTTGAAACCTTGTGTGTTACTGTTATATTTCAAGTATTGTCTATCATTCTCACAGTTTCATTTCCTCCTGTGAAAACTGGTTTTGGCAGGTACTTGATCTCTGTAATTCTGTTATGCAAATTGATGAAACAAGTTAATCTATTACCTCCAAGTCTTGGAGATTTGCAGTTCAGTAGATTCCTCAAGAATGGTAATGTCCCTTAGTTTAGTTTTTTTCTTCGGTCGAATATTTTCCATCAACGTTTTGTTATGTGATTGGACGCAGGTTTTCTATTACTAGCAAGAGTTATAGCTGTGACTATCTGTGTGACTTTGGCTGCATCAATGGCTGCAAGGCTAGGTCCAACATCTATGGCGGCCTTTCAGATATGCTTGCAGGTCTGGATGACATCATCACTTCTTGCTGATGGTTTGGCTGTTGCGGGACAGGTAATATTTTTTTATTTTTTTTTAGAAACTGCTGAATCTTCTCTCTGAATTCAATCATTTAAGGAAGCAAAAATTGATATTTATACAAATCGGGATACAAGTTTTACACCGGCTTTCAACCTATTGCAACCTTCCTTGGAACCAACTGCAGAAAACAGATAAGGAGTTAGAAATGCAGTCCGGATCTGTTGCCCGTCACAGGCAACAATATATCAGGGCAGGCAAATTTTATATTGCCCGTCTGACCTTGTTATGAGTCTTTGAAATTAAAGCCAAGTTTCATCAGCTTTTTGTTCATCAACAAAAACCAATCTAAGTAGCACTGTATTCTTTTTTATTATAGTTGGTTGATTCTATCAGACTTGATCTGTTTGCCTCTCTTCCAGGCTATCCTTGCTTGTGCATTTGCTGAGAAGGACTATCAGAAAGCTGCAGCTGCTGCAGCCAGAGTACTACAGGTAGATTTTGTCTAAATACCATTTTTTTCTCCTCAGTATTGCAAAGACTATTGTACTGGTCTATCAAGAATTGCAAAATGATCAACTTTTCCTTGAAATTAACCTTTTCTTGCAACAAGCTTAGTTAATGCTTTATTGGGATATAGACTTGCTTTTTTGTTGTATCGAAAATCATCCTAAGAAAGGGATAACTATAATTTTTTTTTTCGCAATTATAACGTGCACGGATCAAACTTCATTAGCACAACATACAATTTGTTGTTGCCCGTCAAACCGGTTGAAGATAAAAAAAAAAAAAAAAGACATAAAATTTAGCTATACTGAGATTTGTCTCATCCCATGCAGATGGGATTTGTACTGGGACTTGGACTTGCTCTTTCTGTGGGAATTGGTCTGCAATTTGGATCTGGAATATTTTCCAAGGACAAAAGTGTTATTCACATGATATCTATCGGCATCCCGGTATCTCCTCATACACTGGCTGAGCCTGAAGTTATATACACTGCTTACATTTTTTGTATTTTAACCTCTGTTTATCTTCAGTTTGTTGCAGCTACACAGCCAATAAATTCATTGGCATTTGTTTTTGATGGTGTTAACTTTGGAGCATCTGATTTTGCATATTCTGCATATTCCATGGTAAATTTCACCTCTTGTCTGCATAAAAAGTGAAGCCTTCTCAGTACAATATGTGATTGTTGTTAAGAATCCATTTGAGTTAAATCTTCATCTAAAATTTGACAATGAACTGATTAGAAAAATGGCTTTGTTAATTTGCCAGTTTTTGGTAATGTGATTTTTTTTGATTTTTTGACGAACTCGTGGTTCAAAAATGATTGAAAAGTCAAAGACTATGGACTTAACTAAGAATTGATGGTTGAGATTAAGTTTAAAAAATTGAAGTGAAAAAAATCATTTTTAAGTATATACAGGACCCGAAGTGGGCAACATTATTCAGTGAGGATTGGCAAGGATGTGCCAAGTGGACAACATCGGACACTTGGTACTAGGGGTGGACAAAATAACCGAACCAAACCAGAACCAAACCAAACCAAGCGGTTTGGTTCGGTTCTACATAAGAAAAATAATGATTTGGTTCTTAGAATCAAGAACCATTCGGTTTTGGTTCTGGTTCCGGTTCTCTTTCCAGAACTAGAACCAGAACCAAGAATCAAACTATATATATATATATATTTTACAAATTAGTGGATATTCATCTCACCAAAAAATTAAAATCTAAAATTATAAATGTGAAATGTACAAAAATGTTATTTAACATACATTTTATCTCATTTCATATTAGACAAAGATTTTAAATCATAAATCTAAATTCTAATTCGTTTTTCTTCTTTTCAATTATAAATACGCATTCACACTGCTTTACTTGCACTTCTATAACACAACAATCGTTGCACTCCTTAGTTACCATCGACGACAATGATGTTTATTTTTTAAAATTTATGTATATATAAACATCGACCAAATTCATCAATTCTCAAGAGTTAACCCAAATTCAAATTACAAATTCCATCTCTAACTCACACGACACCACGGTAGAATGGGATTCAGAACTTCATCGTAACCTGTAACTATAAGTCTAAACTGTCTTTATGTTCGATTCTCTGAATTTCAACAGGTCGACGAGCTTCCTTCAGGCTAGTTTCTTCTTCTTTGACTTAGAATAACATGTTACTTTTTCTAAATCTTTGTTTTGTTAACTAAAAATTTCATTTTCTATTTAGTAATGATATAGATGGATTCTAATGAAGAAGCGAATATAAACAGATTTTAATTTACATTTATTATTTAAAAATTCAAGTAATGGTCTCAGAACCAAACCAAACCAGACCAAACCAGAACCGAGCGGTTTGGTTACATATCTTTGAAAAAACCAATTGGTTCCATTAGTAAAAAATCATCGGTTTACGGTTTGGTTTGGTTCTTCTAGAACCAGAACCAAACCAAACCACGTCCACCCCTACTTGGTACATCATCATTGGAAGGTTGCCCACGTTGGGCAACGGAGCAATTTCGTAAGTATATAATAAGCAAGTTTTTGATTAATTATAAAATTCCATTTTCAGGTTCTAGTGTCTGCAGTAAGCATTGGATTCCTGTTTTTCCTCTCCAAAACTAATGGTTTCATTGGAATATGGTTTGCTTTAACAATTTATATGGGATTGAGAGCATTTGCTGGTGTTTGGAGGTAATCTCTCCAACTTGGCATGCAAATAAACAGTATAACTTGTACTGAAATAGCAGATATTACATTCAAAACATCAAATTTGATTTGATAATATTTGTTTTAAGTTTTTGGTTTTCTATTTGCAGGATGGGAACCGGTACCGGACCTTGGCACTTTCTTAGAGTCCGATTGTTGCCGTAGATATAACTTCGTTCCTACAATTTCTGGAAGCTAAAAAATAAGACCTCGTTGTAACATTTTACCTTCATTTCTTGTTTACTTGTTTTTGGTTTCTGTATTGTTCTTTGGAGAGCAATTTCTTTGTACTACATTCTATCGTATGATCGCATCTGTTTAATTACCCTGTTTGATTGCAAGCATAGAAAATTGTTTTAAAAAATTTTTGCTGCATTTGAAATACCAAATTTTTTATGGAAAATCATCGTTTTCCTATCAATTTTCCATCTTTGGTTTGCCAATTTTTTTCCAAGGAAACCATTTTCTCCTTTCTCCTCAAGTGACCGCTTTTCCACCTTTTTGAGAAAAATTAATTCCAGCAAAATGAGGAGGTTTTATTTTCTTGACAATTTTTTTACACGTTTTTGTCACGTATGATCATTTTTATTATTGTTAATTGATTTAAATTTTTTCTCAAAAAATAATATTATTATTATCAAGTACGAATGTGTGAAAAAATTAAAAAATATATATTAAAATAGCTAATTTTGCTTTATTTTTCATGAAAAATAATGTCAATTAAACAATAAAAGTTGAAAAATTTCCCACTTTTTTTACCTAGAAAATTAAACTAATCAAACACATTAAACTTCCAATTCTCAGGAATTCAATTCCCTGAAATTCATTTTCTTTCCACCCAAATTTCACTATCGCTATCAAACGCAGCCTAAGAGCATCCTTAACGATTGGGTCGGTCATGGCGTCTAATGCACGTGAGAGAGACGCAAAAAATTCGTACGTCCCACTCTAATATCTCTTTTTTCTCTCTCTTCCACTTTCTCCCTATTTTCTCTACTTTAATATTTGACAAACCTTGAATTTGACCTCTTCCTCAATTTTTTTTTTTTTTTTATTGACTTATTTGAATTTATGTCGATCTTTCTTCCTTTTTCATTTTTCCCTCTTTTTTTCTACTTTCAACATACACCTCATCTCCACAATTTAATCTTAAAATAATATCTTTCTCTCTCTTTCTTCCTAAACCAATGATCTTGACCTTTCACATACCTATTAAGGATGCTCTAAGATCCAATTCCATGAAAAATAAATTGGAGGAATTCTGGTGTTTTTAATTGAAAGTGAAATTGATATACGAAAGTGTGATAAAGGTGAAAAATAAATTCTCAACTAAATCTAAAGAAAATATTTTCTTTATTTTTAAGAAAAAAAAATCACGAAAATCGAGACAATACAATATTTTTCACCAACCAGAAAAACAAGAAAAACAATCAAACGGATTAATTTCATTTTCCATGAAAATCATTTACAATCGAACGGACCCTAAGAAGTTTTTCACAGAAAATTTAGAAAGATCATTCTTCAGTTCTGATAAACAGAACTCCAATTTGTTTTCAGAGTTCTGACAAGGGGTGTGGCATGAGTTCATAACATCATCAATGTTCAATTAGGCAGGTCATTGTGACTTCTATTCCCTTCATGAGAATAGCTCTTAAACCTGTCCCCAAAAACAAGAAGAAAATAAAAGGAAGATATGAATAACTATAACAGAAACAATCAGGTGATAGAAACTTAGAGTCTCTTTTCTTCATCCCAACCCTGTCACATCTACGTGTTCTTTGAAAAACATATAGAGTTTGGCAACTCTGTACATAATCTGGTTAGCACTTAGACGATATGAATAACTATAACAGAAACAATCAAGTGATAAAAACTTAGTCTTTCCTTCATCCCAACCCTGTCACATCTTCGAAAAACATATAGAGTTTGGCAACTCTGTACATAATCTGGTTAGCACTTTGATAATGAAACTGGAAGTTACCTACAAATCAACTAAAAATAAGTTGAGCACTACAATTACAGCAAAGGGACAAAAAATCCCGGTGAATTTTAAACTAAGAAAATACTCATGTTATGCATCACAGCATGAGATTCCTTCGTGTAGATTCCATTTTCAACAAAAGGTCTTTGATATCCGTTTCCATCCTCATTTTCATATTCACGTATTGGTGATATGCTCTTTCCAGACCCTGAAGCTCTTCTATTTTTTGTTTATGCATCTCATCTGCCTCGGCTAATCGCAATTTTGCAATTCGGGTTGTATATTCTTCTTCAATCCTCTCATTTTTCTTGACTGCAATGCACTTTAGAGCTTCAGCTTCTCTTCTTGCATCATCAGCACGTGCTTGAAACATCTTGCCTTCTGCCTGCTTAATTCTAACAATGCTCTCCAATTCATCATAAATAGGTTCTTTCTCAGTATGTAAATCCAGGTTCATTTTGTATTTATTATCATCCCTATTGCCATCAAGACTGGAAAGTAAACTAACAGATTTTTCCAAACGAGGGGCCTTTTCTGAAGAAACAGATTTTAGCCACATGGGTCCTTGGCTGGACCCAGCAATACCATTACTGCCTTCTTTATTTTTTGTGGACAAGTCTTTGCTGGATTCGGTGGGAACGAAGCCAGGCTTGAACAAATCAGATTCTGCAATTGAAGAGATGCAAATGAAAACATTATTTTCAAAACCTGATTCTGCAATTGAAGAAATTATTCACACCATGCATTAGAAGAACAACAAAGATTATCCAAACCAGAGAGAGAGAGAGTACCATTTTGGGGCACTTATATTATCAGGGACTACTCAACAACTAAGCCTCCGTTTGTAACTAGTTTATAAACAATACATTTTTCCAAATCACTTTTTAACCATTTACATTTCTCCAAACCACTTTTCAACCACATATTTCACCTCGAAAACATCGCATTTTTTGTTTATAAACAAAAATCTTTTACCAAACAGAGGCTATATTGACAAGTAATTACTTACTCGGTTAACAATTAATTATCAGTTCAGTGATCTTTGATTACATATTCACTTTGTTTGTGAAACAAGCTTTACATATGAAGGTAGAGATGTAGAGTAAGACGAATCAGCAACGGTTAACAAGGGGAACATCTAATCACTTTTAATGAAAGGTGCATTTGGAAATTATTCTTTTCATGCAGGTTATATTATTCGAAGGGGATCCCTTAGCAATTGCAATTTGCGACTTTTGATCAGCAGTGCATTTTTTAACCTTCGAAAGTTCACAGCATCTCTAAATAAATAAATGTTTGATAACTTGTTTATAAACAAACGGATTCCCAAACCATTTTCTACATACACGCATTTTTTCAAACCACTTTTTAATCACATATTTTACCTCGAAAACAACAATTCTTTGTTCATAAACAAATAATTTTAACAATTGCTAATTCGTCCCAACTAATTAAACATATTGCACTATATTTTACTATACCTTCACATGTAAAGCTAATAATTTTGCAGACCGAGTGAATATACATACACCATAAGAACATGCCCCTACTTCACTCCTCTCTCTATCTCACGTGATAATTATATGTGATCTAAGATCATTGAACTAAGAGGTTAGAAAATAATAATCATGTGAGAGGACACTACAAAAAAGATAGCTCATATATCTTGTGCAAGCAACGGTAGCAGCAAAAGACGTTAACTATCTCACACCAGAATTTTCAAGGTTAATATTATGAGATATTTTTAACTTATCAGCATTACAAGGAAGACAAGACAGAACTCGTGGTGAATATGCAACAGTTACAGAATACCTAGTGATGCTCATGAGTAGCAAAAAGAAAAGGCATCTATTGAAATATTAAAATAAGACCATAAAGCTATCAATTCAGAAGTTAATAAGACAAATGGATTATCCTTCTACGGAAAAAGTTTCAAAGCACGATAAGAACACTCCCACCCGCAGAAAATTCCATAAAAATTAAGAGCGATGAGTTGAAGGAGTCAAACATTCAACCATAAGGAAGTTATATAGGGCCCACTTTGGCAAGGTATTGAAAAGTCAAAAGCTTCTTCTGAGACTAAGAAAATGCTATTCGACTTGTCACTTGCTTGAATAATTTTCTGGGAGTGCTTTGTCTAACTAAAAGAGCTTTTAGAGAAAGCTCCCATGACGACTTCCTCATGAGGCTCTTCTACAAGAAATAGAAGCAGAAGCAGTGCCAAATGGTCCATAGTGCAACTTTCGTGTGTATACTAGATAAGAACAATAACCAACACAGAAACCAATAAATCAAGAAAGAATTTTCCAAAAATCTGGAAAAAAAAAAAGTCATGATTAGAAGTATGTTACTATAGCTCAAATATTATGTGGGTATGGGTATTAGAAGTTAATAATGAATGTGATGTGCTAAAATAAGGTGGCTTCGTTTTGTATAAATAAACATAGGAAGGCATTGAGTGCTTACCATTAAGAAAACCCAGAATATGATTCTGCACCTCTTGAAGGTAGGCTCTATTTGCCAATTTAGATAGCATCTGACTGGCAATCTCATGCAGTTGCTTCCCTCTCAAATCCTCACTTGCTGAGAATATTCTTCTCACATATTCAAGTTCTCTGGAAAGTGTTTCTGCTGTCCATTCTTTGACGTAGTTCTGGAAAACTTCCTTCACAAAGCCAAACATCTCAGAAGGATGATCACAGGCAACACAGTGAAATTGCATTTCTGTAGTGCCTTGAGCACCCGATGCACTATGCCCGTTTCTAATATAGGATTCCTGTAATCCACAATCAGCATGACACCAATGTAGACATACATCACATCCAACCCAACTGCATGTGTTTGATGCCATGTCAAACTTCGAACACACGAGGCACATGCACTCCCTGCAAAAACCATTCTTGTGTGTGCATATTTTGCAATCACATTCATCCACAGGCAAAAGACTCCGGCAATTAACATTCCTACATCTTAAATTTAAAAATATCTCTGCTAGATTAGAAGATGGTATGTTGTAATTTTGCTGAAGAAATTCTTGGATACCGGTTTTTAGAGCCACCAAGATCTCCAACTGACTAACTGGTGACTTCACTAGCATGTCCAGTGTAATATCCTGTCTGTTTCTCAGTGCTTTCTGCAAAGCACTCAACTGCCACTGCTTACCTGGATTTAATATGATTTCACGAACAAACTCCTTCACACATGTCGCGTGTTGTTCTGTCATTTCGTTAAACCTCCGGGCCATCGTATGAAGAGGCTCAGCGACTGTCATAGTAACTATTGACTCAGCAAAGTCAGCTCCAACCACCAGAGCCTGGTCGTTTCCCTCTGGGTTACTGATCCTATGTAAACTAGCATCATCTCTATCATTCATAATCGGTCTCCTGTCTTTGCTATATCCAGGTCTATTTCCACGAGATCCAATACTCTGCGAAGGAGATCTAATATCATTTGGTTGCTGAGATTGTGCTCCATGTAAATGTTTATTAACACTTAATTGCCTATCTAGACCAATGGGTTTTGAGCTTCCCTCTACACCTCTTAGATGTTGTAAGACAGGTTGTCCACTTGAATTTCCTTGAGATGTTTGAGACTCATGATGCAAGTTATTTCCAATAGAAGTCCCTCTATATATTGGAAGTTCTTTGATCTTATGGTCATCAGAAGACAGAGCTTTCCAATCCACTCCCTGAAATATTGGCCGACTACCAACAGATTTCTCATAATCATGTTCATCGTAAGTCAGAGAACAGCTAGGGTTGTGAGTGAACTGCTGAGAACCCGAAAAAGACATTGATGCAGTAAATCCATCAGAAATTGTGTGAAATGTGCTAGGAAAGGATTGAGCACTCCTAGCATGACTAGGAGAACCAGGATCCTGCCCTCTATTTTGAGCACCGATAGGCAATAAAACATTTGGCAAGCTAAGAGAAAGGTCAAGAGCAAGTTTTTCATCTTTATGCGTGATCGGAGGTGATTGCTCGACTTTCTCCTGCTTCTTAACTGGATCAGTGGAGAAAAATTCAAATCCTCTGGTACTCGGTCCTTCAAAACCAGTGTCTTGGAATGTAATGGGGTCCCTTGATATGTTTTCAACCTCCAAGCCTGTTTCCAATATGTGAGTGCTGTTTAAGGGCAAGACTGCAATACTTTTTCCCTTATCCTTCAAATTTTGGGTTGACTCCTCTTTCGAGGGCACTTCAATTTCTTCAGCAAACCCCTTGTTTGCTTTTGGTATATCAGCACTAGCTGCCTTATCTTCAAGTTTAGAACCTCTATCCTCCCCTTGTTCCTCTTGTACAGTTTTTGGCTTTTCAGCAATTCTAGTGTCTGCATTCTCCTTACCATGGCTTCCTCTTCTAGCCTCCTCTTCATCATTACCTCCACTATTATCTCCCGTGGTCTCATTTTCATCTCCACTTCCACTTATGCCCAGGAGTGAACTATCCTTGCCATCTGATGACTCATTAACTTTATTTGTAATATCTTGACCATCTTCCAATGTTCCAACTTCTGCTGGCTTCTCATGACTAACCACTTTACTCGTATCTCCCATTTCTAAAGGTGAGGACTTCTGTTTTTGCTGCAAACTTTTATTCTGATTGTGACGTTCATGATGGAGCTCCATCTGAGAGGAGTTCAATTTACCAGCAGCTTGCATAGGTAATCGAAAGGGTTCAGTGTCCAATTCCAGCTCTCCCTCTTCCCTTTCACTGCTAGGAGCGCCACTATCCACAGGCAAATCTTCACTTCTTTTTATTTCAAAACTCTTTGACTGATCACTGACAGAATCCTTCGACCAAGCAGGAGACTTTGCATCTTTCGGTCCCTTGGGGGATTTCACCTTACCAACATCCTCTAACTCCGGTCTAATTCCTCTAGCTAACTCACTACCACTTCTGTTTCCATCATCTCCATCTTTCCCCCCACTAAACCTTCGCCATGATGAAACACTCGCCTCCCTCTTTGACCTTTTACTCTCTGACCTAAACCCTTTTGGAAACTCCCTCCTAGGTCCTGAAAAGCTTTCAGATCTATGAATCCGGTCCATGCCATACCCAACCCGAGGCGAAGAACTCAGAATCCCTCTCTCATTCCCCTCTCTATGCCGATCATAGCTCTTCCTTCTATCATAACCATCCATGTCATAATCTGACCACTTTCTGGCTGATCTTGAACTGTCCCGATCGTCTTCTAAGCGATCATACCTAGATGATGATGAAGACAAGCCCTTTCTCCCACTCTCAGACGACTTGTAATAGGAGCTCCTATGCGAAGAAGATGATTTGTTGAAACCCGGATCCTCCTCCCTTCTTCCCCAATCTTTAATAACACCCTTCTCCCCATATGAGTCAAGATCATCACTTGACCTCAATCTCTTCATAGTTTTAAACTTCAAAAATAACTACTTCACGAGATCAAATACATAGAACATCAAACAAATTCACCAAAAAAACATGATTTACACAAACGACGAGTGTAAATGTCATTAATTCAAAGACAGCCGACTGGACTATCACAACATTTTGAAAAATCAGAGAAAACCTTCAAACTACTCATCCCAGTCATTCATTCCGTTCAATCTCTAATGAAAAACATTAAAATCTTGCTTCAGCTGAAGCCCTAGCTTCCAGACGCGTCAAACTTTAGCCCACCTACGAAATTAAGAAAAATACAACTCTAAATCAGCAAATCTGACATTTGTAACCCTAATTTTGGAAACCCTAATTTCCCAATTTGAAGCTACCCTTTTGAGAAAATCACCTGATACCTACGCCGAAAAAGTTCACCGTCCCGGTTTATTATAACTAGCGTACCTACAGGTGAGAGGTTTTGTTTTTCTCAGTCAACGGAGATTTTGGGCCTTGTAGAGAGAGAGACTTGGATACGCAAAGTGCGCAGAGTGCCCAGGTCAAGGATTTTGGAAGATGGGGAGGAGGGGTGCATACTGCACTTAGAGGCGCAAGTTAGAGAAAGATTTTAGTCAACTGTTACTTGAAAATTCAAAAGTTTTTTTTTTTGGACAAGGAAAATTCAAAAGTTAAAGCAGACCAGTTTGAGCTTTCCACGTCAGCATGAGAATGAAATTGGATTTTTTGTCTTCGTTCGACAAACTTTTAAAAAAAAAAAATAGAATAATGATATTAATCTCGTTGATCTCTACACAGTTGATATTTTTTTCATTGAAAAACGAGAAGAGATGTCTTGTGCATGTGTACATCTCCCTATTCTACAATGAATGTATTTCAACTCAAGTAAATATCAAGATAAGAATAATGCTACTCAAACCATCGAAAATGAACCACTTTTTGAACCACTGCTGTCTAATTTCCTAAAATAGCCTCAACTAAGTCCATAATTTCGAAAATGCTGGCAGAACTCAATTAATTCCTTTATTCAGCATCAGTTCGTTTCTTACCCAGTCTTCATACAAAAAAAGAACTTCTGCATTCTCTTCATTGCAATACTTCATTGTGCAAATCCGGTGCGAAAGATCGCCTTCTGGGTTCGTCATTCTCCTGCATTTGTTAAGGTAATTCTTAAAATCTATTTTTTAAAAATTTCTAAATAGCAATCTAGGGTATGTGGTGCGAAGTATGTCTCAGATTTTTGGAATCAATCGTTCACCCTTGATATCTAGATTTTGTTTTTGTTTTTGTTTTGGGTTCACATCATTGTAAGTTCACCGTAGATATCGCTGATTTACCCCCCTCGTAAAACTGAATTCGAAATTTTGCATTTTTTTTTTCAATTTCTTTGGATTATCATTCCTTAGACATCTCAAACTCAAACTCAAACTCAACCCTAAATCATCACATTTCCCAGCCATCTTTAACCCTCTTCTCTATTTCTAGAGCTATACAAATAGGCGATGTCCAGATGAAGAGAAGAAACAGAGAAATGGGTTTGGGTTTTTCTATTCTTGAACAGCTTTTTTGATACAATGTAAGGATGTACAGATGCAGCTATAGATAGATACAAGAATGATAGTTGTGTTGGAGATAGAGCGATTAATTGGATGGATCATTTGAAGGGATTTAAGCTTTCATATTTGATTTCCTTTTGCATTTGCACGCCAATTTTCTCTACACTGGGATTTACATTTTATTTATGTTGAATATTCTTTTTTCCTCTTTACATCGGTTGGATCTTGAAGCATCTCTGTGTACGTTGGGATTTACATTTTATTTGTGTTCAAATATTCCACAATGTTGTAATTTATCTATGCACTTGTAATGTTAATTTGCAGCCTATGTATTATTTGTAGCATAACAACATTGAAATGCAATCAAATAACAAAGACGTTTGTTGGGTTTGTCGAAATGTTGGGCACTACATATGGGATTGCCCGAGGAAGAGAAAGTGCCCAGTATGCAGAAAGGGTTAGTCAAGTTGATGAAGGTAGTCCATATCAAAGAAAGCACGGGCAATCTATTCTATTCGTGCACTATGGAACATTGCAAGTACTTCCAGTAGGCTAAATTTGTGAAACCAAATAAGCACCTTGTTCGAGACATTATTATCTTTGTACGATTGTCTAGTTGTCGTGAATTGTAAGGACAACATTTGATGGTTTAATAAGTAATGTAATGATATATTAGCCATCGTGTAGACCCTTGCGATATTTGTTTTGCTTTATTCTTATGATTGGCCTCTAACTCAAACTTGACACCAAGTTATTGTTCGTATATTTTGATGGAAACCCGAATGCAGCAGGTTAATATTGTCCCGCAAGTGATGCATTTATAATTTTATGCATCATTGAAATTGACATTGCAACTAAACCTATAAAGGCAAGGTAGCATTATTCTTCTTTACACATTTGATGCAAGAAATTGTGCATGACTGAAATTGTGATGATGTTATAACCTCAATGCACACTAGGATAGATGGAACATAGTACTCTATTACAGATTTTCTATTATGGTCAATACAAAATATGTTATGGAATATGTCTTTTACAACATAGAAAACTCCACAAGTATTTTTAAGTTCAATACAAAATAAATTCAAATTTAACCTCCAAATCCCTAGCGGTCTATTCTATCATCTTCCTCATGGGGCTTCATAGCTGCCAACATTGGCTCTACCTCTAGTGTTGATGCCCAATTTGCTACGTATGGCGCACTCCAGTTGTGGTAGTGAGCATTCTACAAAAAATAATTGCAATGTTAGTATAATAATACACATAAACCTTTTAAACAAAATATAAATGCTATGCTACGTACCATTAATTGTTGTGAATATGAAACATGATTAAGCAGCGGGTATTGTGAATCTTATGGGGCTTGTGTGATTGGTTGACTATCCTGTACAATCATCCCCATTGGATCGTGCCCTTTCTTAGCCTTCGAACGACCCTAAACATAAATCATCGTGTACTAATATGTAGCAATAATAGACATTATTAAAATATTTAAAAACATGACAAAGTTATTGTTACATTGCCTTTCTTCGTTGTCTCCAATGGACCTTTCTGTCGAAGTTTTCTTAGCTCTCCCTTTCTTTTTGAGGTTTTTGGAT
The DNA here is from genome assembly GCA_963555705.1 of Ligustrum vulgare. Classification (NCBI taxonomy): domain Eukaryota; kingdom Viridiplantae; phylum Streptophyta; class Magnoliopsida; order Lamiales; family Oleaceae; genus Ligustrum; species Ligustrum vulgare. The sequence goes on along the minus strand of OY743186.1, from coordinate 33,651,182 downwards.
CGAAAATTGGCGTCGTCAACGAAGTATCTAGGGCTCTCCCAGTATTGGTGAGTTTAGGAATGTGGTGTTGGGGGCCAAGACTACCCAAGCTTGAACTCGATGTTTGATCATTCATCTCATGTTCCGGCCATTTCAGCAACTCATTATACCTTGTTTCATTGTCTACCACAGTGTTGGCTAGAATTGAGAATTTACGGCAAAGTACATCATATCTATCTTGCTCAAGTGTGTTTACCAAACCTGCGTAGTTAATCTTCACGTGTGTATACATTCTTGGAATGTCTTGTCGCCACCTTCGTAAGATATAAGAACTAGGAAGCAATTTCACACCAGCTAGAATCAAAACAGACAAAGAATGTCTACAAACGATCCCCCTGAATTCAAAGAGATGCCAGCTACATTCAATAACACATTGATGTCTTTCAAATAACACTGTGAATGTCTTTCTCTTCTCAATTCCATTCAACATTGTTTCCTCTTGGACCTCATACATAGTCCCACGACATACCTCCTCGGTTGAAACAACATCACAATACACTTTACCAGTCAATTTTGCCTGAAATTCCTGAAATTCCTTGAACTTAGCTAATGTATATACGTCTTGGAATTGCTTTTCCATCACAAAATGTGTGGCACACGGAACCATCCGTGAAAATGACTTGAAATCAGCTTGGAACTCCTTCTCCACTTTAGATCTCAAAGCAAGCTCATACTATTCTACAAATTGTTTCAATGAAGTTTTCGAGTGGACATATCCGTTAAAGAAGGCATTCATGCTCTCAGAACACTGTGTTATTGACATACCTGCCCAAAAACTTGATTTCAAATAACCTGGAACCCAACGCGCTCTCCCTGTACAAACCCAACAACCAATCATTTGTATGCAGACTATACCGATCGATCATTTCACTCCAGGCATGTTCGAATTCTTTGGGACTTCATGATTCATAAACCACTTCGTGCACGGTCCATAGAATAGACCTCTTGTCATTATGGTACCCAAATTTTTCAGGCAACTTCTTCAAAATGTGCCAAAGACACCACTTGTGCTTCGTATGTGGGAAAACAATTTCAATGGCATTTTGCATTGCCCTGTCTTGATCAGTTATTATTCCAATAGGGGCTTCATTATCCATGCACTATAGCCATGTTCTAAACAACCATACAAATGTCATTGTATCCTCATTGGACAATAAACCACATCCAAGTAGAGTCGACTGTCCGTGATGATTGACACCAACAAAAGGTGCAAACGGCATATCATACCTATTGGTCAAGTATGTCGTGTCGAATGTAACAATATCACCAAATTCCTTGTACGCTTGTCTACATCTATTATCAGCCCAGAAGACATTCCTCAGTCGAGACTCATTGTCCAAATCCAAATAGAAGAAGAAACCTGGACATTGGGCTTGCATTGTGGAAAAGTATGCTTGAATAGCAGCTGCATCTCCTTCTCCAAGCCGTAATCTTCTAACCTTATCGATGTAGTTACGAAAGTCTCTTTCTAAAAACTTTAGACGCTCATAACTTTATGCTTCCACAACAAGTGAATTGAAGCTTTTATGTAATGGAATTCCAACAACATCGTTTATTTCAAGTTTCCTTTTCACCTGATCACTCAACTGACGGTTACATCGATACAACCGTGACTTCGAAGGACTAGTGTTGTGATTATGCTCCAAATGAGCCTTGGTAACAACCCATTTTCCTAATGCATCCACACATGCAACAATTTTTACAGGACATCCTGGACGAGGTTTTAATGTGCTGCTTGTAGCACTATGTCTCTTGCCTTCTCGACAACATGCAAACACAACATATCTCATTAAACCATCACCACTTTTTTTCAAACTTCTTCTTTTGATAGGAAAACCCACTTTAAAAGCGTACGTTTTAATAAACTCAAAAGCCTCGTCAACACTAGAATATTTCATACCAACCTTAGGCTCGGTCTCACTAACAGTTGTGGTGTTCTCGTCATTAACACCAACACAATACTCCAATTCAAAGTCATTTGCTTCCACACCGTCACCTTCTACCTCAATTTTATTACTTTGAACGGAATTCATGATTTAGAATAATCTACAAGAGTAGTGAACAATTACGAAAAAATCGATAATGCTATAAACTGGAAGCTTCAACATTATGCCCAACACAAAAATACTAGTAAACTAATCTACAAGAGCAGTGAAAAAAATTACTACTCTACAAAAAGTTAGTGATTTACCAGACATGATACCCAAAAATCGATTTTGATTTCGTTTGCCCCTGGATAAAGAAGTAAACGCTGAAAAGGAAATGACAAGGACACCAATGTTAGTCTATTATCATGTCTGCTTTGCTTACTGTATAAAAAAACCCAAAATAAGGAAGCACAATTATAACAACACAGAAGAAAACCTACGCTGGAATTGGTTTCGATCCGTGTTCGTTGGCATCACTAAAAGTTAAACTGGGTTACCTTCGATCAAGTGGTTACCTTCAAACAAATCCTTTACGTTGATTCATCTGTTATTGACGAGGATTACCTTCAATCAAGTGAATTTTTATTTTTGTTTGTTGTGTGAAATGAGGCTGGGGCAAAGGATGCATCTAATTTAGTGTTAGGTTTTAATTTTAAATTCTCATGATACCACCAAGAATATATCGCGCTATTTAAGGAGTAGTCCATGAGGTGGTTTAAGTTGGGTGGGTCATGTAGCATTACCGTCAAGATAAATAGCTTTACCCAAAAAAAAAATAGGTTTAATTACACCAAATACCACTCATGTTTATCAAAAATTGCAAATCTACCACTAACGTTTCAATACGATACAAACTACCACTTATATTTAAAATTCTTACACCATATACCATTTTGTTAATTTTCTACTTTTAAAATGCCTAATTGCACATTAAAGGCAATTTTTTTTGTTAAAAATGTCAACTCATACTAGATTTTTTATTTATTTATTCTTTTACCTTTTTGTCTTATATTCATGTTAGTACCTACTTTAATTACATTATTGGTCCCCAAATTTTTAAAATTTGTCATTTTAGTCCCCAAATTTTAAAATTTCTTTTGAAAATGCCCTCATTTATTTGCAATTTAGGTCCTTCAATTTTAGATTTTCTTGCACATTAGTCCCCAAATTTTACTTTTCTTTCAATTTAGTCATTCCCGTATTTGCTTTAAGTGTTATTGTCTTCAAACTTGTATAAATTTTGATCTACAACTCCAAATTGAACTCTTTGTTGCGTTGAACTCTAAATTCAACTATCTTTCTTATAGTGTATCATGTGCTAATTTATTAAACATTACATTTTGACTTTTGTATTGTAAATACTTAATTTGTTATGTCATTATTGATTAACGTAAATTTATTTTTGCAGATTTTATTGAAACTTGCAAATTTTAATTTTACCGTGTGTTCGGCGGCCAGCAGAATTTATAAATTGGATTTATTTGACTTTTTTTATTTTTTAAGGTAAAATATTTGGTTAAAAATTGGAGAGAGAAAATGTGTTGGTTAAAAATTTGTTTGAAAAATTGTGTAAATTATAAATTGTAATCAATACAAAAAAATATTGAAATAAATCCAGTCGAAGAACAGAGCTTTAGCATTTTTTATTTTAATTTTTTTTTTGTTTGAAAGTAAGAGAAAAATGATTGAAATTATAATATGGCTCAAACAAGGGGCTAAATATTATGTTTTGATTTTTTGTATTATATATACTCGTTTTCAACAAAAAATTGCTAAAATTAAAATTTCAATGTTACAATAAATTTGTAGAAATCGATTTACGTTAATCAATAATGTCCTAACACAATAAGTATCTACAATATAAAAGTCAAAATGAAATCTTTAATAAATAAGCATAAGACACACTATAAGAAAGATAGTTGAATTTGGAGTTAAACGCAAAAAATTGAATGCAATTTGGAATTCTAGATCAAAAGTTATACATATTTGAAGACAATCACTAGTAAAGCAAATACAGGAATGACTAAATTGAAAGAAAAGTAAAATTTAGGGACTAATGTGCAAGAAAATCTAAAGTTGAAGGACCTAAGTTGCAAATAAATGAGGACATTTTCGAAAGGAATTTCAAATTTTGAGGACAAAAACGAAACATTTTGAAAATCAGGGACCAATAATGTAATTAAAATAGGTACAAACATTTTACACAAAAAGGTCAAAAAAAAAATTATAATATGAGTTTGAATTTTTTAACTAAAAAATTTGTCTTTAATATACAATTAAGCATTTTAAAAGTAGAAAATTAATAAAATAATATATGGTGTAAGAATTTTAAATATAAATTGTAGTTTGTGTCATTTTAAAACGTTAGTGGTAATTTTGAAATTTTTGGTAAACATGAGTGGTATTTGTTGTAATTAACCCCAAAAAATATGTTTTCAAACAATAATTCCCAAAATTACTTTTTAACTATACAGATTTTCTCTCTCCACTTTTCAATCATATATTTTATCTTGAAAACATAAAAAAAAACATGTTTTAAACATAAAACTTTTAACAAACAGAGCATATTTTAATAAAATTTTATGAAATGTGTGGTTAAAATTAATTGTTAACTTTAATTTAGATTAAAATTTTAGTTTTAATTGTAACCAAACACACTTTTCTCCGTCGAGCTTGTTACGCCAGCTTGCCTAGTGCAATTTAGCTGACTGACGTTGTTTTTTAGGTTATTGCATAAGCCGAGAGTTTACCTAATGAGTAGCAACTGCAGATTTCCTCATAAAGAAAAAAAAAAAAAAACCAATATAATTTGGTTGTCAATGGCATGTACAACTAGTTTGATTCAAATAGGTGGGATATATTGATATCTTGGCCTCTATTCTTTAAAATAATTATTATAATTTATAAATCAATTTATAGACAGCACAATTTTTCAAATCACTTTTTAACCACATACATTTTCTCTTCACTTTTCAATCACACATTTTACCTCGAAAATATAAATAAATTAATTTATAATTCCTATGGTGTTACGGAGCCTATGCTTGGTGTTCTTATTTTTTTTCTTGATTTAAAGTAGTCTCCGTTCCTCTAATTTATTCCACAATTTATAAAGGAGATTTTGCATAGATGTCCCTCCAATTGTAAATGGACACAAAAATTAATATTTTCCCAAAAATGAGTTGTCAAACATAGTGTAAGCAATTAATGCTTAAAAGAAGAAACTGGTGAATAATAATGTTACACAATGGATAAAAGAATTTGAAAAACAAGTTTAAAAAATAAACTAAATATTTCATAACAAATTGTTATGCAAATGATTTGCATTTTCCATTCAATGCCTTAAGTATTTACCATTCATCTCCATTAACATTGAAGATTGTATTAGATTAGAGTAATGACCTTCAGGAGTTGAAAATCAAAAGGTTGCTCATTTTACCAGTGGGCTGAAGGTATCCATCCAAGAGAAAATTGCGTTGCAGATTATGTCGACATTGGACGACGCCATTAATAAGGCCTTACGAGCCGAGGCAATGGAGAACGAGAAGAAAACAACCAATTTTCGGCAAGTCCCTTAAACTGATCCATCATCATCTAGTGCTCTTGAAAGGGAAAAAGTTGTACAACCATCTGTTGCAAATAACCAGACCGCTCGTAGCTCTGACATAAGTACCAGAAATCAGGGACGAAATCAGCCTTAGAAGGAGAATCCTTATGCCAAACCAACTACAATAATTTATTATCATTGCAACAAACCAGGGCATCAGTCCAATGTGTGTCCGGAGCGTAAGCGGGTTAATCTGGTGGAGGTAAAGGATGAGGATGAAGAAAAAGGGTATGGGGAAGAATTAGAAGATGACTATGAAGGTGCCGAATTTGTAGTGGAAGAAGGTATGGATAGGTTGACACTTGTCCTATAGTGGGTTCTTTTAGCACTAAAAGAAGAGGGCCAGGGAAATAAAATCTTAATTCACCTTGTTCGATCAAACAGAAAGTATGTGAAGTTATTGTGGACAATAGATGTTGCGAAAACTTTATCTCAAAGGAGCTCGTTAGTTTGTTAAAACTGCAAAGTGAAAAACACCCAAATCCATATACACTTGGATGGGTGAACACAAGACCTTCTATTTGCGTAGAAGAGACATGCAGGGTTCCTTTATCCATTGGGAAACATTACAAGGATGATATGGTAAGCGATGTAATCGACATGGATGCATGCCATGTGCCTTTAGGGCATCCTTGGCAGTATGACGTAGGTTCAACCTTCAAGGGGTGTGATAATATGGTATTGTTCACGTGGAATAAACATAAGATCATCATGGCACCGCTAAAGCAAAGTCAGAGATCTGAGAAACCTCGGCCTGAAAGTTTTCTAACACTCACAGGTAGCTAAAGAGAAGCTGAACAGACGGTGAAAGAAACTGATTGTGCATATTCGATAGTTGTTAAAGGTCTGATGAATGCAGTGGTTGAAGAGAAAGAAATTCCAAATTTCCAATTGAGGTACAAAATATTTTGAGTAATTTCGGCGTTTTGATTTTTGATGATTTACCAAATGAACTGCTTCCTATGAGAGAAATTCAGCATCATATTGACCTCATACCTGGGGCAAGTTTGCCGAATTTACCTCATTATCGCATGAATCAAATGAGAATGAAATTCCTAGGGAATAGATTGAGGAGTTGCTGAAAAGGGGGTTCATAAGAGAAAGTATTAACCCATGTGCAGTTCTTGTGTTGTTAGTACCAAAGAAAGGAGGAACATGGCGTATGTGTGTAGATAGCCATGCCATCAATAAAATCACAGTAAAATACAGGTTTCCCATTTCAAGGTTAGAAGATATGTTGGATGTTCTTGAGGGTTCTAAGGTCATCGATCTTAGAACTGGTTATCATCAAGTTCGAATCAAGCCAGGAGATGAATGGATCAAGAGCGGGGATGGATTATATGAATGGTTAGTTATGCCATTCGGACTTTCGAACTCCCCCAGTACTTTCATGAGGCTAATGAACCAGGTTCTTCATCCTTTCATTAGGTCATTTGTTGTGGTATATTTTGATGACATCCTTATCTACAACAAATCCAAAGAAGAGTACTTAGTTCAATTGAGATGGGTTTTGGAGGTCCTAAATGAAAATAAGATACATATATATATATATATATATATATATATATATATATATATATATATATATATATATATATATATATATATATATATATATAAACCTGAAGAAGTGTACCTTTTGTACTAACCAATTGCTGTTTTTGGGTTTTGTGGTTGGGGAGAACGGAATACAAGTAGACGAGGAAAAGACTCGGGCAATTAGGGAGTGGCCAACTTCGAAATCAGTTTCTAATGTACGTAGTTTCCATGGTCTAACTACTTTTTATAGACGTTTTGTGCGAAATTCCAGTACCATAGCAGCACCATTGACAGAATGTTTGAAGAAATGCAGATTTAATTGGGGGGGGGTGAACAGAAAAACAGCTTCGCTCTTATCAAAGAAAAATTGTGTACTGCTCCGGTCTTAGCGTTATTTTTGGCCTCAATTAAAATGAGACTTTGGCAAAATTATCGGGAAGTGCTACACTTGCCAAAAGTTGGAGCAAACAAATTCGAAATATAAAGCAACAGCAGATCTTTATCATCGAGATAAGCAATTTGAGGAGGGGGATTCAGTTATGTTATTCTTGCGAAATGAACGATTTCCAGTAGGGACCTATAGCAAACTAAAGTCAAGGAAATATGGTCTTTTCAAGTTGCTGAAATGTATTAAGAACAACGCATACATCATTGACCTACCGAATTTCATGGGGATTTCAAATACTTTTAATGTGGCCGATCTATATGCTTATCACGAGGATATTGAGTCTCTTTATCCAGATTATAACTTGGGGTCGAGTTCTTTAGAGGTAGAAGGTACTGATGTAGAACAAATGGCCGGGTAGATTGAAGAAGAATTATATCGTAAAGGACTAGACCGCAATTTACAGATTTGACGTCCGACTTCCGTTTCGGGCCCATAATATGTCTATTTTGGGTAGCTCGACGAGGCGAATGTACTACTTTGTTGTGACATACAATGAATTTCGGGCATTCAAAAACGTTTAGGCAGTGAAAATAGTCTTTTAATATTTTATTGCTATTTTTGTCATTTAGCTTGAATTCTTTTTCCTTATTTGATTTAGAATAGGTTTTATGTTTTCCTAGATGATTTTGAATATGTTTCTTTGTTTTATTTAGTTGATATAGAATAGATTTTATGTTTTTCCTATTTGATTTAGAATATGTTTCTTTGTTTTATGGCCCTATAAAAAGATGGTTAATTCATTATTTCATTCATTCATTGATGAATAAAGCTCTTTGAGAATTCTTCTCAATCATCTCGGTGGATTCCAAGTTTTATATTTATTTTAAGGTTTTCGCTTGAAATCCTTGCTTCCGTTCTGCGTCACAATGTCAAAGCACTATTCAGACACGGAAAGGCTAGAGCTGAACTTGGAACGTAAATATGCACCCGATGACAAAGCAATTATGTGGGAATTACACCTGCCAACAGAACACGACAATGCTGTTTATCAGAAACAAACATAACTCTACAAAGGATTATTTTGGACCAAAATCTGATCCCAAACCAAAACCAAAGAATAGCTGATTTTGGTTTGGCAATGGCGGTTGTCCATATTCTATAGTCTTTTCAATCTTGAGAAGCAGAAGGCTGATTAATATTAGGCAGGAATCTGGTTTTGAAGAGAATTGTGCTATTCAAGCAACATTTCAGTTTAAATAAGCATGTTTGTCTAAGTGTATAAAGTTTACTTAGCCCTTCCACTTTGATTAGTCACATAGTCACAAACTTAAACAAGCAAGAAAAGCGAAATAGGAAAAAAAAAAGGGGGACCAAAAGCGATTAGCGATGACCACTAAATAAGTTTCTTTAGCTTGAGTTGTGAATTCCAATGGCTTTGGCTACTATAACCTTCCCGGCCACAATTTTTTTCTTTTTCTTTACGTATTTTACTACGAAATACGAAAGAAATGAAGTCGATATGATTCAACCAAATGACGATAATTAAAGACTTTGCGAGTCCGCAACATGAGGATTTTTAGTCCTTTGCTATCCAGACCATTCCCAATGTAGCATTTCATCATCATTTTATTAGATGATTGTGGTCTATATCAATTAAAAGGACAAGGGTCGGCAAAATGAAAATGTGAATAGTAGAGTCGAAAAGTCTATTCCTATTTGGTTCTTTCGATTTACAGTAAGGTCAGAAGTAGCTCGAAAAAACATACTCATTAAAACTGAACTTTATGGTGTAAGGTAAGCATAACTTGCCATACTTTCACAATGAAGCTAAGACATTGTATTTGAGGAAGAAAATTGTACAAGATAAATTCCCCGACTCATTATACAGGTGGAGGTGGCAAGTCTAATAAGAGCCAAAATCCGACGCAGTCGTCTGATTCCAAGTCATCTTGAATAGCAAGAAAATGTAAGCCTCCACATGCCTTCTTTGCTGCTTCCCAAGCTTCAGCTTCCTTTGTAGTTTCAGGTGTTTTCTTGTATGTGGCATAAATGTAGCGTGTAGAGATCCCGACAGACAAAATCAAAGAAGCTTTCGCTACATCAGCTTCAATGGAACAGACTTCTAGACCGTTCATCCAAGCTGAGCAATGCATAACAAGATGTTTAATATAAATCGAGAAACATGGTTCGAAGCATGAAAAGAAATATACAAAGCTCGAGGCAAATGTTGAATCTAAGCACTCGCGTGCACACACACGAAGTACACTTGAGCCCCTATTTGATACATATTTAAATCTAGATTTTAACTTAAGTCAAAGTCAACAATCAATTCCAACCAAAACTCTTTTTCAATCACACATTTCATCAATTTTTATTAAAATCTAATAAAAATCTGATTCTAATCTCCACCAACCAGCAGCAGAAGAGATAAAAGAAAATTTACCTGCTAATGGTTTAGCTCGTGAAGTTGCGACGGCAAGTCCAGGAATCAATGTCTTGTCATCGACTTCAATTCCCAAAAGATCCAAATCTAAAGTTGCACCAAATCTTGTATCTAAACAAGACAATTCCTCCTGAACAGCTGAGAAGAGAGAGCTAGATAATGATCAAGATGATAAAACATAGATGAATAATCGGTTTCTGGAAAATTCTAGTGCAGTAAAAGTCAATGGAGTTCAAAGTAAGTCCCAGTTTAAGAAGATTGACTATCCAAGTTTCGACGAAATTTCGGACATATCAGATAGTTTTCTTCTATGTAACTTAATTGTATGCATACCTGAAAAGGGTAACTGCACGAAAGCCCATTTTTCTCCATAGAGATTCTCTGGGAGTTCCATTGGGAAAGGATTATCAAGTGCCAGAAGTGGCTTAGATCCCTTTTGGAAACCTGGATGGCGCATGTATACAGTTTCATAGCGTTCTTCAAGCCAAAGAAATAGTGACAAGCACTGAAACATAGATCGAATCGAAGATGTCAAATTGAACTGAATAGACTATGTCTTTAAGAAAATGAATAATCATACCCTTTTGCTAGGTATGGATTTTATGCCAATCTCTTTGCATGCTCTTGAAATAATTGTCTGCATTTGTGACCTAATGAACACATCCCAAAAATCAAAGATCTATCAATATTTAACAAAAATTCTGAAAAAGAACAAGCAGGCCACCCCAAGATTTTTGGATGTCCTGTGCACGATAATTTGAAACGATGGCTTATAAAAAAAATTTGTGCAATATATTCAATTTTTTTTTTTTAATTATGTCTTATAATAAATAAATAAAAAAAAAATGATATCTCTATAACGTTGAGATTATGTGCAGTCGTACTTCTCACACACCTGAAGGCCGCCTTTAAGAACAAGAATCACAGAGAATGCATTGAACGTCAGAAATTGAAAAAAAAAAAAAAAAGAATCACCTGAAGAAGCGTATTTTATCTGGTAAAGGTACACCCAATTCATCACAAATAGAAACGATAGCATCCTTAAGAGTGACGCTGTTGATGACATTGTTTGGAAAATACTTGGTATACTGAAGCGACAGCGAATCATCGCAAACCACAAGCTCCCATATCTTTTTCCCTCTGATATCAAGAATTGGCCTAGAGCAAAAATCCACTTCCCACTCAGTAATGCTCTGTGGATCAGTTTCTGGATCAAGATAACTCAATTCTGCTGTTGGGTCATCATCTTCTTCATCAAAAACAGCTTTTTCAGCTCCAGTTTCCAATGGCGATGGAGAAACTGAGCTTTCAGAGACTGAAAAACATGGTGGAAAATGGGAAGTTTTGATTTTTGCGTTGGTGGGTTTCTTTGTGGAGAATTGAAAGAAGTGACTGAATTGAGTTTTTGTTGAGGAACTGAAATTGGTGATGGGTTGTTTGATTCTTGTGGAGTTGAAACTTACACTAGCCATGGGAAGAGGAGAAGTGATGATAAGAAAGTAATGAGATTTTCTTGAGATGTTAAAATAGTAATAATATCCACCACATGTATAGAACGATAGATAGAAAAGGGGTAGCCTTTGACATAAAAGGGTTGTTCAAGGGCTAATCCATAATTTAAAATAAATAAATAAATAACTTTTATGGGCACATCCATTCTGATTTTTTTGAGACAACGTTGGCATAACGAGCTACATATATCCTACAAGATTGACCTGGGCTGTACCGCGATACAAAAAAGAGGCGGTCTGTCCCCTCCTCGCTCAAGTGTTCATGTAATTCCTCTTTCTCCCTCTATCTGTTTGTATTCTCTGGATTAATTTTCTCCAGTTTCGTGCCCTTCAAATTCCCATTTATGTTATTTTACTGTAAAATTATTGTAAATGTACTTTTTTTCTTTAACTATATGTCGAGAAAGACAAAAGTTTACTGAGTAACACCATGTGTGAAAGATTTGAGTTTTTTTTTTCAAAGGAGAATTCTGAAAGTGAATTAGTAATTAACTTTTGTAGGATTAGGAGACTTATAGTTGAGAAATTTAGGGTATGTTTGATACAACGTGGAATGGAAAAGGAAAATGTTTTCCAATCCCATGATAAATTTTCCCACCACCCCTAAAGAGTTTTTTTGGTGAAAAATAGACTAAAATGTGCTTTGAAAGCTTGTATATGGAAATTTTTTGAATCAAACACAAAAGTTGGAAAATAATTTCCTTGATTCGATAATTACCATGGGGAATTGGTGTTAATGTGGGTGTTGCGGAAATATTGCTGGGAAATTGGTATAGAGATTGAAGTTATAATGGGCATGATCTAGCCAGCCACCCTCCCATCCTCTTTTTGCAGGGTGTTTATTGGTCAAATATGCAGAGACATTGTTGTACATATGATTGCTTAAATTCTGATTTAGGTCTAAGTTATTTTGGTTTTTTAAGTGTTTTACAAACTTGTTTTGTTGGTGTCCAGCATAACAAATTAGATGGTATCCTGCCGAACTTGATAAACATACCATAAGTGTAAAGGGATTTCAGTGGGGGGATTTTGATGGTGGTGGTTTGATATAGAATTAGGGCATTGACTTCAGTTCGTTGGAATGGGGTTTAATGTTTAACATCCATAGAATATTCAAAATTCCACGCCTTTCGTTCAAATAACAAAAAAATCTGTCGGGGCTTTTGCACGAATTGACATCTGATTCAAATTCTTCCCAATAAGCTAAAAAACTTTGTTGAGTATACCTAGTGATGTTCATGTGTCTTGAATCCTTGATCATCTGGTTTGAATAGTTTCTTCCAATAGTTTTCAGGTGCCTACTAGAATTGCAGTCATCTTATATCCTTTCTTTCAGTCTCTCTATATGTCGAAAATCACGGTCTTTTGTGATTTTAGTTTCTATCCATTGGATAGGTACATAAAAGAGCAGGCTACCGTCCAATTAGAGGGATGATGATATCTGCTGGACATACTCTGCTTGCTTCTTTAATTCCTACTCATTCTGTTGTCCTAAAACCCCATGGCAGATCGTTGACGAACTTATTTTGTGGGAATACTTCAAAATCAAGGAAACAATATTCCTACCATCAGAAGTACCTGCATAACACAGAATCTACTATGGTTGGTGCTCGCTATCCTCCCCCTTGGTTCAGGTGTGTTTCTTGAGATTTAGGTTAGTTTATTTTCAGTAGGTGGATTAGTTGATTTTGACCCTTTATAACACTTTTAAATACAGTGTTGCTCCCATGATGGAGTGGACAGATAATCATTATAGGACTATGGCTCGGCTCATCTCGAAACATGCATGGCTATACACCGAAATGATTGCTGCAGAAACAATTGTTTATCAGAAGGGGAATTTGGTATTAATATCGATGTAGATTTTGTATCTTGAATTTATTTCAGTTAGCTAGCAGAAATGTTCATGTTGTGAAAGCTTTAACCTGCTAATAAAATGTAAAAATATAGCATGCAGACACAAGTATAAATTCCAATGGAAACTTCACTTTTTTTACAATGCTAATAATGTTATTTAATGGATGATGCATCATAATCTGTTTTCTAGGAAAATATATATATCAATGCTCTTTAACTTGAGAGTGTTGCATTTTCTTAATTAGGAGTCCGCTTTTATCTGATTTTATCTACTGTTTCTTCACATATCAGGATAGATTTTTGGAATTTGGTCTGGAGCAACATCCTATAGTTCTTCAAATTGGGGGAAATAATTTGGAAAACATTGCTAAAGCAACTCAACTTGCAAATCCTTACGGATATGACGAGATTAATTTCAAGTTTGTTTCTATAGTTTTAAATATTAGATTCCTCTCTCTCTCTCTCTCTCTCTCTCTCTCTCTCTCTCTCTCTCTCTCTCTCTCTCTCTCTCTCTCTCTCTCATAACTGATCAAAGATATTTTGATAACAGCTGTGGATGTCCTAGTCCGAAGGTTGCTGGACATGGGTGCTTTGGGGTGCGTCTTATGCTTGATCCAAAGGTGTGTAATGGCTCTGGACATATTTGAGACAGTACTTTATCTGAATGTGTTTTGACATAGTTATTTTGACTTTTACAAGGAAAGTTTGTAGCTGAGGCCATGTCAGTGATTGCCGAAAATACAGACGTTCCTGTTAGTGTCAAATGTCGAATTGGCGTTGACGATCATGATTCATACAATGAGCTATGTAAGTTCTTCTACTTCTTTCTTTAAAAAGGCTGAAAAGAAGGTTCGTTTGATAAGAACTTGTACATAGCCAAGGATTAATTAAAACACTCATGTTTCCTTGAGAAATAACATGGTACAGATGGAACTTTTGACATCTTCATTTCTAAATTTTGGGATCTAGTAGAATGTTGTAAGACACTAAAAAATACTTGACATTTGTTCTACTTGTAACTTTCTATATCCATAAAATATCAGTTTCCTATTTCCCCCTTTGATTTGCCTCTGTTTGTGGTAATCATCAGTCTTGCTCGCGCTTATAAGTGGTTCCTGGAAGTGAATTTTCTGAAGTCATAGACCTATAACGTCCACGTTTAGTACGGTCAACTTTGTTTAGGTCTAAAATTCAACCATGATTATTATTGAGAGTTTTCCTAAAGGGTAAAGTGAGGTTCTTTTTCCCCTTTCTTCCCCATCTCATGAAATGTAAGCTAATCAAGGTGCAATCATATGCATGACCAACTTACATTTCCGTCTTACTTGTAACATAATATTGATACCCGTCGTAGATGTTGTAACATTTTTCCTTTTTCCTTTTTTGGATTTGGATTCCATGCAATTAGTCATCTGATAATAATCTGTTAACAGAGATAATTTAGGATAATTTACAATACGTAATATTTGATTTGCTATAGTTTAGGAAGTCTTTATATATGGTAAATTGCATGTAAATTAGGTTGTAGATTCTTACCTTGTATATGTACGCTCTCTTCTATATAATGAAAGGTGACCCTAAATAATGGGTATTCAGACCAATTGACATGGTATCAGAGCCTCGACTTTGATATTCATCTGTGAGGTCACAATCCTTCGTGTGCAACAAGTTTCTGCAAGACTCATCTTGCTCTCGGGTCCGCTACTGTGGGTATCAACGATCGGATTTGGGTAGAGAATCATTCTCTCGCGGGTTTTCTGATCTTCGTGGTTACAAAATAGTTGCCAACCTCTGCGTTGTTGACTGGAGACACGGTACTTGTGGCTGGGTATTCATCAGTCTTCTTGGTAGCAGTCAGGCATTCCTCGGCAGTGATCGGAAGTTTCTGGAGTGGCCGTGACTTCAGGTATTGGTCCGATTTTGGAGAGCGGCCTCAGTTTAGCATCTGATTTTAAGAGCCGACCTCAGCATCGTCGTCTCTTCGCCGGACTGGGTTAGAGAGGTATAATCGGGCTTGGGTCTTTATTTTTTTGGGAGAGATCTCTTGGGCCTTTATTATTGGGCTGAAATTGATAGTAATATTGGTTTGGACCTTGATTTAGTGACTGGGCTTGTATTTAGTTTGAATTGGATTGGATTGGATTTTTTTTCCAACAGAATTTATTTTGTTTGAGCCGAGAATACCTGATTTTTTTTTCATCATGTCGTTTGAGAATACTATTGTTCGTTTCACTGGCAAGAACTTTCCTACATGGGAATTTCAATTTAAAATGTTTTTAAAGGGGAAAGAATTATCTGATCATATTGATAGTTTTGTTTGTGCTCCTACTGACTTAAAAGAACTTGCCCAATGGGAGGTCAAGGATGCTAAGGTAATTTCTTGCTTATTGGGAACAATTGAGCCCCATATTATCACCACTCTTCGGAGTTTTACTACGGCTCAAGCTATGTGGGCCTACCTACAGCGAGTTTATCATCAAGATCACAGTGCTCGAAAATTTCAGTTAGAATTGGAAATTAACAATTCCAGTCAAGGTAATTTGACTATTGAACAATTTTACTCCGAGTTTATTAATATTTGGAGCGAGTATTCTGCTATAGTACATTCTAAGGTTCCGACTGCGGCACTTGAAGCTCTTCAAGCGGTTCATGCTGAAAGCCAGCGTGATCAATTCTTGATGAAACTTCGACCTGAATTTGAGCCTGTTCGAGCTGGATTATTGAACCGAAATCCAGTTCCATCTCTAGATATTTGCTTGGGAGAGTTACTACGTGAAGAACAGCGGTTATCCACTCAAATGGGTATGACTCCTGAGAAGGCCATTTCTGAAGCTGTAAATGTAGCATATGCGGCGCAAGGGAAGGGAAAGCATAAAGTACAATGCTTCAGTTGCAAGGAGTTCGGCCATATTGCTCGCAACTGCCCTACGAAGTTTTGCAACTACTGCAAGAAAGAAGGACATATCATCAAAGACTGTCGAGTGCAGCCTCAGAATCGCCAAACCCATGCATTTCAAGCTGCTGCTCAACACTCGTCTTCCTCTGCTCCACCCAAAGTAAGCTCTGATTCTTCGGTTCTCACACCTGCCATGGTTCAACAGATGATTGTGTCAGCTTTTTCCGCTTTGGGCTTACAAGGTACCGGTACTAATCTCACATCTTCTTGGATTGTTGATTCGGGGGCTTCTAATCATATGACTGGTAGTCCTACTGGTCTCCATGATGTTCGTAAGTATGGAGGGACACAAAACATTCAGATTGCTGATGGCAGTACTCTTCCTATTACTGCTGTTGGTAATTTGAGTTCTTCATTACAAAATGTTTTTGTATCTCCTGGATTATCTACAAATTTGATTTCTGTTGGACAACTCGTGGATCATAACTGTGATGTTCATTTTTCTCGTGGTGGTTGTCTTGTGCAGGATCAGGCGTCGAGGACAGTGATCGCGAAGGGGCCTAAAGTGGGACGTCTATTTCCTTTACAGTTTTCCATTTCAAATGCTATTTCTCTTGCATGTACGGCGACTGCCAATAATAATGAAGTTTGGCATAGAAAATTGGGTCACCCCAATTCTGTTGTCTTGACTCATCTTATGAAACATGGTTTTTTGGGCAATAAAAATTCTTTTACTTCTCCTATTTCTTTTGATTGTGCTATCTGTCGCCTTGGTAAAAGTAAAATTTTGCCATTTCCTATGCATGGTTGTCATGCTTCTAGTTGCTTTTGAGATTATGCATACTGATGTTTAAGGTGTAAGTCCTGTTGTTTCTCATGGGCAATATCGTTACTTTGTCACGTTTATCGATGATTTTAGTTGATTCACTTGGATATATTTCCTTCGTTCTAAAGCTAAAGTGTTTTCTGTCTTTCAAAAGTTTGCTACGCTTATTGAGACACAATTCAGTACTCGTATCAAAATCTTACGTTCCGACTCAGGGGGGGAGTACATGTCTCATTCTTTCCAGACATATCTTCAAAACAAAGGGATCATCCACCAGCGTTCCTGTTCCTATACACCTCAACAAAATGGAGTCGCCGAACGTAAGAACCGTCACCTCTTAGATGTTGTTCGTACTTTGTTGATTGATTCGTCTGTACCATCTAGGTTCTGGGTCGAAGCTTTATCTACTGCTGTCTATTTGATCAATCGCTTGCCTACTGCCACCCTAAATTTTGATTCTCCCTACTTTCGTTTACTTGGCAAATCTCCCGAGTATCAGTCCCTTCATACTTTTGGTTGTGTTTGTTTTGTTCACTTACCTCCTGTTGATCGTCACAAACTTTCTGCCCAGTCTGTCACATGTGCTTTTATGGGATATAACCCTACCCAGAAAGGATTTGTTTGTTATGATGGTCGGGCAAATAAATTTCGAATCTCCCGAAATGTGATCTTCTTTGAAACTCAATATTACTTTCAGTCTCAGGTTAATCCCGATCCTCCTATTGTTCTTCTTCCAGCTTTTGATGACATGTCTTCTCCTATTGAGCGTTTAAACCAGGTCTTGTGTATCAACGACGTCTCCCACCTTACCCAGCGCCCCTTCAAGATACTGATCCAATGCCTGATCCTGTGACTCCTATGCCTCGACGCTCCACTCGGGTTACACATCCACTTGTAGGTATGGCTTTTCTCATACCTCGCTCACTGCCACTCTCGATACTGTTTCTGTTCCTCACTCTTATGCTCAGGCAGCTTCTCAAGCATGCTGGCAGGAAGCCATGCAAGAAGAGATTCATGCTCTTCAAGAAAATCACACTTGGGATATTGTTGGTTGTCCTTCTGGTGTTAAACCGATTGGCTGTAGATGGGTGTATTCGGTGAAACTTCGATCTGATGGCTCACTCGATATATACAAAGCTCGTCTTGTGGCCTTTGGGAATCGCCAAGAATATGGTATTGATTATGAAGAAACATTTGCCCCAGTTGCCAAGATGACTACTGTTAGGACCGTCTTAGCACTTGCAGCTTCACAAGGGTGGTCTCTCAGGTAGATGGATGTAAAGAATGCATTTCTACATGGAGACCTAAAGGAAGAAATCTATATGTCTCCACCTCCTGGAATGTTTACTACACCTTCATCGGATGTTTGTCGGCTACGCAGGTCCCTGTATGGATTGAAACAGGCTCCGCGCGCATGGTTTGATAAATTTCGCTCTACTTTGCTTGACTTTCACTTTGCTCAAAGTCAGTTTGATTCATCACTTTTTCTTCGCAAGACTTCTAAAGGAATTGTGTTACTCCTAGTATATGTTGATGACATTGTGATTACAGGGTCTAACACTGAATTAATACAACAATTACAACAGCATCTCAAGGACTCTTTTCGTATGAAAGATCTTGGTCCTTTGCAGTACTTTCTCGGCCTTGAGATCCAAAATACTCCGTCTGGTATAATGTTACATCAGCACAAATACACACAGGAAGTATTACTTTGGCAGGTCTCCATTCGGGTAACTCTGTTCTTACCCCGTTAGAGGTAAATCTCAAGTTCTCTCGTGAGGACGGCGAGCTTCTTTCAGACCCCTCCTTGTACCGACAGCTGGTTGGGAGTTTGAACTACTTGACGATTACTCGGCCCGACATTTCTTTTGCTGTACAACAGGTCAGTCAATTTATGCAGACCCCTCGACATCTTCATCTAGCTGCTGTTCGTCGTATTATCAGATATTTGAAGGGCACTTCTTCACGTGGATTGTTCTTCCCTAAGGAATCTTCCTTACGGTTGGTGAGATATAGTGATGCTGATTGGGCGGGATGTGCAGATACTCGTCGTTCTGTTACTGGATGGTGTATGTTCTTGGGAAGTGCACTCATCTCTTGGAAAAGCAAGAAACAAGACAGAGTCTCCAAGTCCTCAACTGAATCTGAGTATCGTGCTATGTCTTCTGCTTGCTCTGAGATCACATGGTTTCGTGGGTTATTAGGGGAGCTTGGCTTTCCTCAACTGCATTCTACTCCTCTTCATGCTGATAACACAAGTGCAATTCAGATAGCTGCTAATCCGGTTTACCATGAGCATACAAAGCACATCGAAGTCGATTGCCACTCTATACGCGAGGCCTTCGATAAGCATGTTACTACTTTGCCTCACATTTCTAGCGAACATCAAACTGCATATATTTTCACTAAAGCTCTTTCTCGGCATCGACTTCAGTTCTTGATTGACAAATTGATGCTTATTGATCTCCTAGCATCAATTTGAGGGAGGATGTTAACAGAGATAATTTAGGATAATTTACAATACGTAATATTTAATTTGCTATAGTTTAGGAAGTCTTTATATATGGTAAATTGCATGTAAATTAGGTTGTAGATTCTTACCTTGTATATGTACGCTCTCTTCTATATAATGAAAGGTGACCCTAAATAATGGGTATTCAGACCAATTGACATAATCTAGTCATATTCCAGCGATGCTGGGTTATGGGTGCACATTCACATTTAAAGTGATTACGAAATACTTGAACCAATGGTTTGTCTGCACCCACGTCACCATTTCCATATAAATGGATTCTCTAAAGTTGTCATTTACATTATTTCATAAATGATTCTATGTTCCAATTCTGCTTCTTTGTTTGAGGAATAACTAGAATCTTAGTTGGATAAAATTGGTATTATCGTGATTTGTTGGCCACTTTTTTTTTTTCTTTGCAGGTGATTTCATATACAAGGTTTCATCTCAATCACCAACTAAGCATTTCATCATACACTCACGAAAGGCATTACTTAATGGAATTAGCCCAGCCGAAAATAGAACAATTCCTCCCTTGAAGTATGTATTTAGTTGGTATCAAGCACTTATTATCTATCTAATCTACAGAAGTTACTGTGGCGTTTCTATTCAGTCACTTATATTAGCTTCTCTGTCCTGTAATCAGCATGGTTATCTTTTGTCTCCTTGTGTTTGAATGAGGATTGGTTTATTACTATTCTTCCTCCATGTAGTTACAATTCATATTGCAGATATGAATACTACTATGCTCTTGTGCGTGATTTCCCTGATCTGCGGTTTACTATTAATGGAGGCATAAACACCATTGACGAGGTAAGTGACAAGTTCATACCCATTTTCAAATGCACAAAGTTTTATAATGGTGTTAAAATACTATGATAGCTATCTTGTTATATGTAAACAATAGTTTATAATGTAACAGTACTGATCTAGTAACTCTTCTATTTTTTCTTCCTTCTATCACCTCTAAATCATTTCCCTTCATTCCTTTTCTGATATTGATGTCTACTTCGTAACTTTTAGCTACTTTATTTTATTGTTGAAGGTGGTTTTTGCGTTAGATTCCACAGTCAATTCCCAAAATTATTATTGAAATTATATTCATTGATTATTAGCTTGTTAAGGATTTCTCTCTCTCTCTCTTCGTTGACTAAAGAAATTGACACTCTTTTGAGCAAGTTCATTTTTTTTTATGTGAAGTCTTAATACCCGATAAGATTGTAGAGTGATGAATAATTAGTTTAACTTGCAGATGTGTTTTACATGAGTCTCACTGAGGTTGTGTTATTACTGTGTCCCTCTAATTATCCAATCAGTTGTAGTCCTTCAAGTTAAAACATCAAAAAGGCAGTTTTTCTTCTATCACCCAAATATTTATATAGATCCAGACTGAACTCCCATGTATTAATCCCCGAATTCTAGATCACCTCACCAGGATGGCTCATAAGACCTTTTCATTTCGAAATAGTTCCTTTGTTCTTTATTTGGATATTCAGGAAGAGTTAATGATTTGGAGAAGAATCCACCCACCTACCCACACAAAAGAGAAAAGGAGTCGTGGAAAAACCAACAAAAATTGGAAGATGAATTATAACCAACCACTAAAGGAAATTCAATCAAGATTACATGCATTAGGGATTTTTTTAAAAAGGAATTCTTTAAAAAGATGACAGAGGACACATAATGGCCCATTACTATTTATTTTGGGCATTATCAAACCATGGACATGAATTATACAATTCTCGTCAACTAAGTTGGTACTTTATGCAGATGTAGAATATTATGCCATGTGTGATTCACATCTTCATGCTCTTATCTAGCTTAAAATTTTGTATAAATAAAGATATGTAATGTCTTTGCTTCCTCTTTTTCTATTGACATTTTAAACCATAGGTGAATGCAGCAATAAAGGAAGGAGCCCATGGAGTAATGGTTGGACGTTCTGCATATCAAAAGTATGAACTGTCTGCACTTTACATAATTTATTTCTTTCCTTCCAGTATTTTATTGAGTTATTTTATTTTAACAGCCATACACATCTTTCTATTGTATATAGAGATTTTGTTGTCTCTGTGACTATTTAAGTAGTTGAGTGTTTAGTTTGACATCTTATAAATCCTTGACTTTTGTTATATGATACTTTTTTGAACTGATCTCTGAGTTTATATTCTTATTTGAATTTCATGTTTTTCGAAAACTTTAGTTTTACTAAATGCAGTAATGTGCTTCAACATTATGATGAATGCTCAACACAAAGGCATACACAGCTGTGGGTATGATAGATTTTTGTGATTGTGATTCTCTTTGTTTTGATGTTCATTGTGAATCTTAAGATACTCATTCTAGAGATCCAAGCACAATTTAGTTATGTAACTTTGACTACAAAGAAGCTGTGGCTTCCTCTGACCGTGTTGGATAAAAGAAGCGATTATTTAAGTTAAGCCGATTTGCATAATCTAAGGATGGTTTTTTTGTACAAAAATATATTTGATTACAGAAATAAGGCCTTCCTATGAGTACACATATATCTTGTCTTCCTTTTGCTCCCAATAAATGAATGACCTGTGAAGAAAGTTCTAATAATTCTCTCACCAGTCACCTGGATACTTGAATGGTAGTTGTGGCAGTTTAGAAAGGTTATTGTCTACTAATTGGAATTGATAGACAACTGAGTTGTGAAACCTAATATATGTCACTCATTTTATCAAATAATTGAAAAAAAAAAATGTCTTCACCTATTTAGCCATTTCAAGAATTTGGGAACAATTCATAGAAAATACCAAACTTGTTGTTTGAAAGGGTGACAAAATTCGATTTTGGTTTGGCAAATGGGCGAGAGATCAAATTGTTAAAAAAAAAAAAAAATTTTGACCATGAGCAATGTTGTCTCCTTCACATCTCCAGTTAAACAGACCTGGAACCTATAATTTTCTAGAAACTTCAGTGATAGAGATGTAGATGATTTTACATCCCTCTTGAGCATTATCAAATCTGCTAAAATTAATCCACTCTTTTGATAAAAGAATTTGGAGTAATCACCCCTCGGACTCATTTCGTGCAAATCATTTTTCAATTTCCTTTGTCAACCTTCCTGTGTTTCTAATTTTCCTCTAACACAAATTCATTTGGAAATGTGTGGTACCCTCATGCTGTATAATGTGTAAGAAGGAAAATGAGGATATTGACCATATCTTAATACATTGTGAATTTGTAAAGGGGATTTGGGGTCGAATATTAAGCATGTTTGGTGAAGTCGGTCCTCTACCTAAGAGATGGGCTGATTTGGTACTCATCAAATGGTCTTCTGGAGGAGACAAGTAACATAAGGAGTCGTGGAAGCTAATCGTGTTAGCTGCAGCATGGGTAACCTGGAATGAGAGGAATCGTAGAATCTTTGCTAATCTGGAGCGACCTCTTGAGGATATATGGGACAACATAATTTTGTTCACAAGATTATGGGCCAGGGTAGCTAAGATTTTTAGTAACCTAGAAAATCACTTGTTTCAGTTAGATCATTTAGTTTTCTATGTACCAGTAATTACAGTCTTCAATAGGACTATAAGTTTGTACTTTTGCACATTATCATGTTTCTGAGGGTTTGTGTGGAAGTCTCATCCACCTCTAAGTTGTAACTTTTTATCACTTTTATCATTTATAAAAGTTCAGTTTCTAATCATATGTATATATATATATAGATTTTTCAATCAAAGATGCTTTCCTCACTTAACATTCTAGAACTACTAAGTGAGCAGCAAATATATTCCCTTTATCTATGAGTAGAGGATATATAGTTAGTATATGGTGTTGCAGCAAATAACTGTTGTGTTGTAGGAAAATTATTGGTTCTTTTGTATTTAGATAAAAATGAAAAAGGAATACTTCTTGTGACGACCCGGCTCCCTCGCTGGGGCCTTCTCCGAGCCGTACTCATGATCTTTCCACTCTCCCTCGCTGGGACCTTCTCCAGAAGTGGATTTTTGCCTTCCGCAGGATTCGAACCTTGTACCTAGGGGTTAAGTACAAAAATTCATGGAACCGAGGTTCATTTTGTGGTACCAAACTGTCCAATCTAAGAATGTCTATTGTGTAATTTTTGGTTTTGGAGTCTCTGTCTAAACTCATTCAAACTCAGAAACTTTCTAAACGTTATATACCAATATAAAACTCGCAAGTTTTATTGTTTCTTTGTTACTTCCTCTGAGAAGTTGACTGAAGGTCAGTTTATTTTATGACAGTCCATGGAATCTTTTAGGAAATGTTGACAGTGCAATATATGGTGCACCTCCCAGCAATCTAACACGGCGCCAGGTTTCTCAATCAAGCTGATTTTCTTTTAATGTTGCATTAAATGCCATTATAGTTAACTCTGTCAAGTAATTCTTCTTTTAGGTCCTCGAAAAGTATCAGGTATATGGTGATTCAGTACTGGGAAAATATGGGCAGAGACCAAATGTTCGGGAGGTTATAAGGGTATGCATGCAATCTGAGACGTTATTTTAAAATTTGTGTTTACCTTAGTTTTACCAAGGAACAGATTATATAATAGGTATTGTTGGCAATGTTATGTTGTATGTCAATTGTAAGATTGTCATCTTTCCTCTTTGCTCGTCGGCTTCTCCTCTTCTTCTGTGCATTTGTCATTTAGATTATGAATATCTAACAGTCTGTTCGTCTAAATTTTTTTCTTTTGTTTATAAACATTTTGCACGGAACCCCATTTTTTCTGCGCTAGCTAGGATCTAGACTTAGACAACAATCAGGAGAGAAGATAAAGTGTCTAAAGCAACTATCTCTCTATTTTCAGTCCATTTTCAAATCATGGAATTCTTATGCTATTTTACCTTCTGACAAATGGTTCAGAATTTGTACATCGGTACATCCAATCCACATGTTGCTCTCAAAGCATCTCAGTCCATTTCTTCCTTTAGCTGTGGGGTCCACTTGCTTTGAAAGTCAGAAGACCAATACTGATTTTTAAATCTGAAAGACTCTGTACCTTTATCGGTTTGAGCGAATTTTTTTTTAAAATATTACCGAACACTCCGTAAATTTGTGTTCTTCTCCAAAGAGAGGGGGGGTGGGGTGGATATATATTTTCACATGCTTTTTCTTTCGTCATTAAGATAATTTTATCTCTTCATGTGCTCTGCTAACATGAAATTCCTGAAATACACCACAGCCCTTGCTTGGTCTTTTTCACGCAGAGCCTGGAAACGGTCGATGGAAGCGTAAAGCTGATGCTGCTTTCATGCACTGCACAGTAAGTCTCGTCACTTCGAAAGCTATAGTATATTGTGTTCAGAATTGTTTGTCCTACAATTTTTGTGAACTAACTTTGTGCCTGGATGGAAAAGGCTTTCATAAATACTCTTGAATGTGATACTTGTACATTGTTTGTTAGCGTGTGACCCATCTGGTTATCTGACTTTTATTCTGCTCCAGTAAGTGATGGGTGAAAATTAATAGAAATGACAGAACCACTTTCATATTATGCCCTTGTTTGATCTACAATTAATTATAGTCATATATTCCATAGGTCCCACAACTTTTTAAATGTGTATTCAAATTTTGCAGACGGTCAAATCCTTTTTCGAGGAGACACTGGTCGCCTTTTCTGATTCTGTGTTGGATTCTCCTGTTGCTGATGCACTCCCCGGTCGTTTAGACATGTTCGCTAATTCAAAGAATTTGTTACCTCAACCGTATAGAGTTAGAGAAGAAGAGCTATTGTATGCCTAGTTGTCATACCGGTGGTTACAAATAGAGATACAAGCAGATGAAGCCGGTGGAACTCCATATTCATTAGAAGACTTCTGATTTTTTTGTATACTTACACTCGAGACCATTTGAATTCTTTACTAAAGCTCATTGACAATGGAATGATTGTAGTATCATAGTTTCTGATATGTCGTCTCCTTTTTCGATGACTTCTGTTGTATTATGTCGAAACGATGATGGGATGGAACGTTGTTTTCCATATTTTGATGACTTTCGTATTTTTACTATGAATTTTTTGAAAATGTGTAACTGATCTTGGAAAAATATTATGAATAAGATTGTATGGGATCTGGATTAAAAAAAATGGGTGTGACTATTTGTGAATTTATATGCAGATTTCGGGTTATGTGAAGTGTAAAAGTTTTTTGTTTATAAACAAATAATGTAATGTTAAGGTAAAATGTTGTTGAAAAGTGATTTGAAAAAATGTGAGGTTATAAACTTGTTTGTAAAAAAAGTAGAGACTAATTTAAATTTGGATGTTAGTTTAATAGTTTTGTTACCCTCTGCAGATTCATATATATTTGCCCAATGATCATAACAGTTGTAACGGGAAGAAGAAATCAAGTGAAAAAATTCCGTTGCCGGGACTTGAACCCGGGTCTCTCGGGTGAGAGCCGAGTATCCTAACCAACTAGACTACAACGGATTCTTGTTTTATTATTGCAATATTATGTATCTATTTGTTCTTTGTCGAAATTGAAAATTTACCCGAGATGCGCAACAAACAAAAAGCAAAAGTACTAGTTAAGAATATTTGTAAAAGACGTGGTTTTGCAAGAAATTAATAACTGTGTAAATCTTTTAAGTAATAGGGTAACATTTAAGCAGAGTCGAACATGCTTAGAGGCCGATGAGACCACCGCTTCAGGTCCCATGTGCCCAAATTTTTTTTTTCCCTAAAAAAAATGCTTTTAAGTAACCCTCGTGAATTCTGCATCAAACAAAATAGACCTAATTTTCCTAGAATACACTTTTTGTTTCGTGCCTCAAAAAATATAGATTCGACCCTGCGTTGAAGTTGTTCGGACCTATTATTTGCCATAGGTGACTTTCAACTATCCTTACTTTTTCTACCTATTTTTCGAATCTTATACTCCCTTCATTTATAAGATGGGGACTAAACTTTGGGACGATCCAAGCACAAGCCACTTGTAAAATTTCAATCTCGGCTTGCCTGTAGGCTGTAGGTGGGGGCAAGCTGAGCTGGCTCGTCCATGATTTTTTTTTTATTTTTTTATCTTTTTCGTTTTCCTTCCGAAAAGCTGAAAATTTTTTGATGTTTGAAAAATAGTTGAAAATTAATTTGTAAATTGATTGTTAACTCCACGGTAATGCTTAAAGCTTTGAAGAACAAAATAAATTATAGCAGTATTAGATTATACTGGAGAGCAAAGCTGCAAAGGAGCCGTGAAATTACCGTTGGCGCGCCTTTGTCATTGCAGGGCTTCCAAAGAAAGGAAGAGTAGAAATGTCAGAATATAATATTACATGATCATATAAGTAAATTCATGCAGGATTTAATAATTCATTTCCAACTCTTAATGTTGAAAGATCTTGTCTTGTTTAAAAGGCTAAGTAGTTACCGGTTAGAATCACCACTTCTCCTATAATTCAAAATTATGAGCCCGTCTCATAAGATTTTTATTTCTGTTTTTGTTTCTGGTAGAAATAACTTCTTAAAGATGTTACCTTAAATCAGTTTTCTTTAAGAATTCTTCTAATCAGAGAAAACAGTTTGAAAATTTTATTCAAATTAGTTCAAAAGCAACTTCTTAATATCAGAAGAAACAATTTTTGACTTTTCAAAAGTCATGACATATGTATGGGATGCATACATGCACACAACTATTTTATATTTTTATAATGTATTATAAGTTGCTGAGAATAATCAGTTTGTGGATCAGCTTTCTCTCCAAAATCATCCACATTCACAGTTTGTACTATTTAAAATTAATGATCATACCCTTGGTTAGCTTAAGAAATTTGTTACGTTGTTTGAAGTCAAGGAAAAACGCTCAAACGTCACCATTGATCTCTCACTTTGAGGTGATTGCAAGCAATTTTATCCAGAAAACGTTGTGAGAAGCGGAAAAATCATCAAAAAAAAACGACGATTGTTCGTGGAGGTTTCTACAAAAATCCCAGAATTTCTTGGATTTCTTGCAATATGAGATTGAATGCCTATGCCATAACTCAAGCTCAGCCACACCACCCAGTGTCCGAGCCACCCGAGAAGCAAGCTATTACATCGAGCGGCTAGAGCAGGAAGAAAATCGGGAAGGAGGAAACCATCGCCACTGACCTGACTTGACCTCACTCGAGAAGCCCTGCACCGAGTGATTCTCCCCCAAAAAAAACTACATGTCATATTCAGATTCCGAAGCTTTTGAAATTCATTACCATATATAGATATATGGATTGATACAGAAAAGTTGCATTAACGTGTAAAAATTCATCAATACTGTTATAAATTAAAAATCCTCATATTTATTTATTTATTCCGTCGAGGCCAAGGCCTCCACGACCACACCACTCCAAGACGTCCAACTTGTAAAACCGTAAAAGTACTAAATTTTTCTACGTGTAAAGGAAAGAAATTTTGATTATATATTGGGAAAGCACTGCATCAAATTTCAACACGCCTTCATTCATATCATTCTTTCTCCGAGGACACAAGATCCATAAATCAACGAGTGATGTTAAAATTTTGAATTCATGACATATATTGAACCCGCCGGACGTCGAAATGAGCATCGAATAAACACTTTTTTATTATAAGTTGTGACGATGCAAAATGAGCCAAGGAACCATTGGCCATAGTCCCTGTCTAAAAAGTAAAAACTTGTATTGCATACGATGCATATGTATCTATAGTCGTCTCGTGTTTATAAAGAGTATTTATTTATTTATCTGTCTAAAAGTAAAAACACGTATTGCATACGATGCATATGTATTTATAGTTGTCTCGTGTTTATAAAGAGTAAGTATATAACTACGCAAGTCAACTCGAGTCATGTAATTTTATTCCCTGCCATGTCATAGTAATAGAGATTCTCACACACAAAGGATACACAGTGGTAAAGTTCAGAGATTTGTACAACGGAAAAATCCTAGGATTTAGGAAAATACGCTGAGAGAATCAAGTAACCAAGCCAAGAATGAATTGCCTGACAATAGCAATACCACAGGGAAGTTGCCCCCAATATATTTCAGACGAGTCCCAAATCAGCCTTAACCTCCACGATGAAGCCATACTGGAAAGACCCATCCATCACTATAAAGGGGAGGGCAGCTTCTCTCTCATTTGCTGGGGGAAGCTCTCTCCTCTAGAGAGCACCAATTGTCCTGACCAAAATGTCTTCTTCCCTGTTCGCCCCAAGACGACTGTTTATGGGACAACGCCAGTCCATAGCCATTGCTGTTTCCATTTGAGAGAGAGTGCCCTTTATGCCAATCGTGGATTCTTGTTGAGTTGCTTGGAGCAATTGCATCAGATTTTGGCTGCTCCTTAGCTGTGGGATTTTTCTCCTTGTCGTTGAGTTCTTTGGCGTTGAGGAAACGGCCACCCGTTCCTCTTGCTCTTCTCATAGCATGCTGGTGCCGAGATTCATGAAGATATGGCTGCATCCATCAAGAGAGTATAAAATAGGACTTTTAAGCCATGGTGTCTTGAGGAAAACTCCTTGAGAAACCAATGTAGAAGAAATTTCCAGATGAGAGTGTCAAAGAAAAAAATCAAGAGCAAGTATACGAAAACAGTCACTTAGTAGCCACAAGATTGCGGAAGACGAATTCAGCTTTCTTAAATTCGTATTTGTGTCTTGGAAAGTTTGAAGAGTATTAATCACAAACATCAGAATTTCATCTAACTAACAGCATGAACAAACCTTGTAAAAGGGTCAGTGTTGATTGGAATAATTATATATTTTTTCTCAAAAACCAGGCCCCAATGTTCCTCCAGGCAAACTTGTGATCAGAGGAAGATTTCATGGAGATGAGAACTATACTTGGCAGAAAAATATTCAGGAAAGCACATATTCACAAAATTGAACAATGAAAGAAGGCACAGAGGAAACAAATGATAATTCAGGTACACCAAATCAGTATGCTAGAGAGAGTGTGCGTGTGTGTGTGTGTGTGTGTGTGTGTGAGAGAGAGAGAGAGAGAGAGAGAGAGAGAATGCTGCCATCATATAATGCTTGTAAATTAGCTAAGCACCCCAAAAAAAAAAAAAAAAAAAAAAACCCCAATGCAGAAATAATGATTCAATGATATTGGAGACATCTCGTGTGTCCATGTAAAAACTGAACACACACTTTGTTCATAATTTGATGTATCACTTGCAAAGTGTATAAAATAATATCCACGACGAGCACTACAAATAGGGGGGAAAACAGAATGGCAGGACTTGAAGCTGTGACCTCTCTCTTATGAATGTAAAGCTTAGTCACACAAAAATTCCTCATGCGTGTACAAAGTGGACATCTGTTCAATGATAATATTACAGTTACTATTCAATTTTGTTTTTTCCAAATAAAGAGTTAAGCAAAAAGGTATAACCAAATTCCCCAGAACTATGATTTCCCAAGAGATGAATGAAATGATGATTGTACAAATGCAAGATCTTTTAAGAGATTTAGAGAATGTTGAGGGTTGCATTCAAGGAGGAGGTGGAGAGATTGATAGCATTTTAAATTATATAGGAGAGGAGATACAATCAGACTCAGATGGCTAGAATGTTAAGAGGAATAGAGGAAGGCTGATAATTCCTGAATAGATCTGGCCATTCAAAGGGACATTTGGAGTACAAACAAATATTGAGAAGGACACTTCCAAACAAATTAGGACTCCAACCTTTTTTAAAGTGATATTAGTGATTTAGTGTGTCCAAGGAGTACCCAAGACCTGTATTTTCTATTCCATACAATTGGTCCTTCGAAATTCTTAGTGTTCTCTTACGGGATAACTATCTATCTGCATTCATGGAGCTACATGGGTGGACGGACCTGCTGAACAGCTTTACTACTATTGAAGAAATATTAAAGGAGACAAAGCACCTCATTGAAGAAGCATCACACGTGCTCCAAAAGATTCTGTTAAGATTACACTTCAGAGCATTTTCACACACAATTCACAAAGTTTCATTAAAAGCAGGATAATGATTAAGCATTTGAAATGAAACATTCCTAATGCATCTCATGCTCCCTAAACTCCCATATGATTGAATTTCAGCATACACTAATGTCTCCAAAATTATTTATCATGCAAGTTGGTAGATGATTAAGCATTTAAAATTCAATTTCATGCTTGAGAATCAGCAGCACGTAATAGGCAATAATTTTATTTTAATTTTTTGTCGTTTTTAGCCACCAAACAAACAACCAGGTTTATTTCTCCAAAAATCTCCTGACAGCATCAGCTCATAAAACATGGTTCCATCCTTTCATTCCACCAAAGAGAATTGCTTACCTCCAGAGATGAACTATTACTCATCATCATTGCCCCCATTTAATCATATTTGAAAATGCTAACATTGACAAGCAGGTCGTCCTATAAGATCTGAACACGCTCAAGGAACAACAAGAGAGTTGCTCATGTGCTCATGCATGTCTGTGTGTCAAGGGATAGAGCCAGCTGTTGCTGTCCTTAAAAACAAGGCATTGACTTTAACCATACCAAACACAATGATCTACTGGTATAGGAGTATGTTTAATATTAGATGAATGAGTATATGAATAATGAGAGAGAGAGAGAGAGAGAGAACACAATAAGCAGTATCCTAACCAATTTTTTTCTTTAGTCCTACATATATTCTATTTATATTTTAAACACTAACATCTGCCAAAACAATAAGCCAAAATCCTGACAAACCTTTCACTCGATATGACATCCAAGTGTTATATTAGATTTTGGACCACAAAACAATGCACTAGCACATCCATGTCTATGAACATTGAACATATAGAAGTGTGGTTGTGAAACAAAGCCTAAGAGTCTGCAGAATTTCATGTTTTACGGTTCCAGAAGAATTATACATGAAAAATCCTTGATTTACACAAATAAATTGGAAATATGGGCGTTTTCATTTAGAGTTGAAGAGGCATTTCATTACCTTCCTGCCTTTTACTGCTTTCTTTTCCAGTTCGGCTTTCGCTCTTATTTGTCTTCTCCTTAAGATACCATTATACTGTTTTGCATTCACAAAGACAGGTTCTTCTTCCATTTCTAGAGGCAGAGGCATTCTTCCTGGATGATATCCAAGTAAGTGTGGATGTCCCTGGCACCACCACAAAAAGATATATGAGATAGTTCAATCAGAAGTAAGAGTTCCCTCTTTTTCCTTTTCTATTTTCCAAAATTAAAAATAGTTGTTTCCAATACCACTGCAACAATTTAGCACAATAAAGAAATGCCAATTATAAAGAAGTTGTGTCACATCATCTCATGCACCGAGATGAAATGCTGTTTCAGCAATTTATAGTCGAAAGCATTTTGGGGAATTAGCACCAGAGGCCCCCAACCTTTGCACCAGTGAGAACTTGGGTCTGCAACAAAAAATTTTGGCATTGGGTCCTCAACCTTTCATCTTTTGTAGCACTGGAAACCCCACAAATGGATCCAAATGTTATTAACGCAACAAAAATGTAAGGTTAGGAATCAAAGTGTCATAAATTGGTTGCAGACCCAAGTGCTCATTCATGTAAAGGTTGGAGACCACCCGTTGCAATTTCCAAAAAGTATTTAAACACTCTTATGATGTGCAGCATGTAAAACATCTAAACAAATGAAAGCATTCTCTAAGGAAGGTGACCTCTTGCTTCCACAAGATGACATGAGTCACATGACGAAGAAGGGTATTGTGAACAGTTCGTCGGTCATTGATTTTAAACATGTCTGCAAACTCAGAGGACAGCATCCCATGAAGAAGACAAGGATAAGAGGTGGCCTCCGTTATTAAATATAAAAGCATGTCAAACTTAGTAATAATTGTATAAACATTTTATGATCACCACCAAAGAAACAAAAGAGAGAGAAAATGAAAAACAAAGTCTGTACAGGGATTTATACAAGAAGAGAAATAAAAACGCCTCTTCTTTTGCAAAAGAAAAAGTGAATGATTATAATCAAATTCAAACGTGGTACTAAGGAGAAGAAAAGTGGTTGCTTCAATAAGATGTAGATGCATGCATTCATTCATTCACCAGAAACCCAAAACTGCACATAGAAACTGGGAATAGAAGTAAGCAGGTGAGACGAAGTTCTGTTATTACCATTGCCCCATAAGACATTACTCCCCCATATTGTGGATCTATATATGGATAAGATGTCAACGTCTGCAAACAAAGCGCATATAAAGAGAAAATTAATATAAGATTCTTAGAACTTAGTAAATCAATCAATATAATACTTTCAGTTTACTACCCCAGCACCCCCAAACAAGAAAAGAAAAATACGATAACTCTTGGTCATTTAAAAAGAAGGATCTACTTCAAAATGAAGTTATTTGGTTCAAGTCTTTGCACTGTAATAAAACAATGCATTAATAAAATACTCCGATGGCTCACAGCTTTTTCTTGTATCTGCTCTTGCGCGTGATAAAGGGAGATGGGGGAGTAATCTTACAATTGAATGTCCAACAAATCCCATTTGAGAATTGGTATCAGGATGCTGCTCCTTTTGACCATTAGTTCCATTTGATCCTGAAAAGATATATCCAACGCCACCATTGTGAATTCGAAATTACACGAAAAAATATATACATTCATGCACTCAAGAAGAACATGTAAAGATCACAAAGGATAAAATTCCTTTAATCCTGGAGAGTAATAAACCCATTAAACTTTCCCAATTTCTTTTGGCATCTAAATTTATATGGAAAAACCAAATTGCATAAACATTATGTGAAGTGAAGATTAGAGAACTACCAGAGCGTGGAGCCACATTAGTTTCATTTCCTTTAGAATTAGAATCACAATCACAATTGCCTTGTGACACGAAAGTTCCAGTGGAGTTGGAACCATCTGCCTGTTCCCCTGAAGAAGGCATGTTACTGTTTCCAAAACCCCTCCGCCAAGGCTGCATGTAGGGTGTTGATGATGAGATGTTCCTCGCTCCTGTTTCTAGATGCAGATCATCATCTTTAGCTAGAGTAGGCATTATGTTCGATTCTCTCCCAAATATTTTGTAAACTAAGTCATCAATCTGACTGTAGCAATCAATTACCAAAACAATCTATTGAAGAAACCAAAGCATTAAAAAAGGTACAAGGAATTAAAATCAAACAGAACAGAAGCAAAGAATCAAGGATCAAAACTAGAGTTTTACATTGTCTTACACGAAATGGAGACAAGTCTATTAGAAAATCAACCATAAAATTAGTCAAAGCTTCTACACCATAGCTGGCAGGTTAGCTATGTCAACTTGAATACTCATTACAAGTCAAGACTTATAATTGGTCGAAGTATTCGAAGCTACATAATTATTAGGAAAGATGCAAATGAAAGGCTACCATTTTTTTCACCCATCTTAATACCAGATAATGGAATTTTATAAATTGACTCCAAGTCTCCAACTTCAGTTTTAAACGCAAACCAAAAGCTACTGCCATTCTAATGTAACACACTAGGAAAATTAAATAATAACCAAAAGATTTTCAAACAAATTTATACCACAGTCAAGAACTTAGAAATATTATTTCTTAACAGAATATAAGCAAATTTGTCCAATTTTCATTGAAAGCTTTAGTCATGCATGTTTGGTTAAGCTAAAAAATTCACTTACAAGTAAAAAATAATAAAATAATAATAATAATACATTTTATTCACTTAGAAAAACAAAAGGAAATAAGCAAACAGCAAAAACTAGCCATCTTAATTCACTTACAAGTAAAAAATAATAAAATAATAATAATAATACATTTTGTTCACTTAGAAAAACAAAAGGAAATAAGCAAACAGCAAAAACTAGCCATCTTAATTCACTTACAAGTAAAAAATAAAATAATAATAATAATAATACATTTTGTTCACTTAGAAAAACAAAAGGAAATAAGCAAACAGCAAAAACTAGCCATCTTAATTCACTTACAAGTAAAAAATAATAAAATAATAATAATAATACATTTTGTTCACTTAGAAAAACAAAAGGAAATAAGCAAACAGCAAAAACTAGCCATCTTAATTGGTAATTTTAACTCAGGTTCCCAATTCTCGCAAACCCTTATCGGGGTTCTGTAAAAGAGATGGGGAAAAAATGGAAAAAGAAAAGAAAACGTACCCTTTAATTTTACTGTGTGAATAAAAGCTCTTACTGAAACTGAAAGCTCTTAGAACCAAAATTAAGAACATGTGCAAATATGAAAAGTAGTGTAGATATGTATGAGTTTCACGCCAAACATCGCTCTCACTGTCTCTGTTAAGGAAGAAACTTGAGATTAACAACTTGCATAGCATTTGGGGTTAATTGTCCAATCCTCTCAACTTATATCCATATTTTCGATCTATTACTGAAATTTATTAATTTAATAAAGTGTTCAATTTTGATCATACAACTTATTATTTAATTATCTCAATAATCATTGCACTATATCCACGTCCTAAATCATCGAAGTCTAAAATGCTGAGTTTTGATGACTAAATAAACTTATGAGTTAATTGTCCCAATAATTACTGAACTTATATTTATATCTTTGATAGATCACTAAAGTTTTAAAGTTTCGAATTTTAATCACTAAACTTAACAAAATGGTGAACGTTAGTTATTGACTTAACTTTCGAAACAAAATTGACGACGTGACAGACGAAATGTACATATAAACATATTAATCAAATGTTTCAAGTAAACATCTTAATTCATTAATCAAATGATTCAAATAAATACATCTAATTCACTTATTAATGAAATCATATAATTCTTGTAAGTATATCCCACTTACAGTTTAATGGATCATATAATGCACATAAACATATCCAAATAAATAAATACATTCTACTCACAATTTATTGGATGAATTGATACATGAACAGTTCCTAGAATGACATTTTGTTGGAATGGAAGTCTTTCAACTAACTTGACGCTGAGTAGACGGAGAAATAAATACACAATTCTTTTGCATAAATGTGCACGAAGTGTATATTATATCATTTGAAACAACGTTGATTTTGGAGTTCAACGAACTTTACAAATTGCAAATTGGAGTTGTAAAACAAAAGTTATGGTCGAATGAAGTCAGGCCGCCGGACAGTCCGTTGGGTGTCGACGCCAATTATTTTGGTGTCAACGCCAAAGTGTCTGAGAGTCATCTTTCATTATTTTAAGCCCAGGATTCGACACAAAAACCAGTAAGTGTCGACACCAAACGTATTTTCAAAATCTAAAATTTAATTTTCTTGATTTCTTTGATCCAAAATCATATATTTTGATAATGGGCTTTAATAAAACATCTTTCATAATGAACGAGATAAACTGAATGGATTAAAAACATAGTTTTGGCATGAAATCCTAGCCTAGGATTTTGGGTAGAAGAAGCTATTTTGACAGTGTTTCAGCATTGATTTTTCAGTTGTAAGGTTTTGATTTTAAAAGCTTAGGTATTTATAGAACGAATTGAATGCACAAATGGAAGGAAGATTTGGTTTGTAGAAGATTTCCACCTTACTTTGTGTTTAAGGAGTGACCAAGCAATGTTATCTATCAAAATGATTTGTTAACTTGAGGTGGTACAATGTTTACATGCAAGTAGGAGGTGGATACTATGGATAGGGAATGAGTATTGAGAGCTAAAAGGGCATCGGTAGAAGGTCTATTACCACCTCATGCTAATTTCTTCAAGAATTTCAGTTTCATAGAGGTAGGTTTGAACTCAAAATCGAGGTAATAAATGATGTCTAAATTCTGTGTTATTGGTATCACTTCAAAGTACTCACGATGTACTTTCACGTGTACTTTACCATGTGAGAAATGGTTAACCGAGGAGGAAGTTATAGCTTTTCGAAATAAGACACTTAAAAACTATTTTTC
The DNA here is from genome assembly GCA_963555705.1 of Ligustrum vulgare. Taxonomy (NCBI): domain Eukaryota; kingdom Viridiplantae; phylum Streptophyta; class Magnoliopsida; order Lamiales; family Oleaceae; genus Ligustrum; species Ligustrum vulgare. The sequence continues at coordinate 33,614,836 of OY743186.1, read as the reverse complement.
TTCATTGTTTGATAAAGTACTAACTTTAAAAATTCATCAATGAATATCCGTTGATTGAACTCAAGAACGGATTTCATATTCTCGAAGTACACTCCGAAAACTTATCCATGCATATATCATATGCATTCAACGAAGGTCAAAATTAATCAAATGAGTCTCTTAAAGAGAGGCGCTTAAACACTTTTTTTACGTAACTTTTCATTTTAATTAGATTTCCATTTTTATTTCTTTACATTCCACGATAATTAAATAAATTCTAAAAATAATTTATTACTCCATAATGGAGAATTAAGGACGTCATATTTTTTTATAAAAGAAGATGAGAGAGAGAGAGAGAGAGAGAGAGAGAGAGAGAGAGAGAGAGAGTAAAGAAGAAGCCATCTGAGTTGTCTATCGGGGGTTTCGATGTGTATCAAGGGTTTCGGTGAATGCAGACTCTGAAGTGATGGGGTCGTGGAGGTCGGGGTGGCAGGTGGCCATTGTTGTTAGGAGTGGGAGTGGAAGTAGGTGTGGGCGTGGGAGGATGGTGACTTTTGTTGTAAATGAATTGGGTAGTTAGGGTTGAATTGAATAGTGTCGTGTCGTGTCGTGTTAGGTTTGGATTGGACACTTCCTTTCTCCTGCGCTCCAAGTGCAGTTCCCTGTGCACAAATAGGGACTGTCGGCCCCTATTTTTAATTTTTTTTTTTTTTTTTTTTTTTTGCTTTGTATTTTTTTTTCATATTGTAATGCACACTTTTTCAGTTGACTTGTCATGTCAAATTTTTATCTTTGTTTTTTCTTTACATAAATTGTCAAACAAATCTCATTTTTTGATGTATTTTTATATATACTACATTTAACTTTTTTTGTGTAATATTTTTTAGTAGATATATCATGTCAAATTTTTTTATTATTTTTTCCTTACATGAATTGTCTCATCAATCTCGTTTTTTGATGTATTTTTGTATAAAATCTTTTCAAATTTTTTTGTATACACTTTTTCAGTTGATTTGTCATGTCAAATTTTTATCTTTGTTTTTTCTTTACATAAATTGTCAAACCAATCTCCTTTTTTGATGTATTTTTATATATACTACATTTAACTTTTTTATGTAATATTTTTTAGTAGATATGTCATGTCAAATTTTTTTATTATTTTTTCCTTACATGAATTGTTTCATCAATCTCGTTTTTTGATGTATTTTTGTATAAAATCTTTTCAAATTTTTTTGTATACACTTTTTCAGTTGATTTGTCATGTCAAATTTTTATCTTTGTTTTTTCCTTATATGAATCGTCAAACCAATATCGTTTTTTGATGTATTTTTATATATATACTACATTTAACTTTTTTTTGTATAATATTTTTTAGTAGAATTGTCATGTCAAATTTTTTTATTATTTTTTCATTACATGAATTGTCTCATCAATCTCGTTTTTTGATGCATTTTTGTATAAAATCTTTTCAAATTTTTTTGTACACTCTTTTTCAGTTGAATTGACATGTCAATTCTTTTCTTGACTTGTCAATTCAATTTCGCATTTTGATATATTTTTCTTTACATGACTAGTCATTTCATTCTCCAAATTTGATGTAATTTTTTCTATAAATTCTCATATTTTTTAGCCATTATTATACCAACCAAATCATTTCACTCTCTTGCAACATTTCTCCAGCAGATTTCTTTCTTTCATTACAAGTTCATTTCAATTTTTTTTTTCTTTTAGCAACATCTTTGTTTCGGAATGGAAGGGGACGATAATGTATTTGAAACACTAGACGATGTGTACAACTTTTATAATGAGTATGCAAAATTAGCTGGGTTCAGTACACGTATTGGTAGTAGCCGAAAGAATCCACAAACGAATGAAGTTGTCTGGAAGTCATATGTTTGTTTCAAGCAAGGCCAGAAAGATGAAACATACCAAATGAAATTTAAAAATTTGGTGGCTCGTTCAGGAGAAAGGCTGCGCGGAGACTCTCGTTGTGGATGCACCGCCAAGTTAACTGTTTTGAAGAAGGAAACTCAAAATTCTTGGTATGTAAGTCATTTCTCCGAGGCGCATAAGCACTCACTTTCTACACCAAGCAAGGTTCATGATGAGAATCGGGAAGGTCCAACTTCAACGCATGAACCTGTGATCTACAATGTTGCAAGATCAAAGTTCAAGGAGTTTCACGATAGTGCATTCAAGCAAGATTCGAGGTCGAATCCTTTTCAAGAGGGAGGAGATGATGAGAATCGGGAAAGTCAAACCTCGATGCACGTGCCCGTGGGACCCATGACGAGATCCGAAGTTGAAGAGGTTCAAGATTCGAGGCTAAACAATGTGAATAAATCAAGAAAAACAAGTCGAGAATCAAGTTGGAGTAAAAAGGAAGACGGTCGACCAGGTGGTCGACCGAAATAAGTTCGGTCGACCGAAAGATAAGTTTCGGTCGACCGAAAGTCCTCCGAAATGAAAAAACGGGGTTTTTCTTGTAAATACCGAAATTGCACATTTTTCCCATTTTGTACATTATATTCTCATTTCTCTTCATTTTGTAAAATAAATTGGTTTGTTCATTAGAGAGCTCTTGAGAGCTAGGGCTTGAAGTCCACCTTCTTGAGGTAAGGTTAAACCTCTTTGATCTTGTTAACTTCTTGGAATTTAATCAACTTTGCTTGAGTATTGTTATTCTTGTGTTGTTGTTTATTTTCCGCCACCTTGGAATTTGTTTAAGTGACCCCCATTGGGCTAGGGTTTGTTAATCCTTGAATTTTGGGTTAGAATTAAACTTGGGTTAAGGTGTTTATCCAATTATTTACCACTTTAGCTTTCTTGGGTTGGTATTAAAATCGTTGTGGGAATTTTCGGTCATCGCGCCGAAGGGGTTCGCATCATTTGGTATCAGAGCTTGGCTCTAATTTGGTAAACCTATCTTTACTTTCTTGTTGTTATTCTTGTCATTGTGAAAAAAAAAAAAAAAAATCCGAAAATTAGAAAAATTGGGGAAAATTTATATAGATCCATGTCTATTTGTTGATTCTATGTATTGGGTATATTGATTGTGAGTTGTTGGGAAGAATTCCATATTCATTCACTATAAAACCTACAATTTCCAAATTGTGTATTCAAAGTGTTTGATGTATTGTCCCAAAGAAAAATACTCCCTTATGCTTTATTGTTCAATACCCATATATTGCTAATTACTTGGGGCTATCCAATTCCCATTATTGAGAGTGTCATCAACATTTTATTCTATATATATCACTTGCTTCATCCATTGGATAATTGTTGATCATTCATTCCTTACTACATTTGGGGTTGTTGGGAATTTATTCATATATCCACATTATACACATTCAAGGCCACTTCAAGATTGGGTACAAAGTGTTTGCTAAATTGCTACCTTGAAAATTACACTCTTGTGCTTATTTGCTCTACATATATGCCTTGTCTAATACTTGTGGTTATTCAATCCCATTGTTGAATTTGTGATCCTAGCATCTTATCCCACATAAATATTGTTCCTTTTGAGTATAGCAAGCACATAAATTCTACTTGCTATTTGTGTCTACTTGTTCTAAATTCCTTCTTCCTTGTTTGTGATTTCTTTGACTCCACAAGAATTATACTTTGTGGTTTAGTTGATTACCTTCCTTGGAGAACTTGAGAAAGGAGATTTTTAGTGGAAAAAGGCAAGAGTGGTGAGCTCAATAGAGGGTAAAAGCCAAAATTGAGTGAAACACGAGTGAAAAATATTCTTGTGAGAACACTTTCACACTTGCACACCCTGTCCATTTTCAATTCTCAAACTCAAGATTTGAAGTACTTGTTGGAAAATCTTTCAACCACCATGTCTAGACAAATGGAGAAAAGTGGGGGTGAGTTGGAAAATTTAGGAACAAGAGGGGAGAGTACATCGAATAGGGGAGGTGAAGAAATGATGTGTAGTAGAAGAAGGGTGAGGGATAAATGTGGGAACATTGTGTATAGGGATGGAGGTAGAAAACAAAGTGGGAGTTTGAATAGGAAAATTATGAGGGATGATAATGAAGGAGAAGTTGAAGGAGATGGGAGAATGGGTAGAAAAAGAAGAGAGTGGGTAGGTAGGAATGGAGTTGATGAAAATATTGATTGTGCGAGAATGCAAAATTCATCACTTCATGGAATGGGTAAAAGTGGAGAAGTGGAAGAAGAATGGAGTATGAATAGGAGGAGAAGAGAATGGGTAGATAGGAGTGTAGATGGAATTGATGATATTATTGATAGGGAAAAAATGAAAAGTACATCATTCCATAGGAGGGGTGATAATGAGAAGGAGATGAATGCTAGGCCACCACAATCTTTGGCCCATACTAATGAGATGGAGGAACATGGGGAGGATAATTTCTACACTAGATGCCTAGTGAGTGATAAACCATGTAGTCTCATGATAGATGGGGAGATTGGCACAAATTTGGTGAGTGCTAGTAGGGTGGAGAAATTGGGGTTACCGGTTATGAAGCATCCTAATCCCTATGTATTGCAAAGGTTGAATGGCTATGGGGAGGTGAGAGTAAGTGAACAAGTTCTTCTTACTTTTCACATTGGTACTTATAGTGATCAAATATTATGTGATGTGGTTCCCTTACACACTACTCACATAATTTTGGGGAGACCTTGGCAATGTGAACGAAATGTGAATCTTGATAGGAGAAGGAACCGGTGTAGCTTCAAAATGAATGGAAAAAAGGTTGTGATCCTATCTTTGAGCTCGGAAGAAGTATGCAAAGACCAAATGAAGCTCAAGAAGGAATTCGAGGAAGGAAAGGAGAAGGAGAAGGAAAAAGAAGAGGACGAAGGGGAGGATAGGAAAACAAAAGAACCTTCAATTGATAAAATTGAAGAAAATAAAAATGAGAGCAAGAGAGTTGGGGCCACGTCCCTAGAAAAAAGAGAGGCAATGAGAGTTGGAGCCATGACTCCAGAAAAAGGAGAGGTGAAAAAAGAACCGAGGGTTGAGGATTCTACCTCAGAAAAAGATGAGTAAGTGATGAGTGCTACCAAGAAAATTGAGAGAAAAGATCTCCCCGAAATGTTCTTTACTCTTGAATACTTTAACACTTCCCTCCCTAGTTTGGTTATTTCTTTGTTGCAGGAAATTGTGAGGCCAACTTATCAAGGCAACAAAGAACTCCAAAAACATGCCTTGTGGAAGAAATTCATGGAAACATTTTCCTACAACAACGAGTACAACCGAGGTAAAGAAAATGGGATAACCAATGCAACATCGAGGAGGTATGCTCCTAACATTTCTTTGAATGCAAGGTTATTGTGTTTTGAATACATTAGAGAGTTGTATGATCTTGATGTAGATTTGACAAGTGTGTTGTTGACTTGTGAAAATGGAACATGTGGTAAGGATCATTTCCATGATGAGTGCTTAATGTGTAAATGCAACTTTTTGCGTGTGCCCAATTGCATAAGTACCAAATCATTTTGTGAAAATGTTGCATATAGTACATTTCATGAGCATGTTGAATCCTTATTTTGTGAAAATATGCTTGGCTTACATATTCGCTCTCTAAAGGAATTTCTAGTTAGGGGAGTCCATGGGAAAAATTTATTGGGATGTTTTGATGATAAAAGGACTTCGCTTCTAACATTTCTAGATGCTCCCTCATTCCATCTTGAACATAGTAAGAGCATGCATGTTAAATATCCGAATTTGTTAAACATCTATGAATCATGTTGTGAGCAATATTTTGATGGATTTTATGGGCATGATGATTATTTGTTTTGGAAAATGGGATTGTTTCCTTGTAAATGTGCCATGCATGAATTGCTAGTGGGAGGAGCACATGATAGTTGTTTGATGGGGCGATTTAAAATCAACGGGGTTTTAGGGGTATTATGTGATCAATTTTATTGGCCTATTTTGAAGATTGGTGTTGAACATGTTTGCACTTGTAGTAAATGCCGAACTTGTAAAATGGCTAAACTTAAGTTTTTCCCCCAAGAATTCCATGCATATTTGCCCATCATAAGTAAACCTGGGAGTACTACTTCTATGAATTTTATAGTGGGTTTACTTGGAATAAAGAAAGAAGATGAAGCTATTTTTGTGATTGTTGGTAGAAAAATTAAAATGTCACGATTGATTGCATGCCATGTAACCAACAAGGTCATCAACCTAGCTAATCTTGTCTTTCAGGAGGTCGTGCATTTGCACGAAGTTGGTGCTAATTTTGTGGTTGTTAAATTTGCTTGCGATTTAATTGCTCATCATAATAGCAAGTTTTCTCCACTTAAAATTGCTTGTGACTTTAACCTATTAACTCTGTTGAACTTTATGCACATGTTTATCGAGGAAAGAGTTGGTTTAGGTGGGCACGAGAATGCACCTTTGGTTAAGCCCCTTTACAGGAGGCTCGAGCCTCCATTCAGGGGAACTGGAATACAATGTATTTCCCATGCCAACCATGGTAGGAGGCGATTCGTATTTGATCCGGGTGGTTGAAAATGGTTCTTTTCAAGGAGAGAACGGGTTCCCAATCGAATAAAATCCAAAATGCTACCCTGCAATGTTGGCACCTCTCAAGTTCTTCGCAACGCCTACAAATTGATTTTACACGGTGAGTATGAAATTTCAGTTACATTTATTGTGTCTGAATTTTCTATTTTTATTGTAGGTGCCGATTCGAGGTCGAATCTCTTTCGAGATGGAGGAGATGATGAGAATCGGGAAGGTCCAACTTCAACGCATGAACCTGTGATCCACAATGTTGCAAGATCAAAGTTCAAGGAGTTTCACGATAGTGCATTCAAGCAAGATTCGAGGTCGAATCCTTTTCAAGAGGGAGAGGATGATGAGAATCGGGAAAGTCAAACCTCGATGCACGTGCCCGTGGGACCCATGACGAGATCCGAAGTTGAAGAGGTTCAAGATTCAAGGCTAAACAATGTGAATAAATCAAGAAAAACAAGTCGAGAATCAAGTTGGAGTAAAAAGGAAGACGAAATTGGAAACAACCAATTTCGGTCGACCGAAACTAATTTCGGTCGACCGAAAGTCTGCAGAGTTTTTGGAGGCATTGCTGCAGGCGGGTTCGGCTGACAAATGAACGACCGAAATAAGTTCGGTCGACCGAAATATAAGTTTCGGTCGACCGAAAGTCCTCCGAAATGAAAAAACGAGGTTTTTCTTGCAATTTCAACAAAAACGGGGTTTTTCTTGTAAATACCGAAATTGCACATTTTTCCCATTTTGTACATTATATTCTCATTTCTCTTCATTTTGTAAAATAACTTGGTTTGTTCATTAGAGAGCTCTTGAGAGCTAGGGCTTGAAGTGTAGCGACCAAGAATTTTTACGCGATTAATAATTATTTTAATAGAAAATCGTGTCGCTACTATTTCACCCATTTTTATTAAGTTAACGCCACGACGTATTCGTATAGCCAAATCAAGAAATAATCGAGATCGTTCGATTTTAAATTAAATTCCGAATTTCTAAAAATATTTCCATTCTCTTGATTTAAAGTATATTAAGTCCAAGTACTTAATTCAATGTTATCCCAATATTTATTTATAAAAAAAATTATTTTTATTATTGAAATTAAGAAAATATATGCAAGCATGAGAGGTTCCATTATATATAATAATTATGAGAATCTTAATTTAATAAATATGGAAAAGTATATGAATGGTTGATAGACTCCATTATATGTAATCATGAAGAGCACAATATTTGTATAAATATGGAAAAGTATATGAATGAATTATATACTCCATTATATATAAACATGAAGAGCATAATATTTGTATAAATATGGAAAAGTATATGAATGATTGATAAGACTCCATTATATGTAATCATGAAGAGCATAATATTTGTATAAATATGGAAAAGTATATGAATGATTTATATATTCCATTATATGTAATCATGAAGAGCATAATATTTGTATAAATATGGAAAAGTATATGAATGATTTATATACTCCATTATATATAATCATGAAGAGCATAATAATTGTATAAATATGGAAAAGTATATGAATGATTGATAGACTCCATTATATATAATCATGAAGAGCATATTATTTGTATAAATATGGAAAAGTATATGAATGGTGCTTTACTTTAAGAAAATGATGTGTTAAAATTAATAGAATTGAATGATTATGTTTACAATATGCCAACTTTATACATCTATTTAAACCCATCTCTTTTACACACAACTCTACACATATACACTTATTTCCAATCTCTTGACAAAATCCACAAGTAAGAGAAATTCAAGGTGGTCAAGAAAGTTTTGGTCCATTTACTACTACACTTCATTTTAATCTTTTAAAAAGTAAGTATATCTTATGTTTTTATGAAAAGTAAGTATGTTTTTATGAAAGGTAAATACACCTTATGTTTTATGAAAAGTAAGTATGTTTTTATGACAAGTAAGTATATCTTATGTTTTTATGAAAAGTAAGTATGTTTTTATGAAAGGTAAATACACCTTATGTTTTTATGAAAAGTAAGTATGTTTTTATGAAAGGTAAATACACCTTATGTTTTTATGAAAAGTAAGTATGCTTTATGACAAGTAAGTATATCTTATGTTTTTATGAAAAGTAAGTATGTTTTTATGAAAGGTAAATACACCTTATGTTTTTATGAAAAGTAAGTATGTTTTTATGACAAGTAAGTATATCTTATGTTTTTATGAAAATTAAGTATGTTGTTATGAAATGTAAATATACTTTAAGTTTTTATGAAAAGTAAGTATGTTTTTATGAAAGGTATTACCTTATGTTTTTATGAAAAGTAAGTATGTTTTTATGACAAGTAAGTATATCTTATGTTTTTATGAAAAGTAAGTATGTTTTTATGAAAGGTAAATACACCTTATGTTTTTATGAAAAGTAAGTATGTTTTTATGACAAAAAAGTATATCTTATGTTTTTATGAAAAGTAAGTATGTTTTTATGAAAGGTAAATACACCTTATGTTTTTATGAAAAGTAAGTATGTTTTTATGACAAGTAAGTATATCTTATGTTTTTATGAAAATTAAGTATGTTGTTATGAAATGTAAATATACTTTAAGTTTTTATGAAAAGTAAGTATGTTTTTATGAAAGGTATTACCTTATGTTTTTAAGAAAAGTAAGTATGTTTTTATGAAAAGTAAAATACCTTATATTTTTAAGAAAAGTAAGTATGTTTTTATGAAAATTAGATATACCTTATGTTTTTACGAAAATGTTTGGATCATTGCTATGAAATCAATCTCACAAGATTGCTATTGGTCCCATATGATATGTTTATGATTATGCTAAGGGGACCGGAGTTTAGTAGCGCTACACATAAGAATTCTTGCCATTTAAGTTCGGTAAAATTCTTGTGTCTCCCTATGTTTATGAGTATTTCGATCCTATCCTATGTTATGATGAAAATGATCCATATGCTTTCAAAAGAAAATTTATGCTTGGTATACTTACTGGGATTTTATAAATCTCACTCCACGATATTTACCATTTTCAGATAATTGAAGGTTCGAGGCGGTCAACATGGAAGTGGCAAAAGTGGTTAAGATTGATGAGATAATTATGTTGAACTTTATGTAAGAAAATTATGTTCTATTTTTATTCACAAATAAAATTATGGGATTCTAATTATTCTTTTGAATAATTTTACATTACTATTTAAGTCTCGATAATATGATATGAGTCACTTTTAGTGGCACTCGAATGGTCGAGAATTCGGGTCGTCACAGTTGGTATCAGAGCAAAGAGTTTTAAAAACGATTCTGTAGATTTTTGAAATTTTATTTCTAAAAAAAAAAAAAAAAAAAAAAATCACTATTCACGTGAACAGTAAAACGACGTGCTATTCATGATGAACAGTGAACGAAATCACTATTCATTATAAAAAAAATTGAATTTTCTCATGTCAAGTATGGTTATGATTTTGAAAAGTATGATGAAATTTGATGTGCGAATTTCAAGGACAAAATTCATTTTAAGCAAGGGAGTTTGTAATGTCCTGAAAATTTTATGGAATATAATTAGTTAGTGATATGATGTTTATATTGATGTCTTTGATAAATTTCTAGAAGTTCGGGGACTAAAGGAAAAATAAGATTTGACGATAAATTTTATTTGGGTTAAGTTATTAATTATTGATGGGGAGATAATTACTATATCGATATTGGATTTGTTTTGAAGACTGTGATTAATTAGGAATTATGATTCAAGAAAATGTTGATTTGGATACAACCACATTAAATTATTGTTGATTAAAGGAAAATAAGATTATATGAAATATTTTAACTCATCACTCTACTATGTCACTCTCCACGTATTGACTCCTCGAACCAGGTATGTTATATGCTTTGCAAGTCATTTACGATTTTATTAAGACATGTTAAGTATGAAATCTTCATATGTTATGAATCTTTATGTGTTACACATAATATACATGTCAAGTATGATATAAATTGATAGAAGACTCAATTTTTTTATTCTTTTCAATGTAGAATCATGAGACAGAGAGGATATTTATATGAATTTTGGTGCATATTAAGCTTAGTAAGATTGACTCAATTAGAAATTAAGTTGGGTTGTAACTTTTGCCCAAAATATATGGAATAATATATTAAACAAACAAAATTGATAATGAATTCGTACAATAATTTATCCCTTTATCACTACCTTTGTGTAAAAACAAGGGAAAAACTGTGGATGGTTATTAGTACTTCCTCTTCAAGTTTCAATTTTCGGTTCAATAATTTATCCCTTTATCACTACCTTTGCTTAAAAGCAAGGAAAAACTGTGGATGATTATTGGTACCACTCTTCAAGTTTCAATTCTGAAAAAAAAAAAAAAAAAATTCAGAAAGAAAAGAAAGAAAGAGAACGGGTGTTGAGCATAATGGGAATAATATGACTTAAGAATGATTTTCAAAATAATTGTTGTCCTCGAGTTTAGAAATGATAAACCTTAAATGGACTTTGCATAATTGATTTCAGACATGGCATTAAGTATGAGAAGTCAACAGAAATGATTAGAAATATGTTCAGATTATCTATCATTTAGATTTAATGAGAAATAGCGAGCCAATTTTATGAATTTTTATGAGATGTTAAGATTATAAGTGATATGATTTTAATGAGACTTTTATGAGAAGCATTATGAAGTTAGAGATTTAAAGATTTGGTTATTGGGAATTAAGTAATGGATATTATGTTGAGTAAGTGAATTATGCCTCTATATTGAAGAGAAATTTATTATGAACTTTGGCCTTGTGATTAAATTTTGGGAATATGATTTATGACTTATAAATATAAGTATGAGTAATCTTTTGAGCCAATTAAGGTATTGAAGGAAGTGATATTGTGATATTGACGACTATGATTTGAAACTTTTCTGGAATATTTTTTTATGATATTGAAGTTTGATGAAATTGTGGTCAATTTTTAGATCGTTGTGATCAAATGTGGAATTATTTATTATTGTGAGTTATGAAGTATGCTTACGGTTTGAATAAGTCCAAATTTCAAAGGAAACTCTGCTTAGAATTTTATCGTTTGGAATTAAGAGCATAGTATGGTATGCAATCACTAAGAGAATTGAGGTTAGACATGCAAATTCATTTACATCACAAACAAGATTTAGTAGATGATAACAGAGATATTTATTATTTTCTCGTAAGGAGAACACACAAGAGTCACATTGGAAAGAAATACATGAAACACGCAAAATCAAAAGAAAGCAACATGGGAAATTCCTCAAATTGAGAGATGTGTTTCCGGAGTAGCCGTATCCTACCACCTCTGACCTTTTGAGGAAATAAAGAAACCTTCAAAGAGGTGTGTTTCGAGAGTAAGAATACTCCGTAATCTACCACCTGGAACCTTTGAGGTACACACAAGACTTAAACATTAAGGAAATCCTAGGAAATTAGAGGGGTGTCTCGAGAGTAAGAATACTCCGTACTCTACCCCCACCTATTCTAAGATTCATAAAGTTAAGTTTACATTAACCGGACTCCATTTTCGCTTGATTCCCCTTCCTTGCGACCAATCTATCTTAACCCCTGCTGGATCTTGTATTGAGATATATGACTGCAGCTTATCCAGTAGTTCATCAATAGTAGGAGCAGAAATAAGAAGCCTTCTGGAAAATGGAGAGATGAATCCCTGTTCCACAGCATAATCAAGAAAGGTTAACAAACCATCAAAGAAATTGTTAACATTCAGAAGCCCAATAGGCTTAGTATGGAGATCTAGTTGAGCCCACGAGGTAATGTTAAAGATTTCTTCTAAGGTACCAAAACCTCCGGGCAGGGCTATAAAGGCATCAGAACCATATAGCATACAAGTTATGCGTTCATGGATGGATAAGGTTTGAACTTCATGCCCTCGTGTTTTGCCTGCAACATCTACCAAAGGGACAGGTATGACACCGATTACTTTTGATTTCTCTGCAAGAGAAGATTGGGAAACACAACCCATTAGACCACTGCTACCAGCCCCATACACAAGAGTGATACCTTTTTCCCCCAGTTTCTTTCCAAGATCTACGGCCGCTTCTAGATAACTGAAGCTTTTCCCCACTTTTGATCCACAAAATACACAAATAGTTTTGATCTGTCGAAGTTTTGGTGCTTCCATCTTTGATAGTATAGAAGAGAAAACTTACGAAGAAGATGTGATTTTGGGATGCCTGAACTATGAAATATGTTTGGCTATTTAAAGCCGAAAAAATTTACTGTTTTTGATTGATTATGAAAAAGTAAAGATTTACTTTTGACAAAATCGGCCAACTTTTGACTGTTTTACCAAAGATATCACCTTTCGGTGATTTATTTCCAGCTTTATCAAAACTCGAGAAAGGAAAATATATTTTATTTCCAAAACGCGTGAAAGAAAACAGCAAAATATTTTAAATGTGTATCAAGAGATTTACCTTATATCATTGTTGAACTGCCAGAAGCCTCATTTTGTAAAACAGACTGGCAAACAGGATCTTTTGCTATTATATTTTGGAGACTATAACGATTTTTGTCCTCGTTAAACTGAGCGTATAAGGAGAGAAGTTCACGTTGCACATAACCACTTGGGTGCGTCTCAAGAGTCAGTCGAATATCATCCAAAGACTCCTTACTCAGTCCACCCTTTATGAATTTGATTTTATCATCCCGATTAGTAGAAGAATATCCTACTGTTTTGCAACGAGTATCACAGTTCCAACGAGCACATTTGTAGCAACCATTCAGCCTTTTTGCTCTTCGTTTCTTTGCGAAGGTGCTTTTGCCTAAACCAGGCATGTGCTTTGGAAATGTCATAGGTAATTCACCAGATAGTCGAACCTTTGCTTCGATCAACCAGCGAACATCTTCTGAAACACCATGAGCCATCAGCAACCTCAATCTTTCGAGTCTTATTCGATAAATTTTCCTCAGATCATTCATTGGAAGACTGGAATAATACTTGCGAATGTTTGTAAGAATGATATCCATGTTTTTGATGGATCTAACCTCTTCCCAGCATGAACTATTTAAAAGCATTAAGGATCGGAGGGAATCCGCGTGATATTGATTCCAGCAAGAAAGCGCGGAATAGAATAATGGAAAAGAGGGAACAAGAGTTATGCGCCGTTTACTTTCTTGATAAAAGGAAGATTTGATGATGACGGGATTTGAGATATGGAATATTTTCTTGGATTTTGGGTACTGATATTTTGATATAATAATCAAGGTATAGAAATAATACGGGGATACGTGAAAGTGAAATAAGGACTGTATTGAATCAGGATTAATAAGTTTGTGCAAGTGAAAGGAATACCTTACGGGAAATGTTATGATATTTGAGTTAAAAATTTTAATTATTTGGGAGATATTTGTTTATTGAATTTTGCAGAAATTTTGGGTTACAAATATTGGAAAGATAAACTGATGATTATGTTGATATGTGAATAACATGTTTGGGTATATTACATAGAGAATATTCAGGTAATCGTTTTAATTATTTTGGGATATTTGGTGATAAGAAGAAATGACAAATTATTATGGTATGATATGTTAGTAAAGATTTATTGAAATTTTAGAGATATTAATACGAATATTTGAGGTCACATGATACGATGATAAATGACAAGTTACATGAATACTACAAGATATGATGAAATATCACATACGATTGGGAATTTTCATTTTGATTCAGAAGAATTTATGAGTAGACATATGTCTATTATTGATAGAAAAGTCCATGTCTTAAGAAAACAAATTGATGCATTTAGTCAAAGTTCAGTGGGTTAAATATGGTTGGGTTAAATATGGTAGCGATGATGCTACATAAGAAGAAGAAGAAGAGATTCTGATTAAGTGTTCAGAAATCATAAGATCAAGTAAGATTAATTTCGAGGACGAAATTATTTTAAGGGGGTAAGTTTGTAGCGACCAAGAATTTTTACGCGATTAATAATTATTTTAATAGAAAATCGTGTCGCTACTATTTCACCCATTTTTATTAAGTTAACGCCACGACGTATTCGTATAGCCAAATCAAGAAATAATCGAGATCGTTCGATTTTAAATTAAATTCCGAATTTCTAAAAATATTTCCATTCTCTTGATTTAAAGTATATTAAGTCCAAGTACTTAATTCAATGTTATCCCAATATTTATTTATAAAAAAAATTATTTTTATTATTGAAATTAAGAAAATATATGCAAGCATGAGAGGTTCCATTATATATAATAATTATGAGAATCTTAATTTAATAAATATGGAAAAGTATATGAATGGTTGATAGACTCCATTATATGTAATCATGAAGAGCACAATATTTGTATAAATATGGAAAAGTATATGAATGAATTATATACTCCATTATATATAAACATGAAGAGCATAATATTTGTATAAATATGGAAAAGTATATGAATGATTGATAAGACTCCATTATATGTAATCATGAAGAGCATAATATTTGTATAAATATGGAAAAGTATATGAATGATTTATATATTCCATTATATGTAATCATGAAGAGCATAATATTTGTATAAATATGGAAAAGTATATGAATGATTTATATACTCCATTATATATAATCATGAAGAGCATAATAATTGTATAAATATGGAAAAGTATATGAATGATTGATAGACTCCATTATATATAATCATGAAGAGCATATTATTTGTATAAATATGGAAAAGTATATGAATGGTGCTTTACTTTAAGAAAATGATGTGTTAAAATTAATAGAATTGAATGATTATGTTTACAATATGCCAACTTTATACATCTATTTAAACCCATCTCTTTTACACACAACTCTACACATATACACTTATTTCCAATCTCTTGACAAAATCCACAAGTAAGAGAAATTCAAGGTGGTCAAGAAAGTTTTGGTCCATTTACTACTACACTTCATTTTAATCTTTTAAAAAGTAAGTATATCTTATGTTTTTATGAAAAGTAAGTATGTTTTTATGAAAGGTAAATACACCTTATGTTTTATGAAAAGTAAGTATGTTTTTATGACAAGTAAGTATATCTTATGTTTTTATGAAAAGTAAGTATGTTTTTATGAAAGGTAAATACACCTTATGTTTTTATGAAAAGTAAGTATGTTTTTATGACAAGTAAGTATATCTTATGTTTTTATGAAAAGTAAGTATGTTTTTATGAAAGGTAAATACACCTTATGTTTTTATGAAAAGTAAGTATGTTTTTATGACAAGTAAGTATATCTTATGTTTTTATGAAAAGTAAGTATGTTTTTATGAAAGGTAAATACACCTTATGTTTTTATGAAAAGTAAGTATGTTTTTATGACAAGTAAGTATATCTTATGTTTTTATGAAAAGTAAGTATGTTTTTATGAAAGGTAAATACACCTTATGTTTTTATGAAAAGTAAGTATGTTTTTATGACAAGTAAGTATATCTTATGTTTTTATGAAAAGTAAGTATGTTTTTATGAAAGGTAAATACACCTTATGTTTTTATGAAAAGTAAGTATGTTTTTATGACAAGTAAGTATATCTTATGTTTTTATGAAAATTAAGTATGTTGTTATGAAATGTAAATATACTTTAAGTTTTTATGAAAAGTAAGTATGTTTTTATGAAAGGTATTACCTTATGTTTTTAAGAAAAGTAAGTATGTTTTTATGAAAAGTAAAATACCTTATATTTTTAAGAAAAGTAAGTATGTTTTTATGAAAATTAGATATACCTTATGTTTTTACGAAAATGTTTGGATCATTGCTATGAAATCAATCTCACAAGATTGCTATTGGTCCCATATGATATGTTTATGATTATGCTAAGGGGACCGGAGTTTAGTAGCGCTACACATAAGAATTCTTGCCATTTAAGTTCGGTAAAATTCTTGTGTCTCCCTATGTTTATGAGTATTTCGATCCTATCCTATGTTATGATGAAAATGATCCATATGCTTTCAAAAGAAAATTTATGCTTGGTATACTTACTGGGATTTTATAAATCTCACTCCACGATATTTACCATTTTCAGATAATTGAAGGTTCGAGGCGGTCAACATGGAAGTGGCAAAAGTGGTTAAGATTGATGAGATAATTATGTTGAACTTTATGTAAGAAAATTATGTTCTATTTTTATTCACAAATAAAATTATGGGATTCTAATTATTCTTTTGAATAATTTTACATTACTATTTAAGTCTCGATAATATGATATGAGTCACTTTTAGTGGCACTCGAATGGTCGAGAATTCGGGTCGTCACATGAAGTCCCCCTTCTTGAGGTAAGGTTAAACCTCTTTGATCTTGTTAACTTCTTGGAATTTAATCAACTTTGCTTGAGTATTTTTATTCTTGTGTTGTTGTTTATTTTCCGCCACCTTGGAATTTGTTTAAGTGACCCCCATTGGGCTAGGGTTTGTTAATCCTTGAATTTTGGGTTAGAATTAAACTTGGGTTAAGGTGTTTATCCAATTATTTACCACTTTAGCTTTCTTGGGTTGGTATTAAAATCGTTGTGGGAATTTTCGGTCATCGCGCCGAAGGAGTTCGCATCAGTTCACGTACTACATTCGCACCACGAAGTTTCGACCACGAAGAAAGTACTTGCGGAACAGTTTTCACAAGCAAATATTCCTACTTGCCAACAAATCAGGCTCATGGAGATAGATGCTGGTGGTCCATTTTCGACTGGTTTCACTGAGCAAGATTTTAGGAACCATCAAAGAGACCTTCGAAGGGAACACATTGGGCATGATGCAGAAACACTAATAGAATACTTCGAGCTGAAGAAAAGAAAGGACCCCAGCTTTTACTACGCATACGAGACGGACGAGGATGGAGTTTTTGCTAGGTGTTTTGGGCAGATTCCGATTCTAGGAGCTCATACGTCTACTTCGGAGATGCTGTCGTGTTTGACACGACCTACAATACCAACAAGTACTCTATGGTGTTCGCACCATTTATTGGTGTCAACCACCATCGTCAAACTATTGTATTTGGATGTGGCCTACTAAGTGATGAGAAGACGGATTCTTTCATTTGGTTGTTCTCGAAGTTTCTGGAAGCCATGCCAACACAACAACGTCCTGGTGTCATTATCACTGATCAAGATGTTGCTATTTCGAGAGCGGTCAGTCAGGTATTCCCCGAAATTCTACATAAATTTTGTTTGTGGCACATTTTGAATAAGTTTTCAGAGAAGATAGGTGATGTACTTTATAATGAAATGTACCATGATTTGGTAAACATCATATTAGAGTCTGAGAATTCGTAAGAGTTTGAACATTGCTGGTCTGAAGTGATGATGACCACTCCACTAGGGGATAACGAGTGGCTGTGCCATATGAATGCAATAAGAGCCCGTTGGATACCAGCATACGTGAAGCACATCTTTTCTGCAGGGATGTCTAGCAGTCAGCGATCAGAAAGCAACCATGCATTCTTCAAAAGATACGTGGACAAAAAAAATACATTGATGGATTTCATCACAAGGTTTTCCAATGCCTTGGCTCACCAACGACATGGCGAATTGGTTGCAAATCACACGGACCTAAATGAGCAACCTCGGATGACAATTTCGTTCGCAATGGAAGTCCAGATGACCAGCATATATACAAAGACAATTTTCCTACGCTTTCAAAAAGAGCTTGCACAGAGTACTCACTATCTTTGTTCGAAGAGTTCAAATTACGAGGGTCTCAAAATGTATTCCATCAGGCGTTTTGAGAGTGGAAAAACATTTGATCGAGAACGTGAAGTTTCCTACTTCACAATGACTAATATTACATCATGCAGTTGTAAGACATTTGAGTTCGAAGGATATCCATGTCGGCATATACTTTCATTTATGATCAAGAAACAGGTTATGCTGTTACCAGACCATTATATTCTACGTCGATGGACCCAGACTGCAAAAGCAATTCCCATTTTTGAACCAATTGTTGATCCATCTACTGGGAATTCTTTAATTTCACTCCACGGTATGTTATCGCGCACTGAATCAAAGTTGGTTGACGAGGGAGCTTTGACCGATGCTCGAACCACATTTCTAATGGATGGGTTTCAAAACTTGAAATTGCATGTTAGGGATGTTAGAAAATTTATCACAGACAATTATTTATCTATGACCCAAAAATCATCATACTGAATTATCAAGAATTAAATAACTGAAGCGGAAGCGTACCTTAATCAAATATGATTCACGATGAACGATTCGGTTGGTTGGATCTTCTAAATCAATACATAGTCCTTATTTTATATCTGATGATGTGATGTCAAAAAGAATGAACAGTACGTCTGATTCAGGGACCATAACCGACTTTATATACTGAATTGCCAGTTAACCTAATTCAGCCCATCATGAATTAGGTAATGGCCTGGTATCTACACATAAAAGCCCATACATTAATTAGATGCATTAAAGCCCGATATATATAAAATCCTTATTAGATCACTTTAAATGGGTTTAACCAAATTTGATAGTCTTTTATTCAATACACAATAATTCACATATAAGCCCACACAATTGATTAAAATCCTTACAATCTCTCACTTGGGCTATATGTGTAACCTTACAATTTTCTGTCAATCATAACCTTATGAATACTCAGAATTTTGCTATCATTACTGAATGCATCCCCAAACAATCCGGTCCATCAATTATATCAACATAGGATCAAAGCTGCTTTCGCTACATTAATCGTGACTAAACCTATCAATGGTCATGTATATCGACATAACTGAATGACATGGATCAAGTATGGATGTGTAGCATGGAAATTACATGTAATGTGATCTTCAACATGCCTATTTCCAACTGGTCCAACTTTAGTGAGATCATCCTCAAACGAGTTCAGAGATAATAAACCTGAAACCATACAGCTGTAAATAACTTTAACTTTAAACCGTATCCAAAAGGACAGTAAATGTGTCTAATGCACCCAAAATACAAACTCCCACTGAAACCATATATCCTTAAGAAATACAACACTCATATGAGTATTGTGCTCATGAAAGACCTTGGGTTGTAATACTTTAGTAAGCGGATCCGCAATTATGGAGTTTGTCCCAATGTGCTCTTATTGACACGTGTCCACTCTGAACTGTATCCTTCACAACCAGGAACTTATGTCAATGTATTTTAACTTAGTTGAGCTCCTGTTGTTACTGGAATATAAATCTGCTGAGTTATTGTCATAATATAACTTTAGTGGTCTTTCTATACCGTACAGAATACGCAGTCCAATGACAAAATTTCGTAGCTATATTCCATAATTAGATGCCCCCAAAATTGCTATAACTGTGCTGCCAAGTGAAAGAAGTTAAAGTGTTTGTTAAGCACTCCTTCCGGAAATAGCTCCTCCAACCAGCAGATAGATGTAGCATGATATGGATCTTCTCCTGTTTTGGCATCTAGCAAAAATCGGAATCATAATACCATATGATCTCCAACTGATCCGATTTCTGTATGTGAGCATGTAATCTTTTGTTCTCTTTAAATACCTTATAACCCATGTTTGGCTGCTTCCCAAATGATCCATCCCAGGGTTACTTAAATATCTCCTTAGCATCCCAACAATGTACACAATATCTGGACGCGTATAAACTTGAGTATACTTCAGATTTCCTATAGCTTAACTATATGGGATCCTCTACATTTCTTTAACTTCAAAATCACTTTTCGGGCATTAGTTGAGATTAATTTGTCTCCCTTAGCGATAAGGCTGTCCCCTGATTTACTGTCTTGCATGTCAAACCTCTTAAGTACTTTATCGATAGAGCCCTTTTGTGACAATTCAAGAATACCCCAAGAACAATCCCGGTGTATCTGAATTCCTAATTAAAAAGAGACGTCACCAAGATTTTTAATCTCAAAATTCCTTGACAAAAAATCTCATAATTTTATGTGACGTGCATATATCATTGGTGGCAAGCAATATGTTGTCACATACAAAACCAGAAAAAATATACTTACTCCAACTGAACTTGTAATACACACAACCATCAAAAGCATTAATCTCAAAACAAAATGAGATGATTACTTGATGAAATTTTGTATTACCCTTAACAGGAAGCTGGCTTGAGCACACAAATGGATTTCTTTAATTTTCAAACTGTCTCATCAATGTCTCCATTGAGAAACGTCGTTCTTAACATCCATTTGATGTAACTCGAGGTCAAAATGTGCAACAACCTGACTTTCCTGAAAGAGTCTTTCGTAGAAACCAAAGGGAAAGTCTCTTTATAATCAATGTCATCATTCTATGTAAAGCATTTAGATACAAGATGAACTTTATATCTTTCCACATTACCTTTCGAATCCCTCTTGGTTTAAAAATCCAATTAAGACCAATGAGCTTCGCACCTTCTGGTAATAGGACGAGATCCAAACTTTATTGTCTTCCATATGCTTATACTCCTTATTTATGGCATCAATCCACTTTTGAGAGTTAGAACCCTGCATGGCCTGATGGAAATTGATTGAACAATCTTCCACCATTCCATTATTTTCCTTATGTTCTTGGAAAAATACTATTTAAATTATCCGGAATAGCATTTTTTTCCCTTTCTCTCGTGGATCTCCTTAATGGCTTTAGTTATTGAGGTTGTACTTCTGAAATTTACCTTATTTTGGATGAGAGGTTCTTCAATATTGTCTAATTGAGATTCTGGATATGCTTCCATTGTCAAAAGCAACAATAGGAATCGAAACCGATCATTCCTCAACTTCTTCCTTAAAGACAATATCTCTAACCCTATTTCTCTCCCCAAACTCAACATCCTCAAAAAATGTTGCATTTCCCGTTTCAAAAGTTGACTTAAGTGTGGGATCATAAAATTAATAGCCCCTTAAACGCTCAGAATAACCAATAAAGTAGCTGCTGACTGTTTTGGAGTCCAATTTTTTTATGTGGCCTATAAAACTTAGTCTTAACTGGACATCCCCAAATGTGAAAATGATTTAAACTAAGCTTTAAGCATGTTAAAAGCTCATAAGGTGTTTTAGTAGCTACTTTAGTTGGTATTATGTATGATCTTTATTCAAATGTCCAGAGTTATGACAAAAGAAACAATCCTTAATGTCTTTATGTGGTTTCTTTTGTTCTGAACCCTTAACAACTTTATTTTCTTTATTTGTTTTCTTGCCCTTATCTTTAAAGGTATTTGCCAAGTGAACACTTTCAGTTCTGTCATGCTTCAACTTTTCTTCCTCTTGCACACAAAATAGAATGAGCTTATTTAGAGTTCATTTCTCCATTTAATAGTTACAACTGACCTTAAATTGACTGAGTTGTGCAAGAAGCTTGCACGATTTGAAATGAGCTCATTGAGAGTCCATTTCTACTTTGACAGTTATAACTAACATTAAATTAACTATATTGTGCAGGAAGCGATATCAATACCAAATGCACGAGCAAGTCATTATACAAGTTGAGTTTTAGTTCCTTAAATTTTGAAGCAGTGTGAGACATCTACATGATGCACTCCCTTATTTTCTCATTATCTTTATACTTTATTGAAATCAAGCTTTGCATAAGCATGCTTGTTTCAGCCTTATCGTTTTTCCCAAAACGTTTCTTAATTTCGGAAAAGGAATTCATTGGAATCATTTACCTCCTCAGATACTGTGCTTCTAAAGGCTTCCGAAATGCCGCGCTTAATGATCATTAGACTCATGCGACATGAGCAATCTCACTTCTCAAAGTTCCTCCTTTAATTATATGAACTTTCATCCGTCAGAGGAGCAGGTTGCTCAATCCTTAGTATACGGTCTAGATCCATGCAGCCAACGAAAAGTTAATGTTCTTGTTTTGATCCTTGAAGTTTGTTCCGTAAATATAGGGATTGAATTTGAGCTTGTAGATATACTACTAGCAGAATTTGAAACCGAATATAGGACACTTAAACAAAATAGCTCACATAAATACCTTATTATGCAAATCATATTTTCAAATAATGGTAGGGCCCATCACAAGATACCTAGCATAACATCAATATTTAGTCTTTGGACAGAAATATTGACTTGTAAGTGGTACTCTTGGTGTAGTGATCAAACACTGACAGTAAGACATGTCAATCAATAAACTTTTCTTTGGACCGATTTATTGATCACACGTAAAACCAAATAACCGTCATGTATTTATCACCACAAGTTCATGTGAAATTCGAGCCAAATGTTGACCTTCCTTTGGGCCGATCAATATCCGCATGAAATAACACACAAACACCTAATTTTCCCTTGGTGTAGTGATCAAACACTGATAATAAGACATGTTAATCAATAAACCTTTCTTTGGACCGATTTATTGGTCACACGTTAAACCAAATAATTGCCACGTGTTTATCACCACAGGTGCATGTGAAATTCGAGCCAAATATTGACCTTCCTTTTGGGCCGATCAATATCCGCAATGAATAACAAACACAAATACCTTCTAATATTCAAAGTTAATTAATATCCACAAGAGAGGTTGCTTTGGAAACATGTTGCTTCAACTAACTTACTTTCAAATATTATATCTCTCAAAAGATTCTGATGTACCAAGATTTGAAACTGAAATCACTGATTTGCATATATTTTGACTTTAGGATTTGAATTATAGAATTCAAAACTTTAGAATAAAGCAATCCTTAAGTTGAGAGAGTCAATTGCAATATTCTTAAACCTTAGGTGGTCAATTATGGGAAATTTTAAGTTTAAAGGGCTTAAATTACAATTTTTCCAAAACCTAATTGGCCAATTTGAAAGAAAATCAAACTTCAGGGTCCAAAATAGAGAATTTTGAAACTTTAAGGACTGAAAATGAAAATTTTATGAAAATTTTCAAACTATATGGACCAAATTAGAGAATTTTCAAACTTTATGGATCGAATTAGAAAATTCTCAAACTTTAAGGACCAATTTTGAAAATTTTTCAAACATTAGGGGCTGGATTGGAGAATTTTCAAACTTCAGGGGCTGAATCATAAAATTCCATAACTCGAGAGGTCCTGACTTAAATAAATTTATAACTTCAGGGGTTGAAGTTGTAAATTCAAAACTTTAAAATCCCAACTTAAATGATTTCATAAGCTTAGGGTTTAAATAAATTCAAAACAATCAGGGAGGACTGATGGTGCAATTAACCATAATTATTTAAAATTGCAAAACACCCCCAGAAGACTTCAAATTCACAAGTCAAGTCCATGCTTCCAAAAAAAATCGCGATAGCTAGGGTTTAAACCCTAGTCGCCGCCGCCAAAACCGACAGAGGCGCAGCCCCTCCACCTGCCCCTCCGCACCTAACGGCGCTGCTTACCTGCGCGGAGCAGCTCCGCTCCATTTCCAGCGCTGTTCTCTTGCAGCGCCCCGCGCAGCCAGCGTGCGAGAATGATGCAAGTTCCACAACCGGCCCATATAGCCACACTTAATTCAAAGCATCGTGAACCCAGAATCCGCCTGCACTTAATCACCTCGTCGACCAAGCCCAACAAATCCACATATTCAACCATATACTAATTCAAAAATCTCAACAGAAATCCATACCTTGACCTCGAGAAATATATACATACACAAAGAAATTCCAAATCTGAATTCGAAAGGCATATACATACAGTCACAGATTCTATATATTCAATTTTGAAACCTGATTGCGCATATACATACATGCTGTACACTTAAATCCGATTTCCATCACCTAATTTCAATATATATACACGCAGGAACCAAACCTATAATCCCACAACCGAATCTGAATCTATCTCAAAACCGTCCAAAACCAAATTGAAAAAAAAAATCCATTTTGCAGTAAGAGTTTAAGCATATAAATTCGGCTGTAGACAAAATTTTCAGATTCTCTCAATCTAAATCGTACGATTAAACCCAGATCTGATAATCAACACGACGATTGACTCTGATACCACTTGTTAAAAAATTTATCACAGACAATTATTTATCTATGACCCAAAAATCATCATGCCGAATTATCAAGAATTAAATAACTGAAGAGGAAGCGTACCTTAATTAAATATGATTCACGATGAACGATTCGGTTGGTTGAATCTTCTAAATCAATACGTAGTCCTTATTTTCTCTCTGATGATGGGATGTCAAAAAGAATGAATAGTACGTCTAGGGGTGGGCGTGGGTTGGGTTGGGTCGATTTTTTGCCCAACCCGAACTCAACCCACTATGGTCGGGTTGATAAAAAATCAATTCAACCCAACCCAAACATGAGTTCCAACCCAACCCAATCAAGTTTTGGTCGGGTTGGGTTGGGTTGGGTGGTTCGGGCTTTGGTCCAATTAAATAAAATTTTTAGAAAATTAAAAAATTATGCTATAAATCAACTATTAACTCAAATAAATTATATACAATACAATAAACTCAAATATAATAAATTGAATACTTGCTAATAAAACTAAAATATGTTCAAATTATATTTGAATTTCATCCAAATTAAAAATGAATTTAAGATTCTTAAAATTTAAATGGTCTTACATTTTTAAAATTTTGGTTTGGTTTGGTGTGGTTTGGTTGGGTCGGGTTGGGTTTGTCATCCAACCCACAACCCAACACAACACAAACAAATTTTTTTTTATAACTCAACCCAACCCAATTTTCATCAAAATCCAACCCAAACCGATCGGATTGGATTGGGTTGGGCGATTTTGGCGGGTTGGGTGGGTTGATGCTCACCCCTAAGCCTCTCTACGATCCCTCCTTCAATTTGCCATAACTTAAAAACTCCCTGAATTTAGATGATACCCGTTGAAGAGCAGTCTGCCATTTGTAAAAATTTTAAATTTAAATCTTCTTTTTGAATAAGCAACGCAGACGATGGTTGCGATGAGATTTCGATTTGATTGGGTTTACTGGAGGAGGGGATGGGTGGTTGTAAAATTTACAAGTTATATTTACAAAAATCATGTCAATGTTAACTTTTAAATATCAATAATATAATATTATAAACTAAATTAATCTATCCACACCCCCACCCACTAAACGTTCACCCAATCCAATCCAACAAATATTTTCCCCGAGCTCCAAGCGCAGAGTTATCCTGCGCTTTAGAGCGCAGGGCCCCACTTTGGAACAGGGGCTATCGGCTGACAACCCCATTTTTATGTTTTAATTTTTTTTTTTAACAGCCCTTTCCATTTTATTTTTTTTCTTCTTTTTTTTTTTGTTTTTTTGTTTTTACTTCGTTTTTTTTTCCTTTTATTCAAAAGTTTTTTGTATTATTTTGTACAAAATTAATTGACAATTAATTTGAATAAAAACAAAACGAACATAAATTAAAATAGATTTAACATAAACGATCTTAATTAAGAAAGATACAATTTGAAAAAAATACAACGAAAATGCGACTTAATGATAGTCATTGTTGTCAAACCCTTGGAACTCCCCATAGTCATTGCTAGCAATGTTGGTGTACATATTATCTTGATTATCATTCCATGAGTGTTGTGGTTCACATGGCTCGTCCACCAGTTGCGTCCTAATGTCATGAATAAAAAAAGATGAAATATATTATGGGGGAGAAAAATAAAGATTAAACATGATATTATCTATTAACTCACCTTGGTTGTAAAGTTGGACAAGTTCTTCTATCATGTCCACTGCGACCACATCCACGACAATTTCTCCGTGATTGGGACATGGCTACCTCCTTCGACTACTTCAGTCGCTTTCCGCACCCTTTCGTCCTAACTGGAGTAGGATCGACCACATGTTGAGTACTTTCTTTACCCTTGTTCTTCATCGTACTCCTCCGTATATCACCGCCATCGTCGACATCCCTTGTAAGGATTTTAATCAATCGTGTGGGCTTATATGTGAATTATTGTGTATTGAATAAAAGGCTATCAAATTTGGTTAAGCCCATTTAAAGTGATCTAATAAGGATTTTATATATATCTGGCTTTAATGCATCTAATTAATGTATGGACTTTTATGTGTAGATACCAGGTCATTACCTAATTCATGATGGGCCGAATTCGGTTAACTGGAAATTCAGTATATAAAGTCGGTTATGGTCCCTAAATCAGACGTACTTAGGGGTGGGCAACCCACCAAAACCGCCCAACCTAACCTGATCGGTTTGGGTTGGGTTTTGATGAAAATTGGGTTGGGTTCTAAAAAAAAAAATTTGTTTGGGTTGGGTTGGGTTGTGGGTTGGGTGACAAACCCAACCCGACCCGACCCAACCCAATCAAAATTTTAAAAATATAAGACAATTTAAATTTCAAGAATCTTAAGCCCATTTTTAATTTGGATGAAACTCAAATATGATTTAAACATATTTTAGTTTTATTAGCAAGTATTCAATTTATTATGTGTCACCCAATCCGACCCAACCCAACCCAATCAAAATTTTAAAAATATAAGACCATTTAAATTTCAAGAATCTTAAGCCCATTTTTAATTTGGATGAAACTCAAATATGATTTGAACATATTTTAGTTTTATTAGTAAGTATTCAATTTATTATATTTGAGCTTATTGTATTGTACATAATTTATTTGAGTTAATAATTGATTTATGGATATAATTTTTTAATTTTCTAAGATTTTTAATTATTTGGACCAAAACCCAAACCACCCAACCCAACCCAACCCGACCGAAACTTGATTGGGTTGGGTTGGGTTGATTTTTTATCAACCCGACCATAGTGGGTTGAGTTCGGGTTGGGGAAAAAATCGACCCAACCCAACCCACGCCCACCCCTACTTTTAAAATTGATGCTGAAGTGATGCTTATGCCCCTATTTAAATTGGTCAATAATCAAATTTTCAATTTTTTAGATCAACTCACGGAAGAATTCACGGATTCCTTGACTTTGTTCTCCAGGTGCAACAATATGAAAATGTTAGGGAATGTGGGGTGGCAAAAAGTGAAGGTTAAAGTAAAGTCTGCAAAATAAATTTGGAACTGGTGCAACAATTTTTTCAGATATGAATGATGTATATAAATGAATAATACAAGTGGAACCATTGAAATGTGTAGAGATAAGCAAAACATATAACTGATGGTGGGATGTCAACTAGTCGAGTCACGACCAGAAGATCAAGGCTTAAGCTCGACTCGAGCTTTTAGGGGGCAGGTTTTTTTTGGCTCAAATCGAGCTAAAGCTCGTCCCCAAAAATAAGGCATTGCTCGAACTTTTTCGAGTTGAGTCGGGGAAGTCTCGAGCTTTTAAATTTTATTTTATATTATAGCAAAAATCATTAAATTTGTTATTAAAAATGTATGGATGTTGTCCAAGGGATGAAAAACCAGTAACACTTCTCGAACATTCTCTCGGTATCCACTGCAAGTTGCTCCACATGGCCCGAACGTCGCACTGTGGTTTGCTCCTCTAGAAATCATAGCCTACTTTCGTACCAAAGGGTTGAGACCTTCCTTTTGATCCTAGTTCTTTGCACTTGGAAGAGTCTCTATAACCTATAGGGTAAGGAGCAATAGACGAAATTCCTCGAGCCTTTCTAGCAATGGGACCTGGGGACCGATATGATGATTGGTTTAGGTAGAGTCCCGCTCAAAGTCGAAAGCAATAGCAAATCTAGAACTTGCAGCTTTAAAAAGATATCGGAAAGCGAAGTGTTGACCATGGAGTGACATATAAAAGAGGAAATGAAAGCAATGTGTGTGGCTGACCAATTTCAAGGGATGAGCCCATACTTATGGAGGGTTAACTCGGCTTATAGCGGTTATGAATGAAAAAGATGAGAGGCATTTTCGATCCTTCCAATCACGGTTACAAGCAAAGCAAACAGCTAAGCTCACGATGGATGGGAGCCAAGGTAGGGGAGGAAAAGATGTCGCTCCTCCTTAGTCGCTAGAGGACGGGTGGATATGAATGGACTAGATCCTCCTATGACTTAGGAGTTATATATTTCAGTGCCCCTTGGAACTATCGCCGAAGAAGGAAGGGGGGAAGAAGGCAGTTGTGATGAGGAGGCAAAGTGACCGAGTCCCTTGAAGGGTAAGATCTCGCTTAAACTAAAGTATTTCTTTTGGCTAGCTAGAAGGGCGAACACGAAGGACCGTCTTCAATAAGACCAAGGGCAATGAGGGTGATTAGAGTAAAGGTTCGGGGTGGCATATCAAAAATACCAGGTTCGTGTTTTCGTGCGGTTCGAGGGCGACCCGACAACGTCTTGACCCCATCCAATTTTTGGGACAATTCCCCTATACAATGAGCCAAGCTCGTAGTCGAATTTCAAGACTTGAGCATTTTTTGGTGGGCCTTTTTTTTTTGCTTGAACCGAGTCGAGTTGAGCCAAAGCCCTCCCTAAAAAAAAGCTCGTCTCAAGTTGCGAGTTGAGCTAAACCTGAGTTTTTTTCATCGAGCCGTAGCTGAGCCATTTTGCCATCCCTTAACGATGGTCATATATTTAATTTTATTATATTATTCTAAAAAAAATCTGAATCTTTTTCGAATACATGTTGGATTATTTTAAGAGGGGATGCAAATGCCCAAAATCCTCGTTTCCATCGCCCATTTGTTATTATATATAAATATACATGTTTTGAAATTATTTTGATTTAGTTTAAAATTTGGTAATTAAAACGAGGGAAAAGTACTACCAACCTAAAACTATCATTTTTTAAAGTTAACAAACTTAAGGCTCTGTTTGTTAAAAGTTTTTTGTTTAAAAACATGTTTTTTTATGATTTTTAGGTAAAATGTGTGGTTGAAAAATGGAAAGAGAAAATATATGTGGTTAAAAAGTAATTTGGAGAATTGTGTAGGAAAAAACATGTTTAAAAACATGTTTGCCAAACACAACATAATATTTCTTTTTAAAAATCAGGCGTTAATAAAAATAAATAAATAAATAAAAATTATATTATATAAAAATAATTATCTATTATATTGGTAATATAATTTTACCCAAACACCACCCACACTTAATATTTTCACCTTGCACCCAACCCACCTCGACCTCACCTGCCCCAACCCCCGACCGACCCTATCCACCCAGACCCCACCTTACCCACCCACCTCACCCCAACAAGGTCATAATTGATAACACAAAGTCACAATTACAAATTTAATAACAAATTTCCTCCCGCCCCTCCCCGTCCCGTCCCGTCTCGTCCCGTGCACACCCACCCCACAAGGTCCTAGTTGGTCACACAAAATCAATTTTACTCACAATTACAATTTTAGTCGCAAATTTCACAACCACCCTCAACCCCCACCCCACCTCACCTCACCTCACAAAGTTACAATTTAGTTACAATTAGTAACAAATTTTGACCCACCCTGCAAATCACATTTGGTTACACAAAATCAATTCTAGTCACAATTACAACTTTAGTTGCAAATTTCACAACCGTCTTCACCCTGCCCTGCCCCCACCCACCCACCCCAAAAAGTCACAATTGATCATATAATGTCAAAATTACAAATTTTGCCTTGCCTTTCCCTGCCCCTTCCCCCACCTACCTCACCCCATTCCCCGCCCTGCCCTGCCCCGCAAGTCACAGTTGGGTCACATAAAATCAATTTGAATCACAATTATAACTTTAGTCGCAAATTCCACAACCCCCCCCCCCCAACAAAGTCATAGTTTGTCATACAAAGTCACAATTACAAATTTAAATTCAAATTTCACCCCCACCACGTTATAGTTAGTCACACAAAGTCACAATTCGATTATATATACAAATTTTATCACAAATTTAACTTTCCACCCCACTACGCAAAGTCACAGTTTGTCACAATTACAAATTTATCACAAATTCCACTGCGCTTTAACCCCACCACACTTGCCACCACTTGCGAAGTCACATTTTAGTCATAATTACAAATTTAGTCACAGTTCAATCACATGAGGTTACCGTTCGATCACATAAAGTCACAGTTCAATTACCCGATATCACAATACGCTCACATAAAGTCACAACTCGATCACAAGGTCATATTTGACACACCTGTATGTCACATCACGTTCTTATCCAATAGTCACACAAATTCACAGTTGGTTACAATCTCTAATATAATTGGCTACAATCATTCATAATTTGTCACATATTATTTATTTATTGGTCACAACTAACAATTTACTCATTTTCTTGGTCACATCCCGCCCTTATCACAAGTCATTATAATAAATCAATATTTTGGTCACAATTCCCTAATAATTGATCACATTGCACAAAGTCACAATTAGTTAATTTTTTGGTCACAATTATATGATAAACTAGTCACATCCCGTATTCACCACTAGTCGCACAAAATCTCAATTAATCTATATTTTGGACACAATTACCTAATAATTGGTCACAATCAACTATAATTGATCACACGGTCAACCTAGAGGTGTCAATCAAGGTGATTCGGGTTGGGTTGGGTCGGCCCACCAACATAAAGTCCGGTAACGGCTAGTCTGAAAAAAACCCACTTGCTGAGGGTTCCGAGCCGGTTACGAGTCAGCCTATAAATTTCGAATTACAACCCAGGCCCGCCCGGTAGCCCATCCGGGTCGAACCCATGCGGGTCGCGGTTCGTTCTGATTTGGCCCGCATGAATAAAAACATAGATTTTTTCATATTTATAGCAATTTTTTTTGTCAAATTTCTAAATACAACATGATTAAAAGGATAAATTCATATTTATACCATAAAATATTTACATATAATTTAAATTTATATTTTTGTTACATAAATTATTTCTAAATTTGCAAATTTAAATAAAACATAAACAAATAACAATTAAATATTAAATGTATTTCTAATTACTATTATTAAAGAACATTACGTTTTATAGCTATTAAGGAGAAAAAAAAAATAAGATTTTGATTTAAAAGTTGTATTAGAGTTTGTAGAAGATGAGAGATTCTTAATGTTACCATATTTAATAAAAACAGTTATTTATATATATATATATTTTTTTTTATTTTTTTTTTCACGGGCCAGTAGGTTAACCGCGGCCCGCGAAGGTTTGACCCTCGAAACCCGTGGTTCACAACTTCTTGACCCATGAACCTCCCGCACGGGTCACGGGTCGACCCTCGATCCCGGGTTGATCCGGGCTGATTTTCACGGGTCTGGTCGGCCCGTCTGTCTTGACACCTCTAGGTCAACCCCACACCCCTTCCAAACCTACCTTTTACTCCACCGCCACCACCAGCAACCTACCACCACCGCCCCACTACCCCTCACTGCTCTACACTCCTACCACCACCGTCGTGGCCCCTGCCAACCTTCGCCAGTGTCGCCCTTGCCTTCAACTGCCACCATCGCCGCTTCCTCCCTACACAACCTCCATACACCGAAATCTACACTTATAGACCCCCAAAATCGCCGCCACAACAGCTATCACAAAAAACCACTGCCATCGCCCCCTAAACCTAACGACTATTACAATCGACATACAAAGCGATCTACACACGGTTGATTGTGATGGTCTCGTTGCTGAATCGAAGCAGTTTAGCTTGAATTTAGTGCCTCGACTTGTGTAGATTTCAAAGTATCGCTTCCCTCATGATTTATCGAACCTAGGACTAGACCCATGGGTGCAATAGGTGCGTCATGAAGGGGCGAGTCTGACCGGGTAGTTTCACGACCATGATGACCGGCGACGGCGACGGAAGATGGGAAAATAGGTTCCGCATAGTCTGAAATTTTTTAGTTTTAGGGCTGATTCGGGGATGTTTTGATGGTAGTTTTGATTAATTGAGTTGGTCGGTGGATTGATGGATGATGACAGTCTGCTGTGAGTATTTTTCGGTGAGAAATCCAGCGGGTCCGGCGAAATAGGAGGATGTAGCGAGAGATTAGAGATATGGGAGAGAAAGAAGACTGTTATAAACTTTAGTTATGCATTTATCAGTTGATAGAATTAACACCTGATAATTAAAAAAAAAAATTGGCACCATATTTTTAAACAGTGCATTTGAGAACCAGGGACGTGTGTAATTTTCCCTTAAAACTAGTTAGTTAATTGGATTATTTGGGCTTTTGGGGGTGAGAGGACTTGAAATTGGAAAGTTTAGACCAAAATTTTGAGGTTTAGTCATTATTAATTTTTACTAGTTTTTATTTGAACTTGTTAACCGAAGACAAGCCGAGACAGGACAAGATGGGATGGGATGGGATGAGACGAAATGTGGCGGGGCTGGGCTGGGTGGGTATCGTGGTGGAACCAGTGGACCATCCCTGTCCCCGATTCAAGGATACTTTCTCATCCTCACACCATCTCTGTCTTTGTTGGGATTCCCGACCCCGTTCGGATCAAGTCCTCGTTGAGTTTGGGGATTCCCCACCTTGTTGCCATCCCTACTTGTCCAAAACCCGACCCTTCCGCCCCGTTTATATTTATTTTTAATTTTTATAGATTTTTTAAATAGAGAAAAACGAAAAAAAAAATCACGAGTCCCGATGCACTTTGCTCTACGGACCTGATTGTTCAGGACGAGGCGCTCCTAATGAGATCAGGTCTTGGGTCTGTAAATTTTTTTCGTAATTCCTACTACTCATAAGCATTCAAAATCAATATTTCAAATTCCATTCCCCAAAACTCCCAAGCAAGCACATAAGAGCAACTATTTTAAACCCGCGTTTGATGTCAATTTTATAAAGAAATCGATTTTTTGAAAAATGCGTGATTGAGATGTAGGAAAAATTTGAATTTACGTGTAAATATTTTATTGTGAATGTAAGGCAAAAAATTAATATGAGGAAAGAAGATTTTTAATTTAAAGGGAATCAAACAAAAGTAAGTAAATGTACGATAATAATCATTTTGAATTTTACTTCTTGCCCTTCCTACAAACCAGTGTCTTTGCAATGCAAGCTCGATTTTTGTTCGTGAAATGTGTTTTTAAACATGTTTTCGCTCTTTACTTTTTAACTGCATATTTTATCTAGAAAACATAACAAAATATTTTTAAACATAAAATTTTTAACAAACGGAGAAATAGGAATTGTTAGAGAGTATTTCAAATTACATACAAGCTTAGGGGGGTTTATTTAATTAAGATTTGGAAGGAAATTTAAAGACTTTGATGGAATTTAAAAGTTTAGGGGTATTCAATCTAGATTTTTTAAAATCCATTAAAATCTTGAGTTATTCAATTTAGATTTTAATAGACTCTTAAAATGTCTTTTAAAGTCATGTTGTATTGTATAAAGACTTTTAAAAGTCTTTAAAAGTCCTGTGTTATTCAAATTATCAATGACTTTTAAAGACTCCTACGAAATCCTCTATGTACTAACTTCTAAACATAAAGTACAACCACAAAATCTCTTTATTTGTCTCTCATTAACCTCCAAAATTTTGAAAGACTTTTATAAAAAAAAAATTCTTTTAAATTGTAATTTTATTTATTCTATATTTTTCTTCTTTCATATTATTTTTAGAAATCTTAAACATTTGACTAAACAAATCATTATTTCTCTTCTCTTCAACTTTTTGTATTTTTTTTATTTTAAATATTTTTTCTTTATATTTGGACTCTCTTTTTTTTCATCGTTTTTTTCGAATTTTTTATGAAAATAAATCTAAATAAAATTCCATAAGATCTTATAGAAAATTAATAAATAAATTGTGTCAAAACAAATAATAATAAGTAAAGTGATTCAAGAATTTTCTCTAGAAATTTTTTTATGAACATAGTACAATTTTTATGTCGATATCAAATGCGATTTTATTTTTCCCCCATTTTTTTAATCACAAATGTTTCTCTGTCTTAAAACTATTTATATTTCTCACGCTTTTTTTTTTAATTCACTTTACATATAATTATTATTAACGATTCATATTCACATCATACGAAAATTAATCTATTAGCGTTTATGTTTTTCAATTAAAAAATAAAAGTCTGTAAAAGTCTTTAAAAGTATTTGAAAGTCTTTTAAATCAATCTATAAAAGTCTTTGAAAGTATATGAAAGTCTTTTAAATAAATGTCCACGAAAGTTTTTAAAAGTCTATATAAATCCATAAAAGTCAATCAAATTCAATAAAATCCATTAAAAAAAGTCCATCAAAAAAAGTCTTTAAATGTCTTTCGAAATCCCAATTGAATAAACCCCCCTTAAAGACATTGTACTTGTTAAGGATAAAATTTTACATCAATAGAGATAAAAATATAGATCAATTTATAGGGATTTAAGTTATTTTTTTTAATAAAATTTATATTTTAAGATAAAATCTCAAATCTTAGTATGATGTTAGTGCTCATTAAGATTCAACTAGCAATTCGATTCGATAAACTAAAAAAATTATCATAAGAATTTCAAGATTGTTTTGTTCAAAATGAGGCACCATTACGGGAGATGATAAATAATAAAATCAATGATAAATTTCAAGAATAAAAATGAATATTTAAACTAATTTACAAGGATGTGTTCTGCTACTCCTGTTAACAAAATGAACCTCGAATCTAAACGTCCATATTGCAAGTCCCAGATTTTAGTAAAACAAGCTTCTTCCTCTCAAAATTGCAGTTCCCAAATTTTCCCAAACCCTAACCCACCATCGAAAGCCCCATGCATTCGTTCAATTGAGGAAGTCGTGCACATGGAGGGGCCAATTGAAGGTAATTCCATTTTTATTTTTTTTGTAATTATTTTGAATTTTAAATTGTAGTGCGCCAAGATGAAAAATGGAATGTGTTTTTCGATTTCAACTTTCTTTATCTAATTTCATTTTTGAGTTTCAACTTTCTATATCTGATTTGCATATATCTTCTGTTTTTTGGGTTTCAATTTCCTGTAGCTAATTTTTGTATTCGGCATGGTGATTGGACAATATAATTTGATGCCTCACTATATATATGATTGTAACAACTTTGTATTCAATTATAATATTAAAAAAGTATGTTGTTTAATGTTGTTATGGTATTCGAAGATGATTTAGATTTCGTTGATTCTGAGAATGGCTTGAAGTTGGATGAAGACGATACCTCGTATGACTAAAACCTCACCGATGGATCGAAATGGGATTGGATAGCCGTTAAGGTGAGGTTGAACAGGAGATTAAAATGATATGGAAGTGGATGACTTGGAATATCTACCTGCTAGTTGCAAGAAATAGAACTGAAAGTAAATAAATCTGAAAATAATAAGCTTAAGAATTTGAGATTATTTTTAGAGGGGTTCAAAGCATGCATGCATATTGTTATTGTTAAAATTCTGATATCTATATTAATGTACTTCTTAGTTCTTACTCGTTTTGTGTTTGAAATATGACTTCCATTTAAGGGTAATATCGTTGTCACTGCTGGAAAGGGTGCATCTTCATCTAAGAATACTGCACATGAGACTTCTTTCCATTTCATGACATCCCATATGATTTCGTGCGAAACAGAAATGGATGGGGTTACATCTTGTCCAATGTTTGTGGTGCCCATTATTGATCAAGATGAACATGGTCATTCTTTTTGCATCTAATGTGCCAACAGTGGAAGTGAACTTCGGAGACGTGGTGGACTGTGAACGAGATGCCGATGGGGATGAATCATCCAATCTGAGAGCGGCAAGGGCACGAAAAAGAAGTTTTGCGAAGATGATGTGAAGACAATGCAAGTTATAAAATTTTGTTGTGGTTCAAGTCTCGTGTTTTGGATCAACCGTCAATTAGTCAGTATTAACCCTTTTTGTTAATGTAAATGTTTTGGCTCGAATCTCATATTTTCGATTATGTACTGGAAAGTTGCAAACCATGTGATGGAGGTTTTCAGTACCTTATAGAGGAATTTCATTCTCCAATTTCTTGCAGATTGGTCTAGTACACGTACTTAATCATGAAAGATTACTTATTGTGAACATGCATCAAAATTGGTTTTGTAATTGACTCTTAGATTACCCTTAAATTGGAATGAGTAATAATTACAAGGAAACCACAATAAAGCTTTGATAAACAAGACACGTGAAGCAATCTGGAAATATTTTATAAATTGTTTTAATGGTTTCAAAATAAGACAACATTTTGACAAGATTCAAGATACTAGATTGACGTAAATCAACATACAGCCAGCATAATGAACACCTAATTTAGAGTTGATCACAAAAATAGATATTCAGTTCTCCCATTACATGGTTGGAGGACATTCACGTCTCTCTTCCCTTTCATTTCCCGTGCTCTTCCATAGATCATTTTCCTTTTCAGATAGTTATGTTCAAGGTTATTTCTACGTCTTTTTGTTTGGATATTTGAGCAAATGTCTTGAACATGTCATACAAGTCTTTAATCAGAACCTCATGGGTACAATTACTCAAACAAGATCACCTCAATTCTCCACTTGGCTCATCTTCAAATTGCATCGATTTTTCTCCCAATGTCGAATCATCATTGCAATTAAAAAAAAAACCCACACTTTTGTACAAGATAAGAACAAGCCTCTGTTTGCACTTTGCAGTATTCTTCTCCACCTCTTTACAAATTTGAGCTCATGAACCACGCACCAAAACATTCTGAAATATGAAGTGTCTTGAAAGTGTCGACTATACAAACATGAGTAAAAAAGTTTCAAGCAAATAAAAATTACCCAAACAACTAATCATATTCCATCTTTTTCCTTTGGGTTCTGTTCGAAATTATTTTACTTTCTTGTGGTGCAATAATAAGAACCAGTGATTGTAGATGCTGGTAGAATTATTGGGAGAAAATCGTCAAGTTCGCCTTAGGGCTTGGGTTATTCAACTGGAGAAGTTTGATTTCATTTGTAAGGAAGAATAAGATGAGTATGAAAGAAGGATGAAGAAGTGTTTCAGAGGGAAATGCGCGTTTGGCTATGCTTACATGGCATACACATGGCAAAGACTTTAACACTTCACGATCCACGTAGATTTTCGTGCTCCACGTAGATTGATCTATTAACAGATTTCAAACAGGGGGTGATGGAGTGGATGGAGTAAAGTTGAGTGGCCAATGGAGAAGTTTGAGAAGTAAAGTGGATAAATCTTGACAGTGTAACCATTGAAACATGACTGCGTTCTCTTTATGTTTCAGTTTCCTGTTTTCATTTTTGAAAATGTTTTCTGTTTTCCATTTTCTATGACTTTTTTCGAAATTGCTGAAAACGCGTTTGGTTTGTTATTTCTGAAAACTGTTTTCGAAAATGAAAAGTTGGAAAACGCGTTATGTTTAAAATTTTGAAGAAATTTATTTCATATTGTTTGTGAATATAAATGAAATAAAGATATCATATTTTGAGTTACACAACAAAAATAAATGAAATAACCCTTATCACACAATTTGGTTATACAAAAAAAATTCAAAAATTCATGTTGCCCTTCTAAAGTAATCGTTCCACATTTGAGTATTAATTTTCCCTTCTAAAGTAATCGTTCCATTTAATACTTTATATAGATACATCCTTCTAGTAAGCACTCATAACGTTTAAAATTTAAGTTTCAATAAAATTTGCAAAAATCAATTTACATTAATTAATTATGTCCTTACAAAATAAGTGTCTACAATACAAAAGTAAAAAAAAAATGTTTAATAATTAAGCACATGATACATCATCAGAAAGATGGTTGGATTTGGAGTTCTACGCAAAAAATAGAATGCAATTCGGAGTTGTACATCAAAAGTTATACATGTTTGAAGACAATGACCTATAAAGCAAATACGAAAAGGACTAAATTGAAAGAAAAGTAAAATTTGTGAACTAATGTGCAACAAAATCTGAAGTTGAGGGACCTGAGTTGCAAATAAATTAGGATATTTTCGAAATAAATTTCAAAATTTGAGGATTAAAATGACAAGTTTTGAAAATCAGGGACCAATAATGTAATTAAAAATGATAAATTTTGACAAATTTCAATTTTTTTTATTATTTTAATTTGAATTTTTTTTTTTTTTTAAGTGAAAAACGTGGAAAACACGCTTTTTCCACTTACAAGCCAAAAATTTCGAAAAACGCGAAAAACGTGATTTTTTCCATTTTCTTTACAAATTTTGAAAATGTTTTCGAAATTTTTTTTTGAAAACAACGCAAGAGAACGCGTCTTCCACATTTTCAAAAATGAAAAACGGAAAACGGTTGAAAAACGTAAAGATTACGCGTTTAACTCCCCAATTGTACAAGCCTTTAAAGCTTATCCAATCGTCTTCCCTCTGCCGACAAAATTTTTCCTCATTTTGCCTCAGCAAATAATCGTCACTCAGTTCACTCTCGCTCAGTCGGTGGCCTTATTGTAGTGATAGTTTCTCTCTCTAATACCCTACCTCACTTCCATGTCGTTTTCTTCTCTTCTAAGCCAATTTTGACATCATTTCAGTCATAAAATAATTGCTAATTAAACAGTCGCTAACAGTTCTACCCATAAACATATTATATGTATTTCTATTCATTGAGAGGACTTGTAAAGGGATATAGTCAGTGGCTCATTGCTCAGTTGTATTTCTCATCACAATTTCTCCATTGGTCTGTGTTTTCTTATACGTACTTCATATAATCGGAAAGAATTTAACTTTTGGAGAGAGATCTGGTGGGTAATCGATTTGGGGATGAATTATACTTGACCACGAAGGAAATTTGTATTTCGGTGAAGGAAATAGCAATAACATTGTGATCGCAAGGTACCCATTTCGTTGTCTTTTGATCTGTGCTTATACTCTGCATTTTCTGTTAATTTTTCCAGGAAAAATAAATACGAAATAATTTTTCAGTAATCAGTATATTTGGAAGAATGTAATAATTTCACTCCTATTTTATTTGTTTGGGATTATCTACTCAAATATTTATGAGCTCAATAAAGAGTGAATTGGGAACAGTATTCAATTTATTTTTGTTTGATTGATGGTATTCCTGATCTAGAGGTAATTTTGATTTCTAGTTTTGATTATATTGTTGAGGTATTAGTTTATTTTTCCCTTTTCACGCGATTAAGGAGATTGAAGTAAAAGACTTTGCTTTTGCAGTGAGAGCGTGAGAAGAAACAGAGATTCTGCTCTTTTCAGAGGACATTTTAAGGTCTCTCGGTATGTTGATTAAGAACATATCCGAGTAAACCCTATATATATCTGATTATATATCTGCTTTTCACGTCAAAGACTAGACGCATTAATGGAACCCGAAGCTGAAATTAAGGTTAGTATTCAAAACTAAATCAGTTAGTTTTTAACAATTGAGGAAATTTCCTACACTGTGATACTTTGTGATGTTTTAGTGAACTTCGTTTGTTAATTTTGTCAGGATCATCCAATTGTGATTTATGTTTAATAATAGGCCACTAAACATTGATAATTCTGACACTTAGATTTGTCATTCTTTTCCAATTGTGATCTAAGCTGTTTCACTAAGTGATTTTTGGTAGATTTAACTATGCAGTATTGCCGTATTGGGTACTTAAAATGGTGCTTTATTGAGTAGGGAAAGGCCTTGAAGAACATGGGCAGTCAGGTCTGCCAGATCTGTGGTGATAATGTGGGATTGACTGTTGACAGGGAGCCATTTGTTGCTTGCGATGTCTGTGCATTCCCAGTTTGCAGGCCTTGCTATGAATATGAGAGGAAGGATGGAAACCAGTCTTGTCCTCAGTGCAAAATTAGATACAAGAGACATAAAGGTACATTTGATGCAGGCATATTTTGTAAATATACTCTTTGGATGTGTAGTGTTTCACTGAAATGATATTATCTTTACTATTTTTATTTTGTGATGGAGTGGACGCAACATAATGAGATATAAATATATAATACACGTCACCGTGTCCCTATCCCTATATTATTATATTATATATAAAAAGAGTTCGTTTGAAATAACTATTCATAAGCCATTTTAGCCAATTTGAGCCGCCTAAACCATTTACGAATTTGGGCCATTTGAGCCGTTGTTTTTCCTTTTCTTTTTTCCCCCCATATTATCCCTATATATATATATATATTTTTTTTTTGCACTTTGATTTTAACATTTAAATGTGTATCATGCATATTTCACTTTAATTTGAAATGCAAGTTTTTTATTATATGATCTTCTATTCAATTTCTTAGCTTCCAGAATATTGAATCGACTTTTGTATTACGTTATTAAATACAACATTAAAATGATGCACATGCCTTGCACATGCGTCTCACTAGTGGCAGTTAAAAGTTTCACTGGGTTGCATTTTGCAAGAACAAATATATGCAAATTGTGTGGTCTCAAAAAATACGTTTCATTGTTAAATGCATATTTTTAGTTTTAATTAATAATTATGCATTAGTTTTTGTTTGGTAAACCGTAAATAAACAAATTTATAAACAACACATTTCTCCAAACCATTTTTCTACCACACACATTTTCCTAAATCACTTTTCAAACACATATTTTACCTCCAAAATATCACTTTTTTTTTTGTGTATAAGTAAAAAACTTTTACCAAACGGCTACTCAACAGGAGCTAATGTCTTGAAAAGTAATCTTTGAAATACCAACGACGTTTCTTATTCGAGTGCTGACGTCCCAATTTTTGTGAGATGAAATGCCTTTCACCCATTCGTCGGTTTTATGAATTTTATCCAGTCACTTAATTTCAGTATAGATTTTTTATCAGTCAATTCAAATTAAAGTTTCAATGGTTGTTGATACATTAACATCTATGACCTTATTCTACGAAAGTAGCTTCTCACAATCAGCTTCATGCAGGAAGTCCTGTAATCCATGGTGATGTAGAAGATGGTTTGGCCGATGATGGTACCAGTGATTTCCATTACTCTGAAACTCAAAATGAGAAGCAAAAAGTTTCAGAGCGCATTTTGAGCTCGCACATGAATTATGGACGAGGGGAAGAGATTGGGGCTCCAAAGTATGATAAAGAGGTCTCCCACACTCCTATTCCTTTGCTTACGCACAGAATGGATGTATGTCTTTGTGCTTCTTATCAAATACTTTCTATTAACCCACCTAAATGGATAAATTCATTTTTGGTACAACTGTTAAATTAATTTTTTCCCAAACTGTTGGCTTTTAGGTTTCTGGAGAACTCTCTGCAGTATCACCTGAGCGACTGTCAATGTCATCTCCTCCACATGGCGGTGGTGGTGAAAAATGTACAGATCCACTCCTGCTCCCACTTCCATAATCGATACCAATTCAAAACTAAAAGATAATCATTACCTTTTCAAAGTCTTCTTTATATATTACCATGTCTCTATGTATTTGCTTTAATGGCATCACTTCCATTGATTTTTTGGCTTTAGTTGAAGATGTTTTATGAATATTAGTGTTTTAAAACTAAAAGATAACATTACCTTTTCAAAGTCTTCTTTATATATTACCATGTCTGTATGTATTTGCTTTAATGGCATCACTTCCATTGTTTTTTTGGCTTTAGTTGAAGATGTTTTATGAATGTTAGTGTTTTAGTTAAATGTGAAGTCTAAAAGAATATAAAAGGTCCAAAAGCATTTAATGAGTATTAATATTAGTGGATGGATTTAGATTGATATATATATATATATATATATATATATATATATATATATATATATATATATATATATATATATATATATATATATATATATATATATTTTTTTTTTTTTACATTAAGATTAAAAATTTAATGTAGAATTATTTTATTAAAGTGGATAGATATATGAAAATGGTGTCCTCATTTGCTTATTTTTACTCTTATAATTTAGTGCATTGTGTTTCTTTTCTGGTTCTGATACCAATTGCATTTTTTTAACTTGGTACAGCTAACATCCGAGTCGTGGATCCAGTGAGGGAGTTTGGATCCCCAGGATTTGGCAATGTTGCCTGGAAAGAGAGAGTTGATGGCTGGAAGATGAAGCAGGAAAAAAATGTAATTCCAATGGCTACTTGCCATCCTCCTTCAGAAAGAGGAGCTGGAGATATTGATGCCAGCACAGATGTGCTGGTAGATGACTCTTTATTGTGAGTTCCAACTTGAGTTGTGCCATGACATTTTGGCTTCCTGCAGTATACTTTTTCAGCGTAAAATCTGGGTATTAATGTAAGCCGTAGGTATATTGCATTAGCATTGCAGTAACATAATTGGCTGTGCAAAATTTTATTTAACAACAATGGAGGCACTTCGATGATGTTATTGATTAAACAAAAAGTTGGTATTATTTAGCTGTAAATTATGTAGTCACACAATCTTTGGTTCTTCTATGCAGCATGTTGCCACTTTTCTTCACACTATACAGCCATTGCTTTCCTGTGCTTATTTCTCTTTGTTTTGCAGGAATGATGAAGCTCGGCAGCCTCTTTCAAGGAAGGTTTCTATTCCATCATCCAGGATAAACCCATATAGGATGGTTATTGTATTGCGGCTTGTTATTCTCTGCATTTTCTTGCATTACCGATTAACAAATCCTGTTACCAATGCATACCCTTTGTGGTTGTTATCCGTGATCTGTGAGATCTGGTTTGCTATATCCTGGATTTTGGATCAATTCCCGAAGTGGCTCCCAGTAAACCGTGAAACTTATCTTGATAGGCTTGCACTTAGGTGAGAGATTTTCCATCTATACAGATCTATTTTCATGTGGCCGTTCTCTGTTTGAATGTCATAGAACTGTTATAAAAAGTAGACGATAAAGCATCTCTGTTGTTTGACATCTAGATGGTAAACCATCGTTTGTATATTGACTTTCCTTTTTGTGAATATATACACACGAGAGTATCTGACTTATACTTTCAATTGAATATAAACTGTGTCATAGATACGATCGTGAAGGAGAGCCATCACAATTAGCTGCTGTAGATATATTTGTCAGTACTGTTGATCCTTTAAAGGAACCTCCTCTTGTTACAGCTAATACTGTCTTATCCATTCTCGCGGTTGACTACCCAATCGACAAGGTTTCATGCTACGTATCTGATGATGGAGCTGCAATGCTGTCTTTTGAAGCTCTTTCAGAAACATCTGAATTTGCAAGGAGATGGGTTCCTTTCTGCAAAAAGTACAACATTGAGCCCCGTGCTCCGGAATGGTACTTTGCTCAGAAGATTGACTACTTGAAAGATAAAGTTCAACCGTCATTTGTTAAAGATCGTAGGGCTATGAAGGTGAAGTTTTTTTATTCAGAAATTCTGTTATCTCTTCCCTTTAATCCGGATTTCTTATGTTTCTTTTCCTGCTTGTCCTACAGAGAGAATATGAAGAATTTAAAATTCGGATAAATGCACTTGTTGCAAAGGCCCAAAAAGTTCCCGAAGAAGGCTGGATTATGCAAGATGGTACACCATGGCCTGGAAATAACACCAGGGATCATCCAGGAATGA
The DNA here is from genome assembly GCA_963555705.1 of Ligustrum vulgare. Lineage (NCBI taxonomy): Eukaryota > Viridiplantae > Streptophyta > Magnoliopsida > Lamiales > Oleaceae > Ligustrum > Ligustrum vulgare. The sequence goes on along the minus strand of OY743186.1, from coordinate 33,571,184 downwards.
TTCAGGTTGGTTCAATGGTAATGGATCTGATAGGTTGACATATATTCGACTATAACTATATACCTAATGTCTATAAAACAGTCATCTAAACTCGAATGCTTAGAATCATATAGTGCTAATATCATTCGATTGACGGTAATGCATTCTGTTTTCCTTACGTGTGTATTACGAACTGAAAATAAACTTCATTGTTTAGCAGTTCCAGTGTTATCTATTTTCTTAAAAAAAAAAGGCTTTTGTCAATTGCAGGTTTTCCTGGGCCAAAGTGGAGGTCTTGACAGTGAGGGTAATGAGCTGCCACGGCTGGTCTATGTTTCTCGTGAGAAGCGCCCTGGTTTCCAACATCACAAGAAAGCTGGTGCTATGAATGCACTTGTAAGTGACTGACGGTTGAGATTTGCAGTTAATCTAATTTTTATTCTTGGACATTCGAAATGTTATGTACCGAAGTTGACAGTTTCCATGCATCTCTGCAGGTTCGTGTATCAGCAGTTCTTACTAATGGACCATTCTTGTTGAATCTTGATTGTGATCACTACATAAACAACAGCAAGGCCCTACGGGAGGCAATGTGCTTTTTAATGGATCCAAATCTTGGAAAGTATGTCTGTTATGTTCAATTTCCACAGAGATTCGATGGTATTGATAGAAATGATCGATATGCCAACCGCAATACTGTTTTCTTTGATGTGAGTTCACAATCATTAGTAATTATTATTTCTGGCCACTTCATGTTATACTTTATCTAATTCTCTCTGTTTTTTCCTGCTGTCCACTGTTCGTGCAAACTTATTCTTTTTTGCAATCAGATAAACTTGAGAGGTTTGGATGGTATTCAAGGTCCTGTGTATGTGGGTACTGGATGCGTCTTTAATAGAACAGCTTTGTATGGTTATGAACCTCCTCTGAAACCTAAGCAAAAGAAGTCAGGATTTCTCTCTTCCTGTTTTGGTGGTGCAAGAAAGAACAATTCTAAATCAAGTAATAAGGGTTCAGACAAAAAGAAATCTAGCAAGCATGTTGATCCCACTGTTCCAATATTCAGTTTGGAGGATATAGAGGAGGGCGTTGAAGGTCTGTTTTCTGTTAGAAATTAGAATCAATACTGTTTAATCATACTTGTATTTTTTAAGTTATTAGTTATTACAACAATATCAAACGACAAACTAAGCCCTGTTCCAATAATAAAATAGGGGTCTACTACATGAATCCTTTGCTACTTCAGTTTTTGCTAGATCTATTGGACTTGCATTTTAGTTTTTATCTCACGCTTGGCAAGATTTATAAATGGTCAAACTTGATTTTCAACCACAAATCCCAATGGACTTGCAAGTAATGTTAACTTATTCACCATTCATATCTATTTTATATATAAATTCTTCCCAGCATTGGATAAAATAAAAATAGTGACTGTATTTGTCATTAAGGCAGGTATTATATCAGTTCATATTGCTCAATTTATTTCAACATGCCAATTGACAAATATTGATTTGGATGTCAACAAGAATGAGTATATTGAATTTTTATGTTGCATCGTTAGTTTCTTATCTACATTTTACTTGTTAGCCACAATTCAGTGTTCATGCCTGGCCCAATCAGATTGACATGATGTGCTCAAATTGTGAATAGTACATGAATTATTTTTGGAATTTATATGAAATGAAAATAAATATATGGCGAATATGACTGTTTCTTTATGTAATTATTATGATTTGTATTACTGGTTAAATCAGGCAAAAAATGGTGATTTTGGTTGGTTGATAATCTGATTATCTCAATCAATTAGATAGATGTAGCCCAGGGATAGAGTTCCGTCTGGAGAGCTGGGGCATGCTTAATATGCCCACGCAATCAGTATTTCAATGTAACATAGTGATACCATCAATATAATTCTTGAATCAAAAGGCCTGTTTGGTAAAGGTAAAATTGCCTGTTTGGTAAAGGTAAAATTTTCAATATTTTCCTCAAATTCATTTTCAATCACACATTTTTATGGGACCAATCACCTTTCACACTTTTCAATGACTTTCAAACACATTCTCCCAAAAACTCAAAAATCATCCAAAAACTCTTGCACCAAATAGGCTCTAACTTTACTAATTAAGATTCACATATGTATTCTCCATTACTTTGCTGTTTATATTGGTTTTGCAACAAATTTGGTGAATAAGGATAGCATCAGATATAAATGCTTTGCTGCGAACACATGCCATTAATACGTTTGATTCAAAATAAGGCTCCAGTAGAGAGTTTTACTATATGGCAGGTAGCATATGCCATTCAATTAAAGAATCAATGCAGTATTCTTTATATGAGATGAATTTGAAGTCTATTAGTCTATGACATGTAAATATCTCTAAAGACAACATACGCATTATCTGTCAAAATCATCTACTCAATCAATTCTTTGTTATAATTTTGAGACTAATCATAGCATTGTACTTCCATTGTGAGACATGTCGCTTCATTCATGTCTTCTTCCTGCTCGTCTTCTGAGACAAAACTAACTGAATTTTGGTCTTCTGTTTGAATATTTTATCACATGTTGATGTTGATTGGTCAGACTTTTGAGCTAATTATCTGTGCATATGGTCTGGCTTCATATTGAGCTAGCAAAGGGAAAGAATATGCCTGTAATAGTCCTATCATTTAATGACACCTCTATTGATACATTTCACACGGCCAGTTGGAATTACAGATATGATGCTTTATTAAAGGTTTCATCATTTTCTGCCACCGTTAATGCACATTCTTTTGTTGAATTCAAATACTGTCTATACATTGATAAGCATGTGGGAAGCTGTCTCTTTTCCCTCAACCTTTTACTAACTTCTATTGTCAATATTTTCCTACTTTCACAAGTCTAAATATTCCAATGTGGTTTTCATTGTGTATTGAGTTTTTCTCTTATGAGCAGACAAAAATCTCAAGTAGAAAATCATATATATGTACTTAAATTAATATAGAAAATTCATTAACTGTTGCATCTGTTGGTGTTGATGTCAGGTGTTGGATTTGACGATGAGAAGTCACTGCTTATGTCCCAGATGAGCCTCGAGAAAAGATTTGGCCAGTCTGCAGTTTTTGTTGCATCCACTCTTATGGAGAATGGTGGTGTTCCTGAGTCTGCAACTCCTGAGACTCTTCTAAAAGAGGCAATTCATGTTATCAGTTGTGGGTATGAAGACAAATCAGAATGGGGAAGTGAGGTAAGTTGGTTTCATTTGCCATATGAAGTTCCTTTTGTGATTATATATTGTTTATGCATAGAATATTAGCAAGCGTTTGACCATTGCGAGACGAATGCTTAGCACAGATTTCATTTAAGCATGGAAACAGCTTCTAACAAATGTTTTGACATTACTATAAAACTTCTGCATTTATTTTACTAGTAAATTTCAAAATGAAGAGATGACTTGTAAAACAAACAAGGAGATAAAATAAAAAAATGGAAGTTCTAACTACAGTCGGAACCTAATGAGAATGAAGCATACTTTGCCTCGTGTAATTTCTTTGGAAGCATTGAATAGGAAGTTGTTTTTCTGCATCTATAAGATTTTGCTGTGGTGTGCTGAAATTATCAATAGTTTCTAATCTCTTTTACTCCTTTCCTCCCTATCCTCAAGGAAGGGTAAAATGGTAAAAAAGTAAAGAACTTTTATTCAACTACTTTCATAAAGAGCAACTTTTAAATACTTGGGGTGCCTTTTTGCACCATAAAATTGAGGTGCGAAGTAGATATACTGGAGATGTTTGCATGCCAGAACAAGTCAAAAGTTCTCTTTCTTTTCCACGTCACAATGTTTATCAATAATTATTCTTTTTACAGTTCGGTTCAATTGTGATCACTCATCAGAATTCAAAGGTGCTACTGTCCTTAATGCAGAAAGTTTGGCCAAATAATACTTGTGTACAGAATCCATTTGATGTCAGTTCTCATAGTAATACCTCTTCAAAAGAAAAAGAAATCGTGAAGATAAATAATATTCAGAAGTGTGCTAACCTTTGGTTAATTTTCTTTTAGCTCTATCGGTTCTCCTTGTCATTCTTCCTAAAAATTTTATTCCATAATGTAATGATTTATTTCTGCAAAGTGGCATTATGAATATTTGTCATCTCATTCATTTTTTTTTTTTAACCAAACCAATTATTCCTAAGGGAATATTCTTTTTATGTTTAGTTTCCTGATTTTATATCCTATGTATTCCCGTATATGTCGCATCTCACAGTTGTATTATGTACAATACTCATTTTTGTTCTTCCTCAGATTGGATGGATTTATGGTTCTGTCACGGAAGATATTCTTACAGGATTCAAGATGCATGCTCGTGGTTGGCGATCAATTTACTGCATGCCTCAGAGACCAGCATTTAAGGGATCAGCTCCGATTAATCTATCTGACCGTCTAAACCAAGTGCTTAGATGGGCCTTGGGATCTGTTGAGATTTTATTTAGCCGTCACTGTCCTATATGGTATGGCTATGGTGGAAGGTTGAAGTGGCTAGAGAGGTTTGCATACGTGAACACCACAATTTACCCAGTTACTGCAATTCCTCTTCTTGTTTATTGTACTTTGCCAGCTGTCTGCTTGCTTACTGGAAAGTTCATTATGCCACAGGTTGGTTCTATCTCCCATCCCCACCCCGAGCTTATCGTATCATTATTCATTTTTTAGTTTCCATTTGAGCAATGGCTATTGTCTTGTATTTTACATAGACAGACATTATTACGAGATTAACTTGAATTCAAGTCTCTGTCAACATAGAACAAAATTTATAAATTTCATTCATTCCCTTTACCAAAGTATTGCTCTATTAAATCACTTTGTGGTTGAAGATATCATATCAAATCAGCGCCATACTTCTTATAGACGTGCCTTTACCTTTTTTCTCTTGGTACTTGATATAATGGAAGCACCATAATGGTATTTTATCATTTGTCTCCAGAATCTTACATTATTAAATGCAGATCTCACAATGTGAAAATTATTGCTTCGTATTGCAGATCAGTAACTTCGCCAGTATTTGGTTTATATCTCTCTTTCTTTCCATCTTTGCTACTGGTATATTGGAGATGAGGTGGAGTGGGGTTGGAATCGACGAGTGGTGGAGGAATGAACAGTTTTGGGTCATTGGAGGCGTTTCTTCTCATCTTTTTGCTGTCTTCCAAGGTCTTCTCAAAGTGCTTGCTGGAATAGACACCAATTTTACTGTCACATCCAAAGCATCTGATGAAGATGGGGATTTTACCGAGCTCTACATGTTCAAATGGACGACTCTTCTAATACCCCCTACAACTCTCCTTATCATAAATATAGTCGGCGTTGTTGCAGGAATCTCCTATGCGATCAATAGTGGTTATCAGTCATGGGGTCCACTATTTGGGAAATTATTCTTCGCCTTCTGGGTGATTGTTCATCTCTATCCATTCCTCAAAGGTCTTATGGGCCGCCAGAACCGGACACCCACTATAGTCGTCGTATGGTCCATTCTTCTTGCATCCATCTTCTCATTGTTATGGGTGCGAGTCGATCCCTTTACTACTAGAGTCACAGGCCCAGATGTTGAGCTATGTGGAATCAACTGCTAGAGCTGATGTTGCCTCAGTGATTTCATCTTCTGTGTACCTTTGTCTCTGTGAAGTTCACATTTGTATAGTAATGGCAATGCTATGTACTTTTGTTATCTCAGATCATAGTTTGTCTTTTGTGTTCTTCTAAGAAAACTGAGTGAAGAATTGTATGTTGTTCAGCTTTCCCCCTGTGCTAGATGAAGTCTTGGAACATGTAACTTTTGTGAACACACTTCTCATCTATGTAGTAAATAAATTTTAATTAAGTCCCTTCATTATCGTGTGCACCAACTAGAACTTGATTGAAGTTACGAAGTAGTACATACATTTTGTGGGTTATATTATGTCATTTAACTTGGTTTTGTTGGCTGGAATTGCAATCTTAGCTATGATTCCAGCAACTTTTTCCATTTCAAGGATTGTTAGCCTAGTAAAAAAAATTTGTTTATAAACAAAGAATGTGATGTTTTCGAGGTAAAATATGTGGTTGAAAAATAGTTTTAATAAATATGCGTGGTTAAAAAGTGATTTTGATAGATATGTTATTTATCAACTTGTTTATAAATGATTTACCAAACGGATGCTTAGAAACACTAGACTAAATAGGTTTCGACGCTACAAGTAAGAGATATTTTAACAAAATCCTTTAGTTGTCGTGTATAGTTCAACCCAAACATGATATAAATGTTAAGCGTGTTGATATTTTATTGGACAATTTTTTTGAAAAGTCTATTATTTTATTTGGTCAAAAATTCTCGATCACATTATTTACTTTTAAAAAGAATAGACAAATGAAATGTTGTAACCACACCATCTATAAACAATAAGTTGCCATTCAGATTCTATTAACCCCTTTTTTGCCAAAAAGGCGAACTGGAGGTTCCCAATTCATGGCAATAAAGAATCTTCAGAAGTAACTGCTTAAAAGGAAGATAGTAACAGATTGGCTGCGTTCTGGGAAAAATTTGGACCCTAAAAAAGGAGAATTCAGATAAAATCACAGAAATATCTGAAGGTCAATTATGAGTACTTACTTTTCAGCCCACATCTCATTGCAGCTCTTTCTCAACAATCCTCAGGTGCCCTAAGTCTTCTTTTTCTTCTATAACAAATATGTTATTTAAATTTTCTTACCATTTCTGAAAAAATGTTATATAAATTTCCTTGCCATTTCTGATCTGGGTTTCAAGAGAAAAATTCAGCTACTAATTTTGTCTTCAGTCTATGACAGGATGACTGGGGCTATACTGGTGAGATCTTTTTCTGATAGCCTCTCATGCCCAGTTTTATGCTTGGATTCCCTTTCTTCAAGCGGTTTAAATTTTAAGGGCAATTTGGAGTTGGGTTTGTATAAATATTTTAAAGGGAGAAAGCATTTGAAGAAAGTGAATTTGAGCACTTCTTTCCTGGATGCCTGGTATGATTCGAGATTGGCTGCGAAAATGCTTTCATTCTCCACTGCTAAAGGCTATTCAAGCAAGAAACATAGGCTTCGTGGCCTAACTGTTGTCGGTGAATTGGGAGGGCAGTACGAGGATACATTCAATGATGTCAAAATGGTGAGTAATCTCTCATTCATAATCATCATTTACACGTAATTTACGCGAACAAGAAGAAAAATTAAGTCTTATGTAATCTGTTCGATTCATTCTTATGTCTACTAGAAGATTTGAAGTATCTGGATCTTTATTAACAGATGCAATGTTCTTATAATCAGCAGAATTTTCCTGAGTTTATGAACCTGTCTTACTTTGTTACTATTATTACTCCTGTTCTACACTCTTAGGTTCTGTTTGGCATTCATTCCGGACAGAATGGTAGAATCCATTAGGATAGGAATAGCAAGTTGACCGTTCTGTTCGGTAACACTATCAATTATAAATTGGTTTATTTATGTTATTGAGGTAAAACATGTGGTTAAGAAGTGGAGAGAGGAAATGTGTAGTTAAAAAGTGATTTGAAAAATTGAGATGATTATAAATTATAATGATTGCATTAAAGAAAATAGACAAATTATTTCATTGGCGTGAAACTGTTCCGTATGAACAAAAATGATATGCTGCCCACTGTCGGACAACATATCATGCCCGACAGTCGGGCAACATATCATTTCCATTGGTATCAAAGTTCAGTAAAAAGGACAGTTCTGTTCACCAATTCAAAAGAAAGAAAATCATGGAAGAGGGAACAATTTTTTCTTAAGGACAAATGCATGAATACAATTTGTGCATTTTTTTAATGGTGAAATCGTATGCTCGGAGACCCCACCACCCTCGGAGAAGCCCCATCAACCTATGTAGTTCCATTCATGCATCTGAGCTATTGGTTCTCAATTGCCTGTTACTGTAAATTTAGTGTCAGTTAATAAGAATTTAATGTCCACATTGTAAATATTCCTTTATATTTCTTCTTTATATTCATGAGGATTGAATGTCTTCTCCTTACAGGAGATAATCAACTACTTCACATTTAAAGCTGTGAGGACTGTTCTTGAGCAACTCTATGAGATGAATCCACCACAATACACTTATTTACACAAGTAAGCACTACATTCCCGATGCTCGTGCTTTCTCTGATTTAAAGCGTTTCAGTCAGCATTCAGATTTCGAGTTGCTGAATAGAAATCTTGCCTTTAATTTCCTTTTTCTTCTCAACTTTTTTTTCCTCACTTATTTACACAAGTTGGTGCAAGTTATCTTTTATTACTATTGGATGCAATGTCTAATATGCAAACTTGGCGTCTGGAATCGTTCTTAATTTTCTCCAATTCGACAGCTTTATTGCAGATAACACATCCAAAAGTGGGAAGCGTTTTCTACAGACCCTAGCTAAGGTAATATTCGAAAAATCGAGTTCAAATCTTCTTTATAGCTCTGTTACTGTTTGAGCCAAGAAATAGGGTTCTAATATTATCCCGTACTTCATTTCTGTTTAATGTGATCCAATTAATACATTCTTGTATTTCAAACACGCCCTTAAAGTTCCAGAAATTTTGAGGAGGTTCTTTAACTAAAGCACAACACAAAGCAATCCTATTTAATGCATGAAATACTTCTAAATGCAATGGGGGCGTATTTGTTCTTCTATATAAAGCAAAACTATGAAGGACAAGTACGAGATTTTAACCTTTTTTTCTTCGTTAATCATGTAGTATTGTCCAGTCGAGCACATCAAATGTTTGAGTTACATAGTTTCAATCGACCTTGCAAGTCTTTTGCACTTTCTTGATATTTGCAGGAAAGGCTGGAACTCGCTGAAAGAGTAATGATAACACGACTTAGCCTATATTCAAGATGGATTAAGGTACATCCATGGTTTAGGCTGTCTATTCTTTATGTTTTTGAGGTAAAATGTGTGGCTAAAAAGTGGAGATAGGAAATGTGTGTGGTTAAAAAGTGATTTAGGAAATTGTGTTGGTTATAAATTGTAATGATTGCTTAGTGGTAGTTTATTGCTTGATGTTGATTATTTATTTCACTTGCTCAGATCTTTCCCACCAAGTCCAACTTTCATTGTGAAAATTGTGCCTCATGCTTTCACATAAGGCAACATTATTTTTCATCGAAAGTTTGACACGTGCATAATTTTTATAAATGGGTGACGAAAAAACTGCAAACGGGAGAACCAAACCTTTGCATGACTATTAAGTCACTTCATTTGAAAAATTTGGACAATTTTCTTGTCTTCAGTGTGATATCTTAAAGTTTTAGATGAGGTGGTTCGATAAATGCGGATGCTAATGCTAAATCTTGATTTCTCCTTGTGATGATTGAGATCTAGAAATGTGATCATGCCGAAATCTATGAAGAAATTTCTGATGAGAACTTGAAGTTGATGAGAGAAAGGCTTATGGAAACCATTATCTGGCCATCTGATGACACAAATACTGAGAAACAAGATTGATGGGAGATGATGCCACACTTTTGATGGGTTTTTGCCTTCAATTTATGTGATTAATACCTTTCTAGTCTAATGCCATTTTGACATATAAATCTTCATGTATAACTCCCATTTGAACGGTTAAAAAAAGGGAGTATAGTGTATTGCAAATATTGTTGTGGCAAGGCTTTATAGCCCTTCGAGTAAAGTTCAAATTTTAATCCAAGTTGAAGTCAACACTTAATTTTAAATACACATTTTATAGGATTCATGACTTTCTAGCCACACATTTATCGACTTTTATAAAAATGTACTAAAACTTCAATTTTAATCTTCACCAAACAGAAGCGAAATTTCTATTAATTTCTTGGTTGGAATCATCTCTATTTTTAATTTTTTTTTTTTTTGAAAAACGTGTGGTTAAACAGTAGGAGTTTTAGGTTTACGCACGAAATCTTTATTAAAATAATATGTGATTAAAAATAAGTTTGTGAAAAATAATTTTTTATATAAAGTGCTCAAACAAGGGCAAAGATAAAAACATTAAAGATAAAAGTAAAATTGTTCATCCCTTTGAATTCCATATTCAAAGTTACGATTGAATCGATTCATTAAAAATGGATCAATACATTTCTTATGTACTCATATTGAGGATTCAAGTGCTAACAAAATGAAGTGGGGACACTCGAGCCTATTTCTCCCACTTTCAAATGTCACAGAATTTGACTCGAATTTCAACTTCATATCGCATAAATTTTAGGACCATTTCACACTTGCATTTCAGTCTCTCAATTTCATCTACAATTTCTATGTTTAATAGGCTGCTACTTTATTCTTTATAAGCAAAATTTTATTGTTTTCGACGTAAAATATATGGTTGAAAAATAATAAAAAAATATTTGTAATTAAAAAGTGATTTGATGAAATATATTGTTCATAAACTTGTTTGAAAAATGTTATTTGTACATTCGAAACTAATAATCCAAGATGATACCTCTAACATGAGTTGTGTGGAGCCGCTCCCGTTAACGAGCGATCCACCTCATGTGAGAGGGGTATTACTCGAAATATCAGTACATATGTATAAATGACATATCTCAATCTTATTATTATCATAAAGAAGCTTAGTAGCCCAATTTTCCCTCCAAGTAATTCCCTCCAAAGTAGCACTTTTCCCCCTCACAACCGAGAATTCCCTCCCTCATTTTATTACTTTTGAATGTTCAAAAATCTGACTCTTTGCATTAAATGAGACAAGACACCACTTTTTAAAGCTATGAAATGACACGTCTTGCATTTTCCACATAGAGGTTCTTACCCAGTTTAAATATTGAATAATGCAGAGGCTGACCAGTCTTTTTTCAAAAGATAGTGGACGTGAAAAGATAGAGGTTGACCATACTAACTTCAACCAGATTTATTTTATTTTATTTTATTTTTATTTTTATTTTTTTGGGTTACCACCACAAGCAATCAGTCTATTTAAGGCAGTAACCTTCAATTGCTGCATTTTTTACACGCATCAGAGCTAAAAAATCGAAGGTATTTACTTAGTTTTATATATTCTGTTCTTATTGTTACACTTGATAAGGAAAAAAAATACAAAGGTATTTGCTTAGTTCTAATAACAAGTTTTCTGTTCTTTCTGTTCACGATATTCATACAGTTTTTTTTTTATCAAAAAATTGCAGCATTATGGCTCCCATCCTGGATCTCTTGGCAGACATTGTTCCTACGAAAACAGAGTGGGCATTCCGAGTCCGCGTGGTTCGACTTTGGGATAATCCTGCATTTGGAAAGTCCGACGACATTTACAGCTTGGAAATGGTCCTCATTGACCGAAATGTAAGTCCTGCAATAACAAAAGGGTTCTCTTATTCAAAATATGTACTGAAAATAATATTGAAGATCCATCATTTGTAGAAAACCAGCTGCCTGCTACGAATTCAACAATGAAACTTCCAAATAACAACAAATCAATTTTCCAAGCTAAAAACCCAACTCAAGCCCACAAATAAAGATATAAATGGTAGCATGTTAAATTACACAAAATCAGTTCAAAACCAATTATCTATCAAAAGGATAAAATGAACAGAATAAAATAGGCAAGAAAGACTTGAACCTTCTTAAAGGTTAGCCTCTGCAATTTGGGGACCTCTTCAATATGTAGTGGGCTTTGTTCTCCGAATATCTGCATTGATAAAAAAGGAAAAATACCCGATTACCATAAGAATCAAAATTCAAAGGAAGAAAATCAAAAATCAAAGGAAGAAAATTTCGAAACTGGAATGGAAAATGGAAAAAGCTGTGATGGCTGGCTGCAATCCGTTCAATTAGCGCAAAGATCTTCGTCATCATTGACCGCAATGTAAGTCCTGTAATAACAAAAGGGTTCTCATATTAGAACTGTAGTTATTCACCATAAGAATCAAAAATCAAAGGAAGAAATAATTATTAGAACTAAGCAATAAACTAAGCATTAATGGACAGAATCACAGTACATTTTAAACAGAAATCACAGTACATTTTAAACAGAAATATAATCAGATTTTAATATATCAGTAATTAGAAATACACATTGGACAGAATTATTAAGTTGTTAATACTGTATTGTTTTTTTCAAAATAAGAGTTAATAAAACTAATTTAGCTTGGGGATTTCTCATGGTATATAATTTATGTTTATTATGATTTGATGTGTAAAAACCCAACTCAAGCCCACAAATAAAGATATAAATGGTAGCATGTTAAATTACACAAAATCAGTTCAAAACCAATTATCTATCAAAAGGATAAAATGAACACAATAAAATAGGTAAGAAAGACTTGAACCTTCTTAAAGGTTAGCCTCTGCAATTTGGGGACCTCTTCAATATGTAGTGGGCTTTGTGCTCCGAATATCTGCATTGATAAAAAAGGAAAAATACTCGATTACCATAACAATCAAAAATCAAAAATCAAAGGAAGAAAATTTCGAAACTGGAATGGAAAATGGAAAAAGCTGTGATGGCTGGCTGCAATCCGTTCAATTAGCGCAATGATCTTCGTCATCATTGACCGAAATGTAAGTCCTGTAATAACAAAAGGGTTCTCATATTAGAACTGTAGTTATTCACCATAAGAATCAAAAATCAAAGGAAGAAATAATTATTAGAACTAAGCAATAAACTAAGCATTAATGGACAGAATCACAGTACATTTTAAACAGAAAGATAATCAGATTTTAATACATCATATTTTAATACATCAGTAATTAGAAATACACATTGGACATAATTATTAAGTTGTTAATACTGTATTGTTTTTTTCAAAATAAGAGTTAATAAAACTAATTTAGCTTGGGGATTTCTCATGGTATATAATTTATGTTTATTATGATTTGATGTGTAAAAACCCAACTCAAGCCCACAAATAAAGATATAATTGTTGGTATGTTAAATTACACAAAATCAGTTCAAAACCAATTATCTATCAAAAGGATAAAATGAACAGAATAAAATGGGAAAGAAAGACTTGAACCTTCTTAACGGTTAGCCTCTGCAATTTGGGGACCTCTTCAATATGTAGTGGGCTTTGTTCTCCGAACATCTGCATTGATAAAAAAGGAAAAATACCCGATTACCATAACAATCAAAAATCAAAGGAAGAAAATCAAAAATCAAAAATCAAAGGAAGAAAATTTTGAAACTGGAATGGAAAATGGAAAAAGCTGTGATGGCTGGCTGCAATCTGTTCAATTAGCGCAAAGATCTTCATCATCATTGACCGAAATGTAAGTCCTGTAATAACAAAAGGGTTCTCATATTAGAACTGTAGTTATTCACCATAAGAATCAAAAATCAAAGGAAGAAATAATTATTAGAACTAAGCAATAAGCTAAGCATTAATGGACAGAATCACAGTACATTTTAAACAGAAATATAATCAGATTTTAATACATCAGATTTTAGAAATACACATTGGACAGAATTATTAAGTTGTTAATACTGTATTGTTTTTTTCAAAATAAGAGTTAATAAAACTAATTTAGCTTGGGGATTTCTCATAGAATATAATCTATGTTTATTATGATTTGATGTGTAATATATCTAGGGAACTAGAATTCATGCGTCGGTGAAACGTAACTTGATCAAGACATTCAAACCTAAACTGCGCGAGGGCATCTTATATTTGATGCGTGACTTCATGATTGGATACAACAATTCGAAGTACAAAGCTTCGGATCACAAATACAAGCTCAATTTCATGATGAAGACGTATGTCAAGGAAGTTGAAGATAGTAGCTTTCCATACCAGATTTATGATTTTATTCCGTTTCGAGATTTGTTGTCATGTTCTGACACAGATGAGAACAAGTTGATTGGTAATGCTTACTTTTAATATGTAATGTCATATTGTTTGGAAATTTAAATGAATGTAGATTTGTGTTTGATTTCTTATGTTCATTAATATCAAAATTGTATTATTATTTTAGATGTAATTGGAGAAGTTGTTGGGAAGGATGCAGTAAAGTCAAAGGAAATAACTGGGAGAACTACCAAGATGATTGATATTGTGCTACAAGATACTGAGTATGTCCATCAATATGAAAATATTATTTCTACTCTTGAGTATATTTATTTAATCGACCTTTAACTTTTACCTATCCTTGCGCGTAGGAATAATCGGTTGTCCTGCACCATTTGGGGTGAGCACGCTGATGAGGTTAGCAACATTCTCGATACCGACAATGAAGGACCGGCCATTTTATTGCTGCAGATGTGTCGAGCTAAAAAGTTCAGAGGTCTACTCTTTAACAATGTCATAACTGGAACTCAAGTTTATTTTCAATGATGATTCTTAATATTACTGATGTATACTATCATGTTAGGTGAGATCACGATATGTAACACATACCATGTGACAAAGTTATGCGTGAACGCCCAGCTCGAGGAAGTTCAAGCATTTCGAGATAAGTATGTCATTCGATTGCATGAATATGCAATAATGGTTTGCTTTCTTTATCTTTGCATTAATATAGCGTTGAAGATCTATTTAAGGCTGTTGATAGGAAATGAAAGTCTAACGCAACGGATAAGTCAGATTTCTTCGAGTTCTATTTATGATGTGTCAGATGACTTATCGAGTGGTGGTTGTGAGGTGAAGAGTATTGAACAACTGTTGGATTCAACTGAGGTAATTTTTATTAATTTTTTTCAGTAAACTATGTGATGTATAATACAATCATTTATGGTAGAGATTATGTAACTTTGTGGAAAATTATTGTTTGGATTATATTATAATAGGCTGGTAATTGTTGGGTTTATGCTACTATTGTGGCTGTTGAGAGTGATCGAAATTGGTGTTACCTATCATGCAAGAAGTGTCCAAAAAAGGTTATTCCTGTGGGGACCAGGTTCCATTGTGAGAAATGCGATAGTTTCAGCGCTGATGGAATTCTTAGGTATGATATGAGATATATTCGTGTTACCTAAATTTAATTGTGTGGAATAAAATGTGTTTCACAAACATTTTTATTTCGTTTGATTAAGGTATAAGATTCAATTAAGGGTAATTGATGGGACCGGTAGTGCATCTTTCCTGATGTGGGATAGGGAGTGCATACAATTGCTTGGACAGACCGCTACTAATCTAAATGAATATATGGTTCAGGTAAGTCGTATTATTTTTATGGACGTCTATATATGATTACAAGATTGAAATATGACATGAGAGATTTGAACCACTAACAGAGTTCGGAAGATTTGTCTTACCCAAACAAAATCGAAGCATTGGTTGACAAGAAAATATTGTTTAAAGTTCAAATTAGGCATGAAAACATCCAACAACGCAGCGATATATTCACTGTGATGAGGTTAACATTTGATGATGCTTTGATATCCAAGTACATTACTGTTCCAAACATCGAAAGCCAGGTTGGTTAGATTAATTTCATTATTTATATTTGGTTAAATTGCATATCATTATTTTCCGTAAGACAACATTTTAACAATTTTTTATCGATCAATATAATTGTTATATTATAGGGTTCTGATTTATTATTGTTATATTTAGGGTTCTGATTTGTTTTTGAAGAATGAAAAGATTGCCATTTATGATTTAAAGGTAATTTTACGTTTGTATAACTCTATGTCGATAGGCTTTATTAGTTTGAAGCTAATCTTCTAAACAAGTACTGATCCCATTCATGTTTTTGGAATAGGATTGTACTTCTGAAAATGAGGTTAGCACGCCGACCAAGTCACATCAAAACCCAATTTCCTTAGACGACCTCGAAACCAGTACTAATCCTAAGCGAATGTTGGATGTTAACTCATCCACACAAATGTCCACGAACAAGTATAGGAGGGTAATTAAACAGGAGAAATCTTGAATGGAAATGCTAATTTTGTGTAGCAATGTGCTGGTGATGGATTGAACTGAATATGCTACCTGTGTTTTGGGACTTTAATTATCATAACAATCAGTTGTATTTTGTTTTTGTGGTAGATGCTGATGTGGACATGTCATCTATGATTTTGATTGTAATGATCAAGAATTTGGAATTTTCATTTTCTTTCTACTACTTAGAATTCGAATTGGCCTTTTATGGTATTTCATTATGGTGCACGCTCCAATGATGTTGAACAATTACAGTAATTCAAATTGGATGTAGCACATTTGTATCCATCACAAGCCAAAAAAAAAAAACAAATACTACACACCATTTTTGAGTGAAGGTAAAGTATGTATGCATGATGGAAGATATTTGGAGTTAAAAAAGAATGAGTGATTATGCAACTTCTGATAAGAAAAATTCATAATCTATGTTTGTGAAAGTAATTTACCTTGTGAGATTTCTTATCATCTAACCAATTGGCAGCGACATTGTTCTGTTTCTGACGACGAATCCTCATTGCACATGAAACATTATAAATTAAAAATCAATCAAAGAATAAACATTTTAAAAATCGATTTTAAAATTAATCATATACATCACAACAAATAGTATAAATTGGAAGCATGTACAGGCTGAAATGAAGAAATAGCGTATCAAATCACCATAAGAATCAAAAATCAAAGGAAGAAATAATTATTAGAACTAAGCAATAAACTAAGCATTAATGGACAAAATCACAGTACATTTTAAACAGAAATCACAGTACATTTTAAACAGAAATATAATCAGATTTGAATACATCAGATTTTAATACATTAGTAATTAGAAATACACATTGGACAGAACTATTAAATTGTTAATACTGTATTGTTTTTTCAAAATAAGAGTTAATAAAGAAAAATAATTCAAGAGTGTTAACAGAAAATCCCAGCAGTATTATAGATTGCAAAATAAAATATACCAGTGACAATCCCTCATTACATTTCATTGGCAGGATGAAAATTAATTACTGATGAAAATAAATTCAAGAATGTTTGGCGATAGAAGTAAAATTATATTACCTTTTGCGACGCTGAACCATCCGCACCGCTAGACATCTATGTTGTTCATTCTTGCTTAACAAAATTCTCAATGCACAACAAATAGTCTACATTAGAAGCATGTATAGACTGAAATGAAGAAAAATAATCATAATATTATATTATTTATATTCTATTATATGAAAATATTCTATGTTAAATTAAAAAAAATTATATTTAATATAAATTATATTATATTATATATATTAATATAGAATATGTTAAATAATTTTTTTTACTTAATATATTAATTATATTATATTAAATTATATATATATATATAATACTGCAAATACTTTATTGTAATTTAATATTATTTTTATATTTAATATGATTTATTATATTGTATTGACATAATATTATAATTATTATTACTATTATAATTAGTATATTAATATTAATATCGTATATTTTTATAATAAATATAATTATAATCAAGATTATTATAATTATAATTTAATATTTACGATTATATTTTTATCATTTTTATTATATATATTTTTTTATTTTATTATATAATATTATATAATAATATAATAATAATATTTTATTATTTAATATATTATTATATTATATTACATAATATATATAATATATTTTTATATTTATAATAATAAATATTATATATGTCATAACATGAATATCAGATCACCATTTAATGATCTCACAGCAATGGGTCACTTCATTACAACTTGTAGGCGGCTCCCCATGTCTCAATGCAGGCAACAATACTTCAAACCTGACAGTCTCTCACTTCAAACCTGACAGTCTTAATTGCTGTAATTTGGCACCGTGTAAAATACATTTTGAAATGTCAGTAAACCATTATCAATAGTAATTAACCGTGTAAATTGGATTTTAAATGATCTTCTAGCACTGATGATTGGACAACCACCTTTATTACACATATATATGTATCAGAAACAGATATAAGCATTGTTATCTCATTTGGAGGCAATTGTTTTGAGAAAGCAATGAATGAAGATTTTTAAAGAAGCTGGAAGAGGGAATTCAATCAGATGAATACAAATTTCGTGAAACGCCAAAGAGTACATCAGTGTCATAGTGGAGGTTAGACAGATACATTTATTTTCATTTATTATTTGACCTAACTTATGTATTAGAAGTCCTGAATAAACATGTATGATATGAAGAAGTAATAAATTTCCTGTCACCCTATGATTTCAAGACTCCACAAGTGTTTTATGTGAATAAGCAACTACATGTTTCAATTTTTTTTTTTTTTTTTTTTTTTTGTATATTCAGCGACAGTAAACGATCTAAACAACAAATAAATGCTTTTGTGATAATGTATACTATTTCATTTATTTCACCTTACAGATTAAAGTAGGTTGTATTTTTGTTTATTCATAAATGATTTGAAGAAGAAATAAATGTTCTACATGAGTTGTTTTATAAAGAAGTAAATGTTTGCATTCTGAGATTTCAAAAAATGATTTGAAGAAGAAATAGATGTTCTACATGAGTTGTTTTATAAAGAAGTAAATGTTGTTCAGAGATTTCAAGACTCCATAAATGTTCCTGTGATTAAACAACTATGTTTACAATTATACTTCTGTAAATTTAGTAGCAGTTTGTGGATGAGTGAAAAAAGGTAGTAAATGTAAAAGTGATTATTACAAATTTTGACTGCAACATAACATGCATCAGCTTCTACATACTCTGTCATTTAGAATATTTAGAATTTGTTTGGGTTATTTTTTTTTTTAATGTTTCAGATTATACGGTTGAAATCCAAAATGACCAAGACAGTGATGCAAACACAACTAACTATTCAAGAACACCATTAAGCAATATTATAAACTGTAAGTAACTATCATTAGTATGGTGGGTTTTTTTTTTCATTTTCATTTTAATTTTTTAAAAGGATTATAGGTTAGCATTTTTTTTTTAATATTGAAAATTATAAACTCTATCAGTTTCCCCTACGAGACATCACAACAGGACTGAGAATGCAAATAGAGCATTGCAGGTTTTGGGATCTGGAAGGCACATAATACGTAATGGTGTTTTCCAGAGAACTACAAACACAGAGTATATTTCCTCCATAGATGAAAACCTTGTGGTTCACAAGAACAGTGGTAAGAATGTCGAAATAATTTTTTTATTGTGAAGTGGCAATTGAAATGTAGTTTGAAAATGTAGGCCTATTTCATTAAAAGAATTATAAAAATGTAACTATCACGTGACTGTTAACTTTCTTCAAACTGTTTATTATTGACGTGCAGAAAAGAGAGTAACTCAGTTTGATTCTCCAATACTATCAATAGAGTCATTTTGCAATGTTATAAGTGGTATGATTACATATTTATATGAGTGTAAAGTTAATTTTAATTAATTTAAAACAATTCATCCAATTTCTTCATGGTAATAATGTTTTCACCTCGCAAACTTATGTCACTATATTTTGGGACTCATGTAAATGTATAGAACCAAGAAAGACTTGTGGAAGATTGCGTGCTTTGTCTTCTGGAAAACACACGATATGTAATGGTCTTACTCAAGTAGAGTCTCAATTGACATCAAAAACAACCATCTTAGAGCAGCTAGAACATTCAACTCTTCCACAGAATGATTTAAATTTCAGTGAGGGTAAGTTTCTTGAGTTGAAAAATATTAAACTTTAAATATTACACTGAATTTAATTTTATCATACATGAAAGAGATTCTTTAAATTTATAATCCTTTGTTCTCAATGTAGGAGAGGATATCAGATCTCAGGAAGCACGGGATATAGGTAGTTACATCCAGATTTAGAGATATCAAAGACTTTATTAAATGTTGTCAAAGACTTATGATTTTCATGAGTATGGTATCATAGATTTTGGTTTTCTTGCAGATGAGAATAAGGAAGAGGAATCTGATATTCAGTCGAGTAGAGGTATTTTTTTATGATTTTAAGAACCTATACATTCTAACTGAAATAATGCAGATATCACTTAAGGAATATGAATTAAAATATGTTTTGAAGCAGATAAGTTCTTCCATTCCAGAAAACAAAAAAAGATTAAAATAAACGTATTATAAAGTGGAAATAATTATGTACAGGATAAAGATGATATACCTGGAGATGTAACCAATTTAATGGCCATGCGTACAAGTAAAAAACATGTGTTCTATGTTTCTCTTTGTTTGTAGCTTCATCCCAAGCATTGTAATTCACTTGGCATAGAAAACAGAAAAACTTTGTTAGATTTTGTATAACTCAGTTTTATAATTAAAAATCTTCTGGCAGTTTTTAAAAATGGTATATAGTGCCCTCACCTCTATGTGTTGACATTGTCGGTGTTGTACCAACAACAGTTTCCAACCATTCTTTGCAAGTTTGTCATGGCTTGCAATGAGAAATGAACGAAATATATCAATATATTTAAAGTGTATGGCTTCTATCATATTAAGACAAGAATGGACATAATTCTTTAAACAAAAATGTAAAAAAGGTAGAAAGTATATATATGCAATAATAGCTTAACATCTGTACGGTGTGATGAACAAGGAACACGCAATATAGACAATATTAGCTCAACTTCTGTACGGAGTAATGAAGAAGGAACACGAAATTTTTTTCACCGTCTCTGTACAGGTCAAATAAGAACCAGATCCAGTTCTTTATTAACCAGATCTCGCAAAGAATTGTAGATCTAGCAAGAGAACATAAAAAAAACATGTATTAATACATACCAAAATAAGTTAATGCTATTTTTTCTAAATTAGATGGAATAAATTTCTGTAAATAATATAGAAAGGCTAAGCAAAACAAACCTCAGTGGTTTCTTTGATATCGGTCCTTTTTGAGTCACGGATCGTCGAAAAGTGAGGCACCGGAAGTTGATTTTCGAGAAACCAACAAATTAGCGACGTGAATCAGGATTTGGAGTTTTAGATTTCATAGTTTGAAGGTTCAAATCGTCGGCCGAATATCTCCCATGTCTGCTATTTACGCAAAATACACCTCCGTCTTCAGAGGAGATGGAAGAGCAAGCTTATGGTGGAAGTCTCTAGAATGGTAGAGAGAAATGTGAAATGAATCTGAAAAACTTTTTTCCCAAGTGATAAGGCCAATCTCGAAAACAAGGTAGGGGAGTGGACACGTGTATCTATTTTTTGGTAAACATATTTTTAAACATATTTTTTACTACCACTCCGTTCGGTAATGTAATAATTGTGGTTTATAAACAACTTTTTAAACTACACAATTCCCCAAATAAATATCTAACCCTACATATTTTCTCGAACTAATTTTTATCCATCCATCTACTTAAAAAAAATCAAAAAAATCTGATTTGACATATCCGAACGGAGGCTACATAGTTCTCGAAATAAAATTTTAGCCTCTGTTTGGCAAAGTATTAAAAAATATATTTTTAAACAAACAAATTCCCAAATCACTTTTTAACCACAAACATTTTCTCTCTTCATTTTACAAACATACATTTTACCTCTAAAACATAAAAAAAACATGTTTTAAAATACAAAAATTTTAACAAATCTTCTCTCTCAATTTTCAACCATAAATTTTATCTACAAAAGGTAAAAAAAGATACTAATTTAAACAATATAACTTTTAACAAATAAAACCTAAATTGATTTCTTATTACAAGTAATTTTTAACATTTTGAGTCTGTCTGGTATAACACA
Source organism: Ligustrum vulgare (assembly GCA_963555705.1). Classification (NCBI taxonomy): domain Eukaryota; kingdom Viridiplantae; phylum Streptophyta; class Magnoliopsida; order Lamiales; family Oleaceae; genus Ligustrum; species Ligustrum vulgare. The sequence goes on along the minus strand of OY743186.1, from coordinate 33,549,618 downwards.
ATTTCGAAAATGATTGAGCCTCTGTTTGGATAACACTATTTTTTAAGATTTTTTTGATTTTTGAACCAATTTTTAAACTACACAATTATCCAAATCAATCTCTAATCCTATAAATTTTCTCTCTCTAATTTTTAACCATCCATCTACCTAAAAAAAACAAAAAAATTGTTTTTTTTCCTGCCTAAGCCGTCGAACAGAGGTAATTTTTTTTTAAGAATATGTAGTTGAAAATTGTGAAATTGATGAGTTTCACAAAAAATTGTGGTTGAAAATAAGTTTGATGAGAAATTGTGTGAACACTCATTGATTAAATAGGGGCTTAGCTTTTGTTCCATTATAAAGTTTGGTTAAAAAATGGTTTATTTTTTATTTTTAGGCAAAATGTAGTAATTTCAAATTGGACAGACAAAATTGTTAGGAAATTAAAATATTTTTTGAAAAAATATGTAAAATATAACATATTATGATAAAGATTTTGACAAGATGTAGGAAAAAATGCCCGTTTCTTAGAAATTGTTCATTTCGCTAATTTTTTGTCCAATACCTCCTCAAACTATAATGCCAATTGTCCTCATATTTTAGTACCCTCAAATGTTAATACTTTTAACTGCAACAAAGTTTATTTACAGTGAAATTTGAATTTCTAATATTTTTATTATAATTACTACAATTGATATGTAAAATTATAAATACTTGGTAATACCTAAATGTATCCACGGATAAAATCAATTTTATCATAAATGCAAGTAATTTTTAGTCAAATTGAAATAAATAAATAATTGGATAATTTACTTATTGTCACACAGTGTAGTGTAATATAGTTCATTGAGAACATTATAGTCTTTTACAAAACTATTAATCGTATTAAATTAGTTATATTAAATAAATCACGTCTTCAATTTTCAACACCGTCAACATACGATTAATTACTTATACCCTTAAGTGAATATAAAATAACTCTCAAATTCAATTTCTTAACATAGTTGCTTCAAAAAATTTAAACTTATGAAATTATTACAATATGTAATCAAATTTTGGCTCAATTCATTACACTTACATATATAGACTTTTGCAGATTATTGGGATATTGGAGATCCAATATATAGTTGTGAATATTGTGGTGCTTCATTTTGGTATGAGGAAAGAATTGGAAAACATTATAATACATCAAAGCCAAAGTTCTCTTTGTGTTGTATGCAAGGAAAAGTAGAGCTACCGAAAATGCGTAATCCTCCGAAGGTCCTAAATAATTTACTAAATGGTTCAAGTCAAAAAAGCAAACATTTCCTTGACAACATTCGACTATACAATACAATGTTTTCTTTTACATCCATGGGTGGAAAGATCGATTCAAGTATAAATAAAGGAAAGGGACCTCCTGTGTTTCGGATGCATGGTCAAAATTATCACATGATAGGAAGTTTACTGCCTCCCGAAGGTTGCCCACCGAAGTTTGCCCAGCTCTATATTTATGACACGGATAATGAAGTGTCGAATAGAATTCAAGCTGTCTGGTAAGTCTTATATGTGTTTTTTTCTTCGAGTAACAAATTTATTAGTGTTTTATACTTATTGCCAAATGTGTTGTATTTTTTGTACCTCAGCAATAATGTTGACATTAACAAGCTTCATGCCGAGATTGTTTTTGATTTGAAGTTGATGCTTGACGATCACAATGTGTTGGTGAAATCATTTCGAATGGTGAGGGACACAATTCGAAATAATGTTTCGTCGGATCTAAGGCTGAGACTCATTGGAAGGAGAGAACAAGATGGTAGAAGGTATAATTTGCCATCCGTCTCAGAAGTTGCAGCATTAATAGTTGGGGATTTTGAAACATCTCCAGCCGACAGGGATATAATAGTTGAGACTAAAAATGGGCAACTGAAGCGAATAAATGAGTTGAATGCTTCATATCTTGGTCTTCAGTATCCATTGCTTTTCCCGTATGGCGAGGATGGATATCGAGAGGACGTCCCACTAAGATACTCGAATACCACTCCTTCAAATCGAAGAAAGAAGATTACAATGAGAGAGTTCTTTTCTTACAGATTGCAAGAAAGGGAATATGAGTCTTCGAATATTTTATTGGCAAGAAGGTTGTTCCAGCAATTCTTAGTTGATGCATACACCATGGTTGAATCTTCGCGTTTATCCTATATACGTGCTCATCAAAAGTATTTGAGATCTGATATGTATAGAGGATTGACTGAAGCAATATTAAGAGGAGAAACAAGCCCTTCTTCTCAAGGAAAACGTGTGATTTTGCCCTCTTCTTTTACTGGTGGTGCACTATATATGGTCCAAAATTATCAAGACGCAATGTCAATTTGTAAGTGGGCAGGTTATCCCGACCTTTTCATTACATTTACATGCAATCCTAAGTGGCCAGAGATTGTGCGTTTTGTTGAACATAGAGCTTTGAAACCAGAGGATCGACCAGACATACTTTGTAGAATATTCAAGGTCAAGTTGGAAAATTTGATAAGAGATCTTAGAGTAAACAAGGTCTTTGGAAGAGTCAAAGCAGGTAATTTTATTTGTGCTTTTTCTTTAATATGTCTATTAAATAAAATAATTTAGCTCTTAACAATTTAATTATTTATATGATTTAATATGGAAAATTTTTCACAATTACTTACAGTTATATACACAATCGAGTTCCAAAAACGTGGTTTGCCTCATGCACACATATTGCTTTTCCTATTCCAAGAAGACAAATATCCATCAGGTGAAGATATTGATAAGATCATTTCGGCGGAAATTCCTGATAAGACTATGGATCTTGACTACTATGATGCAGTGAAAAATTTGATGATGCATGGCCCATGCGGAAGTTTGAGAAAAAATCTCCGTGTATGTTGGACGGAAAATGCTCTAAGCATTTTCCAAAGCGTTACACAGATTGCACAGTTGTTGATGAAGATGGTTATCCAATTTACCGTAGGAGGGATAACGGTAGAACAATCAGTAGAAATGGGATTGAGTTGGATAATAGATATGTAGTGCCACACAACCGATTCTTGCTTCTAAAATGCGGTGCTCATATAAATGTTGAATGGTGCAACCAGTCCAGGTTGATAAAGTATCTCTTCAAATATGTGAACAAAGGACATGATCGCGTTACTGCAACATTTTATGGCAATGCTGAAGATAATGATAAACATCAAGTTGATGAAATAAATATGTACTATGATTGCAGGTACATTTCACCATGTGAGGCTGCTTGGAGAATATTTGGATTTGATATTCATTTCAGAGATCCTCCAGTTGAGAGACTGCCTTTTCACCTTCCTAATGAGCAAAACATTATATTCTCAGATTTCGATGCAATAGATGATGTCTTGAGTAGACCTACGGTGAATTCATCGATGTTTTCAGCTTGGATGGAAGCTAATCGTAAATATCCTGAGGCAAGGTCTTTAACGTATGCAGAGTTCCCAACTCAGTTTGTATGGAAGCAATCTTTGAGGGAATGGCATCCGCGGAAGCGCGGATTTTCAATTGGACGTGTGTTTTATGTGCCCCTGGTTCCGGTGAACGGTATTATTTGAGAATTTTGCTTAATATAGTGAAAGGACCAAGAAGTTATGAAGAGACTAGATGCATAAATGATGTTCAATATAATTCTTTTAGAGATGCTTGCTATACCCTTGGTTTGTTAGATGATGACAAAGAATACGTGGATGGAATAGTTGAAGCAAGCCACTGGGGATCCGCCCATTGTTTGAGAATTCTATTTGCGACGTTGTTATATTCTAATTCTCTTTCAAGGCCTGAATTTGTATGGGAAGAGTGCTGGCGGTACTTATTAGATGATATTCTCTATAGGCTGCGCAATATTTTACAACATACAGGTATTACTATCCTCCTTTAATTCCGTTTTAAAATAATAATATTGAATAATATGATAATAAATAGTAATAATGATACTATTAATATAATTACTTTGCTGGTGATGGTGGTGGTGGTGGTGGTGACATCATCATCTTAATAATAATATAATAATAAATATAATAATAATAAATTATTATATTTGCAATTATAATGCTTTATATGTTTAAACATACAGAATTGGAACTCAGTGACGATGAAATAAAGGATTATACTCTAGCAGAGATTGAAACAATACTGCGGAGTACTGGGAAAAGTTTACGTGATTTCCCAACCATGCCGTTCCCAGTGGTCGTTGATCTTTCTTTTAGGCTAAACAGACTTATTCACGATGAGTTGCGTTATGATAGAGACCTCTTGGCAGAAGAACACAACAGATTTGTATCGAATCTAACAGATGAGCAACGAAATGTCTATGAAACAATTATCGATGCAGTTGATAAGGGTGATGGTGAGGTGTTCTTTCTTTATGGGCCAGGAGGTACAGGAAAGACATTTATATGGAAAACTCTATCTGCAGCAATACGATCAAGGGGACAGATTGTACTAACTGTTGCATCAAGTGGTATAGCTTCACTTCTTATACCGGGTGGTAGAATTGCTCATTCCAGATTTTCTATTCCTTTAATTCCCATTGAAGATTCAACGTGCAACATTAAACAGGGCAGTCCTTTAGCGGAGCTAATTGTCAAAACTGATCTTATCATTTGGGATGAAGCCCCCATGATGAATAGGTATTGTTTTGAAGCGTTAGACAGGACTATGAGGGATATTCTGAGATTTAGCAATCCACTAAGCTTCACACAACCATTCGGAGGTAAAACAGTTGTTTTTGGAGGAGATTTCAGGCAGATATTACCTGTAATTCCAAAGGGCAGCAGGCAAGATATTGTGCTTGCAACTATTAACTCATCATATTTATGGCAACATTGTAAAGTTTTGAAATTGACAAAGAACATGAGGCTACAGAGGCCAAACTCAGATGTTGATCTTGAAGAGTTCAAGTCATTTTCATAGTGGATTTCAAATATTGGAGATGGTACAATTGGTGGGCAAAACGATGGTCAAACTTTGATTGAAATACCTGATGACTTACTGATAAAAGATACATGAGATTTAGTTGCATCAATAGTACAGAGTACGTATCCAAATTTCTCTGAAAAAGTCAATGATTCATCATATTTGCAGGAAAGAGCCATTTTAGCCCCAACACTGGATGTTGTTGAAACGGTCAATGAACATATGGTCTCTCTCAATGAAACAGATGGAAATACGTATCTAAGCTCTGATGCAGCTTCTAAATCAGATTCAAATATTGATTTACTAGATGATCTACACACACCAGAGTTTTTGAACAGCATACGATGTTCGGGTGTACCTAATCATGAGTTGAAATTGAAGGTCGGAACTCCTGTTATGTTGTTAAGAAATATTGATCATTCTGCAGGATTGTGCAATGGGACAAGACTGGTCATAACAAAACTCGGTAATCATGTTTTGGAAGCAAAGGTCATCACAGGAAGTAATATAGGACACAAAGTGTTCATCCCACGAATGACTTTAACTCCATCGGATCCAAGACTACCTTTTAAGTTCCAGAGAAGGCAATATCCATTAATTGTATCATATGCTATGACTATTAACAAAAGTTAAGGCCAATCACTATCGCATGTAGGTCCGTATTTGAAGAAGCCCGTCTTCAGTCATGGTCAACTATACGTTGTAGTTTCTAGAGTTACAAACTGTTCGGGATTGAAGATAATACTTGTGATCAAGATGGAGTATCATCCAATTCAACTGCAAATGTTGTTTTCGAAGAAGTATTTCAAAATTTGAATTAGCCAATGATGTAACACTATTTTCTCTAAACATTACACTATCATGTTATTATACTACCTATTCATGCATTTGCGTTTTACTTAGGGAAAAAAAACCTATATATGATTCTCATTCAAAATTTTGATGACGTCAAATTAATCCGTGCATCGCACGGGTGGATGAACTAGTTTGTTTATAAACAAGTTCACCAAATGGATGCTAAATAACATCTCTGCCTCCCTTGTACCAATGAAGGTTGAACATCAACTTTAGGCGCTCTTATAGTCTCTGTCTTGATAATTGGTAGATCATGTAAATTACAGATTATGCTCAACATTTGTCAGTTGGAACGTGACTTTGGGCAAAAATTGTACCCATGAAGATCACTATATTTTGTAGCCAATTTGCTGCCTTTCTCATTTCTCTAACTATTATTCTCTAGTAAGAGATCACTGAATGAGTGAATGACCCAATATTGCTGGCCTCGTCTTAATGCGAAAAGCTTCCAGTGTCCAAGTTTTGCTACTCTCTGTGGGTTATTTGTTTTTTTTTTTTTTGATCGTAAAAAAATTTAGAAAGCTCCGTGGGTAATTTGTAAAAAAAGAAAAAAAAAGTGTAGCCCACACCTTGAGGACCCCAATCGACCTTGTCCTGAGCAATTGGTTGAGGAGGTTAATCGCAGGTTATGCCTTTCAGAGTCAGGGTGGAGGACTTGATGGTAAGTCCAAAATTAGGGTAGCTCCTGCTTGCAACAAAGCATAAATCCAATATTTTAGGATTCGAACCCTGCACACAACTGTGCTGAACCTTACCAGCCCTCTTATTTGTCACTGAGAGATGTGCCCTGGGGGCAGTGTCTGTGGATAATTTGTTGCCAGGGAGTCGGTTGGCTAAGGCTTTAATCTTTGTCGATTGAATTTTTCTCTCTATGATTTGTTCATGTGTACTATTAAAGTGATAATTTTTATAGTAATTGAAGCAAAATGTTCCCATCTTTGGGCTCTCTTGTGAAATTCGTCTTCACCTTTGAATTTTTTTTCCCTTTCCAACCTGACCTTTACATTTTGTTGCAGAATACATCATTTTCGTCTATTCAGTAAAAAAAAATTGTTAGTTGTACCTAATTAATTTATCGACTATTATAATGAAGGGCAAAATATTTTTTTTAATACTACTAGTGAGGGCACATTAGTGGTCTATATGTTGTATGTAAAGGTATCATATTTATTTGTATTTAATGTAGAATTTATCGGGGATGATGATGATAATAATAATAATAATAATAATAATAATAATAATAATAATCTAATGTAGTTAGAAATTTAATTATTACTGATTTATTCTAGTATATCCACGTGAGATTGAAAGTTTTCAAATAGTATGAAGGTACATGTTGAGACAATCGAACTATGACGTTCTGTTTGTATTTTATTTTGTATTTTCATTTTCGAAAATGTTTTGTATTTCCTGTTTTTATTTTTTGTTTTCAAATTTGCTGAAAACGCGTTTGGTTTGTCATTTCTGAAAACTGTTTTTGAAAATGAAAAGCTGAAAAACACGTTCTGTTTGAAATTTTGCAGAATATTACTTAAATTATTTTTAATTAACTTGCTTACAGAATACTACTGGTTCAAACTCAAATTTCCTTTCACAATATACTGAAAACATGGTTACATGTAACACACTAATGTGAGCACTAAAAGTATATATTAGCACAACTTGGTCAGGTTCGGGATTTGAGGAAAATCTATATCTATTAAAATCCAGAAAATGCAAGTTCTTTCAAAATCACCAGAGTCCATTTATCAAGGCATTTTTTTGAAATATAACAACAAGAATTCTCACTTTATTTTTTATTTTTTTTTGTAATGTTGATATTGAATTTAATAAAACTTTATTTATGCTTAGTTCCAAGATAGGATAATTTTCCAAAAAAAAATCTTTATTTAGGTTTAGTTTCAAGTTAGGATAATTCTAAAAAAAATAAAAAAAAAATTTTATATTAAGCTTGGTTTCAAGTTAGGATAAATATTAAAAAAAAATAAAAAAATAAAAAATCTCAAAAAGCGTTTTCCGTGTTTTGAACATTTTTTGATGAAATACACACGTTTTGCGTTTTGTGTACAATTTTTTTTTTCCAAAATGCGTTTTCGAAAATGGTAAAGAGAACGCGTTTTAGTGTTTTCGAAAATAAAAACAATAAACGACCTTAAAACATCAAAGAGAACAAGGCTTAAAGCTTTAAAGAATAGCGCAATTAACACTTTCACAAACATAAAAAAACGTTTGAGGATAAATGTATGGGTAATTATATTACCACCGCAAAATTTATTTACTACACCACATTATAATTACACCATAATTAAAATATATTTTCAATAAATACACCACATTTTTCCTCATCATTTCTACCATTGTTTCCTTAATTACAATTAATTAGGTTCAAATTTCCATGTTACACATTTTTTAATTGATGTTTGACGGATAATTAAAACAATAAGATATTCAATTTCATATAAACATACACATTTTTTTTAAATACTAGATGCAATTGAAATTACTATTTTTTTTTAATACTAGATGTAACTGAAAATACGATAGGCGGAATGCAATATGAACACGCAAATATATGTCATTGAAAAATCATAGAATTCAAAAACTGAATATAAAATTTAATTGAAAATAAAATATAATTAAATAACCAAAATCCTGGGTGACATCAAAATATAGGGAACCTTAAACAATAAAAATCTTTCACTAATTTTGCAAAGGAAAAAGAAGAAAACACTGCACAATCATACTTTCTCAAATTCCTTAAAAAATACACTTACACACACCGAGAAATAGTTACCAAAACAAGGGAAACACCCACATCAAATATTCAATGTCCAAAATGAAATATTAAGGAAAGGAAAAACAAAGAATCGGCCTATTATTCACTTGCCAATAATCAACGGTTATTGAAATTATAGAATCAACCCTATGTTGGAAAGTAGGAAGTTATTGAATAGAAGAAATTAATTGAAAGAGCAAACAAAAATAAAGTATAAAAGTATCTATTTCTTAGTTGAAAGTAATATGATAGAGAAGCTGCAAGGAGAGACATGAAGAGCTCATCCTAAAAGTAAATGATTATTTATATGAAACAAAAAAATCAACAATCAAACACACCCTCAATAGCTAGGATAGATAAACCAAAAAATAAAATATAGAAGTGTCAGTTTATTCATAGAAAATAATAGGATAGAGAAGTTACAAAGACAGACGTGAAGACATCACCTTAGATATAAAAGAAGATGTATTTGTTCCACTAGGTTTTGAAAAAGAAATCCCAATCAAACAAGACCTTAATAGAGACCCAAATGAACAAATTTTTTTTTTTAAAAAAAAAGTCAAACATGCCATTAGATACTATTACAAATGAATAGTAAATACTATCTCACTTTAAAATTTTTAATATACAATTTTTTTTTTTATATTTTTTGTACACCTACTCACATGAGGTAAAAAAAAAAAAAAGAATAAAGCTACATTACTAACAAAATGACACTAACAACTTACTAACATAAATTAATACCTATTTTACCCTTTTAGCTAAAAATATAATTAATATCTTATTTCACATATTATCTTATTAAATTTAACACATAATAAATTCAAATTTTTTTTTTAAAATATTTTATTACTTATTTCATAATTAAAAAATATTATGCCTGTTTATGATCCCCATATACTTCACGAAAAAAGAAAATATTTAATTAGAAGTCTACATAGTGAATATTTAGAATTAGAAAGAATAGGAAGAAACTTAAATACTGATCCTATTGGCATAGAAAAACATAGAGAAATTAAAAGATTAGTCTTACAACATAATGAATATTTAAGATTAAAAGAAGAAAACTTGATTAGACAAGAAGATATTAGATATATGGATGAATTTGAAGAAAGATTTTTTAGAAGAATACTACAAAGATTATAATTCCGCAAAATAAAATTTCTCTATCTAACCCACAGTGGTATCAGAGCCCGTAGTTATACTTAGAAATATATTTAGAAAAATGTCTAAAAGATTACCAATAATCGAACCTAGAGTATATAATTATAAATCATTAATAACTGAAACATATGAAAAATTTATACCATTTATACTATTAGGAGAAGGAGGATTTGGAGAACATAAACAATTAAACTGGACAAATTTATTTTTACTAAATAAATTAGGAATAAGTTTAGATAAAACTACAGAACAAAATTTAGAACAAGCAAAAAACTCAGAACAAGTTCAATAATGATTATCAATAATTTACCATTAGAAATAAGACAAATGATAGAAATAACTAATGATTATAAAGATATAAACAAAAATATACCCATACAAATATTAGAAGTAAAGCAATATGTAAATAACCTATCAAAAAAATTAATAACCTTAGAAAACCAAATTAAGCAAATAACTGATAAAATAAATAAAATAGGAAATATGGTAGGAGTATATGAAAATTCAATAGAAATTACAGAGCAAAAAACTATTATAAAACAAACAAATATGATAAGAACAATTAAAGAAGAAGAAATAGGGAAAAATGATTTACATAAAAGATTAGATAATATACAACAAAATATTGGAATTGTAAACCAAAATATAACAAAAATATATGATGAAATGGAAAAAAGAAAACCTAAAAGAATAATAACTGACAAAGAATTTAAAGTTATCAATAGATTAGGAATAAATATGATTATTGAACAAATAGAAAAATTTATGGAAAATCCTAAAGAAAAATGTGAATCGGATTACATAATAGAAGAAGATTATATAGAAAAATTTAAAAATCTTAAAATAGAAGAAATTAATATGAATGAACAACAAAGAGCTTTAATACCAGCAGGACAAAATCCACCAGAGTATATACAGTAACCAGGAACTAACTAAGTTAAAAAAGAAAATACAAGTAATACTAATACACAAAATACACCAGAAATATATATGAATCAAAGACAAAACACAAATTTTAAAACAAATAATTTTATACCACAACAAAAATATTACACCAAGCCAAGCAAAAATTATCATATAGAATATACACCATGGAGAAGTATGGAAACACAAATTAGTTAAGAAGGAAGATGGATAGATTTAGGATGTGCGCAAGATGTAGATCATGAATTAGAATTATGGATGAAATCTATGGCTATGATGGCCTATACCAAAGAATTAACAGGAAAGCAATTACAATTAATGTTAGAAAATACATTTATAGGAACCACTGCAAGATGGTGGAGAAATTTAACAGAAACTTATATAGGACAGATTAGAGGAAATGACCAAGATGAAATAGGAACTATTTTAAGCAGATATGAAGATGCATTAAAAAGAGAATATACATTAATAATAGACAGAGATACCAAAATTAGCTCAAGACTAAGAAATAGATATTTATTAGAAAATCTATCAATATGTGATATGTGTTACTTTAAACAATTTGCATGTGAATTTAGAGAATATTTTGAAAAAGCAGAATATAATCAAGAAACATATGGTATGAAAAGTATGAACCAAATATTCTTTAAATTACCAAACCCATGAAATTTAGAATTATTTAAGGACTGGGAAAAATTAGAAATACCATTAAGTAATAATAGTCTAGGAGCAAAAATACAATTTATAGAAATGAGACAACAAGAAAAATGTATGGAAGCAAATAATATGATAAAATTCCATAAAGCAAGTAAAAAACCATTATGCTGTGATAAATTACAATATAAACCAACACAATGGGGATGTCATCTAGAAAGAAAATATAAGAAAAAGAAATATTATAGAAAAGATAAATTTAGAAACAAATTTACTAAATTTAATAAATACAAAAAGCCATATAATAAAACATTTAAAAGGTATAGAGTACCATATAAGAGATACTTAAGGCAAAAACAAAACAAAACTAAAACATACCCTAAAAATCCTAGAAAATGTAAATGCTATTCATGTGGAGAAATATGACATATATCTCCAGAATGTCCTAAGAAAGATAAAAAGAAAAATATGATCTATATCTCATTAATAGAAAAAGAAAATTACAACTTATTACCTATTGAATAAGAAGAAGAATGGGAAGTAATTCCTGAAGATGAAGAAATTTATGAATTAGAAGAACATGAAGTAATAAATACAATAATGGAATTAGAATCTTCAGAAGAAAGTGAATCTAATGAATCTAGTGAAGAAGAATATTTATATATAAATATGATTAGACAAATTAGTGAAGAAGGTACATCTAAAGAATATGAATATCAATTAGAAGAAAATGAAGAACAACTAAATGAAAGATTAATATTTAATCCTAAAATGTATGAAAATATCTTAAAATCAAAATTAGATGTAGAACCAAAAGAAATATTTAATTTACCATTTTGACAGAAAAACAAAGAAATAACATATGTAGCAAGAAACCATAGTCACCCTATAGACATAAGAGATACTACAGGAAACACATTAATACCTATAATAAATGAAGAAATTATAAGACAAGAAATAAACCTATTGAATCCTGAACTAAAAGGAAAAATAAAGAACATATATTTAGGAGCCGTACAAATTATAGCAAAAGCCTATTTTAGAGAAGGAATAGATACACCTATAGAATTCTATATTATGGATGATAGAATTGTAAGTTCAGTACAAGATGCTTTAATAGGAATTGTAACAGGAAACTTAATGTACCAAAAAGTAAAATTTACAATAAGACCAAATTTCAGCATAAGTATGGGAGAACAAAATAAAAATAAAGCCTTAACATTATATTACAGGTTACGAGGGATAGATATGGAACCAGGAAGTAAAACTATAAGTTTAACTATTAGAACAATATATGCTTTTACTAGTAAACATGAAGTAAAAATTAAGAATGCTACAAGAACACATATAATAGAACCCATATTTCAAAATTTATTGGAATACAAACCAGCTAAAGAAAATCCAAGAATGACAATACCATAAGATATAGAAATATATTTCAATCAAGCTAGAAGATTAGTAAATATGGATAAACCACAAATAGAATTTGGAAGAAGATCAATTAGCTTAAGAAGAAATACTAGTACAAGATCATTACCTGAAATAGAAAATAGAAATGATTCAGAAAAACAAATAATGACAAAAATACATAGAAAAATACCAAGAATGAATCTATCTAAAAGAAATGAGACAAAACAATTTGAAGTTATGATAGAAATTAGAATAAATGGAGAATGGAAAGAGCAGAAAGTATTAATAGATACTGGAGCAACTGTATCTCATATAAAAGAAAACATAATAGGAGACTTAGAACTTAAAGTAACGAATAATTCAATTCAAATACAAGATTATTTTGGAAATATTCATCCCATGGATACTTATGTAGAATTACCAATAAGAATAAATAAAAGAAATGAAATAATCATAAACATGTACGTAGAACATACGGGAAAGGTAAATACAGAATTACTATTAGGAACAGACTTCTTAGAGCAAGTAAAACCATATTACATAAAAGATGATAGAATGCTATTAACAATACAAAATGAGAATCTAGTTATACCAAGGTTATTATGAATAAAATACAAGGAGGAAGAGAACATATTTATATACTAACCAAAATGAATTACAATGGATATCTTAGCAGAAATTATCATGCATTGTTTGATACAGGAGCATCATCCTGTTTATTTAAAGAAAATGTATTACCCCCAGAAATGTGGAGTAATAAAAAGGATAATAAAGAAAGAGTAATACTTGCAGGATTTGATGGAAGTACAAACCTAATAACTAAAATAGCAAGGAATGTTAAAATAAAAATAGGAAAATATGAATTACAAATACCTTATGTATATCAATTTGATGATATGCCAGGGGATATATTATTAGGAAATAACTTCATAAAACAATATTATCCAATAACTATTGATGAAAAAGTTATACTTTTATCTACCCCTTGTCACCATATAGCAATAGCAATAAGAATTAATGATCCTTACTGTAGAGAAAAAATGCCTCATATAGCAGCTCAGCGTGGTGAGGATAGACAAAAATTAACACAAACAACACAATTTATGCCTAATAAAAATAGAATAAATCTAGTACAAGAACATTTTGATCAAATTGTAATAAAAAATATTACAGAAATATTATTAAAATTATCAGGAGATAATCATTTGGAAAAATGGCACATAAATAAGCCTATGACAGAAATTATACTAGAAGATGACACTAAGATTATTAGTGTAAAACCAATTAAACATACACCAAAAGAATTACCTGAATTTGAAATGCACATAAAAGAAATGCTAGAAAAGAAATTCATTAGAGAATCTAACAGTAAACATAGTAGTCCAGCCTTCATTGTAATAAAACATTCAGAACAAAAAAGAGGAAAATCTAGAATGGTAATTAATTATAAAAGGTTAAACACTTATACAAAAGAATTAAAATATCCAATACCAAACCAACAGGTATTATTTAACCAAATTATAGGAAAGAAATATTTCTCTAAATTTGATCTTAAACCAGGATTTTATCATATTATGTTAACTGAAGAATCTAGACATTTAACAGCTTTTACGGTACCACAAGGATTTTATGAATGGAATGTATTACCTTTTGGATTTAAAATTAGTCCAGGAGAATTCCAAAGGTACATGGATAAAATATTTAAAGATTATTATCATTTTATTACAGTATATATTGATGATGTTCTTATTTACTCTGAAACCAGACAAGACCACTTAAAACATCTAAATATTTTTATAGATATTGTAAGGAATAATGGAATTATATTATCAGCTACAAAAATGGAGATAGCTAAAGAAAAGGTAGAATTTTTGGGATCTATAATAAGCCAAGAAGGAATAAAACTCCAAAAACATATTGGTACAAAAATACAGGAATTTGACAATCATATAAAAGATAAAACACAATTACAAAGTTTTTTAGGACTTGTAAACCAGACTAGGAAATATGTACCTAACCTAGCAAAACATTTAATTCCATTACAAAAAAGATTAAAATGAAAAACTAGATGGACGCCTTAGACGAAGAAGAAGAAGTACAAAAAATCATAGACCTTTGTAAAGATTTACCAGAATTAGAATTATCCAAAAAAGAATGTGATTAGATTATAGAAACCGATGCATGCGAAACAGTATGGGGAGCAGTACTTAAATATATTTATCCAAATGAGGATGAGGAAAGGATTGCACAGTATACTAGTGGCAGTTTTACTCAAACTCAAACTAATTATCATATAAATGAAAAAGAATTATTAGCTGTAAAATTTGCTATTAAAAAGTTTGAATTATTTATTGTTACTACAAAATTCAAAATCAGAACAGATAATACACAAGTTAAATATTGGTTAACTAAAGAAATTGATCCAACTATTGCAAATAAAAGGTTAATTAGATGGCAAGTAGAACTTGGCCATTATGATTTTGAAATTATTCATATTAAGGGTACTGACAATGTTATTGCAGATTATTTATCAAGACATGGAAGACATACTTAAGAAAGTAGAAGAAATTAACTTGGCCATGGGTCAAATGAATATCAATTATTCAAATCTATTCAACCATGTGAATACTTGCATGGCGCAGATTGTACAAATTAACAGTGAATTAGCCTTTTACAAGTCAAGGGTTAATTCTCTTGAGGAAATGTACAAAGGAGGATCCCAATCCTCTCCAGTGAAGAATTTATCTGTAGGACTTCCTATTGAGGAACAAGTATCTAATGTATCAATTATTGGAAGTTCATCTTCCAAAGCCATTAGCAAAACTATTGAACCATCTAAAGAAACTTTTTTAGAAGCTGTGAAGAAACCAGCAGTCGTAACAAAGGAACTATCAGAAAAGGAGAAAGTTATGAAGAAACTAGATACATTCTTGAAGTATGTGGAGTATCTAAACAAGAGGACAAAAGAAGGAGAATGGCTAAGGACAATTAGCCATCAAAAAATCAATAAAGCAATTATTTTTCCAGGAGCAGAACCAAGAACAGTCGGGGGACTGTTTGATCAAGGACTTATTCAGTGCATCTACCCTAGCAAGGATATGAAGGAAATATCATTATTACCTAATTCTATCAAGGCAGCAGTTAAAACATATTTTAGAATTACCAAAGCTGAAAAGATCTATGTCAGGATTTACTCAGCCATTCCAGAATTTAATGATGAAGAATTTCTAAGGGCAGAACATATTGTAAAACTTGGAGTAACTAGCAAAGCTATTCTTTCAGAACCAGAAATAAAACCATTTAACAAAGAAGAACAGATACAAGCTATTCCAGAAAAAAGGGCATTGGGATTTAGAGTAATGTATACAGAATTAAGGGATACACTTACACAAACTAATGTTTGGGTATATGAATCTAATGATGACAAATTATCGATCTACAGTATTGCAAGAATTAATCAAGTTAATTGTCAATTATGGAAATTAAGAGAATATGCTGAGAATATACTTGTCAGCAATTTGGATCTTAGCAAAGGAGCATATGAATATCTACATCACCTAATGGAGGTAGAAACGGGTCACAAATGTAATAATTGTGGGGATCTACTCAACTATAATGAAGATGAAGTCTACCTTGTCTGAACATGAATTATTCAAGGCATGGAGGTCCAGACCCATGTGAAACTTTAGAAAAGCAGCAAAAATTATTGTAACTTTTGCTTTACTTTATCTACTTTAAATATTAGCCAAGTATGTAAAAGATAGGGAATATTATATTGTTCCCCAACTTTTCTTTTACCAACTATAAAAGGAGGAGTCTCTCCTCATTGTAAGCATCCGAAAAATCATATGAGTTTTCAGCAATAAAAATCTATATTCTCTATCTATTGTCTTTCTTTTCATTCCTAGTTCAAAATTTTCTTTCATCAAACCAATCCAGAAACAGTTAGCAGAATGTATGAGTAACTAAACTTCACATAGATATATATGAAACTATAAAATAGTTAGTAATACTCTATTTATTTATGAGTCCATAAGTTTATTCTTTATAAAACTTTTGTTAAAAGAGTACATCCAGAGGTAGGAAACGAAACTGAATTGTGCTGAACCTCTTTGAAGTGTTTGTTTAAGTGTTAAACAGAAAGTGTTGGAGTAAGTCTTTCGAGCATCCTTTAATGCGTAAGTCTTTTGAGCAGCAACGATCTTCTATGAAGATGTGTTTAATACTTAGATAAATAATTGAAGAGTATTTGGTCAAAAATCTTTTAAAATCAGATTTACAAAGAAGCGTGATGGACCCATAGATAGAAAGAAGTATTATTGATTATTTATGGTGAATTATATATCGTCTTTTTTATTGATATTATTCAAGTACTGTTATCATAGTTTTAAATTTATCATTTTGCTTATGATATATCTTACATGTTTTTACATATGTTGAAAATTTATTTTTACTATTCCTAGAATTAACTATTGGAAGAGGATTTGAATTAATAGTTTAAATTTAAATATTTAGTTTTATAATTAATGAATTCAGAATATTTAATAGAATTAAATCCTTCAGAAGTAAACGACTTTAAGTATTTAAGAGAAGAAACAATTAAACAATTAAAAATTATAAGAGAAAATTTAGGAAGATTTTATAATTTATTAGACTACGCAATAAAAGAACCCTCATTTACAGATTTTTCACAATTTACTAGAATTATAGTAAATAAAGGAAGAATAATTAGTGATCTAGAGAAAAAAATTGAAGAATTAAATATAATTATTGAAGAAAAGAGTTTAACATATAATAGTATATATTACGCATTTTATGTAAATAATAAATTTAGAGATATAGGCATAACATCAGAAAATTAAAAGAATTATAACTAGAAGGATAACATAGTAATTGAACATTAAAATTTTTTGTCTTTAAGCCGTTAGTACAACCGTTAGTACAGTTTGTTAGTATATATAGCAATGTCCAAAAAAAAAAGTGAACGTGTAACATGTTTTTTAATATATTATAGTTAGTTATTTAGTTAATTGGAGGGGGAAAAAAACCAACCGAACATGTCTTTAATGTTGTTATTGTTGTCTTCAGTGAAATCCCTGCTTGAAAATCTCCATTGAAGAATGGGTTTTGAAACTACAAGATTTGGTGTTGAGAAGAGAGCAAAAACTGAGATAGTTCATGATCAAGATTGAATAAATTCCCATGTGAAGGAGCAGCTTCCTTTAGATTCAAGTCTTCCAAATTGTCCATAAGTTCTGTGAAAGCATCCTTATGACTCATCCCACTGGAATTAAATTCATTCAGAGCAGATTTGAATGGAAGATGCGAAGATTCTAGGGTTTTATCAGGAGAAATCGGTGGCGAAAATGGAGGGAATTACAAATTAGAAGTTGGAGAAGCAATCATAGAGTGGTTTTATGGAGTTAACGAAAAAACAAACCTTTCGCTTGCAATTCTGCCATCTTTACATGCTTCGGTTCGATATCACATTGGAAGAAGCCAGCATTCAAAACTCCATGGGCAAACTCGTAATTATCTCCTTTCATGCAATGGCCTTTACGAAACTCTTCACACACACTACTTAGAATAATGGTAGCTTCTAGGATCCCTACTCCGTGCCTTGACTGTCTTCTCTCCAGGATGAGCAAAGGGACAATCAGTCCAGACATCAATTTAACACCCTCGGAGTCCCCACAGCCTCGCGGTCGACACAATCTTCGCCTTAGTCACTGGTACCGAAATCGATTCTCCCTGAAACGACACTGGAAAACTCCTCATCGACTTTATAAGCATCTTCTCTTCCCCAGACACCGCCTCCTATCCACAGATACCGCCCTCTTATCTGAGAAGGCAACAATGGTATGCTATTTAGGATTTTAAATTTTAAATGAAATAATAAAATAAGAAGTCTTTTTTACCATTCGATACGAAAGTGAATAGATTATTTAGACGTCAACTAATAGATTATTTGACAGAATTAGACGGTTGGACGTATTCCGCAATAAAAGATAAAAGTGATGATGAAATTGTCAAAAAATCAAAAATGGGGACGAATTGTACAAGAGAACTTAAAAGTAAGGACGTTTTGCACCAATTACCCTAATTTTTATCTGTTTGGAATTTGATCTTATGGAGTTATACTTTAGCTGATTTAACATGAATTTAGATCTTATTTATTGCCCTTCCATTTAGTAAGATTCTTCCAGAATCGATGAGGCTGGACTGTGGTATGTTCGCAAGAAGGGCTCAAAACAGATTGTCCATGAGGAAAAACCCCATTAATTATATAAGATTCTTATATATATATATATATCAAGTTATGTGAAAGTTTTTTTATTTTATTTTATTTTATCTTTAATGTATGTACTTTTTATTGCTGCGGTACATAATTTTACATGTTCTATCATTTTCATTTCCAAGGAGTTATGCATTTAAATCTATATAATATATAAAAGTAGTTGAGTCAACCTCAGTCAACTTCCCCGTTTCCCTCCAAAACTCTTGTACTATGTGCAGATTTTATTTATTTATTTTTCCAATTTTTAAGGACTTTAATATTTATCATGTTCACACTACTTATATCCCCTATCCAATAATCAACTTCAAAACCCACTTCCAAAATAGTTGGACCTTCAATATTTATTTATTATTTTCAAAATCGCTGACGTCTACTTATAGTCTTCATTATTTGTTGTGTTTACATGACATGTATTTTCCGCCGCCTAATTACACTGGAAATCCAGTTATTTTCCTTTTTTTTTTTTTTTTTTTTCCTTTTTCGCTTTTTCAGAATTTGTTTCATTTTTTTCCCTTTTTCAAAATCCGTTGATTCATTTTTGTTTTCTATATCTTTTTTTTTTCCATTTCCCTATATACAACATCTTTCATTTTTGTTATATATAATTATTATGAAGATATACACAATAATAAAAGATTCAATTAAAGGGTTATTTCTTTGAAAAAATGTGTACTGTTTAACATGACCGCTCCACACCACCTTCTATTTATCACGTTTTATGATTCAAAATTTCTAATGCGGTGGTAATGCTTATTAGTTATTAATATTACAAACCAGTTGAAAATAAAAAAATAGTAAATTATTTTTTGAAAAAGTAAAAACGATTGACACTACTCTTTTTTTCAAAACCTGTGATATTTTGAGTCGTTCAACATAGATTTGGGTTTCTAACAAAAAAGAAAAAATATTAAAAAAATAATATTGTAGAGAAAGCTTCGAAAACAATATAGAATACAAAATTATTTTAGACTAATAAGAGAATTTGTTAATAGTCTATTTATATTATGTTCTAGATTTCTCTGTTGGGGTTGCAATGTGTTAACTAATGTTGGGCTATTTAAAATAGTTTTGGGTTTGATAGATATGTTAATGATTTCGGCTGTTGAGTTAAGAAAAAATATATTATTCATGGGTCAGTATATATATTTGATGAAATTGTATATCACATTGTATAAAAAATAATAAAAATAAGAAACTAGAATTTTTTTTTTTTTTTTAAATTTGCTTTTACCGAGAAGTTGTTTTTTATTTCTTATGATATAAGAACGATAATTTGTTTGGTTTTACTTATTTATATTTGACTTTTTTGTGTCAAAGCCTCTCTTTTCATAAAAAAAAAATGTGTTCTTCTAACTTTTTCAATCTTACAAATAAATATTTGTGTTCATTTATACAAATCCAAATAAAATTTTCAGTTAAAAATTATGTTGGAATTTTATTACTAGATAATACTCTCTCTGTCCTACAAAGATAGTCAACTATTTCTTTTTTTGTCTATCTCAAAAAGATATTCTACTTTATTTTTTAAGAGTGAAATTAATATTTTATATTCTATTTTGTCCTTAATCTGTGTGAAAATGAGTAGAGGACTATCTTTATGGGACGGAGGGAGTACTAAATTATAAATCACATTATACATATATATATATTTTTATATAAATAATCTTATTTTTAGTTATTTAGTACATCTAAATATTGGAGCTCTTTTTTATAGCATATAATTATTAAATATTTTTATAAATAATTACATTTAATATGTAATTAATTTCTTATAATAATTGTGATATTTTATTGGTCTTAATTTTATGGATAAATATTTGGTTCAGTCATACAGATCCAATGTCAAATTCTCAATTAAAATTATATTTAAAATTTATCCACATTCGTATTTTTATAAATTACGTTGTATTGAGATTTTTATAACTAAATCCTATTTTTAAGTTATTTATTACATATACATATTAAAGTTCTTTCCTATGTTGCATTATTTATCAAAATTATTTCAATGACAATTACATTTAATTCTTAATTAATTTTTTATTCCAAAAAATCTCATATCACATTTTTTAACATTAACGGTTAACAAATTTATCTATATTGTTTGAAATAATATAGTTATTAATGGTTTTTGTCATAACTGTTAATTTTAAAATTTCAAAAAGTAATTAATCATACCAAGATATTCTTTGCTATATTTTAATTCAGATTTTATGATATTTTTTCACAATAATATATAAATTGTCTCCCAATTTACTAATTAACTAAAAATTGAGATGATCAATATTAAACTATAATTTCAATCAGAAAATAATTACGTTGTATAAATATTGAAAACCTAAAATATCATAAATTTGATGCAATATCTTTGTCAACCTCGCAATTTATTATTATTATTATTATTATTATTATTATTATTATTATTATTATTATTATTATTATTATACATGTTGTTTTTCATTGTCAATGGTCAAAATATTGAATTTTATCTTTTATATGCATGGTCTCTATAATTAACTTTTTCATCTATTGTTTGAATGTTCAGAGTACATGAATACTGGAGATCCTATATTTAAGTGTTAATTTTGCAAGTGAATTTTTGGTTCGAGGAGATGGTGAATAATCGTTACAAAACTTGAAGATCATATTCTATAAGGTCAAATTCTATCTGAAAGTACTGCAGGATACACGTTCTTTATTCTAAGGATATCGTTGAGCCATTCGAATTTTAGGATACTTATTAGATTTAAAAAAAAAAACAATTTTCATTGATAGTGTCATATATCATGACTATCAATAAGAGTCAGATACAATCATTTTCGCATGTATGACTTCTCCCTAAAATGTTGATGTTTATACATGAAACTAATAAATGATGAACTTATCTCTTATTTGTAAATATTATTTATTTTGTTTAAGAATTCATTTAATTTCGAATAGGATTATTTTTATTTAGGAATTTCTTCCCGTGCATCGTACGGGATGATTCACTAGTTTAAATAATAATGCAATCCCTTCCCACTCTCTAACTAATAAATACTACATCCGCCCCATGAATATAAGTTTGATATTTTTTTATCATCCCAAATTATAGGTCATATTTTCGTTGAGAGCATTAATAATCTTTGCTAAGATAAAAGCCAAAAGGATTTTCTAAATTTCTTCTATAAATAAAAAATTATTCTTCTACTAGAAAGGAAGACCCTTTAAAGTACAACGGTCTAGTTCTAGAATTAAAATAATTTTGAAATATTTGTATCAGTATGAGACATGCACTTGAAGTCAAGGAGCACAACTTTGTACGAGAGCAAAGATGTTTTTAATCGTGTGATATCTTGTCTGAAGTTGTGTATTTATTTCATTAATCAATCAATTCTCTCTTATCCACCCAACTCTATATAGACTTTAGCAGGAAAGATCATCCACTATGTCCTATCGATTCTTCGAAGATTGTACCTCAAATGGTTTTAGAATTAATGTATCTTGAGTTTTTCTGATAAAATTGAGATTAGTGGCGACTTGATTTAAATCTAGGATCTTTAATTTTCAAAAAAATAAAAAAGTAAAAAAAAAAATGAAGAAGTTATGATAGTTGCAAGATAAATATCTAATAATGGGAATCTTCCAAAATTTTATAAGTTATTATTTTTGTATATTTAAATTTATGAAGTTAAATTTTGTTTTTTCTAAAATTCAAAATTTTCCGTATGACGTGTTTCTATAATAATTTTTTGGTAGTATTTTATTTGATGAGTGGGTGAGATATTTATCTTAACAATGAATGGAACGCACGTAGTTGTTGATGACATATTATGCAACTTTTAGGTGCAATGGTAAGAATTTTTTTATTTTTATTTTTCTAAATTGTAATATCAATGTTGGGCCGAGTAGTGCGACATTATTAGGAATGTAATGTAACAATGCGCTTTTGTGTCCAGATTCATGCTTTGGTTTCAACTTTCAAGCAACAATAAAAGAAGGGGAAAACCATACGGAAATCAACATTAAATGCTGATACTGGAGAAGGGACAAAATTATTCAACTTTATAAAATTAAATAAATATTTTATTTTGAGCTTGAGAAATTTTAAAATTCAAAAATCAGTGAATGCCACTCACTAACAAGTTAATTTGTCGACCATAAATTGTAAATATTAATATTGAACTTGAGATATTTTTAAAATGAAGAAGTTAGCCTGTTTTTAGATGTAATATAATTAAATAAGATGTGAATTAATTAGAATTGGACTTTAATTGAAACTCCTTTTTCGATTACAATTGGGAATAATAGAAGACTTGGATATTTAAAGCATCAAGTTCTTGGACTTAAAGTTGGAAGCTCTCGTGATTCAGATTCAGTCAAGAATTGATCATCGAAATTAGGTAAAAATTCGAATCTTTTATTCGTGATATAACATACATTCAAATATTTAGACGATTTGTATTTTAGGTTAAAGATTTTGTATATATTTTTTTATTTTGTTATTTCCTAAAGATTTTGTATATATATATATATATATATATATATATATATATATATATATATATATATATATATATATATATATTTGTTATTTCGCATTGCAACATGTTGGAATGCGAAATAAGTTTAAAAGAAACAAGAATATAATTGGAAGAGGATGCTGGCTAACTTGTAATCTTTAAGGGCCGACTCAGCTCTGTTTGTTAAAAGTTTTGTGTTTGAGAAGATGTTTTTTTATGTTATCGAGATAAGATGTGTGGTTTAAAAATGAAGAGAGAAAATATCTGTGGTTGAAAAGTGATTTAGGGAATTGTGTTGTTTAAAAATATATTTTTTTGGGGTTTCCATATTTTATTTATGGGCTTTCTTGTAGGCTTTCATGAGAGCATGGGAAGCAACATGCAAGTCGTCATCGATTTCTTCGACAATGGAAGTTCGTTCAAGGAAGATGTTTTTGATAAAAAAAATTTATATATCGATGGCTCTAATTCAATGTTGATATTTTTCTTGTAGGATTCAACAATAAAAGTTAGCAACATCACATTTAGACAAATTCTTGGAACCTCATCAAAGCATTATGCATCTCATCCGTTCCATGTATGGATATAGTTAGAAAAAATTTTCCTTCAACAGAACGACAAAAAAAATAAAATAAAAAATGTGCTTCTGTTGTATGCAGCAATGCTTATGGAAGAGCACGAGGAATAAAGGTTCCTTAGATAGTTTGCTTAACTCAAATGTAGATTTTAGTTTGCATTCTAATTTCTATGAATATCATATTTTACTTAATGTTCTCTCTCACGAACAAACTGGTTGTTTGTGGATCTTTGACTGGTTATTAGTAATAATAACAAATTTAGCTTATTTTATTTATTGTTCACAAATAAGGTTTCTTGTTCTAATTTATAGTTTCACTTCTTCAAAATGAACAGTGGAAATCTATTTAATCATATGGTGGAGAGTGTCCATCTATACCATTCCACTAAAAAATCAATGGAACTTCATAGGATACTGATTCTACCAAAATTGTATAATTTCCTACAACATTCCAGAGGAAAAAAGTTAGAGAAGCAATCCCTTATAAGTTATAAGGTGTTATATATTTATTTTAAGGTTATCGCATGTGACCATGTGTAGAATATCTTAAAACTGAAGTTTCTAAAAGGAGGAAATAGAGAGAAAATGTCACGTGGCCAGTTTTGTGTTTATTATATATTAATGGCCAAAATACGAGCAATGCCATTCTACTCTCATCCATAAATTTCAGCCCTCTTCATTCATCATTCTTCTTCTTCTCTCATTAAAATAACGGATGAAATACACACGCATGAACACGATGCAGTATGTACGTACTTTCATATCAAACAATTGTAATTCCAAAATATTAGAACATTTCAGATCATATAGAAAGGAAAAAGAAAAATTAAATTTAGGTAAAGTAGTATGTTTTAGAAATATATAAATAAAAAATTCTTCCATCGAATTGCATGGGATATCCCTCACGATAGATAATAAATGAAAAATTGAAGATAATTTTAGAAATTAATAGAAAATAAATATTTGGTATTTAATTGAACACACTTCCAAATCTTTATTTCTTTTATTAGAAAAGAGAAATAAAATTGTATTGAATATTGTTGATTGTGTGAAAAATACAATGTAGATTAACTCTTTATATAGAAGAGGGTTAAGCTAACTAACTAATTAACTAACTAACCAACTAATCAACTAACTAACTAAACTAACAAACTAACTCAACTAAATGTGAACTAATTTCTAATAGTCCCCTTAAGATGAAGCGGAAAGAACACAAGACAATCAAGAAGCTTCTTGACTAACAATAAGCTGAATGTAAGGGGCTAAACTTAACATATACATGATAAGCATTTTTTACGTTAGATTGCAATTGATTTTTTTTCATACCTTGGTTCTAAATTCTGGATAAATTGTCAAATGATATTTAATTATCATTTTTTTTTTACTGTAGCAATGGATTGATTATAAACTATATACAAATCTAGAAAAAGAAACCCTCCAAACTCTAAGGTGGGGTTCTGTTTGTATTTTATTTTATATTTTCATTTTCGAAAATGTTTTGTGTTTCCTGTTTTCATTTTTGTTTTCAACTTTGCTGAAAACGCGTTTGGTTTGTCATTTCTGAAAATTATTTTTGAAAATGAAAAGCTGGAAAACACGTTCTGTTTGAAATTTTGCAGAATACTACTTAAAACTATTTTTAATTAATTTGCTTGCAGAATACTACTAATTCAAACTCAATTTTTTTTTTCACAATACACTGAAAACATGGTTACATGCAACACACTAATGTAAGCATTAAGAGTCTATATTAACACA
This sequence comes from Ligustrum vulgare, assembly GCA_963555705.1. Classification (NCBI taxonomy): domain Eukaryota; kingdom Viridiplantae; phylum Streptophyta; class Magnoliopsida; order Lamiales; family Oleaceae; genus Ligustrum; species Ligustrum vulgare. The sequence goes on along the minus strand of OY743186.1, from coordinate 33,523,789 downwards.
GCTTGGTCAGGTTCGAGATTTGAAAAAGCTCTACTTCTATTAAAATTAAGAAAATGCAAGTTCTTTCAAAACCACTAAAGTCCATTTATCAGTGCATTTTTGAAATATAATAACAAGAATTCGAACTTAATTTTTTTTGTAATGTTGATATTGAATTCAATAAAACTTTATTTAAATTTAGTTCCAAGTTAGGATAATTCTAAAAAAAAAAAAAAATTAGGCTTAGTTTCAAGTTAGGATAATTCTAAAAAAAGTAATAAAAAATAAAAACTTTATATTAAACTTAGTTCTAAGTTAAGATAATTCTTTAAAAAAAATAAAAAAAAAAAAAAAACTCACAAAACGCGTTTTTCAGTGTTTTGGACATTTTTTTTCGAAATACACACAAAACGCCCAAAACGAGGTTTTGTGTACAATTTTTTTTTTATTTTCCAAAATGCGTTTTCGAAAATGGTAAAGAGAACTCGTTTTTAGCGTTTTCGAAAATAAAAACAGAAAACGACCTCAAAACAGTAAAGAGAACATGGAGTAATTTTTTTGAATAAGGTAGCCTAAGAATACATTTCAGGAGTACAAAATTTAAAGAAATCAACAATCAGTTATTAGAAGAAATGTGTTTGTATTATTTATAAGCAGTGTTTAAAATGCATAAAGTGTGACGAAACGGTAAGGTCAAGCTTAAGCGTGCTTAAATGCAAAAAAGCTCGACAATGCACGTGCGAAGTGCGGATAAAGCGGGAAGCGTGAAAGTCAAGCTTCAAGCATAAACATGCGTAAGCATAAGTATAAACAAGCTTTTTAGAACATAGTTTATAAGGGTATTGCGTACTAGAGATTTGAATAATATTTAGGATAAATTGAATTATTTAAATCAACACTTTTAATATTTTTTAGGTAAAACATGTAGGAAAATTTGAAATTTTTTAATTTAATTTCAAAAACATATATACTTTAATAAAAATTAATATCATGATATTGTTAGAATATTATGTGCATTGCACGTCTTGTATACTAGTTTACTTTATAAAAGCAAAAGTTACTCTTGCAAAAGAAGACGATCTAATCTAATTTCATCAATAGATCAATTCTCCTTTATCCACCCAACTCCATAAGGACTTTATAATGGAATATCATCCACTATATCCTATCAATTCTTAGAAGACTATACCTTAACTAGTTCGAAAATGTATCTTGAGCTTTTCTGTTATAATTGAAATTAGCATTTCTTTCATGCGATGCACGAAAATTATTCAAAAATATCAATTTCGATAAATATTTGTAAAATTTTAATGCTTATACATGATTAACACAAATTCAAAATGCATGAAAATAATATTATATCACAATAACTATTATATTTTAATAAATAATATAACTCATTCAAATTATAATAGCTTCTTTGAATATTAAGTCAATTTATATATTTAAGTAATACATGAATGTTAATTCAATAATTTTTATGAGTTATTATTAATTTCAAAGAAAATACAAATTCAGTAGTTTATTTAATGGTATATCATGTTTGATGTAATATTATGGTACAATATTAATTTTGTGGAAGACGTTAATATAATTTTCACGATTTCTACATTCTCCTCTCATATTTAAGTTTTTTCACTTTTTATTCAAAAATATCAGTCGCAATAATTATAAATACGTGCTTAACTTAAATCCATGAATATTTGTATTTAACCAATAAAATTATATTTTTTTACTTATATAAAATCAAATAGTCAAAAATAATAATTACGTAAATCTAGCAATTATCATAATATAAAAAAATTATACTGAAAATCGTATACCATATAACATATACGCAACTATTAAAACTAAGAATGATTGAAAAAATATGATTCATTATTAACCATAGTATTCACATTTTTTTGCATTTACCTTTTGTATTTATCATTTCTCTAAGTTTCTTTCAAAACCATCAATCACAATAATTATAAACGTGTGTTTAATTATATGTTTTTATACGTAAATCTAAATAATATACTTAAATCGGAATACTAATTGTATTAAAAAAAAATTATTGATAACACGATAGAAAATTGTAAATTTTAAGAGAACAATTTTTTACAAATATAAAAATAATAAATTTATATAGAAAGTTTAACCAACAATTCTTCACTTTTTAACCTTACATTCTGAAAAAATTTATTATTTGAAACCTCATTATTTGAAATAATGTGTCTTGTTATTATTAGCCCCATATTTGATATTCGTAATTTCAAATAATGTTTGTTGTTAAAAAGTGGAAGAAAAAAAAATATGTGTGGTTAAATAAGAATGCCACATCACAAAAGACCAAATTACAAAAATATACATAGCAAGACAAAAAAAGTAAGTTCTGTTTGTTAAATGTTTTGTGTTTAAAAAAATATTTTTTATGTTTTCTTGATAAAATGCGTGGTTAAAAAGTGGAAAGAAAAAAATGTATGTGGTTAAAAAGTGATTTGAGGATTCAAACATACGACTTCTACACTGCCTGCATTTGTGGATCCCTACCTTTACCAGTTGAGATGTGCCCTGAGACGTTTAGGAGAATATATTTCGTTTGTGAAACTCTTGTTTTGATAGGAGAATAGGTGTTCAGAAAATCTTTATGAACTTCGAAATGACTCAAATTTTGGCATTAGTCATGATTCTAACTTCTTGTTAATAATATATTTGCTTTTGAAAGATTTTTGGACTCCTCCGTAAGCAAAACTGGTACGAGCCTAGATGCCAGACATGTAAAGTTACTAGGAATGCTTGGCAAGTGCAGGCAGCCAAATCAAGTTAGCTTGCTGTTGGAATCATGCAATCCGATGGCCTCCAACCCACAATTGATGTTTACACTGCACTTGTCAGTGCATATGGCCTTAGCGGCCTCCAAGACGAGGCATTTCGGACTGTTGATTCAATGAAAACCATCCCTGATTGCGAACCGGATGTGTTCACTTACTCAATCCTCATCAAATGCTGCACCAAACTCAGCCGTATTCAAATGGTGCAACAAATTCTAGAAGAGATGTTGGGCTTGGGTATCGAATGTAAAACTGTTACATACAATACCGTGATCGATGGATATGGTAAAACTGAGCTTTTTGAACCGATGGAAAGCTCACTGACTGACATGCTTCAAAGTGACACATATCATCCAGGTGTTTTCACTTTTAATTCTATCGTTGGGGCTTATGGTATACCACGAAAGATTATGCAAATGGAGAAGTGGTTTGGAGAATTTCAGACATTATGACATGTAATATTCTGATTAAGAGCTTGTTAGTTTTTGGGAAAATTTGAGAAATTCTGAGTTTTTTTTGAGAATGTATAGTTGAAAAATGATGGGAATGTGTGAAAAGTTGTGAGCCCATAGAAATATATGGTTGAAATTGAAATTTTTTGTACTGGAGCAAACAAGCTCCAAGTAATATGGAAAAGCTGAGATGTACAAGAAAATGGGCTCTGTTGTGGATTTTATCATGACAAAGAGATTCTATTGAAAGGCTGGGAATATTGAGAAAATGGACGATTTTCTTGAAAATGAAGCATCAAGGCTGCCTGAAGCCTAATTCCATTACTTACGTACAGCTCTCTTGTGAATGCTGTAAAGTTGATTCAATTGTGAGGCAAGTAGAGAATTCCAATATAGTTCTGGATACAACTATTTTCAACTGTGTCATCGGTGCCTATGGACGTGCTGGTGGCGTGGAGAAAATGGTGGACATATTCGTGGCAATGAAGGAATACAAATGTAAACCAGATGATGTCACCTTTGCTACCAAGCCTATCTGGCGCAAGGGATGATTGAAGCTGCTCAAGATTTGGAAAGTAAGATGGTTAAGGCCTTAGCAAAGAAAACATTTATATCCATCAACAGAAAATGGTTGAAATTACAAGTTTTGGAGGAACGGGATATTAGAGCATCTCCAATGGGACAATGTCTAATATGTATATGTGGCAAATACATTGACATTAATATTAAAAAACTTCTCCAATATAATAATGTTCATTGTGCATACATGGCAAATTATTATTAGTTTCCAAGAAAAATGAAAAAGAGAGAAATATTTTAATTGAATAAAAATTATTAAATTAATGCTGGACATAGTCTAACACAATGTCAATAACTAGACATTAACAATGTCTAGCATTAATTATATCACATAAGCAATTATTGTCATTTGTCAAAAAATAGCTAGACATTATATCTAGACAATGTCATATTAAAGATGTTCTTATTTAGTTATTCTGGGAATGGAGTGGTGGGAAATACATGAAGTCGAGCCAACTTTCAAGTGTAAAGAATCTGTTGCGACATTGGCGAAACAAATTCGACATTGTCTGAAAGACACCAAGTAAGACGAATCCACTGTCATTGCCAGGTCCTATGTAAAATCTATACAAATTAATTTCAATAGTCAACCAAAGTTTTTATGCCAAGAACATGGCTTTGATGTTGCAGCCATAACCCATACGGCAATAGTCAATCAGGAAGTTTAGCTTGTGTTTGGTAAACCGGTTATAAATGGCCCTTTTGAGAAGATCAATTTCCAATCATAGATCAAAATCCAATGGCCAGTTTTGACACAAGATAAAACACAGATCCATGTTTATTTTTCTCACCCTCAATAACAATTTGCCACGTCAACCTTGAATCCAAAATATAAACATTATGCCATCACACATAAAAGAAAGTTTGTGAGACATAAATCCTATACCACTTTATCCGCTTCGGAGATTTTCATACCAGAACTTCAATTGAGAGAAGGGCAATCAGACTAAGTTAAGAAAAATGGAAGTGGCCAAGAAAACTTGAGAATCATCTCGGAGCTTAATTGTACAAATTAAGAGATGAATTGAACATAACAAACTAGTAAGGAATCATCGCGCAATTCAGAGAAGGACCAAAATGCAATTAGAAAACAAATAAAAAATTGAAGGAAAATAAATCGCCCAAGCAATTGCCAGCTAAACAGCCAAGCGATAGCTTGAAGGCCTTTTTACGCAACATGTCCAAATTGAACAAAGTCAAGCCCTTGGATGGGCCTAAGCGATCACTTTGGTATTTCCTGAGCGTAAATTGTTCCCTTTTATAACACGGGATAAATAATACATAAATAAGGTGTTTTTAAATGTCAATTTCAAAATTAAGGTGAAACTTATAAAATTTCAAAAATCAGGTTATATTTAGAATCAATTAATTAAATTAAATAATTTAAATATTTTATTAATTATATGTATTAAGGTCACAATACTATATATTTGAAGTCACAAAATACAAATTTTTTAGGTCACAAATGATTTCATGGTCACAAATTATGGAAATATTAGGTCACAAATTGAATTTATTTTTAGGTCACAATCTACAAACCACCATTTTTAAGGTCACAATTATTCATTATATATTAAGGTCACAAGTTGTATAATTTCAAGTCACAAAACACAAATCTTTTAGGTCACAAATTAAACTGAATTTTAGGTCACAGATAATTTCTGGGTCACAAATTATAAAAAATATTAGGTCACAAATCAGATTAATTTTAGATCACAAATTAAACTTAATTTTAGGTCACAATAACAAAATTGTTAGGTCACAAATGATTTCAGAATCACAAATTATAAAAAATATCAAGTCACAAATCAGATTTATTTTAGGTCACAAATGATTTCTCAAAACCACCAACCGACTCCTCTCACTCGATCGAACGTAGCAACCACCTCCTTTCATCTCTTCCCCCTCAGTCAACACCGGCACATCTCTATCCTTTCTTCACCATTTTCGCCCCTGTCCCAACCCCAGATACACAACGCCTCCCTCAACCGTCGCTCCTCTCATCCTACACGCTTCATCCCGCCAGTAAGCAACCGGAACTCACCCATCTCTCTCTTTCTCACTCAAACCGCAGCAAACCAGCCCCACTTCATTCTTCAACAATAACCAATCTTCACGTATGCTACAGAACCCTGGAATCAGCCACCACAATTTGAACACCACATCGACACAGCGGCACCACTAAATCGCCCCCATCGCTAGATCTAGCAGCGAAGCTGCGACACAGCGGCGCCACTAAATCGCCGCCATCGCTAGATCTAGCAGCGAACTGATATTGAATGGATGGAATCAACGAGGTTACCTTCAAATCGCCGCTGCTAAAGAATTGATTCATAGAAATGATGGAATAGGTAGCTGTGGCGTCGCGGCTGCCTCTAGAAAAAAAAATGAGGTTACCATAAAATCGCCTCTGTCAACGGTGGTCTCTCCGACGACGTTCGAACCAGAGGCGGAGGTCGACAAAGCACGGGGTGGGGGGAGAAGACGGAGGTTGTGGCCTGAAGAGGTGATTGAAAGAGAATTGTTGGTTGAATATAGATATAGAGAGAAAGTGGTCTGCGTAGATGATGTAGAGAGAGAGAGAGAACAGAAGAGGGGAGCATCTGTTAGGGTTTGAAATGAGGGGATGGATGTTTTGAGTATTAATTTAAATATATAATAAAATTATTTTTTATTATTAAAATTTTAATTATCACCTGAAAATTGAATTTATACAAGTTTGACCTCATTTTTGAATTTGAGGTTTTAAAAACAGGTGTAGGTGTAATTTCCACTTTTATCAAACCTTTTTCTACTTGGACAAGAATTCTACCATACCTTATATAAAGAGGGCTGAACGAATTCATAGGGAGATACCATATTCGATACAAGTATTGAGAGATCAGGCTCTCGAAAAAAATCAAGGTATCAAAATCAAGATTTCTTCTTCAACAATATCAATTCCTACTTTCGAGTGATGAATTTTATTAAATTTTGTTGTCGATTCTCAATTATATATTTAGCCTAGTTTAATTTATGTTAGGATCAAGAAGAAACTTTGATTTTTTGAATTTATTGTTTTGATTTTTGTTTAATTTAAGGGTGTGTTCGATTGTGATGGTGAAAAATTGGTGAAAATAAAATATTTTTCAAAGAATTGATTTGACTAGAAATTATTTTTCATGACAAATAAAGTAAAATTTAGTTATTTTAATCATTTTTTATTTTATTTTACTTTTTAAACATATTTGTACTTGATAATAATAAAAACTTTTTAATAAATTAATTAATTAATTAACAACAATAAAAGTGATCAAACGTGACAAAAATGATTTGTCATGTAATATCTTGGTAAAATGTGGGGCAAATGTTTTCCTCATTTGTTACGAAAAATCAGGCACGTGAGTGGAGAGGGGTAGAGGTGTCAAGACGGACGGACGGGCAGACCAAACCCGTGAAAATCGGCTCGGATTGACCCGGGACCGCGGGCCGACCCGTGATCCGTGCAGGCGGTTCACGGGTCAAGAAGTTGTGAACCGCGGGTTTTGCGGGTCAAATATTTGCGGGCCGCGGTTAACCCGCTGGCCCGTAAAAAAAATAAATAAATAAATTGTTTTATTAAATATGGTAACATTGAAAATCTCTCTTATTCTAGAAACTCTAATACAATTTTTAAAGTAAAATCTTTTTTTTTTCTCCCTAATAGCTAAAAAAGTAACGTTTTTTTATAATAGTAATTAAAAATACATTTATCACTTAATTGTTATTTGTTTATATTTTATTTAAATTTACAAATTTAGAAGTAATTCATATAACATAAACTATAATTTTAAATTCTATGTAAATATTTTACGGTATACATATGAATTTATCATTTTAATCATTTTGTATTTAGAAATTTGACAAAAAATTTGCTATAAATATGAAAAAATCTATATTTTTATTCATACGAGCCAAATCAGAACAAACCGCGACCCGTATGGGCTCGACCCGGATGGGCCAGCGGGCGGGCCTGGTTGTTGTAATTCAAAATTTGCGGGCTGACCCGTAACCGGTCCGTAACCCGTAGCGTGCGGGCTTTTTTTCAAGCGGGCCGTTACCGGACTTTTTATTGGTGGGCCGGCCCGGCCCAGACCACCCGAATTAACACCTCTAGAGAGGGGGGGACATATTTTCTCGATCATATTTGGGCTACCATACAACTGGAATTGAGGAAAGTTTAAATTTATTTAGATTTTTCATGGCAAATAGGTGTCAATCAAAAACCCCCTAAGACATTTTACAGTTTTGAGCAATTAATTCTATTTTTTGTGATTAATGATTATATAATTATTTGGTCAATGATTATATAATTGATGTGATCTCGGAAGGGACACTCGCAGAATAATTGATTGAACGCCTGAAAAGTTTCGAATTCAGGTTGGAGAAGGATTGTGACATGGAGACTCGAGTCTCACGACGCAAGAACCTAAGGTATATTAAACATTAGACCCGTTACGATGTGGAAACAAGAACCAACATGGGGGAACATCACAAAGGTTATCCACGCCTTTGATAAGTTCAAAAGTTCAATCAAGAACAAGATTTGAAGAGAAAACTCAATATAATTTTTATTAATCAAAGTATATCCATTACAATGAATAAAAATAGGATATAAATAATGAAAACGACCTAACAACTAACCGTAGCCACTAAATGGGCGCAAAACCCTAGATAAACAATAAAAAATGGAAATTAACATAAAATCCACGAAAATCCTAAAAAATTAAACCATGAAATCGCGCGACCGCGCGCTTGATATTTTTACAGCTGTAAGTATCTTGCAAATTCAAAAATGTGTTGCTCTAGTTACGGCCTCCGCTTTAGCTTTATTTTCAGCTCAATTGGCTAGTGATAGCTTGAAACTTCTTCAACCACTCCATGTTCGATCTTTAAAACTCTTCGAACATGCTTATAACTTTGTTTGGCTTGAATTGTTAATCTTTCTGTCAGGCCTGTCATGATTCGTATCAATAATTTTTGTGACGTGTTCTTAGATTTGAAAGATTAGGAATTCGTTAGACAGGTTTTAATTGCATAAAGTCCGATAAGAGATAAAAATATACAGTTATGCTTTATATGATATTTAATTGTTCATAAATCGTTAAGACATTCCTATTCGTTAGCATTCGTGATGGAAACATACGTGTGTCATATATATGGATATATTTAAATTCTCATTCGAAAGAGAGTCTTAAACAATTTAGGAACATTGATCTTCATTACCTATAATTGTTGTTAATCATTTAAATCAAGATATAAAAATGGAATAAAAAGAGGATTCTAAATCCTAACATGATCTTCTCAATTTTTGAAACAAAAATAATATTTCAAATTTACTTACTTTTAATTGAATTTTTCTTTAAGAAATTTTTAATTGTTAGTTTAGAATTTAGTTCACAAACACCAAATTGATTATTTTTTGTTTCGGTTAAGGTTAAGGTTAATAATTTAAAATGTAATTTAGCTCAAGTCCTGTGTGTATGATACTTAGACTCAGAATTCACTCTACTACTTGTTCAATCCATATATTTGTGATATGAAAAACATGCAACAATGTACTTTAAGTCAATATGGGTACAAATTGAAGATCAAAGACCTCACTACGTAGATAAATGGGCTATTAAGAGTGGATGAATAGACTTTTCCACTTTAGGATGTATTTCGCATAGTGATGGCAATGTGGTGGGTTTGAATCTGGTATTCTCGACTCGTGCCCCGCCCCTCAAAATTTTTTGTACTACACCCTGTGAATTTTGAGGAACGGTTTGGGTTCGGGTCGGGTTTGACCCGCCGCCCCGTTTAATTTTTTTTCTTTTTTTCTTATATATATTTTTTAATTAATTATTCAGGACGGGTTCGGGTCTAGGCGGCCAAAACCCGCCCCACCCCCACGACCAGCTTGGGTCACTCGAAGTTACCCTAAACCTACCCTGTCAATTCGTGGGACGGGTTTTTTTTCATCCTATTCAAGTCAGATACCCATCGAGTTTAGGACGGGTCGAGTTTTTTTATCATCTCTAATTTCGTAGTGTAAAAGTTCAAATTTTTTATTCTTTTTGGTTCTTCATTTTGCAAGAATAATGCATTTGTTGTATAAAATCTCCTCTCATCTGGATAGTGGAGTTAAGGCGTCAAAGTCTCCCTCCAATATTTTTTCAATTAATGAAGGAAAGTGCTTATAAGCCTAGTCTATTACTTATTGGTTTTTGCCACAAAAAAAAAAAAAAAAAAAAATGTAGGCACCGGCTAAAAGGAAATTAAAATAAAAACTAAAATTATGTAGTATCTTCAACATAAAATTTAGTGGAATTTTTTGAATTTATGAATTATCTTGAATTTTATGAATTTTAATATAATTCTATAAAATTTCTCATATTCTAATAGAATATTATTTCACGGATTTTAGTGAATTTCTGTAGACTTTGATGGAATTTGTTGAAGGGCACGACTAGCTCGGTTCACTTGAACTCACCCTAAACCTACTCCATCAATCCATGTGATGGTTTTTTTTCACCTCATTCGAGTCGGGTACCCATCGAGTTTGAAATGGGTTGAATTTTTTTGCCATCTCTAATTTTGCAGTGTAAAAGTTCAAAATCTTCTTTCTTCTGAGTTCTTTATTTTGCAAGAATAATGCGTTTGTTGCATAAATTTTCCTCTCATCTAGATAGTGGAGTTAAGGCGTCAAAGTCTCCCTCCAATATTCTTTTTCAATTAACGAAGGAAAGTGCCTATAAGCCTAGTCTATTACTTATTGGTTTTTGCCAAAAAAAAAAAAACTAATGTAGGCACCAGTTAAAAGGAAATTAAAATGAAAACTAAAATTATGGGGTGTCTTCAACATAAAATTTAGTGAAATTTTTTAGATTTATGAATTATCTTGAACTTTATGAATTTTAATAGAATTCTATAAAATCTCTCAGATTCTAATGGAATATTATTTCACGGATTTTAGTGAATTTCTGTAGACTTTGATGGAATTTGTTGAAGGGCACGACTAGCTCGGGTTGCTTGAACTCACCCCCAAACATGCTTCGTCAATCCATGGGATGAGTTTTTTTCACTCCATTAAAGTCGGGTACCCATCGAGTTTGGAATATGTCGAATTTTTTTGCTATCTCTAATTTTGTAGTATAAAAGTTCAACATCTTCATTCTTCTGAGTTCTTTATTTTGCAAGAATAATGCGTTTGTTGCATAAATCTCCTCTCATATGGATAGTGGAGTTAAGGCGTCAAAGTCTCCCTCCAATATTCTTTTTCATTTTCAATTAATAAAGGAAAGTGCCTATAAGCCTAATCTAATACTTATTGGTTTTTGCCCCAAAAAAAAAAAAATGTAGGCACTAGGGGTGTCCTCAACATAGAATGTAGTGGAATTTTTTAGATTTATGTACTCTCTTGAATTTTATGGATTTTAATAGAATTCTATAAAATTTCTCAGATTCTAATGGAATATTATTTCACGGATTTTAGTGAATTTCTGTAGACTTTGATGAAATTCGTTGAAGGGCACGACCAACTTGGGTCGCTCGAACTAACCCAAAACCTGCCTAGTCGGTCTGCGGGACAGGTTTTTTTTCACCCCATTCGAGTCGGGTGCCCATCGAGTTTGGGAAGGTCGAATTTTTTTGTCATCTCTAATTTCTCAGCATAAAAGTTTGAAATTTTTATTCTTTTGAAATCTTTATTTTGCAAGAATAATGAGTTTGTTGCATAAATCTCCACTCATCCGGATATAGTGGTTTTTTTTTTTTTTTTTTTTTTTTATATTTTTTTTGACAAATTCCTATATACAACTACAAACTCACCCAAATCTCCCTAGAAGAATCGAACCCAAGACTTCAAACTTGATAAGGGATGTCCCCTCCACTTGGATATATATAGTGGTGTTGAGATGTCAAAGTCTCCCACCAATATTCTTTTTCAATTAAATAAAGGAAAGTGCCTATAAGCCTAGTCTATTGCTTAATGGTTTTTGCCCAAACACAAAATTTAGGCACGACCTAATAGGAAATTAAATTAAAAACTAAAATTAAGGGTGTCCTCAACATAGAATTTAATGAAATTTTTTAGATTCATACATTCTCTTAAATTTTATGGATTTTAATAGAATTATTTAAAATTTCTCAAATTCTAATGAAATATTATTCCATGGCTTTTAGTAAATTTCTGTAGACTTTGATGAAATTTATTGAAGGGCAACCATATTGCCACCATGAAAAATATTTTCTACACCACTATTTTAAAATCTTTATTTATTTATTAAAATAGGGACAAATATATTAACATAAATATCCTTGTAATTTTTCTCTTACTAATCTTTATATACACCACAGTCTTTAATAATAAAGATTTTCTTCTTCTCCCCTCTCTTTTGTTTTGCTATATATTAAAAATCTTTACATGAGTGCGAATTACACAATGTATTAACAAATATTTGATAAGCAAGAATAGAATTCAAATCCAAAATTTCAATCACATTTTAATTCTTCGACTATTATTATTTTTTATTTTATTATTATTATTATTATTATTTTGCTGAATCAATATGATGCTGCAATTTATTTTCGCACCTTTGTTTTTTTCAATACCTTCATCAACTTAACGTCTCAACCTCTTCTCAAATTGAAAACCATGTTGAATTCAAATCTTTGGGAAGAAATATCCCCACCCAAATTCAAATTTCTCAGCAAAGATTCAAAATCAACATTCAAAGAAATCTTCATCTATTTAGTTGAAAAAATTGGCAGTTGACTTTGAAATTACAACATCTCTGTCACGAATTTCTTTGTACATGGCCAAAAATTTCCTTTTTTAACAATGATTTGTTCATTGAGTTTTCATGCCGTAAGACAGTAAATTTGTGGAGTTTTTTACACTGAGATTTTCGATATTGATCGAGTGAATTTTTTATTTGGACCGTCTGATGCGCATTATTGTTAAATCAAAGGCTTAATGAAGAGAGGCGATGGTGTAGTGGTGGGGAGGGAGGGGCGAGTGTTTGAAATGTTGTGGTGAGGGAGATGGAGGCGAGGGCAACGGGCAAGTTGAGAAAGATACTTGTGATGTTTTGTTTTGTATTTTATTATTATTTTCTATTTTTTATTGGAAAAAAATGGTGACATTTGAAATTTGAGAGGTCATGGTCGAATTTGTTTAAGAATTTTTCCTTCATAATTATGGATTAAAATTCATTTTAATCACAAATCCTTTAAAATTTTATTCATATAAGAAATTCATTGAAATTCATAAATTTTTTTAGGACACCGGAATCTATGAAATCATTGAAATCCATATCGAGGACCCCTATTTTGACAGATTCCATAATAGTGTATCGTTTAATCTGCTATTATTTCTGCTTTTTATTACTTTCTTCTTTATAATATATAAGATAAGAAGTCCAGCGATAAATTCATAAGAAAAGAAATAGGTCATAATTAGGCCAGTTGAATTTTTATTTAAGTAGACCTAACAGTACTTAGGCCATGGACCAAGTAACATCAACAACACCCAAGCCTTCATTCAACCCTAAAGCTTTCCACACTGCATCAGATCCATCAACTATGTTATTTCTACACGGCGGTTGATATGCATGTTCTTCATCACAACCATTCATGGAGTCACACTCATCCACCACCTTCGCCGTCGTGCTTCGTCCATTTTTAGCAGTGATACGTATAATCCTCCCACACCTCGATCCACCGGCATACCATCCAGTGGAGAGTGCCACTATTTTTTCGTTGTTGCTATGGTATTTACCGTCGCATTCTGACTCGCCTCCACCATCCCTGCCCGGACTAAAATCATTTAGTGTGAGTTTGGCCGGTGTAGAGGAGGTTACGGGCGGCAAGCACTTGTATTTCGGGTGGGATTGTCCGTCGCAGACGAGGGTGCCGGATTGTTGGCAGGTGCCGGAAGGGGACGGAGATGCTCCCTGTCACAACCCACTTTAATTTTACAAGTCAAATAATTATTTTATCAAGTCAACATTTATTTTTGACCAATTTAGTCAAAGTGGGGACTAATTTAAATGAATGGATATTTGGAGGATCATTTAAATTTGGTTATAAGTTGAGGGGCTTAACTTATTATCATTTATATTTGGGATTTTATTTGAATGATAGATTAAGGACCCAACATGCAATTCTAGCCAAACTTAAATTGTCTTGGCATTAATAGACAAAACAAATTCAACCAAAACAAAAATATATACACACTACCAGAGAGAGAGAAGTCACGCAGAGGAGAAAACCGGAGGAAGAAAGAAGAGAAAAAAAAAAAGGAAGGAAAAAAAGAGAAGGAAAAAGGGAGAATTTCATTCAACATTCAAGACTTCATTTTCACTTTCAAGAGGTAAGGCAATACCCATTTATTTGAGATATGGTGTTGATTTTAGGGTTTTGATTTTTGAGTTAAATGCTAGATTTTGGATGGATTTATAGTTTATTTGAAGATATTGAGTTAAGTATTTAAGTTTGGTTGAATACTTTGTGGTTACATGCTAGGGTTTATAATAATAGTGGATTAAATTCATGATTTGGGCAAGATTAAGTTATTGGAGCCTATGTTAAATTATTTCATGCTTAAAGGCTTAATTTGGTGCTGTTTATTGAGAGATTAAATTACCCATGTAATTAAGTTGAAGAATTAGTTCATTACTAGTTTCTTAGAAAGGGGTTTTGGTGTCTATGAGCATTCCATTAAGGTATTGGTTAAATAAATGATATATTAGTTATAATTAAGCTATATTTCACATAAGAGAAGGTTGGTTGGATGTAATGTTGGAGGCATATGAAATTTGTGGTTATTGTATAGGATGTCATTTCATTTTGGGCATTTGTTAAATATTTGTAATTATTGGAGTTAATCCAAGGTTTTAATTTAATTTTCAGGAGGCGACACGGAGATTGGCCAGACCTATCAGCCAAACTAGGTTTCAGTCACAATCTCTGTGAGTGGAGAAACTTATTTTTCCTTAAAGTTAAATTTTAATATTTAATGGCATAAATTTTCCATACGATTCATGTTTTCAATTAAGTAGACAAATTACGGAAATTACTACTTTTCGCAAATACAAGTTTAGAAGCAGGATTTTAGACTTCTTCTTTTAAAATTTCAAGTTAATCAAATTATAAATTTAGTACATAATTCTATAAAAGAATTTGTTACATATAAATTATTATTGTGAAAAACCATCAGAAAGTACCCAGGTGATATTACCCGCTCTGCACTGATGTGAATTCGTTTCCACAGTGTATGACCATATTATCAAATTATCAGAGGTCTTTGGGACCCACTCTTGTGCACATATAGGCTTTGGGTCGTGTTCTAGGGTGCTTTAGCCTTTGGGGCAGTCTATGCGCATATGACACAGTTTATCAGATTATCAGCTTATCAGATTTGAATGGCTTTGCCTTGTACATCGAGAGTACTCTGTACTTGAGTAAAGTCGTTCATTGGGTACACTTTGATGTGATTCTTTTCAGTACAGTATGATATATTTATTCATAGAAAATATTTCAGCTTCTCAGTACAGTTCAACGAATTTTTAGTATTATCAGACAGTTATCACAATTTATGCCATGGTTTCAATATTTATAAATTCTCATTTCAGTTAGATGTGCTTTTCAGATTAGTAAAATCTTTTCTTATGTCAATCAAAAGTTATAGTTACAAAACAAATAGTGATTTTATAAAGAATTATAAACGAGAAAAGTATGACTACTTTTCAAACACTCCACTCACTGAGTTAAAATCTCATATTTTTGTAACATTTTCCTTATCAGGATACTTTTGAGTTTTGAGAGGAAGTTGGAAAGCCTGCCAAGAGCCAAAGATCATTTAGTTGTATGTTTCTAGTCTTCATCATTCTTTTGGGATCCATGTATATATATTTAACTCGGTCCATTCTCGAGTTATTGTTTTGTCAAGTGCTTAGTCGATTAGAATGATATGTTGATGTATTAAATGTAAGTGTAATGGATGATATGTAGTAAGAACTAGATGGGCAGGCATAAGCTCTTTTGATTTTGATATGATGATGGGAAGGGATATGGATTCCCAGTATTTTACATGTGGTGGTTTGAGAATTTGTTGATTTGTTACATGGAGGTTATATCCAATATTTAAAGGGAACTCTGTCAAAAAAAATTTTAAATCATGGGGTATTACGAGAAGTTTTATAGAATTTGAAAGTTTCAGTAGCCTTGGTGGTGGGTCCAGTATCTAGCTGGCATTCATCATCGGCGCAAGCCACGTCTCGGGTCCACATAGGGTGATTCGAGATGGGGTCGTGTCACTCCCCCTCGGCAAATATGAGTTCCGACATCAGGGTCATCGGTGCATTTTCCACTTATGCAAATCAACTGGCCGGAGCAGTCATTCAAGGTGCTGCATGGACCATTGCAGGAAGAAATGGCATTTCCAGGCGAAGAGAGGTAGAGGGTAGAAATTACTATAAGCAAAGAAATTAAAATGAGATTTTCCGTTGTATGTAATGTGCCTGAGTGAATGGAATTGGAAAACGAATTCCACTACACACACACACACACACACACACACACACACACACACACACACACACACACACACTATTAGTAAGATTTACGTGCGTTGCACGAAGCGATTTATATTTGTGTTTATTCGCGTGAAATTAGTAATGAAAAAAATAGTTATTTGTTTGTACACATTAAGATTGAAATATAATTTATTGTTTCAATTTGATGTGTTAAAATTAGGGAATAATTTATGGTATCAATTCGATGTGATTCATTTAAAGAACATAAAAAAATATTGTTTGCATATACATTTGAAAAAAATCAATCACAGTACAAATCAATGGTTAGGATTGCATTACAACCTATTCTGATAGTTAGGATCAAAGACAAAGGGGACTATAACAAAAATAATATTAAACAGTCTCAAAGTCAATTGCTTTATATTTCCAACAAATTGTTTGTTTTCCTTAATGACAATTGCACGACCTAAATCACATGTAACTACAATAACATCCAGGTCCCCAACATGTGTTCTATCTGCCATTCTCACCCTGAATAAATGACCCTGAATAAATGATATTAACTACTTCTCAATATAATTCCTACAAACACATGGTTAATTCTATAATCTCCTTTCACAATTTATAACATCACGAAATTGAATAACGAAAATCAATGTCAATGAACCATATGCCCTTTAATTTGTTCATAAACTTGTAAAGAGGAAAGTCAATAAGACTTATTATTACTCTCTCAATACATAATGGAAGGTTCTTACCACATGAATAATTTCAGAGCAAAAACTTAAAAATACCAAAGAAAATAAGAAAGATGAAACAAAGCTTACAAAAATAGTACCAGCAACAAGAATCGAGCCACGAGCATAACTATAAGAGGAGCTCTACCAAAGTTTTAGACAATGTTTCACAAATGGGTTTGATGTACTTGTGATGGTTTTCACATGGTTGGGTAATGCAACTGCAAATTTTGATGCATTTTTAGTTTCTTCATCATCATAAGTTTCTGGGATGCACTTAATTTTTTTTATTCTAATTCTAGTTTTGAAATGTAATGAAGAAGGAAAGAAGCAGCATGGATGAATGTAGAATGAAATGTAGTTGAGACTCGATCTTCTATGAAAAAAAAAATGAAGCAAAACGAAGTCAAGTGCATCATTCACAAATAAAATATGTACCTCAATGATAGTTTTGAGTGTGTTTTATGGCCTCGTCAATACATTTGAAAGCAATGTCATATTAGTCAATCATGCAAATGCTGCACCAATAATTCTTGTTAGAAAAACCCAAAATCAAAAAGCAACAATGACATTGCAAAATTCATAATTAGAGTGATAGAAGCAGAAATTTTTACTGTTCCTTAACCATATCTTTTTCCTACATTATCCAAAAATCAATAGTATAAGAGTGATCGAACCAATGTTGTGGAATCTGATAAAAAACAACAAATCACATCGAAAAATCTGAGTTTTCGAAGAAAAAAAAAACCCTTTCGATGTTCAACTCAAACACCAACAGCAGTTTTAAAAAATATCAACAAGCAAAGGAAAAAAAACTATTGTTAGATCATGAGTTCCAAATTAATGCAGGAAAATAGTAAGAATTATTGTTAATGCTCCAAAATTTATTGACTCAATCAAATTTCAAAAGTTTGGATATAAAATATTCATTGATCACACATTCGCAACAGGTCAATTCATATTTAAATTTCTGATATAATTAATCAATTTTACCTACCAAAGGTCATTTGTTTGAAATTTTCATTTTTAGCATATATCCATTAACAACTCAATTTTGTGATGCTTATCAAACACATATTTCTACTTAAAACGCCACAAATCTTCCAGTTGTAACTTGTATTCACTCCAACATCAACACATTGAGGTAAATCAAATATAAAATCGAATAATTAGAAAAGTTATTTACCTGATCATCCTTCAGGAAAATTGTGATCTTGGTTTTCCTGGCAAGTTGATCTCCATTGACAACCCTTGTAACATTGAATTAGCCTCCGACACATCCTGGTGGATTCATGCATGCATAAATGCAAATTTGGACATTAATAGGTTGTTTTCGCTTTTTAATGAGTAGTAATTATGCTGAAAAGCTAAGCATCTTCCTTCATTAAGGGAATCACAACAGGATTAGTATAAACAACAATTTAAACATAAACTAACATCTGCACATTTATTAAGTAAGATCAATAAAAAGAATGCTGAAATAAAGAGATTCATACCATTAAACATATCTGCATAAGCTCATCATATACAACATCGTGGCAAAACAAAATCTGGGTTTGTGTGAAGAAAAAACCTTCAATATCAATCAAAAATATAATTGTTCTCTCCTAGAAAGACTTTTCTCTTCTAAAATTTAGTCTAATAACTAATAAATATTTCTTGCTTGTTATAACAAGGGGAATCATAAAAATTATAGGGAGGGTAGAATGCTGCAAATCTTCCAATTAATAAAACTCAAATAAGCTTGAGAAATAAAAATCAGAGCACTGCCATAAAGTTTCTAACTCCATAAAGTAGAAACTATTCGATAAACTTAAGGAAAGATATAAATGCTTTTCCTTTAGAATTAGCTCGTATTAATAAGGTAAATAAAATATTATACCTTGTCCTTGAGAATAGTTGACCTACAAAGCATTGTAAACATTCATAAGACCAACAAGGCTTACTCATTTATAATGAAAAGGAGCCTTAAGAAGCAATCTAATACCCAACAGAATATAACATAGGCCACATTAAGTTCTTCAAGCTTCACACTACATAAATTACGACACATGACAATTGTACATAAGTCTATTGAAAGTTCATCCACATAACAAATATGAAACGGCAAGATTCAAAATTAGTAAAAGTGTTTTCATTTCAACTAAAAGTGCTGTTTTTTGTCCTATGAATAATAATTTTGGAACTTGATTTTATATATAGTAGGGAAATAGAACTATAGCATATTATATTAATAAATATTAACTAAAAACAATAAATATGCAATGTAAAAGAAAATAATAATAATAATAATAATAATAATAATTACTAATAAAATAAGAGCAGGAAAAATTATAGTTTTGGAACAATGCCTGTTTATAGTATTCTTATCTATAGTAGTATAAAGAAACTTAATTTATAATAACATATAGTTATAGAAATATTAACAAATATTAAACACTTATATATATAATAAAAAAATTACAGTACACTATACTAATATATATTAAATACCAATAAAATATATAAGTAATGTAAAAATAAAAAATAAAAAAACACAATTATGTATTTGAATAATGATAATATATAATAAGATAAGAAGAATATATATATATATATATATATATATATATATATATATATATATATATTGTTTATTTATATTATAATAATAACGTAAAAGAAAAGGAGTTTTAGAAGAAAAATGTGTACCTTTAGTAACAAAAGTTCTGAAAAAAATTTATAGTGGATTTTGATGTGAAGCATACTTACTGGATAGTTGAGCGAGACCAAATTAATTAATTGGATAGAAGAGTAATTGTACCTGCAATTTAAATAAACATAACTTATAAATAAATAATAAACAAATATAAAAATCAGATTTATGTAGGCATGTAATTTAAACATAATTTCACTTCATCATTTGAACAACAAAATCCTTTAGTTTCTTTATAAAATTTCTTAGCATCACAATAAGAACAGAATGTTGGATTAGGGAAAACATACGATTCAAAAGGAACATTATTATAGATATTTAAATTGTGAGTTTCTTCATTGTTGATAATATTAGAGCAGTTAAAGTAGTTATTATTTATGTTCAATCTAACCGTTTCATCTTTCCTTATGAATTGTGCATCATTGTTCCCTGTATATTAAATAATGGAATTACATTTAAAGAAGAATAAACATCATACTAATAAAAAACATAAGTAACAATAATCTATATATAAGGAAAAATAACACGATGGAGACCTCAAACCTTTAGTTTTACCTTGCATTTCAATATCTTTGTCGATATCAACAAATTCAATGGATGATCTTTCCTCTAAAAATAAAAGAACAAATAATTATCAAATTAAAAGATAAGAAAAGTAATTTAATTAACAAAAAAAAAATGATAACGAAGGGAATATTTTTTCTATCTACTTGCAGAACTAATCAGGGAAAGTAACAGTACAACGCCTATGTCGTACAGACGTATCATTACATGTCTTCTGCTTTCTTTTCTTTTCAGCATATAATTCCCGTCGTCGTCGGTTTCGTGCTTCCCTTTTTTTAATATCGAACATATTGATCTTTAAAAAACCTTCATTTTAACGTTAATTAGTTATCAATAGGAGAAGAAAAAAGATAAATAAAACACAAACAAATCAAATATGTGTAAGTATCAACAGGAAAAGGAAAAAGAATAAAACACATAAAAATCAAATAGTTGTAAGTAGGTAAGAAAAAAAGCATCAACAATAATAATAATAAGAAATAGCATTACAAAAAGATTCAAATTCACAATTTAGTCCAAATGAAAATATAATCATCATAAATCATTATAATAGTAGATGCTAGATAACTTCACATAATAAAATAGAAACATTACTTAAAAAAATGCTAGAAACAAAGAAAACCATAATTTACAACTCATAATAAGCACAAAAATTCTAAGACACACACACACATATATATAAACACAAAAAAGACTATTTAGAAATCATAATAGTTAATACACCTCTAATATATCTACATGCAAAACCAAAGATAAACCGAAGGAAAAAAAAAAACAAAAATTTGATAAATGTGATACACTTTCCTCTACTATACTATGTAGCAAACATGTACAAACTGTAGAGAAAAAAGAGACCTGATAGGGTACAATATTGAACAGTAATTGATATGCTGAATCCAAAAACGACTATATACCTTAAACACAAACTGCATTCAAAAGATAAGTGGAAGAAACCAATTGGACTATACAAAATTTAATACTTGTTTTTCATTACATGATCACAAAAAAACTACCTTTCAAAAATGAGAAGCAATGCATAAAACCATATAGAAAACAGGAATTCTTTAATGCTAAACACAATTTAATACAATCTCAAAGAGAAACTAACAACATTGACATCCATTTAAGAAGAAAAAATGCAGAAAATAAATAATCAACACTAATCTAGACATCCACATGCAAATGAACTAAAAATCAAAGAGCTTGAGAAAATAAGAATCAAGAAAACAGGCAAATCGGAAAGGGAGAAACCTCGAATGTACGTCAACCACAGACACAAATCCCTCAAATTATACTAATAGTAAATAAAATAGACAAAAAAGCAAGCATACTTTAGTAAAGTGGGGAAAAGTGCATCATGATAAATGTAACAATACCTAAAGCCAACAAAACGAGGGGAAAAAAAGAATAAATAATAAAGTATATTGAGTAACTGTTATTTTTAAAAATATAATATATATATATATATATATATATATATATATATATATATATATATCACATGCAACAAAACGATGAGAAAAAATAATATATATTACATCAACACTAATTCAGGACAACAACAGGTACCAATCAAGTGCGATTCCCGGATTCTTCCATTATAACTTTGAAGAATTTGTTTGTGGCATGATGATAGATCGACATGATTGATGAACTTATTTCAAAAAACAGATAAAAAAATTGAGAAGCAGTCAAAATATTATGATAATAGAAGATGCTAAAAAACCCTACCTAATTAAGTAGAGAAATTATTATTATTATTATTTTAAATCTAAAACACAAAGAAAATCATAATTTTAAAATCATTGTCAGCAAACAAATTATAACATATTTGTATGTGACATAAAAAATCAACCAAAAAAAACCATAGATGATAATAAATGTGATACATCTTGTTCTATAACAATGTGCAGTAAACATTAATAGCACATAATGTATAGATATTCTACAAAGGGGAAAAAAAAAGTTGCATAAAATAAGTTCAATTTTTAGTGTATACTTCAAAAAATAAACAAACATTATTTAGAACTCATAATAAACAATAACATATCTTCATAGCTAGCCACCAAAAAACCAAGTCTCAATATATCTTACATACATCAAACTTAAGCCCACAATTGAAACGGGAAAGTTCTGACATAAATACTGTCATTTTCACCATTCAACATAAATTAATTTACTCAACTTGATTAAAAAAATAAAGAAAAGAAACATTCGAGATCTGAACAAACCAAAACAAATGGAATAGCAGCCACCAAAATAAATCACAAGCACAACCTCAATCTGTTTTACCTGTTCTAAAATCTAATCCACAATCTAAGCAGAAATGTCCTGACACAAACATACAAAATATCACTTCATTATCACTTCCAACATTAAGCATAGAATTACTCACCAAAATTGTTTAAAATACCACTTTCTTATTACTGTTAATATATATACACATGCAGACACGGTGAAAAAAAAAAAAGCTGAAGTAATTTGCCCACAAAATGAGGTGAAAAAAAAACAAAAAAGAGAAAAAAACTCAATCAGTTTTACCTGCTTCAAAATCTAGACCACAATCCAAGCTGGAAAGTCCTGACACAAACATACAAAATACCACATCAATATCACTGTAAGTCTGTAACTATTAAACATAGAACATGAGATTTGCAAAAACATAACAGTGTATCTTCTACAAAAGAATGTTCAAGTGTATAAAAACAACAACCAAATTTCAGAATTGCTAACAATTGTTATTAATAAAATAATGTTATTAAAGGTAATTTGAATATTGTCAATCTTTAGCCTTTCATTTTCATTTTCCTATATTATCAAAGTTGTGAAACTGGAAGTAATTCATCACTTGAAGTATAAATAAATCTAACAGTTTAATTCAAAGCAATTTTACTAAAAGTTGTTATGTTCAAATTGAAACCAATTTATTTGAGAAAGTGCACAAACAATAAATAAAGATATAGTGAAAGCTAAATTAATTCACGTAGAAATAAAAAAGAAATAGCTTTTAAAGTATACAAAGAACATAAAAAGAGTGCTTTTCAACAATATATCTAACCAATAACGTTACTAATTAAAATTAAAATAAATATAGCAAATGACGAAGTTTATAAGAACATAAAAGAAATAGACTTTCACATCTTCTCTCAAATAATCTTTATGCATATTCCAATGTGACATATTCTTCTTTTTATAATGATGACATGAGATGATCATAAATTCCTCAGAATAAATGAAATAAATGATATTACACACACACGTAGGCATAGTGAAAAAAACGAGCAGAAGAAATCTGACCACAAATTGGAAAAAAAAAAACAAAAAACAAAAAACAAAAAGAGAAAGAAAGAGAAAAAAATAAAAACGCTGAACTACATTTTCCAGAAAAACCTCTTTCGCTGACAAACACATAATCAGGTTCAAAAATAAAAAATAAAATAAAATCTACACAACAAAACAAACGAAAAAACCAGGATCAACAAATAATGATTGTCGACAGGGAGAGACGACGAAGATCGTAACCTTAAACCAGAGGGAAAAAATAGATCCTCACGAAAAAAATTAAAATAAATAAACGATCAAAAAATCTAACCGTCGACGGTAAGAAACAACGACAGCAGCACTCCCACACACGAACGACCTGCAATCGCAACTGCATGAGAATCGGGGGAAAAACACACAAAGATATATACAAACGGTTAAAAAAAAAGACATAGATCTACACAGACAACAAAAGGGGGAAAAAATACGAACCTTTGATGATGTCGGTACACGAAGGGCGCGGTAAGCCTAGGACAAGAAGACTCTCGAAGAGAAAAAGACTCTTAAAAAGAGAGAGAGAGAGAGAGAGAGAGAGAGAGAGAGAGAGAGAGAGAGAGAGACGAAAATGGAAGATGATGTGTATCTGTATGGATGTATGGCCAAAATGAAAAGCGGAGGAAAGAAAAAACAAAAACTGAAAAAATCGTGTTTCGAGCTTTAACTGAAGTCGCTAATTTTCGTCCATGAACAGTAATTTTACAACTTGATTTTATATATAGTAGGGATATATAGTGGTATATGGCTGACTTTATGTGCACGGCCATGCCATTGATTAAAAATTTGAATTCTAAAGGAGAAGTTAATTTGGGCCGTGCAGACGGCTGTATCACCCCCTCATATAGAGAAGGCAACAATGCTGCAATCACAATGTCATCAACAATGTGGATGACAACCCCACATTGGAGTGGGGGCCACCAAATTTTGTGGCCCCCACCCCAATGTGAGGGGATTATCATCCACATTTTTGATGATATTGTGAAAATAGAATTATTCAGAGGAGGTGAGCCACTCTAAAAAGAAGAGTGGTCCCACCCTCTCTACGTGAGGGGACGGTCTACTTGTAGTATTTTTCTTATTAATTTATTTCCACATGTGATGAGTTTGTTTACTCAAATCACAAGGATCTTGAATGTCGAGTTGTTAAGAGAGAAAAATAAAAAAAAATGTAGTGATTGAGTGACCATTCAAAGTCCAAGACGTCGTGAGAAGAGTGGTCCAAAGTGTCACGAGGCAACCTATCATGTACATATAGGATTCAATTAAGTGTCTGTTTGATTTTAGTTAAAATGAATATGCAAATTTCAAAATAAATAAGGTCTGTTTGATGAAAAGAAAACGAATTTCATGAAATTGAATTTCTGGGAATTTATTTTCATGGGAATTGAAAGTTTAATGTGTTTAATTTTCTAGAGGGAAAAAGTGAAGAATTTTTCAAGTTTTGTTGTTTGATTGACATTATTTTCCATAGAAATAATTTTGTTATTTTAATCAAGATTAATTTTTTTCTTCTAATTTTCCACACCCACTCCGCCCCCGACCCTACCTGCTACCCACCCAACCAATCGACCCCACCCCACCCAAAAATGATTTTTTTCTTCCACTTTTTCACACCCCACCTAGACCCTACCCTTACACCCACCCCACCCCACCATACCCACCTATCACATTCCTACCCACCCCCCAAAAATGATTTTTTTTCTTCAATTTTCCACACCCCTCCCACCTCGCTCCTGACCCTACCCAGCCACGCACCCAACCAACTGACCCCACTAGGGGTGGGGGTGGGGGTGTGCGTGGGCGTGGGTTGGGTTGGGTCGATTTTTTGCCCAACCCGAACCCAACCCACTATGGTCGGATTGATAAAAAATCAACACAGCCCAACCCAAACATGAGTTCAAACCCAACCTAACCCAACCCAATCAAGTTTCGGTCGAGTTGGGTTGGGTTGAGTGGGTTGAGCTTTGGTCCAATTAAATAAAAATCTTAGAAAATCAAAAAATTATGTCCATAAATCAACTATTAACTCAAATACATTATGTACAGTACAATAATCTCAAATATAATAAATTGAACACTTCCTAATAAACTAAAATATGTTCAAATCATATTTGAGTTTCATCCAAATTAAAAATTGGCTTAAGATTCTTGAAATTTAAATGATCTTATATTTTTTAAATTTTGATTGGGCTGGCACAACCCAACCCAAACAAATTTTTTTTAGAACCCAACCTTATTTTCATCAAAACTCAACCCAAATCGATCGGGTTGGGTTGGGCGGTTTTGGCGGGTTGGGTGGATTAATGCCCACCCCTAGACCCCACCCAAAAATGATTTTTTTCTACTTTTCCACACCCATCCCGACCCTACGCCCGTCACCCAGCAACCCCACCCTACCCAAAAATAATTTTTCTTCTAATTTTCCACATCCCGTCTCGACCCTACACCCGTCACCCACCAACCCCACCCATACCCAAAAATAATTTTTCTTCTTCTAATTTTCTACACCCCGTCCCTACCCCCACCACCCACCCACCCAACAAACCGACCCCACCCAAAAGTAATTTTTTCTTCTACTTTTCCTCGTCCAATGATCACACAAAGTTATAGATGGTCACAACCTCTAATATAATTGGTCACAATCATTTATAGATGGTCACATATTATTTATTTATTGGTCACAACTTACTCTTGTTTTATGATTAATTAATATTTGTTGTCACAATTACCTAATAGTTGGTCACATTCCCTACTCGTCACAAGTCACACACAAAGTCACATTTAGTCGACATTTTGATTACACTTACCTAATAATTCGATCACCCCATCCCACCTACCCCACCTATGGATAACAGTAATACCCACGAACCCGATACCCGTTGGAGACCCGACATAAATGGGCGGGGATTACCCGACTAAATGGGTTCGTGGGTAGGGTATGGAGGTAAACTTTAAAATCCAACATGGGTATGGGTAGTGTGTGGGTTTTACTACAATACACATACCCAACCCGCATACCCATTAATTTTCTTTAAAAATTATAGAATTTAAAACAAAAGTGATTGTATAAAAAAATAATAAAGAATAAAGAATAGAACCCAAATATCTATTGATATTGTTAACGTCTAAATCTTAATATATTTAAATTATTGACTTTGTTAACATCTAAAAAAATTATTCAAATTCTCTTGTTTAGTTTCAACCTAGAATAAGCTTTTTTCAAGTTAAATTAAAGTGACGTCCAACATTGAACTACTTCAAGTTAATTCGGAGCACATATAACATATTTACAACCCTAAAAAAAATAAAAAAAATAATTAGTAATGGGTTTCAAATGGGTGTAGAAGCATACCCGCCTCCGACCCGCACCCGACCCGTCATTTTTAAATGGGTATATGGGTAGGGTATGGAGGTTGTAAATCTTTAGTGGGTAGGGTATGGGTTTGGAAAACCCGACACATACTCGATCAATTGTCATCACTAACCCCACCCCACATGCAAAGTCACAATAGGTCACACAATGTCACAATTACAAATTTAGTTGAAAAATCCTACCCACCTACCCACTCATTCCTAAAGTTACAGTTGGTCATACAAGGTCATAGTTTGATCACACAAAATCGCAGTTAGGTCACACGAGGTCACAGTTAGATCAAAATTGGTTTAGTTGCAAAATTCGATCACACAAAGTCACAATTCGATCACATAAAGTCACAGTCGATCACACAAAGTCATTGTTCGATCACACAAGGTCACAGTTTGGTAACACATGTGACCGAACTATGACATCGTGTGATTGAACTGTGACCTTGTGTGAGTGAACTGAGACTTTGTGTGACCGAACTGTGACCTTGTGTGTTCAAATCGTGACTTTGTGTGATCAAGTACGGGATGTGACTAATTATTAGGTAAATGTGACCAAAATATTTATTAATTGTGACTTGTGAGAAATGGGGGATGTGACCAAGAAAACTAAGAATACGGAATGTGACCAAATATTAGGTAATTGTGATAAAAATATTAACTAATTGTGATTGAGGAAACGAGTAAATTATGATCAATAAATAAATAATATGTACCCATTATATGATAATTTTGATCAATTATAGGTAAATGTGATAAAAATATTGACTAATTGTGAGTTTGTGCGACTTATGATAAGTGCGGAATATGATCAAGAAAACAAGTAAATTGTGATCAATCAATAAATAAATTGTGGTCAATTATTGATGACTATGACCAATTGTTTGGTAATTATGACCAATAAATAAATAATATGTGATCAATTATGGATGATTGTGACTAATTATATAAATTGTGACCAACTGTGACTTGGTATGACTATCAGACGATGACGTGATGTGACCTACAATTGTGTCAAATATGACTATGTGTGACCAAACTGTGACTTTTTAAGAACGAAGTGTGACTTTATGTGATCGACCTGTGACCTTGTGTAATCTAACCCTGGCCTAACTATGGCCTCCTGTGACCTAACTGTGACCTCGTTTAACCTAACTGCGACTATGTATGACCGAACTTTGACCTTGTGTGACCAACTGTGACTTTGAAGGGGTGGAGTTTTATAACTAAATTTGTAATTGTGACTCTGTGTGACCTTGTGACTTAACGGGGATCTCATGTCACCTTGCGTGATTGACTGTGACTTTGATGATGGGGTGTGGGGGGTAGAAGTCGTGTGGGGCTAGAAAAAATAGAAGAAATCATTTTTTGTGGTGAGGTGGGGTCGGGGTGGGTGGGGGTCGGGGTTGGAAAAGTAGAAGAAAAAAATTATTTTTTTAGGTTGGTGGGGGTAGGGTAGGGTGGGGTGGGTTGGAGTGGGGAAAGTAGAAGAAAAAAATCATTTTTTGTATAGGGGTGGGTGGGTGGGTAGGATGGGGTCGAGGTCGGGTTGGGGGTTGAAAAAAATAGAAGAAAAAAAATATTTTTTAGGTGGGTGGGTGGGTGGGTGGGCGTGGGTGGGGTGGGGTGGGGTTGAGATGGGTTGGGGTGGTTGGGGTGAAGGTGGGTAGGGTGGGGTCGAGGTCGGGTTGGGGGTTGAAAAAAGTAGAGAAACAAATTATTTTTTAGGTGGGTGGGGTGGGGTTGAGATCGGGTGGTTGGGGTGAAGTGTGAAAAAAAAAGAAGAAAATAATTTTGGATGGGGTATGGTGGGTGGTGTAGTGCGGTGGGATGGGTGGGGTGGGGTGCGAAAATATAGAAGAAAAATCATATTTTGGTGGGGGTGGGGGTGGGGGTAGGGTTGTGGTTGGGTGGGTGGGTGGGATTGTGAAAAATTAGAAGAAAAAAAATTAATTTTGGGTTTGTTGGGGATGGGTGGCGGGGTAGGGTCTGGCGAATTGTGGAAAAGTAGTAGAAAAAATCATTTTGAATGAGGTGATGTGGGGTGTGGTAGGCTATGAGGCGAGGTTGGTAGGGGAGTGAAAAATTAGAAGAAAAAATTAATTTTGGGTGGGTGGGTGGTTGGCGGGGTAGGATAGGGTCTATGCGAGTTGTGAAAAAGTAGTAGAAAAAAAATCATTTTGTGTGAGGTGGGGTGGGGTTGGATAGGGTAGGGTCGGGTCGGGAAGGGTCGGGAAACATCTCCAAAAAAAAAAAAGAAAAAAATTTGCGGTGGGATGGGATGGGACGGGGTGAGTGGGTGGGTGGGTGAGATGAGAAAAAAATAGAAGTAAAATCATTCTTGTGGTGGAGTGAGGTGAGGTTGGTGGGTGGGGTTGGGGTGGTTGGGTGGGTGGGGTTGGTGTTGGGGAGGAGTGGGGTGGGTAAGGTGGTGTCGGGGTGAGGATGAGTGTGGAAAAGTAGAAGGAAAAAAGTTATTTTTTGGGTTGGGGTGAGGTGGGGTGGGTGGGTGGGTGCGAGAGGGGTGTGGGTGGTTTGCCTGGGTAGGGTGAGTGCGGGGTTGGGTTGAGGTGGAGTGGTTGTGGATTAGGTATTGTTTTTATGTTATTATTTAATATTATATAAGTTTTAATTTAATATATAAATGAGAATTATTATAATATTATATTAATTAATTAACTAATTAACACTTGATTTTTAATAAAATCTTAAGTTTGTTATGTTTAAAAAGTGAAAGTTTTAGTTGTATAGTTATGTACTTTTCCCTTGATTAAAAATACGAATTATGAAGGAAAAGTTAATTTGGGCCGTGCAGACGGCTGTATCGCCCCCTCATATAGAGGTGGTGGGGCGACTCTAAAAAGAAGAGTGGTCCCACCCTCTCTACGTGAGGGGACGGTCTACTTGTAGCATTTTTCTTATTAATTTTTTTCCACGTGTGATAAGTTCGTTGACTCAAATCACAAACATCTTGAATGTCGAGTTGTTAAGAGAGAAAAATAAAAAATGTAGGATTGAGCGACAGTTCAAAGTCCAGGACGTCGTGAGAAGAGTGGTCCAAAGTGTCACGAGACAACCTATCATGTGCATATAGGATTCAATTAAGTGTTTGTTTGATTTTAGTTAAAATAATTTTTTTTTTTTTTAATAAATAGTGATTTTTAGGAGAACGGATTGT
The DNA here is from genome assembly GCA_963555705.1 of Ligustrum vulgare. Lineage (NCBI taxonomy): Eukaryota > Viridiplantae > Streptophyta > Magnoliopsida > Lamiales > Oleaceae > Ligustrum > Ligustrum vulgare. Next base: position 33,493,572 of record OY743186.1, on the reverse strand, counting down.
CGAAATTTGGTTAAAAAGTTAAATATTGTGAACTTAACTTTTAATTGAGGATTGAGATTCAGTACCGTAGAAAAATTAGAAAATTTTAATGAGAAACAAACAATGGCTAAATGGTTGAGGCCCATTATTTAAAATAATGTAGTCTAGAATAATAAATTTTTGAAGAATATGTAGTTAAATAGTACGAAATCTTTTTTGGTTTATGTGTAAATTATTTTGTTGATAAATTGTGTGATTGAAAATGAGTTTTAAAAAAAAAATGAAATTTTGTAAAATGGGTACCAAACATGCTCTAGAATATTTTTAATGTGTGAATCTAGTGTTTGATAATTGATACTAAACAACATTAATTGGTAAAAGAAGTTAATAGTGTATTTAGATTACCGTTGATTGCTACCTTCGTTTCAATTATATTGGCTGTCTTTTCTTTTTCTCTTGTCCAAATTATATAGACTTGTTGTATTTATTTTATTTGTTTATTAATGTACTCATATTCATCTATATAATATAATATATAAAAGTAGTTGAGTCAATCTAGGTCAACTATACAGTTTCCCGTCCAAATTCAGCTCTACTATATATAGGTAATTTTTAATTTTTATGTTGACCGATTTTTTGAGAATCTTTAATATAGGTCTCCAATATTTAGTGCATTCACATTGAAAGTCTATTTCAGGCCTAGTAATCAACCTCAAAACCATATATATTTTTTTTCGTGTTTTCAAAATCTTTTTGCTTTTTGTTTAGTATAATAATTAGTTTTTTCCCTATTTCCCAATGTTTCAACCTCTTTGATTTCTGCTACAATTAAAATGAAGATATGCACAATAATTAAACATTTAACAAAAATGGTTTTTTATCTGAAAAAATGTTTACTGTTCTGATAGAGGGTATTCCAACTAATTTTCAAGGTAGGGGAAAATGAAAACTAAAATAAACAAAAATAATCTACTCATCTTGATTCACATAGACCAACTGAAATTTTCATGACATTGGAAAGTTTATGATCCATGAAGGGTTCGGAATTCTTGAGTATTTCATCTACATTTTTTTTTTTTTTTTTTTTAAAAAAAAAAAAGTTTTCAACCGCGAGGTCAGATATCGAGAATGGGAACGGCCAAAACCATGAAGAGAAAGTTTTGATTTCACCATGATCTTGATTTTCTGATTGAGGGTTTTTGGAGTTAAGCATTCTTTGGAATAGGATGTTATAGAAAGAAATCAGATAGGAGAGAGGCGCATAATGGAAGACTAAGGGTCGATTTTTGTATTTATGTGGGAACCAGAAAGTTTTAGGGTAGTAAAATTTTGGGCTAGGTATTGTAATTAAATTGGGTTAGTTTGAAGGATATTTAGTAATTAGGCCTAATTTTGTAGTTTGAAATATAGCTTTTGTTGTTCTTTGTTAATTTAAAAATGAAATTTGAAATTTGTTTTTTTTTTTTTTTTTTTTTCATTATATTTTATTTTTTGGGGCATAAATGTATGTAAACTCTTCCTCATTACTAGTTGTGTTACTATGATATTATGTCAATTAAATTATCAAATTTTTAATAGAGCTTTTTTTTTTCTCAATAATAACACTACATTATTTTAATTTAATATTTTTTTCTTATGAGTTGTTACTAATAAGAACATCAATATACATTTAAATTCTTTTGTGTGAAGTGTTTTATGATTTAATATATTTTTCGATGTTTCATGTTATTTTTAATCATAGATTTTTCATCCACGCCCATTGATATATAATTTTTTTACAAGAACAAATAATTTTTTTATGATGTTTCAAAATTAAATAATTAATTTATGTAAGAAAAAGATTTTTATCTACATACGTGGAAATTCATATTTCTTATTAGTTGTGTTACCTTCCTGTTATTCATGATCTCTCAATCTTCTTTATTATTAGTTTTGTTATTATGTTATAATTTGATTTTTATGTTTAAAAACGTGTGCACTGAATTTCTAAGCTTCAGCAAACACGATTTGTATGAAAAATCGTATCAAACACGAGGTACAATAATTTTTTATAGATGGTCACTTTATATTATGATATGATATTCTATCAATTAAATTATCGTATTTTTAATAGTCCATATTTAGAACATTTTTTTGTGATATGTATTGTAACTTGGTTAAATCATCATTTTTTTATGATTTTTTAACTCTTTTTTTTTCTTACATGTTATTTTTCACGATCAATAAATGGTAACATTACTGATTTAGATTTATTAATATGTTCTCTATTATTAACCTTTTTTTATCTATTGCTCTAATGTCCAGAACACATGGATCTAAGTGATCCGTCATTTAAGTATGCCATTTGCTAGGCTAATTTTTTGTTTGATGAAAGGATGGATAAGCATTATAAAATCTGTCGTAATCCTAGGTTTTCATTGTGTTTTTTGCAAGGGAAAGTGAACATTCATCTCATGGAAGATCCTCCTGTCATTATGAAAGAACTGTTATATGGCAGGAATGAAAGGAGCAAGAATTTTGTTGAGAATATTCGGAGGTACAATATGATGTTTTCTTTTACTTCTTAGGGGAATAAAATATATCATGGTCAAAAATAGTTCAAGTCATAAGTTCTTCATTTCAAGGATGTCGTTGAGCCCCTTTGATTCTAGAATACCTGTTAGATTTTAAAGAATACAATTTTCATTTATCGTGTCTTATGCAATGACCATAAATAAGAGTTAGGGACAATCACTTTTGCATATTCGACTTCTTCTTAAGAGATCGGTGTTTATTTATGGACAGCTTTATGTTGCGATTTCTAGGGTTACCAGTCGTTTGAGATTGAAGATGTTGTTTTATGAAAAAGGAGGAAGATCGACTAATTCAATAACAAATGAAATTTACAAAGAAGTTTCCCAAAATTTATTGTACTTTGTGTAATCAACATTTAATGCTGTAACATTTTATTTGTTTATTTTATTTTATTTAATCTTAATCGATGGGTCATTTATTATGGAGCCATTGTTTCTTTACCCACACATTTCTTCCCGTGCATCGCACGGGTGATTCACTAGTTACCTCTAATAGTAATAGTTTAGATACTTAAATAGGGGTAAGTTTAAAATTTTCTTTACAAAAATTACTTTTTCAATAACATTAAATATGTTTTCTTAATCTGCGTGAAAATCAAATTAACCTATATAATTAGGATGACGGGGGTATTACTTAACAAAAATGTAAAAGTGGAGATTTTCTTTTTCCGTACTTTTGATAAATGATTTGGAACATGGTTGGTGATTTCGACGTACTAATAGTAAGCACGTGCTTCACACGTCTTTCGTAATATATATCAAATCAAATTAATTTAGAAGCATATTTTGTAATAAAATGTAAGTTTAAATCAAAATTTTACTTTTGATTTTTTTTGTAAAAGAGTTTTCGAAATTATTTATTTATATTCTTAATTAGAATATAATTAAAAAATAATTATTTTTATTATGAATTAATTAATGGTTTTAATAGAGATTTTAGAGTGTTATTGACAAAAGATAAAAATACTTAAATTAATGTATTGTAGATTAATATAATAACTAATAATATTTAATGAAAATAAATTAAATTTTAAATGAAATATTGACTTAAAATATAACAATTTAAGGCTAAAATTGGGAACCCAAAGTTTTCCACTCATCCACACATTATTATTATTATTATTATTATTATTATTATTATTATTATTATTATTATTATTATTATTATTATATTGTAAATGTAGATTAAATTAAATAAAATAAAATTAATGAAAAATATGAGAATAATAATATCAAACCATATTAATAACGAATTAATTTAATACTAAATAAATGAAAAAATATAATAATATGAAATTATATTATAATTTTTTAAATTGCTTATTAATAATTGTAATGAATTATTTAATGTTATTAAATAAAGGCTTAAAGATAAAATGAGTATATAACTAAAAATATGAGGGTAAAATGGGCACTCAAAAGTTTATCCTGCATCCACTATTTTTATAGACTGTAAATTGTAGATGTAGATAGATTGTAAATGCAGATGTAGAAGATGAGTTATGATACATATACAACTCATTCTTACAATTTTTAACTTACAATCCTCACAATTCTATTAATTTATACATTACATCGTTTTCAAAATCAATACACCACAATTTGCCATATCATGAGTTATAAATAATGTTGTACAAAATGATTGTACATGTATCATAATTCGTAGAAGATAGCTAGGAGAGGACAACTATAATAAAGAGGACATGAGGTCTTTAAAATACTTTATTTAGTCTTTGTTTGGTGTAAATTAGAATCAAGATTTTAATCAAAGTTAAACACACAATTAATTTTAATCATATACTTCATGAGACTTATAATTGTTCAATCACATATTTATTCAATTTTTATCGCAGTCTGATTTTAATCCCCCATCAAACAGAGGCTTAATGTCATGGTTTAAAGTTTGTTAACGCTAGCTCAATTATCTACGTTCATGAATCATGCATAATGTCCGACTGAGAATTTGAGCTCGGCGAGAACGTTCTTATATAGCTTTATAATAATATAATTATTTTTAGTCGAAATTGGAAACAAAATAAGCTGCTTATTTTCTTGAGAGTGTTATTATAAAAAATAAAAAATGGATGTGGTCAAGAGAGTAATCGTGTGAGTCAAGACCGTGTGTTACGGGTATGGTCCCTCCTACTTTTGAAGAGAAATTTTGCAACAATTGCCAATACTTGTGGTGAGTCGGTGACCATATGCAAGGTATTTTCCATACTTAAAGGTATTATCATTTTTTTACTAATAATATATAATGAGTAACTTGGCATATAAAATTAAGTGTTTATTTCAGATAGCCAAGAAATCCTTGCATATTGATGGAGGTCAACAAAAAGGGGGAGAAAAACTCTTCACAACAAGAATTGTATTGTAAAACTACCAATTTCTAGAAGTGAAGAAAGAGAGATAGAGAGAATTGAGAGGAGAATTCTTCTCATTAGATATATATAATGAATTAGGATAGGCCCATATTTATATGGGTGGACAATTGCACAATCGTAATATGTAAAGTTTACAGGGGTACAATGGTAATTGGTCATTCACATAATATATAATTTATAACACTCTCCCTTGAATGACCTATTTCGCAATTGCCTAACTCGTTAAAATCTTGCTAAGAAAATCCAACGGGATAAAACTTGAGCGAAGGAAAAAGAGTACAGCAGCTCGCCCTGATGATGGCCATCATGAATCATTGAGTCTAATGTTCGAAATGACGTCCAATGATAAGTAGAACAAATTATGTACTGAAACTTGAAGTTCTGAAGTGCTGTATCGTTAAAACCTTGTCAGTAAAACCCAGTGGGATAAAATCTGAATCAAAGAAAAATAGTACAGCCATTGCCTCGTTAAAATCTTGTCAGGAAAATCTAGTAAAACAAAACCTGGACGAAGGAAAAAGAGTACAGCATAATTCTCCCCCTGAAGTGTGTAATCGAAGATTCATGAACTTCTCGAACATTGATATCATCTTTCATCTGAAATATGTATATATAAAAATCTTCTTTTGTGTAGCCGATATCATAATATTCTTATAAGATGTCTACGATTTTCTTCATTTGTTGATATCATTCCAGTATAACAATGTGTTGTTGAATTATATCTCGTCGATAGCTGTGATAATGCCTCAAAAACCTTGCTAGAAAAACCCCGTAGGACAAAACCTTAGCGAAGGAAAAAAGAGTACATTATTCTCATGAATTCTCATTAATACTCATCAACTGCTGCCTCATTAAAAACATTGCTAAGAAAATCATGTGGGACAAAACCTCAACTAAGGGAAAAAGAGTGCAACGCGTATTTATTCCTTTCATGGAATATCACAAGTATATTGATGTAATCACGAATCTTTTCATCAAACATATCATTTATGATGAGCTTTATATAAATCGTTCATAACTCATTTATGATGTCATAACATGCTATATTAAGCAATGTTTTACTAATTTACAGATTGCATCTTTCACTTCTGGTGAATAATAAAATCTAGAATTCACTTTTGGTAAATAAGTAAACATATTTATTTCCATATTCACTTCTGGTGAATAATAAAATATTCATTTTCAAATTTACTTCTAAATAATCAATTTCTCAGATGTCATAAATAGTACACTTCAATTTCAATTTCAACATATAATATCATGGAGTCATTTGTATCATTCTATATTGATACTTTCAATGATTATACATGTATATTCTTGTATCTCATAAACCACAATTTCTGATTTGTATAAGTATAATCAATCATTGAAATATATATCAATTTCGACATATAATCTATAATCATTTTACTTGAAATCCCAACGTACCGAGATCAACTGGTACATCAAAGAATACTCTCAAAGTACCGAGATGAGAATCATATATTTTGATCTCACTCATTGGTATATCAAAGAGCTCAAACTAGTGATTTAAACTATAATCTATCCACCATATGTCATGCCAGTTCTATGAAAAATTTCACGCCCAACGAGTCGTCTTTTACGACTGTGTAATATTTTTCATTTGTACAAATAATTACTGATTTTACACATTTAAGCATTTGGACTTCAGGTCCTTGAACAATAATCCCTACATTGAAATTTTATATCTGGCCAAAGTATTACAATTTCATCAATCTCATTTTCACAAGAGAGTTGTGTATATATTCGATTTATTTATCGATTCCATTTCATCTCAATATAACATATAGAGATCAAGTACATAAATCTCTTATTATGTTCATTTTACTCACCATGAGTATTTAGCCTCAAAGGGATTATCTCAATTATTCAAGAGATATTTGTTTTTGAAATCAATTGGCATTATGTTTTAGGCATAATTACGCTTCAGACGTATTTTCTTCATAATGTTCACAAAAATTATTTATATCAATTGGCTAAAAATGCCTCAACATATGTCATTCATTTTAGGGATATAATCTCAATCATATATCTAAGCACGTTTTGGTGGAGTGTATACATATCGCACCATTTACAAATCATAAGCTTCTTGAGCTAATCCCTGTTTGACATAGAATATTGTTGTATGATAAAAAAATTTTGAATAAGTTATTCTCATAGAAAAAAAATTTTAAACTTTTGATAATCTAACCATTTATTATAGAACTTTTGGTTCAATATGATTTTATTTTATTTCTATGTATGAATATTTGGTTCAATACAATGTATATTTTACTTATGAACTTTTGGTTCATACTATATACAAATTTCAGTTGTACTTATGAACTTCTGATTTAATACAATATTTACTTGTTTGAATTTATAAATCAGTATACCTTGATTTAGTATATCTAAAAAGGTGATTAGAACGAAATCACAAGAAAATGATCCTTGTCCCCATATTTTGATTACAAATATTTTCTCTTTCTTGGTGAAATCAATGACACGCGGAGCCACCGCTTTATTACGCGTTGAATAATGCATTTATATAGATCATTTGGGAATAAGATCAGATCCATCAAAATGGATGTTATACTATCAACTATTTGCAAATACTACTCAAATCTTCCGATAAATATTTTGAAAAATATTTACAGAGTTCGACTCGAAAGATTGAGGCTGCTGATGGATCAAGGTATCCCAGAAGATGTTCATTGGTTGATCGAAGCAAAAGTTCAATTAGCTGGTGAATTACCAGATTCATTTTCTAAGCACATGCTTGACTTAGCTAAGAGTACTTTTGCAAAGAAGCGAAGAGCAAAAAGATTAAATGGTTGCTACAAATGTGCTCGATGGACATGTGATACCCGTTATAAATCAATAGGATATTCATCCAGAAATCGAGATGATAAAATAGATTTCATTAATGATGGACTAAGTAAAGAGTCATTGGATGATATCCGATTAACTCTTGAGACGCACCCTTGTGGGTATGTGTAGCGTGAGTTACTATCTCTATGGGCTCAATTCCATAAAGAGAAAGATCGTTATAGTCTCAACAATATAATAAGATCCTATTTGTCAATCTGTTATAAATAATGATGTTTTGGCAACTCAACATTGATACAAAGTAAATCAGTATAATGTATATATGTATACATATATATTTTAACAAAGTATTTTTGTATTTTCATTTTTCATGTATTAACAGATCTTCTCTGAGGGATCACCGAAAGATTTTCCATTATGGGACATCTAATATGCTGTCGGAGATATGATCAAAAGTTGTGTCATTTAGTCAAAAGTAAATAATAACTTTTTCAAAAGACGAGCAGTAAATAGTGAATATTTTTTAGTTTAAAAAGCCAGATAATATCGCAGTTTAATGTATCCTAAAATAACAATTTCTGTAAGTTTTCCTTCCTTATACTCTTAAAAGATGGAAGGATCAAAATTTCGACATATCAAAACTATCTGTATATTTTGTGGATCAAAAATCGGGAAAGACTTTGAATATCTAGAAGCATCAGTACTTCTAGGGAAGAAGTTGGGAGAGAGATGTATCAATCTAGTATATAGAGGGGGCAACAGTGGATTGATGTGTTGTGTTTCACAATCCGCTCAAACAGAGAAAGCAAGAGTGATAGGTGTTATACCTGTTCCTTTAGCTGATATCGCAGAAAAAACACAAGGGCATGAAGTACAGACGTTATCTATCCATGAACGCATAACTTGCATGTTATATGGTTCTAATGTCTTTATTGCCATGGCTGGAGGTTTTGGTACTTTAGAATAAATCTTTAATATTACCTAATGGGCTCAGCTGGGTCTCCATACTAAGCCTATTGGACTTTTAAATGTTAACAACTTCTTCGATGGTTTACTAACATTTACTGATTATGTTGTGGAACAGGAATTCATCTCTCCATTTTCTAGGATGATCTTTATTTTTGCTCCCACTATCGACAAACTGTTAGAAAAGTTACAATCATATATTTCAGTACAAGATCCAGCAGGAGTTAAGATAGATTGGTCGCAATGAAGGGGTACCAAGTGAAAATGGAGTCCGGTTAACGCAAATTTAACCTTGTGAATCTCCAAAATATTGTGGGTGGTAGAGTACGGCATATTCTTACTTTTGAGACACACCTCTAATATTGATGAGTATTTAAACTTAATCTTGTGAACCTCAAAAAGATTAGGAGTGGTAAAGTACGGAGTATTCTTACTTTTGAGACACACAAAAAGATTAAAGGTAGAGTACGGAGTATTATCACTCTTGATACACACCTCTACTTTTGAGGATCATAAATGATTCCCCCCTTTTGTGTTTTGCATGTATCTCTTTTTCAGTATGACTCTTTTATGCTTCTTCAGGAGCAATAATAATAATATCATTTCAGTATGTTTAAATGATAATCTTTACTTTTTCTGGAGTAAATATATATTTCTTCTGGAATACATAAGTGCTTGTGCAAGAACTTTGATCAAAACTGTTTCATAAATCAATATTTTTGAATAATTTATTTTCATCTGCCCTTTCAATACAGATATTTATAACTTCTGATATCATTTGATAAAATATTTTCATTCAAATCCAACAATCTTTTGGTAATGGTAACTTCTGGTCCCATAAAATATTATCTAACTTTTGGTAATGGTAACTTCTAGTACCATTTGTTGAAATATCATATAACAATAATATATCAAATTTATATGAGTAGAAATATTTAAAACCAACCATATAGGTGGTAACGTAATATACTTGAAATTTGTAGAACCAACCATATATGTGGTAACGTAATATATATATTTAAAGCTGTTAAAACCAATCATATAGGTGGTTACAAAATAATGAAATAATTACCTTTAATAAATGAACAAGTCATAAATCCAGTCAACTTATTTATAATTGTCTAGTCCGTTTACGATAATGAGTTATATTTGGTCAGATATAAATCCAGTTTATAATAACTCAATATATTACGTTTTGGCAATAATTAAATTACTTTTACCTTTTTCTAGGGGTGGACATGGTTCGGTTTGGTTCTGGTTCTATAGGAACCAAACCGAACCATGAACCGATGGTTTTTTTACCACTGGAACCAATCGGTTTTTATAAAGATATGGAACCAAACCGGAACCAAACCGCTCGGTTCTGGTTTGGTTCCTAATACATTACTTAAATTTTCAAATATAAATGTAAATTATCATCACCATACGTCCACACCATATTCATAAGTTAGTAATGACTAACGAAATTCATTTACTAAAGTCTAAACTAATACACAAATATCAAATTACATCTCCATACAAAATATTGTCAAATAAAAATAATTTAAAAATGTAGAAAATGAGTTAAAAACCACAAAAATAAACAACAAATCTGGAATTGAATTAAAAAAATCGAACAGTAAACCACAAAACCACAAAATCGAACAATAAACACAAAATCAAACACTAAACCACAAAATCAAAATATATAGCACAAAATCGAACCTGAAAGAAACTGGTTTGAGTATGTCTGAGTCTGATCGCGGCGCGGCTGCCTATTTCCGTTCACGTCTTACTAGTTACGAGTGACAACTCTCATCGCAGTTCGTTTGGTAAAGCCGGCGTCGCGGGTCGTTTGCCAAAGTTCACGAGCAACGGTTCTTCCTCTTCATTCTTCAGACGAGAGAGACGGAGTGTAGACAGAGACAGAGAGTGATGGGTCTGTTGGAAGGCGGAAGCTATTAGGTTAGAAAATTAATTGGGTTATGAATTATGACCGTATAGGAATAGGCGTATACTGATGTTGGTTTTGGAACCTGGGTTGGGCTTGTGCAGTGCGGGTATGGTAATTTGTAAATGAAATTTAGAATATTTCATTTTTGTAACTTTTAAGACTAATTAAAAAAAAAAAAAAAATTTAAATTTGACTTGGGCTTCGGTTCTCGGTTCCGGTTCTCGGTTCTAGAATAAGAACCGGAACCGGAACCGGAACCGACCGGTTTTCCGTATTAAGAACCAAACCAATAATTTTTTTTGATAAAACCGAACCAAACCGCTCGATTTGGTTCGATTCCGGTTTGGTTTGGGTCGGTCTGGACATTTTGTCCACCCCTACCTTTTTCATCAAACCTGCTTGGCTCGTTCGTGTCCATAAACTTAGTGGACACCTCATATCCATTTGAAAATCTTGCATCATCCACCATAGATTATCAACAGCCACATATTGTTCTTTGGTGGGTGTGATAAATTATAATTTTGGTAGTAGTGGAAGACTGGCCAGCCCAATCTCAAGACTTCTGCAACTCATGGAGCACCTGCCGTTGAACACCGCTGCCGTAGCTGTTAGTCACCGGAGCTGCAGTTACCGGCTTTCATTTCCAAATCCGGTCGGTCACTGCAGCTGCTGGTTTCTTTATGCGGTCTAATTCCTCGGACTGAGTGGGGAAGGAGATGTAGAATAAGAAGAAGTGGTACACCAAATCATATCGAATTCATAATAATCAGGCTAGAAATCGAAAAGCAGAAATATGTATTTTATGTGTTTTTCGATTTTGGCATAGAACTGGGATAAACTTGTTTTAAATTGACGAGAGAGATGATTAGAAGAGGAGAAGTTGGAATTTTTCTAGATCTGAAAATTTAACAGCTTAGTCCAGATCTGGATTTGGAAATTCTGAAACTGAAATTTGAATTTTTCAGATTAACAATAGTAATAAAATGTTGATTAATAATAATTAGATTTCTGATAAAGATGTTTATCATTTAGATGCAACTGTATAGCATACTCCCATCATATTACTTAATTGATTGGAAACTCGTGCTAATAACGTATTGTAAAACTATCAATTTTTAGAAATATGTAGAGAGAATTGAGAGGATAATTCTTCTCATTAGATATGTACAATGAATTGTCTCTATTTATAAGGATGAACAATTACACAATCGTAATATGTAAAATTTACAGAGGCACAATTGTAATTGGTCATTCAAATAATATATAATTTATAACAAATTGGTCATTGCTGCCAAATTTCTCTTCAAGATTTGGAAGGGACCATACCCCTTAAAAGTTGAAACACAATCTTGACTTCACGCAAGTGGAGTTTGGCATTGTTCATTTGGTACAATTTAAAATTATATATACTAGTCATTGCACATGAACATGCATTTTAGTTTCCTCTTTATTTAAAAATGAAAGTAATGACATTCTGCTTTTCCCACATGAACATACATTTAGCTTCCTCTTTAGTTTGTTTTATCCTCTGTTAGGTAAAATTTGTTTATAAACTAAATGGTAATTAGGTAACATCTTATGGAACATTTTTTTTTTAAAAGTTAAAATTTTAACTGGACAAAAATTTTCGTCCACCATTTTTTACTTTTCAAAATGTTGTCACGAGTTCTCACGACGCTATTTATAAACAGTCGTTTATAAATAGTTTACCAAACAAAAGCTTAATCATCGTTAGACATATCGTTTATAAATAATTTAACAAGGAGAGGCTTAATCATTGTTGGACTCATAACTTTTACTTTTTTCAAGAGGGAAAGATATACTTTGGGTAAGAGTGTATACAAAGGAATAAATACTCTAATTTCACTTACAATCTGATGATGATGGTGATGAATAAGTTTGGGCTAATAACTTCAAGGCTAAAGTTTGAACGTAACTGAGGAATACCAGCCGCTCTCGTACAAGAAACCCCATGTAGACTAGGCCAATTAGAAGCTAAGCCTAAGTTCTTTAACACAATCATTATAATTTATAAACAACATAATTCTCTTCAAAATAATAATAATAATAATAATAAACACAATTTTCCGAATTACTTTTAACCACACATTTTTCCTCTCCACTTTTCAACCACACATTTTATTTCAAAAACATAAATAAATTAATTCATAATTGATACGGTGTTACCGAACAGAGGAAACCATGAATCAAATTTTGAGGATTGTGTTTCTATTCTCACTGAAACTAAGCCGTTCTTTATCTTACCCACCATCCTTTTATCTTGCCTTCTTAATTAGTAATTACTGCACCGTTTGTTCTGATTTGTATCCTCGTGGGATTTTCCCAGGGGAGGGAGGGAGAGGGAGAGAGAGAGAGAGAGAGAGATGGAGTGTAAAATTTTGAACATATAGAGGAATAATAGATGCAAAAAGGCTGGGATTTTGAAGATGGAAGAAGGGGAAGGAAATCACGGATAACATTACTGCAAGAATGAAAATCTTACCATCCATTTTCTTAAAAAAAAAAATAATAATAATTATAATCAGTGATCAGTTTACAATAGGACAAACATGGAATATGGCCATTAATTATGAAAATGAAAACAAATACTGACAGATCAGTTGTGGCTGTTAAATAACTACTAATAACAGGAATATTTAACCATTAAACTCACTATAACCAAAAATGATATTCTAATACTGTAATACAAGTATGAGATGAAGAGATACTGTATCCAATGGCTCGAAATAAGCTGGAAACTGACAGGTAAAAACAGAACATACTACAGAACTCTATTTTCTTTACTAAAGCATGTTACTACCATTACCAGACTATCAGAAATAAAATGAGATGCAACTCCAAAATAATTTTGAAAATATTTATGTGGTCTGTGAACTAGGATATTGGCAACAATTACTTACTGAAAAGAAAAATAAAATTCACCAAGAAGATTGCTCACCTTATGTCAAGTATTGTCAACATCAGCAGAATCATGTGGAGCAACCTTCTCTTCCGGCATGCGATCACCACAAAAGTCTTGATAAAGTAAACCATCGCCATATTACAAGCTTATATTATCGCTGCACCATCTTAAATTTTCAAGTTTTTTTCCGCTCACAGCATCGCCACGTGAAAAAACAGAGTTTGTCATTCACATTGTCGCTTCATTGGAGAATAAAGTCCAACAAGGCACAAGCACCTTGATCAAAACACGTTTCATAGCACAAAATTCATCTTATCCCAAACGCCAGAAAAAGCCTGCTAAACAACTATGGTATGGCTGGTAAAGTGGAATTGATAGTAATTGATGGTGTAAAGATAGAAAAAGAAAGTTAAAATATTTGTCTATTGCACTATATAGTCTTGTCCAATATTGTTCACCCCATATACTCTAAATGCACAAAGCCTTAAATTAACCTGAATGAAATACCTGTACAGCTCGCGACAATAACTGTATTCAGACTCTTTCACACCCGTATTTCTGGCATGTAAAGCCGATAACTTCAGGCAATAGCAATTAGCAATCACCCGTATTCAAAATTCTCTCTTGAGCTGAACACCATAATAACACACCAGATTTATATAGGCATGCATAAACTCATACAGGTCCTACTAATAATAGCATCCTGCTCAAGTTCAGAAGTAACAGAACTACAGATATATAAGAGAAAGAGCACTTTCAAATACCCATATGCAATTTCATTGCAGAAGTACACGCACAAACAATCATACAAATGCCTTCAGAAAGAATGAACATAAATGTATAAGAAAATTTGAATTGGGGACCCAAACTACTTGAGAATAGAGAGCAAATAGTTTAAATCTATAGTAACCTGGTTCTGTACATTTCAATTTTGAAGCATATGATCAAAATGGACTCCTTCGCCCATTTACGTGTTTGATTTGACAAGATGATACATTTTTTTGCGAACCCATCTGCTATAACAATAGTACACAGAGATGCTACTATATATCATGCCTTGAGCTGCCGAGCAATTAAGGATAAACAAAAAACAATTATTCACGCAAAGTCTCCAAGAACATTTTAACATTAATTCCGGTCCAACGAGTTCGCCAAATTTTACAAGGGATTAGAAGAAACAATTATACTAGCATACAATCTCTCTTATACTTTCCTCTCAAATCAACCGATTCAAAAAACCACGCGGAATTGGGGTGCATCTGAGCCTTGCGCAGGCAGAATCTCCCAACGGCAGGGCTCTAGCTCGTCAGAAACGGGACAGTACCCGGTCAACGTGACCTTGTCGGACGAAGTGGCAACTGACCCGAATTCGAAAATCGATAAGTCAGCCGAAGGGGTGGGTCGTCGGACCTCCATCGCTCCGTTCATGCCTGGTATCTCAGAGGACACGGATTCGGGTTTCGGGCCGGATTTTTCCACCGGAGCATTTTCCTTTTTGTTATTATTGTTTCCTCTGCTGAACAAAGAAAAAATTCCCATGGTGAATGTGTTGGGTTCTAGCGGGTAGGGTTTTTTATTATCCTGCTACTCTTATCTTGGCGTGTTCAATTTACATGTGGTCCTTTAAGTTATAACAAAGTCCCATGTCGATCCTTCAAATTTATTTTATTTCAGATCACTACCAACTGTTCTCAATAGTTCCAATCTGGACACTTTGTGCCCATTTGATCGGTTGGTCCCGACCTCTATTTTCGCTCTCCATCATATATTTTTACGAGGCCCACCACTTTTCACATTTTTCAATTACTTTTCAAATACACATTTTTCAAAATATTCAAAATTCTCAAAATCTTAAAAAAATGATTAGGATTAAACAGGTTCTTACTATTGAAACTAGTATATACTCATGCGATGCACGAATGACATTATCGTCATGTTTGCTTGAAGTAATGCACTTAACAAGTGAAAAATCTGGACTTCAATAGGTGAAAATTCATTAGGATAAATATAATGATTATATTCCAAAAATAGCAGTTCATTTTCACTCATTCAAACTGAAGCAAAAAAATGATCGATGAGCACAAAAATACATAACCTCAAAAATTGCCAACCCTTTTTGGACTCCTATTGCAAACTTATGCAACATCTTTCAAGCTTCTAGCAACTGACTTCTTGGAGTGCCTACCTTTGGTCAGTCTTCCAATTTAACTCAAGATTGATGGAATTCATAACTTCAGGATCGACACTTTGAAACATGCTTTTAGATGTGCACTTTATCCCATCAACTAAGAATTTGTCACCACAAGTGACTATGCAAGCTAGTTCATTATGTTATGTAACCCCAGTGTATAACAAACACTCCTCGAGCAAGTACGCAAGGGAGTCTTCGAGAAATGAAGGCAACATATCGTAAAAAAAAAAAAAAAGATAGCTCACGGCTATAATTTTCTTACACGTGATCAATTTACCATAAAGCACTCAAAAACCATATCCTGATCTGCAACTTCTTTTCTGAGAGATGTGTTTTCCCTTTTGTTATTGTCTTAACAACCATACTTGTGAAGTAAAAGATAGCTCGTTCCAGATTGTATCACATTAATGAAATAAAAGTTGCATACAGCAAGAAAAGAAATAAAAGAGTGAAGAAAATAAAGTGGCTAATGAGACATGGTTATAAAAGACCACAATATAAGTTATCCACATAAAACTGACAATTAATGAAAAACACAGAGGATAACGGGTTTTGAGAACAACTCCTATCCGAAATGTGTTTCACGCAGAACATGCCATGGATAATTCCTATAATTATGCAGTATGCTTAAACGCCTGTCTCAATTCAAAAATTTGCCAAATCAAGGCTTTTTCTCATTTTTGCAATAGATTTTGAAATATATATATATATATATATATATATATATATATATATATATATTAATGATGCTAAAAAATAAGGGGGCCCAGTTTTTCTTTTAGCTATTAGCAGTAGTCAGTACTTATTGGAGCAGCTTGCACCATTCATATAGATCAAAAGGCCATACCAAACATATGCACAATATTTCTACATACCCACACAAGAATCATACAATTTATTGATTCTTTCTCAATTGGTTTACAGTGCTGTCATTTACTTAAAAGAATTATCAGGCTAGAAAATTGATGCATACCTCGAGAGCATCGTCGTATCTTCTACAATAGAAAAAATATAAAAGAAAACATTTTTGCTACCAACATATCTCCTCCCGAATTTTAAACCTGTAGAGTTTTTTGATTGAATCAATGAGAAAAATATTTCAATTTCACAAATGTATACTCTACTTAGAAAGAATTATAAGATAAAATTGTAATTTCACCAAAACATTAGTAGCTAGTACATATTAGAGCAGCCTGCACCATTCGTATTCATATAGCAAGTTTTACTATGAATGTAAATGTGCTGCTGCCTTTGCCCAGACCATCACTCTCAATCCAAATGTGACCTCCCATGAGATTGACAAACCTGAGAACATAATAAGTAAAGGGATTGGAAATTCCACGATGTCACGAAGAAAGACTCAGCTCTGCTCATACATTCAACTTTGCAAGACTCAAATGCAAGAAATTTGAAATTTAGAAGCTCTGTTCAACTAATGTGGCTACATTCTAAAGGAGGCTGGTGAATTGGGCCAAAAACCATAAAGAACAAAAATTCAGCTTTTAGTACAAATGCATCAAGGATTTCAAATGGCAAGCGAGATGCATTACTGATGTGATATTGAATCACACTGTTAAGTACACATTTATGTATATACTAAATGTATACATGACCAATAATAAGGCAATAAGGTAAAAATCATTCTACCGCGTTAGACATAAAATTATAAAAGTATGCAAGAAGAAATAGGGAGAGAGAACATTAAGGTAACATGGGCAGCTAAAAACACAAGAGCTTCGAGCACTTAATAGCATGCCTGTCTAAGCTTAGAAGGCCTTCTAAGCAACACAAAAGTGTAAAATAACAAAATGAGCAGAAACTGCAATGGCAAAACTAATAAAACCTAAAAGAAATACAGGGTCAAAAGGAATAATTGATATTTATACCTCCTCTTGATGCATCATAGACATATGCCCATATTTCTGGTATTGTTGGGGGAGTCCACTGCTGCACAAGAGAACTCACAGAATTTTAATGCTACATATTTATGTATATGCTAAATGTATGCATGACCAATAAGGCAATAAGGTTAAAAAATCATTTTCCCGCGTTGGACATAAAATTGTAAAAGTATCTAAGAAGAAATAGGGAGAGAGAACATTAAGGTAACATGAGCAGCTGAAAACACAAGAGCTTCGGACACTTAATAGCATGCCTATCTAAGCTTAGAAGGCCTTCTAAGTCGCACCCTTTTGTAAAATAACAAAATGAGCAGAAACTGCAATGGCAAAATATAATGATTTAATTAAAACCAAAAAGAAATACAGGGGAAAAAGGAATAATTGATATTTATACCTCCTCTAGATGCATCATAGACATCTGCCCTGATTTCTTGTATTGCTGGGGGAGTCCACTGCTGCACAGGAGAACTGGCAGAATTTTAATGCAAAACATGATGCAAATAGAAAGATGGAGATGACGACCTCGTCGCATTAGAAGAAAGAATTTCTTCCGGAAGCCTATCCATGACACTGTTCCAAATATCAATTACAGAGGTCAATGACAGATTTTACTACACTCAAGGGGACTTCTAAGTTCTATGACCAAAGGTTCTGCACAAAATTAGAAAATCAAATACCATTTAAAGGAATTCCAAACATCTTACCTTTCTAATTTCATCCTAGAGCTTGTAGAAATTGGCATTATGAGGGCCTTGAACATCGTGGCAGAGCTCATTTAATCACCGTTTAAGCAAAATCACATTTTCAATGAGCAACTATATTACCACAGGTGTAAATTTCTTCCCAGGTAAAATTTTTAATATGTAAAGGATTTTTTTCCTGTATGCATAGATCAATTAATTAGTACAAATACATGACTAAAATTTTCTAATATTTTGAAATTTTTCAATACATCAAAATATTCTAATGAATATATAAATGTTTTGTCAATATGAAGTATAAAAAAAACCTTCAATTTGTTTGAAGATGTTTCTAGTACCTATTCTAATACTACTCTTCTTTGGTCTAAAGCACACAACCAATAAAATAACAATCTCGTGAGATTAATAATGAAGAATACCTGATCATTTTTCTGAGATATTTATTTCAGAGGCCTTGACCTTTCCAACTGTTTACTTTCTAACATTTGATCATGCTGCTTCTTAGCTTCCATAAGCTTGCCCTCAGCATCAGCTAGGAATTTAAGAAATCACATACAACTCTTGAATAACATTACACCCAACCTATCAGCGTATGTAAAGAAAAGAAAAAAATTCCTCCAATACCGAATACCTTCTGGAGATAAAATGAATGCAGAAATTCTACTATGAAACAAAAGCATGCATTATGCCTCTTTATTAAAAAAATAAAATGAATCAAGTATGGTTTCAATGGTTAAATTTAACATGAGGATGAAGGTGCAATCAAGTACGGTTTCAAAATAATAATGAATTAGTTCTGATCATATACATTAAAAACTTTTCAATTCCTCCTTCCCTCAATAATAATCGAACCAAGTACCTAAATAATTGTTGCATAAGTCAAACATGTTCCAATATTTACACTCCATTATTATTTTCTTACCATGACGAAAACATATTCCAGCATTTTATTTTAATGCTACTTAATGCTGACAAAAGTAAGACAAATGACATTGGTATTTGATGTTTCAAATCATTGTTTCCCAAACACGCATTTGTCAAATCATTGTTTCTCAAGGTCGAAGCACATTAGTATCTGATGCTCATCGAAGGGGAAGAGAATGAACCTCTTCAAAATGCTCCGCCTCATTTACAAACTCAGCTTCAGTGACCACGGTAGCTTCGATGACCACAACAAAAGGTAAAGGTCCTATATATAATTCCGTGTCTTCATCCATGAAGATGTTGAGTGTGTGTGGCCTCATCCAGAATTCTCTGCACCCAGAAAAAATTGCTTATAAGCTAGAATTAATGGAAGAAAATAATCACCTCCGATTGACGAAACTATGATAATAATGGAAGAAAAAGAAAGTGGAAAGGAAAGTTCATGCATTTTAAGCTCTCTGCAAAAGCAAACTAAAACACAACAAAGGGAAAGGGCTTTATCTAATTCAACCAAATCATAAGTTCCACTATCTTTGTTTCTGCATATATATCAAATGTCTGGAATCAGAACGGAGAAAGTTTTGGAACAAAAATTGCTGCGTTTGGATTAACTGAAAGAAAAGATTACAATCATCCCATATTTCAATTTGGGATTTGGTGAAACTAACCTCCAAATAGATAAAATTAACAAAATCACTAATCACATAAGCATAAAAGAAACTCATGAAACCTAATTCAAAAACTCATGAAACCTAGTTGAAAAGAACTTTTGATTAGTTCCAAAAATAAGACTTAATCGGATGTAATCTGAAGCAAGAGATTAAACTAACCTCCAGTACATCGAGAAGGCTCGGGTGATTGACGAAGGACACAAAGGAAAGCTCACACTCCAAGCAATTCTTGAGGCGGCGTGTCAATTTCCTCATCTGAATTTGCTTCAGCGCCACCACTTTTCCGGTGTTTATGTGCTCCGCTTCCCATACCTTCGATTGTGAATGCTCCCCAAATTTTGACCTGTACTCTCCAATCGCCGGGAGCTTCTCCATGTCGTCCATGTTCTCCATTTTTTCTAACAGATACGGGAATCTCAATAGGGATTTGGTGGCTGATTTCCATTTCAGCAGCAAGAAATTGGTCACTGATTTTTCATAGAGTAATGGATTTCTCTAGATGAAATGGAGCGTAAAACGGAAAACCCTTAAAAGAAAACATGGGTTTAGCTGGTGAAATGAGGTTTTCCTGAAACCATATGACAATAGACAGAGACAATACAGGTGGGAAAGTCGATAACCTGACAAACTTTCTTGCTTTTGAGATTGGAACAGAGAAAAAGACGTGAAGGAACCATGCTTTTTGAATTTTGAAATTGAAACATTTTCAATTTGATAGATAGCTGGAATTCTTGGGCGGGAATTTCTCTTCCCAATTTTCTCCTTTTATATATTTAATAGATTGACATCAAATCTTTCTTTTCCTTTTTTGATAGAAAAACAAAAAAAATAAATTCATTAAGCCCATGTTTGGTATAGATTAAAATCAAATTTTTAGTTGATTTTGATAAAAATTGATGAAATGTGTAGTTAAAAAGTTGTGAATCCTATAAAATGAGTTGTTAACATTAATTTTTGACCTTGAGTTCTTATCAAAATCATATTTTAATTTGAACCAAGCAATGTCCAAAAAAAATCTTCGCAAACAACTGATGAAATAGAAGTGAACTACAATTTCTGTTTGGTTATGTCTTGCAACACACTGATTATCTACTGAGAAGTTGTTTTTTCCTACACTTGGTTGGGCACTTTTTCGGAGAATCTTATCATCAACCTCAAAAGGTTTGTTGGGTAATCTCATGGAGCAATTCGTGTGTTACAAGACATCCAAGGCTACCATTAATTTTTTATTTTTTATTATTATTATTATTATTTTATTTTATTTTTGAAAGTGAAGGCTACCGTTAATTTAACATTTTGTGACCTTCTCATTTGATAAGTTGTGATCTTGAAATTAGTTTTGACTTAAAAAATTGTTAGTGTGATCTAAAAATAAGTTCGATTTGTAACCTATATTTTGACCTTTTATGGCCCTAACATAATATTTGACCTAAAAAAATGGTGATTGTGACTTGAAAGGTTTGTATTTTGTGACCTGTGATTTTAAAATGTCGTGACCTTAATATTTATAATTAATAAGATTTTTTTAATTACTTAATTGAATTAATTAATCTTAATTGTAACCTGAATTTTGAAATTATATAAGTTTCATCTCAATTTTGACATTTACATTTATAATTACTTTATTTATGTATTTTTCCCTTGACAAAATCTCCTTGTCATGGACAATTCGTGTTCCGGAATGCCAAGGCTATCGTCAACATAAAAAGTAAAAGATTTTCCCAAATAGTAGTTATATTCACTCCATAATTTTTGATATCTGCACCACATTTTAATTATATGAAAGGTTTTTAATATTTGCTCACTTTTACTTTTATATCCTCAATACTTTTCCAAAGCATTATTATTCTTAACTTTTAATTAATTAACATATTTTATTTTTAATCACAATTTATATCCAAATATTCTACTAATGTACATTAAAAAGAGGGGAAAATATTTATTTTTGACATTTGCACTAATTATATTAAAAATACGAGAGATGAATAAGTTTTTTTTTTTTTTTTTTTCATTCTCATCAGAAATATTTTGGACAAAAATCATCTTTATGGATAAGATATAAAAATTAATAGATAATTGATTATAAAATATTTATATAAAAAACTTGGAAGTATAAGTGTAAAAATAAGAAAAGATTGGGGATATTCATCAAAAATAAAATGTGATGTAATTAACAAATATTGTGTTGTCAATATAGTTCTCTTTCTCAAATCACCTTTTCATCACACATATTTTTTAAAATTACTATCAATTACATCTTTTATCTCGAAAACAACACATTTTTTATTGATAATTTTTTTTCCCTTTTACCAAATCGAGGCTAATCCAATGACAACTCACTAGAGAAGAAACGATACGAGAGCTGAGACTTTGGGTGCCACTGAGAGCATCTTTAATGGTTGAGTCGGTCATGATGTTTAGTGCGTATGAGAGAAACACAAAAAATTCGTGGGTCTCACTCTAATATCTCTTTTTTCTTCTCTCTCTTTCACTTTTTCCCAATTTTCTCCACTTTATTCCCTCACAAGGTCCAAAATTGGACCTTGTACTTGACATCTTCCTCTATTTTTTTGTTAATATATTTGAATTTGTGTCAATCTTTCTTTCTTTTTTTCATATTTTCCTCTCCTTTTTTTGCTTTCAATATCCACCTCTTCTCCACAATTTAATCTTAAAATAACATATCTCTCTTTTTCTCTCTCATCCAATAAACTTTGATTTTCACATAACCATTAAAGATAGTGATGTCAAACGGGTCGAGCCGAAAATAATATCTCTCTCTTTTTCTCTCATCCAATTGACTTTGACTTTGACTTTCGCATAGGCATTAAAGATAGGGATGTCAAAGCCGAGCCAGGTCGGCTAGGCCAATGAAGATTGAGATTGGTCAGGCACAAGTCGGATCGGTCAAGGTTTGTGTGGGAGACGAGCCGGGCTGGCTAGTTCCCCACACAGTCGACTCAAGTCCCGCTTGTGAAAACGGATCAGACGAGCCAAAATGGGTCGGCTCACGAGCCGGCCCATTTCACGGTCTGTTGGGCTGGTCCACGAACTTGACGAACAGAACCCGAACGATCAAACACTCAAATTTTCTGTTTGATTCAAGTTCAAGTCATTTTTTCGAGAGTCGAGTCGAACTTTTAACAAGCGAAAACGAGTTGAACTCACGAACTGTCCAGCCCATTTACCACCCCTAATTAAAAATGCTCTAAATTTCTATATATGGGTTAATTAACAACTCACAATTGACTCACACCAAATAACACCAAATAACCAAGGATCTCGTGTTAGCTCATTGATATGACTACCCATATCCACTTAGTCTCTGCTTGATAAACATGTTTAAAAAAATGTTTCTTATAACACAATTTTTCAAATTACATTTAATTATACATATTTTCTTTATTTACTTTTCAACCACACATTTTACTTAAAAATATTAAAAAAAATATGTTTTTAAACACAAAATTTGTAACAAAGACTCATCCTCTACTGCTACTCTCTCTCCAATTTTTCTAATAGAACTTCATATGGCTATAAATGAACCAACTTGCTCAAAAAGATCTGGATGTTGTGAAACTATCAAAATTCTAAACACAAGAATTAGAGAGAGATTGAGAACTAGAGAGAAGGAGGAGAATTCTTTCTTGATCAAGAATTGGTACACAAATTCAAGCAATTCCTACCTCTATTTATAGGGAAGGAAAAGTCATTCATTACATTTATTTACAATATAAATTGGGTGGAAATTAGGTATAAAATTAGTGGTGAATTTCTTAATAATTTTCATAATTATTTATAACACTCCCCCTTGAATGACTTATTGCTCAATAGCTCAATTGTCTGCCTCGTTAAAACCTTGCTATGAAAACCCAGTGGGATAAAACTTGAGCGAAGGAAAAAGAGTACAGCTGCTCCCCCTGATGTTGGTCATCATTAATCATTGAGTCTAATATCCAAAATGACATCAATGATAAGTAGTACAAATCATGTACTGGAAACTTCGAATTATGAAGTGCTGAAGTGTTTCATTGCTTCATTGCTGTATTGCTTTAGTGCTTTAGTACTTTAGTGTTGTAGTGCTTTAGCTCTTTAGTGCTGCCTTGCTTTAGGTCTGCCTCGTTAAAACCTTGTCAGTAAAACCCAATGGGACAAAATCTGAATGAAGGAAAAAGAGTACAGCCGCTGCCTCGTTAAAACCTTGTCAGGAAAACCCTGTGAGATAAAACCTGGACGAAGGAAAAAGAGTACAGCATGACAGCATGATTCTCCCCCTGAAGTGTGCAATCAAGTATTATGAACCTTTTGAATAATGATATCATCATTCGTCTAGAATATGTATATATGAAAATCTTCTTATGTGTAGCCGATATCATAACATTCTTCATAAGATGTGTATGATTTTCTTCATTTGTTGATATCATTCCAGCACAATTTAAAGAGAGAGCTTGTTGTTGAATTATTACTTGCAGATAGCTGTGACAATGTCTCAAAAACCTTGCTAGGAAAACCCTGTGGGACAAAACCTTAGCGAAGGGAAAAAGAGTACATTATTCTCATTGATACGCCATAATTGCTCCATAATTGCTGCCTCATTAAAAACCTTACTAGGAAAACCCTGTGGGACAAAACCTCAGTTAAGGGAAAAAGAGTGCAGAGAGTATTTGTTCCCTTCATAGGAATATCACAAGTATATAAATGCAATCTCAAATTATTTCATCAAACATATAGTTTGTGATGAGCTTTTATAAATAGTTTATAACTCATTTATGAAGTCATAGCTCATTTATGATGTACTGAACATGCTATACCAAGCATTGTTTAGTTAGTTAACTGATTGCATTACTCAAATCTAGAATTGATTCACTTCTATCAAAATCTAGAATTCACTTCTGATGAATAATTAAATATTCATTTTCAAATTCACTTCTATCAAAATCTAGAATTCACTTCTGATGAATAATTAAATATTCATTTTCAAATTCACTTCTAGTGAATATTCATTTTCCCGGTGGATAATATAATTTTGCATATTGAAAATCAATTGCATGCCCAAATATTCAAATATAATAATAGTACACTCCAATTTCATTTTCAACATATTATATTATGGGGTTATATGTATCATATCATTCTTCATGTGATTTTATTTTAAGAATCACATTTCAATCTATAATGATATTATTTTGGGCAAATTGAATCTTTCAATGATTTATACATGTACGTTCTTGCACTTTATAAACTGCAATTTCTAATTTGCAGGAGCATAATCAATCATTGAAATAGATATCAATTTCGACATATAATCTATAATCATTTCGCTTGAAATCCCAACGTACCGCGATCAACTGGTACATCAAAGAAAACTCCCAAAGTACCGAGATGAGAATCACACTTTTTGATCTCACTCATTGGTATATCAAAGAGCTCAAACTAGTGAATTTAGACTATAGTCTATCCACCATATTTCATGCCAGTTTTATGAAAAATTTTGCGCGCAACGAGTCGTCTTTTACGACTGTGAAATATTTTTCATTTGTACATATAATTACTGGCTTTACACATTTAAGTGTTTTGACTTCAGGTCTTATAACAATAATCCCTACATTGGGATTTTATACTTGACCAAAGTATTATAATTTTATCAACCTCATTTTCATAAGAGGGTTGTATGTATGCAGTCGACTTATTTATCGATTCCATTTTATGTCAATATAAACATAACATAGAGAGATCTCTTTGTATTTTTATCATGAGGCCTGAATCTCTTACATTTAATTATGTCCCTTTTACTCACTATGAGTATTTAGCCTCAAAGGGATCATCTCAATTATTCAAGAGATATTTGTTTTTGGAATCGATTGTCATTATGCTTCAGGCATAATTACGCTTTAAGCTTGATCACGCTTCATGCATGTTATTGTTTAATTTCCCCATAATATTCAAGAATCTTGTATTATATCAATCGGCTAATAATGCCGCAACACATGTCATTCATAATTATGGATATAATCATAATATTATATCTAAGTGCATTTTGTTGGAGTGTATATAGATATCGCACTTTTTAGAAATCATAAAGCTTTACAAACAAATCTTTATTTCATCATATTGACATGTTTGTATGTAGAATATTGCTGCATAAGGAATATTTATATTCAAGTTGTTCTCATAGCAAATAACTTGAGGCTATTAATCTGCTAAATCATTAGCAATATAATATTCTATTATCTCAACTAATTCGTAAAATCATTAATGACTTTAAGATATATTCATGCTAGCATTTATTACTTTGCTCGTAATATCATTACTTGAGCAAATAATCAGTCATTCATTTTCTTAGTGAGATAATTAATTTGCTTTTCAGAACAAGCAGCAATGATAACTTGTTAACCTGAACAATCTTCTGGTTCTTTAATGAATGTCATTTTGCATTCTCAATAAATCTCATTATTGAATTGGAATCTAACCAATCATTATAGAACTTCTGGTTCAGCAAGACATTTCACTCGTACATATGTATGAACTTCTGGTTCAATACAGTATTCATTTCATCAGTACGTATTTCTGTATAGTTCAAATCATTATACTTTTATTACTTTTAGTATACCGAAAAAATCAGGTACAATATCCAAGGAAATATCTCATGATCTCAATCTTGTCGCCAAATCTTCCCTTATTTCGAAAAAGGTAATGACGTATTATCTCATTGTTCCCACCTTTTCAATAATTTATTTCATTATTTCTTGATGGAATCGATATTGCTGACACACGGAGCGCTCCTTTACGTGTTTAAATATATTATTTGGGAAGAGATTAGATCCATAAAAAATGGATGTTATATTATCAAATATTCGAAAATATTATTCTAATCTTCCGGTAAATGTTTTGAAAAAGATTTACCGAGTTCGACTTGAAAGATTGAGGCTGCTGATGGATCAAGGCTTTCCAGAAGATGTTCGTTGGTTGATCGAAGCAAAAGTTCGATTAGCTGGTGAATTACCAGATTCATTTTCTAAACACATGCCTGGTTTAGGTAAGAGTACTTTTGCAAAGAAACGAAGAGCAAAAAGGCTTAACGGTTGTTACAAATGTGCTCGTTGGACATGTCATACTCGTTGCAAATCAGTAGGATATTCTTCTAGAAATCGGGATGATAAAATCGATTTCATTAAGGGTGGACTGAGTAAGGAGTCATTGGATGATATCCGATTAACTCTTGAGACGCACCCAAGTGGGTATGTGCAACGTAAACTCCTTTCCTTATATTCTCAATTTAACGAGGATAAAAATCGTTGTAGTCTCGAAAATATAGTAGCAAAAGATCCTGTTTGCCAGGCTGTTATAAACAATAATGTTTTGGCTATTCAGCATTGATACAAGGTAAATCAGTTTATTATGTGTTTATATTTTTGCACATAAAATATTTTCATGTTTCATTTCTCGAGTATTGATAAAGTGTTTTGAAAAATCACTGAAAGGTAAGCTTTATCAAAAGTAGTGTAATTTAGTCAGAATTAGGTTTTCACTTTTTCAAAAGATGAGTAGTAAATAGTGAAGTTTTTCAAGTTTAAAAAGCCAATGATTTTCACAGTTTCATGCATCCCAAAATATCATTTTGACATAAGTTTTTTCTTCCTTATTCTCTCAAAGATGGAAGGACCAAAACTTCGACAGATCAAAACTATCTGTGTATTTTGTGGATCAAAAGTAGGAAAATGTTTTAGGTATCTAGAAGCAGCCGTGGATTTAGGAAAGAAATTGGGAGAGAAAGGTATCAATCTAGTATATGGAGGAGGTAGCAGTGGATTGATGGGTTGTGTTTCCCAATCTGCTCAAGCAGAAAAATCAAGAGTGATAGGTGTTATACCTACTCCTTTAGCTGATATCGCAGGCAAAACACGAGGGCATGAAGTACAAACCTTATCTATCCATGAACGCATAACTTGCATGTTATATGGTTCTGATGCCTTCATTGCCATGCCTGGAGGTTTTGGTACTTTAGAGGAAATCTTTAATATTACCTCCTGGGCTCATTTAGATCTCCATACCAAGCCTATTGGGCTTTTAAATGTTAAAAATTTCTTTGATGATTTGCTAACATTTATTGATTATGCTGTGGAACAGGGATTCATCTCTCCATTTTCTAGGAGAATCCTTATTTCTGCTCCTACTATCGAGGAACTGCTGGATAAGTTGCAATCATATGTCCCCATACAAGATCCAGCAGGAGTTAAGATAGATTGGTCGCAAGGAAGGGGAATCAAGCGAAAATGGAGTCCGGTTAATGTAAACTTAACTTTGTGAACCCTAGAATAGATGGTGGTAGAGTATGGAGTATTCTTACTCTTGAAACACACCTTAAATTTCTAGGATTTTATCAATGTTTAATCTTGTGTACCTCAAAGATAGGTGGTAGAGTACAGAGTATTCTTACTCTTGAAACACACATCTTTGAGTGTTTCTTTATGTCCTCAAAAGTTCAGAGGTGGTAGGATACGGCTACTCCCGAAACACATCTCTCACTTTGAGGATCATAAATGTTTTCTCCTTTATGTATGACTTGTTTTATGCTTCTTCAGGAGCAATAATAATATCATTTCAGCATGTTTAGATGATAATCTTTACTTCTTCTGGTATAAATATGTACTTCTTCTGGAATACATAATTGCTCGTGCAAGAACTTTTTCAGATACTTATCATCTAATATTCATCTCATAATACTGATGAGATTATTTTCACATTAGCTATGTCCATGCTATCATGTGATATTATCTTATCATACATCAACATTCTCTTGTTGGATAATCCATTTTTATCTATCTTTTAAAAGACAAATAATGGTAACTTCTGGTACCGTTTGATAAAATATTTTTATTAACATCTATCAACTTCTTATCAATATTTACCAACTTTTGGTAATGATAACTTCTGGTATCATTTGATAAAATATTTTCTAACTTTAGTATTGATAACTTCTGGTATCATTTAATGAAATATTTAATAACAATAATATCAATAATAATACTGGTGTTATACCACCACGTATATATGTTGACAACAACCTCTAATATGTTAGAATTAACCAACAACTGAGGTGTTTCTGAAATAATATAAAACTTGAATATATGTAAAGTATTCCGTAAACCGACCATATAGGCGGTGTCAACATAAAGAAATAATTACCTTTTATGAATGAGCGAGTCATATCCTCCAGTCAAGGTATTCATAATAGTGATCAAGTCATATCGTCAAATCCAGTCAAGGTACTCATAATAGTCCAATCCGTTGCGGTATAAATTCAGTCCATAATAACTCAATCCGTCACGGTATGACAATGATTATTTTACTTATACCTTGTTTAAAATCTTTAATTTATCTTGTTGATCACATATGAATCGTTAATTTTCGATTAATTTACTTTTATGTATTACCAAGGGTAAAATTGTCCATATTTTAATATGTTGCTCATATGGATAAATCAAAACCGTCAATAGGTTTGAAATTTAATTTAGAACAAACTTACTTTTGGTCCGAAGTTTAAAATCCCGTCGGAAGTGCTTCAAAAACGGTTTTTAAGAAAACCGCCACGTTCGATCGCCGGAAAATCTCAGAACTGCACAAAACAGAAAAGTAAGATCATAGAAAAATCAAGAACGTCGATATGAACAAACTTCCTGTTGACGTCATCGCCTGAATTCGCTGCACGCGCCTCCACGCGCCTCTTCGACGTCTGCACGTGAGATTCACGCGCCTCCGCGTCGGTGCCGGTTCCGTCGACACGCGCCAGTTCGGAAGAATCGTCCGGTCGCCGTGGTCATGGATCCGGTCTCCGATCATCATTTGGATATATGGTTTGGCGTGAATTTGGTTTGGAAGTTTCGAATTACACAATTTCTTCAATTTTTCTATGTATTTGGAATTGATCTTCTAATCTATGATGTATAAATGATGATTAATAATAATCTGGTTTCTGATACAGAAGTTCATCATTTAGATACAACTGTAGAGCATACTCCCGTCATATTACTCAATAGGGTAGAGACTCGTGCTGATAACGTGTTGTGAAACTATCAAAATTCTAAACACAAGAATTAGAGAGAGATTGAGAACTAGAGAGAAGGAGGAGAATTCTTTCTTGATCAAGAATTAGTACACAAATTCAAGCAATTCCTATCTCTATTTATAGGGAAGGAAAAGTCATTCATTACATTTATTTACAATATAAATTGGGTGGAAATTAGGTATAAAATTAGTGGTGAATTTCTTAATAATTTTCATAATTATTTATAACACTGGAAGAATTTTTAAATTTTTTTGCCAAAAGTAATTTTTGGAATGTAAATTTTGATTTCTCAAAATTCATCTCAAGAATCTCTCTTGAAATACAAGTTACTCGAGACATTTGAGAAAATATCTTCAACTTTCTTTTCCGAAACAGTCATTAATGGCGGCCATGGTTTCTTCTTCACTTTCAGCAAACCCTCTCTCCCTCTGTCTCTGCGTATCCACTTCACACTCTCCACAAACTAGAATTCACAAAAGACTGTCACCTTCACTTGCTTCACTAAGACCCTTTTCTTCATCGTCTTCGCACGATTCATCATCAGCCACACAAAGTGACAACCTTAAATCACCCAAGCCATCAATAAAGGCACCCTTTGTTGAGTCCTCTCAGCCCCCAGATAAGGCTTACAACTATACTTTGGCGAATCCGAATGGCAACCCTGTTGTGCGGTTTGTTCAATCCACCGAGTCTTCCATTGAAAGGGTACTGAACTTCGTTTCTATGGTTAATTTTCGTTCTACTTTTGATGTTTTCGATCTTTGACACCAATCTATTATCAATTTGATGTTGAATGCATGCTTTGGAACTTCATTGGGATGTTTAACTTCTTTAATTGACTTAAAAACATTAAGCCCCAGATTAAAATCAAATTTTTAGGAAATTTTGATCAAAATTGACGGAATGAGTGGTCGAGAAGTTGTACGTTGACTTTGACTTATTTTAGCAGCTTGGTGCATTTTTACTTTTCAAAGTTTTAAGCATTATCTTTTATATAAACGTATTGTCGTTCTTCAAGTCTAACCCATGTTTCATTGATCTATAACACTACCTGATCAGGTGATATTTGACTTCCGCTTTTTGGCGCTTTTTGCTGTTGGTGGATCATTGGCTGGTTCCTTGCTCTGCTTTCTCAATGTAATTTCTCTTTTGGGCATCTTTTTTTTTTTTTTTTTCACACTGTACTTCATGTCATTTATGATTACAGGAA
The DNA here is from genome assembly GCA_963555705.1 of Ligustrum vulgare. Lineage (NCBI taxonomy): Eukaryota > Viridiplantae > Streptophyta > Magnoliopsida > Lamiales > Oleaceae > Ligustrum > Ligustrum vulgare. Next base: position 33,462,321 of record OY743186.1, on the reverse strand, counting down.
CCTCTTCTTGTTCTTGGATACCATTTTCTTTTTCTTCTAGCAACTTACATAGTTGAATTTTAAAATAATTAAGCACAATTGATGGGACCATAACGTCCACTCTATTATACGCGCGATAAATCCTTGCTGACCATAAATGTCTTGAAGGGTGATCGAACTTTTTCATTTGGGTCTTATAGACATGTATCTGTTCTTGTATGATTCATAATTTGAAGAACTCTTTGTTTTTCATTGAAAACAATATCAAATTGGAAGATATGACAGTAAGCCGGATTAACTGCAGCCTCGACATAGTGCTAGTACTGTTGGTGCCCCTCATTTGATATTTCCTCAGTTTATTTGGATGACATGTGGAGAAAAAAAAAAAAACACGTGATTTTGTATATTTCACGAGAAATGGAGAGTTTAACTTATTTTTCTGGTTAACAAATTGTCTACCGAGGGAGTTGATCCCTCTCTCTATATTTCTTTATGAATGAGTCCTAGGTTTGGGAAGGTGGCAATGCGCATCGAATATGGCGTCAGCAGAAGAAACTTAGATAACTTTCAGGAATTTTGCCCCTGTTTGAGGCCAATTATTTGAAAAACAAGTTTTTTAAACACTCAATCTCATCCATCCATTTTAGGGAAGCACACATATTTTACTTTTCAAACAAATTTTAACAACACATTCTCTCAAAAATACTATTCAAAATCACATTATTTTTCAAATAATGAGGCTCAAACAGGGGCCTTATATTTCTTGCATGTGTTATTGACACTGTTTTATGTTATTCATTTGAATCTTGACATACTGATGGATTTAGATATTTGTAGGGATGCGTCTACATCTTTGATGCGTATAAAGTATATTGGACAAGCTGTGTCAAAGGGATTCACACAGGACAAATGGTTCTACGATTAGTTGAAGCTATAGGTGAATCCTTGAAATTTTAGCTATGAAAAATATTCAGTCAATAGCTTGATATATTTTGGATCGCTAATCACTTCAACCTCTTACAACTGAAGTTGTCAACATGCTTATTTGACATAATTCAAATATTCAATTGCTTAGTTTTTCAAAACTAGAAGAGTATTAATCTGGTAACCTTTAGGCAATTGCTTCTTAATCTGTCAAGACTTGGAAGGATAACTTTGTGCATTTGAATGATGTTTGATAGATGAATATGATGTGCAATGTAGACTCGCCCTTCTGAAGATAGAAGGGGATTGAGAATAAACTTAATATTCGTATAAGAAAATAATTAATTTGAACTACTAATCCATGTCTCTCCTTATTTTGTTTAGCCTTTTGGCTCAACTCTTCGGTTTATTCTAATTGTTGATTTAATGTTTGGTTTCTCCTTAATTCAGATGTATACCTTGCTGGGACTGTCATGTTAATATTTGGCATGGGCTTGTATGGATTATTTATTTCAAATGTGCCTCCTGATGTACCGTCTGCAACAGATCGTGCCCTCAAAGGATCTTCCTTGTTCGGGATGTTTGCTTTAAAGGTAATTTGCAAAAAGGGGTGGTAGGAAAGGGGGAAAAAAGAAGGGATAGGCTCGCGACACTATCACAGCCACCTATACTCAGTCCTTTATCATATTAAGCCCTTGTTTGGACCAAATTTTTCTAAAACCAAATTTATTCAATGCTCAATCTCAATCATCCATCTTTGTCAATCATATTATTTTCTACTTTTCAAACATTTTTTAACCACAAATTCTCCAAAAATACTATTCAAAACCACATTATTTCCTAAATAATGGAGGTCAAACAGAGGCTTAGGAAAAAAAGACTTTATCTTGATCTTCAGCAGATAACGAAAATCGAACCCGCATCTTCTCCTTGGTAAAGAGAAATTTTTCCATTCAACCATATCCGCAATTTTTGTTCTTAATGCACAATAATGCAATATATCCACACGTTACATGTATGATAATATATACCTGGATGTCTTTAAAATACACACACACACACATATACATACATACCTGGATCGTATTTGTGCAGTGTCTGGCCAGAGACTCTCTAGGGGCAATTTATATTAACTCTCTGAACTTGTTTTTTTCATTTTATATCCCGTTCATGGGATTTGGCTTCCTTTTCCATCCATTATTTGTTAGAAATTATATCACGGATAAATTATTTATCTATGATCCAAAAATCATCATGTTGGAATTATCAAGAATTAAATAACTTAAGCGGAAGCGTACCTTAATCAAACGTGATTCACGATGAACAATTCGGTTGGTTGGATTTTCCAAATCAATACGTGGTCCTTATTTTCTTTCTGATGATGGGGTGTCAAAAGGAATGAATAATACGTAAGATTCAGGGACCATAACCGACTTTATATACTGTATTGCCAGTTAACCTAATCTGGCCCATCATGAATTAGGTAATGGCCTGGTATCTACACATAAAAGCCCATAAATTAATTACATGCATTAAAGCCCAATTTACCAAATCCTTATTAGATCACTTTAAACGGGCTTAACCAAATTTGATAGCCTTTTATTCAATACACAATAATTCACATATAAGCCCACACGATTGATTAAAATCCTTACAATCTTCCACTTGGGCTATATGTGTAACCTTACAATTGTGTATCAATCATAACCTTATGAGTACTCAGAATTTTGCTATTATTACTGAATGCATCCCTAAACAATCCGGTCCATCAATTATATCAACATAGGATCAAAGCGGCTTTCGTTACATTAATCGTAACTAAACCTTCAATGGTCACGTATATCGACATAACTGAATGACATGGATCAAGTATGGATGTGTAGCATGGAAATTACATGTAATGTGATCTTCAACATGCCTATTTCCAACTGGTCCAACTTTAGTGAGATCATCCTCAAACAAGTTCAGAAATAATAAACCTGAAACCTTACAGCTGTAAATAACTTTAACTTTAAACTGTATCACAAAAGGACATTAAATGTGTCTAAAGCACCCAAAATACAAACTCCCACTGAAACCAAATATCCTTAAGAAATACAACACCCATATGAGCATTGTGCTCATGAAAGACCTTGGGTTGTAATACTTTAGTAAGCGGATCCGCAATTATGGAGTTTGTCCCAATGTGCTCTTATTGACACGTGTTCACTCTGAACTGTATCATTCACAACCAGGAACTTATGTCAATGTATTTTGACTTAGTTGAGCTCCTGTTGTTACTGGAATATAAATCTACTGAGTTATTGTCACAATATAATTTTAGTGGTCTTTCTTTACCGTACAGAATGCGCAGCCCAGTGACAAAATTTCGCAGCTATATTCCATAATTAGATGCCCCCAAAATTGCTACAACTGTGCTGCCAAGTGAAAGAAGCTAAAGTGTCTGTTAAGCACTCCATCCGGAAATAGTTCATCCAACTAGCAGATAGATGTAGCCTGATGTGGATCTTCTACTGTTTTGGCATCTAGTAAAAATCGAAATCATAATACCATATGATCTCCAACTGATCCGATTTTTTGTATGTGAGCATATAATCTTTTGTTCTCTTTAAATACCTTATAACCCATGTTTGGCTGCTTTCCAAATGATCCATCCCAGGGTTACTTAAATATCTCCTTAGTATCCCAATAATGTATGCAATATCCGAACGCATACAAATTTGAGCATACATCAGACTTTCTATAGCTTAACTATATGGGATCCTCTGCATTTCTTTAACTTCAAGATAACTTTTCGGGTATTAGTTGAGACTAAATTGTCTTCCTTAGCGATATGGGTGTCCCCTGATTTACTATCTTGCATGCCAAACCTCTTAAGCACTTTATCGATATAGCCCTTTTGTGACAATTCAAGAATACCCCGAGAACAATCCCTGTGTATCTGAATTCCTAATACAAAAGAGACGTCACCAAGATTTTTAATCTCAAAATTCCTTGACAAAAATCTCATAATTTTATGTGACATGCCTATATCATTAGTGGCAAGCAATATGTTATCAACATACAAAATCAGGAAAATATATTACTCCCACTGAACTTGTAATACACACAACCATCAACAACATTAATATCAAAACCAAATGAGATAATTGCTTGATGAAATTTGTATTACCCTTAACGGGAAGCTAGCTTGAGTACACAATGAATTTCTTTAATTTGCAAACCGTCTCATCAATGTCTCCATTGAGAAACGTCGTCTTAACATCCATTTGATGTGACTCGAGGTCAAAATGTGCAACAACCTGACTTTCCTGAAAGAGTCTTTCGTTGAAACCGAAGAGAAAATCTCTTTATAATCAATGCCATCATTCTGTGTAAAGCATTTAGATATAAGACGAACTTTATATCTTTCCACATTACCTTTTGAATCCCTTTTGGCTTAAAAATCAATTTAAGACCAATGGGCTTCGCACCTTCTGGTAATGGGACAAGATCCCAAACTTTATTGTCTTGCATATGCTTATACTCCTTATTTATGGCATCAATCCACTTTTGAGAGTTAGAACCCTGCATGGCCTGATGGAATTGATTGGACCATCTTCCACCAATCCATTATTTCCTTATGTTCTTAGAAAAATACTATTTAAATTATCCAGAATAGTATTTTTCTCTTTCTCTCGTAGATCTCCTTAATGGCTTTAGTTATTAAGGTTGTTGAGTTTGTATTTCTGAAATTTACCTTATTTTGGATGGGAGTTCTTCAACATTGTCTAGTTGAGGTTCCGAATATGCTTCTTGATCAATGACATGCATAGAAACTTGCACATTGTCAAAAGCAATAGTAGGAATCGAAACCGATCCTGCCTCAACTTCTTCCTTAAAGACAATATCTTAACCTTATTTCTCCCCACAAACTCAACTTCCTCAAAAATGTTGCAGTTCCCGTTTCAAAAATTGACTTAAGTGTGAGATTATAAAATTAATAGCCCCTTAACAACTTTATTTTCTTTATTTGTTTTCTTGCCCTTATCTTTAGAGGTGTTTGCCAAGTGAACACTTTGAATTCTGTCTTTCTTCAACTTTTCTTCCTCTTGCACACAAAATAGAATGAGCTCATTTAGAGTTCATTTCTCCCTTTGATAGTTACAACTGACATTAAATTACTGAATTGTGCAATAAGCTTGCACACTATGAAATGAGCTCATTGAGAGTCAATTTCTACTTTGACAGTTATAACTAACCTTAGATTAACTATATTGTGCAGGAAGCAATATCAATACCAAATACACGAGCAAGTCATTAGACAAGTCGAGTTTTAGTTCCTTAAGTTTTGAAGCAGTGTGAGACATCTACATAATGTACTCCCTTATTTTCCCATTGCCTTTATATTTTATTGAAATCAAGTTTTGCATAAGCGTGCTTGTTTCAGCCTTATCGTTTTTCGCAAAACGTTTCTTAATTTCGACTAGGAATTCATTGGCATCATTTACCTCCTCAGATACTATGCCACTAAAGGTTTCCGGAATGCCGCACTTAATGATCATGAGACTTACGTAATTTAAGCAATCCCACTTCTCAAAGTTCCTCATTTGATTAAATGAACTTTCATCCGTAAGAGGAGCAGGTTGCTCAATCCTTAGTACACGGTCTAAATCCATGCAGCCAACGAAAAGTTAATGTTCTTGTTTTGATCCTTGAAGTTTGTTTTATAAATACAAGGATTAAATTTAAGCTTGTAGATAACTAGCAGAATTTGAAACCGAATAGAGAACACTTAAACAAAATAGCTCACATAAATATCTTATTATGCAAATCATACTTTCAAATAATGGTAGGGCCCATCACAAGATACCTAGCACAACATCAATATTTAGTCTTTGGACAGAAATATTGACTTGTAAGTGGTACTCTTGGTGTAGTAATCAAACACTAACAGTAAGACATGTCAACCAACAAACCTTTCTTTGGACCGATTTATTGATCACGCGTAAAACCAAATAATCGTCACATATTTATCACCACAAGTTCATGTGAAATTCGGGCCAAATATTGACCTTCCTTTGGGCCGATCAATATCCGCATGAAATAACACACAAACACCTAATTTTCCCTTGGTGTAGTGATCAAACACTGGCAATAAGACATGTTAACCAATAAACCTTTCTTTAGACTGATTTATTAATCACACGTTAAACCAAATAATTGCCACGTGTTTATCACCACAGGTGCATGTGAAATTCGAGCTAAATATTGACCTTCCTTTGGGCCGATCAATATCCGCAATGAATAACACACACAAATACCTTCTAATATTCAAAGTTAATTAATATCCACAAGAGAGGTTGTTTTGGCAACATGTTGCTTCAACTAACTTACTTTCGAATATTATATCTCTCAAAAGATTCCGATGTACCAAGATTTGAAACTGAAATCCATTAATTTGCATCTATATTTGACTTTAGGATTTGAATTATAGAATTCAAAACTTTAGAATAAAGCAATCCTTAAGTTGAGAGAGTCAATTGCAATATTCTTAAACCTTAGGTGGCCAATTATGTAAAATTTTAAGCTTGAAGGACTTAAATTATAATTTTCTCAAAACTTTATTGGCCAATTTAGAGAAATTCCAAACTTTAGGTCCCAATTTGAAAGAAAATCAAACTTTAGAGGGTCAAAATAGGAAATTCTCAATCTTTAAAGGTTGATTTTGAAAATTTTCAAACTTTAGGAGCCAATTTAGAAAATTCTCAAACTTTAGGGACTTAATTTAAAAAAAAAATTCAAACTTTAAGGACCAATTTTGAAAATTTCCAAACTTTAGGGACTGAATTAGAAAATTTTCAAAATTTAGAGACCAAATTAAAGAATTTCAGAACTTTAGGTGTTGTATTAGAAAATTTTCAAACTTTAGGGACTGAAATGAAAATTTTCAAACTTTAAGGGACCAAATTAGAGAATTTCCAACTTTAGGGACCAATTTTGAAAATTCGCAAACATTAGGGGCTGGATTGGAAAATTTTCAAACTTCAGGGACTGAATCATAAAATTTCATAACTTGAAGGGTACTGACTTAACTAAATTATAACTTTAGGGGCTCAATTTATAAATTTCAGAACTTTAAGGGCTAACTTAAATAATTTCATAACTTTAGGATTTAAATTTTATATCACAATAAATATAGAGGACTCGAGGTGGAAATAATCACAATCATCCAAAATTGCAAAGGAGCCCTTAAAAACATCTAATTTCCAAGACAAGCCCCTGTCTCCAAAACCGCTGATTCGCAACAGGTAGGGTTTTTCAACCCTAGCCCGCCGCCTCCTCCAAAACCGGAGAACGCGTCGCACCCCCCGGTGATTCCCATTGCGAAGCAGCGCCATCCCACTACCGGCGTATCGCTTCGTGCTGCAGCGCCATCCACGGCGCTGCACCACCCGCTAGTGCGACGGTGGTTAGCGCTGGCCATACCTTCTTCATCCACAAATCTCAATCCGAAAACCATACCCAACATCCATATTCAACACTGAAAATTCAGATCCAAAACTGAATCCTTTAGTCAATTGATTTCATCCCAAGTTCAGAAAATCATACCGGACTCGATTTCGACCAACACCAAATCAGATTCCATAAAATCCCATAACTTGATTCAATATTTCAGCAATATACACATAGGAATCCGATTTCAACCATACCCGAAAAATCAAGTCCACAAAACCACATTCAACCTTAATTCATACGTAATATACATACAACTTCACAGACATAGAAACTGAATCAAGAAGTTTAATGTCCCCACACACACACACACACACACACACACACACACATCAGTTTACAGAATGAATCCAAATTCAGAATATACAAAATCAATTTTGTAGTAAGAGTTTAAGCATATTAATTCGGCCGTGGACAATTTTTTTTTTTTTTTTTTTTTTTTTTTTTTTTTTCAGATTTTCTCAATCTAAATCGTACAATTAAACACAGATCTGATAATCAACACGATGATTGGCTCTGATACCACTTATTAGAAATCATATCACAGATAAATTATTTATCTATGATCCAAAAATCATCATGTTGGAATTATCAAGAATTAAATAACTTAAGCGGAAGCGTACCTTAATCAAACGCGATTCACGATGAACAATTCGGTTGGTTGGATCTTCCAAATCAATACGTGGTCCTTATTTTCTTTCTGATGATGGGATGTCAAAAGGAATGAATAATACGTAGGATTCAGGGACCATAACCGACTTTATATACTGTATTGCCAATTAACCTAATCCGGTCCATCATGAATTAGGTAATGGCCTGGTATCTACACATAAAAGCACATAAATTAATTACATGCATTAAAGCCCAATTTACCAAATCCTTATTAGATCACTTTAAACGGGCTTAACCAAATTTGATAGCCTTTTATTCAATACACAATAATTCACATATAAGCCCACACGATTGATTAAAATCCTTACATTATTTTCTTATCGTGTTCTCAAAAGATTCTATCTTATGTTGTTTGTTGCTAATAAACATACCATGTCCATTATTTGTTATTCTGACGTGGAAATATGAGCCTCGAGATCAAAACGAACGAGCACATAGATTTATAGTGGCCTCGTTCCCTCCCCCGTTGCCATCCCTACGGTCGAGAATGAAAAGTACATTATTTGGCTAAAAACAATCTTCATATTTGCCTTTCATTATCAGTACCTGAGGAAAAATTATTCATGCATATATAAATTCTCTCTCTCTCTCTCTCTCTCTCTCCCTCCCTCCTGTTTCTAGTGCACCTGATCAATGATTCATATTGGCGTGTAGGAGAGGCCGAAGTGGATGAAGATCAGTTCACTTAATGAACTGAAGACTAAAGTTGGTCACGTAATCGTCATGATCCTGCTGGTAAAGATGTTCGAAAGAAGCAAGATGGTCACTATAACAACTGGTCTTGATCTATTAAGCTACTCTGTATGTATATTCTTCTCTTCAGCCTCCTTGTACATACTTCATAATTTGCATAAGACCGAGTAATTCTACCGTCTCATACTCACTATGTAATATGTATAGACAAGAGACGTATCTATTTGTTTATACTTCAGTATGAATGTTCATTTCATAGAGCTTCTCTTGTTCTTTCTTATAGTTTCTACAATATCTTAGTCTCTATATGACAAATCGTCATAAAAGGCTCTCGGCTGTTTTTTAATAGCGACATGACTGTATTTTAGTGGTCTATTTTATAAAAAAAAAATAAAAAATGGTGGACATGAATTTTGAACTGTCGAAAATGTTGACTTTTCATAAAAAATTGTCTAATGAGATATTATGTTTTGCACAATTAGTGAAAACAATATGGACGTTTTGTGCTATTTACCCATTATTTTTTATTAAAACATTGTAAAATAACTAATTTATCATTCTATTCTATTCTATTCAATTAAATAATAATAATAATAATAATAATAATAATAATAATAATAATAATAATAGTTCTAATTTTTTTAGATAGTGCAAACAAGTCACACTTAAAATAATTTAAAGGGTCTTCATCACAAAAAATTAGGTGGCGTTCTGTTTGTATTTAATTTTTATTTTTATTTTCGAAAATGTTTTATGTTTTATGTTTTTATATTTATTTTCAAATTTGCTAAAAATGCGTTTGGTTTGTCATTTCTGAAAACTGTTTTTGAAAATGAAAAGTTGAAAAACACGTTCTGTTTTGAAAATTTGTAGAATGCTAATTAAACTATTTTTAATTAATTTACTTATAGAATACTACTGGCTCAAACTCAAATTTCTTTTCACAATACACTGAAAACATGGTTACCGGCAACACACTAATGTGAGAACTAAGAGTCTATATTAACACAGTTTGGTCATGTTCGGGATTTGAGGAAGCTTTGGATCTATTAAGATTCAGAAAATGCAAGTTTTTTCAAAACCACCAGAGTACATTTATCAATGCATTTTTTAAAATACGACAACAAGAATTTCCACTTAGTTTTTTTTGTAATGTTG